>CM064872.1:36970745-41878020 GCA_032719365.1 Prinsepia uniflora
GTCATCTCAATCGCTATTGGGACAGAGTCCTCGCCCAGTTCAACCACTACTAGATTCCATCTAGCTCATCTCCATCATATTTGTCATCTCGACATAATTCCCAAGAATCTATACTAGCCGACGAATCCTTGTCGTCGTGTAGTGGTAGATATCAACCATGAGCACACCACGACTACGATATCCTCAGCTTGTGGCTCGTCGTCTCCCCTCGTTATCCCCATTGCATCGCTGCCACGTGGGGTACAAATCAAACCAAACCTGAATCTCAACTCAAGTTGGAGAAACTCTACCTCCCTCGTACCCCACAACTCCGGGTATGACCATTCTAACAATTCGTACTAGAAAATGAAAGTTCCCCCCATCTCTTCCACTTCTCAACAACCACGACTACATCCAATCTCGATAGTAGTGCCCACCATAATCTTGTGCAGACACAACCAACATACATCGCTATCGAGACTCCATATCCATACGGTCAACTCACTGTAGATACCAACCACTCAATATGCAATATCCCCCCGATCGGTCCACCTTAGGAAACAATCAACAAGTACCACTCTTCTGGTAACTTGTCTGATTAATCACCAACTAGGGTTATCACAAACCCGGCTGCTCACTGCAGCACCACCATCCTAACTAATCCATCGCTCTCGACTCGGAAAAGTCGTCATACTCCAATTGTAATGACCCGTCCCTAATTGCAGGATTAGATTAGTGACTAATGAAGGATTAGTGAGATTAATTGGTGATTAGTTAAGCGAAATCGGACGAACGGTGTAAAATGACCATTTTACCCCTAGTCTTCGGTAAAATGTTGACTTTTGACTCGGGGGGTCAAATGTACGAGGATTGATAACCGTGACGTAGATCGGGACGTCACGAGTCTGTAAACAGGCGGCACATCGAAATCGGACGTCGGTCAAAGAATTTCTTGTCACGGGATCGAAATAGGGAATTTACGTCTCGAGATCTGAATAAAATAATAATTAATTCTGATTGGGCAGATATTTGTATGTGGGGCCCTTAGATGAGAGACAAGTGTCACTCATCCCATTGGTCACTTTCCTTAAAAAGGGGGATCTATGTCCTTTAGCCATTAAATTAATTTTATTAAACTCACACACTCTCTCCCAATCCCAGCCGTCCATTTTCCTCAGCTCCCTCATCCTCACCATCCATCCTATATCATCTAATCATCATCATCATCAAACTCGCATCTCTCCTCTCTCTCTCTTTCCCGCGATCATCTTCTTCATTTCCTTCAAAAAAAACTCGAACACCCAAACCATGAGAAATAAACCATTCAAACCCTTTCCAAACGTCCTCCTTTGCATGTGACTTGTGAGGGAAAAAGTAAGAGTGAATGGAGACGGTGAGGACGGTGCTAGAGGCGTCAACTGTCATGGACGGTGGTGGGAATTCGACGGTGAAACCCGAACACTGTTTTTGGGTTCGAAAATGAAGCTTTTGGTTTGGGCGAGTGTCGATCATCTCTGTTGATTGGATGATGTTCCCCGGGGTCGAGACGACCGTGATGGTGGACGCGGCAGCACTCACGACGGTGAGGTAAGCCCCTAGACCCGTGAACCTATTTCCGGGTCAAAAATGGTAGATTTGGTTTTGATGTTTGTTGATCGATTTGGTCTATCCTATTGTGTCCTAGGGATCAAGACAAGTTTGCAAGGCTTGAATTCGAGGAAAATGGTGGTCGGAAACGAGAGATAACGACGGAGGGAATTCAGGTGTACTGTTCCTATGTTCACAAGTAACTTCCAGCTTATGTTTCGAATTTCTAGGTTGAGCGATCTCTTGGGAAGGATTAGTTGATGAAAATAGGAGAAAATGGGATTGAATGGAGGTCGAACGGCGAAGATCCAGTAGGATCATACTGCGGGTCACGGTGAACTGGTTGCAGGCTTCGAGCCGACCCAACCGAAGGTTAGGGACGACTGATGAAGTCATCATGTTAGGTGATGACATCAGCT
Organism: Prinsepia uniflora; assembly: GCA_032719365.1. Taxonomy (NCBI): domain Eukaryota; kingdom Viridiplantae; phylum Streptophyta; class Magnoliopsida; order Rosales; family Rosaceae; genus Prinsepia; species Prinsepia uniflora. The sequence continues at coordinate 36,972,731 of CM064872.1, forward strand.
TGTCAGATTTGACAATGTTAGACTGACATGTCAGACCAGGGACTAGTCGGGACATGACACGTGGCATTGTCAGGTTGTCAATACTGACGTCAGCATGACGTCAGTGTTGACTTTTCCACAACGTTGACTTTTGCGTTGACCAACGCGTGGGCTCAAATTTCGAGGTGGATCCAATGTCATTTTAATGCTTTTGACGATCGGATCCAAAAGCGGTGGTTTCGGGTCGATCAGAGATTTTTAGGTTGGTCAAATCGAGGTTTTTCACCTCGGGAATCGTGTCTGGGATACATTGACTTTTTCGGGAAAGTTAAGGGTTCTTAATTTGGACTTGTATAGGTTAGTAGTAACTTTCTAGTTTGTTTTGGATAGATTTGGGAGTCGCGGTGACTGTGATTAGCCCGGGGAGGCTTATGGCACGCATATCGAGGCGACAGCTAGGACGGTCTGCGAGTGGGCGTTGATTTTCTAAACTATGATGCATGCATAAATGTTTTATATGTTTTACATATGTGATTTCTATGATGAGGATAGGATATTGGTGTTTTACGTATATACACATATATCGAGGTGATTTACACGTACATCGAGGTTTATGGTTTTGCACTGATTATACGTGCTCATGGGTTCGGTAATGTTTTAATGAAATGGTTTTGGATTTGAAAAGGTAAACTTGAGCACGAGACCCATTTGTTTTGGAAACCTTCGGACTTAGAGTCCGTTTAGTTACGTTATTGGGCCAGAGGCCCAATTGGTTCGTGAATTGATTCGAAATTGAAAATATGGAATCGAGCATGAAACCCATTTGATTTGCGAACTATCGGACTTTGAGTCCATTTGATTTAATAAGGCATCGGGCTGGAGGCCCAGTTGGTTTATGAAATCGGGCTTGAGGCCTAGTTGGTTTACATAATCGGGCTTGAGGCCCAGTTGGTTTACGAAATTGGGCTTGATGCCCAGTTGGTTTACATGATCGGGCTTGAGACCCAACTGGTTATGATATCAGACATGAGTCCCCTTTATGAGTTATAAATGTGATTTCGGGTTCGGAGACCCTAAATGGATTTGGATTTGGAAAGAATTGATTTTTGGTTTCATGACGGTTTATAGGGATCGGGCATGAATCCTTTGAATGATTTGAAAGCTTTAAGAATTTTTACGAAATAGTTTTCATATGCCATCCTTTATTTATGGATTGTCTCCTTCGGGGAGGGTCGTTGGCCTGGGTAGACCCCAGAGTAGTCACGGAGTACTAACTGAGTGGAGTCGCCTCCTTGGGGTACCTTACTCTCAAGAAGGCATATATGGATTATAACCCCCAGGGAGGGTCAATGATCTACGGACATTAACCTGGGTGGACCTTGGGGAGACTTAGGATTTGAGACCCCGGGTAGCACGCGCGTAGCTTTGGAAACCATGCCAGATTGGTTATATGATATTTGGTAAACATGATTTCTTGGATTTGTGAAATTGTGTTTTATGAATAGTAAATGGATTTGGGCAATGACCCACATACTCGGATTTACGGTTTTGGGCTGAGTTCCCATATATGGTTGAAATGAATTATGGATTTGTGTAAATGGTTTTAGGCAGGGGCCCGTATGACCTGGATTTACGGAACTTAGGGCTGAGACCCTAATAATGGTTATTTGAATATGTGGTTTGATAAATGGTTTTCGAATGCATGCATGCTTTTTAGTGAAGGGCATAAATATCTTTATGAAATGTGTTTTATGAACTTATTGATTTTCGTCCACTCACAGCTTTTGGTGTTTTAATGCCCTTCAGGTTGATCATGGATGTAGACTGTAGCAGAGACCGAGACATCACACTCCTCCACCGGATCCTGAAGCGCTCTGGAAGCCGGTCGGCTGAAGGTTATGAATTATCTCTTGTCTGACACTTTGTGTCAGACGGGAGCATGGCACATCCCATGATAATCCTAGGGGGATTGGGATGGGTCGTGACACCAATACTGGTGTTCAATCAACCAGTAACCATAATCTGAGGATCTCGTCCTCTCGAAACTCTACGGCCTCCAGCCGCTGGGCCCACAAGAAATTGGCCCTCTTCGGTGTCTAACACTGCTCAACCACGGCATGTCATACCAACCCAGATGACACTATGGCATCATCTGCCAGTCGACATCCCTCCAGGACTCGACACACTGAAACATGGCCTCTCACGCCAACTAGAATCAAACGTTCCTATTCCTAACAATCTCACTCGGGTCAACCATGACCTCTACTAATACCACTTTGCCTCAATCCATATCCGCCATGACCACTCAATGGTCCCGACTCTCAAGTCGTCATACTATGTCTACTGGTCCACTGGATCCTATCCACCAGTAACACTATGACTATAAGTCATTGGATTCCCATGCACCTCGATCCTACTCGGGATCCAACCTCTCAAAAACATGGCATCCTGTGCCAATCAAACCCTAACAGGGCTTCCAAAGTGCGCCAAGATCGGAGGAGAAGTGTGATGTCTCGGTCTCCGCTACAGCCCGCATCCGCGATCAACATGACGGGCATTGAAATCATTGAATGTTGTGACAGGACCCATCCCAATCCCCCCGGGATTACCATGGAATGTGCCCTGCTCCCGTCCAACAAGGGGTGTCAGACAAAGGATGACCAAGAGCCACTGCCCAAACAGGGCATCCAGAGTGCGCAAGGATCGATGGAGGAGGTGTGCAATGTCCCAGTCTCTGCTGCAATCGCATCCGTGATCAACCTGAAGGGCATTAAAACCAAAAGCTGTGAGTGGACAAAAACCAATAAGTTTACCAAATACATTTATAAGACATTTATGCCCTCCAATAAAAACGTATGCATGCCACCAAAAACCAGTAACCAAAACGTTTGCTCAACCGAGCCATTAGGGCCTTAGCCCAAAAACCGTTAACCAAAAACCAAGTGTGGGAACTCAGCCCAAAACCGTGGAATACCACCACCATACATATTAAAACCATGTGAGTCACCACCCACTACCATAAATGAACATTAATTCATTAAAATCACACAATCATAAATCCACCCGGAAAGCCATTTCATTAATTCGTATTTTACCATTACCATCACCAGCATCCCTGATGCTAGACGTCCCTGACGTCATGTCTCACGGTTTCACAAGCTACGCGTGCTGCCCGGGGTCTCTCCGGGTCCATATATCTGACATCCCTGATGTCTGACGTCCCTGACGTCAATCATAGCAATCCTGCTCCTGAGTCATCATACGGTCCGGCTACTCCGTATAATGACCCCTCGCAGGCAATGCACCGTGACTTCCCCAGTGTCCCAGACATCTGGAGGAGACCATCATATATCCTTGTATCCAGATGGTATATGGAAAACAGTTTTATTAAATCCTTTTATCACATTATTACCATTGGGCCCTGCCCGAAATTTCCATAAAACCACATAATTCCATTTAGGGTCCCTGACCCAAAATCACAATTATTAAATATAGGGTCCCTGACCCAAAATCACATTTATAATCCAACTGGGCCTCATGCCCGCTTTTATGAACCACTGGGCCCACGGCCCGATTTGTAAACCAACTGGGCCCGCAGCCCGACCTTATAAACCCGCTGGGCCCACGACCCGAATTCACAAATCAACTGGGCCCCTGGCCCGATAATATAACTCAAATGGGTCTCAGCCCGATTTCATACCAACTGGGCCCCTGGCCCGATTTCATTAACCAACTGGGCCCCCGGCCCGATTCTCAAATGGACTCCAAGTCCGAAATTTCCAAAACAAGTGGGCCTCAAGCCCGAGTTCATATTTCCAATTTCAAAACCATTTCATCATATTATTTATTTAACCACAAGCACACAAAACCACAAATAAACCGTTAATCCCGATATACGTGAAATACGGAACACCTCGAAATACGTGCAACATATCCAAAATCAATGCTCACAAATACCATCATAGAAATCATGTATATAAACCATATAACACATTTAAGCATGCATAGGATTTATAAAACCAAAGTCCACTCACAGACCGTTTTAACCGTGTGCCTCGGTACGCGTGCCACCGGCCCTCCCGGGCCACACCACTATCACCGGGACTCCCAATCCTGTCCAAATCACATTAGAGGGTCACTAACCTCATTATTAACATCCTATCAAAGTCCCGTAATTTTCCCAAATTTTTACTTATTTTTAAACTTGATTTAAAACCTTCGGACATCCCGAACACTATCGAGACGGTGTCCGATCGACACGAAACCAATTCCAAAATGTCCGTTACATCGAATAGATTAAAAGTCATGTTGGAAGTTTCCCCAAAATACCCTTCACGCGCCCCCACGCGCCAGGTCAACATTCAGGTCAACAATGATGACGTCATGCTACAGTAACCGGGTTCTGAAACCGGGTCTGTAACCGGGTCGCCGTCGACCCGCGGCTTGACCCGATCACAGATCGAGTTCCAGACCACCATTTTTGATGCGGTTTGATCCTATGGACTCGTCATAACCTCCTCTACGGTTCTGTGACATCCAAACTCATTTCTAGGTGGATTAAACTACCTGAAAACTGACGGGAAAATCGGCTGAGAACTCAGGTCATCAACTCCGGCGACTCGTCGAGATTCCAGCCGTGGTTCATGGTCCAAAATGGTCGTCTAGGTTCCTAGGACATGTCTCAAAAACAAACAAACATTCATAACGTCAAAAACGGACGTTTCAAGGCAGGGAAGTAAATCGGGTCTTCACGGGTTTCTGGACTTACCGCCGCCGTGTCGCCGCCGTGGGCTGCCCAGTCGTGGTCTGAGTCGTCCTAAGGTCACACTGATCCTAACCCAACGTTGGTTCGAGTCCAGGTATGAAGGTTTGGACGGTTGGATCGATTTGGGTTGATCGGGTTGTTTGGTTTCCTTCTCGGGTCTGGGTGGTTTCCGGCCGTGCAGGGCGGCCGTGGTGGTGGTGGCCGGCGTCTGAAGGTGGCTGGGGTTCGTCTGAGGCTGACTGGTGTGTGAGGCTGGGCTGTGAGGTGGTGGAGTGATCGTGCAAGGAGTGAGAGTGCACGGGTTGAAAGAAATGAAAATGTGAGGGAATGTGAGTCTGATCAAATAAAGAGAGAAGGAATGAGATCTAACGGCCCAGATTCAATCTCCATATAAAATGTAGGGTGAGGATTTGAGGAGAGGAAATAATTAATTAACCTAAATGGCCAGCAAAGATCCCTGAATTAGGGAATGAAGGAGATGATGACATGTGTCACTCATCAAGGGTCCAGATTGGTTTGGATTAAAGTAGTCAGATTTTATTATTATATTGTTATTTTATTCCGAGTCTCGGTTAATCGCGTTTTACGTCCTTGACCATAACTTCGTCGTCGGATCTCCGATTTCGGCATGCCGCCTATCGTTGGATTCGTATCGACGATACCTACGTAACGGTCCTTGGCCCTAGTCCATCGGACCTCCCGATCAAAAAGTCAACATTTGGCCCCTAATAAGCCAAATTACCAAAATGCCCCTCAACTTCCGAACACCATAACTTTCTCTACGAATGTCGGAATCGAACGTGCCACCTGTCTATGAACTCGTGACGTCCCGAACTACGTCACGGTCATCGGTCAAAGTCCATTTGACCGCCCGAACAAAAAGTCAACATTTTGCCCACGACCAGGGGCAAAATGGTCATTTTGCACAATTTGTCCGATTCCGCCCTACTAACCACCGTTCAACCTCGCTAATCAAGATTAGTCACTAAACTAATCCCGGAATTCGGGACGGGTCGTTACATGTTGTGAGTGGACGAAACCAATAATTTATAAAAACAGGTTTCATAAAAAGAAGACATTTATGCCCTTCACTAAAAAGCATGCATGCATTCGAAAACCATTTAATTCAATCATTCTCAAATCATCAAATCCAAATCCATTTGGGAACTCAGTGACACGACCCATCCCCAATCCCCCAAGATTAAGGCATGCTCCTGTCTAATCCACGTGCGACATGAAGGCTAAACACCTGTCTAACCTCCATGGAACACGTAAGCCGGACAAGGGATACCAAGGTCAACTTACCCAAAAACCAACTTATGTTAACCATAGTTCGCAGCTCACTGCGGATGGCGTGTGTGATGTCTCTGTCTCACTAACAATGACCTGCACCGCATCAACCTGGAGGGTATCAAAAAAACCAAAAAGATTGTGAGTGGACAAAAATAAATAATAAGTTCAGAAAAACATTTATAAGAAAAGACATTTATACCCTCCAGGTAAAACCAATGCATGCATTCGAAAACCATTTCATTTCCGAGATAATAAAAACCATTTATGAAATCCGAAATCATTTTCTTTTCTCAAATCCCAGGCCTCAGCCCAAAACCATCAAATCCGTATCATCCGGGTCATAGCCCAAAATAGCTGAAAACCATTATTGAAAACCATTATGATCTCACAGAAATCCAAAACACATTTGAAAAGCCATTTGAAATCCATTTCAATCAATCGAACCTGCTGGATCTATCCGAGTCTTTAAACTCTCGAGTCTTTAAACTCCAGAGTCATTAAACTCAATAGGCCTACGGGGGAAATCACAATATCCGAGTCTTTAAACTCCCGAATCTTTAAACTCAATCCGGGTCTTTAAACCCAATCACATATCCAGGCCCACCCCCGTCACATATCATATCCAGGTCTTTAAACCCAATACCAGATCCAGAAAATCCAATCCAAAACAATTTTAAAACCATATCTGAAATCATCATTCTAGATCCCAATCCGAATTTGAAATCATCATTCTGAATCCTAATCCGAATCCGAAATCATCATTCCGAATCCAAATCCAAAAATCACGTTTATCAAAATCACTTTTCCAAATCCATTCATAAAACATGGAAATCAAATCATAATTCAAATCCCAAAATCATAGTATCGAAACCATTATCAAATCCTAACATAAAACCATAATCTCGTAAAACGTGTAAATACGTAAAATATCTCGAAATACGTGCAAAACCATAAATCATAAAGATCATAAGCATAAACATAGAAATCACATATAGAAAACATATAAAACATTTATGTATGCATCATAATTTAGAAAGCAAATTCCACTCACAGACCATTCCAGATGCCGCCTCGATACACGTGTAATTACGCTTTCCCTGCTAATCCACTATCACCGGACTTCCCGAACCTGTCCAAATCACATTCTAAGGTCACTAACTACTTCATAATGCTTCTACCAAATCCCCGTAATTTTCCCGACTTTTTAACTATTTTTAAACTTAATCCTAAACCTTCGGACATCCCGAATCAAAAGTCAACATTTTGCCCATATCAAGGGCAAAACAGTCATTTTGCACTGTCCATCCGAAACTACTCAACTAATCATCAATTAATCTCACTAATCCGTCATTACCCACTAATCTAATCTCGCACTCCGGAATGGGTCGTTACACTCAGCACAAAACCGATCGTGTGGGACTCAGCCCAAAATAGTAAATCAAACCATATGGGAACTCAGCCCAAAACCAATCCTCGGTATCCTTGATACCTGACATCCTAGAAGTCACAATCAGCACCACTATCACTGTTTCAAGCTACGCGTGCTACCTGGGGTCTCAAATCCCAAGTCTCCCCAAGGTCCACCCAAGTCAATGACCCACAGATTAATGACCCTCCCTAGGGGGAGGTTTTAACCTCTAGAAATCCCCCTCCTGAGTCACTATACGGACCGGTAGCTCCGTGCAACGACCCCTATCCAGCAATACCTCGTGACTACTCCAGGATACTACGAGACGTCAAGAGGTGACAACCCGCCACTCCAGGATACTACGGGACGTCTGGAGGGCAACCATTCATGAGGATGGTATAAGGAAAACCGTTTCATAATTCATTTCAAAACCGTTCAAAGGGCTACGCCCAGGTTTTCCATAAAGCATCGTAAATCCAAATCCATTTGGGGTCCCCGGCCCAAAATCATGTTCATAAACCATAACTGGGCCTCATGCCCGATATCATAACCAACTGGACCTCAAGCCCGAATTCGTAAACTAACGGGGACCCTAGCCCGATATCATAACCAATTGGGCCTCCAGCCCGATCTCATCAAATCAAATGGACTCCAAGTCCGATGGTTTCCAACCAAATAGGTCTCATGTCTGATTCCATGTTTTCGAATCCAAAACCTTTCCATTAAACCATCATAGAATAACTAGCGCGTACTAGCACCGTATAAAACTGAAAACCTCGAAATACGTGCAAATACGTAAATGCTAACTACCACAATCAAATGCACTCAAGGTATCTCAAATCATGTTCATAAAACATATAAAACATTTATGCATGCATCATATTTAGAAAGCAAGGTCCACTCACAAACCGTCCTTGTTGCGCCTCGATACGTGGGCCATATGCCTCGCTCGGGCCAATCACCATCTTCGAGGTTCACAAACCTTTCCAAATCATACTAAAAGGTTACTAACTACCTTAATAACCTCTCATTAAAGCCCCATAAATTTTTGGGATTTCTATCATATTTTAAACTCGAACTTAAACCTTCGAACATCCCGAACTATATCGAAACGATGTACGATCGACTCGAAATCTGTCTCAAAATGTTCATTACATCGAATAGATGATTTCCTATGTTAAACATTTCCCCAAATTCTTCCCCATTTGCCGCCCAAAGACCCTGCGAGTGAAGCCCACGCGCTGGGAACAGGTTCGGCCGGTCCAACTAGACCGGCGTGATCGGTTCACTTGCATATCTTCTCATTTTTTTCATTCTTTTTCTTCCTTCTTCTTCCTTCTTTCCACCAATCTTCTATAATCTATCCTAGGAATTGTTTTATACAATAAAATCAATGAAAACAATCCTAAAACCCCTTGGTTCAATAACCCATTTTAAACCCAATTGTTCATCCCATGATTTGGGCATTTCCACGGGCCAAAACTTCATCCTAAGGTTTCCATTAAGCTCCTAGGATCCTTAGAAATAGATTTAGGGGTTTAGTTTGAGCTTACCTTGCCAGAAATGAAATTCGGTGGGTAGCCACCGAAAATCCCTCACGGTCGTCGTCTGGCCTGCTCAGCTGTCCTCAACCACCATTTCTGATTCCACACGACTTGTACAACCCCCCCCCCCCCCCCCCCCCCCCACAACATCACCCAATCATTAGAACCACCCTTAAACGTCCAAAATTTAAATTTCAAAATTTAAATCCAAAGGGTCGATGGGTTTACCTGGGTTCTAGTTTTCCCTCCGCCGTTCACGGCGGTCCTACCATCCCTGGCCTCTACTTAGCCTCTCACTCAGCCTCACAGGGCCATCCATCGATCCAGAAAGGGAGTATGGGGTTTGGCTTTGGCTTTGCTTTTGGGTTCATCGGGGTGTTTGGTTGATCGAATGAGGAAGGGAATGGATATGCATGTATCTGTGTTAGGTGAGCAATGGATGGGTGACACTTGTCACTCATCCATTGGGCCTGATACAAATATCTGGGCCCACTGATGGATATGCATGTATCTGTGTTAGGTGAGCAATGGATGGGTGACACTTGTCACTCATCTATTGGGCCTGATACAAATATCTGGGCCCACTGAGGACAAAAGTCCACCCATCTCGTAATTCGTACAATAGTTCCTCGGAACTTTCGTGAACCGTAACTTTCCCGTTGAATGTCTGATTTCGACGTGCTGCTTGTCTATGGACTCGTACCGACTCAATCTACGTAACGGTCCTCGGCCCTTGGGCATCGGACCACCCGGATCAAAAGTTAACTTTTTACCCTCATTCAAGGGCAAAATCGTAATTTTGCCCTGAACATCCGTTAATTCTCGACTAATCCCCGATTAGCCTCACTAATCCATAATTACTTCTTAATTAATCATTAAAATCAGGGACAGGTTGTTACATTATATGTGGTTCCAAAAGTTTCACGGAGAGTTGTGAAACCGAGGAACTAGGTTACGATTTTTGAGGATTTCACGGGGATGCGTGAAATCGAGATTCGGACTTAAGTCCTAGTTGAACTGTATTTGGAAAGTGTTTTAGAAATGAGAACTAGTTTTCATATTTGAAAATATCTTTCGGGCGTATGACCCAGTCGATTTGAGGTTTGACTTAGAGTATAGTCAAACGTGAGATAAGTCGGGTGGTGACCCAGTTATGAGTTTTATGAAAGACATTTCTGGCATAAAACGCAGTTGTGGATTTGATAGGATTCAAGGAATCCTGGGATGTGAAGTGTCGTAGGACACTGGACTTTCGGGCTGTGACCCATTTGATGGTATTCCATGTTTGAGGCCCTATGTAAGATGATAACATTTGGGTTCGTCACGGGTGCTACGGCGCTCGCCTCCGGATTACGATGTGTTCCTTCCGGAGAGATCACGATGCACTGCATGTTGTCGGGCAGCCGCGAGAAGCAATGACTGAGGGAGACTCGACTTAGGAGTTCTGATGAGATATTATGAGATTGATCGGCGATGTGTTCGTGATGATCTAGAGACAGTTACGACGAGTGATGTGTTCACGGCGACATGTTAGGATTATGAGCGGTCCTGAGATGTATGCACATGTGCTAGGATGAGAAACGTGAATGATATTGGGATTAGTTCCCATGGGATGTGTTCCCACGTGTTCTATGGTTTGGGCCTTGGTTCTGTTTGTCTTTTTTGTTTTGGGCAGAGACCCTACTGAGATGATCGCTTCAATTGAGAAGCATTTTTTACTGTGTTTTGAATTAGGAAGCAATACATCTCTCTTCCGAGAAAGGATTTGAAATAACTGTTTTACGATGCATGCATGCTTTTAAGTGAATGGTATAAATGTCTTTTCGATATAAATGAGTTTTATAAACTGTTGTTTTATCCACTCACAGTTTTATGGTTTTAATACCCTTCAGGTTTATAGCGGATGTGGGTTGTAACAGAGATCGAGACATCACATGCCACCACTGATCCTGGTGTACTCTGATGGACCCCGGGTGGGTGACGAGTTTATCCCTAGTCTGACACGTGGTGTCAGACGTGAGGAGGCACGTCCCACGATAATCCAGGGGGATTTGGGATAGGTCCTGTCAATAAGGAAAAGGCTTCCTAAATAATTAAGAAATCTAATAAAAATATTTCTTACAAGTAAAGGAATTGAAAATAAGAATACAAAAGGAAATAGGACTATAATCCTTATAAAATATAGAGATTAAATTTGAAAGGAAGTTGGACTTATCCTAAAAATAACACAAAACTCGGAATTAAAGCCTTCAGGATCAATTTCGGTGGTCAACCATCGAAATAGGTGATCAAATTCGTCGGTCAAACCTGGCCAAAAGTGCAAGCCTTCTTAGACAGGTTTCGGTGAGAGCTCACCGAATTGGGAAGAAGCACGCCCGCAAGCACGCGCCGGGATATGAATGACATTTCGGTAGGCGCATATCGACATTTCGGTCCAGTGGCTTATCGTTTGGCACTAACTTCGAAAATTTCTCGAGTACATGATGTATTCCATGTGTCTATTCTACGGAAATACCTTCGGGACGACTCTCATGCACTACCAGAACAACCACTGGAATTGATGACAGACTTGAGCTTTGAGGAACGGCTAGTGCAGATTCTGGATTGGAAGGAAAAAGTCTTAAGGAACAAGACGATTCCACTAGTTAAGGTACTGCGGAGGAACCACGACATTGAGGAAGCGACATGGGAACCCAAGGATTTAATGAGGGAGCAGTACCCACATTTGTTTGAGTAATTTCGAGGACGAAATTTTTGTAAGGTGGGTAGGTTGTAACGACCCGAACCTTGATTATTAATATTTTAATGTGAAATGACTATTTTACCCCTAAAGGGGGGAAACTTTGACTTTTGACCCGGGAAATAATTTGGACTTTGATCCATGACTATGACGTAGATCGAGACATCACGAATCTGTAGACAGGCGGAACGCCGAAATCGGAGTTCGTATGAAAACGTTATGGTCACGGAAGCGTTTTAGCGGAATTTACGAACCGAGAACAAAACGTAAAATATTAATTAAATATTGAAATCTGTGCAAAACCCTAGATCTAATCTGAGCCGTCGGATGAGTGACAAGTGTCACTTATCCTATAGAACACTATTCCAATAAAGTTGGGTCTACACCTATAGGTCAGTTTTTAAATGATTTATTTCTCTCAATTAACCCAGGCCATTCATCTGATCTGTCCACGTTGATCTGAATCGTCCATTTCATTTTCTCTTTTCTTTATTTTGCACGATCTCATCTCTCTCATAACACACACACACATATTTTCCTCACCGTGAACCAACACTCCCATACCATTTCCATTGCACCATACGCCCAACCGATCACCGTCCTTGCCACCAGACGACGACCACTATCATCACCATCATCATCTTTATCTCCACCGTGAACCGCCACCCTTCTCCCTGCCTGAAAACCCAGGGAAATCCCCCAGACCATAGACGCAGAAACACGGATCCAGGAAACCCGCACCACCTCCATTCATCTTCTCGACTTGAACCAAGCTCCAGTTATGACCGTGAGGAACCCAGGATGAGGTTGAGACGGTGGACACAGGCCACCACGGCGACACGGCGGAGGTACGAATGGAAACCCGAGAACCCATGTTTTTCTAAGTTTCGAGTGAGACCCTTTTAACATTAGGGTTTCGTTTCTTTGGTTTGGGACATGTTCTAGGGACGGTGACGAGCTGTTGGAAGCTGGTTTGGACGACTGAGACTGTGGAGACAGCCGGAGACGACGACCGAAGTAGGGCCGTGAACTTCTTCGAAGCCTAGGTATGAATCTCATCACTTTCTTCCAGTTTTAAGGATCTAGATCCATAAAACAGACCTACATGACCCTTTAGGAGCAAACCCTGTCGAAAATGGTGGCCAGAGATGGATTCTGGAAACGGGTCAAGCCGCGGGTCAACGGCGACCCGGTACTGTAGCACGGATGACGTCATCATGTTAGAGATTGTCTGACCAGGGGCCAACCAGAGTATGACACGTGTCCTCTGACATGTCTCAGACATGACGTCATGCTGACATCAGCGACACTGTAGCAGCGTTGACCACGCGTTGACCAGGCGCGTGGGGGCACGTGTGAACAGTAATCTTGGTGGGGCCAGTACCATTTTCAAGGTTTCAACGATATGGATCCAATGGCGGTGGTTTCGTGTCGATCGGAGATCGTTAGGATGGTCAAAATGGGATTTGAAGCCTCAAGAATAGTGCTCGGGCTATGTTTTCGGGACGGATCTATTCTAGGGTTTTAGTATTGAAGTAGTAGGGTTTTTACCCTCTGTGAGTGGGCTATTTGATTTCTTAAAGGATTGCATGTATAAAATGTTTTACTATTTCTTAATTATGATTTAGATGAGTACTATATGAGAATGTTTATATTACTTATTATGATGTTTTGGGCATGTGACCCGTCTGGATTATATGTGGAATGTGTTCAGGGATGTTCGGGGGGACACAGGGTAAACTATAGTGTTATTGTACTGTACTTTCCTACCTTTCTATCTTGTCTCCTCCAGGGAGGCTCGTTGGCCTAGGTGGACCCTGGAGTAGTCACTGGGCACTAACTGAGTGGAGTTAACCCCTGTTGGGTTGCTTACTCTCAGGAAGGCATGTTAGTATACCTCAGGCAGTGACTGGGATACCGGGCACTGATGTACCTAGGGGAGTCTCGGGTGTGAGACCCTGAGTGGCAACGCGTAGCCTTAGAACCGTGACATCATTTGGGTTGGGTTTGACAGTGCACTAATATGTTGGTTTTCCTTTTGATTATTATATGATTATGTGGTTATGATTCTATTATGATACTATGTTTTCAATGCATGCAAGATTTGGAAAACGGAGGGGTAAAACCTTATGATTTACTTTGTTATGAAAATGATTTATAAACTGTTTATTTTCGGCCCACTCACTCTTTAAATGTTTTACTAACCCCTCCAGGCCGTGACACGGAATTAGAGGAGGATCCGGAGGAGGAAGAGGCTTAGACTAGTCGTTGTGCACCTGTACACCCCAAGTGGGTAGGTTGAGCACCAAATAATGTACTCTGACTATTGTGCTCACATTTTGTATTGTACTATCCCTTGTCTGATAGCTATCACTCTGAACTATGTTGTTGAACGTTATTTATTTAATTTGAAGTATTTAGTTTTCGTTTAAGGGTGTTTTTGGTATGTTTGGAGTCGTTGTCAGACGGGAGCGGGACACGTCCCCGGTGGTCCCAGTGGGATTGGGATGGGTCATGTCATTCTAGGTACACATTATGCTTAAAATATGTTAAATAAGAGAGAATGAATTGTGTGGGGTGAGTCTTAGCCGAACCTTCGCATGGGCACTTAAGTCAAATGCATAATAACTACATCATAGAAATAATCAGAACTAGAATTGGTTAGGATCGATAGGAAGCCCTGATTTGCCTTAATCAACCATCTTAAATCAATCAATCTTTCGTTGTTTAATTTCTTTTTTGTTTACTTAATTTTGTAATCACCAATCAAAAAAACCCCCAATTGAATTTACTTTAAGCCCAAGTTACATTAAAACCAAGCTAAAGTGGAATAACGTTGAACAAGTCCTCAAGGGAATGATCTTTTGCAAAGCTACTATATTACTATTTTTCGATTTTGTGCACTTGCAAAGTATAACTAGTAGAATTGTTGTCCATCTTAATTGTGTTCAATAAATGTTCTATCAAGTTTTGGGTGTCATTACCTGGGACTTGTCCCTTAATGGTTTCCAAAAGTTTGGAATTGTTAACTTAGTTCGTTTTTTTATATCAAGTATTAGTTTATGACACCCGCAAACTCAGTGGAGGCATCAGCTCACGAGTCCACTCCTTCCTCTTGGAATTCTTCTGCTCACGGGAGCCCACCACAACCAGACTGTGCCCTTATGCCATAACCTATCCCTAGACTCCTAAGGGACTTTGTTGTCCCTCTTGTCCCTAAGGACCAGTTCCCCATTGTATTTCCAGCAAGCACCATGGAGAACTTTTAGATGAAATATAGGGCCATTCATAACAGGACCCGTCCCAGTCCCGTGGGACTACAGTGGGACATGTCTTGCTCCTGTCTAACAAGCATACTCTAAATACAGAAAATATAAGCAAGTCAATGTACAATATACATACTGCTATCCTAATACTCTGATACCACTCTGATAGGACCTGTCCTAGTCCCCCTGGGACTATAGTGGGACGTGCCCTGCTCCCATCTAACAAGCATACTCTAAATACCAAAAATATCCTTATGGGTCCAAATATAACATACAGAGTGCACTACCACATTACCAGACAAAGGATCAAGATTTATTACACATGATCGAGCATATATATATATATATATATATGTCAATACAATACAAGTACTAAAACTTACCATGTAGGGTGTCAAGTACGCAGTAATACTATCTATGTTTCAGCCTTAGCATCCGCCCCTGTCTCTGTATCACAGCCTGAAGGGTCAATAAAACAGTAAAAATGTGAGTGGACCAAAAATCAATAAGTTATAAACTCATTTTGAAAACATATATAGTTTAACCTTCTGTTTCACAAACATGCATGCATTTAAGATAAATCGTATGAAAGCAGGTCAAATCATACATATGCATATAAACATACACATCTGGACACACACATCAGTAAAACACGCACAATAGAACTAGTCCTTAGGCATCCATGATGCCTTGACATCCACAATCTCTATATCAAAACCAATCATGATTTCCAATGCTACGCATGCAACTCGGGGTTTCACCTCCGAGTACTTCCCCAAGACCCAACTCAAAGTCGTCCGGGGTGATATCAACATGGTGTGCCTGCCCCGGATCGACCGCGTCCTGGAAAATATCATAATCTTGTACTTCTCATCTTGAGCCTTTCATCGGAGTCACTCATTTCAAGTAGTGCACCATGACTACTCTAGGATCTTCGACATCTAGAGGAGACTAACCAACTAATCCAGGATGGTATATGTGGAACTATAACCAAATCCGGTGAAAAGCATATTAAAATCATTTATGTCTCAAATCGGTTTCAACACTGTTCAATTGAGCCTCTGCCCGAGACATAATTATCACAAATCCGTTCCACAAAATCCACTCGAAAACCGTGTCTAGAATTTGTTTATACAACCGATTTATCGTTATTCAAATCTAGTTGAAATGTATTCTTTCTTTTCCATTTCCGTTTACTCTAAATCTAGTCAAATCATCATTTCCCCCCAAGTCTCAAGCTCAAAACCTTGTTTTCACGAAAATCTGTAAAACGTTTCGTAAACCAATGATTACAATCCACATCATCATCAAATCACAATATCAAAACATTTCAACGTAAATCAGGTAATAAAGCATTTAAAACAGTTATGCATGCATTTAGTTCTAAAAGAAACTATCCACTCACACTCAGTCCACGCTACATGCTAACCCTCAGCGTTATATCTATCATCTAGCTAATCCAAAGTCCTCGGGCCTGTCAAAATCATGTCTAAGGGTCACTAATATGCTATACAAGTTCATAAATCAAACCCTCACAAAGCTCGATACGGGAAACGCGTCCCGGACACGCTTCCCGAGGCTAAAAATCTCCAAATGACCAACCAAACGATCTTCGATCGACCTGAAACCACCACCATTAGATTTTGAAAGTTGAAACCTTTCAAATAAGAACGATTTGACCTCAAAATTCGTGCCCATGCGCCCCCACGCGCTAGTCAAACATCCAATCAAAGCTAACGTCAACAAAAGTTAACGCTGACATCATCGGTCAATAGTCAACGGTTAATGGCTGGCATCATCATGATGTCATACTGACGTCAACCTGACAGATCTGACATGTCAGGTCTAATATGTGCCATGTGTCAGCCTCTGATTGGTCCACGTGTCTTACATGCTGCCTGGACCTGACAGCATGCCACGTGGCATCACCTGATTGGCCACGTGGATTGACAGCTTCTAATAGATGATGACGTGGATTGCCACGTTATCATCATCAACCTTGAGCCAAGTTGACCCGTTTCACTGTAATGGTCCGACTTGACCCGCGACCCGACCCGGTAGTATCTCACCAATTTCTAAGCCATTTTTCACCATTCTTCTTCCTATATACTCACAATGATCCCAGGAAGGGATCCATGGACTCAAAACTAGCTATGGAGATCTAGAAATTACTATGGAGCTTGATAGATTTCGGGAAAACTTCCAGCTCAGTTTATGGGCTATTCCAGCCATCTCTATCCTTCCTTTTTGTCCCTTAGTGATCGTTTGATTCCTAAGAACATGTTTTGAGCATCAAAACAGTCCAACAAACCTTAAATTAAAATTTGGATTTTTGGGCCCAAATCGGGCTTTCGGGTTTACATAGGATGTGAGTCTTCCACCGTGCTCAGCCTCTCTGCATCGTCTCTCAGCCGTCCTTTGACTCTCACTCACTCAGGTAGCACAGAAGATGAAAGATTGGGGGCTGGGTTGTGAAGTTTTGTGTGGGTTTCAGGTGAAAATGACAAAATGGAGAAGAGGGAGATGATACAATGATCCAATAATTTTTGGGGGGTTGGGCCAATCAGATGAGTGACACTTGTCACTCATCAGTTGGTCCAACTTGGATATTTTGACCAATAAAATCCTGACAACTGTACAGTCCTCGAAATGTGTGAATAATAAGGATTTTCTTCCGTGACCAATAACTTTCCCGTCGAACGTCGATTTCGACGTGCCACTTGTCTACAGACTCGTGACGCCTCGATCTATATAACGGGCCACGAAAATTTTAAGGTACTATTTACGGTGGCACGATTTACGAGGCAATGAGGCATTTGTTTCTCCCCTCCCTCACTGGATCGTTTTAGGGCTCCTGAGATTGACTGAGGACGAGTGAGGGACTAAGAGAGGCTGTGAGAGGTGGCAGGATTGCCGTGGACGGCGGAGGAGGTCACAGGAATAGGTAAGCCGTAACCCATGAGTTTTTGAATTTGGATTTTCATTTCTGACGTTTGGAGTGGTTTGTGTTGATTGGGTTATACTTTGGATGGTTGTACGAGTTAATAGGGATCAGAATCGGGGGTTGAGGACAACAGAGCAGCCTGGACGGAGGCCTGAAAACTAGGCCATGAAAATCGAATCGAACAGGTAAATCCTAGCCCGTTTTAAGTGATTTTGAACCCATAGACCTTCTCTAGGGACCCAAACGATCATTTCGGATCGAATGGTTTTGAAAAAGGACCAGAAATGAAGGAGTTGGAACTGGGTTAGGGTCGTGGGTCTGCGCGACTCGTTTCAGTCATTCTGGTCGACCTAGAAATGACGTGCCAGGATGACGTCATCATTTGTCAGATGTCAAGCCACTTGGCCAATGGGAGGCTGCCACGTGGCAGCTGTCAGTGCCTAGTCAACCTGACATGTCAGTGACGTGGACCAATCAGATAGTGCCACTTCACTAACATGTCAGTGATGACGTCATCGTTGACTTTGACCGTTGGCTGCTGAAGTTGGTATTGACTTTTTGGTCAACGTTGACCAGCCACTTTGACCCGCGCGTGGGGGCATGTAGGGATGTATTTCAAGGTAGGGTGAGAAAAATTTTAAAGGTTTCGACGATACGAATCCAATGGTTATAGTTTCGAGTCGATCGGAGATCGTTAGGTTGGTCAAATTGAGGTTTAAAACCTAGGAAAGCGGGTCTGGGACACGTTGACTTTGTCAAAAATGTTGGGGGTTCTTGATTAGAACTTGTCTAGGTTAGTAGTAATCTTTGAGTATGTTTTGGACAGATCTGGATGACTCGGAGAGGTAGAATTAGCCGGAGAGCCTTATGGCACGCATTTTGAGGCGTAGCATGGATGGTCTTTGAGTGGACTTTGTTTTATGAATATGACGCATGCATAAATGTTTTATTGTGTTTATGAACATGTTTTGAGATGATATGAGAGCATGTGTTTTGAATATGAATTTTTTGGCATTTTCGGAGGAAAATGCGTTATTACACATAGTTCGAGATTTCTGTTTTATATGATGTTTGGGTTTCGGCCGAGTGTACTACGTGCTTGTGTTTTATGAGATTCCGAAGGTTTCACGGAGAGGCATGAAACTGAAGAACTAATTTACATTTTGGAGGATTTCACAAAGGTGTGTGAAATCGAGATTCGGGCACAAGTCCCAGTTGTATGATGATTTGAAAGTTTTTTAGAAATGAGAACTGGTTTTCAGGTTTGGAAATATCTTTTGGGCGTATGACCCAGTTGATTTGAGGTTTGACTTAGAGTATAGCTAAACGTGAGATAAGTCGGGCTGTGACCTAGTTATGAGTTTTATGAAAGATATTTCGGGCATGAGACCCAGTCGTGGATTGATAGGATTCGACGAATCCTGGGATATGAAGTGTCGTAGGACACTGGATTTCGGACTGTGACCCATTTGGTGATGTTCCGTGCTTGAGGCCCTATTGATGATGGTGACGCTCGCCTCCGGACTGTAGATGTGTTCCTTCTGGAGAGGTCACGATGCACTGCCTGTTCTCGAGCAGTCGCGGGAAGCAATGACCGAGAGAGGCTCAACTTAGGAGTGTTGATGGTATCCTTTGAGATCGATCGACGATGTGTTCGCGATGATCTAGAGACGGTCGCGGCGAGTGATGTGTTCACGGCGATATGTTAGGATTGAGCGGTCCTGAGCTATATGCACATGTACTATGATTAGAATCGTGACTGATATTGGGATGAGTTCCCATGGGATGTGTTCCAACATGTTCCATAATTTGGGTCGAGGTTATGTATGTATTTTCTATTTGAGCTGAGACCCGTACTTGTTTTCTATAATCAGGTTTTGGGTTGAGACCCTACTGAGGTTGGCTTCGATTGAAAAACGGTTTTCACTGTGTTTTGGATTTGGGACTTGACTTCCAAGTTCCTCACCCAATATTACCCTGTAGAAAAAACCAATGAGTAGAAGGCCAAAATCATGAACACAAGGCAAAGCATTGGATGGAACTTTCTATCAATATTGGGATGCTTAGGGCTTGCCTGCACCATAACATTAAGGAGGACCATTTGATGTCGTACTTTTATGGAGTCCTCAAACACGGTGATCAGACTATGGTCAACTCCCAATTCCAAGGGATTGAAGATGGGACCTCTGTAGAGGCACGAATGGCCTTTGAAAACATTGCTCAAATATAGAGGGCGGCACTCCTCTAAACCCTTAGCCGAGGTTTAACTTGATACCAAGGATAGTAATATTGCCCAACCCACAACAATCGTCAAACAACTATGTAATGACAAGAACAAGGGAGTTCATATTTGTGATGTACGGTTGGTTCAACTTAATTTTAAGATTAGCATTCAAATTTATACCTACGCACATAAACTCTATCGTGTGAATGCACAAATTGAATGGGATGATTTGGCCTTAAAACACAAATGAACAATTTAGGTGCCCAAAGTAGAGTGTTAATCAATTTTTTGATTTAGTTTTTTTTTTGCCAAAGCTAAAATCAAATCAATTGGCGAATCGATTACAGTTTAGTTAAAAATTGAATGATCCGGTTTGGTTTGGTTCTTGACCACTTTTACCGATTTTTTTCTTGCTTCTCAAAAACAACTAGGCAATTCCCAAAAATTCATTGAAGCCCTAGCATTGATTGAAAAATCGCCGGAATCGACGATATATCGCTCGATATATCGTCTTTTCCGGCCGGCGAGAGGTAAGGAGGGGGTGAAAGTTTATCTTCCCCCAATATCGGTGATATTGTCGAATATCGAACAAAATCGACGATTTCGGTCGATATTCGTCGATATCACCGATATTGTTTAGCAGCAAAGGTTCAAAACAGAAAAAAATTGAAAATTGAATAGGGGAGGTTCAATATTGTTCAATCTCGTGAATCAACAGAGGAAAATTGAAAAAGTATTCAAACAAAACGTCAATCAATCAAACACACAAACAAAAATTGAAATAATTCAAAGGAAAATGATTCAAGGATTCACGGATGAACAGAATTGAAAGGAAAAACCAAAAATTTCTGTGTAATCACGGATGAAATTTCTCACCAAGCATAAATAGGAGCGGGGGGAAGTGAGGGCAACCAAGAAAACCTCCAAGTTCCAACCCATTGCTCGCCGCCGGTCGAAATCGATCGATCCTCGATTATTATCCCGAACCCAGTCTCAGACTCTCAGTGACCTCAACCACCTCTGCAGCTCTGCTCGAAGTCTCGAACCTCGACGCCGGCTGTCTCGTCGCCTCCCTCCCTCCCTCGAAGTCGCCCCTCAGTCACAGGCCTCACGCCGCCTCCCTCCCTTGAAGAAGTCGCTCAAAGACCCAAGAGAAGTGCGATTTGGGAACCTCGACGCCAGCCGTCTCGTCGCCTCCCTCCCTCCCTCGAAGTCGACCCTCAGCAGTCACCGGCCTCACGCCACCTCCCTCCCTCGAACACCTAAGAGAAGTGCGATCGATTTCCCCAAATTGTCTGTGAATGCAAAATGAAATCGAGCTCGAATTCTCGATCGAGAAGAAACTAAAGGGAGAGGAATGGAAATGAAACGCTCCGTTTCGTTTTTTTCATTTATTAACCCTTTTTTTATTTACATATATTATTTAATTATTTATCAAATTAAATTATATCATTTATTATTTACTGATATTTATAATAAATATAAAAAATAGATTAAGCCCAAATATATTTTTTATATTTGTATTTTTTTATAAATTAAATTATATCATATATTATTTTATTATTATTATTATTTGTATTGTTATTATTATTATTTACTTTTTTTTAACCCCAAATATCAAAAATAGATTAAGCCTTAAACTTTTTTTTTCAAAATTCAAAATATATCATATATCATTTATTATTAATTTTTTTATATAAATTAAATTATATCATATTTTTTTATTATTACTATTTGTATTTTTATTATTACTATTTGTATTTTTCTTATTATTATTTACTTTGTTTTAACCCCAAATATCAAAAATAGATTAAGCCTTAAACTTTTTTTTTCAAAATTCAAAATATATCATATATCATTTATTATTACTTTTTTTATATAAATTAAATTATATCATATATTATTTTTTATTATTATTACTAGTTGTATTTTCATATTATTTACCTAATAATAAAGTTTGAATTTTGAAAAAAAAAAGTTTAAGGCTTAATTCATATATTTGGTAATATATTTAGTAATCATTTATTAATAATAAATTTATCATTTATTACTAAATATATTTTAGTAATGTATGTTTTAATATAAAATATGAGGTAATTCATATATTTGGTAATATTTGTTTTAATTTTTAATTTATGTTTTATTTTAGAATATATATTAAAATTATGAATATATGTGTTTTTGCTCCTTAATTTTTAACTTAGAATATATGTTCTAATTGAAATAATTTTATTATTTTTTGTGTTTTTATTATTATTAATTGTCATTATCAAATTTTAAGTATTTTTCATGCAAATAATATGGCTTAATTCATATATTTGGTAATATATTTGATAATTATTTATTATTAAAAATTTATCATTTATTACTAAAATATATTTTAGTAATGTATGTTTTAATATGAAATATGGGATAATTCATATATTTGGTAATATTTTTTTAATTTATAATAGATGTTTTATTTTAGAATATATATTAAAATTATGAATATATGTGTGTTTGCTCCTTAATTTTTTATCATCATCAAAGTCTAACTTAGAATATATGTTCTAATTGAAATAATTTTATTATTATTTGTATTTTCATTATTATTATTATTTGTCATTATCAAATTCTCATTATTTTTCATGTATCTTAGATTTCATAAAATGGCTAGTGGAAGTGCAAGTGAAAGCCGCCCAAGACCTGGACGAGTTGACCCAGCATGGTAATATGTCATTGCAATTCCTGGAAATAAAAACGGTGCCATATGTTCGTTTTGTCAACATCAATTTCAGAGTGGAGGCATAACGCGATTAAAGTTTCATTTAGCAAGTTTTGATCCGAAAAAAAAAATGTTCAAAAATGCAAAGATGTACCTAAAGCTATTAGGGATAAGGTCAGAGCATAGATCAAAAGTAAAGATACTGCTAAATAAACTAAGAATATGATTAGGGAGAATATACGAGCTGGCTTGAGAGGAGATCCACTGGACACTCAACAGGGCATTCAGATTAACGATAGCGATGATGAAAAGGATGATGATGGATTCGCTTATCCACCAAATGTGCATAGATCTGAGAGAGCAACATATCGCTTTGCTGTAAATGCATCGAGAGATGAGGCACGGCGAAGTGTCGACAATTATGGAGTTGGGTCCATGCGTGGTGCTCAAGGAGGCAGTAGCAGTCGTCAACCACCGCAACAGATGCGTCGATCACAAAGTTTGCAGGTTCCATTTTCAATTCCTCCAGAACCAAAACTCTACAAAACTGCACGAAGTCAACAGAAGACTGTAAAATCGATGTGGAAAGGGACGAAAGAGAAGTTCAGTCGATACATAAGTAAATTTTTTATATATGAAGGCGTGGCTCCAAATAAAGCCAACTCTCATCATTTTAAGAATATGATCATTGAAGCCCAACGAGCAGGTATTTAATAAATTTATTTATTTATGATACATTTTTATTTAGCTTATGAAATAGCATTAAATGCTAACTTATGTTTTGGTTTGCAGGTGAATGCGTGTCCACTCATTCTCCATATGAAGTGAAAAATAAATATCTTCCTATGGAGTATGAAGAAATGACGGCGTATGTGGAGCAACAAAAGCGACACTGGGAAACTTATGGATGTACCATAATGTGCGATGGTTGGACCGGTCCAACGAAGTTATCCATAATTAACTTCATGGTATATAGTAAGGGTTCAACTGTATTTCTCAGGTTAATTGATTCTTCCAAATTTCATAAAGAGTATGTGTGCATAGGAAATTTGTTGAAGGAAGTTGTTCAGGAGGTTGGAGTACAAAATGTTGTACAGATCGTTACTGATAATGGGTTGAACTTCAAAAAGGCTGGAAAATAACTGATGAAGACGTATCTGCTATATTGGACTCCTTGTGCAGCCCACTGTATCAACCTACTATTTGAAGATATTGGGAAGAATGAGACAATGGTGCTCATCATAAAAAATGCTAGGCAGGTAACTAACTACATTTATAATCATCTATGGTTACTTGCTCAGATGCATGAATTCTGTCAAGGAGACTTGGTTCGTCCTAGTGCAACTCAGTTCGCAACTAACTATATTTGTATAAACAGTATAGTTAAGCATAAAGTTGGCCTTAGAAGGTTGTTTACCAGTGATCAATGGCATGGTAGCCCATTAAGTAGGAAAGTGGAAGGCAAAAGGGTTGGGGCTCATATCCTCGACCAAAGATTCTGGGAGTCCTTGGAGATGATGCAATCAATATATGAACCATTATATTGCATCCTCCGAATTGTTGATACAGAGGTAGTCCCAACCATGCCAATCCTGTATGATATGTTCAATCGAATGAAAGAAAAGATACCCCGTCTTAAAGGGAAGAAGTGGGTCCATAAAATCATACAGGAGCGATGGGAAAAAACATTAGTGCATCCCTTACATGCCGCTGGTATATTTCTATCTTATTGAACTTGTTAATATTTTATTTTATTGTTGTTTACTAAGCAAAGTTCATTCATGATTTGCAGCTTATTACTTGAATCCCCGATATCAATATCAAGCAGGTGTTGGGCATGACTCCTTCTTTGTCCAATCAGTTCAACAAGTATTCCTCAAACCGAATCCAAATGGACAAGTGGGTTTACAAAATTTTGGAGTAGACGTAAGTTCACTACCATATATGAACCTTGATGAGTTATTTTGAATCTTGATGAGTTATTTTGAATCTGTACATCTATGGCATTATATTAACATCAACCTTAATGTAGATGATCAACTTTAGAGATGGTTGGAAAACATTTTGTTCACCTATGGCTGTACAATCACGAACGAAAATGCCCCCAGGTATATTACTTGCATTTAACTTGATATTCTATAACTTAGCACTTTATAATGCCTCTTACATTAAACTTGATATTGACAGCTGAGTGGTGGGAACTATATGGCCAAGCTTCTCCCATCTTGCAACAAATTGCTGTTCATATATTATCACAAACGGCATCATCTTCGGCATGTGAGAGAAATTGGAGTACATTTGCTTTAATTCATACAAAGCAAAGAAATCGTCTCGCATATTCTAAGTTAGAACAACTTGTTTTCTGTTATTACAACATGAAACTCAAGTTAAGAGATGAAAAAGCCAAAGCCGGTAAAGTTGTGGAAGAAGACTACGTGTTGACCTATTGGAAATTGCAGGTCAACATGTGGAAGGTAATGAGGCTGATCCACTTCAAGCATGGATTATGCCAGCTCACTTGGATGATGATAGTGGAAGGCCTGACCCTCGAGTAGCACATCTTGCTAGTGAACACGGTGTTAATGTCGATAGAGTGCTATCTGAAGAAGAGGGGAGTGAGGACGTAGGAAGTGAGCGGTCAATGTCTTCATGGGAGAGATCAATGCTTGGTTCTACCGGTAGACGTGACTTACAAGCTGGGACTTCATCAAAATAAATCTCCAGATGATGATGATGATGATGATGATGATGATGATGGAGGAGATGATGTTGAGACAAACGATGAAGACAAGGATGACAGAGGGGATGATGACGGGGGAAATGTGACAGGACCCGCCCCAATCCCTCAGGGACTACAAGGGGACGTGCCCTGCTCCCGTCTGACACCCAATAATTCATACCAATTTTAACCTCAAAACATCAAATGCATAAATAACCAAATTAAAGTCATACATCAAATCCGAATTAAACAGATGTCAGACAAGGGATGAAATCCAAAATTACAAGTTGCGAACACGACTCTAACATAAACCTGCGGGTAAACCACTCAGCAGGGGTTCAGGTACGCAGAAGTAGATCTATGCCTCAGCCTCAGGTTCCTCCTCTACCTCAGTATCATGACCTAGAGGGGTTACCAAAACATTAAGGGTGAGTGGACCAAAACTCAAGTTTATAAAATCATTTGACAAGTAAAACATATAATTTACCCCTCCGTTTTCCAAACATGCATGCATCATCATTTAAAACCATAAATCATATAACATGAATCATAAGGCATGTAATAAAACCATAAGTATAATTTTAGCTACTGCACTATACACTCCAATCCCGACATCCCTGATGTCTGACGTCCCTGACGTCCAATAAGGTCACAATCACAAGGCTACGCGTGCCACTCGGGTCTCAATTCCGAGTTCAATCCCCGAACCCTGTTCGGTTACAGCATCCCTGATGCTTAGCGTCATAGACGCTGGACGTTCTAGACGTCCGTGACCACTCCGGGGTACCTCATCCGGAAGAGACAGTATCATATGGAAGGATCTATACAGTGCAGTACCAAATACATTTTATTGATATCCACATGCAAAACATATGAGTATACATAGGTAAAATCTGAACCGATCGTTACGTTTCATCAGACGGGTCTTATGCCCAAATACCGTGAAACGTGCCATAACCGAAATTTCAATATCATCAAAACCATTTATCGATTCCAGCATGTGAACATATAAGTAAATCAGAAAACATTAAAGCATGCAAGGGTTTTATGAAAACGGGCCCACTCACTGTACGATTCCGCTGCGAATCTGCGCGTACGGACCTGTACCGAGATTATCGTACAATTCCTGTCAGTTCAATTCACACGTAAGGGTCACTACAAGTCCTTAATATTTATTCAAAAGAAAGTTCGAAACAGAAACCGGTTCGGAGAAACTGTCGACACGTTTCCCTAGGCAGCCAGCCCTAAACTGACCCTTCAAACTATCTCAGATCAACATGGTTAATTCACCAAAAATGTTCAGAATAATGAGAGGAATAAAATTCATGTTGATCATGATCGAAGATAAGCCCCAACGCGCCCTCACGCGCCGCCCAAAGTGGCTGCGCGTGAAAGTCACGCATCTGACACTGTAGCTACAGTGTCAGCACTTTCACCCGTTTGTCTGTAATTCGGGCCTGCCACCCGCGGCTTGACCCGGTTAATTACCCATCAATTCCTACTCGATTTCAATCCAATTTGATCCTAACATGTTATTTAAGCATCTAATTAAAGTTCTAAGTTATTAATTAGCCAAATCAAATCCTTAAATGGCCCTTCGACCCGTGATCATCCAAACGGGTTGATCACCCCAACTCACTGGTTTCTAAACCAAAATCAAATTAACCTTACAGGAAGCATCATAGTATCAGAACGAACTGGAAAACACACTCAATTGAACCAACACTCACCTGGAAGTAGTCGTCCAAACCTCTGAAATTCTTCTGAACACGGCAGTCACCGTCCCAGCTCACCCGTGGCTGGTTTCCTTTGATTTTGATATGGTTGTGTTCTAAACACTCCCAGAAAGCTTACTCTGCGATTAGATTGGTCCAACACACCGTAGAAATTAAACTCTGATTTTCCCTCCAATTTTGCCCGAAATGGTTTCTCTGGTTTTCTTCATCAATTCCCAGCTCTTTCAGCATCAGAGTGATGCTCACTCACGTTCTGATCAGTTTTAAATAATCTCAGCCGTCCCAGAGGCTCGTGGGAGTCCAATTTGTCCACTGAAAAATGTTCCCCGAAAAGCTTCGAACTTGAATTAACAATGGGGTCGTGCAAGGTGGATGCAACAGACCATGTTCAAAAGCAAAAGACAGCCCAGACTTTCCAGCACATATTAGCATAATCAATTGTGCACTGAACCACCGCACATGGTGGTGCCGCCCATGTCCCCCGCGGTTTGCTACAGTAACCAGGGCGAAATGACCAAAATGCCCCTGGTTGAAATAATTACCAAACTGCCCCTCACTTCCTAGACCCGTAACTTAGCCATACGAAGTCCGATTTCGGCGTGCCGCCTGTCTACGGACTCAGGACGTCGAGACCTTCCTAATGGTCCTTGAGTCGCGTGAAAATTAGTTGTCAAACGAAAAGTCAACATTTTCGTCCGTGAAGTCCAACTTACGGTAATGCCCCTGAACTTCCGATAGTCATAACTTTTTCCCTGATCGTCCGAAATGAACGTGCCACCTGTCTATAGACTCGTGACGTCCCGAACTACGTCACGGTCACTGGTCAAAGTCCATTTGACCCACTAATAAAAAAGTCAACAATTTGGCCATACCATTCACAAGGGTAAAAACGTCAATTAACATAATAAATTACAATATTAAAATCCTCGAATTTCCGGGGTGTTACAACCTTCCCCCCTTAAGAAATTTCGTCCCGAAATTTCAAAGAAACAAATGAGGAAATTGTTCTCGCATCTGAGCCTCAGGCTCCCATGTGGCTTCTTCCACATTCTAGTTTCTCCAGAGAATCTTCACGAGAGGAATCGTCTTCCGACGTAGTACCTTGTCTTTCCGATCCAAAATCCGCGCTGGGTGCTCCTCAAAGCTCAAATCCCCTCGGAGTTCGATAGGTTGATCCTTCAGTACATGGGAAGCATCACGTACATACTTCCGCAGCATCGATACGTGAAAAACATCGTGAACTCTAGAAAGTTCTGGAGGTAGTGCCAATCTGTATGCAACCCTGCCAATTCTCTCCACGATCTCATATGGTCCGATAAAACGCGGACTCAGTTTCCCCCGTCGACCAAAACGGATAATCCCCTTCCACGGAGAAAGCTGCAGGAAGACAAAATCTCCCACTTCAAATTCCAAGTCTCGGATCCGTCGATCGGCATAACTCTTTTGGCGATCCTGCGCCGCCTTTAATCTCCCCTTGATAACTCGAACAGTCTCCAGGGTTAAGTCCATCAATTCCGGCCCTACCGCCGCTCGCTCCCCTATCTCCGTCCAGCAGATAGGTGTCCTACACTGTCGACCATACAGTGCCTCATAGGGTGCCATCCCGATGCTTGTCTGATAGCTGTTGTTGTAAGCGAATTCCATCAATGGCAAATGAGTATCCCAAGAATCCTGAAACTGTAGCACACAGGACCACATCATGTCCTCCAGGGTCTGAATGGTTCTTTCAGACTGTCCATCGGTCTGAGGATGGAAAGCAGTACTGAAACGTAGGGTTGTTCCCAAAGTAGCTTGCAAACTCCGCCAGAACCTGGAAGTGAAACGCGGATCACGATCGGACACAATCGATTCCGGCGTACCATGCAATTGTATGATTTCCTTCACAAATAACTGAGCCAGTCGGTTAGGTTTATAAGTTTCCTGAACTGGCAGGAAATGGGCTGACTTGGTTAGCTGGTCCACGATCACCCATACTCCGTCAACTCCACTCTGAGTCCTCGGTAACTTAAAGACGAAGTCCATGGTGATGTGATCCCACTTCCACTCGGGAATAGGAAGTGGCTGCATAGCCCCATACGGTCTCTGCCGTTCCGCCTTAACATGCTGACAGGTTAAGCATTTGCTCACGAATTCAGCGATATCCTTCTTCATTCCTGGCCATCAATAATGGTTCCGGAGGGTACGGTACATCTTTGTACCTCCCGGATGCATATCATAAGCCGAACTATGGGCCTCCTCAAGAATCTCGGCCCGTAACTCTGCCACTGCAGGTACACACAAACGGCCCAATTTCACAAGTGCTCCATCGTCCCGGATGGTAAAATCCTGTCTCCCATCCGCATCGACCTCAATTCTGTAAATACAGAGTATTGGATCCTGAAGTTGTGCTTCGATAATCCGATCAATTAGTACTGGTCGTACATGGAAGCTGGCCAATAAAGCTCCATGGTCATCCGTACCCAAAATAACTCCCGCCTTCCGGAGTTCCACCAGCAAAGGAAGGTACACCATCCCCAGGTGTGCAATAGATCCCGCTGATTTCCTGCTGAGTGCATCAGCCACCACATTGGCCTTACCCGGATGGTACTCAATCGTATAGTCATAATCCTTCAGAAGCTCCAACCATCTCCGTTGTCTCATGTTAAGCTCCTTCTGAGTGAATAGGTACTTTAGGCTCTGGTGGTCGGTGTATATCCGGCACGTTGCGCCGAATAGATAATGTCTCCAGATTTTTAGAGCATGAACCACCGCCGCCAACTCCAAATCATGGGTAGGGTAGTTCAACTCATGAGTCTTCAGCTGCCGGGATGCATAGGCGATAACCTTGCCAGTCTACATCAACACGCAGCCCAGACCTTGTAGTGATGCGTCACTAAAGACCACGAATTCTCCACTGTCATCCGGCAGTGCAAGGACAGGTGCAGTGATCAATCGATCTTTCAACTCTTGAAAACTCCGATCGCACTGCTCGTCCCAGATAAACTTTACTCCCTTCCGAGTCAAACGAGTCAATGGTGCAGCAATTTTGGAGAAACCCTCCACGAATCTCCGGTAGTAACCTGCTAATCTGACAAAACTCCGCACTTCAGTCACTGTTGTCGGTCTAGCCCAGTTGGTCACCGCTTCTGTTTTCTGGGGATCCACGCAAATCCCATCCGTCGATATCACGTGTCCCAGAAAACCAATACTGCTCAGCCAAAACTGACACTTGCTCAGCTTGGCGTACAACTGTTCTTGTCTCAGCTTCTCCAAGACCATCCGTAGATGTTCCTCATATGCACGGGCACTCCTTGAGTATACCAAGATGTCATCGATGAACACAATCACGAACTTATCCAGGTAGGGTCGAAAGACCCGGTTCATCAGATCCATAAATGCTGCTGGAGCATTCGTCAAGCTAAAAGGCATAACAAGGAACTCGTAGTGTCCGTAACGGGTTCGAAAAGCAGTTTTCGGAATATCCTCCTCCGAAATCCTCAGTTGATGATACCCAGACCGCAAATCAATTTTCGAGAAGCACTGAGCTCCCCGCAACTGGTCAAAAAGGTCATCGATCCTGGGTAGAGGATACTGGTTCCTCATTGTCACCTTGTTGAGTTGTCGATAGTCAATACACAAACGGAGACTTCCCTCCTTCTTCTTTACGAACAACACCGGTGCTCCCCACTGTGAAGTACTCGGTCGGACATATCCCAAATCCACCAACTCCTGCAATTGAGTCTTGAGTTCTCGTAACTTGGCCGGCGCCATCCGGTATGGTGCCTGGGATATAGGTCGGGTACCAGGGAGTAGTTCAATAGTAAACTCGATCTCCCGCGATGGTGGCAACCCAGGTAAGTCTTCCGGGAATACATCCGGAAACTCACGTACCACCGGTATCTCGTCGATACCCGGAGTATCAACCTGATCCGACACGACGTGCACCAGATAACCCTGGCATCCTTTCCGTAGAAGTTTGGTAGCAGTAAGTGAAGAAATCACTTCAGGAGGTGAACCGTCA
The DNA here is from genome assembly GCA_032719365.1 of Prinsepia uniflora. Classification (NCBI taxonomy): domain Eukaryota; kingdom Viridiplantae; phylum Streptophyta; class Magnoliopsida; order Rosales; family Rosaceae; genus Prinsepia; species Prinsepia uniflora. Next base: position 37,004,053 of record CM064872.1, read on the forward strand.
TGTTCCCCCTGAAAGATAACCTCTGGCAAACCCGGGCTCCGCAGAATCACTTGCTTGCTACAGCAATCGATGAGCGATCTGTGCTCCGATAGCCAATCCATCCCTAGGATTATATCGAAGTCGTGGATATCCAGAATAATTAAGTCTGCTGGTAAATCCACATCCTCAATTCTTATCGGGCACCTCCGAATCACCTGATTCACAAGGTACACGATGCCCATCGGGGTGCCAACACCCATTTCGCAATCTAAAGCTGATACCACACAATCAAGCATACCAGCACAACTCTTTGAAATAAAAGAATGTGTAGCCCCCGCATCCATCAATACACGTACAAGAAGGTTTAAGATATGTAGTGTACCTGTAACCACGCCTGGGGCAGTCCTCGCCTGCTGCTGGGTCATTGCAAACACTTGGGCCCTCGGCCCTCCGTTCCGTCCGCGCCCGCGCGCGCCACGCCCAGCACCACGGTCACCTCCCTGACCGCGACCTCCATTAGTGTGGGAAGCCGTGCTCTGCACCACACTAGAGCCCCCAGCGTCGTTGTTCTTGGACAACTGCGGGCAATCACAGGCATAGTGGCCCTCCGCTCCGCAAGCATAACAGGTAACTGGCCTCGGCCTGTCCGAATGCTCACCAGAAGCACCGCTCCAAGATGAGCGCTGCCCAGAGTTGTATCCAGATCCTCTGCCCTGAGAGCCTCCACGTCGACCTGACCATCCACGACCCTTGAAGGATGAGGGTGCTCCCCTGTAGCCCCCTCCCTTGTTGTTCTTCTGGCCCGATGGCCCACGATGTGGGCGATCCTGACGTCGCCCCTCGCCCGAAGGCTGTCGTGTCTGGTGTGCCGCCAGACTGGCCTCGACACGCACCGCATCGTCGACCAAATCCCTTAGTGCGGCATGAGTAGCAGCAGTCACACTTGCCCGGATCTCCCCTCGGAGTCCAAGCTCGAACCTTTGGCATTTGTCCTCCTCCGTGCTCACGAATGATGCAGCGAACCGGGATAGTTTCCCGAAAGTCTGCTCGTAGTCCGCAACGGACATATCCCCCTGCTCCAGTCGCAGGAATTCAGCCTCCCGTGCCGCGTGAAATGATCGCGGGTAGTACTGGTCCAGAAATCTGGAATGGAAAGCTTCCCAAGTAGTGGTATGGACAGACCACCCAGACATTTCGAGGCTGTGCCACCACTGGTAGGCTCCTCCTTCCAGCAAGAAGGTCGCCAAAGTTACCCGTTCGCCCGGAGGGCAGTGCATCACCGTGAAGATCCTTTCCCATTTGGTGATCCAATCATGAGCGTCTTCGGGGTTCGATCCCCCGTTGAAAGGTGTGGCTCCCAGACGTTGAGCCCGCTCAATGCTTGCGCATTCCATTTCCCTTTCCAGATCCTCGTCAGTTCGTGTATGAGGAATTCTCCTAGGAGGCATAACCAACTGTCAAGAGGCATAGATCAGATAACAATATTCTTAAAAGTCGAAAAGTAACTAGTACTAATCGCTAGTCTAGCATGCTGACCATAACCTAGTACTGACCACAACCTAGTGCTCTGATACCAAGCTGACAGGACCCGCCCCAATCCCTCAGGGACTACAAGGGGACATGCCCTGCTCCCGTCTTACACCCAATAATTCATACCAATTTTAACCTCAAAACATCAAATGCATAAATAACCAAATTAAAGTCATACATCAAATCCGAATTAAACAGATGTCAGGACAAGGGATGAAATCCAAAATTACAAGTTGCGAGCACGACTCTAACATAAACCTGCGGGTAAACCACCCAGCAGGGGTTCAGGTACGCAGAAGTAGATCTATGCCTCAGCCTCAGGTTCCTCCTCTACCTCAGTATCATGACCTGGAGGGGTTACCAAAACATTAAGGGTGAGTGGACCAAAACTCAAGTTTATAAAATCATTTGATAAGTAAAACATATAATTTACCCCTCCGTTTTCCAAACATGCATGCATAATCATTTAAAACCATAAATCATATAACATGAATCATAAGGCATGTAATAAAACCATAAGTATAATTTTAGCCACTGCACTATACACTCCAATCCCGACATCCCTGATGTCTGACGTCCCTGACGTCCAATAAGGTCACAATCACAAGGCTACGCGTGCCACTCGGGTCTCAATTCCGAGTTCAATCCCCGAACCCTGTTCGGTTACAGCATCCCTGATGCTTAGCGTCATAGACGCTGGACGTTCTAGACGTCCGTGACCACTCCGGGGTACCTCATCCGAAGGAGACAGTATCATATGGAAGGATCTATACAGTGCAGTACCAAATACATTTTATTGATATCCACATGCAAAACATATGAGTATACATAGGTAAAATCTGAACCGATCGTTAAGTTTCATCAGACGGGTCTCATGCCCAAATACTGTGAAATGTGCCATAACCGAAATTTCAATATCATCAAAACCATTTATCGATTCCAGCATGTGAACATATAAGTAAATCAGAAAACATTAAAGCATGCAAGGGTTTTATGAAAACGGGCCCACTCACTGTACGATTCCGCTGCGAATCTGCGCATACGGACCTGTACCGAGATTATCGTATAATTCCTGTCAGTTCAATTCACACGTAAGGGTCACTACAAGTCCTTAATATTTATTCAAAATAAAGTTCGAAACAGAAACCGGTTCGGGGAAACCGTCGACACGTTTCCCGAGGCAGCCGGCCCTAAACTAACCCTTCAAACTATCTCAGATCAACATGGTTAATTCACAAAAAATGTTCAGAATAATGAGAGGAATAAAAGTCATGTTGATCGTGATCGAAGATAAGCCCCAACGCGCCCTCACGCGCCGCCCAAAGTGGCTGCGCGTGAAAGTCACGCGCCAGACACTGTAGCTACAGTGTCAGCACCTTCACCCGTTTTTTCTGTAATTCGGGCCTACCACCCGCGGCTTGACCCGGTTAATTACCCATCAATTCCTACTCGATTTCAATCCAATTTGATCGTAACATGTTATTTAAGCATCTAATTAAAGTTCTGAGTTATTAATTAGCCAAATCAAATCCTTAAATGGCCCTTCGACCCGTGATCATCCAAACGGGTTGATCACCCCAACTCACTGGTTTCTAAACCAAAATCAAATTAACCTTACAGGAAGCATCATAGTATCAGAACGAACTGGAAAACACACTCAATTGAACCAACACTCACCTGGAAGTAGTCGTCCAAACCTCTGAAATTCTTCTAAACACGGCAGTCACCGTCCCAGCTCACCCATGGCTGGTTTCCTTCGATTTTGATATGGTTGTGTTCTAAACACTCCCAGAAAGCTTACTCTGCGATTAGATTGGTCCAACACACCGTAGAAATTAAACTCTGATTTTCCCTCCAATTTTGCCCGAAATGGTTTCTCTGGTTTTCTTCATCAATTCCCAGCTCTTTCAGCATCAGAATAATTCTCACTCACGTTCTGATCAGTTTTAAATAATCTCAGCCGTCCCAGAGGCTCGTGGGAGTCCAATTTGTCCACTGAAAAATGTTCCCCGAAAAGCTTCGAACTTGAATTAACAATGGGGTCGTGCAAGGTGGATGCAACAGACCATGTTCAAAAGCAAAAGACAGCCCAGACTTTCCAGCACATATTAGCATAATCAATTGTGCACTGAACCACCGCACATGGTGGTGCCGCCCATGTCCCCCGCGGTTTGCTACAGTAACCAGGGCGAAATGACCAAAATGCCCCTGGTTGAAATAATTACCAAACTGCCCCTCACTTCCTAGACCCGTAACTCAGCCATACGAAGTCCGATTTCGGCGTGCCGCCTGTCTACGGACTCAGGACGTCGAGACCTACCTAACGGTCCTTGAGTCGAGTGAAAATTAGTTGTCAAACGAAAAGTCAACATTTTCGCCCGTGAAGTCCAACTTACGGTAATGCCCCTGAACTTCCGATAGTCATAACTTTTTCCCTGATCGTCCGAAATGGACGTGCCACCTGTCTATGGACTCGTGACGTCCCGAACTACGTCACGGTTACTGGTCAAAGTCCATTTGACCCACTAATCAAAAATTCAACAATTTGGCCATACCATTCACAAGGGTAAAAACGTCAATTAACATAATAAATTACAATATTAAAATCCTCGAATTTCCGGGGTATTACAAAATGAACATGTAACCGATACATATGCACCCTTGAGCCCATTTACTGAAGAGACGGATTTCACTCATGCCACACAAGATTATGATCATGGGTGTAGAGAATAAGGAGTAGGAATCGGTGGTGTCGGAAAAGATTACACTCGGACACGAAACATATATGAAGGTTATGGAAACCCATCTTCTGAGGATTCCATGACAATTAGTTTTGAGTCAATGAGTTTAGGCACCGATCCTAGTAACAACTCAAATGATCCATATGCTTATGGCCCATATCGTCACCCCCTGTTAGACAACCATCTTCCTCAAATGTCACATGGTTATGAAGGCTATGAAGATCCTCATCTCAATGAAGATTATGGAGAAGTTAGTTGGGTAAATCCGAACTACCCTATCTATGGAGGAAAAGTAGGTCATTCAAAGGAGATATACGAATACTATGTCCAACAATACATTTCCTTTTGGTCAAATAGCATCAGTTGGCAAAACTTTTGTGTCTTGGTAGATCAAGAGATTCAAGACCAATCTAATTTTCAAGCTGGTCGACACTCTACTTGTTTTTTATCAAGTTCAATGTGTACAATATTTTTAATGCAATATTATCAATGGAATTATGTTTTAATTTCAGTTTATCTTTAAAATTTTATACTGTTAGTGGTCGGCATATCTATATTCTATCATATGATTCATCATATATTTATCATATCAAAGTCATTTTATAATTTTTATTAGTCATATATAACCATTATTGGGTACTTAAGTGTTTGCCAAAGTTTCATTCCAAATTTCCGTCATTTGGACACAATTTCCGTCATTTTTGTTGACCGTAAACGATATCGATCTTTGGGGCGAGATATCCGTAAATTCAGCGAGCGATATATCCGTCGATATCAATATTTTCATCCTTAAGCCCTGGATAAAAAAATCCTAATTTGTAAAGGTTTACCGAAATTGAGAAAGTAAGAGAGAGAGATTGGAATTTAGGGCTTAGGTTTAGGGATTTGAATTAGGAATCTACCGAGCATCGGTCCACCTCTTCTGACTTGCACTGCGTCTTCTCCACCTTTAACAAGCCCTAAATTACAAACTATAACAACAATGTAAACCCATGAGAACGAACTGTATACTGCAGCTTCACTCGCCGTCCGATCCAAAGATGATGTCGACCGTCGTTGAATTGTTGTTGTTTTCTTCATCGTCTAATCTCACGAATTGCGATGGCGGCGTGAGGCAGTGAGGTGAGGAGGGAAATGATATCGAACTGGAAGTGATGATGCGGTGTGGTGCACTAGTGCGGTTTGCTGCTGCGTGAGGGCGATTGAAACTCTCTTCGATAATATCGAACTACGAGTGATGATATCGAACTTATCAAACTGGAGTCTGGAAGTGGAACTGTGGAAGGTTGAATCTCTTCGATAATATTGAAGTCGAACTGTAGCGAAGATCAAGGTCCAAAACATTGTCGTTTGAATAAAAAAGAAGTTTTGATTCGGTCCAGTTGTTGAAAACTAGAACCAAACAAGTTCTAGTTCTAGTTCGGTTCGATTCAGTTTTCTTGAATTAATTCGGTTTTCTTGAATTAATTTGGTTTTCAAGAGGCGCAATAGATCCGAACGGTTCAAACTTTAATTTATTTTATTCCTAAAAATTCCAATTTGTTTGTATTTGTTCATTTTTCTCCGAGCTAGATTAGCTTTTCCTTTCTCTGCTACTGGTAGGAGTAGCATCACAAAAACAAAATTAAAGTCTCCTTCTTTCACAGCAATAAGCTTATGAATCTGTGATGCAGAGGAACAAGGACCAAGAGGGCTCTTAGAGATCGTGGAAGGGTTTGACAACTCATGGATTTGCGGACTCTTTGTGGGCAAGTCTTCTTGTCGGCGCTGATTTTATTGCTCGCCAATCCCACCTCTGTTACAGCTGGGGACATAGTACATGATGACGATTCAGCTCCAAAGAAGCCCGGCTGTGAGAACAATTTCGTTTTGGTAATCTAATGCTGCTTTTTCTCACCGATCCTTTTCATCTTTTTTTTTTTTTTTTTTTTGTATTAGCTACTAGGTCTTGCTTTTTCTACACGGGGTTTGTGCTAAAATGGTTCATTTCTGGAAGGAAATGAAATCATGAGGTGATTAACTGATTATTAGGTAATAGAAGTTTCCATTTTTGTGTAATTTGGAGCTGTTAGTGCACTGCATAAGCTTTGAAGTAATGAATTTTCTTTTGATTTTGGGTGTTAATTTGTTTGTGGATTGGAATTGGGTTGCTATTGTTTGGTTTATTGATTGATTAGGTTCTTGTCGACTTAAAAAAGTTTTAGGCACTACAATAAGTTTCTATATCCTCCCTTTGTAGGCATATTCAACATACTTATAATTCCTTCTGCTTCCCTTCACCAGTTCACCTTCAAAATGTTTCCTTTTTAGGTTGATAAAGTCGTTTGGGTTGGATTTTATTGTTTCCATTTTCTACGTTTTTACTTTTTACTTTTTTTAACGTTGATGATTCTTTAAAGATATACTATATATATACTGTCTCATGAGTCACGGATTAATATCAAGAACTGGGCACTGGCAATATTAGTTTGATACCACTCAGTTTAGGTAATTTGAAAAGACGGACAAAGATATTATGTCTAAACTTTCCACTCATGATTATGCTTCCTCTTTTTCTTTTTCCCTGTTTTTATTTGATATGGAAATGTGGAGATATCTGGTTTGTTGTGATTGAGTAGGACATACCAATGCTTCCGTGGCTTTTCAATAAGAATGGTTCATTTTCAAACTGTTTTGTATGTGTATATTCAAAAGTTGGTCTCAACCGGATTTAGAGGAGTTCATTCCAGATGGTACTGTAACTTACACCAGCTTTTTGTGATTTATAATATCTATGTGTATAATTATCCCCTGCTATGTCACAAACTGTTTTGTAGGTAAAAGTTCAAACTTATGTTGATGGCATAGAGGCAAGTGAGTTTGTTGGTGTGGGTGCTAGGTTTGGCACTACCATTGAGTCAAAGGAGAAAAAAGCACAAAAAACTCGTCTTATTCTTTCAGATCATCGCGATTGTTGCAGCAAAACAAAGAATAAGGTTTTGTATTTAAACTATATTCTCTTGGTATCCATGGTCTGGCACATTGGTCATATTTGTTATATACTTGTCAAAATTAATGTGTTTTATTTTTCATTAAAATTTATTAAATTTTTTTATAGCTTGCTGGAGATATCATCATGGTGGACCGGGGACATTGCAAATTTACAACCAAGGCAAATATTGCCCAAGCTGCTAATGCCTCCGCTGTCCTCATTGTAAATAACCAGAAAGGTAAAGAGTTTAGTTTGTAGTATGACTTGTAATGCGTGTGTGTGTGTGTGTGCACGCATTTGTTGTTGTCATACTACTCAACGAAATATTGGAATTGTTATCTTAGTTTGCCTTTTCCAGAATAAGGAGCTAATTTTATGGCTTTCAATTAGGTATATATATGCTTATTGGAACTTAAAAATATGAAGAAACAGAAATAAAATAGCTTGCAACGATTACATATGAAACTTGTCTCTTTGTTGCAGAACTTTATAAGATGGTGTGTGAGCCGAATGAAACTGCTCTAGACATACACATACCAGCTGTCATGCTTCCACAGGATGCTGGTGAGACCTTGGAAAAGATGTTACTGAGGAATTCGTTTGGTAAGCTTCTCTACACTCAGATGACATGAAATGCATAACTTTGTAACAACTCATTGGGTTAGTTGTTCTATACTCAGATTATTTATTAGCCACAAAATTTGTGCTTGAAGATTAGTTTACATTCGTATAAGGTTGTTTTTTTTTTTTTTGGCTTCAGAGAGATATAATGTATTGAGCTTTTCACTCATGTTTCCGGTTGATACTCTCTTTACATTTTATTTGTGGGTATACATATGCTCGTTTTATCTTGACTGGATAGCTTTTTAATCTTATGCTCTCTGCAGTGTCTGTGCAGTTGTACTCTCCACAACGACCCGTAGTTGACATTGCGGAAGTATTTCTATGGTTGATGGCTGTTGGTACCATCTTGTGTGCATCTTATTGGTCTGCATGGAGTGCCAGAGAAGCAGCTAGCGAACATGACAAGCTGTTAAAGGTAGCCTTTTCCCAACCTTACTATATAGGTCTAGCCCATATATTGATATTTTCCTTTTGTAGAGTGTTGTTCTACTTACAATTGGTTATTAAGTATGGTTACACCTTTTTATTGTCTTGCAGGACGCTGCTGATGAAATTTCAATTGCCAAAATGCCTTTAGGTGCTAGTGTAGTGGACATCAGCACAACATCAGCAGTTTTGTTTGTTGTTATTGCTTCATGCTTCTTGGTTATACTTTACAAGGTTATGTCAGGCTGGTTTGTTGAGCTTTTGGTTGTTCTTTTCTGCATAGGTGGTGTAGAGGTATGAGTCCTTCGGATCTGCATGCTGACACACTTGCACAATGCATTTGTTTCAACTTCCATTTTATATGTATGCACAGTAAATGTTTAGGCTCCAAATTTGTTTTGCAGGTTATGGAAATCTAAACATATTTGCATTGTATAGATTGTGCTTATTGCCATAGTTTTTCATGTAACTTAACAAATGTTTTTTATCCAGGGCTTGCAAACTTGCTTGGTTGCACTGTTGTCGAGGTACAATTAGTTTCTCTAGTTGGACTAAACTTTGGACAGTTTTCTTTTTAACTTTTTAATCACTCAAATAACCATGCACTTGAAGGCTCTCAATTCCAAATCTTGTCTTCTTATATGGGAGGATGCTTTTTAGGCATTTTCTGTTGGATTGTTAATCAAGTTTTTAACAGATTACACCTATTTGTTACCTTGATGTGGGCATGGGTTATCATAAAATTAGCTGGAAGCTGCTTTCAATTTGGAAATGGTCATCTTTCTGATCTTCTGGTTCTCTAAATATTTTCTAGAACATTATGCAAAGCTTTTTTTGTATTTCACACAACTCTTATGCTACTGTAAGTGTAGTTTTCACAATCTCGAGTTGTTTGTTAATTCAATTTAATCACCTTAGACCAGAAAACTTGTATATTCATTCATTGAGTGATGTGCAGTGGCAACTTTCCTTAAGGTCTTAAACTAATTCTACGCTTCTGCAGGTGGTTCAAACGTACCGGAGAATCATACATTAAAGTACCAATCTTGGGAGCTATCTCATACCTAACTTTGGCAATTTCTCCATTTTGCATAACATTTGCTGTTCTTTGGGCAGTTTATCGCAATGTTTCCTTTGCGTGGATTGGTCAAGATATACTTGTAAGATAAAATTGTCCTTCAAAGATTGCTTTCAAATAGAATCCTAGGTTGTCTCTTCTTTCATGAACTTACAGTTAGGCTACTGTATGTTTGTGGAATAGTGTTGTTCCACCCATGTCCTCCAAAGAGGAGGTCCTAGATTCAAATATCATGTCCCTTAAATATGTTGCATGTATCTTGACCAAAAATATGTTGCATGTAATCAACTAATGATGGATTTTCTTTCAATAATTCTTTCATCAGGGAATATCGTTGATAATTACTGTTCTTCAAATTGTTTGAATACCTAATCTGAAGGTAATAATTCAAACTTATCTGTTTTACTAGGCTTTTCTTTGGCCGGAAATTAGTTTTTCCGGTTGGTGGCAATTTATTACTGGCAATTCTTTCCGAACACTCTAAGTCAGTGCTTATTGTTAGAATTACTTGACTGTGGCAGCTAAAGTACAATGTCCATACATCTGCTGTTGAAAATCTCTTGTATATGAAAATTTCTCACTGGAATTGACTTAGGTCAAATATATTCATTTATCAAAATGTGTTCACCCCTTATGGTTCTCTGCTGTTAATGTTCACGGTAGGAAATCTCAGATGTTTGTATTTCTACCTCAGCATGGTTTAATTATTTTAATTGTTAAATTTTGAAGCAGATTTTCTTTCTTGCCTTTTGTTAATGTTTGGTAGTATTGTTCATGTCAAAAGCTTTACTGAAAGGAATCCGGATATTATACATAATATATATGTAAATTATACATAATATATATGTAAATAAATGTGTATAAGCCTTCGTGGCAACTGATTTGAGATAGATTTGTTGATCAGGTGGGTACGGTCCTTCTCGGTTGTGCCTTCTTGTACGACATCTTTTGGGTGTTTATATCTAAGAAGTTGTTCCATGAAAGTGTGATGATTGTGGTAAGTGATCCTTCTAAGTTTCTCCTTGCTACAGTTAACATCCATGTACATATGTATTAATGGGTGGGGTTGCTATTGAAGAATTTAAATGCTTGAGAGCCTATTTTATTGTTTCTCCTTTTACAGGTAGCTCGTGGTGACAGAAGTGGAGAGGATGGTATTCCAATGCTGCTAATGATCCCACGCATGTTTGACCCCTGGGGTGGTTTCAGCATCATAGGATTCGGCGACATCCTATTGCCAGGCCTGCTTGTCGCATTCTCACTAAGGTTTGCTCCAAGCCTATCCCAGTCTGCAAATTAGACATGTTCTTAATTTTGCTCCATTTATCAAATTATCTAATGCTGTTTATATGAAACGAAATACAAAAAATTAGACATTTATTAAGTGGTTTTTCAGGTATGACTGGTTGGCAAATAAGACTCTCCGGGCTGGATACTTCTTGTGGGCAATGATTGCTTATGGATTGGGTAAGAAATAATAAACAGATTATTTTATCATCAGCTACTGTACTAAATTTCTTAGATGCATTTTCCCAGAAAACACATGATTTTTCCAATCTTATGGCAGGTCTTCTCATCACATATGTGGCATTGAACTTGATGGATGGGCACGGCCAACCAGCACTACTTTACATAGTTCCATTTACACTTGGTAAGCCCCTATCTTTTTTGTTCACCAAAAATCTAGTCCAACGTCCCCTATCATGGCGCATTGTGTGAGTCGTATTGGATTGGATTGGATTGTATAGCTCATTAAATTCAAGGTTTTTGGAGGTATAATTGAATGTTTTTTCATTGTAAGGGGGATTAGACACAAAAAGAAACTTATCGAATATAGTCCTCTTAAAATGGTAGAATTAGGAGAGGTAAGTTTCTATGTCTAATCCACTTACAGTGGGAAAACATGAATCCCTTGAATTTGATGACTTATAAAATCCCTTCCAATACGATACACCAAGCTGAGTCCCAAGATATAGGGGCACAGCACCTGCTACATCATTGTCTTAGCAAGCAGTGAATAACAGCATAGGGACACCCATACTAATCAAAATGTACACTTGGATGCAGGAACTTTTCTGACGTTAGGGAAGAAAAGAGGCGACTTACAGCTTCTGTGGTATAGAGGAGAACCGGAAAGGCCCTGCCCACATATTGAACTGGAGCGCAGTCAAGAAGTGAACAAATAAGAGTAAGGAAGGTGGTTGTTGTTCTTGTATGATATTGTAGTGGTGGTGGCAGTGTATAATCATTAGAAATCTGGTAAACAACTCACAAGAGCTTCACTTAACACGGTAGCCTTCGATGTAAGCTTATTGCCCTCTAAATTGAACAAGGGCTCTTTCTTTATTAAAAGAGCATTTTTGGCCATGTATGAAGGGTAAGGACTCAAGTAGGCAGCATATCTTGATATTAACATTAGCAATAATTTGTGTTGTTAAATCCAGAAACAGGAACACTAGTCTCAGGTTCGGTAGGTCTTAAGTGACCATAATCCTGACATTGGTCCGAAAACCATGACTTCATTTGTTTAAGGGAATTACTTGCTTGTAAGTTGGCATCCCTCAAATTAATGTTCTCTGCATCTATATTATATACAACATTTATCTGTTATTCATATTTGATTCGAAACTAACGGTTTATCAGATTATTGGAATGCCATAAAGGACTATTTATATTATTGACCTCTCTTTTTGAACCTTAGACCTTAGTTCATTCGAATGGAAATATTTCATTTCGAGTCTCTTCGAAAATTTGGCTTTGGGGGGTGGGGCGGGGGGGTGGGCGAGCGAGCCTTGATTATGATGCGATCATTGGGAAAGTTGGCTAAAAGTTAAGCAGGTCTATGCGGATTTTTATAGTAATTTTTAATAGACTTATTTACACTAGTGCCCCCTAGGGTATTTTATGTTTTCGTAAAATTCCCATATTTTGGAAGTGGGCAGTGAGATTCATTAACATCTCTCCTTTAGTTAATGACATTACCCCAAAATAAATAATGATATTACATCCTCTACAATATGGATATTTCTTGAATGAACATGCAGTTTCTTTAAAAAAAAAAAAAAAAACTACATAAAACACTTCAAATTATAGGGGTCGACACAGATTCATACACAAATTATCAAAAGTTTCCATTTACTACTCAAACTATTTGACCACTCACAAGTAACCACCTCCGTTAGCTTTTCCACTCATTTGTCCATCAAATTTCCACGTGGAAAAATATTTTCCCAGTTAGAGACTAAGGTGGCAAAAATCATAGGGGCATTTTCGGGATTTCAAAAAAATCAACTAACACCCAGAAACCCTATTTTCTTCTTCCTCAACCTTTCTCTCTTTTTAATTCTTTCTAAACCCACCAAAATCGAACTAATACCCACCCAAATCGAACTCCCCTCCTCCCTCCAAACAAACACAAACCCATACATTGATTTTTTTTGGCGCTGATTGACGAAGTTTGAGTTCGAGATTACCCATTTTGGGATTTTGGAATTAACACCCACCTAAATCAAACCCATTTCGCTTCCGATACCTATGTTCAACCATTGCAGGACCTCAAGTTTGAACCCGCTAATGACCGTCCTCAAAAAACCCTTTTACATGCATTCAACTTGCTGAGTGAACCTGTTCATCAGCTCCTAGTCTACAGAGGTCTATTTGGACCCGAATATCTGTTCCCTAATCGCCTGGAAAGAGTGATCTGGGTTTGAGTCAACGAAGATGGCGTCACTGGAGACGGCCACTCAAGGTGAATTGGGGTTAGAGACGGAGAACGGGTTCGATTCGTTTATGTTCATCCCATCGATTCGGGTCGGGTCGACTTGAGCCAGCCAAGCATGTGGTCAAAGCATCCATTTTCCATGACTATAACGACCACCGTCTTGATGGGTCCTTGAATTTTCGGGGGTTTACGCACCATAGCAGTGTGAATTGATTGGGTTGACACTTGAAACGGATAGAACTAAAGAGTCCAAACGAGGGGTCTTGAAAGCCATCTTCGGTTACCACAACTGGGGGAAGATGTTGGCGATCCCACAGAGCAAAGGGAAGACTTGAAGACTCCATCGATCGGTGTCAGGGGAACTCAAACTCCTCTCCATCGCCATCTTCATCACCCGAAAGATTCTTCGATATGTCGTCTAGGACCAAAATCCCGAAATGGATCGACGAATACATTGAGAAAATCAGCTCAGTTCCAAAATCAACAAATCTCGAACTCAAACTCTGTCGATCGGCGCCGAAAAAATCAATTTTTGGGTTTTTGTTTGTTTGGAGGGGAGGGGAGTTCGATTTGAGTGGGTATTTGTTCGATTTGAGTGGGTATTTGTTCGATTTGGGTGGGTTTAGAGAGAGTTGCAGAGAGAGAAAAAAGTTGTGGAAGAAGAAAATAGGGTTTATGGGTATTAGTTGATTTTTTTGAAATCCTAAAAATGCCCCTGTGATTTTTGGTACCTTAGTCGTTGAATGAGTAAATATTTTGCCATGTGGCAATTTGATGGACAGATGGATGGAAAAACTGACGGTTGTGGTTACTTGTGAGTGGCCAAATAGTTTGGGTAGTAAATTGAAACTTTTGATAATTTGTGTATGAGTCTGTGTTGACCATTATAGTTTGAGGTGTTTTATGTAATTTTTCATTCTTTTAACTATTGTCAATAACGTTATCGATGATTTCGAACTGAACTTAATAACTTTCATATTGCATGCATGGCTAAATTTGGAGTACTTGAGCTATAGCTAACTGCACAGTATGCATGGTGTGCATCCTCGAGGACTGAATCAATTATTTGTCTTTTTTTAATATAATATTTATCATCATATTTTCCTTTTTAATCTCTAAATTTAGCATTAAATCAATTATTTTCAAAAAACCCATTTGTGCCATACCCGGGTGGACTTGTTCGGCCCCACCCGTTAGGCCCGAGCTCGATAAAACTTGTGGGCTCTCATATAAGTCATTAAGCCCGCCTGGCCCGTCCTGATATTTTTCAAATTTTGTCATGAGTCGGCCCGACCCAGTCAACCCAAAAAATTTGGGCTGGGCTTGCACGGCCCGGCAGAATGCAGAAGAAGAAGAAGAAACGAGACCGAGAAAGAAGAAGAAAAGAAAACAAAGGAAAGAAAAGAAAAGAAAAGAAAAGTGAAAAAAGAAAAAAGAAAAAAGAGAAAATAATTTTTTTATTTTAAAAATAATTTGCTGTCACTCATTCTAAATTAAATTAGTTGATCCCAAAACAGACAAATCAACATTTAACATATTACTTAACGGAACAGTTTACGGTAGAACACAATTGTTATATTTTAATTAACGAGTTTAGGGTTAATAAATAAAAAATTTGAACTTAGTGTAAATCACATGATACTAAAGTAAGATTTACTTTTAAATTAATAAGAATCGTGTAGATAAAAATAATAATCGATATCAAAATAATTATAAGAAAGTTAATTAGTGACCTTGCTCTTGGGTTAATTAGTCTCTTTCTATTTGTTGTTGCAAAGCACATAAACATTATGTGCTTCTTCCCAACTCCTAATTTCTTCAAAACCTTGCTGCACACACGTTGGCATTCTGATGCTCACAGTCGATACTCTCTCTTAATCAACCGCATAAGACCCACTTATTTTTTTTATGCATCCGAATTACATAGCTCCCCAAAATTTTCAATTCGTACTTTAATTCTTAATTTTTGCAGCTCTGAATCTGGCTTCGTGGAATTGGGGGAGGGATTTGTATTTGGATCATTTAGTGGTGACCTATATGAATGAAGACCAGCAGTACGATAACAGCAGCGACAAGTCTCCATTTTTGTTATCATTTTCGTCCCATAAGTTTATCCCAGCTCCAGACGCTCATCCCCTTTTCTTCTGGCGATAATTGCCTTAGCCATCGCCCGTCAAATTCAATTGAACAACGATGACGAGGCAGATGACTCGGATTGCTTCGTTAAACAACTAAACAATCTTCTCATCAACGCGGATAATTTCAGGCCTATTTCTTGCACAGACTGGGGCAGCTTTGCAGCTGTTGAAGCCTGTAACCCTAGTCGCTGTTTTTGAAGGTGGTGGAGACCAACGTAACATCGTTTGGCATAGTTGCCGATGTTATGACCTTGTGGCTTAAATGACATAATTTCTGAAGAAATAAAGACAGTAAATTTGAAACCAAAGTTTAGGGGCGTGATTCTGGCGAATAGGAGGTTAGTGAAAGAGATGATTCTTGAAGATATAATTCAATTTTATTTTAAAATTGTGTACCCTAAGTTGTACTTCCGCTCCCCAATGGTTTGACTATTGGGTTGTAGCCTGATGTACCTTGCCTCTTACTGGGTTGTAGCCTGAATGATGGTGTTGACAATGGATGCGGGAAGAGATGAAACTAAAGTAAGATTTGAATTTGATGTTGAGCTTCCGCGGGAGAGAGAGATTTTTATTTAATTTCTTTCATGTTTATTATGTTTTTTTTTAAAATAATTATTATAATATTGATTATCATTTTAATCTAGATGATATATATTTTTTATTAATAAAAGTGGGCCATATTGAGACAGCCTTCCTTTTCCTCAGTCGTGAGCCTCTTGAAACAGTGATTGCTATCCAAATTGCAGAGAGGTACCTCATTATCTCCAAGTTTAATGGGCCGAAAGAGTAAGTAATTGTTAATATTGGTGTTATCGATGAAAGATGGATTTCTTTCATGTTTATTATGTTTTTTTTTTAAATAATTATTATAATATTGATTATCATTTTAATCTAGATGATATATATTTTTTATTAATAAAAGTGGGCCATATTGAGACAGCCTTCCTTTTCCTCAGTCGTGAGCCTCTTGAAACAGTGATTGCTATCCAAATTGCAGAGAGGTACCTCATTATCTCCAAGTTTAATGGGCCGAAAGAGTAAGTAATTGTTAATATTGGTGTTATCGATGGAAGATGGATTTCTTTCATGTTTATTATGTTTTTTTTAAAATAATTATTATAGTATTGATTATCATTTTAATCTAGATGGTATATATTTTTTATTAATAAAAGTGGGCCATATTGAGACAGCCTTCCTTTTCCTCAGTCGTGAGCCTCTTGAAACAGTGATTGCTATCCAAATTGCAGAGAGGTACCTCATTATCTCCAAGTTTAATGGGCCGAAAGAGTAAGTAATTGTTAATATTGGTGTTATCGATGGAAGATGGATTTCTTTCATGTTTATTATGTTTTTTTAAAATAATTATTATAATATTGATTATCATTTTAATCTAGATGGTATATATTTTTTATTAATAAAAGTGGGCCATATTGAGACAGCCTTCCTTTTCCTCAGTCGTGAGCCTCTTGAAATAGTGATTGCTATCCAAATTGCATAGAGGTACCTCATTATCTCCAAGTTTAATGGGCCGAAAGAATAAGTAATTGTTAATATTGGTGTTATCGATGGAAGATGGATTAGTAATATTGGATCAGTATCTATCCATATCCAACCTGTGCCTCTAGAATTTTCCGAAGTAATTATACTTGATGAATTTACTTCGGAAAATTCTAGAGGTATTAGTGCTACAATGTCATTAGATGAGACCTAGAGGTATGGGTGGCCCTCTTGGAAGGCAGCAGTAAGGTGTTTCCTATTATTTTCCTTGAAGATGACATGCTTGGGATTTGGGAAATACCAGCAAGGTTTCACAATCAATGATTTTTGCACACATTGCACAATTCGTTGTTAGGAAATTCTGAACTTGCATACAATTAGGAAGAATAGGGTTTTGCAACTTTCCATAAGCATGCATAGCGTTTGTTTTTTACTAGCATCTTGACCATTGACGTAGACTGGCTCAAACAAAGTGCATGACCAATCAGAACGTTTTCATTCGATTCATCACCCAAGGCCACAATCCAAAGAGAATTCTCTGATTGCTAGTATTTTTTGATGTAGCTGCATCTTATGTGCGCATGTCCTTGTTTGCATCGCTCTGTGCACACTCTGCTTTGTACTTTGTGTGTGGACCCACAGCCTGCCCTCTAGGGAACCTCAGAAACCCATGAAAACAGCTTTCATCCTTTATGTAGCTCAAGTATTTAGAACTGTATTGTGATTGCAATACAACATATAACACCATTTCTTTAGCTAGTTAGCTACCACTAGGGTATAATATTGTATTGCTATTGCTTCCATGATTCCCAATTCCAAATGAGCATCTATTTATATAGAAAGTCTTCATTCATTCACACTCATACTAATTTCTATTCCAACACTAAAAATAAAATAACTCATTATCATTGCTAGAATTGAGCATTTTTCAAAAGTACCGCGAGTCTCTGCATTTAGGCTCCATGCATTTTTCCGCATTTCATTAAATCTAGCACCTTGCATTAATGTAATCGTTTAAAAAAATACACCTCATTAAGTTGATATTTTTCTTTTTATATTTATTTCTATTTTCCCATTAAACTAACCCAAGTTATGTTAACTTCAAGTTCTTGATAACTATAACTAAAAAACTCAGATTCTTAGGGTTTATGACAAAGAAAGTGTAATGAACAGGCCTAAAATTAAGTAAATTTGAAAATTAAATTGGAAATTGACAAATTTACTCTTGAGTTATTAAGAGCGCATAAGTTACTTTTTGTTTAGGAATACTTTTGGAAGTGTTTCTTGAACCGTTGTATAGGTCAAGAGAGAGAGAGAGTTGTGGGTCTAGAAGCTTCGTGAGAAATTTGGTAATTTGTGCATGTTATATGTTAAAGCCTTATTTTCCAAATTTTTGGGACACACTATCTCTCTCCTTGCTCAGACTTTCTCTCTCATTCTAGCGCGATCATCGAATTCCACTGCCAACCACTACCTATATTGGGGTGTGTCGACTCAATCTAAAGCCACCAAACCCTTTCCCTCGACTCCACAAGGTATTTGACGAGGTGATCCCATCTCTCCCTTTTTATTTGTGCTGTGTCTAGGAGGCCTTTCTTCTCTGATCAGATGTAGTGAGGAGGAGGGGATCTAACACCCTGGATCTTCGAGGAAACGAGAAATTACCATTTTGCCCCGAAAAGTCAAAGAGTTGACTTTTGGATTGGGAAAATTTTTGGACATTCCGGAAGGACCGTCATGAAAGTCTCGAGCTCTTGAGTACATAGACAGACGACATTCTAGAATTGGAGTTCGGATAGGACCTTTATGGGTCACAGTGATAATGACAAGACCCGCCCCGATCCCACAGGGACCACAAGGGGACGTGCCCTGCTCCCCTCTGACACCCAATAATTCATACCAATTTTAACCTCAAACATCAAATGCATAAATAACCAAATTAAAGTTATACATCAAATCCGAATTAAACAGATGTCACACAAGGGATGAAATCCAAAATTACAAGATGCGAGCACGACTCTAAAGTAAACCTGCGGGTACACCACCCAACAGGGGTTCAGGTACGCAGAAGTAGATCTATGCCTCAGCCTCAGGTTCCTCCTCTACCTTAGTATCATGACCTGGAGGGGTTAACAAAAACATTAAGGGTGAGTGGACCGAAACTCAAGTTTATAAAATCATTTGATAAGTAAAACATATAATTTACCCCTCCGTTTTCCAAACATGCATGCAACCGTATTTAAAACCATCAATCATATAATATGAACCATAAGGCATATAATAAAACCATAAGTATAATTTTAGTTGCTGCACTATACACTCCAATCCCGACATCCCTGATGTCTGACGTCCCTGACGTCCAATAAGGTCACAATCACAAGGCTACGCATGCCACTCGGGTCTCAATTCCGAGTTCAATCCCCGAACACTGTTCGGTTACAGCATCCCCGATGCTTAGCGTCATAGACGCTGGACGTTCTAGACGTCCGTGACCACTCCGGGGTACCTCATCCGGAGGAGACAGTATAGTATGAATAGATCTATACAGTGCAGTACCAAATACATTTTATTGATATCCACATGCAAGCATATATATATATATATATATATACATAGATAGAATCCGAACCAATCATTAAGTTTCATCAGACGGGTCTCAAGCTCAAATACCGTGAAACGTGCCATACCCATATTTTCCATATCATCAAAACCATTATTGTTTTTAGCATGTGAATAAGTATAATAGACCAGAAAACATTTATGCACGCAAGGGTTTAAGAAAATGGCCCACTCACAGTACGATCCCGCGATGAACCTGCGCGTACGAACTTGTATCGGGATTATCATACAATTCCTGTCAGTCCAAATCACATGTAAGTGTCACTACAAGTCTTAAACGTTTAACCACAAACTCCGAAATGGAAACCGGCTCGGGGAAGCCGTCCAACACGTTTCCCGAGGCAACCGGCCCTAAACTGACCCATCAAAACTATCTCAGATCAACATGGTTAATTCACAAAAAATGTTCAGAATGATGAGAGGAATAAAAGTCATGTTGATCGTGATCGAAGATAAGCCCCAACGCGCCCTCACGCGCCGTCCAAAGTGGCTGCGCATGAAAGTCACGCGCCTGACACTGTAGCTACAGTGTCAGCACCTTCTCCCGTTTGTCTGTAATTCGGGCCTGCCACCCGCGGCTTGACCCGGTTAATTACCCATCAATTCCTACTCGATTTCTATCCAATTTGGTCCTAACATGTTATTTAAACATCTAATTTAAGTTCTGAGTTATTAATTAGCCAAAACGAATCCTTAAATGGCCATTCGACCCGTGATCATCCAAACGGGTTGATCACCCCAGCTCACTGGTTTCTAACCAAAATCAAAATAACTTTACATGAAGCATCATAGTATCACAACGAACTGGAAAACACACTCAATTGAACCAACACTCACCTGGAAGTAGTCGTCCAAACCACTGAAACTCTTCTGAACACGGCAGTCACCGTCCCAGCTCCCCCGTGGCTGGTTGCCTTCGATTTTGATATGGTTGTGTTCTAAACACTCCCAGAAAGCTTAATCCGCAATTAGATTGGTCCAACACACCGTAGAAATTAAACTCTGATTTTTCCCTCCAATTTTCCAGAAATGGCTTCTCTGGTTTTCCTCACCCGTTCTCAGTTATAACTGCATCAGAGCGATGCTCACACACGTCCTAATTAGTTATAAACAATTTCAAGCCGTCCCAGAGGCTCGTGGGTGTCCAATTTTCCACTGAAAAATGCTCCCCGAAAAGTTTCGAACTTGAATTAATCAATTGATCGTGCAGGCTGGACGGCTCAGGCCACGTTCAAAAGCAAAAGACAGCCCAGCCTTTCCAGCACACAATTGCATAATCAATTGCACGTTTGAGCCACCGCACATGGTGGTGCCTCCCATGTCTCCCGCGGTCTGCTACAGTAACCAGGGCAAAAAGATCAAAATGCCCCTGGTTCAATAATTACCAAAATACCCCTCACTTCCTAGACCCGTAACTCAGCCATACGAAGTCCGATTCCGGCGTGCCGCCTGTCTACGGACTCAGGACGTCGAGACCTACCTATCGGTCCTTGAGTCGCGTGAAAATTAATTGCCAAACGAAAAGTCAACATTTTTGCCCGTGAAGTCCAACTTACGGTAATGCCCCTGAACTTCCGATAGTCATAACTTTTTCCCTGATCGTCCGAAATGGACGTGCCACCTGTCTATGAACTCGTGACGTCCCGAACTACGTCACGGTCATAGGTCAAAGTCCATTTAATTCATCAATCAAAAAGTCAACAATTGGTCATACCAATCACAAGGGTAAAAGCGTCAATTCACACATTACATCACAATATTAAAATCCTCGAATTTCCGGGGTGTTACAACCTTCCCCCCTTAAGAAATTTCGTCCCAAAATTTCAAAGAAACAAATGAGGAAATTGATCTCGCATCTGAGCCTCAGGCTCCCATGTGGCTTCTTCCACATTCTGGTTTCTCCAGAGAATTTTCACGAGAGGGATCGTCTTCCGACGTTGTACCTTGTCCTTCCGATCCAAGATCTGTACTGGTTGTTCTTCGAAGCTCAAATCCTCTCGTAGTTCGTCAGGTTGTTCCCCCAGTACATGCGAAGCATCATGTACGTATTTCCGCAGCATCGATATGTGCAAAACATCGTGAACTCTAGATAGTTCTGGAGGTAGTGCCAATCTGTATGCAACTCTGCCAATCCTTTCCACGATCTCATATGGTCCGATAAAACGCGGACTCAGTTTCCCCCGTCGGCCAAAACGGATAATTCCTTTCCACGGAGATAACTTCAGGAAGACAAAATCTCCCACTTCAAATTCCAAGTCTCGAATCCTTCGATCGGCATAACTCTTCTGGCGATCCTGTGCCGCCTTCAATCTCTCCTTGATAACACGAACAGTTTCCATGGTTAAGTCCATCAATTCCGGCCCTACAACCGCTCGTTCTCCTATCTCCGTCCAGCAGATAGGTGTCCTGCACTGTCGACCATACAGTGCCTCATAAGGTGCCATCCCGATGCTTGTCTGATAGCTGTTGTTGTAAGAGAATTCCATTAATGGCAAATGAGTATCCCAAGAATCCTGAAACTGTAGTACACACGACCTCATCATGTCCTCCAGGGTCTGAATGGTTCTTTCAGACTGTCCATCGGTCTGTGGATGGAATGCAGTACTGAAACGTAGGGTTGTTCCCAAAGTGGCTTGCAAACTCCGCCAGAACCTGGAAGTGAAACGCGGATCACGATCGGACACGATCGATTCCGGCGTACCATGCAATCGTATGATTTCCTTCACAAACAACTGAGCCAGTCGGTTAGGTTTATAAGTCTCCTGAACTGGCAGAAAATGGGCTGACTTGGTTAACCGGTCCACGATCACCCATACTCCGTCAACTCCACTCTGAGTCCTTGGTAACTTAAAGACGAAGTCCATGGTGATGTGATCCCACTTCCACTCGGGAATAGGAAGTGGCTGCATGGCCCCATAAGGCTCTGCCGTTCCGCCTTAACCTGCTGACAGGTTAAGCATTTGCTCACGAATTCAGCAATATCCTTCTTCATTCATGGCCACCAATAATGGCTCTGGAGGGTACGGTACATCTTTGTACCTCCCGGATGCATAGCATAAGCCGAACTATGTGCCTCCTCAAGAATCTCGGCCCGTAACTCTAACACTGCAGGTACACACAAACGGCCCAATTTCATAAGTGCTCCATCGTCCCGGATGGTAAAGTCCTGTCTCCCATCCGCATCGACCTCAATTCTGTAAATACAGAGTATCGGATCCTGAAGTTGTGCTTCGATGATCCGATCAATCAGTATCGGTCGTACGTGGAAGCTGGCCAACAAAGCTCCATGCTCATCCGTACCCAAGATAACTCCCGCCTTCCGGAGTTCCACCAGTAAGGGAAGATACACCATCCCCAGGTGTGCCACTGATCCTGCTGATTTCCTGCTGAGTGCATCAGCCACCACATTGGCCTTACCCGGATGGTACTCGATCGTACAGTCATAATCCTTCAGCAGCTTCAACCATCTTCGTTGTCTCATGTTAAGCTCCTTCTGAGTGAATAGGTATTTAAAACTCTGGTGGTCGGTGTATATCCGGCACGTTGCGCCGAACAGGTAATGTCTCCAGATTTTTAGAGCATGAACCACCGCTGCCAATTCCAAATCATGGGTTGGATAGTTCAACTCATGAGTCTTCAGCTGCCGGGATGCATAGGCGATAACCTTGCCGGTTTGCATCAACACGCAGCCCAGACCCCGCAGCGATGCATCACTGAAGACCACAAACTCTCCACTGTCATCCGGCAATGCAAGGATAGGTGCAGTGGTCAATCGATCTTTCAACTCTTGAAAACTCCGATCGCACTGCTCGTCCCAGATAAACTTCACTCCCTTCCAAGTCAAACGAGTCAATGGTGCAGCAATTTTGGAGAAACCCTCCACGAATCTCCGGTAGTAACCTGCTAATCCGACGAAACTCCGCACCTCGGTCACCGTTGTCGGTCTAGCCCAGTTGGTCACCGCTTCTGTTTTCTGGGGATCCACGCAAATCCCATCCATCGATATCACGTGTCCCAGAAAACCAATACTGCCCAGCCAAAACTGACACTTGCTTAGCTTGGCGTACAACTGTTCCTGTCTCAGCTTCTCCAAGACTAACCTTAGATGTTCCTTATGTGCACGGGCACTCCTTGAGTATACCAAGATATCATCGATGAACACAATCACGAACTTATCCAAGTAGGGTCGGAAGACCCGGTTCATCAGATCCATGAATGCTGCTGGAGCATTCGTCAACCCAAAAGGCATAACCAGGAACTCGTAGTGTCCATAACGGGTTCGAAAAGCAGTTTTCGGAATATCCTCCTCTGAAATCCTCAGTTGGTGATACCCAGACCGCAAATCAATTTTTGAGAAGCACTGAGCTCCCCGCAACTGGTCAAAAAGGTCATCGATCCTGGGTAAAGGATACTGGTTCCTCGGTGTCACCTTATTGAGTTGTCGATAGTCAATACACAAACGGAGACTTCTCTCTTTATTCTTTACGAACAACACTGGTGCTCCCCACGGTGAAGTACTCGGTCGGACATATCCCAAATCCACCAACACCTGCAATTGAGTCTTGAGTTCTCGTAACTCGGCCGGCGCCATCCGGTATGGTGCCTGGGATATAGGTCGGGTACCAGGGAGTAGTTCAATTGTAAACTCGATCTCCCGTGAGGGTGGCAATCCAGGTAAGTCTTCCGGGAATACATCCGGAAACTCACATACCACCGGTATTTCGTCGATACCCGGAGTATCAACCTGTTCCGACACGACATGCGCCAGATAACCCTGGCTTCCCTTCCGTAGAAGTTTGGTAGCAGTAAGTGACGAAATCACTTCAGGAGGCGAGCCATCATGTTCCCCCGGAAAGATAACCTCCGACAAACCCGGGCTCCGAAGAATCACTTGCTTGCTACAGTAGTCGATGAGCGATCCATGCTCCGACAGCCAATCCATCCCTAGGATTATATCGAAGTCGTGGATATCCAGAATAATTAAGTCTGCTGGTAAATCCACATCCTCAATTCTTACCGGGCACCTCCGAATCACCTGATTCACAAGGTACACGATGCCCATCGGGGTGCCAACACCCATTTCGCAATCTAAAGCTGATACCACACAATCAAGCATACCAGCACAACTTTTCGAAATAAAAGAGTGTGTAGCCCCCGCATCCATCAATACACGTACAAGAAGGTTTAAGATATGAAGTGTACCTGTGACCACGCCTGGGGCAGTCCACGCCTGCAGATGGGTCATTGCAAATACTTGGGCCCTCGGCCCTCCGTTCCGTCCGCGCCCGCGCGCACCACGCCCAGCACCACGGTCACCTCCCTGACCGCGACCTCCATTAGTGTGGGAAGCCGTGCTCTGCACCACATTAGAGCCCCCAGCGTCGTTGTTCTTGGACAACTGCGGGCAATCACAGGCATAGTGGCCCTCCTCTCCGCAAGCAAAACAGGTAACTGGCCTTGGCCTGTCCGAATGCCCACCAGAAGCACCGCTCCAAGATGAGCGTTGCCCAGAGTTGTATCCTGATCCTCTGCCCTGAGAGCCTCCGCGTCGACCTGACTAGCCACGACCCTTGAAGGATGAGGGTGCTCCCCTGTAGCCCCCTCCCTTGTTGTTCTTCTGGCCCGATGGCCCACGATGTGGGCGATCCTGACGTCGCCCCTCGCCCGAAGGCTGTCGTGTCTGGTGTGCCGCCAGACTGGCCTCGACACGCACCGCAGCGTCGACCAAATCTCTTAGAGAAGCATGAGTAGCAGCAGTCACACTTGCCCGAATCTCCCCTCGGAGTCCAAGCTCAAACCTTTGGCATTTGTCCTCCTCCGTGCTCACGAATGATGCAGCGAACCGGGACAGCTTCCCGAAAGTTTGTTCGTAGTCTGCAACGGACATATCACCCTGCTCCAGCCGCAGGAACTCAGCCTCCCGTGCCGCGCGAAAGGATCGCGGGTAGTACTGGTCCAGAAATCTGGAACGGAAAGCTTCCCAAGTAGTGGTATGGACAGACCACCCAAACATTTCGAGTCCGTGCCACCACTGGTAGGCTCCTCCTTCCAGTAAGAAGGCCGCCAAAGTTACCCGTTCGTCCGGAGGGCAGTGCATCACCGAGAAGATCCTCTCCCACTTGGTGATCCAATCATGAGCATCCTTAGGGTTTGATCCCCCGCAGAAAGGAGTGGCTCCCAAACGTTGAGCCCTTTCAATGCTCGCGCATTCCATCTCCCTTTCCAGATCCTCGTCAGTTCGTGTATGAGGAATTCTCCTAGGAGGCATAACCAACTGTCAAGAGGCATATATCAGATAACAATATTCTTAAAAGTCGAAAAGTAACTAGTACTAATCGCTAGTCTAGCATGCTGAACATACCCTAGTACTGACCACAACCTAGTGCTCTGATACCAAGCTGACAAGACCCGCCCCGATCCCACAGGGACCACAAGGGGACGTGCCCTGCTCCCGTCTGACACCCAATAATTCATACCAATTTTAACCTCAAACATCAAATGCATAAATAACCAAATTAAAGTTATACATCAAATCCGAATTAAACAGATGTCAGACAAGGGATGAAATCCAAAATTACAAGATGCGAGCACGACTCTAAAGTAAACCTGCGGGTACACCACCCAACAGGGGTTCAGGTACGCAGAAGTAGATCTATGCCTCAGCCTCAGGTTCCTCCCCTACCTCAGTATCACGACCTGGAGGGGTTACCAAAAACATTAAGGGTGAGTGGACCGAAACTCAAGTTTATAAAATCATTTGATAAGTAAAACATATAATTTACCCCTCCGTTTTCCAAACATGCATGCAACCGTATTTAAAACCATCAATCATATAATATGAACCATAAGGCATATAATAAAACCATAAGTATAATTTTAATTGCTGCACTATACACTCCAATCCCGACATCCCTGATGTCTGACGTCCCTGACGTCCAATAAGGTCACAATCGCAAGGCTACGCGTGCCACTCGTGTAACAACCCGTCCTGAAAACCGGGATTAGTAGACTAATTAAGGTGTGACTAGTGAGGTTAAGTAGTGGTTAGGTGGTCCCGATAGGTCCTTGCGGGTAGAATGACGATTTTGCCCCTGGTCCGGGCAAAATAGTTGACTTTTAGTTTGGGTGGTCAATTGGGGGTTGACCAGTGACCAGGACGTAGTTTAGGACGTCACGAATCCATAGGCAGGTGGCACGCCTGATTCCGACATCCGAGGAGGAAGTTGTGATGTTCGGAAGGTTGAGGGCATGACCGTAATTTGGGTAAAGTAGGGGGAATGGTTGACTTTTTGTATAATCGGGTTTTGGTAGATTGACCTAGCATGGTTAGATAGTTCTTGTCGTCCTGAGTTCGATGACAGGCGGCACGTATTCATCGGACTTACGAGGCGAGAGTTACGGGTCTAGGAAGTTTTGGTAAAACCGTAAAAATGTGTAAACTGGAGGGTATTTTGGTCTTTCTGCACATTGGGATTTGTGCAGAAAGAAGGAAATGGACGGCTGGGATTTCACCAGGTGAGATAAGGAGTGGAGTGGATGGTGACACATGGCAGGGGGCTAGAGGATTCTGGGAGAATCCTGTGTGGTCTCAGCCCAAATAATTGGGGTGCACTCGTGCAACCCGTGCAGTTCTTCGATACACAGAGAAACAGAGTGAACTTGTGAGGAGAAGTTGGGGGAGTGATCGTGGCTGGTGTTGAGTTCTGGTGAGTGAGGGAGAGACAGGGAGGTCAGTGTGAGCTGGTGGTGGTGAATTGGAGCTGTGATCGTGCACGGCGACACGGCGGTGGTGCGGAGAAGTTTTGGGGAAACAGGGAGCCTGTGAGTTCGAGGTGGTGGCTACGCCGTGAGGTGAGGCAAACCAAGGCGAGGGAAGCCGTAGGAGACTGCAGGGAGGCCAACGACCACCGTGGTACGTGGCGGTGCGCACGGCGGAGCCGCAATCGAAGGGTAAGTTTTCTGCTCTGTTTTACCCGTGATTTTCATTTGGAAAGTCGTGAGTCTGGGCTTAGAGTTGAGAGGATTGAAGGTTAGGGTGATGTTCAGGGAGGTTCTAGGAATGATTTGGGATGGTCGCCGTGACGGGGGCGTACACGGCGGGGCTCAGTCGAAGACGAGCATTCTGGTGCTCTGTTTGGCCGTGAACTTCGAACCCAAAGTCGTGAACTTCTGGGGTGAGTCGAAGGGTTAGGAGTGTTGGACTAGGTTCAGTGAGGTTGTGGGGTGAGTCTGGTGTCGCCACCGTGACGGGAGGTGACCGGAGTAGAAGGATCGTGAAACAGGGGAAAAGTGGCCGTCTGGTTCGAGCTTGAATCGACGATGACGGGGCTGTGTCGAGGTTAGAGGAGTTGAGGGATGGATTCGTGGTGTCTGGACGAAGCTGCAGGAGAAGAGAGGGAAGGAAAAGGTGGCCGGACGGTGGAGAATGCCTCTCGCCGGTCCAGTTGCAGCGGCCGGTTCAGCACAGTGCACTCGAGGTTGGGGGTGACACTGTAGCTGGCGCGTGAGGGCCACGCGCAGCCACTTTGGGCGGCGCGTGGGGGCGCGTGCGGCGGCGATGGGGAAAACGATCAACATGACTTTTGGTCTAGGAGTTGTGGTGAGTTCAATGGAGTTGGTTTCGAGTCAATCGGATGTCGTTTGAGTGTAGTTCCGCGAGGGTGAAGGTTTAGGGTCCCGGGGTTCTAGGTCTTCGGTTCGGGGATTTTTGAGGAAATTTAGGAGAATGTTTGTAGACGTATTAGTGACATATTTTGACGGTGCTTGACAGGATCGGGATTTCCCGAGGAAGCCGAGGAACGTGCTGGACGTTCGGGACGCGAGTAGGGCTCAGTACTGTGAGTGGACTCTTTCTTTAAACTCGAACATGCATAACTGTTTTCTATAATTGTTTTATGGTTTTAATTATTATTTTATGTTTATCGGATATGCCTGGTCGATTTTACATGTGCACGGTTTTCGAGGAAGTCCGGTTTTTTTAGCACGTTTTATGAGGAAGTGGTTGACTTCTGAAATTGATGCTCTAGTTTCGGGATTTCAATTGATAAGTGATTTCTAATGATTATAAATGGATTTTGGACTATGATTTTGATAATTAAGGTTTTCGATTTCAGAATCGGATTTCGGAAAACGAGATTTGGTTTTAAAGTTGAAAAGTGGCTTCCGGATTTGGGTTCGAAATGACGGTTCTGGTTGCCGGAAGGGCATCGGACCAGTGGTTTCGGATTCGGGTTTGGATGTGGATTGGTAAATGGGTTTCAAATGGTTTTGGGATTGGATTTGCTGGATCTGGTTATTGGGTTTAAAGACCCGGATATATGTGACCGGGGACCGGCCGGATTGAGTTTAAAGACTCGGGAGTTTAAAGACTCGGATATATTGATTTTCCCCCGTAGGCCTTGAGTTTAAAGACTCGGATATGATTAAGGCCTGGATTGAGTTTAAAGACTCGGGAGTTTAAAGACTCGGATAGGTCCAGCAGGTTTGATCGGAAAATGATGATTTGATGTTTATGGTTTCTGATACGGTTTTATGATTCACATGCTGTGGTTTTTCTAACTGTTTTATAGTGTTTCTGTTTCTTATGATGCGGTTTATGGTAAAGCGATTTATAACTGTGTTCATACCTATTGGTTGTGCATGTGGTTTTCAAAACGGAGGGTTAAAATCAGTTTTCTGATAACTGTTTAGAACGTTTCTTTTATTATGGTCCACTCACACTTTTGTTTTAACTTGCCCTCCAGATTGTGGAGCGAGCGTGGGGTCTTGACGTCGAGGCAGTGTCCGAGGCATAGAAGTGACGTGAGGGATCCCAGAATAGCTTACAATCTTCCGTGTGCGTGTACTTTATCGGGTTTTGAATTCTTTGTATTTTGTACTAGGTTCTGTAAACGATAACGTCGGAATATTTTGTTTAATTACTCCTGCGTCTGACTGGATTTGAGTGAGTTGTACTTGGGTGTTGCGTCGGAGGTCAGACGGGAGCGGGATTTACCTCGGGTTTTGGGGTGAAACCGGGGTGGGTCCTGACAACTCGGGTCTCAATTCCGAGTTCAATCCCCGAACCCTGTTCGGTTACAGCATCCCCGATGCTTAGCGTCATAGACGCTGGACGTTCTAGACGTCCGTGACCACTCCGGGGTACCTCATCCAGAGGAGACAGTATAGTATGAATGGATCTATACAGTGCAGTACCAAATACATTTTATTGATATCCACATGCAAGCATATATATATATATATATATATATATACATAGATAGAATCCGAACCAATCATTAAGTTTCATCAGACGGGTCTCAAGCCCAAATACCGTGAAACGTGCCATAACCATATTTTCCATATCATCAAAACCATTATTGTTTTTAGCATGTGAATAAGTATAATAGACCAGAAAACATTTATGCACGCAAGGGTTTAAGAAAATGGCCCACTCACAGTACGATCCCGCGGTGAACCTGCGCGTACGAACTTGTACCGGGATTATCGTACAATTCCTGTCAGTCCAAATCACATGTAAGTGTCACTACAAGGCTTAAACGTTTAACCACAAACTCCGAAATGGAAACCGGCTCGGGGAAGCCGTCCAACACGTTTCCCAAGGCAACCGGCCCTAAACTGACCCATCAAAACTATCTCAGATCAACATGGTTAATTCACCAAAAATGTTCAGAATGATGAGAGGAATAAAAGTCATGTTGATCGTGATCGGAGATAAGCCCCAACGCGCCCTCACGCGCCGCCCAAAGTGGCTGCACGTGAAAGTCACGCGCCTGACACTGTAGCTACAGTGTCAGCACCTTCACCCGTTTGTCTGTAATTCGGGCCTGCCACCCGCGGCTTGACCCGGTTAATTACCCATCAATTCCTACTCGATTTCAATCCAATTTGGTCCTAACATGTTATTTAAACATCTAATTTAAGTTCTGAGTTATTAATTAGCCAAAACGAATCCTTAAATGGCCCTTCGACCCGTGATCATCCAAACGGGTTGATCACCCCAGCTCACTGGTTTCTAAACCAAAATCAAATTAACTTTACATGAAGCATCATAGTATCACAACGAACTGGAAAACACACTCAATTGAACCAACACTCACCTGGAAGTAGTCGTCCAAACCACTGAAACTCTTCTGAACACGGCAGTTACCGTCCCAGCTCCCCCGTGGCTAGTTGCCTTCGATTTTGATATGGTTGTGTTCTAAACACTCCCAGAAAGCTTAATCCGCAATTAGATTGGTCCAACACACCGTAGAAATTAAACTCTGATTTTTCCCTCCAATTTTCCAGAAATGGCTTCTCTGGTTTTCCTCACCCGTTCTCAGTTATAACAGCATCAGAGTGATGCTCACACACGTCCTAATTAGTTATAAACAATTTAAAGCCGTCCCAGAGGCTCGTGGGTGTCAAATTGTCCACTGAAAAATCCTCCCCAAAAAGCTTCGAACTTGAATTAATCAATTGATCGTGCAGGCTGGACGGCTCAGGCCACGTTCAAAAGCAAAAGACAGCCCAGCCGTTCCAGCACACAATTGCATAATCAATTGCACGTTTGAGCCACCGCACGTGGTGGTGCCGCCCATGTCCCCCGCGGTCTGCTACAGTAACCAGGGCAAAAAGACCAAAATGCCCCTGGTTCAATAATTACCAAAATACCCCTCACTTCCTAGACCCGTAACTCAGCCATACGAAGTCCGATTCCGGCGTGCCGCCTGTCTACGGACTCAGGACGTCGAGACCTACCTATCGGTCCTTGAGTCGCGTGAAAATTAATTGCCAAACGAAAAGACAACATTTTTGCCCGTGAAGTCCAACTTACGGTAATGCCCCTGAACTTTCGATAGTCATAACTTTTTCCCTGATCGTCCGAAATGGACGTGCCACCTGTCTATGAACTCGTGACATCCCGAACTATGTCACGGTCATAGGTCAAAGTCCATTTAATTCATCAATCAAAAAGTCAACGATTGGTCATATCAATCACAAGGGTAAAAGGGTCAATTCACACATTACATCACAATATTAAAATCCTCGAATTTCCGGGGTGTTACAGATAACACTTAAACTACGCATTAAATTAAATATGTAATTCAAGTATTATGCAATTTAAACCCTTTTTGTGTCATTTTAGTATTGGTAAATAGGGATCGTTCTTATCCGGGGAAATTAGGGAATATTAATAATATGTTAGTGAGAAAGAATAATGAATAAAAGAATAAACTAATAAAATAATTAATTAATAAATGAATTAAAGAATTAAAGAATAAATTAATGAATTAATGAATTAATGAATAAGAGAATTAATGAATTAATGAATTAAAGAATAAAGAATAAAGAATAAAGAATTAAAGAATTAAAGAATAAAAGAATAAAGAATTAAATGGGGGGTTTGAAAAGATTGTAATCATAGAATAAAGAAAACAAGTCAAATATTAAGAACTTAATACTACTTCTACTTTAATTTTTATACAAGTGAACTTTCTCTTCAAACACATATTTTTACCAACACTCTAACATCATGCTCGTATTGAACCAATCACGAAATCCTACCTTAATCATTTCAAATACATGCATACATTTTTTATATTAGAAATAGGGATTGGAATACACCGTGTCAGCCATAAAATCATCCTCCACTTCGGCCAGCGCCAAGCCAACTGTTGATGCCAAAAATGGCACCAACGAGACCGAGAAGACGACGCATAAATATTAAGACACTGGCACGTACGTGGTTCACCCGAATAGGGCTACGTCCACGGGACAAACTTTCCGAGATAGTATTATTGATAATAGTATTGTTTACATATTTTTGGCCTTGAGCCATTAAGGGAGATGTGGAGAGGATGTCTCCAAATAATGTGGTGGAGTTGTATGAGCTTTTTTACAAATGAGGGGGATGCCCCCCCTTAAATAGGCAAAGACTAGGGTTTCCATTGCATTATGGGCTTTGTATTGGATTTAGGCCCGGCCCAAGTGCGGGATGAAATCCCGCACGAACAGTAGTCCCCCAAGTCCTTAGTGAAGATAGTGTCTTCTCTGGGGACTTGAACAATAGACCGAACATGGGCCGAACTAAGTAATTGTTGATCTGACTCAAAGCCCAACATGAAGCGACATTCAGTATGAAGTAATACTCAGCTAGAGGCTGTGCTCATCCCGAGGCTACTCGGCAAGGGAAGACACTCATTGCAGGCTACTCGGCTTGAGGTGATCGCTCTGTGCGAGATTGCTCGATGCGAGGGATGCTCGGCTGGAGGCGACCGTTCTGTGCGAGGATGCTCGGTTAAAAGACGATCTCTTCGTGCGAGGCAACTCAGCTAAAGGCAATCACTTATGGAGGCAGCTCGACTAGAGATATCATTCATTGCAAAGTAGCTCGGCTAGAGACACTACTCATCGTGAGTATTAACTCAATATGAAGTGGGCATTCAGTGTGAATTACCGAGGGGCACATGGGTGCAAGCATTGCCATGGGAAAATAGATTAATTGCTCGTGCCGGGCGGCATTTGAATAACTTGGTCATTCCTGATAACAAGACATATTTGTATTGGTTAGTAAACCGAAATAATATAATAAGCTCAAATAATTTGTATTCGATTTTATGAGCATAGTTGCATGGATCAATTCAACATATGTGATACAAAGATATTTAAAATATTAAACAATAAGTTGTGGGTCTAATATCACAAAATAATATAATAATGGAAAAGTTTGAGTGATTCACGCATCAATGCCATTGGATGCCCTTACATCCCTACAAAAGTCGTGGTGGAAAGTGAATAAACAAGAGTGGGTATTATAAGAAAGTTATGTGAGAGAAAGCATTCAAAGTGTGAAGGATGTGTGGCGTGTTTTTCAAATATAATAAGACATTAAAACACATTAATTAATGCATTAGTGCATTGAAACATCACATCAAACAAGTGGATTGTGCACGGCATTATGCATTTTTCCATTCCAAAAAATGGTTTCCAAAGTAACATGTGGTTTGATTGTTTTGATAATAATATAATAATGTGATTTGGTGGTTTGGTTTTCAATAAATGATACTAACTCACATCACAATCACCATCATAATAATAAACTATTAAGTAATAAAATGAAGAAGGAAGGTTGAAGCACTTATCTTCTCCTTCGGTAGGGATGACTGGAAAGGAGCGGCGATCGGTGTCAGCTAACGGTGGTGAAACCCAAAAAATACAGGGGTTGGTAGATCCGAGTCCCCCGGTGCCAAAGGTGATGGTGGTGTCACCAAGAGAAGTCCGTAAGGTGCAGAACGTTGGTGATCGAAGGCAGCCAGGTAAGCCTTTGCAGCACCGGCGCATAGAGAAGAGGGTGTTTGCCATGGTCATGACGTTTTGGTGGGTGCGAAGCTGGCGCTTGGCGGAGGTGTGACGACCCTGCAAGGATGTTGCAGGTCATCTCCTCCTCACCACGATGATATTGGCGTTCGTACCTTCGACGGATGCACAATGATGCGACGGCACTGGAGGTGGCATAGAGGTTCCCTGGCCTTCCAGCTCTTCTCCTCTCCATCTCCCATGGTGGTGTGCAGCAAAAGATGAATACATGAAACCAAGATGAAGAAAATAGCAAGGAAATGTTACACGGCTGGAAGTGATGAAGAAAATGAAGAAAAATATTTTTTTCACCCCACCAATCCGTGTGTGTCCTAAAAAGAAGGTAGAAAAGTCGAGGCAAAGTTTGTATTTGGAGAAAAAGGAGGGAGAATAAAGGTAGGCTTGCTTTCCATTAATTATTTAGTGTGTATTGATCAGAGATAAGGTATGGATAGCTGGGTCACTTTGGCAGTAAGAATCTCTGGGTTTTTGAGTTTTTGGTGTTCTTGAATATACATGGTGTTTCAGCAGGTAAGTAAAAAGAAAAAGGAATCCGACATGGATTTTTGTCGCAATTCCCACAGACAGCGCCAAACTGTTGATGCCAAAAATGGTACCAATGAGACCGAGAAGACGACGCATAAATATTAAGACACCGGCACGTACGCGGTTCACCCGAATAGGGCTACGTCCACGGGACAAACTTTTCGAGATAGTATTATTGATAATAATATTGTTTACATATTTGTGGCCTTGAGCCATTAAGGGAGATGTGGAGAGGATGTCTCCAAATAATGTGGTGGAGTTGTATGAGCTTTTTTACAAATGAGAGGGATGCCCTCCTTAAATAGGCAAAGACTAGGATTTCCATTGCATTATGGGCTATGTATTGGATTTAGGCCCGGCCCGGCCCAAGTGCGGGATGAAATCCCGCACGAACAACACTAAATAGCGGATTATTACCTACAATATGATTCACCTTAAGTTTGTGATTTAATGCGCCGAACAACGGTCAAACATTAAATCTCTTCCAACTCTATTCTAAATGCCCCGAACAGCGGATCAACATTTAGTTTCGAATCGAAATTTAAGCACTAAAACATATGAAGTAAAAGAAATTAAAAAAGTAAAACACATGGAGATTGCATTCTTACTTACAAATGTTAGAAAGAAAATACCAACACATATACTGAATTATAAGTAAAACCAATAACAATAACAAGAATTTAAGTAGAAAAATATATGGATTTTCACAAGAATCACCGAACAGCGGCAGAAAACTTGTGACGATGGAAGTAGAAATACGAGGAATTTGGTCTTAAAACTCTTGAATTGCCTTAGAATTACTTAGCCTAGGTATTTCTTAAGGAAAGCATAAAAATGTATTTAAGAGCTCTCAAAGAAAAATCACAAGAACAAAGTAAAGGAGAAATGAAATTAAGAAATAACATAAAAATAACATAAATTAAGAACAATAATTAAAAGAAAACTAATTAATAAAAAAATCTACAAGAAGTTAAAATGGTCCCCAAAATAACTCTACAATGTAGAGATAAAACAACTAGAATAAAAGCTACAAAAGAGAGAAAAAATAGACAAAAGGGGACTCCTTTACCAATGAAATGGCCTCCCTATTTATAGAGGGAGTGCCAAAATCCAAATAAAAAAATACAAAAATAAAATATAAAAATATAATGATGAACAATGATGATTAATGATGATTTTAGGGATGGTTAGAGCTGATTTTGGGCTGAAAATTGCAGGAAAATATGCAAAATGGAGCATGTGGGAGCAGTTGAAAAATGCAGGGGATGGACTGCAGAAATTTTCAGTGGACTGTAGTTGTAGGGAGTGGGTGGAGTTGGTGAGCTGCTGCTGATAGGAAGGCTGAGAAATCAGTAGGCGTGCGCTGCACTGGGCGTCCATTGCACTGGGCGTCCATTTTCGAGAGGCGCGCGCCGAGGGAATGGTGGGAGCCTCAGCAGGCGCGCTCTGACCAGACGTTGGACTGAGGCTGGGCTATGACGCAGGCTGGGCCGCGCGTGTGGGCTGGAGCATCGCTGGGCTTGATCTTGGGCCGGTTTTAATTTGGTCTTGGGCTGCAAACAAGTGGGGTGGAGCACAAATGACTTGGCTCACAATGGAATTACCATAGAATGTGTCATGCTTCCGTCTGACACGAGGTGTCAGACAAGGGATAACCTAAGCCACTGCCCAAATGGGGGTTCCAGAGTGCGCAAGGATCGATGGAGGAGGTGTGCGATGTCCCAGTCTCTGCTGCAGTCACATCCGGAAATCAACCTGAAGGGCATTAAAAACAAAAGCTGTAAGTGGACGAAAATAAATAAGTTTAATAACACATTTCATAAGACATTTATGCCCTCCATTAAAAACGTATGCATGCCACGAAAACCAGTAACCAAAACATTTGCTCAACAAGGCATTAGGGCCTTAGCCCAAAACCGTAAACCATAAATCCAACCGAAAAACCATTTCATAGATCAATAGTTCATATCTACCACATTACCATAACCGGCATCCCAGATGCCTAGCGTCCCAGACGCCTGACGTCCCAGACGTCACATTTCACGGTATAACCATAAGCTACGCGTGCTGACAGGACCCGTCTCGATCCCACAGGGACCACAAGGGGACGTGCCCTGCTCCCGTCTGACACCCAAAATAACGTTCCAATTTTAACCTCAAAAGTTCAAATGAATAAATAACCAAATAAAGTTATACATCAAATCCGAAATAAACCGATGTCAGACAAGGGATAAAGTTCCAAATTAAAAATTGCGAGCACGACTCTAAAATAAACTTGCGGGCAAACCACCCAACAGGAGATCAGGTCCGCGGAAGTAGATCTATGCCTCAGCCTCAGGATCCTCCTCTACCTCAGTAGCACAGCCTGGAGGGGTTACCAAAACATTAAGGGTGAGTGGACCGAAACTCAAGTTTATAAAAACAGTTTAATAAGTAAAACAAATAATTTACCTGACAGGACCCATCCCAATCCCCCCGGGATTACCATGGAATGTGCCCTGCTCCCGTCCAACCAGGGGTGTCAGACAAGGGATGACCAAGAGCCACTGCCCAAACGGGGCATCTAGAGTGCGCAAGGATCGATGGAGGAGGTGTGCAATGTCCCAGTCCCTGCTGCAATCGCATCCGTGAGCAACCTGAAGGGCATTAAAACCAAAAGCTGTGAGTGGACAAAAACCAATAAATTTGCCAAATACATTTATAAGACATTTATGCCCTCCAATAAAAACATATGCATGCCACCAAAACCAGTAACCAAAACGTTTGCTCAACCGAGCCCTTAGGGCCTTAACCCAAAAACCGTTAACTAAAAACCAAGTGTGGGAACTCAGCCCAAAACCGTGGAATACCACCACCATACATATTAAAACCATGTGGGTCACCACCCACGACCATAAATGAACATCAATTCAAAATCCAAAACCATTTAGGGTCCCCGACCCTACATACCATTTCATAACCAATAATCCATTTTTACCACATAACACATATCCAACCAATAAGCCATTTTATTCATTAATCCATATTTTACCATTACCA
This sequence comes from Prinsepia uniflora, assembly GCA_032719365.1. Lineage (NCBI taxonomy): Eukaryota > Viridiplantae > Streptophyta > Magnoliopsida > Rosales > Rosaceae > Prinsepia > Prinsepia uniflora. Next base: position 37,041,302 of record CM064872.1, read on the forward strand.
TCACCAGCATCCCAGATGCTTAGCGTCCCAGACGCTAGACGTCCCTGACGTCATATCTCACGGTTTCATAAGCTACGCGTGCTGCCCGGGGTCTCTCCGGGTCCATATATCTGACATCCCTGATGTCTGACGTCCCTGACGTCAATCATAGCAATCCTGCTCCTGAGTCATCATACGGTCCGGCTGCTCCGTATAATGACCCCTCGCAGGCAATGCACCGTGACTTCCCTAGTGTCCCAGACATCTGGAGGAGACCATCATATATCCTTGTGTCCAGATGGTATATGGAAAAACAGTTTTATTAAATCCTTTTATCACATTATTACCATTGGGCCCTGCCCGAAATTTCCATAAAAACACACAGTTCCATTTAGGGTCCTTGACCCAAAATCACCATTATAAAATATAGGGTCCCTGACCCGAAATCACATTTATTATCCAACTGGGCCTCATGCCCGATTTTATGAACCACTGGGCCCACGGCCCGATTTGTAAACCAACTGGGCCCCTGGCCCGATAACATAACTCAAATGGGTCTCAGCCCGATTTCATACCAACTGGGCCCCTGGCCCGATTTCATTAACCAACTGGGCCCCCAGCCCGATTCTCAAATGGACTCCAAGTCCGAAATTTCCAAAACAAGTGGGCCTCAAGCCCGAGTTTATATTTCCAATTTCAAAACCATTTCATCACATTATATCCAAGACATAAATATGGAAAATCCATGTAAAACCGGAAAACCTCGATTTACGTGCAAGCACGTAAATCGCCTCGAAATACGTGAAACCGTACAATTTACCAACAACCAAATCAACATCACACAATCACAACCATAATTCATATAAAACATTTAAGCATGCATAGAATTTACAAAACCAAAGTCCACTCACAGACCGTTTTAACCGTGTGCCTCGATACGCGTGCCACCGGCCCTCCCGGGCCACACCACTATCACCGGGACTCCCAATCCTGTCCAAATCACATTAGAGGGTCACTAACCTCATCATTAACATCCTATCAAAGTCCCGTAATTTTCCCGAATGTTTACTTATTTTTAAACTTAATTTAAAACCTTCGGACATCCCGAACACTATCGAGACGGTGTCCGATCGACACGAAACCAATTCCAAAATGTCCGTTACATCGAATGGATTAAAGGTCATGTTGACCTCACCTCGAGATTCGTGCCCACGCGTCGCCACGCGCCGCCGTGAGTGGCTGCGCGTGAAACTCACGCGCCGTGAACAGTGTCACCGTTCTGACCCGGTTGTCTGATAAACGGGTCACCGTGACCCGCGGTCCAACCCGACTGGTTCTCAGCTATTACTCGATCATTTTCAATTCCGTTTGTTCCTACAAGATTGTCTCATCAATTCCAGTTGATCCATGCTTTAAAAACTAATAAACAACTTCGTTTCACTACCTGTTCGTGGAGGTGTGCAGACCGGCCACCTGCAACCGTCGTGTCTGCACGATCCCGGCCACCATTCCTTTCGAAAACGATCCCCAGAAGCTCGTCTCACCTTCTAGATCATCATCCTAATCACCAGATCGATCGAAACATGTTAAAACCCATCCTACCATTTTTGTACCCGAAAACAAACTCACGGGTTCGAGGCTTACCTCGCCGTCGTGGCTACCAGCACGCCTAGTTCGACTCCAGGAACATCATTCACCTCTCCAAAACGATCAAACACCATCCCACAACGATTTCCAATTTCTGAGTTTTCAGACCTCCCCTGTTTTCCTCTCCGCCGCCAACCTCGCCGTCTCCCGTCGTCTCCCGTCATCTCTCAAGCCTCACCGTGCAGCTAAACTCTCACACACACCAACACAGAGGAGATTGGTGAGGTGGTTTGGACGTTTGGGTGTTTTGGGCCGATTTGGTTCCTCTCGGGTCTGGGGAGATTTTTGGCCGTGCAGGGTGGCTGTGGGGCGGTGGTGGCCATCTGGAGGTGGCTGGTGGTGGTGGTCATCTGGAGGTGGAGCTAGGCAAAGGAGGTGGTCGTCTGGATGTGTGTTTGTTCAAGGGAGCAAGTCGTGCTCACGGGTTGAGAGAAAATGCAAGTGAGATTGAGTGTAGTCTGATCAAATAATGGGAGAGGGATTGAATCAACGGCCCAGATTCAATCTGAGGTTTAAAATGAATGGTGAGGATTTAAGGAGAGGAAATGGATTAAATAATCCAATGGCCAACAAGGATCCAGATTTTAGGGATTGAAGGGGATGATGACATGTGTCACTCATCAAGGGTCCAGATTCGTCAATTACTATTCACCTATTTTAAATATTATTATTTTATTCCGAGTCTCGGTTAATCGCGATTACGTCCGTGACCATAACTTCGTCGTCGTAACTCCGATTTCGGCATGCCGCCTGTCGTTGGATTCGTATCGACGATACCTACGTAACGGTCCTTGGCCCTCGCCCATCGGACCTCCCGATCAAAAAGTCAACATTTGGCCCCTAACAAGCCAAATTACCAAAATACCCCTCAACTTCTGAACACCATAACTTTCTCTACGAATGTCGGAATCGAACGTGCCACCTGTCTATGAACTCGTGACGTCCCGAACTACGTCACGGTCATCGGTCAAAGTCCGTTTGATCGCCCGATCAAAAAGTCAACATTTTGCCCACGACTAGGGGCAAAACGGTCATTTTGCACATTTTGTCCGATTCCGCCCTACTAACCACCGTTCAACCTCACTAATCAAGATTAGTCACTAAACTAATCCCGGAATTCGGGACGGGTCGTTACAACCTTCCCTCCTTAATAAATTTCGTCCTCGAAACTTCCCTCCTTAATAAGTTTCGCTCTCGAAACTCGACTATCCTGATTCCACAAACACCCGCGGAAAGTGGAATCGACCACGCAACACGTGTACACCCGTACACCAACTGCTTAGACAAAACTTGTCTACACCCAAACGTACCACTAGTACTCAAAACGCAACGATTACATTCGACCCCGTCGAATGACTGAAACTACTTGTTTCGAATTTGACACCACTTGTCAAATCAACCCTCTCGTTGACGCAAAAATTCGACGGTTCCTTTACCACTCCCACTAGGAGTCAGCTGACCCCACTCAACAATCTATGTTGACACATCCTGACAAACTGTCACCACACAGTTGTTGTCAGTCAAAAACTGACACTAGACTCACTCGTGGCTACACATGCCACCAACGTACTCGACTCTCCAATACCCTTACCGACATTTCACACGACCTGTGTGTAATTAAACACTTCGGAATTACCATGACCCATTGCATAGTAATGTCCGGTCCACAACCAATCCCATGGTAGCGGAACCAATCCGACTACCAACACGTTCACCGACACACCTCGGGTATATCCCGTATACCGTAACTAGACATCACAAGTCTACAAGGTATTGTACCTCGAACCATGTACGAAGTACACACATCTATCTAATGACCAGACTACAACCACCTAGGTCATAGCCGAACGCGTTCCAATAATGGAGTACGTTTGCCCAATCCAGCATGAGACAAATCGAAACTCCACCCAACAGCTAGTTCCAATTCCGAATCTGAATCCACAATTTCGTAAGAAATCCCGGATCCAAGCCCAGACATCACATTTTAATTCATATCCAAATCCGAATCCGAAATCATTATTCCGTAAGCTAGCATTTGGAATAACCATTCCGTACCCAAACCCGGAAATATACTTTCAAGTTCCAAAATCGAATCCTGAATCGTCACCCAGAAATTCGATTCCAAATCCCGAAATCTCGTTCACATTTACCAAGACACACCAAAACCGAACCTATCGGTTACCCGTTCAATACACTTGATTGACTTCATAGGGAAGCCAATCCAACCTCCACACGTCTAAGGTTGACAAAATTCAACTACCTTGAAAACCTACTCACCCGAGTAGAATACCATACGGGCCCCACTTCGAAAAGAAGTTCAATCCCGTGATTACGACTCACGTACCAAGGTAAGAGTGATATACTCTCCCCCTATCTGAATCATCAAGATCATGACCCAGATAGGCACTGTGTCCCTGACTATAACGTCAAAATCCTAGATCGCCACAACGATCGACAACCGACTCCCACAACTAGACAGATCAGTCAATGACGAGACACGTCGAGACTGCGGATTCTCACGGATTACCTTGTATCAATCCTTGTCATTCCACCTAGGAAAAACCAAGGATGATCCAAAATAATGACACCAATACTCATCCTACGTGGATGCAACAAAACTCACTGCACTCACCACGCCATGTACCCCAACATCGTCTGCCACCAAGCAGAAAATGAAAAATCTCGTTTACCTAATTTCGAACACGTAGCTCCTCCTAATGACCTCGCAACACACAAGAGCTCACCAACCAATACACGCTCAACGTACTGGTAACTACAGTCAATGTCTGCCAGGGCAGAAAGCAAGAAGTCAACCCCAATGACTTCGGAATACCAATCACCAAGAACGAACACCACTCTCGTTCCCCAATCACAACGCTTCTCGAATTTAAGGTTCCAACCATGCTGGAAACAGACATGCTCCCAACAAGACGTCAAGTCTAACCACTAGACTTCCTACCTCCTCAACTCACTTGGACAACGACGTGTCCACAATCGATCCGTTATTGTCCCGTTCGCACATCCCGACCTTTACAGGTTCAACACTCGGTTTCCCAAGTTCTCAATTACAAATTCCTACCTTTATACCACTAATGGTTTTTCCTCGTCTTTTCCAGTTTTACTCATTTCCATGTACATTTTAGGGATATTAAAACATAAATCACACTAATTTTGGAGTTGCCAACAACTCCCCAAATCCACTAATCATCCCAAAAGTTCTTAAGTCTTAATTATACCATTTTAATCCACTCATCACTGGTTATCTCACCACTATTGGGACTTATCCCAACCCAGCACAATCTTAACTGGATCCCATCCAGTCCATCACTCAACCACTACCGAAACTCAAAGACCAAACATATGTTCATCATGACGGAGTCACACCCCAACTTGTGGCTCATCGTCAACACCATTACCGACACTAGCACCAGCGCTAGTACCAGCACCAACACACTATCAACAACACTAGTATCAGCACGCAGGCATCCATACTAGCATCAGCACAAAAGTACCAACCCGCAAACATCCATACTTGCACACCGTGTGCAAATACGACAATCCTGGATCTCCGTTCATACCGAACGACGATCCCGTACCTCACGACTATGGGTACCACCACTCTGACAATCCACATCAGGAAAATGAACGTTCCCCGAACGTCCCCTGATCCCCAAGTATTATGACCACACTGATTACCCTCGATAGCCAGTCATCTCCATATGACTTCCGACTAACTGTCATTGCTATCGAGATTCGCATCCACACATCACACCAATACCCGATCCAACACGGGATCCCATAATTTATCTCAGAACCGTATCCGTAAATCGAATCCCATAGTTCTGACTAGACTCACCAGAGCCATCCGCATGGTCATCCATGACCTCAGCCGCTCGTCGCAGCACAAGTTCTCACCCGCTAATCATTATTAAGGTTTACCGCTTTAATACTACGGTTCCACAATCACACCCTATGGTTCAACCGAACCAAACAGCTCTCCGTAATATAAAATCCACAACCTGACCGACCCCGCGGTCTAGACATCGTATAGACGTCAAATCCAATCCTACCATCCACTCAATGTGGGTTCCACCACTAAGGTCACCGGCCAACTCCGATGAACAAACATCTCTCACACCAACAACCACTACTAGGGTTCACATTTTAGACCATTACTCAAATGAGGTTCCCCGAACCTGGCTGCACCTAGCAGCACAACAATTTAATATTACATGACCGAACCGTCGGTCCCACAATACCAGTTCATCACAATCAACCCCACTTGGGTTGAATCACATTAATGCACGGCGTATCGGGCCAATCACACTCCATCCACTATCCAAACCCAAAAACTATCTATCAGGTTGATAACGAATTGCAGCCCAAAGAGACATCACACCCTCGACCTGCGCACACAAAAGAGCAACCGTGCTCTGATACCAAGTTGACAGGACCCATCCCAATCCCCCCGGGATTACCATGGAATGTGCCCTGCTCCCGTCCAACCAGGGGTGTCAGACAAGGGATGACCAAGAGCCACTGCCCAAACGGGGCATCCAGAGTGCGCAAGGATCGATGGAGGAGGTGTGCAATGTCCCAGTCCCTGCTGCAATCGCATCCGTGAGCAACCTGAAGGGCATTAAAACCAAAAGCTGTGAGTGGACAAAAACCAATAAATTTGCCAAATACATTTATAAGACATTTATGCCCTCCAATAAAAACATATGCATGCCACCAAAACCAGTAACCAAAACGTTTGCTCAACCGAGCCCTTAGGGCCTTAACCCAAAAACCGTTAACCAAAAACCAAGTGTGGGAACTCAGCCCAAAACCGTGGAATACCACCACCATACATATTAAAACCATGTGGGTCACCACCCACGACCATAAATGAACATCAATTCAAAATCCAAAACCATTTAGGGTCCCCGACCCTACATACCATTTCATAACCAATAATCCATTTTTACCACATAACACATATCCAACCAATAAGCCATTTTATTCATTAATCCATATTTTACCATTACCATCACCAGCATCCCAGATGCTTAGCGTCCCAGACGCTAGACGTCCCTGACGTCATATCTCACGGTTTCATAAGCTACGCGTGCTGCCCGGGGTCTCTCCGGGTCCATATATCTGACATCCCTGATGTCTGACGTCCCTGACGTCAATCATAGCAATCCTGCTCCTGAGTCATCATACGGTCCGGCTGCTCCGTATAACGACCCCTCGCAGGCAATGCACCGTGACTTCCCCAGTGTCCCAGACATCTAGAGGAGACCATCATATATCCTTGTGTCCAGATGGTATACGGAAAAACAGTTTTATTAAATCCTTTTATCACATTATTACCATTGGGCCCTGCCCAAAATTTCCATAAAAACACACAGTTCCATTTAGGGTCCTTGACCCAAAATCACCATTATAAAATATAGGGTCCCTGACCCGAAATCACATTTATTATCCAACTGGGCCTCATGCCTGATTTTATGAACCACTGGGCCCACGGCCCGATTTTTAAACCAACTGGGCCCTTGGCCCGATAACATAACTCAAATGGGTCTCAGCCCGATTTCATACCAACTGGGCCCCTGGCCCGATTTCATTAACCAACTGGGCCCCCGGCCCGATTCTCAAATGGACTCCAAGTCCGAAATTTCCAAAACAAGTGGGCCTCAAGCCCGAGTTTATATTTCCAATTTCAAAACCATTTCATCACATTATATCCAAGACATAAATATGGAAAATCCATGTAAAACCGGAAAACCTCGATTTACGTGCAAGCACGTAAATCGCCTCGAAATACGTGAAACCGTACAATTTACCAACAACCAAATCAACATCACACAATCACAACCATAATTCATATAAAACATTTAAGCATGCATAGAATTTATAAAACCAAAGTCCACTCACAGACCGTTTTAACCGTGTGCCTCGATACGCGTGCCACCGGCCCTCCCGGGCCACACCACTATCACCGGGACTCCCAATCCTGTCCAAATCACATTAGAGGGTCACTAGCCTCATCATTAACATCCTATCAAAGTCCCGTAATTTTCCCGAATGTTTACTTATTTTTAAACTTAATTTAAAACCTTCGGACATCCCGAACACTATCGAGACGGTGTCCGATCGACACGAAACCAATTCCAAAATGTCCGTTACATCGAATGGATTAAAGGTCATGTTGACCTCACCTCGAGATTCGTGCCCACGCGTCGCCACGCGCCGCCGTGAGTGGCTGCGCGTGAAACTCACGCGCCGTGAACAGTGTCACCGTTCTGACCCGGTTGTCTGATAAACGGGTCACCGTGACCCGCGGTCCAACCCGACTGGTTCTCAGCTATTACTCGATCATTTTCAATTCCGTTTGTTCCTACAAGATTGTCTCATCAATTCCAGTTGATCCATGCTTTAAAAACTAATAAACAACTTCGTTTCACTACCTGTTCGTGGAGGTGTGCAGACCGGCCACCTGCAACCGTCGTGTCTGCACGATCCCGGCCACCATTCCTTTCGAAAACGATCCCCAGAAGCTCGTCTCACCTTCTAGATCATCATCCTAATCACCAGATCGATCGAAACACGTTAAAACCCATCCTACCATTTTTGTACCCGAAAACAAACTCACGGGTTCGAGGCTTACCTCGCCGCCGTGGCTACCAGCACGCCTAGTTCGACTCCAGGAACATCATTCACCTCTCCAAAACGATCAAACACCATCCCACAATGATTTCCAATTTCTGAGTTTTCAGACCTCCCCTGTTTTCCTCTCCGCCGCCAACCTCGCCGTCTCCCGTCGTCTCCCGTCATCTCTCAAGCCTCACCGTGCAGCTAAACTCTCACACACACCAACACAGAGGAGATTGGTGAGGTGGTTTGGACGTTTGGGTGTTTTGGGCCGATTTGGTTCCTCTCGGGTCTGGGGAGATTTTTGGCCGTGCAGGGTGGCTGTGGGGCGGTGGTGGCCGTCTGGAGGTGGCTGGTGGTGGTGGTCATCTGGAGGTGGAGCTAGGCAAAGGAGGTGGTCGTCTGGATGTGTGTTTGTTCAAGGGAGCAAGTCGTGCTCACGGGTTGAGAGAAAATGCAAGTGAGATTGAGTGTAGTCTGATCAAATAATGGGAGAGGGAATGAATCAACGGCCCAGATTCAATCTGAGGTTTAAAATGAATGGTGAGGATTTAAGGAGAGGAAATGGATTAAATAATCCAATGGCCAACAAGGATCCAGATTTTAGGGATTGAAGGGGATGATGACATGTGTCACTCATCAAGGGTCCAGATTCGTCAATTACTATTCACCTATTTTAAATATTATTATTTTATTCCGAGTCTCGGTTAATCGCGATTACGTCCGTGACCATAACTTCATCGTCGTAACTCCGATTTCGGCATGCCGCCTGTCGTTGGATTCGTATCGATGATACCTACGTAACGGTCCTTGGCCCTCGCCCATCGGACCTCCCGATCAAAAAGTCAACATTTGGCCCCTAACAAGCCAAATTACCAAAATACCCCTCAACTTCTGAACACCATAACTTTCTCTACGAATGTCGAAATCGAACGTGCCACCTGTCTATGAACTCGTGACGTCCCGAACTACGTCACGGTCATCGGTCAAAGTCCGTTTGATCGCCCGATCAAAAAGTCAACATTTTGCCCACGACTAGGGGCAAAACGGTCATTTTGCACATTTTGTCCGATTCCGCCCTACTAACCACCGTTCAACCTCACTAATCAAGATTAGTCACTAAACTAATCCCGGAATTCGGGACGGGTCGTTACATTACCCCTCCGTTTTCCAAACATGCATGCATCAGAATTTAAAACCATAAATCATAGAGTATGAACCATAAGGCATGTAATAAAATCATAAGATAATTTTAGCTACTGCACTATACGCTCCGATCCTGACATCCCAGATGCCTGACGTCCCTGACGTCCAATAAGGTCACAGTCTCAAGGCTACGCGTGCCACTCGGGGTCTCAATCCCGAATCAAATCCCTGAACCCTATCCGGGTATGGCATGTTAAATGCCTAGCGTCCTAGACGCTCGACATCCCTGACGTCAAATTATATCAATCCTACTCCTGAGTCATTTTACGGTCCGGTTCCTCCGTAGAATGACCCCTCGCAGGCAATGCGCCGTGACCACTCCGGGGTACCACATCCGGTGGAGACAGTATCATAAGAGTGGATCTATACAGTGCAGTACCAAATTCATTTTATTGATATCCACATGAAAAACATATATATATACATAGATAAAATCCAAACCAATCCTTAAGTTTCATCAAAATGGGTCTCAAACCCAAATACCGTGGAACGTGCCATAATCATAATTTCAATATCATCAAAACCGTTTCTTGATTCCAGCATGTGAATATAAGTAAATCAGAAAACATTTAAGCATGCAAGGGTTTAATGAAATCGGGCCCACTCACAGTACGATCCCGCGGTGAACCTGCGCGTACGAACTTGTACCGGGATTATCGTACAATTCATGTCAGTCCAAATCACACGTAAGGGTCACTATTAGTCTTACACATTTATCCAAAAGGTCCGAAACAGAAACCGGCTCGGGGAAACCGTCCAACACGTTTCTCGAGACAACCAGCCCTAAACTGACCCTCCCAAACTATCTCAGATCAACATGGTTAATTCATCAAAAATGTTCAGAATGATGAGAGGAACAAAAGTCATGTTGATCGTGATCGGAGATAAGGTCCAACGCCCCCTCACGCGCTGCCCAAAGTGGCTGCACGTGAAAGTCACGCGCCTGACACTGTAGCTACAGTGACACCACCTTCACCCGTTTGTCTGTAATACGGGCCTGCCACCCGCGGCTTGACCCAGTTAATTAACCCTCAATTTCCACTTGATTTCACTCGTATTTGATCCTAACCTGTTTATTAACTATCTAATTTAGGTTCTGAGATATTAATCAACCTCGACAAGTCCCCGATCGACCCATCGACCCGTGATCAACGAAACGGGTCAATCACTAGAACTTCCTGGTTTCTAACTCAATCTCCAATTAACTTCACAGGAAGCATAATAGGATCAAAAAGAACTACAATGAACAATAAATTGTGTCTGAAAGTACATGAAGGTTGTCGTCCCAAGCTCTGCAACTTCACTGAAAACGGCATCCTCTGTCCTAGCTCAACCGTGGCTGGTTCCCCTCGATTTTGATGTGGTTGAGTTCCAAATACTCCCAGAAGACTAAACCAGGTTTTGGTTTGGTCCAACAATCACTAGAAATCAAAACCCGATTTTCCCTCCAATTTTCCCCGAAATGGTTTCTCTGGTTTTCCTCTCCAATTCTCAGTTTCTTCAACAGCAGAATGAAGCTCACTCAAATTCCACTCAGTTTAAACTATCAGTGCTACCCAACAGCTCGTGGAAACCCAGCCTGGCCACTGAGAAAGTTTCCCGAAATGCTTCGAATCTTCAATTAACAAATTGACCGTGCTGGGTGGATGAATCAGACCACGTTTGATGCTTCCAAAAGTTTTAAACAATCCATACTTTCCAGCACACCCTTGAATAATCAATTGTGCACTCAGAACCATCGCACATGGTGGTGCCGCCCATGTTCCCCCGCGGTTGCTACAGTAATCAGGGGTAAAATGACCAAAATGCCCGTGGTTCAAAAATTACCAAAATGCCCTTCACTTTCTAGACCCGTAACTCAGCCATACGAAGTCCGATTTCGGCGTGCCGCCTGTCTACGGACTCAGGGCGTCGAGACCTACCCAACGGTCCTCGAGTCGTGTGCAAATTAGTTGCCAAAGGAAAAGTCAACATTTTCGCCCTGTTGATGTTTCCTAGCTTATACACTACTATTGTAGTAATGGTAATGCACAAGTAAGGGTGTCGAACCACAGAGACTGATTAGGCTTCACAATTACCTCTAAATAACCCTATACTGACTCAATTAACTAGTGGAATTAAAAGAACTGAAAATAAAACAGAATTGTGTTTTGATTTGTGATATGTAAGGACGTTAAACTGAAATTAAAACTTTAAGTAAATGAAGATAGATAGAAAAGACTGAGAAAAGTATGGAGATGGAAGCTAGGGTCTTGACTTCACCTATGTAACCTTGATTCTATGAATACAGTGACTAAAGTACCTGATCTTCCAAACCTGCTCTAAGGATCGTTTTCACTTAAGTAAGATAGGCCATGGCATGTGGAACACTATCTAGTCCTTCTAATTGCAACCTAAGTATGGCATGTACTTTAGATTACTCCTAGAAAGCCTTTAAGTATGAGAAAAGAAATAAATATGACCAAACAGATTTAGTGGCATGGCATGTACTCACTAACCCTATTCTTTCATTCATAAATCAATTAAACTTAGGCATGACATGTGCTCTAAATCTAACTAGGCATATGGAACCCTAATGGTGATCAAGAACTAGAATCACATATGAATCAATAATTAAAATGAATGAAACAAAGAAGAGTTTGCAGAAATCAGAATACTTCAATCATAACATAGACTGAGTTTACATGGTTACATCAAGAACCCTAGATGAGAAATTAGCTACACATGTATCTAATCAACATAAAAGCATTAATTAAAGACATGGATGCAGCAAACTCTAAGTAGAAGGCAGTCTTCTTCTCCAGTACTGAAAAGGCCTTCTTCTTCACACACAAAGATGATGGATGACGAATTTGATGAAGGAATTTTGGAGCTTTTATGATGAGAGATTGAGGTACATGGGAAAGAGATGCAAAAGGATGGAAGAAGGGAGATGGTTATGAAATTCTTGAGGTTTTCTCACTGGAAGAGAAGGGGAATGAAAAAGAAGAGCAGATCTGATTTCTTTGTTGTGTGTAGAGGCACTCTATTTTGAGAGTGAAGAGGGCTTAAATAGGCAAGAAAGCATGAGGGCAAATAAGGAAAGACATGTAATCTGCTACTATTCACGTGAATAGTGTCAGGTGTGCATAGTGATTTCTGAATAGTGTCTAGCCTGCATAGTGATTCCTGAATAGTGTCTGGCATGCATAGTGATTCCTGAATAGTGACAGCTTTTTGTTTTCCACATTATTTTTCCTTGCTCCATAAGTAAGCTCTTTCAACTCCGAATTTCCTCCTTTTACACCGAAAACTTTCTAATTCGACATAATGTCCAATCCTGCACAACTCTCACAAAAATTATCATTTTCTCCTATGTGATGAAAGATATTAGTAGTACATCAAAGATAATAATGCATGGAAAAATGCATAAAATATGACCTAACAAAGACCCCCAAACCTATCATTTGCTAGTCCTCAAGCAAAACAAATTACATAAGCACAATTAAATTAATGACTCGATCTTCCTATGATAGACCATTTAATCCCCTAGGTGTGCCTAGTAGGAGGAGTTTTGTCTCCTGAGGGTTTAACAGATGTGACACCCACAAACACCATCAAGACTATTGAAAAAACAAGGGTTAAAACATTATGGAAACAAAGTAAGGTGAACCAATGAAACCTTAGTCATACCTTCACCTTCTTGAATTCACCATGCCAGCAACTAATTAGTGTGCAAGTGAACACTTTTACTCTAAGTTTCAAGGCTTCATAGGTATCATTTTCAAACCTGAAGATAGAATTCGTCTCAACTCTAAGTCTCACAGATTCACTCAATCACTCGAACCTAAGGTTTAATCTCTCCATCAAACATATGTGAGTGAAGTTATGTAATATGAAAGCAAGTATTCTCACATATGAAGTATAAGAAAAAAAGGCACAATTTCAGGATAGATCTCATGAGAGAATCGAAAACTAAGAATTAGATAGAGCACATACCTCCCAGCATTCATGTCATTGCCCAAATGATCAACATAGGTCTTAATCTATATAGGTTGTAATGACGCTTGGTTGAGGGAAAAATGAAAAAAGGATAGGAACAACAAGTAACTTAGAATCATACCACGGGCTCTTGAAAAATTCCTTTGCACGGCTTGATGTTATTCCCAGCATCTGCTCACTTTAAGTTGAATGGAAAGAACTTTTCTCAGATCATACTTGAACTTTTTCTTTTGCTTTTTTTTTTCCTCATCTTTTTTTTTCTTGAAGTTTTACTTCATTTAAGTTCTCTTTTCATTTGATATGAACTTCTTTTGACCTGAGCTACTTTTGATTTTTCATAAACTTTTGATTTAACAGTGGCCATACTTTTCCTTGCATCGAATTTCCACTTTCAGCAACCTTGGCAGATTCCAAGCTATAGGGTATGGTCACAATTAAGCTAGGTACCTCAAAGAGAGATACAAAAGGGAAGGAGTGATGTAGGTTATGAAAGAAATGGCTACATGTGTTTGGCTACAAAATGGCTAATGGAGCACACAAAGGTCGGGTTTAGAGAAGGCTTTTAGAAGGTTATGCACACAAAGCCTAGCATCACTTCAAAAGGGCTACTCCACAAATGAAGGGCATGTGATATCTGAAATTATGATAAATTCTTAGTAATCAACCAAAAATGATAATGAGATCAGATTAGATGAATTAGAAAGAAAGAATTGGAGCAGAAACAAATTAAACCCTCTCAAGAAAGCAAGTAGGCTCAAAACATCACAAGGGTAGTCTCCATTATTCTTCTTCATTTGTTTGATCAGGTACCTTATTCACCATGATTCTAAGAGCAAAAGAGGTCAGAAAGAACACCTAATCAGAAGACTAATCAAGGATTCCTTCTAACTGACGATTGTATGCCTTAGTTTGCATAAAGATTCCATTACAATGTTTCAACAATGCTCTAACAGACTGACTCTTTAGCACCCAAAAATTTGCAATTCCTTACCCCCAAACCTAAACTAAACATTGTCCTCAATGTATAAAATAGAAAAAATGCATGCAATGCAAAGGGAGTATCAAAGCAGAGAAAGAAAAGAAGTAATTAAGTTAAAAGGCTTAAAAGATAGAACCTGGTTGGGTTGCCTCCCAACAAGCGCTGTATTTAATGTCTAGGCAAGACGTGGTTGCAAATGGGCTTAATGGAATGGAAGAGTATCCACCATATGTGCAATGGGAACACCCATATCAGACATCAAGTACGGCTTTAATCTGTGGCCATTAACTTTGAAACTGTTACCATTGCTGAGATTCTTTATTTCAACTGCTCCATGAGGATACACTTTGATCACTATGAAAGGTCCAACCCATCTAGACTTAAGTTTACCTGGAAAGAGACGTAAATGAGAGTCATATAATAAAACATTTTGATCAGGGAAGAATACCTTTCTCGTAAGAGCTTTATCATGGTAAAGCTTGGTCCTTTCTTTGTAAATCTTTGCACTTTCATAAGCCTCATTCCTTAGCTCCTCAAGCTCATTGAGTTGCAGCTTTCTTGACATTCCAGCTTTTGTAAAGTCCATGTTAAGCTTCTTGATTGCCCACAAAGCATGGTGCTCCAACTCCATTGGAAAATGGCAAGCTTTCCCAAAAACAATTCTGTAAGGGCTCATCCCAATAGGAGTCTTATAAGCTGTTCTATAGGCCCAAAGCGCATCATGTAACTTTGTGGACCAGTCTTTCCTTGTCGAATTCACAGTCTTCATTAGAATATTCTTGATCTCCCTATTGCTTATCTCCACTTGGCCAGAAGTTTGGGGATGATATGGTGTGCTCACTCTATGTGTGATTCCATACTTCTTCATCAAGGCTTCAAATGGCTTGTTGCAGAAGTGAGTTCCACCATCACTGATGATAGCTCTTGGCATTCCGAACCTTGAAAAAATGATGTCCTTGAGGAAGTTAATCACCACTCTATGATCATTGGTCTTTGAAGAAATTGCTTCCACCCATTTAGACACGTAGTCTACTGCCACCAGGATGTAATTGTAGCCAAAAGAGGGTGGGAATGGTCCCATGAAATCGATGCCCCAAACGTCAAAGATCTCCACAACCAAAATGTTATGCAAAGGCATCTGATTTCTGCTGCTGATGTTGCCCATTCTTTGGCACCTATCACACTTAGCGCAAAATTTAAAAGCATCTTTAAACAAAGTAGGCCAAAAGAAACCAGATTGAAGAACCTTGGCTGCTGTCTTCTTGGCACCAAAATGACCCCCACATGCGAACTCATGACTGAAATTGAGTATGCTTTCTTGCTCAACCTCAGGAACACATCTTCTAATAATCTGATCTGGTCCATATTTGAAAAGGTAGGGCTCATCCCACATGTAGTGCTTCACTTGCGAAAAGAACCTTTTCTTCTCCTGAAAGGTTAGATCATCTCTAATAATACCACAAGCAAGAAAATTAACAAAATCAGCATACCATGGTTCATCATCTTGGATGGCAAGAAGTTATTCATCAGGGAATGATTCATTCAAGGGCAACTGTGCATTTCTGTCAATTGCTTCACTTTTCAAACGTGATAAGTGGTCAGCAACTACATTCTCTTTGCAGCTCTTGTCTCTTATTTCCAAATCAAATTCTTGTAATAAGAGGATCCATCTAATGAGTCTTGGCTTGGCATCCTTTTTGGTCATTAGGTATCGTAGAGCTGAATGGTCTAAGTAGACAATGACTTTTGATCCTACAAGATAAGATCTGAACTTCTCCAGAGCAAAGACAACAGCAAGTAACTCTTTTTCTGTTGTGGAATAGTTTAGCTGAGCATCATTCAATGTCCTGCTTGCATAATAAATAACATGAGAGAGTTTTCCAATTCTTTGGCCTAGTACTGCACCAATAGCAAAATCAGATGCATCACACATCAATTCAAAGGGTAAAGACCAATCTGGAGCCATGATAATTAGAGCAGAAGTTAGTTTCTTCTTAAGCATTTCAAAGGCCTGCAAACATTCGTCATTAAAGTCAAAAGAAGTGTCCTTAGCTAACAAGTTACATAACGGACGAGTTATTTTTGAAAAATCCTTAATAAAACGTCTATAAAAACCTGCATGACCTAGGAAGCTTTGAATTCCCTTAACAGATGCTGGGGGAGGTAGTTTAGAGATCAAGTCAATTTTTGCTTTATCTACCTCTATTCCCTTGCTTGAAATTACATGACCTAGCACTATACCCTTCTTAACCATAAAATGGCATTTCTCCCAATTCAAAATCAGATTGGTGCCTTGGCAACATTTTAGAACTAATGCAAGATGATCAAGACATATATCAAATGAGGAACCAAACACAGAAAAATCATCCATAAAAACCTCGATGAACCTCTCAACCATGTCAGAGAAAATGGTCATCATGCATCTTTGAAATGTAGCTGGTGCGTTACACAAACCGAATGGCATCCTCCGATAAGCAAACGTGCCAAATGGGCAGGTAAAGGTCGTCTTCGCTTGGTCCTCAGGTGCAATTGGGATTGTGTTATAACCTGAATAACCATCAAGAAAACAGTAGTGTGAGTAACCAGCTAATCTTTCAAGCATTTGATCAATAAAAGGAAGGGGAAAATGATCTTTTCTAGTCATAGCATTTAACTTCCTGTAATCAATGCACACCCTCCATCCAGTCATGACTCTTGTTGGGACAAGTTCATCCTGATCATTTTTTACGACAGTCATGCCACTCTTCTTTGGTACAACTTGAGTAGGTCTAACCCACTTGCTGTCAGAAATAGGATAGATGATCCCAGTGTCAAGTAGCTTAAGTACTTCAGCTCTAACCACTTCTTTCATGTTGGGATTGAGTCTTCGTTGAGGTTCACAGCTGGGTTGGCTATCCTCCTCCAAAAGTATCCTATGCATGCACATAGAGGGACTGATTCCTTTGATATCTGCTATAGACCATCCAATGGTGGATTTGAACTCTCTCAAAACTCTTACTAGCTTTTCTTCCTGCAAAGAGGTCAGATCAGAAGCTATGATAACTGGAAGTGAATTTTGGTCAGCCAGAAAGATATACTTAAGATGAGAGGGAAGTAATTTAAGCTCAAACTTTGGTGGTTTGATGATTGAGGGTATGAGATGATCAGTGGATGGCTCGAGTGGCTCAAGGGGGACTAAATAGGTGTGGGGATATGACTTCAAAGCCTCCAAAGCAGAAACTTCCTCTTCCAACTCCCATTCATCTTCGAAGTCATCCAGAACATTGGTCAAGACAATCTCTAGTGGGTCTTTAGGGGGGCCTTGAGAAAATTTGGTGAACACAAAAGAATCCAATATATCAACAGAGAAACAATCTAAAGAAGAATACGGATGAGTTAAAGATTCAAACACTCTAAATTGGACAGTTTCTCCAAGAACTGTCATTGTGAGCACTCCATCATGCACATTTATGATTGTCCTTGCTGTGGCCATGAATGGCCTCCCAAGAAGAATAGGTAACTCACGATCTTTGATTGGTGATTCTTCCATGTCAAGCACTACAAAATCAGCAGGTATGATCAATTTATCAACTTGAACTAGAATGTCTTCAACTATACCTCTTAGATACTTTACTGAACGATCAGCAAGTTGTAAAGAAACTGTGGTCGGTTTCAACTCTCCCAAACCTAGATGCAAGTAAACCGTGTATGGCATAAGATTGATACTTGCACCCAAGTCTAGCATACCCTTCTCAATCTTCTTGTCCCCAATGGTAATAGGTATGGAGAAGCTGCCAGGATCTTTAAGTTTGGGTGGAAGCTTTCTTTGAAGCACGGCAGAGACATTCTCGGAGGCTAAAACCTTCTCATGTGGTTCATATTTCCTCTTGTACTTGTTCAATTCTTTAAAGAACTTGCCATAGGCTGGAACATCATCAATTAAATCAAGTAAAGGCAGATTAATATTAACTTTACTGAGAATGTCATAAAGTTCTTTGAAGGCCTTATCCTTGTTGCATTGAGCAAGTCTTCTTGGAAAAGGAATGGGTGGCACGTAGGGCTCGGGAGCCTTGTGTAAAACAGGTTTATCTTTGTTAGTCCTAAGAGGTACATCAGTAGCTTTCTTGGGTGCTTGTTCCGCCTCTCCTTCCTCCCCACCTGCATTCACAATTTCAGAAGTATTAGGAAGATCGTAGTTAATACCATTATCAATAACCTTACCACTTCTAAGTGTTGTTATGGCTTTTTCTTGCTCCTGATTCTTTTGAAGCAACTGAGTTTGACTTGGAAGCTTCCCAAGTTCTCTCTGGTTAAGAGCAGTAGCAAGCTGTCCAACTTGGGTCTCAAGCTTTTGAATGGTGGCAGCTTGGTTTTGGAACAAATTGGAAGTGGTTTGCATGAACTTCTGTAATGTCTCCTCCACAGAATTGCTTGGGAGAACTTGGTAGTTGTTAGGCTGCTGCTGAGCATGGCTTTGATTCTGATTTCCACCCCAAGAAAAGTTAGGGTGGTTCCTCCATCCGGGGTTGTAAGTGTTTGAGTATGGATCATTCCTTTGCCTTGAATGATAGCAATTCATCATATTGGCTTGCTCTTGATCGTAATCAGCATATGTAGCACTTTGAGAGGCATGAGATGAGCCTAACTTTGAAAGCACAGCGTCAAGTTTCCTTTCCAAGTTGTCAACCTTGAAAGAAACGTCATTAGTTGAATGAACTTCATATGCACCACCACTCTTCCCTCTTGATTGATGCATATTAGAACCCAGCATCTCAAAGAGTTCTTGAGACTCCTCTGGACTCTTTTTCTTTAAAGCACCACCAGCTGCATTATCACACATTGATTGACATGTAGGGGTTAATTCGTCAAAGAAAATTTGCATTTGAAGGTAATGTGGTAACCCATGGTGTGGACACTGCAGCAATAGTCCTCTAAATCTTTCCCAGCATTCACTAAATGTTTCAGTATCATCTTGTCTGAAATTGAAAATTTGAGCTCTTAAGGTTGCTGTCTTTTGGGGGGGAAAAGAACTTGTCCATAAACTTCTTTACAACCTCATCCCATGTCTCCAAGGACTTAGGCTTCAAAGTCCTGAGCCAAGCCTTGGCCCGTTCCTTCAATGTGTAGGGAAAAATCCTACACCTCAAATCATTCTCCGAAAGTCCCTGCAAGGGCAATGAATTAACAACTATGTAAAACTCTTTAATATGAGCCAATGGATCCTCATTAGGCAAACCAAAGAATGAAGGAAACATAGAAAAATATGAAGATTTAAGTTCATAGTTCCTTGCTACCTGTGACAGTACTACGCATGAAGGCGAATCAGGGATTATTGGTTGAGCATAGAACTCCAAAGCATGGGTTGCAGCCTCAGCCATATTTTCTTCAATTTCTTCTTCAAACTCTTCTGACTCTCCTGAATGAATTGAGACAGAAGACTTATCCTTGATGATTTCTTGAAATGCTCTTTTAGCTACAATTTTTGTAGTAAGATTTCCTCTTGTTTCCCTGGATTTCCTTATCGCTGCTGCAACGGAGTCTAGCAAAGGCGTACTGGACATTCAAAACCTGACACACAAAGATATGAATAACTCAAGCTGTAAACAAACTAAAACAGAAAACAGATTATAGGGCTAAGTTGGTAACCAATTGCAAAGGACTTAAATCAGTCCCCGGCAACGGCGCCAAAATTGTTGATGTTTCCTAGCTTATACACTACTATTGTAGTAATGGTAATGCACAAGTAAGGGTGTCGAACCACAGAGACTGATTAGGCTTCACAATTACCTCTAAATAACCCTATACTGACTCAATTAACTAGTGGAATTAAAAGAACTGAAAATAAAACAGAATTGTGTTTTGATTTGTGATATGTAAGGACGTTAAACTGAAATTAAAACTTTAAGTAAATGAAGATAGATAGAAAAGACTGAGAAAAGTATGGAGATGGAAGCTAGGGTCTTGACTTCACCTATGTAACCTTGATTCTATGAATACAGTGACTAAAGTACCTGATCTTCCAAACCTGCTCTAAGGATCGTTTTCACTTAAGTAAGATAGGCCATGGCATGTGGAACACTATCTAGTCCTTCTAATTGCAACCTAAGTATGGCATGTACTTTAGATTACTCCTAGAAAGCCTTTAAGTATGAGAAAAGAAATAAATATGACCAAACAGATTTAGTGGCATGGCATGTACTCACTAACCCTATTCTTTCATTCATAAATCAATTAAACTTAGGCATGGCATGTGCTCTAAATCTAACTAGGCATATGGAACCCTAATGGTGATCAAGAACTAGAATCACATATGAATCAATAATTAAAATGAATGAAACAAAGAAGAGTTTGCAGAAATCAGAATACTTCAATCATAACATAGACTGAGTTTACATGGTTACATCAAGAACCCTAGATGAGAAATTAGCTACACATGTATCTAATCAACATAAAAGCATTAATTAAAGACATGGATGCAACAAACTCTAAGTAGAAGGCAGTCTTCTTCTCCAGTACTGAAAAGGGTTTCTTCTTCACACACAAAGATGATGGATGACGAATTTGATGAAGGAATTTTGGAGCTTTTATGATGAGAGATTGAGGTACATGGGAAAGAGATGCAAAAGGATGGAAGAAGGGAGATGGTTATGGAATTCTTGAGGTTTTCTCACTGGAAGAGAAGGGGAATGAAAAAGAAGAGCAGATCTGATTTCTTTGTTGTGTGTAGAGGCTCTCTATTTTGAGAGTGAAGAGGGCTTAAATAGGCAAGAAAGCATGAGGGCAAATAAGGAAAGACATGTAATCTGCTACTATTCACGTGAATAGTGTCAAGTGTGCATAGTGATTACTGAATAGTGTCTGGCCTGCATAGTGATTCCTGAATAGTGTCTGGCCAGCATAGTGATTCCTGAATACTGACAGCTTTTTATTTTCCACATTATTTTTCCTTGCTCCATAAGTAAGCTCTTTCAACTCCGAATTTCCTCCTTTTACACCGAAAACATTCTAATTCGACATAATGTCCAATCCTGCACAACTCTCACAAAAATTATCATTTTCTCCTATGTGATGAAAGATATTAGTAGTACATCAAAGATAATAATGCATGGAAAAATGCATAAAATATGACCTAACACGCCCCATCGTCTAAATTACGGTAATGCCCCTGAACTTCCGATAGTCATAACTTTTTCCCTGATCGTCCGAATTGGACGTGCCACCTGTCTATGAACTCGTGACGTCCCGAACTACGTCACGGTCATTGGTCAAAGCCCGTTTGACCCACCAATCAAAAAGTCAACAAATTGGGCAATACAATTCACAGGGGTAAAAACGTCAAACCATACATTAAATTACTTTATTATAATCTTCAAATTTCCGGGGTGTTACACGTGCTGCCCGGGGTCTCAATCCTGAGTCCAATCCCCGAACCCAGTCCGGGTACAGCATCCCAAATGCCTAGAGTCCTGACAGTCGATGTTCCAGACGCCCAATCATAGCAATCCTGCGCCTGAGTCACTATATGACATGACTGCCCCCGAAAGGGGCATTGATAACCGTGCCCGGTCCTGCTCCTATCTGGCAAGTCAACTTAAATACCCAAGTTACCCTCAGTACGTGCCAGACCAGGGATAGCCACACGAGCTTACTCATGCCTCCGCCTCTCGATCAGCCTCGAACAACGCGCCACGACTTGGAGGGTCAATAAAAACCAAAAGGTGTGAGTGGACAAAAATAAAGTCAGCTTATAAAAACAGTTACAAAAGACGTTTTTACCCTCCGCGTAAAACCAATGCATGCATACAAAAACCATTTCGCAAACCGTTACATTTTCAACAT
Source organism: Prinsepia uniflora (assembly GCA_032719365.1). Classification (NCBI taxonomy): domain Eukaryota; kingdom Viridiplantae; phylum Streptophyta; class Magnoliopsida; order Rosales; family Rosaceae; genus Prinsepia; species Prinsepia uniflora. Next base: position 37,063,551 of record CM064872.1, read on the forward strand.
AAGAAATCCTTTTATCAAATTCCAACATAAGGAAAACCCGTATGAAACTCAACATCATTTTTCCTTTCTCAACCATCGGGTACTAGCCCGCAATCATAAACACCGGGCCTCAGCCCAAAACCACGAATCAAACCCAAGAACACAACATAATCCAAAACCATCAACCATAAAACCGGGCCACTGCCCAACACATTCGAACATCATAGAATATCAATGAATCACAATCAATCAGTTTTCTGGATATCAAGTGCGCCCGAGTCTTTAAACTCAAAACCATGCGCATAATCAGGCCTTCCCGGGATATCAACGAGTCTTTAAACTCAGAACATAATCAATAGGCCTCGGGGGTATCACAATAACCGAGTCTTTAAACTCACGAGTCTTTAAACTCATTAAGGGCCCTCCCCCGTCATCAATTAACCGAGTCTTTAAACTCAAAACGTGCTCCAGCAATAGCACCCGGGTCTTTAAACCCAAAACAGTTTTCAACGGGTCTTTAAACCCCAAAACATTTATCAATCACAACAACGCGGGATCCAACCCGAATTCACATTTCTCTCAACAGGACTCATGGTCCGAAATTCCATATTCAATTTCCCAAATCATACTTCACAGACATAATCATATTATCATTAAACAAGGGGCATGTATAACCATACCAAAATCACTTTATTAAATCATTTCCCATTCCTGAATTCGAATTCGCAATAATGATTCCGTAAGCCGACATCCAGAAGCATCATCCCGAACCCAAACCAAGAATCCACTTTAAATTTGCGAAAAAAACCAAAATCTCGTTAATCGAAGTTACTTTTATGCCCCGAGCATTAAGCCCGAAATCACCTTTTTCAAAATCCCTTTTTAATTCCTTGAAATCACTTAATTTCTTAAATCTCATTAGCAAAACATCAAAACCACAATCATAATCACCAAAATCACGGTCCAATCAAAACATACTCATAAACTCGTAAAACGTGCAAAATCCGGAACAATCGCGAAAAACGTGTCAACATCGTAAATCATACTCCCATTCATATTCAAAATATTATTAAAACATGACACGCACAATTCATGTTGGATCAAATCACAATACGCTAAATCTCGAAAATCGCAGAAATCTCAAAATCCCGTAACACGTGCAAATCCGCAGAAATCTCAAAAACCGTGTCAACACCGTGAGTCACACTCACCATCATAAACAACATTCATTAAACATTATACACACAAATTATGCAAATTCTTTCGTTAAACCATCATCAAGCATAAGAGTGACCATAGTCTCGAAATACGTGTAATTTCGTATGTATAGCAAAAATACGTATAAATACGGGAATCGAAATCAATCACAACTTATAATCATAATCATAAAAATCATGGAAATATTTATGCATTAAATTTTGAAAGCAACGTCCACTCACACACCATTCTTGAGGCTCGGTTTCGCGCCGCACGCGTTTCCGTAATTTTCGCCATTTTCCAGAAATCTCGAATCCTGTCCAAAATCACTTCCCAGGGTTACTAAGGTCTCAATTAAAAAGCAAACTAATTTCCCATAATTTTCCGGGATTTTTCGACATAATTAAACTTAAGGACTTAACTTCCAAGCCCTCGAAACTATCCCGAACGACACCCGATCAACACGAACTCTAAAGATAAAATGTTAATTAGACTGAAAGGATCATATCTCATGTTGACCGTAATCAGAAAATAATCCCCACGCGTCGTCACGCGCCGTCCAAAGTGGCCGTGCGTGGCCACGCGCCTGCTACAGTGTCACCATCTTCACCCGACTACTGCTATTCGGGTTCTCGACCCGCGAGTTCAACCCGACCAGTTAACCCTCAATTCTCAATCAATTGCACTCGTTCTTGATCCTATCATCTTCTCTAATCTATTAATTTTAGGTCTGTATCCAACATTACCCTCGACAAACTTTAAATCGATCAAACCCAAACTCGAACAGTCGAACTGGTCGACTTCTGGAACTCACCCTACACAGTTCCGTTCTCAAATTAACTTCACCAGTAGCTTAAGGGGACCTAGACGAACATAATTTCACAACCAATTGAACAAGCCGTTACCTGGTAGCCGTCGTCCTCAACACTGTGTTTTTCCAGAAACTGGAACTCAGGTTCCTGGGCAAACCGTGATCAAACTCCTTCGATTTTTGCACGGTCATGTTTGAATTGATCTCAGAAAGCTAATCCAACTCACGGTTTGGCTCGACTCACCTCAAAACTCGACCTTTGAATTTCCCTCCATTTTTCTGGTTTTCCTTCCCCGTCTGTTTTTCTCTCAAACTCACCAGCCCTCAACGGCAGAATGATGTAAATGAATCCTCTCAACCCAATAGCACTCAGGTAATCGATCAACGCGGCCAACAACCCTTGGGAGACACAATGAATCTCGCTAGAAATTGTTTCCCACAACCACAGAAACCGTGGCCATTTTTAAAACCTCTCCCGTGCACGACATACAGTCCCAACCATCACGCCTTGTTTCCAATATCCTTAATCCAATTAAACAATTACTCTGATTAGTCCACTACATGATTTAACAAAGAAATTGTGCAGGGCACTCACGGCTACACTCTGTTTTTCACGGTGGTGCTACAGTAACCCGTGTAAAAGACCAAAATGCCCTCAGGGCAATAATTACCAGAATGCCCTCCAACTTCTGTGACCCGTAACTCGGTCATCCGATGTCCGTTTCACGCGTGCCGCTTGTCTTTGTACTCGGGGCCTCAAGACGAACCCAACGGTCTTCGAGTCGTGTGAAAAATCAATTGTATTTCAAAAAGTCAACTTTTTCCCCTACATCGTCCAAATTACGATAATGCCCCTGGGCTTCCAAACGTCATAACTTTCACCACGAACGTCGGAATTGAACGTACCACCTGTCTATGAACTCGTGACGTCCCGAACTACGTCACGGTCATCGGTCAAAGTCCATTTGACCGCCCGAATTAAAAGTCAACGTTTTACCCACAACTAGGGGCAAGATGGTCATTTTGCATCGTTCGTCCGATTCCACCCAACTAATCACCGATTAACCCCCATTAATCATGATTAGTTACTAATCTAATCCCGAATTCCGGGACGGGTCGTTACAATCTTCCCCCCTTAAAGAATTTCGTCCTCGAAATTCCAACCGATCAAAACTCAACTGTTCCTCCCTCCTAAAACCAGTTTCGTTCTCGAAATTTCCAATTATCCTTATTCCACATCTACCACGTGGAAAACATTTCAACCATAAATTTGTGTTCACTTGTACACCAACTACACACATCTATACTCAGAGGTCCCAACACAGTCTCACGTCGTACCGACCACACTCGACCATCTCGAGTGAAAATGATCACTTGACGTCTGCTCCCACTGGGAGTCACCAAATCTCACTTGTCAGCCCGTGATGACGCTACCAACCAAACTGTCACCACTAAGCTCTACCACCCTAGTAAAGCGGCAATCAACAGCCAATTGGTGTCACTTAAAGTAGCGTAAGATCAATAATACGATCTCATCTCGCAGGGCAAGCCCAACCCTGCGGCATATATCAAGCTCAAAGTCCAGTTCACACACATCCCAAGTGTGTCGGAACCAAGCCGAATGCCAACACGTACAACCAAACCACTGGTACCTCCCACGTACCGTCACTAAATACCACTCGGCATGTACGGGACCAAACCTCGCACACCGTACAGGGTACGTACATCCATCTCCAACAAGTCCATTACAAGGTTCACAGTCAATCACAACCTGACACTGGGGTTTCTTGTCCAATCTCATACTAGACAAATCGATCATTCTAACTCATCATCCATTCTAACTCATCATCCATTCTAGATCCCATGGTCACCCGACCAATAACACCATATCAACTCCCAAACATGTCATCCAAGATATACCGATCCGTGCATGCTCACCAAGGCGTGTACAGTCATGCCGAATGGGCATCTAATCTCATTCACAAATACCGAGGTGCACCAACCCCGAATCTATCGGATATTCGTTCAAACGGTTACCACATCACATCCGATTGACTTCGAAAAGAAACCAACCCCACTCGTACATATCTACGACTAACCAATTAGACCCTGTTGGATATCCACTCGTCCACAGGTCAAGCCTCGGGTTCAACTCATAACCGTTCCCACTCGCTCGAGTACGGACTAACTTCGAAGAGAAGTTCAATCCAACCATTCCCATATCTAAACATTTATGACAGAACGATAAGCTCTTCACCTAGCCTGATCAAGGCGGTCACAATACAAATCCGTTACCACGTCACCCGACGGGTAACACCACGATCCTAGATCGTCACCACGTCCAAGGTCCACAACATCATAATCCAGATCCACCTAGGATCCACACATGCTCACAGGTAGCAATCCACCTGGAATCCAATCGTAGGGTCTTACACCCTCTAGAATTCTTATCAACCACACAACACCCCTCAACTATTTTCACATCCAATCATCCACTCAACACGTAACACATCCACTCCGTGGATCCCCTCCATATACCTCATATCGATCCCTGCCACTCCACCTAGGAGAGACCAAGGATGATCCAATATGATGTCACCAACATCCATCCTATTCGAGTGCAAACACAACTCTCTCTGCACCCACCGTACCAAATATCCAACATCGTCTGCCACCAAGCAGAAAATGGGAATCTCGTTTACCCAACCTCGAGAAATGCAACTCCACCCGATGACCCCAAAACACACATGGGTCCACCATCCATTACACGCTCATCGTACTGGTATCCGCGATCAACATCTGCCAGGGCAGAGAATTAAGAAGTCAACCCTGATGACTTCCGAATACCGATCACCAATGATTTTCCTCATCTTTTCCTATTCAGTAATTCATTGCACCTCCTGGGAATATAAGGAACGCATGGTCACACCAGTCTCGGAGTTGACAACAACTCCCCAAATCCTCCAACTCTCATGACATAGGGGACGTCGTCCCAAGATTCCTCATGTCTCAAACATACCATTCATCCACTAATCTCTTATCACCTCATCACTATTGGAACTTATCCTAATACCTCACAATCTCCGCTGGACCCTAACCAGTCCATGAGTCAACCACTACTGAATCTCAAATACCAACGCACACTCATCATGACAGAGTCACACCCCAACTCATGGCTCACACAATCTCAATCACTGACACTAGCACCAGCACTAGTACCAGCACCAACGTACAATCATCCACACTAGCACACCGTGTGCAAAGTGGGTAGCCCTGGATCTCTGCTCATACCGAGCGACGATCCTGCATCACTACTCGTACCCCGAAACCATGGGTACCACCATCCCGAAAATCCACATCAGGATAGATGAACGTTCCCTGAACGCCCCTTGATCCTCAACTACTATCACTACACCAAGTACCCCTGACCATCAGCTAAACTCCACAAGACCACCGTTCCACAAAACCAAGCCATAATTTCCTAACTCATTCAATACCTGACCATAAACTGGTCCTTGGCATCTTAAGTGCCAAACGTTCCTCACTCAGCCTTTCTGGCTCCCCTCGAGCCTTGGTATCTTACCATGACTCATCTCACATTCCTAACCCAAAATCCTGACTCCTCGCGAGTCCTCCATCCACATCTCGACTCCTCCTGAGTCCAATCTCATACCAAACCAACCATGTCATCACTGACATACCCAGTCCCCGAGCAATTCCAATGCTCAACCACATTCTAAGCGACAGTACAAGTTGCCCAATTATGCGGCCTTCTAGCCACCGGTCTCGTTGGTCCTTGCGACCTACGCAATTCTATGTCTAACAAATCGCAGTTCACAACGTACACTACCCGACATCTGACCCTCAAACCAGGGTCAATCTCACCCGAGATCTAACACGAGGTCCCAAGCACCCTCGCCTACTCGTCTCAATACCAGGTCGCGCACGAGGCTTACACTTCTGAGGCATGATGTGGCAACAGAATCAGCAACCTAGCGCTCTGATACCAAATTGACAGGACCGCCCCCAAAAGGGGCATCGATAACCGTGTCCGGTCCTGCTTCCGTCTAGCAAGTCGACTGAAATACCCAAGTTACCCTCAGTACGTACCAAACTAGGGATAGCCACACGAGCTTACTCATGCCTCCGCCTCTCGATCAGCCTCGAACAACGCGCCACGACCTGGAGGGTCAATAAAAACCAAAAGGTGTGAGTGGACAAAAATAAAGTCAGCTTATAAAAATAGTTACAAAAGATGCTTTTACCCTTCGCTTAAAACCAATGCATGCATACAAAAACCATTTCGCAAACCGTTACATTTTCTACATAAGAAATCCTTTTATCAAATTCCAACATAAGGAAAACCCGTATGAAACTCAACATCATTTTTCCTTTCTCAACCATCGGGTACTAGCTCGCAATCATAAACACCGGGCCTCAGCCCAAAACCACGAATCAAACCCAAGAACACAACATAATCCAAAACCATCAACCATAAAACTGGGCCACTGCCCAACACATTCGAACATCATAGAATATCAATGAATCACAATCAATCAGTTTGTTGGATATCAAGTGCGCCCGAGTCTTTAAACTCAAAACCATGTGCATAATCAGGCCTTCCCGGGATATCAACGAGTCTTTAAACTCAGAACATAATCAATAGGCCTCGAGGGTATCACAATAACCGAGTCTTTAAACTCACGAGTCTTTAAACTCATTAAGGGTCCTCCCCCGTCATCAATTAACCGAGTCTTTAAACACAAAACGTGCTCCAGCAATAGCACCCGGGTCTTTAAACCCAAAACAGTTTTCAACGGGTCTTTAAACCCCAAAACATTTATCAATCACAACAACGCGGGATCCATCCCGAATTCACATTTCTCTCAACAGGATTCATGGTCCGAAATTCCACATTCAATTTCCCAAATCATACTTCACAGACATAATCATATTATCATTAAACACGGGGCATGTATAACCATACCAAAATCACTTTATTAAATCATTTCTCATTCCCGAATTCGAATTCGCAATAATGATTCCATAAGCCGGCATCCGGAAGCATCATCCGGAACCCAAACCAAGAATCCACTTTAAATTTGCGAAAAAAAACCGAAATCTCGTTAATCGAAGTTACTTTTATGCCCCGAGCATTAAGCCCGAAATCACCTTTTTCAAAATCCCTTTTTAATTCCTTGAAATCACTTAATTTCTCAAATCTCATTAGCAAAACATCAAAACCACAATCATAATCAACAAAATCACGGTCCAATCAAAACATACTCATAAACTCGTAAAACGTGCAAAATCCGGAACAATCGCGAAAAACGTGTCAACATCGTAAATCATACACCCATTCATATTCAAAATATTATTAAAACATGACACGCACAATTCATGTTGGATCAAATCACAATACGCTAAATCTCGAAAACCGCAGAAATCTCAAAATCCCGTAACACGTGCAAATCCGCAGAAATCTCGAAAACTGTGTTAACACCGTGAGTCACACTCACCATCATAAACAACATTCATTAAACATTATAGACACAAATTATGTAAATTCTTTCGTTAAACCATCATCAAGCATAAGAGTGAACATAGTCTCGAAATACTTGTAATTTCGTATGTATAGCAAAAATACGTATAAATACGGGAATCGAAATCAATCACAACTTATAATCATAATCATAAAAATCATGGAAATATTTATGCATGCATTAAATTTTGAAAGCAACGTCCACTCACACACCATTCTTGAGGCTCGGTATCGCGCCGCACGCGTTTCTGTAATTTTCGCCATTTTCCAGAAATCTCGAATCCTGTCCAAAATCACTTCCCAGGGTTACTAAGGTCTCAATTAACAACAAACTAATTTCCTATAATTTTCCGGGATTTTTCGACATAATTAAACTTAAGGACTTAACTTCCAAGCCCTCTAAACTATCCCGAACGACACTCGATCAACACGAACTCTAAAGATAAAATGTTAATTAGACTGAAAGGATCATATCTCATGTTGACCGTAATCGGAAAATAATCCCCACGCGTCGTCACGCGCCGCCCAAAGTGGCTGCGCGTGAAGGCCACGCGCCTGCTACAATGTCACCATCTTCACCCGACTACTGCTATTCGGGTTCTCGACCCGCGAGTTCAACCCGACCAGTTAACCCTCAATTCTCAATCAATTGCACTCGTTCTTGATCCTATCATCTTTTTTAATCTATTAATTTTAGGTCTGTATCCAACATTACCCTTGACGAACATTAAATCGATCAAACCCAGACTCGAACAGTCGAACTGGTCGACTTCTGGAACTCACCCTACACGGTTCCATTCTCAAATTAACTTCACCAGTAGCTTAAGGAGACCTAGACGAACATAATTTCACAACCAATTGAACAAGCCGTTACCTGGTAGCCGTCGTCCTCAACACTGTGTTTTTCCAGAAACTGGAACTCAGGTTCCTGGGCAAACCGTGATCAAACTCCTTCGATTTTTGCACGGTCATGTTTGAATTGATCTCAGAAAGCTAATCCAACTCACAGTTTCGCTCGACTCACCTCAAAACTCGACCTTTGAATTTCCCTCCATTTTTCTGGTTTTCCTTCCCCGTCTGTTTTTCTCTCAAACTCACCAGCTCTCAACGGCAGAATGATGCAAATGAATCCTCTCAACCCAATAGCACTCAGGTAATCGATCAATGCGGCCAACAACCCGTGGGAGACACACTGAATCTCGCTGGAAATTGTTTCCCACAACCACAGAAACCGTGGCCATTTTTAAAACCTCTCCCGTGCACGACATACAGTCCCAACCATCACGCCTTGTTTCCAATATCCTTAATCCAATTAAACAATTACTCTGATCAGTCCACTACAGGATTTAACAAAGAAATCGTGCAGGGCACTCACGGCTACACTCTGTTTTTCACGGTGGTGCTACATTAACCCATGTAAAAGACCAAAATGCCCTCAGGGCAATAATTACCAAAATGCCCTTCAACTTCCGTGACCCGTAACTCGGTCATCCGATGTCCGTTTCACGCGTGCCGCTTGTCTTTGTACTCGGGGCCTCGAGACGAACCCAACGGTCTTCGAGTTGTATGAAAAATCAATTGTATTTCAAAAAGTCAACTTTTTCCCCTACATCGTCCAAATTACGATAATGCCCCTGGGCTTCCGAACGTCATAACTTTCACCACGAACGTCGGAATCGAACGTGCCACCTGTCTATGAACTCGTGACATCCCGAAATACGTCACGATCATCATTCAAAGTCCATTTGACTGCCCGAATTAAAAGTCAACGTTTTACCCACAACCAGGGGCAAAACGGTCATTTTGCATCGTTCGTCCGATTCCACCCAACTAATCACCGATTAACCCCAATTAATCATGATTAGTTACTAATCTAATCCCGAAATTCGGGACGGGTCGTTACACTATACGGCTCGGTAGCTCCGCACAATGACCCCTCGCAGGCAATGCACCGTGATTTCCCCATTGTCCCAGACACCTAGAGGAGACCTTCTGACACGACCCATCCCAATCCCCCTGGGATTACCATGGAATGTGTCATGCTACCGTCTGACAAGAGGTATCAGACAAGGGATAACCTGTTGCCATTGCCCAACCGGGCTTCTAGAGTGCGTAAGGATCGATGGAGGAGGTGTATGATGTCCCGGTCTCTGCTGCAGTCGAATCCGGAATCAACCTGAAGGGCATTAAAAACAAAAGCTGTGAGTGGACGAAAATAAACAAGTCTGTTTAAAACCTTTATAAGACATTTATGCCCCCCCAGTAAAAGCATATGCATGCACCAAAAACCAATTTTCACATATTTATTTAGAAATAACCATTAGGGCTTTAGCCCGGGAACCAAAGCATAGTTTCAAATTCCAAAAGTCAATCCAAGAGTTATTTCATAAATCCAGTAATATGAACCATAAGGCATATAATAAAACCATAACCATAATTTTAGCCACTGCACTATACACTCCAATCCGACATCCCTGATGTCTGACGTCCCTGACGTCAATAAGGTCACAATCACAAGGCTACGCGTGCCACTCGGGTCTCAATTTCCAAGTTCAATCCCCGAACCCCGTTCGGGTACATCATCCCCGATGCTTAGCGTCATAGACGCTGGACGTTCTAGACGTCCGTGACCTCTCCGGGGTACCTCATCCGGAGGAGACAATATAATATGGAAGGATCTATATAGTGCAGTACCAAATACATTTTATTGATATCCACATGCAAAACATATATGTATACATAGGTAAAATCCGAACCGATCGTTACGTTTCATCAAACGGGTCTCATGCCCAAATACCGTGAAACGTGCCATAACCGAAATATCATCAAAACCATTTATTGATTCCAGCATGTGAACATATATAAAATGTAAACCAGAAAACATTTATTCAATTCCATTTTAGGGTCCCCGACCCGCAATCACATGTAGAAATCAACAGGGCCCCTGGCCCGATTTCACAAGTTAACCGGGCTCCTGGCCCGATCCACAAGTTAACTGGGCCCCTGGCCCGATTCATAAGTTAACTGGGCCCCTGGCCCGATTTCACTTTATCAAGTCCGTAACCGTTTCATGAAATCATATCCAACCACATTTATGGAAATCGGTGCAAATCCAGAAAACCTCGGTTTACCTGCAAATACGTAAATCACCTCGAAATGCGTGAAATCATTTAAATTCACCGAATCCAAAGTAAATCATTTAATCATAATTATAACAATCATGAAACAGTTATGCATGCATCGAATTTATAAAACCAATGTCCACTCACAGACCGTTTAACCGAGCCCCTCGATACACGTGCCATAGGCCTTCCCGGGCCACACCACTATCACCGGGACTCCCAATCCTGTTCAAATCACATTAGAGGATTACTAACCTCATCATTAACATCCTATTCAAGTCCCGTAATTTTCCCGAATTTTTAAGTATTTTTAAACTGGATTTAAAACCTTCGGACATCCCGAACAATATCGAAACGGGATCCGATCGATACGAAACCAACGCCAAAATGTTCGTTATATTGTATAGGATAAAAGTCATGTTGACCTTACCTCGAGATTCGTGCCCACGCGCCGTCACGCGCCGCCGTGAGTGGCTGCGCGTGAAAGCCACGCTCCTGCTACAGTGACTGCTACAGTCACCATCTTCACCCGTATGTTTGGTAAACGGATCTGATTACCCGCGATCTGACCCGGCCAGATAACCATCAATTCGACCTTGATTCCATCCGTTCTTGATCCTAAAACAATCATTAACCAACCAATTTCAGTTCTGTGACATTGATTAATTACAATCAAACCGTAATCGTGCCACCAACCCGTGATCACCCAAAACGGGTCGATCACCAAAACTCCACAAATCCTCAACCATTGTCAAATTAACTTCACAGGAAGCTTATAAGGATTAATACGAACCAATTCGCATGATTAACTGAACACGATGTTACCTCAATCACCACGACTCAAGCTTGAGTTTTCCGGCCGTCCACCTTGTCCGTCCACGGCCCTAGGAGCCTCAAAGCTTGCCCCATTTGATCTGGTTCTACTCGTTGAGGTTCCAGAAAGCTCAATCCATCATTAATTAGGCTTGGACTGGCCTAAAACTAGAAGTTCGAGTTTGAACTTCACAAAAACCAGTTTCGGGTTTTTGAACCTTCCTCCACCATTTTCACTCCATTTTTCCACCTCTCAATCTCAGAGAACCACTCTCCCATTCCTCTTCTGTTTCATGCCATCAATTCCCTCAAACGACCGTGTAGGGGGTCGATCATGTGTGGGGAACATCCCCTGTTTTCTTCCATTTTCATGTGCACCAGCCAAGGTTTAATGGCCAACACACCGTCCACACAGCCTTGCATCGCACCAACATCAATAAACAATCCAACAATCCCATAAACAATAGTTTAGGCTAGCAATTTGCTCCATAAACAAACCACCCGTGCGCTGGCAATGCTCCCCTCCACTGACAGGACCCATCCCAATCCCCCCGGGATTAGTGCGGGATGGCCCTGCTCCCGTCTGACATGAAATGTCAGACAAGGGATAGTTCCGATCTTTGCCCTCCCGGGCTATCAGAGTACGCTAGAATCCGGAGGAGGCATGTGATATCTCGGTCTCTGCTATAGTCCACATCCGCTGTCAACCTGAAGGGAAGTCAAAACATTAAAAGCTGTGAGTGGACAAAACAAGAGTTTATAAAAACATTTTAACGAGAAGACATTTGTACCCTTCACTAAAAAGCATGCATGCATTCGAAAACCATTTATCCAGAAAACCATAATGAAACCAAGTACACAGGCCACTGCCCAAAACCTGTACATATCACATATCATATATCTCATATACCATACATCATATATACATATAATTCACACAACCAATCCTGTCACGGTTTTCAAAGCTACGCACGTGCTACCCAGGTCTCAATCCGAGTCTTCTCAAGGTCAAGATCAATGTCCGTAGACCACTGACCCTACCCGAGGTGATAGTAATCATAGCCTTCCTGAGAGTAAGGAACCCAACTGGGGGGTGACTCCACTCAGTCGGTGCTCCGTGACTACTCCGGGGTCCACCCAGGCCAACGACCCTCCCCGGAGGAGATAATAAAAGTAAAGGAAAGTATATGAATACATATATATATACATAACATAAACGTTCATGCCCGGTTCCCTTGAACCGTCATGATCCATAACATCCTTAACAAGGGTTCATGCCGGTTCCCATAAACCGTCATGAACCAGAATGACCTTTCCAGAGTTCATGCCGGTTCCCATAAACCGTCATGAACTTGGAAATCCATCTAGGGTCCCTGACCCGAAATCATCAGTGTAAAACAACTGGGTCTCGTGCCCGAACATATGACATCAACTGGGCACCGTGCCCGATATCTAAGGGTCAGTCACGACTCCGATCATAGTGATATGTGCAACCATCCATCCTGGACCGCTCTCAATCCTGGTATGTCGCCATGAACGAATCAACCGACGCGACCACCACAAGATCATGGTGCACTCATCACCGATCGTTATCCTGAACCGTCAGCACTTCGAAGTCGAGCCTCCCCGGGCTGCCCGACCACGAATCGTGCATCGTGACCTCTCCGGAAGGAACACATCCCAAACCGGAGGCGAGCGTCGTATCGTTGATCGTCGTGCACATAGCACACGTCGCGACCACGATTTAGACCCGAAGGTCTTAAATAGCGTCATATGCCCGAGAAAAAACCAAATGGGTCTCATACCCGAGTTTATCCTTTTAGAAATCCAAAACCTTTTCATTAAAACAAATAAAGAAATATAGACCCGTATAAGCACTGTATAAGGCTGAAACCTCGAAATACGTGCTTATACGTAACCACATACAAATGCACCCATGGCATCGTCAAACAAGTAATAAAACATACAATAAACATTTATGCATGCACCAATTTAGAAAAAAAAGGTCCACTCACAAACCGTCCGAGCTGCCGCCTCGATTTGTGTGCCATACGGCTCCCCGAGCCGATCACCGTCACCGGGACTCCCAAACCTGTCCAAATTGTAATAGAAGGTCACTAACTACTTAATTAACCTCCCACTAAAGCCCCGTAATTTTCCTGTATTTTCAACTATTTTTAATCCTGAACCTAAACCTTCTGATGCCCCGAAACATATCGAGACGGTGTCCGATTGACACGAAACCAGTCCCAAAATGTTCGTTACATCGAATAGATGATTTCGTATGTTGGAACCTTCCCCAGATTCCCTGCCATGCGCCCTCACGCACCACCTGAAGTGGCTACGCGTGGGCTTCACGCGCAGCTACAGTACCTGCTGACGTCATCGCTGACGTCACTGCTGACGTCATCTGACAGCTGTCAGGTCTGACATGTCAGACCCTGACAGGTGCCACGTGTCAAGCTCCCATTGGTCCAGTTCACTGCTATGTCAGTGCCACGTGGCCGTCTGACATGTGACACGCGTCATCACGGCATTGGTCCACGTCAGTGCCACGTGTCAGCCCTTGATTGGGCCACGTCACTAACATGTCAGTGCTGACTGTGCACTGACATGTGACACGTGTCGGCTGATGAGTCGTCCACGTCACCTGACAGTCTGACAGGTGCCACGTCATCATGCCACGTCACCACCTTCAACCACTCGACGGGTCGACCCGAACCCTGCAACCGGGTCGGTCAGACCCGCGGGTTGACCCGGTCGGTTCTCCACCGTCCGACCACCAAAATGCCTCCCGTTTGTCCCATTTTTATCCTCTAATCCTAACCTAGGGTTATGTGGGTTTAAAAACTAGAAAAAAACATCCAAACCCGTACCTTCCAAGCTCATCAATGGCGGCCGTGACTTCCTCCGCCGTTCACGGCCGTTCCAGGCCATCCCCATCCCCAAAACTAATCCTATTCGACTCCTAGGACTACCAGCAACCTAACCTAAACCTTATAATCGAATAAAAAGCAACAAAACTGAGTTTTGAATTTTTGAATATTTTTACCTCATGGGTTCTCTCTCCCCGCCGTGTCCTCCGCCGTGGCTGGCCGTGGCTTGCCATCCTCAACCTCTTTCCACCACCTCACGGTCATGTTCAGCTCACACAAGCAAGGAATGGTGATGGTGTGTGTGTGTTTCGGATTTGTGAAGGAAAAGGAAGAAAATGAAATGAAAATAGTGGTGGTGCCGTGGAAGAGAAGAGGAAAGAAGATGATGTGATCAGATGAGAGAAGAGAGGATTGATAGTTAGTTGGTAATGGATGGTTAGGATTAATGGTAGGATAGATTAATTATATAATAATAATTATAATATTATTTTATTAAGTAGATCCACATTTTGGGGGAGTTAGCCAATAGGATGAGTGACACTTGTCACTCATCCATGGGACCCACTAAAATATCTGCCCAATCAGATTTCGCCAAATCATCCCCGTCTCGAAGTTCGTGCATAGTGAAATCGAACTTCCGTGACCCATAACTCTCTCGTTCGAAGTCCGATTTCAGTGTGCCGCCTGTCTATGGATTCGTATCGTCTTTATCTACGTAACGGTCTTCGGCCCTCGGCCATCGGACCTCCCAGTCAAAAATTCAACATTTGACCCCCATTTAACCAAAATTACCAAAATGCCCCTAAACTTCCGAACGTCATAACTTCCTCCACGAATGTCGGAATTGAACGTGCCACCTGTCTATGAACTCGTGACGTCACGAACTACGTCACGGTCATTGGTCAAACTCCATTTGACCGCCCGATTAAAAAGTCAACATTTTGCCACCACTAGGGGCAAAACGGTCATTTCGCATCGTTCGTCCGATTTAGCCTAACTAATCACCGATTAACCTCACTAATCGTGATTAGTCACTAATCGAATCATGGAATTTGGGACGGGTCGTTACAACCTTCCCTCCTTAATTAATTTCGTCCTCAAAATTCCAATCGACCTAATCTAACCGTTCTTCCCTCCTTAATTAGTTTCGTTCTCGAAACTCCAACTATCCTGATTCCACATCCACATCGTGGAAATAATTCGATATCACGACACGTGTACACTCGTACACCAACTAACCAGAATAATACTTACTAGTCTGCACCCAGACGTACCACCAACACTCACGTCGTATCGACTACACTCGACCACGTCGAATAACCGTAGTCATACGTCCCGAATTTACACCACTTGTCAAATCTACCATTTCGTTAACACAACCAACTAGACGGTTCCCTTCTCAATCACTAATATATCCTGACGTCTGCTCCCACTGGGAGTCATCAGACCTCACTCAACGATCCACGCTGACACCTCCGACAGACCGTCACCACTTGACAGTCGTCAGTCAAAAACTAACACTATACTCACTCGTGATTACAATAACTACCAACTCACTCAACCTGAGTACACGTTTACCAACAAAATACTCGATCGGTGTGTAACTGGACCCACCAGAATCACTATGACCCAATGCACGGTATCCAATGTCCAGTTCACGTACACGACTAATCCAATGGTATCGGGACTAAGCCGACTACCAACACGCTCACCAACGTACCCCTAGTATAACCTCTATACCGTCACCAGGCAAGACAAGTCTACCTGGTATTGTACCCCGATCAATGTACAAGGTACGTACATCTACCCATCAACCAGACTACAACCACTTAGGTTATAGTCAATCACGTTTCAGTTATGGAGTTCACTTGTCCAATCCAGCATTAGACAAATTGAAACTCCAACCCATCATCTATTTCCAGATCCGAATCCGAATTCGCAATTTCATAAGAAATCCCGAATCCAAACCCAGAATTCATATCCATAACCATGTCAACATCCGAATCTGAAATTGTCATTCCGTAAACTAGTATTAGGAATGACCATTCCGAATCCAAATCCATAAAAGAAAATCCACAGTCAAGCTCTAGAATCAAATCCTGAATCGTCACCCAGAATCCGATTCCAAAACCCAAATCCAGAAATCCTCTTTCAAGTTCCAAAATCAAATCCTAAATCGTCATCTAGAAATCTGATTCCAAAACCTGAAATCTCGTTCACGTCTACCGAGACGCACTATATCCGAACCTATCGGATACCTGCTCAACCGATTACCCTATTACCATCGATTGACTTCATAGAGAAGCCAATCCCAATATCAACATATCTAGGCTGACAAAATCCGCCCTCGTCGGAAAACTACTCGCTTGAGTAATATACCATACGGGATTTACCTCGAAAAGAAGTTTCGTCCCATCATGTTCCACTCAAAATCTCCACCTATCTGGATCATCAAAATCACGATCCAGATCCATAACGATACCCAAAGTCCTAAACCAATTCCCACATCTAAACAAATCAGTCAACGACGAGACACGCCGAGACTGTGAGTTCTCACTGATTATCTCGTATTGATCCTTGTAATTCCACCGAGGAAAATCAAAGATGATACAAGACTATGACATCAAAATTCATCCTACGTGAATGCAACCAAAACCCCGTTGCACTCACCACATCATGTAAACCAACAGCGTCTGCCACCAAGCAGAAAATGAGAAATCTCAGTCATCCAACTTCGATATATTCAATTCTACGGACGGCCCAAGATAAATCACGGGTCCACCAACCAATACACGATCGGTGTACTAATGGCAACCAACAACATCTACATCATCAACATCATCTACCATCATCAATCATGGTAGAATCTGAGAAGTCACCCAAAATGACTTCGAAATACCCAATACCAATGCGGAAAACCCGCGTTCCATTCGTCACCTCAATCGCAACCTCTCGCGATTTCGAAGTTCCAACAAGATTGGAAGCAACATACCCGGATATCAACCACGTGTCCCCTAACCAATTTAACTCTATCTGAGATCCACTCTGGGACCACAGATACCAAACATAAGCCCATCATGACGGATGTGACTCAACGTCATCACAAACACCGGCACCAGCACCAGCGCTAGTACCAGCGCCAACGCACTATCATCAACACTAGTATCAATATCAGCATCGGCACATGTGCAAAACTGACAACCTTGGATCTCCGCTCATACTGAACGACGATCCCGTACCTCTGCTCGAATAGGAGAAACTCTGCCTCCCTCGTACCCAACAACTCTGGGTACAGTCACCCTAACAACTCATACGAGAAAAGGAAACGTCCCCTGAACGTCCCCGATTCCCAACAATTGTAACTACAACCACTCTCGGTAGTAGTGCCTGCCACACACTCGTGCAGACCTCACTACCAGACATCACTATCGAGACTCCGCATCCAACGGAATCAACCGTTCGTACCAACTATTCCGTCTCCCACTCAGGGATTCCATCGACAAGTACCAACCCTGATAACTTGTCCAACCAAACTCTAACCAGTCGTAACTCGACTCAACCAAATCCGATAATCGGAT
The DNA here is from genome assembly GCA_032719365.1 of Prinsepia uniflora. NCBI lineage: Eukaryota > Viridiplantae > Streptophyta > Magnoliopsida > Rosales > Rosaceae > Prinsepia > Prinsepia uniflora. The sequence goes on from CM064872.1 coordinate 37,081,469, forward strand.
AGTCACAACATCCAACTAGTCGTCGAAACCTATCCTACGACATCATGAAAGACGATCCCAACTAACCATCTCACGATCCAAACTCTTAACGTAATACTACGTTTACCATTCGTAGGTTTCCACACTGTCAACCCCGACAGAACTATGGCAACCCCGGAATCTAATGCCGAACAAAAACATTTCTTGATACAGTCCTACTAACTATCGTACCGGCACCCCACCTATCAGGATGACCACGAACTGTAGCCCATTGAGATATCACATCCCCGACCTGCGTACGGAGTATGGCGCAATATACGCTCTGGAATCCAGAGTAACATGAGCAACCATGCTCTGATACCACATTGACAGGACCCATCCCAATCCCCCCGGGATTAGTGCGGGATGACCCTGCTCCCGTCTGACACGAAATGTCAGACAAGGGATAGTTCCGATCTTTGCCCTCCCGGGCTATCAGAGTACGCCAGAATCCAGAGGAGGCATGTGATATCTCGGTCTCTGCTACAGTCCACATCCGCTGTCAACCTGAAGGGCAGTCAAAACATTAAAAGCTGTGAGTGGACAAAACAAGAGTTTATAAAAACATTTTAAAGAGAAGACATTTGTACCCTTCACTAAAAAGCATGCATGCATTTGAAAACCATTTATCCAGAAAACCCTAATGAAACTAAGTACACGGGCCACTGCACAAAACCTGTACATATCACATATCATATATCTCATATACCATACATCATATATACATATAATTCACACAACCAATCCTGTCACGGTTTTCAAAGCTACGCGCGTGCTACCCAGGTCTCAATCCGAGTCTTCTCAAGGTCAAGATCAATGTCCGTAGAGCACTGACCCTACCCGAGGTGATAGTAATCATAGCCTTCCAGAGAGTAAGGAACCCAACTGGGGGGTAACTCCACTCAGTCGGTGCTCCGTGACTACTCCGGGGTCCACCCAGGCCAACGACCCTCCCCGGAGGAGATAATAGAAGTAAAGGAAAGTATATGAATACATATATATACATAACATAAACGTTCATGCCCGGTTCCCTTGAACCGTCATGATCCATAACATCCTTAACAAGGGTTCATGCCGGTTCCCACAAACCGTCATGAACCAGAATGACCTTTCCAGAGTTCATGCCGGTTCCCATAAACCGTCATGAACTTGGAAATCCATCTAGGGTCCCTGACCCGAAATCATCAGTGTAAAACAACTGGGTCTCGTGCCCGAACATATGACATCAACTGGGCACCGTGCCCGATATCTAAGGGTCAGTCACGACTCCGATTGTCAGGACCCACCCCGGTTTCACCCCGAAACCCGAGGTAAATCCCGCTCCCGTCTGACTCCCCGACGCAAAACTCAAGTAAAACTCACTCACATTCTAACCAGTCAAACGCAGGAGTAATTAGACACAATGTCCCGAAGGTAGCATTTACAGAACATAGTACGAACATACAAAGAAAATAAAACCGATAACTACACGCACACGGAAGCCTTTACTCTACACTGGGAACCCTCACGTCACTTCTATGCCTCAGACTCTGCCTCGACGTCAAGACCCCGCGCTAGCTCCACAACCTGGAGGGCAATTAAAACAGAAAATGTGAGTGGACCAGAAAGTACAAAAGTTTAAAAACCATTTTATACGAAAACCGAGTTAAACCCTCCGTCTTGAAACCACATGCATAACCAACAGTTATAAACACATTAATAAAATAATCATTATAAAACATCATAAGAAACAGAAACACTATAAAATACCATAAGAAACCATAACATGAGTATCAGAAACCGTATCAAAACCATAACCACCAAATCATCCTTTTCTCGATCAAACCTGCTGGATCTATCCGAGTCTTTAAACTCCCGAGTCTTTAAACTCAATCCAGGCCTTAATCATATCCGAGTCTTTAAACTCCCGAGTCTTTAAACTCAAGGCCTACGGGGGAAAATCAATATATATATCCGAGTCTTTAAACTCCCGAGTCTTTAAACTCAATCCGGGTCTTTAAACCCAATCCGGCCGGTCCCCCGTCACATATATCCGGGTCTTTAAACCCAATAATCAGATCCAGCAAATCCAATCCCAAAACCATTTAAAAACCAGTTACCAATCCATATCCAAACCCGAATCCGAAATCACTGGTCCGAAGCCCTTCCGGCATTCAGAACCGTTATTCCGAACCCAAATCCGGAAAATATCCATTTTCATACCAAAACCCCATGTAATCACAAATCACATTTCATAACCCATATATCACTATTAGAAAACCTTTATCAGTGGAAATCCCCAAATGTGGCATCAAAATCCGAAAACCAATATTTTCTCGAAAACCGTGCCAAAACCGTCTTTTTCTCGAAAAACGTGCAAATACATAAAATCATCATTTCATAATCAATAAACCTAGATTCATAAGTAAAACCATAAAATACGTATATAAAAACAGTTATGCATGCTCGAGTTTAAGGAAAGGGTCCACTCACAGTACTGAGCCCTACTCACGTCCCGAACGTCCAGCCCGTTCCTCGGCTTCCTCGGGAAATCCCGATCCTGTCAAACACCGCCAAATTACGTCACGAACACGTCTACGAAGGTTCACCAAAATTCCCTCAAAATTCTCCGAATCCTAAACATAAGAACCCTGGACCCTAAACTTTCCCCCTCGCGGAACTCACCTCAAACGACTTCTGATTGACCCGAAACCAACTCCATTGAACTCACAACAACTCCTAGACCAAAAACTATGTTGACCGTTTCTCCCAGAACCACCGCACGCGCCCCCACGCGCCGCCCAAAGTGGCTGCGCGTGGCCCTCACGCGCCTGCTACAGTGTCACCGTCTACCTCGCGTAGACCGGGCTCGACACAGTGTCTGCTGTTTGAACCGGCGAGAGCGGCTCACCGCCGTGCCTGCACCATTTTCCTCCCTCTCTTCACCATCCTCTTCGTCCAATCCTAAGCAATCCAGTTCCCTCACTCAAACACCTCAACACGGTCCCTAACCTGTCGACTCGAGCTCAAGATCAAAACCCAAACTATCCCCTGTTTCCTATTCCGGCCACTCAGGTCTTCTCCCGTCACAATAACCACCCTAGACGACGCCTAGGACCTCCCTGAGCCTCGTACCACTCACCATAACCATCGACTCAACCCCACACGTCACGACTTCCCGTTTGAACATCACGGCAAAACAGAGCACACAGGTACTCTCTTTCGTATAGCCTCCACCGTGTACTCCTCCGTCACGGCAACACACTCAGTCGACTCTTGGAACCTCCAGAAGTCTCACTCTTCCCTCCAAATCCCTCGACTCTCGCCCTAGGTCCACGACTTTTGAAAACAAGAAAAACGGGAAAAACAGGGGAATCAGGGTATACCTTCGATACTCGCTCCGCCGTCTGCACCGCCGTGTGCCACGGTGATCGTTGAGTCCCCTGCAGTCGTCTGCGCTTGCTATTGGCTTGGATTGAGCCACCACACGGCACAACCACCGCCACAGTCCCACGGCTCCTCTGTTTTCTCAGAACTCACCGCCTTCCTCCGCCGTGTCTCCGTGCACGAACTCCGTCCCAAACTCGATCACCGACCTCCTCTCTTCTTCCTTTCACTCTCACAACTCACCAGAGTCTCACCCGCACACAAAATTGATCACTCACTCCCAATTCTTCACTCTCTGTTTCCAGTTCTTCGAACACACACACAACACACATACACGGGTGCACCCCAAATAATTGGACCGTGCACTCCCTAGAACCAACCAGACCTCTTCCACGTGTCACCAATCCTACCCTTCATCTCACATGTGGCTCAATCTCAACCCTTCATCTGTCCTTATCTGTTGCACACATTCCAGAGCACAAAAGACCAAAATGCCCTTCTGTTTTACCCAAAATTACAACTTTGCCACTACCTTTCTAGACCTGTAACTCCCACATCGTACGTCCGATGAATACGTGCCGCCTGTCATCGAACTCAGGACGACGAGATCTATCTAACGGTCTTAGGTCAACTTACCAAAACCCGTTCGTATAAAAAGTCAACGTTTCCCCCCTAATTTTCCAAATTACGGTTATGCCCTCAATCCTCCGAACATCACAACTTCCTCCTCGGATGTCGGAATCGGGCGTGCCACCTGCCTACGAATTCGTAACGTCCTCAACTACGTCCTGGTCACTGGTCAACTCCCATTTGACCACCCGAAATAAAAGTCAACATTTATGCCCGACCCAGGGGCAAAATCGTCATTCTAAGTTCCCGGACCCCTCGGGACCACCTAACCCTTGATTAACCTTACTAATCACACCTTAATCACTCTACTTATCCCAATTCTCGGGACGGGTTGTTACACCGATCATAGTGATACGTGCAACCATCCATCCAGGACCGCTTTCAATCCTGGTATGTCGCCGTGAACGAATCAACCGACGCGACCACCACAAGATCATGAGGCACTCATCACCGATCATTATCCTGAACCGTCAGTACTTCGAAGTCGAGCCTCCCCAGACTGCCCGACCACGAATTGTGCATCGTGACCTCTCCGGAAGGAACACATCCCAAACCGGAGGCGAGCGTCGTATCGTTGATCGTCGTGCACATAGCACACGTCATGACCACGATTTAGACCCGAATGTCGTAAATAGCGTCATATGCCCGAGAAAAAACCAAATGGGTCCCATACCCGAGTTTATCTTTTTAGAAATCCAAAACCTTTTCATTAAAACCAATAAAGAAATACAGACCAGTATAAGCACCGTATAAGGTCGAAACCTCGAAATACGTGCTTATACGTAACCACATACAAATGCACCCATGGCATCATCAAACAAGTAATAAAACATATAATAAACATTTATGCATGCACCAATTTAGAAAACAAGGTCCACTCACAGACCGTCCGAGCTGCCGCCTCGATTTGTGTGCCATACGGCTCCCCGAGCCGATCACAGTCACCGGGACTCCCAAACCTGTCCAAATTGTACTAGAAGGTCACTAACTACTTAATTAACCTCCCACTAAAGCCCCGTAATTTTCCGGTATTTTCAACTTTTTTTAATCCCGAACCTAAACCTTCTGAGGCCCCGAAACATATCGAGACGGTGTCCGATTGACACGAAACCAGTCCCAAAATGTTCGTTACATCGAAAAGATGATTTCGTATGTTGGAACCTTCCCCAGATTCCCTGCCACGTGCCCTCACGCGCCGCCTGAAGTGGCTGCGCGTGGGCTTCACGTGCAGCTACAGTACCTGCTGACGTCATCGCTGACGTCACTGCTGACGTCATCTGACAGCTGTCAGGTCTGACATGTCAGACCCTGGCAGGTGCCACGTGTCAAGCTCCCATTGGTCCAGTTCACTGCTATGTCAGTGCCACGTGGCCGTCTGACATGTGCCACACGTCATCACGGCACTGGTCCACTTCAGTGCCACGTGTCAGCCCCTGATTGGGCCACGTCACTAACATGTCAGTGCTGACTGTGCACTAACATGTGACATGTGTCGGCTGATGAGTGGTCCACGTCACCTGACAGTCTGACAGGTGCCACGTCATCATGCCATGTCACCACCTTCAACCACTCGACGGGTCGACCCGAACTCTGCAACCGGGTCGGTCAGACCCGCGGGTTGACCCGGTCGGTTCTCCACCGTCCGACCACCAAAATGCCTCCCGTTTGTCCCATTTTTATCCTCTAATCCTAACCTAGGGTTATGTGGGTTTAAAAACTAGAAAAAAACATCCAAACCCGTACCTTCCAAGCTCATCAATGGCGGCCGTGACTTCCTCCGCCGTTCACGGCCGTTCCAGGCCATCCCCATCCCCAAAACTAATCCTATTCGACTCCTAGGTCTACCAGCAACCTAACCTAAACCTTATAATCGAATAAAAAGCAACAAAACTGAGTTTTGAATTTTTGAATATTTTTACCTCACGGGTTCTCTCTCCCCGCTTTGTCCTCCGCCGTGGCTTGCCATCCTCAACCTCTTTCCACCACCTCACGGTCATGTTCAGCTCACACAAGCAAAGAATGGTGATGGTGTGTGTGTGTTTCGGATTTGTGAAGGAAAAGGAAGAAAATGAAATGAAAATGGTGGTGGTGCCGTGGAAGAGAAGAGGAAAGAAGATGATGTGATCAGATGAGAGAAGAGAGGATTGATGGTGAGGATTGATAGTTAGTTGGTAATGGATGGTTAGGATTAATGGTAGGATAGATTAATTATATAATAATAATTATAATATTATTTTATTAAGTAGATCCACATTTTGGGGGAGTTAGCCAATAGGATGAGTGACACTTGTCACTCATCCATGGGACCCACTAAAATATCTGCCCAATCAGATTTCGCCAAATCATCCCCGTCTCGAAGTTCGTGCATAGTGAAATCGAACTTCCGTGACCCATAACTCTCTCGTTCGAAGTCCGATTTCAGTGTGCCGCCTGTCTATGGATTCGTATCGTCTTTATCTACGTAACGGTCTTCGGCCCTCGGCCATCGGACCTCCCAGTCAAAAAGTCAACATTTGACCCCCATTTAACCAAAATTACCAAAATGCCCCTAAACTTCCGAACGTCATAACTTCCTCCACGAACGTCGGAATTGAACGTGCCACCTGTCTATGAACTCGTGACGTCACGAACTACGTCACGGTCATCGGTCAAAGTCCATTTGACCGCCCGATTAAAAAGTCAATGTTTTGCCACCACTAGGGGCAAAACGGTCATTTCGCATCGTTCGTCCGATTTAGCCTAACTAATCACCGATTAACCTCACTAATCGTGATTAGTCACTAATCTAATCATGGAATTTGGGACGGGTCATTACATCCACGGTGCTACAGTAACCGTTCAAACACTCAGAGAAATTACCATTCTGCCCCTGTGCAGAAAATTACCAAAATGCCCCTCACGCATCCTGACCCGTAACTCGGTCATACGGACTCCGATTGATGCGTGCCGCCTGTCTACGGACTCAGGACATCGAGACCTTCCTAACGGTCCTCGGTCCTCGGCCATCGGACCTCCCGATCAAAAAGTCAACATTTCCCCTTATTACGTTCAAATTACGAAAACGCCCTTGAACTTCCGTACATCATAACTTTCACCACGAACGTCGGAATCGAACGTGCCACCTATCTATGAACTCGTGAAGTCCCAAACTACGTCACGGTCATTGGTCAAAGTCCATTTGACCGTTCGAATTAAAAGTCAACGTTTTGCCCACGCCTAGGGGCAAAACGGTCATTTTCCACAATTCGTCCGAAATCACCCAACTAATCCCAGATTAGTAAATCACAATTAAATATTTGTAAATCCCGATATTCGGGACGGGTCTTTACACCTTCACATATTCTTGTATCAAGATGGTATATGGAAAACAGTTTTATTAAATCATTTCACAACTTCTCAATGGGTCCTGCCCAAAATCTTCATAAAACATCACAATTCCATTTAGGGTCCCCGATCCGAAATCACGTTTATGAAACCAATTGGGCCTCATGCCCGATTCTATAAATCATTGGGCCCACGGCCCAAATTCATACATCAAATGGGCCCCTGGCCCGATTTCGTAAATAACTGGGCCCCTGGCCCGATTTCATAAAGTAATTGGGCCCCTGGCCAGATTACGTAACTCAATTGGACTCCAAGTCCGAGGTTTCCAAAACAATTGAGCCCAATGCCCGAGTTTCTCTTTCCAATTTCAAAACCATTTCATGAAATCATATCCAAAGTCATAAGTATGGAAAATCCGTGTAAAACCGGAAAATCTCGATTTACGTGCAAGCACGTAGATCGCCTCGAAATGCGTGAAACCATATAATTCACAATCATCCAAATCAATATCATAAAATCATATCCATAATCCATATAAAACAGTTAGGCATGCATAGAATTTATAAAACCAAAGTCCACTCACAGACCGTCCAAACGTTGCGCCTCGATTTGCGTGTCATAGGCTCTCCCGAGCCAATCGCTATCACCGGGACTCCCAAACCTGTCCAAATTTTAATAGAAGGTTACTAACTACTTAATTAACCTCCTACCAAAGCCCCGTGATTTTCCTGAACTTTTAACTATTTTTAAACCGTCCCTAAACCTTCTGATGCCCAGAAACATATCGAGACGGTGTCCGATCGACATGAAACCAGACCCAAAATGTTCGTTACATCGAATAGAAGATTTCATATGTTGAACATGTTCCCAAATTACTGTTCACACGCCCTCACGCGCCCCAAGAAGGTCCAAAACACTGTTCATCGTCACTAACCTCAGCTGAACTAGTTACTATTCATCAGTCGGTTTTTCTCTGGTTTTTGGACCGGTTCAAGGTCCATTTCATCCCATTTTAATCCTAATATGTTCCTAATCTCATTTCTAATCTTTCTAGTTAATTAAAACGAAACAAAATGTCCAAAACCGTACCTTCATCCGTCATCAACGGCAGCCGGAGTTTCCCCTGCCGTTCACGGCCATTTCCGGCCATTCCAACCTTCAAAAACAATCCTATTAGACTCCTAGAGTGCCCAGAAATATTTCCCAATTCATAGAATTAGCTAAAAACCTACAAAACCGAAACTTGGATTTTTGAATATTTTCTTACCTCACGGGTCGACTCCTCCGTCGTCGACCACCATCATGCCGTCGTCCTCCCGTCACTGTCCCGCTCTCATCATCACACACGGTTACACTCAGCTCACACTCATTGATGATTATGGTGGTGATATGTGAGTTTGGGTTTTTGGAGAAAGAATGGAGAAATGAAGAAAAATGGTGCATGGGTGGTTTCGGGTTGTAGAAGAACAAATATGAATGCAGTTTGATGAAGAAGAGAATAATGCTATCTGATGAGAGAAGAGAGATAGATTAGATGAGATGAGTGGTGAGGATTGAGTGCTTAAATGGAATGGATGGATAGGATTTAAAGTTGGAATAAAATCATAATTAATTATTTAGTGGAACATGATCCAATCTAGCCAATGGATGAGTGACACTTGTCACTCATCCAAGTGTCCCCTAACCACATTCCCACTGCTTCAGAAATGATTAAATAATTGACACGATTTTCGAGACGTAAACTTCACCGATTTCATGTTCCAGACCATAACTTCCTCGTACGAAGTCCGATTTCGGCGTGCCGCCTGTCTATGGATTCGTATCGACTCGCTCTACGTAACGGTCCTTGGCCCTAGTCCATTGGACCTTCCGGGTCAAAAGTCAACATTTGGCCCCCTTTTAACCAAAATTACCAAAATGCCCCTCTACTTCCGAACGTCATAACTTCTTCCTCGAATGTCGGAATCGAACGTGCCACCTGTCTATGAACTCGTGACGTCCCGAACTATGTCACGGTCATTGGTCAAAGTCCGTTTGACCGCCCAATCAAAAAGTCAACATTTTACCCACGCCTAGGGCAAAACGGTCATTTTTCACAATTCGTCCGATTTTACTCAACTAATCCCAGATTAGTCATTCTAAATCATAATTAAATAATATTAAATCCCGATACTCGGGCAGGTCGTTACAGATGTCCCTTTTTTAGACCCAAAACCCGTTATGAGTACCTTCTCATGTCCTAGACATCACCCTCGAAAATTTCTTACTCCAGAGGAATTAAGATAACTCCAAGTGTTAACAATCACCGTATGTGAGAGTTAACAAAAAAGTCTTCACCTATTAAAGATCAAAATCTAAACTTCGAAGCACAAGTGATCTACATATTGCCGAGACTAATGCATGAATGCAAAAACTATTTACAAGTATGTTTTTATGCACAATTTACAAATATAACATGACAATTTACATATGAACAATTTATACAAGTATGAACAATTTATTCACAAGTATGGTTTTATTCACAAGTAAAGATATTTACAAAACAATTTCTCAATTAGTACTTATACAAATAACTATTAACCAAAATAGTCATAGACCCGTCGGATCCGACAAAAAACCCTTCATCATGTTAATCCTCAAAACACTTGTCTGGTTTAACTGTTTGTATTCGTTTAAACACATTTCCGTATTAGAGATAAAACAAAACGTGCATTTTCATCTTCAGTTGGATTTGATTGAACACTTGTGGTAACATGGAAAAGAATGAACACACATTTTTAATTCAAGATCCGTGCGAGATGAAAATGTCATGCACTGACCCCCCCTAGGCCTAGTCTTGTTCCTGCTTCTGGCCATTAGTGATCTCGGCTCAGTGAGTCCTTTCTTCCATGATGAACTATTGGCACCAGTCCTACATTTTGTCTATGTGGACCGAGGAGACAGGGGGGCTCAGCGGGAAGAGGGAAGGGAATAAAAAAAGAAATAAGAAATAAGAGCTTTGGTTTCAGCTCATCGGGATATAGGTAGACAAAAGAGAGACTTTCGTCGTTTGTGGATCACTCGAATAAATGCAGTAATTCACGACTTTGATAGCTTCTTTATTCGCCTGGAATTTCTTTAAAAATAAGAAGCGGACTAAATTGATTTTCTTCTCTAGGATCAAGCTCGATGTGGTAGCATCGACCTTTGTAACGATCAAGACTAGTAAGCCTGTTAGTCCATACAATGATCGATATTTGCGGAGTTGATTATCCTTCTCGAAAACGGATAATAACCCAAGGATAGCTATAATGTCTTGAAGTTCTTTGTAAAGTTGTAAGTTTTCTTCAACTCTTTTCCCAGTTTCATAATGTTCACCGATGATCCGAGAGCTAAGCCTTGACTAAACCTTGGAAATCTTAATGCCATATTGCCTTTCAAATCCGAATCAGAGCACATGAAGCCCCTTTTATCTTTTTGTCAATAAAAAGATGGTAGACCCAAAGATTCGGGTGGAAAAGGAGGAAAGCTCTCTCTTTTTTTGAAGCATTTCCAGTTGTTTTGGTAGATGGAGACGGTGTTATTAGAGCCGATGTTCCTTTTAGAAGGGCAGAGTAAAATATAGTGTCAAACAAGTAGGTGTAACTGTCAAGTTCTATGGCAGTGAACTCAATGGAGTCAGTTAAAGCGATCCTACTACTATGAAAAAAATATGCTAGAAGTGCTCAATTTGATGAAAATTTTGAATTAGATCGTGCTACATTGAAATCTGATGGTGTTTTTCGTAGCAGTCTGAGGGGTTGGTTTACTTTGGGACATGCTTGGTTTGCCTTTTTCAAACCCGCTCCCATTTCGAGTAAGAGATAGATAAATAGACACATCCATCCTATTGCACTAATCAGGGACGTTCGTAGTGATTGGGGTCGTCCGTTTTATGAAATTTCTGAGAGATAAAAAAAAAGTACGGATACTTTATTTATTCCCAAGTGAAGATGAATATCATATGGTATCGACAGGAAATTCTTTGGTGTTGAATCGAGATAATGAGGAAGAACAAGTTGTTCCAGCTCGATGTGAGAGCATCAACTCCGTTCCTGTGGGCTTTTGAGGAGCTGGAAAGATTGTTGGAACTCCGTGAAAAAATCTCCAGAGCCAGAATGATTTAAATAACTCGCTCAAAGATACCTAACTATATTTTTAATCACTTTGAACTCGCTCTAAGATACCTAACACAATTAGAGTAGGATTTTTGCTCATCTTCCATAAATTTGATTTAAGAGCTCCATTAACCCATAATCTACGTTGTAACCATAAAGTCGGATCCGTTATTCACTTGTAAATGTGGACTACTTTTTCGGTTGGATCCGTTATTCACTTGTAAATGTGGACTACTTTTTCGTCTAAGCTTTTAAAGGGAGAGGAGGTGCTTTATTCCTTGTTTAACAAACAACTAATATTATATATAAACCATATTGTAAGAGTAAATGATACGTGGTGTAAGACAAACAATCATCCAAAACATGAGATGGGATGAAGTTTTAATTCACTGTTTCGGTAAAGAAATGCAACAGTGGTAATGAAAAGATCCGCAAACACATGACGGCCATCTAGATTGAAAGACAAATGAAAATCATTGAAAAAAAAAAACATATTGCAACTGCTCAACTCATTCATATCTAGTAGAGGTGTAAGTTTCATGCTCCATCACATCTACCTACAAAATCAAGTAAAATAAGCTAAACGGCCGGCATCCACATTTATGAGTGGTGAAATGGATACATATATATATATATATATTGTGATTGAGTGGAAGATACTGGAAACATAAAATGGTTTTTTTCAAAAAATAAGATAATTCATAACAATGTCTAGTAAAAATGAGCGATCACCTAGTAGTAACAATTGTCACTCCCAATTTTTCACACGACACCAATAATCCAACAACACTAATGTGGGTAGTGCGTAGTGGGTACAATATTACTCAAATACAGCCCTTGAATGTCTCTCACGTCCTGTTAAGCAATGCCAACATCAGGTCCTCTATGCATGTCTCATCATAAATAATCATCTACGCATTACCCAATTGAACCCAGATAGCCTATCATCACCCCTTAAATTACTGCAAATATTCTCAAACTAGGAACCCAACTCCAAAGATTTGAGATAATGAGCCACTAAGTAACCAAAACGAACATCAATCCACCACAAAAGGGCTGGAAAAGAAAAAATGTGTCACCTCTTTTTATGGTTAAGTCACTGAGTGATAGGAAGGGTATCCTCCAGCCTCTGTTGACCATGTACCTGCTCAGTTTCCTCGATCACAGGCAGTTCCCCAACAGCCTTTGTATCTAGAGCTTCATCGACTTGTGCTCCATGAGACATAGGAGACATCCCTGGAACAGGCACAGCCATATATTCCGGAACAGGATCCTTCATGTCAAATTTCGAAACACGTGGGGGCCTCGCATATCTTTCATAACTGGGGCTTCGACTACGATTACGACTACGGCTACGGCTATAGCTCAAACTACGGCCACGGGACCAGCTCCGACTCCTACTCCTACTCCTAGTCCAACTCCGACTCCGACGACTGCGACTGCGACTGCGACTGCGACTTCGACTTATATCCCAAGTACGAACTCTTTCAGGGCTACGACTATGGCTTCTACTTCTGCCTCTGCTCCTATCAAGAAAATCAATTCTATTATCAAATCGTCCCCGACCCCGTCCTCCCCTCCCACGCCCATCCATACTATTGTACCGATCTTGAGGGCCACGGTCATTTCTACCCCAACCAACATTACCACCACCCAGAGCACCAAACTCCCGTCCTCTGTTTCCACGCCCAGAAAAGAAATCGCTCCTACCACCGCGGCCACCAATGTCATCATCCCTAGATCCACCCCGACTTCCAAAGTTGCCATCCCTCATGTCACCACGACCACCAAAACCCCCATCCCTCATGCCACCACGACCACCAAAAGCCCCATCCCTCGAGCCACCACGACCACCAAAACCCCCATCTCTCATTCCACCACGACCACCAGAATCCCAACGACCACCACCACCAGTACCAGAACCACCAGAATCAAAGCGACTCATGGTACTCCTATCCTTACCAAAACCAAGCCCACCACGCAGAGCAATCTCTCGAACCTCTGGGGGCACTTGCTGATTGGCTCCCTCCAGAACTTTTATCAAATCAGCTGCATATTTCCAATCTTGTTCAGAGAAAAAGGTGTATGAGAGTCCAGTTGCCCCAGCCCTACCAGTTCTTCCAATTCGATGAACATAGTCTTCAACCCCAGTAGGGAAATCATAGTTAACCACCACCCTGTACCATGAGAAACGCGATCGGGTAAGTACAATGTCTTGAAACAATGCTCAAATCCCTGATGATACTAAATTATAAGCTCAATCTTGACATTTGTTCGAATGAGCCCCAGTAACCTTTCCATTAATTAATTGAAACAAGTAAATATGTACCAAAAGAAAGTGTAAGAACATGAGCTAACCTAATATCTTTGATATCAAGCCCGCGGGCAGCAACGTCAGTGGCAACTAATATTGGGGACTTTCCACTCCGGAACTGATTCAAAACCCAGTCTCTTTCACCTTGAGACTTGTCCCCGTGAATTGCAGCAGCCCCAAAACTGCGGCCAATACTACGTGCGAGCTGATCGCACAACCTCTTGGTGGAACAAAAAACAATGACCTTAGAACCTCGTTCCTGGGATCTAAGGATCTGCTCCAAGCGTCTCTGCTTCTCCATTTGTGGGACAACTTCGACATACTGCACATTCATAATCAAAGTATCTTCCATGAAGTGAAGCAATAAAAAGACTTACATTTTACAAACAAGTTAATAGAAGAAATCATGAGTATCCAAATGTGCTTTTGAAAACCCTATATATGAAATGCATATAAATGGGAGATCAACAATCAAACAGATCAGTAGTATATATTTGTTCTTCATGGAAGATTGGAGTGCAGAAATACCCAAGTTCTTTTTCGTACACACGAGATTCCTTGTTTCAACCTTGATCCTACTCGCATATAAATGAATATGACAAGAATGACTGAGTACACATGACTAGTTACTTGATTTGGTCAATAAATAACAGTTTCAATTAGTATCACGTTATCATAGTATATTAACAGACCAAATTAACCGTCCATGTTTACATCCATCGATCATACTCATTCCCATCAGCTTCATCCTTACTCTACGGTTTCACCATGGTATTCTTATAGACAAGAATAACCTCGTCCCACTGAACCGGTCCTAGCCTACGCAGGTACCAGAAAGCCAATCATTAACAAGGCTCTGGCTACTTTATCGGCTATTTCGGATATGTTCCAAATATTAACCATATCCGCCAAAGTTCTCAAGTGCAAGCACTATGACACACGCTTTTTTGTTTCTATCACTGTCCTGAAATATGTAGCCAAGGCTTTTTCCAATATAGTTTCATTTGACCCATAAGCTCTTAATGATACATTGGAAGAAGAATCCCACACGAAGAATGGAAATTCCTCAAGTTTGAATTCAAAAAATCTTCAAGTCATGGTATTGGAACATTTTTATACCACCATTGTCCTTTTTGCAGAATCTAAGAAAAAATTGTACTAATTCAAAACTTACCTGTGTGATAGACTTGTTTGCAGCAAGCTCATCAACATTGCCAATATTCACCTGGACAGGTTCAACAAGAAGATCACCAGCTATTTTTCTTACTTCTTTGGGCCATGTTGCTGTGTACATAAGAGTTTGTCTGCGGGAGGGTATTTCATTCACGATTTTACGGATTTGAGGTTCAAAACCCATGTCAAGCATTCGATCTGCCTCATCAAGTACAAGTAGAGAAACTTGCCCAAAACTTATTTTCTTCATTTCCAGTATGTCATTGAGCCGACCAGGAGTTGCCACAACTATGTCTGCTCCTCGATCTAATTCTTTTAGCTGAGGACCCTTTGGAGCTCCACCATACAAGCACTGAATCATGAAATTCAATCACAGTGAATAAAAATGGACTAAACAAATTGAAACCATCATATAAAAAATTCAAGCAATGAGTACCCACCGTGCAAGATACCCTTGAAGCCCGCCCAAATTTCAAAGTCTCATCTTGTATTTGTGTTGCAAGCTCCCTTGTTGGGGCCAAAATCAAGACTGTTGGGCCGTTCTGAGAATTATTACGGCACTGTCTAAGAAGAATGAAGGCAGGCATCAAATAGCCCAGAGTTTTTCCAGAACCAGTTTTTGCAATTGCCACTATATCCCTACTTTGAATAGCAATTGGCCATGTTTGTGCCTGAATTGGTGTCGGAGATGAGAAGCCAGCAGAATAAATCTGAAACAAGAACATGGGTCTAAGTGATCTACAAAACTGTTAAGAGTACGTTTCATGCAGAAGATAGACAACAATAAGACATCATACTATGTTATCAAATAGAGTAAGACGACAAAGAGGCCCATGGGTATATGGTTGCTTACAGAAGCAACTCGAGGCAACAAAACAGGGCATAAAGACACAAGAGGTGGACCCATTAAGCAAGAAATCCCAGTCACAAAAGGTGTGATTTGGATGAAGGGCCAACCACCCTTCTAGAAGATGCACAACAAAGGCTCCAACAGTTCATTTTGCAGCCTCCAAAAATCAGAATAGTTGTTGCATGTGTAAGTGTGCCAATAGCAATGCAGCGTACGACATATGCTCCTCCTCCGGAGCAGATATCGCACCTGCGACAAGTGAGAACTGATGAGTTGAAAAATAGTGAAAAAATAATAACACACAGAATGGAATGGCATGGACCTCATAAAGGATATTTCATATTAAGAGAGAAGAACAAACCCAAACACGTGTAACTTACCTCTCTCAATATCTCTGGAGGGAAACCAGTGTCTTCAAATGTCATGAACGGCGCAGGAACATTGTCACCCTATGCAGTTAAAAGGAAAATATTAAGGTTAGACAGCATCCACATCATTAGCTAAATACGGCTATTCTGTCCAAAAGAACTATACTAATAGAGCACTGTTTCTTATCAAGAAAAAAGGAAGAGCGCCAGCATTTTCCATTATTTTGTGGTACTTGTACACATCTCAGAAACATATTCCATGCTGTTTACAATAAATTTATGGGCATTGACACAGACAAACAAGTAAAGTGTAATACAGACCCTTGCAATAACTTCATGTTGTTGACGATAAGCTTCAACAGGTGAGAGACTTGTAACACTCGTAGATCCAACATAAGGATGCTTCACCAGAGAATTATTTGTGACCGGTGGAGCACATGTTGCGTGACTGTACAAGTTATGCATGGAATGACCAGTCATGGTATTTAATCCACTGGCATGACCAGATGTAGGATTTTGAAATGGGCCACCGCTCATACTCATCTCCTGAAAGGAACGGAAAGATGCCATGAAAAACCAGTTAAATTCAAACATTGAAATTAAACAAAAATCAGCTTACATAGAAACTGACGAAGATAAATATGAGATACCTGCTGACTTCTTGCAATTGGGATAGATGTGAGCTTGGGCTGCTGAGGACCTGTTGGCCTTTCATTATTACTATTAAAGTAATAGTCATTTCCACCTCTATCATGGAAATTGTGTTCATGACCCATTCTTAATCCAACAGGAGACACATTTGCCTGGTGACTACGTACCAATGCTGGATCTATTTGACTTTGAAACCTAGAACCATGTTGATGGTGAACCGAATCAGTCCCTGGTTGCTGCAAGTGACCAGAAGTGGAAGGATGTTGCATAGTTCCCAAAGGGCCACCAAATTGTTGGGGTTGACCTAGATGGGCAGCCCTTTGTGTCATTTGAACTGGGCTGGTCCCAATAGGAAGATTCGGAACAGATGCGGCACCACCAGCTTGTTGAAACTGAGATGGAGAAAAGCCAATTTGATTTTGTTGTTGAAAATCATCTTCCTCCCTTTGAGGAAATAAGGCTTTGTACTCTTGTTGATTTTCTAGTGGTTGCCCCGGTGCACTACGCAAAGCCTGCTGCTGTGAACTTTGCTGTCCCTGGGGAAGAACACTTTGCTGGTAAGGCATATAATGCAGCTGCTGATGCGAAAAGTGATGCACTTGTGCCTGAGACATTTGTGACCCTTGACTCTGCGGTGTTTGTTGCGAAGGCTTCTGAGGCATTTGCTGCCCTTGATGCACTTGTGCCTGGGGCATTTGCTGCCCTTGATGCACTTGTGCCTGGGGCATATGCAGTCCTTGATGCAGTTGTCCCTGGGGCATTTGCTGCCCTTGATGCACTTGTACCTGGGGCATTTGCTGCCCTTGATGTACTTGTGCCTGGGACATTTGCAGACTTGGATGCTTCATCATTTGCTGCTGTGTTAGTGTCACTTGCTCATGCTGTTGCATTCCATGTCCTAATTGTGAGCTCTGTTGTTGTCCAGGTTGAGCCATTTGTGAGCCTTGTGGTTGAGCATATGATGTCACATGCATATTCAACTGTTGTCCCATTTGATGTCCATGCTGTTGAGAAAACTGCTTTACTTGTTGTGGAGGTTGTGTCATCTGCTGCCCATCCCGAGGCACCACTCCATTTGGTGCCATTGAATGAGCAACAGGAATTGCAGCCAGCTTTGGCGTGGTAGCATCAGGAGGCGGGCCTTGTGGCAAAGGTGGAGCCAAAGAAGCCGGTCTATCATATTGGGTAACGTTAGTTTCAGGATTCCAGTAGTATAGCACACCATTGCGACCATCAATCAGACCCTTCCAAGGTTTTGGAAGTGTAGGGTCATCTGGGGCATATCGTGGCTCCGCTGTTTCCATGCCTTATACTTCACTACAACAATCATATCAAACCATTCCATCAAAATATTGACATTGCAGGATTTATGTTTCTAAATCCCACAAATTAATTAGGACGAAAAAGGTAAAACTAATACAAGTCATCACAAGATGGAGTTGGGAACGACCATAGATTCCCATACCGGACCCTCTCCAACAAAACAAATAAATAATTATTTTGCCTTCTCAAAAAGATAAAACTACAACTTAAAATTTAAATTCAGTTTCTATATGCACAGATTCAATTGTTGTTCACAAGATTCAAAATACAAACATCATGAATAAAATAAACCCCAGAACAAAGTTTCAAATACCAAAATATAATCCTAAATATTCAACCAGCAAGCATATTCAAACCAATAGAAAATTTGAAGACAGAAAAATCGAAAACTGAGTAAAATAACCCAATCAGAAAAAACCCTAAAAGCGACACGTACCTCGTTGAAGATGTTGAGTAGCTTCAAAAAAAAAATTTAATTTTTCTGGCGATAATCGGTTTAGATGGGGAACCAATATAAACCCCTTAAATCCACAACAACAAGAAAAAAATTCGCCTTCTTGTCCCCTGTGACTAGGACTCGGAAGTAGAAACTAACGAAGGAAGAGGAAGAAGATATACCAGTAAAACAAAAGAAAAAATTTCCGGGAAAAGCTATATGAAAAGTTGCGAGGGATTTGATTGTAGGGTTATGGTAAGGAAATATCGGTTGCACCGACACTCCAGGATCGGCAATGAACCGTCATTTAAGATCTCTCTCTCTCTGATTTCCTCGAGACAGGCGTATTTTATTGCGCTGTGGTCTATTGGGCACTAGGGTAGAAATTCGGAAGTCCCAAGTTCCCAACACCCCCGCGTCTGTCTAGTTGTCGGGTCGGGTCAAAATTTCCAACGCTTGTTCTGAGTCGGGTCAAGATTTCGAATCAAGTTTTCCAGCACCATTCGCAACACCACATCGAAAAATCAGGTCACGGGATCATTGCAATTAGGATGGGAAGTGGGAACATCATATGATAATTACGCACCAAAAGAGTTTGCTTAATGATAGGTTGTTAATTGTCCATATCCCTTTTTACTTAGCTTTTATTTGATTATGGCATAAAATAGAAAAAAATAATCTATCTGTGAGTCATGTGCAGATTAATAGTGTGGATCAAATCTTAAGCTAAAACGAAGGAAAAAGGCCCAAGTTGAGACTCCAAGTGCCAAGGTCGTGCTCAGCTCGTTAGTGCACACCTTTGGGCCAAATTTCAGCACCTTTGGGCCAAATTCCAGCACTTGGGCCAAGTTTTAGCACCTTGTCACGAAAATCCCAGGCCCTTCCTGCAGGTCCTAGCTGTTCCTAAGCATGTTTTAAGCCCAAGCCCACAATGGAAATGCTCACAACTGATCTTTACAACTTTCATATTCAAACAAGGTCTAAAACAAGGAACAAAATCAAGGCTAGCTGTTTTTTAGGGAGGATATACGGTTGGGATTTCAGAAGGACTCACGGCTGGGATTTCTTGGAGGCTTGCAGCTAGAGTTTCGGCTCTCCTAGAAAAGG
The DNA here is from genome assembly GCA_032719365.1 of Prinsepia uniflora. Lineage (NCBI taxonomy): Eukaryota > Viridiplantae > Streptophyta > Magnoliopsida > Rosales > Rosaceae > Prinsepia > Prinsepia uniflora. The sequence continues at coordinate 37,101,165 of CM064872.1, forward strand.
ACCATCTTAGCAAGGTTTTGGGGAGTTTTTTCCTTCTAAAAAGAGAGTCGAAGCTCTGCCCAAACTGAGTCCCAAACACAAGTGTTATTCCCCCCTTTTGTTCTTCACCTTTTAACCTTTGGATATCAAGTTCTTGTACGGTTTTTGAACCTTGATTCTCTACGTTAATCTCATTTTGATACACAATAGTTTTATCATTCTTATTGTTCTTCTCCTTCTTACATTCTTGCCCTAATCCATCTTATTGTTATTGTTATATTGTTGTTTTAAGATTCATAACATTTTACTTATTGTTCGTAAGTGTCATATTATTCTTCAATGTTCATCAGCTTTTCTTCAACGTTTTTCATTCTCTCTTTCTTAGAAACTTGGATTGGAGGCTTTCTTGTGGAAGTCCTACAATCCTTGTTTGGTTGATCATGTTTATGTTCTCATTGTTTCTTGCAATTTCATAGCTTTTGTTACCTAAGGGTGTGAGATTCAAAGACGAGTCCCTTTGCGATCTCACAACCCTAGAACCTAGGGATTGGAGGTTTTCTCATGGAAGTCCCCAATCTTCACGTTCATATTGAAAACTTCGTATTGATCCAAGGGGTTCAAAGATTAGTTCCTTTGCAATCCCGGATTCCAATACTCGGAAGGTGACTTTCTTGTGGTAGTTCATCCTTCCTTCAATTTACTTAGTTATTTCGTTCTTTTATTTCCATTCATTTAATATCCATTGTACTTATGCTTATGCTTATGTTTGTGCTTTGTAATTCAAGTTCATTATAACTCTTGTTTCAATTGTAATTTATTGCTTTACATTCTATTGCTCTTTATGTTCATCTCAATTATGCCCTTAATTTCAAACATGTGTGAGTAGTCTCTAGAGGTTAGGGCTACTTGAAGTCATATCATGAATTATTGTTAATTGTCTTTGTTAGTTAATCTTCATCATGTGTTAGAATTGAATCATTCTACTGTGCTTAATGAACTCATTGGATTGTATGTAAGAGTAGCTAACTTATATGCATGAAAATGTAGATGACATGAGCTAGGTTAGACCGGGATATCTACCTAGTAAATGTAAGCATCAAGATTAAAAGGTGGACTTTTAGTTGTAGATTGAATATGTGAAACCTGAGCATATTTATATTCTTAGACTAATATGATGTCATTAAATCCTTTTCGTTTGCATTGTATCACCAAAACGTGTGGTAGGTTCCCGAGAGCATAGCCTTGCCTCAGGAATACAACTACGACAGGATAAACGTGTTTAATGAGCATATGCCTTGCCTTAAGCATGTACACCTAATTTGAGCACTTAATGAAGATGGCTAATAAGGACTAAAGACAATAACAAATGGTAGGGTGGATAATAACCGTAATCTATCTTTAAAAGCAACTTAATCATTTCAATAATCACTTCATTTGCAAATCGAGCAATTAACCCTCATTGCATTTACATTTCACCTAAGTCAACAAAAATTAAACTGAATTTGACACTTTTGAACAAGTTTGTGGAATTCGACCTTTGCATATCACTATACTCTTAAAACAACTTGTAACAACTTGTGCACTCGCAAAGTTATTATACGTGAAAACCTAGTCTTGCATAATCATCATTGTGTTTGACTTATCTTCCATCACTTAACATTAAGTCATTAACCAAAGTAATACGCCAAATTGCAAAGTGCTTTTACATTTCAAGTTGCCTAACATGATTTTGTACAAAACTCGGGGCACCAGCAGAAAGCAAGCTGTGCCTACTTTTTGCTGCTCTTCTTAAATTGCTTCTGCTTCTGCTTCAACTGGGTGAGACCTGCAGCTGTTATCTTCACATTGCCCACAATTGCGGCCACCAGCTCGGGATCAGTACACGCCTTCATCAACTCTTTCTCCCTAGTACTTGCTTCGGGCATGTGGCTAAACAAATTCATGGCCGTTTTTGCAGCTACACGAGTAAAAAAAAAATGAACGAAACCAGTCAGTCTACACAATAAAAGAACCAGATGTGTTCAGAAACATTTACTAGTCCACCTTTTAATAAAAGAAAACATAAATAAACTCCCATCCTAGTAATGCAGATCAAGTTCCGAGCACAAAATTTTGCGGACGAATGCAAATGGGATCGTGAATTTACCTTTGCCTCTCTTCAGAGACCCAGGAATTATCTTGACATGATATTTGTAAGACTGGACTGAGCTATAAGGACCACAGACAGGAACGGCATATAAGAGAATATCACTGGACAATGGATTGCCAGTCAAGTAATCCACATCATTTAATTTCTCTCTCTCTTCTTCGCCAATCTCATGGATATCATCTTCCTCAATTGTCACCTTGTCTATCTCAGAAGCAGATTTATCCAAACGCACAGTATGCTCATCTACAACTAAACCATTTGCATGTAAACTATCGTCTTGATGCTCATGACAGTCCCGGGACAGATGGCCTGGCCTTTTACATTTATAACATATTTTTAGAGCATCTTCAGAACCTGCCAGATTAAGAGATTTGATGTCATACCAAAAAAACAAAAAATTAATAGAATTCCATTTAAACATGGTTCTAATAAGAAACAATCAATGCCAACATCTTGGTGGAATTATAGAGGACACAAACATCACATACAGTTTATAACACTAATGAACGGTTGAAGAATGAAGCTCGCATACCGGGTTTCTTATCATCAGCTGGAGCTGTATTCTCATTTTGCAAATCCTCATCTTTTCGTACTCTTCCAGAAGACTAAAAATTCACAAACATTGTCATTTAGATTGATTATAATGGGGTAACTTCCAAGAAATACAATTCCAAAGGGTGCGGCTGATTTTCTCACATCCAATGTGGACAGCTATATAAAGATGCATTTGATTTATAGTTATGCACATACAAAGCTACAGGTGGACATACAACAAATGCATGTGTGTAACAATAAATATACCAACATTAAAAAGGCAGGAAACCCGTAAATCATCAAATTTAAAAGCTTAGACTCAAATTGGGAGAGAGAACAGAAATATATGGGCTAGAAGAAATCAATTGGTTACGATGATTAATATACGGATGGTGCAAGTTAATGTTCTCACAGCTAGTAAAGCCATACGGATCCTTCTTTCTTCCTCATCCTGATCGGCATACTTCTCTTTAATCTTCTTGAGTTTACCCTTCTGTCCACGACTAACTTTTCCACCACCGGACTTCTTATCATGACCTTCCTTTTCAGGCTTACTGGTAGAAACATCATGTTGTTTCAATTGTTCGTTTTGCACCTCAGCATGTACTTCATGAACACTGGTCTGGCCTTTCTTTAGTTTTCTTCTTTCAGCTTTTGAAATATAAACTTTATCCTTTCCTGCAGCTTTATTCTCTTCAACATAATTTTCTACCAAATCAACTGGAGAAGATTCGACTCTATAATTTTTAACAGGCATAGCTGCCGATCCAAGCCCAAGAGCTCTATCGATGAGATCCTCAAGTTGTGGGGTGGCAGACGCAACAACATTTACAACATCAGCTACAGTCTTACATTCAGCATCGTTAAAGGTCCTCCTGTCTTTCTTGGGAATCTCATGTGCGTCCTTTTCTTTAGCATTGGTTGTAGGTAATCCTTTCTGAGAAGACAGAACCTCGGATAGATCTTTCAAATCTGGTTCATGAATATGTATAGATGAATCAGGACTAGTTTTCATTTCTTCTGCTAGTTCCTTTCCTGGTTCAGTATCAGATATCTCTTTTAGAGGCCCACTTTCATCAACATCATTCATCCCTTCCTCCTCACCTCTTACCCTCCTCTCATTGAGATGTGAACCCAAGGAGCTCTCATCCATGCGGAATAACAACCCAAAACCCATAATTAGAGGGTGTGGAGGAAGAAAGTTCTTCTTCCCACGAATCATGAAACTCCCAACTGTCAGATACTCCCCTGTAGGAGCAGTTTTACTCACCTGGTGAGGATGAACCCACCAAGCACTAGTGACAATCTTTGAATCCCATGCCTGGCTGTGACAAACCTATACAAACATGTCAGTAAAACAGTTCAATAACACAACAAACTAATATAAAAACAAAACCATTACAGGAAGGTCAAAGACTTACTGTGAAGCATCCTGCCTGGTTTAAAGTAAGTGGAGGTACTGGTTGTTCAGGTTTATGATTCTTTATCACTGTACTAGAAGCCCCATGCAACTCTGCGTGAACATACCTGTTAAATGACCAAGATGAGCAGAGCAGTATCAGCATATATGTAAAACCTTTAGGGTATGTTTGGATGAGGCACTTCAAAGTACCAAAGAATTAACACCATATCACTAAGAAATGCATTACCAACAATTGAATAGTGCTAAAGGAGCGCATGCACCACATGAGCATAACAAAACCAAGAAACAAGGGATTTCCAAAGTAACACTACTTACAAATCTATCTATATGTATTGCATCTTATCATGTTTGAAATTCCTTGGTACTTTGAAGTTCCTCATTTTTAACAAATTTAGCCTAAATCCTTGGGTACATCAAAGTTCTTTATCCAAACATAGGCTAAAGATAATATAAATAAAGTTTCATGCAACCAAATGCTTGGAAACGTGGTATTGACCAACAAAGCATTCCCTCTAGCATTAACTTGACAAGAAATTTAATCATCCACATTTATGAACATGGCTGTGATTCTCCTCTCTGAGATTAGTATGGACAAGGAACCATGAAATGTGAAAATAATATGGAAATATAAATGGAAGAAAGAAAGAAACTAAGAAAAAAGAAACAGTAAAAGCAGTCTCTAACCATAGAGGAGTTTCTCGAGAAGAGAAAGACATAGAGTGAAACTAAACATGGAGATCGTTCTAGTACCCCAAAATGGACATGGTAAAATAAACCAAAGTAAATTATGCAAAATAAGATCCAGGAACAATTCCCCCTCGTGGTCATAAACAAACAGCCCTAAATCAAAATAATAGTACAATTGAACCTACAATTATTATTATTATTTTGGCAGTGCTAGTGGACTTGGATTAAATTTAACCATATTTACGCCATAGTAACTAAATAATTGACTTACAGATCTCCTTTTGACATATAGCGCTTGGCTATCATCTCATTTTGTTGAGCATCGCGACCACTGATAACCAAATAGTTCTCACTGCTGATAAACCAGTTAAATTTCTCAAACCAGTGAACCTTGCGCATATGTGAAATGGTAGCAACAGCTTTTTCCTGCACATATTTGAAACAAAATGTGATTATGAACTGGAAAACAATTATCTTCTAAGATAACTACGTTAGATTTTTTTTTTCTTAAAAAATATAGTATTAGATTATAGTGGCAAATATCTACCCTAATTCTGTTCTCTCTTATATTTAAGCTTCCCTGTACTGATGTTAACATTAAAAGGTATAGTAATTTTCTGTGTATTCAATTAATTAGAATTGTGTACAGAAGTTCTTTAAATAGACTCTAGAGAGCTAAGCTAGGTAAGTACATCTTAGACTAACTAGGAAAGAATCAAGTAGATACAAATTTACACAGGAAAGAATCATAGGTGATTTTGTCGACTTAGGCCCAGCAGATCAGGGAGATTGACTCTCCTGTGATGGGCTGGGATCTTTATCACGCCCCCACAAGACGGTGGTGCCGTCGGCAACACCGATCTTGGATCTAGTAGTTGAAAACGTGGTCTGGGCAGAGCTTTTGTGAGGGCATCAGCAAGCTGGTCGTCCGTGGAGATATGGGAGACGTCGAGTAGACCACGGCTGACTTGTGTGCGAACAAAGTGATAGTCGATTTCAACATGCTTCATGAGAGTGTGAAGCGTGGGATTGGAGCAGTAGAACGTAGTACCGATGTTGTCGCATGAGATGGTCGGCTTCCCTGCTGTTGAGATGCCCAGGTCACGCAGCAAGGCTTGAACCCACATAAGTTCTGCAGTGGTGGAGGCCACAGCACGGTATTCAACCTCTGTAGAGGACCTGGAGACAGCGCGTTGTTTGCAGGAGCTCCAGGAGATAAGATTAACACCCAAGTAGACAAGGTAGGCAGTAGCGGATTTGCGGTCTTCCGGGTCGCCAGCCCAATCCGCATCAGAGTAGGCATGCAGGGTGTGATAGGAGTGGGAGACTGGATGCAAGTGATTGGTGGAGGCACGGTGCAGGTGTAGCCCAAAGAACAACGTGCCCTTCAAGTACCGTAGTACCGTTTGAGAGCCTGCCAATGCTGCTCAGTTGGAGCATGCATAAACTGTGACAGTTTGTTCACAACAAAGAACACATCTGGCCGTGTGAGACTTAGGTACTGGAGACTGCCCACTATTTTCCGAAAGGGAATGGCATCAGTGGGTGGGGAGCCGTCCTGCAACATGAGAGTGGGGGAGACAGCCAGGGGAGTGGAGACAGGTTTGTCACCATCCATGCGTGCCATTGTGAGAAGGTCCTGAATGTATTTATGTTGGGACAAAAACAGACCAGTGGCTGTGGGCAGAACCTCAACTCCCCAAGGAAGTAGTGAAGGGCTCCCATATCCTTGACCGAAAAATCGGGCAGCCAAGGTATGGATGAACTTGGAGATTAGTGCTGGGCTGTTTCCTGTCACAATTAAGTCATCAACATAGACAAGGAAGTAGAGGACAGTAGAAGCTTGCTTGAGAATGAAGAGTGATGCATCAGATGGTGCTGGGGTAAAACCGTGGGACACTAAGAAGGATTGCAGCTCCTGATACCAGGCCCGGGGGGCTTGCTTCAGGCCATAAATTGCTTGCGAAGCTTGCAAACATAGGATGGGTGTTGAGAATCAACAAAGCCCGTGGGTTGTGCCATGTGAACATCCTCATGAAGGGTGCCTTGAAGAAAGGCATTGTTGACGTCCAGTTGGCGTATGGACTAGGCCTGAGTAACAGCAAGGTGAAGGACAGTCTGGATGGTGGTGGGTTTGACTACGGGGCTGAAAGTGGCTGAGTAGTCCACCCCTGGCCGCTGGTGAAACCCCTTGGCAACTAAGCGGGCTTTGTACTGGTCCACAACACCCGTGGGAGTGCGTTTGATCCCAGGTGCCATTCCGAATAAGGGCATTCATCTCTGCTGACATTGCTTGGCGCCAGTGAGGATCCTTGACAGCCTGAGATACACAAGTGGGCTCAACCAATGGTGAGATGGATTGGGTATTTGTGGCCAAAGGCATAGCTGGGTAAGGGCTGTATAGTGCCAGTTTGGGTGCGGGTTAGCATAGGATGAGTGCGGGTGGGTAGTTGTGGTGGGGAAAGGGGAAGGGGGGAGGGGTCGTCGTTTGGTGAGAGAGGAGGGGAGGTGTTTAGTGGTGCAGAAGAGGGTTGAGAAGGGGGCTGCGCCGGCTGTAAGTGCGGAGGGGAGGGGGGTCGGGGGCTGCAGGTGCAGGGGGCGGATAGGAGGGCTGCCAGGGGCTGGGATGGTGGGAGGCAGTGACGGAACTGCTGCAGGAGGTGCTGCTGCTTCAAGGCAGGGCTGGAGTGCTGTGTCTGAGGGGTCCAGAGGGACTGTAGGGGTGGCGGGCGAGCTAGCAGGTGCTGCTGGTGAGCTGGCAGGTGCAGTGGTGTCGAATGAAGGAAGGTAAGACACTGGAGAAAGTGTGGACAGCCAAGCATCAAAGTTGGCAGAAGTGACATGAGGGAGATGGGAGGAGATGAAAGACCTGGGAAGGTGTTTTCATCAAATTGAACATGGCGGGAGACAAAGAGCTTGTGAGAGGAAGGATCAAAACAGAGATAGGCACTCTGATTGAGAGAGTAGCCCAGGAAAATGCAAGGAGTGGAGTGAGGTTGCAATTTGTTGGAGTTATAAGGTCGCAGCCAAGGAAAATAGAGACATCCAAAGGTACGAACTTTGGTGTAGTTGGGTGGCTGGTTCAATAGAGCAGTGAATGGAGTGGTGTGTTGGAGGTTGGAAGCCGGTTGATGACATATACAGCAGCCTTGAAGGCATACGGCCAATAGGTGAGGGGGGGATTGGCTTGATGAAGGAGGGTGAGGCCAGTTTCAACAACATGGCGGTGGCGTCGTTCAGCAATGCAATGCCATTATGTTGGGGGGTGTAAGGAGGGGTGAGAAGATGGTTGATGCCATGAGTGGTGAGGAAACTTTTGAGTTTGACAAATTCCCGACCACCATCAGTGTAGAGCGATGCAATGGATGTGGTGAAGTAGTTTTCAACCCGTTTTTTAAAGTCAACAAAAGTGGCAAAGACATCAGATTTCCGTTTAAGAGGATAGAGCCAAGAATACTTGGTATAATGGTCTACAAAAATGAAGTAGTAGGAAAAACCATCAGGGGAAGGATACGGGGCAGGACCCCATACATCATAAAAGAGTAATTGAAGTGGGCGGGTGCTAGTGAGAGAAGAGACACCAAAGGGAAGCTTGTGACTTTTATTGCATAAACAAGAAGGACATACAAAATTGATAGTTTTGGGGGGTACATTTAGAGAGCAGAATTTAAGAACAGATTGGAGAATTTTTGGGCTAGGATGGCCGAGACGACGGTGCCATAGGTGAGGAGAGACCACCACACCCACCAGAGCTTGAGGTTGTTAATGGGAAGAGGGAGACCACTCGTACACACCATCCCTACTCCGGCCTTGAAGCAGGATCGCCCCTGTGCTGAGGTCCTTCACATGAAAACAATCAGAAAAGAATTCAATGGAAGTATGGTTAGTTTTGTTGAGCTGGGAAATGGATATCAGATTGCGAGTCATATGAGGAACACAAAGGACGTTACTAAGTTGGAAGGAGTGGGAGGAGGGGAGGGAAGTATTACCAGTGTGGGTGATTTGCAACCCCTTACCATTGCCAAGAAGAATCTCATCGGGACCATGGTAATGAGTGGCCTCAGAGAGCTGTTGAGGGTGAGGTGTCACATGATGGTAGGCGCCGGAATCAAGGAGCCAAGGCGAAGAGGAGCTCTGGACAGTTGGATTAGCCACAAGGGGCTGAGAAGATGAGTGCTGGAGTTGGGGACAGCGCTTAGCACTGTGGCCTTGGGTGCCACACCATTGGCAAAACCCACGATAGCCACTGCCAAGGTTGCTGTTGGACTTGCGCTGGTTGTTGTGGGGCGGTCCAGGGCGCTGGGTGGCGTTGGCTGTAATGGTGGTGAGAGATGGGTAAGGGGCAGCTCTGTTGGCTGCGGTTTCATGCTAAACTAGCATGTCATGCAGATTCTCAAAGGGAACAGGAGCATCCCTGGATCTGATAACAGCAGCTAGATCTTTGAATTCTAGGACAACGCCATTGAGAACATGAAGTAGATCATCATCAGACAAGGGCGTGTCAATTGCTGCGAGTTCATCAGCAATGGTACGAACCTCCTGAAGGTAATCAGAAACGGGCTGTGAGTCCTGACGAAAGAGAGTTAAACGTTCCTTAAGTCCCAGTACACGAGCCCTGGCTGTGCTCGGGTAGAGACGAGTGAGGTGGGTCCAGGCAGCTGCTGATGTTGGTGCAGCAGCGATGAGGGTGATGACCTGGGGGGACACGGATGCCAAAATGGCATGAAGAAGAAGCTGGTCCTGGCGGATCCAGAGGGCACGAAGTGCAGTTTCTATAGCAGGTGGGCAGGGATGGCTGCCATCCACATAACCCATGAGGTCATACCCACAGAGGAGAGCATTGAACTAGGCACGCCATGGAAAGAAAGTGGTGGAGGTGAGTTTGACAGGGAGCTGAGCAGCTGTGTTGATGTTGATGAGGGAGGGAAGAGTAAGGTGGGTGATGTCGGTTGGTGGTGGTTGGATGTTGGTGGCGGCTACTGGATTAGGGTTTTGGGCGGCTGCTGGATTAGGGCTTTGGGTGGGTACGGGATTAGGGTTTTGGGCGGCCATTGAATTAGGGTTTACCTACGGTTTGCTCGGTGGAGCTTTAGTGCTCTGATACCATAAAAGTTATAGTAATTTTTTGTGTATTCAATTAATTAGAATTGTGTATAGAAGTTCTTTAAATAGACTCTAAAGAGCTAAGCTAGGTAAGTACATCTTAGACTAACTAGGAAAGAATCAAGTAGATAAAATTTACACAGGAAAGAATCAGAGGTGATTCTATGGACTTAGGCCCAGCAGATCAGGGAGATTGATCTCCTGTGATCGGCTGGGATCTTTATCAAACATTATGCTCACATCACACAAACACGCGCACACAATATCATGCTCGTATCCCCTATTAGCATCACATACACCAATGTATTGAAAATTCATAAGAGTTTTTAATCTAAGTAGTCATAATATAGTCGTGCTAAAGCTGGTAAAGCTCAATCTAACAGAGCTTGATGAAGATCATCAAAAACCAAAAGCATACCATGCTGGATATCCATGTTCAAACTTCACGGCATTATGGAAACTATTTAAAAATATTTCAAAGCACTATGGAAGGTGATTCTACCTGTGACAGTTGGAGACGAGTCTTCCTCTCGGCAGCTTTAAATGCTTTTTCATGCGCTGTTACAGTCTTCTCCTGCTTGGTTTCCTGTTTCTTCTTTAGTTCATACCACCTCCTAGCATTGGCATGTGCTGAAAGCGCTAAATCAACTTCCACCTATGGGAGAGAAGAAAGGTAATGAAAGCAGAATTTACTGAGACTCATTATTTAATCTAGAGAAGGCACAGAAAATAGAAGATTCAAACACACCTTATCTGCAGGGAGAGTCTTCTCATCATCATCCATTTCATCAAGATTGTTGCTCAGGAGTAATGTCATGCAATTCTTTTCTAGCTGAAGCTTGTCAATGAGGGCAGCAACAGGGTTTCCAGATTTCTTCTCCTCCTTCACTGTTCGAGCAATATCCTCCCAACTTGTTCCCCTAGCAAGAGCAACACGAACAGCTACTATAGCAGCATCGACATCATCTAAATTATATTCTATCAGTTCCGCCATTTGAGCGCACTGATCGACTTCTCTCCTTAGCATACGAACACGATTTTCCTGTGTAAAAGGATTGAAATAACTCATATGAAACTTGCCAAGCATATTGCAACAACGAAGGAGACAATGTAACCCCCAGTATAGGTCAACAATGCTATCCTAAACACCTCAACTCTCTCCCTCACACCCATCCAACTACAGAGGGGGAAAGGGTACATGAAATTTCAATTAAACTCGCATCACTACTTAGAAACACTGCACTCAAATCTACCTTCTAATTCCTATAGCATAAGAAACAGGGCGAAACCTGATCCACTCGTATTTTATTAAGCTTCTGGGTGGCAGAGCTCTCTTTTGCCTTTTGCTGTTGCTCTGACCTCTGACTCTCAATTTTGCTATAAAACTCATCCAAAGAAGCATCAAGCGTTTCAAACTCCACATGCTCCCTTGATTTGAACTGGTTCAATAATCTTGGGCAGAATTCATCATATATCTGCCAAAAAAAAAATCATTGTTAAAGTCAAAGTACACACAGCAGAAACCTAAATAGGTAGATCTCCTTCAATGAAATGGTCACGGAGAATTTGCTCGGTAACCTGGCTAGAACTTCCAGGTTCAGATGGGGGGCCATTCTTTCCTGAATTCTTCTGCATCAAAATGTATCCTTCAGGAATTTTTTCGCCTAACATAACATCATATAGCCAGTCCTCAAACTTTGTAACAGCTTCAACCAAAAGCTGAATTGTATTATCATCTAACTTGTTCTCCTTAGAAACTTTACTATTTGGAATGAGGCCAGCATCTAATATCATATGCTCAGAAAGAGCAGGTCCATACCCCAATGCCTCCCCAAGAACATTCTTCAAGGTGGCCTGTTTCGCTTTAGCATCAGCAGCAGTTTTACTTGACTCAGTAGGCTTTGCACCCTTACGACTACCTTTTTTCTCTTTTGGTGCATCAGACACCTTATTTTCACCTTCATGATCCTTAACAGATTCGTTGTTATCAGGTTCCTTGTTATGAGGTTCCTCCGAAAACGTAAGGGTTTCCTGCAACTTTGCAGCAGTAATTCGCTCAAAAACTCGACAAATTTCAATCGGGTAACGATGGCGTGACATGATCGCAACCCCTTTATCGTCGTCCCTATTTAATGAGAGAACATACCACCTAATTAATATTTCTAATAAAAGTAAAAGAAAACAAAATGATGAGAAGTTTTCAGTTTTGTCTTCGTGAATAAGCGAGCACAATCAGAACTTGTAAGACAGATAATAGTGAATCAATAATCATGCAACAGCAGGTAGACTTATCACTCATAACATGGCAAGTTGATGTGCAAGAATGTGATCATAGTTTATTACTAAATAATAAAATGACAGAAATAAATGTTACTAACCTGTGGGAACGAAGAAGCGTCATTACCATAAAATCAGAATCGGCAAGAATCACGTTTCCTTGGGCATATAGCTCCAATATAACATAGTAGGCGTTAGCACCCAGCCCAAATTGGAATAGGACAATCTGAGAAAAATTTTACAAAAATTAGACAAAATACAAAATTACAGACAGTTGGTGAGAAAAATGGAAGATTGAAAGAAGTCAAAAGGCAGGAATGTAATAACCATACCCGATCATATCCCAGTTGCCGTACATCCTCAAGCCTTCTTGTGCGTATATGCTTTCTCAATTTGAGTGTAAACCCAGAGGGAGTACTACTTTTGTCCCTACACAATATTGAATGCCCGAAAAGGGAAAGAAAGCCAGAAAATCAAGAACTTGTATGAATTATCTGAAAATTATAAACTCAAGTTACTAACACGCATGGCATAGGATACCTAACATAAGCTGTAGTGTGCAATCTAACACCACTTTCCATCAATAGAAAGACCTTCTCGCTCTCACCCGATTCGGTGACACCGCTGCTATTCATAAGCTTCAGCAAATACGTCTGCAAATCCCAATTTAAAATCACATTTCGGAAGCAGAATTTAAATTCGACTCTAAAATGATTAACATAGGATTTAAGGATGACGGGGAGAAGGACGAATACCTTGGGAGAAAGATCATATACGTTGGCGCAGCGCATACCGATGAGCCGCCGCAAGCACTTCACCTCGGCAGCCACATCAGCCGTGTTCATGCGTACCTTCACCATCGTTGCCTTCCACCTCTGGCTTCTGTGGTCGGCGGTGTTAATTGGCTTTCTGGGCAAAGGATGAATCAAAAGGGATTCAAAGCGAGTGACAAGATAGGCAAAAAAGCAAATGCACTAAATATTAAGCAGGTATTAGCTTTTTAATGGGAGGCCGAGGAATCCCTAAAATCGACCATGGATCCGTTTTAAACTATATTTATTTAATATTTAATTCGATAAAAGTTAAGTAGTTTAATAAACAAAATTATTTAGTTAATAACAGTTTAAATTTAGATTTTTATTTTGAAAATTCGTTAAATTCATAAAGGATATTAATTTTTATTAATTTTTAAATTTATTATTAATACAAAATAAAAATAATAAAAATAAAATGATATTTAGATATACATATATAAGTACATGTATACAGAGTATAATAAACGATTATTAAATAGTAATATTTGTTTGATAAATTTTAATATAACGATAATTTTTGCAATCCAATTTTCCGCAAGCTAAATATGTAAAATTTTGAATATTGATTATTCTATTTTTTTATCCTTACTTTTTTTCTATACCCTTGATTTTTTTAATTCCTAAACGGTTTCAAACAATTCCGATCCAAACCGAACTTTTAGTAACGGTTCAGATCGAAACAGTTTTATTTTTAATTTTAGAAAATCCAATTTTGTCGAACAGTTAAGATTTTTAACAGGACCCTCTCCGGAATTCTCATCAATTCACGTGAGAGAACCTGCACCCCTCTAACACAAACATTGTAAAATGACCAAAGTACCCTCAACCCAAAATAAACATATCTACACCGTGTCAGATAAGGGATAACAACCATAACCTACTCAAAATAACCAGTGACACGACTCATCCCCCAATCCCCCCCTGGATTAAGGGATGTGTCATGCTCCCGTCTAACCCACGTGTGACACGAAGGCTAAACACCCGTCTAACCCACGTGCGACACGAAGGCTAAACACCCGTCTAACCTCCATGTAACACGTAAGCTCGATAAGGGATCCCAGGTCAACGGTCCAAAAACAACTTCCGGCTTCCCAGAGTGCGTAAAAACCACCGTAGATCGTGTGTGATGTCTCAGTCGCAACAACAACAACCTGCATCGTATCAACCTAAAGGGCATCGAAAAACCAGAAAAGACTGTGAGTGGACAAAAATAAAGAAGTTTATAAAACAGTTTATAAGAAAAAGACTTTTATGACCTCCACGTAAAACCTAATGCATGCATTCGAAAACCATTTCATTTCCAAGATATGAAAAACGTTTATGAAAACTAGAAATCATTTTCGTTTCTCAAATCCCATGTAACGACCCCTCCCGAATTCCGAGATTAGATTAGAGAATAATGAAGGATTAGTGAGGTTATTCTGTGATTAGTTAGGCGAAATCGACCGGACGGTGTAAAATGAACGTTTTGCCCTTGGTCGTGGGTAAAATATTGACTTTTGACCCGGGAGGTCCGATGGCCGAGGGCCGAGGACAGGTACGTAGATCTGTCGATACGAATCCGTAGATAGGCGGTACGCCGAAATCGGACGTCAGACGGAAAAGTTATGGTTCACGGAAGTTCAATTGAACTATGCACGCATTACGAGACGGAGATGATGTAGCAATATCTGATTGGGCAGATATTTAAGTGGGACCCATGGATAAGTATTGGTCATTATCCCTAAAAAGTGGATCTAACTAATCAAATATTATTATCCTAAATTATTTTATAATTTAATCTCACCCACTTCCCATCTCCACCCTTCATCTATATCTACCTCTCCCATCCTGGCCGTCCATATCCTTATCAACCATCATCCTTCAGCCTTCATATTTGCTTCTCCAAACTCGATCACCATTTGCACCCCACCCTCAAAACACACGACACAAACACACCACAACACATCACCATCATACTTGCATCCATATGTTCGTGTGAAAGGATAGTGAGAGACTGAGAGTGACAAGGACGACGGGGCACGGCGGTCCACGGCGGGGGTGAGTCAAAACCGAACCCGAGAACCCATTTTTATTTTCAAAATTTCAAGTTGAGTTTTGGTTGATGTTTTAAGTTACTTTCGATTCTATTGAGACCTAGGGACCAAGGCAACTCGATGAGGATCGATTTTGATGGAAATGGATGGCTAGAAGGATTAGAAACCGAGCTTGAGGATCAAGCTTACTGTTTGATCATGGAATGTGAGTTTTTAATGATTTTTCATGTTCTTTGGAGTCATAGATGGATAGGAAGTGAGTAGAGGAAGGTCTAGGAATTGAAAGGGGAAAGATTGGATAGAAAATGAGTGAGATTGGACACTAAACAGGCCACACCGGTCGGGTCCGGTTCAAAAACAGAGAACCCGGTTCACCCAAGGTTAGGGGTGACACTGTTCACCAGCGCGTGGCTTTCACGCGCAGCCCCTTTGTGTAACACCCCGGAAATTCGTAGATTGTAATATTGTAAAATATTGAATAAAATGACATTTTTACCCCTACGAATGGTTGGGTCAAATTGTAGACTTTTTGATTGGTGGGTCAAACGGACCTTGACCGATGGCCGTGACGTAGTTCGGGACGTCACGAGTCCATTGACAGGTGGCACGTCCAATTCGGACGAACATGGGAGAAGTTGCGACGTTCGGAAGTTCAGGGGCATTACCATAATTTGGACGAAATAAGGGAAAAAGTTTACTTTTTGAAATACCGTGAATTTTCACACGACCCGAAGACCGTTGGATTCGTCTCGATGCCCTGAGTATAACGACAGGCGGCACGCGTGAAACGGACATCGGATGACCGAGTTACGGGTCACGGAAGTTGGAGGGCAGTTTGGTAATTATTGCACTAAGGGGCAATTTGGTCTTTTTCACCACGGGTTACTGTAGCAACCGTGGGGGACATTGGCTGCACCACCTTGTGTGGTGGTTCTGAGTATCCCCATTTGATTAATCAGTAGTGGGCTGGTTAGTAGGTATTGTTTATGTCGTTATCGGAGTGTATAGTGCAGTAGCTGTGTTTATATTACATTTCTGGCTTAGTATAATGCTTGTGGTATATTATATGTATTTATGGTTTTTAAATGCTTGCATGCATGTTTGGAAAACGGAGGGGTAAATTGTATATTTTACTTATTAAACTGTTTTATAAACCTGAGTTTCGGCCCACTCACCCTTCATGTTTTGGTAACCCCTTCAGGTCGTGCTGCTGAGGTTGGTGAGGACCCCGAGGCTGAGGCATAGATTTCGTACTGCGCACCTGAACCTGTAACACCCCGGAAATTCGAGGATTTGAATATTGTGATTTAATGTATGAATTGACATTTTTACCCTTGTGAATGGATGGCCAAATTGTTGACTTTTTGATATGTGGGTCAAATGGACTTTAACCTATGACCGTGACGTAGTTCGGGACGTCACGAGTTCATAGACAGGTGGCACGTCCAATTCGGACGATCAGGGAAAAAGTTATGACTATCGGAAGTTCAGGGGCATTACCGTAATTTGGACATTTTGGGGCGAAAAGGTTGACTTTCGTTAGACAACTAATTTTCACGCGACTCAAGGACCCTTAGGTAGGTCTCGACGTCCTGAGTCTGTAGACAGGCGGCACGCCGAAATCGGACTTCGTACGAGGAAGTTATAGTCAGAAACGTGAAATCGGGAGGTTCGTGTCTCGGTTTTCGTGTCAAATATTTTATTCTGGAAATCTAATTGGAGGACACCTGGTGAGTGACAAGTGTCACTCACCCATTGGTTAGATTGGATCAAGCTCCACTAAGCATTTATTTAGGATTTAAATCACCTTTTAATCACAGCCCTTGATCTGAAAATCTCCAGATCTAATCCTCACCATTGAATCTTAAGTCAGATTCAATCCTGGCCCTTGATTTCATTTCATATTCTGTTTTAAAACCCATGTGACATTACACTTACATTTTCATTCTCTCAACCCGATTAGCACGGTTACCTCTTGGAACAACTCACCAGCACCTCACCACTCAACCTCACACCCCAGGCAGCCAACAGCCACCCCCAGACGCCGGCCACCACTCCACAGCCACCCTGCACGGCCGGATTTCCCCCAGACCCGAGAAGAAACCCGAACAACCCAAACCACCCAAACCATCCAAACCTTCACACTTGGATTCGAACCAACGTATGGTTGGGTTCACTGTGACGACAGGACGACCCAGAACTGAACTGGACGGCGTACGGCGGCGACACGGCGGCGGTAGGACGAAAAACCCGTGAGTGCCCGATTTCATTCCCTGCTTCGAAACGTCAGTTTTTGACGTTGAAATTGTTTGGTTGTTTGTATGACACACTTAGGGGACCTAGACGACCAGTTTGAACCAAGGACCATGGCTGGAAACTCGACGACTCGCCGGAGAAGATAACGAGAACCGACAGCTAACCTTCCCGTCGATTTTCAGGTAGTTTATTCAACCTAGAATCTAGTTTTATTTGCACAGAACCATAGATGAGGTAGAGACGAGTCTATAGGAACAAATCTCACCTGAAATGATGGTCGGAATCACGATTTGTGATCGGGTCGAGCCATGAGTCTGCGGTGGCCCGGTTCTCTGACCAGGTTACTGTAGCTGATGACATCATCATGCTGACGTCAGCAGTGACATCATGATGACGTCATCATGTCAGAAAACTGTCAGACCAGGGACCAATGGACTGCTGACACGTGTCCTCTGACACTGTCAGTGATGACGTCAGCAGTGACGTCATGCTGACGTCAGCAGTACTGTAGCACTGTTGACTAGAGGGTTGACCAGGCGCGTGGGGGCGCGTGTGAACAGTAATTTTGGTGGGACCACCACCATTCTTTAGGTTTTGACGATCCGGATCCAATGGCGGTGGTTTCGGGTCGATCGGAGATAATTAAGTTGGTCAAAATGAGGTTTATTGCCTTGGGAAGTGCGTTCGGGCGGCTTTTCCGGGCCGGTTTCGGTCTAGGGTTTCATGGTTAAATGTTAGGGGTTTGTATTGACCTTTACGTATACTTTGGACATGACAGGGATTGTACAATTGTAACCGGACGAGGGTATACGCTCGGTTTTCAGCAGGATTGTACTGTGAGTGGGCCGTTTTCTTAAACGCTTGCGTGCATAAATGTTTTCTGGTTTATTATACATATTCACATGCTAAAAACAAATAATGGTTTTGATGATATGGAAATTATGGTTATGGCACGTTTCACGGTATTTGGGCTTGAGACCCGTCTGATGAAACTTAATGATTGGTTCGGATTTTATCTATGTAAATATATGCTTTGCATGTGGATATCAATAAAATGTATTTGGTACTGCACTGTATAGATTCATCCATATGATACTGTCTCCTCCGGATGAGGTACCCCGGAGAGGTCACGGACGTCTAGAACGTCCAGCGTCTATGACGCTAAGCATCGGGGATGCTGTACCCGAACGGGGTTCGGGGATTGAACTCGGAATTGAGACCCGAGTGGCACGCGTAGCCTTGTGATTGTGACCTTATTGGACGTCAGGGAAGTCAGACATCAGGGATGTCGGATTGGAGTGTATAGTGCAGTGGCTAAAATTATACTTATGGTTTTATTACATGCCTTATGGTTCATATTATATGATTTATGGTTTTAAATAATGATGCATGCATGTTTGGAAAATGGAAGGGGTAAATTATATGTTTTACTTATCAAACGATTTTATAAACTTGAGTTTTGGTCCACTCACCCTTAATGTTCTGGTAACCCCTCCAGGTCGTGATACTGAGGTAGAGGAGGAACCTGAGGCCGAGGCATAGATCTACTTCTGCGTACCTGAACCCCTGCTGGTTGGTTTACCCGCATGTTTATGTTAGAGTCGTGCTCGCAACTTGTAATTTTGGATTTCATCCCTTGTCTAACATCTGTTTAATTCGGATTTGATGTATAACTTTAATTTGGTTATTTGTGCATTTGATGTTTTGAGGTTAAAATTGGTATGAATTATTGGATGTCAGACGGGAGCAGGGCACGTCCCCTTGTGGTCCCTGTGGGATCGGGGCGGGTCCTGTCAGAACCCCTGTCGGGTCGAATTACCCGCAGGATTTTTCTAGAGTCGTGCTTGGATTTTATATTTTGGACTGTATCCCTTGTCTGACATCTGTTAAATTTGGTTTTTGTATGACTTTATATTTCGGACATTTATGCATTTAAGATTTTAAGGTTAAAATTGGAATTTTGGTTCGGGTGTCAGACGGGAGCAGGGCACGTCCCCTTGTGGTCCCCGGTGGATCGGGGCGGGTCCCTGTCACTTTGGGCGGCACATGAGGGCGTGTGGAGGGTCCTTTGGGGATTACTTCAACATGACTTTTAATCTATTCGATGCAACGAACATTTTGGGACTGATTTCGTGTCGATCGGACACCATCTCGATATTGTTCGGGATGTCCAAAGGTTTAGGATTGAGTTTAAAAATAGTTAAAAATTCGGGAAAATTACGTGTCAGGACCCACCCCGGTTTCACACCGAAACCCGAGGTAAATCCCGCTCCCGTCTGACTCCCCGACACAAGACCCAAGTAAAACTCACCTAAACCTAGTCAGACGCAGGAGTAATTACAAAATGTCCCAACTACTTATCGTTTACAGAGCATAGCACTAAATTACAAGGAAAATAAAAACTGATAAAGTACACGCACACAGAAGCCTTTAAACTCTTCTAGGATCCCTCACGTCACTTCTATGCCTCGGACTCTGCCTCAACGTCAAGACCCCGCGCTCGCTCCACAACCTGGAGGGCAATTTAAAACAGAAGGTGTGAGTGGACCAGAAAGTACAAAAAGTTCAAAACCATTTTATAAGAAAACCGAGTTTAACCCTCCGTTTTGAAACCACATGCATAACCAACAGTTATGAACACAGTTATAAAATAATCATTATGAAACATCATAAGAAACAAACACACTATAAAATATCATAAGAAACTATAGCATGGGTATCAGAAACCGTATCAAATCCTCATTTCCCGATCGAACCTGCTGGACCTATCCGAGTCTTTAAACTCCCGAGTCTTTAAACTCAATCCAGGCCTTAATCATATCCGAGTCTTTAAACTCCCAAGTCTTTAAACTCAAGGCCTACGGGGGAAATCAATACATATCCGAGTCTTTAAACTCCCGAGTCTTTAAACTCAATCCGGGTCTTTAAACCCAATCCGGCCGGTCCCCCGTCACATATATCCGGGTCTTTAAACCCAATATCCAGATCCAGCAAATCCAATCCAAAACCATTTTAAAACCATTTTCCAAATCCTCATCCAAACCCGAATCCGAAATCACTGGTCCGAAGCCCTTCCAGCGTTCAGAACCGTCATTCCGAACCCAAATCCGGAGTCCACTTTCCAACGTTAAAACCAACTTCCATTTCCGAAATCCGTTTCTAAAACCAAAAACCTTTATTATCGAAATCATGTTCCAAAATCCCTTATAACCAATGCAAACCACTTATCAATTGCAAATCCCAAAATCATTGCATCCATTTCAGAAACAAACCACTTTCTCGTAAAACGTGCTAAAAACCGAACTTTCTCGAAAACCGTGCAATTATGTAAAATCAACCAGGCATATCCGATAAACATAAAATCATAATTAAAACCATAAAACAATTATAAAAAAACAGTTATGCATGCTCGAGTTTAGAGAAAGGGTCCACTCACAGTACTGAGCCCTACTCGCGTCCCGAATGTCCAGCCCGTTCCTCGGCTTCCTCGGGAAATCCCGATCCTGTCAAACACCGTCAAATTATATCACTAATACGTCTACGACACAACTACCTAATTTCCTTAAAATTCCCCGAACCAAAGACTTAAAACCCGGGACCCTAAACATTCACCCTCGCGGAACTACACTCAAACGACTTCCGATTGACTCGAAACCAACTCCATTGAACTCACCACAACTCCTAGACCAAAAGTCCTGTTGACCGCTTCTCCATACGCCGCCGCACGCGCCCCCACGCGCCGCCCAAAGTGGCTGCGCGTGGCCCTCACGCGCCAGCTACAGTACCATCGTCAACCTCCCGTACTGTGCTGAACCGGCCGACGTGGCTTGGACCGGCGAGAGGCATTCTCCACCGTCCGGCCACCATTTCAGTCCCTTCTTTCACCAGCAGCTTCGTCCAGACACCACGAATCCATTCCCCAACTTCGTTCACCTCGACACCGTCCCTAGCCCGTCGACTGAACTCAAAACCAGACAGCCCCAAACTCCCCTGCTTCATGATCCAGCCACCCAGCTCACCTCCTTTCACGGTGGTTACACCAAACTCATCCTAGGACTTCACTGAACCTAGACCACACCTCCATTACCTTCGACTCACCCCCAAACTCGTCGACTCACCGTTTGAAGTTTACGGCTAAACAGAGGAACAGAGACTCCACTTCAACCGAGCTCCGCCGTGAACACCCCCCGTCACGGCGACCATCCCAGTCGACACCTAGGACTTCCCTGAACATAACCCTGACCTTCAATCCCATCGACACTAAGCCTAGACTCACGACTTTCGAACTGAAATTTCACGGGAAAACAGAGCAGGAAGCCTCACCTTTCGATTGCAGCTCCGCCGTGCGCACCGCCGCGTGCCACGGTGTTCGTTGGGTCCCCTGCAACCTCCTACAGCTCCCCCTACCTTGGATTGAGCCACCTCACGGCGTAGCCACCACCACAGTCTCACGGCCTCCCTGTTTCCCCAGAATTTTACCGCACCTCCACCGTGCCACCGTGCACGATTCCTCCACCAATTCACGACCACCAGCTCACACTGACCTCCCTGTCTCTCCCTCACTCACCAGAACTCATCACCAGCCACAATCACTCCTCACAAGCTCACTCTGTTTCTGTTTGTGTCGAAGAACAAACACACGGGCACACACAGGTGCACCCCAATTAATTAGGACCGCGCACGTACAGGATTCCACCAGAATCCTCTACACACCTGCCATGTGTCACCATCCCCCATCCAAGCACTCCCACATGGCCCAATCTCAACCGTCCATTCCTTTCTTTCTGCACAAATCCCAATGTGCAGAAAGACCAATTTACCCTTCTTTTTAACTCATTTTACGGTTTCGCCACTAACGTTCTAGACCCGTATCTCACTCATCGTAAGTCCGATGCATACGTGCCGCCTGTCATCGAACTCAGGACGACGAGATCTATCTAACCATCCTAGGTCAACGTACCAAAACTCGTCCGTACAAAAAGTCAACTATTCCCCCTACTTTTCCCAAATTACGGTTAAGCCCTCGACCTTCCGAACATCACAACTTCCTCCTCGGATGTCGGAATCGGGCGTGCCACCTGCCTAAGGATTCGTGACGTCCTAAACTACGTCCTAGTCACTGGTCAATCCCCAATTGACCACCCGAAATAAAAGTCAACGTTTCTGCCCGACCCAGGGGCAAAATCGTCATTCTAGGTTCCCGGACCCCTCGGGACCACCTAACCCTTAATTACCCTCACTAATCACACCTTAATCACTCTAGTAATCTCGATTCTCGGGACGGGTTGTTACATTATGGGACTTCAATGAGAGGTTAATAAGGTAGTTAGTAACCCTCTAGATTGATTTGGACAGGTTTGGGAGTCCCGATGACGGTGATTAGCCCGGGGAGGCTTTATGGCATGCAAATCGAGGCGGCAGTTTAGGACGGTCTGTGAGTGGACCCTGATTTCTAAACTGTGATGCATGCACAAATGTTTTATATGTTTTATGGATATAGTTCTATGATGTTGATTTGGATATTGGTGAATTACATGGTTTCACGCATTTCGAGGTGATTTACGTACTTGCACATAAATCGAGGTTTACAGTTTTGCACTGATTATACGTGCTTATGGTTTTGGAAATGGTTTAATGAAATGATTTTGGATTTGAAAAGGTAAACTCGGGTTCGAGACCCATTTTTTTTGGAAACCCTCGGACTCGAAGTCCATTTAGTTACGTTTTTGGGCCAGAGGCCCAATTGGTTCGTGAATCGATTTCGGATTTGAAAATATGGAATCGGGCACGAGACCCATTTGATTTACGAACTCTCGGACTTGATGTCCATTTGATTTAACAAGGCATCGGGCCGAAGACCCAGTTGGTTTGCGTACCAGGCTCGAGGCCTAATTGGTTTGCGTATCAGGCTCGAGGCCCATTTGACTTACGTATCGAGCACGAGGCTCATTTGGTTTACGAAATCGGGCCCGAGGCCCATTTGGTTTACGAAATCGGGCCCGAGGCCCATCTGGTTTACGAAATCGGGCCCGAGGCCCATTTGGTTTACGAAATCGGGCCCGAGGCCCATTTGGTTTACGAAATCAGGCACGAGGCCCAGTTGGTTTATAAATTCGGGCTTACGGCCAATTATGGTTTACGTTGTGATTTCGGGTCAGGGACCCATAAATGCATTTCCGATTCATGATGGTTTATGGGGACCGGACATGAACCCTTGAAAGGTTTTGAGAATGATTTCAAAATGGTTTTTCATATACCATCCTTATATATTATGGATTGTCTCCTCCGGGGAGGGTCGTTGGCCTGGATGGACTCCGGAGTAGTCATGGAGCACTAACTGGGTGGAGTCGCCCCCGTTGGGTTTCTTACTCCCAGGAAGGCTATTGTGGATTTTAACCCTCAAGGAGTGTCATTGATTTACTGACATTGACCTAGGTGGACACTGGGAAGACTTGGGATTTGAGACCCCGGTAGCACGCGCGTAGCTTTAGATACCGTGAATGGATTGGTTATATGATTTATGATAAACATGATTTCTTGGTTTTACGAAATTGTGTTTTATGGATAATAAATAGATTTAGGTTGAGTTCCCACATATGTTTACTATGTTATGGATTTCTGTAAATGGTTTGGGCAGGGGCTCGTGTGAATTGAATTTACGGAACTTGGGGCTGAGTCCCTAAATATGGTTGTTTAAACATAAGTGGTTTGATAAATGGTTTTACTATGCGTGCATGCTTTTTAGTGAAGAGCATAAAGGTCTTTATGAAATGTGTTTTTATGAACTCTTTTATTTTAGTCCACTCACAGTCTTTTCTGTTTTCAATGCCCTTCAGGTTAATTACTGGTGTGGACTGCAGCAGAGACCAAGACATCACACTGCTCCATCGGATCCTGGCGTACTCTGGAAGCCAGCCGGGCTAACAATTTTAATTTTCCCTGGTCTGACACTCCATGTCAGACGGGATCAGGAGCGTCCCTCGTTAATCCCGGGGGGATTGGGACGGGTCCTGACATCCCAAGCCTCAGCTCAACATCTGAAATCCATTTCAAAACCATCATTATATCACATAAATCCAAAACACATATCAAAACACATTTCAATCAATCGAACCTGCTGGATCTCATATAACCGAGTCTTTAAACTCAAAACACATATCAGGCCTTCCCGGGTAATCAACGAGTCTTTAAACTCCAAGTCTTTAAACTCAATAACAGACCTCAGGGGACATAACAATAACTGAGTCTTTAAACTCACAAGTCTTTAAGCTCAATATCACATATAGGGCGCTCCCCCGTCACATCAATCATCGGGTCTTTAAACCCAAAACCAGATCCAACAAATCCAATTCAAAACCATTTTATCAAATCCAAATCCATAAATCCATTTCCAAATCTGAATCCGAAATCATCAGATTGAAATTCGAATCTAAATCCTGAAATCATATTAAAACTGAAATCTGAAATCATATTTTATCGAAATGGGACTCACGCCTGAATTCACTTTTCAAAATCCAAAATCATATTATCAAATCATTATCAAAACACAATACGTATGACTAGTATAAAATCATCCATCAAATTATCATCAAAGCATAGCATAAATCATGTTTCTCGCAATACGTATAATTACGATAAATCAAATCGAAATATGTGTAAATACATAAATCATAAACACCATAATCATAGATATAGAAATCACATATAGAAAACATATAAAATAGTTATGCATGCAACATAATTTAGAAAGCAAAGTCCACTCACAGATTGTCCTCGCTGCTGTCTCGATATGCGTGTAATACGCTTTTCCCAGCCAATCTACTATCACCGGTGTGATAACTCGGAAATTCAGAAAAGGAAAAATTTGGAAAATTTGAAGGAAATGATGATTTTGCCCCTAGAATTGGGCGAACAGTTGACTTTTGGTTCGAGCAGTCAAACGGACTTTGATCGATGACTGTGATGTAGTTCGGGACGTCACAAGTTCAAAGACAGGTGGCACGTCCGATTCCGACATTCGAGGAGAAAGTTATAATGTTCGGAAGTTCAAGGGTAATTTGGTAATTTAGTTAAAGGGGCAATTTGTTGACTTTTCAAACAACATGGAATTTTCACGTAATTCGAAGACCGTTGGGTAGGTCTCGAAATGCTGAGTCTGTAGACAGGCGGCACGCGTCAATCGGAGTTTAGACAATAAACTTACGGGTCTAGGAACATGAAAGGCATTTTGGTAATTTGTAAGGAAAAAGGGCAAAATAGTAATTGGACAATTGATTAAGAATTGGGACGGGAATTGAGCTGATTCATGCCATGGTATGCCACCCAATGACATCTGTCACTTTGATGAAGCAATTAGTGGCACTAATTAGTGAGAGGTGGCAAGTGCACAGTGTGTGTGTGTGTGTGTGTGTGTGTGTGTGTGTGTGTGTGTGTGTTAGTGTGTTTGGAACAATTGTACAATAAGAGAATTGAAACTGTGTTGGTGTTTTTGAAATGAAAAATAGAGACCAGTAAACCTTGCTTGATCGACCTCCCCAATAACGAATTGAGAGAAAATGAGAACCGGAGAGGAATTGAGAGGATGAAATCGTGTGGAAAAAGAAGGAAAAAGGAAGGAAAAATCCCAGAAAAACTGAAACCCCACCCGAAAACCTTGAATTGATAACTTAAGATCAAATTTTGAATTGGACGATTAATTGATGGAAACAGAGAGGAGGATGAGCTTCTAGAGGTTCAAACGAGTCGAATGGAATTGAAAGTGAAGAAATTGGTGAAGCAATGAGCCCAGACGACACTTGAGTTCAGTTTTGGAAATCCAGTTGAGTTGGAATGGTTAGAGGAGTTGGACGTTGAAATTGAGCTTGGAACTCTGTTTTTATGGATCCTGCGAAGCTTCTGAGTGAATCAATTGAAGAAAAACGATGAGGATCGATGAACTTTGATGAAGGAACATTGTTCAGATGTTCATCGAAAACTTGAGCTCAAATTGACGGATTGAGGTAAGTTCTAATGAAATTGAAGTTACAAAACCATAATTAGATTCATAAGGATGCTTTTGACTGAATCAATTGAAGAAATCGACTGGATTTTGACAGTATTGAATCGGGTCGAACACGCGGGTTGCAGACCCGTTTAACAGAGAAACGGGTGAAGACGACAACTGTAGCAGTTACTGTAGCTGGCGCGTGAGCCTCACGCGTAGCCACTCACGGCGGCCCATGGGGGCGTGTGGGACCGAATCTCGAGGTGAGTTCAACATGAAACTTGTTCCTTATAATGTAACGAACATTTTGGCACTAGTTTCGAGGAAATCAGATATCGTTTCGATAGTGTTCAGTGTATCCGATGTTTTCGTATACGTTTAAAATACCTATTTAAATCTCGAAAAAATTGGGGAAAATTATATGAGGTATATTGAAGTGTGAGTAACCCTCGATATCGATTTTGGACAGGAATTATGATTTTCGGAGTTTACGAAAAAACGTGCAGTTCGGAGGCGAGCCGTTTGGACGGTGTGTGAGTGGACTTTGTTTTTCTAAATTTCAATGCATGCATAATTGTTTTCTATGCTTTATAATTATGATTCATATGCTTATGGTAATTATGATTTTCGTATTTACACGTATTTCGATATGCAATACGTAATTGCACGTATTTTGAGACTATGGTTTCTCCTATGCTTTGATGATGGTTTGGTGGATAATTTTATATGATTTGTGTGTATCATGTTTTGATGATGTTTTGATTATGATTGTGAGTATGATTTACGGTTTTGGCACGTATTTCGAGATTATTACGGATTTGCCCGTTTTACGAGATTTCAAGTATGTTGTGATTTGACCATGGTTTTGATGATTGGAATTTGGGATTTAAAATATGATTTGATTTCAAAGATTTAAAACGGATTTTGGAAAAGGTGATTACGGGTTTGATGCCCAGTTCATAACAGTGGTTTTGATAAACGAGATTTCGGGTTTCGGAAACTTGAAAGTGGATTTCCGGATTTGGGTTTGGAATGGTTATTCCGGATGCCAGCTTACGGAATAATGGTTCCGAATTCGGATTTGGAAATGGATGACGGATATGATTTGGGATTTGAATGTGAAATTCGGACATGAGTTCTATTTCGATAAAATGTGATCTCGGATTTGATTTTGGAAATTAGTTTACGATAGATTCTGAATTTACTATGAATGATATATGGTTTTGGGTTTAAAGACCCGATACTATTGACAGGACCCGTCCCAAATCCCTCGGGATTAGCGTGGGACGTGCCTGCTCTCGTCTGACACGAAGTGTCAGACCAGGGATATTTCCGTCCTTTGTCCAACCGGGGCTATCAGAGTACGCCAGGATCCGAAGGAGGAATGCGATGTCTCGTCTCTGCTACAGCCGCATCCGTGATCAACCTGAAGGGCATTCAAAAAGCAAAGGCTGTGAGTGGACAAAACAAATATTTTAAAAAACATTTTCATAAAAGACCTTTATGCCCTTCATTAAAAACATATGCATGCATTCAAAAACCATTTCTAGGGTTTATGCCCCGTTAAAATAAACCGCCATGAACCATCAAACCATTTGGGCCTTAGCCCAAAATCCCTAAATCAATACATGGGACCTCCGCCCAAACCAAAACACGTGGGAACTCGTCCCAAAACCATCTCATATGGGTCTCAACCCAAAACCAATATGCGAGGGTCTCAGCCCAACGCCATCTCAGTGAAAACTCATCCACATATACATATATACATATATAACCCATCCTAGGCACTTCCAGAGAAGATGCCGACTCGGGGCACACAGCCCCTAGGGAACACATCCCCGATATAGTCACGATGTCTCTATATATATAGTATGCATACTACTCGGGGTCTCACTCCGAGTCTTCTCCCAGGAATTCTCCATCTGGGAGGCTCATCTTCTGACCTAGTCTGATCATCTCTCCGGAATCTGGTTCGGGACCACAACATAACGCCCACTCCTGGAACGGGATCCCTATAGGGATACCCACTCTGATCTGTGGATCGTGACTCTCCAGGTCGACGTCTAGAGGAGACCAATCAATAAGCTCATAAGGAGGGTCTATACATACCAGTATACAAAACCATAAAGCAGGACTCACGCCCGATAACACAAATCAACTGGGCCTCCAACCCTAACATACGACTCAACAGGGCCTCTAGCCCGATTTCACAATAACTGGGCATCGAGCCCGATATCTCAGGGTCAGTCACGATCCCAATTATAGCGATGCATGCCACCATCAATCCAGAACCGCTCTCAATCCTGGTATGTCGCCGTGAACACATCACTACCGCGACCATCTGAGACCATGGTGCACATGTCACCGATCGATCCGTTAAACCGTCAACACTCCAAAGTCAAGCCTCCAGTGGCTTCTCAACAACGGGACGTGCATCATGACCTCTCTGGAAGAAACACATCCCAATCCGGAGGCGAACATCACGTCGTCCGTCATCGTGCACACAACACTCGTCGCAACGACGACTCAGACCCGTAGGCCATCAATAAGGTCTCATGCCTGAGTTAAAACCAAATCCAATTTGGTCTCATGCCTAGATTTACCTTTTCAAAATCGTTTCATCAAAACAGAAAGCGTAAGCGCGTATAAAACCCAAAAACCTCGAAGTACGTGCCCATACGTAAACACACACCAAAATGCACTCAAGGCACCACAAAACACATATTAAAACAGATATAAAACATTTATGCATGCATCGATTTCAGAAATAAAGTCCATTCACAGACCGTCCGCGCTGCTACCTCGATATGTGCGTCGTAAGCCTTCCCGGGTCAACCGTCGTCTCCGAGATTCCCAAACCTGTCCAAAACACTTTAGAAGGTTACTAACTACTTAATTAACCCCTCACTAAACCCCCCTAATTTTTTGGGATTTTTAACTATTTTTAAACGCGCACCGAAACCTTCGGACAACCCGAACTATATCGAGACGATGTCCGATCGACTCAAAATCAGTCCCAAAATGTTCGTTACATCGATTAGATGATTTCACATGTTGAAACCTTCCTCAGATTCTCCCTCACGCGCTGCCACGCACTGCCTGAAGTGGCTGCGCGTGGAAGCGACGCGCTAGTGCTACAGTGTCACCCCTGTCCTCCAGCCGACCAGTCTGACTAGGCCGGTTCAGTTTTTTCTACAACTTGGACCGGCGGGACCGGTCCAGTGTCAGGACCCACCCCGGTTTCACCCCGAAACCCGAGGTGAATCCCGCTCCCGTCTGACTCCCCGACACACAAAACTCAAGTAAAACTTACTCACAATCGATCTAGTCAAACGCAGGAGTAATTAGACACAAAACCCCGAAGGTAGCATTTACAAAACATAGTACGAACATACAAGAAAATAAAACCGATAACTACACGCACACGGAAGCCTTTACTCTACTCTGGGAACCCTCACTTCACTTCTATGCCTCAGACTCTGCCTCGACGCCAAGACCCCGCGCTAGCTCCACAACCTGGAGGGCAATTAAAACAGAAAATGTGAGTGGACCAGAAAATACCAAAGTTCAAAAACCATTTTATAAAAACCGGATTAAACCCTCCGTTTTGAAACCACATGCATAACCAACAATTATAAACACATTTATAAAATAATCATTGTAAACATCATAAGAAATAGAAACACTATAAAAGATCATAAGAATCCATAATATGAGTATCAGGAACCGTATCAAAACCATAACCACCAAATCATCATTTTCTCGATCAAACCTGCTGGATCTATCCGAGTCTTTAAACTCCCGAGTCTTTAAACTCAATCCAGGCCTTAATAATATCCGAGTCTTTAAACTCCCGAGTCTTTAAACTCAAGGCCTACGGGGGAAAATCAATATATATCCGAGTCTTTAAACTCCCGAGTCTTTAAACTCAATCCGGGTCTTTAAACCCAATCTGGCCGGTCCCCCGTCACATATATCCGGGTCTTTAAACCCAATATCCAGATCCAGCAAATCCAATCCCAAAACCATTTGAAAACCATTTACCAAATCCTCATCCAAACCCGAATCCGAAATCACTGGTCTGATGCTCTCCCGGCATCTAGAACCGTCATTCCGAACCCAAATCCGGAAAATATCCATTTCCATACCAAAACCCCATGTAATCACAAATCACATTTCATAACCCGTATATCACTATTAGAAAACCTTTATCAGTGGAAATCCCCAAATGTGGCATCAAAATCCGAAAACCAACATTTTCTCGAAAAACGTGCCAAAACCGTCTTTTTCTCGAAAAACGTGTAAACACATAAAATCACCATTCCATATTCCATAAACATAGAATTATAAGTAAAACCATAAAATACATTTATAAAAACAGTTATGCATGATCGAGTTTAAGGAAAAGGGTCCACTCACAGTACTGAGCCCTACTCGCGTCCCGAACGTCCAGCCCGTTCCTCGGCTTCCTCGGGAAATCCCGATCCTGTCAAACATCGTCAAATTACGTTACTAACACGTCTACGAAGGTTCACCTAAATTCCCTCAAAACTCCCCGAACCAAAGACTTAAAACCCCGGGACCCTAAACATTCACCCTCGTGGAACTACACTCAAACGACTTCCGATTAACCCGAAACCAACTCCATTGAATTCACAACAACTCCTAGACCAAAAGTCATGTTGACCGTTTGTCCCAGAACCGCCGCACGCGCCTCCACGCGCCGCCCAAAGTGGCTGCGCGTGGCCCTCACGCGCTGCTACAGTGCATCCCCTACCTCGAACAAACCCGGTTCGATACAGTGTCTGTAATTCGAACCGGCGAGAGCGGTTCACCGCCGTACCTGCACCATTTTCCTCCCTCTCTTCACCGTCCTCTTCGTCTAGGCCTACCCTATCGATTCCCCAACACTCCTGACCTCGACTCTGTCCCTAGCCCGTCGACTAAAGCTCAAACCAGACAACTCAAAACCCCTGTTTTCCTTCCCGGCCACCCACGACGTCCCCCTTCATGGTGGCTTCACCAACCTCTTCCTAGGACCCTTCTAAGCCTAACCCAGCTAACCAGAACCGTCTACTCACTCCCCAGCTTCACAACTTGCCGTTCGAACCTCACGGCTAAAACAGAGCACACAAGTGCACTCCGTCGTGCCGGCCGCCACTGTGCACCACTCGTCACGACATCACCACCAGGAGATACCCAAGTCTCCCCTGAGTCACCTAGACCACCCTAGACCCATCGATTCGACCTCTAGACTCACGACTCTCACTTTGAACCTCGACGGAAAACAGAGTGTCGAACACAGGACTTAGGAATTACCTGCAATTGGTCACCGCCGTACTCGCCGCCGCGTTCCCTGGAGTCCCCAGAGCTACCTCAGCCTCCTCTCGAGTTCCCTTGCACCGTCCACGACCACCGCACCACCGCAAGCCCTCAGCCTTCTCTGTTTTCTCTGAATTCCCCGTGGCTCCCAACCGCACCACCACACGACTTCCTCATCCCCCCAAACTCCTCACCGTCTCTCTTCCACCCTCTGGACACTCACACACACTCACAACTCGCCAACGCCCGTGATCAACCTTTCAAACCTCTCAATTCCTTCCCTCTGTTTCTCTCTGTGTCGAGGAACACACACGGGCACACACGGTTGCACCCCAACTAATGGAACCGCGTACACACCAGAGAACCCCCCAGAACCCACTACACACTTGCCACATGTCACCATCCTCCACTCTCTCTCACCAACTGGCTCCATCCCAGCCGTCCATTCTTTTCTTCTGTGCACAAATCCCAATGTGCCACAATGACCAAAATACCCTTCTTTTTAAAACATTTTACGGTTTTACCGAAACTTCCTAGACCCGTAACTCTCACCCCGTAAGTCCGATGAATACGTGCCGCCTGTCATCGAACTCAGGACGACAAGAACTATCTAACCCTCCTAGGTCAACCTACCAAAACCCGTTCGTATAAAAAGTCAACGTTTCCCCCCTAATTTTCCAAATTACGGTTATGCCCTCAACCTTCCGTACATCATAACTTTTCCTCCGGTTGTCCGAATCGAACCTGCCGCCTGTCTACGGACTCGTGACGTCCTAACCTACGTCACGGTCAAAGGCTAACACTCATTCAATCAATCGTACAAAAAGTCAACTTTTCGTTTACTATTCACAGGGGCAAAATCGTCCTTTTTACAAAACTTCACAGAAATTACATTTTTACCCTTCCCGTAGGTACGGGTTGTTACAATCTACCCCCCTAAAAAGAATTTCGTCCCCGAAATTCCACAGCTAGTCCCCGACACCTAGGGTCTCCTACCCGGTAAAGAACAACCTTTCCTAGGTTTCCTGTCTATCATCTCCACCTTGGGTATTTCACTCCATCCCCAACTACTGTTACCACAGCCAACCCTAGCTATGTAACAGCTACATGGTGTACGCAAGGGAAACTCTATGAACAGAAAAATCCTCGTATACAACCACCCATCTCCTTCGGCTATTATTCCGGCCACGGTCGGACTAACTTCACAAAGTCCTAAAGGCAAACTCTAGCTTGTGGGTTCTCTCCTTCCACCGTCTCCAATCGATCAGTTCTAGTCACTCCTTTCCTATACCTTCCGTCAACCTACTACGGAACTTACTATATACTCCCAGTCCTCTAGGAAACTCCTAGACTCTACCCCGAGATCCAACAACCAAACCATCAGGACAACCCAAAAGTAAAACAAGTACCTGTCTCCGTATCTGGTATCGCCTGACCCTCCTGCTGAGTCATCGAGAACACCCGGGCCTGAGATCCTGACGCTCTACCACGTCCCCTCGAACTACTCGTGGCTGTGCCACCACCTCCTCTAGTGCCCGCTGTCCCTGATGCTGTACTCTGTCCGGACTCCGCTACTCCTCTGCCTACACCACCTTCCTGTGGCAACAGTGGACACTCACGTCGAAAATGACCTCGCTCCCCGCAGTAGAAACACACATTCCAGCCTGGTCCACTGCTCGGTCTCCCTGTGGAAGCTACCGACGTCGCACTCGCTTGCGGAGTCGGCGGTACTCGATAACCCCAAAATCCTGAACTCTGGGCACTACCAGGCCTACCAAAACGATCATCGCCCGACGAGGACGATCCACCGAAGTTACCTCTTTTCGGTGTCCGCTGGCTCGAAGCTCCAGGAATAGAAGGTTCCCGGCGTCGCACCGGCAAACTAGCCTCAACTCGCACCGCAGCATCCGACAAGTCTCGGAGGGTAGCAAAAGATCCAGCTGTCACTACGGCTCGAATCTCACCTCGCAAACCCAACTCAAACCTACGGCACTTCTCGGCTTCAGTGGCCACAAAAGCAGGAGCAAACCGAGACAACATCTGGAACTTCCGTTCATACTCTGCCACTATCATATTCCCTTGCTGGAGATGCAAAAACTCTGCCTCCTTGGCATCTCGGAAAGAACGAGGGTAATACTGCTCCAGAAACCGTTCCCTAAACGTCTCCCAGGTCACACTGTGGACATCCCAACCGGACAACTCGAGGGTATACCACCACTCGTACGCCGCACCATCTAGTAAAAAGGTAGCCAACAAAACTCGCTCCTCCGGCGGACAATGCATCACCGCAAAAATCCGCTCCAGTCTGGTAATCCACCTCTGGGCTTCCTCAGGATCAGCCCCACCACTAAAAGTAGTAGCCCCGAGCCGCTGGGCTCGCTCAATCGTAGCACTCTCCGTCTCTCTGGCTACTTCTTCAGGTTGTGGAGAGGGTCTACGTCTCGGAGGCATCGTCAACCGCACAATGAAAGAGGCATAGAAGTAGTCAAACAACTGAAACACAACCTCACAAACCGACAGACCCAACAAACTCGACAAACCTATGCTCTGATACCAATTGTCAGGACCCACCCCGGTTTCACCCCGAAACCCGAGGTGAATCCCGCTCCCGTCTGACTCCCCGACACACAAAACTCAAGTAAAACTTACTCACAATCGATCTAGTCAAACGCAGGAGTAATTAGACACAAAACCCCGAAGGTAGCATTTACAAAACATAGTACGAACATACAAGAAAATAAAACCGATAACTACACGCACACGGAAGCCTTTACTCTACTCTGGGAACCCTCACTTCACTTCTATGCCTCAGACTCTGCCTCGACGCCAAGACCCCGCGCTAGCTCCACAACCTGGAGGGCAATTAAAACAGAAAATGTGAGTGGACCAGAAAATACCAAAGTTCAAAAACCATTTTATAAAAACCGGATTAAACCCTCCGTTTTGAAACCACATGCATAACCAACAATTATAAACACATTTATAAAATAATCATTGTAAACATCATAAGAAATAGAAACACTATAAAAGATCATAAGAATCCATAATATGAGTATCAGGAACCGTATCAAAACCATAACCACCAAATCATCATTTTCTCGATCAAACCTGCTGGATCTATCCGAGTCTTTAAACTCCCGAGTCTTTAAACTCAATCCAGGCCTTAATAATATCCGAGTCTTTAAACTCCCGAGTCTTTAAACTCAAGGCCTACGGGGGAAAATCAATATATATCCGAGTCTTTAAACTCCCGAGTCTTTAAACTCAATCCGGGTCTTTAAACCCAATCTGGCCGGTCCCCCGTCACATATATCCGGGTCTTTAAACCCAATATCCAGATCCAGCAAATCCAATCCCAAAACCATTTGAAAACCATTTACCAAATCCTCATCCAAACCCGAATCCGAAATCACTGGTCTGATGCTCTCCCGGCATCTAGAACCGTCATTCCGAACCCAAATCCGGAAAATATCCATTTCCATACCAAAACCCCATGTAATCACAAATCACATTTCATAACCCGTATATCACTATTAGAAAACCTTTATCAGTGGAAATCCCCAAATGTGGCATCAAAATCCGAAAACCAACATTTTCTCGAAAAACGTGCCAAAACCGTCTTTTTCTCGAAAAACGTGTAAACACATAAAATCACCATTCCATATTCCATAAACATAGAATTATAAGTAAAACCATAAAATACATTTATAAAAACAGTTATGCATGATCGAGTTTAAGGAAAAGGGTCCACTCACAGTACTGAGCCCTACTCGCGTCCCGAACGTCCAGCCCGTTCCTCGGCTTCCTCGGGAAATCCCGATCCTGTCAAACATCGTCAAATTACGTTACTAACACGTCTACGAAGGTTCACCTAAATTCCCTCAAAACTCCCCGAACCAAAGACTTAAAACCCCGGGACCCTAAACATTCACCCTCGTGGAACTACACTCAAACGACTTCCGATTAACCCGAAACCAACTCCATTGAATTCACAACAACTCCTAGACCAAAAGTCATGTTGACCGTTTGTCCCAGAACCGCCGCACGCGCCTCCACGCGCCGCCCAAAGTGGCTGCGCGTGGCCCTCACGCGCTGCTACAGTGCATCCCCTACCTCGAACAAACCCGGTTCGATACAGTGTCTGTAATTCGAACCGGCGAGAGCGGTTCACCGCCGTACCTGCACCATTTTCCTCCCTCTCTTCACCGTCCTCTTCGTCTAGGCCTACCCTATCGATTCCCCAACACTCCTGACCTCGACTCTGTCCCTAGCCCGTCGACTAAAGCTCAAACCAGACAACTCAAAACCCCTGTTTTCCTTCCCGGCCACCCACGACGTCCCCCTTCATGGTGGCTTCACCAACCTCTTCCTAGGACCCTTCTAAGCCTAACCCAGCTAACCAGAACCGTCTACTCACTCCCCAGCTTCACAACTTGCCGTTCGAACCTCACGGCTAAAACAGAGCACACAAGTGCACTCCGTCGTGCCGGCCGCCACTGTGCACCACTCGTCACGACATCACCACCAGGAGATACCCAAGTCTCCCCTGAGTCACCTAGACCACCCTAGACCCATCGATTCGACCTCTAGACTCACGACTCTCACTTTGAACCTCGACGGAAAACAGAGTGTCGAACACAGGACTTAGGAATTACCTGCAATTGGTCACCGCCGTACTCGCCGCCGCGTTCCCTGGAGTCCCCAGAGCTACCTCAGCCTCCTCTCGAGTTCCCTTGCACCGTCCACGACCACCGCACCACCGCAAGCCCTCAGCCTTCTCTGTTTTCTCTGAATTCCCCGTGGCTCCCAACCGCACCACCACACGACTTCCTCATCCCCCCAAACTCCTCACCGTCTCTCTTCCACCCTCTGGACACTCACACACACTCACAACTCGCCAACGCCCGTGATCAACCTTTCAAACCTCTCAATTCCTTCCCTCTGTTTCTCTCTGTGTCGAGGAACACACGCGGGCACACACGGTTGCACCCCAACTAATGGAACCGCGTACACACCAGAGAACCCCCCAGAACCCACTACACACTTGCCACATGTCACCATCCTCCACTCTCTCTCACCAACTGGCTCCATCCCAGCCGTCCATTCTTTTCTTCTGTGCACAAATCCCAATGTGCCACAATGACCAAAATACCCTTCTTTTTAAAACATTTTACGGTTTTACCGAAACTTCCTAGACCCGTAACTCTCACCCCGTAAGTCCGATGAATACGTGCCGCCTGTCATCGAACTCAGGACGACAAGAACTATCTAACCCTCCTAGGTCAACCTACCAAAACCCGTTCGTATAAAAAGTCAACGTTTCCCCCCTAATTTTCCAAATTACGGTTATGCCCTCAACCTTCCGTACATCATAACTTTTCCTCCGGTTGTCCGAATCGAACCTGCCGCCTGTCTACGGACTCGTGACGTCCTAACCTACGTCACGGTCAAAGGCTAACACTCATTCAATCAATCGTACAAAAAGTCAACTTTTCGTTTACTATTCACAGGGGCAAAATCGTCCTTTTTACAAAACTTCACAGAAATTACATTTTTACCCTTCCCGTAGGTACGGGTTGTTACATCCAGGCTCCTACACGGTCCAATATTCACCGTTTTCCTCCCTAATCGATCCATCCTTCCTATTTTTATCCTAGAAACCTAAACCAATTAACCAAAACGTCTAAAACACTCAAAACCGACCGGTCCAATCCTTGCTCTCACGGTCCAGTTTTCTAAAACCTTCCCCAGGGTTCCTCAACTTCTAACCTCTCTCAAAACCTTCTTAATAACCTCCTAACAACCTATTTAATTCAATAGAATCATTAAAAATGGCCCATAATAATGAGAATTGAAAATGAATGAAAATTGGTTAAAACCGATTACCTCGATCGGTTCCTCCTCCGACGTCTATGGTGGCTCTGTCTGGGCCGGCCACCACATCCAGCATCCTCACTTCACTCTCTGGGCCTCTCAATCATGGTACAAGGTTGAAGGGTTTGGATTTGGGATGCAAAGTGGATCGGGTTTTGGGTTTGAAAAATAGAAAATGATAGATGAACGGGGAAGGGATATACATGAGGGAAAAGTGATGGGGAATGGATGAATGCCACTTGTCATTCATCCATTGGGTCTGAGAAGGACCTGGGGCCTACTAAATGCCAAACAAGCTTACGTCTCGAAAAACGTGCAATAGTGAACTTGAACTTCCGTGAACCGTAACTTCTCCGTCGAACGTTCGAATTCGACGTGCCGCCTGTCTACGGATTTGTACCGTCCTTATCTACGTAACGGTCCTCGACCCTTGGCCATTTGACCTCTCGGGTCAAAAGTCAACAGTTGGCCCCTATTCACCCAAATTACCAAAATGCCCCCGATCTTCCGATCGGCACAACTTCTTCCTCGAAAGTCGAAATCGAGTGTGCCACCTGTCTATGAACTCGTGACGTCCCGAACTACATCGCGGTCATCGGTCAAAGTCCATTTGATTAGCCAAACGAAAAGTCAACGTTTTGCCCATTCCAAGGGCAAAATTGTCATTTTGCACTGAACGTCTGATAATCCTCGTCTAATCTCCGATTAGTCTCGCTAATCCGTCATTAATCCTTAATTAATCCCGCTAATTCGGGACGGGTTGTTACAACTATTTGTCAGGACCCAACCCTCCTCGGTCAGGACCCGACTTATCTAGCACCATATTGTCCGCTTTGGGGCTAGCCCTCACGGTTTTGTTTTCGGGAGCTCATGGTGCAACTTCCCAGGGGGTCACCCATCATGGAATTACACCAGCCTCAACTCGCTTAACTTTGGGGTTCCAATCCCCCCCAAAGCCACTTGAGCTCCCAAAAGGCCTAGTGCTAGATAGGTGTGTGGCTACACCTTTAAGGCACACCACCATCCTCTCCCAGACCATTCCCCCCTCGCAGGAATGTGGGATTGTTCACCATTCCCTCTAGGACACGGGTCTTATAATCCACCCCTCCTTAGGGCCCAGCATCCTCGCTGGCACACTTCCCGATCGGGGTCTGGCTCTGATACCAAATTGTCAGGACCCAACCCTCCTCGGTCAGGACCCGACTTATCTAGCACCATATTGTCCGCTTTGGGGCTAGCCCTCACAGTTTTATTTTCGGGAGCTCATGGTGCAACTTCTCAGGGGGTCACCCATCATGGAATTGCACCAGCCTCAACTCGCTTAACTTTGGGGTTCCAATCCCCCCCAAAGCCACTTGAGCTCCCAAAAGGCCTAGTGCTAGATAGTTGTGTGCCTACACCTTTAAGGCACACCACCATCCTCTCCCAGACCATTCCCCCTTCGCAGGAATGTGGAATTGTTCACCATTACCTCTAGGACACGGGTCTTACACTATTGCTGGATCATGTTTTGGGTTCAAAGACTCGGTTGATTGATGACGGGAGAGGGCCATTGATTGATATGTATTGAGTTTAAAGACTCGGTTATTGTGATATCCCCCGATGCCTATTGATTGTGTTTTGAGTTTAAAAACTCGTTGATATCCTGGGAAGGCCTAATATATGTGAGTTTAAAGACTCGGTGATTGAGATCCAGCAAATTGATTGACTTATGATTTACTGTTGATTTTCGATGTTTCGGATGTGTTGGGCAATAGCCCGGTTTAAATGGCTTGATGGATTTTGGGTTATGTTTTGTACTTTGATTTTGATTCGTGATTTTGGGCTGAGGCCCTGTGTTTATGGTTTCGGGCTAAGACCCGCGGTTTGAGAAAAGGAAAATGATTTTGATTTTCATACACAGTTTTCTTATATTGGGAATGAAATGGATTACGAAATGATTTTCGAATGCATGCATTGGTTTTATGTGGAGGGTAGAAATGTATTATGTAACATGTTTTATAAACTGATTTATTTTCGTCCACTCACACCCTTTGTGTTTTTATTGACCCTGCATGTCGTGGCGCGATGATCGAGGCTATTCGAGATGTGGATGCATGAGTGGGCACAGGTGTGGTTATCCCTTATTTGGCAAGTGCTGAGAGTAATTTGGGAACTTCAGTCGACTTGCCAGACGGGAGCAGGATCGGGCACGATTATCGATGTTCCTTCGGGGACGATCCTGTCAACCAGACTTCCCAAACCTGTCCATATCACATTCTAAGGTTACTAACCACTTCAATAACCTTTCATTAAATCCCGGTAATTTTCCCACGTGCCAAACACCATCTAACTAAGGTTCGATTCTACTGAATCCTCATACGAATACCCCAAACTATCAGGTTGATGATGGGCTGTTACGACCTCAGAGACATCACATCCTTGACCTGCGCGTACTCCACGCTCTGATACCACATTGTCAGGACCCGTCCCAAATCCCCCGAGATTAACGTGGGACATGCCTGATCCCGTCTAACACAAAGTGTCAGACCAGGGAAATTCCGTCTCTAGCCCTCTCCGGGGCTTCCAGAGTACGCCAGGCTCATAGGAGGAGGAGTGTAATGTCTCATCTCTGCCACAGCCCGCATCAGCGATCAACCTAAAGGGCATTAAAACATCAAAAGTCGTGAGTGGACAAAATAAGAATTTCATTAAAAACATTTTCACATAAAGACATTTATGCCCTTCACTAAAAGTATATGCATGCATTCAATAATCGTTTATCAAAACATTCATAAAACCATTTGTCAAACATTCTCAAAACCTTTCAAGGGTTCATGCTCGGTTCCCATAAACCGTCACGTCATGACCCATAAAAACCTTT
This sequence comes from Prinsepia uniflora, assembly GCA_032719365.1. Taxonomy (NCBI): domain Eukaryota; kingdom Viridiplantae; phylum Streptophyta; class Magnoliopsida; order Rosales; family Rosaceae; genus Prinsepia; species Prinsepia uniflora. Next base: position 37,141,466 of record CM064872.1, read on the forward strand.
CAAAGGTTCATGCCGGTCCCCATAAACCGTCATGAACCAGAAATCCATTTGTGTCCCCCACCCGAAATCACAAAAATCCGTAAATCCATACATGTGGGAACTCAGCCCAAATCAACATTCTCAGTGAAATACCAAAACATACAAATCCCCATAAACATGGAACACGGGATCTCCGCCCCTAAATCACTTTAATAAAACCTTATACGTACTAATACGTATAACCCATCCGCGACACTTCCAAGAAGATGCCAACTCGGGGCACACAGCCCCTAGGGAACACATCCCTGGTATATGTCACGATATCATCTCTATACTAGTATGCACACTACCCGGGGTCTCACTTCGAGTCTTCTCCCAGGAATTCTCCATCTGGGAGGCTCAATCTCTGGATCTAGTCCGAGCTCTATCTCCAGATCTAGTCCACACATCTCCCCGGAATCTGGTCCGGGACCACATCATAAATTATAACCCCCACTCCTGGAACTGGATCCCTATCGGGATACCCACTATGGTCTGTGGATTGTGACTCTCCAGGTCGACATCTGGAGGAGGCCATATAATCATATGGAGGGTTTTATACACTTTCCAAAACACTTTCTTTCTCAAAACATATTTCAACTGGGTCTCATACCCGATTCATCTCAACTGGATTCCTCGAATCCGATTCAAATCAATTTCACAGGCCTCGGCCTAAATCCACAGTTCAACAGGGTCTCATGCCCAAATTCTCATTTCACAAACTGAACTGGGACTCAAGCCTGATTTCACAATCAACAGGGCCTCAAGCCCTATACCACAGCTAACTGGGCCCTAAGCCCGAAACCACAAATCAACAGGGCCTCGAGCCCGATTTCACAACCAATAGGGCCTCAAGCCCGATACTATAGTCAAATGGACCTCCAGCCCAATATTACAACCAAATGGGCCTCAAGCTTGGATCATAAATCAACGGGAGCCTCGGTCCGACTGTATATCTCAAATGGACCCTCGGTCCGATTCCTCGTCAAATCACATGGACTCCAAGTTCGAGAGTTCGTAAATCAAATGGGCCTCATGCCCGAGTTCATATTTCCTAATCCAAAATCCATTTATTAAACCCTTGTTGAAAACCTAGCACGTATAAGCATCGTATAAAACTATAAATCTCGAAATACGTGCAAATATGTAAATCCTAGGCTACCACAAACAAATGCAATCATGGCATCACAAAATATATTCTAAAACAATTTTAAAACATTTATGCATGCATCGAATTCATAAAACAAGTCCACTCACAGACCGTCCGAAGCTGCGCCTCGATACGCATGCCAAAACATCTTCCCGGGCCAATTGTCGCCTCTGGGATTCCCAAACCTGTTCAAATTAATTTAGAGGGTTACTAACTACTTAAATAACCCCTCACTAAAGTCCCGTAATTTTTCGGAATTTCTAACTATTTTTAAACGCAAACCTAAACCTTCGGACAGCCCGAACTATATCAAAACGATATCCGATTGACACGAAACTAGTCCCAAAATGTTCGTTACGTCGAATAGATGATTTCACTTGTTGAAAGCATCCTCAAAATCCTCACCATGAGCTCGCACGCGCCCCAAGGATGGCCTGCGCGTGGGCCTCACGCGCTGGCTACAGTTCATCTTCCCAGTGAGTGAACCGGTCCAGATCGACTGGTTCGGTTCAGGTTCTGTAACTGGACCAGCGTGACCGGTCCAGGCCTCTCCAATCCTCAATTTTCGTCCAATCTTCTCCTTTTCAATCCCAATCTTCCTATTTTCTCATTTCCTACCATTTCCAATCATCAAACCTAATCAAAACACCCTAAATCTTAGCCATGTTCAAAGGGCCTCACGGCCTAACTTTTCATTTTCCTCCCACGGCTTCCACAGCCGTCCAACCACCACCAAAACCTCCTCTAAACCATCCTAACAACCTAATAAACTCATCCTAATCATCCAAAACAATCCATAATACATAAATCGAAATATATGGGAAAAAATGGATAAACCGAGTACCTCTCGGGTTTGGGTCTCAGCCGTGCACGGAGGTGCCAACCTGGCCTGCCACCACCATCATCTTGTCCTCTCTTCCTTCCCTTGGTCTCAGTGATGGTCGTAAGGGAGATTGGTTTAGGTTTGGGGTGGAAGGGAGATCGGGTTTGGGTTTGGAAATGAGGAAAATGGTCGATGAAGGAATTGGATGGATATGCATGAGTTGTTTGCGCTGGGCAATGGATGGGTGACACTTGTCACTCATCCATTGGGCCTTGGGACAATTATCCGGGCCCCACTTAATTCCAAAAGCGTCCGTTTCGTAAATCGTGCAATAGTACTTTTGAACTTTCGTGAACCGTAACTTCTTCGTCGAACGTCCGAATTCGACGTGCCGCCTATCTACAGATTTGTATCGTCCTAATCTTCATAATGATCCTCGACCCTCGGCCATCGGACCTCCCGGGTCTAAAGTCAACTATTTACTCATTTTCAACTAAATTACCAAATTGCCCCCGAACTTCCGAAAATCATAACTTCTTTCTCGAACGTCGGAATCGAGTGTGCCACCTGTCTATGAACTCGTGACGTCCCGAACTACGTCACAGTCATCGGCCAAAGTCCATTTGGCTGCCTGAACGAAAACTCAACGATTCGCCCATTCTAGGGGCAAAATCGTCATTTCACCTTGAACGTCCGTTAATCCTCGTCTAATCCCCGATTAGTCTCGCTAATCTGTCATTAATCCATAATTAATCCTACTAATTCGGGATGGGTCGTCACATAAGGGGGGTAGACCTATCGGTGTGAGACTACCCAAGATGATAGGTGTTATTCGTCGAGTGGCTGGCTTAGACTTGGATAGTTAGGACGTAATCCTTGGAATGGATTGATTGATGTCTGTCAGTTATGAGTAAAAGGGAAAAAGATAAAGTCCAGATTTGGTATGGTTAAGGTTAATTGATGGTGATACCCTTGGATGACCAAATGGACTAGTTATACTTGTGAGTTGATGAGTCAAGTATTCTGACCACATGTGGATGGTGTATGGTACCATAGTTGATGATGATTGGATGGTGTACTCACATTTACGGATGGGCAGGTGATATACTAGAGAGATGTATTGAATTTTCTTGGGGAAAAAAAAATTTGGTGGAATAAGTGTTAGGTCGACCAGAGTAGGTCTGTGGAACAGATACTAATAACGGTCGAGATTGGTGTGAATCCCAGGAGAAACAGATGTATTGAACAATGGGTAATAGATTGGAGTAGTACATGATTTTCGATCAGTTGAACTGTTGTGGTCCAACTGCAGGATCGTACTTGGTGTATAATGTTGGATGGAGTCGAGGTTAAGAGAGGGATGATTATACTGAGTGCTAGTTATTAGCAGGAGGAAGATATCAGTGAAGCCTGTGCTGATAAACACAACAAAAGGAAAAGTTAAATTCATTATATATATAGTGACCCTGGGAAAGGGATATGGTGTGATTGACCTAGCGAGGGGAATGAGTTCCCGATTTATTGGACCGTATGGGCTTCTTAGCCTAGTGGCATGAGGGCATATGCGTGAGGATTTAGCCATTGTACCATGTCACGAGCGGATGACATGTGATTGAGAAGATATGACTTATACTTGTGATTCTTGGATTAAGTGGACTCAGATGTTGAGCGAAGCTCTCTATACCCCGAATGAGTTGTAGTATGACTACCTAAGGGGCAAGGATGTACTGGCGAATTTTGTCCTGATGTTAACCAATAGGGTAGACTGGTTGTATGATTTCTATAAGTTTGGTTATGACTTACATCCGATTGAATTAGAAGGGTATGGGATTGATTTTGTTTCGGATTCATCTTAGACATATTTCCTCAGGAACGATATCATGGAACCTACTGATTGGAGTTTCGAGGAAGAAATTTTTTAAAGGGGTAGGTTGTGACGACCCGGAAATTCGAAAAAGGAAAAATTTGGAAAAATTGAAGGAAATGACGATTTTACCCCTAGAATTAGGCGAACAATTGACTTTTGGTTCAAGCGGTTAAACGGACTTTGACCGATGACTGTGACGTAGTTCAAGACGTCAGGAGTTCATAGACAGGTGGCACGTCCGATTCCGACATTCGACGAGAAAGTTATGATGTTCGGAAGTTTAAGGGTAATTCAGTAATTTAGTTAAAGGGGCAATTTGTTGACTTTTCAAACGACATGGAATTTTCACGTAATTCGAAGACCGTTGGGTAGGTCTCGAGATGTTGAGTCCGTAGACAGGCGACACGCGCCAATCGGAGTTTGGACGATAAACTTACGAGTCTAGGAACATGAAAGGCATTTTGGTAATTTGTAAGGAAAAAGGGCAAAATGGTAATTGGACAATTGATGAAGAATTGGGACGGGAATTGGACTGATTCATGCCATGGTATGCCACCCAATGACATCTGTCACTTTGATGAAGCAATTAGTGGCACTAATTAGTGAAAGGTGGCAAGTGCACTGTGTGTGTGTGTTAGTGTGTTTGGAAAAAGTGTACAGCAAGAGAAATGAAACTGTGTTGATGTTTTTGAAATGAAAAACAGAGACCAGTAAACCTTGCTTGATCGACCTCCCCAATAACGAATTGAGAGAAAATGAGAATCGGAGAGGAATTGAGAGGATGAAATCGTGTGGAAAAAGAAAAAAAAAGGAAGGAAAAACCTAGAAAAACTGAAACCCACCCGAAAACCTTGAATTGATAACTTAAGATCAAATTTTGAATTGGACGATCAATTGATGGAAACTGACACGACCCATCCCAATCCCCACGGGATTACCATGGAATGTGACGTGCTCCCGTCTGACAAGAGGCGCCAGACAAGGGATAACCGATTGCCATTGCCCAAACGGGCTTCCAGAGTGCGTAAGGATCGATGAAGGAGGTGTGCGATGCTCAAGTCTCTGCTGCAGTCGTATCCGGAATCAACCTGAAGGGCATTGAAAACCAAAGCTGTGAGTGGACGAAAATAAACAAGTCTGTTAAAAACATTTATAAGACATTTATGCCCCTCAGTAAAATCATATGCATGCACCAAAAACCAATAATCCCATATTTATTTAGAAATAACCATTAGGGCCTTAGCCCGGAAACCAAAGCATAGTTTCAAATTCCAAAAGTCAATCCAAGAGTTATTTCATCAATTTAGTAATATTCATTTATTATTTTTCCATCTCCGGCATCCCCGATGCCTAGCGTCCTAGACGCTTGACGTTCCAGACGTCATATCTCACGGTATTAAGCAACGCGTGCTGCCCGGGGTCTCACCTGGCCCGATTCATAAGTTAACTGGGCCCCTGGCCCGATTCATAAGTTAACTGGGCCCCTGGCCCGATTTCATAATTCAATTGGGCCCCTGGCCCGATTCAACAAATTAACTGGGCCCCTGGCCCGATTTCACTTTATCAAATCCGTAACCGTTTCATGAAATCATATCCATCCATATTTATGGAAATCAGTGCAAATCCAGAAAACCTCGATTCACGTGCAAACACGTAAATCGCCTCGAAAAGCGTGAAAACATATAAATTCACTGATATCCAAAATAAATCATATAATCCCAATTATAACAATCATGAAACAGTTATGCATGCATCGAATTTATAAAACCAATGTCCACTCACAGACCGTTTAACCGAGCGCCTCGATACGCGTGCCATAGGCCCTCCCGGGCCACCTCACTATCACCGGGACTCCCAATCCTGTTCAAATCAATTTAGAGGATCACTAACCTCATCATTAACATCCTATTCAAGTCCCGTAATTTTCCCGAATTTTTAAGTATTTTTAAATTGGATTTAAAACCTTCGGATATCCCGAACAATATCGAGACGGTGTCCGATCGACACGAAACCAATCCCAAAATGTTCGTTACAATGTATAGGATAAAAGTCATGTTGACCTCACCTCGAGATTCGTGCCCACGCGCCGTCACGCGCCGCCGTGAGTGGCTGCGCGTGAAAGCCACGCGCATGCTACAGTGACTGCTACAGTGCTCCTTCTTCACCCGAATGACTGGTAAACGGGTCTGATTACCCGCGATAGGATCCGTTTCAATCACCCTCAATTCGATATCAATTCAATCCGTTCTTGATCCTACAACAATCATCAATCCACCAATTTCAGTTCTGTGTCCATGATTAGCATCAACCATTCCCTAATCAAGTCAACAACCCGTGATCACCCAAAACGGGTCGATCACCAAAACTCCTCCAATCCTTAACCATAATCAAATTAACTTCACAGGAAGTTAATAAGGACTAATACGAACTAATTAGCATAATTAATTTAACTCGACAATACCTCAATCGTCACAACTCAAGCTCGAGTTTTCCGGCTGTCCACCATGTCCGTTCACGGCCCTAGGAGCTCCCAAGCTTGCCCCAAATGATCTGGATCGACTGGAAATGATCCCAGAGAGCTAAATGAGTCATCAAATTGCCCTGGGCTGGCCCAGAACCTCGAATTGGATTTTTGAATTTGTTAACACAGTTTCGGGTTTCAGGACAAACCTCCACCATTTTCACCCTATTCCTTTCATTCTCAATCTCAGAGTAAACCTCTCGACTCACTCTCCATTCTAACAATCCAAAACAGCCATTAAAAGCATCCAAAAGTGCCACACCGGCCACTGCGAAATGTCCCCTGCACTGACCCGAAAACAAAAGAAAACCCAGGGTCCATGTTGTGCAATCGATTGCCAGCACCTCACATGTGCAATCACACGACAAAGCTGCCCCAACAACATCCCATTAATTGATAAACAATCAAGGGATCGATCGCACAAAGCCTCCACTTACACGGCCAGTTCAATGGAACAGTGCCCCTGTGAAGAAAATTACAATTCTGCCCTTGTGCAGAAAATTACCAAAATGCCCCTCACGCATCCTGACCCGTAACTCGGTCATACGGACTCCGATTGATGCGTGCCGCCTGTCTACGAACTCAGGGCATCGAGACCTTCCTAACGGTCCTCGGTCCTCGGCCATCGGACCTCCCGGTCAAAAAGTCAACATTTGCCCCTATTTCGTCCAAATTACGAAAATGCCCCTGGACTTCCGTACATTATAACTTTCACCACGAACGTCGGAATCGAACGTGCCACCTGTCTATGAACTCGTGACGTCCCGAACTACGTCACGGTCATCGGTCAAAGTCCATTTGACCATCCGAATTAAAAGTCAACGTTTTGCCCACACCTAGGGGCAAAACGGTCATTTTGCACAATTCGTCCGAAATCGCCCAACTAATCCCAGATTAGTAAATCACAATTAAATATTATTAAATCCCGATATTCGGGACGGGTCGTTACAACCTTCCCTCCTTAAAGAATTTCGTCCTCGAAATTACCAACAATCTTATTCCACAACCACCTCGTGGAAAACATTTCGACCTCATATCATGTGTACACCTGTACACCCACATACTGGGACAACACCAGTCTCGTCTGTACCCAGACATCCCATCACAGTCATACGTCATAATAGCAACAACACTCGACCACCTCGAGTGGAAATGATCACCTGATCCGCGATAAAATCGCCTAACCATTTAGCTGACTCCTTCAGCTAGATGGTTCCTTTCCATTATTAATATATCCTTACATTTGCTCCCATTGGGAGTCACCAAATCTCATTTGTCAGTCCACGCCGACACCATCAGTCAAACTTTCACCACTAAGCTTTACCACCCTAGTAAAGCCCCAACCATCTGTCTATCCGTGACAACACCACGTACTACATCACTCTCGATGTAGCGCAAGATCAACCACATGATCACCATTCGCAGGGCAAGCCCAATCCTGCGACACAAAATAATCTCAATGTCCATAATCACCGACTCCCTCAGTGAACCAAGACGCTGGAAAAACCACGGTGTGATAAAATCACACAAGGCTACTCGTGGTTACACTGACCACCAATTCACTCATCCTGAGTGTACGTATACCGTCAACTTACTCCATCAAGTGGTGTAACTGGAACACATTGAATACCAGCCCAGCAGTGAACACACCTCCCAATACTAGGGTTCCACAAGCCAACCATGGCTAAGAGCACCTGCTCATAAAATCACTGAACCCGACAAGATCAATCTGCCCAGCGCACAGTATCCAATGTCCAGTCCACAATACAGCCAAACAAATGATATCAGAACCAATCCGATTACCAACACATTAGTTACACACCACTGGTACATCCCACGTACCGCCATTAGGCACCACTCAGCCTAACCAGTATCAATCCTCGTACAACGTACCCTGTACGTACCGCAATCCATCAATCTGACTATAGCCACCCAGGTCATAGCCAAACACGTTCCAAAAATGAAGTACCTTTGCCCCAAACCAACATGAGACAAAACGAACTCCACCCGTCATCTAGTTCCAATTCCGAATCCGAACCCGCAATTTCGTAAGAAATCCCGAATCCGAACCCAACATCATATTTTTAATCCATTTCCAAATCTGAATCCGAAATCATTATTCCGTAAGCTAGCATTGGAATAATCATTCCGCACCCAAATCCAGTAATCCATTTTCGAGCTTCGCAATCGAATCCTGAATCGTCACCCAGAAATTCGATTCCAAAACCCAAAATCTCGTTTACGTCCATCAAGACGTAACGTAACCGAATCTATCGGTTGCCTCTCCAAAACACTCGATTGACTTCATAGGGAAGCCAATCCCAATATCCACACGTCAAAGGTTGACAAAATCCGACCACATCGGAAACCTACTCAACCAAGTCACAAACCATATGGACTTCACTCCGAAAAGAAGTTCAGTCCCGTCATTTACGACTCACATACCAAGGTAAGAGTGATAACTCTCATCCAATCTGGATCATCACGATCACAACCCAGATCCATCGCTACGTCACCCGACAAGTAATATCACGATCCTAGATCGTCACATCGACCAAAATCGACCACATCGCAAATCAGATCCACCTAGGATCCACACATGCTCACATAGCTAACAGTCCATCCGAAAGCTGATCGTAGGGTCTTACACCCTCAATTGAATCCTTCGCCAAATTTCCCTTGGTGGAAAGATGGCCCCGCATACCACCACCAAATCCAAAATCATACAAAACTTCTTGTGTCCAATGACCCAAGGCCAAACCTGGGTCCACCTACCAATACACGCTCAACGTACTGGTAGCAACAATCATCATCTGCCACGACAGGAAATCTGAAGTCAACCCTAATGACTTCGGAATACCAATCACTGATGCGGAAACGAGCACTCCTCTCGTCTCCCAATCACCACTCTCCCCGAAACGGGAGTTCCAACCACGTTGGAAACAAACATGCTCCCAATGAGATGTCAAGTCCAACCACTGGACTGCCCACGTCCATACCTCACTTGGACCACCACGTGTCCAAAATCAATTCATTACTCGGACCTCACGTCCGTCGATAATCATGTATGCACACACCCCGATTCCGAACGGAATATTTCCAATTTTTGCCTGAATGTGCATACCATACTGCCTCCGTCTCACATCTCAACCTAAACAGGTTCAATCCTCAGGTTCCAAGTGATTCACAATCACAAAATCCCACATCAATACCACGAATGGTTTCCTCGACTTTTCCAATTTCAATAATTTCCTTGTACTTTCTGGGGATATAAGCAGTACACAAACTTACCAATCTCGGAGCTGACAACAACTCCACAATTCCACCAATTCTCATGACCTAGGGGACCGCATCCCAAGATTCCCCCAAATTTTCAATCATACCTTTGATCCATTCATCACTTGTCATCATATATCTGTTAGGACTTATCCCAACACGACACAACCTCCACTGGATCCCATCCAGTCCAAGGCTCAACCACCACTGAGTCGCAGATACCAATCATCTGTTCATCATGACAGAGTCACACCCCAAATGGTGGCTCATCGTCATCACAATTACTGACACCAGCACCAACGCACCATCATCAATACCAGTATCAGCACACAGGCATCCATACTAGTATTGGCATATAGGTATCACCATACCAACATCCATACATAGCACACGAACATCCACACTAGCACGCGAACACCCACGCTAGCACACTGTGTGCAAAGTTGTTACCCTGGATCTCCGTTCATTATGAACGACGATCCCGTAACACCACTCGTACCCCACGACTATGGGTACCTCCAATTTGACCACTGGCACATCAGGATAATGGACGTTCCCTGAACATCCCCTGATCCCCAAGTGTGAAAGCCACACAACATACTCTCGATAGTCAGTCATCTCGACACAACTGTCGACCAACAGTCATCGTTGTCAAGATCCGCATCCACACATCACACTACTATTCGATCCAACACGGGATTCCATATTTTATCACATAACCGCATTCGTGGATCGAACCCCATAATCCAGACTAGACTCACTAGAGTCATCCACATGGTCATCCATGACCTCCGTCGCACGTCGCAGCATAATTTCTTAATTAAAGTTCACTTTTCCTGCCCATCAATTATAAATTAGGGTTCCAAAATCACACCCTAGGGTTCCACCAAACCCAACTGCCTTCTACAGTAAAATCCACAACCTGACCGACCCCGCGGTCCTGACATCGTATAGACGTCCAATCCAATCCAATCATCAATTCAACGTGGGTTCCACCACGAAGGTCATCGGCTAACTCCGATGCACCAACACCCCGTACACTGGCCAACACTACCAGGGTCCAAACCTTAGACCAATACTCAACTGAGTTTCGCACTTCCATAACATTATTCAAATGGGGTTCCCTGAACCTAGCTGTGCCCAGTGGCACAACAATCCATCATCACATGACCGAACCGACGGTCCCACATTACCAGTTAATCGTATACAACCCCACTTGGGTTGAATCGCAACAATGCACGGCGTATCGAGCCAAACACGCCCAATCCACCATACAAACCCAAAACTATCTATCAGGTTGACAACGGAACAGCAGCCCAAAGAGACATCACCCTCGACCTTCGCGCACAAAAGAGCAAAACCTGCTCTGATACCACTTGACACGACCCATCCCAATCCCCCCGGGATTACCATGGAATGTGACGTGCTCCCGTCTGACAAGAGGCGCCAGACAAGGGATAACCGATTGCCATTGCCCAAACGGGCTTCCAGAGTGGGTAAGGATCGATGGAGGAGGTGTGCGATGCTCAAGTCTCTGCTGCAGTCGTATCCGGAATCAACCTGAAGGGCATTGAAAACCAAAGCTGTGAGTGGACGAAAATAAACAAGTCTGTTAAAAACATTTATAAGACATTTATGCCCCTCAGTAAAATCATATGCATGCACCAAAAACCAATAATCCCATATTTATTTAGAAATAACCATTAGGGCCTTAGCCCGGAAACCAAAGCATAGTTTCAAATTCCAAAAGTCAATCCAAGAGTTATTTCATCAATTTAGTAATATTCATTTATTATTTTTCCATCTCCGGCATCCCCGATGCCTAGCGTCCTAGACGCTTGACGTTCCAGACGTCATATCTCACGGTATTAAGCAACGCGTGCTGCCCGGGGTCTCACCGGGTCCATATCTCTGACATCCCCGATGTCTGACGTCCATGACGTCTAGCAATCCTGCTCCTGGATCACTATACGGTCCGGTAGCTCCGTATAATGAGCCCTCGCAGGCAATGCACCGTGACTTCTCCAGTGTCCCCGACACTTGGAGGAGACCAGGATATAAATATCCTCATATCGAGATGGTTTTATGGAACACATTCAATTATTCATTTCCAACATATCACAAGGGCCCTGCCCCGAATTTCCATAAAACCGACGTAAGTCCAAATAGTTGAATCAAATCCGAAATAGTTTATTCAATTCCATTTTAGGGTCCCCGACCCGAAATCACATATACAAGTCAACTGGGCTCCTGGCCCGATTCATAAGTTAACTGGGCCCCTAGCCCGATTCATAAGTTAACTGGGCCCCTGGCCCGATTTCATAATTCAATTGGGCCCCTGGCCCGATTCAACAAATTAACTGGGCCCCTGGCCCGATTTCACTTTATCAAATCCGTAACCGTTTCATGAAATCATATCCATCCATATTTATGGAAATCAGTGCAAATCCAGAAAACCTCGATTCACGTGCAAACACGTAAATCGCCTCGAAAAGCGTGAAAACATATAAATTCACTGATATCCAAAATAAATCATATAATCCCAATTATAACAATCATGAAACAGTTATGCATGCATCGAATTTATAAAACCAATGTCCACTCACAGACCGTTTAACCGAGCGCCTCGATACGCGTGCCATAGGCCCTCCCGGGCCACCTCACTATCACCGGGACTCCCAATCCTGTTCAAATCAATTTAGAGGATCACTAACCTCATCATTAACATCCTATTCAAGTCCCGTAATTTTCCCGAATTTTTAAGTATTTTTAAATTGGATTTAAAACCTTCGGATATCCCGAACAATATCGAGACGGTGTCCGATCGACACGAAACCAATCCCAAAATGTTCGTTACAATGTATAGGATAAAAGTCATGTTGACCTCACCTCGAGATTCGTGCCCACGCGCCGTCACGCGCCGCCGTGAGTGGCTGCGCGTGAAAGCCACGCGCCTGCTACAGTGACTGCTACAGTGCTCCTTCTTCACCCGAATGACTGGTAAACGGGTCTGATTACCCGCGATAGGATCCGTTTCAATCACCCTCAATTCGATATCAATTCAATCCGTTCTTGATCCTACAACAATCATCAATCCACCAATTTCAGTTCTGTGTCCATGATTAGCATCAACCATTCCCTAATCAAGTCAACAACCCGTGATCACCCAAAACGGGTCGATCACCAAAACTCCTCCAATCCTTAACCATAATCAAATTAACTTCACAGGAAGTTAATAAGGACTAATACGAACTAATTAGCATAATTAATTTAACTCGACAATACCTCAATCGTCACAACTCAAGCTCGAGTTTTCCGGCTGTCCACCATGTCCGTTCACGGCCCTATGAGCTCCCAAGCTTGCCCCAAATGATCTGGATCGACTGGAAATGATCCCAGAGAGCTAAATGAGTCATCAAATTGCCCTGGGCTGGCCCAGAACCTCGAATTGGATTTTTGAATTTGTTAACACAGTTTCGGGTTTCAGGACAAACCTCCACCATTTTCACCCTATTCCTTTCATTCTCAATCTCAGAGTAAACCTCTCGACTCACTCTCCATTCTAACAATCCAAAACAGCCATTAAAAGCATCCAAAAGTGCCACACCGGCCACTGCGAAATGTCCCCTGCACTGACCCGAAAACAAAAGAAAACCCAGGGTCCATGTTGTGCAATCGATTGCCAGCACCTCACATGTGCAATCACACGACAAAGCTGCCCCAACAACAGCCCATTAATTGATAAACAATCAAGGGATCGATCGCACAAAGCCTCCACTTACACGGCCAGTTCAATGGAACAGTGCCCCTGTGAAGAAAATTACAATTCTGCCCTTGTGCAGAAAATTACCAAAATGCCCCTCACGCATCCTGACCTGTAACTCGGTCATACGGACTCCGATTGATGCGTGCCGCCTGTCTACGAACTCAGGGCATCGAGACCTTCCTAACGGTCCTCGGTCCTCGGCCATCGGACCTCCCGGTCAAAAAGTCAACATTTGCCCCTATTTCGTCCAAATTACGAAAATGCCCCTGGACTTCCGTACATTATAACTTTCACCACGAACGTCGGAATCGAACGTGCCACCTGTCTATGAACTCGTGACGTCCCGAACTACGTCACGGTCATCGGTCAAAGTCCATTTGACCATCCGAATTAAAAGTCAACGTTTTGCCCACACCTAGGGGCAAAACGGTCATTTTGCACAATTCGTCCGAAATCGCCCAACTAATCCCAGATTAGTAAATCACAATTAAATATTATTAAATCCCGATATTCGGGACGGGTCGTTACAGAAACAGAGAGGAGGATGAGCTTCTAGAGGTTCAAACGAGTCGAATGGAGTTGAAAGTGAAGAAATTGGTGAAGAAATGAGCCCAGTTGACACTTGAGTTCAGTTTTGGAAATCCCAGTTGAGTTGGAATGGTTAGAGGAGTTGGACGTTGAAATTGAGCTTGGAAGTCTGTTTTTATGGATCCTGCGAAGCTTCTGAGTGAATCAATTGAAGAAAAACGATGAGGATCGATGAACTTTGATGAAGGAACAGTGTTCGGATGTTCAACGAAAACTTGAGCTCAAATTGACGGATTGAGGTAAGTTCTAATGAAATTGAAGTTACAGAACCATAATTAGATTCATAAGGATGCTTTTGACTGAATCAATTGAAGAAATCGACTGGATTTTGACAGGATTGAATCGGGTTGAACACGCTGTTTCAAGGAAATCGGATATCGTTTCGATAGTGTTCAACATGAAACTTGTTCCTTTTAATGTAACGAACATTTTGGCACTAGTTTCGAGGAGATCGGATATCGTTTCGATAGTGTTCAGTGTATCCGAAGTTTTCGTATACGTTTAAAATACGTATTTAAATCCCGAAAAAATTGGGGAAAATTATATAAGGTATATTGAAGTGTGAGTAACCCTCGATATCGATTTTGGATAGGAATTAAGATTTTTGAAATTTACGGAAAAACGTGCAGTTCGGAAGCGAGTCGTTTGGATGGTGCGTGAGTGGACTTTGTTTTTCTAAATTTCAATGCATGCATAATTGTTTTCTATGCTTTCTAATTATGATTCATATGCTTATGCTTATGGTAATTATGATTTCCGTATTTACACGTATTTCGATATGCAATACGTAATTGCACGTATTTCAAGACTATGGTTTCTCCTATGCTTTGATGATGGTTTGGTGGATAATTTTATATGATTTGTGTGTATCGTGTTTTGATGATGTTTTGATTATGATTGTGAGTATGATTTACGATTTTGACACGTATTTCGAGATTATTATGAATTTGCACGTTTTACGAGATTTCAAGTATGTTGTGATTTGACCATGGTTTTGATGATTATAATTTGGGATTTAAAATATGATTTGATTTCAAAGATTTAAAACGGATTTTGGAAAAGGTGATTTCGGATTTGATGCCCAGTTCATAACAGTGGTTTTGATAAACGAGATTTCGGGTTTCGAAAACTTGAAAGTGGATTTCTGGATTTGGGTTCAGAATGGTTATTCCGGATGCCAGCTTACGGAATGATGGTTCCGAATTCGGATTTGGAAATGGATGACGGATATGATTTGGGATTTGAATGTGAAATTTTGACATGAGTTCCATTTCGATAAAGTGTGATCTCGGATTTGATTTTGGAAATTGGTTTATTATGGATTCTGGATTTGTTGTGAATGATATATGGTTTTGGGTTTAAAGACCCGGTACTATTGCTGGATCATGTTTTATTTTTAAAGACCCGGTTGATTGATGACGGGGGAGGGCCCTTGATTGATATGTTTTGAGTTTAAAGACTCGGTTATTGTGATATCCCCCGAGGCCTATTGATTGTGTTTTGAGTTTAAAAACTCGTTGATATCCCTGGAAGGCCTAATATATGTGAGTTTAAAAACTCGGTGATTGAGATCCAGCAAATTGATTGACTTATGATTTACTGTTGATTTTCGATGTTTCAGATGTGTTGGGCAATAGCCCGGTTTAAATGGCTTGATGGATTTTGGGTTATGTTTTGTACTTTGATTTTGATTCGTGATTTTGGGCTGAGGTCCTGTGTTTATGGTTTCGGGCTAAGATCCGCGGTTTGAGAAAAGGAAAATGATTTTGATTTTCATACACAGTTTTCTCATATTGGGAATGAAATGGATTACGAAATGATTTTCGAATGCATGCATTGGTTTTATGTGGAGGGTAGAAATGTATTATGTAACATGTTTTATAAACTGATTTATTTTCGTCCACTCACACCCTTTGTGTTTTTATTGACCCTGCATGTCGTGGCGCGATGATCGAGGCTATTCGAGATGTGGATGCATGAGTGGGCACAGGTGTGGTTATCCCTTATTTGGCAAGTGCTGAGAGTAATTTGGGAACTTCAATCGACTTGCCAGACGGGAGCAGGATCGGGCACGTGTAACGACCCGTCCCAAATTCCATGATTAAATTAGTGACTAATCACGATTAGTGAGGCTAATCCGTGATTAGTAGAGCGAAATCAGAAGAACGATGCGAAATGACCGTTTTGCCCCTAGTGGTGGCAAAACGTTGACTTTTCAATCGGGCGGTCAAATGGACTTTGACCGATGACCGTGACGTAGTTCGTGACGTCACGAGTTCATAGGCAGGTGACACGTTCAATTCCAACGTTCGGGGAGGAAGTTCTGACGTTCGGAAGTTTAGGGGCATTTTGGTAATTTTGGTTAAATGGGGTCAAATGTTGACTTTTTTACCGGGAGGTCCGATGGCCGAGGGCCGAAGACCGTTACGTAGATAAGGACGATACGAATCCATAGGCAGGCGGCACACTGAAATCGAACTTCGAACGGGAGAGTTATGGGTCACGGAAGTTCGATTTCACTATGCACGAACTTCGAGACGGGGACGTTTCGGCGAAATCTGATTGGGTGGATATTTTGGTGGGCCCCATGGATGAGTGACAAGTGTCACTCATCCCATTGATTTGATCCCCCAAAATGTGGATCTAAATAATTAAATATTATTATTTTAATTATTTTATAATTAAACCTAACAACCATTAATCCTAACCATCCATTTCAACTCATCCTTAAATCCACACCCTCCATTTCCTTCTCTCATCAGCCATCCTCCTTCATCTTGTTCATCCTTCCACCCGAAACCCATAACCCCATTTTTCTTCATTTTCTTCATTTTCTTTCAAAAACCAAAACACACAATCACACTTCACCATTCATCACTTGTATGAGCTCGGAATGACCGTGGGGGGAGTGTGAAGGGCTGAGGGCGGAAAGGGTGGACGGTGGCCCACGGTGGAGGACACGGCGGAGGAGAACCCGTGAGGTAAGAAAATTTCAAAAATTCGAAATTGGGTTTTAATGGTTTTTACTCAATTCCATTAATTGGGTGAGGTTCCTAGGACTCCCAGGAGATGAATGGGATTGGTTTCGAGGCATTAGACGGCCTGGAACAGCCGTGAACGGCGGGAGAAGTCACGGCCGCCATGGCCAAGCTCGAAGGTATGGTTTTTGATGTTTTCCTTCCATTTTAATGTCATAGGACTGTAGGTTAGGATTAGAGGATGGAAATGGGACAAACGGGAATGGTTTTGGTGGCCGGACGGCAGAGAACCGGCCGGGTCAAGCCGCGGGTCACGGCGACCCGGTTGCAGACATTCGGGTCGACCCGCGAGGAGGCAGGGATGACTGATGACGTCATCCTGATGACGTCATCATGTCAGGGATGACGTCATCATGTCAGATCTGACAATGTCAAACTGACATGTCAGACAATGGGCCAATGGGAGCGTGACACGTGTCACTGTCAGGGGCTGTCAGTGACGACGTCATGCTGACGTCAGCGATGACATCAGTAGGTACTGTAGCAGCGCGTGAAGCCCACGCGCAGCCACTTCAGGCGGCGCGTGAGGGCGCGTGGCAGGGAATCTGGGGAAGGTTCCAACATACGAAATCTTCTATTCGATGTAACGAATATTTTGAGACTGGTTTCGTGTCGATCGGACACCGTCTCGATACGTTTCGTGGCATCGGAAGGTTTAGGTTCGGGATTAAAAATAGTTAAAAATACGGGAAAATTACGGGGCTTTGGTAGGAGGTTAATTAAGTAGTTAGTAACCTTCTATTACGTTTTGGATAAGTTTGGGAGTCCCGGTGACGGTGATCGGCTCGGGGAGCCGTATGGCACGCAAATCGAGGCGGCAGCTCGGACGGTCTGTGAGTGGACTTTGTTTTCTAAATTGGTGCATGCATAAATGTTTATTATATGTTTTAAATGCTTGTTTGTAATGCCATGGGTGCATTTGTATGTGGTTACGTATAAGCACATATTTCGAGGTTTCGGCCTTATACGGTGCTTATACGGGTCTGTATTCCTTTATTGATTTAAATGAAATGGTTTTGGATTTCTAAATGGATAAACTCGGGTATGAGACCCATTTGGTTTTGTCTCGGGCATATGACACTATTTACGACCTTCGGGTCTAAATCGTGGTCGCGACGGGTGCTATGTGCACGGCGATCGACGATACGACGCTCGCCTCCGGTTTGGGATGTGTTCCTTCCGGAGAGGTCACGATGCACGATTCGTTGTCGGGCAGCCTGGGGAGGCTCGACTTCGGAGTGCTGACGGTTCAGGATAGCGATCGGTGATGAGTGCACCATGATCTTGTGATGGTCGCGTCGGTTGATTCGTTCACGGTGACATACCAGGATTGAGGGCGGTCCTGGATGGATGGTTGCGCACATCACTATGATCGGAGTCGTGACTGACCCATAGATATCGAGCACGGTGCCCAGTTGAGTCATATGTTCGGGCACGAGACCTAGTTGTTTTACACTGATGATTTCGGGTCAGGGACCCTACATGGATTTCCGGGTTCATGACGGTTTATGGGAACCGGCATGAACCTTTGTCAGGTCATTCTGGTTCTTGACGGTTTATGGGGACCGGCATGAACCCTGGTTATGTTATTACGGTACATGACGGTTTATGGGAACCGGCATGTTACCTGATTATGGTTATTATGGATCATGACGGTTCAGGGGAACCGGTCATGAATGTTTATGTTATGTATATATATGTTCATCTATCTTCCTTTAATTCTATTATCTCCTCCGGGGAGGGTCGTTGGCCTGGGTGGACCCCGGAGTAGTCACGGAGCACCGACTGAGTGGAGTCACCCCCCAGTTGGGTTCCTTACTCTCAGGAAGGCTATGGTTACTATTACCTCGGGTAGGGTCAGTGGTCTGCGGACATTGACCTTGACTTGAGATGACTCGGATTGAGACCCGGGTAGCACGCGCGTAGCTTTGGATACCGTGACAGGATTGGTTGTGTGACTTATATATATGTATGTGATGTATATATGATATATGATATGTGGTGTGAACAGGTGTGCACAGGATTTGAGCAGTGGCTCGTGTACTTGGTTTCTTTATGATTTTGGGCCGAGTCCCTTATGGATTTGGGCAGTGGCCGTATGGTCGTTTTCATTGTGGTCCTTTCGACCTTGATTTATATCAGCTTTGGGCTTAGTCCCACATATGGTTTGTTTTGGATAAATGGTTTTCGAATGCATGCATGCTTTTTAGTGGAGGGTACAAATGTCTTCTTATGAAATGTTTTTATAAACTCTTGTTTTGTCCACTCACAGTTTTTAATGTTTTGACTGCCCTTCAGGTTGACATCGGATGTGGACTGTAGCAGAGACCGAGATATCACATGTCTCCTCCGAATCCTGGCGTACTCTGATAGCCCGGGAGGGCAAAGGTCGGAAATATCCCTTGTCTGACACTTCGTGTCAGACGGGAGCAGGGTCATCCCGCACTAATCCCGGGGGGATTGGGATGGGTCCTGTCAGCACGATTATCGATGTTCCTTCGAGGACGATCCTGTCAACCAGACTTCCCAAACCTGTCCATATCACATTCTAAGGTTACTAACCACTTCAATAACCTTTCATTAAATCCCCGTAATTTTCCCGAATTTTTAACTGTTTTTAAACTGGCCCTTAAACTTTAGGACATCCCGAATCATATCGAACCGATGTCCGATTGACTCGAAACCAGTCCCAAAATGTTTGTTATATCGAATATTTAAAATCACATGTTGAACACGACTCCAAAAATTGCCCCACGTACCCCCACGCGCCGCCCAATGGTGTTGAGCGTGGGCTTCACGCACCGCACTGTTCATCATCCCCTACCTCGGGTGAACCCAATGGTGCTGCGCGTATGCAATAGGTAATTGCACGTATTTTGAGACTATAGTTTCTCCTATGCTTTGATGATGGTTTGGTGGATAATTTTATATGATTTGTGCGTATCATGTTTTGATGATCTTTTGATTATGATTGTGAGTATGATTTACGGTTTTGGCACGTATTTCGAGATTATTACGGATTTGCACGTTTTACGAGATTTCAAGTATGTTGTGATTTGACCATGATTTTGATGATTATAATTTGGGTGAACCCGAGGTAGGGGATTTGCACGTTTTACGGATTTCCCGATTTTCCTCCATTTTCGACCCGTTTTCCATCCTATTTCCACCTAAAGCTTCGTCCCAATGTTCCTTATCTATCTATAGTGTCCAAACATACAATTAGGCACTAGAATTTACCTTCCCAATATAAAGAACAACCTGCCAACCTTCGACCATCGTCTTCTCACGATCTCGGCCAACTCCCGCCATGATTTTAGGTTCATTCGACTCGTCTGAACCTCCAGAACAGTACCCAATCAATCAATTTGATTGAAAACCAAGAAATCATGAACTACCATTTTCGAATCCAACTTGCCTTTTCACGGGTTCCACGGTCACTATCCACGGAAGGCCTCTATTCCAAGCTTATCAGACTCGTCCCACCTTCTGAATCATCGTCCAATTGATTGGAATGGTTAATAGGTGCCCAAACTAAAAACTCACTTTCGAATTCCAAAAATAGGGCACACGGTCTTATCTTCTAACGTCCACCACCCTACACGACGGCCCTCCACCAAGGCACCACCACACTCGTCTCATTCCACTCTCTCTGTTTCCTTCACAATTCAGAGGCAAAGGATGAGGTTTAGAGATGATTTGAATGGGTTGGGTTCACGGTCTCTGTTTTCTGTTTCCTTCCCCTAATCGTGCAACCATTCCACCATTTTTAAAAAAAAAAAAACTGTGAGGCGGTGACTGAGGCTTCCACAGCCATCCAGAGAAGGGACAAGTGTCCCACATCCATTGGGCACAAATCCCAAGACAACCAGATGTCCCAATCTAATTAGGCACAAATTCCAATGAAAACAATGACCAAAATGCCCTTTCACCAAAATTACCAATATACCCCTCAACTTTCGAATCTCATAACTTCTTCGCCGTACGTCGGGATCGGACGTGCCGTCTACGGACTCGTAACATCCCAAACTACGTTACAGTCATCGGCCAAAGTCCATTTGACTGCCCGAGTCAAAAGTTAACATTTCGTCCAATTCTAAGGGCAAAACGGTCATTTTGCACTGTCCGTTCGAAATCACTCAACTAAGCACCGATCAGACTTACTAATCCTTCATTACTCACTAATTTAATCCCGAAATCCGGGACGAGTCATTACATTCTTCCTTCCTTAAAAGAATTTCATCCCCGAAATTCCGCATCTCGTACTTCCATAACTAACTAGGGGAATCCAACTTTTCTCACACTTGGGCCTCCTATCTAGTGTACACCACCTGCCATTCCTGTTCTTTTCCTGGCACTACTTTAAACCATCACCACAACTGTCATCACGTCTCTGCCAAGCGGACCAACCCATACCAACTTTCGGCCCATTTGGCAATCATTGAGATTTTGCACATCTCTCAATCACGTCTCCCTCATTCTCGACGTACCTCGTACCAATTTCCTCAGTAGAACGTAAGATTAATAGCAGAATCTCACCTCGTAGGCATTTATCGACCTTGGTATCAATCAACATCCGTTCAACGGGCCATATTGACTCCGTTAGCAATCCGTGCCGACCTCACCAGCGTCACAACATCATCGCTCACATCGAATCTACTTGACAAGTCAACGCACCGGTGATGATTAGTGTAGCTACCAACATACTCAACCTATGGGAACACCATCCACGTCCCACTCTACCTGTATGCAACTGGACCCTATCACATACCAACATTACACACCTCAGTGTTAGGGACCCACCAGCCACACATGGCCCTGAGCATCGAGCTCACCACAACTACTAAACTTCCCGAGCCGTAATTAGCTACATCAAGCTCATACACCATCGCTAAACCCTGCAACAACCAGCAAGATCACTCGGGGTCACACTGATCTAGTCCACATTTTCAGTCAATCAGTCATCTCAGGGGTAAAACACCTCTGCCAGAACATCATGATGCAAGTCCAAATCACATCGAAAGGGTTCTAACCACTAATTAAACCGCTAACACATATCTCAGGTGCAGGCACCAATCACTTCCAACTCACGGTGCCTTGTCACCCAAACGTCACATGCATACCTCAATCATATCCATCGTACCGTATATCCTCAATCACTTCCAATGACACACCACGGTACCCTCTTAATCACATCGGCAGTAGCCGAGCTCTCATATATCTATAAACTCCACGTTATATCCCAATTCGATCCAACAACATCATATTACATCCTTCAACCGTTATTGTGTATCCTTCAACCATCACAGTGTGTCTCCGGAGATTCATGCCCAACATCCTTGTCTTTACACTGATCATAACATGGCTATACGCCAATCAAACTTCAATTCTGAAGTCCATCAGTCAAATCCAACACTAGGCCAACACTCCAGGCCCAACATATCCTTCCCAGGTATACCAACTCAAATCCATTACCATCACAGTGTGTCTCCGGAGATTCATGCACAATATCCTTGTCTTTACACTGATCATAACATGGCTACGCGCCAGTCACGCTTCAATTCTGAAGTCCATCAGTCAAATCCAGCCCTAGGCCAACACTCGAGGCCCAACATATCCTTCCCAAGTATACCAACTCAAATCCATTCTGAATCTCCTAGTCTCCTGGGTCTCCTGACCAACATCCAAAACATCTAACCACAACTCATTTACGTAACTCACTTACGTATACAAGGCAGACCCAAAAGTTAGGATAAACACCGACAACGCCTTCACCATAGCCAAGCAATATACACGTACATAGGCAAGACAAAACACACTCACCATTACCATATCCAATATATCCAACCTCTGTCTTGTTCTGTCTTACAATATGATTCACCTCTGCTCCTAGCTTAGCATGACAGGACCCATCCCAATCCCCCCGGGATTAGTGCGGGATGACCCTGCTCCCGTCTGACACGAAGTGTCAGACAAGGGATATTTCCAACCTTTACCCTCCCGGGCTATCAGAGTACGCCAGGATCCGGAGGAGGCATGTGATATCTCGGTCTCTGCTACAGTCCACATCCAATGTCAACCTGAAGGGCAGTCAAAACATTAAAAACTGTGAGTGGACAAAACAAGAGTTTATAAAAACATTTGCATAAGAAGATATTTGTACCCTTCACTAAAAAGCATGCATGCATTCGAAAACCATTTATCCGAAATAAACCATATGTGGGAACTAAGCACAAAACCACGATTGAAAGAAACATAATGAAAATGACTATACAGGCCACTTCCCAAATCCATAAGGGGCCAATACGGGACTCAGCCCATACCCATAAACATACACGAGCCACCACTCAATCCTGTGCACACCTGTGCTCACCACATATCAAATCAAATATACGTATATACATATAAGTCACACAACCAATCTTGTCACGGTATCCAAAGCTACGCGCGTGCTACTCAGGTCTCAATCCGAGTCTTCTCAAAGTCAAGATCAGTGTCCGTAGACCACTGATCGTACCCGAGGTAATAGTAACCATAGCCTTCCTGAGAGTAAGGAACCCAACTGGGGGTGTCTCCACTCAGTCAGTGCTCCGTGACTACTCCGGGGTCCCCCCAGGCTAACGACCCTCCCTGGAGGAGATAATAGAAGTAGAGGAAGGTATATGAATACATATATATACATAACATAAACATTCATGCCCGGTTCCCTTGAACCGTCATGATCCAATAAACTGTCATGAACCATAATGACCTGACAAAGGTTCATGCCGGTTCCCATAAACTGTCATGAACCACAATGACCTTTCCAGAGTTCATGCCGATTCCCATAAACCGCCATGAACTTGGAAATCCATCTAGGGTCCCTGACCCGAAATCATCAGTGTAAAACAACTGGGTCTCGTGCCCGAACATATGACTCAACTGGGCACCGTGCCCGATATCTATGGGTCAGTCACGACTCCGATCGTAGTGATGCATGCAACCATCCATCCAGGATCGCTCTCAATCCTGGTATGTCGCCGTGAACGAATCAACCGACGCGACCACCACAAAATCATAGTGCACTCATCACCGATCGCTATCCTGAACTGTCAGCACTCCGAAGTCGAGCCTCTCCAGGCTGCCCGACCACGAATCGTGCATCGTGACCTCTCCGGAAGGAACACATCCCAATCCGGAGGCGACCGTCGTATCGTCGATCGCTGTGCACATAGCACCCGCCGCGACCACGATTTAGACCCGAAGGTCGTAAATAGCGTCATATGCCCGAGACAAGACCAAATGGGTCTCATACCCGAGTTTATCCTTTTAAAAATCCAAAACCATTTCATTAAAACCAATAAAGACATACAGACCCGTATAGGCACCGTATAGGGCCGAAACCTCGAAATACGTGCCTATACGTAACCACATACAAATGCACCCATGACATCATCAAACATGTAATAAAACACATAATAAACATTTATGCATGCACCAATTTAGAAAACAAAGTCCACTCACAGACCGTCCGAGCTGCCACCTCGATTTGCATGCCATACGGCTCCCCGAGCCGATCACCATCACCGGGACTCCCAAACCTGTTCAAATCGTAATAGAAGGTTACTAACTACTTAATTAACCTCCTACCAAAGCCCCGTAATTTTCTGATATTTTAACTATTTTTAAAACCGAACCTAAACCTTCCGATGCCCCGAAACATATCGAGACGGTGTCCGATTGACACGAAACCAGTCCCAAAATGTTCGTTACATCGAATAGAAGATTTCACATGTTGAACACGTCCCCAAATTCTCCCCCACGCGCCCACACGCGCCGCCTGCAGTGGCTGCGCGTGGGCTTCACGCGCCGCTACAGTACCCGTCTCCTACTTCGGTCAGACCGGTCCGAACCGGTCCGTTCCTGTTTTTCCTGCAACTTGGACCGACGTAACCACTCCAGGTCTCCTTCTCCCTCATTTTCGGTTCGTTTTCTTCCATTCCAATTCCTAAATTCCTATTTTCAAGTTTCCTATCTAACCCAATTAACAAAACGACCTAAAACCCCCTAAATCGATCCCTAAAAATTAACCCCCACGACCCCTGTTTTTCCCGGCCACCTTCCAGCCTTCCTCCATCGTGAACCACCCTCCAAATCTTCCTAAAACTATCCTAGCAACCTATTTAGTTCAATGAAACCATCCAAATCGGCCCATAACAATTAAAATGGAAAATGAACAAAATCGGGTAAAACCGATTACCTCGATCGCATCCTCCTCCGCCGTTCATGGCGGTGTGTCCTGGGCCAACCACCACGTCCTCTGGTCCATTCTTCCTTTTCTAGTCTCTCACAAATGGTCATGGATAAAGGGTTTGGATTGTGGAGAAGAAAATGGTGGATCGGGTTTGTGTTTGGGAACAAAGAAAAGAAATGGTCGATGGTGTGGGTTATGCATGAATGTGGGCTAGTGACTAGTGGATGAGTGACACTTGTCACTCATCCATTGGTTGCTGAAAAGTAACTGGGCCCACTAAAGACAAAACTCTCCTTTTTGTCTCGTAAAACGTGTCACCGGGAATAGTATCCCGAAATATCCGTGAACCGTAACTTTGCCGTCGAACGTCCGAATTCGACGTGCCGCCTGTCTACGGATTCGTATCGTCCTTATCTACGTAATGGTCTTTGGCCCTCGGCCATTGGACCTCCCGGTCAAAAAGTCAACATTTGACCTCCTATTCACCCAAATTACCAAAATGCCCTTGGGCTTCCGAACGTCATAACTTCCTCCTCGAATGTCGGAATTGAACGTGCCACCTGTCTATGAACTCGTGACGTCACGAACTACGTCACGGTCATCGGTCAAAGTCCATTTGACCGCCCGATTAAAAAGTCAACGTTTTGCCACCACCAGGGGCAAAACGATCATTTCGCACCGTTCGTCCGATTTCGCTCTACTAATCACCGTTTAACCTCATTAATCGTGATTAGTCACTAATCTAATCTAGGAATTTGAGACGGGTCGTTACAACCTTCCCTCCTTAATTAATTTCGTCCTCGAAATTCCAACCGACCCAAACTAACCGTTCTTCCCTCCTTAATTAGTTTCGTTCTCGAAACTCCAACTATCTTGATTCCACATCCAACTCGTGGAAAGAAAATTCGACCTCGAAACACGTGTACACTCGTACACCCACTAACCAAAACTATACTTACTCGTACCCAAGCGTACCACTAACACTCACGTCACATCGACTACACTCGACCACGTCGAATGACAGAAGTCGTACGCTCCGAACTGACACCACTTGTCAAATCTACCCTTTCGCTGACATAAACAACTCTACGGTTCCTTCCTCAATCACCAACCTATCCTGCTATCTGCTCCCACAGGGAGTTACCAGATCACACTAATCTATCCACGCTGACACCTTCGACAAACTGTCACCACTTTACAGTCGTCAGTCAAAAACTAACACTATACTCACTCGTGATTACAATAACTACCAACTCACTCAACCTGAGTACAAGTTTACCAACAAAATACTCGATCGGTGTGTAACTGGACCCACCAAAATCACTAT
The DNA here is from genome assembly GCA_032719365.1 of Prinsepia uniflora. Classification (NCBI taxonomy): domain Eukaryota; kingdom Viridiplantae; phylum Streptophyta; class Magnoliopsida; order Rosales; family Rosaceae; genus Prinsepia; species Prinsepia uniflora. The sequence goes on from CM064872.1 coordinate 37,168,073, forward strand.
GACCCAATGCACAATATCCAATGTCCAGTTCACGTACACGACTAATCCAATGGTATCGGGACTAAGCCGACTACCAACACGCTCCCCAACGTACCACTGGTATAACCTATATACCGTCACCAGACATCACAAGTCTGCCCGGTGTCGTACCTCGAACAACGAACAAGGTACACACATGTACCCATCAATCAGCCAACAACCGTCTAGGTCGTAGCCAATCACGTTTCAATTATGGAGTCCATTTGTCCAATCCTGGACTAGACAAATCGAAACTCCAACCCATCATCTATTTCCAAATCCGAATCTGAATCCGCAATTTCGTAAGAAATCCCGAATCCAAACCCAGAAATCATATCCATAGCCATGTTCAAATCCGAATCCGAAATCATTATTCCGTAAGCTAGCATTTGGAATAACCATTCCGAACCCAAATCCATAAAAAGAAAATCCAAAGTCAAGCTCTAGAATCAAATCCTGAATCGTCACCCAGAATCCGATTCCAAAACCCAAATCCAGAAATCATCTTTCAAGTTCCAAAATCAAATCCTGAATCGTCATCCAGAAATCTGATTCCAAAACCCGAAATATCGTTCTCGTCTACCGAGACGTATCAATCATGAACCTATCGGTTGTCTGCTCAACCGATTACTCCAATACCATCGATTGACTTCATAGGAAAGCCAATCACAATACTCACACATCCAAGTAAGAGTGATAAACTCTCCACCTATCTGGGTCATCCAAATCACGATCCAGATCCAACACGACGTCAACTGACCATAGACGTCACGATCCCCGATCGTCACGACGTCCAAAGTCCTCAACCATTTCCCACATCTAAATAGATTAGTCTACGACGAGACACGCCGAGACTGTGGGTTCTCACTGATTACCTCATATCGATCCTTGGCATTCCACTTAGGAAAAACCAAAGATGATCCAACACAATGACATCAAAACTCAACCTACGTGAATGCAAACAAAACTCGCTGTACTCACCACGCCACGTAATCCAACATCTTCTGCCACCAAGCAGAAATGAGAAATCTCAGTCACCTAACTTCGATATACTCAATTCCGTCCTACGGCCCAAGACAAATCCGGGTCCACCAACCAATACACGACCAATGACTAGTGGCAACCAACAACATCTACATCATCAACATCATCTACCATCATCAATCATGGTAGAATCTGAGAAGTCACCCAAAATGACTTCGAAATACCCTATACCAATGCGGAAAACCCGCATTCCATTCGTCACCTCAATCGCAACCTCTCGCGATTTCGAAGTTCCAACCATATCGAAGCCAACACACTTGGACATCAACCACGTGTCCCCGTTAGACTGGTTATGGACACATGCCCATTCACGACCGTATATGTACATCCAAAAGGATGTCTATTCATCCTAATCTGATGTACCACTCGACTGAAAAGTCACAACAGACCCCTGCTGTGATCTGCAGTCAAATCTCTGCATACCGCCGTATCCGACCAATCCTGACCAATTCTGGCCAATACTGACCAACTGGTCACTAATCCCCCATGATAATACTCGATCCTCACTCCTCAACTACCGTTGGATCCTATCCAATCCATCACTATCTGCGATTCACTCCCGAACCACAGATACCGAACATATACCCATCACGATGGATGTGACTCAACGTCATCACAACTACCAGCACCAGCACCAGCACCAGCACCAGCACCAGCGCCAGCACACCGTGTGCAAAACTGTCAACCCTGTATCTCCGCTCATACCGAACGACGATCCCGTACCTCTGCTCGAATAGGAGAAACTCTGCCTCCCTCGTACCCGACAACTCTGGGTACAGTCACCCTGATAACGCATACGAGAAAAGGAAACGTCACCTGAATGTCCCCGATTCCCAACAACCGTAACTACAACCACTTCGTATCCGGCTTAGGGATTCCATCGACAAGTACCAATCTGGATGGCTTGTCCAACCAATCACTAACTAGTCGTAACTCGACTAACCAATGTCATCTACCAGGTCGCCCATGACCTTAGTTGCACCAAACCACAACTAAAGTAGCATGACAACCAACTATGTCTAACCGATAAATATAACCTCGACTACGAAGTGCAGTCCCAACACTAAGCTGACATGACTAGACCGACTAACAAACCCAATTCCGAATAGTCGTCAAAGTCACACCACTCACCAACTCACCGGATTCCATGACCATGCCTAGGGTTCCCCTGAACCCAACTGCGAAAAGCAGTAAAATCCACGATCTGAAAGACCCCGCAGTCCCGACATCGTAAATACGTAAATCCTAGCATACCGTAAGTCTAACCAGGATTCCCCGAATCCGGCTGCCAACTGCCATAAGTTCAACCAGAGTTCCCCGAACTCGACTGCTAACCGCCAGCAGCAACGTAATCCCTAACCTGACCAACCGATGGTCAAAATTCTGAACTGTACTCAAATCGATCCTACTACATCGTGAAAGACGATCCCAACTATCCATCTCACGATCACACTCCAAAATACGAATACGTTTATCCGTTTGTAGGGTCCCACACTGTCATCCACGACAGAACTATGGCAACCCCGGCATCGAATGCCGAACCAATACGTTCCACGATCCAATCCTACTAACTATCGTATCGGCACCCCAACTATTAGGTTGATCACGAACTGTAGCCCATTGAGATATCACATCCTCGACCTGTGTACATACTCCAAGAGCTACACGGTTGATCGAATAGAGACAACCCCGCTCTAATAAGCATCCTACGAGCAATCCTATGCTCTGATACCACATTGACAGGACCCATCCCAATCCCCCCGGGATTAGTGCGGGATGACCCTGCTCCCGTCTGACACGAAGTGTCAGACAAGGGATATTTCCAACCTTTACCCTCCTGGGCTATCAGAGTACGCCAGGATCCGGAGGAGGCATGTGATATCTCGGTCTCTGCTACAGTCCACATCCAATGTCAACCTGAAGGGCAGTCAAAACATTAAAAACTGTGAGTGGACAAAACAAGAGTTTATAAAAACATTTGCATAAGAAGATATTTGTACCCTTCACTAAAAAGCATGCATGCATTCGAAAACCATTTATCCGAAATAAACCATATGTGGGAACTAAGCCCAAAACCACGATTGAAAGAAACATAATGAAAATGACTATACAGGCCACTGCCCAAATCCATAAGGGACCAATACGGGACTCAGCCCATACCCATAAACATACACGAGCCACCACTCAATCCTGTGCACACCTGTGCTCACCACATATAAAATCAAATATACGTATATACATATAAGTCACACAACCAATCTTGTCACGGTATCCAAAGCTACGCGCGTGCTACTCAGGTCTCAATCCGAGTCTTCTCAAAGTCAAGATCAGTGTCCGTAGACCACTGACCGTACCTGAGGTAATAGTAACCATAGCCTTCCTGAGAGTAAGGAACCCAACTGGGGGTGACTCTACTCAGTCAGTGCTCCGTGACTACTCCGGGGTCCACCCAGGCCAACGACCCTCCCCGGAGGAGATAATAGAAGTAGAGGAAGGTATATGAATACATATATATACATAACACAAACATTCATGCCCGGTTCCCTTGAACCGTCATGATCCAATAAATCCATAACAAGGGTTCATGCCGGTTCCCATATACCGTCATGAACCAAAATGACCTGACAAAGGTTCATGCCGGTTCCCCTAAACCGTCATGAACCACAATGACCTTTCCAGAGTTCATGCCGATTCCCATAAACCGCCATGAACTTGGAAATCCATCTAGGGTCCCTGACCCGAAATCATCAGTGTAAAACAACTGGGTCTCGTGCCCGAACATATGACTCAACTGGGCACCGTGCCCGATATCTATGGGTCAGTCACGACTCCGATCGTAGTGATGCATGCAACCATCCATCCAGGACCGCTCTCAATCCTGGTATGTCGCCGTGAACGAATCAACCGACGCGACCACAACAAAATCATAGTGCACTCATCACCGATCGCTATCCTGAACCGTCAGCACTCCGAAGTCGAGCCTCCCCAGGCTGCCCGACCACGAATCGTGCATCGTGACCTCTCCGGAAGGAACACATCCCAATCCGGAGGCGAGCGTTGTATCGTCGATCGCTGTGCACATAGCACCCGTTGCGACCACGATTTAGACCCGAAGCTCGTAAATAGCGTCATATGCCCGAGACAAGACCAAATGGGTCTCATACCCGAGTTTATCCTTTTAAAAATCCAAAACCATTTCATTAAAACCAATAAAGACATACAGACCCGTATAGGCACCGTATAGGGTCGAAACCTCGAAATACGTAATAAACACATAATAAACATTTATGCATGCACCAATTTAGAAAACAAAGTCCACTCACAGACCGTCCGAGCTGCCACCTCGATTTGCATGCCATACGGCTCCCCGAGCCGATTACCGTCACCGGGACTCCCAAACCTGTTCAAATCGTAATAGAAGGTTACTAACTACTTAATTAACCTCCTACCAAAGCCCCGTAATTTTTTGATATTTTTAACTATTTTTAAAACCGAACCTAAACCTTCCGATGCCCCGAAACATATCGAGACGGTGTCCGATTGACACGAAACCAGTCCCAAAATGTTCGTTACATCGAATAGAAGATTACACATGTTGAACACGTCCCCAAATTCTCCCCCACGCTCCCACACGCGCCGCCTGAAGTGGCTGCGCGTGGGCTTCACGCGCCGCTACAGTACCCGTCTCCTACTTCGGCCAGACCAGTCCGAACCGGTCCGGTCCGGTTTTTCCTGCAACTTGGACCGGCGTAACCGGTCCAGGTCTCCTTCTCCCTCATTTTCGGTCCGTTTTCTTCCATTCCAATTCCTAAATTCCTATTTTCAAGTTTCCTATCTAACCCAATTAACAAAACGACCTAAAATCCCCTAAATCGATCCCTAAAAATTAACCCCCACGGCCCCTGTTTTTCCCGGCCACCTTCCAGCCTTCCATCGCCGTGAACCACCCTCCAAATATTCCTAAAACTATCCTAGCAACCTATTTAGTTCAATGAAACCATCCAAATCGGCCCATATCAATTCAAATGGAAAATGAACAAAATCGGGTAAAACCGATTACCTCGATCGCCTCCTCCTCCGCCGTTCATGGCGGTGTGTCCTGGGCCAACCACCACGTCCTCTGGTCCTCTCTTCCTTCTCTAGTCTCTCACAAATGGTCATGGATAAAGGGTTTGGATTTTGGAGAAGAAAATGGTGGATCGGGTTTGTGTTTGGGAACAAAGAAAAGAAATGGTCGATGGTGTGGGTTATGCATGAATGTGGGCTAGTGACTAGTGGATGAGTGACACTTGTCACTCATCCATTGGTTGCTGAAAAGTAACTGGGCCCACTAAAGACAAAACTCTCCTTTTTGTCTCGTAAAATGTGTCACCGGGAATAGTATCCCGAAATTTCCGTGAATCGTAACTTTGTCGTCGAACGTCCGAATTCGACGTGCCGCCTGTCTACGGATTCGTATCGTCCTTATCTACGTAACGGTCTTTGGCCCTCGGCCATTGGACCTCCCGGTCAAAAAGTCAACATTTGACCTCCTATTCACCCAAATTACCAAAATGCCCTTGGGCTTCCGAACGTCACAACTTCCTCCTCGAACGTCGGAATTGAACGTGTCACCTGTCTATGAACTCGTGACGTCGCGAACTACGTCACGGTCATCGGTCAAAGTCCATTTGACCGTCCGATTAAAAAGTCAACGTTTTGCCACCACCAAGGACAAAACGGTCATTTCGCACCGTTCGTCCGACTTCGCTATACTAATCACCGTTTAACCTCATTAATCGTGATTAGTCACTAATATAATCTAGGAATTTGGGAGGGGTCGTTACAACGCATAATCTGGAATACAGTTCTTCTGATCCACAACAACAACAAGAACCCAATCCTGCTCCACCCGTTCCTAAGTGGATCCCACTTATCATCCATATGGTCTTACATCCTCTTTGAACCTGTATACTAACACATCACTTCTCACCAGACGACTAGATCTAATACGATCACTCAAAATGACATACGTCTAGAGACAAGTCTAGATTGTAGGTTCTCATCAATTACCTCATATCGATCAGTTATAGTCACTCCTTATCATCTCCCTTCTGTTACCCTACAACAGAACTCCAGATGATCCACAACCACAACATCACAATTCCTCCGTCATTAATCCCAACATAATCCCACTCTACTCGCCACACCAAATGTGGCGTCACCAAGTAGTCTTTGTCCTTCTTCTCATCCACATTGTCCATAATCAGAGGGTTCCACAACTCCTAACGTTTCGTCTTACACACAATAAGTCTCCCTTATCGACTCTAGAGTATCCATCACTGAATACTCGACATCTAACACCAAGTCGGGAATCAACATAAATTCTCATCGTCTCAATCACAACGTCTCCTGTTTCCGAGATTCTAACCATGTTGGAAGTGTACCCATCTTTTCCAACCATGAGACTTAATCCTCAACAAGTCTACTTCCACTGGACTAGCCAACCGAACATCAAATCCTCTACTGAACTTAGGAAGATCGTGGACTCCCTACGACTTCTACGGGTCACCGTCCCATGTCTGTACACAAGCCATCTCACCGACCAACTCGCCTGTCGGTTACTACCGTTTATGTACATCCAAAAGGATGTCATTCATTCACATCTTTAGTCTCATGTCAAACTTTCCGAGGTTCAACTCCCGAGTACCAGTAAGCCATCAGTCACTGACTTTCGGGATCCTTAATCATCAATCCCTAACCTTGGACTCCGCAGTCACCATCCTCGGAGGAGTCAACCACTAGTCTCAGAATCACCAGGTACTAGTCTCGGTAGATGTCGACACACTCCAAATCACAAACCTTAGCAAAGTCTGACACATCTGACACATTTTCGAGGTGTCTTGAGTTAACCAACACCACCCTGACCAATCATACAGGAACAAGACGTTCTACTTTTATCGAATACCCAAATAGAGTAGTGGTCCATACCATGCACTAGCACCAGCGTATCCCTATCGTCTTCAATCTCGTGCTCACAGCATACTTGTCAGGACCCGTCTCAAATCCCTCGGGATTAACGTGGGACGCGCCTGATCCCGTCTGACACGAAATGTCAGACCAGGGAAAATTCCATCTTTAGCCCTCACTGGGCTTCCAGAGTACGCCATGATCGTAGGAGGAGGAGTGTGATGTATCGTCTTTGCTACAGCCCGCATCCGCGATCAACCTGAAGGGTATTCAAACACGAAAACTATGAGTGGACAAAAGAAACATTTCATTGAAAACATTTTCATACAAAGATCTTTATGCCCTTCAATAACAGCATATGCGTGCATTCAAAAACCGTTTATCAAAACATCCATAAAATCATTTGAAAACATTCTCAAAACCTTTCAAGGGTTCATGCCCGGTTCCCATAAACCGTCATGAACCATAAATCCATTTGGGTCCCCGACCCGAAATCATAAAAACCCGTAAATCCATAAAACAATACATGTGGGAACTCAGCCTAAATCATTCTCAGTGAGGTACTAAAACATCTACGGGGTCTCCGCCCCAAATTACTTTCTAAATCATAAAACACGGGGTCTCCGCCCTCAAATCACTTTCTGTAAAACCTCATACGTATCGACATAGCCCCTAGGGAACACATCCCCGATATATGTCACAATATCATATCTAAACTAGTGTGCACACTAGTCGGGGTCTCACTCCGAATCTTCTCCCAGGAATTATCCATCTGGGAGGCTCAATCTCTGGATCTAGTCTGAGCTCTAACTCTGGATCTAGTCCACACATCTCTCCGGAATCTGGTCCAGGACCACATCAAAAATAGTAACCCCCACTCCTGGAACGGGATCCCTATGGGGATACCCACTCTGGTCTGTGGATTGTGACTCTCCAGGTCGACTTCTGGAGGAGAACATATAAATCATATGGAGGGTATAATATATTTTCAAATCATTTCCTTTCTCAAAACAAGTTTCCAATTGGGTCTCCTACCCGATTCATTTCAACAGGATTCCTCGAATCCGATTCAAATCCATTTAACAGGCCTTGGCCTAAATCAAAAGTTCAACAGGGTGTCATGCCCGAATCCTCATTTTGCAAATCGAACTAGGACTCAAGCCCGATGTTACTATCAAATGGGCCTCAAGCCCGATACTATTCATCAACGAGACCTCAAGTCTGATTCTATAAACCAACAGGACCTCAAGTCCGATTTCAAAATCAACTGGGCCTCAAGCCCGATATCTCAACTAAATGGGTCTCAGGCCCGATATCATAAGTTAACGGGCATCAAGCCCAATAGTACAACTAACTGGGCCTCAAACCCGAATCGTAAACCAACTGGGCCCCGGCCCGATCATATAACTCAAATGGACCCTCGGTCCGATTCCTCGTCAAATCAAATGGACTCCAAGTCCGAGAGTTTGTAAATCAAATGGGCCTCATGCCCGAGTTCATATTTCCAAATCCAAAATCCATTTATATAACCCTCGTTAAAAACGTAGTACGCTAAGGTACGACATAAAGCCGAAAACCTCGAAAAACGTGCAAATATGTCGATCCTAAGCTACCACAATCAAATGCACTCAAGGCATCAAAAAATATATTCTAAAACAATTATAAAACATTTACGCATGCATCAAATTCATAAAATAAGTCCACTCACAGACCGTCCGAAGTCGCGCTTCGATACGCGTGCCATACGTCCGTCCCGGGTCAAACGCTGTCTCTGGGATTTCCGAACCTGTCCAAATTAATTTAGAGGGTTACTAACTACTTATATAACCCCTCACTAAAGCACTGTAATTTTCCGGAATTTCTAACTATTTTTAAACGAGAACCTAAACCTTCGGACGTCCCGAACTATATCGAAACGATATCTGATTGACACGAAACCAGTCCCAAAATGTTCATTACATCGAATAGATGATTTTGTGTGTTGAACGTATCCTCAAAATATAGGCCACGCGCCCTCACGCGCCCAAGACAGGTCCTGCGCGTGGGCCTCACGCGCCGGACTGTTCACCTTCTTCTCCACGCATTCGACCGGTCCGAACCGGTTCGACTGTGCAGTTCGGTTTGGCCATCCTCCTCCCTCATTTTTCGTCTAAACCTCTCATTTTCGATCCCAAACTTCCTATTTTCTCATTTCCTATCCATTCCAATCCTTAAACCTAATCAAAACCTCCTAAAACCCATGGTTCCATTTTGAACCCCATGGCCAAAACTCTCCAGTTTCTTCCCACGACCCCCTCAGCCGTGAACCACCTTCAAACCTATCTTAGAAACCTCCTATCAACCTAATAACCATTTCCTAATCATTCAAAATCGACCATAATGCATAAATCGATTTAAAATGGAAATTGGGCCTAACCGTGAAATCTTCTCGGTTTCATGGCCGTCGTCCACGGTGGCGCCGTTCTGGCGGCCACCATCATCAGCCTGTCCTCCCAACACTCTCTGGTCCTCACAGTTATGATCAAGTGGGGATGGGTTGGATTGGTTTGGGTTCAAAGGGGTGAGATCGGGTTTGGAAAGGGGAGAATTATCGATGAAGAGGAAAATGTGATATGCATAAAGGAAGAGAGATGACCAGTGGATGGGTGACACTTGTCTCTCATCCATTGGTCCAATAACAAATATCTGGGCCCCAATTAATTCCAAAAAGTATCCGTCTCGAATTTCGTGCAATAGTACGTTTGTACTTCCGTGAACCGTAACTTTTTTGTCAAACGTCCGAACCTCGGCTGTACCAAGCAGCGCAATCTCTAATCGGGCCAGACAGTCGGTCCACAACAACATCTAGTTAACTCACTGATATTCACAATCACCAAACCAGCCAATGGTCACAACTGGGCTCCCTCAACTCAACATCATCACTAGGGTCATCAAGCACCCGACCTCTAGGGTGTCAAACTTGGCTACAACTATCCACTAACTTAGTGTCTTCTAAATCATCAAACCAGCACTCATCACTAGAGGGAAATCTTTCAACTCAGACTATATCAGGTTCCTTTAACCCCGTAATTCGAGGAATTCAGCTACTTTTAGCCGCACAAGTTCAATCTCAACAATATGATCAAGCACTGGTCACAGTTCCACACTATCATCATCTGATCTACGGGGCCGACCAACCAATCATCGCTCATATCTACCTTAACTGGTTACCATTCGGGTTAACCACTCCAGCACCAGTCCTATGGTCCACCTAACTCACGACTCGCGACTATAACCAGTCCAAACACGATATCCGCTCCGGCTCTGAGCCGCCATACTACACACCGCGTATTGGGAAGCTATCACCCACTCACTAGGTATTTCCACTAACGAATGTACTATCACCCTAGCGTTCAGGTTGATGACGGGCTGTTTTGCGTCGAGACATCACATCCACAGCAACATCACAACACACCATCCAACAAACCAACTCGCCCTGGAAGCCAAAACCTCGCTCGATCACAGGGTAACCTCGCTCTAGAAGCGCAAACCTCGCTCTGATACCAATTGACACAGCCATCCCCTAATTCCCCCTGGATTAAGGGATGTGTCGTGCTCCCGTCTAACCCACGTGCGACACGAAGGCTAAACACCCGTCTAACCTCCATGTAACATGTAACGACCCGAACCGAGAATAATAATATTTTAATGTAAAAAGACTATTTTGCCCCTGAAGGGGGGGAAACTTTGACTTTTGGCCCGGGCAACAATTTGGACTTTGACCCATGACTATGACGTAGGTCGGGATGTCACGAATCCGTAGACAGGCGGCACGCCGAAATCGGAGTTCGTATGAAGAAGTTATGGTCAAGGAAGCGTTTTAGCAGAATTTACGAACCGAGAACAACGGAATAAAATATTAATTTATTACGAGAATCCGTGCCAACCTAATAGTTAAATCAACCCGATGGATTGGTGACAAGTGTCACCCATCCAAGCCTATACTATTCCCATAAAGCAACTAACACTATTTAATCTATTTTTATATTATTTATTTTCCCTCCATTTGATTTCCACCCTTGGATTTCTGGCCAGATTGAATCCTGGCCCTTCATTTCTTCTGATTTCCCTTGTTCATGCACGATCTCTGTCTGCCTTTTCTTACAAACACACACAAACACACATACAGCCCCCCCCCCCCCCCACAAACCCGTGCATTTCATCCATTTTCTCTCGACCAAGGCGATCAAACCAGCCATCCTCTTCGCACCAAACGACCACCCACAGCACCACCATCATCTGGTCTTCACAACCCGCGCAACCACCAGCCACCACCAGCCCATTTTCCCGTCTGAAATTCCGTCCAAAAAGCACGACCCGAAACACGACGGAAATGGGTCCAAGAAGCAAACCGTGACAAACACATCATCTCGACGCAGGGGAAGCTCCAGTCTACACCGTGAGGACCCCAGGAGCTTAACTGGACGACGGCACGGCCTGCGGCGGCGACACGACGGCGGTAAGGTCGAAAACCCGAAAACCCGCTTTACTCCCCTGTTTCGGACCAACGTGTTTAGTGCTAGGAACTCAGTTGTTTGGTGTTAGACATGTTCTAGGGCGAGAGACGAGTCGATTAGGACCGGTTTGGACGACGAACACGGCGTGGATCACCAGAGAAGGCGATCGGACTTTGGCCGTGAGTTTCAGAGAAGAACTGGTGAGTTTTCTCCCATTTTCTTTCCATTTTGAGGTTGTAGAACCATAGAACAGACCTAGACGACCCTATAGGGATGAACCCCGTCGAAAATGGTGGCCGGAATCGTACGGTTGAATCGGGTCAAGCCGCGGGTCGACGGCGACCCGGTTCCAGTCAAATGGGTCTGACCCGATACTGTAGCATGATGACGTCATCATGTTGACGTCACTTCTGACGTCATGATGACGTCATCCTGTCAGATATTGTCAGACCAGGGACCAATCAGAACATGCCACGTGTCAGTGATGACGTCATGCTGACGTCAGCATGACGTCATGCTGACGTCAGCATGACGTCACTGCTGACGTCAGCGGTACTGTAGCAGCGTTGACCCACGCGTTGACCAGGCGCGTGAGGGCGCGTGTGAACAGTGATTTTGGTGGGGCCGGTACCATTTTCAAGGTTTCGACGATACGGATCCAATGGAGGTGGTTTCGTGTCGATCGGAGATCGTTATGTTGGTCAAAATGGGGTTTGAAGCACCGGGAATAGTGCCCGGGATGCGTTTTTGAGGCGGATCTGTTCTAGGGTCTTGGTATTGATATTATAGGATCCTTAAGTAACCCTCAGGAATAATAATACAGGTTTATAGAGATCGTTGAGCAGCAAGGACCGAGTGTGAGTGGGCTGTTTGATTTATAAAAGGCTTGCATGCATAAACTGTTTTACTATTTCCACTGATGAGTTTTATGAACTGTTTATATATGTTATTATAATGTTTTGGGCATGAGACCCATCTGGATTATATGTGGATTTTGTTTGGGATGTCCGGGGGACATAGGGTAAACTATACTGTTATTGTACTGTACTTTCCTACCTGTGTATATTGTCTCCTCCAAGGAGGGTCGTTGGCCTGGGTGGACCCTGGAGTAGTCACGGGGCTCTGACTGAGTGGAGTTGACCCCCGTTGGGCTGCTTACTCTCAGGAAGGCATGTTCATATACCTCGGGCAGTGACCGGGATACCGGGAGCTGATGTACCTAGGGAGTCTCGGGTGTGAGACCCTGAGTGGCAACGCGTAGCCTTAGAACCGTGACATCATTTGGGTTGGGTTTTACAGTGCACTGATATGTTAGTTTCACCTTACGATTATTATTGTGGTTCATTTGTTATGATTTCATTATAATATTATATTTTCACTGCATGCAAGATTTGGAAAACGGAGGGGTAAAACCTTATGATTATTGTATTATTAAATTGATTTCTAAACTGTTATTTTTGGCCCACTCACCCTTGTTTTACTGACCCCTCCAGACCCTGACACGGCAATAGAGGAGGAGGATCCGGAGGAGGAGGCAGAGGTTTAGTTTGCCTAGCTGTGCACCTGTACACCCACTTGTGGGTAGGTTGAGCACCGAATAAATGTACTCTGACTAGTGTGCTCACATGTTGTATTTTACTTTCCCTTATCTGACAGTATCGCTTTAAACACTGTGTTTGTACGTTATCTATCTATGTGAGTCTTCGGTTTTTATTTAAGGGTACTTTTGGTATGTTTAGAGTCATTGTCAGACGGGAGCGGGTCACGTCCCCGGGTGGTCCCAGTGGGATTGGGGCGGGTCCTGTCAGCTTGGTATCAGAGCATTAGGATTAGTAGTCAGAGTACTAGGTTAGCGGTTTGTACTTTGTACATGGTCACTTTCGATGTCTTTTAACCTGTTTGCCTCTTCACAGTTGGATATGCCTCCCCGACGTGAACCCCGTGCACGTGTTGACGAGGGCAATGGAGGAAATGGAGACACTGCGAGTATTGAGCGGGCTCAGCGCCTAGGTGCTACGCACTTCAATGGGGGAACCGACCCCGAGGAAGCACACCAGTGGATTGACCGCTGGGAGAGGATTTTCGAGGTCATGCACTGTCCTCCGGAGGAGCGTGTCGTACTGGCGACTTTCCTACTGGATGGGAGCGCCTATCGATGGTGGCACAACCTTGTTTTGGCCGGCTGGACTGTTCGCACCATTCCATGGGAGACTTTTCGAGATCGGTTTCTCAACCAGTTCTATCCACGGTCGTTTCGCAACGCCCGTGAGGCGGAGTTTCTGCAACTCCGGCAGGGGGATCAGACTGTAGCAGAGTACGAGGAGACCTTCCTGATGTTGTTTCGCTTTGCTGAGAACTTCGTGATCACCGAGGTAGACCGATGTCGCAGATTTGAGTGGGGCTTGCGACCTGAGATTCAGGCGATGGTGACTGCAACACCCTTTGCTTCCATGAGGGATCTTACTGATGCGGCAACCAGGGTTGAGAACAGTATCCTGGCTCGTCAGCGAGCTGAGGGGGAGACTCGGCGACGTGATCGCCCACACTTGGGATTCTCGGGCCGTCGTGGCTCGAAGGGAGGACATTCTGGTGGATCTTCGTCTTCTGGCAGCCGAGGACGTTCTGGTCAGTTCAGGAGTCCTCAGAGGTCTGGACAGCGTTCTGGAGCTTGGCAGCGGTCGTACTCACCGATGAGCATCTCACCGGGAGGATACTCGGGTCGACCTAGGGAGGTCACTTGCTTCGCTTGTGGAGAGCCGGGGCACTATGCTTCTGAGTGTCCACTGATTCGCGGCAGTACTGTGCCAGCACAGAGCACAGCATCCCAGACTGACAGCAGCCGGACACGCGGGGTTGTGCGTGGCCGTGATCGAGGAGCTAGAGGACGGGGACGACCTGCAGAGTCTATGGCTCGTGTTTATGCTGTTACCCAGAAGCAGGCCAGATCCATTCCGGGAGTGTTGACAGGTACTGTACATATTTATGGTATGGTTGTTCGTGCATTGATGGATTCGGGGGCAACTCATTCTTTTATTTCACCGCGTTGTGCGAGTCTGTTGGGCCGTGAGGCGACCGCACTTGAGCACGAGATGGGAGTGGGGACGCCGATGGGTGTGACCTACCGGGTGAACCAGGAGATACGAGCTTGTCCTGTGGAGATTGAGGGAGTCGAATTTCCGGCAGACTTAATCCTGATGAATGTTCACGATTTCGATGTGATACTTGGAGTTGATTGGTTGTCGGAGTACAATTCACTCATCGACTGTAGTAACATGCGGTTGACTTTGAGAGGTCCGGGATTACCGGAAGTGATATTTCAGGGAGAGTGTGGAGACGCATCACCCAAGGTAATATCTGCGCTCACAGCTACTTAACTCTTACAGAAGGGGTGTCAGGGTTATCTTGCTTATGTGGTAGAGTCTACGGATGAATCTTTGCGTATTGAGGATATTCCGATTGTGCGGGAATTTCCTGATGTCTTTCCAGGAGATTTACCTGGATTACCACCACCCAGGGAGATCGACTTTACGATC
The DNA here is from genome assembly GCA_032719365.1 of Prinsepia uniflora. NCBI lineage: Eukaryota > Viridiplantae > Streptophyta > Magnoliopsida > Rosales > Rosaceae > Prinsepia > Prinsepia uniflora. Next base: position 37,183,113 of record CM064872.1, read on the forward strand.
GAGTTACTCCCCGGGACTCGACCGATTTCACAAGCACCGTATCGTATGGCACCGGCGGAGCTACGGGAATTGAAAATCCAACTACAGGAACTGGTGGATCTAGGGTTTATCCGACCCAGTACATCACCATGGGGAGCGCCGGTCTTATTTGTGAAAAAGAAGGAGGGTAGTTTACGGTTGTGTGTGGATTATCGGCAGTTGAACAAGGCTACGGTAAGGAATCAGTATCCCTTACCCAGGATCGATGATTTGTTCGATCAGTTACGAGGAGCGCGGTATTTCTCCAAGATAGATCTGAGGTCAGGATACCATCAACTGAGAATAGCCGAGGGGGATGTTCAGAAAACAGCTTTTCGAACGAGGTATGGGCATTATGAGTTCTTGGTGATGCCCTTTGGATTGACGAATGCACCAGCTGCATTCATGGACTTGATGAATCGAGTCTTTCGAGCATACTTGGATAAATTTGTGATCGTGTTTATCGACGACATCTTGGTGTATTCCAGGAGTGTCAGGGCTCATGAGGAGCACTTACGAATGGTATTGGGTAAACTACGACAGGAGCAGCTGTATGCTAAGTTAAGCAAGTGTCAGTTTTGGCTAAATAGTATTGGATTCTTGGGTCACATTATAACACCCGAGGGGATAAGTGTGGATCCTCAGAAAACGGAGGCTGTGACGAATTGGCCAAGACCGACCACGGTGACGGAAGTGCGAAGTTTTGTTGGGTTAGCAGTCTATTATCGGAGATTCGTAGAGGGTTTCTCCCAGATTGCCGCACCATTGACTCGGTTAACCCGGAAAGGGGTGAAGTTTGTATGGGACGACCAGTGTGAACAGAGTTTTCAGGAATTAAAGTTCCGATTAACCACTGCACCTGTCCTTGCATTACCAGACAGCAGTGGAGAGTTCGTGGTATATAGTGATGCATCGCTGCAGGGTTTGGGTTGTGTATTGATGCAGAATGGAAAAGTGATTGCTTACGCATCCCGGCAGCTGAAGACACACGAGTTGAACTACCCTACTCATGATTTGGAATTGGCAGCGGTGGTTCATGCTCTAAAGATCTGGAGACATCATTTGTTCGGTGTGACATGCCGAATATTCACCGATCACCAGAGTCTTAAACATTTGTTCACTCAGAAGGAACTTAACATGAGACAGCGGAGATGGTTGGAATTGTTGAAGGATTATGACTGTACGATCGAGTACCATCCTGGCAAGGCAAATGTTGTGGCTGATGCACTTAGCAGAAAGTCGGCGGGATCAGTTGCGCATTTGAGATTGGTGTATCTTCCTTTGCTAGTGGAACTTCGGAAGAGCGGAGTTATGTTAGGGATGGACGATCAGGGAGCCTTGTTGGCTAGCTTTCATGTGCGACCCGTGTTGGTCGACAGGATCATCGAGGCTCAACTACAGGACCAGATACTCTGTGATTACAGGAACGAGGTTGAATCCGGACAGAGACAAGATTTCTCCGTCAGGGGCGATGGAGCATTAGTAAAGCTTGGGCGATTGTGTGTACCTGCGGTACCAGAGTTGAGGAGAGAGATTTTAGACGAGGCCCACAGTTCGGCCTATGCTATGCATCCAGGAGGGACAAAGATGTACCGTACCCTCCGGGACTATTATTGGTGGCCAGGGATGAAGAGGGAGATAGCTGAGTTTGTCAGCAAATGTTTGATCTGTCAGCAGGTCAAGGCAGAACGGCAGCGTCCGTATGGGGCTATGCAGCCACTTCCAATTCCACAATGGAAGTGGGATCATATTACAATGGACTTTGTCTTCAAGTTACCGAAGACAAGGAGTGGAGTTGATGGAGTCTGGGTAATAGTGGACCGGTTGACTAAATCAGCGCATTTTCTGCCTGTACGTGAGACGTACAAGCTCAACCGTTTGGCCCAGCTATTCATTAATGAGATCATCCGACTACACGGTACCCCAGAGTCGATCGTGTCGGATCGGGATCCGCGTTTCACATCCAGGTTTTGGAGGAGTCTACAGACTACTTTGGGTACGAAATTGCACTTCAGTACGGCATTCCACCCACAGACCGACGGACAGTCTAAAAGGACAATACAAACTCTCGAGGACAAGATGAGAGCCTGTGTGTTGCAATTCCAGGATTCGTGGGCTGATCGATTACCATTGATGGAGTTTGCCTACAATAACAGCTACCATGCGAGTATAGGGATGGCACCCTATGAGGCACTGTATGGTCGACAGTGCAGAACACCGGTATGCTGGATGGAGATCGGAGAAAGAACCGCAGTGGGGCCGGATCTGATGGATATGACCCAGGAGACAGTTCGGGTTATTCGGGAGAGATTGAAGGCGGCCCAGGATCGTCAGAAGAGCTATGCGGATCGACGGATCCGAGATTTAGAATTCGAGGTTGGTGACTTTGTCTTTTTAAAGTTATCGCCGTGGAAAGGGATTCTTCGATTTGGACGACGTGGGAGATTGAGTCCTCGTTATATCGGACCATATGAGATTGTCGAGAGGATTGGTCCAGTGGCATACCGTTTAGCACTACCTTCAGAACTTTCCCGAGTACATGACGTATTTCATGTATCGATGCTACGGAAGTATCTTCGGGATGACTCTCATGCACTACCAGAGCAACCACTGGAACTGATGACAGACTTGGGTTTCGAGGAACGGCCAGTGCAGATTCTGGATAGGAAGGAAAAGGTCTTAAGGAACAAGACGATTTCTTTGGTTAAAGTACTATGGCGGAACCACGAGGTGGAGGAAGCGACATGGGAACCCGAGGAATTGATGAGAGGGCAGTACCCATACTTGTTTGAGTAAATTTCGAGGACGAAATTTCTGTAAGGAGGGTAGGTTGTAACGACCCGAACCGAGAATAATAATATTTTAATGTAAAAAGACTATTTTGCCCCTGAAGGGGGGAAACTTTGACTTTTGGCCCGGGCAACAATTTGGACTTTGACCCATGACTATGACGTAGGTCGGGATGTCACGAATCCGTAGACAGGCGGCACGCCGAAATCGGAGTTCGTATGAAGAAGTTATGGTCAAGGAAGCATTCTAGCAGAATTTACGAACCGAGAACAACGGAATAAAATATTAATTTATTACGGGAATCCGTGCCAACCTAATAGTTAAATCAAACCGATGGATTGGTGACAAGTGTCACCCATCCAAGCCCATACTATTCCCATAAAGCAACTAACACTATTTAATCTATTTTTATATTATTTATTTTCCCTCCATTTGATTTCCACCCTTGGATTTCTGGCCAGATTGAATCCTGGCCCTTCATTTCTTCTGATTTCCCTTGTTCATGCACGATCTCTGTCTGCCTTTTCTTACAAACACACACAAACACACATACAGCCCCCCCCCCCCCCCCCCCCAACAAACCCGTGCATTTCATCCATTTTCTCTCGACCAAGGCGATCAAACCAGCCATCCTCTTCGCACCAAACGACCACCCACAGCACCACCATCATCTGGTCTTCACAACCCGCGCAACCACCAGCCACCACCAGCCCATTTTCCCGTCCGAAATTCCGTCCAAAAAGCACGACCCGAAACACGACGGAAACGGGTCCAAGAAGCAAACCGTGACAACCACATCATCTCGACGCAGGGGAAGCTCCAGTCTACACCGTGAGGACCCCAGGAGCTTAACTGGACGACGGCACGGCCTGCGGAGGCGACACGACGGCGGTAAAGTCGAAAACCCGAAAACCCGCTTTACTCCCCTGTTTCGGACCAACGTGTTTAGTGCTAGGAACTCAGTTGTTTGGTGTTAGACATGTTCTAGGGCGAGAGACGAGTCGATCAGGACCGGTTTGGACGACGAACACGGCGTGGATCACCGGAGAAGGCGATCGGACTTTGGCCGTGAGTTTCAGAGAAGAACTGGTGAGTTTTCTCCCATTTTCTTTCCATTTTGAGGTTGTAGAACCATAGAACAGACCTAGACGACCCTATAGGGATGAACCCCGTCGAAAATGGTGGCTGGAATCGTACGGTTGAATCGGGTCAAGCCGCGGGTCGACGGCGACCCGGTTCCAGTCAAACGGGTCTGACCCGATACTGTAGCATGATGACGTCATCATGCTGACGTCACTTCTGACGTCATGATGACGTCATCCTGTCAGATATTGTCAGACCAGGGACCAATCAGAATATGCCACGTGTCACCTGACAAGTGTCAGTGATGACGTCATGCTGACGTCAGCATGACGTCACTGCTGACGTCAGCGGTACTGTAGCAGCGTTGACCCACGCGTTGACCAGGCGCGTGGGGGCGCGTGTGAACAGTAATTTTGGTGGGGCCGGTACCATTTTCAAGGTTTCGACGATACGGATCCAATGGAGGTGGTTTCGTGTCGATCGGAGATCGTTATGTTGGTCAAAATGGGGTTTGAAGCACCGGGAATAGTGCCCAGGATGCGTTTTTGAGGCGGATCTGTTCTAGGGTCTTGGTATTGATATTATAGGATCCTTAAGTAACCCTCAGGAATAATAATACAGGTTTATAGAGATCGTTGAGCAGCAAGGACCGAGTGTGAGTGGGCTGTTTGATTTATAAAAGGCTTGCATGCATAAACTGTTTTACTATTTCCACTGATGAGTCTTATGAACTGTTTATATATGTTATTACAATGTTTTGGGCATGAGACCCGTCTGGATTATATGTGGATTTTGTTTGGGATGTCCGGGGGACATAGGGTAAACTATACTGTTATTGTACTGTACTTTCCTACCTGTGTATATTGTCTCCTCCAGGGAGGGTCGTTGGCCTGGGTGGACCCTGGAGTAGTCACGGGGCTCTGACTGAGTGGAGTTGACCCCCGTTGGGCTGCTTACTCTCAGGAAGGCATGTTCATATACCTCGGGCAGTGACCGGGATACCGGGAGCTGATGTACCTAGGGAGTCTCGGGTGTGAGACCCTGAGTGGCAACGCGTAGCCTTAGAACCGTGACATCATTTGGGTTGGGTTTTACAGTGCACTGATATGTTAGTTTCACCTTACGATTATTATTGTGGTTCATTTGTTATGATTTCATTATAATATTATATTTTCACTGCATGCAAGATTTGGAAAACGGAGGGGTAAAACCTTATGATTATTGTATTATTAAATTGATTTCTAAACTGTTATTTTTGGCCCACTCACCCTTGTTTTACTGACCCCTCCAGACCCTGACACGGCAATAGATTAGGAGGATCCGGAGGAGGAGGCAGAGGTTTAGTTTGCCTAGCTGTGCACCTGTACACCCACTTGTGGGTAGGTTGAGCACCGAATAAATGTACTCTGACTAGTGTGCTCACATGTTGTATTTTACTTTCCCTTGTCTGACAGTATCGCTTTAAACACTGTGTTTGTACGTTATCTATCTATGTGAGTCTTCGGTTTTTATTTAAGGGTACTTTTGGTATGTTTAGAGTCATTGTCAGACGGGAGCGGGTCACGTCCCCGGGTGGTCCCAGTGGGATTGGGGCGGGTCCTGTCATAACACGTAAGCCAGACAAGGGATCCCATGTCAATGGTATAAAAACAACTTCCGGCTTCCAAGAGTGCGTAAAAACCACCGTGGATCGTGTGTGATGTCTCAGTCGTACCAACAACAGCCCGCACCGTATCAACTTGAAGGCATCAAAAAACCAAAAAAGACTGAGTGGAAAAAATAAATAAGTTTATAAAACAGTTTATAAGAAAAAGACTTTTATGCCCTCCACGTAAAACCTAATGCATGCATTCGAAAACTATTTCATTTCCAAGATACGAAAACTGTTTATGAAAACCAGAAATCATGTCTATTTCTCAAATCCCAGGCCTCAGCCCAACATCTGAAATCCATTTGAAAACCATCATTATATCACAGAAATCCAAAACACATATCAAAACACAATTCAATCAATCGAACCTGCTGGATCTCATATAACCGAGTCTTTAAACTAAAAACACATATCAGGCCTTCCCGGGTAATCAACGAGTCTTTAAACTCAATAAAAGGCCTAGGGGGACATCACAATAACCGAATCTTTAAACTCACGAGTCTTTAAACTCAATATCACATATAGGGCCCTCCCCCGTCACCTCAATCACCGGGTCTTTAAACCCAAAACCAGATCCAGCAAATCCAATTCAAAACCATTTTATCAAATCCAAATCCATAAATCCATTTCCAAATCCGAATTTGAAATCATCAGATTGAAATCCGAATCCAAATCTAGAAATCATATTAAAACCAAAATCCGAAATCATATTTTATCAAAATGGGACTCACGCCCAAATTCACTTTTCAAAATCCAAAATCATATTATCAAATCATTATCAAAACACAATACGTATGACCAGTATAAAATCATCCATCAAATTATCATTAAAGCATAGCATAAACCATGTTTCTCGTAACACGTATAAATACGATAAATCAAATCAAAATATGTGTAAATACGTAAATCATAAACACCATAATCATAGATATGCACAGTGCCCAGGCGCGTGAGGCCCACGAGCAGCGCCGTTATGCGGCTCATAGGGGCACGTGGGGGGAATTTTGGGAATGTGTTCATCATGTGAAATCATCTATTCGATGTAAGGAATATTTTGGGACTGGTTTCGTGTCAATCGGATATCGTTTCGATATAGTTCGGGGTGTCCGAAGGTTTAGGATCGAGTTTTAAAATAGTTCAAAATTCGAGAAAATTATGGGGCTTCAATGAGAGGTTAATGAGGTAGTTAGTAACCCTCCAGTATGATTTGGACAGGTTTGGAAGTCCCAGTGATAATGGTGTGACTAAGGAAGGCTTATGACACGTGTATCGAGGCGATAGCGTAGGACGGTCTGTGAGTGAACAATGTTTTCTAAACTGTGATGCATGCATAACTATTTTATATGTTTTATATATATGATTTCTATAGTGATGATTGTGGCATTGGTGAATTACCTGGTTGCATGTATTTCGAGGTAATCTCGTACTTGCACGTATTTCGATGTTATGATCTTATACTATGGTTATACGTGATTGTGGTTTTAATAATGATTCAATGATATAGTTTTGGTTTTGGAAAGATGAACTCGGGCATGAGACCCATTTGAATTATGTGATCAAGCCAGGGGCCCAGTTGGTTTATGAAATCGGGCATGAGGCCCAGTTGGGTTTTATAAATGTGATTTCGGGTCTGGGACCCTATGTTTCATAAACATGATTCCGGATCAGGGACCCTAAATGTATTTGTGATGTTTTATGGAAATTCTGGGCAGGGCCCTTTGAGATGTTTTGAAATGGTTTTACAAAACTGTTTTCCATGTACCATCTTGATACGAGGATCTATGGATGGTCTCCTCCAGGTGTTTGGGACACTGGGGCAGTCCCTGTACATTGCCTGACAGGACACACCCCGATTATCATCTCGATAATCGGGAAGAATCCTGCTCCCGTCTGACAACCGAACACAAATGACCAAAATAACCATAATAAATACATCACATACATTGTCAGACCAGGGAGAACGTACGATACAACCAACTGTACAACAAGTTAACAGTATCACAGAGCATAGTTACAGTACAAGATAAGGATAAAACCCTACTCTGTGAACTAACTATACACGCAACAAGAAAACTTTATGCCTCTGCCTTTGCCTCGGCGTTAGCCCCAAAACTCGCACCACGTCCTGGAGGGTATTAAAATATAAAAGTGTGAGTGGACTAAAACAAGTAGTTATGGAAAACAGTTTTAATGAAATCAGGGTTCACCTTACATTTTCAAAACACGCATGCACAACTAAGTATCTGAAAACAATTACATGAACCGTAAAGCCGTATGTAACACCAACAAATCAAACCTGCTGGATATATCTGAGTCTTTAAACTCAAGTAACATATATCAGGCCTTCCCGGGATATCAACGAGTCTTTAAACTCAAAACACAATCAATAGGACTCAGGGGAAATCATAATAACCGTGACAGGACCCACCCCGATTATCGCCCCGATAATCGGGAAGCATCCTGCTCCCGTATGACAATCGACACCAGAAAACCGGAAAACTAAATAATATTACATCACACTCATTGTCAGACCAGGGAGATTAAACGAATACAACCGACTGGACATCAAGTCCATAGTTTCACAGAGCACAATATTACAAAACAAGTTAAAGAACAAATCCTACTCTATGAACTAACTACTCGACAACGGAAAACTTTATGCCTCTGCCTCTGCCTCGGCGCTAGCCCCCGAACTTGTACCACGACCTGGAGGGTAGTTAAAACAACAAAGTGTGAGTGGACCGAAACAAAGGTTAACAGAAAACAGTTTAAGGAAATCGGGGTTAGCCCTCCAGTTTTATAACACGCATGCATAACCAAATATTCGAAAACCGTGTATTAAACATTCGAAATTACTTTTTCCGAAACACATGGAAAACACTACATAAAACTATCATAGCTCATGTAAAACAATATAATATTACCGAAATCCAGAAATCGTCATTTGAACGTCAATTAAGCAAATCAAGTAAAACGTGAATCAACAATCACAATTAAACCGTTGGATCCATCCGAGTCTTTAAACTCAATATCAGGCCTTCCTGGGATATCAACGAGTCTTTAAACTCAAAGCATAATCAATAGGCCTCGAAGGTATCACAATAACCGAGTCTTTAAACTCACGAGTCTTTAAACTCAATTTACCGGGCCCGCCCCCGTGTAACACCCCGGAAATTCAAAGATTTGAATATTGTAATTTAATGTATGAATTGACGTTTTACCCTTGTGAATGGTATGGCCAAATTTTTGACTTTTTGATTGGTGGGTCAAAAGGACTTTGACCAGTGACCGTGACGTAGTTCGGGACGTCACGAGTTCATAGACAGGTGGCACGTCCAATTCGGACGATCAGGGAAAAAGTTATGACTATCGGAAGTTCAGGGGCATTACCGTAATTTGGACTTTAGGGGCGAAAATGTTGACTTTTCGTTTGGCAACTAATTTTCACATGACTCAAGGACCGTTAGGTAGGTCTCAATGTCCTGAGTCCGTAGACAGGCGGCACGACGAAATCGGACTTCGTACGAGGAAGTTATGGTCAGAAACGTGAAATCGGGAGGTTCGCGTCTCGGTTTTCGTGTCGAATATTTTATTCTGATATTCTGATTGGAGCACACCTGGATGAGTGACAAGTGTCACTCACCCATTGGCTAGATTGGATCAAACTCCACTATGTGATTAAATTGAATTAATCTACCTTTTAATCCCAGCCATTGATTTGAAACCCCCAGATTTCATCCCAACCATTGATCTCATCCTTGAGATCAAATCTGGACCATCCATTTTGTGTGAGCAGATTCCCTTCATTCTATATATTTTCCTACCCGACACCCACATTCTGCCCATTTCAACCATCACACCTGCGTAGCACCTGACCTTTGCTTTGGGCGTGCCTGGACTGAGCTGGTGAGGCAAAGGGACGGCAGTGATCACGGCGGCGGACGGCGGCAAGGAATCTCAAGAGCTTGTTTTCGTAAGCTGAGAAGGCCTGAACGGAGGCTAAACGGCGACGGGAACCCGGATTCTGTGCATTGAGGTAAGCCTTCGATCCAGGCTTTGTTTGGTGATTTTAATTAGGTAGAACCCTTTATGGGATTTAGATGAATAGTTAGGAACAAACTTGAGTTAAAATGGTTGAGAAATGGAGGATTGGTGACCGGGTCATGATCGCAGGTCTGATTGACCCAGTTGCAGAGAAACGGGTCGACCCGTCAGAGGACAGAGGTGAGGACGTGGCACCCTGTCAGACCTGTCAGTGACGTGGCCCAATCAGGGACTGCCACGTGTCACTGACATGGACCAGTGCCGTGCTGACACGTGGCACATGTCAGATCTGACACGTGGCCTGACAGATCAGTGAGGTGGACCAATCGGGTGTTGACACGTGGCACCTGTCAGAGTCTGACATGTCAGACCTGACAGCTGTCAGATGATGTCAGCATGACATCATGTTGACGTCAACAGTGACGTCAGCGGTGACGTCAACAAGAACTGTTCCTGCGTTGACCGGCACGTGGGGGCGCGTGTGAACAGTGTTTTTGGTGGGACCACCACCATCCTTTAGGTTTCGACGATCCGGATCCAATGGCGGTGGTTTCGAGTCGATCAGAGATCATTAAGTTGGTCAAATTGAGGTTTATTGCCTCGGGAAGCGCGTTCGGGCGGCTTTTTTGGGCCGGTTTCAGCCTAGGATTTCATGGTTGAATGTTAGGGGTTTATATTGACCTTTACGTATACTTTGGACATGACAGGGATTGTACAATTGTACCAGGATGAGGGTATACGTTCGGTTCCTAGCAGGATTGTACTGTGAGTGGGCCCGATTTCATTAAACACTTGCATGCTTAAATGTTTTCTGATTTACTTATATGTTCACATGCTGGAATCAAGAAATGGTTTTGATGATATTGAAATTATGGTTATGGCACGTTTCACGGTATTTGGGTTTGAACCCCGTCTAATGAAACGTAACGATCGGTTCGGATTTTATCTATGTATACATATATGTTTTGCATGTGGATATCAATAAAATGTATTTGGTACTGCACTGTATAGATCCATTCTTATGATACTGTCTCCTCCGGATGTGGTACCCCGGAGTGGTCATGGCGCATTGCCTGCGAGGGGTCATTCTACGTAGGAACCGGACCGTAGAATGACTCAGGAGCAGGATTGCTTATTTGACGTCAGGGACGTCGAGCGTCTAGGACGCTAGGCATTTGAGATGCTGTACCCGGACGGGGTTCGGGGATTGGACTCGGAATTGAGACCCGAGTGGCACGCGTAGCCTTGAGACTATGATCTTATTGGACGTCAGGGACGTCAGACATCGGGGATGTCAAGATCGGAGTGTATAGTGCAGTGGCTAAAATTATGTTTATGGTTTTATTATATGCCTTATGATACATATTATATGAATTATGGTTTTAAATTCTGATGCATGCATGTTTGGAAAACGGAGGGGTAAATTATATGTTTTACTTACTAAACGATTTTATAAACTTGAGTTTCGGCCCACTCACCCTTGATGTTTTGGTAACCCCTCCAGGTCGTGCTAATGAGGTAAAGGAGGAACCTGAGGCTGAGGCATAGATCTACTTCTGCGTACCTGAATCCCTATTGGGTGATTTTACCCGCAGGTTTATGTTAGAGTCGTGCTCGCAACTTGTGATTTGGATTTCATCCCTTATCTGACATCTGTTTATTTCGAACTTGATGTAAAACTTTAATTTTGTTTTTATGCATTCGAACGTTTAAGGTTAAAATTGGTATGAATTTTGGGTGTCAGACGGGAGCAGGGCACGTCCCCATGTGGTCCCAGAGAGGATCGGGGCGGGTCCTGTCACCCCGTCATCAATTAATCGGGTCTTTAAACCCAAAACCAGATCCAACAATCAACTGGGTCTTTAAACCCAAAACCATTTATAACACAATTCTTCATGATCCATTTTCCAAAAATTCATTCCGAAATCATAACTTGTCAAAATAGGACTTGTGTCCGAATTCACATGCAATATCAAAACATGAAATTCCCGAAATCACTTCACAGATATAATCAAACGTCATAAATACGTAACATGCATAATCATATCCAATGACTTCATCAAAACATCATTCATGCATAGGCGAAAACCGTAACCTCGAAATACGTGAAATACGATATTTATCTTGAAAAGCGTGAAACCACGTAAAACCGAAATAGAATATTTATCATCATATAATCATGAGTGAAAACACAAGATAATTAAGTAAAATAGTCATGCATGCACAGTTTGGAAATCAAAAGTCCACTCACAGTTTTAGGACGCGTCAATCGCGCCCCGTGCGCTCCTCCGTAGCTTCGAAAATGTCCGGGCCTGTAAAAACGTACAAGGAGGGTTACAATCATCCTCAAATAACTCGTATGATTTTCCCTAATTTTTCCGGATTTTTCGACGAAATAAACCTTAAGGACCTAAACTTCCGAACTCCCGAAATCATCCCGAACGACTCCCGATCGACTCGAACCCTAAAGGTAAAATGTTAATTAGATTGAAAGGAATAAGTTTCATGTTGACCGTGACCGGAGATGATTTTACACGCGCCGTCACGCGCCGCCCAAAGTGGCTGCGCGTGAAGGCCACGCGCCCAGCTACAGTGTCTTCTCCCTCACCCGAATAGCTTGTTAAACGGGTTTGTTGCCCGCGACTCAATCCGACTAGCTAACCCTCAATTCTCCATCAATTCCTCTCGTTTTTTATCCTAACTTCTTCTCTAATCCATTAATTTTAGGTCTGTATTGATGATTAACCTCGATTGTCCCTAGATCGATCAAACCCAGACTCGAACAGTCGAACAGGTCGACGTCTGGAACTCACCCAACCTAGCCCCATTTCCAAATTAACTTCACCAGTAGCTTAAGGGAACTTAGACGAACGCAAATGCACAATCAATTTGACCAGAACTCACCTGGAAGTCGTCGTCCTCAACACTGGTTTTTCTCTGAAACTGGAACTCAGGTTCCTGGGCAAACAGTGATCATTCCCCTTCAAAACTTGCACGGTCGTGTTAGCAAAGATCCTAGAAGACTAATTCCACCCTCAGTTTGGTTCAACTCACCTCAAAACCCAACCTTCGAATTTCCCTCCAAACTGGTTTTTCTTCTTCCCGTCTATTTCTCTCCCCACTCAGCTCTCAAACTGATGCGCAAATGACCCCAAATGAAACCTCTCTCCACTCCCATTCACGGTTAATCGATTCAAACGGCCACCAACTCGTGGGAGACCAACTGAGGTCTCTGAAAATGGTTCCCCGCAAACACAGAAACCATGGCCGTTATTTTAACCCAACTCGTGCTCTGGACTCTGATCAGTCACCCATGTGTGCTTCCTACTGCCTCAAATCCCATAAACAAGTCCTCTGTTCAATCCACTAAAGCCATAAACAATTACACGCACAAAACACCACGGCATGGCCGTGCACTCTGTTTTCACGGTGGTGCTACAGTAACCGCCGTGCAAAAAGACCAAAATACCCCTCAGTGCAATAATTACCAAAATGCCCTCCAACTTCCGTGACCCGTAACTTGGTCATCCGGTATCCGTTTTACGCATGCCGCCTGTCGTTGTACTCGGGGCTTCGAGACGAATCTAACGGTCTTCGAGTCGTGTGAAAACCAATTGTCAAACAAAAAGTCAACTTTTTCCCTTATAACGTCCAAATTAGGATAATGCCCCTGAACTTCCGAACGTCATAACTTTCACCCTGTTCGTCCGAATCGGACGTGCCACCTGTCTATGAACTCGTGACGTCCCGAACTACGTCACGGTCATCGCTCAACGTCCGTTCGACCCTCAAATCAAAAGGTCAACAAATTGACCAAATGAATCACAAGGGTAAAACGTCATTTTATTCCATATTTTACAATATTACATTTTTCGAATTTCCGGGGCGTTACAAACCGAGTCTTTAAACTCAACATATCTCAATCAAGGGTCTTCCCCCGTCATCAATTAACCGGGTCTTTAAACCCAAAACCTAGATCCAGCAATAGTACCGAGTCTTTAAACCCAAAACCAGGTGTAATTCATAGCAATTCTAAAATCCATTGTAATCGAAATTCCAAAACCAAATCCGAAGTCACATTTTATCGAAATGGAACTCATGTCTGAATTTCACGTTCAAATCCCAAATCATACTCACAAATCATAATCAAATCATCATTAAAACGTGATACGCACAAATCATTTAAAATCACTTATCAAACCATCATCAAAGCATAGGAGAAACCATAGTCTCGAAATACATAAAATGCGAGAAATCACATCAAAAAGCATGCAATCACGTAAAGCAGGAATTTCATAATTATAAACATAAAATCATACATAGAAACATAAAACGAGTAAGTAAAAACAATTATGCATGCTTGGTTAGAAAACAAAAGTCCACTCACGAAGTCCGAACGCATCAATCGTGTCCTGTACGCTCCCCGGACTCCTCAGGAATGTTCTGGCCTGTCAAAAATCATAATTTTGGGTCACAAATACTTTCATTAAGCTTACATTAATTTCCCCAAATTTTTGGGATTTTTCAACATAATTAAATTAAAATCCTAAGTTCAACTTATTATCATTTAATGCATACAAATACCTTTGTTTATAATCCAAGTTAGGCCAAAAATTCCAGATTGAACCGATTTATAAAACATTTCCACAAACAAGTATACCAAATAACCTCATAAAATCCTTTAAAAATCCTACACGACTCATACTTCGAAGCCAATGAGTTAAATTCTAGCTCTAATACCAAATTGGCAGTCCTGCTCCCGTCTGACAATCCTTGCAGACAAGGGATTTACTAACACCCCTATTGCACTTTTGCCTAATTATTCTTAACAAAAGGATTTCCTCCCTTGCGGGGTACCACCCTCGTCCAACACACTTACCTCGTCGATAGGAAGATTTTTATTATTAAATATTAACGCCTACCTCCTTGAAGAATCTCATACATCATATATTACAAGGATCTTGTAAAAAGAAAATCATTTTAAATCTCCATTGGCCCAATATCAAATAATTCGAATAATTAAAATATACCCTACTTAGAACTCATAAAGAAATATTCAATACCTATGAATTCAACAACACATATTGAGCCAATAACAAATTAATATGATAACAACTAATTATCTACCATTTACCATGATTAGGAATGACAGGACCGCCCCCGAAAGGGGCATCGATAACCGTGCCCGGTCCTGCTCCCGTCTGGCAAGTCGACTGAAATACCCAAGTTACCCTCGGTACGTGCCAGACCAGGGATAGCCACATGTGCTTACTGATGCCTCCGCCCCTCGTACATCCTCGAACAACACGCCACGACCTGGAGGGTCAATAGAAACCAAAAGGTGTGAGTGGACAAAAATAAATCAGTTTAGCAAAACAGTTACAACAAACGTTTTTACCCTCCGCGTAAAAACGAATGCATGCATACAAAAACCATTTCGCAATCGGTTAAGATTTTTCCACATAAAAAAACTGTGTATCAAATTCCAACACAAGGAAAAACCAGTATGAACCTCAAAATCATTTTTCCTTTCTCTACCATCGGGTCTTAGCCCGCAATCATAAACACCGGGCCACAGCCCAAAACCACAAATCAAACCAAATGCACAACATGATCCAAAACCATCAACCATATACCGGGCCACTGTCCAACTCAACCGAAACATAAGAGATCGTCAATAAATCACAAGTCAATCATTTTTCTGGATATCAAGTGCGCCCGAGTCTTTAAACTCAAAACCATGCGCATAAACAGGCCTTCCCGGGATTTCAACGAGTCTTTAAACTCAGAACATAATCAATAGGCCTCGGGGGTATCACAGTAATCGAGTCTTTAAACTCACGAGTCTTTAAACTCATTAAGGGCCCTCCCCCGTCATCAATTAACCGAGTCTTTAAACTCAAAACGTGCTCCAGCAATAGCACCGGGTCTTTAAACCCAAAACAGTTTTCAACGGGTCTTTAAACCCCAAAACATTTATCAATCGCGACAACGTGGGATCCATCCCAAAATCACATTTTTCAGAACAGGACCCATGGTCCGAGTTTCCACATTCAAATTCCCAAACCTTACTTCACAAAACATGTTCAAATCATCATTAAGCACGGGGCATGCACAATCATACCAAATCACTTTATTAAATCCTTCTTCATTCCCGAATTCGAATTCGCAACAATGATTCCGTAAGCCAGCATCCGGAAGCATCATCTTGAACCCAAACCAAGAATCCACTTTAAATTCCCGAAAACCGAAATCTCGTACATCAAGGTTACTTTTGTGCCCCGGGCATCAAGCCCGAAATCACCTTTTTCAAATCCATTTTAATTCTTAGAAATCACTTCTTTCTCAAATCCCATTTTCAACACATCAAAACCACAACCATAATTACCAAAATCACGATCCAAGCAAAACATACTCAAAACCCACATTTAAAATCCTCAAAATCACAAGTCTCATTTTAATTCCCCGATTCAAACATCAACAGTGATCAAATCACAATAACTCGAAATCTTGTAAAACGTGCAAATCCGGAACATTCTCGAAAAACGTGTCAACATCGTAAGTCACACTCGCAAATCATAAACAACCTTCTTAAATCATTTTACGCCCATTTCATATAACTTCTTTCATTAAACCATCATTAAGCACACGAGTGACCATAGTCTCGAAATACGTGTAATTTCACATGTATAGTAAAAATACATATAAATACGGGAATCGATTACGTATAAATACGGAAATCAAAATCAATCACAACTTATAATCATAATCATAAAATCATAGAAATAATTTATGCATGCATTAAATTTTGAAAGCAACGTCCACTCACACACCATCCAATAGGGCTCGGTTTCGCGCCGCACGCGGTTCCGTAATTTCCGATATTTTCCAGAAATTTCAAATCTTGTCCGTTAGTGTCACTAAGGGCTTAGATAACAACATACTAATTTCCCATAATTTTCCGGGAATTAAACGTTAATTACAAACGTAACATAAATCTTCGGACCCTCGGAATAACATCGAAACAGTGTCTGATAAATTCGATACCAACGTTAGAATGTTCGTTACAATGTGTAGGACAAAAGTCATTTTGAACTCACCTTGAAAAACCGTCCCACGCGCCGTTACGCGCCGCCGTGAGTGGCTGCGCGTGACACCCACGCGCCAGCTACAGTAACCCCAACGGTCACCAGCTTCACCCGACCGCCTGGTAAACGGGCCATTTGACCCGCGTCAGAACCCGATTCAATCCCTGCGATAAGCTAACCAATTTCTTCAATTGATCATTCAGATAGACTCGCAACATACTTAATTAAAGGTCTGTGCCACCCATTCAAGTCAACACAGCCTCAAACCAACTCAATTAAACATGGGTCCTAATCGGGTTCGAGGTTCCAATTCATCACATAGGCATTGTTTTTCTTCAATTGATTAGCTATGAAGCTTCATAGACTCACCCTCAAGATGATTGGGGACTCAATTTCACAAGAACTTACCTCCACAACCACGACTCCAAGCTCAATTTTCCTGAACTCCGTCGTCCCTGTCCATGGCTCCCAGGGCCTTCCAGCTTCGTCCCATCGATCTGGATCGACTAAGTGAGGTCCCAGAAGACATAATCCCACCCCAATTGGACTTGGGCTGGCCTACATTTCTAATTCGGGGTTTTTTGAATTTGTTCAACACAGGTTTCGGGTTCCAGTGCACAATTTCACTCAATTTCCCCGTTCGTTCACTCTCTGTTTCTCTGAAGTTCTTAGCCCATCTCAACACCCCAGAACGAACAAACCAACCAATTAATCCCCCCAAACCTACCAGTGCTCTGCTCAAAATTCTCAAACGGATAAAACAATTCCATGGTGCTCTGTTCCTCCCATTTCCAACGGCACCCGCACAGACCCACTAACACTCCACTGCGCCCGAGTGCATAAACAATCCATCACACACAGCCCAGGCGTTTGATTTCAAAAACACCCGTGGGAATCTCCCTGGCCACACTGTAAAGCTGTTTCCCGCAAGAACCACAACCCAGTTTGTTTAATCCTTCCCCGTGCACTGCTGCCCAACGTTCACCCAGTTCCCACCGTACAATTAGCACCCAGGGAACAGACACAAGCGTATGGGTGCTGTATGGGGAGGAGAGAGTGGTGTCGGCCGTGCTTGCACAGAGAAGGTGGGAGATTTGAACCAATGGAGAATAAGGAAATGGACGGCCCAGATTGCCCAGGTTGAAGGCTTAGATTAGATGGAGGGTCCAGATTCACTCTTGGGATTAAGTGGCAAATCTTAAATAATTAAACCCAATTATTTTAATCCACATTCACCAGATCACAGGACAAGTCCATAATTAAATGTTATTGGTCCATGGGCCCCACCTAGAACATCTGATCCAATCAGAATAAGCCACGTGTCCTTGCCTCGTAATGCGTGCATAGTGAAATCGAGCTTTCGAGACCCGTAACATTCCCGTCCGAAGTCCGATTTCGCGGTGCCACCTGTCGTTGTACTCAGGGCATCGAGACCTTCCTAACGGTCCTTGGCCCTCGGCCATCGGACCTCCCGATCAAAAGTCAACATTTTCCCCTATTTCGTCCAAATTACAGAAATGCCCTTGAACTTACGAACATCATAACTTTCACCTCGAACGTCGGAATCGAACGTGCCACCTGTCTATGAACTCGTGACGTCCCAAACTACGTCACGGTCATTGGCCAAAGTACATTTGACCGCCCGAATAAAAAGTCAACGTTTTACCCACGACTAGGGGCAAAACGGTCATTTTGCACCGTTCGTCCGAATTCCACCAAACTAATCACCGATTAACCCCCATTAATCATGGTTAGTTACTAATCTAATCCCGAATTCCGGAATGGGTCGTTACAATATTCCCTCCTTAAAGAATTTCGTCCCCGAAATTCCAACCGATCAAAACTCAACCGTTCCTCCCTCCTAAAACTAGTTTCGTTCTCGAAATCTCCAATTATCCTTATTTCACATCCACCTCGTGGGAAAACTCTTCGTCCTCGCAACACGTGTACACCCGTACACCCATTAACCCATCTGTACTCAGACGTCCCATCACAGTCTTACGTCGTACCGACCACACTCGAGTGAAAATGATCACTTGACGTCCGCTCCCACTGGGAGTCACCAAATCTCACTTGTCAGTCCGTGCTGACGTTACCAGCCAAACGGTCACCACTAAACCTCACCAGTAAAGCAGTAATCAACAGCCAATTGGTGTCACATAAAGTTGCATAAGATCAATAACACGATCTCATCTCGCAGGGCAAACCCAACCCCCGGCATATATCAAGCTCAAGTCCAGATCACAACAATTCCCAAGTGTTTCGGGACTAAGCCGAATGCCAACACGTATAACCAAACCACTGGTACCTCCCACGTACCATCACTAAATACCAGTCGGCCTGTCCCGGTACCAATCCTCGTACACCGTACATGGTACGTACATCCATCTCCAACAAGTCCACTACAAGGTGCATAGTCAATCACCATCTGGAACTAAGGTTTCTTGTCCAATCTCATACTAGACAAATCGATCATCCCAACTCATCATCCATTCTGGACCTCATGGTCAGCCGACCAGGGACACAACATCAACTCCCAAACACGTCATCCAAGATGCATCGATCCAAGCACGCTCACCAGGCGTGTACAGTCATGCCAAAAGGGCATCTAATCTCACTCACAATTACCGAGGCGCACCAACCCCGAATCTATCGGATACCCGCTCAAACGGTTACCACGTCACATCCGATCGACTTCGAAAAGGAGCCAATCCCAATCGCCCATCTCTACGACTGACCGATTAGACCATGTTGGATATCCACTCATCCACAGGTCAAGCCTCGAGTCCAAAACATAAACGTTCCCACTCGCTCGAGTACAGATCAACTTCGAAAAGAAGTTCGGTCCAACTATTCCCATATCCAAACATTTACGACAGAGCGACAAGCTCTTCACCTAGCCTGATCAAGGCGATCACAATTCGAGTCCGTTACAGCGTCACCCGACTGGTAACACCACGATCCAAGATCGTCACCACGCCCAACGCCCACAACTTCATAATCCAGATCCACCTAGGATCCACCCATGCTCACAGCTAGCAATCCACCTGAAACCCGATAATAGGGTCTTACACCCACTAGATTCTTGTCAACCACCCACACTCCTCAACTAATTCCTCCTCCAATCAATCATTCAACAACGTAACACATCCACTCTGTGGATCCCCTCCGTTTACCTCATATCGATCCCTGCCACTCCACCTAGGAGAGACTAAGGATGATCCAATACGATGTCATCAACATCCAACCTCTGGAAGTGCAGACACAACTCACCGCACCCACCGTAACACATATCCAACATCGTCTGCCAGGGCCGAAGATAAGAAGTCAACCCCAATGACTTCAGAACACTAATTACCAATGCGGAAACGAGCACTCCTCTCGTCCCACAGTCACAACTCTCCTTGAAACTAAGCTTCCACCCATGTTGAAAATAGACACACTCCCCATGATATGTCAAGTGACAGGACCCATCCCAATCCCTCCGGGATTAGTGCGGGATGACCCTGCTCCCGTCTGACACTAAGTGTCAAACAAGGGATATTTCCGACCTTTGCCCTCCCGGGCTATCAGAGTACGCCAGGATCCGGAGAAGGTATGTGATATCTCGATCTCTGCTACAGTCCACACCGTATCCAACCTGAAGGGTATTAAAAATAGAAAGACTGTGAGTGGACAAATATAAAGAATTTATAAAAACATTTCATCAAAGACCTTTATACCCTCCACTAAAAAGCATGCATGCATAGTAAAACTATTTATCCAATCATATATGTTAAAACATCCATAAATAGGGTCACAACCCCAAGTTCCGTAAATACAAGTCACACGGGCTCCTGCCCAAAACCAATTTACAGAAAACCAGAACATAGTAAACATATGTGGGATCTCAGCCCAAATCCATTTATCATTATAAACACAATTTTCCAAACCCATTGAAATCATGTTTATGCATTATATTCATGTCCAGAACCTGTCACGGTGAAATAGAGCTACACGTGTGCTAACCGGGGTCTCAAACCCAAGTCTCTCCAGGGTCCACCCAAGTCAATGTCCGTAGATCAATGACCCTCCCTGGAGGTAACGAACCATGCCCATCCTGAGAGTAAGGAACCCAACTGGGGGCGACTCCACTCAGTCAGTGCTCCGTGACTACTCCGGGGTCCACCCAAGCCAACGACCCTCCCCGGAGGAGACAATCATATATATAGGATGGCATAAACCGTCATGACCCGTAAATCCATTTTAAGGATTCATGCCAGTTCCCATAAACCGTCATGAACCATAAAAACCATTGGTAACACATAATTGGGCGCTAGGCCCGAATCCACATAGAAACTGGACCTCCGGTCCGAATCGTAAACCAACTGGGCCTCCGGCCCGATTCCGTAAAGGAAATGGGTCTCGAACCCGAGTTTACCTTTTCAAATCCAAAACCATTTCATTAAACTATTTCCAAAACCATAAGAATGGAAAATCAGAGTAAAATCGGAATCTCGATTTACGTGCAAGCACATAAATCGCCTCGAAATACGTGAAACCATATAAATCACAAGCATCCAAATCAACATCATAAAATCATATTCATAATCCATTTATAAATCCAAAACCATTTCATTTAGACCAGTAAAGACATACAGCCCCATATAGGCACCGTATAGGGTCGAAACCTCGAAATACGTGCCTATACGTAACCACACATCCAAATGCACTCATGGCATCACAAACAAGTATTTAAAACATATAATAAACATTTATGCATGCACCAATTTAGAAAACAAGGTCCACTCACAGACCGGCCGAGCCGCCGCTTCGATTTGCGTGCCATTCGGCTCCCCGAGCCAATCACCATTACCGAGACTCCCAAACCTGTCCAAATTTTAATAGAAGGTTAATAATTACTTAATTAACCTCCCATCAAAACCCCGTAATTTTTACGAACTTTTAACTATTTTTAAACCGACCCTAAACCTTCCGACACCCCGAAAACTATCGAAACGATGTCCGATTGACGCGAGACCAGTCCCAAAATCTTCGTTACATCGAATAGAAGATTTCCCGTGTTGAATACTTTCCCAAATTATGGCCCACGCGTCCTCACGAGCCCTTAGAAGGTCGAAAACACTGTTCATCGACACTAACCTCCAGCATACCGGTTTTACTGTTCATGGCCGGTTCACCTGGTTTGGCCGGTCCAACTGGACCGGCGTGACCGGTTCACAGCCCTAGACACCCCATTTTTCATCCTAGTTCTTCCTTTTTGGTTCCTTTCATCCTATTTTGATGTTTTCTATCCATTCCAATCCTTAAACGCAACCGAAAACGTCTAAATCCTATGGTTCGATTTTGAACCAAACGGTTCAAGTTTCCAAAACTGCACCCATGGCTGCCCAGCCATCCCAAACTTCCTTAAACCTTCCTAACATGTCCCTAGCAACCTAATGGACTCATTAAAACCATTAAAAACCAACCATAAAAACAAAAATGGAAAAATGGATCAAAATGGACTAACCGTGAACCTCACGGGTTCCTCCTCCTCTCGCCGCCGTGGACGGCGGTTCTGGCCTCCCAGAAACCTCCTCAGTCTCCCTGGTCCTCTGCCTGGTCATGGGTGAAGAGTGTATGGGTTTTGGGTTGCACGGATGGGAGGAAAATGGGTGAGATCGCGTTGTGTTTTTGTGTGTTTGAAATGGAGAAAATGGAATGGTTTGCACGGTGCATGAATCAATATAGGTGGCCTGTGGATGGGTGACACTTGTCACTCATCCATTGGGCCTCCCTTAAATATCTGGGCCCCACTAAAGTCCAAAAGTTAACTCGTTTCGTAATTCGTGCAATAATGCACTTGAACTTCCGTGAATCGTAACTTCGTCGTCGAACGTCCGAATTCGACGTGCCTCCTGTCTATGGATTCGTATCGTCCTTATCTACGTAATAGTCCTCGGCCCTCGGCCATCGGAAATCCCGGTCAAAAAGTCAACTTTTGACCCCATTTAACCAAAATTACCAAAATGCCCCTAAACTTCCGAACGTCATAACTTCCTCCTCGAACGTCGGAATTGAACGTGCCACCTGTCTATGAACTCGTTACGTCACGAACTACGTCACGGTCATCGGTCAAAGTTTATTTGACCGCCCGAATGAAAAGTCAACGTTTTGCCACGATTAGGAGCAAAACAGTCATTTCGCATTGTTCGTCCGATTTCGCCTAACTAATCACCGATTAACCTCACTAATCGTTATTAGTCACTAATCTAATCTAGGAATTTGGGACGGGTCGTTACAACCTTCCCTCCTTAATTAATTTCATCCTCGAAATTCCAACCGACCTAATCTAACCGTTCTTCCCTCCTTAATTAGTTTCGTACTTGAAACTCCAACTATCCTGATTCCACATCCACCTCGTGGAAAGTAGAATCGACCTCGAAACTCGTGTACACTCATACACCAACTAACCAAAATAATACTTACTCGTCTGCACACAGACGTACCACCAACACTCTCGTTACATCGACTACATTTGACCACATGAATGACAGTAGTCACCCGTTTCGAATTGACACCATTTGTCAAATCTACCCTTTCGCTGACATAAACAACTAGCCGGTTCCTTGCTCAATCTCTAACTATCCTGACGTCTACTTCCACCCGGAGACATCAGACCTCACTAACCGATCCACGCTGACACCTCTGACAATCTGTCACCACTTGACAGTCGTCAGTCAGAAACTATCACCATACTTACCTGTGGTTATACTAACCACCAACTTACTCAACCATGAGTGAACACTAACCAACCATTCACTCGATATGTGTGTAACTGGACCCATCAGAAACACTATGACCCAATGCACAGTATCCAATGTCCAGTCCACGTCCTCGACAAATCCAATGGTATCGGAACTAATCCGACTACCAACACGCTCACCAACATACCTCTGGTATGACCTATATACTGTCAATAAAAGTTTGCCCAGTATCGTACCTCGAACAACGTACAAGGTACGCACATCTACCTATCAATCAGCTTACAACCACCTATGTTGTAGCTAATCACGTTTCTACTATAGAGTCCATTTGTCCAATCGAGTATTAGACAAATCGAAACTCCGACCCATTATCCATTTCCAAATCCGAATCCGAATCCGAATCCGCAATTTCGTAAGAAATCCCGAATCCAAACCCAGAAATCATATCTATAATCATGTCCAAATTCGAACCCGAAATCATCATTCCATAAGCCGGCATTTGGAATAACCATTCCGAACCCAAATCCATAAAAAGAAAATCCAGTGTCAAGCGCTAGAACCAAATCCTGAATCGTCACCCAGAATCCGATTCCAAAACCCAAATACAGAAATCCTCTTTCAAGTTCCAAAATCAAATCCTGAATTGTCATCCAGAAATCTGATTCCAAAACCTGAAATCTCGTTCTCGTCTACCGAGATGCACCATATCCAAACCTATCGGATACCTGCTCCACCGATTACCACATTACCATCGATTGACTTCATAGGGAAGCCAATCCCAATATCGACATATCTAGGCTGACAAAATCCGACCTCATCGGACACTTACTCACCTGAGTAATATACCATACGGGATTCACTTCGAAAAGAAGTTCAGTCCCATCATCTACAACTCCAACATCCAAGTAAGAGCGATAAACTCTCCACCTATCTGGATCATCAAGATCACGATCCAGATCCATAACTACGTCACCCGACTATAGGTGTCACGATCGAAAATCGTCACGACACCTAAAGTCCTCAACCATTACCCACATCTAAACAGATTAGTCAACGACGAGCCACGCCGAGACTGTGGGTTCTCACTGACTACCTCGTATCGATCCTTGGCATTCCATCTAGAAAAACCAAGGATGATCGAATCCAAGGACATCAAAATCCAACCTACGTGAATGCAAACAAAACTCGCTGCACTCACCACGCCACGTAATCCAACATCTTCTGCCACCAAGCAGAAAATGAGAAATCTCAGTCACCTAACTTCGATATACTCAATTCTCCGGATTTCCCAAGATAAATCACAGGTCCACCAACCAATACACGATTGGTGTACTAGTGGCAACCAACAACATCTACATCATCAACATCATCTACCATCATCAATTATGGTAGAACCTGAGAAGTCACCCAAAATGACTTCGAAACACCCAATACCAATACGGAAAACCCGTATTCCACGTGTCACCTCAATTACAACCTCTCGCGATTCCGAAGTTCCATCTAGATTGGAAACAACATACTTGGACATCATCTACGTGTCCCCCTTTTTGACTATTTACGGACACATGCCCATTTACGACCGTATATGTACCTCTCGACTAGAGAGTCACAACAGACACCTGCTCTGATCTGCAGTCAAATCTCTGCAAACCACCATATCTAACCAATTCGGACCAACTCTGGCCAACACTGACCAACTGGTCGCTAGTCCCCCATGACAGTACTCGATCCTCACGTCTCAAATACCGTTGGATCCTATCCAGTCCATCACTATCCGTGATTCACTCCCGAACCACAGATACCAATCGTAAGCCCATCACGTCGGAGTCACATCCCGACTCGTAACTCATCGTCGTCGCAATCATCGGCACCAGCACTAGCACTAGTACCAGCACCATCACTATCACCTGTCAGCATCAGCACACAAACATCCTCACTAGCATCAGTACTGACGCTAGCACACCGGGTGCAAAACTGACAACCCTGGATCTCCGCTCATACCGAACGACGATCCCGTACCTCAACTCGTATTGGAGAAACTCAGCCTCCCTCGTACCTAACAACTATGAGTACAGTCATCCTGACAACTCATACGAGAAAAGGAAACGTTCCCTGAACGTCCCCGATTCCCAACAACCACAGCTACAACCACTCTCAGTAGTAGTGCCTGCCACAGACTCGTGGAGACCTAACTACCAGACCTCGCTATATCCAGACTCCGCATCCAACGGAATCAATCGCCCGTACCAACTACTCTGCATCCCACTCAGGGATTCCATCGACAAGTACCAACCCTGATAACTTGTCCAACCAATCACTAACCAGTCGCAACTCGACTAACCCAATGTCGTCTACCAGGTCATCCATAACTTTAGTTGAACCAAACCACAACTGAGTAGCACGACAACCAACTCGGTCTAACTGATAAGTACAATCCCGACTGCGAAGTGCAGTCCCAACACAAGCTGATATGACTAGACCGACTAACGAACCCCAAATCCGAATAGTCGTCAAAGTCACACCATTCTCCAACTCACATTTCCGAACCATACACCCAAGGTAGGGTTCCACAATCACACCTAGAGTTCCACCGAACCCAAATGCTAACTGCCGACTGCAGTAAATCCATTTAACTCAATCAAATCCGATCAACGGATAGTCACAACTCCCAACCAGTCGTTGGAACCGATCCTACGACATCGTGAAGACGATCCCAATTAACCGTCTCACGATCAAAATGCTAACGTACGAATACGTTCATCCTTCCGTAGGGTCCCACGTTGTCAACCACGACAGAACTATGGCAACCCCGGCATACAGTGCCGAACCAAGACATATCCCGATTCCATCCTACTAACTATCGTATCGGCATCCCAACAATCAGGTTGACCACGAACTGCAGCCCATTGAGATATCACATCCTCGACCTGCGTACATTCCAAGAGCTCCATGGTTGCTCGAATAGAGACAACCCCGCTCTGATAAGCATCCTATGAGCAATCCTATGCTCTGATACCACGCTAACAGGACCCATCCCAATCCCTCCGGGATTAGTGCGGGATGACCCTGCTCCCGTCTGGCACTAAGTGTCAAACAAGGAATATTTCCGACCTTTGCCCTCCCGGGCTATCAGAGTACGCCAGGATCCGGAGGAGGTATGTGATATCTCGATCTCTGCTACAGTCCACACCGTATCCAACCTGAAGGGTATTAAAAATAGAAAGACTGTGAGTGGACAAATATAAAGAATTTATAAAAACATTTCATCAAAGACCTTTATACCCTCCACTAAAAAGCATGCATGCATAGTAAAACTATTTATCCAATCATATATGTTAAAACATCCATAAATAGGGTCACAACCCCAAGTTCCGTAAATACAAGTCACACGGGCTCCTACCCAAAACCAATTTACAGAAAACCAGAACATAGTAAACATATGTGGGATCTCAGCCCAAATCCATTTATCATTATAAACAAAATTTTCCAAACCCATTGAAATCATGTTTATCCATTATATTCATATCCAGAACCTGTCACGGTGAAATAGAGCTACACGTGTGCTAACCGGGGTCTCAAACCCAAGTCTCTCTAGGGTCCACCTAGGTCAATGTCCGTAGATCAATGACCCTCCCTGGAGGTAACGAACCATGCCCATCCTGAGAGTAAGGAACCCAACTGGGGGCGACTCCACTCAGTCAGTGCTCCGTGACTACTCCGGGGTCCACCTTGGCCAACGACCCTCCCCGGAGGAGACAATCATATATATAGGATGGCATATACCGTCATGACCCGTAAATCCATTTTAAGGATTCATGCCAGTTCCCATAAACCGTCATGAACCATAAAAACCATTGGTAACACATAATTGGGCGCTAGGCCCGAATCCACATAGAAACTGAACCTCCGGTCCGAATCGTAAACCAACTGCGCCTCCGGCCCGATTCCGTAAAGGAAATGGGTCTCGAACCCGAGTTTACCTTTTCAAATCCAAAACCATTTCATTAAACTATTTCCAAAACCATAAGAATGGAAAATCAGAGTAAAATCAGAATCTCGATTTACGTGCAAGCACATAAATCGCCTCGAAATACGTGAAACCATATAAATCACAAGCATCCAAATCAACATCATAAAATCATATTCATAATCCATTTGTAAATCCAAAACCATTTCATTTAGACCAGTAAAGACATACAGCCCCATATAGGCACCGTATAGGACCGAAACCTCGAAATACGTGCCTATACATAACCACACATCCAAATGCACTCATGGCATCACAAACAAGTATTTAAAACATATAATAAACATTTATGCATGCACCAATTTAGAAAACAAGGTCCACTCACAGACCGTCCGAGTCGCCGCTTCGATTTGCGTGCCATTCGGCTCCCCGAGCCGATCACCATTACCGAGACTCCCAAACCTGTCCAAATTTTAATAGAAGGTTAATAATTACTTAATTAACCTCCCATCAAAACTCCGTAATTTTTACGAACTTTTAACTATTTTTAAACCGACCCTAAACCTTCCGACACCCCGAAAACTATCGAAACGATGTCCGATTGACGCGAGAACAATCCCAAAATCTTCGATACATCGAATAGAAGATTTCCCGTGTTGAACACTTTCCCAAATTATGGCCCACGCGTCCTCACGAGCCCCTAGAAGGTCGAAAACACTGTTCATCGACACTAACCTCCAGCATACCGGTTTTACTGTTCATGGCCGGTTCACCTGGTTTGGCCGGTCCAACTGGACCGGCGTGACCGGTTCACAGCCCTAGACACCCCATTTTTCATCCTAGTTCTTCCTTTTTGGTTCCTTTCATCCTATTTTGATGTTTTCTATCCATTCCAATCCTTAAACGCAACCGAAAACGTCTAAATCCTATGGTTCGATTTTGAACCAAACGGTTCAAGTTTCCAAAACTGCACCCATGGCTACCCAGGCATCCCAAACTTCCTTAAACCTTCCTAACATATTCCTAGCAACCTAATGGACTCATTAAAACCATTAAAAACCAACGATAAAAACAAAAATGGAAAAATGGGTCAAAATGGACTAACCGTGAACCTCACGGGTTCCTCCTCCTCTCGCCGCCGTGGACGGCGTTTCTGGCCTCCCAGAAACCTCCTCAGTCTCCCTGTTCCTCTGCCTGGTCATGGGTGAAGAGTGGATGGGTTTTGGGTTGCACGGATGGGAGGAAAATGGGTGAGATCGGGTTGTGTTTTTGTGTGTTTGAAATGGAGAAAATGGAATGGTTTGCACGGTGCATGAATCAATATAGGTGGCCTGTGGATGGGTGACACTTGTCACTCATCCATTGGGCCTCCCTTAAATATCTGGGCCCCACTAAAGTCCAAAAGTTAACTCGTTTCGTAATTCGTGCAATAATGCACTTGAACTTCCGTGAACCGTAACTTCGTCGTCGAACGTCCGAATTCGACGTGCCGCCTGTCTATGGATTCGTATCGTCCTTATCTACGTAATAGTCCTCGGCCCTCGGCCCTCGGCCATCGGACATCCCGGTCAAAAAGTCAACTTTTGACCC
Source organism: Prinsepia uniflora (assembly GCA_032719365.1). NCBI lineage: Eukaryota > Viridiplantae > Streptophyta > Magnoliopsida > Rosales > Rosaceae > Prinsepia > Prinsepia uniflora. Next base: position 37,212,093 of record CM064872.1, read on the forward strand.
CATTTAAGCAAAATTACCAAAATGCCCCTAAACTTCCGAACGTCATAACTTCCTCCTCGAACGTCGGAATTGAACGTGCCACCTGTCTATGAACTCGTGACGTCACGAACTACGTCACGGTCATCGGTCAAAGTTCATTTGACCTCCCGAATGAAAAGTCAACGTTTTGCCACGACTAGGAGCAAAACAGTCATTTCGCATTGTTCGTCCGAATTCGCCTAACTAATCACCGATTAACCTCACTAATCGTGATTAGTCACTAATCTAATCTAGGAATTTGGGACGGGTCGTTACATGAAGTCCAACTGACGGACTCCCTACATCCGTAACTCACTTGGATAACCACGCGTCCACAATCAGCCCAATACTCAGACCTCATGTCAATTAATGACTAATTATGCACATATACCGATTCCGACTGGGAATTACTCAACTCTTGTCACCTCGTCACTGTTGGGACTTACCCCAATACCTCACAATCTCCGCTGGATCCTATCCAGTCCATGAGTCAACCACTACTGAATCTCAAATACCAACGCACACTCATCATGACAGAGTCACACCCCAACTCATGGCCCACACAATCTCAATCACTGACACTAGCACCAGCACTAGTACCAGCACCAACGTACAATCATCCACACCTCGACTCCTCCTGAGTCCAATCTCATACCAAACCAACCATGTCATCACTGACATACCCAATCCCCGAGCAATATCCAATGCTCAACCACTTCCTATTCGACCAATAGGGCCTAAGAGGAAGTACAATTTGCCCAAAAATGCGGCCTTCCAGCCACCGGTCTCGTTCGTCCTTGCGACCCACACAATTCTACGTCTAACAAATCGCAGTTCAAAGCGTCCACTACCCGACGTCTGACCCTCAAACCAGGGTCAATCTCACCCGAGATTTAACACGAGGTCCCAAACACCCTCGCCTACTCGTCTCACTACCAGGTCGCGCACGAGGCTTACGCTCCGGAGGCATGATGTGGCAACAGAATCAGCAACCTAGCACTCTGATACCAAATTGACAGGACCGCCCCCGAAAGGGGCATCGATAACCGTGCCCGGTCCTGCTCCCGTCTGGAAAGTCGACTGAAATACCCCAAGTTACCCTCGGTACGTGCCAGACCAAGGATCGCCACACGTGCTTACTCATGCCTCCGCCCCTCGTACAGCCTCGAATAACGCGCCACGACCTGGAGGGTCAATAGAAACCAAAAGGTGTGAGTGGACAAAAATAAATCAGTTTAGCAAAACAGTTACAACAAACGTTTTTACCCTCCGCGTAAAAACGAATGCATGCATACAAAAATCATTTCGCAATCGGTTAAGATTTTTCCACATAAAAAAACTGTGTATCAAATTCCAACACAAGGAAAAACCCGTATGAACCTCAAAATCATTTTTCCTTTCTCTACCATCGGGTCTTAGCCCGCAATCATAAACACCGGGCCACAGCCCAAAACCACAAATCAAACCAAATGCACAACATGATCCAAAACCATCAACCATATACCGGGCCACTGCCCAACTCAACCGAAACATCAGAGATCGTCAATAAATCACAAGTCAATCATTTTGCTGGATATCAAGTGCGCCCGAGTCTTTAAACTCAAAACCATGCGCATAAACAGGCCTTCCCGGGATTTCAACGAGTCTTTAAACTCAGAACATAATCAATAGGCCTCGGGGGTATCACAGTAATCGAGTCTTTAAACTCACGAGTCTTTAAACTCATTAAGGGCCCTCCCCCGTCATCAATTAACCGAGTCTTTAAACTCAAAACGTGCTCCAGCAATAGCACCGGGTCTTTAAACCCAAAACAGTTTTCAACGGGTCTTTAAACCCCAAAACATTTATCAATCGCGACAACGTGGGATCCATCCCAAAATCACATTTTTCAGAACAGGACCCATGGTCTGAGTTTCCACATTCAAATTCCCAAACCTTACTTCACAAAACATGTTCAAATCATCATTAAGCACGGGGCATGCACAATCATACCAAATCACTTTATTAAATCCTTCTTCATTCCCGAATTCGAATTCGCAACAATGATTCCGTAAGCTGGCATCCGGAAGCATCATCCTGAACCCAAACCAAGAATCCACTTTAAATTCTCGAAAACCGAAATCTCGTACATCAAGGTTACTTTTGTGCCCCGGGCATCAAGCCCGAAATCACCTTTTTCAAATCCATTTTAATTCTTAGAAATCACTTCTTTCTCAAATCCCATTTTCAACACATCAAAACCACAACCATAATTACCAAAATCACGATCCAAGCAAAACATACTCAAAACCCACATTTAAAATCCTCAAAATCACAAGTCTCATTTTAATTCCCCGATTCAAACATCAACAGTGATCAAATCACAATAACTCGAAATCTCGTAAAACGTGTAAATCCGGAACGTTCTCGAAAAACGTGTCAACATCGTAAGTCACACTCGCAAATCATAAACAACCTTCTTAAATCATTTTACGCCCATTTCATATAACTTCTTTCATTAAACCATCATTAAGCACACGAGTGACCATAGTCTCGAAATACGTGTAATTTCACATGTATAGTAAAAATACATATAAATACGGGAATCGATTACGTATAAATACGGAAATCAAAATCAATCACAACTTATAATCATAATCATAAAATCATAGAAATAATTTATGCATGCATTAAATTTTGAAAGCAACGTCCACTCACACACCGTCCAATAGGGCTCAGTTTCGCGCCGCACGCGGTTCCGTAATTTCTGATATTTTCCAGAAATTTCAAATCCTGTCCGAAAACATACTTTAGTGTCACTAAGGGCTTAGATAACAACATACTAATTTCCCATAATTTTCCGGGAATTAATCGTTAATTACAAACGTAACATAAATCTTCGGACCCTCGGAATAACATCGAAACAGTGTCTGATAAATTCGATACCAACGTTAGAATGTTCGTTACAATGTGTAGGACAAAAGTCATTTTGAACTCACCTTGAAAAACCGTCCCACGCGCCGTCACGCGCCTCCGTGAGTGGCTGCGCGTGACACCCACGCGCCAGCTACAGTAACCCCAACGGTCACCAGCTTCACCCGACCGCCTGGTAAACGGGCCATTTGACCCGCGTCAGAACCCGATTCAATCCCTGCGTTAAGCTAACCAATTTCTTCAATTGATCATTCAGATAGAATCGCAACATACTTAATTAAAGGCCTGTGCCACCCATTCAAGTCAACACAGCCTCAAACCAACTCAATTAAACATGGGTCCTAATCGGGTTTGAGGTTCCAATTCATCACATAGGCATTGTTTTTCTTCAATTGATTAGCTATGAAGCTTCATAGACTCACCCTCAAGATGATTGGGGACTCAATTTCACAAGAACTTACCTCCACAACCACGACTCCAAGCTCAATTTTCCTGAACTCCGTCGTCCCTGTCCATTGCTCCCAGGGCCTTCCAGCTTCGTCCCATCGATCTGGATCGACTAAGTGAGGTCCCAGAAGACATAATCCCACCCCAATTGGACTTGGGCTGGCCTGCATTTCGAATTTGGGGTTTTTTTGAAATTGTTCAACACAGGTTTCGGGTTCCAATGCACAATTTCACTCAATTTCCCCGTTCGTTCACTCTTTGTTTCTCTGAAGTTCTCAGCCCATCTCAACACCCCAGAACGAACAAACTAACCAATTAATCCCCCCAAAACCTACCAGTGCTCTGCTCAAAATTCTCAAACGGATAAAACAATTCCATGGTGCTCTGTTCCTCCCATTTCCAACGGCACCCGCACAGACCCACTAACACTCCACTGCGCCCGAGTGCATAAACAATCCATCACACTCAGCCCAGGCGTTTGATTTCAAAAACACCCGTGGGAATCTCCCTGGCCACACTGTAAAGCTGTTTCCCGCAAGAACCACAACCCAGTTTATTTAATCCTTCCCCGTGCACTGCTGCCCAACGTTCACCCAGTTCCCACCGTACAATTAGCACCCAGGGAACAGACACAAGCGTATGGGTGCTGTATGGGGAGGAGAGAGTGGTGTCGGCCGTGTTTGCACAGAGAAGGTGGGAGATTTGAACCGATGGAGAATAAGGAAATGGACGGCCCAGATTGCCCAGGTTGAAGGCTTAGATTAGATGGAGGGTCCAGATTCACTCTTGGGATTATCTTAAATAATTAAACCCAATTATTTTAATCCACATTCACCAGATCGCAGGACAAGTCCATAATTAAATGTTATTGGTCCATGGGCCCCACCTAGAACATCTGATCCAATCAGAATAAGCCACGTGTCCTTGCCTCGTAATGCGTGCAGAGTGAAATTGAGCTTCCGTGACCTGTAACTTTCCCGTCCGATGTACGATTTCGACGTGCCGCCTATCGTTGTACTCAGGGCATCGAGACCTTCCTAACGGTCCTTGGCCCTCGGCCATCGGACCTCCCGATCAAAAGTCATCATTTCCCTTATTTCGTCCAAATTACAGAAATGCCCCTGAACTTACGAACATTATAACTTTCACCTCGAACGTCGGAATCGAACGTGCCACCTGTCTATGAACTCGTGACGTCCCAAACTACGTCACGGTAACCGCCCGAATAAAGTCAACGTTTTACCCACGACTAGGGGCAAAACGGTCATTTTGCACTGTTCGTCCGAATTCCACCCAACTAATCACCGATTAACCCCCATTAATCATGGTTAGTTACTAATCTAATCCCGAATTCCGGGATGGGTCGTTACAAGGAAATTAATTAGGGCTTTATAATATAGCATAATTATTCAGAACTATTGCCAAACAAATTCCAAAATTTTCAGAAATTATATAATAAAATTCAGAAAAATAAACTAAAAATATTTCATGTTGATTGACTGGCCATTGGAGGCCATACGAGCCGCCACGTGCGGTCGTGGAGTCCTTGCTCCTGAAACCCATGCGGGATGAACAATGTCACCCCCTACCTCGCGACGGGTCGACCCATTTACTGGTTTCAGGTTTTCAAACCTGGCGGGTTGACCCAACTTCAGAATCTTCATTTTATGTCTGTTTTGGACGTTCCAAACACCAAAATTCATCCAATTTACCTCTGAATACAATCTATGAGCCCATAGAGGAGAAATACTTACCAAAGCCTCTCGTTTGATCGCTGTCATGACAGGACCCGTCCCAACTGGGCTTTGATAACCGTGCCCGATCCTGCCCATGTCTGACAAGTTAACTGATCCCGAAACTATCCATCAGCACCTGTCAAACAAGGGCTAACTGTACTGACTTCTGCTCATGCCTCCGTCTCTAGATCAGCCCCGAACGTCGTGCCACGGCCTTGAGGGTCATAAAAACATAAAAGGTGTGAATTGGACAAAAATAATATCATTTGAAAATACATTTCAAATAAATCATTTTCCCCTCCAGTTTATCAAACCATGCATGCATAGGGTAAAACATATGAATAAAAATCACCGGCTTTCTAGCCAAATCACATGAAAACATTAACCTGGCCACAAAGATCAAAACCCATACTTAATACCAGTACGCAAAGAAATCACAATCAACATCAAACAACACTACTCACAAGTGCACAATCAATCACATAATCACATCCGCACTACACGTAGGCAATATCACGTGCCTCGGTCATTTGGGAAGCCACCCCTAGCTCCGACTATCCATGCACGCATAACCCCGAGCATCAGTCGCCTGGGTAATCCCCTAGCTTCAACTGCCTGGGCCCCAAGTGTTAGTCGCCTGGGTATACCCCCTAGCATCGGCTGCCTGGGAACAATCACAAACATATCCCCCGAGCTTCGGTCTTCTGGGTAATCCCCTAGCTTCGACCGTCTAGGCACTCACAATCACAATGAAAACCATCCCGGGATTACATCCCAAAACATTTCAATCAAATCCTTGAATTCAAACCAAATCAAAATCATTCCCGATAGGGTCTCAAGCCCAAATTGTATTTGCACGTAAATCCATAAAATATCATTTGAAAACATTAAAATAATCCAGAAATCATCTTTGACTCACCAACTAAGTCAAAATATCCTTTTTGAAACCTTTTTGACTCCGGGCCTAGCCCAAAACATCAATTGCACTTTCCTCGTAAAACGTGCCCAAAAGACTGATTAAAATAATCATTAATCATAATTAATCATTCCAAATCACCATGACTGTCAAGACCCGACCCTCCTCTGTCAGGTCCCGACATGATATTATCCGCTTTGAGCCTCCTTGCCCTTGCCCTCACGGTTTTGTTTTCGGGAGCTCACGGTGCAACTTTCCAGGGGGTCACCCATCATGGAATTGCACCAGCCTCAACTCGCTTAACTTTAGGGTTCCAATCCCCCCCCCCCCCCTAAAGCCACTTAAGCTCCCAAAAGGCCTCGTGCTAGATAGGTGTGTGCCTACACCTTTAAGGCACACCACCGTCCTTTCTCAGACCATTCCCCCTTGTAGGAATGTGGGATCGTTCACCGTTCCCTCCAGGACACGGGTCTTACAATCCACCCCCCTTAGGGCCCAGCGTCCTCGCAGACACACTTCCCGGTCGGGGTCTGGCTCTGATACCATTCTGTCAGGACCCGACCCTCCTCTGTCAGGCCCCGACTCATCTAGCACGATATTGTCCGATTTGGGTGTAACGACCCGTCCTAGAAATTAGGGCTAAGACGGTGATTAGTGAAGGATTAGTGAACTTAATCGGTGGTTAGTTGGTGACACTAGAGTCGTTAAGGTAGAATGACGATTTTGCCCCTAGTTTGGGCAAATAGTTGACTTTTAGTTCGGGAGGTCAAAGGGACTTTGACCGATGACTGTGACGTATTTTGGGACGTCACGAATCTGTAGATAGGCGACACGTATTCATCGGACTTAGGACGGGCAAGTTACGGGTCTAGAAAGGTAGTGGCAAAATGGTAATTTTGGCTTAAAAGGAAGGGCATTTTGGTCTTTTGTACTTTGGGCCTCGTGCAATAGAGAGTGACAAGTGGATGGCAGGGATTGAGCCACTTGTGAGAGAAAGGGGGAGGATGGTGACACGTGGGTCTTGACTAGAGGGTTCTAGGATCTCTCACGGGTCCAATAATTTGGGTTGTGTTCGTGCTTGTTCGAACCAGGGAGAAGAACAGAAAACAGAGGGGGAGATTGAGAGAAAATTGAGAGGTGATCGTGAGTGTTGGTGTGTTCTGGTGAGTGAGGAGTGACTCAAAGATTGAGAGGGAGATAGTGAGAAGGTTAGGAGGTGCGGTGGTTGTGTGTGGGTGAGTTATGAGCCACGGGAAAATTAGAGAAAACAGAGAAGAAGTGGGAGATCGTGGTGGTGGTGTGGCCGTGTGTTGGTGTAATTGGATTCGACAGGGAACAAGGACAACTCTGTGGACTTCAGGGAGTGCGGCGGTGAGCACGGCGACGCTCGACGGCAGGTAATTCCTTCTCCCCGTGTAAGTGCTCTGTTTTGCCGTCTAGGTTCAGACACCAAGTCGTGGATTTTGGGGTTGAATCGAGGAGTCCAATGAGGTCTAGGGGACTCAGTAGGGTCCTAGGTATCTTCTGGTTGTGCAGCCGTGACAGGGGAGCGCACGGCGGAGTCCAGAACGACAGAGAATATACAGCGTTCTCTGTTTTTCAGTCTGGGTTCAAACGTTGAGTCGTGGGTTTTGAGTACGAGTCGAGGGTTCTGGTTGGTCCTAGTCGACTTCTTAGGTCCTTAGGAACCTTTTGGTGTCGAAGCCGTGAAGGGGAAGTGTGCGGGTGACCGGATTGAAAAACAGGGGTACGGGTGGTTTTGATTTCGAGCTTGAGACGTTGGTTGAGAGGTCGTGTTGAAGTGTTTGGGATGGTGGGCTGGATTACTGGGTAGAGGATGAAGCTAGGGGAAGAAAAAGGAAGGGAAATGGTGGACGGACGGCGGAGAACCGTTCTCGCCGGTTTGAGTTACAGAGACTGGTTCGAACCGGGTCGACTAGAGGTTGCTGGTGACACTGTAGCTGGCGCGTGAGGCCACACGCAGCCACTTTGGACAGCGCGTGGGGGCACGTACGGCGGCGTTTGGGAAAACGATCAACATGGTTTTTGGTCTAGGTTTTTGTGACGAGTCCATTGGAATTGGTTTCGGGTTGTTCGGACGTTGTTTGAAGTTAGTTCCGCGAGGTTAAAGGTTTAGGGTTTTGGTTCGTTACGTTTAGGACCCGGGGATTTTTAGGGAGAATTAGGTGGACCTTCATAGATGTGTTAGTAACGTTCTTGGGTGATGGTTGATAGGTTCGGGACTTCCCGAGGAAGCTGAGGAACGTACGAGACGTTCGGGACGCGATTGAGGGCTCGGTACTGTGAGTGGACCCTTTCTTTAAACTCGAGCATGCATAACTATTTTCTATAATTGTTTTATGGTTTTATATGTGATTTTATGACTGTTGGATTTATGATGTTAGTTTTACATAATTGCACGATTTTCAAGAAATAAAGTAATTGGCACGTTTTACGAGGAATGTCGATTTCTGCGTATAACACCATGGTTTTGGGGTTTTCAAATGATAAATGATTTCAAATGCTTATAAAGGGATTTTGAGGCGTGATTTTGATAATCAAGGTTTTCGGTTTTAGAATCGGATTTCGAGAATCGAGATTTGGTTTTAAAGTTGAAAAGTGAAGTTCCGGATTTGGGTTCGGAATGACGGTTCGGGAAGCCGGAAAGGCTTCGGACCGGAGATTTCGGATTCGGGTTTGGATATGGATTTCGAAATGGTTTTCAATTGGTTTTGATTGGATTTGCTGGATCTGGTTATTGGGTTTAAAGACCCGAATATTGTGATTGACGGGGGACGGGCCCGGATTGGGTTTAAAGACTCGGATTGAGTTTAAAGACTCGTGAGTTTAAAGACTCGAATATATTGATATTTCCCCCGTAGGCCTGTTGAGTTTAAAGACTCGGAAGTTTAAAGACTCGGATATTATTGAGGCCTGGATTGAGTTTAAAGACTCGGGAATTTAAAGACTCGGATAGGTCCAGCAGGTTTGATCGGTTAATGATGGCTTGGTATTATGTTTTGTAATACGGTTTTATGATGCTTATGACATGATTTTTGGAACTGTTTTATTTGATGATTCTGTAAAATGTTTTTACGATGATCTTTATGTGATCTATAACTGCTTTTGGTAACTAGGTTATGCATGTGATTTCAAAACGGAGGGCCAAACCCTATTTTCGTATAAAATGGTTTTGAAACTTTTATTCTTTATGGTCCACTCACACTTTCTGGTTTTAATTGCCCTCCAGGTCGTGGAGCTAGAGCGGGGTTTCGGCGTCGAGGCAGCGTCGGAGGCATAGAAGTTACGAGAGCGACCCCGAAGTGTTTTGAATTTTCCGTGTGCGTGTATCTAGTTACCGGTTTTCTTTCTTTTGTAGTTAGTACTATGCTCTGTAAACACTTAAACTTTGGGATGTTTTGTATAGTTTCTCCTGCGTCTGACTAAGTACTTTGGTGGCTTCGAGTGAGTTTACTTTGGTTTTGTGTCGGGGTGTTAGACGGGAGCAGGATTTACCTCAGTTTTCGGGGTGAAACCGGGGTGGGTCCTAACATTGGGCCTCCTTGCCATTGCCCTCATCGTTTTGTTTTCGGGAGCTCACGGTGCAACTTCCCAGGGGTCACCCATCATGGAATTGCACCAGCCTCAACTCGCTTAACTTTGGGGTTCCAATCCCCCCCAAAGCCACTTGAGCTCCCAAAAGACCTCGTGCTAGATAGTTGTGTGCCTACACCTTTAAGGCATACCACCGTCCTTTCCCAGACCATTCCCCCTTGTAGGAATGTGGGATCGTTCACCGTTCCCTCCAGGACACGGGTCTTACAATGACATCATTGCAAACCAAATCATGCAATCAATCATGTAAAACATTTAACCATGCATGCATAACAGTTTATAAAACAAACGTCCACTCACACACCGTCCAAATCGTTCAATTCCGAGTTGCACGTCTTTCTGTAATTTCCAGAAATCCCGAATCCTGTCAAACAACATCATTATGGGTCAATAATGAATCCAATAATAGCATAGTAAACTCCCCAAATTTTCCGAGAATTAAATACGAATTCAAACGTAACCTAATCCTTCAGACTCTCGAAACAATATCGAGACGGTGTCCGATCGACTCGAAACCAACGCTAAAATGTTCGTTACACTGAGTAGATTAAAAGACATGTTGACCACATCTAGAGGAAGTGGACCACGCGCCTTCACGCGCAGCCACCCCTTCCCAGTAGGTCACCCATTTTAGGATTGCACCACCCTCAACTCGCGTAACTTTGGAGTTCCCAAGGAATCCAGAGCCAGTAAGCTCCCAAAAACAAAATCATGAGGGCTGGGCCCAAAACGGACAATATTGTGCTAGATGGGTCAGGTCGTGATAGTCACCTTACGGTTATGGCTTTTTAAGAGCTTTCCATTGTTTCCATGCGTCGAAACGACCTCGTCTGATCCCTAGGAGGGTTGCACAACCCTCAGAATCATGCTAAGATTCATGTTGGCTCGTCACCTGGTTCTGAACTGAGAACCCGAATTGGACATCTCACGGGTTTCCTTAAACCTTCAACTCTACACCCTCTCTTTTCCACTAAAACCCACCATTTTATCTCTTTCCTTCTTTCTTCTTTCTTTTTCCCCTCATCTTCTCTGTTTTTTTCTTCTCCCAAGTTACTTTCTCTTTATTTTCTTCCTTTTCTTTCCTTTTAGCTTCATCCCACCGACGCCCTCTTTCTTCAACACATTACACATATATCAGTTCCTCAAGTCGGTGAAAGGGGGATATATTTAATGGGAAATATATATATATATATATATATAATAGGATTAGCTAGAACATTCTAGGTCCTTTAAATAAAATTACTAAAATACCCTTATTTGGAAAATTACCAAAATGCCCTTGTACATTTCGAGCCATAATGCATTCATCCAACTTCCAATCTTGGCGTGTCGCCTGGCTACAAACTCAGGATCCCTTGACCTTTGTGACGGTCTTCTTGGAATTCTCAAAAGATGTCGTGATAAAAAAAATTAACATCTTAAATTAAGGGCAAAATGGTCATTTTCATTTTGATCGGCGTAGGTGATGTTAGCAACTGACATCATCGTCGATTAAGCGTGGGTGAAACTTTGACAGGCGTGTGTGAGCACGTGGAATCAAATTTCGAGGTTAAACTAATTTTTCTGAAAGGTTTCGAATTCTTGAATCCAATGGTAGTGGTTTCAGGTCGATCAGAGATCTAATGGTAATGGTTTCAGGTTGATCGGAGATCGTTTGATTTGTGTTGTGGAGGTTTTTTTTACTCGGAAAGCATGTTCAAGACGCGTTTTCAGTTTCGGGATTTTTGAGGGTTTATTTTATGGACTTATATATATTGTTAGTGACCCTTGGGTGTGATTAGGACAGACCCGGATGTCCTGGAGGTTTCGGATTGGCTTATTACTCGTGTTTTAAGCGAGCAGCGGTACTGTGAGGGGACATTTTCTTTCATAACTCTGATGCATGCATATTTATACGTTTTTACTGGCTTTATCATATGATTTTCCATGATTATGGATATGGTTTTGATTGCAGGATAAATGTTGGATTTGAAATGTGTTTATGGTTATATTTCTAGATATTGGAATATGATGGTTTTTGGAAAACCGTAATTTGGGCTGGTGCCTGTATGATAACTATTTTGTGCTAGTGCCCATATGATAATTGTTTTGGGCTGGTGCCCATGTGATGATTGTTTTGGGCGGGTGCCCATGTCCTCAATTATGTTTCGGTTTGGATATTGTATGTTGGATTAGTTAACCTCAAGCGATTGGATCGCTATATTCGGAGTTGGACTCCGTGGATTCCCATAGACGGGCTCAGATGTAGTTGAGGTTGGACTCCACACGTACCAACGGGGTTGAACCTTGTAGGACTCGTACTCATCTACCGATAGCACATATGGGATGCTAGTTGGAGTAGCAGCTGGTTGGACCAGCATGTCGAGGTTTGACATTAAGCTGGTTAGACCAGTAAGATCAGGTTTGGTTTTTAAATAATTGTGTTATGTGCGAATGTTTTCAAAGCAGCTAAGAGCCGACGATTTCAGTAAAATGTGGGTTAGGCAGCCTTTATATGTTTATGAGATTTCAAGGTGGACCCCTGATTATATATATATATATATATATATATATATATATATCTCATTTTGGTTTATCTGAGCACAATATTTTTATCGATTATGAATGTATGTTTTACAAAATGAATGGTTTAAAGGTATATTTCGGAAAATGATTTTCCAAAGATTTGTTTTTGTCCAGTAACACTTTTCATTGGTTTTGACACCTTACAGGTTGGTCGTAGATGCGGGTTGTACGAAGGCTGAGGTATCACGTGGTTTGGCGGACTCTGAGTAACTGAGGTATGAAGTAGGCTTACCCTGAGTTTGAAACGTGGAAAGTATGTCTATTTGATTCTTGGGAGTAATTTGGTCATTTTCTCAAGGACGTTTCAGACGGGAGTAAGTCCTCCCACACTAATCGAGGGGGATTACGGGTAGGGTTCTGTCACTTCCACTCTTCAGTCTTCACTTCATCTTCCTCAGGATCTCAGACCCAGCCTCCCTACCCATTTTTCTTCCTCACTTCATATTCCTAACCCTTAAGTATTTTCCTCACTTCATCTTCCTCGTCACCCCACAACCTAGCACTCAGCCATCGTCTTTCCATCTCACTTCGATATCATCAAAATGTGAAGGCACCCTAACGCCTCGTACCCTTCGCTTGAGGCCTTAAGCGGTCTTGAATGAAGCCTCAAAGTTTCGATGCCTCGAACTATCAAAACGTCGAAGCCCCCGTCTACGTCGAAGTCTCTATCTCTGTCAAGGCCTTCATGTCAAAGTTTCACCTCGAAGTCTCCATCGAAACCCACCGTGATTTCGAGACTCAAATTCTATACCGAGACTCGAAACCTATCCAAACCAGACCAAAATCAATTCCCCAACCAGTTCGATTTCAATTTTGTCAAAAAAAAAAATGAAAAATTGACTAACAACCCTAGTTTAGATTTCTTGGATTTGTTCACTTAAATAATTATTTTGTACTTAAATCATTAATAGGAGTATTAAGTATTTTTGAGTCCACCACTACCTTTCTTCTTCCTCACCAACCGCAATGCAATGGGGAAGATTTGGTAAGCCATTTTGAAATGGAGGTTACAAACTTCCATTGGATAAATTTCAAAATAAAAACATCAAATCATCAATGAGGGGATTAGTTACAGATGGGGTACAAGCTAAACCCAATCATACAAGCTCTAAGTCCATTCCTTACTTGTATAAGTTTGATGTTAAGTTCCTAGCTTAACAAAAACTTTTAAACACCAGTGTAAAGAATATACAATATAAAACGGAGTCCTACTCGAAAATGGTTTACTAGGTTTACCAAAAACCTATATCTATTAGGATCCCCTGAATTCCAAAGCGGTGCAGAGGCATTTGTGAAATCCAAATTATCCAAAAATTGTGGAGCTGCCGCATAGTGCATAATTCATATAATGATTTAATCAAATCAAGGTCTCAATAATAATAATAATAATATTCTCTTTTGAGAATTAATTATTATTAAAATTTAATTAATAAATAATATCTTTAATAAAAAAATTATTTTTTAATTACAAAATTTATCAACCAACGCTCTGCAAGTCTTATGGTTTCACTATGTATAGAGGTCCTCACTTCAATTCTAAGTTAATTCTTTCCTCTCCCTTCTGAAGTTTTTTGTAGTTTCTTTCTCAAAATTAGGTTAAGCATCAGAGATCTAGTTGAGCAACCCTCTGTGGCTTCAACTTTGTCTTCGATCGTTTCTTGTTTCTTGTTTATAGGAAAAAATTATTTTTTAATTACAAAATTTACCAACCAACGCTCTTCAAGTCTTATGGTTTCACCATGTATAGAGGTCCTCACTTCAATTCTAAGGTAGTTCTTTCCTCTCCCTCCTAAAGTTTTTACAGTTTTTTTTCTCAAAACTAAGTTAAGTATCAGAGATCTTTTAGTTGAACAACCCTCCGTGGCTTCAACTTTGTCTTCAATCGTTTCTTGTTTCTTGTTTGTAGGAAAAGATAATTTTTTAATTACAAAATTTATCAACTAACACTCTGCAAGTCTTATGGTTTCACTATGCATAGAGGTCCACACTTCAATTCTAAGGTAATTCTTTCCTCTCCCTTCCAAAGTTTTTATAGTTTCTCTCTCAAAACTAGGTTAAGCATCAGAGATCTTTTAGTTGAACAACCCTCCGATGCTTCAACTTTGTCTTTGATAATTTCTTGTTTGTTTTTTGTTGTTTGTAGGGGTCGTGAATACTTTTCAGGTGTGTATTATTTCTGCTTTTAGCACCCTAGGACACTAACCTCCCCAGAACTCTCATTTTCTCCCTCAAGCTTTCCTTTTCTTCGGGAACTTTCTTCCCTCTTTCGATAATAGTCAAGGAGCACCCAAAAAAAGCAATGACCGGTTGCCTCCAACAGCGTCGATTCGGGCCAGCTCACACACTCAGACCACGAACAATAGCTTCCCCTCAATGAGGCTAAGCCAAATCTATGACTCTTGATGGGTATTAAGGAGAAGAAGCTTAGTTGAGGCGAAGCTTCCTTTAATTTTGTGATCGAACTAGGTGAGCTTGAGCTTTTAAAGTTTAACCATCGTCTTAGGTGAGTCAAGAGCTTCATTTTAGACTGACTACATGGATGTTTTAGCCCAGAAATGGCAACGGTCATTTTTGACGATAATCACAGAGCCGCAATGACCACCACAAAATCAAGGCGACCCAGTTTGCAACCATCACCCAAGGCGACGAGGCGAACTCAAGCGTATTAGCCTTCTTTGTTGACATTCACTGAGAGAGAAACAAGGAGGGAAATGGCAGCGACCGCGAGCATTTCGGCTCGTTTTTCGACCTTCTCAGGTAAGGGTGCAAACATTCGCTATCCAAAGGTCTTGGAAAGCTACCAGTTTAAACAAAACCAAGATGCCGAGTTTCTCACTAATCGACTTTTCCTACATTCCGCTCAATAAACCGGGAGTAAAAGAGAGAGAAAGTGAGGAGAGGGCAAAAGAGCAAAAGCAAGGAAATAAATGGGGGATTCACGTAGGAGAAAAAGAGGACCACGAGATCACCTAGAAAAGCAAATTATTCAAAAAACAAGGTGACACGACACCGATCCAGATTTGTAGGAGTAAGAACACCAAGATGCAGGACTACGTAACGTGTCCCCTGCAGTTAGCAATAGTAGAAAATAGTGCAAGTAACAGCAGCAGCAACTACGACTTGATGTTCACGAAGACCAAGGAAATACCTGTAATACTACGAGAGGACAGAAGTAGAAAGTGGAGGAGGAGGGAGCAGTGGAGAAAGATATTAGTGTAAAGGGAAGCACTCCTTCCACTCTCAACAGAACGTTCAACTTGTACTTCTGTAAATAGAATACCCAGAGCCACCAAAGCAAACCTTCCGGAATCAATCCCAGAGTCAACTTCATGACCAATCGGCTTATCTCTTCTTGCTTTTTATGAAGTCGCACCGGGAGCTAGTGCTTGCTATCTAAGAATTGCTCCATGGATCTCATCGAAAATGTTTGATGCTTCTTGGGGCTTCTTTGGCTACCGTGAAGTCACCGAATGAATTGCCGAGTGGATAGATCGGGACGCGGCTGTTACTTCGCGGCGATACGGACTCGACCCGCTCCTACCCACCCCGGGGCACTATAACATGTCGGGAATAAGGGGGGACCTTCGATTGAGTGTTCTTTGGATTTATGATGAAAATTACTTGAAGATTAACTAGTTGCTTGCATGTTTTGGTGCGAGAACTGCAGTTGAACTCACGGGGAAAAATAGAGTTGTTCAGACTCTCAAACCATCGTTATTTCCCGGTGGTTTTTCAGCCAAGTTAGGTATTTTTTTTTCACCCTAGAACCGTGATTTTAGGATTCCTGGTATTGAGTAGTTACGTTTTTGTGTGTTGCGTGTTGGATTTGGTTGAGTTTTAGGGAGAATTCGAGCTCACCGAAAAACATGAATTTCCTGGCAAGATTTTTAGATTTCGGCCGCCGCACATGATAGTGCGTGAGACCCCTTAGGTGTGTTTCGAGTTGTTCTTATAAGTCTCTCAACCATTGATTCCGTTTCAATTATGTTTTGAGCCATCCTTTTGGGGATTTATTTAGTTGCTTTTGGGTTTGTGTTTGTGAGCTTTGTGTTGGTTTTGGTTTAGGGATTTGACACCGTCAAGTTATTTTTATCCCTACTAATTTATGAGCGGACCTTCTTCCTAAACTCTATTTTATTATAATATTTTACTTGCGTACTTTGTGATCATTGCTTGGAATTTATGATTATTGATAAGTTACATGGTCATTAGAGATCCCTTTAACGTCCAGCTTTATATGTTAAATTATGACCTGTGAGTCTTACGATGAGAATATTTGAGATAATGATTGTTAGACTTTAGAAAATGTTGTGTTTAGAGTTGTTAGCAAGATATGGATTAGTGACACTTTTATTCCTAGGCTAGATTGTTAGAATATAGTTTGTGAGCAGACCTATAAGATTACTTGTGTACATTATCTTCAAGAATTGCGTGTGTGCATATTAATGTGTTTTAAAGATTCTTCGTCGTTGTTTGGTTATAAAGGTGAACATTTTAAACATCCCTGAGATAGTCATCTCGAGATATAAATGAAGTTGCGATAGAGGTTGTATGCTCACTCAAAGTCACCGGTGTCTTTAGTACATGTATATTGGCCACAGACCTGTTTTCACGTGATCGTTTATCCGCATTGGCTTGAGAACTAGTTAAATAATGTCAGCTTATTCCTGACCTCTAGGAGACATGAGGTGACAGTGCTAAATTAGCATACATCCTTCACTTGGTCGAGGTACATGAGCAAACCCTAGATACCCAGTTTGCTATGTGCACTCGAGAGACTCGAGCATGGTTAATGGGTTATACATTATACGTTCTATACTCGTTGCTATGCAATGATCTTTTGACTACTTATTGTCTTATTATTATTATTTTTTTTTGTTAAATATGCATATTGTTGTATACCTCGATAGTAACCATTGAACTTCTTTTCAAAACTGAAGGGTTAAAACATATTTTTAATTTAAAACATACTGTAATATATGTATACATTTATCGAGAATAAATTCAAATTAAAAAATAAAAATAACCAAAATATTGTCATATAACTTGATATTTAATTTATTATTTTTTACCAAATATGCGAACGATGATGAATTGATGATAGAAGGTATGCTACAAAGGGGGTTGGCAATTGGGTTGCACACCAACAAAAAGAAAATTGGGTTGCTCACTTTTTTGCAGTAAAATTATTTCTTATACCATATGCAACTGAAATTTAAACAAAAAAAGTTGTTATTGGCACTCTAAAAAGTGATCAAGCACTCAAAATCAATGAAAAATATTTATAAGGATACAGAGGAAACTTTTTTGGGAAAAATCGAACAAGTCCTCCGAACTCCGTAGTAAGTGTCATGTTGCACTTATTTTGTAGACTTTCATTTAGTGACAATATTTGCCTAATGCCATTGTTAGTTTGTCAAATTTGAGGGTCATGTTCGTTTATTTTGTATTGTAGAAATACTGGAATATACCGTGTTCATATGATATCTGGCTTAATTCATCTTTTAACTTTTCACCACAACTCTATTAACATATCTAGTCACGCGCAAAACACGTGATAAACTTGATGGAGCTAGAGGGAGATTGCCATGCCCGAATCTATAGGGGTCTCAAAACTCAAAACCATTTTGAGAGAATAAAGCAAAGGGTTGAGAGAGAGGCATTGCTAAATTTTTGGGTTCTCAATCCCCATGAAAAACAAAATTGCCTTCCCCTTTGATGCAAAATTTTACTTGAAGAAAAAGAAAATTACTCATGTATCATGCTCTCTTAACCTAAACATCCATTACATGCAAATTCAAAATGGAGGAAATCCCATGGGAGGATCGCAGAGGAGGCTCTGTTCTTATAATATATATAAGGAAGCCCTAAACCCTAAACCACGTCTCCAGCTGATTTTAATGTCAATTCCTGAAATGCATAGCCCTCATCATCACGTAATAAGACAAACGAAACAAGACATGAAAGGAAAAAATCTTAAAATTACTCATTATTTTTTTATCTTGTGAAACATAATGATTATTCAAGACTTGTAACTTTAGTAGCGGATCGTATAAAGCTATCTTTTTTCATTTACAGTAAACTACATAAAAGACGATTATGTCGAGAAATCATCCTCCAAACGTAACAAAGCTCCTCAACTTAGCTTGCTCCTATATATTTACATGTCAAATCAGGAGCTTCCCAGAAATTAATATCTACATGCCCTTCAATTTCACCGAGCTTCACTCTCTGCCTTCAACCCTTGTAAGCCAGCCGGGGACATCAAATTAACAAGGCATGATGTAAACCGTGTGCCTAGACGATACTACTTCACTCCATCCAAGTTATGGAGCATAAAAGATTAGAGGTAACGACAATGCACAGCTTCCATCAGCTCAAATCAAAGCCCGCATCTGCACTTATAGCATACATCAATTTCGTTTCCAGTTGCTCTTTACTGCAATTAAATCATGTCATTAAAACAGGTTATTGTCGGTTGAAAGGAGAAATTTAATCATAAGAATACAACTAAAAAATAATTAAATATAATATATATATATATAGAGAGAGAGAGAGAGAGAGCAATGCAAACCTTCTATATGATGGAAGCTTTAGGAGATTCATACAAGTGGCTGCAGTTGGTAATCGGTCAAGAGCTCCGTCAGATGCATTGCCACCAGCCCTATGAAAAGAGGCGGAAATGAAGGTAAAAAATTGCCAAGAGAAAGACAATGTTGGTAAAAGAACTTTACCAGTCACTTAGCTACATAAGTGACTTCCAATCAGATTAAAATCTGACATAACACCCTTACCTCTGTATGCAAAATAATGGTTCCAAGTATTTGAATCCAAGCAGAGGTCCTCGAGAACAGCCGGTCACAAATCTGGAATAAGGTGGGGTGCTTAGTATCTTTCTTGATGATTGTTAACTTGAGCACCAACTAAGCACATGAAATCAAAATAGCCAACGTAAATAAATATTGCAGAGATTTTGTGACAGATGCTAAGAACTCACTTGAGAAATTTCTTCTGATTTTCCAATGAAAAGCTTTTCAGAACTTCCAGAACATCTCAATGACATGGTGCTCCTGTCCAATCAAATAAAGAGCAATAAATTCCTGGAAACAAGAGTTATAAAGAAAAATAACTAAGGACATAAGTAAGATGGCTCCAATAAAATGTGATTATTGCTCAGGACAGTGAAGAATAAAGAATTTCTCCTGCTCATGTTAATAAGAACAAAACAATATAAACCCCAAACAAATAAGATAACAGTGAAATAATAACATCGATAAGAAACACTCAGAACCATGTTCAAGTTTTATTAATGCAGCCTGAAAGCACGTGGCGGCCACTCCATTATAAGCTAAACAGCTAGAAAGAAATTTGTTCCAAATTAAGGCCAAAATTGGAAAGGTGGAAATAATAAAAGCCCATATGAGACCCCAATATTCAGTTGGATACCAAAGGCTGGGTTGATCTAAAGCCGGCTTCACCCAAACAAACATTTCCTTATATGTCCCAAGACACTAATATCGAGAAGCCAAAAGAAATGAGTAGCTTACACTATGATAACCACCCACATAGTTGGTGTTCACTCGTAGATCATCAACATCCAAGCTGTCAAGTGAACCTGATATCAGAAGCTGTAAAAACGAGGTAGGTCAAAAAAAAAAAATTTGGGCACTCATGCAAATGAAAGTAGAAAAAGGCACATGAAGTGTGTTATCAGGTCTCTATAAGTAGACAAGCTCCGAAAAATATAAAGTCACCCTTTAATAACATAACACAAGATATAGAAAACAAAAACCAGGACCAAAGCTTAACACAAGATATAATCCACATTCAGCCTTTAAACCAACTCAAAGAAAAGAGGACAATCAGAAACAACTCATGGAAAACGAGTCCAGGATTATAATAAAGGAAAAATTACAAATAATACTTGAAATAAATGCACAGATATCTCAGTGGCTAACATAAGGAAATGAGAAGGACCAGTTATCATGTAAAAACTGAAGAACAAAGAAATCTGAAACCACCAACACAGATGTCCCAACATCATTTTAAAAGATAACTGTTTGATGAAATCAGAGGAACGACAGATGAAAAGTCACCAAAAATATTACAATACAAGACAGCCGACTACATCCGATAATGGATTCCCGATTGAATTTTATCTACGCCTACAGCTCCAGACACAAACATTATCTACCAAGATACTCATAACTTCATCAAACAATCCATTACAGATATTTTACCTGAATACAATTTTTGTCAGATTGTAACTACAGAATAGGTCAAAGACCAAAATTCAGCATTAACACGACTCGACACAAAATGGAACAATGTGGATCTGGTTCTAGGCTCCACCCATGATTAAAGTGTAAGCTTGTGCTGAGTATGCACCGTATGAGCAGGTGAACTCTTGTACAGCATAATGCATACCAGAACATTTTTTTCATTTTCTTAAAGAAAAGAGCAATCCTAATGCTCCAACAAGGAGACAAGAAGAAAAAGAATAACACATAATACATGTCATCTCAGAAGACAAGCTCTCAGTAACAGCAGTTCTTAAAAGGAAAAATATCACAACCATATAAAAACCTTGGAGTGCCTAACAAAATATTGTTTTAGTTTATTGATCCAGCTATGAAGAGAAAGTATAATCATGCAATACGATGCCAACAAAGTGCAACTAACAAAGCATAAAATTAGAAAAATATACCTGAAGTTCATGCTCATTAAACATATCGATCCAATCTTTCTGTATAAGTTGCTGAAACCCCCTTAAGAAGTGTGAACTTTGCTGACGTATCTGACAAAGATTGTTTCATCAAGACATGTTCGCAGGGGTAGATACAATGTCAGATGTAATAATAACGGGTTCAAGATAGAAACTTGCACTACCTGAAAATTCAAACGATGATTGGCAACAAGATGAATAAAGGTAATGACATTCTCATTAGTGACTCGTCGGTTTTTTCCCCCAGTAAGCAGCTCTTCTTCTGTTTGCTCTCCGTATTCATTATTTACTATGACAAAGTACAATTCCAATCCCGAGATATCACCTTTATAATGCTGCAAATCATAAATTGTAAGAGGGGGAGAGGGGGGGGGGGGGGGGGGGGGGGGGAGGGGGGAAATGAGCTCTCATAAATCAAAAATCATTGCAAGATGGTCATCTACATACAAAAAAACTGGATCCACTTCCATTTAAATGGAGATGAGAGATATGTGATTTGCTTCAACTGCTTCACTGAACAAAATTATATCTCAAATCCAATAGAACATGTACAAGAATAAATTTAAACAATGATTAGAGCATTAGAAATTCAGCCAAGACAACTATAATACTCAAAATCAACAGAAAGAATGTCAAATAACTTATTGCAAAACTGGCATGGCTTATTGCAAATTTGCAACAAACGATATTGAGTACGTAAATGAATTATCCATTCAATTTCTTGCTCATATATCCATACGAAAATTCAAATATAAATCCACTAGTATATTGTACGGACATAAAGATTAGAAAATATCTTTGTAAATTTTAAGTCCTTGCATTAAAGATTTAATCATAGCAGCCCCCAACTTCAAACAAATACTAGCACTACATGCTCAAGATTGTTACATTGCCAAACCTATTGTAATGAAATGCCATTGAGACCCTTATCTTAAATCATCTTAGTACCTGCTCATACACTAACAGTTAGATGTGAATCACTATTTAGTTAAACTGAGTAATCATCATAGAATTTTTTTTTTTTTTTTTTTTTTGCATTTTTCATCCTCAATATCCAACTCTCTACTTCTTGTGAGGTTCTCATGCAAATAGCAGCAGAAGCAAACATAGTGCAGATAGAAATATTGCAAGTTACGTAGCTCTTAGTATTGTGTCAATAGAAGCACAAAATCATTCAGCACAAGATATAATACAGGAGGAGGATTATAAAGTACGAAGTTTGTTACCTTTAAGAAAATAAGGTGGCGGTACAATTCTGGATCCAATGAAGGCAAATCATTTAAATAGTTGTACCTAATGACCGGTGAGAAAGAAATTTCCAATATTAAGATCGTAGTAAAGTATGCTAGATATCATCAAATTTTTTTGGTATTTCAGTAAAATTATGCCACACTCACTTTTGCTTTAATTTGCTCAGAAAGAAAGTTGCAAATGGTATATCAACAAGAATCCCCTCAAACATGGCCTGTAAGGAGAAAAACATGTGATACCATGATCAAGCACACAATATAACCTAAAAAGAGTATAGAAACTTCATACCTTCGCAAGAAGAATTCCAAGAAATTGGAAGAATTGGAGATGTTGTTCATGGATCATTCCCGAACCAGGATTAGGATAGAGTAAATGATCAGATGTTTCCTGGATATACCACAACAAAAAGAAGGCAAAAGCAAGTAACCAAATCAGCAGAAATACCTAAGCCGCAAAAGTATCACTTGTCTAGGCATGCACATCACATTTCTGACAGCATAAAAAGATGTGATGTTTTCGTTAGTCCAGCCATACAATATATCCTGTACAAATGTCTTTTGCATTGTCTAGCACGATGTGAAAGATTGAAACAGTTTTCTCTTTGTTATAAAAGAGCCAAAGGAAGGAGATTCAAACTGTCTTCAATGCAAGGGTAAATGTTCTGTACCACTCAAGCTACAAGCCACCAAATTCAAAAACTTTTATTGTCTCATAAAAGAAACTGTACGATGCTATAATTTTAGTATCTTCTTTGCATAATTCAGAGTAATGGCTTGCAAAAAGTGTCTAAATTTGATTGTACATAGATGGTACAGGCTTGAGAAACATGAATAAGACATATATTTAACCTTAAATAATCCATATTGCACATCAAAGGCTGCTCGAGTAATGTTCTCCATGAAGTCTTTGAAAATCCCACCACCATCAATTCCTGCCTCTTCAACCCCAAATTCATTTACAAACATTACACGAATCTGCAAGCAAACAGGTAAAGGTTATAGGGTGATAAGGTGATCAATCTGGTAATGGATAGGAAGGACAATAAGTATTAGCGTATTACAGTTCCTTTCAAGTGTCAAGTAGGCAGAAAATCATTTTCTTAGCTGCACACACCTTCGAGTCTGTTTGGGTCTCTGTATAAAGTGGTTTTCATAGAATAATATAAAAAATTTCACTAGAATCCTAAGGGCTTCCAGCAGATTCACCTGGAATGCTTCTTAGGAAAGCACTTAATAGGTGCTTAAAGCCTCAGAGATAGGCTTATCGTTCAGCTGAGTGTTACAAAATATTTTTTGGTTATTTGGAAGCAATTTTAGTACAGTGAAAACACTCCCCAACACAAACTTCATCTAATTGTACATTTTTTTTAAATAAAGAGCCCAAAAACAGTCCAATTACCGGTCCTTGGAGATCTTCTTCGGACAATGCACTCATTTGATTGTAAGCATCTTCCAGAATACGATCCCGCCGTATTCGGAATCGGTTTCTGGTAAATACAGCATTAGCCCCATGTCTCTGTCTAGCCGCTGCCAATTGCGACTGAAAGATTGGTTTTGAATAAACTGATTAAATTCCAAATGATAAGAGACTTAAAAGTACATAATACTTTGCATCTGTTAAAAAGAAAGAAAAAGAATTTCCATATATGTTACAACGAAAGAACAAAACTATAATACACTGTTCACAACCCAGTCAAACTCCAGTTCCGAGTCCCAATTACTCGGTTGGAACATTCCAGGCTTCCAGCTAAAAGTTTCAAAGAATTCTATACGCACTGTGAATATTTTAACTCTGCTTGTGAATGGTATCAGGAACGGAGCTTGCTTCAAAATGTCATATGCTCGTGTATTTTCTGTCGCAGCCTTAAAAATAGAAATAAAAAGACATTAGAGATCCAGTGCCAGTGAGATTTTGGTCCAAGTAATGGGATCTGTTACCTGAGAAATAAAGAACTCATTGACACCATCAGCATGGAAGTCACTCGGAGATGTGAACTCTCGTCTATTGTTCCAATCTTGCAACTGCATATAAAAAAAGTTGGAAGAACAAAATGGAGTAAAAGCTTTCCTATTCATTGTACTAAGGACATATCTCTACAAACATAACCAAAAATCACACCACCAGCGGAGGAAGGAAACTGTAATATGTACTTCTACATGGACAGTATAAAGTTTTCATTATGAAAAACATACTTGACATCTAAAGCACATTTGTACCTGCGAAAGGAGTTCAGAGGCTACAATGCTAACCCTATGTTGAATGAACTCCACAGGATTCTTCTTATTAGCAGCGGTGTTGGGGACAGATTTCAGAGAACTAGTGGTCGAGGTAGGATTCACCCAAAGAAGCTGCCATAGGGCCTAACAAAAATTACCAAGTAAATACCCAAATCAATACTAAGAGTAACAGAATTAGCATTCAATACAGTACTGTACATCCTGTTTGTCATACAGACAGACAGCTAATACAATCCTACAGACTGCTACATTTGGTTACAAGACCAACCACTCATTTGATAAGCTAAATATAGAGATTCAACCAGAATCACCTGTCTGAGGATGATAATTAGGCATCTGATATCTTTCAATGATAGTGGCTTCTCTTGCTCATAGAACTCCTCATTACCAACTATTGTAAGCATGTACCTTATCCATTAAAAAAGAAAGCAAATGATCATAACGTTTGATCCTATCTCAAAACAGAAAAAATAGAACAAGAGTGGAGAGTGCCTAGATACTTCAAACCATTAAAAGAAAGCAGGGACTCTTACTTGTACACGGGACAGAATACTGCCAAAGGTAATAACCAACCAGGTGCATCTCCTGACAACACGTATGCTAACTGCTCAGGAAATGACACCCATTTTTGGTTCTCATGGCAACGTTTCATAAAACTCCAAAGCACCGGTACAAGTTCAGTTCTATAAGCTAGTATAGTCATGATTTTCTCTATAGGTAAGGTGTTGAAAGTCACATGAAGAAAAGCACAAGCTGCACCAACAGCTGACACCTCTCCATAATCAGGTCCATGATGTGAGGCACTGGAAAGTGAAATACCTCCAAACAAAGCATTTGTCTGCTCAAAAAATTCAACAAAAATCCTTCTTAATATTACAAGGTAAAAAAAGATGAGCTTAATATAAATGTATGTAATCCATGATGGCTTACTAACTGCAGAAGAAACCGTGGATCTATGGCATCACATATCTGCCGTTCCAAATCTTTATTCAGAAGTATTTCCTTTACTTCATCTCCAACAATCATATCATCCTCGCCCAGTATGGCCTCTAAAAGTCAACAGATAACGTATTCCAAATAATAGAAATATAATGTATGTTGCACAAATTAAACAAGCCAACCAAAGATTTTATAAAAAAAAATTGAGATATCATGGAAAATGAAACCTAGCAAAAGAATAGTAACAGGAATAAAGTACACCATGTGGAAGGCATACCTTCTCTGCTTTCTCTTGGTGACTTTAATGAAGGAAGGGACTCCAACAAGAATGTTACAACAGCAGCAAGGTCCACAGCCTGAAAGAGAACAGAACGAAATCAAGAATTGAAGAGATCAAATAGGTCACATTACAAATAAATGCCATATGTGTGAGCATAGAAAAATGGGAAACTTTGACAAGAAATTAATTAATGATCATTGTTAAAACCTATCACTCAAATACACTTCCAGCTCTTATTTATTCCAACGTTTATTCCCTTAAATTACAAAGCACAACTGTCACTAATACTGCTTGAACCTACAAGCTCTCTGATCTCTAACAACATCATTATAAAATGCAGTCATATTTTCCCCAAAAAATAAATAAATAGAAAGATAAAAGAATATCTAAAACCATATTTATACAAGCAGCATAAAATGTTGCCCATTCATGCTTCTATAGAAGTCCAGTAGTTACCATTTCAAATGAGCAGCCAGGCTGAGATAAAGCAACTGCAGAAGATTCAAGAATATTGCCAAGAAGGCAGGCATAACCAGGTAACTCAGTTGATGTGTCATTGGGAAGTACGTCAGCATGGTTTTGCACACAAAGTGCCATCTGATGAATGTAATGCTGGCTCATCCCCTTTGTTGCAAAAACCTACACAAAAAGAGATTCATTGCAGAATAGGAATATTAAAAAAGAAGAGAGAGAGGGGGGGGGGGGGGGGGGGGGGGGGGGGGGGGGGGGTGTGGTGGTGTGGGGTGTTGTAGGAGGGAACTGCATCATCAAGAAAAGTAGGAATTCAGCAGCATATATGAGATAATACTGAAAACACCTACCGCTCATTATATGAAAGCAAACTTAAAAATCCAAAAGGTATCATTGTGGGTTTGAGCCCTTATGTCAATATGCCATCACCATGTATGTTACAAAGTCAGACAAAAAATACCACGACCTTCAAATTACCTCTCCTAAGCATGGGAATAGCTTCCATAGAAAAGTAATTGTCAGAATTTGATACGAAAAACTCCAGTGTGGGTCGATGCTTGGGCAAATACATGGCTTCTGACCAATGTGAGGAACTACAGCTGCAAGACTGCACTCCAAGGAAGATACTCTGCCAATGCAACTATGAACCTTTACACATTCCTGCACCACAATACTCCTAGTTTTAGGAAATTTTGTCACTTGTGAATGCCCATACATTGTTAAGGACAAATCCCCAGAGGCAAGAAAACTAGAAAAAGTTGGCATAATACATAATCTAGAAAACAAAAATATTCCCATAGCTCCTCAATGCCAAACTCTTCGCAATTTCCTTCTCTGTGGGTTTCGATTTCATCTGTATTTTAGAATCACCCATCTCATCTACCCTACTTATTTAGAGGGCTGTTGCTCAATGATTGTCGTGTTTCGTTTCTTGAGTTTTTGTTCTTTTCGCTTAAGTGGATTTCCTAGCCCTCTCATTTGTTTTATGTACAATTCTCTATTCAATAACATTTTGTTTCTCCTAAAAATTAACTCAAATACTAAAAAGATACAAACAAAGATGCAGTTGGGTGGTGTAAGGCTTCTCGAAGGCTACAACACTTCTATCATGTTTCATATCCACTTTTGTTGTGGATGTGCTGAGTACCTTCTTTGGAAGAAGTTCATAATAAGGAACTGATATAGCTGATAAGAAAATGCAATGCTTATCAGGTTTGGGTTTTGGGTGAGTGGTGAAAGATTGGGACCAACTTATTCAGGATTATAATAAGGAAAAAGCCCGCCTAGAACTAATAAATTTTGGGTACTGGTGACCGACATGAGTCCAACCCTTTTTTTTTTCTTTTCTTATCTCCATGGGGTATAGCTTTCAGAAAGAAAGGTGGTTTAATACATCATTTGTCGTTGAATGTGATTTGGCTTACGGATCAAATTCTTTCCGTATTACAAAATCGCTATAAAGTATGAATAAGCTGGAATAAGATGCATACCTTTCCTGTTAAAATAATCTCTCTGTACAGTGTAAAACCCTTTCTTTGCAAAAGATAGCCAACTGCTTTACAAGCCCAAGGAAGCTTGGGATCTATCAATAAAATTACTGCTTCTAAAAGCAAAGTTGATGCCGCAGCGGCCTCCTCTGGGGATGCAAAAAGTTGATCCTTCAATTGTTTTCTGTCCAACAAAACACTTGAGTAAGGAAGTCTGGAAAAAAAAAACTCCAAAGACCATATAAATGGGTACGGCATTGGAAACCAACAAAATCAAAGAACTCAAGTTCATATTCTACTTCTACAACATAATAGCAAATTACTCTTTTCTAGAATGAATGAAAGTCAGGAAGTCCTCTGTCCCAACAACCAAAACAGAAATTGTTCGGCCATTATAAGTTATGCAGATAAAAGGAATACCATAGACTTGGAAAGTGAGATGTATCTTCTATCTCATGATACCATGTACCATTAGATGAGATAGATACATCATCATAGTATAGTAGAATGACCCCATCAAAGAGATTGAGTAAATGACTCAAATTATCATTTCATATAAGAAAACAAATAAAAAAGGGATGCTTATGATATAACGAAAGAGTCATAACAAACAGACACATGAGAATAATCAAATACACAAAAACCAAAATAAATCCAAAGGTGTGTATGCGCCAACCTGTTTTGATGAATAGCCTTAATGCACTGATATACAACTCGCTTGACTCTGTAATTTGCCAAAGCTTGCTTGGATGAGTAATCCATGCCTGCAAACAGGCTAACAATATCACCTGTTTCATGATCACATATTGTCAATAACTAACAGACCCTAAGCAGCGTGAAACAAGCAGGATAAGAACTAGATCAATATCACTCTCAAATATTACCAATTGGTTTTTATGAAAATCAAAATTCCTACGCAATCGTATTAAAGGTTGAAGTCAATTACACTTTCATTGGCTATTTCAACAGTCAAACTTAAAAACAATTCAACAGGATAACAACTAGATGAATAGCATAGTTGTCCCAGTTCCATACTTATCAACTATAAAATGGATCAGGGTTTAATGTGGACAGCTTAGTGTTTTCTTTTTTAATCAGTCATTGCACTGAGTTATTAACTCTAACTCCCGGACTATTACCCTTCATGGACGAATTGGCATGCTACCATTGACAATTATTTGGGTAATCCGTGATTTCCAAGTTAGAGAATTCTGGAATGTACCCACTGTTAAAAGTTTCAGGGGAACATTTATAATCGTAACAACCTACTATAAATCTATAAGCTTCCAGCTTATGGGCTAGCCCATAGACTACATATATTCATTATTTGGACTTTTCGCACCAGGGGTGTATAACCATCCATGCACTAAATGAAAGTTCCAGAGAAGAATACAACCATCATTGCACTAAAATGAACATCCCAGAGAAGAGTCACCAGCACACACAATTAAATGCACGAGGTTTTCTTTGCGAGAAACAGAATTCATTATGTAGATATATTTCTCTGATTCAATTCTCCCTGCTTCCTACTCTCTTCTGTCAAATTATTACTTGAACAGACAACTCTTCAAAAAGAAATAGGATTAAAACTACCTGTATCTCTGGAAAATTGCTGAAGCAACCGGCACATCTCCACAAGGATGGAAAAATCACCAACATTTCGACCATCAAAGAAAAAAAGTAACTGCCGAAGAAACTCTGAATCTGGACCAAAACTAAACCTGAATGCACAGTAACAGTTTGAAAAAGGTGATGATGCTTAAAGAAGATTGTTGACTTAATGGACAAATACTGAGACTGAAGAGCAGGTTAACAGATATTAAGATTCCAAATCCTACCTGTCCACGTTCTGGCATTGTTTACCATATGTTTGATAGAACATCTCTCGCATCTTAGAATGTTCAGCTCCTGATACCTTTCTCCCCCTGAAGCATTTCTGTAGAGAGTAATTAGTCAACATTGTAACTTACATGGACAGTAATAATACTCTCAATCTAGAAAACAGCTTTACTCAACAATTGATTCCTATTTCAAATAAAAGGAATATATTTTGCATGCATTAGCGTCTATCAACACAAGTGACACAGTAGCATCATTTGCCCACAGATGTGCGGAAAAGTTGATATCTTGATAGATCTGAATTGTATGATTATCTTCTAAATCACCTTTTTATGTGCTTCAATTGATTTCATACCCATAAGTGATAACTTCCCTAACTTCATGTTTGGAAGAGGAGCTTCAAAGTGCCAATAGATTAGGATATATTACTAAGAAATGCACTACAAACAATTAAATACAGGGACTCATAACTGGGTAGAATATACTTCTCAACAAAGGATTTCCATGTAACAAATTTCAAGTAGTTGCTTACAGATCCCTCTAAATGCATTGCATAAAGTCATTTACATCCCTCAATCTAAGGTTTCATGGTATAGTTTTAACTAATGTAGCATAAATCCCTTGGTAATCTGAAGTTCCTCATCCAAACATAGTCATAGCCTAGTAGATCACCAAAGGAAGTATAGTACTCTTTATGCCTACCAGTAAACAAAAGATAATTGTCCTTAGAGGAGTTCCGTTTCTTTTTGGTCTTAAGGGTTGACAAAACAATAAGCGCTCATTTATTTTGAATATGCGTAGTAAGGGTTTACTTCTAGACATTTCACACATGTTCAAGGATTCACTCTTCACATATCATCTAATCCAAACATAACTTGTTAAATAACCCTAGCTGGATCTGGTTCTTTAATGTAACCAACGGCAATAGACTAAAAACTAGCAATTTTTAGGAAACTTAGAAACACACAAGAATTATACTGGTTTGGCAGAACTTTTGCTTACGTCCAGTTGTGATTTCTCTTGGTAGAGAAATCACAGCTCCCTTTTTTAATAATAGAGATTATAGAACTTTTGTAACCCTAGAACTAATCTCAAAAACTTTTAGCTGTTCTAACTGTTTTTCCTCTCTTAGAAATACGCCTTGCCTCACCCTATTTATAGATATAGAATTGGCATACATGTCCCAAGGATGATTGAATTCCTCTTCCTAAGAGGGATAGGAATTTAGACTTATTTTAAACCTAATTAAATAGGGAAACCATAAATTCTTTCCTAATCCCTTTTGGATAAGAATTGGTATACCTCTAATTTTCTTAAAACAATCATAAACCAACTAGGACATAATTGACGAGCCAAAAAACCTAACAATCCCCACCTTGGTGAGTCAAACCAAGTCTTGATCGTTGCACCCCAGAGTATCTTTGAACTTCCTTTAAGTAGCTCTGGAAATCTTCAAGAGTCTTCACCTTGGCAAACTTCATATTGCCTCATTGCACCTCACGTGAGGAGGTGCTCCACTTTAATCAATCTGTTAGACTATGTATATATACACCTAGCACACACTGTACATTAGTTCCTAGGGTGAACCCGTGTACCTTAAGTCCCTAGTAACAACTAGACATTAGTTAAGTACTAAGTATAGGACACCTGTCCTATTTAGAGACAGTTACCTACAGTTACTTGTATACAGGACATCTGTCCTAACACAGTTAGAAGCAGTTTAAGGAGATAAGAACTGCTCTGTCTTATCCCTTAAACAAACCCCTATAAAATGCCATTTTGGCTGCAGCAATAAACATACGGTTTATGCTTTTCTACATGGTATCAGAGCACCTAGTCTGATAACCACAGCCGATCCCTCTGTTCTTCCCAAACTGAACCTTTTCTGTTCTTCCCTCATTCAAATGGCCACCGATTCCTGCTCCACTCCCTCAATCTCCCCTACTCACGTCTCCAATCTAGTCTCTGTCAAACTCACTGAATCCAATTACCTCCTCTGGGAAAGCCAGATTAAGCCCTTCCTCATTGGCCACAATTACTGGCGCTTCATAGATGGTACTTATCCTGCCCCTCCCTCCACTCTCCCAACCCCAAGTGCGACGTCCTCCCCTACCTCTGCCACTTCTGATTCAGTCCTTACATTCCCTGCTGCCCCTCTCCCCAACCCTGCCTTCCAACAATGGTACCAAATCGATCAGACCCTGATCAGCATGCTGCGGGCCACCCTAACTGAACCTGTTCTCTCCCAAGTCGTTGGTCTTCAAACCTCCCGAGATATCTGGGAGTGTCTTCGCCAGAACTTTTCCCAGCAATCCCTTGCTAATGCCACCAATCTGCGTTTCCAGTTGATGTCTCTCACAAAAGGCACTCGGACCATCTCTGAATACCTCTCTCACGCCAAAACTCTGGCCGACTCCCTTGCAGCCATTAATGAACCCTTCTCTCCCAATGATCTAGTCACTGCCGTCCTACGTGGCATAGGACCAGAATACATGATGCTAGTCACCGCCATGCTCAATTTCCCTCCCCTCCCACCCTTCAATGATCTGCGGGCCCGCCTCCTCTCCTTTGAGGCCCAGCAGGTCGCCAACCCCTCCTATGTCTCTAATCCGCCGCCCACTGCCCTCTATACTCACTGCCCCACCCCTGCACCTTTCCCTGCCCCTCCGACATTCTATGTCCACAGAGGTCGCCCAAATTACCACCGTGGCTCCAGGTCTAACCGCGGCTCCCGGCCCTTCTCCCGCCGTGGTTCTGGACGCTTTCCACCCTCCAACAACTCCCCAGGGGTTCTTGGTTCTCCTCCCACTTATCCAGCCAGGCCCCAAGGTCCTCAATGCTGGTCCTGCAACAAGTTTGGCCATGTTGCAGCCGCCTGTCCCCAACTTCAACAGCCAGCAGATCATGATCTTTCCCAAGCCTTCGCCGGACTTCACATCACCGCTGTCAATGACCCCAACTGGTATCCTGACAGTGGCGCCACCAACCATGTCACCATGTCCCCTGCTGCACCACACCCAAATCCTCCCACACCAGACCAAGTTATGGTGGGCAATGGCACCACCCTGCCTATCACACACACGGGTAATGTCCAATTCTCCTCTGGTTCATCAGCTTTCCATCTGTCTAATGTCCTCCATGTCCCATCCATCCGCAAAAATCTCGTCTGTTGCACAGTACACTAAGGACCAACATGCCAGCATTACTTTCTTTCCCACACTTTGTAATTCGAGATCTAATTACAAACACCATTCTGTTTCAGGGCCCCTGTAGAGATGGCTTGTATCCCATCAAGCCTAATTCCCCACCCCAGGCACTCCTCACCACCACTCCAAGTCTTTGGCACCGGCGGCTGGGACATCCATCTCCCCAAGTCATCCTCACCTTAGCCAATCAGCAGCACATCAGTGATCCTACTGTTTTTAATTCTGTACCCTTCTCTAATCAGTGTGCTTTAAGCAAATGTACTCGTCAATCTTTCAATAATGTAATCCACACTTCCCAACACCCATTTGACTTAATTCATTCAGATGTTTGGATGTCCCCTGTGCCATCTGTTTCTGGTTTTCGTTATTATGTGCTTTTTACTGATGACAACACTCGATATACATGGGTCTACCCTATGAGACTCAAGTCTGAAGTCTTTGAGCATTTTTCCAAATCTTCCAGATATATCACAACCCAATTCTCCACCACCATCAAACAGTTTCACAGTGATGGTGGCAAAGAATTCGCTAACCACGCCTTCCAAAACTTCTGTTCCTCCCACGGTATTCACCAGCGATTTTCCTGCCCTCACACCCCCCAACAAAATGGGTTGGCTGAGAGAAAACATCGCCATATATCTGAAGTTGCCCGCACACTTCTAAATACAGCAGGTCTCCCCTTCTGTTATTGGGCTGATGCCATTACCACAGCCGTTTTCCTCATCAATCTCCTCCCCACAGCAGTCCTCAAATGGTCCTCTCCATACTTCCTACTCCATCACAAATCCCCACCCTATTCCCTTCTACGAACATTTGGTTGTTCCTGCTTTCCCTACCTTGGCGATTACACCAAACACAAGTTAGAGTCCAGATCCCTTCACTGTTTCTTCCTTGGCTACAGTGCTCAGCACTCAGGCTATCGCTGCCTTCACGTCCCCACTGGACGTGTCTATATCAGCAGACATGTCCTGTTTAATGAGGACCAGTTTCCCTATCCCTCAAATACTACCCACACCCCAGACTTTACGTTTGTCCCAGTCACTACCTATACTGACCCTCAACCTCCCAGTTCACAGCAGTCCCCTTCCATCCCACCAACACCTTCCCACAATACTTCCCACCACCACTCTGCCCCAACTAGCCCTTCCCCAACTCCTCTAACCTCTGTTCCAACACAAAACAATCCTCCAACCTCCCTATCACCTTCCAGCCCCTCTACTTCACCTCCCCCACGTCCAACCCGAAACATGCATCCTATGACCACTCGCAGCAAGTCAGGTCACTCCAAATCCCGAAATCTTCTATTCCTTTCCAAATACCCTCTTCCTCAAGCCTATGCCACACTAGCTACCCAATCTCCTGACCCCTCCACTTACAAGCAAGCCTCCAAATATCCCCACTGGATCCAAGCTATGCAAACAGAGTTCTCTGCCCTCCTCAACCAGAAAACCTGGTCCCTTGTTCCCTTACCCTCTCATGCCAATGCAGTTGGCTGCAAAATGGGTCTTTAAAACAAAAAGACATGCAGACGGCACCATCGAAAGGCACAAAGCCCGTCTAGTCGCCAAGGGTTTTCATCAAACTGCAGGTCTTGATTACCAAGAGACCTTTAGTCCCGTTGTCAAACCAGCTACTATCCGGGTCGTCCTCACTATTGCAGTCTCCCTTGGCTGGTCCATTCGCCAAATGGACGTCACCAATGCCTTCTTACATGGCACACTCACAGAGGAAGTGTATATGCAACAACCTCCTGGTTTTATTGATCCACAACGTCCTAATCATGTGTGTAGACTCCACAAGGCTCTGTACGGCCTCAAACAAGCACCCAGGGTCTGGTTTGAACGCTTCAGCACCTTCCTGTTTCACCAAGGTTTCACTCAAAGCCGGGCAGATCCATCTCTGTTCATTTACAAGACCTCAACAACTATTCTGTTCCTCCTCCTCTACGTTGATGACATCATCCTCACGGGTAGCTCTACATCTGCCATACAGACTTTCCAAACCAGCCTGGCCCATGAATTTGCAATCAAAGATTTGGGACCTCTTCACTACTTCCTAGGTGTTGAAGCCACTCCACTGCCACTGGCCTTCATCTAACCCAAAACAAATACACCACAGACGTCCTAACCCGTAGTGGTCTCCTCGATTGCAAACTTGCCCCCACCCCCGTGGCCTCCAAACAGCTAATCTCAGCCCACCATGGAACCCCACTGCCTGATGCTTCCCTCTACCGTCAACTAGTAGGTGCCCTTCTATACTTAACCTTAACCCGACCAGACATTTCCTTTGCAGTCCAGCATGCTGCTCAGTTCATGAGTCATCCTACCGACCTCCATCTTGTTGCTGTCAAGCGGATCATCCGCTATCTCAAAGGCACCATTGACCTTGGCATCACCATTCACAAATCCCCCTTCCCCCTCAGACTTCAGGCTTACTCAGATGCAGATTGGGCAGGCTGTCCTGACACCAGACGTTCAGTCACAGGGTTTTGCATCTTCCTCGGCCCTACTCTTATCTCCTGGTGCTCCAAGAAACAGAAGATAGTTTCCAGGTCCAGTTCAGAGGCAGAATACAGAGCCCTGGCTTACACATGTGCAGATAGCATTTGGCTCCTAAATCTACTCCGCGAACTCACGTTCACTCCTCCCATGCCCATAAAGCTGCACTGCGACAATCTGAGCACCTGCTACATGTCTCAGAACCCAGTTTTCCATGCTAGAACAAAGCATATAGCCCTGGACTATCATTCCTACGAGAAAGGGTGATTTCTGGAACTCATCAAGTTCAGTTCGTTCCCTCCCAGCAGCAACTGGCAGATCTGTTCACAAAAGGATTGTTCACAGCCCGCCACAACAACCTTACAACCAAACTTGTCACCCGTCGGGTGCCTAGTTTGCGGGGGGATGTTAGACTATGTATATATACACCTAGCACACACTGTACATTAGTTCCTAGGGTGAACCCGTGTACCTTAAGTCCCTAGTAACAGCTAGACATTAGTTAAGTACTAAGTATAGGACACCTGTCCTATTTAGAGACAGTTAACTACAGTTACTTGTATATAGGACATCTGTCCTAACACAGTTAGAAGCAGTTTAAGGAGATAAGAACTGCTCTGTCTTATCCCTTAAACAAACCCCTATAAAATGTCATTTTGGCTGCAACAATAAACATACGGTTTATGCTTTTCTACACAATCAACAAGATTGATCAAGTTCAAGCAATACTTTGTAAGGTAATCTGCGAGATTGTCATCCGTACGGATCTTTCAATCCAAATCTCCTTGGACTCCACCCAATTTCTGATTCTGTGATATCTTACTTCAATGTGTTTTGATCTTCCAGAAAAAACTTCATTCTTTGCCAAGTGAATGGAACTTTGACTGTCACACTTCAGCTTCACACAATCTTGAGTGATTCCCATTTGACTTACCAAGCCACTAAGCCAAATTGCTTCCTTTCCAGCTTCGGCCAATGCAATATATTCTGCCTCTGTGGTTGACAAAGCTGTAATTGGTTGTAGTAGTGCCCTCCAACTTATCGGTCCTCCTGCGCATGTAAACACATAACCAGAAGTTGACCTTTTCTTGTCCAAGTCCCCTGCATAATCGGCATCCACATTTCCCAATACCCCTGCATGTTCCTTTTGCTTTTCAAACATAATCTTTTGTTGCCAAGAACCCTTCAAATAACGCAAAATCCACTTCACTGCCTCCCAATGTTGCCTTCCTGGATTTGCCATGTATCTGGAAACGACACTGATTGCTTGAGCTATGTCGGAACGTGTGCATACCATTGCATACATAAGGCAGCCCACGACATTAGCATAAGGCACATTCTCCATTGCTTGCTGCCCTTCCTCAGACTTAGGACACTGTTGCTCACTTAACTTCAAGTGGGCTGCCAAAGGAATCGAAACTGCCTTTGTTTCTTGCATGCTGAACCTCTCAAGAACCTTCTGAATATACATGGCTTGTGATATCCAGGTCCTTCCTATAGTCCTATCTCTCTGAATTTCCATGTCAAGGATCTTTTGAGCTGCACCTAGATCCTTCATACCGAACTCCTTAAAGTGGTATGAATTTCCTTGTTTATTAACTGAATAATACTTTACAATAGGAGAGTCCTATATATACAGTTCCTAGGTGAGTCTAAGTAGGAAAACAATTATAAACTAGGTAGGAAATCGTGGACCTAACTAGGGAAGTATCTACAAAGATCCTAGGACAGTTTTAGGAAGGAATCGGATGAATTCCTTTGACTTCTGAGATCTGGGAATCAGGGAGATTGATCCTCAATCTCCTGGGATTCCTATGTATCTTTATCACGCCCCCGCAAGATGGTGGAGCCGTCTGCGACGCCAATCTTGTCACGGAGGAGCTGGAACCGTGGGCGCGGCAGGGGTTTGGTGAGGGCATCTGCGAGTTGATCATCAGTGGGAACATGGTGGACATGAAGAAGGCCACGGGTGACCTGATCACGGACAAACTGGAAGTCAATGTCCACATGTTTCATCCGGGAGTGTAGAGCAGGATTGGCACAGTAGAAAGTGGTGCCGAGGTTGTCACAGGAAATTGTGGGTGTTCCTGTGGCCTGATAACTGAGCTCCCGCATGAGGGATTGAACCCAGAGTAATTCTGCAGTGGTGGAGGCAACAGCTCTGTATTCAGCCTCGGTAGAAGAGCGGGAGACTGACCGTTGTTTGCGTGAGCTCCAAGATATTAAGTTGCCACCTAGGTAAACAAGATAGGCTGTGGTGGACTTGCGGTCGTCATGGTCACCAGCCCAGTCGGCATCTGAAAAGGCACTGAGTGTGCTGAATGAGTGAGCAACAGCATGGAGATGATGGGTGGCAGTGCGGCGGATGGGGAGACCATATAGAACAGTGCCCTTGAGATAGCGGAGAACACGTTTTAGGGCCTGCCAATGAAGATCCGTGGGAGCATGCATAAATTGGGAGAGGCGGTTTACAGCATAGGAGATATCCGGGCGGGTTAAGTTTAGGTACTGCAGGCTGCCCACCACTCTACGAAAGAGAGTAGCATCAGTTGGCGGGGATCCATCATTGAGAAGGAGAGGTGGAGAAACAGCCAAGGGTGTGGATACGGGTTTGGCCCCCTCCATATGCACCATGGTGAGAATATCCTGCAGATATTGATGCTGGGAGAGAAAGAGACCGTCAGAGGTGGGTAGAACCTCCACGCCCAAGAAGTAGTTCAAGGTGCCGAGATCCTTGATGGAGAACCGGGTGGCCAATGTGGTGATGAACGTCGAGATGAGGGAAGAGTCACTACCTGTAACAATAAGATCGTCAACATAAACGAGGAAGTAAAGAACTTGAGAGCCTTGCCTGTAGAGGAAAAGAGAGGCATCAGATTTGGCATTGACAAAACCGTTGGCCAGAAGGAAAGAGTGAAGCTCTTGATACCAGGCCCGGGGTGCTTGTTTGAGACCGTATAGGGCCTTTTTCAGTTGGCAGACATAAGTGGGGTTGTGGGGATCCACAAATCCAGCAGGTTGTGCCATGTAGACAGTCTCGGTAAGGGTGCCTTGCAGAAATGCATTGTTGACGTCCAGCTGTCGTATGGGCCAACCATGGGTCACACTGAGATGGAGAATCAGTCGAATAGTTGTGGGCTTGACCACGGGGCTGTAAGTAGCAGTGAAGTCCAGGCCTGGGCGTTGATGATAGCCCTTAGCCACAAGTCGGGCCTTGAATCGGTCCACTGCACCATTGGGCTTCCGTTTGATCCGGAAGACCCATTTGTTGCCAATGACATTCTGGGTAGGCTGAGGAGGGACCAGGACCCATGTGCCATTGTGGATGAGGGCATTCAGTTCTTCGGACATGGCAGAGCGCCACTGTGGGTGTTTCACAGCCTGGGAAACACAAGTGGGTTCAAGGAGAGGAAGTGGGTGGGCGGTTGCCGTGAGGGCATAGTTGGGAATTTGGGGAAGACAGCCAGTTTTGCTGCGAGTGAGCATGGGATGAGTGGGTGCTGGTGGTGGAGGGGTGAGGGGGGAAGAGGAAGCCGTGGGGGCTGGCTGGGGGGGCGGAGGAGCAGGGGTGGGGGCCGGCCGTGAGGACCGCCGGGTGTATGTACGAAGAGTAGGTGGTGCAGGGGGCGGAGGGATAGGAGGTGGAGGGGAGGCCGTGGTGCTGATGGTGGTTTGTGGCAGGTGCTGTGCTGGAACTAAGGCAGGGGCAGATGCAGCGTCAAGAACAAGTGAGGAGGATGAATCCAAGTGGCCTTCAGGGGAAGGTGTTGACTGTGCAGGCACTGGTGAAGCAGCTGAAGCAGGCACTGGAAGAGTAGAGACAAGAGGCTGGTAGGAGAGCCATTGATGGAAGGCATCGGAGGAAACATGAGGGACAGCGGACGGGAGACTTAGACCAGGGTAGGTGGACTCATCAAACTGGACATGACGGGAGACATAGAGACGGTGAGCTGAAGTATCATAGCAGAGGTATGCACTTTGATTTAGGGAGTAGCCAAGAAAGAGGCAGGGAGTAGATCGAGGCTGCAGTTTATTGGAGTTGTAGGGCCGGAGCCAAGGGAAACAAAGACAGCCAAAGGTTCTGAGACGGTGGTAGTTGGGTGACTGTTGGAAGAGGGCAGTATATGGTGATTGGTTGTTGAGAATGGAGGTAGGAAGCCGGTTGATGAGGTAGGCGGCTGTTTTGAAGGCATAGGTCCAGAAAGTTAGAGGTAGGTTGGCTTGATGAAGGAGGGTGAGGCCGGTTTCAACAAGATGACGATGACGTCGTTCAGCCACACCATTGTGTTGGGGAGTGTGAGGGGGGGTAAGAAGGTGATTGATGCCGTGGGTGGCAAGGAAGGGTTTGAGTTTGGTAAATTCACCACCACCATCAGTGTAAAGGGTTTGAATTGGATGTTGAAAGTATTTTTCGACAAGAGTTTTGAAATCAATGAATGTGGAAAAGACATCAGATTTTTTCTTTAGAGGATAAAGCCATGTATACTTTGTGTAGTGGTCAACGAAGATAATGTAATAAGAAAAACAGTCAATAGAAATGTGAGGGGCAGGACCCCACACATCAGTATATATTAATTGTAAAGGACGATGACTGTGAAGGGAGGAGGTGCCAAATGGCAGCCTGTGACTCTTATTACAAAGACATGACAAACATGGGGACTCTTTAAGCTTGGGAGACAGATTGATGGAGGATTGACGAAGGACGTTGTGGAGGACTTTGGAGTGGGGATGACCAAGACGACGATGCCAGAGATTGGGTGAAACAGCAATGCCTACCAGTGCCTGTGGTTGATGTAAGGTTGCAGGTGACCACTCGTAGACACCATCCTTACTCGGGCCTTGAAGGAGAACCGCCCCCGTGCTTAGATCCTTCACATGAAAACAAGAGGGAAAGAGTTCAATAGAGGTATTGTGCTGTTTGGTAAACTGAGAAATAGAGAGAATATTTCTGGTGATTTGAGGTGCACAGAGAACATTATAGAGATGAAAAGATTTATTGGAAGGAGAGGATAGAGTGGTGGAGCCGACATGGGTGATGTCAAGTCCTTTACCGTTACCGATGATGATCTCGTCTGGGCCCTGGTATTCAGAAACAGCAGACAGATGGTGAGGGGAGGCGGTCACATGGTGAGATGCACCAGAATCGAGGAGCCAAGGTGAGGTGGTGCCCGGGTTGGTTGGATTGGCTACCGGTTGGGCACCAGAAGTTTGTTGAAGTTGTGGACAGCGCTTGGCGCTGTGCCCCTGTATGCCACACCATTGACAGAACCCTCGATAGCCGCTGCCTTGGTTTGGATTGGACCTGCGATTGCTGGTGGAGGGCTGGGAGGATCGGTTGGAGGAGTAACCACGGTTGTCAGAAGAGCCTCGTGGCTGACGGTTATAGGAAGTGCCACGGGCAGTGTTGGCCGGATTTGCAGTGATGGGGGGTTGAGGGGAAGCAGGGGCTTCACGGGTGGTGGCAGCCTCATGCTGTACCAGCATATCGTGCAGGTTCTCAAAGGAGACAGGAGTGTCTCGAGAACGAACAGCAGCAGAAATATCCTTAAAGGCAGAGCCGACGCCATTAAGGACGTAGAGAAGGAGATCATCGTCTGAGAGGGGGGCATCTATTGCAGCCAGTTCGTCTGAGAGAAGACGGACTTCCTGCAGGTAGTCAGTGACAGGACGATTGTCACGGCGAAGGAGAGTTAACCGCTCCTTAAGGCCTAGAACACGAGCTCGAGCCTTGCTGGCATAGAGCCGTGTGAGGCGGGTCCAGGCTGCCTCTGAAGTTTTGGCAGCAGCGATCAGGGTTACTACCTGGGGAGAGACAGAGCCAAGGATCGCATGGAGGATGAGCTGATCCTGGCGAAACCACAGAGCACGGGCTAGGGTCTCAGTTGCGGGTGGGCAGGGACGGGTACCATCAACATACCCCATGAGATCGTAGCCGAGGAGGAGAGCATTGAATTGTGCTCGCCACGGGAAGAAGTTGGTGGCGGCCAGTTTCACAGGGAACTGGGCGGCGTTGATGGAGATGAGAGATGAAAAGGGAAAGGTGGTGTCGGTGGTTGGTGGGGGAGTAGGGTTAAGGGTGGCGGCGGCAGGAGTGGGTTGGGCGGCCATGGATTAGGGTTTGCTTTCTAGGGTTGCTCGGTGGAGCTTTACTGCTCTGATACCATAAAGTGGTATGAATTTCCTTGTTTATTAACTGAATAATACTTTACAATAGGAGAGTCCTATATATACAGTTCCTAGGTGAGTCTAAGTAGGAAAACAATTATAAACTAGGTAGGAAATCGTGGACCTAACTAGGGAAGTATCTACAAAGATCCTAGGACAGTTTTAGGAAGGAATCGGATGAATTCCTTTGACTTCTGAGATCTGGGAATCAGGGAGATTGATCCTCAATCTCCTGGGATTCCTGTGTATCTTTATCACTCCTCACCCAACATCTTCTTCAAGTCTCGAATTCTAGAATTGTCTTGACACGCGATTAGCATGTCATCCACATATAGCAATAGCAATATGATCATCCCATCTTGGAATACATGATAGTACATGCAACAGTCATATAAACATCTTCTAAAATTAATGTTCAGCATGAAGTAATCGACCTTTTGTACCACTGTCTTGGAGACTGTTTCAGGCCATACAGAGACTTCTTTAGCTGACATACTAAGTTTTCTTTCCCATTCTCAACAAACCCTTCTGGTTGAGCCATGAAAATTGTCTCCTCAAGATCCCCATGAAGAAATGTTGTCTTCACATCCATCTGCTCAATCTCCATGTCATGCTGAGTTGTCATTGCTAAAAGCAATCAAATAGAAGTATGCTTGACTACGGGTGAAAAGATTTCATCATAATCCACCCTTTCCTTTTGTGAGTACCCTTTAGCCACAAGTCTTGCTTTGAATCTCACGGCTTCTTGTTCATGTAGTCTTTCCTTTTTTATAAATACCCACTTGCATCCAACTAGCTTTCTGTCTTTGGGCTTAGGAACCAATTCCCAAACAGAGTTCTTGTAAAGAAACTCCATTTCTTCTGTCATAGCACTTATCCAACTAACTCGCTCATCACTTGTTATAGCTTCTTGATAAGTAGTTGGATCTCCTTGACTAATGTTGAGAGCATAATTAACTTCGTCTTGGTCAAACCCAAATTTGTCAGGTTTCTTCTTGTTCCGATTAGGTTTGTCCAGTGCTATGCATCTCTAGAATGCAGATGGATTGGATGTTGGAGTTTGAACCCTTTAGGATGTCTGGCGGATTGGAGTGCCTTCAATCTGCTCTGTTTCTTGCTCCACCTGATTCCTAACTAGTGAACGATGTTGATGCTCATCTTCTTCCTCAAAACCATCAGATTCTGTATCTTGCTCAATTTGCTCCACCTGAGCTTCTTCTTTATTTGACTTTATTAACAAAATCCTTGTTGCTTCAGTTTTAGCATCGTCTTTATTCTCGCTACTGCTCTCGACTTTATTCAGAGGCATGGTTGTCTCATCAAAGACAACATCTCGGCTGACAACCTTTTTCTTGTTGTTGAAATCCCAAAGCTTGAAACCCTTTACTCCTTTTCTCAAAACTTAAGAATATACAATGCGTAGATTTTGATTTGAGCTTGGACCTTTCATCACTTGGAATATGTGCGTAAGCACTACAGCCGAATACCTTGAGCTTGGAATAATCCACTGGCTTCTCAGACAATACCTCCTCTGCACTCTTAAAACCGAGAACCGTAGATGGTGATCTGTTAATCAAATAACTTGCATGATTAACAGCCTCTGCCCAGAAACTAGCGAGCAATCCTGCATGAAATCGCATGCTCCTCTCTCTCTCCATGAGAGTTCGATTCATCCTCTCAGCAGCTCCATTTTGTTGGGGATTTTTCTTTATTGTGAAGTGCCTTATTATGCCTTCTTGTTTGCAGTAATCCGTAAACTCATTACTTGTATATTCAACTCCATTGTCACTTCTCAGGTACTTGATCTTTCTTCCAGTTTGATTCTTGGTTTCTATTTTCCATTCCTTGAATTTTGCAAAAACCTCGGATTTTTGTTTCATGAAATAAACCCAAATCTTCCTAGAAAAATCATCCATGAAAGTAACAAAGTACCTAGCTCCACCTTTTGACTTGGTGAGTGCAGGTCCCCAAACATCTGAGTGAATGTAGCTGAGTTGCTCCTTGCTTCAGTTATCTGCACGGCTACTTGTGAATGATACCTTCTTTTGCTTTCTAAGAACACAATATTCACAAAAGTCCAATTTGCAGGATGACACGCCTTCTAACAGGCCTTGCTTGTGTAGTTCTTGCAATCCTTTCTGACTTATGTGTCCGAGCCTATGATGCCAGAGTTCAGTCTTGTCTTCTACACCTTGAGAAACAGCTGCTCCCCCGATTATGGTGGTCCCAACTAACTTGTACAGCTTATTGGGTTGTAGGTCACCCCGCATTACCACCAGTGATCCTTTGGCTACTCTGAGTCTTCCGTCTTTAGACTCATACCTGTAGCCGGCCTCATCTAAGGTACCCAAGGAAATCAAGTTCTTCCTTAGTCTAGGGACATATCTAACGTTCCCCAAAACTCCT
Organism: Prinsepia uniflora; assembly: GCA_032719365.1. Taxonomy (NCBI): domain Eukaryota; kingdom Viridiplantae; phylum Streptophyta; class Magnoliopsida; order Rosales; family Rosaceae; genus Prinsepia; species Prinsepia uniflora. The sequence continues at coordinate 37,255,807 of CM064872.1, forward strand.
AGCATCCCATCAAACATTTTGATTCTAACAGTGTCGATTCCTTTTACAGGACATGAAGAATTGTCCCCCATTAAAACTTCCCCGCTGCTGACTTCTTTGTAAGTATCGAAATATTCTTTTATTGCACACATATGAAAGGTGCATCCGATATCCAAAATCCAATTTGTGAGAGCCTTGGAGCCTAATGTTACTGAAAGAAGCTCCCCGTCACTCTTATGCTCGGTGACTGCACTAGCTGAACCTGAGCGTCCTTCCATCTTGGCTTTCTTCTCTTTCCAAATCCTGCAGTTCCTATTCCAATGATCAGCTGAACCACATTCGAAGCAACCTTCCTTCTTTTCCTTCTTCTTCTTGGATTTTGACCTACATCTGTTGCCTATTTTTTCTTCCTTTGTCTTTTCCTGCCCCCTCTCCTTGCCTTTGGCATAAAGACCCTGAGAGCTTTAAGTTATATCATCTAGTTTAGCATATGATTGAAGAGCTTGAATTACGTCTTCAAGCTTTAGAGACTCCTTTCCAAACATTAGAGTTGTTCGAAAGTGCTTGAAAGACGAACGTAGAGACCTCAGTAAGATGCTAGCCAAATCATCACCTTTGTACGTTTCTCAGACCTTTTGAAGATTAGCTATGTAATTCTGAAACCTGCATACGTGATCTTCAATATCACCTCCTTCTTCCAGTCGAAGTCCAAATAGTTCATCCTTTAGAAAAAGTTTATTGGACACGGTTTTGCCCATATAAACATTCTCCAACTTTTCCCATGCTTCCTGGGCAGTCATCTTTTCGGTGATGTATGACCGAACTGATCTTGTGAGATGGATCTCGATTGAACTCTTTGCCTTCTTGAGAACCTTAGTCCATGCTGCATCTGCCATGTTTGTCGGCTTCTCTCTATCGAGTGCATCATCCAAGTCTTGCTGTATCAGTACGTTCTTCATCATCCTTTGCCAGTCCGTGAAGTCATCCTTGCCGTCAAAAGGTTTTAATGCAGGTCCTAGATTAGCATTCATCTTTCCTTTGGACATCGCAGAACCCCTTGAGCCAAGCTCTGATATCAATTGTTAAATAACCCTAGCCGGATCTGGTTCTTTAATGTAACCAACGGCAATAGACTAAAAATTAGCAATATTTAGGAAACTTAGAAACACACAAGAATTATACTGGTTCGGCAGAACTTTTGCCTACGTCCAGTTGTGATTTCTCTTGGTAGAGAAATTACGGCTCCTTTTATTAATAATAGAGATTACTAAACTTTTATAACCCTAGAACTAATCTCAAAAACTTTTAGCTGTTCTAACTGTTTTTCCTCTCTTAGAAATAAGTCTTGCCTCACCCTATTTATAGATATAGAGTTGGCATACATGTCCCAAGGCTGATTGAATTCCTCTTCCTAAGAGGGATAGGAATTTAGACTTACTTTAAACCTAATTAAATAGGGAAACCAGAAATTCTTTCCTAATCCCTTTTGGATAAGAATTGGTCTACCTCTAATTTTCCTAAAACAATCATAAACCAACTAGGACATAATTGATGAGCCAAAAAACCTAACATAACTTTGTTATGGAGAAAAACTATGAGGGTGTGCGTAGAGGCTAACTCATGTTGGCAGCATTCCAAATAAACTCGTGAAGAGCCACCTAACATACATTGGAACCCACAATCTCTAAACCCAGGCTATATATTAGTCTGAAAAGCACATTCCTCTCAATCAAGCTATAGATTACCAAACTTTTCAACATGCATCTATTTTCTTGATCTTCACAGAATCCAATTAAATTCAAAAGGATGTCATCCAATGCACAAACCATCACACCAGTAATGACGTTAAGAAAGTCAAATGGCTGTCTTATTCAATCTCAAATACACAGTGGAATGTGGCAACATACCGACAATAAAATGGGTTAAATGCAATCAAATTCAGGCTATTTTCACCAATTCCACTCAATCTCCACTCTCACGTGGTAGAAAGCAAATTCAGACAGCATAGAAGATGAATACAGAAGTTCAAACCTGGATTTTTAGAGCGGCCGAGTTTTCCTGCCGCAACCACAAGCGGAGGTTGCGCTCCAACCTTGTTTGCTCCAGAAGCTTCTGTCCGTCCATTTCCTTCGTACTCCTTCCCCCCAAATCAACTCGCTTCCGAGTCGATGAATCGCCCGAGAAGAACATCCTCCCGAATTGACACAGCCAATTTAATTTAAGCTTAAGCCACGAAATTGAGGTGTATAAGGCTTTAGGTTTAATGGTCAAGATAGTCGTCCCAGACTTTATTTGATTGAATAGAAAAAAGTGACCCCAGAATCGGAGGAAGTGGGAAGAGAGAATTGATGGCTGTATCGTGAACGGGAGGTTTTATGTGTTTGGTTAGGGAGAAAATTAGGAGCGAAAAAGAATGTTGAGGAAGAGACTGCGTTTTATCTCATGTACACAAGTCTTTAGGAAACACGGTTTCGGGGAAAATAGTCGGCAAGACGCTTCCTAATATAAAATGCTTTTGGTTGCCCTTTCTTGGAACTTGCCTTAGTTCCTTTTTAATGCCTCAATTAAGGTCATCTTTCACGTTAGTCTTATTTGTATAGTGATACATTTTTATCCATTTAATGTAGATAGATATGAAAAATACAAAATAATATATAATTTTAGAGTTAGGCACTGTTTACACCATAGACCCACTGGACCGTATACTTGAAGCCCAGACTCCGTTCAAGGCCCAGCACTACTATACTTACAACAGCTCCAACACCGGGCCCAATGCGGGATGCCACGTGGAAGCGTATCCACCCTCGGTCTACGTAACACGTGTCAGCACGTAAATCGAGGAGTGTTTGTCCCACATCGGAACTTTGGGAATTGAACATCACACCTACCCATACATAAGGGATACACATTTCCCAATAAAGGTAACTAAGATTTACTATTCACAATTACTCTGCCAAACTTACCATTTACTATTTCCTCTTAGGAACAACGCAACTGACTTGATCGTCGGAGAGCCTTAGGCCGGCACCACACCGGTGCCCGTACTAACGGAAACCCGTGATCCGCTTGAGTTGACAGGTCACATGAGGGACACGCGTCATTTGGTGATTGGGCGACAAGTAATCGACAGTTGAAACATTTAACGCTTCAACAGTTTGGCGCCGTCTGTGGGAAATCTGACGAAGGTTGCCCACGCTCAACCAGACCGAGTTACGACTCATCCACCCATTGAACCGAGAGAGGACTCGTCGACACTGAACATGCAGGGCGAGCACGATCTCGGTGAGATCACACCCGGGCAAGGCCCCAGAACAATGAGAGACCCCTCTCATAACTTTTTTACAAATAATCGAGAGACTCCAGAGCGACATGGTCGAGGTCAAAACTAAGGGTAGCCAGGTCGAGTCGAGATGTCAGATGCTCGACGATCGATACACCGAGGTAGCAGAACAGCTGCGGGTTGCACAGGCGGAACTCGCTGCTCACCGAGCTCGCCTCGGTAAGGATGAGGCCGACAGGGTCGTTGCCGAGTGCGCCGAGCGCGCAGAAAGAAATCGTCGAGCTACGGGGAAGGAGAAGGAGCACACGGTCGCCGAGCCGCCCAACATGCGTCCGGTGGACGCCGAGCCAAGCAAGAAACACACGCGGATGTTGATCATCCTCGGCAACCAGCTCGGCGACACCCGGATATACAGAGACGCAAGGGACACCCTCAGCGAGGGGGCAGGACGGAACCAGTCGGTCAACGACCACCAGTCTCACCGACTTACCCCTCGGCCGATAGAAAAAACAAGGCACGACCACCGAGAAAACAACACCGCTCGGTGGTCCCGCCCAGGCAACAGCCGCAGAACTTTCTCGACAAGATATCCCATCCCCGTCACCGACTCATCCCAGGAGACCGAGAGTACGGCCAAATTAGCTCGGCAACCTGGCAATAAGGCCGATCGATCACACTGAGAGAGGCAAACCTCAAGGACCTCCCGCGATGACACCGAGCGGTCTACCCGACTCGGCCTTTCTTGTAACGACCCGTCCCGAATTCCGGGATTAGTTTAGTGACTAATCTTGATTAGCGAGGTTGAACGGTGGTTAGTAGGGCGGAATCAGACAAAATGTGCAAAATGACCGTTTTGCCCCTAGTCGTGGGCAAAATGTTGACTTTTTGTTCGGAGCGGTCAAATGGACTTTGACCGATGACCGTGACGTAGTTCGGGACGTCACGAGTTCATAGACAGGTGGCACGTTCGATTCCGACATTCGTAGAGAAAGTTATGGTGTTCGGAAGTTGAGGGGTATTTTGGTAATTTGGCTTATTAGGGGCCAAATGTTGACTTTCTGACCGGGAGGTCCGATGGGCGACGGCCAAGGACCGTTACGTAGGTATCGTCGATACGAATCCAACGACAGGCGGCATGCCGAAATCGGAGTTACGACGACGAAGTTATGGTCAAGGACGTAGAACGCGATTAACCGAGACTCGGAATAAAATAATAATATAATAATAAAATCTGATTACTTTAATCCAAACCAATCTGGACCCTTGATGAGTGACACATGTCATCATCCCCTTCAATCCTTAAATCAGGGATCTATGTTGGCCATTTAGTTAATTAATTAATTAATCACCTTAAATCCTCACCCTCCATCCTATACCCAGATTTGATCCTAGCCGTTGCTTCATTTTCTTATTTTGTTCTTAAACCATCAGACTCACATTCATTCTCATTTTTCTCTCAAACCCGTGCACCCTCACCCTTCGAACAATCACACCAGACCACATCTCAACCTCAACCCACGCATCAGACACATCCAGACAGACCCCAGCCACCTCCAGACGACGGCCACCACCACCACGGCCGCCCTGCACGGCCGGAAACCACCCAGACCCGAGAGGAACCCGATCGGCCCAACAATTGTCCAACCATCCAAACCTTCATATCTGGGCTTGAACAAACGCAGGGACTGGTAAACTGGAACCTTAGGACGACTCAGACCACGACTGGACGGGCCACGGCGGCGACACGGCGGCGGTAAGTCTGAAAAACCGTGAAGACCCGATTTACTTCCCTGCTTCGAAACGTCCGTTTTTGACGTTGAAATTGTTTGTTTGTTTTTGAGACATGTCCTAGGAACCTAGACGACCATTTTGGACCATGAACCACGGCTGGAATCTCGACGAGTCGCCGGAGAGGATGACCTGAGTTCTCAGCCGATTTTCCCGTCAGTTTTCAGGTAGTTTAATCCACCTAAAAATGAGTTTGGATGTCACAGAACCGTAGAGGAGGTTATGACGAGTCCATAGGATCAAACCGCATCAAAAATGGTGGTCTGGAACTCGATCTGTGATCGGGTCAAGCCGCGGGTCGACGGCGACCCGGTTACAGACCCGGTTTCAGAACCCGGTTACTGTAGCATGACGTCATCATTGTTGACCTGAATGTTGACCTGGCGCGTGGGGGCGCGTGAAGGGTATTTTGGGGAAACTTCCAACATGACTTTTAATCTATTCGATGTAACGGACATTTTGGAATTGGTTTCGTGTCGATCGGACACCGTCTCGATAGTGTTCGGGATGTCCGAAGGTTTTAAATCAAGTTTAAAAATAAGTAAAAATTCGGGAAAATTACGGGACTTTGATAGGATGTTAATAATGAGGTTAGTGACCCTCTAATGTGATTTGGACAGGATTGGGAGTCCCGGTGATAGTGGTGTGGCCCGGGAGGGCCGGTGGCACGCGTATCGAGGCACACGGTTAAAACGGTCTGTGAGTGGACTTTGGTTTTATAAATTCTATGCATGCTTAAATGTTTTATATGGATTATGGTTGTGATTGTGTGATGTTGATTTGGTTGTTGGTAAATTGTACGGTTTCACGTATTTCGAGGCGATTTACGTGCTTGCACGTAAATCGAGGTTTCCAGTTTTACATGGATTTTCCATATTGATGTCTTGGATATAATGTGATGAAATGGTTTTGAAATTGGAAATATAAACTCGGGCTTGAGGCCCACTTGTTTTGGAAATTTCGGACTTGGTGTCCATTTGAGAATCGGGCCGGGGGCCCAGTTGGTTAATGAAATCGGGCCAGGGGCCCAGTTGGTATGAAATCGGGCTGAGACCCATTTGAGTTATATTATCGGGCCAGGGGCCCAGTTGATTTACGAATTCGGGCCGTGGGCCCAGTGGGTTTATAAGTCGGGCTGCGGGCCCAGTTGGTTTACAAATCGGGTCGTGGGCCCAGTGGTTCATAAAATCGGGCATGAGGCCCAGTTGGATAATAAATGTGATTTCGGGTCAGGGACCCTATATTTAATAATTGTGATTTTGGGTCAAGGACCCTAAATGGGATTACGTGGTTTTATGGAAATTTCGGGCAGGGCCCATTGTAATGATGTGATAAAAGGATTTAATAAAACTGTTTTCCATATACCATCTGGATATAAGGATATATGATGGTCTCCTCCAGATGTCTGGGACACTGGGGAAGTCACGGCGCATTGCCTGTGAGGGGTCATTATACGGAGCAGCCGGACCGTATGATGACTCAGGAGCAGGATTGCTATGATTGACGTCAGGGACGTCAGACATCAGGGATGTCAGATATATGGACCCGGAGAGACCCCGGGCAGCACGCGTAGCTTATGAAACCGTGAGATATGACGTCAGGGACGTCTAGCGTCTGGGACGCTAAGCATCTGGGATGCTGGTGATGGTAATGGTAAAATATGGTTTAATGAATAAAATGGCTTATTGGTTGGATATGTGTTATGTGGTAAAAAAAATGGATTATTGGTTATGAAATGGTATGTCGGGTCAGGGACCCTAAATGGTTTCGGATTTTGAATTAATGTTCATTTATGGTAGTGGGTGGTGACCCACATGGTCGTATATGTATGGTGGTGGTATTCCACGGTTTTGGGCTGAGTTCCCACACTTGGTTTTTGGTTAACGGTTTTTGGGCTAAGGCCCTAAGGGCTCGGTTGAGCAAACGTTTTGGTTACTGGTTTTTGGTGGCATGCATACGTTTTTATTGGAGGGCATAAATGTCTTATAAATGTATTTGGTAAACTTATTGGTTTTTGTCCACTCACAGCTTTTGGTTTTAATGCCCTTCAGGTTGATTACGGATGCGATTGTAGCAGAGACTGGGACATTGCACACCTCCTCCATCGGTCCTTGCGCACTCTGGATGGCCCGTTTGGGCAGTAGCTCTTGGTTATCCCTTGTCTGACACCCCTTGTTGGACGGGAGCAGGGCACATTCCACGGTAATCCCGGGGGGATTGGGATGGGTCCTGTCAACTTGGTATCAGAGCCCGGTTACTCTTTTGTGTGCGCAGGTCGAGGGTGTGATGTCTCTTTGGGCTGCAATTCGTTATCAACCTGATAGATAGTTTTTGGGTTTGGATAGTGGATGGAGTGCGATTGGCCCGATACGCCGTGCGTTAATGTGATTCGACCCAAGTGGGGTTGATTGGGGTGAACTGGTATTGTGGGACCGTCGGTTCGGTCATGTAATATTGGATTGTTGTGCTGCTAGGTGCAGCCAGGTTCGGGGAACCTCATGTGAGTAATGGTCTATAATGTGAACCCTTGTGGTGGTTTCTAGTGTGAGGGATGTTGGTTCATCGGAGTTGGCCGATGACCTAGTGGTGGAACCCACATTGAGTTGATGGTAGGATTGGATTTGACGTCTATTCGATGTCAGGACCGCGGGGTCGGTCAGGTTGTGGATTTTATATTACGGAAAACTGTTTGGTTCGGTTGAACCATAGGGTGTGATTGTGGAACCCTAGTGTTAAAAGGTAAACCTTAATTGTGGTTAGTGGATGAGAACTTGTGCTGCGACGAGTGGCTGAGGTCATGAATGACCATGTGGATGGCTCTGGTGAGTCTAGGCAGAACTATGAGATTCGATTTACGGATACGGTTCTGAGATAAATTATGGAATCCCTTGTTGAATCGGGTATTGGTGTGATGTGTGGATGTGGATCTCGATAGCAATGACAGTTGGTCGGTAGTCATATGGAGATGACTGGCTATCAAGGGAAATCAGTGTGGTCATAATACTTGGGGACGTTCAGGGAACGTTCATTTTCCTGATGTGGATTGTCAGAATAGTGGTACCCATAGTCGTGAGGTACGGGATCGTCGTTCGGTATGAACGGAGATCCAGGATTGTCGTATTTGCACACGGTGTGCAAGTATGGATGTTTGCGGGTTGGAACTTTTGTGCTGATGCTAGTATGGATGCCTGTGTGCTGATACTAGTGTTGTTGGTAGTGTGTTGGTGCTGGTACTAGCGCTGGTGCTAGTGTCGGTAATGGTGTTGACGATGAGCCACAAATTGGGGTGTGACTCCGTCATGATGAACATATGTTCGGTCTTTGAGATTCGGTAGTGGTTGAGTGATTGTGCTGTGTTGGGATAAGTCCCAATAGTGGTGAGATAACCAGTAAGGAATGGATTAAAAAGGGTATAATTGAGACTTGAGTAATCTTGGGATGACGTCCCCTACGTCATGATAATTGGTGGATTTGGGGGAGTTGTTGGCAACTCCAAAATTTGTGCGATTTTATGTTTTTTAATATCCCTAAAAAGTACATAGAAATGATTAAAACTGGAAAAGACGAGGAAAACCATTAGTGGTATAAAGGTAGGAAATTGCAATTGAGAACTTGGAAAATCGAGTGTTGAACCTGTAAAGGTCGGGATGTGCGAACGGACCAATAACGGATTGATTGTGGACACGGGGTTGTCTAAGTGAATTGAGGAGGTAGGAAGTCTAGTGGTTAGACTTGACGTCTTGTTGGGAGCATGTCTGTTTCCAGCATGGTTGGAACCTTAGTGTCGAAGAGAGTTGTGATTGGGGAACGAGAGTGGTGCTCGTTTTTGGTGATTGGTATTCCGAAGTCATTGGGGTTGACTTCTTGCTTTCTGCCCTGGCAGACGTTGAGTGTAGTTACCAGTACGTTGAGCGTGTATTGGTTGGTGGGCCCAGGTGTAATTGCGGGTCATTAGGAGGAGCTACGTATTCGAAATTAGGTAAACGAGATTTCTCATTTTCTGCTTGGTGGCAGACGATGTTGGGGTACATGGCGTGGTGAGTGCAGTGAGTTTTGTTGCATCCACGTAGGATGAGTTTTGACGTCATCATTTTGGATCATCCTTGGTTTTTCCTAGGTGGAATGACAAGGACTGATACAAGGTAATCCGTGAGAATCCGCAGTCTCGACGTGTCTCGTCGTTGACTGATCTGTCTAGTTGTGGGAGTCGGTTGTCGATCGTTGTGGCGATCTAGGATTTTGACGTTATTGTCAGGGACACAGTGTTTATCTGGGTCGTGATCTTGATGATTCAGATAGGGGGAGAGTATATCACTCTTACCATGGTACGTGAGTCGTAAATGACGGGGTTGAACTTGTTTTCGAAGTGGGGCCCGTATGGTATTCTACTCGGGTGAGTAGGTTTTCAAGGTAGTTGAATTTTGTCAACCTTAGACGTGTGGAGGTTGGATTGGCTTCCCTATGAAGTCAATCAAGTGTATTGCACGGGTAACCGGTAGGTTTGATTTTGGTGTGTCTTGGTAAATGTGAATGAGATTTCGGGATTTGGAATCGAATTTCTGGGTGACGATTCAGGATTCGATTTTGGAACTTGAAAGTATATTTCCGGATTTGGGTACGGAATGGTTATTCCAAATGCTAGCTTACGGAATAATGATTTCGGATTCGGATTTGGATGTGAATTAAAATTTGATGTCTGGGCTTGGATCCGGGATTTCTTACGAAATTGCGGATTTGGATTCGGAATTGGAACTAGATGTTGGGTGGAGTTTCGTTTTGTCTCATGCTGGATTGGGCAAACGTACTCCATTATTGGAACGCGTTCGGCTATGACCTAGGTGGTTGTAGTCTGGTTATTAGGTAGATGTGTGTACTTCGTACTTGGTTCGAGGTACAATACCTTGTAGACTTGTGATGTCTAGCTACGGTATACGGGATATACCCGAGGTGTGTTGGTGAACGTGTTGGTAGTCGGATTGGTTCCGATACCATGGGATTGGTTGTGGATCGGACATTACTATGCAATGGGTCGTGGTAATTCCGGTGTGTTTAATTACACACAGGTCGTGTGAAATGTCGGTAAGGGTATTGGTGAGTCGAGTACGTTGGTGGCATGTGTAGCCACAAGTGAGTCTAGTGTCAGTTTTCGACTGACAACAACTGTGTGGTGACAGTTTGTCAGGATGTGTCAACATAGATCGTTGAGTGGGGTCAGCTGACTCCTAGTGGGAGTGGGAAAGGAACCGTCGAGTTGTTGCGTCAACGAGAGGGTTGATTTGACAAGTGGTGTCAAATTCGAAACAAGTAGTTTCAGTCATTCGACGGGGTCGAATGTAGTCGTTGCGTTTTGAGTACCAGTGATACGTTTGGGTATAGACAAGTTTTGTCTAAGTAGTTGGTGTACGGGTGTACACGTGTTGTGTGGTCGATTCCACTTTCCATCAGGGTAATCGAGTTTCGAGAGCGAAACTTTTTAAGGAGGGAAGTACGTTGAGTTTAGATCGGTTGGAATTTCAAGGACGAAATTTATTAAGGAGGGAAGATTGTAACGACACGTCCCGAATTCCGAGATTAGTTTAGTGACTAATCTTGATTAGCGAGGTTGAACGGTGGTTAGTAGGGCGGAATCGGACAAAATGTGCAAAATGACCGTTTTGCCCCTGGTCATGGGCAAAATGTTGACTTTTTGTTCGGGCGGTCGAATGGACTTTGACCGATGACCGTGACGTAGTTCGGGACGTCACGAGTTCATAGACAGGTGGCACGTTCGATTCCGACATTCGTAGAGAAAGTTATGGTGTTCGGAAGTTGAGGGGTATTTTGGTAATTTGGCTTATTAGGGGCCAAATGTTGACTTTCTGACCGGGAGGTCCGATGGGCGACGGCCAAGGACCGTTACGTAGGTATCGTCGATACGAATCCAACGACAGGCGGCATGCCGAAATCGGAGTTACGACGACGAAGTTATGGTCAAGGACGTAGAACGCGATTAACCGAGACTCGGAATAAAATAATAATATAATAATAAAATCTGATTACTTTAATCCAAACCAATCTGGACCCTTGATGAGTGACACATGTCATCATCCCCTTCAATCCTTAAATCAGGGATCTATGTTGGCCATTTAGTTAATTAATTAATTAATCTCCTTAAATCCTCACCCTTCATCCTATACCCAGATTTGATCCTAGCCGTTGCTTCATTTTCTTATTTTGTTCTTAAACCATCAGACTCACATTCATTCTCATTTTTCTCTCAAACCCGTGCACCCTCACCCTTCGAACAATCACACCAGACCACATCTCAACCTCAACCCACGCATCAGACACCTCCAGACAGACCCCAGCCACCTCCAGACGACGGCCACCACCACCACGGCCGCCCTGCAAGGCCGGAAACCACCCAGACCCGAGAGGAACCCGATCGGCCCAACAATTGTCCAACCATCCAAACCTTCATATCTGGGCTTGAACAAACGCAGGGACTGGTAAACTGGAACCTTAGGACGACTCAGACCACGACTGGACGGGCCACGGCGGCGACACGGCGGCGGTAAGTCTGAAAAACCGTGAAGACCCGATTTACTTCCCTGCTTCGAAACGCCCGTTTTTGACGTTGAAATTGTTTGTTTGTTTTTGAGACATGTCCTAGGAACCTAGACGACCATTTTGGACCATGAACCACGGCCGGAATCTCGACGAGTCGCCGGAGAGGATGACCTGAGTTCTCAGCCGATTTTCCCGTCAGTTTTCAGGTAGTTTAATCCACCTAAAAATGAGTTTGGATGTCACAGAACCGTAGAGGAGGTTATGACGAGTCCATAGGATCAAACCGCATCAAAAATGGTGGTCTGGAACTCGATCTGTGATCGGGTCAAGCCGCGGGTCGACGGCGACCCGGTTACAGACCCGGTTTCAGAACCCGGTTACTGTAGCATGACGTCATCATTGTTGACCTGAATGTTGACCTGGCGCGTGGGGGCGCGTGAAGGGTATTTTGGGGAAACTTCCAACATGACTTTTAATCTATTCGATGTAACGGACATTTTGGAATTGGTTTCGTGTCGATCGGACACCGTCTCGATAGTGTTCGGGATGTCCGAAGGTTTTAAATCAAGTTTAAAAATAAGTAAAAATTCGGGAAAATTACGGGACTTTGATAGGATGTTAATAATGAGGTTAGTGACCCTCTAATGTGATTTGGACAGGATTGGGAGTCCCGGTGATAGTGGTGTGGCCCGGGAGGGCCGGTGGCACGCGTATCGAGGCACACGGTTAAAACGGTCTGTGAGTGGACTTTGGTTTTATAAATTCTATGCATGCTTAAATGTTTTATATGGATTATGGTTGTGATTGTGTGATGTTGATTTGGTTGTTGGTAAATTGTACGGTTTCACGTATTTCGAGGCGATTTACGTGCTTGCACGTAAATCGAGGTTTCCGGTTTTACATGGATTTTCCATATTGATGTCTTGGATATAATGTGATGAAATGGTTTTGAAATTGGAAATATAAACTCGGGCTTGAGGCCCACTTGTTTTGGAAATTTCGGACTTGGTGTCCATTTGAGAATCGGGCCGGGGGCCCAGTTGGTTAATGAAATCGGGCCAGGGGCCCAGTTGGTATGAAATCGGGCTGAGACCCATTTGAGTTATATTATCGGGCCAGGGGCCCAGTTGATTTACGAATTCGGGCCGTGGGCCCAGTGGGTTTATAAGTCGGGCTGCGGGCCCAGTTGGTTTACAAATCGGGCCGTGGGCCCAGTGGTCCATAAAATCGGGCATGAGGCCCAGTTGGATAATAAATGTGATTTCGGGTCAGGGACCCTATATTTAATAATTGTGATTTTGGGTCAAGGACCCTAAATGGGATTACGTGGTTTTATGGAAATTTCGGGCAGGGCCCATTGTAATGATGTGATAAAAGGATTTAATAAAACTGTTTTCCATATACCATCTGGATATAAGGATATATGATGGTCTCCTCCAGATGTCTGGGACACTGGGGAAGTCACGGTGCATTGCCTGTGAGGGGTCATTATACGGAGCAGCCGGACCGTATGATGACTCAGGAGCAGGATTGCTATGATTGACGTCAGGGACGTCAGACATCAGGGATGTCAGATATATGGACCCGGAGAGACCCCGGGCAGCACGCGTAGCTTATGAAACCGTGAGATATGACGTCAGGGACGTCTAGCGTCTGGGACGCTAAGCATCTGGGATGCTGGTGATGGTAATGGTAAAATATGGTTTAATGAATAAAATGGCTTATTGGTTGGATATGTGTTATGTGGTAAAAAAAATGGATTATTGGTTATGAAATGGTATGTCGGGTCAGGGACCCTAAATGGTTTCGGATTTTGAATTAATGTTCATTTATGGTAGTGGGTGGTGACCCACATGGTCGTATATGTATGGTGGTGGTATTCCACGGTTTTGGGCTGAGTTCCCACACTTGGTTTTTGGTTAACGGTTTTTGGGCTAAGGCCCTAAGGGCTCGGTTGAGCAAACGTTTTGGTTACTGGTTTTTGGTGGCATGCATACGTTTTTATTGGAGGGCATAAATGTCTTATAAATGTATTTGGTAAACTTATTGGTTTTTGTCCACTCACAGCTTTTGGTTTTAATGCCCTTCAGGTTGATTACGGATGCGATTGTAGCAGAGACTGGGACATTGCACACCTCCTCCATCGGTCCTTGCGCACTCTGGATGGCCCGTTTGGGCAGTAGCTCTTGGTTATCCCTTGTCTGACACCCCTTGTTGGACGGGAGCAGGGCACATTCCACGGTAATCCCGGGGGGATTGGGATGGGTCCTGTCAACTTGGTATCAGAGCCCGGTTACTCTTTTGTGTGCGCAGGTCGAGGGTGTGATGTCTCTTTGGGCTGCAATTCGTTATCAACCTGATAGATAGTTTTTGGGTTTGGATAGTGGATGGAGTGCGATTGGCCCGATACGCCGTGCGTTAATGTGATTCGACCCAAGTGGGGTTGATTGGGGTGAACTGGTATTGTGGGACCGTCGGTTCGGTCATGTAATATTGGATTGTTGTGCTGCTAGGTGCAGCCAGGTTCGGGGAACCTCATGTGAGTAATGGTCTATAATGTGAACCCTTGTGGTGGTTTCTAGTGTGAGGGATGTTGGTTCATCGGAGTTGGCCGATGACCTAGTGGTGGAACCCACATTGAGTTGATGGTAGGATTGGATTTGACGTCTATTCGATGTCAGGACCGCGGGGTCGGTCAGGTTGTGGATTTTATATTACGGAAAACTGTTTGGTTCGGTTGAACCATAGGGTGTGATTGTGGAACCCTAGTGTTAAAAGGTAAACCTTAATTGTGGTTAGTGGATGAGAACTTGTGCTGCGACGAGTGGCTGAGGTCATGAATGACCATGTGGATGGCTCTGGTGAGTCTAGGCAGAACTATGAGATTCGATTTACGGATACGGTTCTGAGATAAATTATGGAATCCCTTGTTGAATCGGGTATTGGTGTGATGTGTGGATGTGGATCTCGATAGCAATGACAGTTGGTCGGTAGTCATATGGAGATGACTGGCTATCAAGGGAAATCAGTGTGGTCATAATACTTGGGGACGTTCAGGGAACGTTCATTTTCCTGATGTGGATTGTCAGAATAGTGGTACCCATAGTCGTGAGGTACGGGATCGTCGTTCGGTATGAACGGAGATCCAGGATTGTCGTATTTGCACACGGTGTGCAAGTATGGATGTTTGCGGGTTGGAACTTTTGTGCTGATGCTAGTATGGATGCCTGTGTGCTGATACTAGTGTTGTTGGTAGTGTGTTGGTGCTGGTACTAGCGCTGGTGCTAGTGTCGGTAATGGTGTTGACGATGAGCCACAAATTGGGGTGTGACTCCGTCATGATGAACATATGTTCGGTCTTTGAGATTCGGTAGTGGTTGAGTGATTGTGCTGTGTTGGGATAAGTCCCAATAGTGGTGAGATAACCAGTAAGGAATGGATTAAAAAGGGTATAATTGAGACTTGAGTAATCTTGGGATGACGTCCCCTACGTCATGATAATTGGTGGATTTGGGGGAGTTGTTGGCAACTCCAAAATTTGTGCGATTTTATGTTTTTTAATATCCCTAAAAAGTACATAGAAATGATTAAAACTGGAAAAGACGAGGAAAACCATTAGTGGTATAAAGGTAGGAAATTGCAATTGAGAACTTGGAAAATCGAGTGTTGAACCTGTAAAGGTCGGGATGTGCGAACGGACCAATAACGGATTGATTGTGGACACGGGGTTGTCTAAGTGAATTGAGGAGGTAGGAAGTCTAGTGGTTAGACTTGACGTCTTGTTGGGAGCATGTCTGTTTCCAGCATGGTTGGAACCTTAGTGTCGAAGAGAGTTGTGATTGGGGAACGAGAGTGGTGCTCGTTTTTGGTGATTGGTATTCCGAAGTCATTGGGGTTGACTTCTTGCTTTCTGCCCTGGCAGACGTTGAGTGTAGTTACCAGTACGTTGAGCGTGTATTGGTTGGTGGGCCCAGGTGTAATTGCGGGTCATTAGGAGGAGCTACGTATTCGAAATTAGGTAAACGAGATTTCTCATTTTCTGCTTGGTGGCAGACGATGTTGGGGTACATGGCGTGGTGAGTGCAGTGAGTTTTGTTGCATCCACGTAGGATGAGTTTTGACGTCATCATTTTGGATCATCCTTGGTTTTTCCTAGGTGGAATGACAAGGACTGATACAAGGTAATCCGTGAGAATCCGCAGTCTCGACGTGTCTCGTCGTTGACTGATCTGTCTAGTTGTGGGAGTCGGTTGTCGATCGTTGTGGCGATCTAGGATTTTGACGTTATTGTCAGGGACACAGTGTTTATCTGGGTCGTGATCTTGATGATTCAGATAGGGGGAGAGTATATCACTCTTACCATGGTACGTGAGTCGTAAATGACGGGGTTGAACTTGTTTTCGAAGTGGGGCCCGTATGGTATTCTACTCGGGTGAGTAGGTTTTCAAGGTAGTTGAATTTTGTCAACCTTAGACGTGTGGAGGTTGGATTGGCTTCCCTATGAAGTCAATCAAGTGTATTGCACGGGTAACCGGTAGGTTTGATTTTGGTGTGTCTTGGTAAATGTGAATGAGATTTCGGGATTTGGAATCGAATTTCTGGGTGACGATTCAGGATTCGATTTTGGAACTTGAAAGTATATTTCCGGATTTGGGTACGGAATGGTTATTCCAAATGCTAGCTTACGGAATAATGATTTCGGATTCGGATTTGGATGTGAATTAAAATTTGATGTCTGGGCTTGGATCCGGGATTTCTTACGAAATTGCGGATTTGGATTCGGAATTGGAACTAGATGTTGGGTGGAGTTTCGTTTTGTCTCATGCTGGATTGGGCAAACGTACTCCATTATTGGAACGCGTTCGGCTATGACCTAGGTGGTTGTAGTCTGGTTATTAGGTAGATGTGTGTACTTCGTACTTGGTTCGAGGTACAATACCTTGTAGACTTGTGATGTCTAGCTACGGTATACGGGATATACCCGAGGTGTGTTGGTGAACGTGTTGGTAGTCGGATTGGTTCCGATACCATGGGATTGGTTGTGGATCGGACATTACTATGCAATGGGTCGTGGTAATTCCGGTGTGTTTAATTACACACAGGTCGTGTGAAATGTCGGTAAGGGTATTGGTGAGTCGAGTACGTTGGTGGCATGTGTAGCCACAAGTGAGTCTAGTGTCAGTTTTCGACTGACAACAACTGTGTGGTGACAGTTTGTCAGGATGTGTCAACATAGATCGTTGAGTGGGGTCAGCTGACTCCTAGTGGGAGTGGGAAAGGAACCGTCGAGTTGTTGCGTCAACGAGAGGGTTGATTTGACAAGTGGTGTCAAATTCGAAACAAGTAGTTTCAGTCATTCGACGGGGTCGAATGTAGTCGTTGCGTTTTGAGTACCAGTGATACGTTTGGGTATAGACAAGTTTTGTCTAAGTAGTTGGTGTACGGGTGTACACGTGTTGTGTGGTCGATTCCACTTTCCATCAGGGTAATCGAGTTTCGAGAGCGAAACTTTTTAAGGAGGGAAGTACGTTGAGTTTAGATCGGTTGGAATTTCAAGGACGAAATTTATTAAGGAGGGAAGATTGTAACGACACGTCCCGAATTCCGAGATTAGTTTAGTGACTAATCTTGATTAGCGAGGTTGAACGGTGGTTAGTAGGGCGGAATCGGACAAAATGTGCAAAATGACCGTTTTGCCCCTGGTCATGGGCAAAATGTTGACTTTTTGTTCGGGCGGTCGAATGGACTTTGACCGATGACCGTGACGTAGTTCGGGACGTCACGAGTTCATAGACAGGTGGCACGTTCGATTCCGACATTCGTAGAGAAAGTTATGGTGTTCGGAAGTTGAGGGGTATTTTGGTAATTTGGCTTATTAGGGGCCAAATGTTGACTTTCTGACCGGGAGGTCCGATGGGCGACGGCCAAGGACCGTTACGTAGGTATCGTCGATACGAATCCAACGACGGGCGGCATGCCGAAATCGGAGTTACGACGACGAAGTTATGGTCAAGGACGTAGAACGCGATTAACCGAGACTCGGAATAAAATAATAATATAATAATAAAATCTGATTACTTTAATCCAAACCAATCTGGACCCTTGATGAGTGACACATGTCATCATCCCCTTCAATCCTTAAATCAGGGATCTATGTTGGCCATTTAGTTAATTAATTAATTAATCTCCTTAAATCCTCACCCTTCATCCTATACCCAGATTTGATCCTAGCCGTTGCTTCATTTTCTTATTTTGTTCTTAAACCATCAGACTCACATTCATTCTCATTTTTCTCTCAAACCCGTGCACCCTCACCCTTCGAACAATCACACCAGACCACATCTCAACCTCAACCCACGCATCAGACACCTCCAGACAGACCCCAGCCACCTCCAGACGACGGCCACCACCACCACGGCCGCCCTGCAAGGCCGGAAACCACCCAGACCCGAGAGGAACCCGATCGGCCCAACAATTGTCCAACCATCCAAACCTTCATATCTGGGCTTGAACAAACGCAGGGACTGGTAAACTGGAACCTTAGGACGACTCAGACCACGACTGGACGGGCCACGGCGGCGACACGGCGGCGGTAAGTCTGAAAAACCGTGAAGACCCGATTTACTTCCCTGCTTCGAAACGCCCGTTTTTGACGTTGAAATTGTTTTTTTTTGTTTTTGAGACATGTCCTAGGAACCTAGACGACCATTTTGGACCATGAACCACGGCCGGAATCTCGACGAGTCGCCGGAGAGGATGACCTGAGTTCTCAGCCGATTTTCCCGTCAGTTTTCAGGTAGTTTAATCCACCTAAAAATGAGTTTGGATGTCACAGAACCGTAGAGGAGGTTATGACGAGTCCATAGGATCAAACCGCATCAAAAATGGTGGTCTGGAACTCGATCTGTGATCGGGTCAAGCCGCGGGTCGACGGCGACCCGGTTACAGACCCGGTTTCAGAACCCGGTTACTGTAGCATGACGTCATCATTGTTGACCTGAATGTTGACCTGGCGCGTGGGGGCGCGTGAAGGGTATTTTGGGGAAACTTCCAACATGACTTTTAATCTATTCGATGTAACGGACATTTTGGAATTGGTTTCGTGTCGATCGGACACCGTCTCGATAGTGTTCGGGATGTCCGAAGGTTTTAAATCAAGTTTAAAAATAAGTAAAAATTCGGGAAAATTACGGGACTTTGATAGGATGTTAATAATGAGGTTAGTGACCCTCTAATGTGATTTGGACAGGATTGGGAGTCCCGGTGATAGTGGTGTGGCCCGGGAGGGCCGGTGGCACGCGTATCGAGGCACACGGTTAAAACGGTCTGTGAGTGGACTTTGGTTTTATAAATTCTATGCATGCTTAAATGTTTTATATGGATTATGGTTGTGATTGTGTGATGTTGATTTGGTTGTTGGTAAATTGTACGGTTTCACGTATTTCGAGGCGATTTACGTGCTTGCACGTAAATCGAGGTTTCCGGTTTTACATGGATTTTCCATATTGATGTCTTGGATATAATGTGATGAAATGGTTTTGAAATTGGAAATATAAACTCGGGCTTGAGGCCCACTTGTTTTGGAAATTTCGGACTTGGTGTCCATTTGAGAATCGGGCCGGGGGCCCAGTTGGTTAATGAAATCGGGCCAGGGGCCCAGTTGGTATGAAATCGGGCTGAGACCCATTTGAGTTATATTATCGGGCCAGGGGCCCAGTTGATTTACGAATTCGGGCCGTGGGCCCAGTGGGTTTATAAGTCGGGCTGCGGGCCCAGTTGGTTTACAAATCGGGCCGTGGGCCCAGTGGTCCATAAAATCGGGCATGAGGCCCAGTTGGATAATAAATGTGATTTCGGGTCAGGGACCCTATATTTAATAATTGTGATTTTGGGTCAAGGACCCTAAATGGGATTACGTGGTTTTATGGAAATTTCGGGCAGGGCCCATTGTAATGATGTGATAAAAGGATTTAATAAAACTGTTTTCCATATACCATCTGGATATAAGGATATATGATGGTCTCCTCCAGATGTCTGGGACACTGGGGAAGTCACGGTGCATTGCCTGTGAGGGGTCATTATACGGAGCAGCCGGACCGTATGATGACTCAGGAGCAGGATTGCTATGATTGACGTCAGGGACGTCAGACATCAGGGATGTCAGATATATGGACCCGGAGAGACCCCGGGCAGCACGCGTAGCTTATGAAACCGTGAGATATGACGTCAGGGACGTCTAGCGTCTGGGACGCTAAGCATCTGGGATGCTGGTGATGGTAATGGTAAAATATGGTTTAATGAATAAAATGGCTTATTGGTTGGATATGTGTTATGTGGTAAAAAAAATGGATTATTGGTTATGAAATGGTATGTCGGGTCAGGGACCCTAAATGGTTTCGGATTTTGAATTAATGTTCATTTATGGTAGTGGGTGGTGACCCACATGGTCGTATATGTATGGTGGTGGTATTCCACGGTTTTGGGCTGAGTTCCCACACTTGGTTTTTGGTTAACGGTTTTTGGGCTAAGGCCCTAAGGGCTCGGTTGAGCAAACGTTTTGGTTACTGGTTTTTGGTGGCATGCATACGTTTTTATTGGAGGGCATAAATGTCTTATAAATGTATTTGGTAAACTTATTGGTTTTTGTCCACTCACAGCTTTTGGTTTTAATGCCCTTCAGGTTGATTACGGATGCGATTGTAGCAGAGACTGGGACATTGCACACCTCCTCCATCGGTCCTTGCGCACTCTGGATGGCCCGTTTGGGCAGTAGCTCTTGGTTATCCCTTGTCTGACACCCCTTGTTGGACGGGAGCAGGGCACATTCCACGGTAATCCCGGGGGGATTGGGATGGGTCCTGTCAACTTGGTATCAGAGCCCGGTTACTCTTTTGTGTGCGCAGGTCGAGGGTGTGATGTCTCTTTGGGCTGCAATTCGTTATCAACCTGATAGATAGTTTTTGGGTTTGGATAGTGGATGGAGTGCGATTGGCCCGATACGCCGTGCGTTAATGTGATTCGACCCAAGTGGGGTTGATTGGGGTGAACTGGTATTGTGGGACCGTCGGTTCGGTCATGTAATATTGGATTGTTGTGCTGCTAGGTGCAGCCAGGTTCGGGGAACCTCATGTGAGTAATGGTCTATAATGTGAACCCTTGTGGTGGTTTCTAGTGTGAGGGATGTTGGTTCATCGGAGTTGGCCGATGACCTAGTGGTGGAACCCACATTGAGTTGATGGTAGGATTGGATTTGACGTCTATTCGATGTCAGGACCGCGGGGTCGGTCAGGTTGTGGATTTTATATTACGGAAAACTGTTTGGTTCGGTTGAACCATAGGGTGTGATTGTGGAACCCTAGTGTTAAAAGGTAAACCTTAATTGTGGTTAGTGGATGAGAACTTGTGCTGCGACGAGTGGCTGAGGTCATGAATGACCATGTGGATGGCTCTGGTGAGTCTAGGCAGAACTATGAGATTCGATTTACGGATACGGTTCTGAGATAAATTATGGAATCCCTTGTTGAATCGGGTATTGGTGTGATGTGTGGATGTGGATCTCGATAGCAATGACAGTTGGTCGGTAGTCATATGGAGATGACTGGCTATCAAGGGAAATCAGTGTGGTCATAATACTTGGGGACGTTCAGGGAACGTTCATTTTCCTGATGTGGATTGTCAGAATAGTGGTACCCATAGTCGTGAGGTACGGGATCGTCGTTCGGTATGAACGGAGATCCAGGATTGTCGTATTTGCACACGGTGTGCAAGTATGGATGTTTGCGGGTTGGAACTTTTGTGCTGATGCTAGTATGGATGCCTGTGTGCTGATACTAGTGTTGTTGGTAGTGTGTTGGTGCTGGTACTAGCGCTGGTGCTAGTGTCGGTAATGGTGTTGACGATGAGCCACAAATTGGGGTGTGACTCCGTCATGATGAACATATGTTCGGTCTTTGAGATTCGGTAGTGGTTGAGTGATTGTGCTGTGTTGGGATAAGTCCCAATAGTGGTGAGATAACCAGTAAGGAATGGATTAAAAAGGGTATAATTGAGACTTGAGTAATCTTGGGATGACGTCCCCTACGTCATGATAATTGGTGGATTTGGGGGAGTTGTTGGCAACTCCAAAATTTGTGCGATTTTATGTTTTTTAATATCCCTAAAAAGTACATAGAAATGATTAAAACTGGAAAAGACGAGGAAAACCATTAGTGGTATAAAGGTAGGAAATTGCAATTGAGAACTTGGAAAATCGAGTGTTGAACCTGTAAAGGTCGGGATGTGCGAACGGACCAATAACGGATTGATTGTGGACACGGGGTTGTCTAAGTGAATTGAGGAGGTAGGAAGTCTAGTGGTTAGACTTGACGTCTTGTTGGGAGCATGTCTGTTTCCAGCATGGTTGGAACCTTAGTGTCGAAGAGAGTTGTGATTGGGGAACGAGAGTGGTGCTCGTTTTTGGTGATTGGTATTCCGAAGTCATTGGGGTTGACTTCTTGCTTTCTGCCCTGGCAGACGTTGAGTGTAGTTACCAGTACGTTGAGCGTGTATTGGTTGGTGGGCCCAGGTGTAATTGCGGGTCATTAGGAGGAGCTACGTATTCGAAATTAGGTAAACGAGATTTCTCATTTTCTGCTTGGTGGCAGACGATGTTGGGGTACATGGCGTGGTGAGTGCAGTGAGTTTTGTTGCATCCACGTAGGATGAGTTTTGACGTCATCATTTTGGATCATCCTTGGTTTTTCCTAGGTGGAATGACAAGGACTGATACAAGGTAATCCGTGAGAATCCGCAGTCTCGACGTGTCTCGTCGTTGACTGATCTGTCTAGTTGTGGGAGTCGGTTGTCGATCGTTGTGGCGATCTAGGATTTTGACGTTATTGTCAGGGACACAGTGTTTATCTGGGTCGTGATCTTGATGATTCAGATAGGGGGAGAGTATATCACTCTTACCATGGTACGTGAGTCGTAAATGACGGGGTTGAACTTGTTTTCGAAGTGGGGCCCGTATGGTATTCTACTCGGGTGAGTAGGTTTTCAAGGTAGTTGAATTTTGTCAACCTTAGACGTGTGGAGGTTGGATTGGCTTCCCTATGAAGTCAATCAAGTGTATTGCACGGGTAACCGGTAGGTTTGATTTTGGTGTGTCTTGGTAAATGTGAATGAGATTTCGGGATTTGGAATCGAATTTCTGGGTGACGATTCAGGATTCGATTTTGGAACTTGAAAGTATATTTCCGGATTTGGGTACGGAATGGTTATTCCAAATGCTAGCTTACGGAATAATGATTTCGGATTCGGATTTGGATGTGAATTAAAATTTGATGTCTGGGCTTGGATCCGGGATTTCTTACGAAATTGCGGATTTGGATTCGGAATTGGAACTAGATGTTGGGTGGAGTTTCGTTTTGTCTCATGCTGGATTGGGCAAACGTACTCCATTATTGGAACGCGTTCGGCTATGACCTAGGTGGTTGTAGTCTGGTTATTAGGTAGATGTGTGTACTTCGTACTTGGTTCGAGGTACAATACCTTGTAGACTTGTGATGTCTAGCTACGGTATACGGGATATACCCGAGGTGTGTTGGTGAACGTGTTGGTAGTCGGATTGGTTCCGATACCATGGGATTGGTTGTGGATCGGACATTACTATGCAATGGGTCGTGGTAATTCCGGTGTGTTTAATTACACACAGGTCGTGTGAAATGTCGGTAAGGGTATTGGTGAGTCGAGTACGTTGGTGGCATGTGTAGCCACAAGTGAGTCTAGTGTCAGTTTTCGACTGACAACAACTGTGTGGTGACAGTTTGTCAGGATGTGTCAACATAGATCGTTGAGTGGGGTCAGCTGACTCCTAGTGGGAGTGGGAAAGGAACCGTCGAGTTGTTGCGTCAACGAGAGGGTTGATTTGACAAGTGGTGTCAAATTCGAAACAAGTAGTTTCAGTCATTCGACGGGGTCGAATGTAGTCGTTGCGTTTTGAGTACCAGTGATACGTTTGGGTATAGACAAGTTTTGTCTAAGTAGTTGGTGTACGGGTGTACACGTGTTGTGTGGTCGATTCCACTTTCCATCAGGGTAATCGAGTTTCGAGAGCGAAACTTTTTAAGGAGGGAAGTACGTTGAGTTTAGATCGGTTGGAATTTCAAGGACGAAATTTATTAAGGAGGGAAGATTGTAACGACACGTCCCGAATTCCGAGATTAGTTTAGTGACTATCTTGATTAGCGAGGTTGAACGGTGGTTAGTAGGGCGGAATCGGACAAAATGTGCAAAATGACCGTTTTTGCCCCTGGTCATGGCAAAATGTTGACTTTTTGTTCTGGCGGTCGAATGGACTTTGACCGATGACCGTGACGTAGTTCGGGACGTCACGAGTTCATAGACAGGTGGCACGTTCGATTCCGACATTCGTAGAGAAAGTTATGGTGTTCGGAAGTTGAGGGGTATTTGGTAATTTGGCTTATTAGGGGCCAAATGTTGACTTTCTGACCGGGAGGTCCGATGGGCGACGGCCAAGGACCGTTACGTAGGTATCGTCGATACGAATCCAACGACGGGCGGCATGCCGAAATCGGAGTTACGACGACGAAGTTATGGTCAAGGACGTAGAACGCGATTAACCGAGACTCGGAATAAAATAATAATATAATAATAAAATCTGATTACTTTAATCCAAACCAATCTGGACCCTTGATGAGTGACACATGTCATCATCCCCTTCAATCCTTAAATCAGGGATCTATGTTGGCCATTTAGTTAATTAATTAATTAATCTCCTTAAATCCTCACCCTTCATCCTATACCCAGATTTGATCCTAGCCGTTGCTTCATTTTCTTATTTTGTTCTTAACCATCAGACTCACATTCATTCTCATTTTTCTCTCAAACCCGTGCACCCTCACCCTTCGAACAATCACACCAGACCACATCTCAACCTCAACCCACGCATCAGACACCTCCAGACAGACCCCAGCCACCTCCAGACGACGGCCACCACCACCACGGCCGCCCTGCAAGGCCGGAAACCACCCAGACCCGAGAGGAACCCGATCGGCCCAACAATTGTCCAACCATCCAAACCTTCATATCTGGGCTTGAACAAACGCAGGGACTGGTAAACTGGAACCTTAGGACGACTCAGACCACGACTGGACGGGCCACGGCGGCGACACGGCGGCGGTAAGTCTGAAAAACCGTGAAGACCCGATTTACTTCCCTGCTTCGAAACGCCCGTTTTTGACGTTGAAATTGTTTGTTTGTTTTTGAGACATGTCCTAGGAACCTAGACGACCATTTTGGACCATGAACCACGGCCGGAATCTCGACGAGTCGCCGGAGAGGATGACCTGAGTTCTCAGCCGATTTTCCCGTCAGTTTTCAGGTAGTTTAATCCACCTAAAAATGAGTTTGGATGTCACAGAACCGTAGAGGAGGTTATGACGAGTCCATAGGATCAAACCGCATCAAAAATGGTGGTCTGGAACTCGATCTGTGATCGGGTCAAGCCGCGGGTCGACGGCGACCCGGTTACAGACCCGGTTCAGAACCCGGTTACTGTAGCATGACGTCATCATTGTTGACCTGAATGTTGACCTGGCGCGTGGGGGCGCGTGAAGGGTATTTTGGGGAAACTTCCAACATGACTTTTAATCTATTCGATGTAACGGACATTTTGGAATTGGTTTCGTGTCGATCGGACACCGTCTCGATAGTGTTCGGGATGTCCGAAGGTTTTAAATCAAGTTTAAAAATAAGTAAAAATTCGGGAAAATTACGGGACTTTGATAGGATGTTAATAATGAGGTTAGTGACCCTCTAATGTGATTTGGACAGGATTGGGAGCCCCGGTGATAGTGGTGTGGCCCGGGAGGGCCGGTGGCACGCGTATCGAGGCACACGGTTAAAACGGTCTGTGAGTGGACTTTGGTTTTATAAATTCTATGCATGCTTAAATGTTTTATATGGATTATGGTTGTGATTGTGTGATGTTGATTTGGTTGTTGGTAAATTGTACGGTTTCACGTATTTCGAGGCGATTTACGTGCTGCACGTAAATCGAGATTTCCGGTTTTACATGGATTTTCCATATTGATGTCTTGGATATAATGTGATGAAATGGTTTTGAAATTGGAAATATAAACTCGGGCTTGAGGCCCACTTGTTTTGGAAATTTCGGACTTGGTGTCCATTTGAGAATCGGGCCGGGGGCCCAGTTGGTTAATGAAATCGGGCCAGGGGCCCAGTTGGTATGAAATCGGGCTGAGACCCATTTGAGTTATATTATCGGGCCAGGGGCCCAGTTGATTTACGAATTCGGGCCGTGGGCCCAGTGGGTTTATAAGTCGGGCTGCGGGCCCAGTTGGTTTACAAATCGGGCCGTGGGCCCAGTGGTCCATAAAATCGGGCATGAGGCCCAGTTGGATAATAAATGTGATTTCGGGTCAGGGACCCTATATTTAATAATTGTGATTTTGGGTCAAGGACCCTAAATGGGATTACGTGGTTTTATGGAAATTTCGGGCAGGGCCCATTGTAATGATGTGATAAAAGGATTTAATAAAACTGTTTTCCATATACCATCTGGATATAAGGATATATGATGGTCTCCTCCAGATGTCTGGGACACTGGGGAAGTCACGGTGCATTGCCTGTGAGGGGTCATTATACGGAGCAGCCGGACCGTATGATGACTCAGGAGCAGGATTGCTATGATTGACGTCAGGGACGTCAGACATCAGGGATGTCAGATATATGGACCCGGAGAGACCCCGGGCAGCACGCGTAGCTATGAAACCGTGAGATATGACGTCAGGGACGTCTAGCGTCTGGGACGCTAAGCATCTGGGATGCTGGTGATGGTAATGGTAAAATATGGTTTAATGAATAAAATGGCTTATTGGTTGGATATGTGTTATGTGGTAAAAAAAATGGATTATTGGTTATGAAATGGTATGTCGGGTCAGGGACCCTAAATGGTTTCGGATTTTGAATTAATGTTCATTTATGGTAGTGGGTGGTGACCCACATGGTCGTATCATGTATGGTGGTGGTATTCCACGGTTTTGGGCTGAGTTCCCACACTTGGTTTTTGGTTAACGGTTTTTGGGCTAAGGCCCTAAGGGCTCGGTTGAGCAAACGTTTTGGTTACTGGTTTTTGGGTGGCATGCATACGTTTTTATTGGAGGGCATAAATGTCTTATAAATGTATTTGGTAAACTTATTGGTTTTTGTCCACTCACAGCTTTTGGTTTTAATGCCCTTCAGGTTGATTACGGATGCGATTGTAGCAGAGACTGGGACATTGCACACCTCCTCCATCGGTCCTTGTGCACTCTGGATGGCCCGTTTGGGCAGTAGCTCTTGGTTATCCTTGTCTGACACCCCTTGTTGGACGGGAGCAGGGCACATTCCACGGTAATCCCGGGGGGATTGGGATGGGTCCTGTCAACTTGGTATCAGAGCCCGGTTACTCTTTTGTGTGCGCAGGTCGAGGGTGTGATGTCTCTTTGGGCTGCAATTCGTTATCAACCTGATAGATAGTTTTTGGGTTTGGATAGTGGATGGAGTGCGATTGGCCCGATACGCCGTGCGTTAATGTGATTCGACCCAAGTGGGGTTGATTGGGGTGAACTGGTATTGTGGGACCGTCGGTTCGGTCATGTAATATTGGATTGTTGTGCTGCTAGGTGCAGCCAGGTTCGGGGAACCTCATGTGAGTAATGGTCTATAATGTGAACCCTTGTGGTGGTTTCTAGTGTGAGGGATGTTGGTTCATCGGAGTTGGCCGATGACCTAGTGGTGGAACCCACATTGAGTTGATGGTAGGATTGGATTTGACGTCTATTCGATGTCAGGACCGCGGGGTCGGTCAGGTTGTGGATTTTATATTACGGAAAACTGTTTGGTTCGGTTGAACCATAGGGTGTGATTGTGGAACCCTAGTGTTAAAAGGTAAACCTTAATTGTGGTTAGTGGATGAGAACTTGTGCTGCGACGAGTGGCTGAGGTCATGAATGACCATGTGGATGGCTCTGGTGAGTCTAGGCAGAACTATGAGATTCGATTTACGGATACGGTTCTGAGATAAATTATGGAATCCCTTGTTGAATCGGGTATTGGTGTGATGTGTGGATGTGGATCTCGATAGCAATGACAGTTGGTCGGTAGTCATATGGAGATGACTGGCTATCAAGGGAAATCAGTGTGGTCATAATACTTGGGGACGTTCAGGGAACGTTCATTTTCCTGATGTGGATTGTCAGAATAGTGGTACCCATAGTCGTGAGGTACGGGATCGTCGTTCGGTATGAACGGAGATCCAGGATTGTCGTATTTGCACACGGTGTGCAAGTATGGATGTTTGCGGGTTGGAACTTTTGTGCTGATGCTAAGTATGGATGCCTGTGTGCTGATACTAGTGTTGTTGGTAGTGTGTTGGTGCTGGTACTAGCGCTGGTGCTAGTGTCGGTAATGGTGTTGACGATGAGCCACAAATTGGGGTGTGACTCCGTCATGATGAACATATGTTCGGTCTTTGAGATTCGGTAGTGGTTGAGTGATTGTGCTGTGTTGGGATAAGTCCCAATAGTGGTGAGATAACCAGTAAGGAATGGATTAAAAAGGGTATAATTGAGACTTGAGTAATCTTGGATGACGTCCCCTACGTCATGATAATTGGTGGATTTGGGGGAGTTGTTGGCAACTCCAAAATTTGTGCGATTTTATGTTTTTTAATATCCCTAAAAAGTACATAGAAATGATTAAAACTGGAAAAGACGAGGAAAACCATTAGTGGTATAAAGGTAGGAAATTGCAATTGAGAACTTGGAAAATCGAGTGTTGAACCTGTAAAGGTCGGGATGTGCGAACGGACCAATAACGGATTGATTGTGGACACGGGGTTGTCTAAGTGAATTGAGGAGGTAGGAAGTCTAGTGGTTAGACTTGACGTCTTGTTGGGAGCATGTCTGTTTCCAGCATGGTTGGAACCTTAGTGTCGAAGAGAGTTGTGATTGGGGAACGAGAGTGGTGCTCGTTTTTGGTGATTGGTATTCCGAAGTCATTGGGGTTGACTTCTTGCTTTCTGCCCTGGCAGACGTTGAGTGTAGTTACCAGTACGTTGAGCGTGTATTGGTTGGTGGGCCCAGGTGTAATTGCGGGTCATTAGGAGGAGCTACGTATTCGAAATTAGGTAAACGAGATTTCTCATTTTCTGCTTGGTGGCAGACGATGTTGGGGTACATGGCGTGGTGAGTGCAGTGAGTTTTGTTGCATCCACGTAGGATGAGTTTTGACGTCATCATTTTGGATCATCCTTGGTTTTTCCTAGGTGGAATGACAAGGACTGATACAAGGTAATCCGTGAGAATCCGCAGTCTCGACGTGTCTCGTCGTTGACTGATCTGTCTAGTTGTGGGAGTCGGTTGTCGATCGTTGTGGCGATCTAGGATTTTGACGTTATTGTCAGGGACACAGTGTTTATCTGGGTCGTGATCTTGATGATTCAGATAGGGGGAGAGTATATCACTCTTACCATGGTACGTGAGTCGTAAATGACGGGGTTGAACTTGTTTTCGAAGTGGGGCCCGTATGGTATTCTACTCGGGTGAGTAGGTTTTCAAGGTAGTTGAATTTTGTCAACCTTAGACGTGTGGAGGTTGGATTGGCTTCCCTATGAAGTCAATCAAGTGTATTGCACGGGTAACCGGTAGGTTTGATTTTGGTGTGTCTTGGTAAATGTGAATGAGATTTCGGGATTTGGAATCGAATTTCTGGGTGACGATTCAGGATTCGATTTTGGAACTTGAAAGTATATTTCCGGATTTGGGTACGGAATGGTTATTCCAAATGCTAGCTTACGGAATAATGATTTCGGATTCGGATTTGGATGTGAATTAAAATTTGATGTCTGGGCTTGGATCCGGGATTTCTTACGAAATTGCGGATTTGGATTCGGAATTGGAACTAGATGTTGGGTGGAGTTTCGTTTTGTCTCATGCTGGATTGGGCAAACGTACTCCATTATTGGAACGCGTTCGGCTATGACCTAGGTGGTTGTAGTCTGGTTATTAGGTAGATGTGTGTACTTCGTACTTGGTTCGAGGTACAATACCTTGTAGACTTGTGATGTCTAGCTACGGTATACGGGATATACCCGAGGTGTGTTGGTGAACGTGTTGGTAGTCGGATTGGTTCCGATACCATGGGATTGGTTGTGGATCGGACATTACTATGCAATGGGTCGTGGTAATTCCGGTGTGTTTAATTACACACAGGTCGTGTGAAATGTCGGTAAGGGTATTGGTGAGTCGAGTACGTTGGTGGCATGTGTAGCCACAAGTGAGTCTAGTGTCAGTTTTCGACTGACAACAACTGTGTGGTGACAGTTTGTCAGGATGTGTCAACATAGATCGTTGAGTGGGGTCAGCTGACTCCTAGTGGGAGTGGGAAAGGAACCGTCGAGTTGTTGCGTCAACGAGAGGGTTGATTTGACAAGTGGTGTCAAATTCGAAACAAGTAGTTTCAGTCATTCGACGGGGTCGAATGTAGTCGTTGCGTTTTGAGTACCAGTGATACGTTTGGGTATAGACAAGTTTTGTCTAAGTAGTTGGTGTACGGGTGTACACGTGTTGTGTGGTCGATTCCACTTTCCATCAGGGTAATCGAGTTTCGAGAGCGAAACTTTTTAAGGAGGGAAGTACGTTGAGTTTAGATCGGTTGGAATTTCAAGGACGAAATTTATTAAGGAGGGAAGATTGTAACGACACGTCCCGAATTCCGAGATTAGTTTAGTGACTAATCTTGATTAGCGAGGTTGAACGGTGGTTAGTAGGGCGGAATCGGACAAAATGTGCAAAATGACCGTTTTGCCCCTGGTCATGGGCAAAATGTTGACTTTTTGTTCGGGCGGTCGAATGGACTTTGACCGATGACCGTGACGTAGTTCGGGACGTCACGAGTTCATAGACAGGTGGCACGTTCGATTCCGACATTCGTAGAGAAAGTTATGGTGTTCGGAAGTTGAGGGGTATTTTGGTAATTTGGCTTATTAGGGGCCAAATGTTGACTTTCTGACCGGGAGGTCCGATGGGCGACGGCCAAGGACCGTTACGTAGGTATCGTCGATACGAATCCAACGACGGGCGGCATGCCGAAATCGGAGTTACGACGACGAAGTTATGGTCAAGGACGTAGAACGCGATTAACCGAGACTCGGAATAAAATAATAATATAATAATAAAATCTGATTACTTTAATCCAAACCAATCTGGACCCTTGATGAGTGACACATGTCATCATCCCCTTCAATCCTTAAATCAGGGATCTATGTTGGCCATTTAGTTAATTAATTAATTAATCTCCTAAATCCTCACCCTTCATCCTATACCCAGATTTGATCCTAGCCGTTGCTTCATTTTCTTATTTTGTTCTTAAACCATCAGACTCACATTCATTCTCATTTTTCTCTCAAACCCGTGCACCCTCACCCTTCGAACAATCACACCAGACCACATCTCAACCTCAACCCACGCATCAGACACCTCCAGACAGACCCCAGCCACCTCCAGACGACGGCCACCACCACCACGGCCGCCCTGCAAGGCCGGAAACCACCCAGACCCGAGAGGAACCCGATCGGCCCAACAATTGTCCAACCATCCAAACCTTCATATCTGGGCTTGAACAAACGCAGGGACTGGTAAACTGGAACCTTAGGACGACTCAGACCACGACTGGACGGGCCACGGCGGCGACACGGCGGCGGTAAGTCTGAAAAACCGTGAAGACCCGATTTACTTCCCTGCTTCGAAACGCCCGTTTTTGACGTTGAAATTGTTTGTTTGTTTTTGAGACATGTCCTAGGAACCTAGACGACCATTTTGGACCATGAACCACGGCCGGAATCTCGACGAGTCGCCGGAGAGGATGACCTGAGTTCTCAGCCGATTTTCCCGTCAGTTTTCAGGTAGTTTAATCCACCTAAAAATGAGTTTGGATGTCACAGAACCGTAGAGGAGGTTATGACGAGTCCATAGGATCAAACCGCATCAAAAATGGTGGTCTGGAACTCGATCTGTGATCGGGTCAAGCCGCGGGTCGACGGCGACCCGGTTACAGACCCGGTTTCAGAACCCGGTTACTGTAGCATGACGTCATCATTGTTGACCTGAATGTTGACCTGGCGCGTGGGGGCGCGTGAAGGGTATTTTGGGGAAACTTCCAACATGACTTTTAATCTATTCGATGTAACGGACATTTTGGAATTGGTTTCGTGTCGATCGGACACCGTCTCGATAGTGTTCGGGATGTCCGAAGGTTTTAAATCAAGTTTAAAAATAAGTAAAAATTCGGGAAAATTACGGGACTTTGATAGGATGTTAATAATGAGGTTAGTGACCCTCTAATGTGATTTGGACAGGCTTGGGAGTCCCGGTGATAGTGGTGTGGCCCGGGAGGGCCGGTGGCACGCGTATCGAGGCACACGGTTAAAACGGTCTGTGAGTGGACTTTGGTTTTATAAATTCTATGCATGCTTAAATGTTTTATATGGATTATGGTTGTGATTGTGTGATGTTGATTTGGTTGTTGGTAAATTGTACGGTTTCACGTATTTCGAGGCGATTTACGTGCTTGCACGTAAATCGAGGTTTCCGGTTTTACATGGATTTTCCATATTGATGTCTTGGATATAATGTGATGAAATGGTTTTGAAATTGGAAATATAAACTCGGGCTTGAGGCCCACTTGTTTTGGAAATTTCGGACTTGGTGTCCATTTGAGAATCGGGCCGGGGGCCCAGTTGGTTAATGAAATCGGGCCAGGGGCCCAGTTGGTATGAAATCGGGCTGAGACCCATTTGAGTTATATTATCGGGCCAGGGGCCCAGTTGATTTACGAATTCGGGCCGTGGGCCCAGTGGGTTTATAAGTCGGGCTGCGGGCCCAGTTGGTTTACAAATCGGGCCGTGGGCCCAGTGGTCCATAAAATCGGGCATGAGGCCCAGTTGGATAATAAATGTGATTTCGGGTCAGGGACCCTATATTTAATAATTGTGATTTTGGGTCAAGGACCCTAAATGGGATTACGTGGTTTTATGGAAATTTCGGGCAGGGCCCATTGTAATGATGTGATAAAAGGATTTAATAAAACTGTTTTCCATATACCATCTGGATATAAGGATATATGATGGTCTCCTCCAGATGTCTGGGACACTGGGGAAGTCACGGTGCATTGCCTGTGAGGGGTCATTATACGGAGCAGCCGGACCGTATGATGACTCAGGAGCAGGATTGCTATGATTGACGTCAGGGACGTCAGACATCAGGGATGTCAGATATATGGACCCGGAGAGACCCCGGGCAGCACGCGTAGCTTATGAAACCGTGAGATATGACGTCAGGGACGTCTAGCGTCTGGGACGCTAAGCATCTGGGATGCTGGTGATGGTAATGGTAAAATATGGTTTAATGAATAAAATGGCTTATTGGTTGGATATGTGTTATGTGGTAAAAAAAATGGATTATTGGTTATGAAATGGTATGTCGGGTCAGGGACCCTAAATGGTTTCGGATTTTGAATTAATGTTCATTTATGGTAGTGGGTGGTGACCCACATGGTCGTATATGTATGGTGGTGGTATTCCACGGTTTTGGGCTGAGTTCCCACACTTGGTTTTTGGTTAACGGTTTTTGGGCTAAGGCCCTAAGGGCTCGGTTGAGCAAACGTTTTGGTTACTGGTTTTTGGTGGCATGCATACGTTTTTATTGGAGGGCATAAATGTCTTATAAATGTATTTGGTAAACTTATTGGTTTTTGTCCACTCACAGCTTTTGGTTTTAATGCCCTTCAGGTTGATTACGGATGCGATTGTAGCAGAGACTGGGACATTGCACACCTCCTCCATCGGTCCTTGCGCACTCTGGATGGCCCGTTTGGGCAGTAGCTCTTGGTTATCCCTTGTCTGACACCCCTTGTTGGACGGGAGCAGGGCACATTCCACGGTAATCCCGGGGGGATTGGGATGGGTCCTGTCAACTTGGTATCAGAGCCCGGTTACTCTTTTGTGTGCGCAGGTCGAGGGTGTGATGTCTCTTTGGGCTGCAATTCGTTATCAACCTGATAGATAGTTTTTGGGTTTGGATAGTGGATGGAGTGCGATTGGCCCGATACGCCGTGCGTTAATGTGATTCGACCCAAGTGGGGTTGATTGGGGTGAACTGGTATTGTGGGACCGTCGGTTCGGTCATGTAATATTGGATTGTTGTGCTGCTAGGTGCAGCCAGGTTCGGGGAACCTCATGTGAGTAATGGTCTATAATGTGAACCCTTGTGGTGGTTTCTAGTGTGAGGGATGTTGGTTCATCGGAGTTGGCCGATGACCTAGTGGTGGAACCCACATTGAGTTGATGGTAGGATTGGATTTGACGTCTATTCGATGTCAGGACCGCGGGGTCGGTCAGGTTGTGGATTTTATATTACGGAAAACTGTTTGGTTCGGTTGAACCATAGGGTGTGATTGTGGAACCCTAGTGTTAAAAGGTAAACCTTAATTGTGGTTAGTGGATGAGAACTTGTGCTGCGACGAGTGGCTGAGGTCATGAATGACCATGTGGATGGCTCTGGTGAGTCTAGGCAGAACTATGAGATTCGATTTACGGATACGGTTCTGAGATAAATTATGGAATCCCTTGTTGAATCGGGTATTGGTGTGATGTGTGGATGTGGATCTCGATAGCAATGACAGTTGGTCGGTAGTCATATGGAGATGACTGGCTATCAAGGGAAATCAGTGTGGTCATAATACTTGGGGACGTTCAGGGAACGTTCATTTTCCTGATGTGGATTGTCAGAATAGTGGTACCCATAGTCGTGAGGTACGGGATCGTCGTTCGGTATGAACGGAGATCCAGGATTGTCGTATTTGCACACGGTGTGCAAGTATGGATGTTTGCGGGTTGGAACTTTTGTGCTGATGCTAGTATGGATGCCTGTGTGCTGATACTAGTGTTGTTGGTAGTGTGTTGGTGCTGGTACTAGCGCTGGTGCTAGTGTCGGTAATGGTGTTGACGATGAGCCACAAATTGGGGTGTGACTCCGTCATGATGAACATATGTTCGGTCTTTGAGATTCGGTAGTGGTTGAGTGATTGTGCTGTGTTGGGATAAGTCCCAATAGTGGTGAGATAACCAGTAAGGAATGGATTAAAAAGGGTATAATTGAGACTTGAGTAATCTTGGGATGACGTCCCCTACGTCATGATAATTGGTGGATTTGGGGGAGTTGTTGGCAACTCCAAAATTTGTGCGATTTTATGTTTTTTAATATCCCTAAAAAGTACATAGAAATGATTAAAACTGGAAAAGACGAGGAAAACCATTAGTGGTATAAAGGTAGGAAATTGCAATTGAGAACTTGGAAAATCGAGTGTTGAACCTGTAAAGGTCGGGATGTGCGAACGGACCAATAACGGATTGATTGTGGACACGGGGTTGTCTAAGTGAATTGAGGAGGTAGGAAGTCTAGTGGTTAGACTTGACGTCTTGTTGGGAGCATGTCTGTTTCCAGCATGGTTGGAACCTTAGTGTCGAAGAGAGTTGTGATTGGGGAACGAGAGTGGTGCTCGTTTTTGGTGATTGGTATTCCGAAGTCATTGGGGTTGACTTCTTGCTTTCTGCCCTGGCAGACGTTGAGTGTAGTTACCAGTACGTTGAGCGTGTATTGGTTGGTGGGCCCAGGTGTAATTGCGGGTCATTAGGAGGAGCTACGTATTCGAAATTAGGTAAACGAGATTTCTCATTTTCTGCTTGGTGGCAGACGATGTTGGGGTACATGGCGTGGTGAGTGCAGTGAGTTTTGTTGCATCCACGTAGGATGAGTTTTGACGTCATCATTTTGGATCATCCTTGGTTTTTCCTAGGTGGAATGACAAGGACTGATACAAGGTAATCCGTGAGAATCCGCAGTCTCGACGTGTCTCGTCGTTGACTGATCTGTCTAGTTGTGGGAGTCGGTTGTCGATCGTTGTGGCGATCTAGGATTTTGACGTTATTGTCAGGGACACAGTGTTTATCTGGGTCGTGATCTTGA
This sequence comes from Prinsepia uniflora, assembly GCA_032719365.1. Taxonomy (NCBI): domain Eukaryota; kingdom Viridiplantae; phylum Streptophyta; class Magnoliopsida; order Rosales; family Rosaceae; genus Prinsepia; species Prinsepia uniflora. Next base: position 37,291,489 of record CM064872.1, read on the forward strand.
TGATTCAGATAGGGGGAGAGTATATCACTCTTACCATGGTACGTGAGTCGTAAATGACGGGGTTGAACTTGTTTTCGAAGTGGGGCCCGTATGGTATTCTACTCGGGTGAGTAGGTTTTCAAGGTAGTTGAATTTTGTCAACCTTAGACGTGTGGAGGTTGGATTGGCTTCCCTATGAAGTCAATCAAGTGTATTGCACGGGTAACCGGTAGGTTTGATTTTGGTGTGTCTTGGTAAATGTGAATGAGATTTCGGGATTTGGAATCGAATTTCTGGGTGACGATTCAGGATTCGATTTTGGAACTTGAAAGTATATTTCCGGATTTGGGTACGGAATGGTTATTCCAAATGCTAGCTTACGGAATAATGATTTCGGATTCGGATTTGGATGTGAATTAAAATTTGATGTCTGGGCTTGGATCCGGGATTTCTTACGAAATTGCGGATTTGGATTCGGAATTGGAACTAGATGTTGGGTGGAGTTTCGTTTTGTCTCATGCTGGATTGGGCAAACGTACTCCATTATTGGAACGCGTTCGGCTATGACCTAGGTGGTTGTAGTCTGGTTATTAGGTAGATGTGTGTACTTCGTACTTGGTTCGAGGTACAATACCTTGTAGACTTGTGATGTCTAGCTACGGTATACGGGATATACCCGAGGTGTGTTGGTGAACGTGTTGGTAGTCGGATTGGTTCCGATACCATGGGATTGGTTGTGGATCGGACATTACTATGCAATGGGTCGTGGTAATTCCGGTGTGTTTAATTACACACAGGTCGTGTGAAATGTCGGTAAGGGTATTGGTGAGTCGAGTACGTTGGTGGCATGTGTAGCCACAAGTGAGTCTAGTGTCAGTTTTCGACTGACAACAACTGTGTGGTGACAGTTTGTCAGGATGTGTCAACATAGATCGTTGAGTGGGGTCAGCTGACTCCTAGTGGGAGTGGGAAAGGAACCGTCGAGTTGTTGCGTCAACGAGAGGGTTGATTTGACAAGTGGTGTCAAATTCGAAACAAGTAGTTTCAGTCATTCGACGGGGTCGAATGTAGTCGTTGCGTTTTGAGTACCAGTGATACGTTTGGGTATAGACAAGTTTTGTCTAAGTAGTTGGTGTACGGGTGTACACGTGTTGTGTGGTCGATTCCACTTTCCATCAGGGTAATCGAGTTTCGAGAGCGAAACTTTTTAAGGAGGGAAGTACGTTGAGTTTAGATCGGTTGGAATTTCAAGGACGAAATTTATTAAGGAGGGAAGATTGTAACGACACGTCCCGAATTCCGAGATTAGTTTAGTGACTAATCTTGATTAGCGAGGTTGAACGGTGGTTAGTAGGGCGGAATCGGACAAAATGTGCAAAATGACCGTTTTGCCCCTGGTCATGGGCAAAATGTTGACTTTTTGTTCGGGCGGTCGAATGGACTTTGACCGATGACCGTGACGTAGTTCGGGACGTCACGAGTTCATAGACAGGTGGCACGTTCGATTCCGACATTCGTAGAGAAAGTTATGGTGTTCGGAAGTTGAGGGGTATTTTGGTAATTTGGCTTATTAGGGGCCAAATGTTGACTTTCTGACCGGGAGGTCCGATGGGCGACGGCCAAGGACCGTTACGTAGGTATCGTCGATACGAATCCAACGACGGGCGGCATGCCGAAATCGGAGTTACGACGACGAAGTTATGGTCAAGGACGTAGAACGCGATTAACCGAGACTCGGAATAAAATAATAATATAATAATAAAATCTGATTACTTTAATCCAAACCAATCTGGACCCTTGATGAGTGACACATGTCATCATCCCCTTCAATCCTTAAATCAGGGATCTATGTTGGCCATTTAGTTAATTAATTAATTAATCTCCTTAAATCCTCACCCTTCATCCTATACCCAGATTTGATCCTAGCCGTTGCTTCATTTTCTTATTTTGTTCTTAAACCATCAGACTCACATTCATTCTCATTTTTCTCTCAAACCCGTGCACCCTCACCCTTCGAACAATCACACCAGACCACATCTCAACCTCAACCCACGCATCAGACACCTCCAGACAGACCCCAGCCACCTCCAGACGACGGCCACCACCACCACGGCCGCCCTGCAAGGCCGGAAACCACCCAGACCCGAGAGGAACCCGATCGGCCCAACAATTGTCCAACCATCCAAACCTTCATATCTGGGCTTGAACAAACGCAGGGACTGGTAAACTGGAACCTTAGGACGACTCAGACCACGACTGGACGGGCCACGGCGGCGACACGGCGGCGGTAAGTCTGAAAAACTGTGAAGACCCGATTTACTTCCCTGCTTCGAAACGCCCGTTTTTGACGTTGAAATTGTTTGTTTGTTTTTGAGACATGTCCTAGGAACCTAGACGACCATTTTGGACCATGAACCACGGCCGGAATCTCGACGAGTCGCCGGAGAGGATGACCTGAGTTCTCAGCCGATTTTCCCGTCAGTTTTCAGGTAGTTTAATCCACCTAAAAATGAGTTTGGATGTCACAGAACCGTAGAGGAGGTTATGACGAGTCCATAGGATCAAACCGCATCAAAAATGGTGGTCTGGAACTCGATCTGTGATCGGGTCAAGCCGCGGGTCGACGGCGACCCGGTTACAGACCCGGTTTCAGAACCCGGTTACTGTAGCATGACGTCATCATTGTTGACCTGAATGTTGACCTGGCGCGTGGGGGCGCGTGAAGGGTATTTTGGGGAAACTTCCAACATGACTTTTAATCTATTCGATGTAACGGACATTTTGGAATTGGTTTCGTGTCGATCGGACACCGTCTCGATAGTGTTCGGGATGTCCGAAGGTTTTAAATCAAGTTTAAAAATAAGTAAAAATTCGGGAAAATTACGGGACTTTGATAGGATGTTAATAATGAGGTTAGTGACCCTCTAATGTGATTTGGACAGGCTTGGGAGTCCCGGTGATAGTGGTGTGGCCCGGGAGGGCCGGTGGCACGCGTATCGAGGCACACGGTTAAAACGGTCTGTGAGTGGACTTTGGTTTTATAAATTCTATGCATGCTTAAATGTTTTATATGGATTATGGTTGTGATTGTGTGATGTTGATTTGGTTGTTGGTAAATTGTACGGTTTCACGTATTTCGAGGCGATTTACGTGCTTGCACGTAAATCGAGGTTTCCGGTTTTACATGGATTTTCCATATTGATGTCTTGGATATAATGTGATGAAATGGTTTTGAAATTGGAAATATAAACTCGGGCTTGAGGCCCACTTGTTTTGGAAATTTCGGACTTGGTGTCCATTTGAGAATCGGGCCGGGGGCCCAGTTGGTTAATGAAATCGGGCCAGGGGCCCAGTTGGTATGAAATCGGGCTGAGACCCATTTGAGTTATATTATCGGGCCAGGGGCCCAGTTGATTTACGAATTCGGGCCGTGGGCCCAGTGGGTTTATAAGTCGGGCTGCGGGCCCAGTTGGTTTACAAATCGGGCCGTGGGCCCAGTGGTCCATAAAATCGGGCATGAGGCCCAGTTGGATAATAAATGTGATTTCGGGTCAGGGACCCTATATTTAATAATTGTGATTTTGGGTCAAGGACCCTAAATGGGATTACGTGGTTTTATGGAAATTTCGGGCAGGGCCCATTATAATGATGTGATAAAAGGATTTAATAAAACTGTTTTCCATATACCATCTGGATATAAGGATATATGATGGTCTCCTCCAGATGTCTGGGACACTGGGGAAGTCACGGTGCATTGCCTGTGAGGGGTCATTATACGGAGCAGCCGGACCGTATGATGACTCAGGAGCAGGATTGCTATGATTGACGTCAGGGACGTCAGACATCAGGGATGTCAGATATATGGACCCGGAGAGACCCCGGGCAGCACGCGTAGCTTATGAAACCGTGAGATATGACGTCAGGGACGTCTAGCGTCTGGGACGCTAAGCATCTGGGATGCTGGTGATGGTAATGGTAAAATATGGTTTAATGAATAAAATGGCTTATTGGTTGGATATGTGTTATGTGGTAAAAAAAATGGATTATTGGTTATGAAATGGTATGTCGGGTCAGGGACCCTAAATGGTTTCGGATTTTGAATTAATGTTCATTTATGGTAGTGGGTGGTGACCCACATGGTCGTATATGTATGGTGGTGGTATTCCACGGTTTTGGGCTGAGTTCCCACACTTGGTTTTTGGTTAACGGTTTTTGGGCTAAGGCCCTAAGGGCTCGGTTGAGCAAACGTTTTGGTTACTGGTTTTTGGTGGCATGCATACGTTTTTATTGGAGGGCATAAATGTCTTATAAATGTATTTGGTAAACTTATTGGTTTTTGTCCACTCACAGCTTTTGGTTTTAATGCCCTTCAGGTTGATTACGGATGCGATTGTAGCAGAGACTGGGACATTGCACACCTCCTCCATCGGTCCTTGCGCACTCTGGATGGCCCGTTTGGGCAGTAGCTCTTGGTTATCCCTTGTCTGACACCCCTTGTTGGACGGGAGCAGGGCACATTCCACGGTAATCCCGGGGGGATTGGGATGGGTCCTGTCATTTCTCACCGTCCACCTGAACCAACCCACCGGAGGAGCACCGAGCGGTCAGGGCAGGGTGACCGACGGGACGGAAAATCCCAAGAACCACCCCGCTGGAGGGACGCCGAGCGGTCAAGGCTGGTCGGTCAACCGGAGAGACACCAATCGGTCAAGCCCAGTCGGCCACCGGACAAGTAGCTATCAACGCCCGCCAAGTGGGAGGGATGCCGACCGGTCATGCCTGATCGGGTACGACCATGCACCGAGAGATAATCGGCGGGCAGAACAGATGGACTGAGGGGAAAAACAGTAGTCTAGGACCGATTCGCTCGTCCAACACCTAATGGACCGAGTCCGGACACTCAAAGTCGGGACAGCCCGGATAGCAAGACCAGCCTGGTCGAAAACCAGCCCGGGCCCCTTTACAGAACGAATCAACCAGTTCAGGGTCAATCTTGAGATAAAGCCCCTAAAAATCCCCCTTTACACTGGGAAGGACGACCCATGGAATCACCTGAACAACTTTTACTCGACCATTGCTCTCAAAAACCTCGCGGATGAGGAACAATGCCTCATCTTCAGTTCCACGCTGATTGAGGCTGCGATCAATTGGTTTTACAAGCTGGAGTCTGGGTCCATCGACTCTTTTGAGCAGCGCACCTCCACCTTCATGAACCAGTTGATGATACAGACTGATCGCCTGTCTTCGGCCGAAGATCTCTTCCAGCTCAAACAAGGCGAACATGAACCACTGCAGCGGTACGCAGCAAGATTCAGCCACGAATACTCTCAGGGCGCGGAGACGGATGACCGAGCAGCCTTCACGGCCTTCAAGGGTGGCCTCCGAGACTCCCCCTTCAGGTACGCAACTCACACCCAAGGTTGGACAACTTATAATGAAATTATGAAACAGGCGGCGGTCCACGCCAAAGCTGAAACGCTGAGCCAAAAGTCCAACGCTGCTAATGCATATCAACCTCCCCGGGCCGACTAGGTGAAAACATACACACAGAGCATCCCGGAACAGTAGGGTTCAGCACAGCGCCTACAGGAGTAGGGGCAATAGAGCTATGGGGGAAAACGGAAAGACTACCTGTAACGACCCGTCCCGAGAGCTGGGATTAGTAAAGTGATTAGTAACGGATTAGTGAGTCTAATTGGTGTTTAGTTGGCTACTTTCAGGTCCGATAGCGTAGAATGACGATTTTGCCCCTAGTTTGGGTAAAAAGTTGATTTTTAGTTCGGACGGTCAATTGGACATTGACCGATGACCGTGACATAGTTCGGGACGTCACGAGTTCGTAGACAGGTGGCACGCCCGATTCCGACATCCGAGGAGGAAGTTATGATGTTCGGAAGGTTGAGGGCACTTTCGTAATTTGGTTAAAATAGGGGGAAAACGTTGACTTTCTGGTAGACTGGTCATTTTCACGTAGGCCGAGGATCGTTAGGTAGATCCCGTCGTCCTGAGTTCAACGACAGGCGGCATGCCTTCATCGGACGACGGACGAGCAAGATATAGGTCTAGAACGGCAAGGGCAAAACGGTAATTTTGACTCACAAGTAGGGGCACATTGGTCTTATGGTGCATTGGGATTTGTGCAATTTGGATCAGGACAAGTGTGCAGGTGCAAGTGGATATTTGTGAGAGGGCTGAGGGGATGGTGACACGTGGGGTTGCTCTAGTGGGTTCTAGGCGTGTGCGCGGTTCCAATTAAACGGGCCGTGTGTGTGTGTGTGTGTGTTTGTGTAATCGTGTTCGAAGAGAAAAACAGGGATTTAGATTAAGTGAGGAGGTGATCGAATTGCAGGGAGAGAGTGAGTTTCTGAGAGTGAAGGAGTGTGATCAGAAGTGTTTGAGATGAAGGGAGTGTCTGGGGACGTTTGGAAGGTCGAGGGGGTAGTGTGAGGGTTGGAGTTCTCAGGAAAAACAAAGAGAGTTGAAGTGGTGGTGTTGCGGAGTTGCGATCAAACCCGTGGATTGAAGCTGTGGCGGTGTTCAGAGGCTTGAGGGGGAGTCTAGTGAGCACGGTGGAGCTCACGGCAGCGACCGGGAGGCAGGTAATTTCTCTTTTCCTCTGCTTGCTCTGTTTTTCCCGTTTGGTTCAAACGTTGAGTCGTGAGGCTAGGGGTTGAGTCGAGGTGTCTATTAGGTCCTAATCGATTCCTTAGGTCCTTAGGAACCTGCTAACATCGAAGCCGTGATGGGGGGTGGCACGAGTGGCTGAATGGAAGAACAGAGGTTTTGGTTGGTCACGGGTTCGAGCTAGGGACGATGGGTTAGAGGTAGGATTGTGGTGTTTTGAGTAGGGGAATAGGTTGCTGGGTTGAGGACGAAGAGGTTGGTGGAAAGAGGGAATAAATGGTGGACGGACGGTGGAGAACCGGTCACGCTGGTTCGGTTTGGCTGAACCGGTCTGGACCGTTTGAACAGAGGTTGACGATGACATTGTAGCAGGCGCGTGAGGCCCACGCGCAGCCACTTTGGGCGGCACGTGGGGGCGCGTGCGGTGGTTTTTGGGGAAACTTCCAACTAGGTTTTTTGTAACGACCCGTCCCAAATTCCATGATTAGATTAGTGACTAATCACGATTAGTGAGGCTAATCCGTGATTAGTAGAGCGAAATCAGACGAACGATGCGAAATGACCGTTTTGCCCCTGGTGGTGGCAAAACGTTGACTTTTCATTCGGGTGGTCAAATGGACTTTGACCGATGACCGTGACGTAGATCGTGACGTCACGAGTTCATAGGCAGGTGGCACGTTCAATTCCAACGTTCGAGGAGGACGTTATGACGTTCGGAAACCTAAGGGCATTTTGGTAATTTGGGTGAATAGGAGGTCAAAAGTTGAATTTTTGACCGAGAGGTCCGATGGCAGAGGGCCGAAGACCGTTACGTAGATAAGGACGATACGAATCCGTAGACAGGCAGCACGTCGAATTTGGACGTTCGACGGTGAAGTTACGGTTCACGAAAGTTTCGGGATACTATTCCCGGTGACAGGTTTTACGAGACAAAAAGTGCAGTTTTGTCTCTAGTGGGCCCAGATATTTGTCCTGATTCCAATGGATGAGTGACAAGTGTCACCCATCCAATGGACACCCAAATTGATTCATGCACCGTGCTTTCCATTCCATTTTCTCCATTTCAAAACCATCTTCCCCGATCTCATTTTCTCACCATTTCTCTCCATCTCTGTGCAAACCAAAACCCATCCATTTCAACCAGGACTGAGACCAGAGAGTGGGGAGGATGTTGGAAGCAGTGGCCGGCCCAGGAAGGCGCCGCCGTGGGCGGTGGAGCCACGAACCCGTGCGGGTGCACGGTACGGCCATTTTTCCCCTTTTAATTGATTTCGACATTATGATTGCTACTAGTTGATTAGGATGAGTTTATTGAGGTTGTAGGAAGGTGTAGAGGGTGTTTTGGACGGCGGTGAAGGGCTGAGCAGCCCTGGGTGCAATCGGGAAAATTGAACCGTGAGGTTCAAAATTGAACCGTGGATTTTCGTGGGTTTTAGGGATTCTAATTAATTGAGTTAGGTTCCTAGGACGATTATGGGAAGGTTAGGATTGATTAGGATTGAAAACGGTGAAAAACTGGGCCGGAATGAGCCTGGACCGGTTACGCCGGTCCAGTTGCAGGGGTTGGACCAAACCAGCCGGCCCGGACCAGCTGTGCGAGGTTGAAGGTGGTGACGTGGCGTGATGAGGTGGCACCTATCAGATTATCAGGTGACGTGGACCACTCATCAGTCAACACGTGTCACATGTCAGTGCACAGTCAGCACTAACATGTCAGTGACGTGGCCCAATCAGGGGCTGACACGTGGCACAGACGTGGACCAGTGCCGTGATGACACGTGGCACATGTCAGACTACCACGTGGCACTGACAGCACAATGACATGGACCAATGGGAGCATGACACGTGGCACAGACGTGGACCAGTGCCGTGATGACACGTGGCACATGTCAGACTGCCACGTGGCACTGACAGCACAGTGACATGGACCCATGGGAGCGTGACACGTGGCACAGACGTGGACCAGTGCTGTGATGACACGTGGCATATGTCAGACTGCCACGTGGCACTGACAGCACAATGACATGGACCAATGTGAGCGTGACACGTGGCACCTGTAAGAGTCTGACATGTCAGACCTGACAGCTGTCAGATGACGTCAGCAGTGACGTCAGCAGGTACTGTAGCAGCGTTGACCCACGCGTTGACCAGGCGCATGTGGGCGCGTGTGAACAGTATTTTGAGTGGGCCTGTATGGACTTGTATAGGTTAGTAGTACGGGGCACGTTGACTTTTCCGGGAAAGTTTAGGGTTTTTAATATGGACTTGTATAGGTTAGTAGTAACCTTTGGATATGGTTTGGACAGGTCAGGATTATCTGGAGAGGTCGGATTGGCTCGGGAGAGCCGTATGGCACGCAAATCGAGGCGGCAGCTCGGATGGTCTGTGAGTGGACCTTGTTTTCTAAATTGGTGCATGCATAAATGTTTATTATATGTTTTAAATGCTTATTTGTAATGCCATGGTTGCATTCGTACGTGGTTACGTATAAGCACGTATTTCGAGGTTTCGGCCTTATACGGTGCTTATACGGGTCTGTATTTCTTTATTGGTTTTAATGAAATGGTTTTGGATTTCTAAAAGGATAAACTCGGGTATGAGACCCCTTTAGTTTTGTCTCGGGCATATGACCTCAGATTTCGGGCACGGTGCCCAGCTGATGTCATATGTTCGGGCACGAGACCCAGTTATTTTAAGGTATATGATTTCGGGTCAGGGACCCTAAATGGATTTCCAAGTTCATGACGGTTTATGGGAACCGGCATGAACTCTGGAAAGGTCATTGTGGTCCATGACGGTTTATGGGAACCAGCATGAACCTTTGTCAGGTCATTCTGGTTCTTGACGGTTTATGGGGACCGGCATGAACCCTGGTTATGTTATTACGGTACATGACGGTTTATGGGAACCGGCATGTTACCTGGTTATGTTATTACGGTACATGACGGTTTATGGGAACCGGCATGTTACCTTGGTTATGGATATTATGGATCATGACGGTTCAGGGGAACCGGGCATGGATATTATGTTATGTATATATATGTTCATCTACCATCCTTTACTTCTATTATCTCCTCTAGGGAGGGTCGTTGGCCTGGGTGGACCCCGGAGTAGTCACGGAGCACCGACTGAGTGGAGTCACCCCTCAGTTGGGTTCCTTACTCTCAGGAAGGCTATGATTACTATTACCTCGGGTAGGGTCAGTGGTCTGCGGACATTGATCTTGACTTTGAGAAGACTCGGATTGAGACCTGGGTAACACGCGCGTAGCTTGGAAACCGTGACAGGATTGGTTGTGTGAAATATATATATATATATATATATATGATGTATGTTATATGTTGTATGATGTGCGTTTACACAGGTTTTGGGCAGTGGCCCGTATGGTTAGTTTCTTATGATTTGGGCTGAATCCCTTATGGATTTGGGCAGTGGCCCGTGTACTTGATTTCATTATGGTTTTCTGGACAAATGGTTTTCGAATGCATGCATGCTTTTTAGTGAAGGGTATAAATGTCTTCTTGTTAAAATGTTTTTATAAACTCTTGTTTTGTCCACTCACAGCTTTTAATGTTTTGACTGCCCTTCAGGTTGACATCATATTGTGGACTGTAGCAGAGACCGAGATATCACATACCTCCTCCGAATCCTGGCGTACTCTGATATCCCGGGAGGGCAAAGGTCGGAAATATCCCTTGTCTGACACTTCGTGTCAGACGGGAGCAGGGTCATCCCGCACTAATCCCGGGGGGGATTGGGATGGGTCTTGTCAATGTGGTATCAGAGCGTAGGATTGCTTATCAGAGCGGGGTTGTCTCTATTCGAGCAACCGTGGAGCTCTTGGAGTATGTACACAGGTCGAGGATGTGATATCTCAATGGGCTACAGTTCGTGATCAACCTGATAGTTGGGGTGCCGATACGATAGTTAGTAGGATTGGATCGTGGAACGTCTTGGTTCGACATTCGATGCCGGGGTTGCCATAGTTCTGTCGTGGATGACAGTGTGGGACCCTACAAACGGATAAACGTATTCGTATTTTGGAGTGTGATCGTGAGACGGTTAGTTGGGATCATCTTTCACGATGTCGTAGGATCGATTTGAGTACAGTTCGGAATTTTGACCATCGGTTGGTCAAGTTAGGGATTACGTTGCTGCTGGCGGTTAGCAGTCGAGTTCGGGGAACTCTGGTTGAACTTATGGCAGTTGGCAGCCGGATTCGGGGAATCCTGGTTAGACTTACGGTATGCTTGGATTGACGTATTTACGATGTCGGGACCGCGGGGTCTTTCAGATCGTGGATTTTACTGCTTTTCGCAGTTGGGTTCAGGGGAACCCTAGGCATGGTCATGGAATCCGGTGAGTTGGCGAGTGGTGTGACTTTGACGACTATTCGGAATTGGGTTTGTTAGTCGGTCTAGTCATGTCAGCTTTTGTTGGGACTACCTTTTGCAGTCGAGGTTGTACTTATCGGTTAGACCTAGTTGGTTGTTGTGCTACTTAGTTGTGGTTTGGTACAACTAAGGTCGCGGGTGACCTGGTAGGCGACATTGGTTTAGTCGAGTTACGATTGGTTAGAGTTGGTTGGACAAGTTACCAGGGTTGGTACTTGTCGATGGAATCCCGGAGCGGGGATACCGAGTAGTTGGTACAGGCGGTTGATTCCGTTGGATGCGGAGTCTGGATAGTGATGTTTGGTAGTTAGGTCTGCATGAGTTTTTGGCAGGCGCTACTACCGAGAGTGGTTGTAGTTACGATTGTTGGGAATCGGGGACGTTCAGGGGACGTTTCCTTTTCTCGTGTGGGTTGTCAGGATGACTGTACCCAGAGTTGTTGAGTACGACGGAGACGAAGTTTCTCCTATTCGAGCAGAGGTACGGGATCGTCGTTCAGTATGAGCGGAGATCCAGGGTTGTCAGTTTTGCACATGTGCCGATGCTGATATTGATACTAGTGTTGATGATAGTGCGTTGGCGCTGGTACTAGCGCTGGTTGTCAGGACCCACCCCGGTTTCACCCCGAAACCCGAGGTAAATCCCGCTCTCGTCTGACTCCCCGACACAACACCCAAGTAACACTCACTCAAGCCCAGTCAGACGCAGGAGTAATTAAATAAAATATTCCAAAGTTATCGTTTACAGAGCATAGTACGAAATATAAGGAAAATAAAAACTAAGAAAGTACACGCACACGGAAGACTTATACTATTCCGGGATCCCTCACGTCACTTCTATGCCTCGGATACTGCCTCGACGTCAAGACCCCGCACTAGCTCCACAACCTGGAGGGCAAGTTAAAATCAAAAGGTGTGAGTGGACCATAATCAAAGAAAAGTTCTAAAACCATTTATCAGAAAACCGAATTTAACCTTCCGTTTTGAAAACCGCATGCATAACCAACAGCTAATAACACAGGTCTAACTCAATTCTCATAAAACAGCATAAGAAACAGAAACACTATAAAACAGGTATGGAAGTCATGGCATGAGTATCAAAACCCGTATCATAAACCATAAAGCTTAAATCATTATTTCCCGATCAAACCTGCTGGACCTATTCGAGTCTTTAAACTCAATCCAGGCCTTAATCATATCCGAGTCTTTAAACTCAAGGCCTACAGGGGGAAAATCAATATATCCGAGTCTTTAAACTCCCGAGTCTTTAAACTCAATCCGGGTCTTTAAACCCAATCCGGCCGGTCCCCCGTCACATATATCCGGGTCTTTAAACCCAATATCCAGATCCAGCAAATCCAATCCCAAAACCATTTGAAAACCATTTACCAATCCACATCCAAACCCGAATCCGAAACCACTGGTCCGATGCCCTTCCGGCATCCAGAACCGTCATTCCGAACCCAAATCCGGAATCCACTTTCCAACTTTAAATCCAGACTCCGCTTTCCGAAAATCATTTAATTACTAAATCATGTTTCAAAATTCCTTTGTAAGCAATCAAACTAGTTATCCTTTAAAAATCCCAAAACCCTGGCATTTTACTCAGAAATCGACATTTTTCGTAAAACGTGCCAAATACCGTATTTCCTCGCAAAACGTGCCATAATGTAAAACCAACCAAACATATTCAATAAACATAGAATCATAATCAAAATCATAAAACAATTATAGAAAACAGTTATGCATGCTCAAGTTTAAGGAAAAAGGTTCACTCACAGTACTGAGCCCTACTCGCGTCCCGAAAGTCCAGCACGTTCCTCGGCTTCCTCGGGAAATCCCGATCCTGCCTCCTGTTGCCGCCGTGAGCTCCTCCGGGGCTGGTCGACTCCACACAGCCCTCACGACACCACCGCGATCTTAGTTGCACCGTACACGGCCACCGCACCACCACAAGCCCTCAGTCTTCTCTGTTTCCTCTGGTTGTCCCCATGAGCTCTCAACTCACACACACCACGATTCCTCACCTCCCAACCTTCTCACTAGTTCCCTCTCACTCTCCGATCACCCTCACACACTCACAACTCATCAGCACACACCATCACCCTCGATCACCCCTCAATTTCCCTCACAATCTCCCTCTGTTTTCTGAACCAACACGAACACACACACACACACGGGTGCACCCCAATTATTTGGGCCGTGCACACACTCGAACTCACCAGAAGCCACTCCACCTGAAACACGTGTCATCAATCCTCCTCACTCTCTCACCAATTGGCTCCATCCCAGCCGTCCGTTTCCTTTCTCTGTGCACCAATCCCAATGTGCAGAAAGACCAAATTACCTTTCCTTTAACTCATTTTTACGGTTTTGCCACTAACTTCCTAGACCCGTAACTTTCACCTCGTAAGTCCGATGAATACGTGCCGCCTGTCATCGAACTCAGAACGACAAGAACTATCTAACCATCCTAGGTCAACGTACCAAAACTCGATTCTACAAAAAGTCAACTATTCCCCCTATGTTACCAAAATTACGGTTAGGCTCTCAACCTTCCGAACATCACAACTTCCTCCTCAGATGTCGGAATCGGACGTGCCACCTGCCTATGGATTCATGACGTCCTAAACTACGTCCTGGTCACTGGTCAAAGTCCATCGGACCTCCCAAACGAAAAGTCAACGTTTTTGCCCGAACTAGGGGCAAAATCGTCATTCTACACTTACGGACCTATCGGGACCACCTAACCGCCGATTAACCTCACTAATCACACCTTAACCACTCTACTTATCCCGGCTCTCGGGACGGGTTGTTACACTGGTGCTGGTGCCGGTGATTGTGATGACGTGAGTCATGAGTAGGGATGTGACTTCGTTGAGATGGGCATGTGATCAGTTTCCCTGGTCCATAGTGGATCTCAGATAGAGTTAAATTGGTTAGGGGACACGTGGTTGATGTCCGAGTATGTTGTTTCCAATCTTGTTGGAACTTCGGAATCGCAAGAGGTTACGATTGAGGTGACGAATCGAATGCGGGTTTTCCGCATTAGTATTGGGTATTTCGACGTCGTTTTGGGTGACTTCTCAGGTTCTACCATGGTAGATGGTGGTAGATGCGGTAGATGTTGTTGGTTGCCACTAATACACTGATCGTGTATTGGTTGGTGGACCCGGATTTGATTGGGTCATCAAGTGGAGTTGAGTATATCGAAGTTTGGTGACCGAGATTTCTCATCTTCTACTTGGTGGCAGACGATGTTGGATTACGTGATGTGGTGAATGCAATGAGTTTTGGTTGCATTCACGTAGGTTGAGTTTTGATGTCATCGTATTGGAATTATTCTTGATTTTCCTAGGTGGAATGCCAAGGATCGATACGAGGTATTCAGTAAGAACCCACAGTCTCGGCGTGTCTCGTCGTTGACTAATCTGTTTAGATGTGGGAATTGGTTTAGGACTTTAGGTATCGTTATGGATCTGGATCGTGATTTTGATGATCCAGATAGGTGGAGAGTTTATCACTCTTACCTGGACGTTTGAGTTGAGGATGTTGGGACTGAACTTCTTTTCGAGGTAAATCCCGTATGGTATATTACTCAGGGGAGTAGGTGTCTGACGAGGTCGGATTTTGTCTGACCTAGTGTTGTGTTGATGTTGGGATTGACTTCCCTATGAAGTCAATCGATGGTAATGTGGTAATCGGTGGAGCAGGTATCCGATAGGTTCGGATATGGTGCGTCTCGGTAGACGAGAATGAGATTTCAGGTTTTGGAATCAGATTTCTAGATGACGATTCAGGATTTGATTTTGGAACTTGAAAAAGGATTTCTGGATTTGGGTTTTGGAATCGGATTATGGATGACGATTCAGGATTTGATTCTAGAGCTCGACTGTGGATTTTCTTTTATGGATTTGGGCTCGGAATGGTCATTCCTAATACTAGTTTACGGAATGATGATTTTGGATTCGAATTTGGGAAATGGATAGGGATATGATTTCTGAGTTTGGATTCGGGATTTCTTACGAAGTTGCGGATTCAGATTCGGATTTGGAAATGGATAATGGGTTGGAGTTTTGATTTGTCTAATATTGGATTGGACAAATGGACTATATAGTAGAAACGTGATTAGCTACAACCTAGGTGGTTGTAAGCTGATTGATGGGTAGATGTATGTACCTTGTACGTTGTTCGAGGTACGTTACCGGGCAGACTTATGACGCCTGGAGACGGTATATAGGTTATACCAGAGGTATGTTGGTGAGCGTGTTGGTAGTCGGATTGGTTCCGATACCAATGGATTAGTCGAGGTTGTGAACTAGGCATTAGATACTGTGCATTGGGTCATGGTATTTCTGATGGGTCTAGTTACACACAAGTCGAGTGAAATGCTTGTGGTTAGTGTAACCACGAGTGTGTGTCATATCAGTTTGCGACTGACGACTGTTAAGTGGTGACAGTTTGTCGGAAGTGTCAGCGTGGATGACTCCCAATGGGAGCAGACATCAGGATAGATTGGTTAGTGAGAAAGGGAACCGTTGAGTTGGTTGTGTCAACGAAAACGGTAGATTTGACAAGTGGTGTCGATTAGGAGCGTATGATTACTGGCATTCGACGTGGTCGAGTGTAGTCGATGCGACGCAAGTGTTAGTGTCACGTCTGGTTGCAGACGAGTTTTGTTCCTGTTAGTTGGTGTACGAGTGTACGCGTGTTGCGAGGTAGATTGAACTTTCCATGAGGTGGTTGTAGAATCAGGATAGTTGGAGTTTCGAGAATGAAACTAATTAAGGAGGGAAGAACGGTTGGAATTAGGTCGGTTGGAATTTCGAGGACGAAATTAATTAAGGAGGGAAGGTTGTAACGACCCGTCCCAAATTTCATGATTAGATTAGTGACTAATCACGATTAGTGAGGCTAATCCGTGATTAGTAGAGCGAAATCGGACGAACGATGCGAAATGACCGTTTTGCCCCTAGTGGTGGCAAAACGTTAACTTTTCATTCAGTCGGTCAAATGGACTTTGACCGATGACCGTGACGTAGTTCGTGACGTCACAAGTTCATAGGCAGGTGGCACGTTCAATTCCGACGTTCGAGGAGGAAGTTATGACGTTCAGAAACCCAAGGGCATTTTGGTAATTTGGGTGAATAGGAGGTCAAAAGTTGACTTTTTGACCGGGAGGTCCGATGGCCGAGGGCCGAAGACCGTTACATAGATAAGGACGATACGAATCCGTAGACAGGCGGCACGTCGAATTTGGACGTTCGACGGCGAAGTTACGGTTCACGAAAGTTTCGGGATACTATTCCCAGTGACACGTTTTACGAAACAAAAAGTGCAGTTTTGTCTCTAGTGGGCCCAGATATTTGTCCTGATTCCAATGGATGAGTGACAAGTGTCACCCATCCAATGGACACCCAAATTGATTCATGCACCGTGTTTTCCATTCCATTTTCTCCATTTCAAAACCATCTTCCCCGATCTCATTTTCTCACCATTTCTCTCCATCTCTGTGCAAACCAAAACCCATCCATTTCGACCAGGACTGAGACCAGAGAGTGGGGAGGATGTTGGAAGCAGTGGCCGGCCCAGGAAGGCGCCGTCGTGGGCGGTGGAGCCACGAACCCGTGCGGGTGCACGGTAAGGCCATTTTTCCCCTTTTAATTGATTTTGACATTATGGTTGCTACTAGTTGATTAGGATGAGTTTATTGAGGTTGTAGGAAGGTGTAGAGGGTGTTTTGGACGGCGGTGAAGGGCTGAGCAGCCTTGGGTGCAATCGGGAAAATTGAACCGTGGATTTTCGTGGGTTTTAGGGATTCTAATTAATTGGGTTAGGTTCCTAGGATGATTATGGGAATGTTAGGATTGATTAGGATTGAAAACGGTGAAAAACTGGGCCGGAATGAGCCTGGACCGGTTACGCCGGTCCAGTTGCAGGGGTTGGACCAAACCGGCCGGCCCGGACTCGCTGTGCGAGGTTGAAGGTGGTGACGTGGCGTGATGAGGTGGCACCTGTCAGATTGTCAGGTGACGTGGACCACTCATCAGTCAACACGTGTCACATGTCAGTGCACAATCAGCACTGACATGGCAGTGACGTGGCCCAATCAGGGGCTGACACGTGGCACAGACGTGGACCAGTGCCGTGATGACACGTGGCACATGTCAGACTGCCACGTGGCACTGACAGCACAGTGACATGGACCAATGGGTGCGTGACACGTGGCACAGACGTGGCCCAGTGCCGTGATGACACGTGGCACATGTCAGACTGCCACGTGGCACTGACAGCACAGTGACATGGACCAATGGGAGCATGACACGTGGCACAGACGTGGACTAGTGCCGTGATGACATGTGGCACATGTCAGACTGCCACGTGGCACTGACAGCACAGTGACATGGACCAATGGGAGCGTGACACGTGGCACCTGTAAGAGTCTGACATGTCAGACCTGACAGCTGTCAGATGACGTCAGCAGTGACGTCAGCAGGTACTGTAGCAGCGTTGACCCACGCGTTGACCAGGCGCGTGGGGGCGCGTGTGAACAGTATTTTGAGTGGGCCTGTATGGACTTGTATAGGTTAGTAGTACGGGGCACGTTGACTTTTCCGGGAAAGTTTAGGGTTTTTAATATGGACTTGTATAGGTTAGTAGTAACCTTTGGATATGGTTTGGACAGGTCAGGATTATCTGGAGAGGTCGGATTGGCTCGGGAGAGCCGTATGGCACGCAAATCAAGGCGGCAGCTCGGATGGTCTGTGAGTGGACCTTGTTTTCTAAATTGGTGCATGCATAAATGTTTATTATATGTTTTAAATGCTTGTTTGTAATGCCATGGGTGCATTTGTATGTGGTTACGTATAAGCACGTATTTCGAGGTTTCGGCCTTATACGGTGCTTATACGGGTCTATATTTCTTTATTGGTTTTAATGAAATGGTTTTGGATTTCTAAAAGGATAAACTCGGGTATGAGACCCCTTTGGTTTTGTCTCGGGCATATGACCTCAGATTTCGGGCACGGTGCCCAGCTGATGTCATACGTTCGGGCACGAGACCCAGTTATTTTAAGGTTTATGATATCGGGTCAGGGACCCTAAATGGATTTCCAAGTTCATGACGGTTTATGGGAACCAGCATGAACTCTGGAAAGGTCATTGTGGTTCATGACGGTTTATGGGAACCGGCATGAACTTTTGTCAGGGCATTCTGGTTCTTGACGGTTTATGGGGACCGACATGAACCCTGGTTATGTTATTACGGTACATGACGGTTTATGGGAACCGGCATGTTACCTGGTTATGTTATTACGGTACATGACGGTTTATGGGAACCGGCATGTTACCTTGGTTATGGATATTATGGATCATGATGGTTCAGGGGAACCGGGCATGGATATTATGTTATGTATATATATGTTCATCTACCTTCCTTTACTTCTATTATCTCCTCTGGGGAGGGTCGTTGGCCTGGGTGGACCCCGGAGTAGTCACGGAGCACCGACTGAGTGGAGTCACCCCCCAGTTGGGTTCCTTACTCTCAGGAAGGCTATGATTACTATTACCTCGGGTAGGGTCAGTGGTCTACGGACATTGATCTTGACTTTGAGAAGACTCGGATTAAGACCTGGGTAGCACGCGCGTAGCTTGGAAACCGTGATAGGATTGGTTGTGTGAAATATATATATATATATATATATGATGTATGCTATATGATGTATGATGTGCGTTTACACAGGTTTTGGGCAGTGGCCCGTATGGTGAGTTTCTTATGATTTGGGCTGAGTCCCTTATGGATTTGGGCAGTGGCCCGTGTACTTGATTTCATTATGGTTTTCTGGACAAATGGTTTTCGAATGCATGCATGCTTTTTAGTGAAGGGTACAAATGTCTTCTTGTTAAAATGTTTTTATAAACTCTTGTTTTGTCCACTCACAGCTTTTAATGTTTTGACTGCCCTTCAGGTTGACATCATATTGTGGACTGTAGCAGAGACCGAGATATCACATACCTCCTCCGGATCCTAGCGTACTCTGATAGCCCGGAAGGGCAAAGGTCGGAAATATCCCTTGTCTGACACTTCGTGTCAGATGGGAGTAGGGTCATCCCGCACTAATCCCGGGGGGGGATTGGGATGGGTCCTGTCATTTTTGGTTTAGAAGTTGTAACGAATCTTTTGGGATAGGTTTCGGGTTAATCGGACGTCAATTCGAGCTAGTTCCGTGGGATTGAAGTTCTAGGGTTTCGTTTTACGTACGTTTGAAGTTAGGGAAAATTAGGGAGAATTATGAGGACCTTCGTTGACGTGTTAGTGACGTCTTTTGGTGACTTGTGACAGGATCGGGACTTCCCGAAGCAGACGAGGAACGTACGGAACGTACGGGGCGCGAGTGACGTGCCGGTGACTGTGAGTGGACCCCTTCTCTATAATTGAGCATGCAAAACTTCTTTTAATTACTTGTTTTATGGTTTTACATGTGATTTCATGTTTACTGAATATACTATAACTGTTTTACTTAATTGCACGTTTTACGAGAGGATTTCAAATGATAACTGGTTTTCAATGATTATAAAGGGATTTTGGAACATGATTTTGATGATCAAGGGCTTTCGGTTTTAGAATCGGATTTCGGAAAGCGGAATTTGGTTTTAAAGTTGAAAAGTAGAATTCCGGATTTGGGTTCGGAATGACGGTTCTGGATGCCGGAAGGGCATCCGACTAGTGATTTCGAATTCGGATTTAGATATGGATTTAGAAATGGTTTTCAAATGGTTTTGATTGGATTTTCTAGATCTGGTTATTGGGTTTAAAGACCCGGATATTGTGATTGACGGGGGACGGGCCCGGATTGGGTTTAAAGACCCGGATTGAGTTTAAAGACTCGGATATATTGATATTCCCCCCGCAGGCCTGTTGAGCTTAAAGACTAGGATTATTGAGGCCTGGATTGAGTTTAAAGACTCGGGAGTTTAAAGACTCGGATAGGTCCAGCAGGTTTGATCGGATAATGATGACTTGGATTTATGTTTTATCGTACTGTTTTCATGATGCCTATTCTGTGATTTATAACTGTTTTGTGATGATTACTATGTGGTTTATAACTATTTCCAATAAATGGGTTGTGCATGCATGTTTTCAAAATGGAGGGGCAAACCCTGGTTTGATTATAATGTTTTTCGAAACTTTTATTCTTTATGGTCCACTCACACCTTCTGGTTTTAATTGCCCTCCAGGTCGTGGAGCTAGCGCGGGGGTTGACGTTGAGGCAGCTTCGGAGGCATAGAATACTCGAGAGTGACCCCGGAGTGCTTTAAGTTTTCTGTTGTGCGTAGTTTCTGTATATCGGTTTTTGTTTCCTTAGTTTGGTACTATGCTCTGTGTAAATGCTGACTCTGGGATGTTTTAAATTTCTCATGCGTTTGACAATGTAATTTGTGGTTTTAGTGAGGTTGTTTCGGTCTTTCGTTTTTGGGTTGTCAGACGGGAGCAGGATTTACCTCGATTTTCGGGGTGGAACCGGGGTGGGTCCTGACACTACCCCCACAGAAACAATCTGTACAGCCCTGGGAAGAAGGGTAAGAACCCGAATCACCAGGAAAGACAGCAGAGGAGCGGTCAAACAATGGGGAAAAACGGGTCCCTCGCTCCAAGTACGAGACCTATACCATCCTCAACACCCCCTACGAGAACGTTCTCTTAAACGTGGAGCATATGATCCCGAAGTCCACTTGGGCGCCGGCAAAGGGCAAGCTTGGTAAAGACACAGGAATTTATTGCCAATACCACAAATACAATGGCCATAGCATTGACCAATGTGTCGCATTCCGGGATCTGGCGGAGGCTCTAGCCCGAGATGGGAAGATCAAACAATTTTTCCAACACGCACCACCACCACCTCGCAACCCACAGATCAACACGATCTTCGGAGGACCATCAATTTCTTGCCCGCTCACTTCCAACCGGGCAAAGAAGAACTTTCTGCGGGCCACCAAACAGAATCAGCAGCTCTTTAGTATCGAAGAAGGAAGAGCCAAGAAAACAAACCGACTCGGTTGGGAACCCATCATGTTTTCCGAAGAGGAAGAGCGCGGGATCGTCTATCCTCACGACGACCCCATTGTCGTTATGGCTGAGATATCTAACTTCGACGTACAACGGGTGATGGTCGACACTGGAAGCTCGGTCAACGTCTTTTTCATGCGAGCTTTCAAGCAATTGGGCATCCCAGAAGCAAGTCTGGACCGCTCACCTACGCCGCTCTTTGGTTTCACGGGGGACTCCATCGTCCCGCATGGAACGGTTACCCTCCCCCTCTCCCTCGGAACACATCCACAGAGGGCAACCGTGCTGGCACCCTTCTTGGTGGTGGACTACCCTGCGGCCTACAACGCCATTCTCGGATGGGGAATACTTAACCAGACGAAGGCAGTCGTCTCCACCCACCTACTGCTAGTAAAATTCCCAACCCCTATGGGGATTGGTCAAGTCAAAGGAGACCAAATGGCTGCAAGAGCCTGCAATTCTGTCACCCCAATCCAACCTCCGAAGGAAACCATAGCAGTGACAGAGTCCACGTTCGAGGCTGACCCCGTCAGCCCTCAGGATGCACGGAGATTACAGGATGGGCCAATTGAAGATCCTCGGGACCATTCGGCAACAACACACCCGCAACCCATCGAGGATGTTGAAGAGATAGCACTCTCCCACGACTTTGCAGACCGACGGGTAAAAATTGGCACAACCCTCTCGCCCGACCTAAGGTCACAACTGATTTGTTTTCTGAGGGAAAACTCTGAAGTCTTTGCTTGGTCCTATGCCGACATGCCCGGCATTTCCACCAACGTGATCTGCCACCGGCTCAGTATCGACCCCGCCTACAGGCCTGTCGAACAGAAACGTCGCCTTTACGATGCAGAGAGGACCGAGGCTATGAAGGCAGAAATCGTCAAACTCAGCACCATCCACTTTGTCCGAAAGGCCGTCTATGCTACCTGGGTAGCCAATGTTGTACTCGTCAAGAAACCTTCGGGGGCGTGGCGAATGTGCATTGATTTCACTGACCTAAACAAGGCCTGCCCCAAGGACAGTTTTCCTTTGCCAAAGATTGACCAACTGGTCAACGCCACGACATGACATGAGCTCCTGAGTTTTATGGATGTGTACTCGGGCTACAACCAAATCTTTATACATCAGGCAGATCAGATCCACAGAACCTTCAGGACGGATCAGGGGTTATACTACTACAATGTCATGCCTTTCGGACTCAAAAACGCCGGGGCAACCTACCAGCGCCTGGTGAACTTCATGTTTACTGACCAGATTGGGAAAACAATGGAGGTTTACGTCGACGACATGCTCGTCAAGAGTAAATCGGCTGACCTACACATCCCCAATCTCTCGCGAATGTTCGACGTCCTCAAACGATATCGAATGAGGTTAAATCCGGCGAAATGCGTGTTCGGAGTCAGCTCTGGAAAATTCCTGGGCTTCATGATTAGCCAGAGGGGTATCGAGGCCAACCCGAAAAAAAATCAAGGCCCTGGTCGATATGGAGCCTCCGCGAACCCAGAAGGAGGTGCAGAGCCTAACTGGCCGAGTCGCAGCCCTAACACGCTTCATCTCCAAAGCCACCGACAAGTGCGTGCCTTTCTTCAAAGCCTTGAAGGGCAGGTCCAAACACATCACCTGGACGGAGGAGTGCACTAAGGCCTTCACGGAGCTCAAGGATTACATGGGCAGGGTGCCGTTGTTGGCGAGACCAGACACCGGGGAAACCCTTTACATGTACATATCTATCTCCGCCTCTGCCGTCAGTTCGGTGCTAGTCAAACGCAGGGATGGCGCTGAGCACCTGGTTTATTATGCCAGCAAGGCTTTACAGGACGTCGAGATGAGATACTCCGACCTCGAGAAACTCGCATTCGCCCTCATCATGTCCTCTAGGAAGCTAAGGCCATACTTCCAGGCTCATTCCATAACCGTGATGACCGACAGACCACTCCGACAAGTACTTCAGAAGCCCGAAACATCGGGCCGCTTACTCAAGTGGGCAATAGAACTCAGCGAGTTCGACATCGCCTTCACTCCTCGCTCCGCCGAGAAGGGGCAGGCCGTAGTGGACTTTATTTCTGAATTTTCCTACGTCCCAGCGGTGGCCGCACATGAGGTCGCACCATCTGCTCCCCCATCCATAACACATATCTTGGATGAGGAAAGTCCCCAGCTTGACCCTGCTCAGCTGACGTGGCTCCTCTATGTTGACGGATCGGCCTGCCAGACTGGATCCAGCGCCGGACTTGTCCTCACCAGACCGGACAAAATCCGAATGGAATACGCCCTTCGTTTCCAGTTCAAGGCCTCTAACAATGCCGCAAAATATGAGGCCCTCCTCGTGGGACTCCGCCTCGCCAAGACCATGGAGGCAAAACAGATCCAAATCTTCAGCGATTCGCAGCTTATCGTCAACCAGATCACCAACGAGTACGAGGCCAAAGACTCTTCCATGGCAGCATATAGAGCATTGGCAAAGTCTCTTCTCAGTGGTTTCCACCATTATGCTATCACTCGGATTCCACGCTCCGAAAATAGCCATGCGGATGCTCTAGCCCAGCTTGCATCCTCCCTCGATGAAAAACAGAGAAAATTCTTGATCAACCCAGCACACAGGGCCCGGTAGTTTGCGCAATCAACACTAACGACATGTGGATGACCCCGCTGCTCGGATTTCTCACAAATGGAAATCTCTCTTCCGATAAGATCGAGGCCAAAAAGGTCCGGAGACAGGCAGCCCGGTATACACTCCTCAACGACCAACTCTACAAGCGGGGTTTTACTCTACCTCTCCTGAAGTGTCTCGTCCCAGAGGCAGGCCGGGCCATTCTGGAAGATATACATGGTGGCATTTGCGGGAATCATTTTGGACCACGGTCATTGGCCCATAAAGCTTTCTGACAAGGTTTCTACTGGCCTACTATGCATGGAGATGCGGTAGAGCTGACCAAACGGTGTGATAAATGTCAACGGTTTGCCCCTCTCTTCCACTTACCTCCAGAAAACCTCACACCCATGGTTAGCCCTTGGCCCTTCTCACAGTGGGGACTTGACTTGATCGGGAAAATGCCGGCGGGGAAGGGCAAGACAGAGTATGCAGTGGTAGCAGTGGATTACTTCACAAAATGGGTTGAGGCAAAGGCTTTGGCTTCCATCACCACATCCCAGATCGAAACGTTCGTCTTCCAGAGCATTATCTGCCGTTTCAGTCTCCCCCACACAATCGTCATGGACAACGGGAAGCAATTCGACAACGCACGCTTCCGTGCCTTTTGTGACAGACACAACATCCGCCTCTGCTTCGCCTCCCCGGCTCACCCTCAGTCCAACGGACAGGTAGATGCCATCAACAAAATCATCAAGCATACACTGAAAACGCAGCTCGACGAAGCTAAGGGCAAGTGGTCTGAAATCCTCCCCAACGCACTCTGGTCATATCAGACTTTCTACCGCACATCGACAAATGAAACCCCTTTCTCACTGACCTTCGGAACAGAAGCCGTCATCCCTGCTGAACTGAACGAAACTTCTTACCGGGCATCTACCTATGAACCCGAACAAAACAACCATCAGATTGCACTCAGTCTAGACCTCATTGAGGAGCACAGGGAGCAGGCTAACCTCAGAAACATTGCCTGCAAACAGCGGCTTTGCAACTACCATAGTGCCAGAGTCAAACACCGAGGTTTTCAAGACGGGGATTGGGTCCTTCGGAAGGTCAGCCTCGCCACCAAGGACAGCTCGGCCGGTACCCTCGGCCCAAATTGGGAAGGTCCTTATCGGGTCACAAGAGTTTGACGACCCGACACTTATGAATTGGAAGACTCCAACGGGCGAAAACTGGGCCACCCATGGCATGCCGACCACTTGAAGAAATACTTCATTTAGGACTTTGTATTTTTTCTTTCATCTTCTAACTTGCTGTACTTTGCCAGCTATTGCGCCCATTACTTATAAACTCTTCCATTTATCTAGCTTTTGCAACCTAAAATTTTGACTCAAACATATGAGTCGGGGTTCGGTCTTACTCGGCCTACACCCCAACACTTGGCATTTTGACTCAAACATTCGAGTTGGTGTACAGTCCTACTCGGCTTGCACTAACATTTTGACTCAAACAGACGAGTCGGGGTTCGGTCTTACTCGGCCTACACCCCAACACTTGGCATTTTGACTCAAACATTCGAGTTAGTGTACAGTCCTACTCGGCTTGCACTAACATTTTGAGTCAAACAGACGAGTCGGGGTTCGGTCTTACTCGGCCTACACCCCAACACTTGGCATTTTGACTCAAACATTCGAGTCGGTGTACAGTCCTACTCGGCTTGCACTAACATTTTGACTCAAAAAAGACGAGTCGGGGTTCGGTCTTACTCGGCCTACACCCCAACACTTGGCATTTTGACTCAAACATTCGAGTCGGTGTACAGTCCTACTCGGCTTGGACTAACATTTTGACTCACAGACGAGTCGGTGTACAGCCTTACTCGGCTTACATCAACACTCAGACAAAGAGGGAAAATTCGCACAATTACTCGGTCTACAACTTTTGTTCAAGCAAAATCTGATTTCATTCACGGGTGTAGACCTATTATGCTCGGCCTGCAAGAGCTTTACAAAATTCGACCTCTCGGTCGTCCCCACTATTTCTAAAAAAAAATAAAAAATACAAGCGTCCTACACTAACTGCTCCACCAGCTGCTCGGCTTGCGGTGCTCCCTCCACCTTTGCCTCCGGCTCCTTTTGAGGCTCCACCTGGTCGGCTTCCAGCTGGTTACTCGGCTGGGCACCTTCTTCTTCCTCCTCCCCCGACTCGTCCTCAAACATTTCGTCGGTGATATCTTGGCCGAGCCAGGGGGTCTTCACGGTCAGACCGGGGTTGTGCAAGAAGAGATTGCGGAAGAATTCCTGCTCGCAGTCGGCGGCGTACTCGTTCTTCAGCTTCTCGAACTCCTAAGAGGCTTTGAACTCGGCCACCGCAGACTTTCTAGCCTCTTCCAAGTCGGCTTCTTTAGCTGGCTTCACCCAACACAACTCTTTCCAGTGCTTCAGGTGATCTTTCTCTTTGGCCTCAACCTCGGCCTTACTTTGGTCTCTGGCAGCCAGGGCTTCCCGAGTCTTCCACCTATCGGCTTCCAACTTGCGGTTGAGGTCGGCCGCTTCCTTCATCGCCCTCTGGGCCTCCTAGAGCTTCGGAGTGAGCTCCTTCTGCTTCTTCCTCAGCCGGTCCTTCTCCCACCGAGCACCAGCCACCCTCCTCTGGGCATTCCCAAATTGGCAGTAGACTTCACCGAGGGCCTGCACAAAAAAGAGCTTAGACAGTCACTCGGCCGACAACACTACACTTGAAAAATAACACGACAAACACTTACATTGCTCAGCAGCAGCAGGGCTTTCTCCATCCTCTGGTCCGCCGACCGGCATTGCACCTCGGCCAGTTCATCCATGGGCGTCGAGGCCCCTTGACAGACCCTGTTCAGCAACGGAACCATCTGCCTAGGGCAGCAGAGAGTGGCCTCGGCACTCGACCCCTCACCGATCGCCTCCCCGTCGGTGAACACACCTAGATTTACATCCCCCCTTCCTCTAGAGCATCTCCAGGATCCTCACGTCTAGCCGAGGGGGGGACGGCGGAGGGTTGAAATCTGGGGTCGGCATTGTTCTCTTGCCCCCTATCTGCTCCTGTGCCGACAGGATTGTCTCGACCTCCCTTCTAGCCTTTGTCCGCCTGGGCTCCGGGCACAAATAGACTTGAGTCAGATTTTCCAAATACCATGAGTCAACACAAGGTTTTAGTATTTTCAATTATCCAAATTCTATATATACTAAAGGCAAGCCGCGTTGACACTGGTCATGGACAGTGCATTTCCAAAATTGCCCTTCAGTGTATTTTCGTTCATTCTTCTCTTTCTTCGACACCACAGCAAACCTTCCAGCGTTTGCGTTTCAATCTGCTCTTGCAATTTCCTTTTTCTTATTCTTCTCTTTCTTCGACACCGTAGTAATTTGCCTTTTCTTCTTCTTACACGTCAAAGCTACTAGATATCACATGGAAATTAGATGAATTTTCCTTCAATATAGTTCCAATCACAGTGACCAGCCGTCATCATCGCCATTTTCCAGCTTTGAACGAATAAAGCCCCAATCTTTTTTATCATCGTGGTTAATACACCTTTAAATTCAATGTTGTTTAGTTGGTTTTTAGGATGGATTTCTTCGGATAATTATTTGGATCGTTTGGGTTTTAGTTGTTTTATGCTTGAAATAAATTTTTGTTATGGATTTTTGTTGGGTGTAAGTAATTTTTCAGGTAACATTGTTGTTTGAATTTTTATGGGCCCTTTTGAAATCTATTTTTTATTTTATTTTATAAAAATTAGTTTGAATTCCAGTATCAAGATTAGGCTTCCTATTGATAGCAGTTTAAAGTTATTACAAGAATGAGAAAATCTTTTGTGGGTCATTTTCAGGCATAGAGATTTCATATTTGCGCTTGGTTTCCTTAATTTGCAGTCACGATCTAGCAACCCGGAGCTCTTCTCAGTATCTCTTCATCAAAGTTTTTCATGTTCTCGAAAGGTTGAGGAAGAAATTCATATGTTTTTGAAAAGTATTGAGGTAAAGTCTTCTTTTTCAAATTTGTTTTGAATTTTTAGTTTATTGTGTTTTCTTATTAATATATATTTATTGTGTGTATATATACACACACAGTATATTAGAACAACTTAATATATATTTATTGTGTTTTGCAGTAAATGTCCTTACACACACATATATATATATATACACACACACATACATATATACTACAAGTATTCATCTGAGATTCATTATTCTCTCATGGAAATTACCTGCCTAACAATGAAGAAATGCTTTCTTAGGTGATATACAAGTTTAATTGGGTGTCTTTTGTTTGTTTTCACGACAAACTCAAATACCACAATTTTTGAAGATATTAATTGATGTAATTTTGGTCACGTTTTCTTTTGACTTTCTAGATATTAATTGATGTAATTTTGTTCGTGTTTTCTTTTGACTAGCGAAGCCAACCTATCAGTTTGACTAAGGCATCTTCATCAATTTCTCTGTTACTTTCATTTTGTATTATCTTTTCTTTTTGCTTTATGTTTCAGATAAAATTGATGATATTGGTCTATTGGCTGAGAGGGTAGAATGAAATTACATGATTTTGAAGTTTTCATTTTGTGATTGGGAAATACCGAAAACTGATACCATTATATGATTATTTTTTCCTTTTTTTTCCCCCACATGCCAACTCTAACTGTTAATAAAAAAAAAATTTGTGATACGTGTCTAATTTTTTATGTTTATTTGTTTGAGTTCTATTTGTATTTGTGTGTTTGATGAGTTCTTTAATAACATAGTAAAAAAAAAAAACTTGGTGTTGATATGTTAATAAGAAAGCATGATGGATTCAAAAACTTGATATGGTATTAAGAAAATGCATGTTGTCAAACTCTCAGCCTAATCAAGTGGGTATAATGAAATGCATATAAATCGAATACGGATGACCTTGATAGAAAAGATTGAAGTATCTATTATTCAAAATCCATTCATAGCTTCTATCTGGTGTATCCTTTATTCAATTATGTCTTATGTTGCTACATTTGCGTTCTTTGGTAGATTATATGCTGCTCTAAACTAACATGCATAGAAATATCTGCTTTAGAGGGGTAATAATTAGTAACTCGATTAGAAATTGGAACCAAAGTTTGTAGCTTAATTTGCTATTGCTGCCACAATTCTGGAATTTAATGGTTGTGCAATATGAAATGTTACGGGGTATTTGTAGAAATAGGATGGGGCAATCTATTTTTGTGTCGAGATTTGTGAATGTGCAATTTAGGGTATGTGTAGTTATGATGTAGCAGAAGAAGATGAAGAAGGACAATTCTTTTCTTGGGGCAAGCCCTTATGCAAAGTGTGTTCTTCCACTCTTCTTTTATTTCAATGAGTGTTAACCATTTACAGAAGTGATTTTCACACCCCACTTTCTGCTCATGAACTCCCCATTTTTTCTTAGCCGTCAGCTAATGTTTATTTAGGTTGCCTAATTTTTACTGATTTATGATTTTTATCACTCGGCTAATGGGTATCTAGGTATTTACATTTTACTCTACAACTGATTTCTGTAATGTTTTTAAATTTGGTAATGTTGATGTAATCTTGCACCTTTCTTTTTTGAAAGGATTGATCAAGAATCCATTGAACATTTCAAGAACTTTGAGAAATTTTCAGGGTAAGGTTTTGGGGTTTACTAAATTTCTGTTTTAGCAAACTTTTATCAATTTTTCTTTTATTTTTTGCCAATTGAAAATTGGGTTTATGGATTTAGGTTTATGGAGGATTTTATTCTGTTTGGAGTCTGCCCTTTCCTGCTGCGAGGGTCTTGCACGAATCGAAATTGGGTTCTTGGACCTCACTTCCAAACCATGCAATAGGTTCTCAAGGTAAGTCTTAAAAACCCTATTATTCAAGTTTCAGTGCAACTTCATTACATATTTTCTTCAATGGGATTTGCTTGAATTTTGTTTATTCAATTCAGCAAAAGAACAACATTCGGTTTCATTCAAGAGCCACATATTTGTCCATAAAATTGTTTGATTGGAGCTTATAGTGCTGGAGGCATTGCTTTGAATTTTTTTTCATTACCTTTTTATGTCTGGTTTAATTCTGTACTAATTCTAATTTCTTTCTTTAGTGTTTAGAGACTTAATGATGGATCATCTGATGAAAACATTATGATTTCTTTCTTTAATGTTTAGAGACTTACTGATGGATTATATGATGAAAACAACATGTGGTTAATGTAAATTACGTGTATGTTGGTTAGACACGATATTAAAGGCATATTTTGTATGAGAAGGAAAGTAAATTCAAGTTAGGATGCCTATGAATTATGCGATTATGACTTAAGTGTGAAAGCAGAATGTAATTAAATGTTTTGTTTTTGTGATGAATTAAATTTTCAATTACATCTCATAGATAGCACAAATGACATGATCAACTATGTAACATCCAAATAACAGAATTAAAAACTGAAATAAATAAATGTTGAAAATTCTTATGTTTATTCTTTACTGTGTTCAGATTTTTTATTTTTGCAACATGCATTATGAATTTGGCATATGGCTTCAATTGATTAGCAGTTGGACAGTATCTTTGCTTCAATCGAAGGTCAGTTGTCAACTTTCTTTTTGAATAGTTATTTTTACTTTAACTTATACATACATGACAGCTTGCATACTACAGTTTTTACTCTTGCAGTCATCTATTTGTTTATTTGGATATTCATGTTCATTTTGCAATCTACAATATCGGGTTGTTAAAGTGGTTCTTTGTTGCTTATAAAATAGGCATTGAATGTTTGAAGAGTTTGGGAGAATTTGTAGGATGATGATTTTGTTTTCTATTTAAATACATGAGAAATGATGGATCTGTTTATGCTGCAGGTGAAGGCATGAGCAACGTTACCATTCTCAATTTGTTTCAGGGAATCATCAATCTGTTGTTCGGTCTCTTTTATTTTCTTACTTCTTCTCTACATTTATCATTTTCAATTCGTTTCAATTTTCAAGACGTTGTTGACCTCAATTTTGTATATTCATCTTGCAGGTTGGTTTTTTGGACAGATTGGAGTAGTAATTGTTAATATATGAATTTTTTTTAGAGTAAAACTCAAAAGTTTCAAAAACATATGTTTATATAATTCTATTATGCATATGTGGATTCCAATTGACACCTCTTTGTTTGTTTTAGTAACTTTATTAAACATATTGTATAGTGAAATTTGATTAAATTTTGGACAGATTACTAGGTTTGATTAAATTCTGATGTAAAGCTTTCTTTTTCAATCTGTTTAGATTGGACTAAGTCAAATTTAATGATCTTGAGTACTTCATATCAAATAAATAGAAAGTTTGAGTGATTGTTTGTTGATGTTGATGTGCATGTATTCAAATTTAGAGCAAACAACAGATTTTGCAACATATATGGGGTTCTCTTAATTTTTCTGTTAAATTTGTATGCAGGTATGGTTAATCTCATTTCATTTTTTGGTTTAGTTAATTGTAGTCCGTCATTGATTAATTGAATTTTGCTAGAATTACCGAACAGTTAGAGGAGTCCATCCAACAAAATCTTGAGAAGCTGAGAGCCTTGGAGGAAGCCAAGAAACAAGTCGAGAAAGCTGCTTTAGATGCTGTAAGTTCTTTGATGTTCATCATTTAGATCAATTATGTTATACAATTCCATTTATAAGATGGCGGAAGCTAATTTCATTGATCATTTAGCTTTCATTTATTGAATTTTGGTTCATTTAGTGCAACATAAAATGCTTAGATCAACGTTTCTGTTCAAATTTTGGTTTATGTTTCATCTTTAGTAGAGTAACAATGTTTAGTTTAGTTTTGCAAATTTGGTGGAAGTTTGATTTCCTCTGATAAATCACATTTAGTGTTCTGATTTCCACATATTAGAGTTTCAAGTTCTTATGTTCATATTGGTGATTTAAAATTTATGTTCTTCTTTCCCTCATTTTTTTTAGATCTACAAAACCATTTTCCAAACCCGTGGCATCGCGCGGGCTACCTTACTAGTATAAACAAAACCACATCAAATATTTACAAGTCTTCAAATGTCCCAATATCTCAAAAATTCATAGTTTAATAATTTTATAATTAAAAATAAAGTAGTAGAAATAGTTCTTTTTGGCCAAAAAAGTGTTAGAAGTAGTTCCTTTCGTTTTTGCCAAATAAGTAGCAAGATAATTCAAGTTGATGATTTTATACGTAGTTACTGCTTTGAAAAGCTTTATATATTTATATATATATATATACATATATATATTTTTGAGGAATGAAAAGAGCAAAATGAATGTGATCATTAATGGTTAGGGTGCTTGTGATTTAACTTTATAGGTCTCAAGTTTGAGAATTTATATAGTAATATATTTTTATATTTTTACACGTTAATAGTATGTTTATGTCATGCATTTTTAGTAAATAATAATAAAGGAAAATTAAAAAATATAAAAAAATTTATATACAATTGGATCAAGTCAGATTTTAACGATTCTATCTTTGCAAACTACGAACAAACCCTAGTAATATGTACCGATTCGATCTTTTAACTTGACTGACAAAAAAAAATTTCGATCAAATCAAGTTGGTTCAAATTTTCAAATTCAGTTGCTCACTCTTAATCAATAAATACAATATGCTCCTGAATATCCTTGTATTAGCAAAATTTATGACATTTTTTTAGGTCTTTCTTATACAGTTATACTCTAATCTTGGATCTACTTTAGAAAAAATTATATATATATATAGATATATACTCTTTCTGTGTGGTCCCTCATGACTTGACTCTCACTCATATTCTTTTTGTTGATGATTCGTTGGTTATGTGCAAAGCGATTGTAGAAGAGGCAACTTGTGTTTAGGAGGTCCTAGATACCTATGCGAGTGAATCTGGCCAGGCTATCAATTTGGAGAAGAGTGTTGTTTTGTTTAGCCATGTTTGTTATGTGGAGACAAAGGCAACCTGAGCCTAAGCTTGGGGATTCAATGACATGATGGTTTTGGCAAACACCTAGGACTCAAGTTTGATTTTCAAACTACTAAAAGACAGGTCTTCGAAACTACCAAGCTGAGGATTGAAGAGAAAGTGCATGGTTTGGCTGAGCAACACTTGTCTATTGCGGGTAACGAAGTTTTGCTCACATCGGTGGCTATAGAAATTCTCATTTATTCTCTTGCTTCTTACTACCTGTGAAAATTTGTTAAGATATTGTGTGTATTCTCTCTGATATTCATGGGGGAGTTCTGGGAGAAAAACAAGTGTTTATTGGGACAAGCTTACTAAACCTAAAAAGTACGATGGTCTAGGTTTCAAGGATCTTCGTTGTTTTAATGTTGCTATGTAACACCCCGAATATTCGAGAAAATTCGAAATGACGATTATGCCCATGTAAAGTTAAATTGTTGACTTTTTGATATAGACATCTTTCAAGAAGACATTTAGGAAGGTCTCAAGATCTTAAGTTCGTAGACAGGCGGCACGCCAAAATTGGAGATTGTATGTTCTTTTGGGTCAAAAATCCTTAGAGGCATTATGGCAATTTTAACACAAGGGCAATTTGGTCATTTTACATGAATGGACTAGAATGTCCTGGAAGATTCTACATTTCTCTACCCAATCTTCTTACTACTGACCTACCTCCATTCCTAAGTGATAAGCCTTGAATTAAGCATCATTTTATACCCTTTATATTTATCTTTTAATGTTTAAATATCAAACAACGGTAGAAAATAATATATTTTGTGAGAAATGTGTAGAATTGGATAGAGCATGAAATTATGAGAATTTAGGCAAAAAAATCAACTCAATCGGAGTTATATTGAAGAAGTTATGATTGAATGAAGGGAAGCCACCAAAAACCACTCAATAATTCAGTAGGGACCTACCGAATCCACAAAGACAGTCCAAGGAACAGTATCGGTGAGCGCCTACTGAAGCCATGTAGCGCCATTCGGCGCGCGTGTACCGAAACAGCTGTTTCTCTCTCGACGCGCGTGTACCGAAGACGAATCCTCTTTCCTCGGCGTTCTTCTCCTGAACTTCCTAAGCCCGTTCGACCAGCGTACACCGAACGCCTTTTCAGCCTCCCCTATCGCGTTGACCACTTCGTTGACCGCCGAAATGCATCCCAATTTTCAGCCAGCGCTTGCCAAATTTCACCGCAGGTTCTAGCAGCGTCCCACCGAGTGGTTTTTCTGTTAATTCCAGCACCATTTTTCCTTTCCTTTTAAGGAAAATTGTCCAATTCAAGCTTGGATTTGTTTCCTTTTTATCTAGAAAACCTTTTTAATTAGAATTTTTATTACCTTATTTCTTTAGGACTTTAATTTAATTAGTTTAATCCTTTTCCTTTTAGAATTAAATTGTAAACTCCTATTTATTTGGAGATTAATTTTCTCTTATAAATAGAGAAGTTTAGGTTATTTGTAATTGGTTGCCCATTTTTATACCAAAGCTCTGCTTAACCAAATTTCCCGTTTCATCAATTCAAGATTTCCTTAGCAAAATCCAATCACACCACACTCCATCATAAACACCTTCACCCGTGACATATATGGCAATTTCCAAGTGTCTCACCAAGAAGTGTCGACCCACTTAGCATCCGTAGGGCAATTTCCAAGGAGAAAAAGTGTAACACGACATCTTTACCCTGTGATTGTCTTTTGTTATTGAATGATTGTTGTGTTGGATTGATCTTTAATATAATTATGGTTTTATATCTTATATGAGTTTCAATAATCTTCAATGTGTTCCAATATTTTAGTTTTTGTTATACTTGTATGTTGTGGTTAATGCTTGATTAGATGTAGGGCAATTTCCAAGTCTAGATCATTGAAAGTGTGTAGGGCAATTTCCGAACAAGTACTTGAGATAATATGCTTGTATTTCGTAGACCTGGGATGAGGGAATTTCGTAGATTTTTGAATTGGCATAATTTATGAATGAGCTAGGTTAAAGATGAGTTTACCATGTAAATAATAGATTATGTTAGTTTAGATTAGTTAAGCATGTAGGATAATAGAAACAATCAACTACCCCCTTAATTAATTAATTATACAATAATCATGCTTAGGTACCCTCAATCCCCGGTTAAGAACGATCTCTACTTATCAATATTATAATCTACAAAAAAAGGTTTTAATTTGCATATGTTTTTATTAAGTGTTAAGTGTGACTTTGTGTTTACTTTAATACTTAGTTTTAGCGTATCATTAAGTGTATATATATATTATGCCTAGTTATGTTTGTAAGGGAGAACAAAAAGGAAGATGAGGGAGTGAGTTCGGTGGGTGTACATCGAAAGAAAGAAAAATAACAAACCATGGGGAAACTGAAGGCAGAACTCAGGGAGTTGAGGGAGTGAACCTGAGAGGAGGAGAAGGTGAATTATAAGATAAAAACTAACTATGAGGAGAAGGGGAGAAAACAGTGAGCTAAGACCTTGTACCCACAAGCTCGTAAATCTGGTTTTGGCTAAAAAAGACAGAAACATCAAAACCGTGTATCCCTGTGTCTTCCTGGGTCCCTATGACTGTCTTTTGCTCAAAACAATGGAGCAGACCATGGGTTTAGGTAAGTATTTCTCCTCTTTAGCCTCATAGATCTTCTCTTTAGTTGGTATAGATGAAGTTTGGTCTTTGAAATGATCAAAATGGACGTGAAATGGATGAAAACCAGCCGGTTCACCGTCACAGGTCGAAATAGTTTTTTCTGAAATACGTGCAGGAAACAGAAAATTAGAAATTTCAAAACTTGCATAAAGTCATACCAAACCCACACCAAAGCAAATTTTCCAACACAACCATATCAAAATAACCAATCATATCAACTTACCCAACCTCGATGTCTACAAGCTGAAACATCATGTTAATGTGCTCTGCTGCTAGGCTAATGTCACTCGGATACTAACAGAGTCCCAGACTCGACGTCCAAGTGTGGATCGGCTCAGGAACTAATGGAGTCCCGGACTTGATGTCTGAGTCACGGTCCTAGTCTTAGGAACTAACGAAGCCCTAGTGTAACGACCCATCCCAAATTTATGTGATTATCGAGAATTAATTGAGAATTATCGAGACTAATCAGGATTAGTTAAGGTGAAATTGCCCCTAGAAGGGTAAAATATTGATTTTTGACTCGGGAGGTCAAATGCACAAGGATCGTGGTCCATTATGTAGACCGAGACAATACGAGTCCGTAGACAGGCGACACATGAAAATCGGACATCGTATGGGCAAGAGACGGGTCAAGGATGGATTTTCATACTATTCACGATTAAAAGAAAATCGAGACTGTTGACTTTAGGGAATTTAATGTGAGACCCAAAATATTTTGTAGGGACCAATAGATGAGTGACAAGTGTCACTTATCCATTGATCCACACACTACATACATGCATCTTGCCCATTTCCCCTTCATTTCTTCATCCTACCAGAAACCCACCCCAACCATTATCATCTTCTTCATCTGTGGCTACTTGAGGGGAACAAAGAGTGAGGGAGAGGCTGGAGAGACTGAGAAGGACGGTGGTGAGAAGTTGAGCACGGTGGTGGCCAGAGCAAACCAGAAAAAGGTAACCCAAATACCCTTTTTAGTTTGAATTTTGGGTTTTTGGTTTGGGGCCTTGGGAAAGTGTTTTGGTGACTTGGATTTGTTCTGGGAGCTCATACGAGCTTGTAGTGACAAATTTGGATGGCGGAAGACCCGTGGACAACCCTAGAAGGAGGTTGGAAGTCTGGCCGTGGAAGATCGATCTTGAACAGGTAATTTCATGCCTTTTCTTCTTGTTTTGAGGTCAGGGATCTCTTCCTGGGAGGAAGACGATCACATTGGAAAAATAATGGAGGAAAACGGTAGAGAAATGAGTGAGTTCTAACCAAGTCAAGGTTGCGGGTCAAATCGACCCGTTATAGTCAAATGGGATGACCCGTTTGAAGGAAGACGATGATGACATGGCAAGCCATGTCATCACTGTCAAGCCACGTGGCCAACTAGAGGGTGACACATGGCCAGGTGTCAGTCCAGTCAGAAGATGACGTGGTAGGTCCACGTTAGCTATGTCAGACCACGTGGACCAGTGGGATTGTGCCACGTGGTAGTGTGTTAGATAGGTGTCAGACCTATCAATGACACGTGGTACCAATTAGGGACTGACACAGGTCTTGTTGTCAGATGTTAGAGTTGTTAGGCTAACGTTAGCAGGTGACATCAGCAGATGACGTCAGCATTGACCAGCGTGCCGTCAGCAATGAACAGCGTGACGACAGCGTTGACTGGCATTGACTAGGGGTGTGGAATTTGACCGATGCGTGGGCATGAATTATGAGGTGAAATTGGTCTTGTTTAAAAGGTTTCAACGTTCTGAATCCAATGGTAGTGGTTTCAGGTCGATCAGAGATCGTTTCATAAGTCATTTGGAGGTTTTTAGCCTCAGGAAACGTGTTCGGGACACATCTACTGTTCTGGGAGTTTTGAGGGTTTATGGTTTGGACTTGTATAGGTTTATAGTGACCTTTGGATATGATTTGGACAGGTCTGGACATTCTAGAGATTGTGGGTTATCCTCGGAGTGGCTTACAGCACGGAACGTAAGCGTACAGTTTAGACGGTCTGTGAGTGGACACTTTCTTTATAAAATGATGCATGCATAAATGTTTTATACATTTTATGTGACACGACCCATCCAAATCCCCCCGGGATTAACGCAGGATGTGCCATGCTCCCGTCTGACACGAAGTATCAGACAAGGGATAACCTGAAACCTCAGCCCGAACGGAGCTTCTAGAGTGCGCCAGGATCCGGTGGAGGAGTGTGATGTCTTGGTCTCTGCTACAGGCCGCTTCCGTGATCAACCTGAAGAACATTAAAACATCAAAAGCAATGAGTGGACAAAAATAAATAGTTTAATAAAAACTAATTTTATAAAAAGACATTTATGCCCTTCACTAAAAAGTATGCATGCATACGAAAACCATTTATCAAACCATATATTCAAATAACCATTATTAGGGTCTCAGCCCCAAATTCCGTAAATCCAAATCATGCGGGCCCCTGCCTAAATCCATTTACACAAATTCATAACATATCAACCATATGTGGGAACTCAGCCTAAAACCGTAAATCCGAGTATTTGGGTCATTGCCAAAATCCATAAAACACAGAAATACCATTTCTGAAATCCAATTACCATTTCATAAATCCAATTATCCATGTTTACCAAATATCATATAACCAATCCTTTCACGGTTTCCAAAGCTACAAGCGTGCTATCCGGGGTCTCAAATCCCAAGTCTCCCCAGGGTCTACCTAGGTCAATGTCCACAGATCATTGACCCTCCCTGAGGGTTATAATCCATAAGTGCCTTCCTGAGAGTAAGGTACCCCACGGGGGCGACTCCACTTAGTTAGTGCTCCGTGACTACTCCGAGGTCCACCCAAGCCAACGACCCTCCCCGGAGGAGACAATCTATAAATACAAGGATGGTATATTAAAAACCATTTCGAAATCATTCTCAAAACCTTTCAAAGGATCCATGCCCGGTCCCCATAAACCGTCATGAAACCAGAAATCCATGTTTCTAAATCCAATTCCATTTAGGGTCTCCAAACCCGAAATCAACTTTATAAACCATAAATGGGACTCATGACCGATATCATAATCAATTGGCCCTTAAGCCAGATCATGTAAGCCAACTGGGCCTCAAGTCCGATTTCGTAAACCAACCGGGCCTCAAACCCGATCTCGTAAACCAAATGGGCCTCGAGCCCGATTTCGTAAACCAATTGGGCCTCGAGCTCGATGCCTTATTAAATCAAATGAACTCGAAGTCCGATAGTTCGTAAATCAAATAGGTCTCATGCTCGATTCCATATTTCCAAATTCGAAATCAATCCAGAACCAATTGGGCCCCTAGCTCGATAATGTAACTAAAATAGACTTCAAGTTCGAGGGTTTCCAAAACAAATAGGTCTCATGCCCAAGTTTACCTTTTCAAATCCAAAATCAATACCGAAACCATAAGCACGTATAACCACAACGTAAAACCATAACCTCGATATACGTGCAAGTATGTAAATCACCTCTAAATACGTGAAATCATTTAAATCACCAATACCGTAATCATCATGATAGAAATCATATATATAAAAAACATATAAATATTTATGCATGCATCAAAGTTTAGAAATCAAGGTCCACTCACAGACCATCGTATGTTACTGCCTCGATATGCATGCCATAAGCCTCCCTGGGCTAATCACTATCACCGGGACTCTCAAACCTATCCAAATCATACTTGAGGGTTACTAACTACCTTATTAATCTCTCATTGAAGCCCCGTAATTTTCTCGAATTTTTAAACATTTTAAAACTCGATCCTAAATCTTCGGACACCCCGAACTATATCGAAACGATGTCCGATCGACATGAAACCAGTCCCAAAATGTTTGTTACATCGAATAGATGAAATTACATGTTGGGCACTTCCCCAAAAGAGGTCCCATGCGCCTTCATGAGCCGCCCAAAGGGGCTGTGCGTGAAAGCCACGCGCCTGCTACAGTGTCACCCCTAACCTTTAGCAAACCCAGCCCAGACCGGTTCAGACTAGCCCGGTCCAACCCGAACCGACATTCACGGTTTTCAGTTAATATCCAACCATTTTCATCTAGTTTAATCCTAAAGCTTTGCCTATCCATTTCCAATCGTTCTACAATCTCAAAAAGTCAAGAAGCACACGAGAAAGTACCTCCTCGACCAAAGAATGGCGATGGTCTGTCAGAACCCACCCTTAATCCCCCGGGATTAAGGGCTAAATCCTGCTCCCGTCTAACTTACGCATGACACGAAGGCTAAACTGACGTTCAACCTCCATGTGACACGTAAGTCGGACAAGGGATTCTCGATCCGACCGTCCTAAAACCTTCGAATTTCCCAGAGTGCGCCGAATCTACTGTGGATCGTGAGTGTGATGTCTTCGTTCTTCTCGATCAACAGCCTGCACCTCAACAACCTGGAGGGTATCGAAAACATGAAAGACTATGAGTGGACAAAAAGAAACAATAAGTTTAAAAACAGTTCATAAAACAATTACATTTATACCCTCCATTTAAAAACCAATGCATGCATATGAATACATATTATGAAACCATTCATATCAAAACCATCAATGAAAATCTTTTGAAAACCCGAATCAAATCCACTATTCAAATTCAGGCCTCAGCCTCAAATCACAAATCAATCTCAAAGTACGGGAACTCGGTCCCAAAACTCTTCAAATCCAAATCATCCGGGCCACTGCCCAAAACATCTGAAAACCAGTGAAAAACCAGTGAAAATATCAATCATCCGAGTTTGATGGATCTCAAGTGCGCTCGAGTTTTTAAACTCAAAACCATGCGCAATAATCAGGCCTTCCCGGGATATCAACGAGTATTTAAACTCAAAACACAATCACAGGCCTCGGGGGGTATCATAACCGAGTCTTTAAACTCAAAACATATACCGAGTCTTTAAACTCAAAACATATCAATCCAGGGCCCTCCCCCCATCAATCAACCGAATCTTTAAACTCAAAACTAGATCCAGCGGGTTTTTCTTTTCTTTTCCGGGTCTTTAAACACAAAACCATTTTTCAATCAACAGTGAAAACCATAGAAAATCCTTATCCGAGTTCACAACAATGATTCCGTAAGCTGGCATTCGGAACCACTGTCCCGAACCCAAATCCCGATTTCCTTTTCCAAGTCTCAAAACCAAATCTGAAATCTCATTTCCGAAACAGGGCTCCAAGCCCGAAATCACATTTCCAAGCCCGAAATCTCATCTCAGAAATAGGGCTCCAAGCCCGAAATCACATTTCTGAAATCTATTTCAAATCATTGAAATCAAATCATATTAAATTCATGCTCAAACCACAATAGAAATCGAAACCTCGTAAAACGTGTAATTCCGTAGATATCTCGAAAACCGTGCAAAACCGTAAACCATCAAGATCATAAATCAAATCATAGAATCACGTATAGAAAGCATATAAAAACATATATGCATGCATCATAAGTTAGAAAGCAAAGTCCACTCACAGACCATTACGCCGTCGCCTCGATACACGCGCATCTATACCATTCCTGGCCAATCCACTATCCTCGGCTTTCGCGAACCTGTCCAAATCCCATAATAAGGTCACTAACTACTTAATAAAGCTTGTACTAAAGCCCCGTAATTTTCCCGAATTTTTAACCGAGTCCTAAAACCTTCGGACACTCCGAAACATATCGAGATGATGTCCGATCGACTCGAAACCAGTGCCAAAATGTTCATTACATAGAATACTTTAAAAGTCGTGTTGGGACCTCCCTCAAATTCCGTGCCACGCTCCCACGCGCGCCGCCCAAAGGGGCTGCGTGTGGGCCTCACGCGTTTGCACTGTTCATCCCTGTCTTCAAGTGAACTCGGTTCGAATCGGTCCAGGCCGACCCGGTCCATACCTGAACCGGCGTTCACGGTTTCCATTCATTTGAGCCTAGTTTTTTATCCTAATTTCACCCTTAACTTCGTCCCAACGTTTAGAACTGGTTTAACTAACTAAAACATATCAATGAGTCATATTTCATACCTTCCAAAGTCGAACCAAAACTCTGAGTTTTCCAGTCCTCTGTTTCAGGCCACCACCAACCTTTCCGACCATGGTTTCAACTTCCTGGGTTCAATAGGAACCTAAAACAACTGCAAAGGTCATGAGAGTCACTTAAAAACCTAGCAAACCTGTTGATTCTCACCTTGAATCATTTCTGGAAAACAGAGGAATCGAGACAACATACATGCTCCCTGTACTCTACCGTGACTTCCACCGTGGTTGGACAATCGTTCTAGGTTCCCTTCTGCGCACTGAACACTACCACAAACTAGATTTTGATGAGTTTGATCAGTTTAGCCCATGGCTATTCACAGTTAGCCCTCTCGGGTTTCTGAGTTTGTCTCACTGCTCACACACTTTCTCACTCAATCCTTCACTTAACACAAACACTCAAGTCACCACACGTCCCTATGTTCTCACTCAGAGATGATACACTCACACCCATGACTCACACTGAAGCTGGATCATTTTTCTCTTTGTCTCTATTTTCCCTCCTTTTGATCGATCAACCAAATTAAAACTAACTCAGACCATGTGAGACTTGGCTATAAGCCACTGGAGAGTGGACATGTGTCCTCATCTCAGTGGTTTCCTGCCAAAATATCCAACCTTCCAAGCCCAGGTGTCCTCATCTGATTGCCCACATCAACAAACTACCAAAAGACAATTTTGCCCTTCTATGTCCTAATTACCATTTTACCCCTCGTACCTTTAGACCCATAACCAAATCATCCAAAGTCCGATGATGATGTGCCACCTGTCGTTGTACTCAGGACATCGAGACCTTCCTAATGGTCCTCGAATTACGTAATAATTCCATGTCGTTTGAAAAGTCAACAATTGCCCCATTTTTAGCTAAATTACCGAATTGCCCCTGAACTTCCGAACGTCATAACTTCCTCCTCGGATGTCGGAATCGGACGTGCCACCTGTCTATGAACTCGTGACATCCCGAACTTCGTCACGGTCATCGGTCAAAGTCCATTTGACCATGCGAACAAAAAGTCAACATTTGTGCCCATTTCAAGGGCAAAATCGTCATTTCACACCGTCCGTCCAAAATTGTCCAACTAATTACTGATTAACCTCACTAATCCGTCATTAATCACTAATCAAATCCTGATTTCCAGGATGGGTCGTTACATGGTCCCTGCAACCTCATTCTGCCGTCGACTCCAGCCACCATTCCCTTCGAAATCGAGTCCCTTATGTTCGTCTTGATCCCTAGATCACGTCCCAGTCCATTAAATAGATCAATAAACCCTAAAACCTAACCTTCAATTTTTGAATAAAAAACGTACCGTTTCGGGTTCTCCGGCCACCGTCCACGACGCCTCTTGCCGTTGCCATCCCTCGACTCGTCTCAGTCCCCTCTCTCATCCTTGTTCAAAGTCCAATAGCAATGGTTAAGGATTGAAGGTTATTTGTGGGGTTGTGTATGTGTTTGGTTTGTGAGAAAATGAAGAAGATGATCGCGGGAAGGAAAGAGAGAATGAGTGAATTTTAATTAATTAATTAATTAATTAACCGAATGGCCAATCAGATCCAAGATCCCCTTTTTAGGGAAAAAAGTCACCAATGGGATGAGTGACACTTGTCACTCATCCAAGGGCCCTACCTACAAATATCTGCCCAATCAGATTTAATTATTATTTTATTCGAATCCCGAGACGTTAAATTCCCGATTTCGATCCTGTGACCATAACTTTCCCTTTCGATGTCCAAGTTCAACGTGCCGCTTGTCTACGGACTCGTGATGTCCCGATATACGTCACGGTCATCGGTCCTCGTATGTTTGACTTCTCGAGTCAAAAGTTAACATTTTACCCAAGACTAGGGGCTAAACGGTCATTTTACACCGTCCGTCCGATTTTGCTCAACTAATTACCGATTAATCTCACTAATCCTCCATTAGTCACTAATCTAATCCCGGAATTCGGGAGAGGTCGTTACATTATGAACATGATTTTAGATGCACTAGTTGCATATGATTTAAATATGATTTATGTTGATGATTTGACATTTTCGTAGAAAATGTTATATTGCACGTATTTCGAGATTTCTATTTTTATGTGATACTTCGGGCTTAGGATGAGTTTCCTACGTGCATGTGATTTATATGATTTGACTGATTTCACGGAGAGGCGTGAAATTGAGGATTTAACTATCGATTTTGAATGATTTCACGGAGATGCGTGAAATTCTATTTCGGGCATGAGACCCAGTTGATTATTAAATTTGAATTGGATTACAGGCAAAGTTGATTTGGAAAAGTCATTTGAATAGCAAAAGGGTTTTCGAATTTGGAAATAGTATTTTGGGCATGTGTCCCAGTTGGTTTATGGTTTGGCTTAGAGTATAGTCAAACATGAGAAATATCAGGCTTGTGACCTAGTTCTTATTTATGAAATGATATTTCAGACTTGTGACCCTATTGAAAAGATATTTGACTCTAAGTGTGAGTCCGTGTGTATGTGGATTTGGGTTGAGATCCTACGAGATGTGATTTTGGGC
This sequence comes from Prinsepia uniflora, assembly GCA_032719365.1. Taxonomy (NCBI): domain Eukaryota; kingdom Viridiplantae; phylum Streptophyta; class Magnoliopsida; order Rosales; family Rosaceae; genus Prinsepia; species Prinsepia uniflora. The sequence goes on from CM064872.1 coordinate 37,335,284, forward strand.
TAAGACCCTACGTGATTTGGTTTTGAGCTGAGACCCTACGTGAGACCCTTAGTTTGATTTGATAAAATTTTTTCACTGAAACCATCCTCTTGAGATTGATATGGCTCCGGTGTGAATATGTTTCCCTAGAAAGGGACTCCGGTTGTGAATATGTTTCCCTGGGGAGGTCCCGATGATTATTGCTAGCCTCTGGTATTTTACAGATGTCGGATATGAGGATTGGTCATGCTTTCGATTATTGTTTCATGTACGAATGTTTGCATTTGCTATGGATTTAAAAAGAAATATGATTTGATTTTAAGAAATTATTTGAGATACTGTTTTTTTATGCATTCATGCTTTTAATTGAAAGGTATAAATGTCTTTTTGTTAAATGGTTTTATAACTGTTTATTTTTTTCCACTCACAGCTTTTATGGTTTTTGATACCATTCAAGTTGATCGCGGATGCGGGTTGTAGTAGAGACTGAGACATCACATGCCGCTGCGTACTCTGGAAATCGCTCCGCATTCTGAAAACCCCGAGTGGGTTACGGTTTTATCCCTGTTCTGACACGCGGTGTCAGACAGAGCCCAACTCCACGTCCGAGACTATCCATCACAATTTGGCATCTTGATGAGGATCATCAACCACGCCACATCAAATCACAGTCACATCATCTCAAATGTCTCAAATACTGAGGAACCACATACCCACATCAACAACAACTCAAACCATCATCCTATATCTTGGGCCTAAGTCCCAAAATAACTATTCAATCAAACCTCATAAAACAAGCCATTAAAATAATCATAAAATCATGTAAAATTCCATGTTACCAAACACCGTCAAAATCATATTCACAATCATGGAAAAAGATATCATAATGCAGTAAAAACATATAATTATGCACGCATGAGAGTTATGAAAGAAACTGTCCATTCACAATACCGTGCTCACTCAAAACACGAGCCGTAAGCTAATCCGAACCCTCCGGGACATCTAGGCCTATCAAAGTCATACCCGAGGGTCACTAAAAATCAAGATAAGTCCATGCAATAAGCCTCAAAAACCCCGGAACAAAAAATACGTCTCGAACATGCTTTCTGAGAAGAAAAACCTCTAAAACACCAACCAAACGATCATTGATCGACCTGAAACCACTACCATTGGATTCAGAACGTTGAACCCTTTCAAACAACACTGGTTTCACCTCAAAATTCGTGCCTACGTGCCCACATGCCAATCAAAGGTCGGTCAACGTTGGCGTTATCTAATGACGTCACCTGCTGACATCATTCCTAACGTCACCTGACATTTGACAACTTGCCACGTGGCATCACTTGATAGGTGCCACGTGGCATCACTTGATAGGTGCCACGTGCCACCACATAACACATGCCATGTGTCACATGATGACATCATCATGACATCACTATTGATGTCTTCCTACTATGTCACCTCTGACAACTCTAACAAGATGCCACGTGGCACCAACCAGCCTCCGCCATGTGGCCTGACATGATGACATCAATCGCGGACGTCATCGCCACCTACCTCCAACTAGGTCAACCCGAATAACTGTAATAGGTCATTCAACCCGGTTTGCAAGACCGATTCGTTCTTCGCCATTTCTCCACCATTTCACTCAATTATTTCATCAAAAGAATCCTAACCTACCCATAAGCAAATCCATGAGCTCAAAATCGATAACCATACCTGAAATCCTTGAACCCAAACTCAAAACCTCACGAGCTGTTTTTCGAGCTTCACCTGAGCACCTCCTAGCGTCCACACACTCTATTTTGAGCTCACATGAACTCACATAAGGTCACCATGGCATCAGTTTCAAGTTTTAAACATCCAAATCGAAAACACCATTTTCGAAGTTCACGGGTTACCTGTTTTCTAGGTTTCTCAGGTAGCCTTCATGGCTGCTCGTCCTTTCCACTGTTTTCCTTTCCCTCTCAGTCACTCACTCTCTCACAAAACCCATGGCTGATGAAAGGAAGGTAGGAAACGAGGTGGGGTGGCATGGTTTCGGGTGTGTGTTTAAAATCAAAGGAGAAATGAGATGCATGTTAGGGAAATGGGCCAATCGGATGACTTGTCACTCATCATTTGGTCCAGAACAAGATATTTTGGGTCTCATTTAGAACACTAAAGTTAAGTCATCTCGCAAAACATGCAATCGTAAAATCCGACTAAAACCTTCCTTAACCCGTAAAATAACCGTCTGATGTCCAAACTCGATGTGCCATTTGTCTACGTAATCGAAATCTCTTTATCTACGTAATAGGCCTCGGTCAAAGTCTAAATAACCACTCAGGTCAAAAGTCAACATTTTTCCCTCTTAGGGAGTAAAATTGTCATTTCACCTCGACTAATTCCGATTATTCTTGATAATCTACTGGTAATCCCGTGATTATGGGTCAGGTCGTTACATTTAGTGTTCGATCTTTTTTATTATTGTATAGACAAAACACTTTATGCATACAATTACAATGTCAAATAATCGAATATGGTTGAAAACTTGATGAATGTGAAGAATGTCTTTAGTTATTTTATGGATTGATGTTTCATTAATTTGAATGTTCCACATTATTATTTTTGGGTAGTTAGGAAAACATTTTGAAATCCAAATCTAAGGCTTCCACAAAATTATATGAAGAAACAATATTTGACACCTTCCCCTTAAGAAGTACAAGGACGAGGAAATTGTTGCCAAAAATTACCAACTTGGAAAGTTATTGTTAGCTTCATTCTTGCCTTACATTTGCTCTCCGCAAAAATTTATGTGTGTTGTCATTGATTATGAACAACTTGATTGGGTTCTTGCATAAGAATATAGGCAACGACCAGTAATTACCTTGCATTTATGTTTCGCAATGACTTGAGCTGTTCTTGCCTAAGACTATAGGTAGTAACTTGCAATCACCTTGTGTTCTCATTTTCCAACAACTTTGAAATTTCATTGCGTATTACATAAGACCTCGGTGATAAGGGAACAATGCTAGTAAGAATTTTTTTTTTGTTGCCTATCACTTTAGGTTAGGACTTCTAACATTTAGAAACAACTAAACATTGTTGCTGAATCCATGTTTTCTTGTAGTGCGCGTGAGGGCACGTGAAGTGGTTTATGGAAAAACGTTCAACATACAAAATGTTTCTAAATCTATTAATATGAAGTTTGGGAAAATCGACTACCATATGAGAGTTTCTGAATTTTTGAAACTTTCTGTTTATGTTTACAAATTGAGACTAATTTATGAAACTTGGGAAAATTTGTCAGGACCCGCCCCCAATCCCCTTGGATTAAGGGCTAAATCCTGCTCCCGTCTAACTTACGCATGACACAAAGGCTAAACTAACGTCCAACCTCCATGTGACACGTAAGTCGGACAAGGGAAACGCGGTCCGATCGGCCAAAAGTTTCCGGCCATCCCAGAGTGTACTGAATCTACTGTGGATCTCGTGTGTGATGTCTCCGTCTCTCTCGACCATCAGCCCGCACCGCTACAACCTGGAGGGTATCGAAAACATGAAAAGACTGTGAGTGGAAAAAAATAAATAATAAGTTTAGAAAACAGTTCAATAAAACACAAAAACCAATGCATGCATATCAATTCATGTTATGAAACCATTTCATATCAATTTCATATAAAAAACCATCAATGAAAACCATTATTGAAAACCCAAATCAAATTCGTTATTCAAATCCAGGTCCTCAGCCCAAAATCACAAATCAATCTCAAAGTACGGGAACTTAGCCCCAAAACTCATCAAATTCAAATCATGCAGTCCACTGCCCAAAACATCCGAAAACCAGTGAAAAACATCAATCATGCGAGTTTGCTGGATCTCAAGTGCGCCCGAGTCTTTAAACTCAAAACCATGTGCAATAATCAGGCCTTCCCGGAATATCAACGAGTCTTTAAACTCAAAACACAATCACATGCCTCGGGGGGTATCATAACCGAGTCTTTAAACTCAAAACATATACCGAGTCTTTAAACTCAAAACATATCAATCCAGGGCACTCCCCCCGTCAATCAACCTAGTCTTTAAACTCAAAACCAGATCCATCGGTTTTCCTTTTTCTTTTTCCAGGTCTTTAAACCCAAAACCATTTTTCATTCGAAAACCATAGAAAATCCTTCTTCGAATTTGCAAAAATGATTCCGTAAGCTAGCATCCGGAACCATCATCCCAAACCCAAATCCAGACTTCCTTTCAAGTCTCAAAACTAAATCTGAAATATCGTTTCCAAAATCCAGTTCCAAAACCGAAAACTCATTTTCAAAATCACATGAACAGGGCTCCAAGCCCGAAATCACTTTTTCGAAATCCATTTCAAATCCTTGAAATCAAATCATTTTTCAAATCCCGAAGTCAAATCCTCAAAACCATGATCAAATCATAATATAAAGCGAAACCTCATAAAACGTGCAAATACGTACTTATCTCGAAATACGTGTAAAACCGTAAATCATCAATATCAATTCACAAATATAGAAATCACGTATAGAAAATATATAAAACATATATGTATGCATCATAAGCTCGAAAACAAAGTCCACTCACAGACCATTTCGCCGCTGCCTCGATACGCGTGCACTTACGCCGTTCCCGGCTGATCCACTATCCTCGGCTTTCCCGAACCTGTCCAAATCCCATAATACGGTCACTAACTACTTCACAATGATCATACTAAAGTCCCGTAATTTTCTCGAATTTTTAACTATTTTTAACCGAGGCCTCAAACCTTCGGACATCCCAAAACATATCGAGACGATGTCCGATCGACTAGAAACCAGTGCCAAAATGTTCATGACGTCGAATATTTTAAAAGTCGTGTTGGAAGATTCCCCAAAATACCCTTCACGCGCCTCCACGCGCGTTTGGAACTTCTTGCGCGTGAAACCCACGCGCGTGAACAGTGTCACCATCAACCTCTGATCGACCCGGTTCAGACCGGGTCATACCAGTCCCTACAACCCGAACCGGCGTGGCCGGTTTTTGTCCAATTCTCAACCATTTTCAGTCCTTTCAATCCCATTACCTTCGTCCTATGCTAAGCAGTCGATCTACCTATGAAAATCTGAGAATTAAGTTGAAACTCTTACCTCCCAGACGATGTGTAAAGCTCGATCTTTGCCTCCTCTCTGGTTCCACATTTCCAGCTAGCTCAAGCCTCCCTTTCAAGCCCAATAACTTCCTAACATCACCCATAACCTCACTGTATTAACTAATTTAAAGTTCAAGCATCATAACGTCAATTACCATTTTCGAATTCAAACTTACCCTTTTTCGGGTTTCACAGTTACCAACCATTGCAGACCACGAAACCAGTCTTTAGCCACTCCCAGCAACCTCATGAACCTCATCCTAACCCCCAATTCGAGCATCAAGCCTCACACGATCAATTTCCATTTTGAATGGAAACAGGGCACTCACGGTTTCCCCCAGCTACCACCGCTGTCCTCCGCTGTCGAGACTCGCCGTGGCCACCAACCATCTCCGTACAACCTCCCCTTCAACTTTCCTTCACATTCCATCTTCATCTGATCAAGTTTGAGGGGGTTAAGGTTCAAAACTCCTCCCTATCTCTGTTCTTCATGGTTCAGAGCCACCGTCCACGACGGCTGAACAGAGTGCACCACCCTGTTCCTCCTTTCAAGTTCCACTGTTTCCTCACATCTCTCACAACAGGATCAAACCAAGGTTTACTCTGATTATTTCCACTCAATCACACACACCTGAGCTCTATGTTTCCTCTCTATTTAATCTTAATCGTGCATCCAAAATTTAGAAACAAGGAAGACAGTGATGAGGCTTCTACAACCATCCAAACCCTGCCACGCGTCAAAGTCTCTGTGGTCAACCATTCCAACAACAGCCAATTGTCCACTTCTCGGTGGGCACAGATCCCTATGCACAAAAATGACCAGAATGCCCCTAAAGGACAAATTACCATTTTGCCCCTCGTAGTCTCTGACCCGTAACTTTATCTTCCGAACTCCAATGATAACGTGCCGTCTGTCGTTCTACTCCGGGAATCGAAACCTATCTAATGGTCCCCGGAGTGTATGAAAATTCCATGTCGTTTGAAAAGTCAACAAATTGCGTCTTTTTAAAAAAATTACCGAATTGCCCCTGAACTTCTGAACATCATAACTTTTTCCTCGAATGTCGGAATCGGACATGCCACCTGTCTATGAACTCGTGACATCCCAAACTAAGTCACGGTCATCGGTCAAAGTCTATTTGACCATCCGAAAGAAAGTCAATATTTTTGCCCATTCCAAGGGAAAAATCGTCATTTTGCACCGTCCGTCCGAAATCGGCCAACTAATCACCGATTAACTTTACTAATCCGTCATTAACCACTATTTTAATCCCAATTTTCGGGACGGGTCGTTACAAAATTAAAGGATGATATGAATCTGTTAAGTACACTCTCATAATAATAATTGAGGGGTAAAAAGGGTTAAGGAAGGTATTTGAGAAGTTCCATTTAAGGATTTGAATTTGTGTACATAAATATATTTTAGCTATTGTTTTGTAAAGGTTATGTTTTATGCTTGAATTAATTTAGGTATATTGGAATGATTGTATGTTTACGACACATATTTCGCACTATAAGTTCACTAGTGAGGTCTATAGGAAATTGATGTTCCTTTGGTTTGAGGTAGAATGCATGTAATTATGTATGGTAATTTTAGGGTGATGATGGACTTATGATGTTAATTGATGAAATGAACATGGGTCCATAGTAGTCTTCAAAATTAGTAACCTTTTTGGATAAAATGATTTGATGAATAAGTTCATCTTTCATTAAACTGGTAAAGTCAACAATTGTTTCCCCTAAAAGTCTTAAAAAGCAAAGGATGGAAGGTGTTAGTCGGACAACTTCCTTTACTCAACGGGGTTAGTGAGTTAGATGCGACGGTAATCCTGAAGTATCCGATTTTGTTTGGTTGAACCTAATATAGATAAATAAAAGTTCAAAGAGAACAAAGGAAAATATCCCTAGTCTGACAAGCCTAAGGGCAATTTTGGTAGTCTGAGTTGCTTGTCAGACGAGAGCAGAGCCAAGGCGTGAGTTACAAGGTGTTTTAGGGTAGGGTCCTGTCATTGTAATACCACATCCACGCCACTGCGCCATCAATTTCCACCACATTCATAGTCATCATCATCTTTCGGTTGCAGATTGGAACTGACAGGACCCGTCCCAACTGGACGTTGATAACCGTGCCCGGTCCTACTCCCGTCTGACAAGTCAACTGACGTCCCGAAACTACCCTTCAGTACCTGTCAGACCAGGGATAACTGCACTGATTTCCGGTCATGCCTCCCTCTCTCGATCAGCCCCAAACGGCTTGCCATGGCCTGGAGGGTCATCAAAACAGAAAAGGTGTGAGTGGACAAAAATAATATCGTTTAAAAACACATTTCAAAATATCTCATTTACCCTCCAGGTTATCAAACCATGCATGCATAGGGTAAAACATATGAATAACAATCAACGGCTTTCCAGCCAAATCATATGAATAGGTATCAAAACCCGATTCTCAAGCCAAACATGTGAAAACATACTCACCTGGCCGCACATACCAAAAACCGTACTCAATACCAGTACGTAATCACAATCAACATTAAACAACACTATGCACAAGTTCACAATCAATACAAATAGTCACACAGTCACATCCGCACTACGCGTAGGCCAATCTCGGGAACTGTACTCAGGCACCATCCGAGTCACATCAGTCATGTCTGGGAACTGCACACGCACCATCTAGACGTACCACATACTCGGGAACTGCACTCACGTAACATCCGAGTCACGTCTAGGAACTGCACTCGCACCATTTAGAACAAGATCCAGTATCCAGTATCCACAATCCCAAACACAATCCATACCACAACACTATGCACAAGTTCACAATCAATACAAATAGTCACACAGTCACATCCGCACTACGCGTAGGCCAATCTCGGGAACTGTACTCAGGCACCATCCGAGTCACATCAGTCATGTCTGGGAACTGCACACGCACCATCTAGACGTACCACATACTCGGGAACTGCACTCACGCAACATCCGAGTCACGTCTAGGAACTGCACTCGCACCATCTAGAACAAGATCCAGTATCCAGTATCCAGTATCCACAATCCCAAACACAATCCATACCACAACACATATCAATCATATCCATGACTTCAAACCAAGTCAAAGGCATTCCCAACAGGGTCTCAAGCCCAAGTGCCAATTATACGTAAATCCGTAAAATCACATTTGAAAACATTAAAATAATCCAGAAATCATCCTTGACTCACCAATTAAGTCAAAATATCCATTTTGAAATCATTTTGACTCTGGACCTAGCCCAAAATATCAGTCACACATTTTCTCGAAAAACGTGCCCGAAAGACCGATTAAAATAATCATTAAATCACACATAATCATGACACATCATCAGGACATCATTGCAAGTCAAATCATGCAATCAATCATGTAAAACATTTAACTATGCATGCATCATGGTTTATAAAACAAACGTCCACTCACACACCGTCCAAATCGCTCGCTTTCCGAGCCGCACGAATTTCCGTAGTTTTCGACACTTTCCAAAAATCTCGATTCCTGTCCAAAATCATTATTTAGGATCACTAACAACTCAATTTACATCATATCAATTCACCATAATTTTTCGGGAATTAAATATTAATTTAAAACATAACATAAACCTTCGGACGCTCAAAACAATATCGAAACGGTGTCCGATTGACTCGAAACCAACGCCAAAATATTTGTTACATTGCATAGAACAAAAGTCATGTTGGACTCACTACGAGAATCGGGTCCACGTGCCCTCACGCGTCGCCGTGAGTGGCTGCGTGTGAAAGCCACGCGCCTTGCTACAGTGCATCGTCCCTACTCGTTTACCTAGTAAACGGATCCTGCGACCCGCGAGGTGACCCGGATCAACATCCATCAATTCGACATCGTTTTAAACAATTCAAACGTCCCTTAGCATCGTCATAGATCCAATTAAGGTTCTGTAAATTCAATTATGTTCGAACTTACCTCAATCCCTTCGAATCAAACTCGACTTTGCGAAGAACACCACACACTGTTCATTCATCTGACTTCACCAATTCTACTTAGTTTTAGTCAATTGATCCATCAGGAAGTATCGTGGGATCCTAATGAACATTTTTCCACGATCAATTTCATGGTTCCATGTCCCCAATTCCACGACTCAAGCTCACAAATACGAAGTCTTCCCCCTCTCTGTTACAAGGCAATATGACCTCAATTCTCTTCATTTTTAATCTGGTCCTGGTCGAAATGATCCCTGAAGATGTAATTGAACCTCAATTTGAATCATCTCGAGCTATAAATTCCAATTCGAATTTTCAAAAAGTAAGAACTTCACGGGTTTGGGTCTTCGGGTTTCTCTTTGTGTTTGGCTTAATTCCTTTGAATTTCCTCTCCTTTTTTCTCTTTGAAATCTTATTTTCCATCTCTCTGTGTGCCTCTCAACATCTGAGGTTCCATCTGTAATCAGCCATGGACATGTATTGGATATGTCTATATTATCCCGTTTTCAATTTCAAGCGGCACAATTGCCACTAATTCAAACGTCAAGGTGACAGATGTCACTTAAGCATCCAAGTGACTCACCACTATGGCTGAATCAGCCAATGGATAGCCGTCCAATCCAAAATGACCTTTTTGCCCTTCCTTACATAATTACCAAAATGCCCCTTGCCGTTTAAGACCCATAACTTTCACGTCCGAACTCCGATCGACGCATGCCGTCTGTCTACGGATTCAGCGTCCCGAGACCTATCCAACAGTACTTCCAGAAGGTCCAAATATGGTGCCGATCAAAAAGTCAACTTTCGGCCCTTATAACTAGGGGCAAAATCGTCATTTCCTTATAATTTTTCCAAATTTTCTTTTTTCGAATTTCCGGGTTGTTACAACCTTCCCCCCTTAAAGAATTTCGTCCTCGAAATTCAAACAACCTCTCCAACAACATTCATGGAGACTTAATTCACATCCAATTCAATACCTCGGGTTCCCACGTGAACCGTTACTCGTTATGTACAATCATAACCACGTTTTCCATCTTTCCCGGCTCACCCGGAGCCCTCATATCACATCATGACTCATCCCGAGTCCTAAACCAACTCTTGACTCCTTTTGAGTCCAAATCAAATGTCTCGACTTTGAATTCAATATCCACTAACATCAATGCCACCACTGGTATATCCGGTCACCTAGCACACACCCCTAGGCGAACCACATTCTATTCAGAATCTCTCAACACACACTAAACCATTCTGGACTCCCTCTGAGTCCCATTACCCCCTATCTTGGGGTCAAATTTATCCTGGGCCTAACATGCCCATCCATATACCATACCGTAAACAACCATCCGGACCAACACAAGTCCGACATAACCTGAACACAAGTTACAATGTTCGACCCCCAATCTAGGGTCCTAATCACTCGAGGGATTTCCGAAACCCTCATATCCCGTCTCATCACCAGGCCTCGCACAAGGCTCATATCTCGGAGGCATGGCGAATCAGTAACCAAATGCTCTGATAAAAATTGACAGGACCCGTCCCAACTGGACGTTGATAACCGTGCCCGGTCCTGCTCCCATCTGACAAGTCAGCTGACATCCCAAAACTACCCTTCAGCACCTGTCAGACTAGGGATAACTGCACTGATTTCCGGTCATGCCTCCGCCTCTCGATCAGGCCCGAACGTCGTGCCACGACCTGGAGGGTCATCAAAATAGAAAAGGTGTGAGTGGACAAAAATAATATTGTTTAAAAACACATTTCAAAATATCTCATTTACCCTCCAGGTTATCAAACCATGCATGCATAGGGTAAAACATATGAATAACAATCACCGGTTTTCCAGCCAAATCATATGAATAGGTATCAAAACCCGGCTCTCAAGCCAAACATGTGAAAACATACATACCTGGCCACATAGACCAAAACCCGTACTCAATACCAGTACGTAATCACAATCAACATTAAACAACACTATGCACAAGTTCACAATCAATACAAATAGTCACACAGTCACATCCGCACTACGCGTAGGCTAATCTGGGGAACTACACTCAGGCACCATCCAAGTCATATCAGTCATGTCTGGGAACTGCACACGCACCATCTGGACGTACCATATACTCGGGAACTGCACTCACGCGACATCCGAGTCAAGTTTAGGAATTGCACTCGCACCATCCAGAACATGATCTAGTATCCAGTATCCACAATCACAAACACAATCCATACCACAACACATATCAATCATATCCATGACTTCAAACCAAGTCAAAGGCATTCCCAACAGGGTCTCAAGCCCAAGTGCCAATTATACGTAAATCCGTAAAATCACATTTAAAAACATTAAAATAATCCAGAAATCATCCTTGACTCACCAATTAAGTCAAAATATCCATTTTGAAATCATTTTGACTCCGGGCCTAGCCCAAAATATCATTCGCACATTTTCTCGAAAAACATGCCCGAAACACCGATTAAAATAATCATTAAATCACACATAATCATGACACATCATCAGGACATCATTGCAAGTCAAATCATGCAATCAATCATGTAAAACATTTAACTATGCATGCATCATGGTTGTTTATAAAACAAACGTCCACTCACACACCGTCCAAATCGCTCGCTTTCCGAGCGGCACACGTTTCCGTAATTTTCGATACTTTCTAGAAATCTCAAATCCTGTCCAAAATCATTATTCAGGATCACTAACTACTCAATTTACATCATATCAATTCCCCATAATTTTTCGGGAATTAAATATTAATTTAAAACATAACATAAACCTTCGGACCCTCGAAATAATATCAAAACGGTGTCCGATTGACTCGAAACCAACGCCAAAATATTCGTTACATTGCATAGAACAAAAGTCATGTTGGACTAACCTCGGGAATCGGGTCCACGCGCCCTCACGCGCCGCCGTGAGTGGCTGCGCGTGAAAGCCACGCGCCTTGCTACAGTGCATTGTCCCTACCCGTTTACCTGGTAAACGGATCCTGCGACCTGCGAGGTGACCCGAATCAACATCCATCAATTCGACATCGTTTTAAATAATTCAAACATCCCTTAGCATTGTCATAGATCCAATTAAGGTTCTGTAAATTCAATTACGTTCGAACTTACCTCAATCCCTTCGAATCAAACTCGACTTTGCGAAGAACACCGCACACTGTTCATTCATCGGACTTCACCAATTCTACTTAGTTTTCATCTATTGATCCATCAGGAAGTATCGTGGGATCCTAATGAACATATTTCCACGATCAATTTCATGGTTCCATGTCCCCAATTCCACGACTCAAGCTCACAAATCCGAAGTCTTCCCCCTCTCTGTTACTAGGAAATATGACCTCAATTCTCTTCATTTTTAATCTGGTCCTGGTCGAAATGATCCCAGAAGATGTAATTGAACCTCAATTTGAATCATCTCGAGCTATAAATTACAATTCGAATTTTCGAAAAGTAAGAACTTCACGGGTTTTGGTCTTCGGGTTTCTCTGTGTGTTTGGCTTAATTCCTTTGAATTTCCTTTCCTTTTTTCTCTTTGAAATCTTATTTTCCGTCTCTCTGTGTGCCTCTCAACATCTGAGGTTCCATCTGTAATCAGCCATGGACATGTATTGCATATGTCTGTATTATCCCGTCTTCAATTTCAAGCGGCACAATTGCCACTAATTCAAACATCAAAGTGACAGATGTCACTTAAGCATCCAAGCGACTCACCACTATGGCTGAATCAGCCAATGGATAGCCGTCCAATCCAAAATGACCTTTTTTCCCTTCCTTACATAATTATCAAAATGCCCCTTGCCGTTCAAGACCCATAACTTTAACGTCCAAACTCCGATCGACGCATGCCGGCTGTCTACGGATTCAACGTCCCGAGACCTATCCAACGGTACTTCCAGAAGGTCCAAATATGGTCCCGATCAAAAGGTCAACTTTCGGCCCTTATAACTAGGGGAAAAATCGTCATTTCCTTATAATTTTTCCAAATTTTCCTTTTTCGAATTTCCGGGTTGTTACAGGAACTCCTTTCCAAATTATCATCTTATGATAATAGATAAAGTACATAAAAGTACTCAAATTATAAGGGTCATTTGAAATGCATACGCCGCTATGAAAATTGAATTATAAATGCTCAAAGAATCAAAACATAACATTTAGGTACTTACCGTAGCAATCTGCAAAGGAAAATATGTTAAGTGCCCAAGTGGTACTTTTAGGGGCCTTTCTATGCCAACATGAATGTCATGTAAACAATAGTACAATAAAATTTGAATATTGTAAAAATAATAAATAAAATTAAATAAACAAAACCAAATTAAAAACAAATTTAAAAAAAAACACAACACATAAGTACCATATATAGCCATGGATGAAAATATCGAATACTTTGTTTGATATTTTGCCGAAATATCGGAATTTTGGGTGGGGGGCGACACCCAAATGGGATTGAAGGAAATTAACCGATATTTCGCCAAATCTTCTTGTTCTAAGCCCACAGATCTCTTTATGGAATCAAAACGATCGAGATAGGATGTTAATTAGTGAAAATTTGACGTAAAACAAAGGAGTTTGAGTCGGGTCAAGTCACCGGGTCGGGAAACACGAGTTGGAGACCCCCTAAAGGAAGAAGATGGTTGTCACTGGTTATAAGTTATATATTATACTTGCTTCAAATTTGCAACAACTCTGGTTTATCTATGTTGGTTTTGTGGCTACCTTTCTTTCTTGGTCACTAGGGTTTGAAGCCAAAAGTTGGCAAGTTGCTATTTGTTTTTTTTAATTATTTCTTCCAAATTTTCAACAAATTTTGGCCTTCTTTTTTCATTTTTTCCCAATTTTAAATCTATCAATTCCTTCCTATTTTTAAATAAATTTTGGCCCTATTTTTTCATCTTTTTTCCAATTTAAATATATTTGGACTTATTTTATCATTTTTCTTCCATTGAATTTTTTTATGCTATTGTTATGTTTTTAACTATATTAATATTCAATTATAGTAATACACTTCAATATATGTTGATATCTAAGATTTTATATTATTAATAATCGTCAGAATAATATTGCATCATATATTTATTATATCAGTCATTTTTTATAATTTTACTAGTCATATAGTGTACTTAAGTTTTTTTTCAAAATTTCATTAAAAATTTCAAACTTTTAGACTAAATTTTCGTCATTTTTGTTGACTGTAAACGATATCGATATCAATATCGATATTTAGATCGATATATCCGTAAATTTGGATAGTGATATGCATCGATATCGATGTTTCAATCATGGTATATAGCACAATATCAATTGCCTCTATCTCCAACTCCAAACCCTCCCCATAAGCTGACCTTTCTCATTTGGGCCTGTCTTTCATACATATTCTTAAAACTATTTCACCCCCACAAAACCAATTCGCCAAAAACGATGGTGGTGGCCTCCCCAGCTCCAATCGGCCACGACAAGATCGCCATCTTCGCCGCCGTGGACCTCCCCATCATCGACCTCTTGGGGGAGAGGTTGCACGTGAGAGAGCTCATTGTGAAAGCGTGTCAGGAGTTTGGCTTCTTCAAGGTCATCAACCACGGTGTCTGTAAAGAAATCATTTCAAACATGGAGGAGCAAAGTGTTGCCTTCTTCACCAAACCGGCGGCCGAGAAGCAAATGGCCAGCGCATCCAATCCCTTCGGCTATGGCTGCAACAACATTGGCTTCAATGGTGGCGTGGGGGAGGTTGAATATCTCTTGTTCAGTAGCCACCCCCATCTTCATTGCTCAAACATCCAAAACCATCTCAAGTCACCCGAAAAAATTCATGTTCCTTTTTTTTTTTTTTTTTTTTTTACATTCTATATTAATGCTCGGTTAATTTATTCGTTGTTTTAAATCAATTTTCGGTTTTTTTTAACAATATTTTGAGCCCCTCCAACTCTTGGTGTCTGAATATATAGTTATTATTTTCGTATATTGTATATGGTTGTTAGGTACTTCTGATTGGGTAGGTGGTGCATGAGTCGTAAATTTTGGCCAGAATATATTAAATGAAAGACGGTCGGGGAAGGGGTAACAATTTCTGTGTAGGGCTATGCCTAAACGTACTGTACACCCATTCACTCTCTTTTAATTTCCATCATAGGTGTTGTTTATAGATTTTCAAACTTTTCTTTTATTTATATATTTATTTTTCCAGAAAAAGCAGTACCATATATTAAAATGTCACGAATGAATATCACATGGGCTACTAAGGTTGAATGAAAAGGATTTTTTGTGCTCTGGTATTCTAAGATTACTAGTGTGCATAATGCGATTCGATACGGATATTGAGAATATCCAAATTCAAACCGTTAAAATTTTAACGGTTCGATACGATTTGAATTTTCTAAATTTTAAAAATAAAACCGTTTTGATCCAAACCATTACTAGGAGTAAAAAAAATCAAGGATACTAAAAAAAGATACCAAAAAGATAAAATAATCAATACTCAAATTTTTTGATATTAAGCTTAGTAAGGATTGGATTGCAAATATTATCACTATATTAAAATTTATCAAACAAATATTACTATTTAATAATCTTTCATTATACTTTTATATGAGTATACATGACAGGACCCATCCCAATCCCCCCGGGATTAGTGCGGGATGACCCTGCTCTCGTCTGACACGAAGTGTCAGACAATGGATAATTCCAACCTTTTCCCTCCTGGGCTATCAGAGTACGCCAGGATCCGGAGGAGGTATGTGATATCTCGGTTTCTGCTACAGTCCACATCCGATGTCAACTTGAAGGGCAGTCAAAACATTAAAAGCTGTGAGTGGACAAAACAAAAGTTTATAAAACATTTCATAAGGAACACATTTATACCCTTCACTAAAAAGCATGCATGCATTCGAAAACCATTTAACCAAATGGACCACATGTGGGAACTAAGCCCAAATCAGAAATAACCAAGGTCGAAAGGACCACCATGAAATCGACCATACAGTCCACTGCCCAAACCCATAAGAAAACCAATAAGGGACTCAGCCCATAACCATAAACATACTGAAACCAAATACACGAGCCACTGCTCAAATCCTGTGCACACCTGTGCACACCACATATCACACATATCATATATCCATACATATATATAAGTCACACAACCAATCCTGTCACGGTATCCAAAGCTACGCGCGTGCTACCCGGGTCTTCTCAAAGTCAAGGTCAATGTCCGCATACCACTGGTCCTACTCGAGGTAATAGTAACCATAGCCTTCCTGAGAGTAAGGAACCCAACTGGGGGGTGACTCCACTCAGTCGGTGCTCCGTGACTACTCTGGGGTCCACCCAGGCCAACGACCCTCCCCGGAGGAGATAATAGAAGTAAAGGAAGGTATATGAATATATATATATATATACATAACACAATATCCATGCCCGGTTCCCCTGAACCGTCATGATCCATAATATCCATAACCAAGGTAACTGTAAGACCCGTGTCCTGGAGGGAACGGTGAACAATCCCACATTCCTGCGAGGGGGGAATGGTCTGGGAAGGGAATGGTGGTGTGCCTTAAAGGTGTAGGCACACACCTATCTAGCATGAGGCCTTCTGGGAGCTCACTGGCTTTGGGTGGGGGGGGGGGGGGATTGGAACCCCAAAGTTAAGCGAGTTGAGGCTTGTGCAATTCCAGATGGGTGACCCCCTGGGAAGTTGCACCGTGAGCTCCCAGGAACAAAACCGTGAGGGCGAGGCCCAAAGCGGACAATATCGTGCTAGATGAATCGGGACCTGACAGAAGAGGGTCGGGTCCTGACAATTTGGTATCAGAGCCAGACCCCAATCGGGAAGTGTGCCAGCGAGGACGCTGGGCCCTAAGGGGGGTGGATTGTAAGACCCGTGTCTTGGAGGGAACAGTGAACAATCCCACATTCCTGCGAGGGGGGAATGGTGTGGGAAGGGAATGGTGGTGTGCCTTAAAGGTGTAGGCACACACCTATCTAGCATGAGGCCTTCTGGGCGCTCACTGGCTTTGGGGAGGATTGGAACCCCAAAGTTAAGCGAGTTGAGGCTGGTGCAATTCCAGATGGGTGACCCTCGGGGAAGTTGCACCGTGAGCTCCCAGGAACAAAACCTTGAGGACGAGGCCCAAAGCGGACAATATCGTGCTAGATGAATCGGGACCTGACAGAAGAGGGTCGGGTCCTAACAGTAACATGCCGGTTCCCATAAACCGTCATGTACCGTAATAACATAACCAGGGTAACATGCCGGTTCCCATAAACCGTCATGTACCATAATGACCAACAAGGGTTCATGTCGGTTCCCATAAACCGTCATGAACCACGATACCATAACAAGAGTTCATGCCGGTTCCCATAAACCGTCATGAACCGGGAAATCCATTTAAGGTTCCCTGACCTGAAATCAAAACCGTAAAGTAACCTGGGTCTCGTTCCCGAACATAGGACATCAGCTGAGCACCGTGCCCGATATCTGAGGTCATATGCCCGAGACAAAACCAAATGGGTCTCATACCCGAGTTTATCCTTTTAGAAATCCAAAACCTTTTCATTAAAACCGATAAAGAAATACCGACCCGTATAGGCACCGTATAGGGCCGAAACCTCGAAATACGTGCCGATATGTAACCACATACAAATGCACCCATGGCATCATCAAACATGTAATAAAACATATAATAAACATTTATGCATGCACCAAATTAGAAAACAAGGTCCACTCACAGACCGTCCGAGCTGCCGCCTCGATTTGCGTGCCATACCGCTCCCCGAGCCGATCACCATCACCGGGACTACCAAACCTGTCCAAATTTTAATAGAAGGTTAATAACTACTTAATTAACCTCCTACCAAAGCCCCGTAATTTTCCCGAACTTTTAACTATTTTTAAGACGACGCTAAACCTTCCGATGCCCCGAAACATATCGAGACAGTGTCCGATTGACACGAAACTAGTCCCAAAATGTTCGTTACATCGAATAGAAGATTTCTTGTGTTGAACACTTTCCCAAATTATGGCCCATGGGTCCTCACGAGCTCCTAGAAGGTCAAAAACACTATTCATCATCACTAACCTCAGAAAATCGGTTTTTTTCCTGAAACTGGACCGGTCACTGTGCTGAACCGGCGTGACCGGTTCAGCATTTTCCCCTCTTTGTTTTGGTCCGATTTCAACCCCAAGCAATCCTATAATTCCTATTTTCATGTTTCCTATCTATTGCAATCATTAAACCTAGCTAAAAACACCTAAATCCTATGGTTTGATTTTGAACCAAACGGTTCAAACTTCCAAAACAGCACCCATGGCTTCACAGCCCTCCCAAGCTTCCTAAAACCTTCCTAAAATGTCCCTAGAAACCTAATGGACTCATTAAAACCCTTAAAAACCAACCATAACAACAAAAATGGAAAAATGGATCAAAATGGGCTAATCGGGTACCTTGCAGGTTTCTCCTCCTCTCGCTGCCGTGGATGGCGGTTCTGGCCGCCCAGCAACCTCCTCAGCATCCTCACTTCACTCTGTCCTCAGTCCAGATCATAGGGTAAGGGTTGGATGGGTTTTGGGTGAATGGTTTGGATGAGAAAATGAGATTGGGTAAGGGGTTTTGAAATGAAGAAAATGGAAGGAAATGCACGGTGCATGAATCAATTTGGGTGGCCTGTGGATGGGTGACACTTGTCACTCATCCATTGGGTCTCCATTAAATATCTGGGCCCCACTAAAGTCCAAAAGTTAACTCGTTTCGTAATTCGTGCAATAGTGCACTTGAACTTCCGTGAACCGTAACTTCGCCGTCGAACGTCCGAATTCGACGTGCCGCCTGTCTATGGATTCGTATCGACCTTATCTATGTAACGGTCTTCGGCCCTCGGCCATCGGACCTCTTGGTCAAAAAGTCAACATTTGACCCTTTTTAACCATAATTACCAAAATGCCCCTAAGCTTCCGAACGCCATAACTTCCTCCTCGAACGTCGGAATTGAACGTGCCACTTGTCTATGAACTCGTGACGTCACGAACTACGTCACGGTCATCGGTCAAAGTACGTTTGACCGTCAGAATGAAAAGTCAACGGTTTGCCACGACTAGGGGCAAAACGGTCATTTTGAATCGTTCGTCCGATTTCGCCCTACTAATCACCGATTAATCTCACTAATCGTGATTAGTCACTAATCTAATCAAGGAATTTGGGACGGGTCGTTACAACCTTCCCTACTTAATTAATTTCGTCCTCGAAATTCTAACCGACCTAATTCTAACCGTTCTTCCCTCCTTAATTAGTTTCGCTCTCGAAACTCTAACTATTCTGATTCCACAACCACCCCGTGGAAAGTAGAATTGATCTCGAAACTCATGTACACTAGTACACCCACTAACCAAAAAAATACTTACTCGTACCCAAGCGTACCACTAACACTCACGTCGCATCGACTACACTCGACTACGTCGAATGACAGAAGTCGTACGCTCCGAACTGACCCCACTTGTCAGATCTACCGTTTCGCTGACACAACCAACTAGACGGTTCCTTGCTCAACCACTAACTATCCTGACGTCTGCTCCCACTGGGTGTCATCAGACCTCACACCACGATCCACGCTGATACCTCCTACAAACTGTCACCACTTGACAGTCGTCAATCAAAAACTGTCACTATACTCACTCGTGGTTACACTAACCACCAACTCACTCAACCATGGGTAAACACTTACCCACAAGGCATTTCTCTCAATCTGTGTGTAACTAGACCCATCAGAAATACCATGACCCAATGCACAGTATACAATGCCTAGTTCACGACCTCAACTAATCCGATGGTATCAGAACCAATCAGACTACCAACACACTCACCAAAGTACTACTCGTATAACCTATATACTGTCACCAGGCACGACAAGTCTGCCCAGTATCGTACCTCGAACAACGTACAAGGTACATACAACTACCCATCAATCAGCCTACAACCACCTAGGTTGTAGTCAATCACGTTTCAATTATGGAGTCCATCTGTTCGATTTAGACAAATCGAAACTCCAACCCATTATCTATTTCCAAATCCGAATCCGAATCCGCAATTTCGTAAGAAATCCCGAATCCAAACCCAGAAATCATATCCATAACCATGTCCAAATTCGAATCCGAAATCATCATTCCGTAAGCTAGCATTTGGAATAACCATTCCGAACCCAAATCCATAAAAGGAAAATCCACAGTCAAGCTCTAGAATCAAATCCTGAATCGTCATCCAGAAATCTGATTCCAAAACTCAAATCCAGAAATCCTCTTTCAAGTTCCAAAATCAAATCCTGGATCGTCATCCAGAAATCTGATTCCAAAACTCGAAATCTCGTTCACGTCTACCGAGACGTACGAAAACCAAACCTCTCGGTTACCTGCTCAACCGATTACTCTATTACCATCGATTGACTTCATAGGGAAGCCAATCACAATATCAACACATCTCTAAGGCTGACCATATCCGACCACGTCGGAAAACTACTCATCTATTCGCTCGAGTAACAAGCCATATGGGATTTACCTCGAAAAGAAGTTCATTCCCAACATCCTCAACTCAACATCCAAGTAAGAGCGATAGACTCTCCACTTATCCGGATCATCAAAATCATGATCCAGATCCATCACTACATCAACCAACCATAGACGTCACGATCCCCGATCGTCACGACGTCCAAAGTCCTCAACCATTTCCTACATCTAAACAGATCAGTCAACGACGAGACACGCCGAGACTGTGGGTTCTCACTAATTACCTCTTATCGATCCTTGTCATTCCACCTAGGAAAATCCAAAGATGATCCAACACGATGACATCAAAACCCAACCTACGTGAATGCAACCAAAACTCATTGCATTCACCACGTCACGTAATCCAATATCGTCTGCCACCAAGCAGAAAATGAGAAATCTCAGTCATGTAACTTCGATATACTCAACTTCGTTGTCAGGACCCGTCCCAAATATGGCCTCGATACCCGGGACGAACCCTGCTCTCGTCTGACAATCACACTTACAATATTAAAAACAAACAAACAACCTTCACACAACTCTAAGCATAACTATCAGACGAAGGAGTAACATATACACAACAGTCAGTCAGAACATAGTTCTACAAAAGGGGCACAAAGTCCTACAATGCTAGTCTCGCAACGGAAGAACGTCGGAAGCTCTATGCCTCGATATCTGCCACAACGTTCACCCCAGCGCTATCACCACGACCTGGAGGGAAAATTTAAAACCAAAAGTGTGAGTGGACTAGAATAACTAAAAGTTGAAAAAAATCAGTTTATCACTAATTCAAGGTTAAGGAAAAATAAGAATCATTGTTCCCTCCGGTTTGAAAACAGGCATGCCTAACGAAGTACTAAACAAATCATAATATGAAACATCATAAGAAACAGAAACACTATAAAATCTCATAAGAAACAGATACACTATAAAATACCATAAGAAACAGAAACACTATAAAACGGATATAGAAATCATAGCTTCAGCATCAAATCATCATTTCCGATCAAACCTGCTGGACCTATCCGAGTCTTTAAACTCAATCAGGCCTTAAATGAAATCCGAGTCTTTAAACTCCCGAGTCTTTAAACTCAATAGGCCTATGGGGGTAATATCGTAAATATCCGAGTCTTTAAACTCCCAAGTCTTTAAACTGAATCCGGGCCCGTCCCCCGTCAATCAATATCCGTCTTTAAACCCATATCCAGATCCAGCAAATCCAATCCAAGTTCAAAGTAAAAACCAATTCGAAATCCATCGCCAAACTCGAATTCGAAATCCCCGGTACGAAGCCCTTCCGGCGTTCAGAACTGACATTCCGAACCCAAATCCGGAAATTCATTATTATACCAAAAACCACATGTAATCACAAATCATATTTCATAACCCATTTATCATCATCAGAAGACATTTATAGGTTGAAATCCTCATATATGGCATCAGAATCGAAAACCAGCTTTTCTCGAAAAACGTGTAAAATCTCGAAAATATTTCGAAAACGTGCAACATATCAACCACATGTAATTCTCAACAAGAAGCATAAAACACATTTAATATCATAAAGCATTAATAAAAAAAGTTAGGCATACTCAAAATAAAAGAAGGAGTCCACTCACAAATCCAGAACGAGTCACTCGCGCTCTGTGCGCTCCTCGACTGTCTCGGGTGCCTCCCGTCCTGTCAAAATGCACCAAATAGGGTCACAAATACATCAAGGATCCTAATCCTAATTTCCCCAATTTTTCGGGAATTAAATAATATGTTAATCCTAAACCCTCAACCGTCTGGATTCCCGAACAACTCTGTAACACCGTCCGATTAACCCGAAAACTATACCATTGGATTCCTTAGAACAATTAGAACCAAACTTATGTTGGAAGCTTGGCCGGATTCTTCTCCACGCGCCTCCACGCGCCGCCCAAAGTGCCTGCATGTGGGCCTCACGCGCCTGCTACAGTGCTTATCCTTCCTCGAGTGAACCCGGTTCACACCAGGCTGCAACCCGGACCGGCGAGAGCCATTCTCTGCCGTCCGGCCACCATTTCATCTCCTCTCTTCTCCTGCAGCTTCGTCCAAACACCAGGAATCCATCCCCCTCACTCTCCTGGTTCGATTCACCCCTCAGCTTCACGACTGATGCTCGAAAAAAAACACAGAAGGCCCCTGTTTTCCTTCCCGGCCGTCCTATGCTTCCCCCCTCACGGTGGCGATTCTAAACTCCTCCCACAACCTCACTGAGTCACACACAACTCACGGGAACCCTCGACTCACTCTCTAAACCCACGATTTCCCGTTTAAAATTCACGGCCAAACAGAGTACAGAGTACTCACTGTCGACTGAGCTCCGCCGTGTACGTCCCCGTCACGGCGACCGTCCTACACCACTCCTAGAACCTCCCTGAACATCACTGCACTCACCAATCCCCTCGATTCTCAACCTACCCTCACGACTTTTGCATTGAAAAACACGGGAAAAACAGAGGAAGAACTCTTACCTTTCGATTCCGTCTCCGCCGCAAGCGAAGCCGCGTACCACGGTGCTTGTTGGTCTCCCCACAGCCTCCTGAACTTCCCACGGTCGTGGTTTGAATCACCACACGGCATAGCCACCATCAAACTCTCACGGTCTCTCTGTTTTCCCCAAAACTTCATCCGTCCACCGTCGAGCCTCCGTGCACGGTTGCAGCTCCAAACCGTGATCAATAACTCACCCTCGTCTCTCTCCCACTTCCACTAATCACTCTTCACTCACTCACCCACTTCCCAAAATCTCACCCTCTGTTTTTCTGTGTTTCAAACCAAAACACGGTTTGGTTTTGTGCAAAGTGTGGCCGTGCACACTTGAGAACGGCCTGGAACCATCCAGCCACTCCCACGTGTCCATCATCCATAGGCCAGCACAAAAAAAATCTCTGCCACTTGCCCTCATCCAATTGGCTGAAAGAAAATGACCAAAATACCCCTTGTATAAATAATTACCGTTTTGCCCTCGAGCATTCTAGACCCGTATCTTTTCCGTCCGACGTCCGATGACAGCGTGCCGCTTGTCGTTGAACTCAGGACGTCGAGACCTATCTAACGGTCCTCGGTCTACGTGAAAATCCCAAGTCCTCCAAAAAGTCAACATTTTCCTCGTTTACTCAAAATTACGGTAACGCCCCCAATCTTCCGAACGTCATAACTTTTCCTCCGGTTGTCCGAATCGAACCTGCCACCTGTCTACGAACTCGTGACGTCCTAAACTACGTCACGGTCAAGGGTTAACACTCATCCAATCGGTAATTCAAAAAGTCAACTTTTCGTCTACTATTCACAAGGGCAAAATCGTCCTTTATATACAAAACTTTATAAAATTACAATTTTACCCTTCCCGAAGATACGGGTTGTTACAATCTACCCCCCTAAAAGAATTTCGTCCCCGAAATTCAGTGAAATAAGTAAGGGTACTGTTCCCGCATCAATGCCTCAGGTTCCCACGTAGCTTCTTCCACTTGATGATTTCTCCATAACACCTTAACCAAGGGAACCGTTTTCCTTCGTAAAACCTTATCCTTCCGATCCAAAATCGCGACAGGTTGTTCTTTAAAACTCAAATCTTCCCTCAGTTCAATTGGTTGTGCTTCCAAAACATACGAATCATCTCGAATATATTTCCGAAGCATAGAGACATGAAAGACATTATGTACCTTTTCCAAGTCTGCTGGTAAAGCCAATCGATATGAAACAGGACCAATCCGTTCTATGATCTCATAAGGTCCAATGTAACGAGGACTCAACTTCCCTCATCTGCCGAACCGCACAATTCCTTTCCAAGGAGAGAACTTCAGGAAAACCTGGTCTCCTACGGCAAATTCCAAATCCCTGATCCTACGGTCGGCGTAACTCTTCTGTCGGTCCTGAGCTACCTTCAATCGAACCCTGATCAGTGCTACTTTTTCCTGAGTAAGCTCCACCAATTCAGAAGTAGTCAACCTCCTCTCACCAATCTCAGTCCAACACAATGGAGTCCGACACTGTCGCCCATACAAAGCCTCATAAGGAGCCATCCCAATGCTCTCCTGATAACTGTTGTTGTAGGCAAACTCCATCAAAGGTAAATGAGACTCCCACATACCCTGGAACTGTAAGACACAAGATCGCATCATATCCTCGAGAATCTGAATAGTCCGCTCCGACTGTTCATCGGTCTGAGGATGAAATGCAGTACTGAAATGCAATTTAGTCCCAAAAGCTTCCTGTAGGCTCTGCCAAAAGCGGGAAGTGAATCTTGGATCTCTGTCAGATACTATCGACTCTGGAGTCCCATGCAGCCGGATAATCTCATCTATAAACAACTGTGCAAACTGCGCCAACCTGAAGCTCTCTCGTACTGGCAAGAAGTGAGCAGACTTCGTAAGTCGATCCACAATAACCCACACACCATCGTGTCCCTTCGGTGTTCTCGGAAGCTTGAACACAAAATCCATCGTTAGGTGATCCCATTTCCACTCGGGGATCGGCAAAGGTTGCATTGTTCCATAAGGTCTCTGCCGCTCGGCTTTTACCTGTTGACAAATCAAGCATTTACTGACATATTCTGCAATCTCACGTTTCATTCCCGACCACCAGTAATGCTCTCGAAGTGTACGATACATCTTGGTCCCACCAGGATGCATCGCATAAGCTGAATAGTGAGCCTCATCCAGTATCACTTTCTTCAATGCTTCATCCTCAGGTACGCACAACCGTCCACCTTTAACCAAGGCTCCATCCTCATGAATCTCAAAGTCCTGTCTCTCTCCAGCCTCGACCTCAATCCGAATGATGCCCAGAATAGGGTCCTCAAACTGAGCATAATAACCTGATCAATCAAAATAGGTCGCACATGAAAACTCGCTAGGAGTGCTCCCTGATCATCCACAGTCAACTCTACTTCCAACCTGCGGAGCTCAACCAGCAACGGTAACCGTACTGTCCTCAAATGTGACAAAGAACTAGCTGACTTCCTGCTCAAAGCATCGGCTACCACATTAGCCTTCCCTGGGTGATACTCAATAGTACAGTCGTAGTCCTTAAGCAACTCCAACCATCGGCGCTGTCTCAGATTCAATTCCTTTTGAGTGAACAAATACTTCAAGCTCTTGTGGTCCGTGAAGATCCTGCACCTCTCGCCGTACAAGTAATGCCGCCAAATCTTCAGTGCATGTACCACCGCTGCCAGTTCCAAATCATGTGTAGGGTAGTTCATCTCATGGGGTTTCAATTGCTGGGAAGCATAAGCAATCACTCTCCCATGTTGCATCAAAACACAACCCAAGCCTTGTAAAGAAGCGTCACTGTACACCTCAAACTCCCCACTATCGTCTGGAAGGGCTAACACAGGAGCAGATGTCAACCGCCTTTTAAGCTCCTGGAAACTCTGGTCACAGCTCTCATCCCACTCAAATCGAACTCCCTTCCGAGT
Organism: Prinsepia uniflora; assembly: GCA_032719365.1. Lineage (NCBI taxonomy): Eukaryota > Viridiplantae > Streptophyta > Magnoliopsida > Rosales > Rosaceae > Prinsepia > Prinsepia uniflora. Next base: position 37,361,357 of record CM064872.1, read on the forward strand.
TAGTCGGGTCAAAGGAGCGGCTAAAATCGAAAAGCCCTCAATGAAACGCTGATAATAGCCTGCTAAGCCCAGAAAACTCCGGATCTCCGTCACCGTCTTGGGCTGTTCCCACTTCGCTACCGCCTCAACCTTCTGAGGATCCACACTAATGCCCTCGGCTGAAATCACATGGCCAATAAATCCAACACTGGTCAACCAAAACTGACACTTACTCAGTTTCGCATACAACTGATGCCCCCTCAATGTCTCAAGCACGAGTCTCAGATGTTTCTCATGTGCCTTCACACTCTTCGAATACACCAAAATGTCATCAATGAAGACAATCACAAAACGATCCAAGTATGGCCGGAACACTCGGTTCATAAGATCCATAAAAGCTGCTGGGGCATTAGTCAAACCAAAAGGCATCACAACAAACTCATAATGACCGTACCTGGTCCGGAAGGCTGTCTTCGGTATATCCCCCTCTTTAACCCTTAGCTGATGGTAACCGGAGCGAAGATCAATCTTCGAAAAATACTGGGCTCCCTTCAATTGATCGAACAAATCGTCAATCCGGGGTACGGGGTACTTATTCTGAATAGTTACGTTATTCAGTTGTCTGTAATCCACACACAATCTCAATCCTCCGTCTTTTTTCTTGACAAACAAAACAGGTGCTCCCCAAGGTGACATACTCGGTCGAATGAATCCGATATCGACCAACTCTTGCAACTGGACCTTAAGTTCCCCCAATTCTGCAGGTGCCATACGGTAAGGAGTCTGTGACATAGGCTGTGTACCGGGAAGAAGATCAATCTTAAACTCGAGATCTCGGTGTGGGGGTAGTCCTGGCAACTCCTCGGGAAAAACATCGGGAAACTCCCGCACCACTGGTATGTCCTCCGCCCTCACTGGCGTAGCACGTGCATCCACCACATGAGCTATGTAACCTTGGCACCCCTTACGCAACAACTTGCTAGCCTCAAGTGCCGAAATAACTCCAGTAGGAAGTGCACGCTGATCCCCCTGAAACGTAGTCTCTGATAACACGGGACTCCGAAAAATCACTCTCCTATCGAAACATTTGATAGAAGCATGATGTCTCGTTAACCAGTCCATACCCAAGATAACATCAAAGTCCCGCAGATCCAAGAGTAACAAATCTGCCATTAACTCAACCTCACCTACCATCACCGGACACTCTCTCAAAACCTGAGTCACTACCAACACCTCTCCAATAGGTGTACTTACCCCTAAAGCACAATCCAAAGTAGACACCTCCCTCTCCGTCACCAAACTACAACTCCGAGCTACAAATGAATGGGTAGCCCCGTGATCTATCAAAGCAAAAACAGTGTGACCAAGTATGGTGAGTGTACCCGTCACCACTCCCGGTGCTGACCTAGCCTCCTGCTGAGTCATAGCAAAAACTCGCGCCTGAGGTCCCGATGACCTACCGCGCCCCCTGGAACTGCTCGTGGCACCACCGCCACCCCTAGGGCCTGCTGCCCCTAACACTGAAGCAGTACTCCGCCCAGGTTCTGCTGCACCTCTGCCTGCTCCACCCTCCGAAGCTAACAATGGGCACTCCCTCCGAAAGTGTCCTCGCTCTCCGCAATAGAAACAAGTATCCCTACCGGGTCCACCGGTATGCCTCCCCGTAGAAGCTACTGAAGTCGCACTCGCCTGAGGAGTCGGCTGTGCCTTAGCTCCTCGAAATCCCGAGCCTTGAAAACTCCCTGGTCGGCCATACCGGGCTCCACCAGCCGATGACGATCCACCAAAATTGCCCCGTTTCGGGGGCCTCTGACTCGATGCTCCTGGAAATGAATGCTCTCGGCGTCGAATACTGCCCGAATATTGTGATCTAGCAGGTAAACTGGCCTCAACCCTGACAGCAGCATCAGATAACTCCCGAAATGTAGCAAAAGAGCCAGCTGTCACTATGGCCCTGATCTCTCCCTGGAGGCCCAACTCAAACCGGCGGCACTTCTCCGCCTCGGTCGCCACAAATGCAGGAGCGAAACGAGATAGCACCTGGAATCTCTGCTCATACTCAGCAACTGTCAAGTTCCCTTGCTTTAACTGAAGAAATTCTGCCTCCTTCGCATCCCGGAAAGAACGGGGATAGTACTGATCGAGAAAACGCTCCCGGAAAGTCTCCCATGTCACGGTATGTGCATCCCAGCCGGACAGTTCCAATGTGTTCCACCACTCATAAGCAGCTCAATCCAACAGAAAAGTAGCTAACAAGACCCGATCCTCTGGAGGACAGTGCATCACCCCAAAAATACGCTCAAGCCGGTTGATCCATCGGTGAGCTTCCTCTGGATCGGCCCCACAGATGAACGTAGTAGCCCCAAGCCTCTGGGCTCTCTCGATCGAAGCGCTTTCAGTCCCTCTCGCCGCTTCATCTTCAGGTCGTGGAGGGGGTTCACGTCTCGGAGGCATGATCGATCGTACGCTGAAAGAGGCATAGCGTTAGTCAAACAACCTATACCCAACACAAAACGACAAACCTATGCTCTGATACCAATTGTCAGGACCCGTCCCAAATATGGCCTCGATACCCGGGACGAACCCTGCTCCCGTCTGACAATCACACTTACAGTATTAAAAACAAACAAACAACCTTCACACAACTCTAAGCATAACTATCAGATGAAGGAGTAACATATACACAACAGTCAGTCAGAGCATAGTTCTACAAAAGGGGCACAAAGTCCTACAATGCTAGTCTCGCAACGGAAGAACGTCGGAAGCTCTATGCCTCGATATCTACCTCAACGTTCACCCGAGCGCTATCACCACGACCTGGAGGGAAAATTTAAAACCAAAAGTGTGAGTGGACTAGAATAACTAAAAGTTGAAAAAAATCAGTTTATCACTAATTCAAGGTTAAGGAAAAATAAGAATCATTGTTCCCTTCGGTTTGAAAACAGGCATGCCTAACGAAGTACTAAACAAATCATAATATGAAACATCATAAGAAACAGAAACACTATAAAATCTTATAAGAAACAGATACACTATAAAATACCATAAGAAACAGAAACACTATAAAACGGATATAGAAATCATAGATTCAGCATCAAATCATCATTTCCGATCAAACCTGCTGGACCTATCCGAGTCTTTAAACTCAATCAGGCCTTAAATGAAATCCGAGTCTTTAAACTCCTGAGTCTTTAAACTCAATAGGCCTATGGGGGTAATATCGTAAATATCCGAGTCTTTAAACTCCCGAGTCTTTAAACTGAATCCGGGCCCGTCCCCCGTCAATCAATATCCGGGTCTTTAATCCCATATCCAGATCCAGCAAATCCAATCCAAGTTCAAAGTAAAAACCAATTCGAAATCCATCTCCAAACTCGAATTTGAAATCCCTGGTCCGAAGCCCTTCCGGCGTTCAGAACTGACATTCCGAACCCAAATCCGGAAATTCATTATTATACCAAAAACCACATGTAATCACAAATCATATTTCATAACCCATTTATCATCATCAGAAGACATTTATAGGTTGAAATCCTCAAATATGGCATCAGAATCGAAAACCAACTTTTCTCGAAAAACGTGTAAAATCCCGAAAATATTTCGAAAAACGTGCAACATATCAACCACATGTAATTCTCAACAAGAAGCATAAAACACATTTAATATCATAAAGCATTAATAAAAAAAAGTTAGGCATACTCAAAATAAAAGAAGGAGTCCACTCACAAATCCAGAACGAGTCACTCGCGCTCCGTGCGCTCCTCGACTGTCTCGGGTGCCTCCCGTCCTGTCAAAATGCACCAAATAGGGTCACAAATACATCAAGGATCCTAATCCTAATTTCCCCAATTTTTCGGGAATTAAATAATATGTTAATCCTAAACCCTCAACCGTCTGGATTCCCGAACAACTCTGTAACACCGTCCGATTAACCCGAAAACTATACCATTGGATTCCTTAGAACAATTAGAACCAAACTTATGTTGGAAGCTTGGCCGGATTCTTCTCCACGCGCCTCCACGCGCCGCCCAAAGTGGCTGCGCGTGGGCCTCACGCGCCTGCTACAGTGCTTCTCCTTCTTCGAGTGAACCCGGTTCACATCAGGCTGCAACCCGGACCGGCGAGAGCCATTCTCTGCCGTCCGGCCACCATTTCATCTCCTCTCTTCTCCTGCAGCTTCGTCCAAACACCAGGAATCCATCCCCCTCACTCTCCTGGTTCGATTCACCCCTCAGCTTCACGACTGAAGCTCGAAAAAAAACACAGAAGGCCCCTGTTTTCCTTCCCGGCCGTCCTATGCTTCCCCCCTCACGGTGGCGATTCTAAACTCCTCCCACAACCTCACTGAGTCACACACAACTCACGGGAACCCTCCACTCACTCTCTAAACCCACGATTTCCCGTTTAAAATTCACGGCCAAACAGAGTACAGACTACTCACCGTCGACTGAGCTCCACCGTGTACGCCCCCGTCACGATGACCGTCCTACACCACTCCTAGAACCTCCCTGAACATCACTGCACTCACCAATCCCCTCGATTCTCAACCTACCCTCACGACTTTTGCATTGAAAAACACGGGAAAAACAGAGGAAGAACTCTTACCTTTCGATTCCGTCTCCGCCACAAGCGCCGCCGCGTACCACGGTGCTTGTTGGTCTCCCCACAGCCTCCTGAACTTCCCACGGTCGTGGTTTGAATCACCACACGGCGTAGCCACCACCAAACTCTCACGGTCTCTCTGTTTTCCCCAAAACTTCAGCCGTCCACCGTCGAGCCTCCGTGCACGGTTGCAGCTCCAAACCGTGATCAATAACTCACCCTCGTCTCTCTCCCACTTCCACTAATCACTCTTCACTCACTCACCCACTTCCCAAAATCTCACCCTCTGTTTTTCTGTGTTTCAAACCAAAACACGGTTTGGTTTTGTGCAAAGTGTGGCCGTGCACACTTGAGAACGGCCTGGAACCATCCAGCCACTCCCACGTGTCCATCATCCATAGGCCAGCACAAAAAAAATCTCTGCCACTTGCCCTCATCCAATTGGCTAAAAGAAAATGACCAAAATACCCCTTGTATAAATAATTACCGTTTTGCCCTCGAGCATTCTAGACCCGTATCTTTTCCGTCCGACGTCCGATGACAGCGTGCCGCTTGTCGTTGAACTCAGGACGTCGAGACCTATCTAACGGTCCTCGGTCTACGTGAAAATCACAAGTCCTCCAAAAAGTCAACATTTTCCTCGTTTACTCAAAATTACGGTAACGCCCCCAATCTTCCGAACGTCATAACTTTTCCTCCGGTTGTCCGAATCGAACCTGCCACCTGTCTACGGACTCGTGACGTCCTAAACTACGTCACGGTCAAGGGTTAACACTCATCCCATCGGTAATTCAAAAAGTCAACTTTTCGTCTACTATTCACAAGGGCAAAATCGTCCTTTATATACAAAACTTTATAAAATTACAATTTTACCCTTCCCGAAGATACGGGTTCTTACATCTGTCCTACGACCCAAGACAAATCCGGGTCCACCAACCAATATACGATCAGCATAAGGGTGACACACCCATCATCTACCATCATCTGCCGTCATATGCCATCATCTACCACAGTAGAACCTGAGAAGTCACCCAAAATGACTCCAAAACACCCATTACCAATGCGAAAAACCCGCATTCCACTCGTCACCTCAATCGCAACCTCTCGCGATTCCGAAGTTCCAACAAGATTGGAAACAACATACCCGGACATCAACCACGTGTCCCTTAACCAATTTAACTCTATCCGTGATCCACTCCTGAATCACAGATACCGAACATATGCCCATCTCGACGGATGTGACTCGACGTCATCACAATCACCAGCACTAGTACCAATACCATCACCTGTCAGCATCAGCACACAAGCATCCACACTAGCATCAGCACTAACACTAGCACATCGTGTACAAACTGAAAACTCTGGATCTCCGCTCACACCGAGCGACGACCCCGCACCTCTGCTCGAATAGGAGAAACTCTGCCTCCCTCGTACCCGACAACTCTGGGTAGAGTCACCCTGATAACGCATACGAGAAAAGGAAACGTCACCTGAATGTCCCCGTCTCATTCTGCGATCGCACTCAGCCGTAACCGAGTCGAATCCAGAATCACTGCTCGTACACATGCGTTACTCACGCACCTCGTATCATCGTCACGACTGACAATCCCATCGTCACAATCGTCACGGTAACCTGAGTCTACTCGACCTGATAAGACTCGACTACGTCCATCGATAGTAGTGTCTGCCACACCCGCGTGCAGACCTAACTACCAGGCACCTCGATATCCAGACTCCGCATCCAACGGAATCAACCGCTCGTACTAACTACTCTATATCCCCACCCTGGTATTCCATCGACAAGTACCAACCCTGATAACTTGTCCAACTGAACTCTAACCAGTCGTAACTCGACTCAACCAATGTCATCTACCAGGTTATCCATGACCGTAATTGTACCAACAATCCATCACAACTATCGTAGCACGACAACCAACTAGGTATAACCGATAAGTATAACCCCGAATGTGAAGTGCAGTCCCAACACAAGCTGACATGACTAGACCGACTAATGAATCCAAATTCGAATAGTCATCCAAGTCAAACCACCCGTCAACTCACCTTTCCGAACCATACATCCTACCATAGGATTCCACGATCACACTTAGGGTCTCCCTGAACCCAACTGCTAACTGCCAACCGCAATACATTCCACAATCTGACCGACTCCGCTGTCTTGACATCGAAAAGACGTCAATCCAATCCTACCATAATTCCAACAAGGATTCCCCGAATCCGACTGCCAACTGCCAACTGCAGTAAATCCATCTAACTCGACCAAATCCGATCATCGGATAGTCACGATTTCGAAACACGTCAAATCGATCCTACGGCATCGTGAAGACGGTCCCAACTAACCGTCTCACGATCCAAAAATCTAACGTAATACTACGTTCATACTTTCATAGGGTACCACACTGCCAACCTTGACAGAACTATGAAAACCACGGCATCAAGTGCCGAACCAAGAAATTTCACGATATAATCCTACTACCTATCATATCGGCATCCCACTATCAGGTTGACCACGAACTGTAGCCCATTGAGATATCACATCCTCGACTTGCGTACCGAGTATCGTGCAAAACACACTCTGGAATTCAGAGTAACATGAGCAACCCTGCTCTGATACCACGTTGACAGGACCCATCCCAATCCCCCCGGGATTAGTGCGGGATGACCCTGCTCCCGTCTCACACGAAGTGTCAGACAAGGGATAATTCCAACCTTTGCCCTCCTGGGCTATCAGAGTACGCCAGGATCCGGAGGAGGTATGTGATATCTCGGTCTCTGCTACAGTCCACATCCGATGTCAACCTGAAGGGCAGTCAAAACATTAAAAGCTGTGAGTGGACGAAACAAAAGTTTATAAAAAAATTCATAAGGAACACATTTGTACCCTTCACTAAAAAGCATGCATGCATTCAAAAACCATTTAACCAAATGGACCACATGTGGGAATAAGCCCAAATCAGAAATAACCAAGGTCGAAAGGACCACCATGAAATCGACCATACGGGCCACTGCCCAAACCCATAAGAAAACCAATAAGGGACTCAGCCCATAACCATAAACATACTGAAACCAAATACACGAGCCACTACTCAAATCCTGTGCGCACCTGTGCACACCACATATCACACATATCATATATCCATACATATATATAAGTCACACAACCAATCCCGTCACGGTATCCAAAGCTACGCGCGTGCTACCCGGGTCTCAATCCGAGTCTTCTCAAAGTCAAGGTCAATGTCCGCAGACCACTGATCCTACTCGAGGTAATAGTAACCATAGCCTTCCTGAGAGTAAGGAACCCAACTGGGAGGTGACTCCACTCAGTCGGTGCTCCGTGACTACTCCGGGGTCCACCCAGACCAACGACCCTCCTCGGAGGAGATAACAGAAGTAAAGGAAGGTATATGAATATATATACATAACACAATATCCATGCCCGTTTCCCCTGAACCGTCATGATCCATAATATCCATAACCAAGGTAACATGCCGGTTCCCATAAACCGTCATGTACCGTAATAACATAACCAGGGTAACATGCAGGTTCCCATAAACCGTCATGTACCATAATGACCAACAAGGATTCATGTAGGTTCCCATAAACCGTTATGAACCACGATACCATAACAAGGGTTCATGCCGGTTCCCATAAACCGTCATGAACCGGGAAATCCATTTAAGGTTCCCTGACCTGAAATCAAAACCGTAAAGTAACCTGGGTCTCGTGCCCGAACATAGGACATCAGTTGGGCACCGTGCCCGATATCTGAGGTCATATGCCCGAGACAAAACCAAATGGGTCTCATACCCGAGTTTATCCTTTTAGAAATCCAAAACCTTTTCATTAAAACCGATAAAGAAATACCGAACCGTATAGGCACCGTATAGGGCCGAAACCTCGAAATAAATGCCTATATGTAACCACATACAAATGCACCCATGGCATCATCAAACATGTAATAAAACATATAATAAACATTTATGCATGCACCAATTAAGAAAACAAGGTCCACTGTAAGACTCGTGTCCTGGAGGGAACGGTGAACAATCCCACATTCCCGCGAGGGGGGAATGGTCTGGGAAGGGAATGGTGGTGTGCCTTAAAGGTGTAGGCACACACCTATCTAGCATGAGGCCTTTTGGGAGCTCAGTGGCTTTGGGGGGGATTGGAACCCCAAAGTTAAGCGAGTTGAGGCTGGTGCAATTCCAGATGGGTGACCCCCTGGGAAGTTGCACCGTGAGCTCCCAAAAACAAAACCGTGAGGGCAAGGGCAAGGAGGCCCAAAGCGGACAATATCGTGCTAGATGAATCGGGACCTGACAGAAGAGGGTCGGGTCCTGAAAATTTGGTATCAGAGCCAGACCCCGACCGGGAAGTGTGCAAGCGAGGACGCTGGGCCCTAAGGGGGGTGGATTGTAAGACCCGTGTCCTGGAGGGAACGGTGAACAATCCCACATTCCTGCGAGGAGGGAATGGTCTGGGAAGGGAATGGTGGTGTGCCTTAAAGGTGTAGGCACACACCTATCTAGCATGAGGCCTTTTGGGAGCTCAGTGGCTTTGGGGGGGATTGGAACCCCAAAGTTAAGCGAGTTGAGGCTGGTGCAATTCCAGATGGGTGACCCCCTGGGAAGTTGCACCGTGAGCTCCTGAAAACAAAACCGTGAGGGCAAGGGCAAGGAGGCCCAAAGCGGACAATATCGTGCTAGATGAATCGGGACCTGACAGAAGAGGGTCGGGTCCTGAAAATTTGGTATCAGAGCCAGACCCCGACCGGGAAGTGTGCCAGCGAGGACGCTGGGCCCTAAGGGGGGTGGATTGTAAGACCCGTGTCCTGGAGGGAACGGTGAACAATCCCACATTCCTGCGAGGGGGGAATGGTCTGGGAAGGGAATGGTGGTGTGCCTTAAAGGTGTAGGCACACACCTATCTAGCATGAGGCCTTTTGGGAGCTCAGTGGCTTTGGGGGGGATTGGAACCCCAAAGTTAAGCGAGTTGAGGCTAGTGCAAATCCAGATGGGTGACCCCCTGGGAAGTTGCACCGTGAGCTCCCGAAAACAAAACCGTGAGGGCAAGGGCAAGGAGGCCCAAAGTGGACAATATCGTGCTAGATGAATCGGGACCTGACAGAAGAGGGTCGGGTCCTGACATCCACTCACAGACCGTTCGAGCTGCCGCCTCGATTTGCGTGCTATACGGCTCCCCGAGCCGATCACCATCACCAAGACTCCCAAACCCATCCAAATTTTAATAGAAGGTTAATAACTACTTAATTAACCTCCTACCAAAGCCCCGTAATTTTCCCGAACTTTTAACTATTTTTAAGCCGACCCTAAACATTCCGATGCCTCGAAACATATCGAGATAGTGTCCGATTGACACAAAACTAGTCCCAAAATGTTCGTTGCATCGAATAGAAGATTTCCCATGTTGAACACTTTCCCAAATTATGGCCCACGGGTCCTCACGAGCTCCTAGAAGGTCAAAAACACTATTCATCATCACTAACCTCAGAAAACCGGTTTTTTTCCTGAAACTGGACCGGTCACTGTGCTGAACCGACTTGACCGGTTCAGCGTTTTCCCCTCTTTGTTTTGGTCCGATTTCAACCCCAAGCAATCCTATAATTCCTATTTTCGTGTTTCCTATCTATTGCAATCATTAAACCTAGCTAAAAACACCTAAATCCTATGGTTTAATTTTGAACCAAACGGTTCAAACTTCCAAAACAGCACCCATGGCTTCACAACCCTCCCAAGCTTCCTAAAACCTTCCTAAAATGTCCCTAGAAACCTAATGGACTCATTAAAACCCTTAAAAACCAACCATAACAACAAAAATGGAAAAATGGATCAAAATGGGCTAATCGGGTACCTTGCAGGTTTCTCCTCCTCTCGCTGCCGTGGATGGCGGTTCTGGCCGCCCAACAACCTCCTCAGCATCCTCACTTCACTCTGTCCTCAGTCCAGATCATAGGGTAAGGGTTGGATGGGTTTTGGGTGAATGGTTTGGATGAGAAAATGAGATTGGGTAAGGGGTTTTGAAATGAAGAAAATGGAAGGAAATGCACGGTGCATGAATCAATTTGGGTGGCCTGTGGATGGGTGACACTTGTCACTCATCCATTGGGTCTCCATTAAATATCTGGGCCCCACTAAAGTCCAAAAGTTAACTCGTTTCGTAATTCGTGCAATAGTGCACTTGAACTTCCGTGAACCGTAACTTCGCCGTCGAACGTCCGAATTCGACGTGCCGCCTGTCTATGGATTCGTATCGACCTTATCTATGTAACGGTCTTCGGCCCTCGGCCATCGGACCTCTTGGTCAAAAAGTCAACATTTGACCCTTTTTAACCATAATTACCAAAATGCCCCTAAGCTTCCGAACGCCATAACTTCCTCCTCGAACGTCGGAATTGAACGTGCCACTTGTCTATGAACTCGTGACGTCACGAACTACGTCACGGTCATCGGTCAAAGTACGTTTGACCGTCAGAATGAAAAGTCAACGGTTTGCCACGACTATGGGCAAATCGGTCATTTTGAATCGTTCGTCCGATTTCGCCCTACTAATCACCGATCGACTTGAAACCATCACCATTGGCGGTCAACACCAATCAACGCTGACGTCAACCTGATAACTCTGACACTTATCAGCTCTGACAGCCTGCCACGTGGTACACCCTGACTGGTGCCATATGTCCTACCATTTATCACTAAGAAAGTCTAACATCTCTCTAACACCCTACCACGTGGCACCACTGTGACGACCCGGAAATTCGAAAAAGGAAAAATTGGAAAATTTGAAGGAAATTACGATTCTGCCCCTAGTTATAAGGGCCGAAAGTTGACTTTTTGTTCGGGACCTTTTTTGGATTTTCTGAAAGGACCGTTGGATAGGTTCCGAGACGCTGAATCATAGGCGGTATGCGTCAATCAGAGTTCGGATGTGAAAGTTATGGGTCTAGAATTATGAGGGGCATTTTGGTAATTATGCAAGGAAGGGCAAATTGGTCTTTTTGCCAATTTGATGACTCATTTGAGAAATTAACCTTAATTGGACATCTGTACCTCCTGAAATGGACGGTTAAGTGGGCAGAGTCAATTGTGTGGGTGAGTCACTCATGTGATTGAGTGACACATGTCACTTGTTTAGGATAATTAGTGGCCCTGATAATGAGTAAACAATAATTCTATATAGCTGTTTGATTACTTGATCGTGCAGGGGAGAGAACAACAAAAAATAGAGAACATGACCTTGCTGATCGTTCTTACCAGCAACCAAAACCAATTGAGAACTGAGGTCATTGAGAGTAAAATCGTGAGGAATTATAGAGAAGAATAAGGGGAGTTATAAACCTGAACCCAGTTGAACTTAAACCCAGAAAACCCGAAAATTACCCATGAACATTAATGTCGAATTCGAATTGTTAGACGTTTATGAGTGAAATTGATGTTGAATTTAGCTTCCTGGGATTGAGACGAGTAGAACCCAATGAAACTTGAAGGGAATTAGGGTCATTTGGCCTTAGAACAGAAAGGGGGAGAACTTGGGATTTTTGAGCTTGAGTCGAATGGATTGGAGACATGGAACGATGAAATTGGACTTGGAAATGTGTTTATTAGAATCCCACTATGCTTCCTGATGCATCAATTAAAGAAAAACGATGAGAATTGATGGAGATTAGATGATGCACAGTGTACGACAGTTCTTCGAATAATCGAGTTCGAACTGATGGATTAAGGTAAGTGTTCATGTAATTGAATGCACAGAACTTTAATTGGGTCCATAACGATGCTGTTAAATGACTGAATTGAAAGAAATGATGTAGGATTGATGGACATTGAATCGGGTTAGTACGCGGGTCGCAGGTTCCGTTTACTAGAGAAACGGGTCGGGACGACGACTGTGAAGGTTACTGTAGCAGGCGCGTGAGTTTCACGCGTAGCCACTCACGGCTGCACGTGGGCACGATTCCCGAGGTGAGTTCAACACAACTTTTGTTCTATGCAATGTAACGAACATTTTGGCGTTGGTTTCGAGTTAATCGGACATCGTTTCGATATTGTTTTGAGGGTCCGAAGGTTTATGTTACGTGTTTAATTAATATTTAATTCCCAGAAAATTATGGGGAATTGATATGATGTTAATTAAGTCATTAGTGACCTTGAATAATGATTTTGGACATGATTCGAGATTCCTGGAAAATGTCTGAAATTACGGAAACGCGTGCAGCTAGGAAAGCGAGCGGCTTGGACGGTATGTGAGTGAACGTGTGTTTTATAAACCATTATGCATGCATAGTTAAATGTTTTACATGATTGATTGCATAATTTGAATTGCAATGATGTCCTGATGATGTGGCATGATTATTTGTGATTTAATGATTATTTTAATTGGTCTTTTGGGCACGTTTTACGATAAATATGCAAGTGATATTTTGGGTAAGGCCCGGAGTCAAAATGATTTCAAAATGGATAATTTGACTAACTTGATGAGTCAATGATGATTTCTGGATTATTTTAATGCTTCAAATTAGATTTTATGGATTTACGTATAAATGGTATTTGGGCTTAAGACCCGGTTGAGAATGATTTTGACTTGGTTTGAAGTCAAGGATTTGATTGATATGTTTTGGGATGTAATCTCGGGATGGTTTTCATTGTGATTGTGAATGCCCAGACGGTCGGAGCTAGGGGATCACCTAGTTGACCAGAGCTTGGGGGATACGATGGTATGATTGAGAGTTGTTATGGCAAGCCAGCTTCTCGGATGCGACTGAGCCTGGATGTACCACTCGGATGTGGCTGAGCTTGGGGATGTGTTCACCCAGATGTGACTGAGCCCGAGGGTTGAGCCAAGAGGTGTCTAATCCCGAGAATGTGGCTGGATGTTGGCCTACGCGTAGTGCGGATGTGACTATGTGATTGTTTATGCACTTGTGAATAGTACAGATTGATTGATGGATTGATTGATTGATTGTACACTTGTGAGTAGTGCTGTTTGATGTTGATTATGATTGCGTACTGGTATTGAGTACGGGTTCTGGTTTGTGTGGCCAGGTGATTATGTTTTCATATGGTTGGCTTGAGAACCGGGATTTAATACTTGTTATGTGATTTGGCTGGAAAGCCGGTAATTTTTATTCATATATTTTACCCTATGCATGCATGGTTTGATAAACTGGAGGGTAAATGAGGTATTTTGAAATGCGTTTTAAATGATATTATTTTTGTCCACTCACACCTTTGTTTTTGATGACCCTCCAGGCCGTGGCACGATATTCGGGGCTGATCGAGAGGCGGAGGCATGAGCGGAAATCAGTGCAGTTATCCCTTGTCTGACAGGTGCTGAAGGGTAGTTTCGGGACTTCAGTTGACTTGTCAGACGGGAGCAGGACCGAACACAATTATCAAATTCCAGTTGGGACGGGTCCTGTCAACCACCCTACTTGTCCACGTGGTCTGACAATGCTGACGTGGACCTACCACGTCATGTTAGGACCCGACCTTCCTCGGTCAGAACTCGACTCTAGCACGATATTGTCCGCTTTGGGTTTCCTCACCCTCACGATTTTCTTTTTGAGAGCTCCCGGTGCAACTTTCTAGGGGATCACCTATCATGGAATTTCACCAACCTCAACTCGCTTAACTTTGGAGTTCCGATCGAACCCAAAGCCACTGAGCACCTAAAAGGCCTCGTGCTAGATAGGTGGATACCTACACCTTTAAGGCACACCACCATTCCTCTCCCAGACCATTCCCCTCGCAGGAATGTGGGATTGTTCACCGTTGCCTCCAAGACATGGGTCTTACAATACACCCTCATTAAAGCTCAATGTCCTCGGTGGCACACTTCCAGGTCAGGATCTGGCTCTGATACCATTCTATTAGGACCCGACCCTCCTCAGTTAGAAACCGACTCTAGCACGATATTGTCCGCTTTGGGCCTCTTCGCCCTCATGGTTTTATTTTCGGGAGCTTACGGTGCAACTTTCCAGGGGATCACCCATCATGGAATTGCACCAACCTCAACTCGCTTAACTTTGGAGTTCCAACCAAATTCAAAGCCACTGAGCTCCCATAAGGCCTCATGCTAGATTGGTGTGTGCCGACACCTTTAAGGCACACCACCATTCCTCTCCCAGATCATTCCCCTCGCAGGAATGTGGGATCGTTCACTATTCCCTCCAAGACACGGGTCTTATACGTCAGCTGCCATGTCACCTGACAGATCCTGACTCCCTACCATGTGGCACCCTCTCACTAGTTCACGTGGTTTGACATAGCTGACGTGGACCTGCCACGTCAGCTACTAACTAGACTAAAACCTAGCCGCATGTCACCCTCTCGTTGGCCACGTGGCCTGATAGTGATGATGTGGCTTGCCACGTCATAATCATCTTCCTTCAGACGGGTTGTCAAGACCCGACCCTCCTCTATCAGGACCCGACTCATCTAGCACGATATTGTCCGCTTTGGGCTTCATTGCCCTTGTCCTCACAGTTTTGTTTTTGGGTGGTCACGGTGCAACTTCCTAGGGGGTCACCCATCATGGAATTGCACCAGCCTCAACTCGCTTAACTTTGGAGTTCCAACCAAACCCAAAGCCACTGAGCTCCCCAAAGGCCTCATGCTAGATAGGTGTATGCCTACACCTTTAAGGCACACCACCATTCCCCTCCCAGACGATTCCCCACTTGCAGGAATGTGAGATTGTTCACCGTTCCCTCCAGGACACGGGTTTTACAATCCACCCCCCTTAAGGCTCAGCGTCCTCGCTGGCACACTTCCTGGTCGGGGTCTGGATTTGATACCATTCTGTCAGGACCCGACCCTCCTCTGTCAGGACCCGACCGATCTAGCATGATATTGTTTGCTTTGGGGTTCATTGCCCTTGCCCTCACAGTTTTGTTTTCGGGTGCTCACGGTGCAACTTCCCAGGGGGTCACCCATCATGGAATTGCACCAGCCTCAACTAGCTTAACTTTGGAATTCCAACAAAACCCAAAGCCACCGAGCTCCCAAAAAGCCTCGTGCTAGATAGGTGTGTGCCTACACCTTTAAGGCACACCACCATTCCCCTCTCGCAGGAATGTGGGATTGTTCACCGTTCCCTCCAGGACACGGGTTTTACACGGGTCGAACTATAATGGTCAATTTTACTCGCAACCTCAACTCGGCCAGAACTCAGCCATTCGGCAATCATTTTCCTACATTTTTCTTCCTACACACTCGTCTCTCTCCAAGAAACGGTTCTACGACCTCAAAAATCAAGAAACAAATGCTAAGATTACTTGTTCGAATCCAAACCTTCACAGCCAAGCTTCAAGCTTCCACCATGGCTAGTCCATGAGTCCAAACTCTTTGATTTTTAGCCCTGCTCACTCGCAAGAACTCAAAGAAGATCGTGGTTATCAGAAAACTGGGTTTCATGCCCTAAAATCCAAGACCCAAAACAGTTCCACACGACTTACCTGTTTTTCCTGGTTTTGTGCAACTGTGAATAGTTTCTGAAACTGTCCTTGACCCATAACTTTCTCGTACAACGTCCGATTTTGACGTGACATTTGTTTACAGACTTGTATCGTCTCGATCTACGTAATAGACTTCGATCCACGTGCCATCGACCTCCCTAGTCGAAAGTTAACTTTTCCACCCTTCTAGGAGAAAAATCGTCATTTTACCCAAATCATCCAATAATCCTCAATTAATCCCCGATTAATCTTTAATCAATTCTTGTTAATCATGAAATTCGAGACAGGTCGTTAAAATCTTCGCCCCTTAAAGAATTTCGTCCTCGAAATTCAAATAGACTCTAATCCACACCAAAACTACGAAAATCCAATCCTACCTCCAACTCGAGGTACACGTGAGAGCCTCTATCCACAGTATGCTCCAACATCTACGTTACTCGACGTTAACTACAATCTGACGGTCAATGTTGATGACAGGACCTGTCCTTGAAGGACTTTGATAACCGTGCCCGGTCATGCTCCTGTCTGTCAAGTCAATCGAAGTCCCGAAACTACCCCTCAACACCTATCAGACAAGGGATAACTGCACTGGTTTCCGCTCATGCCTCCACCTCATGATCAGCCCCGAACGTCATACCACGGCCTGGAGGGTCATCAAAATAGAAAAGGTGTGAGTGGACAAAAATAATATCATTTGAAAATACATTTCAAATAGACCATTTACCCCTCCAGTTTATCAAACCATGCATGCATATGGTAAAACATATGAATAACAATCACCGGCTTTCCAGCCAAATCACATGACAAGTATCAAATCCGGGCTCTCAAGCCAGACATATGAAAACATTAACCTGGCCATAAAGAACAAAACCCGTACTCCATACCAGTACGCAATCACCATCAATCAATAAATCAATAAATCAAGCAATCCACACTACTCACAAGTGCACAAATAATCACACAATCACATCCGCACTACGCGTAGGCCAACCTCAGGAACTGCACTCAGGCACCATCCGAGTCATGTCAGTCATGTCTGGGAACTGCACATGCACCATTTAGATGTACCACATACTCGGGGACTGCACTCACGCAACATCCGAGTCACGTCTAGGAACTGCACTCACGCAACATCCGAGTCACGTCTAAGAACTGCACTCGCATCATCCAGACATGTACCAGTATCCACAATCACAAACATAATCCATACCACAAACACATATCAATCATATCCTTGACTTCAAACCAAGTCAAAAGCATTCCCGACAAGGTCTCAAGCCCAAATGCTATTTACACGTAAATCCGTAAAATCTCATTTGAAAACACTAAAATAATCCAGAAATCATCCTTGACTCACCAACTAAGTCAAAATACCCTTTTTGAAACCTTTTTGACTCCGGGCTTAGCCCAACATATCATTTGCACATTCCTAGTAAAATGTGCCCGAATGACCGATTAAAATAATCATTAAATCACAATTAATCATGCCAACTCACCATGACATCATTGCAATTCAAATAATGCAATCAATCATGTAAAACATTTAGCTATGTATGCGTAACAGTTTATAAAACAAACGTCCATTCACACACCGTCCAAACCGCTCGCTTTCCGAGCTGCACGCGTTTTCGTAATTTTCGGTGCTTTCCAGGAATCATGAATCCTGTCCAAAATCATCATGAAAGGTCACTAATGACTCAATTAATATCATATGAATTTCTCATAAATTTTCGGGAATTATTTACGAATTAAAAACATAACATAAGTCTTCGGACGCTCGAAATAATATCGAAACGGTGTCCGATTGACTCGAAATCAAACGTTAAAATGTTCGTTACATTAAATGGAACAAAAGTCATGTTGACATAACCTCGAGAATCGTGCCTACGCGCCCTCACGAGCCTGCACAATAAAGTGCTACAGTGTCGTCTCTCCCGCCCGATTCCCTGCAAACGGGTCCTACAGTGCAACCCGGTTCAATCCTGCCCAATTCGTGTTCAATTTCCACAATTAATTCATCCCATAGCATCGTTATAACTCTAATAAAGGTCTTGTAATCTTAATTACACAACAACTTACTTTTATACCATCGAACTCAACCTCTAATTTCCACACTGTCGCAGTTACTGTTCACCCGTCGATCTCAATCAATTCTCATTGTTTTCATGTGATTGATTCATCAAGAAGCATCGTAGCATCATTCTAAACAGTCTTACAACTTCAATTTCATCATTCAATGCTTCCCTTAACTTGAACTCAATCTCTAATTTATAAGAGATTTGAAGCTTCAGTTCTTGACCTTCCCTCCATCAATTATCCCCAATTTGGAGGCGGTTCGATGCAAAATGGTTCCAGAAAACTCTCTCTTACACTAATTCGACTTGGGTTGGTCTCAACCTCAACAATTGAATCTTACTTGATCAAGCATAGGTTTCGGGTTTTTATGGCTCCATTCTATTCTCTCCCCTATTCTTCCTTACTCATTTCCTCTCACAATTTGCCAGACGGTACAGAGAGAAGTCCATGCCGCCTCCATGGTTTTGAATACATTTTATGATCGACACTTATTCAATTAGGAGCCATGGAGCCATAGCCATCACACGACACACACCCACGGCCACAGTGCCACTAATGCCATATTCATAGGTGACATGTGTCACCCCAAGGACTAACTGAGTCTCCTACGATTAATCATAAAGGTATGTTACCAAAATCACTATTTTATCATTCTTTACTAAATGACCAAATTGCCCTTCGCATTCCGAGGTCCATAACTTTCACATCCGACCTCTGATTGACGCATGCCACTTGTCTACGGATTCAGCGTCTCGAGACCTATCCAACGGTCCTTCCGAAAAGTCCAAAAAAGGTCCAGACCAAAAAGTCAAATTTTGCCCCCTAAAACAAAGGGCAAAATTGTAATTTCTTTCCAATTTTTCCAATTTTCCTTTTTTGAATTTCCGGGTCTTCACAGCTGAACTCAACTTAATCCTCCATAACCATATCCAACAAGCACGTGACCAATTGCCACTGAAAATCCCAACACTCAACCTCAAGTCTCAAACGAGATATCGACACTTGTCGATCTCACCTGTCGCCTACGAAGGTGTACTCCGAATCCAAGTTGAGAATTCTGCTCAGTAGTAAATCTAACATTACTGCTCCAGCTAAGCATCACAAGCCCTCTGTCTCACTTGATGATCTCCAACCGTAAATCATACTCACGACGCACCGTTGTGACCAATCGGTAACTCATCGGTTCCACTGTCACTACTCGAAACACTATCGAACACTCGATTCGCTCCAGAGTCCTATCAGGGTATCTCGTATCACTCAGCGGCTAACGTTGTGATCCTGACTCCTCTTGAGTCCCAAACTGTCATCTCGCTCATATTCTTGATACATATACCGACATCTAGCTCATCATTCACTTGACAATCAATGACACTCAACTAGTCTGAGTGAATCCAATCTCAACCATCCTGGTTGGCCGATGCCAATCCAACACTATCTTTATCCTCTCGATCCATAACCAAATCAATCCTCAACTCCTGATCCTCGACCGTCTCAATTCACACTCATCTCGATCCATAATCCATATTGGTCCTCAACATCTCGGCCCTTCGAGGATCCACACTCGCTCTCTCAGCCAATGACCCATAACGCCAAAACGGGTCCACCAAAGCTAATACTCACTCATCACGTTAGGTGACACCAAGCACCTTTCGCTCCTCAACTCAATCAAATTATGGTCTATAGCCAAACCAATGTTTACCTGGGTGACATCACTATGAAACCTAGAGGTGATGAAGAAAGTTCACTAAGCTGAAATGTGGCATCGACTCCTACACATAACACTTGTACAATCCGTCCAACGTAAGAAAAACACCTGTCTCTACTCCAGGTGTAGTACGCATGTCCAAAAGTCACACCGAACTCGAGGATAACTGTAATCTCAACCGGTCCTTTCGAGATCCTCTCTGTCCCGCTCATCGATCTCTGCGATCGCCCTATTTTCACTCAAAGACTCGGATTGCTTCTAGCTCCATGGAAAAACAACATCCAGATCTAATCGGCGTCATCCAGAATCACCCGATCACTGCTGGATCCCATCCAACCTATCTCAGTCATCTCGATCACTACTGAGATTTCGTCAACTTATCTCCACTAAGATGTCACACTAACATTCGAGTGGGAGTAAGACTCGACAAAAATCGACGAATCATCATCGTCTTAATCGCCATTGTAACATGAGCATACCACAATAAGGTCATAAACCTCTACTTGTACTGAGCTACCATCAAATCTCCTGCTCATGTCGAAGGAACTCTGCCTTCCGCATCCAGATGAAAATGAGCGAGAATGACGTAAGAACGTTCCTCGAATATCGCCCAACTCTCGATAGTCTTATCCTCGTCCGTTGATAGCAGTGTCTGCCACAAACCTTGTGCAAACCAATCCACTCCTCTATCGAAATCAAGCACTCGTACGAGCCACCCATCTCCCATACAATCTGCTCAAGTACCACGTAAGACCTGCTCCACGAGTACCACTATCCTGGTAATTTGTTCAACCCATGTCAAACTAGGGTCATCCACGACCACATGCATCCTGACCAATTGTCAGTCACATCTCCTAGAAGTCACCATACTAGGATAACTGGTATTTAATCAACTAGTAACTACTATTCGAGGATCCCATCCACTCGTAACTCTATGGCCTCCAACCGCTAGGTACACAAGAAACTAGGCACTCCTTGGGTCTTACACGCTAAAACACGTCGTCCTATGTCAAACAGAATCTATCCACGGTTCATTCCCACATAACTTTCCTATTCTTACCCTCACTATCACGTTGTTGGCGGGATGACGACAACCCAGAAACATCACATTCGACACACGCACAACACCACAAGAGTAACTTAGTGCTCTGATAACAAACTGACAGGACCCATCCCAATCCCCCTGGATTATCGTGGGATGCGCTCTACTACTGTTTGAAACCACGTGCCAGACTAGGGATTAAACCGCAACCTACTCGGGGTTACCAAAGTGCGGAAGGACTTGTGGAGTACGCAGCGGCATGTGATGTCTCGGTCTCTGTTGTAGCCCTCAACCAAGATTAACCTGAAGAGTATCAAAAACATTAAAAGCTGTGAGTGGACAAAAATAAACAGTTTATTAAACCATTTAACGAAAAGACATTTATACCCTTCACTTAATGACATGCATCCATCAGAAAAAAAAGTATCTTAAATACTTTCTTAAAAACAAATCATATGGCATTTCAAATCAATACACCGTGAAAAATGTTTCTCAATCAAAGCCATTTCCTCGATAGGGTCTCAGCTCAAAACCAAAACACGTAGGGTCTCAGTCCAAATCAAAACCACGTGGGATCTCAGCCCAAAACAATCTCATAAATCATCTCAATAGGGCCTCTGCCCGAACATAGACTCGCATCTGGAGTCTCATGAAAACTATCTGAGGCGTTCACAATGGTCCATGGAAGTGGGCTAATCTGAACAGACAGATTTCTGCTTTGTAACTTTTAATCCACTTCTTCTTTTGGGCTTCTCCAAGAACGAATCTTGGCATAATCTTGAGCCTTCTTGCACACATGGTCATAGTGTTAACCCATCTTGATGAATCTTGATCCAATCTTTATAAATCTTGGTCCATTCTTGATAGCTTATGCGGGTTTTCTTCAATTTAACCTCTTTACTCCACATTCTTAGGTTGCTACCTAAAAATATTAAAACAAGTTAGAAATTGTAGGATTAAGGATAAAAAAAAGTAAGATGAAAAGGAAATTGAGATAAAAAGGTGATGAAATATGTGTTTATCACTGTGAAATCACTTAAAATCGATTTCTACGTGAAATCATTCAAAAACACATAAACCACATGCACGTAGACTACTCAGGCTAAGCCCAAGTATCATATAGAAATATAAATCTCGAAATATGTGCATAACCGCATTTTCTACGAAAATGCCCAATCATATTCAAAACATCATGCAATAAATGCATCTCAAATCATGCTCATAAAACATATAAAACATTTAGCATGTATCATATTTAGAAATCAAAGTCCATTGAAATCAAGCCATTCCGAGGCTAATCCATAATCTCCGGGACGTCCTGACTTGTCCAAATCATACTCAAAGGTCACTAACCATCTATACAAGTCTTGAAAATAAACCCTAAAAAATCCTGGAATAGTCAACGTGTCTCAAACACGCTTCTCGAGGCTAAAAACCACTAAATGACCTATCAAACGATCTCCGATTGACCTGAAACCACCTCCATTGGATTTAGAACGTTGAAACCTTTCTAACAAGATCAGTTTGACCTTAAATTTCTTGCCCATTCGCCCTCACGTGTCGGTCAAAGTCTTGTCCACGGAGGTCAATGGTGATCAACACTAACGTCACCTACTGATGTCATTTACTGACGTTAGCCTGACATCTCCATCGAACTTTGACAAACAACACTGGGGTTCCCATAAGTGACATTCCAAGTCAACGGAACCCAAAATCCACTAAGTTCAGTTATAGGACATTATCAAAATCCGGCAACCATGTATATCCCGCGCCATTGGAGGGAACTCGACACAACCAACTATCTCCAAGCTCACTGAGCTAACTGAGAACATCTCAACACGTGTCCCACATCCTTAACGACCGTACAACAGGATGGCCTCGGCCTCCAAGCCGTATATCACTCACTCGGACATCAACCACGTGTCCTGAAAAACTAATCTATCCAAACCGAACAATTTCGAGAATGATTGCGAAATGATTTTTCATATACCATCTTTTATTTTTGGATTGTCTCCTCCGGGGAGGATTGTTGGCCTGGGTGGACCCCGGAGTAGTCACGGAGCACTAACTGTGTGGAGTCGCCCTCGTGGGGTACCTTAATCTCAAGAAGGTATTTATGGATTATAATTGTAACGACCCGTCCCAAATTCTGAGATTAGATTAGTGACTAATCACGATTAGTGAGGCTAATCCGTGATTAGTTGGGCGAAATCGGACGAACAACGCGAAATGACCGTTTTGCCCCTGATCGTGGCAAAACGTTGACTTTTCATTCGGGCGGTCAAATGGACTTTGATCGATGACCGTGACGTAGTTCGTGACGTCACGAGTTCATAGACAGGTTGTAACGACCCGTCCCAAATTCCATGATTAGATTAGTGACTAATCACGATTAGTGAGGTTAATCGGTGATTAGTTAGGCTAAATCGGGCGAACGATGCAAAATGACCGTTTTGCCCCTGATCGTGGCAAAACGTTGACTTTTAATCGGGCGGTCAAATGGACTTTGACCGATGACCGTGATGTAGTTCGTCATGTCACGAGTTCATAGACAGGTGGCACGTTCAATTCCGACGTTCGTGGAGGAAGTTATGATGTTCGGAAGTTTAGGGGCATTTTGGTAATTTTGGATAAAAGGGGTCAAATGTTGACTTTTTGACCGGGAGGTCCGATGGCCGAGGGCCAAAGACCGTTACGTAGATAAGGACGATACGAATCCGTAGACAGGCGGCACGTCGAATTCGGACGTTCGACGGCGAAATTACGGTTCACGGAAGTTACAGGTTACTATTTACGACGACACGTTTTACGAGATAAAAAGTGCAGTTTTGTCTCTAGTGGGCCCAGATATTTGTCCTGATGCCCAATGGATGAGTGACAAGTGTCACCCATCCAATGGACACCAATTTCATTCATGCATCAAACCCCTTAACCGTGCATCCATTTTTCCCATTTTTCCTAAACCAACCCGATCACCATTTCTCACCCAAACACCAAACCCTTCCCTTGTAACCATAACTGAGACCAGAGGGTGAGAGAGGAGGATTAAGGACGGCAGCTGGTGGCTGGAACCGCCGTGGGCGGTGGCGGGATCCCAGAACCCGAGCGGGTACCCGGTAAGCCCATTTTCAATTTTTGAGTGGATTTTTATGTTATGGATTGATTTGGATGATTGGTTTGAGTTAAATAGGTTGCTAGGGAGTTGTTAGAGAGGTTTTGGTGGTGGTTGGACGTCGGGGAAGCCCTGGGAGGTTACAGGAAAATTGAACCGTGGATTTTCGTGGGTTTTAGGGGTTCTAATTAATTGGGTTAGGTTCCTAGGACGATTATAGGAAGGTTAGGATTGATTAGGATTGAAAACGGTGAAAACCTGGGCCGGAATGAGCCTGGACCGGTTACGCCGGTCCAGTTGCAGGGGTTGGACCGGACCGACCGGCCTGGACCGGCTGTGCGAGGTTGAAGGTGGTGACGTGGCATGATGACGTGGCACCTGTCAGATTGTCAGGTGCGAGGTTAGGGGCTTTGATAGGAGGTTAATTAAGTAGTTAGTAACCTTCTATTATAATTTGGACAGGTTTGGGAGTCCCGGGGATAGCGATCGGCTCGGGAAAGCCTATGGCACGCAAATCGAGGCGGCAGCTCGGACGGTCTGTGAGTGGACCTTGTTTTCTAAATTGGTGCATTTATAAATGTTTATTATATGTTTTAAATACTTGTTTGTGATGCCATGAGTGCATTTGGATGTGTGGTTACGTATAGGCACGTATTTCGAGGTTTCAGACCTATACGGTGCCTATACGGGGCTGTATGTTTTTACTGGTCTAAATGAAATGGTTTTTGGATTTCCAAATGGATTATGAATATGATTTTATGATGTTGATTTGGATGCTTGTGATTTATATGGTTTCACGTATTTCGAGGCGATTTACGTGCTTGCACGTAAATCGAGGTTTTTTGTTTTACTCTGATTTTCCATTCTTATGGTTTTGGAAATGGTTTAATGAAATGATTTTGGATTTGAAAAGGTAAACTTGATTTACGAACTCTCGGAATTGAGGTCCATTTGATTTAACGAGACATCGGGCCGGAGGCCCAATTGGTTTATGATTTGGACCAGAGGTCCAGTTTGTATGTGGATTCGGGCCTAGGGCCCAGTTATGTGTTATGATGGTGATTTCGGGTCAGGGACCCTAGAAATGGTTTTTACGGGTCATGACGGTTTATGGGAACTGGCATGAACCCTTGAAATGGATTTACGGGTCATGACGGTTTATGGGAACCGGCATGAACCCTTGAAAGGTTTTATGGTTCATGACGGCTTATGGGGGCCGGGCATGAATCCTTGAAAGGTTTCAAGAATGATTTCAAAAGGTTTTTCATATTCCATCCTTTATATATGATTGTCTCCTCCGGGAAGGGTCGTTGGCCTGGGTGGACCCCGGAGTCGTCACGGAGCACTGACTGAGTGGAGTCGCCCCCCAGTTGGGTTCCTTACTCTCAGGATGGGCATGGTTCGTTACCTCCAGGGAGGGTCATTGATCTACGGACATTGACCTGGGTGGACCCTGGAGAGACTTGGGTTTGAGACCTCGGTTAGCACGCGCGTAGCTCTATTTTACCGTGACAGGTTCTGGATACGAATATAATGGATAAACATGATTTCAATTGGTTTTGGAAATTGTGTTTATAATGATAAACAGATTTGGGCTGAGATCCCACGTATGTTTACTATGTTCTGGTTTTCTGTAAATGGTTTTGGGCAGGAGCCTGTGTGATTTGTATTTACGGAACTTGGGGCTATGACCCTAATTATAGTTGTTTAAACATATGTGTTTGGATAAATGATTTTACTATGCATGCATGCTTTTTAGTGAAGGGTATAAAGGTCTTTTATAAATGTGTTTTACAAAACTTATTCCTTTTTGTCCACTCACAGTCTTTCTGTTTTTAATACCCTTCAGGTTGGATACGATGTGGACTGTAGCAGGGACCGAGATATCACATACCTCCTCCGGATCCTGGGGTACTCTAATAGCCTGGGAGGGCAAAGGTTGGAAATATCCCTAGTAGGGTCATCCCGCACTAATCCCGGGGGGATTGGGATGGGTCCTGTCAACGTGGTATCAGAGCGTAGGATTGCTTATCAGAGCGGGGTTGTCTCTATTCAAGCAACCGTGGAGCTCTTGGAATGTACGCAAGTCGAGGATGTGATATCTCAAGGGGCTACAGTTCTTGGTTAACCTGATTGTTGGGATACCGATACGATAGTTAGTAGGATTGAATCGTGGATTGTTTTGGTTAGGCACTTGATACCGAGGTTGGCATAATTCTGTCGGGGTTGACAGTGTGGGACCCTATGGAAGGATGAACATATTAGTACGTTAGATTCGATCGTGTGACGGTTAGTTGGGATCGTCTTTCACGACGTCGTAGGATCGGTTCTGACGACTGGTGGGATGTTGTGGCCATTCGATGGTCGGATCTTGTTGAGTTTGGTGGCTATGCCATTGGGAGCAGCCGGATTCGAGGAATCCTGGTTGGACTTACGGTAGGATTGGATTGACGTCTTTACGATGTCAAGACCGCGGAGTCGGTCAGATCGTGGATTTTATTACTTTTCGCAGTTGGGTTCAGAGTGACCCTAGGTGTGATTGTGGAACCCTACCTTGGGTGTATGGTTCGAAAATGTGAGTTGACGTGTAAGACCCGTGTCCTGGAGGGAACGGTGAACAATCCCACATTCTTGCGAGGGGGGAATGGTCTGGGAAGGGAATGGTGGTGTGCCTTAAAGGTGTAGGCACACACATATCTAGCATGGGGCCTTTTGGGAGCTCAGTGGCTTTTGGGGGGGGGGGGGGGATTGGAACCCCAAAGTTAAGCGAGTTAAGGCTGGTGCAATTCCATGATGGGTGACCCCCTGGGAAGTTGCACCATGAGCTCTCGAAAACAAAACCGTGAGGGCAAGGGCAAGGAGGCCCAAAGCGGACAATATCGTGCTAGATGAATCGAGACCTGATAGAGGAGGGTCGGGTCCTGACAGAATGGTATCAGAGCCAGACCCCGACCGGGAAGTGTGCCAGGGAGGACGGTGGGCCCTAAGGGGGGTGGATTGTAAGACCCGTGTCCTGGAGGGAACGGTGAACAATCCCACATTCCTGCGATGGGGGAATGGTCTGGGAAGGGAATGGTGGTGTGCCTTAAAGGTGTAGGCACACACCTATCTAGCATGAGGCCTTTTGGGAGCTCAGTGGCTTTGCGGGGGATTGGAACCCCAAAGTTAAGCGAGTTAAGGCTGGTGCAATTCCATGATGGGTGACCCCCTGGGAAGTTTCACCATGAGCTCTCGAAAAAAAAACCGTGAGGGCAAGGGTAAGGAGGCCCAAAGCGGACAATATCGTGCTAGATGAATCTGGACCTGACAGAGGAGGGTCGGGTCCTGACATGACGAGTGGTATGCCTTGGACGATTATTCAGATTTGGGTTCGTTAGTCGGTCTAGTCATGTCTGCTTGTGTTGGAACTGCACCTCGCAGTTGGGGTTGTATTTATCGGTTATAGCTAGTTGGTTGTCGTTCTACCATAGTTGTGATGGATTGTTGATACAACTAAGGTCGTGGATGACCTGGTAGACGACATTGGTTTGGTCGAGTTGCGACTGGTTAGATTGGTTGGACAGGTTACCAGGGTTGGTACTTGTCGATGGAACCCCTGAGTGGGATACAGAATAGTTAAATACGGGCAGTTGATTCCGTTGGATGCGGAGTCTGGATATCGAGGTGCTGGGTAGTTAGGTCTGCACGAGTGTGTGGCAGGCGCTACCACCGAGAGTGGTTGTAGTTACGATTATTTAGAATCGGGGACGTTCGAGGGACGTTTCCTTTTCTCGTATGAGTTATCAGGGTGACTGTACCCAGAGGTGTTGGGTACGAGGGAGGTAGAGTTTCTCCAATACGAGTTGAGGTACGAGATCGTCGCTCGGTATGAGCGGAGATCCAGGGTTGTCAGTTTTGCACATGGTGTGCCGATGCAGATATTGATACTAGTGTAGGTGATAGTGATGGTGCTGGTACTAGTGCTACTGCTGGTGCTGGTGATTGTGGTGACGATGAGTTACGAGTCGGGATGTGACTTCGTCGAGATGAGTATATGTTCGGTATCTGTGGTTCGGGAGTGGATCACGGATAGTGATGGACTGGCTAGGATCCAACAGTAGTTGAGGAGTGAGGATCAAGTATTATCATGGGGGATTAGTGACCGGTTGGTCAGGATCGATCTGTCATGGGATTTAGCGACCAGTTGGTCAGTGTTGGCCAGAGTTGGTCAGAATTGGTTAGATATGATGGTTTGCAGAGATTTGACTGCAGATCACAGCAGGTGTCTGTTGTGACTCTTCAGTCGAGCGGTACGTCAAATTAGGATGAATTGACATCCTTTTGGATGTACATATACGGTCATAAATGGGCATGTGTCCATAACCAGTCTAACGGGGACACGTGGTTGATGTCCGGGTATGTTGTTTCCAATCTTGTTGGAACTTCGGAATCGCGAGAGGTTGCGATTGAGGCGACGAGTGGAATGCGGATTTTCCGCATTGGTATTGGGTATGTCGAAGTCATTTTGGGTGACTTCTCAGATTCTATCATAATTGATGATGGTAGATGATGTTGATGATGTAGATGTTGTTGGTTGCCACTAGTACATTTGTCGTGTATTGGTTGGTGGACCCGGGATTTATCTTGGGTCATCAGGTGGAGTGAGTATATCGAAGTTAGGTGACTGAGATTTCTCATTCTCTATTTGGTGGCAGACGATGTCAGGTTACATGACGTGGTGAGTGCAACGAGTGTTGTTTGCATTCACGTAGGATGGATTTTGATGTCATTATATTCGATCATCCTTGGTTTTTCCTCGGTGGAATGACAAGGATCGATACGAGGTAATTGGGGAGAACCCACAGTCTCGACGTGTCTCATCGTTGACTGATCTATTTAGATGTGGGATATAGGTTAAGGACTTTGGACGTCGTGACGATCGATGATCGTGACGTCTATGGTCGGTTGACGTAGCGATGGATCTGGATCGTGATCTTGATGATCCAGATAGGTGGAGAGGCTATCGCTCTTACCTGGATGATTGAATTGAGAATGTTGGGACTGAACTTCTTTTTGAAGTGAATCCCGTATGGTATATTACTCAGGCGAGTAGTTTTCCGACGAGGGCGGATTTGGTCAGCCTTAGAGACGTGTTGATATTGGGATTGGCTTCCCTATGAAGTCAATCGATTGTATTGTGGTAATCGGTTGAACATGTATCCGATAGGTTCGAATATAGTGCGTCTCGGTAGACGAGAACGAGATTTCGAGTTTTGGAATTAGATTTCTGGATGACGATTCAGGATTTGATTTTGGAACTTGAAAGAGGATTTTTGGATTTGGGTTTTGGAATTGGATTCTGAGTGACGATTCAGGATTTGATTCTGGAGCTTGACAGTGGATTTCCTTTTATGGATTTGGGTTCGAAATGGTTATTCCAAATGCTAGCTTACGGAATGATGATTTCGGATTCGAATTTGGACATGATTATGGATATGATTTCTGGGTTTGGATTCGAAATTTCTTACGAAATTGCGGATTCAGATTCGGATCTGGAAATGGATAATAGGTCGGAGTGTTGATCTGTCTGGTACTGGATTGGACAGATGGACTCCATTATTGAAACGTGTTTTGGCTATGACTTAGGTGGTTGTAGTCTGGTTGGTAGATGTACGTACCTTGTACGTTGTACGAGGTACGATACTGGGCAGACTTGTCGTGCCTGGTGACGGTATATAGCTTATACCAGGGGTACATTGGTGAATGTGTTGGTAGTTGGCTTAGTTCCGATACCATCGGATTAGTTGAGGTTGTGGACTGGACATTGGATACTGTGCGTTGGGTCATGGTATTTCTGATGGGTCTAGTTACACACAGATTGAGTGAAATGCTTTGTGGGTAAGTGCTTACTCAGGTTGAGTAAGCTGGTGGTTATTGTAATCACAAGTTAGTATCGTGTCAGTTTTCGACTAGTGACTGTCAAGTGGTGATGGTTTGTCGGAGGTGTCAACGGGGATCGTTGAGTGAGGTCTGATGACTCCCAGTGGGAGCAGACGTCAGGATAGGTTGGTGATTGAGGAAGGAATCGTCGAGTTGCTGTGTCAACCAAAACGGTAGATTTGACATGTGGTGTCAATTCGGAACGTATGGTTACTGTCATTCGACGTGGTCAAATGTAGTCGTTGCGACATGAGCGTTAGTGGTACGTCTGGGTGCGAATAAATATTGTTCTAGTTAGTTGGTGTACGAGTGTACACGAGTTTCGAGGTCGATTCTGCTTTCCACGGGGTGGATGTGGAATCAGGATAGTTGGAGTTTCGAGAACGAAACTAAATTAAAGAGGGAAGAACGGTTAGAATTAGATCGGTTGGAATTTCGAGGATGAAATTAATTAAGGAGGGAAGGTTGTAACGACCCGTCCCAAATTCTGAGATTAGTTTAGTGACTAATCACGATTAGTGAGGCTAATCCGTGATTAGTTGGGTGAAATCGGACGAACGATGCGAAATGACCGTTTTGCCCCTGATCGTGGAAAAACGTTGACTTTTCATTCGGGCGGTCAAATGGACTTTGAACGATGACCGTGACGTAGTTCGTGACGTCACGAGTTCATAGACAGGTGGCACGTTCAATTCGGACGTTCGACGACGAAGTTACGGTTCACGGAAGTTCAAGTGCACTATTGCACGAATTAGGGAACGAGTTAACTTTTGGACTTTTGTGGGGCCCATATATTTAATGGAGGCCCAATGGATGAGTGACAAGTGTCACCCATCCAATGGACACCATTTCTCCCTTCATGCACAGTGCATTTGCTTCCATTTTCTTCATTTCAAAACCATTCCCCCGATCTCACTTTCTCATCCAAACCATTCACCCAAAACCCACCCAACCTTCACTCAAGGGACCAGGACTGAGACCAGTGATGGAAGAGAGGATAAGAGGAGGTGGTTGCCGGCCAGAACCGCCGTCCACGGCGGCGAGAGGAGGAGAAACCCGAAGGTAGCTCGGTTTGTCCATTTTTCCATTTAATTTCGATTCTTGCATTATGGTTGCTTTTGGGTGCCTAGGAAGTGATTATTAGGTTGCTAGGGACTTAATAGGAAGGTTTCTAATGGGTTTGGACGGCTGTGAAGCCATGGGAGAATTTTAGGACGTTTGAACCGTATGGTTCAAGAATTGAACCATGGAATTTTGATGTTTTTAGGTTGTTTTGATGATTGGAAATGATAGGGAATGAAGAAATAAGAATTATAGGATTAATTAGGGTTGAAATCGGACCAAAATAGAGGGAGAAAACCTCTGAAAAATTCTCGCCGGTTCGGAACAGTACTGCTACAGTAACCGGTCCAAAAACTAGGAAAAAACCGGTTTTTAGAGATAGGTGATGATAAACAGTGTTTTTGACCTTCTAGGGGCTCGTGAGGACGCGTGGTCCATAATTTGGGAAAGTGTTCAACACGGTAAATCTTCTATTCGATGTAAGGAAGATTTTGGGACTGGTCTCGTGTCAATCGAACATTGGCTCGATATGTTTCGATGTGTCGCAAGGTTTAGGGTCGGTTTAAAAATAGTTAAAAGTTCGGGAAAATTACGGGGCTTTGATAGGAGGTTAATTAAGTAGTTAGTAACCTTCTATTAAAATTTGGACAGGTTTGGGAGTCCCGGTGATAGCGATCGGCTCGGGAGAGCCTATGGCACGCAAATCGAGGCGGCAGCTCGGACGGTCTGTGAGTGGACCTTGTTTTCTAAATTGGTGCATGTATAAATGTTTATTATATGTTTTAAATACTTGTTTGTGATGCCATGAGTGTATTTGGATGTGTGGTTACGTATAGGCACGTATTTCGAGGTTTCAGCCCTATACGGTGCCTATACGGGGCTGTATGTTTTTACTGGACTAAATGAAATGGTTTTGGATTTCCAAATGGATTATGAATATGATTTTATGATGTTGATTTGGATGCTTGTGATTTATATGGTTTCACGTATTTCGAGGCGATTTACGTGCTTGCACGTAAATCGAGGTTTTCTGTTTTACTCTGATTTTCCATTCTTATGGTTTTGGAAATGGTTTAATGAAACGATTTTGGATTTGAAAAGGTAAACTTGATTTACGAACTCTCGGACTTGAGGTCCATTT
The DNA here is from genome assembly GCA_032719365.1 of Prinsepia uniflora. Classification (NCBI taxonomy): domain Eukaryota; kingdom Viridiplantae; phylum Streptophyta; class Magnoliopsida; order Rosales; family Rosaceae; genus Prinsepia; species Prinsepia uniflora. The sequence goes on from CM064872.1 coordinate 37,393,489, forward strand.
GATTTAACGAGGCATCGGGCCAGAGGGCCAGTTGGTTTACAATTCGGACCAGAGGTCCAGTTTGTATGTGGATTCGGGCCTAGGGCCCAGTTATGTGTTATGATGGTGATTTCGGGTCAGGGACCCTAGAAATGGTTTTTACGGGTCATGACGGTTTATGGGAACTGGCATGAACCCTTGAAATGGATTTACGGGTCATGACGGTTTATGGGAACCGGCATGAACCCTTGAAAGGTTTTATGGTTCATGACGGCTTATGGGGGCCGAGCATGAATCCTTGAAAGGTTTCAAGAATGATTTCAAAAGGTTTTTCATATTCCATCCTTTATATATGATTGTCTCCTCCGGGGAGGGTTGTTGGCCTGGGTAGACCCCGGAGTAGTCATGGAGCATTGACTGAGTGGAGTCACCCCCCAGTTGGGTTCCTTACTCTCAGGATGGGCATGGTTCGTTACCTCCAGGGAGGATCATTGATCTACGGACATTGACCTGGGTGGATCCTGGAGAGACTTTGTAACGACCCGTCCCAGAAAGTAAAGTTTAGATAGTGATTAAGATGGGATTAGTGAGCTAAATCGGTGGTTAGTTGGTTTCGTTGGGGTCGTTAGGGTAGAATGACGATTTTGCCCCTAGTTTGGGCAAAAAGTTGACTTTTAGTTCGGGTGGTCTGATGGACTTTGACCGGTGACCAAGATGTAGTTTAGGACGTCACGAATCCATAGGCAGGTGGCACGCCCGATTCTGACATCCGAGGAGGAAGTTGTGATGTTCGGAAGGTTGAGGGCATAACCGTAATTTAGTTAAAATAAGGGGGGAAAAGTTGACTTTTTGGACGATCGGGTTTTGGTACGTTGACCGTAGGATGGTTAGGTAGATCTCGTCGTCCTGAGTTCGATGACAGGTGGCACGTGTTCATCGGACTTACGATGTGGGAGTTACGGGTCTAAAACGGTAAGGGTAAAACCGTAAAAATTGGATTAAAAGGAGGGGCAGTTTAGTCTTTTAGTTGCCTGGGGATTTGTGCGGAGAGAAGTAGATGAAGGGCTGAGATTGGGCCATGTGGGAGAGTATGGAGAGGATTGATGACATGTGGCAGGTGTGTAGTGGCTTCTGGGCGGTTCTCATGTGTGCACGGTCCGAAAATTGGGGTGCACCCGTGCAAGTATGTGTTCGTGTTCTTCGATCCAGACTGAAACAGAGTGAGGCGGTGAGGAAATTGAAGGGCGATGGTGTGTGTGCTGGTGAGTTTGGGAGTGTAGGAGAGTGATTAGAGAGTGAAAGAGAGCTGGTGAGAAGGTTGGGAGGCGAGGAATCGTGGTGTGTGTGAGTGGAGAGCCACGGGCAATTCAGAGGAAACAGAGAAGAACTGAGGGAGTTGTGGTGGTGCGGTGGCCGTGGATGGTGCAAATGAACTCGAGAGGAGGGTGAGACGGTTTTGTGGACCGCTGGGAACGCGACGGCGAGCACGGCGGTGGACGATTTCAGGTAATCCCTCATCCCTGTGTATATACTCTGTTTTGGCCGTGAACTTCAAATCGGAAGTCGTGGCTTGCGAGGTAGAATCGAAGAGTCTAGTGGAGCCTAGGGAGTTCAGTTGAGTCCAGGGGGTCTTTTGGTTGTGCTGCCGTGACGGGCGGTGCACAGTGGTGGTTGGCACGACGGAGGGACTCTGTGTGCTCTGTTTTGGCCGTGAGTTTCAGACGGGGAGTCGTGAACCTAGGGACTGAGTCGAAGGTTTAGGAGAGTTGGGTTAGGTTCAGTGAGGTCCTAGGCAGCGTCTGGTGTAGCCACCGTGACAGGAGGTTACCTGGGTGGCCGGAGTAGGAAACAGGGGACTGGTTCGAATTTCTTTCGAGCTTGAGTCGATGAGCTACGGGATGAATCGAGGATTTTGGAGTTGGGAAGGAATAGCCTGTGTAACAACCCGTCCCGAGAATTGGGATAAGTAGAGTGATTAAGGTGTGATTAGTAAGGTGGTCCCGAGGGGTCCGGGAACTTAGAATGACGATTTTACCCCTGGGTCGGGCAGAAATGTTGACTTTTATTTCGGGTGGTCAAATGGGAGTTGACCAGTGACCAGGACATAGTTGAGGACGTTACGAATCCGTAGGCAGGTGGCACGCCCGATTCCGACATCCGAGAAGGAAGTTGTGATGTTCGGAAGGTTGAGGGCATAACCGTAATTTTGGAAAAAAATAGGGGGAAAAGTTGACTTTTTGAATAATCGGGTTTTGGTAGGTTGACCTAGGATAGTTAGATAGTTCTTGTCGTCCTGAGTTCGATGACAGGCGGCACGTATTCATCGGACTTACGAGGCGAGAGTTACGGGTCTAGGAAGTTTTGGTAAAACCGTAAAATGAGTAAAACAGGAGGGTATTTTAGTCTTTCTGCACATTGGGATTTGTGCAGAAAGAAGGAAATGGGCGGCTGGGATTTCACCAGGTGGGAAAAGGAGTGGAGTGGATGGTGACACATGGCAGGGGGCTAGAGGATTCTGGGAGAATCCTGTGTGGTCTCAGCCCAAATAATTGGGGTGCACTCGTGCTTACCCGTGGCTGTTCTTCGACAAACACAGAGAAACAGAGTGAGCTTGTGAGGAGGAATTGAGGATTGATCGTGGCTGGTGACGAGTTTTGGTGAGTGAGGGAGGAACGGGAGATTGAAAGGGAGTTGCTGATCGGGTTTTGGTGGTGTAATTGTGCACGGCGGCACGGTGGAGGTGCGGAGAAGTTTTGAAGGAAATAGGGAGGCCGTGAGTTCGAGGTGGTGGCTACGCCGTAAGGTGACTCAAACCAAGGCAGGGGAAGCTGCAGGAGGTTGCAGGGAGACTAACGAACACCGTGGCACGCGGCAGTGCGCACGGCGGAGCTGCAATCGAAGGTGAGATCTCTTTACTCTGTTTTTCCCGTAAACTTCATTTGGAAAGTCGTGAGGTTTGGCTGAGAGTCGAGAGGTTAGAAGGTCGAGGTGATGTTCAGGGAGGTCCTAGGAGTGGGTTGTGATGGTCGCCGTGACGGGGGCGTACACGGCGGAGCTCAGGCGAAGAGGAGTCTCTGTTACCCTGTTTCGACCGTGAACTTCGAACCCAAAGTCGTGGACTTCTGGGGTGAGTCGAAGGGTTAGGGGTGTTGGACGTGGATCAGTGAGGTTGTGGGGTGAGTCTGGTATCGCCACCGTGACGGGAGGTTACCGGAACAGGTGAATTGTGAAACAGGGGAAAAGTGGCCGTCTGGTTCGAGCTTGAATCGACGATGACGGGACTGTGTCGAGGTTAGAAGAGTTGAGGGATGGATTCGTGGTGTTTGGACGAAGCTGCAGGAGAAGAGAGGGAAGGAAAAGGTGGCCGGACGGTAGAGAATGCCTCTCGCCGGTCCAGTTGCAGCGGCCGGTTCAGCACAGTGCACTCGAGGTTGGGGGTGACACTGTAGCTGGCGCGTGAGGGCCACGCGCAGCCACTTTGGGCGGCGCGTGGGGGCGCGTGCGGCGGCGACGGGGAAAACGGTCAACAAGGTTTTTGGTCTAGAAGTTAGGGTGAGTTCAATGGAGTTGGTTTCAGGTCAATCGGAAGTCGTTTGAGTGTAGTTCCGCGAGGGTGAAGATTTAGGGTCCCGGGTTTTAGGTTTTCGATTCGGGGATTTTTGAGGGAATTTAGGTGAACCTTCGTAGACATGTTAGTGACGTAATTTGACGGTGTTTGACAGGATCGGGATTTCCCGAGGAAGCCGAGGAACGGGCTGGACGTTCGGGACGTGAGTAGGGCTCAGTACTGTGAGTGGACCCTTTCTCTAAATTCGAACATGCATAACTGTTTTCTATAATTGTTTTATGGTTTTAATCATGATTATCGAATATGTTTGGTTGGTTTTGCATTATTACACGTTTTTCGAGGAAAAGACGGTTTTGGCACGGTTTTCGAGAAAATGTTGGTTTTCGGATTTTGATGCCACAATTGAGGATTTCCACGGATAAAGGTTTTCTAATAGTGATATATGGGTTCTGAAATGTGATTTGTGATTACATGGGGTTTTGGTATGAAAATAGATATTTTCCGGATTTGGGTTCGGAATGACGGTTCTAGATGCCGGGAGAGCATCGGACCAGTGATTTCGAATTCGGATTTGGATGAGGATTTGGTAAATGGTTTTTAAATGGTTTTGGGATTGGATTTGCTGGATCTGGATATTGGGTTTAAAGACCCGGATATATGTGACGGGGGACCGGCCGGATTGGGTTTAAAGACCCGGATTGAGTTTAAAGACTCGGGAGTTTAAAGACTCGGATATATATTGATTTCCCCCGTAGGCCTTGAGTTTAAAGACTCGGGAGTTTAAAGACTCGGATATTATTAAGGCCTGGATTGAGTTTAAAGACTCGGGAGTTTAAAGACTCGGATAGATCCAGCAGGTTTGATCGGAAAAATGATGATTTGGGGATTATGGTTTTGATACGGTTTCAGATACTCATGTTATGATTTCTTATGGTATTTTATAGTGTTTCTGTTTCTTATGATGTTTATAATGATTCTTTATAAATGTGTTATAACTGTTGGTTATGCATGTGGTTTCAAAACGGAGGGTTTAACTCGGTTTTCTTATAAAATGGTTTTTGAACTTTTGTACTTTTGGTCCACTCACATTTTCTGTTTTAATTGCCCTCCAGGTTGTGGAGCTAGCGCGGGGTCTTGACGTCGAGGTAGAGTCTGAGGCATAGAAGCGACGTGAGGGATCTTAGAAGCGTTTAAAGGCTTCTGTGTGCGTGTACTTTCTCGGTTTTTATTGTAATGTAGTGCTATGCTCTGTAAACGATAAGGATTTTGGGATATTTTGTAATTACTCCTGCGTTTGACTGGGTTCGAGTAAGTGTTTCTTAGGTGTTGTGTTGGGGAGTCAGACGGGAGCGGGATTTACCTCGGGTTTCGGGGTGAAACCGGGGTGGGTCCTGACAATTGGTATCAGAGCATAGGTTTGTCGAGTTTGTTGGGTCTGTCGGTTTGTGAGGTTGTGTTTCAGTTGTTTGACTACTTCTATGCCTCTTTCAGCGTGCGGTTGACGATGCCTCCGAGACGTAGACCCTCTCCACAACCTGAAGAAGTAGCAAGAGAGACGGAGAGTGCCACGATTGAGCGAGCCCAGCGGCTCGGGGCTACTACTTTTAGTGGTGGGGCTGATCCTGAGGAAGCCCAGAGGTGGATTACTAGACTGGAGCGGATTTTTGCGGTGATGCATTATCCGCCGGAGGAGCGAGTATTGTTGGCTGCATTTTTACTAGATGGTGCGGCGTACGAGTGGTGGTATACCCTCGAGTTGTCCGGTTGGGATGTTCACAGTGTGACCTGGGAGACGTTCAGGGAACGGTTTCTGGAGCAGTATTATCCTCGTTCTTTCCGGGATGCCAAGGAGGCGGAGTTTCTGCAGCTCCAGCAAGGGAATATGACAGTGGCAGAGTATGAACGGAAGTTCCAGATGTTGTCTCGGTTTGCTCCTGCTTTTGTGGCCACTGAAGCCGAGAAGTGCCGTAGGTTTGAGTTGGGTTTGCGAGGTGAGATTCGAGCCGTAGTGACGGCTGGATCTTTTGCTACCCGCCGAGATCTGTCGGATGCTGCGGTGCGCGTTGAGGCTAGTTTGCCGGTGCGACGCCGGGAACCTTCTATTCCTGGAGTTTCGAGCCAGCGGACACCGAAAAGAGGTAACTTCGGTGGATCGTCCTCGTCGGGCGATGATCGTTTTGGTAGGCCTGGCAGTGCCCAGAGTTCAGGATTTTGGGGTTACCGAGCACCGCCGACTCCGCAAGCGAGTGCGACGTCGGTAGCGTCGACAGGGAGACCGAGCGGTGGACCCGGCTGGAATGTGTGTTTCTACTGCGGGGAGCGATGTCATTTCCGACGTGAGTGTCCACTGTTGCCACAGGAAGGTGGTGTAGGCAGAGGAGTAGCGGAGTCCGGACAGAGTACAGCATCAGGGACAGCGGGCACTAGAGGAGGTGGTGGCACAGCCACGAGTAGTTCGAGGGGACGTGGTAGAGCGTCAGGATCTCAGGCCCGGGTGTTCTCGATGACTCAGCAGGAGGATCAGTCGATACCAGATACGGAGACAGGTACTTGTTTTACTTTTGGGTTGTCCTGTTGGTTTGGTGTTTGGATTTCGGGGTAGAGTCTAGGAGTTTCCTAGAGGACTGGGAGTATATAGTAAGTTCCGTAGTAGGTTGACGGAAGGTATAGGAAAGGAGTGACTATAACTGATCGATTGGAGACTGTGGAAGGAGAGAACCCACAAGCTAGAGTTTGCCTTTTGGACTTTGTGGAGTTAGTCCGACCGTGGCCGGAGTAGTAGCCGAGGGAGATGGGTGGTTGTATACGAGGATGTACTCTATGACTTCTGTCGGGTATTGGGACATGAGGTATTGTATAATACCTTTGTTTTCTGTTCATAGAGTTTCCCTTGCGTACACCATGTAGTTGTTACATAGCTAGGGTTGGCTGTGGTAACAGTAGCTGGGGATGGAGTGAAATACCCAAGGTGGAGATGATAGACAGGAAACCTAGGAGAGGTTGTTCCTTAGGAGACCCTAGGTGTCGGGGACTAGCTGTGGAATTTCGGGGACGAAATTCTTTTTAGGTGGGTAGATTGTAACAACCCGTCCCGAGAATTGGGATAAGTAGAGTGATTAAGGTGTGATTAGTAAGGTGGTCCCGAGGGGTCCGGGAACTTAGAATGACGATTTTGCCCCTGGGTCGGGCAGAAATGTTGACTTTTATTTCGGGTGGTCAAATGGGAGTTGACCAGTGACCAGGACGTAGTTGAGGACGTTACGAATCCGTAGGCAGGTGGCACACCCGATTCCGACATCCGAGAAGGAAGTTGTGATGTTCGGAAGGTTGAGGGCATAACCGTAATTTTGGAAAAAAATAGGGGGAAAAGTTGACTTTTTGAATAATCGGGTTTTGGTAGGTTGACCTAGGATAGTTAGATAGTTCTTGTCGTCCTGAGTTCGATGACAGGCGGCACGTATTCATCGGACTTACGAGGCGAGAGTTACGGGTCTAGGAAGTTTTGGTAAAACCGTAAAATGAGTAAAACAGGAGGGTATTTTAGTCTTTCTGCACATTGGGATTTGTGCAGAAAGAAGGAAATGGGCGGCTGGGATTTCACCAGGTGGGAAAAGGAGTGGAGTGGATGGTGACACATGGCAGGGGGCTAGAGGATTCTGGGAGAATCCTGTGTGGTCTCAGCCCAAATAATTGGGGTGCACTCGTGCTTACCCGTGGCTGTTCTTCGACAAACACAGAGAAACAGAGTGAGCTTGTGAGGAGGAATTGAGGATTGATCGTGGCTGGTGACGAGTTTTGGTGAGTGAGGGAGGAACGGGAGATTGAAAGGGAGTTGCTGATCGGGTTTTGGTGGTGTAATTGTGCACGGCGGCACGGTGGAGGTGCGGAGAAGTTTTGAAGGAAACAGGGAGGCCGTGAGTTCGAGGTGGTGGCTACGCCGTAAGGTGACTCAAACCAAGGCAGGGGAAGCTGCAGGAGGTTGCAGGGAGACTAACGAACACCGTGGCACGCGGCAGTGCGCACGGCGGAGCTGCAATCGAAGGTGAGATCTCTTTACTCTGTTTTTCCCGTAAACTTCATTTGGAAAGTCGTGAGGTTTGGCTGAGAGTCGAGAGGTTAGAAGGTCGAGGTGATGTTCAGGGAGGTCCTAGGAGTGGGTTGTGATGGTCGCCGTGACGGGGGCGTACACGGCGGAGCTCAGGCGAAGAGGAGTCTCTGTTACCCTGTTTCGACCGTGAACTTCGAACCCAAAGTCGTGGACTTCTGGGGTGAGTCGAAGGGTTAGGGGTGTTGGACGTGGATCAGTGAGGTTGTGGCGTGAGTCTGGTATCGCCACCGTGACGGGAGGTTACCGGAACAGGTGAATTGTGAAACAGGGGAAAAGTGGCCGTCTGGTTCGAGCTTGAATCGACGATGACGGGACTGTGTCGAGGTTAGAAGAGTTGAGGGATGGATTCGTGGTGTTTGGACGAAGCTGCAGGAGAAGAGAGGGAAGGAAAAGGTGGCCGGACGGTAGAGAATGCCTCTCGCCGGTCCAGTTGCAGCGGCCAGTTCAGCACAGTGCACTCGAGGTTGGGGGTGACACTGTAGCTGGCGCGTGAGGGCCACGCGCAGCCACTTTGGGCGGCGCGTGGGGGCGCGTGCGGCGGCGACGGGGAAAACGGTCAACAAGGTTTTTGGTCTAGAAGTTAGGGTGAGTTCAATGGAGTTGGTTTCAGGTCAATCGGAAGTCGTTTGAGTGTAGTTCCGCGAGGGTGAAGATTTAGGGTCCCGGGTTTTAGGTTTTCGATTCGGGGATTTTTGAGGGAATTTAGGTGAACCTTCGTAGACATGTTAGTGACGTAATTTGACGGTGTTTGACAGGATCGGGATTTCCCGAGGAAGCCGAGGAACGGGCTGGACGTTCGGGACGTGAGTAGGGCTCAGTACTGTGAGTGGACCCTTTCTCTAAATTCGAACATGCATAACTGTTTTCTATAATTTTTTTATGGTTTTAATCATGATTATCGAATATGTTTGGTTGGTTTTGCATTATTACACGTTTTTCGAGGAAAAGACGGTTTTGGCACGGTTTTCGAGAAAATGTTGGTTTTCGGATTTTGATGCCACAATTGAGGATTTCCACGGATAAAGGTTTTCTAATAGTGATATATGGGTTCTGAAATGTGATTTGTGATTACATGGGGTTTTGGTATGAAAATAGATATTTTCCGGATTTGGGTTCGGAATGACGGTTCTAGATGCCGGGAGAGCATCGGACCAGTGATTTCGAATTCGGATTTGGATGAGGATTTGGTAAATGGTTTTTAAATGGTTTTGGGATTGGATTTGCTGGATCTAGATATTGGGTTTAAAGACCCGGATATATGTGACGGGGGACCGGCCGGATTGGGTTTAAAGACCCGGATTGAGTTTAAAGACTCGGGAGTTTAAAGACTCGGATATATATTGATTTCCCCCGTAGGCCTTGAGTTTAAAGACTCGGGAGTTTAAAGACTCGGATATTATTAAGGCCTGGATTGAGTTTAAAGACTCGGGAGTTTAAAGACTCGGATAGATCCAGCAGGTTTGATCGGAAAAATGATGATTTGGGGATTATGGTTTTGATACGGTTTCAGATACTCATGTTATGATTTCTTATGGTATTTTATAGTGTTTCTGTTTCTTATGATGTTTATAATGATTCTTTATAAATGTGTTATAACTGTTGGTTATGCATGTGGTTTCAAAACGGAGGGTTTAACTCGGTTTTCTTATAAAATGGTTTTTGAACTTTTGTACTTTTCGTCCACTCACATTTTCTGTTTTAATTGCCCTCCAGGTTGTGGAGCTAGCGCGGGGTCTTGACGTCGTGGCAGAGTCTGAGGCTTAGAAGCGACGTGAGGGATCTTAGAAGCGTTTAAAGGCTTCTGTGTGCGTGTACTTTCTCGATTTTTATTGTAATGTAGTGCTATGCTCTGTAAACGATAAGGATTTTGGGATATTTTGTAATTACTCCTGCGTTTGACTGGGTTCGAGTAAGTGTTTCTTAGGTGTTGTGTTGGGGAGTCAGACGGGAGCGGGATTTACCTCGGGTTTCGGGGTGAAACCGGGGTGGGTCCTGACAATTGGTATCAGAGCATAGGTTTGTCGAGTTTGTTGGGTCTGTCGGTTTGTGAGGTTGTGTTTCAGTTGTTTGACTACTTCTATGCCTCTTTCAGCGTGCGGTTGACGATGCCTCCGAGACGTAGACCCTTTCCACAACCTGAAGAAGTAGCAAGAGAGACGGAGAGTGCCACGATTGAGCGAGCCCAGCGGCTCGGGGCTACTACTTTTAGTGGTGGGGCTGATCCTGAGGAAGCCCAGAGGTGGATTACTAGACTGGAGCGGATTTTTGCGGTGATGCATTGTCCGCCGGAGGAGCGAGTATTGTTGGCTGCATTTTTACTAGATGGTGCGGCGTACGAGTGGTGGTATACCCTCGAGTTGTCCGGTTGGGATGTTCACAGTGTGACCTGGGAGACGTTCAGGGAACGGTTTCTGGAGCAGTATTATCCTCGTTCTTTCCGGGATGCCAAGGAGGCGGAGTTTCTGCAGCTCCAGCAAGGGAATATGACAGTGGCAGAGTATGAACGGAAGTTCCAGATGTTGTCTCGGTTTGCTCCTGCTTTTGTGGCCACTGAAGCCGAGAAGTGCCGTAGGTTTGAGTTGGGTTTGCGAGGTGAGATTCGAGCCGTAGTGACGGCTGGATCTTTTGCTACCCGCCGAGATCTGTCGGATGCTGCGGTGCGCGTTGAGGCTAGTTTGCCGGTGCGACGCCGGGAACCTTCTATTCCTGGAGTTTCGAGCCAGCGGACACCGAAAAGAGGTAACTTCGGTGGATCGTCCTCGTCGGGCGATGATCGTTTTGGTAGGCCTGGCAGTGCCCAGAGTTTAGGATTTTGGGGTTACCGAGTACCGCCGACTCCGCAAGCGAGTGCGACGTCGGTAGCGTCGACAGGGAGACCGAGCGGTGGACCCGGCTGGAATGTGTGTTTCTACTGCGGGGAGCGAGGTCATTTCCGACGTGAGTGTCCACTGTTGCCACAGGAAGGTGGTGTAGGCAGAGGAGTAGCGGAGTCCGGACAGAGTACAGCATCAGGGACAGCGGGCACTAGAGGAGGTGGTGGCACAGCCACGAGTAGTTCGAGGGGACGTGGTAGAGCGTCAGGATCTCAGGCCTGGTTGTTCTCGATGACTCAGCAGGAGGATCAGTCGATACCAGATACGGAGACAGGTACTTGTTTTACTTTTGGGTTGTCCTGTTGGTTTGGTGTTTGGATTTCGGGGTAGAGTCTAGGAGTTTCCTAGAGGACTGGGAGTATATAGTAAGTTCCGTAGTAGGTTGACGGAAGGTATAGGAAAGGAGTGACTATAACTGATCGATTGGAGACTGTGGAAGGAGAGAACCCACAAGCTAGAGTTTGCCTTTTGGACTTTGTGGAGTTAGTCCGACCGTGGCCGGAGTAGTAGCCGAGGGAGATGGGTGGTTGTATACGAGGATGTACTCTATGACTTCTGTCGGGTATTGGGACATGAGGTATTGTATAATACCTTTGTTTTCTGTTCATAGAGTTTCCCTTGCGTACACCATGTAGTTGTTACATAGCTAGGGTTGGCTGTGGTAACAGTAGCTGGGGATGGAGTGAAATACCCAAGGTGGAGATGATAGACAGGAAACCTAGGAGAGGTTGTTCCTTAGGAGACCCTAGGTGTCGGGGACTAGCTGTGGAATTTCGGGGACGAAATTCTTTTTAGGTGGGTAGATTGTAACAACCCGTCCCGAGAATTGGGATAAGTAGAGTGATTAAGGTGTGATTAGTAAGGTGGTCCCGAGGGGTCCGGGAACTTAGAATGACGATTTTGCCCCTGGGTCGGGCAGAAATGTTGACTTTTATTTCGGGTGGTCAAATGGGAGTTGACCAGTGACCAGGACGTAGTTGAGGACGTTACGAATCCGTAGGCAGGTGGCACACCCGATTCCGACATCCGAGAAGGAAGTTGTGATGTTCGGAAGGTTGAGGGCATAACCGTAATTTTGGAAAAAAATAGGGGGAAAAGTTGACTTTTTGAATAATCGGGTTTTGGTAGTTTGACCTAGGATAGTTAGATAGTTCTTGTCGTCCTGAGTTCGATGACAGGCGGCACGTATTCATCGGACTTACGAGGCGAGAGTTACGGGTCTAGGAAGTTTTGGTAAAACCGTAAAATGAGTAAAACAGGAGGGTATTTTAGTCTTTCTGCACATTGGGATTTGTGCAGAAAGAAGGAAATGGGCGGCTGGGATTTCACCAGGTGGGAAAAGGAGTGGAGTGGATGGTGACACATGGCAGGGGGCTAGAGGATTCTGGGAGAATCCTGTGTGGTCTCAGCCCAAATAATTGGGGTGCACTCGTGCTTACCCGTGGCTGTTCTTCGACAAACACAGAGAAACAGAGTGAGCTTGTGAGGAGGAATTGAGGATTGATCGTGGCTGGTGACGAGTTTTGGTGAGTGAGGGAGGAACGGGAGATTGAAAGGGAGTTGCTGATCGGGTTTTGGTGGTGTAATTGTGCACGGCGGCACGGTGGAGGTGCGGAGAAGTTTTGAAGGAAACAGGGAGGCCGTGAGTTCGAGGTGGTGGCTACGCCGTAAGGTGACTCAAACCAAGGCAGGGGAAGCTGCAGGAGGTTGCAGGGAGACTAACGAACACCGTGGCACGCGGCAGTGCGCACGGCGGAGCTGCAATCGAAGGTGAGATCTCTTTACTCTGTTTTTCCCGTAAACTTCATTTGGAAAGTCGTGAGGTTTGGCTGAGAGTCGAGAGGTTAGAAGGTCGAGGTGATGTTCAGGGAGGTCCTAGGAGTGGGTTGTGATGGTCGCCGTGACGGGGGCGTACACGGCGGAGCTCAGGCGAAGAGGAGTCTCTGTTACCCTGTTTCGACCGTGAACTTCGAACCCAAAGTCGTGGACTTCTGGGGTGAGTCGAAGGGTTAGGGGTGTTGGACGTGGATCAGTGAGGTTGTGGGGTGAGTCTGGTATCGCCACCGTGACGGGAGGTTACCGGAACAGGTGAATTGTGAAACAGGGGAAAAGTGGCCATCTGGTTCGAGCTTGAATCGACGATGACGGGACTGTGTCGAGGTTAGAAGAGTTGAGGGATGGATTCGTGGTGTTTGGACGAAGCTGCAGGAGAAGAGAGGGAAGGAAAAGGTGGCCGGACGGTAGAGAATGCCTCTCGCCGGTCCAGTTGCAGCGGCCGGTTCAGCACAGTGCACTCGAGGTTGGGGGTGACACTGTAGCTGGCGCGTGAGGGCCACGCGCAGCCACTTTGGGCGGCGCGTGGGGGCGCGTGCGGCGGCGACGGGGAAAACGGTCAACAAGGTTTTTGGTCTAGAAGTTAGGGTGAGTTCAATGGAGTTGGTTTCAGGTCAATCGGAAGTCGTTTGAGTGTAGTTCCGCGAGGGTGAAGATTTAGGGTCCCGGGTTTTAGGTTTTCGATTCGGGGATTTTTGAGGGAATTTAGGTGAACCTTCGTAGACATGTTAGTGACGTAATTTGACGGTGTTTGACAGGATCGGGATTTCCCGAGGAAGCCGAGGAACGGGCTGGACGTTCGGGACGTGAGTAGGGCTCAGTACTGTGAGTGGACCCTTTCTCTAAATTCGAACATGCATAACTGTTTTCTATAATTGTTTTATGGTTTTAATCATGATTATCGAATATGTTTGGTTGGTTTTGCATTATTACACGTTTTTCGAGGAAAAGACGGTTTTGGCACGGTTTTCGAGAAAATGTTGGTTTTCGGATTTTGATGCCACAATTGAGGATTTCCACGGATAAAGGTTTTCTAATAGTGATATATGGGTTCTGAAATGTGATTTGTGATTACATGGGGTTTTGGTATGAAAATAGATATTTTCCGGATTTGGGTTCGGAATGACGGTTCTAGATGCCGGGAGAGCATCGGACCAGTGATTTCGAATTCGGATTTGGATGAGGATTTGGTAAATGGTTTTTAAATGGTTTTGGGATTGGATTTGCTGGATCTGGATATTGGGTTTAAAGACCCGGATATATGTGACGGGGGACCGGCCGGATTGGGTTTAAAGACCCGGATTGAGTTTAAAGACTCGGGAGTTTAAAGACTCGGATATATATTGATTTCCCCCGTAGGCCTTGAGTTTAAAGACTCGGGAGTTTAAAGACTCGGATATTATTAAGGCCTGGATTGAGTTTAAAGACTCGGGAGTTTAAAGACTCGGATAGATCCAGCAGGTTTGATCGGAAAAATGATGATTTGGGGATTATGGTTTTGATACGGTTTCAGATACTCATGTTATGATTTCTTATGGTATTTTATAGTGTTTCTGTTTCTTATGATGTTTATAATGATTCTTTATAAATGTGTTATAACTGTTGGTTATGCATGTGGTTTCAAAACGGAGGGTTTAACTCGGTTTTCTTATAAAATGGTTTTTGAACTTTTGTACTTTTGGTCCACTCACATTTTCTGTTTTAATTGCCCTCCAGGTTGTGGAGCTAGCGCGGGGTCTTGACGTCGAGGCAGAGTCTGAGGCATAGAAGCGACGTGAGGGATCTTAGAAGCGTTTAAAGGCTTCTGTGTGCGTGTACTTTCTCGGTTTTTATTGTAATGTAGTGCTATGCTCTGTAAACGATAAGGATTTTGGGATATTTTGTAATTACTCCTGCGTTTGACTGGGTTCGAGTAAGTGTTTCTTAGGTGTTGTGTTGGGGAGTCAGACGGGAGCGGGATTTACCTCGGGTTTCGGGGTGAAACCGGGGTGGGTCCTGACAATTGGTATCAGAGCATAGGTTTGTCGAGTTTGTTGGGTCTGTCGGTTTGTGAGGTTGTGTTTCAGTTGTTTGACTACTTCTATGCCTCTTTCAGCGTGCGGTTGACGATGCCTCCGAGACGTAGACCCTCTCCACAACCTGAAGAAGTAGCAAGAGAGACGGAGAGTGCCACGATTGAGCGAGCCCAGCGGCTCGGGGCTACTACTTTTAGTGGTGGGGCTGATCCTGAGGAAGCCCAGAGGTGGATTACTAGACTGGAGCGGATTTTTGCGGTGATGCATTGTCCGCCGGAGGAGCGAGTATTGTTGGCTGCATTTTTACTAGATGGTGCGGCGTACGAGTGGTGGTATACCCTCGAGTTGTCCGGTTGGGATGTTCACAGTGTGACCTGGGAGACGTTCAGGGAACGGTTTCTGGAGCAGTATTATCCTCGTTCTTTCCGGGATGCCAAGGAGGCGGAGTTTCTGCAGCTCCAGCAAGGGAATATGACAGTGGCAGAGTATGAACGGAAGTTCCAGATGTTGTCTCGGTTTGCTCCTGCTTTTGTGGCCACTGAAGCCGAGAAGTGCCGTAGGTTTGAGTTGGGTTTGCGAGGTGAGATTCGAGCCGTAGTGACGGCTGGATCTTTTGCTACCCGCCGAGATCTGTCGGATGCTGCGGTGCGCGTTGAGGCTAGTTTGCCGGTGCGACGCCGGGAACCTTCTATTCCTGGAGTTTCGAGCCAGCGGACACCGAAAAGAGGTAACTTCGGTGGATCGTCCTCGTCGGGCGATGATCGTTTTGGTAGGCCTGGCAGTGCCCAGAGTTCAGGATTTTGGGGTTACCGAGCACCGCCGACTCCGCAAGCGAGTGCGACGTCGGTAGCGTCGACAGGGAGACCGAGCGGTGGACCCGGCTGGAATGTGTGTTTCTACTGCGGGGAGCGAGGTCATTTCCGACGTGAGTGTCCACTGTTGCCACAGGAAGGTGGTGTAGGCAGAGGAGTAGCGGAGTCCGGACAGAGTACAGCATCAGGGACAGCGGGCACTAGAGGAGGTGGTGGCACAGCCACGAGTAGTTCGAGGGGACGTGGTAGAGCGTCAGGATCTCAGGCCCGGGTGTTCTCGATGACTCAGCAGGAGGATCAGTCGATACCAGATACGGAGACAGGTACTTGTTTTACTTTTGGGTTGTCCTGTTGGTTTGGTGTTTGGATTTCGGGGTAGAGTCTAGAAGTTTCCTAGAGGACTGGGAGTATATAGTAAGTTCCGTAGTAGGTTGACGGAAGGTATAGGAAAGGAGTGACTATAACTGATCGATTGGAGACTGTGGAAGGAGAGAACCCACAAGCTAGAGTTTGCCTTTTGGACTTTGTGGAGTTAGTCCGACCGTGGCCGGAGTAGTAGCCGAGGGAGATGGGTGGTTGTATACGAGGATGTACTCTATGACTTCTGTCGGGTATTGGGACATGAGGTATTGTATAATACCTTTGTTTTCTGTTCATAGAGTTTCCCTTGCGTACACCATGTAGTTGTTACATAGCTAGGGTTGGCTGTGGTAACAGTAGCTGGGGATGGAGTGAAATACCCAAGGTGGAGATGATAGACAGGAAACCTAGGAGAGGTTGTTCCTTAGGAGACCCTAGGTGTCGGGGACTAGCTGTGGAATTTCGGGGACGAAATTCTTTTTAGGTGGGTAGATTGTAACAACCCGTCCCGAGAATTGGGATAAGTAGAGTGATTAAGGTGTGATTAGTAAGGTGGTCCCGAGGGGTCCGGGAACTTAGAATGACGATTTTGCCCCTGGGTCGGGCAGAAATGTTGACTTTTATTTCGGGTGGTCAAATGGGAGTTGACCAGTGACCAGGACGTAGTTGAGGACGTTACGAATCCGTAGGCAGGTGGCACGCCCGATTCCGACATCCGAGAAGGAAGTTGTGATGTTCGGAAGGTTGAGGGCATAACCGTAATTTTGGAAAAAAATAGGGGGAAAAGTTGACTTTTTGAATAATCGGGTTTTGGTAGGTTGACCTAGGATAGTTAGATAGTTCTTGTCGTCCTGAGTTCGATGACAGGCGGCACGTATTCATCGGACTTACGAGGCGAGAGTTACGGGTCTAGGAAGTTTTGGTAAAACCGTAAAATGAGTAAAACAGGAGGGTATTTTAGTCTTTCTTCACATTGGGATTTGTGCAGAAAGAAGGAAATGGGCGGCTGGGATTTCACCAGGTGGGAAAAGGAGTGGAGTGGATGGTGACACATGGCAGGGGGCTAGAGGATTCTGGGAGAATCCTGTGTGGTCTCAGCCCAAATAATTGGGGTGCACTCGTGCTTACCCGTGGCTGTTCTTCGACAAACACAGAGAAACAGAGTGAGCTTGTGAGGAGGAATTGAGGATTGATCGTGGCTGGTGACGAGTTTTGGTGAGTGAGGGAGGAACGGGAGATTGAAAGGGAGTTGCTGATCGGGTTTTGGTGGTGTAATTGTGCACGGCGGCACGGTGGAGGTGCGGAGAAGTTTTGAAGGAAACAGGGAGGCCGTGAGTTCGAGGTGGTGGCTACGCCGTAAGGTGACTCAAACCAAGGCAGGGGAAGCTGCAGGAGGTTGCAGGGAGACTAACGAACACCGTGGCACGCGGCAGTGCGCACGGCGGAGCTGCAATCGAAGGTGAGATCTCTTTACTCTGTTTTTCCCGTAAACTTCATTTGGAAAGTCGTGAGGTTTGGCTGAGAGTCGAGAGGTTAGAAGGTCGAGGTGATGTTCAGGGAGGTCCTAGGAGTGGGTTGTGATGGTCGCCGTGACGGGGGCGTACACGGCGGAGCTCAGGCGAAGAGGAGTCTCTGTTACCCTGTTTCGACCGTGAACTTCGAACCCAAAGTCGTGGACTTCTGGGGTGAGTCGAAGGGTTAGGGGTGTTGGACGTGGATAAGTGAGGTTGTGGGGTGAGTCTGGTATCGCCACCGTGACGGGAGGTTACCGGAACAGGTGAATTGTGAAACAGGGGAAAAGTGGCCGTCTGGTTCGAGCTTGAATCGACGATGACGGGACTGTGTCGAGGTTAGAAGAGTTGAGGGATGGATTCGTGGTGTTTGGACGAAGCTGCAGGAGAAGAGAGGGAAGGAAAAGGTGGCCGGACGGTAGAGAATGCCTCTCGCCGGTCCAGTTGCAGCGGCCGGTTCAGCACAGTGCACTCGAGGTTGGGGGTGACACTGTAGCTGGCGCGTGAGGGCCACGCGCAGCCACTTTGGGCGGCGCGTGGGGGCGCGTGCGGCGGCGACGGGGAAAACGGTCAACAAGGTTTTTGGTCTAGAAGTTAGGGTGAGTTCAATGGAGTTGGTTTCAGGTCAATCGGAAGTCGTTTGAGTGTAGTTCCGCGAGGGTGAAGATTTAGGGTCCCGGGTTTTAGGTTTTCGATTCGGGGATTTTTGAGGGAATTTAGGTGAACCTTCGTAGACATGTTAGTGACGTAATTTGACGGTGTTTGACAGGATCGGGATTTCCCGAGGAAGCCGAGGAACGGGCTGGACGTTCGGGACGTGAGTAGGGCTCAGTACTGTGAGTGGACCCTTTCTCTAAATTCGAACATGCATAACTGTTTTCTATAATTGTTTTATGGTTTTAATCATGATTATCGAATATGTTTGGTTGGTTTTGCATTATTACACGTTTTTCGAGGAAAAGACGGTTTTGGCACGGTTTTCGAGAAAATGTTGGTTTTCGGATTTTGATGCCACAATTGAGGATTTCCACGGATAAAGGTTTTCTAATAGTGATATATGGGTTCTGAAATGTGATTTGTGATTACATGGGGTTTTGGTATGAAAATAGATATTTTCCGGATTTGGGTTCGGAATGACGGTTCTAGATGCCGGGAGAGCATCGGACCAGTGATTTCGAATTCGGATTTGGATGAGGATTTGGTAAATGGTTTTTAAATGGTTTTGGGATTGGATTTGCTGGATCTGGATATTGGGTTTAAAGACCCGGATATATGTGACGGGGGACCGGCCGGATTGGGTTTAAAGACCCGGATTGAGTTTAAAGACTCGGGAGTTTAAAGACTCGGATATATATTGATTTCCCCCGTAGGCCTTGAGTTTAAAGACTCGGGAGTTTAAAGACTCGGATATTATTAAGGCCTGGATTGAGTTTAAAGACTCGGGAGTTTAAAGACTCGGATAGATCCAGCAGGTTTGATCGGAAAAATGATGATTTGGGGATTATGGTTTTGATACGGTTTCAGATACTCATGTTATGATTTCTTATGGTATTTTATAGTGTTTCTGTTTCTTATGATGTTTATAATGATTCTTTATAAATGTGTTATAACTGTTGGTTATGCATGTGGTTTCAAAACGGAGGGTTTAACTCGGTTTTCTTATAAAATGGTTTTTGAACTTTTGTACTTTTGGTCCACTCACATTTTCTGTTTTAATTGCCCTCCAGGTTGTGGAGCTAGCGCGGGGTCTTGACGTCGAGGCAGAGTCTGAGGCATAGAAGCGACGTGAGGGATCTTAGAAGCGTTTAAAGGCTTCTGTGTGCGTGTACTTTCTCGGTTTTTATTGTAATGTAGTGCTATGCTCTGTAAACGATAAGGATTTTGGGATATTTTGTAATTACTCCTGCGTTTGACTGGGTTCGAGTAAGTGTTTCTTAGGTGTTGTGTTGGGGAGTCAGACGGGAGCGGGATTTACCTCGGGTTTCGGGGTGAAACCGGGGTGGGTCCTGACAATTGGTATCAGAGCATAGGTTTGTCGAGTTTGTTGGGTCTGTCGGTTTGTGAGGTTGTGTTTCAGTTGTTTGACTACTTCTATGCCTCTTTCAGCGTGCGGTTGACGATGCCTCCGAGACGTAGACCCTCTCCACAACCTGAAGAAGTAGCAAGAGAGACGGAGAGTGCCACGATTGAGCGAGCCCAGCGGCTCGGGGCTACTACTTTTAGTGGTGGGGCTGATCCTGAGGAAGCCCAGAGGTGGATTACTAGACTGGAGCGGATTTTTGCGGTGATGCATTGTCCGCCGGAGGAGCGAGTATTGTTGGCTGCATTTTTACTAGATGGTGCGGCGTACGAGTGGTGGTATACCCTCGAGTTGTCCGGTTGGGATGTTCACAGTGTGACCTGGGAGACGTTCAGGGAACGGTTTCTGGAGCAGTATTATCCTCGTTCTTTCCGGGATGCCAAGGAGGCGGAGTTTCTGCAGCTCCAGCAAGGGAATATGACAGTGGCAGAGTATGAACGGAAGTTCCAGATGTTGTCTCGGTTTGCTCCTGCTTTTGTGGCCACTGAAGCCGAGAAGTGCCGTAGGTTTGAGTTGGGTTTGCGAGGTGAGATTCGAGCCGTAGTGACGGCTGGATCTTTTGCTACCCTCCGAGATCTGTCGGATGCTGCGGTGCGCGTTGAGGCTAGTTTGCCGGTGCGACGCCGGGAACCTTCTATTCCTGGAGTTTCGAGCCAGCGGACACCGAAAAGAGGTAACTTCGGTGGATCGTCCTCGTCGGGCGATGATCGTTTTGGTAGGCCTGGCAGTGCCCAGAGTTCAGGATTTTGGGGTTACCGAGCACCGCCGACTCCGCAAGCGAGTGCGACGTCGGTAGCGTCGACAGGGAGACCGAGCGGTGGACCCGGCTGGAATGTGTGTTTCTACTGCGGGGAGCGAGGTCATTTCCGACGTGAGTGTCCACTGTTGCCACAGGAAGGTGGTGTAGGCAGAGGAGTAGCGGAGTCCGGACAGAGTACAGCATCAGGGACAGCGGGCACTAGAGGAGGTGGTGGCACAGCCACGAGTAGTTCGAGGGAACGTGGTAGAGCGTCAGGATCTCAGGCCCGGGTGTTCTCGATGACTCAGCAGGAGGATCAGTCGATACCAGATACGGAGACAGGTACTTGTTTTACTTTTGGGTTGTCCTGTTGGTTTGGTGTTTGGATTTCGGGGTAGAGTCTAGGAGTTTCCTAGAGGACTGGGAGTATATAGTAAGTTCCGTAGTAGGTTGACGGAAGGTATAGGAAAGGAGGGACTATAACTGATCGATTGGAGACTGTGGAAGGAGAGAACCCACAAGCTAGAGTTTGCCTTTTGGACTTTGTGGAGTTAGTCCGACCGTGGCCGGAGTAGTAGCCGAGGGAGATGGGTGGTTGTATACGAGGATGTACTCTATGACTTCTGTCGGGTATTGGGACATGAGGTATTGTATAATACCTTTGTTTTCTGTTCATAGAGTTTCCCTTGCGTACACCATGTAGTTGTTACATAGCTAGGGTTGGCTGTGGTAACAGTAGCTGGGGATGGAGTGAAATACCCAAGGTGGAGATGATAGACAGGAAACCTAGGAGAGGTTGTTCCTTAGGAGACCCTAGGTGTCGGGGACTAGCTGTGGAATTTCGGGGACGAAATTCTTTTTAGGTGGGTAGATTGTAACAACCCGTCCCGAGAATTGGGATAAGTAGAGTGATTAAGGTGTGATTAGTAAGGTGGTCCCGAGGGGTCCGGGAACTTAGAATGACGATTTTGCCCCTGGGTCGGGCAGAAATGTTGACTTTTATTTCGGGTGGTCAAATGGGAGTTGACCAGTGACCAGGACGTAGTTGAGGACGTTACGAATCCGTAGGCAGGTGGCACGCCCGATTCCGACATCCGAGAAGGAAGTTGTGATGTTCGGAAGGTTGAGGGCATAACCGTAATTTTGGAAAAAAATAGGGGGAAAAGTTGACTTTTTGAATAATCGGGTTTTGGTAGGTTGACCTAGGATAGTTAGATAGTTCTTGTCGTCCTGAGTTCGATGACAGGCGGCACGTATTCATCGGACTTACGAGGCGAGAGTTACGGGTCTAGGAAGTTTTGGTAAAACCGTAAAATGAGTAAAACAGGAGGGTATTTTAGTCTTTCTGCACATTGGGATTTGTGCAGAAAGAAGGAAATGGGCGGCTGGGATTTCACCAGGTGGGAAAAGGAGTGGAGTGGATGGTGACACATGGCAGGGGGCTAGAGGATTCTGGGAGAATCCTGTGTGGTCTCAGCCCAAATAATTGGGGTGCACTCGTGCTTACCCGTGGCTGTTCTTCGACAAACACAGAGAAACAGAGTGAGCTTGTGAGGAGGAATTGAGGATTGATCGTGGCTGGTGACGAGTTTTGGTGAGTGAGGGAGGAACGGGAGATTGAAAGGGAGTTGCTGATCGGGTTTTGGTGGTGTAATTGTGCACGGCGGCACGGTGGAGGTGCGGAGAAGTTTTGAAGGAAACAGGGAGGCCGTGAGTTCGAGGTGGTGGCTACGCCGTAAGGTGACTCAAACCAAGGCAGGGGAAGCTGCAGGAGGTTGCAGGGAGACTAACGAACACCGTGGCACGCGGCAGTGCGCACGGCGGAGCTGCAATCGAAGGTGAGATCTCTTTACTCTGTTTTTCCCGTAAACTTCATTTGGAAAGTCGTGAGGTTTGGCTGAGAGTCGAGAGGTTAGAAGGTCGAGGTGATGTTCAGGGAGGTCCTAGGAGTGGGTTGTGATGGTCGCCGTGACGGGGGCGTACACGGCGGAGCTCAGGCGAAGAGGAGTCTCTGTTACCCTGTTTCGACCGTGAACTTCGAACCCAAAGTCGTGGACTTCTGGGGTGAGTCGAAGGGTTAGGGGTGTTGGACGTGGATAAGTGAGGTTGTGGGGTGAGTCTGGTATCGCCACCGTGACGGGAGGTTACCGGAACAGGTGAATTGTGAAACAGGGGAAAAGTGGCCGTCTGGTTCGAGCTTGAATCGACGATGACGGGACTGTGTCGAGGTTAGAAGAGTTGAGGGATGGATTCGTGGTGTTTGGACGAAGCTGCAGGAGAAGAGAGGGAAGGAAAAGGTGGCCGGACGGTAGAGAATGCCTCTCGCCGGTCCAGTTGCAGCGGCCGGTTCAGCACAGTGCACTCGAGGTTGGGGGTGACACTGTAGCTGGCGCGTGAGGGCCACGCGCAGCCACTTTGGGCGGCGCGTGGGGGCGCGTGCGGCGGCGACGGGGAAAACGGTCAACAAGGTTTTTGGTCTAGAAGTTAGGGTGAGTTCAATGGAGTTGGTTTCAGGTCAATCGGAAGTCGTTTGAGTGTAGTTCCGCGAGGGTGAAGATTTAGGGTCCCGGGTTTTAGGTTTTCGATTCGGGGATTTTTGAGGGAATTTAGGTGAACCTTCGTAGACATGTTAGTGACGTAATTTGACGGTGTTTGACAGGATCGGGATTTCCCGAGGAAGCCGAGGAACGGGCTGGACGTTCGGGACGTGAGTAGGGCTCAGTACTGTGAGTGGACCCTTTCTCTAAATTCGAACATGCATAACTGTTTTCTATAATTGTTTTATGGTTTTAATCATGATTATCGAATATGTTTGGTTGGTTTTGCATTATTACACGTTTTTCGAGGAAAAGACGGTTTTGGCACGGTTTTCGAGAAAATGTTGGTTTTCGGATTTTGATGCCACAATTGAGGATTTCCACGGATAAAGGTTTTCTAATAGTGATATATGGGTTCTGAAATGTGATTTGTGATTACATGGGGTTTTGGTATGAAAATAGATATTTTCCGGATTTGGGTTCGGAATGACGGTTCTAGATGCCGGGAGAGCATCGGACCAGTGATTTCGAATTCGGATTTGGATGAGGATTTGGTAAATGGTTTTTAAATGGTTTTGGGATTGGATTTGCTGGATCTGGATATTGGGTTTAAAGACCCGGATATATGTGACGGGGGACCGGCCGGATTGGGTTTAAAGACCCGGATTGAGTTTAAAGACTCGGGAGTTTAAAGACTCGGATATATATTGATTTCCCCCGTAGGCCTTGAGTTTAAAGACTCGGGAGTTTAAAGACTCGGATATTATTAAGGCCTGGATTGAGTTTAAAGACTCGGGAGTTTAAAGACTCGGATAGATCCAGCAGGTTTGATCGGAAAAATGATGATTTGGGGATTATGGTTTTGATACGGTTTCAGATACTCATGTTATGATTTCTTATGGTATTTTATAGTGTTTCTGTTTCTTATGATGTTTATAATGATTCTTTATAAATGTGTTATAACTGTTGGTTATGCATGTGGTTTCAAAACGGAGGGTTTAACTCGGTTTTCTTATAAAATGGTTTTTGAACTTTTGTACTTTTGGTCCACTCACATTTTCTGTTTTAATTGCCCTCCAGGTTGTGGAGCTAGCGCGGGGTCTTGACGTCGAGGCAGAGTCTGAGGCATAGAAGCGACGTGAGGGATCTTAGAAGCATTTAAAGGCTTCTGTGTGCGTGTACTTTCTCGGTTTTTATTGTAATGTAGTGCTATGCTCTGTAAACGATAAGGATTTTGGGATATTTTGTAATTACTCCTGCGTTTGACTGGGTTCGAGTAAGTGTTTCTTAGGTGTTGTGTTGGGGAGTCAGACGGGAGCGGGATTTACCTCGGGTTTCGGGGTGAAACCGGGGTGGGTCCTGACAATTGGTATCAGAGCATAGGTTTGTCGAGTTTGTTGGGTCTGTCGGTTTGTGAGGTTGTGTTTCAGTTGTTTGACTACTTCTATGCCTCTTTCAGCGTGCGGTTGACGATGCCTCCGAGACGTAGACCCTCTCCACAACCTGAAGAAGTAGCAAGAGAGACGGAGAGTGCCACGATTGAGCGAGCCCAGCGGCTCGGGGCTACTACTTTTAGTGGTGGGGCTGATCCTGAGGAAGCCCAGAGGTGGATTACTAGACTGGAGCGGATTTTTGCGGTGATGCATTGTCCGCCGGAGGAGCGAGTATTGTTGGCTGCATTTTTACTAGATGGTGCGGCGTACGAGTGGTGGTATACCCTCGAGTTGTCCGGTTGGGATGTTCACAGTGTGACCTGGGAGACGTTCAGGGAACGGTTTCTGGAGCAGTATTATCCTCGTTCTTTCCGGGATGCCAAGGAGGCGGAGTTTCTGCAGCTCCAGCAAGGGAATATGACAGTGGCAGAGTATGAACGGAAGTTCCAGATGTTGTCTCGGTTTGCTCCTGCTTTTGTGGCCACTGAAGCCGAGAAGTGCCGTAGGTTTGAGTTGGGTTTGCGAGGTGAGATTCGAGCCGTAGTGACGGCTGGATCTTTTGCTACCCTCCGAGATCTGTCGGATGCTGCGGTGCGCGTTGAGGCTAGTTTGCCGGTGCGACGCCGGGAACCTTCTATTCCTGGAGTTTCGAGCCAGCGGACACCGAAAAGAGGTAACTTCGGTGGATCGTCCTCGTCGGGCGATGATCGTTTTGGTAGGCCTGGCAGTGCCCAGAGTTCAGGATTTTGGGGTTACCGAGCACCGCCGACTCCGCAAGCGAGTGCGACGTCGGTAGCGTCGACAGGGAGACCGAGCGGTGGACCCGGCTGGAATGTGTGTTTCTACTGCGGGGAGCGAGGTCATTTCCGACGTGAGTGTCCACTGTTGCCACAGGAAGGTGGTGTAGGCAGAGGAGTAGCGGAGTCCGGACAGAGTACAGCATCAGGGACAGCGGGCACTAGAGGAGGTGGTGGCACAGCCACGAGTAGTTCGAGGGGACGTGGTAGAGCGTCAGGATCTCAGGCCCGGGTGTTCTCGATGACTCAGCAGGAGGATCAGTCGATACCAGATACGGAGACAGGTACTTGTTTTACTTTTGGGTTGTCCTGTTGGTTTGGTGTTTGGATTTCGGGGTAGAGTCTAGGAGTTTCCTAGAGGACTGGGAGTATATAGTAAGTTCCGTAGTAGGTTGACGGAAGGTATAGGAAAGGAGGGACTATAACTGATCGATTGGAGACTGTGGAAGGAGAGAACCCACAAGCTAGAGTTTGCCTTTTGGACTTTGTGGAGTTAGTCCGACCGTGGCCGGAGTAGTAGCCGAGGGAGATGGGTGGTTGTATACGAGGATGTACTCTATGACTTCTGTCGGGTATTGGGACATGAGGTATTGTATAATACCTTTGTTTTCTGTTCATAGAGTTTCCCTTGCGTACACCATGTAGTTGTTACATAGCTAGGGTTGGCTGTGGTAACAGTAGCTGGGGATGGAGTGAAATACCCAAGGTGGAGATGATAGACAGGAAACCTAGGAGAGGTTGTTCCTTAGGAGACCCTAGGTGTCGGGGACTAGCTGTGGAATTTCGGGGACGAAATTCTTTTTAGGTGGGTAGATTGTAACAACCCGTCCCGAGAATTGGGATAAGTAGAGTGATTAAGGTGTGATTAGTAAGGTGGTCCCGAGGGGTCCGGGAACTTAGAATGACGATTTTGCCCCTGGGTCGGGCAGAAATGTTGACTTTTATTTCGGGTGGTCAAATGGGAGTTGACCAGTGACCAGGACGTAGTTGAGGACGTTACGAATCCGTAGGCAGGTGGCACGCCCGATTCCGACATCCGAGAAGGAAGTTGTGATGTTCGGAAGGTTGAGGGCATAACCGTAATTTTGGAAAAAAATAGGGGGAAAAGTTGACTTTTTGAATAATCGGGTTTTGGTAGGTTGACCTAGGATAGTTAGATAGTTCTTGTCGTCCTGAGTTCGATGACAGGCGGCACGTATTCATCGGACTTACGAGGCGAGAGTTACGGGTTTAGGAAGTTTTGGTAAAACCGTAAAATGAGTAAAACAGGAGGGTATTTTAGTCTTTCTGCACATTGGGATTTGTGCAGAAAGAAGGAAATGGGCGGCTGGGATTTCACCAGGTGGGAAAAGGAGTGGAGTGGATGGTGACACATGGCAGGGGGCTAGAGGATTCTGGGAGAATCCTGTGTGGTCTCAGCCCAAATAATTGGGGTGCACTCGTGCTTACCCGTGGCTGTTCTTCGACAAACACAGAGAAACAGAGTGAGCTTGTGAGGAGGAATTGAGGATTGATCGTGGCTGGTGACGAGTTTTGGTGAGTGAGGGAGGAACGGGAGATTGAAAGGGAGTTGCTGATCGGGTTTTGGTGGTGTAATTGTGCACGGCGGCACGGTGGAGGTGCGGAGAAGTTTTGAAGGAAACAGGGAGGCCGTGAGTTCGAGGTGGTGGCTACGCCGTAAGGTGACTCAAACCAAGGCAGGGGAAGCTGCAGGAGGTTGCAGGGAGACTAACGAACACCGTGGCACGCGGCAGTGCGCACGGCGGAGCTGCAATCGAAGGTGAGATCTCTTTACTCTGTTTTTCCCGTAAACTTCATTTGGAAAGTCGTGAGGTTTGGCTGAGAGTCGAGAGGTTAGAAGGTCGAGGTGATGTTCAAGGAGGTCCTAGGAGTGGGTTGTGATGGTCGCCGTGACGGGGGCGTACACGGCGGAGCTCAGGCGAAGAGGAGTCTCTGTTACCCTGTTTCGACCGTGAACTTCGAACCCAAAGTCGTGGACTTCTGGGGTGAGTCGAAGGGTTAGGGGTGTTGGACGTGGATCAGTGAGGTTGTGGGGTGAGTCTGGTATCGCCACCGTGACGGGAGGTTACCGGAACAGGTGAATTGTGAAACAGGGGAAAAGTGGCCGTCTGGTTCGAGCTTGAATCGACGATGACGGGACTGTGTCGAGGTTAGAAGAGTTGAGGGATGGATTCGTGGTGTTTGGACGAAGCTGCAGGAGAAGAGAGGGAAGGAAAAGGTGGCCGGACGGTAGAGAATGCCTCTCGCCGGTCCAGTTGCAGCGGCCGGTTCAGCACAGTGCACTCGAGGTTGGGGGTGACACTGTAGCTGGCGCGTGAGGGCCACGCGCAGCCACTTTGGGCGGCGCGTGCGGCGGCGACGGGGAAAACGGTCAACAAGGTTTTTGGTCTAGAAGTTAGGGTGAGTTCAATGGAGTTGGTTTCAGGTCAATCGGAAGTCGTTTGAGTGTAGTTCCGCGAGGGTGAAGATTTAGGGTCCCGGGTTTTAGGTTTTCGATTCGGGGATTTTTGAGGGAATTTAGGTGAACTTTCGTAGACATGTTAGTGACGTAATTTGACGGTGTTTGACAGGATCGGGATTTCCCGAGGAAGCCGAGGAACGGGCTGGACGTTCGGGACGTGAGTAGGGCTCAGTACTGTGAGTGGACCCTTTCTCTAAATTCGAACATGCATAACTGTTTTCTATAATTGTTTTATGGTTTTAATCATGATTATCGAATATGTTTGGTTGGTTTTGCATTATTACACGTTTTTCGAGGAAAAGACGGTTTTGGCACGGTTTTCGAGAAAATGTTGGTTTTCGGATTTTGATGCCACAATTGAGGATTTCCACGGATAAAGGTTTTCTAATAGTGATATATGGGTTCTGAAATGTGATTTGTGATTACATGGGGTTTTGGTATGAAAATAGATATTTTCCGGATTTGGGTTCGGAATGACGGTTCTAGATGCCGGGAGAGCATCGGACCAGTGATTTCGAATTCGGATTTGGATGAGGATTTGGTAAATGGTTTTTAAATGGTTTTGGGATTGGATTTGCTGGATCTGGATATTGGGTTTAAAGACCCGGATATATGTGACGGGGGACCGGCCGGATTGGGTTTAAAGACCCGGATTGAGTTTAAAGACTCGGGAGTTTAAAGACTCGGATATATATTGATTTCCCCCGTAGGCCTTGAGTTTAAAGACTCGGGAGTTTAAAGACTCGAATATTATTAAGGCCTGGATTGAGTTTAAAGACTCGGGAGTTTAAAGACTCGGATAGATCCAGCAGGTTTGATCGGAAAAATGATGATTTGGGGATTATGGTTTTGATACGGTTTCAGATACTCATGTTATGATTTCTTATGGTATTTTATAGTGTTTCTGTTTCTTATGATGTTTATAATGATTCTTTATAAATGTGTTATAACTGTTGGTTATGCATGTGGTTTCAAAACGGAGGGTTTAACTCGGTTTTCTTATAAAATGGTTTTTGAACTTTTGTACTTTTGGTCCACTTACATTTTCTGTTTTAATTGCCCTCCAGGTTGTGGAGCTAGCGCGGGGTCTTGACGTCGAGGCAGAGTCTGAGGCATAGAAGCGACGTGAGGGATCTTAGAAGCGTTTAAAGGCTTCTGTGTGCGTGTACTTTCTCGGTTTTTATTGTAATGTAGTGCTATGCTCTGTAAACGATAAGGATTTTGGGATATTTTGTAATTACTCCTGCGTTTGACTGGGTTCGAGTAAGTGTTTCTTAGGTGTTGTGTTGGGGAGTCAGACGGGAGCGGGATTTACCTCGGGTTTCGGGGTGAAACCGGGGTGGGTCCTGACAGCCTGGGTCTGGACGAAGCTGAGGGTGAAGGAAGGAGGTGTTTTGGTGCAGGTACGGCGGAGAACCGCTCTCGCCGGTTCAGGTTGCAGGCTACTGGTGCGAACCAGGTCGACGTGAGGTTGAGGGTGCACTGTAGCAGGCGCGTGAGGGCCACGCGCAACCACTTTGGGCGGCGCGTGGGGCGGTTTTTGGGGAAGGTGTCAACATGGTTTTTGGTCCAGGAGTTGTGTTGAGTCCATTGGAATTGGTTTCGGGTTCATCGGACGTTGAATCGAAGTAGTTCCCGAGGGTGAAGGTTTAGGGTCCCAGTTTATTACGTTTAGGATTCAGAGATTTTTGAGGGAATTTAGGTGGACCTTTGTAAGTGTGTTAGTAACGTAATTGGGTGGTTATTGACAGGACCGGGATTTCCCGAGGAAGCTGAGGAACGTGCAGGACGTTCGGGACGCGATTGAGGGCGCGGTACTGTGAGTGGACCCTTTCCTTAAACAAAAACATGCATAACTGTTTTCTATAATTGTTTTATGGTTTTAATCATGATTCTATGTTTATCGAATATGTTTTGTTGGTTTTACATGATTGCACGGTTTTCGAGGAAGTACGGTATTTGGCACGTTTTACGAGAAACGTCGATTTCTGAGTCAAATGCCATGGTTTTGGGGTTTTCAAAGGATAACTGGTTTAAATGCTTATAAAGGGATTTGAAACATGATTTAGTGATGAAAAGATATTTCGGTTTTAAAAATCGGATTTCGGAAACGGAATTTGGTTTTAAAAGTTGAAAAGTGGATTCCGGATTTGGGTTCGAAATGACGGTTCGGGATGTTGGAAGGGTATAGGACCGGTGATTTCGGATTCGGATTTGGATGAGGATTTGGAAAAGGTTTTCAAATGGTTTTGATTGGATTTGCTGGATCTGGTTATTGGGTTTAAAGACCCGGATATTGATTGACGGGGGACGGGCCCGGATTGGGTTTAAAGACCCGGATTGAGTTTAAAGACTCGGGAGTTTAAAGACTCGGATATATTGATATTTCCCCCGTAGGCCTATTGAGTTTAAATACTCGGGAGTTTAAAGACTCGGATATTATTGAGGCCTGGATTGAGTTTAAAGACTCGGGAGTTTAAAGACTCGGATAGGTCCAGCAGGTTTGATCGGCAAATGATTGGTTGAACTTTATGTTTTACATTACGATTTTATGATGCTTATGATATGATTTCTATAACCGTTTTATAATGTTTCTGTTTCTTATGATGTTTTATGATGATCGATTTATAACTGTTTTAATAACTAGGTTATGCATGTGGTTTCAAAACGGAGGGCTAAAACCCGGTTTTCTTATAAATGGTTTTGGAAACTTTTATTTCATTCATGGTCCACTCACACCTTCTATTTTTACTGCCCTCCAGGTTGTGGAGCTAGCGCGGGGTCTTGACGTCGAGGCAGGGTCCGAGTCATAGAAGTCACGTGAGGGATCCCGGAGTGTTTTAAATTGTTCCGCGTGCGTGTAATTATCATCGATTTTTTTTATTTCTTTTCTGTGTATTTTGTACTATGCTCTGTAAACGGTTGAATTCGGGATATTTTTTATAGTTTCTCATGCGTCTGACTGAGTACTTTGGTAGTTACGTGAGAACTGACTTAGGGGTTGTGCCGGGGAGTCAGACGGGAGCAGGATTTACCTCGGGTTTCAGGGTGAAACCGGGGTGGGTCCTGACAGACTTGGGTTTGAGACCCCGGTTAGCACGCGCGTAGCTCTATTTTACCGTGACAGGTTCTGGATATGAATATAATGGATAAACATGATTTCAATTGGTTTTGGAAATTGTGTTCATAATGATAAACGAATTTGGGTTGAGATCCCACGTATGTTTACTATGTTCTGGTTTTCTGTAAATGGTTTTGGGCAGGAGCCTGTGTGATTTGTATTTACGGAACTTGGGGCTGTGACCCTAATTATGGTTGTTTAAACATATGTGTTTGGATAAATGATTTTACTATGCATGCATGCTTTTTAGTGAAGGATATAAAGGTATTTTATAAATGTGTTTTACGAAACTTATTCCTTTGTGTCCACTCACAGTCTTTCTGTTTTTAATACCCTTCATGTTGGATACGATGTGGACTGTAGTAGAGACCGAGATATCACATACCTCCTCCGGATCCTGGCGTACTCTGATAGTCCGGGAGGGCAAAGGTCGAAAATATCCCTTGTCTGACACTTCGTGTCAGACGGGAGCAGGGTCATCTCGCACTAATCCCGGGGGGATTGGGATGGGTCCTGTCAATAATCCCCAGGGAGGGTTAATGATCTCTGGACATTGACTTGAGTGGACCCTGGGGAAGCTTGGGATTTGAGACCCTGGGTAGCACGTGCGTCGCTCTGAAAACTATGACAGGATTGGTTATATGATATTTGGTAAACATGGTTTCTTGGATTTATGAAATGGTGTTTTGTGAATAGTAAATGGATTTGGGCAATTACCCACATACTCTGATTTACGGTTTTGGGCTGAGTTCCCACATATGGTTGATATGTTATGAATTTGTGTAAATGGATTTGGGCAGGGGCTCGTATGACTTGGATTTAGGGAATTTGGGCTGAAACCCTAATAATGTTTTAAGTAAAGTAAATTGTTTGATAAATGATTGGTATGCATGCATGCTTTTTAGTGAAGGGCATAAATGTCTTCTTATGAAATGTGTTTTCTTAAACTACTGATTTTCGTCCACTCACTGTTTTTAATGGTTTTAATTCTCTTCAGGCTGATCACGTATGTGGGCTATAGTAAAGACCGAGACATCATACTCCTCCTCCACTGATCCTGGTGCGCTTTGGAAGCCCAGTCGGGTTGATGGTTTTGAATTATCCCTTGTCTGACACTTCGTGTCAGAAGGGAGCATGGCACATCCCGTGATAATCTCGGGGGGATTGGGATGAGTCGTGTCATATTCACCTCCATTATCTATGCGTAGACAGATAATCTTTTTTTCCGACTTCTCCTTCATGAATTTGTTTGAACTCTTTATATTTGGAGAATGTGTCGGTTTTTTCTTTCATAAATAAAATCCATACAAACTTGGAATAGTCATCAATGAACAACACTATGTACCGTTTTCCACCAATCAATGTTTGTATGGCAGGCCTAAACACATTATAGTCAATTAGCTATGGTTCTTTTGACTTGAATTTTTGACTCCCTGTATGGTAGTTGATGTACGCTACCATATTGACATACAACACGACCCATATCTATTCTGACGTCAAACTAAGGAAGACCCTTAAGTATTAACTTTTTAGTATTACACTTAGCTGGTGATAGCTAACATGACCCAATCTCATATTCTAAAAATCAACTGTAATGCCTCGGACATTAAAGAAAGTAAAAATTATGGTTTTGCCCTTAGACGTCAAAGGTTGACTTTTTAACTTGGACTTTTTCTAAGCAAGCAGTCATGACCTTGTGTAGGTTTCAATGTCCTGAATCCGTAGATCGGTAGTATACTGAAATTGAAGGTTGGATGTGTTCACTATGGGCCAAAGATAGCTAGGGGCATATTGGTCATTGTGGACATAGAGGTATTTTGGTAAATTCACATAAAGAGCCTAGAACGCCCTAGAAAACCCTAGAATATTCTACACATTTTCCCTTTCAAAATCTTCTGCTTCCACCGACTTGAGTATGTATGTCTATTTATATGTATGTTGTAGAGGTAGAGGTGTTCTGTGGCCTGCGACCAAAACCCATTAAAACAATAACATACCGGAACCAAGAGGGAGAACGAACTCAGGGAAGGAAATGGAGAACCAATGGAAGGAGAAAGAAATGAAAAGAAAGAAAGGGAAGGATGGAAAAAGGGAAACCAGGAGAAGGTCGAAAACCGTGAGGAAACTTTTGAAGCCCGAGAAGCCCTACTTCGGGTTTTATAAGTTATGGGCTAGAGACCATGGAAACAAGAAGCATAGTACGTTCATGGAAGTCCCACGATCATTTTGAGGCAAAGAGGTGGGAGTTTAGACATGGGGAATGTGGTTTCAGTCCTAGAAGCACTGGAACGACCAAATTGGACGTAAAATGACTGAATTACAGCTGGGTCACCGTCGTAGGTCGGACGACCCGAGAACCAGACAAACGGGTCTAGAAGATGACCCTATGCCTGGCACCTAACCACCATG
This sequence comes from Prinsepia uniflora, assembly GCA_032719365.1. NCBI lineage: Eukaryota > Viridiplantae > Streptophyta > Magnoliopsida > Rosales > Rosaceae > Prinsepia > Prinsepia uniflora. The sequence continues at coordinate 37,426,146 of CM064872.1, forward strand.
TGTAGTGAACTTTAGCTGGAGCGTGTAAGCGTGTGCGGCGGCTTCCGCGGTGGTGATCAACATGAAAGTTGGTCGGTTTTCAATTATGAGTAAAATGGTGAAATTTTCAAGTGAATTGGATATCAATAGGATATAATTTTAGATATCTAATATTATATGTTGTATGTTCTAACCTAAATTAATAGGGGAAATAAGGTAAAATTGGACTATTTTAGTATTTAGGAATGCTAAATGGTTTCGTAGGGAAGTTTGAAGGATAATAAGAGTTAAGGACGTGTGAAACAGAAACTTTGCATTATTAAAAGATGAATTGTTGTTTTAAGTTGTTATACGATTAAGACTTACACTTGTAATGGAATATTTGCGTAACTTGAACCCCAAATGTGTTTGGATTTGTGTATAATTTGGTGTGCACACTAGTTATTTGAATAACGTGGTCTTATAAATGTCCTGTGATGAACATAACAGTTAGAGAAAGTGTGAAAATCTATTCTTGATAATCTCTGCCATGATTGATATGAATTGTTAATTTTCTCTAGAATGTGATAAGCATTTTATTTGACGAATTATGGATTTCGATAATTTATTTGATAGGTTATGAATTCATGTATATTTCTAATAACGTGATGTATATTGTGGTTAAGTCTAATTATGCTAAATTAAGGCATAAAAGGGAACTAAAATAATAACTTATGTTTCGTGACGGAGCTAGTGGCTCGGATGTGGGCGGTACTCCGCAACGAATGAAAGATACTTGGTCATGTACTAAACGTAAACAGAAATAGGAAATCCCTTGCCTTACGGGAATTGTCAGACGGGAGCAGGATCTGCTTGATTTTCGATTAAACCTAGAACGGGTCCGATCAACTTGGTATCAGAGCTAGAAAATTGGATATTTTGTTTTTGAAATATGAGTTTCGTATTCTAATTTATTCTTTTTATGATAAATATGATAATAAGTTGATTATGAATCTTGATGAGTTTACGAAATCATTAAAACATACAAGATTTTCCATAAACAATGCTTTGAGCTAGTTTCGGTTGGAGGTGGTTTGATTTATGTGATAGTGATGATTAATAATTTTTGAATGTTAAACGACTATTGGGTATATGTTTACGAGACTTTTGTTAAGAACTATGTTAAGTTTGAATTCAAACTTGAAAGGATGACTTCATTTTTAAGGAATAAACATATGGTGGAATAATTCAAATATGATTTTGAATAAGTGATAAGTTTCGAGAAATTATTAATTATGTGAATGTACAAGGTTAAATAAAACGGTAAGTTTTGGGCCTAAGCCCAGAGGATTGAAACATGCATGATATGGATATGGTTTAAAAGATAAATATATGTTGTTTTTTATATTCGTGACGTGAAATGACATGCTAAATGTGAGTCTGAATGTGATTTTCAAATAGGTACTTGATTCGAACCAGGTATATTTTGAATATTCTGTTACATGATGGAGGTTTAATTCTGATTTCTTTTAAATAATTTTCAATAATTTTATGAATTAATTTAATAACATGTTGCATGAAAAAGTGAAATATGCTTTTTATGAGATTATTCATTATTAGATTTCGGGTTAAAATCAGTTTGGAATATGGGTTGACTTGGAATATAGATCAAAATCATTAGGTGATTGATATGACCAAAAATTGACTTTGACTTTCATATGAGTATGGATGATCTTGAGACTTCTAAATTAATTTGAAATACTGATTATCCAGAATTTTATGAAGATGAAGATGGTTCAAATCCAGATTAATGAGTTGACTTTTAAGGCATAGGTGTTGAAATACCTTGTTGATGAGTGAGTAAAGTATTGATTGTTTGAAAAACATGACAGGTTCCGACCTGAAAAGTCCATTAATGACACGACGGTCGAGGCATACTAGCCAACATCTAGATGACGACGTCCATATAACGAATCCATTTGAGTTGAAAATGACGCGTTTTGGGATGTCGGGTGAAACCTAGCCGGTGAAAACCGATCACATTTCACCTAACAGTGGAAGCTTAGAGCATGGACAAATTTAAATTGATGATCATACACAGAAACTTTACCTGCCAATACTCGATTGTACCGTCAGCTTTACTATGCACTCGGAAGTGAGTGTTAGATAGCATCCCAACTCCTGGAAGTACATGCGCGCCATCGAACTTGAGGGTTCAAAAACCAAGGGTGAGTGGTCCCAGATGTTATTTCAGTCTAAAACCATTTTAAATAATAACATTTTACCCCTCATTGTTGGATAAAACCAAAACAATTATAACATACTTACACGTAATAAGAAAAATATAATATCAATCATTTAATAATAATTTAAATGATGCAAATAGATGAGCCATGCAGAAACCATAAATAAGTCACATTATCAACCCACATCATCAATGCTCATGAGTCGCCTCGAGTCTCATAATTGGAACATAGACTGAGTATCCTTGGTAGGTACCATGACCACATGAACGCTGGGTGCCTTGCACCATCACCTCATGTCCCCTAGAGCTCGGGGTACAAGTTGGTATGTAGAGGCTGGTCTGTGACCATACAGACGGGTACAAGATACTAGGGACTCCTAAGTGGGTTTTAAACATCTCAATCTCATCAGTGCCACAGGGACTCATATGAAATGCAACATGTGAGACGATATATACACTATGCATACTTACCATAATATATCATTGCATGCCGACATAACTAGATGAGCATAGTAAACCATACACCACAATTATCACAAAATAAGTAAAAAATTATCGAATTTTCAAAACATCATAAAACTTATGAGTAGTAAATAATGTAAAATCAGCTCTAGAGAAGGGATCCATTCACAAACTGGTAGAGGAGTCGAAATCACCAGACGTGTCAAACTGTGTTAGCTCAACCTCGTCCCAATCTTAAATAATTCGGACGACGGGCTTACTATTTGAATTCCACATAAAATGGTAAGAAAACTTGCTTAAAACGAGTCAAACAGCCTTAAAACGGCTCAAAACGGGCATAAAATGTGCTTAAACGGCTAAAAAATGGCCCAAAATCAGCACACGCGCATTTTGGAATATTCTTTAGTTGACCGTTAAAATTAACAATTAACTAACCTTGATTGATGACTACCTAATGGTGTTAACCAATGACCTTCTGTTAACCATCCTCGTTGGAGCTCTACCACAAACGGCGGTCGGACCATCGCTAGTGCCGCCGTGCATGGCAACTGGAAAATGGGAAACTCTCCGGACAATCGAGTTTCTGGCGAGGCTTCAAACCTCTCAAATCATAACTAACCTTAACGTTAAAAGGGTCAAATCTATTCTACATAATGCTAGGAATCTACAAACCTAACTCTTGGGCCCAGAAGATATCTTAGATAGCCCTGTTAATCGGTTTTTTGGTTCGTTTTTTTTACCGAAACCGAAACTGAACTGGGTGGAAGAATCGGTTCCGGTTCGGTTTCCCTTCAAAAAACCGACTTTAACCGATACCGAACTGTTCGGTTCGGTCCGGTTCGGTTTCGATTTTTACCGATTTTTTCGGTTTATTTCGGGACGAACCGGTTCGATTTTTACTAAAAACCGGTTTTTATATTTTTAGACAATAATCTATATTTATTCCATAATTAATCTCCATATCCATTTTAAACAACAAAATCATCAAGGCATCAAAATCCAACATAGAAATATAGAATGTCTATTACAAACAATATAAATCAAAGCATCAAAGTCGAATAAAAAAGTTCATTACAAGCAATAAAAATAATAAGATTGTAAAATCAAACCATCCGTGAACAAAATGGTAGATAATATGATCAACCATGTCAGCAAGGCAAGAAGCCTCAAGGATTGGACTATTGAGGCACCTTAGGACGACCATTTGCCATTTCTACATATGCGACACAAGCAAAGTTAATTATCTACATAAATTCACAATTATTAACAAACAAATGTATTAGAAATAATAAAAAGATACAACAATTACCTTGTGCAAGAGCATGATAACACTCCACTTCTTCAACACTCGGCTCCAAATGTAATACAATATTAATACTCATAAGCCAATTTTGAGTACAAATCAATGCCTCCACAACTTCAGGGCTCAACGAACTTCTATACGAATTAATTACCCTTTCACTTGTGCTAAAACATGACTCCGAAGCTATTGTTGAAGTGGGTATAGCTAGAACATCCCGTGCAACTCGAGATAAGATTGGATATTTGGATGTCCCGATCATTTTCCACCAACCCAAAATATCAAACGTTGAATCCTCAATATCTTCAATAGGATCTAATAGATATCTATCCAAATCATTACAAATAATTTCCTTCTTTGCCTTTCTCCTCATCCTCCTTGCTATAAGATCCGTATCGTCACTCAAACCCATCTTGCCCTTTGCTACTGCAGATGAGCTGCCACTAACAATGTCCTCTCTTGCAGAATCCCAATTCTCACCGTCTTCATAGAGTTTATGAAGGCTAGTCAATAAAATCTTCAATCTAGAAATAGCATGTCCAACCTTATCATCATCATCCTCAAATACCCCCCCAAAACAATCCTCCACAGCGTCCAATTTATGACGGGGATCAAGAACAAGAGCTATAAAATAATATTGGTTCATACGCTCAATTTCCCCCCAATATTTGTCAAATTTGGCTTGCATGGTGCTTGCAATACCAGACAATAAAACACTCTTCTGTTCACGACGCAAAAGGGTTAAAATCCTATACACATCATGTAAAGCACATTGGATTATGGGTGTAGAAGTGCAACAAACTCGTAAAGTTACTTCATAAAAGGGTTTCAAATAAGCAGCAAATGAACTCGCTACTTCCCAATCATACTCAGACGGTGGTCCTACCTTTCGATCACTTACAAAATAAGCAACATAATTCGGATCATCCTTAATTAGGACCTCAAATGCTCCCTGAAACTTAAGAGCTGATTCCAACATCAAATAGGTGGAATTCCACCTAGTTGGAACATCCAATACGACCAGCCCTTTGCTATCAACCATAACCTTCTCCGCACCCTTCTTAAATATTTCAAACCTACTAGGGGAAGATCTTACATATCTGATGGCATTTCTAATACTTTGAATAGATTCATTCAACACATTCAAGCCATCATTGACAATCAAGTTCAAGATATGAGCAATACATCTAACATGAAAATTTTCCCCATTATTCAAAAGCGCCATCGGACATTTCCATTTAGGCATTCTTTTCATCAGAAAAGACAACCCAGCATCATTTGAAGAAGCATTATCTACTGTAACAGTCAAAAGCTACTCAATACCCCATCCAAGTAAACAATCCTCCAAAAGCCTCCCAATTGATTCTCCTTTATGGTTGGGAATCACACAAAAATTGATAATCTTTTTATGCAATACCCAATCACTGTCAATAAAATGAGCAGTGATAACCATATAATTGATGTTTTGAAGGGATGTCCATGTATTAGTAGTAACACAAACCCTATAAGACTTGATCAATTCTTTAAGGGACTCCTTCTCAGCATAATACATATTAAGCACCTCCTTAGCAATTGTCTGACGACATGGAATTTTAAACCTAGGCCAAGCTAGGGAACAAAAATCACGAAACCCATGTCCCTCCCCAAAAGAAAAAGGTAACTCATCAACTATGACCATCTGAACCAATTTCCTAACAAGCTCCTTATGACTAAACCCAACAGCAACTTCTGTGGGCTTTTCTACGGATAGAACTTTCTGATTTCGTTTGGCAATCATATTAGGAGGATATTTAGGACATTTTTGAAGGTGACTAATCAAGGCCATAGTTCCATTTCTAATAGAGTCAGCACCATACGTATTAGGGCAATAATTACATCTGGCCCTAGTGAAACCAGTATCAGCTTTGTACCTTTCAAAATGATCCCATATGCTTGCACGCTGCCTTTTCTTCGCATGCTCTAGAATTTGCGCATTAATTTCAGCGTTGGTCAAAGTGGTCAGTGGTTTGCCCTCCTGATTCAACTCCGGGTCAAATTCATCTCCTTGTGATTCATGAACATTGTCCACCTACAAAACAAAAAAACAGCATATATGATATTTTTAATATTATGAAAACAGCAAGTATGAAAACTAGAATCATATAATGGAATCCAGCAAGTCTGAGAATAAATACCTCATCAGGCAATTCTGATGAGGCAGCAGACACAACGCTAGAAGTATTCCCAGAGATAAGCACCATTCTTATTTCTTAGGGTTTGGTTTCGATCTGTAGCAATAAGCACCATTCTCATAAGTTAAAAATAGATATGGTGAGGCCTAAACAAATAGGAATAAAAAACAGCATTCACAAACAGAATTTGCATCAAAAAACAGCATTCACAAACAGAATCTGCATCAAAAAACAGCATTCACAAATAGAATCTGCATCAAAAAACAACATTCAGAAATGTTATTGCATGATCATTAGAGTCTCCAACTAGCGCATCATTGTAATGATTACCTAAGTAAGGATTAATTAGAGTCTCCAATTAACAAACTTTGGCATTCCAGTAAGGATAGTCTTCAATATACACAGAAACAGGACCAACAGATAATATAGCAGAAACTTGAGCACAACGCATAATCATATTGTACAGAAACTCCATTTTCTGCACAGGATTGTTGTGTACATTTAAAATGCATACATATCTAAAAAATTTCTTTAAGTAAGGCAGCAGCAGGATTAATGAAATTTTCTGCTAGTTCGGGGAATTTCTTAATAATCCTTATAGAGCACAATGCTGCATTGCTGCCTACATTCAACAGTGAGTGCAGTCAACTTACCAACAATCAAACACGATTTGGGGGAAAAGTCAATGTGTAATTTTCTCCCAACAAGCTTCAAGCATCAAACTGTAACAATGTGTCTTAGTGTTTCTTCTTAAAAAAGGTAATAAAACCACCAGTAAAGGATGATAGGTAGAACAAATATACAATTGACTAATTAAGAATCAATCTTCTGTAGTCCTGTGGCATAAGAAATTCAAATTTATCACATAAATTTTTTAATCAAACTTTAAACAAAAGAAATTTCTGTGCAATGAAAAGGACACAAAATTTTCAAGAAACATACAAAACAAACAGCAAGAAAAATTTGGTTTGCAGCAGAAATATAATGGCAAGACAACCTAAGTGTCTACAGACCATAAAACTAATAAAAGACAATAACCAACTATATAGTATATATCCTAATATGAAACAGTGCAGTTTCTTTCCTGCTTGGGTAGAATTGTTTGACGAACATTAATGCTTGGAAAGTTCTCTCATTCAAACAGAAAGAAGACTTCCTCGACTCTAGAGTTACATAAACAAGCAGTGCACTGCAAGGGAAATCCCTAGTGTATACAGTCCTGATGTTTTCTATGTACTTATGTAGTCCTGCACTTAAAATAAGCAGGGTTTCATCAATACGATGATAGGCATCTTCTACATTACACAAAAAAGCCAACACATATATGAGATGCACAGTAAATAAGGTTGTTAACAGCAAGTCATCAGCAATCGTGCTAACACAATCGTGGTAGGTTTCTATTGAATAACTTCTGCTAACACAATCGTGCTAACACAAACCTGGTAGGTTTCTATTGAATAACTTCTGCTAACACAATCGTGCATAAGGTTGTTAACAGCAAGTCAACTGACCCTAAGGAAGTACAGTAAATAAAATAAGAAAATGAGATGCACTCTAATATGATCTGACTTGATTCTAATCTATATTGGGCACAAATGACAAACTTAAAAGTTTTAGTCTTTTAGAAGCAACTGATGAGGAAATTAAAATCTTATCAGACTGGCCAGTACTTCATAAAATAGAAACAGGTCAAGGGAAGAATCCGTATGGGAATTTGGGAGTCCTGATCGACATCCAATTTATTTGTTGTTTGAACTACAGCACGTATTCTTAGCAGAAAGACAATGGAATGAGAAGCCAGATCAATCACCCATTAGCAATTTAGCACCTCACAACCACAAAATTGAAGACAATACAAGCAAGCATATGCTATCTTTTATAGCCGCTGTCGTTAACACAAAAGCTTGATGACAAGCAAAACCTGATGCTGCAAGCCAACATCTTTGACACTTGACTTAGCAAATCACAAGTTTGTACCACAAGGTCCACATATTCAACAAACTGGCACTCAAAGCACAGAGTTTCACAGATTTTGAATAGAAAATATAATACAATCACCTAATAAATACGAGAAAGATTTTACCAATTCTCAACACTTTGGTACATTCCTTATGATATATTATAGAATACCAAATAAAACAAAGAAGGTTATCATGAAATATTTAAATCATATATAAAGAAAGATTTATTCTAGTTAAATTTGGAATTCTCTGAAGTATGTTTACCCCACATATATAATGACAAATTTGAAAAATACAATTTTCTGTGGACAGGATAGACAATTGTAAACAAAATTTTCAATTATCACGTAAGAACGCTCTATGCCATTTTACCCTTCAAAGAAAGAGAGACGCTACTTGCTCATAATATATCAAATTTAAACCAAAACCTCTAATACTATGAAAATAAGGAACCACAGAGACTAGGACTGTCTATCCTTGACCATCGTATATTCTCCCCGAACTTGCAATGCTAACATTTTGTCCTTTAGTCTTTCGTACTTATCACACATTTTAAAAGAGCCTCTTAAGATCTTACTGAATGAGGATCTTTGCCAAACATCCTCATTATATAGTGATTAACATCACTATAAACTTATACCATAAACTTTGAGCACAACGTTAATCATATTATATAGTTTGCTGCAAACATCCTCAGAAAGTGTGCTACAAACATCCTCAGAAGTTTGCTACAAACATCTCACAACTTTGATCATTTTGAATAATAAGTTTGCTGCAAACATCCTCAGAAATTTCCAGACAAATTATATAGTTCCAAGCTACCTAAGCAGTTTTACCTTATACCATACACTTTGAAACCCTCCTATAAACATGCTGACTTCTACCAAATACCTGGGTAGCATAAACTCACAATTTTTTTTATCACTTTCTTAAATTTGTTTTGTTATCTGAACTTTCATATCACTTAGGGAAAAAAAACACAATTACTTATCCTAACTTTTGAGTTTTCTAAGCTTCAGCCTTTGCATAAACAGACAATATGATGAATTCATCATTTAGATCCAAACAAAAAACACAAGCAAGACAATAAACCCCATTCATCCAAACTCCAAAGTCCAAACCCACCGCCAAAATTAGAAACAGCAGACAAAAATATGGAAATTAATGAAAGATGAGCTGTAACATACCTTAATCACGCTTAAACAAGTCGCACCTCAAGTCAGCTCTCAGATTGTGGCTCGGCAGACAATAACGAATGAAAGCTTGATTAGAGTCCACTTGAAACCTAAAACGTAAAAGTCTAAAATCAAACCCGTAAAGCTCAAACTTTATTCGCAAAACTACAGTCTCATATGTTTCCAAACCAAACAATGCAAAATCAAAAGTTGAAACCGTAAATATTAAAATTCATTCTCGAAGCCTCTAGCAAATAAACATTAAAGTGTGAACATGCAAATTCCAAACGGAAAAATTCAAATTTTATTGTCAAATTAACCATATAATTTCATGTGCTAAATTTCGCATCAACTTGCAATTTAAAAATTCAACGCATGAATTCTAGCTTAACCTCTCACTGCAATTCCAAGGAGAAATAAAATGGTGGGCGAATCGATGTGATCTTAATTAGTGGATCAAGGCAATATGCAAATTCTGCCAATATTCCAAAGAAGTCTAAATGTCATTCGATAGAAATTGTAATCTGGATAATACTTACATTATTATTAGCCTCACATACTTGAAAAATAACACGTTCCTTTGGAATCTGATTTTGATTGTCAAATTTCGTTTGACATAGATTCCTGTTCAAGATTGGCACTTGGAACTGGAAGTGGGGGGAGGAGGCCTTCGAGAATCGAGACTTCGAGTGGGAACTGGGAAGTGGGGTGTAACGACCCGTCCCGAATATCGGGATTTAATAATATTTTATTGTGATTTACTAATCTGGGATTAGTTGGGTGATTTCGGACGAATTGTGCAAAATGACCGTTTTGCCCCTGGGCGTGGGCAAAACGTTGACTTTTATTTCGGATGGTCAAACTGACTTTGACCGATGACCGTGACGTAGTTCGGGACGTCACGAGTTCATAGACAGGTGGCACGTTCGATTCCGACGTTCGTGGAAGAAGTTATGTTGTACGGAAGTGCAAGGGCATTTTCGTAATCTGGCATATTAGGGGCCAAATGTTGACTTTTTGACCGGGATGTCCGATGGCCGAGGGCCAAGGACCGTTACGTAGGCTTCGTCGATACGAATCCAATGACAGGCGGCATGCCAAAATCGGAGATTCGACGGCGAAGTTATGGTCAAGGAAACGAATTAACGAACCGAGGCTCCGATTAAAATAATAATATAATAATGAACAGTACCCGGTGACTGAACACACTTGGATGAGTGACAAGTGTCACTCATCCCTTAATTTGGGGCTTAAGACCAGGATCCATGTTTTGGGGGAACATTATGATTATGTTTTATTAATTAATTAACTTAATTATTGTTTAATTTCCATTAAACCTCTTCTGTTTTCTTAACCGTGTGCGATCAACAATGCCATTTTCTTCCCACCTTCATTCCTCTTCCAATTCTGAAACTGAGAGTGAGAAATTGAGAGAATATTGGGTTTGTTTTGAATCGGGAAAACACGGGGGATTGATCGGGTGAGGGAGACAGAGAAATCGAAAATTTGGTTTTTCGGAGGGAAATTCGAAATGGATGGTTTGAGCCGTGAGGATCGAAATTGTTGATTCCATTTGACTTCTGGGATCAAAACGATCATCTTTGCTGCAAGAACGAAGAGAAACCATGGCGGATTGAGGAAGAACTGAGCTTCCATGGCAGCTCAAAGTCGAGCTTGTGTTCAGTAGGTTTGAGGCAAGTAATTCTCAAATTGACCTTGTAGAAATGTCCCTTACACTCTCACGATGCTAACTGAATGAATTAATTTGGAAAGCAGGGACGATATCGTGAAACCCGAATTGAAAACCCGTCGAGGATCGATCGAGAGTCGTGAGGATTTCGACCATGATTTGTGTAATTCGATTTACAGAACTTAAATGGTGATTGATTACAAGGGATCAGTTGAAAGAACAGATTGATTTGATGTTGAATTGGGTGTGATTGAACGGGGTCCTATCGCGGGTTTTTCAACCTGTTTACCAGAGAAACGGGCGAGGATGGTGACTGTAGCAGTCACTGTAGCAGGCGCGTGGCTTTCACGCGCAGCCACTCACGGCGGCACGTGACGGCGCGTGGGCACGAATCTCGAGGTGAGGTCAACATGACTTCTGTCCTATTTAATGTAACGAACGTTTTGGAATTGGTTTCGTGTCGATCGGACACCGTTTCGAAATGGTTCGGGATGTCCGAAGGTTTTAAATCCAGTTTAAAAATAATTAAAAATTTGGGAAAATTACGGGACTTGAATAGGATGTTAATGATGAGGTTAGTAATCCTCTAATGTGATTTGGACAGGATTGGGAGTCCCGGTGATAGTGGTGCGGCCCGGGAGGGCCTATGGCACGCGTATCGAGGCGCTCTGTTAAACGGTCTGTGAGTGGACATTGGTTTTATAAATTCGATGCATGCATAACTATTTCATGATTGTTATAATTATGATTAAATGATTTACTTTGGATATCGGTGAATTTAAATGATTTCACATTTCGAGGTGATTTACGTATTTGCACGTAAACCGAGGTTTTCTGGATTTGCATCGATTTCCATAAATGTGGTTGGATTTGATTTCATGAAACGGTTACGGATTTGATAAAGTAAAATCGGGCCAGGGGCCCAGTTGAATTATGAAATCGGGCCAGGGGCCCAGTTAACTTGTGGATCGGGCCACGGCCCCAGTTAACTTGTGAAATCGGGCCAGGGGCCCAGTTGATTTCTACATGTGATTGCGGGTCGGGGACCCTAAAATGGAATTGAATAAATGTTTTCTGGTTTACATTTTATATATGTTCACATGCTGGAATCAATAAATGGTTTTGATGATATTTCGGTTATGGCATGTTTCACGGTATTTGGGCTTGAGACCCGTCTGATGAAACTTAAAGATTGGTTTGGATTTTATCTATGTATATATATATATGCTTTGCATTTGGATATCAATAAAATGTATTTGGTACTGCACTGTATAGATCCTTCCATATTATATTGTCTCCTCCGGATGAGGTACCCCGGAGAGGTCACGGACGTCTAGTACGTCCAGCGTCTATGACGCTGAGCATCGGGGATGCTGTACCCGAACGGGGTTCGGGGATTGAACTCGGAAATTGAGACCCGAGTGGCACGCCTAGCCTTGTGATTGTGACCTTATTGACGTCAGGGACGTCAGACATCAGGGATGTCGGATTGGAGTGTATGGTGCAGTGGCTAAAATTATGTTTATGGTTCATATTATATGATATATGATTTTAAATGATGGTGCATACATATGATTTTTACTGAGGGGCATAAATGTCTTATAAATGTTTTAAACAGACTTGTTTATTTTCGTCCACTCACATCTTTTGTTTTTATTGCCCTTCAGGTTGATTCCGGATGCGACTGCAGCAGAGACTGGGACATCATACACCTCCTCCATCGATCCTTACGCACTCTGGAAGCCCGGTTGGGCAATGGCAACAGGTTATCCCTTGTCTGACACCTCTTGTCAGACGGGAGCATGACACATTCCATGGTAATCCCGGGGGGATTGGGATGGGTCGTGTCAAGTGGTATCAGAGCAGGTTTTGCTCTTTTGTGCGCAAAGGACGAGGGTGTGATGTTTCTTTGGGCTGCAGTTCCGTTGTCAACCTGATAGATAGTTTTGGGTTTGTATGGTGGATTGGGTGTGTTTGGCCCGATAAGCCGTGCATTGATGCGATTCAACCCAAGTGGGTTGTATACGATTAACTGGTAATGTGGGACCGTTGGTTCGGTCATGTGATGATGGATTGTTGTGCTTCTGGGCACAGCCGGGTTCAGGGAACCCCATTTGAATAATGTTAGGGAAATGCGAAACTCAGTTGAGTATTGGTCAAAGTTTTGGACCCTGGTAGTGTTAGCTAGTGTACGGGGTGTTGGTGCATCGGAGTTAGCCGATGACCTTCGTGGTGGAACCCACGATGGAACCCACGTTGAGTTGACGATTGGATTGGATTTGACGTCTATGCGATGTCAGGACCGCGGAGCCGGTCAGGTTGTGGATTTTACTGCAGAAGGCAGTTGGGTTCGGTGGAACCTTAGGGTGTGATTTTGGAACCCTAATTTATAATCGATGGACCGGAAAAGTGGACTTTAAATGAAAACTTGTGCTGCGACGAGCGGCTGAGGTCGTGGATGACCATGTGGATGACTCTAGTGAGTCTTATGGGTTTCGATCTACGGATACGGTTATGAGAAAATATGGAATCCCGTGTTGGATCGAATATTAGTGTGATGTGTGGATACGGATCTTGACAACGATAACTGTTGGTCGACAGTTGTGTCGAGATAACTGGCTATCGAGGGTATTTAGTGTGGTTTTAATACTTGGGGATCAGGGGACGTTCAGGGAACGTCCATTATCCTGATGTGTGGATGGCCAAATTGGGGGTACCCATTGTTGTGGGGGTACGAGTGGTGTTACGGGATCGTCGTTGGAATGAACGGAGATCCAGGGTAACAACTTTGCACACAGTGTGCTAGCATGGACGTTCATGTGCTAGTGTGGATGTTCGTGGGCTATGTATGAATGTTGGTATGTTGGTGCTTTTATGCCAATGCTAGTATGGATGCATGTGTGCTGATACTAGTGTTGATGATGGTGCGTTGGTGTTGGTACTAGCGCTGGTGCTGGTGTTAGTAATTGTGGTGACGATGAGCCACCAGTTGGGGTGTGACTCTGTCATGAAGGACATATGATCGGTATCTGCAACTCAGTGGTGGTTGAGTCTTGGACTGGATGGGATCCAGTGGAGGTTGTGTCGTGTTGGGATAAGTCCCAATAGATTTCTGATGACAAGTGATGAATGGATAAAAAGGTATGTTTTAGACTTGAGGAATCTAGGGACGATGTTCCCTACGTCATGAGAATCAGTGGATTTGGGGAGTTGTTGTCAACTCCGAGATTGGTAAGATTGTTTACCTCTAATATCCTCAGAGGGTGCAAGGAAGTATTGAAATTGGAAAAGTCGAGGAAAACCATTCGTGGTATTGATGTGGGATTTTGTGATTGTGAATCACTTGGAACTTGAGGATTGAACCTGTAAAGGTCGAGATGTGAGACGAAGGCAGTATGGTATGCACATCCAGGCAGGGTTGTGGATATTCCGTTCGGAATCAGGGTATGTGCGTAGATGATTATTGGCGGACGTGAGGTCCGAATAATGAATTGATTTTGGACACGTGGTGGTCCAAGTGAGGTAAGGACGTGGGCAGTCCAGTGGTTGGACATGACATCTCATTGGGAGCATGTCTATTTCCAACATGGTTGGAACTCCCGATTCGGGGAGAGTTGTGATTGGGAGACGAGAGGAGTGCTCGTTTCCACATCGGTGATTGGTATTCCGAAGTCTTTGGGGGTTGACTTCTTATTTCCTGCTGTGGCAGATGACGATTGTTGCTACCAGTACGTTAAGCGTGTATTGGTTGGTGGACCCATGTTTGGCTTGGGGTCATTGGACACAAGAAGTTGTGTATAATTTTGGATTTGGTGGTGAAATGCGAGGTCATCATTTCCACCAGGGGAAATTTGACGAATGATTCAATGAGGGTGTAAGACCCTACGATCAGCTTTCAGATGGATTGTTAGCTATGTGAGCATGTGTGGACCCTAGGTGGATCTGATTGGTGATGTTGTCGACTTTGGGCATGGTGACGATCTAGGATCGTGATGTTACTTGTCGGATGACGTAGCGATGGATCTGGATCGTGATCGTGATGATCCAGATGGGTGGAGAGTTTATCACTCTTACCTTGATTGTGAGTCGTAAATAACGGGACTGAACTTCATTTCGGAGTGAGTCCATATGGTTTGTGACTTGGTTGAGTAGGTTTCCGATGTGGTCGGATATTGTCAACCTTTGACGTGTTAATATTGGGATTGGCTTCCCTATGAAGTCAATCGATTGTTTTGAGCAGGTAACCGATAGTTTCGGTTTTGTTACGTCTTGGTGGACGTAAACGAGATTTTGGGGTTTTGGAATCGAATTTCTGGGTGACGATTCAGGATTCGATTGCGAAGCTCGAAAGTGGATTTCCGAATTTGGGTACGGAATGATTTTTCCAATGCTAGCTTACGGAATAATGATTTCGAATTCAGATTTGGACATGGAATAAAAATATGATGTTTGGGTTTGGATTCGGAATTTCTTACGAAATTGCGAATTCGGATTCGGAACTAGAACTGGATGATGGGTGGAGTTCGCTTTGTCTCATGTTGGTTTGGGCAAAGGTACTTCATTATTGGAACGTGTTTGGCTATGACCTGGGTGGTTATAGGCAGATTGATGGATTGAGGTGCGTACAGGGTACGTTGTACGAGGATTGATACTGGTTAGGCTGAGTGGTGCCTAATGGCGGTACATGGGATGTACCAGTGGTGTGTAACTAAACGTGTTGGTAGTCGGCTTGGTTCCGATATCATTTGTTTGGTTGTGATTGTGAACTGGACATTGGATACTGTGCGCTGTGCAGAGTGATTTTGTCGGGTTCAGTGATTGTATGAGCAGGTGCTCTTAGCCATGGTTGGCTAGTGGAACCCTAGTATTGAGATGTGTGATCACTGCTGGGTTGGTATTCATTGTGTTCCAGTTACACCACTTGATTGAATAAATTGACGGTATACGTACACTCAGGATGAGTGAATTGGTGGTCTAAGTGACCACGAGTAGCCTTGTGTGACTTGATCACACCGTGATTTCCCAGCGTCTTGGTTCGCTGAGGGAGTCGGCGATTATGGACATTGAGATTAATATATGTCGGAGGATTGGGCTTGCCCTGCGAATTGTGATCATGTGTTGATCTTACGCTACCTTGAGGGTGATGTCGTACGTGGTGTTGTCACTGACTGGCAGATGGTTGGGGCTTTACCAGAGCGGTAAAGCTTAGCGGTGACAGTTTGACTGGTGGTGTCAGCGTGGACTGACAAATGAGATTTGGTGACTCCCAATGGGAACAAATGTAAGGAGATATTGGCAATGGAAGGGAACTGTTTGGCTGAATGAGTCAGCTAAATGGTTAAGCGATCTTATCGCGGATCAGGTGATTATGTCCACTCGAGGTGGTCGAGTGTTGTTGTTGGGACGTATGACTGTGATGGGATGTCTGGGTACAGACGAGACTGGTGTTGTTCCAGTGAGTGGGTGTACAGGTGTACACAGATGTGTGGTCGAAATGTCTTCCACAAGGTGGTTGTGGAATAAGGTTATTGGTAATTTCGAGGACGAAATTCTTTAAGGAGGGAAGGTTGTAACGACCCGTCATCGGGATTTAATAATATTTTATTGTGATTTACTAATCTGGGATTAGTTGGGTGATTTCGGACGAATTGTACAAAATGATCGTTTTGCCCCTGGGCGTGGGCAAAATGTTGACTTTTATTTCGGATGGTCAAACTGACTTTGACCGATGGCCGTGACGTAGTTCGGGACGTCACGAGTTCATAGACAGGTGGCACGTTCGATTCCGACGTTCGTGGAAGAAGTTATGTTGTACGGAAGTGCAAGGGCATTTTCGTAATATGGCATATTAGGGGCCAAATGTTGACTTTTTGACCGGGATGTCCGATGGCCGAGGGCCAAGGACCGTTACGTAGGCTTCGTCGATACGAATCCAATGACAGGCGGCATGCCAAAATCGGAGATTCGACAGCGAAGTTATGGTCAAGGAAACGAATTAACGAACTGAGGCTCCGATTAAAATAATAATATAATAATAAACAGTACCCGGTGACTGAACACACTTGGATGAGTGACAAGTGTCACTCATCCCTTAATTTGGGGCTTAAGACCAGGATCCATGTTTTGGGGGAACATTATGATTATGTTTTATTAATTAATTAACTTAATTATTGTTTAATTTCCATTAAACCTCTTCTGTTTTCTTAACCATGTGCGATCAACAATGCCATTTTCTTCCCACCTTCATTCCTCTTCCAATTCTGAAACTGAGAGTGAGAAATTGAGAGAATATTGGGTTTGTTTTGAATCGGGAAAACACGGGGGATTGATCGGGTGAGGGAGACAGAGAAATCGAAAATTTGGTTTTTGGGAGGGAAATTCGAAATGGATGATTTGAGCCGTGAGGATCGAAATTGTTGATTCCATTCGACTTCTGGGATCAAAACGATCATCTTTGCTGCAAGAACGAAGAGAAACCATGGCGGATTGAGGAAGAACTTAGCTTCCATGGCAGCTCAAAGTCGAGCTTGTGTTCAGTAGGTTTGAGGTAAGTAATTCTCAAATTGACCTTGTAGAAATGTCCCTTACACTCTCACGACGCTAACTGAATGAATTAATTTGGAAAGCAGGGACGATATCGTGAAACCCGAATTGAAAACCCGTCGAGGATCGATCGAGAGTCGTGAGGATTTCGACCATGATTTGTGTAATTCGATTTACAGAACTTAAATGGTGATTGATTACAAGGGATCAGTTGAAAGAACGGATTGATTTGATGTTGAATTGGGTGTGATTGAACGGGGTCCTATCGCGGGGTTTTCAACCCGTTTACCAGAGAAACGGGCGAGGATGGTGACTGTAGCAGTCACTGTAGCAGGCGCGTGGCTTTCACGCGCAGCCACTCACGGCGGTTTTTCCAGAAAACTGGAACCGAACCAATGCAGTCCGGTTTAATTATTTTAATTCGGTTTCGGTTGGTCCGGTTTCGGTTTGGTTTTATGCTATTTTCGGTCCGGTCCGGTTCGGGTCGGTCCTGTAATACCGAAAATTGGAACCGAACCAATGCAGTCCAGTTCGGTCAGGTTTTTCCAAACGGTTTCGGTTTTTCAACGGTTCGGTATTTTGCGGTTCGGTCCCGGTTCGGTACGGTTTTTCGGTCGGTTTTTCCAGACAAATTAACAGGGCTAAGCTCAGATTCTCGGAAATTCGTTGGAAAGCCACGGGGCTCTACAACTCAGATGTAGCTACCTGTCCTAAATTTTTGGGATTAATTATGATTAAACCAAGGATTAGTGAGGCTAAACAGGGATTAGTCGAGGATCATCAGACGTTAAGGGAGAAATTACGATTTTAACCCTAGACGAGGGTAAAAAGTTAATTTTTGACTCGGGAGGTCTAATGCACGAGGACCGATGATCAATACATAGATCGAGTCGATACGAGTCTGTAGACAAACATCACGTCAAAATCGAACATTTGACGGGAAAGTTACGGGTCACAGAATGTTCAAGGTACTATTGCACAAATTACGAGACGAGTGGACTTTTGTCTTGAGTGGGCCCCAGATATTTGTTTCAGGCCCAATGGATGAGTGACAAGTGTCACTTATCCATTGCTCCCTTCTCACACATACATGCATACCATCACCCTTCATTTTCATTTTCTTCATTCAAACCCGAAACCTCTTCCCCATTTCAATCCATCCTCATCCCATCATCTTCTTGAGGACTCCTGTGAGATAGAGAGTGAGGCTGAGAGTGAGACGGTGATGGCGAGGAGGTGGCAGGACCACCATGGACGGCGGAGGAACGGTAAACCCAAAACTCCCTTTTAAAATTCAAATTCAAATTTTTGGTTTGGACGTTGGGGGCTGTTTCTAACGATTGGGTTTTGTTTTTGGTGGTTGTACAAGTCATTTGGGACTGGAATCGAAGGCGGAGAATGGCGGAGTAGCTCAGGTAGATAGCTGGAAAACTGGGCCATGAAGATCAAATCAAATAGGTAGTTTCTATGTTGTTTTTCTAGGTTTTGATCGAATAGATCGATTAGGGTTGATTGGACGATCATTCTGGAAGTAACGGCTTCGAAAATGGTGGTCGAAAATGGAAGAACGGACCGAGTAAGGTCCGTGGGTCTACGTGACCCGGTTGTAGAGAACCAGGTTGACCCAAATAGAGGACATGGATGATGAGGCCATCGATGATGTCATCAGATGACGGCATCATGTTAGACCTGACATGTCAATTGACACTTGTCAGATGTCAGATGTTAGTGATGACATCACTGCTGACGCAATCGATGACGTCGGCGTTGACTTTGCTGACGTCAACGTTACCTTTTGACTAGCCACCTTTGACCCGTGTGTGGGCACTTATTTTGAGGTGAGACCAAGAACATTTTAAGGGTTTCGACGATACGAGGCCAATGGTGGTGGTTTTGAGTCGATCGAAGATCGTTAGGGTGGTTAAATTGAGGTTTAAAGCCTCGAGAAGCGTGTCCGGGACACGTTGACTTTTTCAGGAATTTTGGGGGTTCTTGATTAGGACTTGTCTAGGATGATAGTAACCTTTGAGTGTGTTTTGGGCAGGTCCGGATGACCCAGAGAGGTCGGATTAACCTGGAAAGGCTTATGGCACGCAGGTTGAGGTGCAGCATGGACGATCTTTGAATGGACTTTGTTTCATGAATATGATGCATGCATAAATGTTTTATATGTGTTTATGAACATAATGTCAGGTGCCATGAGTGCATACATTTTAAATATGAATTATTTAGTATTTTCGGAGGAAAATTCATTATTGTACGTTGGAGGATTTCACGGAGTATACTACGTGCTTGTCTTTTATGTAATTCTGAGGTTTCACGGAGAAGCGTGAAATTGAGAAACTGATTTACGATTTTGGAGGATTTCACGGAGGTGCATGAAATCAAGATTCGGGCACGAGTCCCTGTTGAACGATGATTTGAAAGCGTTTTGGAAATGAGAAAGGGTTTTCAGATTTGGAGATATCTTTCGGGAATATGGCCCAGTTGATTTGAGGTTTGACTTAGAGTATAGTCAAACGTGAGATAAGTCGGGCAGTGACCCAATTATAAGTTTTACGAAAGATATTTCGGGCATGAGACCCAGTTGTGGATTTTATAGGATTCGAGGAATCTTGGGATATGAAGTGTCGTTGGACACTGGATTTTTAGGCTGTGGCCCATTTGGTGATGTTCCATGCTTTAGGCCCTATTGATGATGGTATTTGGGTGACTCTCGAATGATATGACACTCGCCTCCAGACTGCGGATGTGTTCCTTCAAGAGAGGTCATGATGTACTGCTAGTTGTCGAGCAGCCGCAGGAAGCAATGACTGAGAGAGGCTCGACTTAGGAGTGCTGATGTTATCCTCTGAGATCGATCAGCGATGTGTTCGCGATGATCTAGAGACGGTCACGGTGAGTGATGTGTTCATGGCGACATACTAGGATTGTGAGCGGTGCTGAGCTATATTGTAATGACCCGTCCCGAATTCCAAGATTAGATTAGTGACTAATCACAATTACTGAGGTTAATTCGTGATTAGTTAGGCGAAAGCGGACGAACGATCCAAAATGACCGTTTTGCCCAAGCGTGGGTAAAACATTGACTTTTTGTTCGGGGTGTCAAATGGATTTTGACCGATGACCGTGACGTAGTTCGTGACGTCACGAGTTCATAGACAGGTGGCATGTTCAATTCCGACATTCGAGGAGGAAGTTATGACGTGCAGAAGTTTAGGGGCAATTTGGTAATTTTAGTTAAAAAGGGGAAAATGTTGACTTTTTGAGCGGGAGGTCCGATGGCCGAGGGACGAAGACCGTTACGTAGAGCAGGACGATCGAATCCATAGACATGCGGCATGTTGAAATCGGACTTCGAGCAGGGAAGTTATGGGTCACGGAAGTTCGGTTTCACTATGCATATACTTCGAGGCAAAAACACTTGGCAATATCTGATTTGGCAGATATTTTGGTGGGACCCATGGATGAGTGACAAGTGTCACTCATCCAATTGGTCATTTACACCAAAAAGTGGATCTAACTTTTGATTGGTGGGATCTATAATATAATAATGGGTTTGTGATTAATTTATAATATCCTCACCCATCTCTCTCTCAATCCTGGCCTTCCATTCTATCACACAAATGAATCCCCACCGTCCAATTCCTTTACCCTCCCATCAGATATTAACCTTTTTCTTCATTCGCTCACAAACCTGAAACCATCCATTATCACCATTTCTTCCTTTTTCTTCAAACACACAAACTACACCCCACCACCCTTCCTCTTGTGAGCCCGTGAGTGAGTGTGAGAAAGTGAGGAAGGACTGAGGGACTGAGGACGACGGCGGTGGACACGGTGGAGGGAAACCCGTGGTCTTGGTTACGGGTCAAAAATGGTGGATGGAGTTTTGATGGGTGTTGAACGGGTTGATCGATTCCAGTACGTCCTAGGGGGTGGGACGAGTCCACAGAGCTTGGATTCGAGGAGAATGGTGGTCGGAAACGTGAGATATCGACGGGGGAAAACTCGAGCTTGCTGTTCGACGTCCAACAGGTAACCTCCAGCGTTTGTTTTTAATTTCTAGGTTGAGGGATCTGTTGGGGAGGATGAGACGAGGAGAATGGGACAAACGGGGAAGTCTTTTGGTGGCCGGACGGCGGAGAACCGACCGGGTCAACCCGCAGGTCACGGAAAACAGGTTGCAGACCCGATCTGAGGTAGACGATGATTGATGACGTCATCCTGATGACATCATCATGTCAAGGATGACTTCAGCATTGTCAGGTCTGACAATGTCAGCTGACATGTCAGACAGAGGGCCAACGGGAGCGTGACACGTGTCACTGTCAGAGGCTGTCAGTGATGACGTCAGCGTTGACTAGCGCATGGGGGCGCGTGTGAACAGTGTTTTGAGTGGGCCCAGTGTCATTTCGAAGGTTTTGACGATCCGGATCCAATGGTTGTGGTTTCGGGTCGATCAGAGATCGTTAGGTTGGTCAAATTGAGATTTTTCACCTCGGGAAATGTGTACGGGACACGTTGACATTTCCCGGAAAGTTTAGGGTTCTTAATAAGGAATTGTATAGGTTAGTAGTAACCTTTGGATATGATTTGGACAGGTCAGGATGACTCGAAGAGGTCGGATCGGCTCGGGAGAGCCTACGACATACAAATCGAGGCGGCAGCTCGGACGGTCTGTGAGTGGACCTTGTTTTCAAAATTGGTTCATGCATAAATGTTTATTATATGTTTTAAATACTTCTTTGTGATGCCATGAGTGCATTTGGATGTGGGGTTACGTATATGCACGCATTTCGAGGTTTCGGCCCTATACGGTGCCTATACGGGTCTGTATGTCTTTATTGGTCTAAATGAAATGGTTTTGGATTTCTAAAAGGATAAACTCGGGTATGAGACCCATTTGGTTTGGTCTCGGGCATATGACACTATTTACGACCTTCGGGTCTAAATCGTGGTCGCGGAGGATGTTATGTGCACGGCGATCGACGATACGACGCTCGCCTCTAGATGGGGATGTGTTTCTTCCGGAGAGGTCACGATGCACGATTCGTGGTCGGGTAGCCTGGGGAGGATCGACTTCGGAGGGCTGACGGTTCGGAATATCGATCGTTGATGAATGCACTATGATCTTGTGGTGGTCGCGTCTGTTGATACGTTCACGGCGACATACCAGGATTGAGGGCGGTCATGGATAGATGGTTGCACACATCACTATGATCGGAGTCGTGACTGACCCTTAGATATCGGGCACGGTGCCCAGTTGAATCATATGTTCGGGCACGAGACCCAGTTACTTTACGGTTTATAATTTCGGGTCAGGGACCCTAGATGGATTTCCATGTTCATGAAGGTTTATGGGAACCGGCATGAACTCTGGAAAGTCATTGTGGTTCATGACGGTTTATGGTAACCGACATGAACCTTAGTCAGGTCATTTTGGTACATGACGGTTTATGGGAACCAGTCATGGAGGATGTTGTCTATATGTATATGAATATAATGGATGTTATGGATCATGACGGTTCAGGGGAACCGGGCACGAATGTTTATGTTATGTATATATATGTTCATATACCTTCCTTTACATGTTCTATCTCCTCCAGGGAGGGTCGTTGGCCTGGGTGGACCCCGGAGTAGTCACGGAGCACTGACTGAGTGGGAGCCGCCCCAGTTGGGTGCCTTACTCTCAGAAACGCTTGTACTATAACCTCAGGGCGGGTCATTGGTCTTCGGACATTGACTTGGTACCTGAAAGACTTGGGTTTGAGACCCCGAGTAGCACTCTCGTAGCTTTGGATATCGTGACAGGATTGGTTGTGCGAATCATATGTGTATATGATAAAAATATGATATATGATATGTGATGTGTGGTTACACAGGATTTGAGCGGTGGCTCGTGTACTTGGTTTATTTCTGGTTTGGGCTGAGTCCCTAATGGATTTGGGCAGTGGCCCGTACGGTCGTTTTCATTATGGTTTTGGGCTTAGTTCCCACATATGGTTCTTTCGATTAAATGGTTTTCGAATGCATGCATGCTTTTTTAGTGAAGGGTACAAATGTCTTCGATAAACTGTTTTTATAAACTCTTGTTTTGTCCACTCACAGCTTTTAATGTTTTGACTGCCCTTCAGGTTGACAGCGGATGTGGATTGTAGCAGAGACCGAGATATCACATGCCTCCTCCGGATCTTGACGTACTCTGATAGCCCGGGAGGGCAAAGGTCAGAAATATCCCTTGTCTGACATTTCGTGTCAGACGGGAGCAGGGTAATTCCGCGTTGATCCCGGGGGGATTGGGATGGGTCCTGTCAACGTGGTATCAGAGCGGGGTTGTCTCTATTCAAGCAACCATGTAGCTCTTGGAGTATGTACGCAGGTCGAGGATGTGATATCTCAATGGGCTACATTTCATTATCAACCTGATGTTGGGGTGCCGGTACGATAGTTAGTAGGACTGTATCGTGGTATGTCTTTGTTTTGCACTAGATGCCGGGGTTGCCATAGTTCTATCGTGGATGACAGTGTGGGACCCTACGGAAGGATTAACGTATTCGTACTTGAGAGTTGGGATCATGTGACGGTTAGTTGGGATCGTCTTCACGATGTCGTAGGATCGGTTCCGACGACTGGTTGGGAATTCTGACCATCGATGTTCGGATATTGTTGAGTTAGATGGATTTACTGCTAGGAGCAGTTGGGGTCGTGGTCAGTGAGATTGTGGATTGTACTGCAGTTGGTAGCTTGCAGTTGGGTTCAGAGTGACCCTAGAGTATGATTGTGGAACCCTACCTTGGGTGTATGGTTCAGAAATGTGAGTTGACGAGTGGTTTGACTTTGACGACTATTCGGATTTGAGGCCGTTAGTCGGTCGAGTCATGCCAGCTTAGTGATGGGACTGCAGTTCACAGTCGAGGTTGTATATATCGGTTAGACCTTGTTGGTTGTCGTGCTACTCAATTGTGGTGTGGTGCAACTAAGGTCATGGGCGACCTAGTAGACGACATTGGTTGAGTCGAGTTACGACTGGTTAGAGTTTGGTTGGACAAGTTATCAGGGTTGGTACTTGTCGATGGAATCCCGGAGCGGGGATACATAGTAGTTGGTGCGAGCGGTTGATTCCGTTGGATGCGGAGTCTGAATATCGAGATGTTTGGTGGTTAGGTCTGTATGAGTGTGTGGCAGACGCTACTATCGAGGGTGGTTGTAGCTGTGGTTGTTGGGAATCGGGGACGTTTGGGCAACGTTTTCCTTTTCTCGTATGAGTTGTCAGGGTGACTGTACCCAGAGTTGTTGGGTACGAGGGAGGCAGAGTTTCTCCAATTTGAGCAGAGGTGAGGGGTCGTCGCTCGGTATGAGCCGAGATCCAGGGTTTTCTGTTTCACACACTGGATGCAGAGGCTGATGCTGATGCTTGTGTGCTGGTGATAGTACGTTGGTGCTGGTACTAGCGCTGATGCTTGTACTGGTGATTGTGACGACGTTGAGTCACATCCATCTTGATGGGCATATGTTCGGTATCTGTGGTCCCATAGTGGATCTCACATATAGTTAAATTGGTTAAGGGACACGTGGTTGATGTCCGAGTATGTGGTTTCCAATCTGGTTGGAACTTCAGAATCGCGAGAGGTTGCGATTGAGGTGACTAGTGGAATGCGGGTTTTCCGCATTAGTAATGGGTATTTCGAAGTCATTTTGGGTGACTTTTCAGGTTCTGCCATGGTAGATGACGGTAGATGATGGTAGATATGGTGTAGATGATGGTTGTTGTCACCAGTACGTTGATAGTGTATTGGTTGGTAAACCCGAGATTTGTTTTGGGTCATCAAGTGGAGTGAGTATATCGAAGTTAGGTGACTGAGATTTCTCGTTTTCTGCTTGGTGGCAGACGATGTTGGGTTAAGTGACGTGGTGAATGCAGCGAGTTTGGTTGTATTCACGTAGGATGAGTTTTGGTGTCTTCGTGTTGGATCATCCTTGGTTTTTCCTCGGTGGAATGACAAGATCGATACAAGGTAATCAGTGAGAACCCACAGTCTCGGCGTGTCTCGTCGTTGACTGATGTATTTAAGATGTGGGAATTGGTTTAGGACATTGGGTATCGTTATGGATCTGGATCATGATCTTGATGATCCAGATAGGTGGAGAGTTTATCACTCTTACTGGGATGTTTGAGTGGAGCATGTTGGGACTGAACTTCTTTTCGAAGTAAATCCCGTATAGTATATTACTCAGGTGAGTATTTTTCCGATGAGTTCGGATTATGGTCAGCCTTAGATGTGTTGATGTTGGGATTGGCTTCCCTATGAAGTCAATCGAGGGTAATGTATAAATTGTTTGAACGGGTATCCGATAGGTTCAAATATGGTGCGTCTCGGTAGACGAGAACGAGATTTCGGGTTTTGGAATCAGATTTCTGGATGACGATTCAGGATTTGATTTTGGAACTTGAAAGTGGATTTCTGGATTTGGGTTTTGGAATCGGATTCTGGGTGACGATTCAGGATTTGATTCTAGAGCTTGACAGTGGATTTCCTTTTATGGATTTGGGTTTGGAATGGTTATTCCAAATGCTAGCTTACGGAATGATGATTTCGGATTCGGATTTGGAAATGGTTATGGATATGATTTCTGGGTTTGGATGCGGGATTTCTTACTAAATTGCGGATTCGGATTCGGATTTGGAAATAGATGATGGGTTGGAGTTTCGATTTTTCTAGTCCGAGATTGGACAAATGGACCCCATAGTAGAAACGTGATTGGCTACAACCTAGGTGGTTGTGGGCTGATTGATGGGTAGTTGTATGTACCTTGTACGTTGTTCGAGATACGATACCGGGCAGACTTGTGATGCCTGGTGACGGTATATAGGTTATACCAGGGGTACATTGGTGAGTGTGTTGGTAGTCGGCTTAGTTCCGATACCATTGGATTAGTTGAGGTCGTGAACTGGACATTGGATACTGTGCAGTGGGTCATGGTATTCTGATGGGTCTAGTTACACACAGATTGAGTGAAATGCTTTGTGGCTAAGTGTTTACTCATGGTTGAGTCCGTGGGTGGTTAGTGCAACCACAAATGAGTATAGTGACAGTTTTCGATGACGACTGTAGAGTGGTGACAGTTTGTCGAAGGCGTTAGCGTGGATCGATGAGTGAGTTTTAGTGACTCCTAGTGGGAGTAGATGTCAGGATAGTTTGGTGGTTGAGTAAGGAATCGTCTAGTTTGTTGTGTCAACGAAATAGTCGATTTGACAAGTAGTGTCAACTCGGAACATATGACTACTGTCATTCGACGGGGTCGAGTGTAGTCGATACGACGTGAGTGTTAGTGGTACGTCTGGTTGCAGACAAGTATTGTGTTGGTTATTGGGTGCTAGTGTACACGTGTGTAAGGTCGGATTTTCTTTCCACGAGGTGGTTGTGTAATTAAGATAGTTGGAGTTTCGAGACCGAAACTAATTAAGGAGGGAAGAACGGTTGGAATTAGGTCGGTTGGAATTTCGAGGACGAAATTAATTAAGGAGGGAAGGTTGTAACGACCCGTCCCTAATTCCAGGATTAGATTAGTGACTAATCACAATTAGTGAGGTTAATCCGTGATTATTTAGGCGAAGTCGGACGAACGATCCAAAATGACCGTTTTGCCCCTAGCGTGGGTAAAACGTTGACTTTTCGTTCAGGCGGTCAAATGAACTTTGACCGATGACCGTGACGTAGTTCGTGACGTCATGAGTTTATAGACAGGTGGCACGTTCAATTCTGACATTCGAGGAGGAAGTTATGACGTGTGGAAGTTTAGGGGCAATTTGGTAATTTTGGTTAAAAAGGGGAAAATGTTGACTTTTTGAGCGGGAGGTCCGATGGCAGGGGGTCAAGGACCGTTACGTAGATCGGGACGATACGAATCCATAGACAGGCGGCATGCTGAAATCGGACTTCGAGCGGGGAAGTTATGGGTCACGGAAGTTCGGTTTCACTATGCACGTTCTTCGAGGCAAAGACACTTGGCAATATCTGATTTGGCAGATATTTTGGTGGGACCCATGGATGAGTGACAAGTTGGTCATTTACCCCAAAAAGTGGATCTAACTTTTGATTGGTGGGATTTATAATATAATAATGGGTTTGTGATTAATTTATAATATCCTCACCCATCTCTCTCTCAATCTTGGCCTTCCATTCTATCACACAAATGAATCCCCACCGTCCAATTCCTTTTCCCTCCCATCAGATATTAACCTTCTTCTTCATTCGCTCACAAACTCGAAACCATCCATTATCACCATTTCTTCCTTTTTCTTCAAACACACAAACCACACCCCACCACCCTTCCTCTTGTGAGCCCATGAGTGAGTGTGAGGAAGTGAGGAAGGACTGTGGGACTGAGGATGACGGCGGTGGACACGGTGGAGGGAAACCCGTGGGCTTGGTTACGGGTCAAAAATGGTGGATGGATTTTTGATGGGTGTTGAACGGGTTGATCGATTCCAGTACGTCCTAGGGGGTGAGACGAGTCCACATAGCTTGGATTCGAGGAGAATGGTGGCCGAAAACGTGAGATATCGATGGGGGAAAACTCGAGCTTGCTGTTCAGCGTCTAACAGGTAACCTTCAGCGTTTGTTTTTAATTTCTGGGTTGAGGGATCTGTTGGGGAGGATGAGACGAGGAGAATGGGACAAACGGGAAGTCTTTTGGTGGCTGGACGGCGGAGAACCGACCGGGTCAACCCGCGGGTCACGGCAACCCGGTTGCAGACCCGATCTGAGGTAGACGATGACTGATGACGTCATCTTGATGACATCATCATGTCAAGGATGACGTCAGCATTGTCAGGTATGATAATGTCAGTTGACATGTCAGATAGAGGGCCAATAGGAGTGTGACATGTGTCACTATCAGAGGCTGTCAGTGATGACGTCATGCTGACGTCAGCATGACGTCAGTGTTGACTTTTACGTTGACCAGCGCGTGGGGGCGCGTGTGAACAGTGTTTTGAGTGGGGCCAGTGTCATTTTAAAGATTTCGACGATCCGGATCCAATGACGGTGGTTTCGGGTCGATCAGAGATCGTTGGGTTGGTCAAATTGAGGTTTTTCTCCTCGGGATACGTTGACTTGTCCGGGATAGTTTGGGGTTCTTAATATGGACTTGTATAGGTTAGTAGTAACCTTTGGATATGATTTGGATAGGTCAGGATGACACGAAGAGGTCGGATCGGCTCGGGATTACCTACAGCACGCAAATCGAGGCGGCAGCTCTGACGGTCTGTGAGTGGACCTTTTTTCTAAATTCGTGCATGCATAAATGTTTATTATATGTTTTAAATACTTGTTTGTGATGCCATGAGTGCATTTGGATGTGGAGTTACGTATATGCACGTATTTCGAGGTTTCGGCCCTATACGGGTCTGTATGTCTTTATTGGTCTAAATGAAATGGTTTTGGATTTCTAAAAGTATAAACTCCGGTATGAGACCCATTTGGTTTGGTCTCGGGCATACGACACTATTTACGACCTTCGGGTCTAAATCGTGGTCGCGGCGGTTGTAATGTGCACGGCGATCGACGATACGACGCTTGCCTCTGGATTGGGATGTGTTCCTTCCGGAGAGGTCACGATGCACGATTCGTGGTCAGGCAGCCTAGGGAGGCTCGACTTCGGAGTGTTGACGGTTCGGAATATCGATTGGTGATGAATGCACCATGATCTTGTGGTGGTCGCGTCGGTTGATACATTCACGGCGACATACCAGGATTGAGGGCGGTCATGGATTGATGGTTGCACGCATCACTATGATCGGAGTCGTGACTAACCCTTAGATATCGAGCACGGTGCCTAGTTGAATCATATGTTCGGGCACGAGACCCAGTTACTTTACGGTTTATGATTTCGGGTCAGGGACCCTAGATGGATTTCCATGTTCATGACGGTTTATGGGAACCGGCATGAACTCTGGAATGGTCATTGTGGTTCATGACGGTTTATGGGAACCGGGCATGAATGTTTATGTTATGTATATATATGTTCATATACCTTCCTTTACATGTTCTATCTCCTCCGGGGAGGGTCGTTGGCCTGGGTGGACCCCGGAGTAGTCACAGAGCACTGACTGAGTGGGAGTCGCCCTCGTTGGGTGCCTTACTCTCAGAAAGGCTTGTACTATAACCTCAGGGCGGGTCATTGGTCTTCGGACATTGACTTGGTACCTGAAAGACTTGGGTTTGAGACCCCGGATAGCACGCGCGTATCTTTGGATACCGTGACAGGATTGGTTGTGTGAATTATATGTGTATATGATATAAATATGATATATGATATGTGATGTGTGGTTACACATGATTTGAGCGGTGGCTTGTGTACTTGGTTTATTTCTGGTTTGGGCTGAGTCCCTTATGGATTTGTGTAGTGGCTCGTACGGTCGTTTTCATTATGGTTTTGAGCTTAGTTCCCACATATGGTTCTTTCGATTAAATGGTTTTCGAATGCATGCATGCTTTTTAGTGAAGGGTACAAATGTCTTTGATAAACTGTTTTTATAAACTCTTGTTTTGTCCACTCACAGCTTTTAATGTTTTGACTGCCCTTCAGGTTGACAGCGGATGTGGACTGTAGTAGAGACCGAGATATCACATGCCTCCTCCGGATCCTGGCGTACTCTGATAGCCCGGGAGGGCGAAGGTCAGAAATATCCCTTGTCTGACACTTCGTGTCAGACGGGAGCAGGGTCATTCTGTGTTGATTCCGGGGGGATTGGGATGGGTCCTGTCATATATACACATGTTCTAGGATTAGAATTGTGACTGACATTGATGAGGATAGGATGTGTTCCCACGTGTTCTATGATTTGGGCTAAGGGTCCATTCTGGTTTTCATAGATTTGGTTTTGGGCTGTGGCCCTGTAAGATTCGGTTTTGTGTTGAGACCCTACTGAGGTACTGGCTTCGATTGAGAAGTATTTTTCCCTGTGTTTTGATTTGGGAAGCAATATGTCTTGCTTCCGAGAAACTATTTGAAATAACTGTTTTATATGCATGCATGCTTTTAAAGTGAAGGGTATAAATTTCTTTTTCATATAAATGAGTTTTATAAACTGTTGTTTTGTCTACTCACAGCTTTTATGGTTTTAATACCCTTCAGGTTGATAGCGGATGAGGGCTATAGCAGAGATCGAGACATCACATGCCACCGCCAATCCTAAAGTTCTCTGATGGACCCCGAGCGGGTGATGAGTTTATCCCTGGCCTGACACACGGTGTCAGACGGGAGCAGACACATCCCACGATAATCCAGGGGGATTGGGACGGGTCCTGTCTTTCGACTTGGGTCACCATTGTTGGAAAGCAACATGCAATGTGACAAATAATGTCGTTAAGATGAGATGAGTTCGATGATCAAACATAGGAGTTGGGAAGCTACCTGGTTCATGCAATGGTTCATCGTGAAAGTTGCGGGTCGTGTTTTTCCGAAAAGGTCATCCTTGTTGTGTCTTGCTCGAAAGAGACATCCAAGACCACAATTAGCTCTTTCTAGTGGTAAAAAAGTAGTAAAATGAAAGTAAGGGTTAAAAAATTACCAACTTAGAGCCTAAACTCAATGGGTCAACAACCAGGTACAAGTCGGGTATGATAGCATCTCGAGCTCCTCCCTCGATTACCTTGAAATAACTTGCAATTAACACAAAAAATATTTGTAAATCCTCGATGTAGCACTTCAAGAAGCCAGGGAATTCAACCAAGATTGATTACTTACCTGTGAAGATTGAGATTCCACCGAGGGGTTCTCGGCTCCGTCGAGTCTGTACCACGATAATTGAAGGGAAATGATGCTGGGGTTTGTCACTATCTCATCGTGGCAAGCAGGGGAAGAAAACGAAAGGTGCGAGAAGCAGTGGTGATGGTCGTTAGTGGGGGAGAAGAGGATGGTTGCTAGTTGTCGTCACGATCTCAGTGGATGCCCACTGAAAAATCGACTCCCTTACTTTGTTTCGATAGTAAAGCTGGAATGGAGGAGGAAATCCAATATGTCACAAGTGGGTTCTTCAAAAAATCTATCAACAGAACTGGTTTTGGGCATAGGCCAACCAATTTCTAAATTTCCCAAATACACCATTGGGTGGATTTTGTGCCTTGGCTTCCAAATATTCAAAACTAATTAATAACCTTATGGGCTTGGGTCACACTAAGAGTTGTTATGTCAAATTTGGGATTATGTAGCATTGGGTTGCGGGTTTAGGCCCCCAAAATGGTAATTCGCAAGGCCCATCCCAAATAAAGAGTCCAACACAAGCCCAAATAGATCCGAGGTGGACATATGAAGGTAAAATGGAAATTTCTACATTTTCAATTATTTAATTCTCGATATGGGATGTATCATTCTACCCCCTTAAGGAAATTTCGTCAAATTTTGTCATCGAAATTTGGTCAAGGTCTACCCGAGGTACAATGCACAACAGGCACCCGAAAATCATTCGTATCCACCCTAGTTGAAACTTAACTTCCTCGCAAGGTCTAATAAAATAGTGCTCCCCCAAGAGTTTCATTATTTTCCAACCATCGGGCTACCGGGGTACCACTTCGTTTACCACAAGTTATCCACAACGATCTCCCTTAAATGATACAAAAAAAAGTAGATTCTCCTTGAATAGTTTCTTGAATGTCTGGTAAGGATTCCTCATCAATAAATCGAGTAGGTCAGGTACACGAAACTCCAATGTGGCAACCACTCGAAAGGGGATTGAGTGGAGCAATAATGCCAAAGGAAAGCCCTTACCTTGCCTCGTAATACATGATGGCTTCTGTCACGGATGTGCATCAATTTTTGTTCAACAAGTTCAAGAATGCCCAAGATTTGACTTCTGATAAGTCTGATAAATAGAGGAAAACTCGAAGGACTAGGGGCGTCACTCCACAACTTGAGTGGCATCCTAGACAAAAGAAATACAAAGATGGGATAGTCCATATGAGAGCTTATACAATCATTGTAAGAGGATTTGGGTGATGAAATAGTACCCAAAGACTCAAGGTCAACGTGTAGTAAAATGTTCTCGAGTAAAGTTTCACAGTTTAAATGGTTAATAAAGAATCACCTCTAACAAACTAGGAAGGAAGTGCCCTTAGCAGGTCCAAGCAACGTGCGCGGGTAATGACGAAGATTCTTGATACTTGGATGCTTACCAAAAGTGGTATAAGTTCAGGTTGATTCGTACAACTTCCTCTCAGATTTATGACCAAAAAATCTCGCCCTAGATTAACGTCCAGTTGTAATCCTTCCACTAAAAATCCATAATATTCTATAGTTCAAGTTATCTTAATGGTAAGACATTCATGTCTACTCGTTCTTTCAACTGATCTTAAGAGGTTTCCAAATCACGACCAAAGTAGGTTCTTGTGTCAAAGGCTAGTTTGATCGGTCCATAAATAAACTTCGACGATACCAACGCCATCATCTCCAATTAAGGTGGTACGTGACAAGACCCACCCTTAATCCCCGTCTAACTTACGTATGACACGAAGGCTAAACTGACGTCCAACCTCCATGTGACAAACCGCAAATTACCAGGCCTTCCCGGGATATCAACGAGTCTTTAAATTCAAAACACAATCACAGGCCTCGTGGGGTATCATAACCGAGGCTTTAAACTCAAAACATATACCAAGTCTTTAAACTCAAAACAAATCAATCCAGGGCCTTCCCCCTGTCAATCAATCCGAGTCTTTAAACTCAAAACCAGATCCAGTGTAACGACCCGTCCCGAATTCCGGGATTAGTTTAGTGACTAATCTCGTTTAGTGAGGTTGAACAGTGCTTAGTAGGGCGGAATCGGACAAATTGTGCAAAATGACCGTTTTGCCCCTTGTCGTGGGCAAAATGTTGACTTTTTGATTGGGCGGTCAAACAGACTTTGACCGATGACCGTGACTTAGTTCGGGACGTCACGAGTTCATAGACAGGTGGCACGTTCGATTCCGACATTCGTAGAGAAAGTTTTGATGTTCGGAAGTTGAGGGGTATTTTGGTAATTTGGCATACTAGGGGCCAAATGTTGACTTTTTGACCGGGAGGTCCGATGGACGAGGGCCAAGGACCGTTACGTAGGTATCGTCGATACGAATCCAATGACAGGCGGCATGCCGAAATCGGAGATTCGACGACGAAGTTATGGTCAAGGAAACGAACTAACGAACCGAGGCCCCGATTAAAATAATAATATAATAATGAACAGTACCCGGTGACTGAACACACCTGGATGAGTGACAAGTGTCACTCATCCCTTAAATTGGGGCTTAAGACCAGAATCCATTTTTTTGGGGGAGACCTAATTATTATGTTTATTAATTAATTATTCTTTTAATTTCCATTAATTCCTCTTTGTCTTCAAACCGTGCAAAAATTTGGGGAATCAGATTGGGGAGATTTGGCTGTCTTCTCTAACTGGTTTTGAAGGGAAAATCGTGTGCTTGATGAGGCTAACACAGCTGAGTAAACACGAGGGACAGAGAGGGGTTGGAGAGTGAGAATTTAATTTGTGGATTTTGGGAGGGAAAATTTGAAATGAAAGAATTAGGCCGTGAGGATCGCAATTGAGCTCACATTCAGCTTCCTGGGATCACAACGATCAGAATCGTCGAAAGAACGAAGGAAATTGGCAACGTTTTGGCTCTGAACCCACTTGGTGACAGAGGAGGAATTTCGGGGTTGAGTCGTGATCGTGGAGTGTTCGAACGGTGTAATTGATGTGGGGATTGTGTTCCTGAGGATCCCACGATGCTTCTGGAAGGATCAATTGAAGGAAACCGGCTGAGATCGATGAAGCTCCATGGCTGCACAGTGGACGGTGTTCGAGCTTGAGTCGCGACCATTTAGTGATCCAACGACGAAATTGATGTGGGGGAATTGTTCCTCATGGTCCACTGATGCTTCTAGTTGATTCAATTTAAGGAAATCAATTGGAATTGAAGGAATTCCATGAACGAACAGTAACCGGAGTGTTCTTGGTGTTCATCATCGAATCGTGGAATTGTAGGTAAGGATTTGTGTAATTGAGTTTACAGAACTTAAATTAGACTAAGAACGAAACTAACTGAATGATCAATTGAAGGAATTAGGATCGAATTGATGGACATTGAACCGGGTCGTGTCGCGGACAATTTGGAC
Organism: Prinsepia uniflora; assembly: GCA_032719365.1. Classification (NCBI taxonomy): domain Eukaryota; kingdom Viridiplantae; phylum Streptophyta; class Magnoliopsida; order Rosales; family Rosaceae; genus Prinsepia; species Prinsepia uniflora. The sequence continues at coordinate 37,460,811 of CM064872.1, forward strand.
CCGTTTACCAGAGATACGGGTTAGGCTGGTGACACTATTCACGGCGCGTGGATTACACGCGCAGCCACTCACGGCAGCGCGTGACGGCGAGTGGGCACGAATCTCGAGGTGAGGTCAACATGACTTTTAATCTATTCGATGTAACGGACATTTTGGGATTGGTTTCGTGTCGATCGGACACCGTCTCGATATTATTCGGGATGTCCGAAGGTTTTAAATTAAGTTTAAAAATAAGTAAAAATTCGGGAAAATTACGGGACTTTGATAGGATGTTAATGTTGAGGTTAGTGACCCTCTAATGTGATTTGGACAGGATTGGGAGTCCCGGTGATAGTGGTGTGGCCCGGGAGGGCCGGTGGCACGCGTATCGAGGCATACCGTTAAAACGGTCTGTGAGTGGACTTTGGTTTTATAAATCCTATGCATGCTTAAATGTGTTATATGGTTTATATACATGATTTCTATGATGGTATTTGTGAGTATTGATTTCGGGTATGTTGCACGTATTTCGAGGTGTTTTCCATATTTCACGTATATCGGGATTAACGGTTTATTTGTGGTTTTGCGTGCTTGTGGTTAAATAAATAATATGATAAAACGGTTTTTATATTGGAAAGATGAATTCGGGCTTGAGGCCCACTTGTTTTGGAAATCTCGGACTTGGAGTCCATTTGAGTACGTAGTCGGGCTGCGGGCCCAGTTGGTTTACAAATCGGGCCGTGGGCCCAGTGATTCATAATATGGCATGAGGCCCAGTTGGATTATAAATGTGATTTCGGGTCAGGGACCCTATGTTTAATAATTGTGATTTTGGGTCAGGGACCCTAAATGGAATTACGTGGTTTTATGGAAATTTCGGGCAGGGCCCAATTGTAATGATGTGATAAAGGGTTTAATAAACTGTTTTCCATATACCATCTGGATAAAAGGATGTATGATGGTCTCCTCCAGATGTCTAGGACACTGGGGAAGTCACGGTGCATTGCCTGCGAAGGGTCACCATACGGAGCAGCCGGACTGTATGATGACTCAGGAGCAGGATTGCTATGATTGACGTCAGGGACGTCAGACATCAGGGATGTCAGATACATGGACCCGGAGAGACCCCGGGCAGCACGCGTAGCTTATTATACCGTGAGACATGACGTCTGGGACGTCTAGCGTCTGGGATGCTGAGCATCTGAGATGCTGGAGATGGTAATGGTAAAATACGAATTAATGAAATGGCTTTCCGGGTGGATTTATGATTGTGTGATCTTAATGAATTGATGTTCATTTATGGTCGTGGGTGGTGACCCACATGGTGTTTATGTATAGTTGCGGTATTCCACAGTTTTGGGCTGAGTTCCCACACTTGGTTTTTGGTTAACGGTTTTTGGGCTAAGGCCCTAATGGCTCGGTTGAGCAAACGTTTTGGTCACTGGTTTTCGTGGCATGCATATGTTTTTATTGGAGGGCATAAATGTCATATAAATGTATTTGATGACTTATTGGTTTTTGTCCACTCACAGCTTTTGGTTTTAATGCCCTTCAGGTTGATTACGGATGCGATTGCAGCAGTGACTGGGACATTGCACACCTCCTCCATCGGTCCTTGCGCACTCTGGATGGCCCGTTTGGGCAGTAGCTCTTGGTTATCCCTTGTCTGACACCCCTTGTTGGACGGGAGCAGGGCACATTCCATGGTAATCCCGGGGGGATTGGGATGGGTCCTGTCATCCAGTGGGTTTTTCTCTTTTTCCGGGTCTTTATACCCAAAACCATTTTTCATTCAACCAGTGAAAACCACAGAAAATCCACAGTCGAATTCGTAACGATAATTCCGTAAGCCGGCATCCGGAACCATCGTCCCGAACCCAAGTCCAGACTTCCTTTCCAAATCTCAAAACCAAATCCGAAATCCAGTTTCAAAACGAAAGCTCATAAACAGGGCTCCAAGCCTGAAATCACTTTTCCGAAATTCATTTCAAATCCTTGAAATCAAATCACATTTCAAATCCCGAAATCAAACCATTAAAACCATGAACAAATCACAAGATCGTTCGAAAACTCGTAAAACGTGAAATTCCGTAAAATACCTCGAAAAATGTACAAAACCATAAACCATCAAGATCATAAATCAAATCATAGAATCACGTATAGAAAACATATAAAAACATATATGCATGCATCATAAGTTAGAAAGAAAAGTCCACTCACAGACCATTCCGGCGTCGCCACGATACACCCGCACTTATGCCGTTCCCGGCCATTCCGCTATCCTTGGCTTTCCCGAACCTATCCAAATCCCATACTAAGGTCACTAACTACTTCACAATGGTCATACTAAAACCCCATAATTTTTCCGTATTTTTAACTATTTTTAACCAAGGTCTCAAACCTTCGGACATCCCGAAACATATCGAGACGATGTCCGATTGACTCAAAACCAGTGCCAAAATGTTCGTTACATCGAATATTTTAAAAGTCGTGTTGGAAAAATCCTCAAAATACATGCCACGAGCCCACACGTACCACCCAAAGGGGCTGTGCGTGAGAGCCACACGCGTAGGCACTGTTCATCATCTTCCTCAGTTGACCGGTTTGAACCGGTCTGCAAATCTGGTCCAACTGTTGGACCGGCGTCCACGGTTTTTTCCAATTTTTAAGCCGTTTTAAGTCCTAATTGGCCTATTAGTTTCGTCCATCCCTTTCCTATGCATTTACATAATAAAAACAAGAACTTGGGATCTGTTTATTACCTTCCAAATCGAGAAACACAATCCAGTTCCTCTCCTTCTCTCTTCGTGCAAGTTCGACCCCATTTCCCCTCCTTTTCGAGCTCAATCGCTTGGTTTTAATCTCAAAAAGACAATCCACAAATACCGTAAGAAACATGGTCACAACTTTACTAGTTTTAATTAAAAAATCAAACTCACGGTTAACTCACCTTATCTGTTAGGACCCGTCCCAAATATCGCCTCGATACACGGGACGAACCCTGCTCCCGTCTGATAATCACACTTAAAGTATCAAAATAACCTTAATACCACCAAAACCATAACTATCAGACGAAGGAGTAAATATAATATAACTGTAAGTCAGAGCATAGTTCTACAAAATGGGCACAAAATCCTACAATGCTAGTCTCGCAAGGGAAGAACGTCAAAAGCTCTATGCCTCGATTCCTGCCTCAACGTTCACCCCAATGCTACCACCACGACCTGGGGGGGGGGGGGGAATTTAAAACCAAAAAGTGTGAGTGGACTAGAATAAATAAAAGTTTGAAAAACAGTTTACCATCAAATCAGAGTTAAGGAAAAATAATAATAATATTTGCTCCCTCCGTTTTGAAAACATGCATGCCTAACGAATATTCTGAAACCACAACATCAGCGATATAATGTATTTCATAAACCACTATATTAAAACCACGTCTGATCAAACCTGCTGGGTCTATCCGAGTCTTTAAACTCAACCAGGCCTCAAATGTAATCCGAGTCTTTAAACTCCGGAGTCTTTAAACTCAATAGGCCTATGGGGGTAATATCATAAATGTCCGAGTCTTTAAACTCAATCCGGGCCCGTCCCCCTCCATCAGAACATCCGGGTCTTTAAACCCATATCCAGATCCACCAAATCCAATCCAAATTCAATGTAAAACCATTTCTACATCCATTGCCACACTCGAATTCGAAATCCCCGGTTGGAAGCCCTTCTGGCGTTCAGAACCGTCATTCCGAACCCAAATCCGGAAATCCATTTTTTAAACCAAAACCTGCGATTATCAAAGATCATGTTTCATAATCCATTTATCATCATCAGAAACAATTATAAATTGAAATCCCTAAGTATGGCATCAAAATCCGAAATCCAGCTTTTTCTCGAAAAACATGCGAAAATTCGAAAATGCCTCGAAAAACGTGCAAGCATATCAATCACATATAATCACATATAAACATTATTAAAAGCATAAAAACATACTTAAAAGAATAAAACATAATTAAAAACAGTTAGGCATGCTTGAAAGAAAAGAAAGAGTCCACTCACGAATCTGAACGAGTCAATCGCGCTCCGTGCGCTCCTCGACCGTCTCAGGCGTTTCCCGTCCTGTCAATATGCACCAAATAGGGTCACAATTACATCAAGGATACTAACCCTACTTTCCCCAATTTTTTGGGAATTTATTCATATTTTAATCTTAGACCCTAAACCGTCTGGATTCCTGAACTATCTCATTACATCATCCGATTAACCCGAAAATCACACCAATAGATTCCTTAGGACATTTAGAACCAAAACCATGTTGGAAGGTGGCTGGAATCTTCCCCATACGCCTCCACGAGCCGTCCAAAGTGGCTGCGCGTGGGCCTCACGCGCCTGCTACAGTGTTTCTTCAACCTCGAGTCACCCGGTTCAACTGTGTTGAACCGGCGTGACCGGTTCTCTGTAATTCCTCCACCATTTCAGTTCCTTTCAATCCCAATAGCCTCGTCCAGCCCTTAGCAATCTAATCCCGTCCTAACATCGAAGAATCACGGCCTAAAACCCCTCGACTTCGTCTTCGAAACAGACGGCCTGTGAGACCTGTTTTGGCTGGCGGCCACCCAGGTCCTCCCCCGTCACGGCGACCATCCTAGACGACTCCTAGGACCTCCCTAAACCTCACTTCACTCACCAATTCCCTCGACTCTAGCCCAAAGTCCACGATTATTGAAAATAAAATCACGAGAAAAACAGGGGATTCGATGCTTACCTTCGAGTCGTCCACCGCCGTCTGCACCGCCGTGTGCCACGGTGCTCGTTAAGTCCCCTGCAGTCTCCTGAGCCTCCTATTCCCATGGTTTAAGCCACCAAACGGCACAACCACCACCACAGTGCCACCGTCTCTCTGTTTTTCCCAGAAATTCCAGCCGTCCACCGTCGTGTCTCCGTGCACGATTCCACTTCAAAACACGATCAACAGCTCACTCTTCTCTCTCTGTCACTCTAACAATCCACCAAACTCTTCCACACACCCTGAATCGATCACCCACTCTCAATTTCTTCCTCTCTGTTTCTCTGTGTCGAAGCCAAATGCACGGGATAAAATTGGACAATTTGTGGCCGTGCACATTTTAGACGTGCCTAGAACCCTCTAGTTCTCTCCCACGTGTCCACATTCCCATGGACCAGCACAAAATATCCCAATCCACTATTGTCACCTGTTCTGATCTGATTGGGCTGAGGAGAAAAAGACCAAATTGCCCCTAGTTATAAAAATTACCGTATTACCCTCAAACGTTCCAGACCCGTAACTATTTCGTCCGACGTCCGATGACAGCGTTCCGCCTGTTGTTGTACTCAGGACGACAAGACCTATCTAACGGTCCTCGGTCTACGTGAAAATCACAAGTCCACTAAAAGTCAACTTTTGATGCACTATTCACAAGGGTAAAATCGTCCTTTCATACAGATCTTTACAAAATTTACATTTATACCCTTCCCGAAGGTACGGGTTGTTACAATCTACCCCCCCCCCCCCCTAAAAAGAATTTCGTCCCCGAAATTCAGTGAAACAAGTAATGGTACTGCTCACGCATTAAGGCCTCAGGTTCCCAAGTAGCTTCCTCCACTTGATGATTTCTCCACAATACCTTAACCAAGGGAACCGTCTTCCTCCGTAAGACCTTATCCTTCCGATCCAAAATCGCTACTGGCTGCTCTTCAAAACTCAAGTCTTCCCTCAGTTCAACAGGTTGTGCTTCCAGAACATGTGAATCATCCCGTATGTATTTCCGAAGCATAGATACATGGAAGACATTATGTACCTTTTCCAGGTCTGCTGGTAAGGCCAACCGATAAGCAACAGGACCAATCCGCTCTAAGATCTCATAAGGTCCAATGTAACGAGGACTCAACTTCCCTCGTCTGCCAAACCGTACGATTCCCTTCCAAGGAGATAGCTTCAAGAAAACCCAGTCTCCTACTGCAAATTCCAAATCCCTTATCCTACGGTTGGCGTAGCTCTTCTGTCGGTCCTGAGCTGCCTTCAGTCGATCTCGAATCAGTGCCACTTTTTCCTGCGTAAGATCTACCAGCTCGGAAGTAGTAAGTCTCCTCTCACCAACCTCAGTCCAACACAATGGAGTCCGTCACTGTCGCCCGTACAGAGCCTCATAAGGAGCCATCCCAATACTCTCCTGATAACTGTTGTTATAGGCGAACTCCATCAAAGGTAAATGAGACTCCCAAGTACCCTGAAACTGCAAGACACAAGCTCGCATCATCCAGCCTCGCATACAACTGATGCTCTCTTAGGGTCTTAAGCACCATCCTTAGATGCTTCTCGTGCGCTTTTGCACTCGTCGAATACACCAAAATGTCATCAATGAAGACAATCACAAAACGATCCAAATACGACCGGAACACTCGGTTCATCAGATCCATAAAATCTGCTGGAGCATTAGTCAATCCAAAAGGCATCACAACAAACTCGTAATGACCGTACCTGGTCCGGAAGGCTGTCTTCGGTACATCCTCCTCTTTAACCCTCAACTGATGATAGCCAGAGCGAAGATCAATCTTCGAAAAGTACTATGCTCCCTTCAGTTGGTCGAACAAGTAATCAATCCGTGGTAAAGGATACTTATTCCGAATGGTTACCTTATTGAATTGTCTGTAGTCCACACACAATCTCAACCCTCCGTCCTTTTTCTTGACAAATAGTACAGGTGCTCCCCAAGGTGACATACTCGGTCGAATGAATCCCATATCGACCAACTCTTGTAACTGGGCCTTAAGTTCCCTCAATTCTGCAGGTGCCATGCGATAAGGAGTCTGTGAAATAGGCTGTGTACCTGGTAAAAGATCAATCGTGAATTCGATCTCTCGATGAGGGGGTAATCCTGGCAACTCCTCGGGGAAAACATCGGGAAACTCCCGTACCACTGATATATCCTCCGCCCTCACTGGCGTAGCACGTGTATCCACCACATGAGCTATGTAACCCTGGCACCCCTTACGCAACAGCTTGCTAGCCTCAAGTGCCGAAATGACTCCGGTAGGAAGTGCACGTTGATCACCTTGAAATGTAGTCTCTGGAAATCCTGGACTCTGAAAAGTCACTCTCCTGTCGAAGCACTCGATAGAAGCATGATGTCTCGTCAACTAGTCCATACCCAGGATAACATCGAAATCCCGTAACTCCAACAGTAGCAAGTCCGCCACTAAATCAACCTCACCTACCATCACTGGACACTCTCTCAACACCTGAGTCACTACCAACACCTCCCCAGTAGGTGTACTCACCCCTAAGGCACACTTCAAGGTAGACACCTCCCTCTCCGTAACCAGACTACAACTCCGGGCTATAAATGAATGAGTCGCCCCGGGATCTATCAAAGCAAAAACAGTGTGACCAAGTATGGTAAGTGTACCTGTCACCACTCCCGGTGCTGATCTGGCCTCCTACTGGGTCATAGCGAAAACTCGCGCCTGAGGTCCTGATGACCTACCACGCCCTCTCGAACTACTCGTGGCACCACCGCCACCCCTAGGGCCTGCTGCCCCTGACACTGAAACAGTACTCCGCTCGGGTTCTGCTGTACCTCGACCTACTCCACCCTCCTGAGCTAACAATGGGCACTCTCAGGTAATTGAATTCAAAGAACTGAAATAAAGTTGGATTATATGAGATCAGTTGAAAGAACGGATCGATTTGAGGTCGAATTGATGGAGTTTGAATCGGATCCTATCGCGGGTATTTCAACCCGTTTATCAGACAAACGGGCGAGAACGACGCACTGTAGCGTGTACTGTGCTAGGCGCGTGGCTTTCACGCGCAGCCGCTTGCGGCGGCGCGTGACGGCGCGTGGGGAGGATTCCGGCAAAGTGTTCAACATGAAACTTGATGTTCTCGATGATACGAACCTATCCGTGTTGGTTTCGGGTCAATCGCATATGGTTTCAGTGTAGTTCCGAGTACCCGACACGTTTAATTTGTATTAAAATAATATTATAAAATTCTGACAATTAAGGGATTCTTATATGAGGAAAATATGATAGTCTAGAAACCTTAAATCAATTTGTTTGACAGGCTGGAATATTCCCGGGACGTCGGAGGAAAATGAACAGCTCGAGGCTGAACAATCAGGACGGTGTGTGTGAGTGGACTTTTGGTTTTCTAACTGTGATGCATGCATATATGGTTTTAAATGCTTTATTATATGATTTTCTATGATTTGACATGATTGATGCTTTGATTCGGTGATTTCTCGATTTTCTTGGTTTTATGATTATTATATTATTATACTTTGGCACGATTTTCGAGAAATCATGAAATTGGTTAAAAATGATATTGTGGGCGTAAGAACCCAAGTAAATAATGATTTTGATTCGGATTTGGAGTTACATGTGAATTTGATGATTTTTGTATTCTCGTGATTTTCTAATTGTTTTAAGCAATCTTTCGGGCACGTTTTACGAGGAACGTGCAAATGATGTTTTGGGCTAGGCCCGGATTGAAAATGAAGTTTTGACTTGGGTTATGAGTCAGGAAATTAAAAATGATATTTTGGGCTTAGGACCCAATGGAATTGTGTTTCTGATTGGATTTGTATTTCCATGTGAATATATGATGATATTGATGATTTCGGATTTATAAAGTAAATCGGGACTTTGGTTAATTGGGGCTGAGACCCTGTGTCGATATGTGATTTGATTTTCTATGCAACTGTTTTTCACTGGTTTTTGTGATGATGATATGTTGCGGATATTTAGGGCTTTCGGGAGAAAATATGTTTTTCCCCGGAGTGCACCCTGGAGATAACGCTCGCCTTCGGGATGGAAGTGTTTACCCCGAAGAGGTCACGTAGCACGGTCTTTGTCGAGCAGCCGAGGGAGACTTGACTCAGATAAGATGTGCTGGATATACATAGATCGGTAAGTGATGTGTTCACTAGATCTGGATTGCCGACTGGTGATGTGTTCACAGCGGCGGATGCTCGGATTTTGAGCGGTCCTTGAGCCTATTGATTTGCACGCGTTGCAGGGATAAACGTGACTCTAAGCAACAAGATATGGAAATAAGTCCCGTGGTTTTGTGGAAATTGTTTTGATTGATTCACTGAACATATTTAATTGATTTCTTATTATTACTCGTGTTTTATGATATGCATGCATGTTTGTGAAAACTAGAGGGAAAAAAATGTGTTTTGGTAAATGTATTTATCAAACTTTATTTTGTCCACTCACACCTTTATTGTTTTATGCACCCTCCAGGCCAGTGCACATGTACGAGGGCTAGAAACGAGGCAAGCAAGGCAAAAGAATAAATAGACCGTTGCGCACTCAGACACTCTACAGAGTTGGAATTTGACCCCTATCTGTAATAGTACCTATGCTCTGTATTGTCTTTGACTAGTCAAACTTGTGACGTCATTGGTCTGTAAAACTTAACTATCCCTTGTCTGACAATGTTTTCGGGATTTGTTGTGTGATGTATGTATATAAGTTTGGTTACTTTCGGTAAATTTTTAGTTATGGTCAGACGGGAGCAGGATTCATCACGACTATCGAGGGATAATCGGGATGGGTCTTGTCATTCTGGCTTGTCAAAGATCACAATTTGGGTCACAAACACTTCCAATAAGCTTATATTAATTTCCCTAATTTTTCGGGATTTTTTGACGTAGTTAAATTAAAATCCTAAACCTTCGAACTCTCCCAACTATCCCGAACGACGTCCGATCGACTCGAAATTTAACTCAAAATGCTCGTTACACTGTAAGGATCAAATCACATGTTAACCGTGACTGGAGATATGGCCTTACGCGTCCTCACGCGCCACCCAAAGTGGCTGCACGTGAAAGCCACGTGCCCTGCATTGTAGCCACAGTGTCGTCATCTTCACCCGACTCACTGCTAAATGGGTCCCAAACCCGCGACATAACCCGGTCAAACAGACGGGTCAAACTTTCGAACCTCACTCAATTCATCTCATTTTTCAAATTAATTGATACAGAAGCTTCGTATGACCTAAACAAGCATTAAACCGTAGCCAATTTCATGAATACTTACCCGTAGGTGGTCGTCCTCAAGCTTGAAATTTTCCAGAAACTTCACTTGGGTTCTTGACCATACTATTCACAAGGGTAAAAACGTCATTTCATTTATTATTTTACAAATTTACATGCTTCGAATTTCCTGGGCGTTACAACCTCCCCCCCTTAAGAAATTTCATCCCGAAATTTTAATGGAACAAGTATGGATACTGCTCTCGCATCTGTGTCTTGGGTTCCCATTTGGCTTCCTCCACATTCTGATTTCTCCAGAGAACCTTTACTAGGGGAATGGTCTTCCGACGAAGCACCTTATCTTTTCGATCCAAAATCTGTACGGGATGTTCTTCAAGCTTAAGTCTTCTCTGAGTTCAATGGGTTGCTCTTCTAGTACATGAGATGCATCATACACATACTTCCGTAGCATCGACACGTAGAATACATCGTGGACCTTAGAAAGTTCTAGAGGTAGTGCTAATATGAATGCAACCTGACCAATCCTCTCAACAATCTCGTATGGTCCGATAAAACGAGGGCTCAACTTTCCCCGCCTGCTAAACCTCACTATACCTTTCCAAGGAGATAACTTCAGAAATACCCAATCTCCGACCGCAAACTCAAGATCTCTAATCCGATGGTCCACATAGCTCTTTTGTCTATCTTCGGCTACCTTGAGCCTATCTCTGATGAGTTTGACTTTCTCTGTTGTCAATTCCACCAACTCGGATCTAGTCCATTTCCTTTCACCCATGTCCGTCCAACATAACGGGGTTCTGTACTGTCGTCCATACAAGGCTTCGTAAGGTGTCATTCCAATGCTCGCCTGATAACTGTTGTTATAAGCAAACTCCATCAATGCTAGATGATCTCATAGATGAATAACTGAGCAAACTGTGTCATCCTGAAATTCTCTCGTACCGGCAAGAAGTGGGCTGACTTCGTAAGCCTATCCACAATCACCCAAACTCCATCGTGGCCTCTGGGTGTCCTAGGAAGTCCAAACACAAAATCCATCGTTATGTGATTCCATTTCCATTATGGGATAGGAAGTGGTTGCAATGCTCCATAGGGTCTTTGTCTCTCAGCCTACACTTGCTAACAAATCAAACACTTACTAACAAACTCACAAATCTCCCGTTTCATACCCGGCCACCAATAATGTTCTCGAAGCGTACGATACATCTTGGTCCCTCCAGGATGCATCGCATAGGCAGAACTGTGAGCCTCATCCAGAATCTCCTTCTTCAGTGCTTCATCGTCCGGTACACACAACCGTCCTTCCTTTAGTAAGGCTCCATCCTCTCTGACTGTAAAATCTTGCCGCTCTCCCGCTTACACTTCAATCCGTAGTATGCACGAGACAGGATCTTGGAATTGAGCATCGATGATCTGGTCGATTATGGCCGCACCTGGAAACTAGCTAGCAAAGCACCTTGGCTATCAAGTCCCAAATTAACGCTAGTCTTACGAAGTTCAACCAATAGGGGCAAATGGGTCATCCGTAGGAGTGCCACAAAATGTGTTGATTTCCGACTCAACGCATCAGCTACCACATTAGCTTTTCCAGGATGGTACTTAATCGTGCAGTCATAATCCTTAATCAGCTCTAACCTTCGTTTTGCTTCACATTTAATTCCCTCTGTGTGAACAAGTACTTCATCCTCTTATGATCTGTAATAAGTCTACAGGTTGCACCATACAAATGTTGTCTCCAAATCTTTAGAGCATGTACCACAACAGCTAGCTCTAAATCATGGGTAGGATAGTTACGTTCATGAGACTTCAACTGGCGGGAGGCGTAGGCAATCACTTTCCCATGTTGCATTAACACGCATCCCAATCCTTGTAAGGATGCATCGTTGTACACCTCAAATTCCCCACTATCATCTGGAAGGGTCAATACAGGAGCAGTTGTCAACCTTTTCTTCAACTCCTGAAAACTTTGTTCACAATCCTCATTTCAAACAAATCTGACTCCCTTCCTCGTCAGCCGTGTCAATGGGGCAACAATGGTAGAAAACCCTTCTACAAACCGCCTGTAATATCCAGCTAACCCCAAGAAACTTCTTACCTCAGTGACTATCTTTGGTTGTTCCCACCTTGCTACTGCCTCAATATTTTGGGGATCCACACTGATTCCTTCAGCCGAAATCACATGTCCCAAGAAACTCACGCTGGACAACCAAAATTGACACTTACTAAGCTTTGCATACAACTGATGCTTCCTTAGGGTACCAAGCACCATCCTTGAGCGCTTTTCGTGTGCCTCCGCACTCTTTGAGTAGACTAAAATGTCATCAATGAACACGATAACAAAGTGATCCAAGTATGGCTGCAACACTCGGTTCATCAAATCCATAAATGCCGCTGGTGCGTTAGTCAAACCGAACGCTATCACTAGGAACTCATAATGACCATAACGGGTTCTAAAGGCTGTTTTGGGTACATCCTCTTCTTTAACCCGCAATTGATGATACCCAGAACGAAGATCGATCTTGGAGAAGTGTTGAGCTCCCCTCAGTTGATCAAATAGGTCATCGATCCGCGGTAGGGGGTATTTATTCCTGGTTGTTACCCTGTTCAATTGTCTATAATCGATGCAGAGCCTCAAGCTCCCATCCTTTTTCCGAACAAACAAAACTGGGGCTCCCCAAGGGGATACACTCGGCCTAATAAACCCCATCTCGACCAACTCCTGCAACTGCGCCTTCAATTCCTTCAGCTCAGCTGGCGCCATACGGTAAGGAGTCTGAGATATAGGTTGCGTACCTGGAACAAGATGAATGGTGAACTCAATGTCTCGGTGAGGTGGCAATCCCAGAAAGTCCTCCGGAAAGACATCTGAGAACTCTCGCACTATCGGTATATCCTCTACCTTCAATGGTGCAGAACGTGTGTCCACCACGTGAGCCAAGTATCCCTGGCACCCTTTCCTTAGCAACCTACTTGCCTTCAGAGCTGAAATCACCCCAACAGGAGTTGCTCGCTGTATTCCCTAAAAGGTAGTTTCAGATAACCCTGGATTCTGAAAAGTTACCTTCTTATCGACGCACTCGATAGAAGCATGATGGAATGTTAACCAATCCATCCCCAAAATGATATCAAAATCATGCAAGTCCATGAGTATCAGGTCAGTTACCAATCCAACGTCACCTACCATTACGGGACACTCCCTCAACACCTGGTTTACCAAAAATACCTTTCCTGTGGGCGTACTCACACCCATATCACAACCCAGTGCGGACACCTCTCTACCCGCTAACAAACCACAACTCCGTTCGATAAAAGAATGGGTAGCTCTGGGATCTATTAAAACACACACATCATGCCAAGGATTGTAAGTGTACCTGTCATAACACCAGGTGCTGCCCGGGTCTCCTGCTGTGTAACCACAAAAACTTAGGCCTGTGGTCCTGCTGCTCGCCCACGGCCCCTCAGTCCACTAGTCGCTCTAGCACCTCCTCTAGTACTCCCTATCCCAGAAACTGCAGCTATGTTCCGCCCCTGCTCTACCGCACCCCAACCTGCGCCACCACCCTATAGCAAAGGTGGACACTCTCTCCGGTAGTGGCCCCGCTTGCCACAAAAGAAACAGATAACACTAGAAACATCTCGAGTAAAACCGCCACTCTGTCTTCCTGTGGAAGAAACTGAGGTTGCACTCGCCTGCGGCGCCGGCTGTGCTCTGGGTACTCTGAATCCGGGACTCTGAAAACTGCCAGGCCTACCAAATCGATCACTGCCCGCGGACGAAGCTCCACTATAACGTCCTCTTTTCGGGGCTCTCTGACGCATTGATCCAGGGAATGAACGCTCTCGACGTTGTCCACCACCTGAGAACTGTGGACATGTCGATAAACTAGCCTCAACCCGCACTACGACATCATACAGCTTTCTGAGAGTAGTGAAAGCTCCAGCCGTCACAATGGCCCGTATTTCACCTCGCAGGCTAAGCTCAAACCTACGACATTTCTCAGCCTCAGTAGACACAAAGGTAGGAGCAAAACGGGCTAGCATCTGAAATCTCTGCTCATACTCTGTTACGGACGTGCTCCCCTATCGAAGCTGCAGAAATTCTGTCTCCCTAGCATCACGGAATGAACGGGGATAGTATTGATCTAGGAACCGCTCTCGAAAGGTTTCCCTGGTCACTGTATGGGCATCCCAACCCGATAACTCCAGAGTATACCACCACTCATAAGCAGCTCCATCTAGCAGAAATGTGGACAACACCACTCGCTCATCAGGAGGACATCGCATTACCGCAAACATCCGCTCAAACCGGGAAATCCATCGGTGGGCTTCCTCGGGATCTAGCCCACCGCTAAAGACCGTAGCCCCAAGGCTCTGGGCTCGCTCGATCGTAGCACTCTCGGCATCACTAACGACGCCTTCTGCAGGTCGTGGAGGGGTTCACATCGCGGAGGCATGGCTGATCGTTCTCTGAAAGAGGCATAAGTTAGTACAATAACCTAGGCACATCCAAGTGCCAGACATAAACCGTAAACCTATGCTCTGATACCAATTGACAGGACCCGTACTGATTATTGCCTCGATAACCGGGGAGAGTCCTGCTCCCGTCTGACAATTAAACACAAACAGCCAAAATAACCACACAAATTACATTACACCACATACATTGTTAGACCAGGGAGATTAAACGATACAACCAACTGAACAACCAGTCCACAGTTTCATAGAGCATAATTACAAAACAAGATAAGGATAAAACCCTACTCTGTGAACTAACTACACCGCAACGGGAAAAATTTATACCTCTGCCTCTGCCTCGGTGTTAGCCCCCAAAACTTGTACCACGACCTGGAGGGTATTTAAATGGAAAAGTGTGAGTGGGCTAAAACAAATGGTTCCAGAAAACAGTTCAAAGAAATCGGGGTTCACCCTCTAGTTTTACAACACGCATGCATAACTAAATATTCGAAAACACTTTTACGAATCGTATGGAAAGCGTTACAGTAAACAGTCATAAAACCATGTAAAACTGAATGTAACATCAACAAATCAAGTCTGCTGGATCTATCCGAGTCTTTAAACTCATGTGTCAGGCTTTACCGGGATATCAACGAGTCTTTAAACTCAGAACACAATCAATAGGCCTCAGGGGACATCACAATAACCTAGTATTTAAACTCATCACAGTAACCGAGTCTTTAAACTCATCAAGGGCCCTCCCCCGTCATCAAGTAACCGGGTCTTTAAACCCAAAACCAGATCCAACAATTGTACCGGGTCTTTAAACCCAAAATCATGTGTAAAATCATAACAAACCAGGATCCATCGTGATCCATTTTCCAAAACCAATCCGAAATCACATTTTGTCATAATAGGACTTATGTCCGATCTTTCACATTCAATCCCAAATCTTACCCACAAATCATAAACAAATCATCATTAAAACGCGATAATCACATCAAAAAAACGTGCAATCACGAAAAAAAATGTCATAATTATTACCATGAAACCATATATAGAAACATAAAACAAGTGAGTAAAAACAGTTATGCATGCTCGGTTAGAAATCAAAAGTTCACTCACGAAGTTCGAACGCGTCAATCGTGTACCGTACGCTCCTTGGTTGCCTCGGGAATGTTCTGGCCTGTCAAAGATCACAATTTGGGTCACAAACACTTCCAATGAGCTTATATTAATTTCCCTAATTTTTCGACGTAATTAAATTAAAATCCTAAACCTTTGAACATTCCCAACTATCCCGAACGACGTCCGATCGACTCGAAATTTAACTCAAAATGTTCGTTACACTATAAGGGTAAAATCACATGTTGACCGTGACCGGAGATATGGCCTCATGCGCCGCCCAAAGTGGCTGCACGTGAAAGCCACGTGCCCTGCACTGTAGCTACAGTGTCGTCATCTTCACCCGACTCACTGCTAAACGGGTCCCAAACCCGCGACACAACCCGGTCCAATCTCCTACAAAACCAACCTAATTCCTTCAATTTGTTCATCGAAAACCTTCCATGGTAACTTAATTTAGGTTCTCCATTATCAATTTCGCACAACAAGCTCTAAATCCAACTCTTCTCTCAAGATCAAACAGACGGGTCAAACTTTCGAACCTCACTCAATTCATCTCAGTTTTCAAATTAATTGATACAGAAGCTTCGTATGACCTAAACAAACATTACACCATAGCCAATTTCATGAATACTTAACCGTAGATGGTCTTCCTCAAGCTCGAAATTTTCCAGAAACTAGACTTGGGTTCTTGGCCAAACCGCGATCTATTTCCTTCAATGTTTGTACGGTTGAAGTCTAAAAGAGTCCAGAAGATTATTTCCAACCTCAGTGTAGCTCCTTTCTCCTCATAAATCAAATTGAGAAATTTCCCTCCATTTTCGATTTTTTTCCCAGAACTGGTTTCTCCGTTTCTCCTTCTCAGAATGGCTCTCAAATGACTTCTCAATGATTCTAACCTCTCTGTTTTCAAACCGGCCTACACAATTCACTAAAAGAATCCCTCAGACCCACTGTGATTCTGTTTCCCGAACTGACCCAAAACCATTTTCAATTCTACACGTACTCTGTTCCTTGTTACAAACCCACCTAAATGTACTTCCACTACCTCAAAACTGCCCCAATTCAGTCATTCTCAGTGACAATTGTCACTCACGAGGTTAAACAATCCTCCCCCCAAGTCACTCACCCCATTAAACAATTAGTCCCACTCACGGCTGTCCAAACTGCAGCATTGGCAAATTACCATTTTGCCCTCCTCCACAAAATTACAAAAATGCCCCTCCTCGTTCTAAAACCGTAACTCATTCGTCCGATGTCCGTTTTCAGCGTGTCGTCTGTCTACGGACTCAGGGCTTCAAAACCTACCTAACGGTCCTCGAATTACGTGAAAAATAGTGGTCAACCAAAAGTCAACATTTTCCCCCTTTTCATCCTAATTACGAAAATGCCCTTGAACTGCCGAACTTCATAACTTCTTCCCTGATCGTCTGAATCGGACGTGTCACCTGTCTACAGACTCGTGATGTCCCGAACTACATCACAGTCATCGGTCTATGTCCGTTCGAACTACCGAGTAAAAAGTCAACAATTTAACCATACTATTCACAAGGGTAAAAATGTAATTTCATTTATTATTTTACAAATTTACATCCTTCAAATTTCCGGGGCGTTACAGTCCAGCACCTGCCACTATGGCTTCTCCTGATAGTTTCTAGATTGTCACCACATCTTTTCCAACTTCTAGTCCATCTCGTAATTCGAGTCCAATACTCATGTTTCTGCGAGACGGACCACACATGTCCTGCATAATTGCAAAGTGGTCAAACTATCCAACTTGTGTCTCACAGGCGATCCTTTTGTTCCACAACTACTCAAACTTGTCCGAAGTAATCCAGTTCCAATCCACACACTCCTAAGTGGATCCTACTGACTAGGGATCAGACCATTGCATCAAATCCAATCGATTTATATACCGCATGTCTAGATTGTGGGTTCTCTTCAATAACCTCATATCGATCAGTTATAGTCACTCCTTTTTCCATTTCCTTCCGTCATCCTCAAACGAAACACTCTAAGGTCCACAACTAGGACATCACAAGTTTTTCTACCTTAATCCAAATTAACACAATCCTACGACACTCGCCACACAGGCTACTCCCGGCGTCACCAAGTACTCTTTTCTACTTCCGAACACATCCACCCGTGTCCAAGACCAAGGGAGGGGTCACGATTCCTAAAGTTCCTTTAATGAATCCCCAAATTAACTTTAAAACCTCCATCTCTCACACGTGACAAATAACACCATCTCGGGATCGACACACATCTGGGCGCCTAAACTACAAAAGCTCCTGATTCCGAGATTCTACCCATACTGAAAGTATAACCACCTTTACCAACCATGGAACTCAATCCGAAACGCAAATACCAGAATTGGACCAACCGTCTAAACATCAACTCTGCTATACCTAGGCGATCCACGCCTCATACGGATCACATCCACGTGTCCGTAACTAAACCAACTCGCCTTTCGGTCAACACCGAGTATGCGCATCCAAAAGGATTTCAACCCTCACTCCTTCTGATAATCACGTCTCAACCTTTCCGAAGTTCAACTCCGAGTTCCTGCTAAAATACGAGTCACAAATTCTCGGAATCCTCAATCCACAATTACTGAGCTTAGATTCCCTAGTTACCACTCTCGAAGTCACCAATCACCAAGTGCCAACCTTGGTATCCGCCGAAAAATACCAACACATCAGGGGAAATCCACTAAAACCAATTTCACTCAGGGTCAACCCGACCATACCGACCTAACACTGCTCCAGCACGAAGCATAAGTCCACCGTGCTTCCACTGCGCCAATTTGATCCGCCTAACGACATCCTGATTTTTCGTCCCGAGACATGACCTACTAAGGGTCATCACATATTCCAACTTGATTAGTGGTTTCTGTCAAACACAGACACCTTACGCCAGGTCGCAACCTTAACTCATGATGTCCCCGTCGTACCCTTTACGAGCATCCCAACTCATGGCACATCATTCCAATCTAGTACTCACAATATACCAGTCCCGATCCTCTGCTCCTATCGAGCCAAAAACCCCCTCATCTATGCCCGGGTCAGGGGAAACTAACCTCCCTCGTAGTCTAATACACTGAGTACCTAACACTGAACTCGTCCAGAATTTTCCACAAACCAATCACTACCTCAGCTGCTCCTAGCAGCACCATCGCCAATCTGGCCGTAAGTCGGCCCCAAGCCACAACCACCAACTCAGGTGTCCGAAACTACACACTTTCTCTGGGTTCCTCACCAAGGAGCTCACAATCCAAACCAGTCATCCCATGGGGTTCCTCAAATCATCCCCGTCATACGGATTATCCAATCCCACAACAGCCACTGATTCACTACATCCGTACCACTCGGGTCGTCACATCCGAATAGGACCATTCCTTATCGTAGCTCTGCACACAACATCAACTCGTAACCACCTCTCAACCAGACTGACCAAGGGTCACAAATCCAATCGCCAGCAGGCTCCACAGGCTACTAACGGGCCCCACAAGCCGACCAACCTACTCGTAATGGTAGCTCACTAGTTACCATCCAGTTTAACCACGCTGGAAAACATCAGACCCTAAGCCGACATACATCAACTCTCGCATTGCGTATCGAGCGACTCTCACCCTAGCACTAACAATCGCCACTAATGAACCACCAACGAACGTACTATCACTATCGCGTCCAGGTTGTTGACGGGCTGTTCCGCGTCGAGACATCACATCCACAGTAGCATCTCAACACCCGAGTCGACGATCCTACAACTCTGGGAACCAAACCTCGCGCAGAACACATGAAACCTCGCTCTGATACCAATTGACAGGACCTACCCTTAATCCCCTGGGATTAAGGGCTAAATCCTACTCTCGTCTAACTTACGTATGACATGAAGGCTAAACTGACGTCCAACCTCCATGTGACACGTAAGTCGGACAAGGGATTCTCGATCCAGCCATCCTAAAAGTATCCGGACTTCCCAGTGTGCACCGAACTACTGTTTATTTCAGTTGTGATGTCTCCGTCTCTCTCGACCAACAGCCCGCACCGCAACAACCTGGAGGGTATCGAAAACACGAAAAGACTGTGAGTGGATAAAAATCAAGTATAATTTCCAAAACAGTTCATAAAACAAGTACATTTATACCCTCCATTTAAAAACAATGCATGCATATCCTATCCAAGTTAGAAAACCATTCATATCAAAAAACCATCTTTGAAAAATCATTTGAAAATCCGAGTCAAATCCGCTATTGAAATCCAGGCCTCAGCCTCAAATCACAAATCAATCTCAAATCCGGGAACTCAGTCCCAAAACTTATCAAATCCAAACCAACGGGGTCATTGCCCAAAACATTCTGAAGACCAGTGAAAAACCAGTGAAAATATCAATCATACAAGTTTATTGGATCTCAAGTGCGCCCGAGTCTTTAAACTCAAAACCAAGCGCAAATAACCAGGCCTTCCCGGGATATCAACGAGTCTTTAAAGTCAAAACACAATCACAGGCCTCGGGGGGGGGGGGGGGGGGGGGGGGGGGTATCATAACCGAGTCTTTAAACTCAAAACATATACCGAGTCTTTAAACTCAAAACATATCAATCCAGGACCCTCCCTCGTCAATCAAACCGAGTCTTTAAACTCAAAACCAGATCTAGTGGGTTTTTCTCTTTTTCTGGGTCTTTAAACACAAAATCATTTCTCATTCAATCAGTGAAAACAACAGAAAATTCACATTCGAATTCGCAACGATGATTCCGTAAGCCGGCATCTGGAACCATCGTCCCAAACCCAAATCCAGACTTTCTTTCCAAATCTCAAAACCAAATCCGAAATCCAGTTTCAAATCGAAAGCTCATAAACAGGGATCCAAGCCTGAAGTCACTTTTCCGAAATTCGTTTCAAATCCTTGAAGTCAAATCACATTTCAAATCCCGAAATCAAACCATTAAAACCATGATCAAATCACAAGATCGTTTGAAAACTCGTAAAACATGAAATTCCGTAAAATACCTCGAAAAACGTGCAAAACCATATACCATCAAGATCATAAATCAAATCATAGAATCAAGTATAGAAAACATATAAAAACATATATGCATGCATCATAAGTTAGAAAGAAAAGTCCACTCACAGACCATTCCGGCGTCGCCTCGATACGCGCCCACTTACGCTATTCCCGGCCATTCCGCTATCCTCGGCTTTCCCGAACCTGTCCAAATCCCATTCTAAGGTCACTAACTACTTCAAAATGGTCATACTAAAACCCCATAATTTTCCCGTATTTTTATCTTTTTTTAACGGAGGCCTCAAACCTTCAGACATCCCGAAACATATCGAGACGATGTCCGATCGACTCGAAACCAGTGCCAAAATGTTCGTTACATCGAATACTTTAAAAGTCGTTTTGTAGCCATCCTTGATATACATGCCACGTGCCCACATGCGCCTCCCAAAGGGGCTGCGCGTGGGAGCCACGCGCCTAGGCAATGTTCATTGTCTTCCTCAGTCGACTGGTTTGAACTGGTCTGCAAATCCGGTCCAACTATTGGACCGGCGTCCACGGTTTTGTCCAATTTTTAAGCCGTTTTAAGTCCTAATTGGCCTATTAGTTTCGTCCATCCCTTCCTATGCATTTACATAATAAAAACAAGAACTTGGGATCTGTTTATTACCTTCCAAATCGAGAAACACAATCCAGTTCCTCTCCTACTCTGTTCTTGCGAGTTCGACCCCATTTCCCCTCTTTTCGAGCTCATTCGCTTAGTTTTAATCTCCAAAAGACAATCCAAAAACACCGTAAGAAACATGGTCACTACTTTACCAGTTTTAATTCAAAAATCAAACTCACGGGTAAGTCACCTTACCACCCTTCTCGAACCATGCCTTTAAGCCTGCTGATTTCCTCTCAGTCCCTTTATCATTTTGGTTTCACAAAACATGTGCAAGTGATGAGACTTGGAGATTGGAGTTTAAATCACATTTCCCTCTACGTTTCTCGAATTTGGAAACCACCGTCCACGGTGGCCCTTGTGATGGCACCAGCACCATCTGACCGCCTGGTCTGTCACTCCTCTTCACTCTCACAATTCTCATCTCAGGTATAGCTTATGGCGTTGTGTGTGTGTGTGTGTTGGGCTCACAGGTCCTCTGTCTCGGTTTCTTTCACGGTTTAACTCACGGGTCACGATTTCTGGCCACAGCAACCGTTGCAACAAAGCCACCAACAACCTTCTTCCGCCCCATGCTTTGATTTGTATTCCCAGATCACGGCAAGTGACAGTATTGGGGAAGATTTGTGAAGGCTAAAGCACGGGTCCGTCTTTTCTGTTCTTCCATCGTGCACGAAATGTACTTGATTTTTTTAAAGACAAACGAGAGAGACGGCAAGAAGGTTCTTCAACCATCCAGGTAAGGCCACGCGTCCAAAATCCTGTGGCACCCTTCCAATCAACAGCCAAGTGTCCAACTCTGAGTGGGCACAAAACCCAATGCAGGAAATGTCCAGAATGCCCCTAAGAACAAATTACTATTTTTCCCTTCGTAATTCCTGACCCGTAACTCTATTTCCTGAACTCCAAATGATACATACCGCCTGTCGTTGGAATTAAGGACTCGAGACCTACCTAACGGTCCTCGATTTGCGTGATGAGAACTTGTCTTGCAAAAAGTCAACAAATTCCCCCCTTTTAACCAAATTACGAAAATGCCCTCAACCTTCTGAACATCATAACTTCTTCCTCGGATGTCAGAATCGGACGTGCCACCTGTCTATGAACTCGTGACGTCCCGAACTATGTCACGGTCATCAGTCAACGTCCATTTGATCGCCTGAACTAAAAGTCAACATTTTACCCATTCTAGGGGCAAAATTGTCATTCTGCACCGTTTGTCCAAAAGTATCCAACTAATTACTAATTATCCTCAGTCATCCGTCATTAAACACTAATTAAATCCTGATTTCCGGGACGGGTCATTACAGTACGAGCTAGGGCAGGTTCCTACCCCACGAGATATATTTTGTTTAGTCCTCAATTCAAGATCGTCCTATCAATGAATATATTCCAGGTTAAGGCAGAGTTATCACTGGTGATTGTGGGATAGGAGCAACGTGCTTGTGATCTAAATTAAAGGGAGCTTGAGTTCATCACTCTAACCTATTCGACTCGAAATGCGCAACAGGGGAAAAAATCTTATATAAGACCAACCTGGGGAACATGTTCAAGAAGATCCTCAACAAGCATCTTATTTCAAGATACCAGTCTGTAACAAGCTGGGGTATGAAATCCCAAGGCAAGGTTGGGGAGGAAAGTCCAATGGTACACATACCCCCAATTCTCAGTGAAATCTTATTCTTACCATCTGGTGTTCAAGGTGGCATAAGTGTGTGGTCCAGACATTATCGTAACAAACGCATCGATAGGGTAAATGGTCTCCTACTCAGAAGTGACCTACGGTCTGAGGATGGAAAATTAAACGACACATAATGAGATGTCGTGATCTAGGCTACTTAGTCAGTACCTCAATTATGAACTCAAGATTCGTGATCCAAAACACCAAAAACGTCCAAGTTTTCTAATAACCACAAAGAGAAGAAGGCTAGTATCTAACAGGTGAGAAATTTTTCACAATCTCGGTAGTTAATGCTAAGGGTGGGTACCTAGCCCAACGACTCTCTGACACACGAAATGAAGTAGAGAGGGTGTGACGAGAATATAAGGGTCTTTTAATAAGGCCGAAGAGTCTAACGTCCACAAATCTGGCAAATATATCCGAGATCAACTAGTTAGATTCTAATTACATTGACATTTCGTTCCAAATATCTCCTAAACCATCATCTGATAAATGATTACGAAATGCAGCAATGTTGCCAGAGCACTTCATTCCCCACACTCGCCCTCCAAATAGATGTCATTATCCGGGTCCATGGACCAGCTTCTGAATACGTCTGGTAGTTTAACACTCAAAATATAATGAGAGGTAAAGCCTGTGAAACAGGGTTATTGAAACTAGGATTAAACAATTCAAAACCAAAACGCCGTCGATACGAAAGCTTTTTCAAAAGGTCATGTTGCCCCAGATGGGAAGAACTGCTCCCAGAAATAGAAGTTAAAACTCAAGGGTTTAAAAATACAATTCAACCGACGTTCTTTTAAAAAGGAGTAGAAGAGCTATACTAAAAATCAAGTATGTGGGACGTGGAACAAACACCAAAACATGTAATTAAGTTAAGGAAATTAAAAGAGTTTACTAAATCTGTCGGGGGATAAAATTTTTCAAAAAGAACCTATCCTCAAAAGCTAAAAGTGGCAACTTAAAGCGATCCCAAAAGTTTGGTTTAAAACAAGTTTAAGTAAAAGCAAAGAATAAGGGGATGTGATCCCTGGTTGTAAATATGCATGATTAAGTAAGATAGAGTTTCAAGTAATAAAAGAAACTCATCAACAAGTCGAGTGAATCCATATGGCGTCAAGATATATCACATCACAATATGTGGTAAAATCTCGATACTGGAAATTTTTGAGTAAACTCAAGTTACTTGAAAAAAAAACATCACGACAATGAATTTAAACGAAAAAGTAAACTAGTAGTCCAGTGGTAAGAACAAAGAAAAGTAAAAACTTTTTAATCTCGTTTTAAAATGTTTGAGGGAACAATGACTCGGTTTAAAAGAACGTTTCTTAAAGCAAGGGTGTAATACAGAAGAAAGTTTTGGAACAAAGAAATCATAAAGTTTTTAGGGTCACTACGGGAGTTTGGGTCACACAACTATAACAAGTAATAGGACTCCCAAGCTACCAGGAGATTCTCAAAAGGAAACCCACGATGGGTTACAAGCTCTCGATTCGAGATAAAAGTCTGTCGGACATGATAATCTAGAATTATTTCGTTCCGTAGCCCTTAAGGACTCACAAATTCATAAGAAATATTACTTGCAAACACCTTCGCAAAAATTCCTAGATGAGGTACCATGCCCTGAAAAAGGATGACCTCACTAGTCGGTCGTAACGTCACAGTTCCCTAGAGCCTTGGTCAACAAAGTTAACTCAAGGGTGAAAAACAGTGTAAAACGTTTTTCCACCAAGCAAATCATCACACAAGTTCATCCAATAACTGCGAATTCACCACAATCATTGTCTAATAACTTGTTCAGACCACCCTTTACGAGCCCTAAGCTCGTAAGTACCACCCGAATGCAAAATTCAACGGAAAACTATCTTACTAATCGTATAGCTACGGGCGACAATAATTAAGTCAAACCCCATTCTAACTTGTGGGAATGCACAATCAATCCATAAAGGATTAGAAACTAGCATTATTAAAGGCGTAATAATTGCTCAAGGAGTGGCTCTAACACCGGATATCAGGTCATATGATCATCAAGCGTCCAAAAATTTATGACGCATCCTAGAACCATGTTCTAATACCAAATTGACACGACCTAACTCGGAAAGTCTATTAATGACACGACGGTCGAGGCGTGTTGGCCAACATCTAGATGATTATGTCTAGATGACAAAGCCATTTGATAATAATTTAAACGATAAAAACAGACGAGCCATGCAGAAACCATAAATATGTCACAATAGCAACCCACGTCATCAAGTCTCATTAGTCACCTCGAGTCTCATACTCGGAATATTAACTGAGTATCCTTGCTCGGTACCACGACCACGTCAAAGCTGAGTGCCTTACAATATCATCTCATGTCCCCTAGAGCTTGGGGTACAAGTTGGCACCCTTTTAACTAGTATTACGAGTGGCGCGGGTGATTAATCACGTGGAGGTTGGTCTGTGGCCATATAGACGGGTATAGGATACTAGAGACTCCTAATTGGGTTCTATACAACTCAATCTCATTAATGCCCCAGGGAGTCGTATGCAATGAAACATGTGACACGGTACATACACTATGCTTACTTACCATAATACATCATCGCATGTCGACATAACCAGATGAGCATATTCAAACAGAAACTGTAATCATATACCACAATTATCACAAGATAAGTCATGCATGCTCAGCAATTATCAAATGTGCAAAACATTGTAAACCACACGAGTATTAAATAATGTAAAACTAGTTCTAGGGAAAGGGACCCACTCACAAACTGGTCGGGGAATCGAAATCACGTGACTTGTCCAACTGTGTATGCTCAACCTCATCTTAATCCTAAATAACCAGACCACGATATTTCTATTTGAATTCCACGTAAAATGGTAAGAAATGTTTCTTAGAACGAGTTAAACGACGTTAAAATGGGCTTAAAACGTGTTTAAACGGCTCGAAAACATCCCGACATAAGCATGCGCACATGTTGGAATATTCCCTATAATAGTCTCTCAAAATATTCCCT
This sequence comes from Prinsepia uniflora, assembly GCA_032719365.1. Classification (NCBI taxonomy): domain Eukaryota; kingdom Viridiplantae; phylum Streptophyta; class Magnoliopsida; order Rosales; family Rosaceae; genus Prinsepia; species Prinsepia uniflora. Next base: position 37,486,746 of record CM064872.1, read on the forward strand.
AGAATATTCCCTCAAAGTATTCAATGGAATATTCTGTTAATTGACCGTTAGAATTAACAGTTGACTAATGTTGACTCACGATTAACTTATGGCATTCACTGTTGACCGTCAATTGATCCTCCTCATTGGAGCTCTACCGCAGACGAAAATGAGAAACTGCTAGTGCCGCCATGCAGAGCGGCACTGGAAAACTCACCGGAAAATTGAGTTTTCTGGCAAGGTGTCAGGACCCGTCCCAATCCCCCCAGGATTAACGAGGGACGCTCTTGATCCCGTCTGACACAGAGTGTCAGACCAGGGAAAATTTGAACCTTTAGCTTGACCAGCTTCCAGAATACGCTAGGATCCGGAGGAGGTATGTGATGTCTCGGTCTCTGCTACAGTCCACATCCATAATCAGCCTGAAGGGCATTGAAAACAGAAAGACTGTGAGTGGACTAAAAGAAAAGAGTTTATAAAACATACTTCATAAAAGACCTTTATGCCCTTCAATAAAAAGCATGCATGCATAGGAAAACCATTTATCAAACCACATATGTTTTAACAACCAAATCCATACGGGCCTCTGCCCAAAACTATTTACACAAATCCATAACATAGTAAACATATGTGGGGTCTTAGCCCAAATTCATTTATTATCATAAAACACAATTTCGTAAAACCAAGAAGTCATGTTTATCCAATTCATATAACCAATCAAGTCACGGTACCTAGAGCTACGCGCGTGCTACTCGGTGTCTCAAATCCCAAATCTCCCTAGGGTCCACCCAGGTCAATGGCCGTAGATCAATAACCCTCCCTAGGGATTATAATCCATAGCCTTTCTGAGAGTAAGGAACCCAATGGGGGCGACTCCACTCAGTCAGTGCTCTGTGACTACTCCGGGGTCCACTCAGGCCAACGACCCTCCCCGGAGGAGACAACCCATATATAAGGAATGGTATACGAAAAACTATTTGAAAACATTCTCAAAACCTTTCAAAGGTTAATGCCCGGTCCCCATAAACCGTCATGAACCATAAAACCCTTTCAAGGGTTTATGCCAGTCCCCATAAACCGTCTTGAACCATAAATCCATTTATGGGTCCCCGACCTAAAATCACCATAGTAAACCATAACTGGGCCCTAAGCTCGAATTCACAAACCAACTGGGCCTCGTGCCCGATTTCGTAAACCAAATGGGCCTCGTGCTCGATTTTGTAAACCAAATAGGCCTTGTGCCCGATACGTAAGTCAACTAGGCCTCGAGCCCGATACACAAACCAATTGGGCCTCGAGCTCAGTACGTAAACCAACTGGGCCTCCAGCCCGATGCCTTGTTAAATCAAATGGACTTCAGGTCCGATAGTTCGTAAATCAAATGGGTGTCGTTCCCGGTCCATATGTCTAAATCCGAAATAGATTCAACAACCAATTGGGCCTCTGGCCCGAGAACGTAACTAAAAGGGACATCGACTCTGAGGGTTTCCAAAACAAATAGGTCTCGAACCCGAGTTTACCTTTTCAAATCCAAATCCATTTCATGAAATCATTTCTAAAACTATAAGCACGGAAAATCAATGCAAAACCGAAACCTCGATTTATGTGCAAGCATGTAAATCGCCTCTAAATGCGTGAAACTAGGTAATTCACGAATATCCAAATCAACATCATAGAATCATATTCATAAAATATATAAAACAATTATGCATGCATCACCGTTTAGAAATCAAGGTCCACTCACAGACTGTCCTTAGATGCCGCCTCAATTTGCGTGCTGTAAGCCTCACCAGGCTATTCACCCTCACCGGGACTCCCAAACCTGTCCAAATCAATCTAGAGGGTTACTAACTACCTTATTAACCTCTCATTGAAGCCCTGTAATTTTCCTGAATTTTTAAGTATTTTTAAACTCGATCCTAAAGCTTTAGATGTCCCGAATATTATCGAGACGGTGTCCGATCGACACCAAACCAGTCCCAAAATGTTCGTTACATCGAATAGATTAGAAGTCATGTTGAACACTAACTCAAACTATCCTTCACGCACCAAATAGTGTCACCCCTAACCCCTGTCGAACCGGGTTCTCTAGTTCTGTCCGGTTCAGGCGAATTGGCAAACCGAACCGGCTAGTTCTCAGCCGATATCCAGCCATTTTCGATCATGTTTCCACCTATGTTATCCTTTAATCCCCAGCAAACCTTCTGTGATTTTAAAACCAAGAAAATTGAACCAAAAACTCACCAAAAACTGATGTACAGTGATAGCGGCCTGCTCCTCCCTTCAGCCAACGTTCCCGACCACCCTTTTCCTTGGTTTCAATCCCAAAAACTCGTACGACCCCTAGCAATCATTTCCAATCGTTAAAACTGAACGATAACCAATAAAATCCGGGTTCCAACTTTGACTCAACTCATCGTCTCGGTCTTTCCCGCCACCATCCACGACGGTTGACGCCACCAACACCGTCCTCATCTCCTCCCGTCACTCTCTCAATTTAATTCTCACTCCATAAGCTTTTGGGGAGGTTTGGAGGGTTTGTAGGGAAAGGGGAGTGTTAGGGTTTTTGAAGAAAATGAACGAAGATGGTTTGCACGGGAGGGAGGAGGGAAATGTGTTTGATGAAGGTGGTAGCTGGTGATGATAGTGAACGGTGAGGATGAGAGGAAAATTTGATAGGATGAAGATGGAGGGTGGAGATGAGAGATGGGTAACATTATAAAATAACAAGATAATAATATTTTAATTAGTTAGATCCACTTTTTCAGGGAAGTGACCAATGGGATGAGTGACACTTGTCACTCATCCATGGGTCCCCCTTAAATATGTGCCCAATCAGATATTGCCATATCATCTTTGCCTCGTAATGGGTGTATAGTGCAATCAAACTTCCCGTGACCATAACTTTCCCGTTAGACTTCCGAGTTTGGCGTTTTGCCTGTCTACGGATTCGTATCGACCCGATCTACGTAACGGTCCTCGGCCCTCGGCCCTCGGACCTCCCGGGTCAAAAATCAACATTTTTCCCACGACTTGGGGCAAAACAGTCATTTTGTGTTGTCCGTCCGATTTCGCCCAAGTAATCACCGATTAACCGCGCTAATTTTTGATTAGTCACTAAAAAATCATAGCCTTAGGGAGAATACAGTGTGGACAGGGAAAAGAAGGGCCTTTAGGAGCTAAAACACACATAACCTATATCACATCTCGTAAACAATTATACATTAAATCAAGAGCATCCAATAGATATGGTTCTTTAAACATCAATGAAAATAGAAAGAGATCATGCAATTATGAACAAAGTGATGAGTGTTTGAGAGTAGAAACATGTAGATCATTTAGAAATAAAGGAAATCAAGCTCAAAGATCTCACAATGGTAGTCTCCACTGATTTTCTAAGTATGCTCAAATTCAATTGCTTTGGTTGCTTAATCACTTGATTATGGTATCGTGAAGTTCAAGTGTGAGTTCAATGTCAATGGCAATGATCCTTAGTAAGTACAAGGAATTCTCATGTTCTATACATTCATATTAACATGCTTAGGCATAAAAGCTAGCATCACAAAACAAAAAACATCAATGAATTCAAAACAAAAAACAAAAAACAGCAAGGAAATAAGGGCAGAAAATAAAAAAAAAACAGCAAGCATTTTAAAACAAAAACTGAGTTGTGTACCCCTAAACTTAAGTCCAATACCCCCAAACTTAAATGAAACTTTGTCCTCAATGTTTTGAGCATAAAAGGAAGACAAAATCATGAGTTAGAAGGTAAAAAAACGTCCATATGAAAGAGGGAACAAACCAGGGCAAAGTTGACCACCTAGGATGCTTGCGGTACAAGAGGCACTTGAGGGGCTCCAAACCTGGCCCTCCTTTAGTGGTATCTTGCCTACAACATAAATGAATTGATTAGTTCTACAAGTAGAAATCCACTTCCTACACTTTTAACATTTCAGGGAACAAGTACAATAAATATTTGAATGTATGTAAAAACTGCTTGATCCCAATAGACAAGTAAGCATAATGATCGAAGTAGGGGGGGGGGGGGGGGGGGGCTATGGACAATCCTTGGGTTGCTTGGGCCGTGGCCTTGAACCTTGGGTGGAGCTGAATGTCTCACAGGTGCATACCACCATCTTGATACTTCCTTCATCTTGCCTCCTACAAGTATCATTAAACCTGCACAAACCATTAGGCACAACATCAAATTTCTCACCAAAACACCTAAGTCGAGTAAGGAACTTAAATGGTGAAGATAAGGATAAGAAAGGCCCGGAAAAAGTAAGGATAAGAGGTGTTTGAGGAGTTGAGGCAACAAGGATAGGTGCTGGAATTTTAGGGATCTCAAGGATAGGTGCTGGAATTTCAGGGACCTCGGCCAAACCTTGGTGCAATGCTTGCGGGTTTGGTTCTATTTCCTGAACATCAAGAGCATGACCCGAGGTACATTCATTGGTGCTGTCCGTGGGTGGCAAGGGGACATACACATCATTATCCTCATCATCCCAATCGGGTTCCCAAATAAGTTTAAGTCGAAGGTGCTCTAGTTCCTTGTCCTCTAAGAGGGCTTCCCGGAGTGTTTTTTGAGATCAGGCCTCGTTTAGTGCATCCCAAAGTGTTTTTTGAGGTCGGGTAGGGCTAGGATTCAAAGGAGGAGGATTCCAAGTGTATGGTGCTAGTTCACTCCATCCGTGGTGGTATGGCTCCTTATAGGGCTGATTGTAAGGCTCAGGCATGTACATGCAATCTTGGGGATATACCCATCCGCCATGATGACTTGGAACCGAAGGAATTTTTACATAGGGCTCGTAGGCCAAACCTTGAGAAGAATAATAGCTATTCCACGATTCCATGGTACCTAGACACGTCACAAAAAAGAAAACCAAAAAAAATTATATACAAAAAAAGAAAAAGAAAAACCACTAAGTCAAAGGAATCAAATAAAATGGACACCGTTGAGGAACAAGTCCCCGACAACGGCCCCAAAAACTTGATAGAGATTTTACCAAGCACAAAAGATGTACTAGGAAAAACCTCTACGTGTAATAAACTTTGCAAGCGTACAAGACGTGTAGATAGTATAGATGCAAGCAAAGGTCTATCCCACGAAGACTTGCTCAATGATATCCAATTTGTTTTAACTCAATTGACTTAAGTGGAGTAATTAAAATGCAATGGGGGGGTTTGTTACGTTTTATGAACGAAGTAAATTAACTAATAATAAATAACTAAGTCGAGCTAGGGTTTCTATCCACCTTTACCAATTATAGTTCCGTTAGATTTCCTTGATTAGATTACTATGAATGTATCTGAATTAAGTGCCCATGCAGGGATCCAGCTAAGGTTCACCCCACACATATTATCTTCTGTTAGATTTCATGTTTAAGCATGATGTGCCCACCCTTAGACAACTATTGCCGATGGTGCGTGATAATGCATGAAACATGAAGAAGATTTAATGACACTACACTGTCCTTAGAAAAGTGATGGGCAGACCTAGGAAGTCATGAGTTTAGATTACGAATAAGATTCCCCCTCTTAAACGTGATGCTACAAATTGCAGGGTGAACACAAACATCAAGGTGATCAGTCAAGAAATTACATCGACAATTATACACAAATAAGGTAGCTAAGCTTATAAGCATAAATTGAGTTCATAAAGCGCAGTAATCCAACAAATCCAGGCATGCCTAACAATCATAATCAAGAGCTAGAAATCTAAGTAAGAACTAGCATGGCTTGGGCTTCAAGTAACCCTAGCCCTAATTACACTACTAAAACATTATTGAATTAACGAATAACATAATTAAATGCATAAGAAACATAAAACGATAAAAGAATAAATAAACACAAATACTAAAGAATAGCAAGGAGTAGGAAAAGGGGCTCAAACACTCTTCTTCTCCCAAGCCTTACGTCCTCCTTAGCATAAGCTTGAATCCGAAAGCATAAAACAATAATAAAATACGGCTAACTATGTATATAAATTGAGTATGAATATTGATAGAGTTTTGGGACCTAGGAAGGTAAATTTGGCCCCCCTACAATAAACCCTATTGCCCCTATTTATAAGAGAATAAGTAATCCTCTTAAAAATAAGAGTTTTAAATTCAATTCTATAAGGAAAAGGCTTCCTAATTAATTAAGAAATCTAATTAAAACCTTTCCTACAAGTAAAAGAATTAAAAATAAGAATACAAAAGCAAATAGGACTAAAATCCCTATACAATATGGTGGATAAATGTGGAAGGAATTTGAAATTAACCTAAAACAGGAGGAAAATCCGGAATTAAAGCTATAAAGCCTTCCTATGCAATCTTCTTTCCTTCATAACTTCTTCGTTTCAACTCCGATTTAGGTGATTCTTTCGCTCAAATTCTCATAATTCTAAGCTATATTTGATCTACACATTTCTCACAAAATATGTTATTTTCTCCAATTGCATAGAACGAAATATTAACAAAACATACGTAAAAGGGTATTAAATCATGGATAAAACACGCACAAATTATGACCTATCACAAACCAATTGGGCCTCGTGCCCGGTACGTAAACCAACTTGGCCTTCGGCCTGATGCCTTGTTAAATCAAATGGAATTCAGGTCTGAGAGTTCATAAATCAAATGGGTCTCGTGCCCAGTCCATATTTCCAAATCTGAAATCGATTCAAGAACCAATTGGGCCCCTAGCACGAGAACGTAACTAAAAGGGACTTTGAGTCCTAGGCTTTCCAAAACAAATGGGTCTCGAACCTGAGTTTACCTTTTCAAATCCAAAACCATTTCATGAAATCATTTCCAAAACTATAAGCACGGAAAATCAGTCCAAAACCGTAAACCTCGATTTACGTACAAGCACATAAATCGCCTCGAAATGCGTGAAACCAGGTAATTCACGAATATACAAATCAACATCATAGAATCATAGTCATAAAATATATAAAACATTTATGCATGCATCACAGTTTAGAAATCAAGGTCCACTCACAGACCGTCCTAAGCTGCCGCCTCGATTTGCATGCCGTAAGCCTCACCGGGCTAATCACCATCACCGGGACATCCAAACCTGTCCAAATCAATCTAGAGGGTTACCAACTATCTTATTAACCTCTCATTGAAGCACCGTAATTTTCCCAAATTTTTAAGAATTTTTAAACTCGATCCTAAACCTTCGGATGTCCCAAACATTATCGAGACGGTGTCCGATCGACACGAAACCAATCCCAAAATGTTCATTACATCAAATAGATTAAAAGTCATGTTGAACACTTCCCCAAACTACCCTCCATGCGCCCTCACGCGCCGCCCAAAAGGGCTGCGCGTGAAAGCCTCACGCCAAACAGTGTCACCCCTAACCTCTGTCGAACTGGGTTCCCTAGTTCGGTCCGGTTCAACTGAACCGACGAACCGACCTGGCCGGTTCTTAGTCGATATTTAGCCATTTTCGATCCTGTTTCCATCTATGTTATCCTCTAATCCCGGGTAACCCTTCTATGATTTTAAAACCAAGAAAACTGAACCAAAAACTCAACAGAAACTGATGTACAGTTATCGCGGCCTGCTCCTCCCTTCAGCCAACATTCCCGACCACCCTTTTCCTTGGTTTCAATCCCAAAGAAGTCGTATGATCCCTAGAAATCATTTCCAATCATTAAAACTGAACGATAACCAATAAAATCTGGGTTGCAACTTTGACTCAACTCACCGTCTCGGTCCTTCCACCCACCGTCCACGACGGTCGACGCCACCTACACCGTCCTCATCGCCTCCTGTCACTCTCTCACTTTCATTCTCACTCCATAAGCTTTTGGTGAGGTTTGGAGGGGTTGTAGGGAAAGGGGGGTGTTCAGGTTTTTGAGGAAAATGAAGGAAGATGGTTTGCAAAAGGGGGGGGGGGGGGGGGGGGGGGGGTGAAGGGAAATGTGGTGGTAGCTAGTGATGATAGTGAACGGTGAGGATTAGAGGAAAATTTGATAGGATGAAGATGGAGGGTGGAGATGATAGATGGGTAACATTATAAAATAACAAGAAAATAATATTTTAATTAGTTAGATCCTCTTTTTTGGGAAGTGACCAATGGGATGAGTGACACTTGTCACTCATCCATGGGTCCCACTTAAATATGTGCCCAATCAGATATTGCCACATTATCATTGCCTCGTAATGCGTGCATAGTACAATTAAACTTCAAGTGACCATAACTTTCTCGTTCGACGTTCGATTTCGGAGTGCCGCCTGTCGACGGATTCGTATCGACCCGATCTATGTAACGGTTCTCCACCCTCGGCCGTTGGACCTCTCAGGTCAAAAGTCAACATTTTGCACTCGACTAGGGGTACAACGGTCATTTTGAATCGTCCGTCCGATTTCGCCCAACTAATCACCGATTAACCTCGTTAATCCTTGATTAGTCACTAATCTAATCTTGGAATTCTGGACGGGTCGTTACCCAAGGCTTCCAATCTCACAAATCTTAAGTAAATTTAACATGTAAAGGGTCAAATCTATTCTTTAGGATGCTAGGAACCTAAAAACCTAACTCTTGGGCCTAGAAGATACCCAGATGATCGGAAATCTATTAGAAAGCCACTAGGCGCTGCAACTCTGACTTGGGTTGCCACCGCGAGAAATCCACGAAAGCAACATGTAGCACCACGAATATCGTCGTTAATATGAGGGGAGCTCGATGATCAAACATAGGAGTTAGGAAGCTACATGGTTCATGGGATGGTTCATTGCGAAGGTCGTAGGTCGTGTTTTTCCAATGAGGTCATCCATGTCGCATCTTCTTAGAAAATGACATCCAAGACCACGATTACTCTTCCTAGTCGTAACAAAGTCGCAAAATGAGATCAAGAGTTCAAGAATTACATGGTTTGACCCTAAACTCAATGCGTCAACGACCAGGTACAAGTCTAATCTAATAGAATCTCGAGCTCCTCCCTCGATTACCATGAAACAACTTGTAATTAACAAAATTAACAGTCATAAATCCTCGATGTAGGGCATTGATGATTGAAGAGCCTAAACTCCACTGAGGGGCTCTGGGCTCCGTCGAGTCTCTACCATGATAATTGAAGGGCATTGATGCTGGGGTTTGTGGATGTCTAATCGCGGAAAGCAGGGGAAGAAAAAAAAAGGTGGGAGAAGCAATGGTGATGTCTATTAATAGGGGATAAGGGGATGGTTGCTGGTGGTAGTAACAGTCTCGGTGGATGCCCACTCAAAAACCTACTCCCTTAGTCTGTTTCGAGAGTGAAGCTGGAAGGGAAGAAAGTTAATATGTCATAAGTGGGTTCGTCATAGAAGATATCAACATAACTGGTTTTGAACTTGGGCAAACCAATTTCTAAATGTCCCAAATACACACCATTGGGTGGATTTTGGGCCTTGGCTTCCAAAAATACAAAACTACTTAACAAGTTTCATCCTATATTTAAGGCTTGGACTTCAACCAACCACTCACAATCGCACCTGGTAATAACCTTATGGGCTTGGGTCACACTAAGAGTTGATATGTCCAATTTGGGATTATGTAGCAGTGGATTGTAGGGTTGGGCCACCAAAATAGTAATTGGCAAGGCCCATCCCAAATAAAGAGTCCAACACAAGACCGAATAGAACCGAGTTGGGCATATGAAGGTAAACTGGAAATTTCTAAGTTTTCAATTATTTAATTTTTGATATGGGATGTATCAAAACATGCTTATGAAGTTATGAAACCTGTGTTTTGGACTAGGGCCCAATATTTGGGATTATGTAGCAGTGGATTGCAGGGTTGGGCAGCCAAAATAGTAATTCGCAAGGCCTAGCCCAAATAAAGAGTCCAACACAAGACCGAATGGAACTGAGTTGGGCATATGAAGGTAAACTGGAAATTTCTAACTTTTCAATTTTTGATACGGGATGTATCAAAACATGCTTACGAAGTTATGAAACCTGTGTCGAACCTGATGTGAAATAACTATATTTCTGCATATTTTCCCCCTAAAAACTTTGTACTTCCACAGACTTAAGTAGTTATGTCTATTTATATGTTTATTGTAGTGGTATGAGTGTTCGGTGGCCTAGGACCAAAACCCATTAAAACAATAACATACTAGAACCTGGAGGGAGAAATAACTCATGGAAGGAAGTGGAGAACTAAGGGAAGGAGAAAGAAAGAAAAAGAGAGGAAATGAAGAAAGGAAAGAGGGAAACTAGGGAGAGAAGGTGGAAACCGTGACGAAACTTGTGAAACGCGAGAAGCCGTACTTCGAGTTTTCTATGTTCTGAGCTGGAGACCATGGAAACAGGAATCGTAGTACCTTCGTGGAAGTTCCACAATTAGCTTGAGACAAGGAGAAGGAAGTTTAGACACAGGTAATTTCGTTTCGATCGTAGAAAAGCCATGACCGAGTGCTCCAGCAATCAGACCATGATTTCAGGTAAGTATTTCCTCGTTTTGATATTACGGAGCCCTTCCTTAGGTTGATTACACACGAGTAGACTACTGGAATGACCTATTTGGACGTAAAATGACTGAAGTACGGTCGGGTCACCATCGAGAGTAGGTTGACTCGAGAACCAGACAAACGAATCTGGAAGATGACTTTGTGCCTAACGCGTGACCACCAAGTAGGCAAGTGCCACGGTGCCCGTGGTGGTGGTCAACATGAAAGTTGGTCAGTTTTCAATTCTGAGTAAAATGATGAAATTTTCAAGTGAATGGGATACCAATAGGATATAATTTTAGTTATCTAATTTTATATGTTGTATATTCTAATCCAAATTAATAGGGAAAATTGGGTAAAATTGGATTATTTCAATGCTTAGGAATGCTAAATGGTTTTCAAGAGAAGTTTAATGAATAATAAAAGTGAGGGACGTGTGAAAGAGAAAGTTTTCATTATTAAGATATTGTTATACGAAGACTTTTGTTTTAAGTTGTTATACGATGAAGACTTACACTTGTAATGGAATATTTGTGTAAGTTGAACCTCAAATGAGTTTGGGTTTGTGTATAATTTGGTGTGCACACTTGTTATTTGAATAACTTGGTCTTACAAATGTCCTATGATGAACAGAATAGTTAGAGAAGTATAAGAAGTTGGATTATACAAAAATAAGTGTTTTAAACTATATGTTTTACTTAAGATTAATTATACATCTTGTTTGAGAATGTATGAAAATCTATTCTTGATAATCTCTGCCATAAATGATATTAATTGTGAACTTTCTCTGAATTATGTGAAACATTTTTATTTGATGAATTATGGATTTATATGATATATTATGATATATTTGATTGGTTAGGAATTCATGTAACAATTAATAACGCAAAATATATTGTGGTTAAGTCTAATTATGCTAAATTAAGGCATGAAAGGGAATTAAAATAATGTTGATGCAGAAATCGTCAGGTCTTGTAAAATTCCTTTTTGATCCCTACACACAAAAACGAAAATCAAACGGGGTTAAGGTTGAATCCCGGAGGGGTGGTTCAATAGTAAAAGCTCCAATGCTTAAGTCAGTTTTCTGAGAGAGAATAATCTGACAGAGTGTTTGCAGAAGTTTTTTATTAACTTTAGAAGTGAGATGAGGTCTTTTATTTATAGTGAAGCCTTGAGAGTCACCGGAGTGTCTGATTGGTTGAAGGAGAAAGTATAAAATAAATGATTGTACCGAGTGTAATCACTTATTTATTAATAAATAAATAATTCGATGGGAAGTTATTTATTATCGGCAATGATCTGATTAATTAATATATTTAGCTGGTAAATATATTGAATTAATGCAGAGATCGTAACATGTCGATGTCAATTTTACCAAGGGTAATATTGTCATTATGGGAATTGTTGGCCACGTGGCAGCTCCAGAATATTCCGGTAATTTATGGTTCCACAAATGCCCCCACATCGCTTAGGAATTCTAGGAATCCTAAGAGATGTAATTTCCTTGTGGTTCCAGTAAACTACGTCTTAATATTTTTTGTGGGAGTAGGATTTTTCTTTCCCAGATGTGGTTGGAGATTGACTTTGATTTTCTCCCAAAAAGAATTCTCTGAGCTTGTTATCCTATTTTGAGTTGAGTTTGTGAGCCCGATTAACTATTAGGGTTTACTTAATTTTCTTTATTTAAATGAGAGCATGTGGCTCTTACTTTATAAAGAAAAAATAAACCCTAGTACTACTTTATTGTTGAGGGAGGCAGGCTGGCAACATTAATCTGTTGTGGTGGAGAATTTCGGCACATTAGGTTGTGAAGGTAAGAGTCTCTTAATTTTTTGTAGCCTCTGTTTTGATGTTTACAGACTGAGCTCGTCAAATAGAGAGGAAGGAGAAATTTAATTCTGCAAAGTAGTCCCTGGAACGGGTAGAATGGCTGACTTTGACGGGGTTGGCCCATGAGTCCACGTGGGCAGGGCTCTGGTGCTTGCTCCATACGCGCGCTGAAGTGCGGCTGTCCGAGTGGGAGTACGAGAAGAAACAGGTCAGTTGGAAGGTGTGAAAGGTTGGATGGCTGATATCGGCCTTTTTTTTTGGGAAAATTTGATTGTTGCCGCGCCGTATGCAACATGCATACTAACCTTTTTTTGCTTTTTCTTTTGTTTGACAAAAGCTTTTAGCTTTTGAATGTAATATATATATATAATAACATATATTAAATATTTATATATTTTAATATATATAATAAATGAATATATATTCTTTTGTTCAGTTTCGATCTTTTGCAGATTCTGATAGGTCTGGATGTCGGAATGCAACGATTCAAGAGGTGGTGCACTCTACTCTCCGAGACGATCGTTTCATGATGCATGAAGGCATACTTTTGGTGGGGGTCTCGAAGAACTCATTTTTATGGAGCAACCATCGTAAGACCATCTGGTGGCGTATCCGAAACTTGTTGTAGCTTCTATCTTCAAGAGATGTTGGACTTGACATCAAGACGCTCCTCTACTTGACTCACTTGTGGTGGTTTGAGGATAGAAGAGTTTGACACATTGGTGAACTTGTTATCTTCAAGTGCTGGTGGAGTCAGCATCAAGACCTTCAACGGGTGAGGCACGAAGTTCCATGACTTGAAGTGTGACGAGTCACAAGGCGATGGAAACTCCAACTTCAGGGCGAGGCACGCTACACTGCAGTGAGGGTCATGCTATAGTGCAAGGCGAGGTACAGCAGAGCGCAGTGCAAGGTGCAGTAGAGTACAAGACGCGAGATGCAGCAGACTTCAAGGCGAAGTGCAACAGAGTGCAAGGCGAGGCATGGCGCAACCACAAGACAAGGTGCATCAGAGTGCCAGGCGAGGTGCAGTAGAGTGCAAGGCGAGGAGTGCTGCAAGTGTGAGGCGAGGAGTCCCATCACTTGGAGTTTGATGTGTCACAACCCAGCAGAGTGCAAGACGAGGTGCAGCAGAGTGCCAGGCGAGGTGCAACAGAGTTCAAGGCAAGGAATGCTGCAAGACGTGTCACAACCTAGTATGAGGCTTGTTCCAGCTGCAAGGCAATGTGTGTTGTAGGTACAAGGCGAGGTATGCTTCATCTTCAAAGCAAGACTACTCATGACGTGAGGCGAAGTGCATGTGGTGCCATGAAGTAACTGAAGCTTTCCAAGGAGTTGCTTTGGATGACAGATGGGCTTCCAGAGACTTGATCTTCAAGGCCTTACTGAGAACAAAATAGGGTGGTAACAGGACGGAGCATAGAATGGAGGATCGATCATGCCCCCTGCAAAGCTCGAGACGTCGTACATCATCGCCTAATTGAAGGAAAAGAGTTTGGAGATGTCATCATCTAGACACTGAAGCTATGCGGCGTGAAGACATATGACTCCAAACCATTGTTTCATCTTGGAGTTGAAAGCCAAGCTGCTTTGTAGTCGTCGTCGAGTCAAGTAGTGGTGGAGTCGCTTTTGTGAAGCCAACTATTTCATGTAGGCGATGTTGAGGAGGTTTCCCCCATTGTTTGAAGAAGTTCATGGACGATGTGTCACTGGAAGTCCACGATGGGATGATTGAAGGACTCCAAGGCTTGCTCATGGGTTGACAGAGAGACTCTGAGGTCGTGTCGTTCCTAATGATGAGCTTCATGATCCTTCTTGGCTCGTAGCTTGATCTTAGCATTGAATACATGTTTAAGCATTCAACTTGTGAATTGCTAACTTCTTTAATTTTAATTAATAGAAGCCTTCCAATTTTTTTTTGAGTGTTTTGTGATTTTCGGCAGATTTGACCTTTGTGTAGTAATTTTGGTACTTTTACTACGTTTTATCTTCGAATTGAGTACCGTTGGTGGGGTTGGAAAGCTGAGCTCCATACCCTTCTACTGCCACCAAGCTTGTTCCAAGAACATCTGATTTGAGCCTTGTAGGATTGGTCGAATCTTGTGCTCGTGCGCTGGTTCATGCAGTTGACCTTTGTGTGCAAAATGTTCGCAGGGAACTCGTCATAGTTTGGAATTGAGTGAGATCAATGGAGTTGGAAAGCTAATTTCGATAGCTTTCTATATCCATCAACCTCATGTAAGGGTAATCAAAATTCAGTGGTCTATGACTGAATGAATCTCGTACTCGTGCGCTGGTACATGCAGTTGACCTTTGTGTACAAAAATATTCGCTGGGAGCTCTTCACAACTCATAATTGAGTGACATCAGGGTGACAAGAATTCAGTGGTCTATGACTGAATGAATCTCGTACTCGTGCGCTGGTACGTGTAGTTGACCTTCCTGTACAAAAACGTTCGCTGGGAACTCGTCACAACTCGGAATTGAGTAAGGTCAACGATGTTGGAAAGCTGAAATCCTTATCTTTTTCAGACCATCAAGCTCATGTCAGGGTGAGCAAAATTAAACGATCTATTATCAAATGAATCTCAATCCCGTGCACTGAAATGCAGAATTGGACTTCGCATGTTAAAACATTTATCCATTGTTTGTCATGGCCTGGTGGTTGCCCCTCTTGGTGGGGTTGGAAGCATTTTGTTTTAGTAGCTTTCTGACTCCAACAAGTCAAGTTCTTGGATTGTTTCATGTACCTCGCTAGGACGAGCCTTGAGCGCTTAGCGTGGCGAAGTCGTGGTGTGGTCCGTATGATGAAGACTTGTTGTTCTTTGCGTGGAAAAAACATTGAGTTCTTCTCATGGTGAAGGCTTGGAGTGCTTCGCATGGCGAAGGCTTGGAGTGCTTCCCATGGCGAAGGATTGGAGTGCTTCGCAGGGCGAAGACTTAGAGTGCTTCGCGTGAGGAAGGCCTAGAGTGCTTCACATGTCGAAGGCTTGGAGTGCTTTGCATGGAGAATTCTTGGAGTACTTCGCAAGGTGAGGACTTAGAGTGCTTCGCATGGGGCTTGGAGTGCTTCGCATGGTGAAGGCTTTGAGTGCTTCACATGGTGAAGGCTTGGAGTGCTTCGCATGGCGAAGTCTTGGAGTGCTTCGCATGGCGAAGGCTTGGAGTACTTTGCATGGCGAAGGCTTGGAGTGCTTTGCGTGGAAAAGGCTTGAAGTGCTTTGCATGACGAAGGCTTAAAGTGCTTCACATGGCAAAGGCTTGGAGTGCTTCGTATGGCGAAGACTCAGGTGCTTTGCATCGCAAAGGCTTGGAGTGCTTCACGTGGCAAAGACTTGGGGTGCTTCGTGGGGCCAAGGCTTGGAGTGCTTTTCATGGCGAAAGCTTAGAGTGCTTTGCATGGCGAAGGCTTAGAGTGCTTCGCATGGCGAAGGCTTAGAGTGCTTTGCAGGACAAAGGCTTAGAGTGCTTCGCATGTCGAAGGCTTAGGTGCTTTGCGTGGGAAAGTCTTAGAGTGCTTCGCGTGATGAAGGCTTTGAAGTGTTTCTGGTGGCTAAGTGTAACAACCCGTTCCGAGACTTGGGATTAGTAGAGTGTTTAAGGTGTGATTAGTAAGGTTAATCAGGGGTTAGGTGGTCCCGAGGGGTCCGGGAACTTAGAATGACGATTTTTCCCCTGGGTTGGGCAGAAATGTTGACTTTTATTTCGGGTGGTCAATTGGGGATTTACCAGTGACCAGGACGTAGTTTAGGACGTCATGAACCTGTAGACATGTTGTATGTTTGATTCCGACATCCGAGGAGGAAGTTGTGATGGTCGGAAGGTCGAGGGTATTATCGTAATTTTGATAAAGTAGGGAGAATAGTTGACTTTTTGATTAATCGAGTTTTGGTAGGTTGACCTAGGATGGTTAGATAGTTCTTGTCGTCCTGAGTTCGATGACAGGCGGCACGTGTTCATCGGACTTACGAGGTGAGAGTTACGGGTCTAGGAAGTTTCAGTAAAACCGTAAAATGAGTAAAACAGGAGGGTATTTTGGTCATTGTGGCACCTTGGGATTTGTGCACAGAGGAAAGGAATGGACGGCTGGGATTAGGCCAGGTGGGAGTGTGTGGATGGGATTGTGACACATGGCAATTGTGTAGTGGGTTCTGGGGGGTTCTTCTGTGCGTACACGGTCCCAAATAATTGGGGTGCACTCGTGCAACCGTGCAGTCCTTCGATACACAGAGAAACAGAGTGAGAGCTTGAGGGGAAATCGACCGATCTGGGTGCAAGGGTGAGTGACTGGTGAGTTGTGAGAGTGACAGTGAAGCAAGGAGGAGCTGCTGGTCGTGTTTTGGCAGTGCAATTGTGCACGGCGGCACGGCGGAGGTGAGGAGAAGAATTGGGGGAAACAGGGAGGCCGTGAACGTTTGGTGGTGGCTACGCCGTGAGGCGGTTCAAATCAAGACAAGGAGAGGCTGAGGAGGTTGCAGGGAGCCCAACGGCCACCGTGGTAGGCGGCAGTGCGCACGGCGGAGCTGCAATCGAAGGGTAAGTCTTCCTGCTCTGTTTTCCCGTGGAATTTCATTTGGGAAGTCGTGACTCTGGGCTGAGAGTCGAGAGGATTGGAGGTTAGGGTAGTGATCAGGAAGGTCCTAGGTGTCGATTTGGGTGGTCGCCGTGACGGGGCCGTACGCGGCGGAGCTCAGTCGAAGAGGGGTTTCTTTTACCCTGTTTCGGCAGTGAACTTCGAACGGTAAGTCGACGAGTTTGGGGGTGAGTCGACGGTATAGGAAGGTTGGTCTGGGTTCAGTGAGGTTCAGGGAAGCGTTTGGTGAAGCCACCGTGAAGGGTGGTGAGCTGGGTGGTCAGATCGTGAAACAGAGTTTTGGGGAGGTTTGATTTCGAGCTTGAGACGACGGGTAGGAGGCTGTGTCGAGGTGATTGGAGGATGGGGATGCTTAGAGTAAGGTTGGACGAAGCTTTAGGTGAAGAAAGGAAAGGAAATCGTGCAGGCACGGCGGAGAACCGTTGACGCCGGTTCAAGCTGTAGCCTACTGTGCTGAACCGGGTCGACGTGAGGTTGAAGGTGCACTGTAGCTGGCGCGTGGGGCCACGCGCAGCCACTTTGGACGGCGCGTGGAGGCGCGTGCGGCGGTTCTGGGAGAAATGGTCAACATAGTTTTTGGTCTAGGAGTTGTTGTGAGTTCAATGGAATTGGTTTCGAGTCAATCGGAAGTCGTTTGAGTGTAGTTCCGCGAGGGTGAATGTGTAGGGTCCCAGGGTTTTAAGTCTTTGGTCCGGGGATTTTTGAGGGCATTTAGGTGAGTGTTCGTAGACGTACTAGTAACGTACTTTGACGGTGTTTGACAGGAACGGGATTTCCCGAGGAAGCCGAGGAACGGGCTGGACGTTCGGGACGCGAGTAGGGCTCAGTACTGTGAGTGGACCCTTTTCTTAAACTCGAGCATGCATAACTGTTTTTATATACGTATTTTATGGTTTTACTTATGAATCTATGTTTATTGAATATGAAATGATGATTTTATGTGTTTGCACGTTTTTCGAGAAAAAGACGGTTTTGGCACGGTTTTCGAGAAAATGTTGGTTTTCGAATTTTGATGACACATTTGGGGATTTCCACCGATAAAGGTTTTCTATTAATGATATATGGGTTATGAAATATGATTTGTGATTACATGGGGTTTTGGTATGAAAATGGATATTTTCCGGATTTGGGTTCGGAATGACGGTTCTGGATGCCGGGAGAGCATCGGACCAGTGATTTCGGATTCGGGTTTGGATGAGGATTTGGTAAATGGTTTTCAAATGGTTTTGGGATTGGATTTGCTGGATCTGGATATTGGGTTTAAAGACCCGGATATATGTGACGGGGGACCGGCCGGATTGGGTTTAAAGACCCGGATTGAGTTTAAAGACTCGGGAGTTTAAAGACTCGGATATATATTGATTTCCCCCGTAGGCCTTGAGTTTAAAGACTCGGGAGTTTAAAGACTCGGATATGATTAAGGCCTGGATTGAGTTTAAAGACTCGGGAGTTTAAAGACTCGGATAGGTCCAGCAGGTTTGATCGGGAAAATGATGATTTGATGTTTATGGTTTTTAATACGGTTTCTGATACTCATGCTGTGGTTTCTTAAGATATTTTATAGTGTTTCTATTTCTTATGATGTTTCAGAATGAACTGTTGGTTATGCGTGTGGTTTCAAAACGGAGGGTTTAACTCGGTTTTCTTATAAAATGGTTTTTTTTTTGAACTTTTGTATTTTCTGGTCCACTCACATTTTCTGGTTTAAATTGCCCTCCAGGTTGTGGAGCTAGCGCGGGGTCTTGACGTCGAGGCAGAGTCTGAGGCATAGAAGCGACGTGAGGGATCCTAGAAGAGTTTAAAGGCTTCTGTGTGCGTGTACTTTCTCGGTTTTTATTTTCCTTGTAATGTAGTGCTATGCTCTGTAAACGATAAGGATTTTGGGATATTTTATAATTACTCCTGCGTTTGACTGGGGTCGAGTGAGTGTTCCTTAGGTGTTGTGTCGGGGAGTCAGACGGGAGCGGGATTTACCTCGGGTTTCGGGGTGAAACCGGGGTGGGTCCTGACACTAAGACCTAGTGCTTTCTAAACAAAAGCGTAGGAGATAAGACAATTTCATTGAACGTTGAAACGAAACTTCTTTAATCTTATTGAAAGATGCTATGTGAGCAAAGTAGGCATTGACCCCAATTTTAACCACAAAATTTGTGTCTTTGATGATGACTTGGTCACTGATTTAGTTTCTTGGTTGTTCCCTGCAACTCGAACTCGGCAATGATGGTGTCCACGCAAATCATCTTTTGTGGTTCCTGGGGGTCTTTGTTTCCGAGATGATCCGTTGCCTTTTTTCTGACGTACTCGATGCAGTGTACTTCCTTCAAGAGATCCCAGAGGTATATTTCGAAAATCTGAAAGGAGCTTATGTTGTGCCCATAGCAATTGTGATAGGCACACCATTTTTTCTTGTCGACCCTCTCCTGGTCGCCTTTAACGGGAGCTGGTCTTTCGAACCACGACTTTTCCTTTATCTGATTGTATATTTGGAGGAAAGGCACCGAAGACTGTGTATTTGGCTTTGCACCCGTAAACGTGTTGGATGACGAGTTTCCTTTGCGCTTGGCTTTCTCGACTGATTTTCCGCGGTGGGTATCATCCTTTGGTTGCGCAAACGCCTTGTGGGATGTCCATCTTCCTCGACGTGGTTGGCGACATGTGTGGTGTTTTTCTCGTCCTCCCAGCATGCGTGTCGCTCTACCAGGAACAATATATTGGTGAGACTTTGGGCGTTGCTTATGACGATGTCTCCGTAGAGCTGGTCTCCAACGGTAGGCCTTGCTTAAATGCCATGGCTGCGACGAGATCGGTGCAACCAACGATGCGGGACTTCTCCTCGCAATACCTCCGGATGTATTTCCGCAAGGTTTCCATAGACCTCTTTCGGATGGTGAAGAGGTGGTCATCCTTGACTTGACGGTGCGAAGCTGCAAGTACTCCTTCATGAAAGCTAGGGCCAACTCTTCAAAGGAAGTGATTGATCTCCGGGGGAGATGGTTGAACCATGTCGTCACCTGACCTTGCAATGAGGCTTTGAAAACTTTGTACATGAGCGCGTCATTGTGCATGTGAGGTACCATGAACCCCCGATAGTAATTGATGTGCTTTACTGGATCAGAGGTTCCTTTGTACTGATTAAAGGTTGGTGTTAAAAATCGCTACCGGGATGGCTCCTCCTCAATGTCCCTCACAAACGGTGAAGATGATGACGTCTCAATTTGGCGCCAAAGGTCATCCTCCAAGTCTCAATCACGTTGAACTCCCTAGAGGTGTCGATCTAGCATCCTTCGGACTTTTTCAGCTTGCAATGGTCCTTCGTGACGGGGGTTCCCACACCTGGTCAAATGGCGTCGACTCCCTCGAGTTGCAGCGAGCTTTGCTCTCGAGCGTACTGGCAAGTAATTCTCGTCTTCCTCGCTGTGGTCATCCGTGCTTTTAGAGTCATGGCGGATTCGTCCATTCGAGTGGGTGCGTGACACATGGGAGATTGTTTGTTGTCGTTGGCTGTCGCGTGGGTACTCAACGAGTGAAAGTGCTCCGGGGAGTCCTCCCAGTCGCTTTCGTCTCGGAGGCCTCGACCGGTCTTGGTCTTTTGCTATGGAGGTGCAACTTACTTTCCTTGAGTCACTCAGCGATGTGTCCGGGACATTTTCTGGCACCGAACATGCTCTTTTCCGGTGCGTCTTGGGGCGTCCCCCGGTGCCTCGTGAGGTTCATTGTATTTCTTGGAGGTTCTGGATGTCCCGATGTCCCCCAAGAGCTGTTGCAAAAACTCCGATTAGGCCCGAACTTGGTTGCTCAGTTGCTCGACCTGTTGTGTCAGTCCAAGTCGCGGAGATGACCCCCTAGGTACTTGCTCGTGGCGAGTAGCATGTCTAGGAGCACGTCTTGCGCCTTCAGATAGATGCGATGAACCATGTCTCCCTAGTACCTGGGTATTGGCCTGCGGGTTGCACAGGGCGTCCAAGCGCCTCCTTCGGTCCAAGTCGGCAGGGAGCTGATCTGGAACTCTTAGAGACGTTTCTCCTGCCATTAGCCCGTCTGTTTGTTGAAAAAACCTTGTGTCTGCCCTTGTCGCATGTGAGGGGTTCACAGTAGCAAAAGCCATGAGGAACATTCCAAAACTGAACGTAGGTATCAAATCCGGCCTTCCGAACTGTAGGTGAATTGATGTGTGGCGCATGCCATGCAGAAGATGGGAAAATGGTTCTTCTAGAATTTCTAGGAGGGGTTCGCTAGTGGCAGCGATCACAGCAGCAGATGTGGCAGCCTCGGTGACTCATGTGGATCGGCGTGTTCTGGCCATGTGAAGAACTGTAAGTGTCGAAAGTGTGATGATGGAGTTTTTCAAGGAAAAACTAAAGAGCAAGCTTTGAGTATTTCTTAAATCGGCTCTCAATGAAAGCACTAGTTGTTGATGCATAAATTGTTTGGCCTTGTAAAATTCCTTCTCGATCCCTACACATAAAAACGAAAATCAAACGTGGTTAAGGTTGAATCCCGGGGGGAGGGGGGTGGTTCAACTGTAAACGCTCTGATACTTAAGTCAGTTTTCTGAAAGAGAATAATCTGACATAATGTTTGCAGAAGATTTTATTACCTTTAGGAGTGAGATGAGATCTTCTATTTATAGTGAAGCCTTAATAGTCACCGGAGCGTCTGAATGGTTGAAGGAGAAAGTATTAAATATGTGATTGTACTGAGTGTAATCACTTATTTATTAATGAATAAATAATTCAATGGGAAGTTATTTATTATCGACATTGATCTGATTAATTAATATATTTAGCTAGTAAATATATTGAATTAATGCTGAGATCATAACATGTTGATGTCAATTTTACCAAGGGTAATATTGTCATTACGGGAATTGTTGGCTACGTGGCAGCTCCAGAATATTCTGGTAATTTATGGTTCCACAAATAATAACTTATGTTTCTTGACGGGGCTAGTGGGTCGGATGTGAGCGTTATTCTGCAAAGAATGAAAGTTATTTGGTCATGTATTCAATGAAAAAAAATATATATGAAATCCCTTGTCTGACACGAATTGTCAGATAAGAGCAGGATCGGCTTGATTTTTCAATTAAATCTAGGAAGGGTCCTGTTATCAGCTGACTCATTCCTCCTTGTGTTGTCCACATATGTGGACTTTGTTGACATTACATAAACTAACTCCAATCGTCGTCCCTTCATTGTTGGCATTCCTGAGATTTTGAGATTTCGATACACCTTCATATCTTGTGGACCAAACAATATATAGTGGCCTGATGATGTCAACCACGCCAGTGAAAGAAAATTTCTCTTTATAATTGGGACATGGTAGACATCTTTAAGCAGCACTTATTTAGGACTATGTGGAGGCACCACTACTGAGTTACCAATATAAGCTATTGGTAACCTTGAGTTATTAGCTTCTAAACGACCTACCTTGCACTCAATTTCATTTTGTAACAAATGCTTATCACCAATCATTTTATTTGTAAAGTCTGAATAAACAATCCATTCATTCTCATAGTCAATTTGTTCAGACATTGTTACCTTGCGAGCTAATTCTTCTTCTTCCATTGCAAAGGATGCTTTAGCATCCCAATCATCTTGTATCCTCTCTTTGAGTTGGAAATAACAGCGTTACTCTGTGTGGCCTTTTTATTGGACCAACAATCTTTTACTATATGCACACCATCAAACCATTTATATTGCTTGAATTGACTATTGTTGTCACAATTCGTTGGAGCTCCCCTAGGCCGAGAGCTTCCTCCTTTTCTTAGCCTTTTCGCTTGTGACCATATCTTTTAAATTGACCATGGTTGTTTTTCTTTAAGTTGGCTTTGCTTTTGCTGGTGTGGAGCACTTTTTCCTAGCCATTGAGTGAGACCTCACCCATTTGCTTTGCCATCGCTTCTTGGCCAGCTAGTAAATTTTTTAACTTAACAAGTGACGGTTGGGTCGACCATCCTTGCTTTTCCTGCTTGTATAGCAGCTAGTAAATATTGAGCAATCGTCGTATCACGTTTTGAAATCGATAATAGGTCGTTCTCAAGAAGCTATAGTGTTATGTCATTTTTATTTGAAAAGAGTGCCCCAAAGGTGTCACATGCTTCTTTTAGTGTTTCTTCTTTTCTTATGTGCTCTAGCATTTCTTCATCAACTATAGTTTTAAGGACAAACATTGCATTACCTACTTTGATCTTCCATTTATGAAAAAATGCAATTTTCGTCTTCTTCTAGCAGCGTAACGTCATTACATACAACCAATGACCTTCCAAATATCTTGGCATCGTCAGTAAGACTCCATGCATGTCGCCCATGTGTTGAATTTTGATTGTTCAGTTTCTTAATTCCTCCAACTACATGAAGGTCAGCCATCGTGTCAGAAAGTCTTTGATAACAACGAACAAGTTTGATTAAAAATACAAACTGTAAAGTATGAATTACTCACAACTCAAGGAAGCTCCAGAAAATAAATCGACCCTTAACCTTTTTTGACAGAACCCATCCCGATTATCCCTCGATAATCGCGAAAGATCCTGCTCCCGTCTGACTATAACCGTAAAATAGCAAAAGTAGTTCAGATATATATATAGATACACAACACAACAAACAACACACATAGTCAGACCAGGGATAGTTACGTCTTTGAGACCATTGACTATCTCAGTTGTCAACCGGTTTACAGAGCATAAGAAATATTTATAAACAAAGATCAAAATCCTACGCGGTCAGATACTTGAGTACGCAACGGTCTGCTTATTCTTCTGCCTCGATATGAGCCTCAGTACCTGTACACGGGCCTGGAGGGTACAAAAAAACATGAAAGGTGTGAGTGGACAAAAATAAAGGTTTAGAAATACATTGATTTATCAAAACTAGTCTTACCCTCCAGTTTTGTAAACATGCATGCATATCACATAAAATATGAGTCATAGAAATCAAAGGTAAAATAAAACAGCCAATCCAATTTAAAATCAATCAAGATACCACCATCCTCAACATCCAATCTCAGTATCCAATAACCCGTCACGATATCAAAGCAACGCGTGCAACTCGGGTATCTCACGTCCGAGTAACTCCCCAGGATCAACGACGTATGGGGTGATATCATCTCCAGGATCAACGACGTCTCGAGGATATCATCATAATCTCACACTCCTGTGACTGAGCCTCCCCTCGGAGATACTCATCTCCAGGTAGTGGATCGTGACTACTCCAAGATATACGACGTTTGGAGGAGAGACCATCAAATCACAGAGGATGTTACCAATAGCCAATATTCTCATTTCAAAAACCATCTAAATCTCAAAGTCAAATCAATAGTTCAATAGGGCCTCTGCCCGAAAGATAGCGTTTCCAAAGCACAAGTAAATTCCATAAATCCATGTCTAACATATCATTTATAATTCAATTTCATCAATGGAATCACATAACTTCAATTCTGAGTTAAAAGCCATCTCAAATCTTAGGCCATCGCCCCAAATCACAATTTTATGGTTTTCTCGAAAATCGCGCCCAAAAGCAATATAAAATAATATAATATTTCCAAAATTCGGAAATCATCATATCGCATCATCAATCATAGCAAATCAATTTAAATCATATCATAAGCATTTAAAAGCAGTTAAAACATATATGCATGCATTTAGGGTAGAAAACAAAAGTCCACTCACACACCGTCCAGATTGCTCGGATTCGAGCTGTTCGTTCTCGTCTGATGTCCCGAGAATATTTCGGCCTGTCAAACATGTAATAGAGGGTTACTAGAGTATCATATAATCTCGTGTACGAATTTCCCAATCGTCGGAATAAAATAATATTATTTAAACGTAACCTATACGCTTCAGATACGCAAAACTATCCTCAATTTATATCCGATTGACCCGAAACTAACGCCAATAGGTCCGTATCATCGAGAACATCAAAAAGTATGTTGAACCCATCTTCAAATTCCCGGTCACGCGCCGCCGCAAGCGGCTGCGCGTGGCTGCCACGCGCCGTGAACAGTGGCTGCTACAGTTCTCTCTCGCCCGTTTCTCTGGTAAACGGGTCGTGCACCCGCGATCAGACCCGATTCGGTTTCTACCAATTTGAACCCAATTCCTTCCGTTCTTTCACTCATTAGCATCAACTCAATATGAATTAAGGATCTATGAACTCAATTTCGTGAAACAAGGTCCTAAATCCCTCGACTCGACCTCGAAACCCGACGGGTCCTAACTCGGGTTCTACCCCAAAATCGACTTATATCATTCAATTGATTATACCAGAAGCATCTAACCTTCATTCTAAGTACGAAATTGGAATCAATTTCACAAATCATTACCTCCAATTAATCGAACGCAAGCTCAAATTTTCAGAACCGTTGCAGAGCCTGTTCGACACCAATTCACCTCCAATTTTCGTTCCAGTTGATTGAGTTCGAGTCGTCTAGTTCCCAGTAGATGAAATATCACCTCAATTTTGATTGAAATCGTCTCAAAAATTAAAATCGAATTTGGGTCCTTCAATGGTTGTTACGGGTATGCCCAGTATGATTCTAGCTAGGTTCTCTTGTTTTCCTCTCATTTTTTCTCTCCAAATTGTCCCTAATCTCTCACTCAATTGCACTTGATTCCACTGAAAATCGATCAAGATGAAGGGAGGATGTTCTCTGTTTTGTTCTTAGTCGAGTACAGTACAAAGCAATGGATTAAGTTGATTAATGGTATTTAGTTAAGTTAAGAAACAGTTAAGCATCCATGTGCCACTAATTTGTTTCTCAACATAGGCAGATGTCCACAGCTAGTGTAAAAGGTGGTGAATCAGCAATTAAATGGATGAATCAGCCCTCACACCGTTTAACTTAAAACATTTACATAAAATTACCATTTTACCCTTGAGATCACAAATGACCATTTTGCCACTACACTTCACAACCCCGTAACTTCTTCATCCGAACTCCGTTTTCGACGTGTCATCTGTCTACGGATTCAGCATTCCGAGACCTACACAATGGCACTAGAAAAATGTACAAAAAGTATGCCAAACAAAAGTCAACTTGTAGCCATGTCCCTCCAAGGGTAAAAATGTCATTTTCACATTATTTTAATATTTTACAGTTTTTGAAATTTTCGGGGCGTTACAACCTTCCCCCCTTAGGAAATTTTGTCCCCGAAATTTCACGGAAACAAGTACGGATACTGTTCTCGCATCTGGGTTTCGGGTTCCCAGGTAGCCTCTTCTACATTCTGATTTCGCCAAAGCACTTTCACTAGAGGAATTGTCTTTCGGCGGAGTACCTTATCCTTTCGATCCAAGATTTGCACAGGTTGTTCCTCAAAACTTAGGTCTTCCCTGAGCTCAATGGGTTGCTCTTCTATTACATGGGACTCGTTATACATATATTTTCGCAGCATTGACACATGGAAGACATTATGAACTCTGGAAAGCTCTGAAGGTAATGCTAATCTGTAAGCCACTCGGCCAATCTGCTCGATAATCTCATAAGGTCCAATGAAACGGGGGCTTAATTTCCCACATCTGCCAAATCGTACTATGCCTTTCCAAGGTGATAACTTCAGAAAAACCCAATCTCCCACTGCAAATTCAAGATCTCTCCTCCGTCGATCCATGTAGCTCTTTTGCCTGTCTTGGGCTTCCTTGAGTCTATCCCGGATGAGCTTAACTTTTTCTATCGTCAAATCAATCAACTCGGACTTGGACAATTTTCTTTCGCCTACTTTTGTCCAACACAAGGGAGTTGTGCATTGTCGTCCATATAAAGCTTCATAAAGTGCCATCCCAATGCTCGCCTGGTAGCTATTGTTGTAGGCGAATTCCATCAATGGCAAATGTGACTCCCAAGTACCCTGGAATTGCAGAACACATGTCCTCATCATATCTTCCAGGATCTGGATAGTTCGTTCTGACTGTCCGTCTGTCTGAGGGTGGAATGCTGTACTGAAGTGCAATCTCGTCCCAAAAGCTTCCTGTAAACTCTGCCAAAATCTAGAGGTAAATCGTGGATCTCAATCTGAAACAATAGAGGCAGGTGTACCATGTAACCGGATGATTTCATTAATGAATAAGTTAGCATACTGGGTCATCTGAAAATCTTCCTTTACAGGTAAGAAATGCGCCGACTTGGTAAGTCTGTCTACAATTACCCAAACTCCGTCATGGCCTCTGGGCGTCCTCGGAAGTTTAAACACAAAATCCATAGTTATGTGGTCCCATTTCCATTTTGGGATAGGAAGCGGTTGCAGTGCTCCATAGGGTCTTTGTCTTTAGGCTTTTACTTGTTGGCATATCAAACACTTGCTCACATACTCAGCAATTTCTCGTTTCATACCCGGCCACCAATAGTATTCTCGTAGTGTATGGTACATCTTGGTTCCTCCTGGGTTCATAGCGTACGCTGAACTATGGGTTTCGTCTAGAATCTATTTCTTTAACACGGTATCTGCAGGAACACACAATCTGCCTTCTTTTGTCAAGGCTCCATCCTCACTCACTGCATAATTCTGTCGTTCCCCTGCTTCTACTTCAATTCGGAGAATACATAAGACAGGGTCTTGGAACTGAGCTTCAATTATCTGATCAAGTAGGATTGGTCGAACCTGGAAACTTGCTACCAAACCACCTTGGTTATCAAGTTTCAATATAGCACCAGTCCGACGAAGTTCAACCAATCAGGGTAAATGTATCATCTTTAGATGGGCTCTAGAATGCGCTGATTTTCGACTCAATGCATCCGCTACTTAGTTTGCTTTTCCTGGATGGTATTCGATCATGCAGTCATAATCTTTAAGCAGTTCCAACCATCTTCTTTGCCGTAGATTCAACTTTTTTTTGTGTGAAAAAGTACTTTAAACTTTGGTGATCCGTAAAAAGTCTACAGGTTGCACCATATAAATAATGTCGCCAGATCTTGAGTGCATGTACCACTGCAGCCAATTCTAGATCGTGGGTAGGGTAGTTGTGTTCATGCGGTTTTAACTGTCGAGAGGCATAAGCAATCACCTTTCCATGTTACATTAGCACACACCCAAAACCATGTAAGGATGCATCAGTATACACGTCAAATTCTCCACTATCGTCCGGAAGGACCAACACCGGAGCGGATGTCAATCATTTCTTCAATTCTTGAAAACTCCGCTCACAAGCTTCATTCCAAATGAACTTAACTCCCTTTCTGGTCAATTGGGTCAATGGAGCGGCAATAGTAGAAAATCCTTCGACAAAACGTCTGTAGTAACCGGCCAATCCCAAAAAGCTTCTCACTTCGGTTGCTCCCATTTTACGACTGCCTCAATCTTCTGGGGATCAACAAAAATGCCTTCTGCAGAAATCACATGCCCCAGAAATCCCACACTGGTTAACCAAAATTGGCACTTACTCAACTTCGCATACAGCTTGTTCTCCCTCAGTGTCTCAGGCACAAGTCTCAAATGTTTCTCATGCAGCTTTTTACTTTTGGAATACACCAAAATATCATCAATAAACACAATGACAAACTGATCCAAATATTTTCGGAATACTCGGTTCATTAGATCCATAAATGCCGCCAGGGCGTTAGTTAACCCAAATGGCATTACTAGAAACTCATAATGACCATACCGAGTCCGGAAGGCTGTTTTTGAAATATCTTCTTCTCGAATCCTCAACTGATGATAACCAGAACGGAGATCAATCTTCGAGAAATACTTTTCCCCCCCTAATTGGTCAAACAAATCATCAATCCGGGGCAAAGGATACTTATTGTTGATTGTGACCTTGTTGAGCAGTCTATAATCCATGCACAATCTCAAACTGCCTTCTTTCTTCCTTACAAATAACACGGGGGCTCCCCATGGTGATAGGCTCGGTTGAATGAACCCCATGTCAATTAGATCTTGTAGTTGTACCTTCAGTTCCTTCAACTCAGCTGGGGCCATACGATAAGGAGTTAATGAAATGGGTCGCGTACCAGGGATCAAATCAATAGTAAACTCCACCTCCCTATGTGATGGTAACCCTGGCAAATCCGCAGGAAACACATCCGGAAACTCACATACTATAGGAATGTCTTCGGCCTTAGCTGGAGAATCACGTACATCAATCACCTGTGCTAAATAGCCCTGGCAACCTCTTCTCAACAATTTCTCTGCCATGAGGGCGGATATGATTTTGGCGGGTAATACTCTCCGATCTCCCTGAAACACCACCTCTGGTAACCCTGGGCTCCGGAGTAGTACCCTCTTTTCGAAACATTCAATTGAGGCATGATGGGTTGTCAACCAATCCATCCCAAGAATAACATCAAAATCACATAAATCTAAAATATTAAGTCAGCTACTAGATGCACACCCCCTATCAATACAGGATAATCTCGTATCACTTGGTTGACGACATAAACATCACCGGTCGGTGTACCGACTCCCATCTCACAACCGAGTGCAGAAATCTCTCTATCAGCTAAGGTTGCATAAGTGCGAGAAACAAATGAATGAGTAGCTCCCGGGTCTATTAAGATACGTGCATCATGACCAAAAATAGGAAGCATACCTGTCACCACTCCCGGAGTTGCTCGGGCCTCCTGTTGGGTTACTGCAAACACTCGAGCCTGTGGTCCTGAAGTCTGACCACGTCCCTGTGATCCACCACGTCCGCGACCAACTCCGCTCCCTCCAGTCGCATCAGAAGTCGAGGCTGTATTCAAATTCTGCTCTGCTGTTCCCCGACCTGTACCACTGTTACCTGACCGGTATGGGCAGTTCCTTATAATGTGTCCAGGCTCTCCACAAGAAAAACAAGTCACTGAACTCGGCCGACTAGATCTCTCACTCTGTCTTGCAGTAGATCCCACAGATGTTCCACTGGACTGAGTTGTTGCCTGAGGTCGAACACCAAATCTCTGTGTACCTCCCTCACTACTATAACTCGGTCGAGTACCACCTGAAGATCCAGAACTAAAACCACCTCTTTTTGGCCATCTTTGATTCGGGGCTCCCTGATATTGTCGCTCTCGGTGCCGGCCGAAACCCGAAAACTGCTGTCGTACTGGTAATGTTGCCTCAACTCTAGCGGCAGCATCCGATAACTCCCTCAGAGTAGGAAACGATCCCACTGTTAAAGCACCACGGATCTCATTCCTCAACCCATGCTCAAACCTTCTGCACTTATCTTCTTCAGCCACATACAGAGGAGCGAAATTAGCTAGGTTCAAGAACTTCTGTTCATAGTCAGCCACAGACATATTTCCTTGTTGCAGCCGAAGGAACTCCACTTTCTTGGCATTACGAAAGGAACGAGGATAGAATTGGTCTAGGAAACGATGCCTGAAGTCCTCCCAACTCAGGGTGCTGGCATCCAATCCCGTAAATGTGGCTAAGGGAACCATGTCTCCTGGTGGACATCACAGCAGCGGATGTGGCAGCCTCGGTGACTCATGTAGGTGAATTGATGCGCAGTGCAGGCCGTGCAGAAGACGGGAAAATGGTTCTTCTGGAATTTCTAGGAGGGGTTCGCTAGTGGCAGCGATCACAGCAGCGGATGTGGCAGCCTCGGTGACTCATGTGGATCGGCGTGTTCTGGCCATGTGAAGAACTGTAAGTGTCGAAAGTGTGATGATGGAGTTTTTCAAGGAAAAACTAAAGAGCAAGCTTTGAGTATTTCTCAAATCGGCTCTCAATGAAAGCACTAGTTGTTGATGCAGAAATTGTTTGGCCTTATAAAATTCCTTCTCGATCCTTACAAAAAAAATGAAAAATCAAAGGTGGTTAAGGTTGAATCCCGAAGGGAGGGGGGTGGTTCAACTGTAAACACTCTGATACTTAAGTCAGTTTTCTGAAAGAGAATAATCTGACAGAATGTTTGCAGAAGTTTTTTATTACCTTTAGGAGTGAGATGAGATCTTCTATTTATAGTGAAGCCTTAAGAGTCACCGGAGCGTCTGAATGGTTGAAGGAGAAAGTATTAAATATGTGATTGTACTGAGTGTAATCACTTATTTATTGAATAAATAATTCACTGGGAAGTTATTTATTATCGACATTGATCTGATTAATTAATATATTTAGCTGGTAAATATATTGAATTAATGCGGAGATCATAACATGTTGATGTCAATTTTACCAAGGGTAATATTGTCATTATGGGAATTGTTGGCCACGTGGCAGCTCCAGAATATTCTGGTAATTTATGGTTCCACAAATAATAACTTATTTCTTGACAGGGCTAGTGGGTCTGATGTGGGCGGTATTCTGCAAAGAATGAAAGCTATTTGGTCATGTATTCAATGAAAAAAAAATATGAAATCCCTTGTCTGACACGAATTGTCAGATAAGAGCAGGTTCGCTTGATTTTTCAATTAAATCTAGGAAGGGTCCTGTTATCAGCTGACTCATTCCTCCTTGTGTTGTCCACATATGTGGACTTTGTTGACATTACATAAACTAACTCCAATCGTCGTCCCTTCATTGTTGGCATTCCTGAGATTTTGAGATCTCGATACACCTTCATATCTTGTGGACCAAACAATATATAGTGGCCTGATGATGTCAACCACGCCTGTGAAAGAAAATTTCTCTTTATAATTGGGACATGGTAGACATCTTTAAGCAGCACTTATTTAGGACTATGTGGAGGCACCACTACTGAGTTACCAATATAAGCTATTGGTAACCTTGAGTTATTAGCTTCTAAACGACCTCCCTTGCACTCAATTTCATTTTGTAACAAATGCTTATCACCAATCATTTTATTTGTAAAGTCTAAATAAACAATCCATTCATTCTCATAGTCAATTTGTTCAGACATTGTTACCTTGCAAGCTAATTCTTCTTCTTCCATTGCAAAGGATGCTTCAGCATCCCAATCATCTTGTATCCTCTATTTGAGTTGGAAATAGCAGCGTTTTGGACCAACAATCTTTTACTATATGGCCACCATCAAACCGTTTATATTGCTTGAATTGACTATTGTTGTCACAATTCGTTGGAGCTCCCCCAGGCCGAGAGCTTCCTCCTTTTCTTAGCCTTTTCGCTTGTGACCATATCTTTTAAATTGACCATGGTTGTTTTTCTTTAAGTTGGCTTTGCTTTTGCTGGTGTGGAGGGCTTTTTCCTAGCCATTGAGTGAGACCTCTCCCATTGGCTTTGCCATCGCTTCTTGGCCAGCTAGTAAATTTTTTAACTTAACAAGTGACGGTTGGGTAGACCATCCTTGCTTTTCCTGCTTGTATAGCAGCTAGTAAATATTGAGCAATCGTCGTATCACGTTTTGAAACCGATAATAGGTCGTTCTCAAGAAGCTATAGTGTTATGTCATTTTTATTTGAAAAGACTGCCACAAAGGTGTCACATGCTTCTTTTAGTGTTTCTTCTTTTCTTATGTGCTCTAGCATTTCTTCATCAACTATAGTTTTAAGGACAAACATTGCTTTACCTACTTTGATCTTCCATTTATGAAAAATGCCATTTTCGTCTTCTTCTAGCAGCGTAACGTCATTACATACCACCAATGACCTCCCAAATATCTTGGCATCGGCAGTAAGACTCCATGCATGTCGCCCATGTGTTGAATTTTTATTGTGAGTTT
Source organism: Prinsepia uniflora (assembly GCA_032719365.1). Taxonomy (NCBI): domain Eukaryota; kingdom Viridiplantae; phylum Streptophyta; class Magnoliopsida; order Rosales; family Rosaceae; genus Prinsepia; species Prinsepia uniflora. Next base: position 37,519,132 of record CM064872.1, read on the forward strand.
CTTGATTAAAAATACAAACTGTAAAGTATGAACTACTCACAACTCAAGGAAGCTCCATAAAATAAATCGACCCTTAACCTTCTTTGACAGAACCCATCCCGATTATCCCTCGATAATCGCGAAAGATCCTGCTCCCATCTGACTATAACCGTAAAATAGCAAAAGTAGTTCAGATATATATATATAGATACACAACACAACAAACAACACACATAGTCAGACCAGGGATAGGTACGTCTTTGAGACCGTTGACTATCTCAGTTTCAACCGGTTTACAGAGCATAAGAAATATTTACAAACAAAGATCAAAATCCAACGCGGTCAGATACTTGAGTACGCAACGGTCTGTTTATTCTTCTGCCTCGATACGAGCCTCAAGTGTAACGACCCGTCCCAAATTCCGTGATTAGATTAGTGACTAATCACGATTAGTGAGGCTAATCCGTGATTAGTAGAGCGAAATCGGACGAACGGTGCAAAATGACCGTTTTGCCCCTGATGGTGGCAAAACGTTGACTTTTTAATCAGGCGGTCAAATGGACTTTGACCGATGACCGTGACGTAGTTCGTGACGTCACGAGTTCATAGACAGGTGGCACGTTCAATTCCGACGTTCGAGGAAGAAGTTATGACGTTCGGAAGTTTAGGGGCATTTTGGTAATTTTGGATAAAAGGGGGTCAAATGTTGACTTTTTGACCGGGAGGTCCGATGGCCGAGGGCCGAAGACCGTTACGTAGATAAAGACGATACGAATCCATAGGCAGGCGGCACACTGAAATCGGACTTCGAACGGGAGAGTTATGGGTCACGGAAGTTCGATTTCACTATGCACGAACTTCGAGACGGGGACGTTTCGGCGAAATCTGATTGGGTGGATATTTTGGTGGGCCCCATGGATGAGTGACAAGTGTCACTCATCCCATTGATTTGATCCCCCAAAATGTGGATCTAAATAATTAAATATTATTATTTTAATTATTTTATAATTAAACCTAACAACCATTAATCCTAACCATCCATTTCAACTCATCTTTTAATCCTCACCCTTCATCTCTCATTCTCTCATCTGATCATCTCCTTCTCCCTTCTCTTCCACGGCATCACCTTCATCATTCTTCTTTGTTTCTTCACACCCGAAACCCCCCTTCACCATTTTCTTCATTTTCTCCAAAACAGCACACACACATACCACCATTCCCTAGGAGATAAAATGACCGTGAGGAGGTGGTGAGGGGCTGAGGATGGCAAGCCATGGCCGGGGACGGTGGAGGACATGGCGGAGGAGAAACCGTGAGGTAAGAAAATATTTCAAATTTTGAAATTGAGTTTTGTTAGTTGTTATTCGATTCTAAGGTTTAGGTTAGGTTGCTGGTAGCCCTAGGAGTCGAATAGGATTAGTTTTGGGGATGGGGATGGCCTGGAACGGCCGTGAACGGCGGAGGAATGTACGGCCGCCATGGCCAAGCTCGAAGGTATGGTTTTTTGGTGTTTTCCTTCCATTTTGATGTCATAGGACTGTAGGTTAGGATTAGAGGATGAAAATGGGACAAACGGGAAGCATTTTGGTGGTCGGACGGCGGAGAACCGGCCAGGTCAAGCCGCGGGTCACGGTGACCCGGTTGCAGACGTTCGGGTCGACCCGCGGGAGGGCAGGGATGACAGGTGACGTCATCCTGCTGAGGAGGGTACAAACGTCTTCCTTATTAAATGTTTTTATAAACTTCTGTTTTGTCCACTCACAGTTTTTAATGTTTTGACTGCCCTTCAGGTTGACATCGGATGTGGACTGTAGCAGAGATCGAGATATCACATGCCTCCTCCGGATCCTGGCGTACTCTGATAGCCCGGGAGGGCAAAGGACGAAAATATCCCTTGTCTGACACTTCGTGTCAGACGGGAGCAGGGTCATCCCGCACTAATCCCGGGGGGATTGGGATGGATCCTGTCATCAGTACCTATGCACGGGCCTGGAGGGTACAAAAAAACATGAAAGGTGTGAGTGGACAAAAATAAAGGTTTAGAAGTACATTGATTTATCAAAACTAGTCTTACCCTCCAGTTTTGTAAACATGCATGCATATCACATAAAATATGAGTCATAGAAATCAAAGGTAAAATAAAACAGCCAATCCAATTTAAAATCAATCAAGAGACCACCATCCTCAACATCCAATCTCAGTATCCAATAACCCGTCACGATATCAATGCCACGCGTGCAACTCGGGTATCTCACGTCCAAGTAACTCCCCAGGACCAACGACGTATGGGGTGATATCATCTCCAGGATCAACGACGTCTGGAGGATATCATCATAATCTCACACTCCTGTGACTGAGCCTCCCCTCGGAGCTACTCATCTCCAGGTAGTGGATCGTGACTACTCCAGGATCTACGACGTCTGGAGGAGACCATCAAATCACAGAGGATGGTACCAATAGCCAATATTCTCATTTCAAAACCATCTTAATCTCAAAGTCAAATCAATAGTTCAATAGGGCCTCTGCCCGAAATATAGCGTTTCCAAAGCACGAGTAAATTCCATAAATCATGGTCTAACATATCATTTATAATTCAATTTCATCAATGGAATCACATAACTTCAATACTGAGTTAAAAGCCATCTCAAATCTTAGGCCATCACCCAAAATCACAATTTTATGGGTTTCTCGAAAATCGCGCCCAAAAGCAATATAAAATAATATAATATTCCCAAAATTCCGAAATCATCATATCACATCATTAATCATAGCAAATCAATTTAAATCGTATCATAAGCATTTAAAAGCAGTTAAAACAAATATGCATGCATTTAGGGTAGAAAACAAAAGTCCACTCACACACCGTATAGATTGCTCGGATTCGAGCTGTTCGTTCTCGTCTTATGTCCCGAGAATATTTCGGCCTGTCAAACATGTAATAGAGGGTTACTAGAGTATCATATAATCTTGTGTAAGAATTTCCCAATCGTCGGAATAAAATAATATTATTTAAATGTAACCTATACGCTTCATATACGCAAAACTATCCTCAATTTATATCCGATTGACCCGAAACTAACGGCAATAGGTCCGTATCATCGAGAACATCAAAAAGCATGTTGAACCCATCTTCAAATTCTAGGTCACGCGCCCTCACGCGCCGCCGCAAGCGGCTGCGCGTGGCAGCCACGCGCCGTGAACAGTTGCTGCTACAGTTCTCTCTCTCGCCCGTTTCTCTTGTAAACGGGTCGTGCACCCGCGATAAGACCCGATTCGGTTTCTACCAATTTGAACCCAATTCCTTCCGTTCTTTCACTCATTAGCATCAAGTCAATATGAATTAAGGATCTATGAACTCGATTTCGTGAAACAAGGTCCTAAATCCCTCGACTCGACCTCGAAACCATACGGGTCCTAACTCGGGTTCTACCCCAAAATCGACCTATATCATTCAATTGATTATACCATAAGCATCTAACCTTCATTCTAAGTACGAAATTGGAATCAATTTCACAAATCATTACCTCCAATTAATCGAACGCAAGCTCAAATTTTCAGAACGGTTGCAGAGCCTGTTCGACACCAATTCACCTCCAATTTTCGTTCCAGTTGATTGAGTTCGAGTCGTCTAGTTCCCAGTAGATGAAATATCACCTCAATTTTGATCGAAATCGTCTCAAAAATTAAAATCGAATTTGGGTCCTTCAATGGTTGTTTCGGGTATGCCCAGTATGGTTCTAGCTGGGTTCTCTTGTTTTCCTCTCGTTTTTTCTCTCCAAATTGTCCCTAATCTCTCACTCAATTGCACTTGATTCCACTGAAAATCGATCAAGGTGAAGGGAGGATGTTCTCTGTTTTGTTCTTAGTCGAGTACAGTACAAAGCAATGGATTAAGTTGATTAATGGTATTTAGTTAAGTTAAGAAACAGCTAAGCATCCATGTGCCACTAATTTGTTTCTCAACATAGGCAGGTGTCCACAGCTAGTGTAAAAGGTGGTGAATCAGCAATTAAATGGATGAATCAGCCCTCACACCGTTTAACTTAAAGCCTTTACATAAAATTACCGGTTTACCCTTGAGATCACAAATGACCATTTTGCCCCTACACTTCAAAACCCCGTAACTTCTTCATCCGAACTCCGTTTTCGACGTGCCACCTGTCTACGGATTCAACGTTCCGAGACCTACACAATGGCACTAGAAAAATGTACAAAAAGTATGCCAAACAAAAAGTCAACTTGTAGCCATGTCCCTCCAGGGGTAAAAATGTCATTTTTCACATTATTTTAATATTTTATAGTTTTTGAAATTTTCGGGGCGTTACATTCTTGCTCTGATACCAATGGTTGAGATTACACAACTCTAATTATATTTTTTGAAAACAAAACAAGTAATAAAAAATATTACTTATATTATACCCACAATCAATTACAACACAACTGGTTTACGGTCACCACTCAAGTACCTCAAACAAGCTTCTAAGCTTTATATCTGATTGTTTTTCTCTTCTCGATGATATTAAACAAATGCTATAGAACGGGTTTTTATACTAGACTAAACATCTAATAACCACTCTTCTACGGATTAGTTTTATCCACAATTTTTTAAAATTTTTCTCAACTCCTCTTATCTGAGGATATAATTTCCTCCATCGTAGGTTTAATTTTTTTTTATGGGAGAGAGAGAAAGAGCCACTGTTTACTTTTAACAGTTAGATGGGGCGGCTGAAGAAAAGGGACAACTGATCGTCATGTAGAGGGAAATTGTGGTCACCGAAGAGGGGAAGGCTGCTCATGGGTTTTCGTTTTTCTTTTTCTGTATTGTTTTGTTTTCTATTTGTTAATTTATTAGATCAGCAGTGAAATTGTGTAGTGTCTGTCATTTTAAGTCATTGGATTATAAGAATAGGCCAAATTTAGCTAAACACAGCTAAATGTATCAAATATAAATGTAGAGACTCGATGTCAGAAGCGTAATTGAATATGCTGAAATTTACTAAGTTCTCGATTAAATACCTCTTAATTTTTTTTATTATCTTTTAAAACACTCATAAATTTTGATTGAATTATTTATTTTGTTTATACATATAAATTATAGGATATAACTGAGCAAATGAGCGCTCTCCAATATTGTTAAGAGATGATTCGATTTCGAAAATAACAATTGTAAGAGATGATCGATCAATTTCGATACATGAGCAACTTGTAAGATGTTTTAAGGGGTGATCGATTTCAATAATAACAATTATAAAACGTTGAACTCAAAGTGTGAATTAAGTATGTTTTGAGTGAAACTTTAATATTGAACACCGTCATTCATGGCATAAGTATTAAGTAGTCATGGAATATGATGATTTGATGAAACTGAAACTCAGCTGCTTGACCCGTGTTGCATGCAATATTCAAGTTTTTAACTAGCACGCTAGACTCTAGTCAAGGCACTAGCTACTTGGTTAATTAGGCAGCTAAGCTCACAACTAATTAAGTAAAAAGGAAGAATTCATATCAATGTTTTTCAAACAAAATTATTGTTGTTTGTCACACCATTTCTTACGCTTATCGTATTACTAATCAGTGGATGTTGACACTATTTACATTGACCAAATTGAACATCTATATATCCAACTACCAACCTATTCATAAGCGGTAAGCCTTGCCCTTCCCTGCTAAATTCCCGTTTACCAATTACTTTACTATCCTACTTAATTAAAAACACATACTATTAGGCTCGAGTTTCAACTATCAACTTGCAATAGGGTACAAGATTATTGGGCTTTTGACCCATCTTAGTTTGTAGTAGTCCTGGGCATAGTTCGGTACGGTTCGATATGAAAAATATATCGGAAACGTACCAATTAATTTAAACTAATTCGGTATTCCAAAATTCTAACCATTTCGCTCAGCCAGGAATGCAAAGGGAATCTGACCCCGTGCATGAACAATTCGGTGTAGAAGAGCGCGAACCCCTTTGATGGCTTACTGGGCAATTTGGTGGGAAGGACCACCCTCAATTCTACATCGGACGGCACCGCCCACGCCGACCGAAATTTCGTAATGGTCACGTATGTCTCTTTGCTCTCCAGACCGTCTATCGTGAATTGGACCGTCTCAATGGGCACAGCAATCGGTATATCCTCTTCCTCCAACTCATGTTCAGCTGGAGCACCTATCAAAGTGACTGACCCAGCCATCTGACCATCGGTCTCCAATGTGGCTCTAACACTGCTAAACTTTTTCATACTCGATTGAGCGGCCTCTTACGTGCCCTCAAACCGACCGGACGTCGACACCCCAGTCTAGTCGCCCCGACGTGGTTTCTTTTTAGCTAGCTCGGACGGTGTTCCTCTATCGACGGGCTCTTCTCCACCAACGAGCTCTGCAGGTCCATCTCAACATAGTCTTGCACGTCGTTTGATTCACTATCCCGGTCAGACATCGAACCAATCTAAGGACATAGAAAGAAAACACAACCCCTGGTCAACGACTTATCCCAATCCCCCTGAATTATCGTGGGATATACCGTACTCCCGTCTGACACCACATGTCAGACCAGGGATAAAACCATAACCCACTCGGGATTTTAAGAGTACGCAACAGTTTCCAAAGTACGCAGCGGCATATGATGTCTCGGTCTCTCCCACAACCCGCATCCGCGATCAACCTGAAGGGTATCAAAAACATTAAAAACTGTGAGTGGACAAAAATAATCAGTTAGAAAACAATTTAACGAAAATGACATTTATACCCTGCACTTAAAAGCATGCATGCATCCGAAAACAAGTATCTCAATTTTTTTCTTAAAAGAAAAACATATTGCTTTTAAAATGATTAGACAGAGAAAACATTTTTCAAATCAAATCCAGTTCCTCAGTAGGGTCTCAGCCCAAATCCAAATCATATAAGGTCTCCGCCCAAATCCAAATCACGTAGGGTCTCCTCGGATCGAACCGATGCCCGACCCCTAGTTCAACCCTAGATCATTCAAAAAACAAGATTCAATTGAAAAAGAAGGGAAAAAGAGATCATACCTTGTTACCAAACGGTGGCCGCCCTCACTGGAAATCGCCCCACCGTTAGCTCCCCCGCGATATGCTTGCCGAAAATCGCCTGCTACAGTGAGCCAAAATTTCACCAAAATAACGGTGTAAAAAGTGAAATGCCAAATTTATTTTTCACTTTTTTCCTTCTATTTATAGAGCCAGGTTGGCAGGTGAAATGTAACGATCCGTCCCGAATTTCAGGATTAGATTAGTGACTAATCACGATTAATGAGGCTAATCGGTGATTGTTTGAGCGAAATCGGATGAACGATGCAAAATGACCGTTTTTCCCCTGGGCATGGGCAAAATGTTGACTTTTTATTCTGGCGGTCAAATGGACTTTGACCGATGACCGTGACGTAGTTCATGACATCACGAGTTCATAGACAGGTGGCACGTTCAATTCCGACGTTCGAGGAGGAAGTTAAGACGTTCGGAAGTTTAGGGGCATTTTGGTAATTATGGTTAAAAAGGGGCAAATGTTGACTTTTTGACCGTTAGGTAGATCAGGACGATACGAATCCATAGACAGACGGCACGTCGAATTCGGACGTTCGACGGCTAAGTTACGGTTCACGAAAGTTTAAGTGCACTATTGCACGAATTACGAGATAACTTCACTTTTGGACTCTAGTGGGTCCCCGATATTTTATGGAGGTCAATGGATGAGTGACACTTGTCACCCATCCACAGGCCACCCAAACTAATACATGCATCGATCATTCTTTCTTCATTCAAACACAAACCGAAAACATTTCCCGATATCATTTCCTCTTCTCTGTGCAACCCAAACAAACCAATCCAACTGTTACCCTATGATCATGACAGAGAGGCCAAGGAGTGATTAGAGGATTGAGAAGGTTGAAGGATGGCCTGAACCACCGTCCACGGCGGCGAGAGGAGGAGAAACTCGAGAGGTACTCGGTTTCACCATTTTCCTTTTTATTTTGATTTCGCACGTTAAGGTTGATTATAGGTTATTAGAATGAGATTAGGGGGTTATTAGAAACCTATTAAGATGATTTTGAGGTTGGTTGGATGCTGGGAAAGCCCGGGTGGATTTCTGGAAAAAGGGAGGCCGTGAGGGGCTTTCGGGTTCACGGGTTCTAGGGAGTTTTTAAGGTTCTAATTTATAAGGTTAGATGCGTAAAGATGCAAGGGAGATTATAGGATTGATTTGGGGTTGAATCGGATTGAATTAGGTGAGGAAAAACCGCTGAACCGGTCACACCGGTTCAGACCGGTCCAGAACTAGAAAACCGGTTCAGCTGATGTAGGTGACGATGAATAGTGCACAAGGTCTTCTTGGGGTGCGTGAGGGCGCGTGCCCCATAATTTGGGGAAGTGTTCAACATATGAAATCTTATATTCGATGTAAGGAACATTTTGGGACTGGTTTCGTGTCGAGCGGACACCGTCTCGATAATGTTCGGGGCATCGGAAGGTTTCGGATAGAGTTTAAAAATAGTTAAAAATTCCGAAAAATTACGGGACTATAGTGGGACGTTAATTAAGTAGTTAGTAACCTTATATTACGATTTGGACAGGTTCGGGAGTCCCGATGATGGTGATTGGCTTGGGAGAGCCGTATGACATGCAAATAGAGGCGGCAGCTCGGACGGTCTGTGAGTGGACCTTGGTTTTCTAAATTGGTGCATGCATAAATGTTTATTATTTGTTTTTATACATGTTTGGTAATGCCATGGGTGCATTTGGTTGTGGTTATGTATAAGCACGTATTTCAAAGGTTCGGCCTTATACGGTGCTTATATGGGTCTGTATTTCTTTAATGGTTTAAATGATTTGGATTTGTATTTCCAAAAGGTAAACTCGGGTATGAGACCCATTTGGTTTTTTCTCGGGCATATGACCTCAGATATCGGGCACGGTGCCCAGCTGATGTCGTATGTTCGGGCACGAGACCCAGGTTACTTTATGGTTTTGATTTTAGGTCAGGGAACCTTAAATGGTATCGTGGTTCATGACGGGTTATGGAAACCGGCATGAACCCTGGTTATGTTATTATGGTACATGAAGGTTTACGGGAACCGGCATGAACCCCGGTTATGTGATTGTGGTACATGACGGTTTATGGGAACCGGGCATGGAGGATGTTATATATATATATGAATGGAATGGATATTATGGATCATGACGGTTCAGGGGAACCAGGCATGGATATTTGTGTTATGTATATATATGTTCATATACCTTCCTTTACTTCTATTCTCTCCTTCGGGGAGGGTCGTTGGCCTGGGTGGACCCCGGAGTAGTCACGGAGCACCGACTTAGCGGAGTCACCCCCCAGGTGGGTTCCTTACTCTCAGGAAGGCTATGGTTACTATAACCTCGGGTAGGATCAGTGGTCAACGAACATTGACCTTGACTTTGAGAAGACTCAGATTGAGACCTGGGTAGCACGCGTGTAGCTTTGGAAACCATGACAGGATTGGTTGTGTGAATTATATGTATATATATGGATTATGATATGTGATGTGTGGTTACACAGGATTTGAGCGGTGGCTCGTGTACTTGGTTTCATGATGGTTTTGGGCTGAGTCCTGTATGGTTTTCGGCAGTGGCCCGTATGGTTGAATCTTTATGATTCTTTGATATGTGGTGTGCACAGGTGTGCACAGGATTTGAGCAGTGGGTCGTGTATTTGATTTCAGTATGGTTATGGTTTTGGGCTGAGTCCCTTATTGGTTTCTTATGGATTTGGGCAGTGGCCCGTATATTTGATTTGATTATGGTTTTGGGCTTAGTTCCCACAGATGGTTCCATTTGGTTAAATGGTTTTCGAATGCATGCATGCTTTTTAGTGAAGGGTACAAATGTCTTTATGGAAATGTTTTTATAAACTTTTGTTTTGTCCACTCACAGCTTTTAATGTTTTGACTGCCCTTTAGGTTGACAGCGGATGTGGACTGTAGCAGAGACCGAGATATCACATACCTCCTCCGGATCCTGGCGTACTCTGATAGCCCTGGAGGGCCAAGGTCGGAAATATCACTTGTCTGACACTTCGTGTCAGACGGGAGTAGGATCATCCTGCGTTAATCCTGGGGAGAGTGGAATGGGTCCTGTCACCATGGTATAAGAGCGAGGCTGGCTCATATCGGAGCTCAGTTAGCTCATATCAGAGCGTAGGATTGCTTATCATAGCAGGTTTGCTCTTAAGGTGTACGCATGTCGAGGATGTGATATCTCAAGTGGCTACAGTTCGTTATCAACCTAATATTTAGGGTGCCGGAATGATAGTTAGTAGGATTGAATCTCGGATTGTCTTGGTTCGACACTAGATGCCGGGGTTGCCATAGTTCTATCGTGGTTGGCAATGTGGAACCCTACGGAAGGTGAATGTAACAGTACTTTCGAGTTTTGATCGTGAGACGGTTAGTTGGGATTGTCTTTCACGATGTTGTAAGTTCAGTTTGATGATAGTTTGGTGTGTTGACTGTTAGGTGGCTATGCTGATGGGGTCAGTCGGATTCGTGGAATCCTAGTTGGATTGACGTCTTTTCGATGTCAAGACCGCGTAGACGGTTAGATTGCGGATTGTATTGCAGTTGGTAGCTTGTAGTTGGGTTCCGAGGAACCCTAGATTGTGATTGTGGAACCCTACCTTAGGTGTATGGTTCGGAAAGGTGAGTTGGCGAGTGCCTTGACTTTGACGACTTTTCGGAGTCGGGATCGACCATCGGTCATGTTCGGTCGAGTCATATCAGCTAGTGTTGGGACTGCACTCTACAGTCGGGGTTGTACTTATCGGTTAGACCTAGTTGGTTGTCGTACTACGGTAGTTGTGATGGATTGTTGATACAACTAAGGTCATGGATGACCTGGTAGACGACATTGGTTTAGTCGAGTTATGACATGTTAGAATTTGGTTGGACAGGTTACCAGGGTTGGTACTTTTTGATCGAATCCTGTAGCGGGGATATGGAGTAGCTAGTACATGCGATTGATTTCGTTGGATGCGGAGTCTGGATATCGAGATGTCTGGTAGTTAGGTCTGCATGAGGTTGTGGCAGACGCTACTATCGATGGACATAGTCGAGTCTTATCAAGTCGAGTAGACTCAGGTTGCCATGGCGATTGTGACGATGGGATTGTCAGTCGTGACGATGATACGAGGTGTGTGAGTAACGCATATGTACAAGCACTGATTCTGGATTCGGCTCGGTTACGGATCAGTGCGCTTGCAGAATGAGACCCCCCAATTATCTTGGACCCCAAACCCTAATCAATAACCTATCCGTGATATTGAGCCATCGAGGGCCACAAAGAATCAAGGTTTGATGAAGGACCCATTCGGACCCGAATTTCGACCCAGGAGACTCGAGCTTAAACAAGGTAGAAATCCATACCAAAACCTCATATTCTTCTTGGTCTTCATGAGTGGATGATGATGGTTTAATTGCATGTGATTTTTCGATTGGTGGTGCAGCGGAGGAGGTGACAGAGGGTCGCCGGAGTTGATCTTTTTTAAGAAAACTGAGGTGGTTAACCTTTCCTCACCCTTATCATGCAATTCGGACATACGAATCGCCCAGCTTGAGTGTCGAAGCTCTCAACTCGACATGGACGAACATACAGCTCCAATTGGACTTCAACCCACGGGAAACCTAACCCAGACCCGTGTTGAAATAATTCTTCCTCATCAAGTTTTTGGGTATAGTGAGGTAAGGAAAAATCTCGAACTTAAGTACCATTAGTATTTCGATATTTGAATGTCCTTCTGGTAGATTTCCTAGATTTATGATGCGAGGTGAGGCGATGATGGTCGTTCTCGAAAAATTTACAGAAGGGTCGTGAGCTTACCGACGTTGTTTAGACTAGGGTAGGTACCTTTTGAACCAAAGATGTAGAATTTTGTAATCTAGGGCTTGAGCTAATCTAGATTCATATTTTACATGTAAAAATTGGTGGAGATTTGAGAGACTTGAAAACTTGTCGGAAAACTGAATTTTCTGGCGAGTTTTCTAGTATCAGGCAGTCGTGCACGACAACGTAGGCGGCGGAGCTCCTGAGTGGATGGTCAACTGACGGTCAACAGATAACGACGTTATTCAACCTTCAGTCAATGTTAAGTCCACATTATTCAACCGTCAGTTCTAACGGCGCGCGTGCTTATTTTAGGACGTTTTTGAGTTGTTTAATGCATTTTTAAGTCCGTTTTAACACCGTTTTGGACCGATTTAAGTGAGTTTTTCTATAGTGTTTTACTTGGATTTCAAAAGTAACCTTATCGTTGGATTTATTTAGGATTTGTGAGAGTTTTGGACGTACGTGGTTTGAAACGTCGGATGATTTCGACTCCTCAACCAGTTAGTGAGTGGACCTTCTTTCCCTACAAACGATTTTATATTATTTATACTCGTACATTTTACGATGTTTACATAATTGATACTTGTTGAGAATGCATATCTTGTTATCTATTTTTTGTGGTATATGATTGTGATGTATGATTAAATATATTTATCCGATCATGCTGGTAAACTTGTTTTACGATACGGTGAGTATGCATAGTTATATGTGCTGAGTCACATATTGCATTATATATGAGTCCTCGAGGCATTGATGAGATTGAGATGTTTAGAAACCACTTAGGAGTCATTGGTATCTAGTAGCCATATGTAGGCCACAGACTAGTGCTCCACGTGATCATTCACTCGCACTGCTCACTATACTAGTTAAAAAGCGCCAGTCCTGTCCACGAGCCCTAGGGGACTCGTGGTGGCGGTTGATTGCAACCAATCTTTCACATGGTCGTGGTATGCAAGCATGAGACCTAGTTTATGTTCCGAGTATGAGACTTGAGGCGACCCATGAACATTTAGGATATGGGTTAATATTGTGACATAATTATGGTTTATGCATGGCTCATCTGATTACATCGTTTGAAATTACTATTAATTGATTGATATTATATTTCTCGTATTACGTTCAAGTATGTTATAAATGTTTTGGGTTTTATACTAAAATGAGGGGTTAAATGTTGTTTATTAGAAATGGTTTTACACTGAAATAACAACTAGATCTACTCACTTTTGTGTTTTAAATCCCTCAGGTATATGTGGTGCGTACGTACTTCGAGGAGTTTGGATGCTGCTCTAACACTCATTCCCCGGCGTGGGGTGAAGTTGACAGAACAATCGGGCATTAGCAAGTAAGGTTGTTTTGTATGATCATCGGTTAATTGCATCCAAACTCTAAACTTCCACTGTTGGGTGAAATGTTGTAACGACCCGTCCCGGGAGTCGGGATTAGCGAAGTGATTAGTGACGGATTAGGCGTAGAAGGAAGATTTTGCCCCTGGTTTGGGTAAATTGTTGACTTTTAGTTTGACCGGTCAATTGGGCTTTGACCGATGACTGTGACGTAGTTCGGGACGTCACGAGTCCGTAGACAGGTGGCACGCCCGATTCCGACATCCGAGGAGGAAGTTATGATGTTCAGAAGATTGAGGGCACTTTCGTAATTTGGTTAAAATAGAGGGAAAAAGTTGACTTTTTGCACGACAAGGTTTCTCCATGCAAACCGAGGACCGTTAGGTAGATTTCGTCGTCCTGAGTACAACGACAGACAGCATGCCTTCATCGGGCGTCGGACGAGTGAGATACGGGTCTAGGAAGAGAATGGTAAAATTGTAATTTGGACATCACAAGGGTATTTTGGTCTTTTTATGCCTTGGGATGCGTGCAATCAGATGGACACGTGGGAGACACCAAGAGGTTTCTAGTCAGTTTGGGTGTGCACGGCTACAAATTGCACGGCTGTGCAATCGTGCAATTTGTTCACAGGGAGGGAAAAACAGGGAGAGTGAGACCGTGAGAATTCTTGATTGATTCCTAGCTTTTGAAGACATTGAGTTGAGTGAGTGATCAAAGGAGGTTCGGTGTGAGGGTGTGTTCGTGTTGAGGTGAACTGGAGTGTGGTTGTGTGGGTGCGAGGTGTGCAGAACTCATAGAAAATAGAGACTGAGTTTGAGAGGAGAGATTGATCGATTGCAGGGAGTGTGTGAGTTCTTGAGTGTGAATTTGGTGATTCAGTAAGTGAGAGCAGAGAGAGGTTGAGAGGCTGGTGAGTGCTTGGGTTGAATTGAAGTGCGTAGGGTGTGTGTGAAGGGGGGGCAAATACAGAACCGAGGACCACCGTGGACGGCTGCACCTCAAGGGATCAAACCAGCGAATTGAAGTTGTGGTGGCATTCAGTGACCTGAGAGGAGCCTTGTGGATTTAGTGGAACATGGCGGAGCTCACGGTGGATAGCAGGGAGGAGGTAATTTCTTGGGCTTCCTCTGTTTCCCCTGTTTTTCAGTTTGAGTTCAAAGTAAAAGTCGTGAGTTTTGAGGTCGAGTCGAGCAGTCCTATGGGTTCTAATAGACGTAGGAGGTCCTTGGGAACCTTTAGAACTTGAAGCCGTGATGGGAGGAAGACCTGGTGGCCGGGAGCAGAAACAGGGCTTTTGTCTGAGTTTAAATTCGAGTTTGGGAGATGAGATTTAGGCTGTAATGTTTAGTTGTTAGGATTGGACTTAGTTGCTAGGATGAGGACGAAGAGTTTGGTGGAAAAAGGAAGGAAATTGGTGAAAGAATGGCGAAGAACCGCCCTCGCCGGTTCAGACCGGTCGAACGGCTGAGGAAGACGATGAACAGTGGTTACTATGCAGGCACGTGAGGCCCACGCGCAGCCACATTGGGCGGCGCGTGGGGGATCTTGCCGCGATTTCTGGGGAAGTGGTCAATTAGGTTTTTGGTCTAATCGTTGTAACGAAACTATTGGGATAGGTTTCGGGACGATCGGACTTTGTTTCGGGTTAGTTCTGCGGGATAGAAGGTCTAGGGTCCCGTTTAACGTACACTTAGAAGTTCAGGAAAGTTATAGGATTTGAGTAGGACTTTTGTGAAGTAGTTAGTAACCTCGTTATGGGCTTTGGACAGGTTCGCGAAAGCCGAGGACAGCAGAATGGCCGGGGACGGCGTAAGTGCGCGTGTATCGAGACGACGTCGGAATGGTCTATGAGTGGACTTTGCTTTCTAACTCTTGATGCATGCATATATGTTTTTATATGTTTTCTATACTTGATTCTATGATTTGATTTATGATTGTGATGGTTTTATGGTATTTGCACGTTTTTTGAGGAAATTACGGTATTTCACATTTTACGAGATTTTGATGGATATTGTGATTTGAACCTGGTTTAATGATTTGATTTCGGGATTTGAAATACGATTTGATTTCAAAGAAATTAAAAGGATTTTGAAAAGTGTTTTCGGGCTTGAAGCCCAGTTCAAAAAGTGGTTTTGAGAAATTTGATATCGGGGTTTTGAATCGGGTTTCCAGATGACGATTCAGGATTCGATTTGGAACATGAAATGGATTTCCAGGTTTGGGTTCGGAATGGTTATTTCGGATGCCAACTTACGGAATGATGGTTGCGTACTCGGATCTGGAAAGGAGATGGATATGAGTTCTAGGTTTGGATTCGGGATCCTGATGAGATTGCAGATTCGGATTCGGAAATGGAAAATGGTTTTCAAATGGTTTTGGATTGAATTTACTGGATCTGGTTATTGGGTTTAAAGACCCGGATTACATTTGACGGGGGACGGGCCCGAAATGGGTTTAAAGACCCGGATTGAGTTTAAAGACTCAGGAGTTTAAAGACTCGGATATATTGATATTTTTCCCCCGTAGGCCTGTTGAGTTTAAAGACTCGGATTATATTGAGGCCTAGATTGAGTTTAAAGACTCGGATAGATCCAGCAGGTTCGTTGAATGGAAATATAATGTGGTGTTCAATAATGATTTTCTGATGTTTTGGGCAGTGGCCCGGATGAAATGGTTTTCGATGGTTTTGGGATGAGGCCCGGGATTTGGGAAAAGGAAAATGTGTTTGGTTTTCGTACATGGTTTTATGACATACCTTTGATATGCATGCATTGGTTTTTACGCGGAGGGTATAAATGTCATTGTTTTATGAAATGTTTTTAAATATGCACTTTATTTTTGTCCACTCACAGTCTTTTCGTGTTTTCGATACCCTCCAGGTGGTTAGATAGCAGCGTTTGAGGGTGCTAGTCGCTCAATACGCGATGCGAGGTAAGACGTATGTCGGCTTAAGGCCGGAACGGTTAGTGTGTTGGCACTGGTTTTGCTTGATGGATGGACCATAGGGTTAGAGATACGCTAGCAGAAGTAACCTGGAAGGTAGCCGGTGAGCTATGGATGAGAGTAGGTTGGTCGGCCTGAGGGGCCTGAGAGTAGCTCGTTGAGTTAGTGAGATACGTAGGCCGAGGAGGCCGATTGATGGTGGCCGGTTGGACCGGATGGCGTTTGGACGTTGATCAGATGGATTGGTGACCTTTTGTCAGTTGGGTTGAGTTTGGAATTGTGCGGCTACGAGTAGCCGGATGCCTTGATGGCAGGGTCTAGGAACTACTGTGAGACTCGAGGGATTGTTCCACCTAGTGATGACCTTAGTCGGGTGTGACGACCCGAGTGGTAAGTCTGTAGTGAACCAGTGGCAATTACGGATTTGGATAACCCGGATGATGGGAATGAATTGAGGAACCCCGTGGGTAGTGAGAAGTACCTGAGGGAAACCGTGGGTTGAGGTTTGTGGTATTGTGGTCCTTGTGGTTTGGGCCGACTTAAGGCCGGATTGGAGACGGTGCTGCTAGGTGCAGCCGAGGTAGTGGTTGCCTGGTGGACGACTCTGGGCGAGGGTTCATATGCCGAGCAAGGTAAGGATGACCATGGGTAGGTCATGAACCAGGATGAACGGTCAGGATGCCATGGGTTGATCAGAGTGGCGCAGCGGAAGCGTGGTTGTGATCTGTAGAAGATGAGGAGCCCTATGGCTAGTAGATTTGAGTTGGGAAACTTGTGGTTGAAATACTTGGATTTGTAACCTCCCTTAACTTGTAGTGTGTTCCGAAGTAGAGTAGTGCTTGGTGATGCCGAGTGTAGCGAATGTTATGGTGAGTTCCGTTGAAGGATGACGGAAGGAATTAGAAAAGAGTGACTATAACTGATCGATATGAGGTTATTGAAGAGAACCCACAATCTATGAGTGTCTTTAGGACTTTGTTGATTTATTCCGACATGGTGGTCGGAGCAGTCAAGGGAACCGAAGGCAAATAGTGAGTAGGTAGATAGAATTCCCTTTTGGGTAAGTAAACAGAACTGGATCGTTTAGGGTAAGAGGTTAAGTTGCGTAGTGGTTGAGATAGAGTAGGAGACCCCACACCTGAGGTACGAGCTGTGGAATTTCAGGGACGAAATTCTTTTAAGGAGGGTAGATTGTAACGACCCATCTCAGAAGTCGGGATTAGCGAAGTGATTAGTGACGGATTAGGCGTAGAAGGAGGATTTTGCCCCTAGTTTGGGCAAATTGTTAACTTTTAGTTTGGGCGGTCAATTGGGCTTTGACCGATGACTGTGACGTAGTTCGGGACGTCACGAGTCTGTAGACAGGTGGCACGCCCGATTCCGACATCCGAGGAGGAAGTTATGATGTTCGGAAGATTGAGGGCACTTTCGTAATTTGGTTAAAATAGAGGGAAAAAGTTGACTTTTTGCACGACAAGGTTTCTCCACGTAAACCGAGGACCGTTAGATAGATCTCGTCGTCCTGAGTACAATTACAGGCGGCATGCCTTCATCGGATGTCGGACGAGTGAGATACGGGTCTAGAAAGTGAAAGGTAAAATCGTGATTTGGACATCACAAGGGTATTTTGGTCTTTTAGTGCCTTGGGATGCGGGCAATCAGATTGGGACAAGTGTACAGAGCTGGTTGGATATTTTGGGTTTGGACCACAGGATGATGGACACGTGGGAGACACCTAGAGGTTTCTAGTCAGTTTGGGTGTGCACGGCTACAAATTGCATAGCTGTGCAATCGTGCAATTTGTTCACAGAGAGGGAAAAACAGGGAGAGTGAGACCATGAGATTTCTTGATTGATTCCCAGCTTTTGAAGACGTTGAGTTGAGTGAGTGATCAAAGGAGGTTCAGTGCGTAGGGTGTGTGTGAAGGGGGGGGGGGGGGGGGAAATACAGAACCGAGGACCACCGTGCACGGCTGTGCACCTCAAGAGATCAAACTAGTGAATTGAAGTTGCGGTGGCGTTCAGTGACCTGAGAGGAGCCTTGTGGATTTACTGGAACACGGCAGAGCTCACGGTGGACGGCAGGGAGCAGGTAATTTCTTAGGTTTCCTCTATTTCCCCTGTTTTTCAGTTTAAGTTCAAAGTTAAAGTCGTGAGTTTTGAGGTCGAGTGGAGCAGTCCTATGGGTTCTAATAGCCGTAGGAGGTCCTTGGGAACCTTTAGAACTTGAAGCCGGGATGGGAGGAAGACCTGGTGGCCGGGAGCAGAAACAGGGCTTTTGTCTGAGTTTAAATTCGAGTTTGGGAGATGAGATTTAGGCCGTAATGTTTAGTTGTTATGATTGGATTTAGTTGCTAGGATGAGGATGAAGAGTTTGGTGGAAAAAAGAAGGAAATTGGTGAAAGAATGGCGAAGAACCGCCCTCGTCGGATCAGACCGGTCGAACGGCTGAGGAAGACGATGAACAGTGGTTACTATGCAGGTCAACTCGTTGTAACGAAACTATTGGGATAGGTTTCGGGACGATCGGACGTTGTTTCGGGTTAGTTCTGCGGGATCGAAGGTCTAGGGTCCCGTTTAAAGTACGCTTAGAAGTTCGGAAAAGTTATGGGATTTGAGTAGGACTTTTTTGAAGTAGTTAGTAACCTCGTTATGAGATTTGGACAGGTTCGGGAAAGCCGAGGACAGCGGAATGGACGGGGACGGCGTAAGTGCGCGCGTATCGAGACGACGTCGGAATGGTCTGTGAGTGGGCTTTGCTTTCTAACTCTTGATGCATGCATATATGTTTTTATATGTTTTCTATAGTTGATTCTATGAGTTGATTTATGGTTGTGATGGTTTACGGTTTTGCACGTTTTTCGAGAAAATGACGATATTTCACGTTTTACTAGATTTGATGGATATTGTGATTTGAACCTGGTTTTAATGAATTGATTTCGGGATTTGAAATACGATTTGATTTCAAAGAAAGTAAAAGGATTTCGGGAAAGTGTTTTCAGAAAAGGGTTTTTGGGCTTGAAGGCCAGTTCAGAAAAGTGGATTTGGAGAAACGTGATTTCGGGTTGTTGAATCGGATTTCTGGATGACGATTCGGGATTCGATTTGAGACTTGAACATGGATTTCTGGGTTTGGGTTCGGAATGGTTATTTCGGATGCCAGCTTACGGAATGATGGTTGCGGACACGGATCTGGAAAGGAGATGGATATGAGTTCTGGGTTTGGATTCGGGATCCTGATGAGATTGCGGATTCGGATTCGGAAATGGAAAAATGGTTTTCAAATGGTTTTGGATTGGATTTTCTTGATCTGGTTATTGGGTTTAAAGACCGGATTACATTTGACGGGGGACGGGGCCGAATTGGGTTTAAAGACCCGGATTGAGTTTAAAGACTCGGGAGTTTAAAGACTTGGATTATATTGAGGCCTGGATTGAGTTTAAAGACTCGGGAGTTTAAAGACTCGGATAAATCCAGCAGGTTCGGTGAATGGAAATAGGATGTGGTGTTCAATAATGGTTTTCCAATGTTTTGGGCAGTGGCCCGGATTTAATGGTTTTCGATGGTTTTGGGCTGAGGCCCGGGATTTGAGAAAAGGAAAATGTGTTTGGTTTTCGTACCTGGTTTTTTGACATACCTTTGATATGCTTACATTGGTTTTTACGCGGAGGGTATAAATGTCATTTTTTTATGAAATGTTTTTAAATATGCACTTTATTTTTGTCCACTCACAGTCTTTTCGTGTTTTCGATACCCTCCAGGTTGTTGCGGTGCGGCCTGGTAGTTGAGAGAGACGGAGACATCACACGTACGATCCACAGTAGACTTTGCGCACTCTGGGTAGTTCGGACTTTTTTGGATGGTCGGATCGAGAATCCCTTGCCCGACTTATGTGTCACATAAAAGTTGGACGTCAGTTTAGCCTTCGTGTCATGCGTAAGTTAGACGGGATCAGGATTTAGCCCTTAATCCGGGGGGATTAGGGGTGGGTCCTGACAAATGTACTAATTTTTTACTGGGTAGGTTCAACTTGACCCTCTAAACCGGGTCGTTTTAACCTAAATGGCTTCACCATCTAGACATCATCGTCTAGATATTAGCCAAAATGCCTCGAATTGCGTGCCATAAATGGAATTTCCTGGTTGGGGTGTGTCATATCGCGAGATGTGCCATGCTCCCTTCTGACACTAAGTGTCAGACAAGGGATAACTCAAAATTTCTGCCCGTTTGGGCTTCCCGAGCGCGCCAGGATCGGTGGAGGAGTGCGATGTCTCGGTCTCTGCTACAGCCCGCATCCGTGATCAACCTGAAGGGCATTAAAATCATTAAAAGCTGCGAGTGGATGAAAATAAATAGTTTAAGAAAAACACATTTCATAAAAAGACATTTATGCCCTTCACTAAAAAGTATGCATGCATTCGAAAACCAGAAATCAAACCATTTACTTAAATAAATCACTAGGGCCTTAGTCCAAAAACCGTAAATCCAAACATATGTGCGAACTCTGCCCAAAACCATAGAATACCAAAATCTGTAAATCCAGATCCAAGTGGGCCACTGCCCAAATCCATAAACACAACCCATAAACACAGAAATACCATTTCATAAATCCAATAATTCATATTTGCCAAATAACCATCCTCGGTATCCCAGATGCCTAGCGTCCCAGACGTCATATCTCACGGTCAAAGCAACGCTTATTGCCCGGGGCCTCTCTGGGTCCATATCTCTGACATCCAGATGTTTGACGTCCTAGATCTCTAATCATAGCAATCTTTTTCCTGAGTCACTATACGGTCCAGTCGCTCCGTATAATGACCCATAGCAGGCAATGCACCCTGACTTCCCTACTGTCTCAGACATCTGGAGGAGACCATCCACATATCCTCGTATCAAGATGGTATATGGAAAACAGTTTTATGAAGCCATTTCAAAACATCTCAAAGGGCCCTGCCCGGAATTTCCATAAAACCATCACAAATCCATAATTACAAAGCCATTTATGGGTCCTCGACCCGAAATCATACTCATAAAAGACAATTAGGCCTCATGCCCGATTTCGTAAACCAACTGGGCCCCGACCCAATCATATAACTCAAATGGATCTTATGCCCAAGTTCATCTTTCCAAAACCAAAACCAGTTCATCAAACCATCAATGAAACCACAAGCACGTATAACACTGTATAAAGCCATAAACCTCGAAATACATGCAAAATACGTAAAACCAAACATCACAATCATCATCATCACGATACATATACATAAAGCATATAAAATAGTTATGAATGCATAATATTTATAAAACCAAAGTCCACTCACAGCCCGTCCTACGTTGCCGCCTCGATACGCATGCCATACGCCTCCCATATCTTCTATGTTTTTTATCCGTTTTCATCCATTTTCATTCCTTAAGCTTCGTCTAGTCCTATTCTATCAACTTACGATTTCAAAAACATGAAACAAACCAAGATCATACCTTCCCAAACGATGTTTGAACCGGCCAACCTTCCCCCCATCGAATTTCCATGATTTCGGCCACCTCCGTCCTTCCTTTTCGTCCTAAACTGTTTGTAAAACCTCCAAAATTACCTTTCCATTATCAAAACCATTCAATCATCACTAAAACCCAATTTTCAAATTTAGAATAATCAAACTCACCGTTCATGGCTTCACCTGCCACCGTCCACAACGGCTCGATCCAAAAGTACCATCTTCATTGTCTCACCTCACCCTCACTTTTCCATTCACACACCAAGCACATATAATGGGGATTGAAGGGGCTATAGGGAATGGGTTTGCACGGTTTGAGGACCTTCACGGGTTTTGGGAGAAAATGAAGAAATGATCGATCGAGGCGGAAGTAAAATATCCCACCGTGTGGTGGAATGGGCTAATCAGATGGGTGACACTTGTCACTCATCTGGTGGGCCTTTCCAGAAGGTTCCCTAATCAAAATCTGCCACTTGCTATCTTTCTCGGTTTTCATGAAATGTGCCGTAAAATGTTCTAGACCCATAACTTCTACGTCGAAACTTTGATTTCGACTTGCCGCCTGTCTACAAACTCATGACGTCCCGATGCACGTCAAGGTCATCGTTCAAAGTCCATTTCACCACTCGGGTCAAAAGTTAACTTTTCGCTCAATTCCTAGGGGCAAAACAGTCATTTCACACCGTCCGTCGAAATCTCTCGACTAATTCTCGATTTATCGCGCTAATCCTTAATTAGTCACTAATTAATCCAAAATTCGGGACAAGTCGTTACACCAAATCTATGGTTTAAAATGAAATCCGGAAAGAAAAACCTCGAAAAAACGTGAAATAACGAAATTTTTATAAATATCGTCAAAATTCACAAAAAATTCACAATCACTCGAACATCAACAAAAGTATA
This sequence comes from Prinsepia uniflora, assembly GCA_032719365.1. Lineage (NCBI taxonomy): Eukaryota > Viridiplantae > Streptophyta > Magnoliopsida > Rosales > Rosaceae > Prinsepia > Prinsepia uniflora. Next base: position 37,541,664 of record CM064872.1, read on the forward strand.
TAGAAAACCATTTAAATCATATAAGTATGCATGCATAATAGTTTAGGGAAAAGAAAATCCTCTCACGCACCATCCATATAGTCGAATCCCACTTTGCACGCATTTCTGTAATTTCTGAGCATCTTAGATGACAAGACCGCCCCCGGAAGGGCATTGAAAATCGTGCCCGGTCCTGCTCCCGTCTGGCAAGTCGACTGAAATACCCAAGTTTACCCTCAGTACGTGCCAGACCAGGGATAGCCACATGTGCTTACTCATGCCTCCGCCTCTCGTACAGCCTCGAACAATGCGCCACGACCTGGAGGGTCAATAAAACCAAAAGGTGTGAGTGGACAAAAATAAATCAGTTTAGAAAAACAGTTTCAACAAACGTTTTTACCCTCCGCGTAAAACGAATGCATGCATACAAAAACCTTTCGTCATCGATTAAGATTTTCCACAAAATAAAAACTGTGTATCAAATTCCATTACCGTCTCATGGCGTACCGACCACACTCGTCCACCTCGAGCGAAAATGATCACTTGATGACTGCCCCCCACTGGAAGTCACCAAATCTCACTTGTCAGTCCGTGCTGACGCTACCAGTCAAACGGTCACCACTAAACCTCACCAGTAAAGCAGTAATCCACGGCCAATTGGTGTCACATAAAGTTGCGTAAGATCAATAACACGATCTCATCTCGCAGGGCAAGCCCAACCCTGCGGCATATATCCATCTCAAGTCCATAACTGTCAATTCCCTCAGCGAACCACAACGCTGGAATTATTTCGGTGTGATAACATCACGCAAGGCCACACGTAGTGACGCAGTCACCAACTCACTCATCCTGAGTGTACGTATACCATCATCATACTCAATTAGGTGGTGTAACTGACACACATTGAATACTAGCCCATCAGTGTTCGTCCAACTCCACACTGGGGTTCACTAGCCATCCGTGGCTAAGAGCGAATGCTCATGAATTCACTAAACCCAGCAAAGTTAACTCTGCCCAGTGCATAGTACTCAATGTCCAGTTCACACCCACCACCAAATCCAATGGTGTCGGAACTAAGCCGACCATCAACACGTATAACCATACGCCACTGGTACCTCACATGTGTTGTCGCCATGCACCACACGGCCAGTCCAATACCGATCCTTGTACACCGTGCAAGATACGTACATCCATTCCCCAATAAGTCCACTGCATGGCCCGCAGTCAATCATGATTCAACACTGGGGTTCTCCTGTCCTATCCCATACAAGACAAATCGATCATTCCACTCATCCACAAGTCAAGCCTCGAGTTCAACTCATAACCGTTCCCACTTGCTCGGGCACGGATTAACTCCGAAAAGAAGTTCAATCCAATAATCCTCACATCTAAACATTTACGACAGAGCGATAAGCTCTTCACCTAGCCTGATCAAGGCGATCACAATTCGAGTCCGTTACCACGTCACCCGACTGGTAACACCTCGATCCTAGATCGTCACCACGCCCAAGGCCCACAACCTCATAATCCAAATCCACCTAGGAACCACCCATGCTCACAGCTAGCAATCCACCTGGAACCCGATAATAAGGTCTCACACCCACTAGATTTCTTGTCAATCACCCAACATTCCTCAACTATTTTCTCGCCCAATCAATCACTCAACAACGTAACACATCCACTCTGTGGATCCCCTCCATACCTCACATCGATCCCTGCAACTCCACCTGGAAAGATCAAGGATGATCCAATATGATGTCATCAACATCCGTCATCTGTGAGTGCAAACACAACTCACTGCACCCACCGTACCGAACATCCAACATCGTCCGCCACCAAGCAGAAAATGGGAATCCCGTATGCCCAACTTCAAGAAGAAATGCAACTCCTCATGAGGACCCCAAAACATACATGGGTCCACCACCGAATACGAGCTCATCACACTGATATCCGTGATCAACATCTACCAGGGTAGAAAATAAGAAGTCATCCCCTAATGACTTCAGAATACCTAATACTAACGCGGAAACGAGCACTCCTCTCGTCCCACAGTCACAACTCTCCTTGGAACTGAGATTCCACCCACGTTGAAAATAGGCACACCCCAATGAGATGTCAAGTCCAACCGCCGGACTCCCTACATCCGTAACTCACTTGGACAACCACGCGTCCACAATCAGCCCAATACCCAGACCTCACGTCAATTAATGACTAACTATGCACATACACTGATTCCGACAGGGAATTACTCAACTCTTGTCACCTCGTCACTGTTGGGACTTACCCCAATACCTCATAATCTCCGCTGGATCCTATCCAGTCCACGAGTCGACCACTACTGAATCTCAAATACCAACGCACTCTCATCACGACAGAGTCACACCCCAACTCGTAGCTCAACACAATCTCACTCGCTGACACTAGCACCAGCACTAGTACCAGCACCAACGTACAATCACCCACACTAGCACACCGGGTGCAAAGTGGGTAGCCCTGGATCTCCGCTCATACCAAGCGACGATCCCGCGTCACTACCCGACATCTGACCCTCAAACCAGGGTCAATCTCACCTGAGGTCTAACACGAGGTCCCAAACACCCTCGCCTACTCGTCTCACTACTAGGTCGCGCACGAGGCTTACGCTTCGGAGGCATGATGTGGCAACAGAATCAGCAACCTAGCGCTCTGATACCAAATTGACAGGACCGCCCCCGAAAGGGCATCGAAAACTGTGCCCGATCCTGCTCCCGTCTGGCAAGTCGACTGAAATACCCAAGTTTACCCTCAGTACGTGCCAGACCAGGGATAGCCACATGTGCTTACTCATGCCTCCGCCTATCGTACAACCTCGAACAATGCGCCACGACCTGGAGGGTTAATAAAACCAAAAGGTGTGAGTGGACAAAAATAAATCAGATTAGCAAAACAGTTACAACAAACGTTTTTACCCTCCACGTAAAACGAATGCATGCATACAAAAACCTTTCGTCATCGATTAGGATTTTCCACAAAATAAAAACTGTGTATCAAATTCCAACATAAGGAAGAACTCGCATGAGCCTCAAAATCTTTTTCCTTTCTCAACCATCGGGTCTCAGCCCGCAACCATAAACACCGGGCCTTAGCCCAAAAACCACGAATCAAAACCAAATGCACAACATGATCCAAAACCAACAACCATGTACCGACCACTGCCCAACTCAACCGAAACATCAGAAATCATCAATAAATCACAAGTCAATCATTTTGCTGGATATCGAGTGCGCCCGAGTCTTTAAACTCAAAACCATGCGCATAAACAGGCCTTCCCGGGATATCAACGAGTCTTTAAACTCAGAACACAATCAATGGGCCTCGGGGGTATTATAGTAACCGAGTCTTTAAACTCACTAGTCTTTAAACTCATTAAGGGCCCTCCCCCGTCATCAATTAACCGAGTCTTTAAACTCAAAACGTGCTCCAGCAATAGCACCCGGGTTTTTAAACCCAAAACAGTTTTCAAACACAACAACGGGTCTTTAAACCCAAAACAGTTTTCAACGGGTCTTTAAACCCCAAAACATTCGTCAAACATAACAACGTGGGATCCATCCCAAAATCACGTTTTTCACAACAGGACCCATGGTCCGAATTTCCCCATTCAATTCCCCAAATCATACTTCACAACATAATCATATTACCATTACACACGGGGCATGTACAATCACACCAAATCACTTTATTAAATCCTTTTTCATTCCCGAATTCGAATTCGCAATAATGATTCCGTAAGCCGGCATCCGGAAGCATCATCCCGAACCCAAACCAAGAATCCACTTTAAATTTCCGAAAACCGAAATCTCGTAAATCAAAGTTACTTTGTGCCCCGAGCATCAAGCCCGAAATCACCTTTCTCAAATCCATTTTAATTCTTAGAAATCGCTTCTTTCTCAAATCTCATTTTCATCACATCAAACCCACAATCATAATCACCAAAATTACGATCCAATCAAAACATACTCAAAACCCATTTTGAAAATCCTCAAAACCACAAGTCTCATTTTAATCAACAGTGATCAAATCACAATAACTCGAAATCCCGTAAAACGTGCAAATCCGAAACGTTCTCGAAAAACGTGTCAAAATCGTAAGTCACACTCGCAAATCATAAATAACCTTCTTAAATCACTTTACACCCATTTCGTATAACTTCTTTCATTAAACCATCATTAAGCATACGAGTGACCATAGTCTCGAAATAAGTGTAATTTCACATGTATAGTAAAAATACGTATAAATACGGGAATCGAATACGTGTAAATATGGAAATCAAAATCAATCACAACTTATAATCATAATCATAAAATCATAGAAATAATTTATGCATGCATTAAATTTGAAAAGCAACGTCCACTCACACACCATTTTTAAGGCTCGGTTTCGCGCCGCACGCATGCCCGTAATTTCCGACATTTTCCAAAAACCCGAATCCTGCCCGAAAACACATCCCCGGGTCATTAAGGTGTCAAATATCAACATATTAATTTCCCATGTTTTTCCGGGAATTATTCGTTAATTAAAAACGAGACATAGACCTTCGGACCCTCAAAACAACATCGAAATGGTATCCGATAATTTCGAAACTAACGCTAAAATGTTCGTTACATTGCATAGAGCAAAAGTCGTCTTGAACTCACCCTAAAAAACTGTTCCACACGCCGTCACGCGCCGCCGTGAGTGGCTGCGCGTGACACCCACGCGCTGCTACAGTGACAGGCACTGTTCACCATCCTCACCCGATCTCGCTGTAAAACGGGTCCGGTAGCCCGCGCTATAACCCGTTCCAATCCCTGCCAAAACAACCTCCAACCTTTCAATTGAGTACTCAAACATCTTCGTTGTAAGCCCAATTGCTGTTCTGTAATGTTAGTTTGGTAGGAACTTACCTAAAATCCCACGACTCGACGATGGACATCGAAGAACAGACGAACACTGTTCGTTCATCAATCTCGGCCATTTTCGTTTGCTTCCTTGCAATTGATCCACTCAGAGGCTTCACAGGGTTTTTATAAGTTTGCTTCTCAGGCCAATTTCTCCCTTAAACCCTTCCAACTCCACGACTCGAACTCGATTTTTCCCCTCAGTCGCCAAGTCCGTTCGAAGCCAAAACAGCAGCAATTCACCTCCCTCTTGTACTGGATCGACTAGGAATGATCCCAGAAAACTCGATGAAACCTTAATTGGTCATGGGCTGGCCTACATTTTGAAATTGGATTCTCCCTTCCTCAAGAACCCGTTTTGGATTTTGGACTCTCCTCCCACCATTTTCACCCTTTTCTTCCCTCTCTCAGTCTCAACACTCCGCTCTCGCCTCCTGGATCTCCTTCTCGCTCACAATTTCACTTAATTTAGCCTTGGAACGGTCGATCATGGCCTGGTCAATGTCTCTGTTTTTCTCAGCTCCCATGGCACCAGCCCAGCATTTTGTTCCCCACACAGACACCACTCAACCCCTGCTCAACTCACACCAAGTCGCCCGTGGCCTCAAATCCCACACAAACGCTCTCACCCACACTGAACACTCGCCAGCACGATCTCCGTGCTTCCTCAAAAACCAGCACGGCATTGTGCCCGTGCACTGCCCCAAAACACTCCACTGTAAAAACAACCAGCACGCCCAACACTAAGTCTGTAGTGCCCAGCATTCATCTCCCAATGCCACTAACAGTTAATAATCAATTCATTGGGCAGACCAAACAATTTCCCCGCCCATACTCTGTTTCTGAAAGGAGACCCACGCCGTACACGGCTGTCGCACAAACAGCTGCCAAATTTACCATTTTACCCTCAATTGACAATTTACCAAAATGCCCTCATGCAATCTAGACCCGCAACTTGGTCATTCGAACTCCGATCGACGCGTGCCGCCCGTCATTGTACTCGGGGCCTCGAGATCATCCTAACGGTCCTTGGCCCTCGGCCATCGGACCTCCCGGTCAAAAAGTCAACATTTTCCCCTAATTCGTCCAAATTACGAAAATGCCCCCGGACTTCCGAACGTCATAACTCTCGCCACGAACGTCAGAATCGAACGTGCCGCCTGTCTATGAACTCGTGACGTCCCAAACTACGTCACGGTCATCGGGCAAAGTCCATTTGACCGTCCGAATAAAAAGTCAACGTTTTACCCACGACTAGGAGCAAAACGGTCATTTTGCATCGTCCGTCCGATTCCACCCAACTAACCACCGATTAACCCTTATTAATCATGATTAGTTACTAACCTAATCTCGAATTTCCGGGACGGGTCGTTACATTAGAACCCATCATAAATCACATCTAAAGGTCATTAACCATCCCAGATATCTTTCATTTTAATCCCACCAGTTTTTAGGATCTTTAAATGAATTTGAAATAAACCCTAAACCTTCAGACAATCGAAACTACCTCGAGACGATATCTGATCTCCTCAAAAATTGTACTGTTGGACTCATAGGATCAAGAACTCAAAGTTTCAGGTCAATCGTATTTCAAGATGATATGGTACATGCTCCACGCACCACTAGAAGTGGCTGCGAGTGGGCTTCTCGTGCGACCACTGTCCATCTTCTTCCTCAGGGCTTCAGACCGGTTTTCTTGTGTAACGCGTCATTCGACCCACGACCTAACCCCACTGGAATTCATCCAATTCTCAATCAGTTTTCACCATTTTAATCACTAACCTACTCGAAATTGACCCATAAATAAGAATATGGATTCAATTTCATGAACAACATTACCTAAATCCCTGCTTTTTCTGCTGATGCACATGACCAAATTCGACTTAATCACAGCTTGTTCTTGCGTGTTTTCCTTCTGAATTCCAGGGTTCAACTCATCTAAGTCCCCAAAAGATGTCTACGACCTCAATTCGAACAATGAAATGCAAATCGAGAAACCCGATTCAAACTCACGGGAAAAATCTCCTAGGTTAACTCACGGGTTATGTTCATCTTCCACTCCTATTCCTTTCATCTCTCTCTCTCTCTCTCTCTCTCTCTCTCTCTCTCTCTCTCTCTCTCTATCTCTATCTCTCTCTCTCCCTCTCTCTTTAATTCTAGTTCTCCCCATCTCCTATATTTTTCCATCATCACACCTTCACGGTTCTCCTACACACACATAATATTTGCACACCATGGACACACACATATGTAATTTTCAACACACCGCACATCGGTGGGCAATGACCCAGGAGATAAGGGAGGGACAAACATTTGTACACATGTCCCTTTCACAACAATATCTCATAGTGAAATGACCAATTTACCCCTAGTTTAAAAATTCCAAAAATGCCTTTGATAGTTTTAGACCTGTAACCAACTCGTCCGAGCTCCGATTTTGTTGTACCTCCTGTGTATGAACTCAAAATCGCGAGACCTTCATAACGGTCTTCTTGAATTACGTAAAAGAGGACCTCAAACAAAAATTCAACACTTTGACTTTTGATCAAAAAGTTAACTATTTGATTTTTAGGGGTAAAATGGTTAATTTCTTTTGATTTTTTCCATTTTACCCTCGCTGGTAGTCCGAGTCGTTAGGGTGCAGGACAGTCAGCTTATCTTTTTGGCTTAATTCTACATTCTTGACATGGATGAGAGTCTTTTGAACACCACACCACACCATTTCTTTTGGAACGTCCATTCATGAGGACCGCAAGAACAAAGTCATGTGTCTACAATGGCACTATATCCATGGAATTCGAAGGGGATACGATTAGTTCAACATTTTCGAAATTATGAGGTATCCTACTACTGGTATCAATGCATGCTTTGTCGTTGACATTTTGGAATCTGTTTCGTAGGTACATTTAGACTGTATTAAGGATGATGAACTCGAAATTTGCATTCAAGAAGGAGCGGGACTGGCTCCACTCAAGCATGAAGTCCTTTTGGATGCATTGATAGATGCTCTCGAACTAAGGATCCTTGAATTGGCCTAGGCCCTTAATGTGGCGCCAAGATATGTAAGTCCTCTTCCTCCCATTCTAATTACTTTTGGTAATAACAAAATGCTTACCTTTTTTGTCCAAGCCCCAGAACTTGAATTTAAGGTACTCCCATAACACTTGAAGTATGCATTCTTGGGAAAGGATGAGACCTTACCCAATCATAATCTAGGAAACACTAGAACATGATCAAGAGAGGAAAATTTTGACCATACTCAGTAAGTACAACATATAGCCATTGGATGGGCACTCGCGGATACCAAAGGAATCAATCCCGCTACTTGTGTTCATCGTATCCCACTCGAAGATAATGCCAAACCCACATGTGATGACAGGACCCGTCCCTAATTCCAAGAAAAATCGAACCAGTGTTGCTCCCACCTAAAGATTGTTGTAAGACAAGGGATCTCAACGAATTAAATCAAGTTCAACTTACTAATTTAACCAAATAAATTTACCCCTAGGGATTACCGTCCATTTCCTACCCACTTACCCGATCGGGTGGTGAAACTTATCTTTTGTTCGTAAACTACTAATAGTAATCTTTCTTTACTCATTTTGGAATGTCAATCATATATTGATAGATAAACTTCTTTAATTTTAAATCAAGAAAACCTATCAACACAATTACTCAAATAAAAGTTGACGTACCAACAACCTAACAACATAATTGACAAAATTCCTTGTCTGAAGCTTAAACAACTTGTAACTATCATTACACTTAATATATACATATATATTCCTTACTATATATAAATATATCAAACACAATTATCATAGTCCTCACAACATTAATATGTAAATCCTTAATATACAAATTATGCTTAATATACTTATACGTATTCAACTTAATATAATTTCAATTAGTCATTTTAAATATAACCAAGATAGGTTGATAGCTAAGCCCTTGATTCATCCCAGATTTAAGAATATATATTTAAGAAAACATAAAAACTTTGAACTAGCATAACTTTCTCATACGAGATCCAATTAACCCCAAACTTGAACAATTGAACTCATGAAATTCAGAGGATCAACTTTCGCGTTGGTCGTCTCTCTAGAAAATGTGGCACTCGTCCTCATGCGCTGGCCAAAGGCACTGCGTGGTGGCAACGCACCATAGTTCATCGTCTTCATCCTTGGGTCTCAGACCTGGGTTCCTTAAACTCGGTCGCCGTGACCCGCGACTTCGACCCGACACGACCTGGTTTCCTGCAACAGAAGCTCCCATTGCTGCTCAAAATCGAGTTTGAGTTCGATTAGCTAGAGGTAAGGAGTTATGAAATTGTTTATGTAAATATGTTTAATACACTCTCACGATGCTTCTGGTGTCAATTAATTTGAAAAACTAGTACGAAATGCGTGAACCCGGAAAGGAAACCCGTTCGAAGGTTGATCTTGGGAGGTAAGGATTAAGACCGTAATTGAAGTAATTAAGGATATAGAACATGAATTAAGATGGATTAGAAGGGATCAGGAGAAAGAATGGAAAGAATTGAGGGAGAACGATTTGGGTTTTATCGCGGGTTTTTAACCCGTTTATCAGTGAATCGGGTAAAGAAGACGCACTGTAGCAACACTGTGATAGGCGCATGACTTTCACGCGCAGCCGCTTGCGGTCTATTAGCGTTGGTTTCGGGTCAATCTGAGATGGATTCGAAGTAGTTTTGAGTACCCGAAGCGTATAGTTTATTTTTAAATAATCTTATTAAATTCCGACGATTAAGGAATTCATATATGGGACTATACAATAGTCTAGTAACCTTAAATTACTTTGTTTGACAGGCCGGAATCTTCCCAGGATATCGGAAGAGAGCGAACAGCTTGAAGCTGAACAATCTGGACTGTGTGTGTGAGTGGACTTTGTTTTCTAACCGTGATGCATGCATATATGTTTTAAATGCTTTATTATGTGATTTGATATGCTTTGGCATGATTGACGTTTCAATCCGGTGATTTCTCGATTTTCTGGATTATTATATTATTTTTGGCACGATTTTCGAGAAATTGTGAAATTGATGTTTTGGGCGTAGGCCCGGGATTGAAAATGATGTTTTGACTCGGGTTATGAGTCAGGAATTGATTTGATGTTTTCCAGACATATTTTATGGATTTACGTGAAAATGGCAACTCGGGTTTACGGTTGCACCGATTTGCGTGAAAATGATATTTTGGGCTTGAAACCCAGTGAAATTATGATTTTGATTGGATTTGTATTTGCATGTGATTACATGATGATATTGATGATTTTCGGATTTATAAAATAAATTGGGACTTTGGTCTTCCGGATTTGAGGAAACTATATTATGGGTTGAGACCCTGTGTTAATAAATGATTTGGTTTTCAATGCAACTGTTTTTCACTGGTTTTCATAATGGTGATGTGTTGCGGATATTTAGGGCTTTCAGGTGGAAATATTTTTTTTATCTTGTTTCCCCGGAGTGCACCCTGGAGATAACGCTCGCCTTCGGGATGGAAGTGTGTACCTCGTAGAGGTCACGTAGCACGGTCTGTTGTCGTGCAGCCGAGGGAAGCTTGACTCAGACCAGAGATGTGCTGGATTATATGTAGATCGGTAAGTGATGTGTTCACGATGATCTGGATTGTCGGCTGGTGAGGTTTTCACAGCGACAGATGCTCGAATTTTGAGCGGTCCTTGAGCCTATTTGATTTACACGCGTAGCATGGATAAACGTGACTAATGTGATTGAATATGGAAATAAGTCCCGTGGTTTTATCGAGATTATTTATTTATAAAAAAAATGGTATTTTACTCATGATTTGTGATATGCATGCATGTTTGTGAAAACTGGAGGGTATGATTGAGTTTTTCGGTAAATGTATTTATAAAAGTTTATTTTTGTCCACTCACACCTTCGATGTTTTATTTACCCTCCAGATCAGTGCACAGGTACATGGGGTAGAAACGAGGCAAAAGTTTAAGTAGATCGTTGCGCACTCGGACACCGTATCTAGTAGGAGTTTGATCCCTACTTGTATTATTACATATGCTCTGTAATGTCGTTGACTAATCGAACTTTTGATGTCAACGGTCCTGTAAAACTTAACTATCCCTTGTCTGACAATGTTTGGCGTGTATTCGTGTGGTTTTTAAATATATGTGTTTGGTTACTTTCGGCACTTTAGAGTTATTGTCAGACGGGAGTAAGATCCATCACGACTATCGAGGGATAATCAAGATGGGTCTTGTCATCTAATCCCTAGCAAATATAAAAACAAACTAAGAACTTGAATTTCTTGTTCTTTTTGAAACAAAAACAAGTAACCCCTTAACCATTTGTCTCAAAATTCATCAATATACTTATGGCATCAAATACTCATACTTTAGAAAGCAATTTAGCTCATGAAATTCAAGAGTTACTGAAAAGTGACAAAATGCTTCAACAAGTAATAAAATGAGTAAAATTCGGTGAATGGATCTCAGCATAAGCAAAACAAGTATGAATCAACTCACAAGGATATGGATTCATAATTTCTACTTAATATGTAAAGGGTTGTGTTTGCACTCAAAGTATGTGAGAAAGATGTTCACATAATAGAAATGAAGTACTGCATGAAATCTCAAACATAAACCTTAAGTATATTAAACGTACTTGCACAAATGAACCAAAACCTTAGGATTTGTGTTCAAAGTAGGTATAATCTAAGCCTTAGGATTTTTTAGTTGATATCTTGACATTGAGTAGAATATTTTGGGCTATTTTCATGTGAAATCGGAGAAGTGTGGACCTCGCCAGATTCGAGAATTTTTTGGCCAAAATTTATAGGTCACCATTCAATCCTCGAGGCACGTTCGAATTCAACTATCATGTTACCCTTAGTGCGCCTTAAACCTTAGACTGAGGAAACTGATTCGTAGACTGTATTGGTTGTTGAAGTTAGTCGAACCTTAATTAGCTATGAGTGTCAGGGTTGGTATTTGCCATCAGGGAGTACTGGGAGGAATTGTCGACATTTTCACAAACTGGGTGCTTAAGGTCATTAAGTTGGTACTAATAATGATCACCTCATTGTGTCTTCTTAGACTGATTAAAGGTGAAACATGAACACATTAGCATGAGTTATTTTACGAGACAATTAGAAGACGAAGGTGTTAGGAGCTCTTTAGCCCAGTTGGGATTATTTGTGAAGAAGGCTTTACTTTTGAGGGTTCGGTACCCCATTTGGGAGAAACTTGTCACCGACAGGAACCTTTTCAGGACATTCAGAAACAATTCAGGAAGCATCTGATTTTTTGTATCATTGAAGGACGTTAAATGGCTTGTTGTAACCGAGGGAATACACCAGTAACTTGAAGTTAGTGAATTGACGAACCACATGAGAGAAGTTTTCTTCTGATGGACCTTTCGAGGAAGTTCAACTTTTAGTGTAAGGTAGTGCGAATGATTTTAGTTATCATTATGAGTTGTATCTTTACCTGGATGAACTAAATTATAAGGATGTAATTTCATAAGGGGGTACATTGAAACATCCCGTACCAAAAATTAGGAACGAAAATATGAAATTACCAAAATGCCCCCATGAGTACTTTCGGGCCTTATTTAGCGTATGGTTTGGAGTGCTTGTTTTGTTAGCCAAAGTTAATTTTCAAGTCTAAGATAGCCCAAGCCCAAATTCAAGATCAAGAGTTGATTCCTTTTTTGTAACTAAAGCCATTAGCATGGTTCTCTTTGAAGCCCATGAGATGAAGCTAAAACGAATCAGGTCCAATTAGAGGCACAAATGACATCCCATGTAGTCCCACAATATACTAGTGTCATCCCATATTGGCGAAAATGGCATCCCCTCCACAGAGGCTACTCTTTTGTGCCTTCATCACCGTCTCCACCCACTCGACTCCATCGAAAGAAACAACACCTTGGTCTCTAATTGAACCCACTACATAACCTTGATCCCCACGACTACTTGAGTGAGTTGTTGATCGTGGTGGGAACAATTGACAGCGGTGGTGTGACGACGAACCTAAGTACCCATGTTGTCTACCTGGAACTTCACATTTGGAATCCAGACAACACCAGTCTTCCTCGCTTTCTCCTCGCGAGTCCGACAAACTAAGTAATGGACCATGTTGGCCACCGCTTCTCCATATATGACCTCGTTTTGTTCATAACACGAGGGTTGACCCGACGTGTTTAGGCTCGAACCATGTAAATTCCAAGCCCTTTTGTGTGATTTCTAATTTCCTTTTTAAAGAATTCACCGTAAGGGGTTTGGATGTCGATTTCTAATTGGAGGAACAACGCGGCGACCGTAGACCCAAGAACCCATTTCGGACCCACCATCAACCCAACCAGATTAATCACGAAACCAGGTCCCCCCTCGAACTAGAACTAGAACCAAATGAGTCACTTGTACAAATTGTTTGCAAATAATAATATCCCAAGAAGAATTAGGAGTAGATTGTTTGTGCACTAGAAGAGTTCCTAGTCACCACAGAAAGGTCCAAGAAGAAGAATTTATCCTCAGTTCATCTTTCGTTCCTCGATCTTCACAAGTTCCAATTCACTATTCAGATAACCAAGTGAATAACGATCCATTAGCTTCACTGATAGGACCCAACTTAGAAAGACCCTTTTTCCTACCATATCCAGGTCCTTCTCCTTTTTGAAAGGTAACCTCAAACACCAAGTGTACCCTCAAACTCTCGTCATTTATGTGAGGACCCGTGCCTTGGGGGCATTGTTAACAATCCCAAATCGCCCGGGGGATCTGGGGGATGCACCTTATATGTGTGGGCGCGTATCTATCCAACAGGAGGCCTTTTGGGAGCTCACTGGTTTTGGATTCCTAGGGAACTCCAAAGTTAAGAGAGTAGGGGCTGGTATAATCCCAAGATAGGTGCCCCACTGGGAAGTTGCACGTGAGCTCCTGAGAACAAAACCTTGAGGGTTGGGCCTAAAGCCGAAAATATCCTGTTGGAAAAGGTCAGGTCATGACAATTTGGTATTAAAGCCCAACCCCAATTGGAATTGAGTGTGCTAGCAAGGACGTTGGGCCCCAAGGGGGATGGATTGTGAGGACCCGTGCCTTGGGGGCATTATTAGCAGTCCCACATCGCCATGGGGATCTGGGGGATGCGCCTTATATGTATGGGTGCGCATCTATCCAATAGGATGCCTTTTGAGAGCTCACTCGCTTTCGATTTCTAGAGAACTACAAATTTAAGCGAGTATAGGCTGGTGCAATCCTAGGATGGGTGACCCACTAGTGCTCCCGGGAACAAAACCGTGAGGACTGGGCCCAAAGCGGACAATATCCTGTGGAAGAAGGTTGGGTCTTGACAATTTAAAGGATACTTAAAAAACTCGTGAGCTCATGCCTCCGCTTTGTAAGCGGCCTCAGCTTTCGTGCAGCAGTCCTATAGGGTTTCAAAACCAAACAAAATATGTGATTGGACAAAAATAAATGCTTTAAAAATATTTTACTTGAAAACATACTATCTACCCTCTGTTTTATCAAAACTATGCATGCATCAAAGAAGTTCTCAAACCTCGAAAAAAACAAACGAGAAGAAAAGTATATTCAAAATACGTATAATTACTTGAAAACCTGTCCATTTGAAACTCATGTCATGTACCAACACTAAACATATAACCACGTAGCCATATCAGTCATACTGAATTTATCAACACATCAAACCAACCCATCATATCAACTGACCCAACCTCGATGCCTGCAAGCTGAATCATCATGTTAATGTGCACTACCGGTAAGCTAATATCACTCGGGAACTACGGTGCCCCAGGCTCAACGTCCGAGTGTGGACCGGCTCAGGAACAACGAAGCAATACCACGATGTCTAAGTCATGATCCCAGTCCCAGGAACTACGAAGCATTACCTCGGCGTCTAAGACTGCTTACAAGTCTCGGGAACTACAGAGCATTACCTCAACAACAGAGATTATCCATCACAGTACAAGTCTCAGGAACTATAGAGCATTACCTTGACGTCCGAGACCGTTCAAGCAACCTGGCATCTCGAGGAGGGTTTCCACAACATCATATCATATATATATATATATACATCCAGAAGCACATCTCATATACCAATCTTGAATTGGACAATTTTCCACAAGAAAGAAGGAAAATAGGTGCTGGAATTGAACAGAAGCGGTTTTCGGTGGGACACGGCTGAAATTGGAACTGAAATTTGGTGGTCAAAAGGCGGTCAAAGCGCAAGGGAAAGCTTTATATGTGTTCAGTAAGTAGCCGCTGAAATGGTAGTAGTATATTCAGGAGGCGCGCTGAAGCTGATGATTATGGGGTTCGAAACGCATGCACCAAAGGGAGGATAAGCGGTTCAATAGGCAGCTTCTGAAACTGGAGATTGCCTTCTTTGACTAATTCAGTAGCCAGTTACCGAAATTCTATGTTATTTTTGGTGCCTTCACTTGTTTTAATCATAACTTCATCAATATAACTCTGATTGAGGTGATTCTTTCGCCTAAATTCTCATAATTTCGAGCTCTATCCAAGTTTATACATTTCTCCCAAAATAGATTATTTTCTCCAATTCTTTGGTATTTAAACATTAAAAGATAAGCATAAAAGGTATAAAATGATGATTAATTCAAGACTTATCAAATACCCCCACACTTAGACTTTGCTAGTCCCTAGAAAATACCAAAACAATATAAGTATTAAGCCCTTAACCATTTGTCTCAAATTGTATCAACATAAGTATGACATCAAATATTTACACTGAAGAGCAATATATCATATGGAATTCAAAAGTTAATACATCATAACAAAATACCTTGACAAGTAAGACAATGAGTAAACTTGGTGAAATATATCTCAACATGAATAAAGCAAGTATGAATCAACTCACAAGGGGTATGCACTAAAGATTTCCACTCAATGTGTATAGTGTCAGAACCCGTCCCAAATCCCCCGGGATTAACGCGGGACGTGCCTGCTCCCGTCTGACACCGTGTGTCAAACTAGGGATAATTCCAGCCTCAGCCCACTCGAGGCTTCTAGAGTCCGCCAGGGTCAGAGGAGGAGTGTGATGTCTTGGTCTCTAATACAGCCCGCATCCGCGATCAACCTGAAGGGCATTAAAACCACAAAAAGTTGCGAGTGGAGGAAACAACCGTTTATAAAACACATTTATAAAAAGAAGACATTTATGCCTTCACTAAAAAGCATGCATGCATTCGAAAACCAGTTATCAAACAATTTCTCAATATTTAAACCATTAAGGCCTTAGCCCAAAACCATAAAACAAAGTATATGGGAACTCAGCCCATAACCAATCATGTGTGACTCAGCCCAAAACCGTTCTCCGTAAAACTCATACATATATATAACCCATCCTCGGCATCTCATATGCCGAATCAAGAACCCGTCACAATATATGTAAGTATGCATACTACTCTGGGTCTCGCTCTGAGTCTGTCCCGAGGATCTACGACGTCTGGGAGGATCTGTACAAAATCCAGGATCTACGACGCCTGGAGGACTGTCTGTGGACCTAGTCTGAGACTATATAATATCTCTCACTCCTGGAATGTGCTCCCTCTTAGAGTCACTCATTCTAAGTAGTGGATCGTGATTCTACAGGATCTACGATTTCTGGAGACCATTCATACGGAAGGGTATATACATTTTCAAATACTTTCTTTCAAATCACAATTCAACTGGGTCTCATACCCGAGCGTCTCAACAGAATTCCTCGAATCCAATTCAAATTCAAATCTCATAAGGACTCAAGCCCAAATTCATCTTTAAATAGGGTCTTAACCTGAATTCTCATTTCATGAATCACAACTGGGACTCAAACCCGATACCACAATTTAACGGTATCTCAAGCCCGATTTCACAATCAACTAGGCCACAAACCCGAAAACTAACTGGGCCTCAAACCCAATATCATAAATCAACTGGGCTTCAAGCCCGATATTACAACTAACTGGGCCTCAAGCCCGAATTCGTAAACCAACGGGGCCCCCAGCCCGACCGTATAACTCAAATGGGCCTCCAGCCCGATTTCTCATCACAACAAATGGACTCCAAGTCCAAGAGTGCGTAAATCAAATGGGCCTCATGACCAATTCCATGTTTCCAAATCCAAAATGAGTTCATTAAACCATCATTATAAACATAGCACGTATAAATACAATACAAAACCATAAACCTCGAAATACGTGTAAATACGTAAATACTAAATACCACAATCAAATACACTCATGGCATCTCAAATCAATGATATAAAACATATGAAACATTTATGCATGCATCACAATTTAGAAACCAAGGTCCACTCACAAACCGTCCAACGCTGCGCCTTGATACGCGGGCCATAAGGCTTTCCTCGGCCAATCATCGTCACAAGGATTCCCAAACCTGTCCAAATCATTTTAGAGGGTTACTAACTATCTCATTAACCTCTCCTTGAAGCCCCGTAATTTTCCCAAATTTTTAACTATTTTAAAACTCGATCCTAAACCTTTGAACGTCCCAAACTATATCGAGACGATGTCCGATTGACTCGAAACTTGTTCCAAAATGTTTGTTACATCGAAAGGATGATTTTATACGTTAGACACTTATCAAAAGGGTGGCCCACGTGCCCCCATGAGCCTCCCAAAGGGGTTACGCGTGGGAGCCACGTGCTTGGCACTACATCCCTGTCCTCGCGCAGACCAGCCGGTTCGGTCTAATCGTGCAATCCGATCCGGCTAGACCGGCGTGACCGATCCAAGCCCATTTCTCTCTCATTTTTCATCTGATTTCATCCCTTCCAATTCCTATCTCTTTGTCTCGTCAATTGCAACATATTTATATGAAGAAAACTAACAAAACTTGTCTAGAACCCATTGGTTCATTTTGTCCTTCACGACCCTGTTTGTCTAGTCTAAA
The DNA here is from genome assembly GCA_032719365.1 of Prinsepia uniflora. Classification (NCBI taxonomy): domain Eukaryota; kingdom Viridiplantae; phylum Streptophyta; class Magnoliopsida; order Rosales; family Rosaceae; genus Prinsepia; species Prinsepia uniflora. The sequence continues at coordinate 37,559,491 of CM064872.1, forward strand.
CACTAGCCTGCTCAGCCGTTCCCCACTGTCCAAAACCCTCTCTAGGCCTTCACACTAACCCATTGAACCTACCCCAACCAACAGATAGCCTCCCTAACATTCAAAACCAAAAATTCAATTTTAAACTTAAAACGGGTTTAGCGGGTTTACTTGGCTGTGGTTCCTTCGCCATCCGCGGTGGTCCTGCCGTCCCTGGCCACCCCTCAGTCTCATCCCTAATCTATCTCTCACCCTCAGTCCAAAAGCAAAGGATTGAAAAGAATTTTAGGATTGGTTTTGGGTGAGATCGTGTGAAATCGTATGAAATGAGGAATTGGATAGGCATGTATCAATTAGGGTGGGCAATGGATGCATGACACGTGTCAGTCATCCATTGGGCCTAATCAAAATATCTGGGCCCACTTAATGACAAATGTCATCTTTCTCGAAATTCATGCAATAGCTACCTCGAACTTCCGTGAAACGTAAATTTTTCGTCGAACGTCCCATTTCAACGTGCCGTCTGTTTACAGACTCGTGACATCCCGATCCATGTCACGGTAATCGGCCCTCAGGATTCGTACCTCCTAAGTTAAAAGTCAACTTTTTACCCTCGTCTAGGGATAAAATCGTAATTTTACCCTGAACGTCCGATAATCCTCGACTAATCCTCGATTAGCCTCACTAATCCGTAATTAGTCTTAATTAATCCTTAAAATCAGGGACGGGTCATTCCAACCTCCCCTCCTTAAAGAATATCGTCCTCGAAATTCAAACCGACCCAATTGTACAACCAAACTGTGGAAATCCAATCATGTCCCAAGTAGGGGGTACACTCGTGTAATCATACACGTCCAACACAAATCACAGTATCTATCGAAAACCACTGTCACCGAAACTCCCAACGCTCCAACTCAACTCTCACCAACCACACATTGGCCCGTAAGTCTCGCTCCGACAGGTCAGCTAAACTAAGCTAACATCGCGGTCGACTTTTCAGCCTGATGGTTCTTCTTATTTTACAACCGAAGTCAGCTTCCCAGTCAACTATTTCGACACTTCCCAAATTTGAGGCGTCAAATCAATTTTTCAGCCTGACGACCTTTCTCATTCGACAACCGAAGCTAATATCTTATTCAGCATCCGATCCGTCAACATCCGCTAGATTTCCCATCACAATGGCAAGAATCGCACCTTGTAGACCATACTCAAACTTATGCCATTTACCAACCTCGGTACCCATGTCAGCCAACACTCTCGTTTTCTCATACCCAGGTTGACTCTCACTAGAGTCCCAATACTACATACTAATCTGAACCTGTCAGATACCGATTTATCCCATTACCACAATATGCCATATTGACTTCGTATGGAAGCTAATCACATCAAAAACTATCGTGATTGGCCAGCAACCCCCAGCTCCATTACTCTTTTGCTGTGCTACTCTGATCTCAACTCACTCTCGAGAACCGCACCACTGCTCTATTCGAGATGACCCTATTGCTCAAAGTCATCCTACTAAGATAACTAGTCCATCTGGTACAACTGATCGACTGGGTCTCATCCATCGGAATCAATCCTCTCGAAAAACGCGGCATCTTATGCAAATCGAACCATAAATAATCGCACCTCGTGCCAAACACAATCTAACTTGGATTTGATTCTACTGAATCCTCATCCTCTTACCTTAACTATCAGGTTGATGACATGCTGTTACTACTGCAGAGACATCACATCCTCGACCAGCGCGTCACATTGAAAGTAAAACATGCTCTGATACCACTTGTCAGGACCCATCCCAAATCCCTCGGGATTAACGCGGGATGAGACTGCTCCCTTCTGACACAGCGTGTTAGACCAGGGATAATTCCAGCCTTAGCCCACTCTAGAGTGTGCCAGGATCGGAGGAGGAGTATGATGTCTAGGTCTCTACTACAGCCCGCATCCGTGATCAACCTGAAGGGCATTAAAACCACGAAAAACTTTGAGTGGACGAAACAACCGTTTATAAAACACATTTATAAAAAGAAGACATTTATGCCATTCACTAAAACACATGCATGCATTCGAAAGCCAGTTATCAAACCATTTCTCAATATTTAAACCATTAGGGCCTTAGCCCAAACTGTAAAACAAAGTATATGGGAACTCAGCCCAGAACCAATCATGTGGGACTCAGCCCAAAACCGTTCTCCGTAAAACCTCATACACATATACATATATAACCCATCCTCGGCATCTCATATGCCCAATCAAGAACCCGTCACAATATATTTAAGTATGCATACTACTCGGGGTCTCACTCCGAGTCTACCCCCAGAATCTACGACGTCTGGGAAGATCTGTCCAAAATATAGGAACTACGACGTCTGGAGGACTGTCTGTGGACCCAGTCCGAGACTATATCATATCTCTCACTCCTAGAATATGCTCCCTCTTGGAGTCACTCATTCCAGGTAGTGGATCGTGACTCTATAGGATCTGCGACGTCTAGAGGAAACCATTCATATGGGAGGGTACTTACATTTTCAAATACTTTGTTTCAAATCACAATTCAACCGGGACGCATACCCGAGAGTCTCAACAGGATTCCTCGAATACGATTCAAATTCAAATCTCACAGGAACTCAAGCCCAAATTCATCTTTCAATAGGATCTTAAACCCGAATTCTCATTTCATGAACCACAATTGGGACTCAAGCCCGATACCATAATTTAACAGGACCTCAAGCCCGATTTCACAATCAACTGGGCCTCAAGCCCGATAACTAACTGGACCTCAAGTCCGATATCATAAATCAACTGGGCTTCAAGCCCGATATTACTACCAACTGGGCCTCAAGCCGAATTCGTAAACCAACGGGGCCCCTGGCCCGACCGTATAACTCAAATGGGCCTCCAGCCCGATTTCTCATCAAATTAAATGGACTCTAAGTCCAAGAGTTCGTAAATCAAATGGGTTTCATGCCCAATTCCATGTTTCCAAATCCAAACCCAATTCATTAAACCATCATTGGAAACAGAGCACGTATAAGCACAATACAAAACCATAAACCTCGAAATACGTACAAATACGTAAATACTAAATACGACAATCAAATTCACTCATCGAATCTCAAATCATCAATATAAAACATATAAAAAATTTATGCAAGTATCACAATTTTGAAAGAAAGGTCCACTTATAGACCGTCCAATGCTGCGCCTCGCTAAGCGCGCCATATGCCCTTCCTGGGCCAATCACCATCACCGAGACTCCCAAACCTATCCAAATCATTTTAGAGGGTTACTAACTACCTCAATAACCTCTCCTTGATGCCCCGTAACTTTCCCAAAATTTTTATTATTTTTAAACTCGATCCTAAACCTTCTGACGTCCCGAACTATATCGAAACAATGGAATTGACTCGAAATTTGTCCCACAAAGTTCATTACATCGAAAGGATAATTTTACATGTTGGACACTTCCCCAAAAGATGGCCCACGGGCCCCCACGCACCGTCCAAAGGGGCTGCGTGTGGGAGCCACGCACCTAGCACTGTCAACCCTGTCCTCGCGCAGACGGGAAGGTTCGGTCTAATCCTGCAATTCGGTCCGGCTAGACCGGCACAAGCCCATTTCTCTCTCATTTTGCATCCAATTTCATCCCTTCCAATTCCAATCTCTATGTCTCGTCAATTGCAACTTATTTATATGTAGAAAACTAACAAAAACCGTCTAGAACCGATTGGTTGACTTTTTATTTCATGGCCCTGTTTTTGTAGTGTAACAACCCGTCCCAAATTATCAGGATTAATTAAGACTTAATGATGGATTAGCGAGACTAATCGGGGATTAGACGAGGATTAACGGACGTTCCAGGCGAAATGACGATTTTGCCCCTAGTTTGGGTGAATCATTAACTTTTTGTTCAGGCAGTCTAATGGACTTTGACCGATGACTATGACGTATTTTGGGACGTCACAAGTTCAAAGACAGGTGGCACGCCAGATTCCGATGTTCGAAGAAGAAGTTATGATTTTCGGAAGTTCGGGGGCATTTTGGTAATTTGGTTGAATAGGAGCAAAAAGTTTACTTTTGACCTAGGAGGTCCGATGGCCAAGGGCCGAGGACGGTTACATAGATCAGGATGATACTAATCATTAGACAGGCGGCACGTCGAATTCGGACGTTCGACGGAGAAGTTACGGTTTACGGAAATCCGAATGTACTATTGCACGAATTAAGACATGGTTGCCTTTTTGGAATTATGTGGGCTCAGATATTTTTCCCAAGGCCCAATGGATGAGTGACAAATGTCACCCATCCACTGGACACCATTTTACATTCTTGCATATCCCTTCCCTTCATTTTCATTCGATCATCTTCTTTGTTTCTACCAAACCCGGTTACCTCCCACCCCAATCCAAACCCTTAATCCCTATGATCATGTCTGAGGACCTAGAGAGTGATGGAGGGCTGTGAGGATGATGGTGGCTGGCAGGAGGCAGCGCCGCCGTGGATGGTGGAGGCAAAAACCGTGCAAGGTATCGGTTTTGCCATTTTTCTTTTTTATTTCGATTTTGCACATTATGTCCGGTTTTTCTTGATTTAAATGGGTTAAATAGGTTTCTAGGGAAGTTATAGGAAGGTTTTGGTGATGATTCACAGCTGAGGAAGCCCTGGGAAGTTTTTGGGATTGTTGAACCGTGAGGGACAATTTGGTTCATGGATTGTAGGAGGTTTTATGGTGTTTTAATTATATATTTAGGTTCCTAAGATCAAAATAGGAAGAATGGAATCGAAAAGGAAAATATTGGACGAAAAATGAGGGTGGAAAATGGCCAGTTCGGTCACGCCAGTCCAACTGGACTGGCCGAACAAGTGACCCGACCGAACCTGGTTCGATCGCAGGAAGAAGAAGCACTGTTCTTGGCGCGTGAGGCCCACGCGCAGGGCAGTCTTGGGGCTCGTGTGGGTGCGTGATGAGAGTTTTTGGGATGTGTTCAACATGTTAAATCATCTATTTGATGTAACGAATATTTTGGGACTGGTTTCGTGTCAATCGGACATCGTTTCGATATAGTTCGGGTTGTCCAAAGGTTTAGGATCGCGTTTAAAAATAGTTAAAAATTCCGGAAAATTACGGGGCTTTAGTGCGGGGTTATTTATGTAGTTAGTATCCCTCTAAATTAATTTGGACAGGTTCGAGAATCCCAGAGGCTACGATTGGCCCGAGAAAATCTTATGGCACGTGTATCGAGGCGCAGCTTCGGAAGGTTTGTAAATGGACCTTTCGTTCTAACTTGATGCATGCATAAATGTTTTATAAGTGTTGTAATACATAATTTGTGATGGCATGAGTGCATTTTTGTGGTTGCCTATGATTTACGTATTTGCACGTATTTCGAGATTTCCGGTTTTATACGATGCTTATACGTGCTAGGTTTTCAATGAGGGTTTAATAAATGGATTTTGGATTTGGAAATATGAAATCGGGCATGAGACCCATTTGATTTGGAAACTCTCGGACTCGGAGTCCATTTGATTTGACGAGGAATTGGATCGAGGGTCCATTAAAGTATACGATTGGGCCGAAGGGCCCGTTGGGTTACGAATCCGGGCTTGAGGCCCAGTTGGTTATAATCTCGGGCTTGAGACCCCTTTGACTGTTTATGAAATGAGGCCCCGTTAGTCGTGATATCGGGCTAGAGGCCCATTCAATTGTGAAATCGGGCTTGAGTCCCAGTTCGGTTTATGAAATAAGAATTTGGGCATGAGGCCCTATTAAACTGTAGATTTAGGCCGAGGCCTGTGAAATTGATTGAATCGGATTCGAGGAATCCTATTGAGATGAATCGGGTATGAGACCTAGTTGAAATATGTTTTGAGAAAGAAAGAAAGTGTTTTGGAAATGTATGAAATCCTCCATACGATTATATGGTCTCCTCTAGCCGTCGACCTGGAGAGTCACGATCCACAGACCATAATGGGTATCTCCATAGGGATCCCGTTCCAGGAGTGGAAGTTATGATGTGGTCCCGAATCAGATTCCGGAGAGATGTGCGGACTAGATCCGGAGATAAAGCTCGGACAAGATCCAGAGAAAGAGCCTCCCAAATGAAGAATTCCTGGGGGAAGACTCGGAGTGAGGCCTCGAGTAGTGTGCACACTAGTATAGAGATTTATCGTGACATATATCGGGGATGTGTTCCCTAGGGGCAGTGTGCCCCGAGTTGGCACCTTCTCGGAAGTGCCGCGGATGGGTTATACGTATTCGTACGTATGAGATTTATGGAAAGTAATTTTGGGCGGAGACCCCGTATTCCTTGTTTTAGAAAGTGATTTGGGGTGGAGACCCCGTATTAAATGTTTTGGAAATGGTTTGGGGCAGAGACCCCGTATTGTATGTTTTGGTATTTCACTGAGAATGGTTTTGGGCTGAAACCCACATATGTTGATTTGGGCTGAGTTCCCACCTGTATTGATGTATGGTTTTAAGATTGTGATTTCGGGTCGGGGACTCATAAATGGTTTTATGGGTCATGACGGTTTATGGAGACCGAGCTTGAACCCTTGAAAGATTTTGAGAATGTTTTCAAATAGTTTTATGAACGTTTTGATAAACGGTTTTCGAATGCATGCATATGCTTTTAGTGAAGGGCATAAATTTCTTTATATGAAATGTTTTTAATGAAATGCTTATTTTGTCCACTCACGATTTTTGATGTTTTAATGCCCTCCAGGTTGATTGCGGATGCATGCTGTAGCAGAGATTGAGACATCACACTCCGCCTCCTACGATCCTGGCGTACTCTAGAAGCCCTGGTGGGGGCTAGAGACGGAATTTTCCCTGGTCTGACACTTCTCGTCAAACGGGATCAGGCGCGTCCCACGTTAATCCCGGGGGATTTGGGACGGGTGCTGACATGTAGTCCAAACTTTCGGCTGCTCAGCCATTCCCCACCGTCCAAAACCCTCTCTAGGCCTTCATACTAACCCATTAAACCTTCCCCAATCAACAGATAACCTCCCTAACGTTCAAAACTAAAAATTCGATTTTAAACTTAAAACGGGTTTGGTGGGTTTACTTGGCCATGGTTCCTCCGCCGTCCATGGTGGTCCAGCCGACCTTGGCCACCCCTCAGTCCCATCCCCACTCTATCTCCCACCCTCAGTCCAGAAGCAAGGATTGAAAAGGATTTTGGGATTGGTTTTGGGTGAGATTGGGTGAAACCGTATGAAATGAGGAATGGGATATGCATGTATCAATTAGGGTGGGCAATGGATGCATGACACGTGTCAGTCATCCATTGGGCTTGCCCAAAATATCTGGGCCCACTTAATGAAAAATGTCATCCGTCTCGAAATTCATGCAATAGCTACCTCGAACTTCCTTGAACCGTTACTTTTCCATCGAACGTCCGATTTCGACGTGCCACCTGTCCACGGCCTCGTGACGTTCCGATCTAAGTCACGGTCATCGGCCCTCAAGCATTGGACCTCCCGAGTCAAAAGTCAACTTTTTGCCCTCGTCTAGGGGCAAAATCGTAATTTCACCCCGAACGTCCAATAATCCTCAACTAATCCCCGATTAGCCTCACTAATCCATATTAGTCTTAATTAATCCTTAAAATCAGGGACGGGTCGTTACATATAGGGTTTGTGTTTGCACTCAAGTTATGTAAGAATGATGCTCACATAATAGAAAATAAGTTACTTAATAAAAATTTCAAACATAAACCATAAGAAGGTAACATACTTACACAAATGAACCAAAACCATAAGTTTACTCAAGTCATTGACTCCACTAATCAAAATTTACTCATCTCATGGATCATAAGGTCTTAATTTAAGGATGTAATGGAGCTAGGTGTAGAGGCAAGGAATTTTAGGATACGGTGTTAAGATTTGTTCCAGGACTCAACCAAAGACTTCATTACATAGGCATCAGTGTTTTCCATAGTCATAGGCCAAGTATTAACTTGGTGGGCCTTAATCTTCACTATCAACATCTTTTGAACTTGAAATTAGGGCAAGGGGCATTAATTCTTCATGTAGGCCTCCAAATTTCATTATTCCAAACCAAAAGCACAACGGACATAGCTCAAAACTCAAATTTAGTACCTCATAGAACTTTTGTTCTAGATTTTTTTTTATTCATCATTTTTCCTTGTTCTTTTTTTCTTTTTCTTTTTAGAGGTAATGCAATGAATACAAAAATAGTTTGAGCAATTCATCCTCTACACTTACATATAAGTCTTCATTCATCAAATCACTTTCTTATATTTCACACCATCTTTATGTTCTTCAACCAAGTCCATGGAACAAGGGTAAATGATGTCTTATACTAGGCTTATGTGAATAGATGTTTAGGGTGATGAAAGAAAGGCTTAATGTAGGCTCAAAGTGGTTAAACTAGGGGAATCACATTTGTGTGATCAAGTAGGGACATGGATATTTGGATAAGTAGTGTGAACCCTATTGCCTTAATCATGTCAAAAATCAGAGAATTTATTGACTTAAATGCATTGAAAATCACAAAGAATAAGTTCTAGTACTCTAGAGTTCATTAAAAGCTATGGAAAGCAATTTTGAGGCATATGTACTTCAATTTAAACAAAGAACTCCTATGAATCACTCGACAAAGTATATAAGGCTCTAAAACTCACATAGGGTTCATATGATTCATACAAATCTTAACATGCTCGTTTTGTACCAGTTTAACATGCATCATCTACTACAAGTCATAAACACTTCAATCATAAAGCATTAACAAATGAATTCAAGTTGTAATGATCATCTTTTAGCCATGTTTTCTTCATTTATCTGTCATTCTTATCATCGACAAGTTAAAGGGCATCCTAAAAACTTTTTTTAACACTTAGTTTAACAAAACGACTCAGGACTAAACACTAAAACGCAGAAAAATCTTTTTGATTTTTTTTTGTTTTTTGAATTTTTTTCTTTGATTTTTGAAATAAGACTCAATAAATTTATAAACCCCTCCCCCACACTTAAATCTAACATTGTCCTCAATTAATGAAAGAGAAAGCATAGAATCTAAGTAAGGAGAATTGATTTACGAAAATAAAGCAATAAATACAAAAAGTAACTAATAGTAAAAAGAGTGAAGGGTGTAAGAAATAAAATCTCTGTTTGATGGCTCCTCCACTTCTTTGTCATTGGGTTGCCTCCCAATAAATGCTTGAATTTAACGTCTGTAGCCTAGACAAAGTGTTTCAATCAACTCATTTGATGCGGGGCCTATGCACTCTTTCAAACTCCACATCATGCTCACCAATTTCCTCTAAATAAAGCATTAATCCATCTTGAATCCTAGGGTCAAATTCATGTGTAATATCCTGGACAAGGGCATCCCCAAGCCTAGTTCATGGGCCTTAGATTAAGTCAATTGCATACAGAGTGTTCCTTCAAGAGTTAGGTCAGAATATGTACATGAAAAGAAGACGAGATAGAGAAAAAAATATACATAATAAATTGAGAATATTTATAAGTAAGTATGGTATTTATGCACAAGTATGATATTTACATTATAAACATATTTACACAAACGAAATCACATAAGATATTTTTCAATCCCCAGCGACGGCGCCAAAAAATGATATGCAAAAACTAAACATTAAAGTAAACACAAAGTCATACTCAACACTTAAGGAAACGTATGCAATTAAAAACCCTTCTTTTTTGTAGATAGGGATCGTTCTAAACCGGGGATTGAGGGTACCTAAGCATGTTTGTCGTTTGATTAGTTGATTGGGGGGGTAAAGAGATTGATTTAAAAGTCCTAAGTAATTAAACTAATCTAAACTAACCTAATCTAATATTTACATGGTCAGCTCATCTTTAAACCTAACTCATTCATAAATTATACCAATTTCCATAATCAACGAAATTCTAGAACCTTAGTTTAATGAAATACATGTACATTATCTTAAGTACGTGCTCAGGAATACGCCTTATATCTAATTAAGCATTAAGCATAAATATAGCATGGAATATTATTGAAATCAATACAAAATATAGAACCATAATAAAATTAATGATCAATCCATTAAACACGATATTCAAGTACAAAGAGAAAACTACGAGGTTAAGAGGTTGAGTTACACTTTGAATCTTTCGGGAATACGCCCTATAGATGCTAGGTAGTTCGACATTCTTGGTGAGACACTCAGGAATACGCTTTATATGTCAATGGAGGATGGTGAATTATGGAGGATGATGTAGTTTACTTTTGCACAAGAAATCTCGAATTTATTGAAAAGGGAAATTTTATTTAAGCAAAGCTTTGGTGTAAATAATGAGCGACCCCTTATAAATAACCTAAACCTCTCTATTTATAGGAGAAAATTAATCCCCAAATAATTAGGAGTTTACAATTTAAATCTAAAAGGAAAATAATTAAACTAATTAAATTAAAGTCCAAAAGAAATAAGGTAATAAAAATACTAATTAAAAAGGTTTCCTAGATAAAAAGGAAACAAATCCAAGTTTGAATTGAATAATTTTCCACAAGAAGGAAGAAAAATAGGTGCTGGATGTAAGACCTGTGTCCTGAAGGGAACGGTGAACAATCCCACATTTCTGTGAGGGGGGAATGGTTTGGGAGGGGATGGTGGTGTGCCTTAAAGGTGTAGGCACACACCTATCTAGCACTAGGCCTTTTGGGAGCTCAAGTGGCTTTGGAGGGGATTGGAACCCCAAAGTTAAGCGAGTTGAGGCTGGTGCAATTCCATGATGGGTGACCTCCTGGGAAGTTGCACCATGAGCTCCCGAAAACAAAACCGTGAGAGCGAGGCCCAAAGCGGACAATATGGTGCTAGATGAGTCGGGTCCTGATCAAGGAGGTTCGGGTCCTGACCATTTGGTATCAGAGCAAGACCCCGACCAGGAAGTGTGCCAGCGAGGACGTTGGGCCCTAAAGGGGGTGGATTGTAAGACCCGTGTCCTGAAGGGAACGGTGAACAATCCCACATTTCTGTGAGGGGGGAATGGTCTGGGAGGGGATGGTGGTGTGCCTTAAAGGTGTAGGCACACACCTACCTAGCACTAGGCCTTTTGGGAGCTCAAGTGGCTTTGTGGGCGATTGGAACCCCAAAGTTAAGCGAGTTGAGGCTGGTGCAATTCTATGATGGGTGACCCCCTAGAAAGTTGCACCATGAGCTCCCGAAAACAAAATCGTGAGGGCGAGGCCCAAAGCGGACAATATGGTGCTAGATGAGTCCGGTCCTGACCGAGGAGGGTCGGGTCCTGACACTGTAATTAAACAGAAGAGGTTTTCAGTGGGACGATTCTGAAATTGGAACTGAAATTCGGTGGTCAAAGCGCAAGGGAAAGCTGTATGTGTTTGTTAAGTAAGCGCTGAAACAGTAGTATTATATTCAGGAGGTGCGCGCCGAAGCTGGTGACTGTGGGGTTCGGAACATGTGCACCATAGGGAGGATAGGTGGTTCAATAGGCGGCTGCCGAAACTGGAGATTGCCTTCTTAGACTGATTTGGTAGCCAATTACCGAAATTCTATGTTATTTTTGGTGGCTTCCCTTGTTTCAATCATATCTTCTTCAATATAACTCTGATTGAGGTTATTCTTTCGCCTAAATTCACGTAATTCTGATCTCTATCCAATTCTGCACATTTCTCACAAAATAGATTATTTTCTCCAATTTTTTGGTATTTCAACATTAAAAGATAAGCATAAAAGGTATAGAATGATGCTTAATTCAAGGCTTATCATTTCCACAACATCATATCACATATATATATATATATCCAAAAGCACATCTCATATACCATGGGAGCATATCCATATGTCTGACCACAATATCAAACCAAATCCAAATCCAAATCCAAGATATCACACATATCACATATACAGACTTTTCATAAAACATGTATTGAAAAGTAACTGTAAAATCATTCAAAACCCATCATCGTCATGAAATACACTTTAAAACACACGTAAGACATTTCTAATACAAATCACAACCTGTAACTCCGGGCATAAGCCCAAAACACCAATCAAACCCTATCTCGTAAAGCATGCCATTAAAATATTCATTAAATATTTCAAAACTCATATAAAATTCTACTCGATCAGCCATGATCATAAAACATAGAAAATCATTCAAAACAATTAAAGATGCATGCATAATAACTTAAAAAGTAAAGGGTCCACTCGCACGTACCATACACCGTCGAATCGCACTACACATTTTCCCGTAAAATTCGAGGATATTACCCTTGTCAAAAATCACGTCTCAGGATCATTAATCACCTCATTTAGCTCACTATTCAATCTCATAATTTTTTGGGATTTTAAACGAATTAAAACGAGCCCCATAATTTTCAGACAATCAAAACTGCCATGAGACGATGTTTGATCGCCTTGAAAATTGTATCGTTGGGCTCGTAACATCAAAATGATGAACTTTTGTATTGGATAAATTCCCATAAGAGGTGGCACGTCCCCCACACGCTGATCAAAGGTGCTACATGTAGTGGCCATGTGCCATTGTTCATCATCCTCAAGGTTGTGACAGACCAGGTTTCCTGCAACTGGGGTCGGTGAACCTGACGAGTTCAACCCGGTCCAAAAATCATCATTCCGTTACCGTTTTGCACATTCTAAACGTCCAAGTTCATCCCAAGACTCCCAGATAAAGATCTATAGGTTCAAAATTAAGAAAACACTTACCTCCACGCATGGTTCGATGGCTTACACTTCAGCCGTAGCGGATAACTTTTTCTTAGTACGATCCAGTATTCAAAACTTCAATATTTGGAGCTTAGCCCATCATTAGGGACTCCAGGAACTCATAGAAACGATCACCTGGTAAGTTCTAGTCCCAGAACTCCAAGAACCTGATTTCATCCTCACGGGTTCATGGGTTTTCTCACTGCTTCCTCTCCTCTCTTCACGGTCCTTGTACCATTTCCTCCTTCCAACAATCCTCTCATTCTCCCTTCCCCACTTTTCTAGCCTTTCCCTCTCAGTTTTCTTATGTTTCCTTTCACGGGTGCACATGTGGTGTGTTTCGGTCATCCCCCACCGAACATACCAAATACAGCCCACACCCCCTTATATCCATTGAGAGGAAGTCGGTGAAGGGCTGGAAGAATAAGGAAGTGGGAATCTTCTAGATGACCCTAGAATCCATCATTGTAAAATTACCATTTTTCCCTTCAAGTATAAATTACCAAAATTCCCTTAGTCGCAAAATTACTAAAATACCTCGAAGGTTCTTGACTTGAAACAATCTCAAACGATCTTTGATTTTGATGTGCCTCATTTCTACAAACTTAGTATCCCGAGACCTTCGCAACGATCTTCCCGGAATTCTCAAAAGAGGTCCATAGTATAAAGTCAACATTTTGACTTTTTCAAAGGTAAAATCGTCTTTTGACCCAAATTTTCCCCAAATTTGCATTTCCTAGGAACATGAGCCTTTCATTCACTAATTCAACGTCTCAAGCTATTCTTCATTCCAAAAGTGTAAACTATGCCTCAGTGCTCTAAATTCTTGTATTTCATCTTAGTGATGTATAAAATTCAGTCTTTATTTGTTTACATTTTGTTTGAACACAATAACAAATAAAATAGACAAGGGTTGGTTTTATTCTTCTAACCCAAGTCATGTAATCCTAGGATTTTTAGAACACTAACTTGAGTTAATCCTAGGGTTAACCAAGTTAGGGTTTCAGAAATCTTAGAATTAAACTAAAAGACTTAGTGTTTGTCCGTTGTTTGGTGCATCTAGTCAACAACTTAAGGTGAATCATATTATGAGTGTTATCAGCTGTTAGGCACAGTGAATCATATTGTGGGTATTGTTAGTTGTTCGGCACATTCATAGTAATGAAAAGCTTATGGAGGTAATTGGATTTAGGAGTAATAATTCGTGATTGATTTAATGTGTGAAGGTGTTAATGCATGAGAAGGTAAGCGGATGATGTGATAACGATGTAAAGATTAATTAGGAGTAGATTAAATGGTGTGATTATTAATTTGGGTTTGCATGCTTAATAGTGTCGGTTTTGTCTATGAAACTTAGCTACGGTTTGTAAGTTCTAGTTTGCATGAGCATTTGCATTCAATTAGTAGTTTAAAACATGCAGATTTGGTTGCAACACTCTTAAACTCTCCCTATTACATACTTGAATTCTTTTTACTAACCATTTTCATATTTCCCTCAATTCCCCAGTCCAGAACCATCCCTACTTATTACTACTATAATCTTCAAAACAGGGTTTAAGTTGAGCATGTGTGAATTAAGTGTTTATTTAAGTGCGTCGTTCCCATGTATCAATGTTTGGCGGCATTTTCGGGGAATTGAAAACTACTTATAATGTGTTGTTGTATATAAAACTTTTTATATCATACTTGTTAAAATAGTATATACTTGATCATAATTTTCAATTTCCATATGTTTATGTAAATGTGGAAATATAATCTTAGCTATATGTTGATAACTTGTTATTTGGTTTTTAAATTTTGATTTTGATGGAATAGGTGAAGTTTCTTTTGTTAAGTTATCACCTAAAACATTTTTGGACCTTAAACTAAGTGAATTTAAGGCCATGAGGTTGAGGTCGGTGTATTTTACCACCTGAGTTGTCTTTGAAAAGGAAATTATTCATCTTGAGTAAGAAATTTTTGAGAAGGATGTCTAGGACAAGAGACGATACTTGTGGCTTGTTCTGGATTTGAGACGTGAACCTTGAGGAGTTCCAAAATCAATCCTACCTTTTGCGTATATTCTTTCTAACCTGGTTACTCTTGGACTTACCCAAAGAGACGTATAATGATTCGAGTCTAAGACATTTACTTGGGTCTCACGTCAGTCTAAGTCTCAATTTAAACTTTGAATACATGTAATCTTTATATATCTTTGACAAAATCAACTTGAATATTATTACAAAATTGTTTTGAAGTTTTTGAAAATCGTTGAAGTACTAATTCAACTCCTCTGATGATACCAAAATTCTCTTATGAATGTGCAAGCGACAAACTAAGCTTAAATGGTTGGAGAAACAGCTTGACTTTCCATTGGACAACATTGCGTCCATTGAAGCAGTTAAGAAAGCAGAGTCACCAGGACCTATATCCCCATGATTTCATGAGTCGGTAGGTGAATCTAGTGAAACAAAAGAAGAGCATAACATCGAGGTACCAATGGCACGAAATCAGAGCATCAAAGAGCAAACATGCTCAACTGCTGGAGGCATTGAAAATTTCAATTTTTAGTAGCCAAACCTCAAGGCAACAAGAAGGACATCGAGCTCAAGAGTGGAGTCCTACATAAAATTCCTAAATTCCATGAACTCAGCAATGAAGATCCACACAAGCACCTAAAGGAGTTCTCATTCATTTGTGCCAACATTTTTCTGAATGATGCAGACTTGGATATAATGAAGCTGAAAGGATTTCCATTGTCCTTAGAAAATAGGGCAAGATTTTGGCTATTAGAGCTCACATCCAACCACATTGATTCATAGAAAAAATTATTCTATGAATTCCTTACCAAGTACTTTTCAACCTCAAAGATCACAGTTTTGAGGAAGCATATCATAGGCATCAAGCAGTTTGAGCATGATGAGAACTTAAGTCAATACTATGAGCGTTTTAAGGAGCTATGTGCTTCAAGTCCTACACATGGGATCACAGAAGGCTACCTTTTGACATAATTCTACGAAGGATTAAAGGCGTGGGGCAGAGGCTTACTAGATGTTGCTGCTAATGGAAGTTTCTTAGCCAGAAACCTAGTGGTGGGAATAAGAAAGTCAGGCATTGAATGATACTCAATATGAGGGTGTCAAGCTATCTACAAGAAAGGTACATGAGGTAAGTACTATTGTTGTCAACGATGCTAAACTTTATAAAATTACCTCTGTGTTGTCAAATGTGTTGGAATAGAAACAGTTGTTGGCACCAGTGTGCTCCCTTTGCTCTAAAGGCCACTTTGTTGAAAAATGCCCTCTACTAGGGGAGGAGAATGGTGGAATGGAAATGATAAATTTCATTGGCGGCTTCCAAAGGGAATAGAGGAATCAAGGCTATAGTTGGAAATGTCAGGACCCGTCCCAAATCCCCCCGAGATTAAAGCGGGACGTGCCTGATCCCGTCTGACATGAAGTGTCAGACAAGCGAATGTTCCGACTTTAGCCCCACCGGGATTCCAGAGTACGGAAGGATCCAGATGAGGAATGTAATGTCTCGGTCTCCGTTATAGCCCGCAAGCAAATCACATCACGTGGGTCTCAGCCCAAAACCATTACCAGTGGGACTCAACCCAAACCAATCCTCGGCATCCCTGATGCCTGACATCCGAGATGTCACAATCACACCTGTCACGGTTCCAAGCTATGTGTGCTACCCAAGGTCTCAAATCCCAAGTCTCCCCAGGGTCCACCCAGACCAATGACCCGCAGATCAATGACCATCTCTGGGGGAGGTTTTAACCTCTGGCAATCCCTGCTTCTGAGTCACTATACAGACCGGTCGCTCTGTCCAATGACCCCCCGCAAGCAATTGCCCTGTGACTACTCCAGAATATTACGAGACGTCTGGAGGAGACAACCCGCCACTCCAGGATACTACGGGACGTCTGGAGGGCATCCGTTCATAAGGATGGTATACGGAAAACCGTTACAAATCATTCAAACCATTCAAAGGGCCACGCCCGGGTTTTCCATAAAACCATCACAAATCCAAATATGGGTCCCTGACCCGAAATCATGTTTATAAATCATAACTGGGCCTCCGACCCGATATCATAACCAATTGGGCCTCCGGCCCGATATCATAACCAACTGGGTCTCAAACCCGAATTCGTAAACCAACGGGGCCCCTGGCCCGATCGTATAACTCAAATGGGCATCCAGCTCGATTTCTCATTAAAGCAAATGGACTCCAAGTCTGATAGTTTCCAATCAAATGGGCCTCATGCCTGATTCCATGTTTTTAAAATCAAAATCATTTCATCAAATCATCGTTGAAAACATAGTACGCATAGGCACGACATAAAGCCGAAAATCTCGAAAAGTGTGCACACATGTCAATAGTAACTACCACAAATAAATGCACTCATGGCATCAAAAAACATGTTCTAAAACACTTACAAAAATTTAATGCATGCATCAATTTAGAAAGATAGGTCCACTCACAGACTGTCCGAAGCCGACCCTCGATACGCGTGCCAATACGGCTTCCCAGGCCAATCGCCATCTTCGGGCCTCCCAAACCTATCCAAATCGTAAAACAGGGTTACTAACTACTTAAATAACCCCTCACTAAAGCCCCGTAATTTTCTGAAATTTTTAACTATTTTTATCGTCAATCCTAAACCTTCGAACCTCCCGAACTATATCAAGACGGTGTCCGATCGACTCAAAACCAGTCCCAAAATGTTCGCTATATCAAATAGATGAAATTACATATTGGAACCTTCTCCAAATTATGCTTCACACGCCCCCACACGTCGTCCAAAGGGACTGCGCGTGAAGGCCACGCGCCTAGCTACAGTTGTCTTCTTCCCTGCGACTGAACCGGTCCGAACTGGTTCTGCAATTCCGGTCTACGTAGACCAGCGTGACTGGTCCAAGATCATAATTCCCTCATTTCCGTCAATACCTAGCTTTCTATGTCCTTAAAACTCATAAAAATGGATTAAAACCGTACCTTTGAATCGAAGGAATGTTGCCCAGTTTTTCCGGCCACCTTCCTGGGCCGTTCAGCCACCACCCAACAGCCAAAGTCACTTCTACATGATCCTATAATCCTCCAAAACATCATTCGCTCATCAGAAAGGGTCCCTAAATGTTCAAACAAAACTTGGAATTTGAATTTCCAAAAAGGGGGTCGTCAAGTTACCTGTTTCATGTGTCCTCACCGCCGTCGATGGCGGCTGGCCTTCCAGCTGCCACCGCTCAACCCTTCTCTCACTCTGTCCTCACACATAATTGAATAGGGAGGAGGGATATGGTTTTGGGTTCACTGGTTTTCGGGTGAGATCGAGGAAGCCGTGGGAAATGGGGAATGGGATATGCATGTATCAATGTGGGTGGGCAATGGATGAGTGACAAGTGTCATTCATCCATTGGGCCTGCCCCTAAACATCTGGGCCCACTTAATGCCAAAAGGCATCCATCTCGTAAAATGTGCAATAGTTCCACGGAACTTCCGTGAACCATAACTTCTCTGTCGAATGTTCAAATTCGATGTGCCGCCTGTCTACAGACTTGTGACGTCCCGATCTCCGTCACGGTCATCAGCCCTCGGTTGTCGGACCTCCCGGGTCGAAAGTTAACTTTTACCCTCATTCATGGGCAAAATAGTAATATCACCCTAAACGTCCGTTAATCCTCGGATAATCCCCGATTAGCCTTACTAATCCATCATTAGTCTTAATTAATCCTTCAAATCAGGGACGGGTCGTTACAGAAGAGATTCAAACAATGTGTTAAACCCCCAGCACATGAATGCGGGCTAGAATCCAGCCCAGAGCCAATTCCAACACCAACTTTAGCAACCAAGGCCCCCAGTTCAGTATTCTAAATTTTGTCCTAATGGTGTGCCTAACAGTGTTTCTTCATCTTCTAACCTTCAACGCTAAGAGTTCAAATGTGAAGTTAAGGGATAGAAAACTTTAATTGCAGAGAAAATAATCAAAAGTTGACAGAGTCACTAAGTCTAATTCATCCTCCTAAGTCTCTTGCCATCGTGTCCTTCGACGGTGGAGGTTGATGAGGTTGGGTTCACCTCCTTGTTACTCAACCGTGGTTGATAGTTTTCGAGGCTGGGTCATCACGAGCTTGAAGCGTGGTGGTGGTGTACTTCAAGTTCTGTATGTGTGTAAGTTTTTTGGTGAAGGCTAGAGAGTGAGTAGGTAGCCTTAGCAAGTAAAGAAAAAAGAAAAAAGACAATACAATTACATAAAGGGCTTGTTAAAAACAAGCTGGCTTTTAGTTGTCTCACAGTTTCTGACTTGGCCCAAATTAACACACTCAAAGCACTCTCCAACGTTCGAGGTACCATTAGGGGCATTTTGGTAAATTGTAAATTTCAAATTTCCCATTTGATAGGTTGTAACAATAACATATTTTATAACAAATTCATAATTCCCTATCATAATTTATATTCAAATCCCTAATTTCTTAACTTATTTTTTAATTAATTTCTTAATTTCTAAAAATATTTTTTAATTTCAAAATTTCCCAACTACACCCAATTTATACATAATTTTTCCAAACTATACGAAATTTCTATACATTTTCCACAATTTATATAATATTTCCTAACATAATTATATATCCAAAATTCTTAACAAATTTAAATTTTAGAGGCAAACACACATACCACTTTATAAGTATTCCTCCAAATCAATCACAAATTTCCTAAAAATCATACACACAATCAATAATTAGTTTCCAATCAAAAATCATAAAAACTTAAATCAATTTCCTAAAAGACATGCCCTATTGATTGACTTTGGTGTTTGAGAGAGAATATAATAAGAAGAGATTGATATGGTTAAAATGATGGTGAGATGATGGAAATAGAGAGAGACACGGAAAGAGAATACTATGAGATAGAGAGAAAGTGATGAACCAGAGAAGAAAGAAGAAGAAGCGCAATTGTGCTACTTTATGTGAAATGACATTCCCTCGATGAGCCAATTTCGAAAGGCAAAATGAATTCTTCGGATAAATCTGGATCGACGTTTCCTATTACACGACAATGAAAATTTTCGTGAGATCCCATTTGCCTGACGACATGTTAAATTTGTGTGTAAAAGTCCTTTTTTATTGCACTAACGGCGTTTTTCTTTCAAGCTAAACAAATATTCAATCATGCCACAAACTTTCCCCTACGATGACAGGACCCATCCCGATCCCCCGGGGACCACCCTACGATGTGCCCTGCTCCCATCTGACAGTTACCCTAGAGTGTTGAAAATATCCTTAACAGGCTTAAAATTAAATAAGTTCAAGTTCTATATTGCCAGACCAGGGATAAGTATCTTAAACAAAATGAGCACATATGTCAGTTTACAAAACAGTACTCAAACTTACCCAACTGGGTTTACAGGTGCGTAACGAAAAGTATCTATGCCTCGGCCTCTGGACCAGCCCCTACCCCAGTGTCACGGCCTGGAAGGTTAAGAAAACAGCTAAAGGGTGAGTGGACCAAAAGTAAACAACATTTCTAAAAGTAATTTTAAGGAAACAAAAAAAAGTTTTCCCCTCCGTTTTCAAACATGCATGCATTCAAGTCAAATCATAAGAAATGGAAATTGAATTCATAAAGAAAAATAAAGCAATATAAATCTGGACGCATAAATAGTACAACACAGCATATCCAATCCTCGACATCCCAATGTCTGACATCTCTGATGTCTAATCAATAATGTCACGGTCCTAAAGCTACGCGTTCCACTCAAGGTGTCAAGTCTAAGTACTCCCTAGGATCCACCAGTGTCCGAGTGATATCATAATGGTGTGCCTTCCCGAACACTGTCCTGGGTAATATCAACCTCTAGTACTCTTGATCCTAAGCCTTTCCTCAAAGCGGCTCCTCTCAGGCAGTACACCGTGACTACACCAAGATACTACGAGACGTCTAGAGGAGATAATAACTCATAAGGATGATATGTACAGTGTAGTAGTTAGAACCAGTGAAAATCCTATTTAAACCATTTCTCACAAATCTAAGATACCCAACTGATCACACAGATCATAATTCAAAATCATTTAATATCCAATATTTCTTTCAAATTCCTGTTTGAGTCCAAAACTAGTCGACACACTATCCAGATAGGTCTCAAGCCCCAAACATCGTAAAACATAAAACAGTTCATAAACGACCTTTACAATCCACAAGACCATCAATGAATGATATCAAAGTATTTCAACTCAAATCATATAATAAAGCACTTAGAACAATTATGCATGCATTTCATTTTATAACACAAAATTCCACTCACACCCAATCCTCGCTACGCCCACGAACTGCGCTGTAACTGCCCCGAAGCTAAACCACAGTCTCTGGGCATGTCCAAAATACATCCAATAGTCACTAACGAACTCTAAAACTTCAAACTCTAAATCCTCAAAATATCTGATACCGGGAACGCGTCCCGAACACGCTTCTCGAGGCTTTAAGCCCCTAAATGACCTATCAAACGATCTCTGATTGACCTGAAACCACCACCATTGGACTCGGATCGTCGAAACCTTTCGGACATGATCAATTTAACCTATAAAAACATCCCACATGTCCCAACGCAAGGGCCAAAGCTCCGGATAATGCTGGTCAACAATCAACGTTGACGTCATCAAAAGTCAACGATGATGTCATCGATCAATGGTCAAAGCTAACATCATCAAAATCAACGCTGACGTTAGCATGACGTCAGCTTGACAGGTCTAACACCTGTCATATCTGACAGCTGCTAGTTCTAACACGTGCTGTAACGACCTATCTCAGAAATCGGAATTAGATTAGTGGTTAATGATAGATTAGTGAAGTTAATAGGTGATAAGTTGGGTGATTTCGGACGGACGGTGCGAAATGACGATTTTACCCTTGGAATTGGGCGAATGGTTGACTTTTCGTTCGGGTGGTCAAACGGACTTTGGCCAGTGACTGTGACGTAGGTTGGCACGTCATGAGTTTATGGACAGGTGGCACGTCCGATTTCGACATTCGAGGAAAACGTTATGATGTTTGGAAGTTCGGGGGTATTCTGGTAATTTGGTTGAAAAGGGGCAAACTGTTGACTTTTCATACGACATGGGTTATCACGCATTTCGAGGACATTACGTAGCTCTCGGTGCCCTGAGTACATCAACAGGCGGCACACTGTCATTGGATTTCGGATGGCTCGGATTTTGGTCTAAACGTGCGAGGGGCAAAATGGTAATTCGTGCACCAAGGGCATTTTGGTCATTGGATGGCCTAGGGATCTGTGCCCAGTAAAGTTGGGACACTTGGCTGCCTTGGAATGGTTATTTCATGAGATTGGGACACTTGTCCCATCTCTAGAGGGCTGTGGAAGGTCCCTCAGCCGCCTCAAACTTTTGTTTTAAACAAAGGGTAAATCGGGCAAACGTGTGGGATTGGAAACAGAGACAGGGCAATTATGAGAGTCCAAACCACCACCCCCCCCCCCTCCCCCTCAACTATCCTCAAATGGCTGTGTCGTGTGAAAAAAAAATGAGAGGATAAATGATGAGGAATATGGTGGTGTTACCGTGGAAGGCTATCGTGCACGGTGGTGGTAGGATGAAGGTAAGATGTAACGACCCGTCCCGGAATTCGGGATTAGGTTAGTAACTAATCATGATTAATGAGGGTTAATCGGTGGTTAGTTGGGTGGAATCGGACGAACGTGGCAAAATGGCCGTTTTGCCCCTAGTTGTGGGCAAAACGTTGACTTTTTATTCGGGCGGTCAAATGGACCTTGCCCGATGACCGTGACGTAGTTTGGGACGTCACGAGTTCATAGACAGGTGGCACGTCCGATTCGGATGAACAGGGTGAAAGTTATGACGTGCGGAAGTCCAGGGGCATTATCGTAAATTGGACGTTATAAGGGGAAAAAGTTGACGTTTTGTTTGACAATTGATATCCATATGACTCGATGACCGTTATGTTCGTCTCGACGCCCTGAGTACAACGACGGGCGGCACGCGTCAATCGGAATTTGAATGACCAAGTTGCGGGTCTAGATTGCTTGAGGGCATTTTGGTAAATTGTCAATTGAGGGCAAAATGGTAATTCAGCCTTGGGGACAGCCGTGGGATAGCCGTGCACGGGTGGTTCCCCCTCAGAAAAACAGAGCATGGGCGGGGGAGAATTGTTTAGTCTGCCCAAGGAATTGTTGAATTCTTTTTACCTGATAATGGCTGAGTGGGAGAGTTGTTTAAGGACTTTGAGGTAGTGGCATAGGCTGGTGCAAACCCAGTGCACGGGGAGGATTAAACCATCACATTTTTGGGCGGTGCGGGAAAACCTTTGTGCAGAGAGACCAGAATGTCTTCCCACGGGTGTCGGCGTCGTGTGCGGTCATCAGAGTATGTGGGGTGTTGGTACTTGGGTCTGAGAGTGCACATTCGTGGGCTGGTGTATTCAAACTGTGCGGGTGTCTCTGAGGGAAAAACAGAGTGTGAGTGATGGCTGGCCATTTTTCTACTAGAGCAACTCGGGTGCGAGTTTGAGGCAGGGTGAGAGAGTGATTATAGTCGAGTGTGTTGGGTATGTGGGGATGCAGTGGATTGAACGAGTGGAACTGCACCCAGAAACCCGAAGATCGTGTTTGGAAAATTCAAACTCGAATTCGGAATGTAGGTCAACCCATGGCAAATTAAGGCCTCATTTAGCCTCCTGGGGTTAAGTCGAGTCGATCCAGGGCGATTGGGAGGTGACTGGATGCTGTTACGGTTTCTGATCGGACCTGGTGACCGGAAGGAAAATCGAGCATTGAGTTGTGGACTTGAAGGTAAGCTCTTGCAAAATTGATTTCAAAATCATCCTCAGAGTAAGTCTTCGATGCTCCCTGGCCAGTTAATTGAAGGAAAACGGTGACGGTTTGCTGAACAGGAACGTTGAACCGTGATTGGGACAGGAGGTTAGTTGGTCTAGTTTTAGGCCATGACGATTGAAATGGATGTCACTGGCCCTTAATTATGTCCTTCAAGATGCTATTTGAGGGTTCAATTGAAGGAAACAAGATGTTATTGGCAGGTTTTGAACCGGGTCACACACGCGGGTCGACGGCCCGTTTACCAGGGAAACGGGTGAAGGAGACGTACTGTAGCGGGAACTGTAGCAGGCGCGTGGGCTCACGCGCAGCCACTCACGGCGACGCGTGAGGGCGCGTGGACCCGAATTTCAAGGTGAGTTCAACACGACTTTTGTCCTATACAATGTAACGAACATTTTAGTATTGGTTTCGAATTTATCGGACAACGTTTCGATGTGGTTTCGAGGGTCCGAAGATTTATGTTACGTTTGTAAATAATGATTAATTCCCGGAAAATTATGGGAAATTAGTATGTTTTTATGTAAGCCCTTAGTGACACTAAAGTATGTTTTCGGGCAGGATTCGAAATTCTGGAAAATATCGGAAATTACGGGCGTGGGCCTTAAAATTGGTGTGAGTGGACGTTGCTTTCAAAATTTAACGCATGCATAAATTATTTCTATGATTTTATGATTATGATTATAAGTTGTGATTGATTTTGATTTCCGTTTTTATACGTATTCGATTCCCGTATTTATACGTATTTTTACTATACAGGTGAAATTACACGTATTTCGAGAATATGGTCACTCGTGTGCTTAATGATGGTTTAATGAAAGAAGTTATACGAAATGGGTGTAAAATGATTTAAGAAGGTTGTTTATGATTTGCGAGTGTGACTTACGATTTTGACACGTTTTTCGAGAAAGTTCCGGATTTGCACGTTTTACGAGATTTCGAGTTATTGTGATTTGATCACTGTTGATGTTTGAAACTGGGAATTGAAATGAGACTTGTGGTTTTGAGGATTTTAAAAAGGGGTTTTGAGTATGTTTTGATTGGGTCGTGATTTTGGTGATTATGATTGTGGGTTGATGTGTTGAAAATGAGATTTGAGAAAGAAGTGATTTCTATGAATTAAAATGGATTTGAAAAAGGTGATTTCGGGCTCGATGCTCGGGGCACAAAAGTAACTTTGATTTACGGGATTTCGGTTTTCGGAAATAATAAAGTGGATTCTTGGTTTGGGTTCGGGATGATGCTTCCGGATGCCGGCTTACGGAATCATTATTGCGAATTCGAATTCGGGAATGAAAAAGGATTTAATAAAGTGATTTGCTATGATTGTGCATGCCCCGTGTTTAATGATGATTTGAACATGTTTTGTGAAGTAAGGTTTGGGAAATGGAATGTGGAAATTCGGACCATGAGTCCTGTGGTGAAAAATGTGATTTTGGGGATGGATCCCACGTTGTTGTGTTTGAAAACTGTTTTGGGGTTTAAAGACCCGTTAAAAACTGTTTTGGGTTAAAGACCCGGTGCTATTGCTGGAGCACGTTTTGAGTTTAAAGACTCGGTTAATGGATGACAGGGGAGGGCCCTTAATGAGTTTAAAGACTCGTGAGTTTAAAGACTCGTGAGTTTAAAGACTCGTGAGTTTAAAGACTCGGTTACTGTGATACCCCCGAGGCATATTGATTATGTTCTGAGTTTAAAGACTCGTTGATATCCCGGGAAGGCCTGTTTATGCGCATGTTTTGAGTTTAAAGACTCGGGCGCACTTGATATCCAGCAAAATGATTGACTTGTGATTTATTGATGATTTCTGATGTTTCGGTTGAGTTGGGCAGTGGCCCGGTATATGGTTGTTGGTTTTGGATCATGTTGTGCATTTGGTTTGATTCGTGGTTTTGGGCTGAGGCCCGGTGATTATGATTGCGGGCTAAGACCCGATGGTTGAGAAAGGAAAAATGATTTTGAGGTTCATACGAGTTTTTCCTTATGTTGAAATTTGATATACAGTTTTACTTATGTGGAAAATCTTGACCGACTGCGAAATGATTTTTGTATGCATGCATTGGTTTTTACGCGGAGGGTAAAAACATTTGTTGTAACTGTTTTGTTAAACTGATTTATTTTTGTCCACTCACACCTTTTGGTTTTTATTGACCCTCCAGGTCGTGGCGCGTTGTTCGAGGCTGTACGAGGGGCGGAGGCATGAGTAAGCACATGTGGCTATCCCTGGTCTGGCATGTACTGAGGGTAACTTAGGTATTTCAGTCGACTTGCCAGACGGGAGAAGGACCGGGCACGGTTATCGATGCCCCTTCTGGGGGCGGTCCTGTCATAAGACCCGTGAACTCCCATGTTGAGATTCAAATGCCACGTGGTGATTCCATAGTTATTGACTGATTTGGTATATTAGATGAGGTTTCTGAGGTTGAAAGAAGACGAGGGAACTTGGTTTCGAGGCCAGCCATAGACGGTGGTCGTGGAACCTGTGACTCGTAAGTCAAGGATTCAAATGGTGACTATTGATTTGGTGCTCGACATTTGAATTGATTAATTGAGAATTGTTTCTAGAGGTTCTACAGATTGTTTGAGATCAAAATGAGGGGAGGAGGTGGCCAGAAACACGGCAACTGAACGAAAACAGTGCCCAATTTCTCCTTCGTTTTGGGAGGTGAGTTCCAGGTCTCAATTTCATGTTTTTAAGGTCTTAAACGATTGTAGACAATGAGACAAGACTATAGGACTAAGTAGAATAAAAAACGGATCAAAATGGATAAATTAGGACGTTGAACCGTCCCCGCCGGTTCGGCTGGACCTGGCTGGTTCGAACCGATTCAGACCGGATTTCCTAAGGTTGAAGATGAATAGTAGCCTGGCGCGTGAGGCTGTAAGACCCGGTCTTGGAAGCAAGAACGGTGAGCAAGATCCGTGAGCTTGGAAAGGTAAGATCGGTGAATGATCCCACATTGCTCGGGGAGGGAAAGGTGAAGTACCTTATATGCTTGGACACGTATCTATCTAACACAAGGCCTTTTGGGAGCTCAGTGGCTTTGGGGGGGATTGGAACCCCAAAGTTAAGCGAGTTGAGGCTGGTGCAATCCCATGATGGGTGACCTACTGGGAAGTTGCACATGAGCTCCCGAAAACAAAACCGTGAGGGCTAGGCCCAAAACGGACAATATTATGTTAGACGGGCCGGGTCGTGACAGAGGCCCACGTGCAGCCCCTTTAGGCGGCGCGTGTCGGTGCGTGGCACACCTTTTGAGGAAAGTTCCAACATGACTTTTAAATTATTCGATGTAACGAACATTTTAGGACTAGTTTCGAGTCGATCAGACATTGCCTCGATATGTTTCGGGATGTCCGAAGGCTTTAGGGCTTGTTTAAAAATGGTTAAAAATGCGAAAAAATTACGGGGCTTTAGTAGAAGCTTTATGAAGTAGTTAGTGACCTCATTATGGGATTCAGACAGGTTCGGGAAAGCCAGTGATGGTGGATTAGCTAGGAAAGCATAAGTGCATGTGTATCAAGGCAGCGACGTAAACGGTCTGTGAGTGGACTTTGCTTTCTAACTTATGATGCATGCATAAATGTTTTCTATGTTTTCTTCATGTGATTTCTATGTTTGTGATATGATATTGATAATTTATGATTTTTCACGTATTTCGAGATATTTACGTAATTACACGTTTTACGAGATTATGGTTTTATGCTATGATTTGATAATAGTTTCGATACTATGATTTGGGATGTGAAATATGATTTGATTCCAAGGATTGATAAATGAATTTCGGAAAGTGATTTCCAGCTTGAGGCCCTGTTCATAAAAGGGATTTCGATAAATTTGATTTCAGGTTTTGGAATCGGATTTCGGAAATACAATTCGGGATTCGGTTTTGGAGCTTGAAAAGTGGATTTCTGGATTTGGATTTGAAATGATGATTCTGGATGCCGGCAACGGAATGATGATTTCGGATTCGGATTTGGAAATGGATTATGGATGTGATTTTCGGATTTGGTTTTGGGTTTAAAGACCTGTTGCTATTGGTTTTGGGTTTAAAGACCCGTTGATATTGATTTTCACTTGGTTTTGGGTTTAAAGACCCGGATATGACTGGATCTGGTTTTGAGTTTAAAGACTTGGTTAATTGATGACGGGGGAGGGCCCTGGATTGATATGTTTTGAGTTTAAAGACTCGTTATATGTTTTGAGTTCAAAGACTCGGTTATTGTGATATCCCCCGAGGCCTGTTGATTGTGATTTGAGTTTAAAGACTCGTTGATATCCCGGGAAGGCCTGATGATGCGCATGTGTTTTGAGTTTAAAGACTCGGTGTGCTTGAGATCCAGTAGATTGATTGATTATGATTTTCGGTTGGTTTTTCACTGGTTTTCAGATGTTTTGGGCTGTGGCTTGGACGACTTGAATTTTGTGGATTTTGGGCTGAGTTCCCGTACTTTGATGATTGATTTATGGTTTTGGGCTAAGGCCCTGGATTGGAGAAACAGGATTTGAGAAAAGGAAATGATTTCGATTTTCATAAACGGTTTTAATATCTTGAAATGAAATGGTTTTTGAATGCATGCATTAGTTTTACGTAGAGGGTATAAATGTCTTTTCTTATACATGTTTTTCTGAACCTATTATTGCTTTTTGTCCACTCACAGTCTTTTGCTTTTCGATCACCTCCAGGTTTGATGAGGTGCGGGTTGTTATTAGAGAGACGAAGACATCACACACGCAATCCACAGTAAGTTCTGCTCACTCTGGGACATTGGAAGGTGGTTTTTGGTGCTTCATCCAAGTATCTCTTGTTCGGCTTACGTGTTACATGGAGGTTGGACGACGGTTTAGCCTTCATGTCGCATGTAAGTTAGACGGGAGCATGGCTTATCCCTTAATCCCGAGGGATTGAGGGTGGGTCGTGTTGTAAGACCCGTGTCATGGAGGGAACGGTGAACAATCCCACATTCCTGCGAGGGGGGAATGGTCTGGGAAAGGAATGGTGGTGTGCCTTAAAGGTGTAGGCACACACCTATCTAGCATGAGGCCTTTTGGGAGCTCAGTGGCTTTGGGGGGGATTGGAACCCCAAAGTTAAGCGAGTTGAGGCTGGTGCAATTCCAGATGGGTGACCCCCTGGGAAGTTGCACCGTGAGCTCCCGAAAACAAAACCGTGAGGGCAAGGGCAAGGAGGCCCAAAGCGGACAATATCGTGCTAGATGAATCGGGACCTGACAGAAGAGGGTCGGGTCCTGACAATTTGGTATCAGAGCCAGACCCCGACCGGGAAGTGTGCCAGCGAGGACGCTGGGCCCTAAGGGGGGTGGATTGTAAGACCCGTGTCATGGAGGGAACGGTGAACAATCTCACATTCCTGCGAGGGGGGAATGGTCTGGGAAAGGAATGGTGGTGTGCCTTAAAGGTGTAGGCACACACCTATCTAGCATGAGGCCTTTTGGGAGCTCAGTGGCTTTGGGGGGGATTGGAACCCCAAAGTTAAGCGAGTTGAGGCTGGTGCAATTCCAGATGGGTGACCCCCTGGGAAGTTGCACCGTGAGCTCCCGAAAACAAAACCGTGAGGGCAAGGGCAAGGAGGCCCAAAGCGGACAATATCGTGCTAGATGAATCGGGACCTGACAGAAGAGGGTCGGGTCCTGACACGTGTCACGTGCCACGTGTCACACGCTAATTAGTCCACGTGTCCAACACGTTAGTGCTAACTGGACCTGAAAATTGCCACGTGGCAACACCCCGTTTGTAACACCCCGGAAATTCGAGGATTATATTAATGTAACTTAATGTACGAATTGACGTTTTTACCCCTGTGAATGGCATGGCCAAATTGTTGACTTTTTGATTTGGGGGTCAAATGGACTTTGACCAATGACCGTGACGTAGTTCAAGACGTCACGAGTCCATAGACAGGTGGCACGTCCAATTCGGACGATCAGGGTAAAAGTTATGACTATTAGAAGTTCAGGGGCATTACCGTAATTTGGACAATAGGGGCGAAAATGTTGACTTTTCATTTGACAACTAATTTTCACATCACTCAAGGACCGTTAGGTAGGTCTCGATGCCCTGAGTCCGTAGACAGGCGGCACGCCGAAATCGGACTTCGTATGGCTGAGTTACGGGTCTTGAAAGTGAAGGGTATTTTGGTAATTATTGAACCAGGGGAATTTTGGTCATTTCGCCCACGGGTTACTGTAGCAAACCATGAAGGACAGCGGCTGCACCACCGTGTGCAGTGTCTCTGTGAAATCTTAATAATTTTAGGCTGCAATGAACTGGAAAAGGGAGATTTAACTAAACATTACAGACTGTCTCAACGTGGGCTGAGTCACTCTTCATCAGTGGACACCATTTTTAATTTCTGGATCGAATCTTTTCGGGGGACAATTCTCAATGGACAGTAAGGCTTCCACGAGCCTCTGGGATGGCTTAAAATTGTTTAAAACTGGATAGGAATTGAGTGAGCTTCACTCTGCTGTTGAAGAAACTGAGAATAGGTGAAGAACCAGAGAGAAACCATTTCGGGAAAATTTGGAGGGAAATCGGGTTTTCAATTTCTGGTGATTGTTGGACCAAACCAAGGCCTGGTTTAGTCTTCTGGGAGTATTTGGAACTCAACCATATCGAAATCGAAGGCCATCAGCCACGGGTGAGCTGGGATGGTGACTGCAGTGTTTAGAGAAATTTCAGAGGTTTGGACGGCTACTTCCAGGTAACGTTTTGTTCAATTGATCATTCCTTATAGTTCGTATTAGCCCTAGGATGTTTCCTGTGAAGTTAATTGGAGATTGAATTAGAAACCAGGAAGTTCTGTTGATTGACCCGTTTGGTTGATCACGGGTCGATAGGTCGATTGGGGACTTGTCGAGGTTGATTAATGTCTCAGAACCTAAATTGGATAGTTAATGAACATGTTAGGATCAAATACGAGTGAAATCGAGTGGAAATTGGGGGTTAATTAACCGGGTCAAGCCGCGGGTGGCAGGCCCGTATTACAGACAAACGGGTGAAGGTGGTGACACTGTAGCAGCTACAGTTTCAGGCGCGTGACTTTCACGCGCAGCCATTTTGGGTGGAGCGTGAGGGCGCGTTGGACCTTATCTCTGATCACGATCAACGTGACTTTTATTCCTCTCATCATTCTGAACATTTTTGGTGAATTAACCATGTTGATCTGAGATAGTTTTGATGGGTCAGTTAGGGCCGGTTGTTTCGGGAAACGTGTTGACGGTTTCCCCGAGCCGGTTTCTGTTTCGGACTTTTTGGATAAATGTTTAAGAATTGTAGTGACCCTTACGTGTGATTTGGACTCACAGGAATTGTACGATAATCCCGGTACAAGTTCGTACGCGCAGGTTCACCGCGGGATCGTACTGTGAGTGGGCCCAATTTCATTAAACCCTTGCATGCTTAAATGTTTTCTGATTTACTTACATATTCACATGCTGGAATCATGAAACAGTTTTGATGATATTGAAATTATGGTTATGGCACGTTTCACGGTATTTGGGTTTGAGACCCGTTTGATGAAACTTGAAGATTGGTTTGGATTTTATCTTCGTATATATGTTTTGCATGTGGATATCAATAAAATGTATTTGGTACTGCACTGTATAGATCCATTCTTGTGATACTGTCTCCTCCGGATGTGGTACCCCGGAGTGGTCATGGCGCATTGCCTGCGAGGGGTCATTCTACGGAGGAACCGGACCGTAAAATGACTCAGGAGCAGGATTGCTTATTTGACGTCAGGGACATCGAGCGTCTAGGACACTAGGCATTTGAGATGCCGTACCCGGACAGGGTTCGTGGATTGGACTCGGAATTGAGACCCGAGTGGCATGCGTAGCCTTGAGACTGTGACCTTATTGGACGTCAGGGACGTCAGGCATCTGGGATGTCAGGATCGGAGCGTATAGTGCAGTAGCTAAAATTTATCTTATGATTTTATTACATGCCTTATGGTTCATACTATATGCTTTATGGTTTTACATTCTGATGCATGCATGTTTGGAAAACGGAGGGGTAAATTATATGTTTTACTTATCAAACGATTTTATAAACTTGGGTTTCGGCTCACTCACCCTTATTGTTTTGATAACCCCTCTAGGCGATACTACTAAGGTTGAGGAGGATCCTGAGGCTGAGGCATAGATCTACTTCTGCGTACCTGAACCCCTGTTGGGTGGTTTACCCGCAGGTTTACTTTAGAGTCGTGCTCGCAACTTGTAATTTTGGATTTCATCCCTTGTCTGACATCTGTTTAATTCGGATTTGATGTATAACTTAAATTTGGTTATTTATGCATTTGATCATTTGAGGTTAAAATTGGTATGTTATTTTGGGTGTCAGACGGGAGCAAGGCACGTCCCCTTGTGGGATCGAGACGGGTCCTGTCACCGTTAGCCATGTGGCTTGTCAACCCTAACAGATGATGACGTCACCCGCTGACGTCATCAACCTGTTTTACTGTAACGGGTCAACCAGACCCAGTTCTATCTCATGCATTTCTACACAATTTTCCACCATTCTTGTTCCTATCGACTCGAAATTAACCCGGAAACAAGCCTATGGATTCAAAAACACGAGAAACGGTCTAGAAATTACCTCCCAAGCTTGAACAGTGACGGTCAATTTTCAAATCGGCTTTCCCGTTGATTCCAGCCGCCTCAGTCCTTGTTTTTGGTCTATATGAGATCGCACAGACCTTAGGAACATGTTTGAGTCATTAGAATCCCTCAACAAACCCTAGAAATCTAGTTTTCATGTTTAGGTTCAAAATGAGTTTTCGGGTTTACCTTGGTCGTGACTCCTCCGCTGTGCTCAACCTCACTTCGTCGCCTCGCAGCCAATTCTTCCATCTCACTCTCTTAGACGAACCAGAAGATGATGGTATAATGGGGTGGTGTAGGTTTATGGGTGTTTGAGGGTGAGGGGGGGGGGGGAGGGGGAGGGCGGGTTTCGGGTTCATAGAAAGAAATGAAGGAGATGAAATGAAAAGGGTTCAAAATATCCAAACACTTGGGGCTTTGGGCCAATTAGATGAGTGACACTTGTCACTCATCAATTGGTCCACCCAAATTTTCTGACCAACCCAAAACTGCCACTTGTACAACTCTCCAAAAAGCGTGAATAGCTTTGATTTGTTTCCGTGACCCTTAACTTTCTCATCGAACGTTCGATTTCGACGTGCCACTTGTCTACGAACTCGTGACGTCCCTATCTACGCAACGGATCTTGGTCCAAGTCCAAAAATTATTCTGAGTCAAAATTCAAAAAAATTTCCCTTCTAGAGGCAACATAGTCAATTCATTATTAAAATTCCGAAATTACAAATTATCGAAAGTTCGGGTTGTTACACATGAACTCACCTTGCCCTACCAAATTAATCTTTGTGTTACGGTTCACTTATTTTTGCCCGTCGAATTTTTCTTTCGTCTGGTAAGGTCATTTTGGGTGACTAATTTATGTTCTTTGGGAAAGATCTTGTCAGGCCAAACCTTATTTCTTGTAGTGAATTTTTTATATACATACAGATGTATATAAATATTCCAATAGGTAATTAAAAATCAAATTGTTATCATAATTGATCATCGATATTCCACACCTTCACACAGTCAAGGATGTAAATATCGTTTTTTACGAAAATATCGATAGTTAAATTTATTAAAATATCGAGAGATATTTCAATATTGATATCGATAGCGTTCGTGTTCAATAAAAAATAACATTGGAAATTTAGTCCAAAACTTGAAAAAATTGAATAAATTCGTGGGAAAAACTTATGTGTCCAATAATATTTCTACAAGACTAATACTTATATCATAGAAATTAAGGGGAGATTTTTCTTCCCCTTTATTCTTATGT
The DNA here is from genome assembly GCA_032719365.1 of Prinsepia uniflora. Classification (NCBI taxonomy): domain Eukaryota; kingdom Viridiplantae; phylum Streptophyta; class Magnoliopsida; order Rosales; family Rosaceae; genus Prinsepia; species Prinsepia uniflora. The sequence continues at coordinate 37,592,892 of CM064872.1, forward strand.
CAAAACCCTCAAACATGTATATATATATATATACATGTTATATATATATATATATATTCAAGAAGATATTTCTTTCTTCCCTATTTTTATGTCAAAACTCTAAAATACAAATATAATAACGAAAATATCACACATACTTTCATCAGGGCCAGCCACAAGGAAAGGCAAAAGGAGCTCATGCCCTGAGCCCATAACAATATAGGATCCAAAATTAAACTCAAAATTATTAATATATTATATAATAAAAAATTAATTAATAAATATATAAAGCAAGTAGCTAAACAATATAGGAGTGTGTAAGTTTGATATTGAATTCTTTAAATAGTGGACTAATTGCTTGTACTGGATACGGAAATTATAGTCTCTAGTCTGGAATGTGGATATTTTTATCCATGTACAAATTAGAAATATATAGATTTTTCTATATTAACTGAATTTAATGTTTTGGATATAGGGGTATTTTCTTTCTTTGTCATGAGTGTTGTCCTAATGGAATTTTCCTAACAAATGTTTTAACGAGATCTCATATTATAAAAATTAAATAATCAGTTTATAAAAATTTACATTTTCATTTGGTCCGCCCAGATTTTCTGACCAACCCAAAACTGCCACTTGTACAACTCTCCAAAAAGCGTGAATAGTTTTGATTTGTTTCCGTGAGCCTTAACTTTCTCATCGAACGTCCGATTTCGATGTACCACTTGTCTACAAACTCGTGACGTCCCTATCTACGCAACGGATCTTGGTCCAAGTCCAAAAATTATTCCGAGTCAAAATTCAAAAAAATTTCCCTTCTAGAGGCAACATAGTCAATTCATTATTAAAATTCTGAAATTACAAATTATCGAAAGTTCGGGTTGTTACACATGAACTCACCTTGCCCTACCAAATTAATCTTTGGGTTAGGGTTCACTGATTTTTGCCCGTCGAATTTTTCTTTCGTCTGGTAAGGTCATTTTGGGTGACTAATTTATGTTCTTTGGGAAAGATCTTGTCAGGCCAAACCTTATTTCTTGTAGTGACTTTTTTATATACATACAGATGTATATAAATATTCCAATAGGTAATTAAAAATCAAATTGTTATAATAATTGATCATCGATATTCCACACCTTCACATAGTCAAGGATGAAAATATCGTTTTTTACGAAAAATATCGTTTTTTACGAAAATATCGATAGTTAAATTTATAAAAATATTGAGAGATATTCAATATTGATATCGATAGCGTTCGTGTTCAATAAAAAAAACATTGGAAATTTAGTCCAAAACTTGAAAAAATTGAATAAATTCGTGGGAAAAACTTAAGTGTCCAATAATATTTATACAAGACTAATACTTATATCATAGAAATTAAGGGGAGATTTTTCTTCCCCTTTATTCTTATGTCAAATGTAACGCTTCGAAAATTCGGAAAATGTAAACTTGTAAAATAATGAATAAAATGACGTTTTTACCCCTGTGGTTGTTGACTTTTTGATTGGTAGGTCGAACGGACGTTGACCGATGACCGTGACGTAGTTCGGGACGTCACGAGTCCATAGACAGGTGGCAAGTCCGATTCCGACGTTCAGGGGAAAAGTTATGACGTTCGGAAGTTCAGGGTGTAACGACCCGTCCCAAATTCCTAAATTAGATTAGTGACTAATCACGATTAGTGAGGCTAATCCGTGATTAGTAGAGCGAAATCGGACGAACGATGCAAAATGACTATTTTGCCCTTGGTCGTGGCAAAACATTGACTTTTCATTCGGGCGGTCAAATGGACTTTGACCGATGACCGTGATGTAGTTTATGATGTCACGAGTTCATAGACAGGTGGCACGTTCAATTCCGACGTTCGAGGAGGAAGTTATGACGTTCGGAAGTTTAGGGGCATTTTGGTAATTTTGGTTAAAATAGTCAAAATGTTGACTTTTTGACCAGGAGGTCCGAGGGCCGAAGACCGTTACGTTGATAAGGACGATACGAATCCGTAGACAGGCGGTACGTTGAATTTGGACGTTCGACGGCGAAGTTACGGATCACGGAAGTTCGAGTGCACTATTGCATGAATTACGAGACGAGTTCGCTTTTGGACTCTAGTGGGCCCAGATATTTATCCTGATGCCCAATGGATGAGTGACAAGTGTCACCCATCCAATGGACACCATATTTCCTTCATGCACCGTGCAAACCAATCCATTTTCTTCATTTCAAACACCCAAAACCCATACCCAATCTCACCATTTCTCTCCCTCTTTGTGCAACCCAAACCCAACCAACCCAACCCCATCTCGACCAGGACTGAGACCAGAGAGTGAGGGAGGATGTAGGACGCGGTGGCCGGCCCAGGAAGGCACCGTCGTGGGCGGTGGAGCCACGAACCCGTGCGGGTGCACGGTAAGGCCCAAATTCCCTTTTTAATTGATTTTGATGTTATGGTTGATTTTGGACGATTAGAATGAGTTGGTTAGATTGCTAGGACAGTTTTAGGAAGGTTTCTATGGTGGTTGGACGGCTGTGACGCCGTGGGACGGTTTTGGAAACTTTGAACCGTTTGGTTCAAAATCAAACCATAGGATTTATGCGTTTTTAGGTTGTTTTAAGGATTAGAATAGATAGGAAACATGAAAATAGGAATGATAGGATTGATTGGGGTTGAAATCGGACCAAAACGAGGAAGGAGGAACGCTGAACCGGTTCCGCCGGTTCAGCACAAAAACCGGTCCAAAACCAGGAAAAAAAAAACCGGTTTTCTGAGGTATGTGGTGATGAACAGTGTTTTCGACCTTCTAGGGGCCCGTGAGGGCACGTAGTCCATAATTTGGAAAAGTGTTCAACACGGGAAATCTTCTATTCGATGTAACGAACATTTTGGGACTGGTTTCGTGTCAATCGGACACCGTCTCGATATGTTTCGGGGCATCGGAAGATTTAGGGTAGGTTTAAAAATAGTTAAAAGTTCGGGAAAATTACAGTACTTTGATGGGAGGTTAATTAAGTATTTATTAACCTTCTATTAAAATTTGGACAGGTTTGGGAGTCCCGTTGATGGTGATCGGCTCGGGGAGCCGTATGGCACGCAAATCGAGGCGGCAGCTCGGACGGTCTGTGAGTGGACCTTGTTTTCTAAATTGGTGCATGCATAAATGTTTATTATATGTTTTAAATGCTTGTTTTTGATGCCATGGGTGCATTTGTATGTGGTCACGTATAGGCACGTATTTCGAGGTTTCGGCCCTATACGGTGCCTATACGGGTCTGTATGTCTTTATTGTTCTAAATGAAAAGGTTTTGGATTTCTAAAAAGGTAAACTCGGGTATGAGACCCATTTGGTTTTATCTCGGGCATATGACACTATTTACGACCTTCGGGTCTAAATCGTGGTCGCGACGGGTGCTTTGTGCACGGTGATCAACGATACGACGCTCGCCTCCGGATTGAGATGTGTTCCTTCCGGAGAGGTCACGATGCACGATTCGTTGTCGGGCAGCCTGGGAAGGCTCGACTTCGGAGTGCTGATGGTTAAGGATATCGATCGGTGATGAGTGCACCATGATCTTGTGGTGGTCGCGTCGGTTGATACGTTCACGGCGACATACCAGGATTGAGGGCGGTCCTGGATGGATGGTTGCACGCATCACTATGATCGGAGTCGTGACTGACCCTTAGATATCGGGCACGGTGCCCAGTTGAGTCATATGTTCGGGCACGAGACCCAGTTGTTTGACACTGATGATTTCGGGTCAGGGACCCTAGATGGATTTCCAAGTTCATGACGGTTTATGGGAACCGGCATGAACTTTGGAAAGGTTATTGTGGTTCATGACGGTTTATGGGAACCGGCATGAACCCTTGTCAGGTCATTATGGTACATGACGGTTTATGGGAACCGGCACGAACCCTTGTTATGGATGTTATGGATCATGACGGTTCAAGGGAACCGGGCATGAACATTTATGTTATGTATATATATGTATTCATATACCTTCCTTTACTTCTATTATCTCCTCCGAGGAGGGTCGTTGGCCTGGGTGGACCCCGGAGTAGTCACGGAGCACCGACTGAGTGGAGTCACCCCCCAGTTGGGTTCCTTACTCTCAGGAAGGCTATGATTACTATTACCTCGGGTAGGGTCAGTGGTCTACGGACATTGATCTTGACTTTGAGAAAACTCGGATTGAGACCTGGGTAGCACGCGCGTAGCTTTGGAAACCGTGACAGGATTGGTTGTGTGGATTATATGTATATATGATGTATGCTATATGAGATATATGATATGTGATATGCACAGGTTTTGGGCAGTGGCCCATGTACGTGGTTTTACTATGGTTTGGGCTGAGTCCCGTATGGTCGTTTTCATTATAATTCTTTCAATATTGGTTTTGGGCTTAGCTCCCACATATGGTTTCTTTTGGTTAAATGGTTTTCGAATGCATGCATGCTTTTTAGTGAAGGGTACAAATGTCTTCTCGTTAAAATGTTTTTATCAATTCTTGTTTTGTCCACTCACAGTTTTTAATGTTTTGACTGCCCTTCAGGTTAATATCAGATTGTGGACTGTAGCAGAGACCGAGATATCACATACCTCCTCCGGATCCTGGCGTACTCTGATAGCCCGGGAGGGCAAAGGTCAGAAATATCCCTTGTCTGACACTTCGTGTCAGACAGGAGCAGGGTCATCCCGCACTAATCCCGGGGGGATTGGGATGGATCCTGTCATAGGGGCATTTTCGTAATTTGGACGATTAAGGGAAAAATGTTGACTTTTTGTTTGACAATCGATTTCCACACGACTCGAGGACCGTTAGGTTCATCTCGATGCCCTAAGTACAACGACAGGCGGCACGCATCAAACGGAGATCGGGCGACCAAGTTACGGGTCACGGATGATGAGGGGCATTTCGGTAATTTGTCAACTGGGGGCATTTTGGTCATTCTGCACGGCGGTTACTGTTCACCACCGTGGAATAGCGTGTGCACGGCCATGCCATGAGTGCCCTGCACGGTTTCATTGTTTATTCCTTATTACGAAGGGCCATAGTGATTTGTTTAAGCCCTTTGAGGCAGTGGGAAGCACACATGTGTGAGTGAACAGAGCATCAGTGCACGGGTTGGTTTTAACAATGGCCATGGTTTCTGTTGCGGGAAACAAATTCCACAGGGGAATTCAGATGGATTCCCACGGGCTGCTGGCTGCACTGAACGATTACCTGAGTGTAGGGAGTAAGAGGATTCATTTTGCATCAGTTGAGGGTTGAGAACTAGAGAGAACTGTGAGGGAACCCGTTTCTGGAAAATGGAGGGAAATTCGAAGGTTGAATTGTGAGGAGAGTTGGGCCAAAATGAGAGTGAGATTAGACTTCTGGGTTCACTACGAACTCAACCACGAAAGAATTGAAGGGGATTGAGCACTAGTTGGCCGGGAACCTGCGTTCCAGTTTCTGGAAAATTGCAGTGTTGAGGACGAAGACTTCCAGGTTAGTTCTGGCCTAATTGGTTGTTCATTTGGGTTCGTCTAAGTCCTAGCATACTCCCTGTGAAGTTAATTTGGAATTGGGGCTAGGTGGGGTGAGTTCCAGACGTCGACCCGTACGACTGTTCGAGTCTGGGTTGATTGATTTAGTGCTTGTCGAGGGAAATTATTGATACAGAACTAAAATTAAATGTTTATAGAAGAAGTTAGGATCAAAAACGAAGAGAATAGAGTGAGAATTGAAGGGAAATTGGTCAGGTCGAGTCGCGGGTAACAGACCCTTTTAGCAGGCCAGTCGGGTGAGGGAGATGACACTGTTGCTATAGTGCTAGGCGTGTGGCCTTCACGTGCAGCCACTTTGGACGGCGCGTGACGGCGCGTGTGACATCATTCCCGATCACTGTCAACATGAGATTTAATCCTTTCAGTCTAATTAACATTTTATCTTTAGAGTTCGAGTTGATCGGTTGTCGTTCAGGATAGTTTCGAGGGTTCGGAAGATTAGGTTCTTAAGTTTAATTACGTCGAAAAATCCGGAAAAATTAGGAAAAATCATACGAGTTATTTGGGGATGTTTGTAACCTTCCTTGTACGTTTTAACAGGCCCGAACATTTCTGAAGCTACCGAGGAGTGCACGGGGCGCGATTGACGCGTCCGAAAACCGTGAGTGGACTTTTGATTTCTAAACCGAGCATGCATGACTATTTTTACTCATCTATCTTATGTTTTCATATATGATTTTATGATGATTCCATGATATTTCAGTTTTACGTAATTTCACATTTTTCGAGGTGATTATCGTACTTAAAGTATTTCGAGGTTACGGTTTTCTCCCATGCATGAATGATGTTTGATGAAGTATTTGGATATGATTCTGCATGTTATGTTTTAATGATGATTTGATTATATTTGTGAAGTAATTTCGGAAATTGTATGTGAAATCCGGACGTAAGTCCTATTATGACGATTTGTGATTATGGAATGATTTCTGGTAAACGGATCATGAAGGATCCTGGTTTATTGTTCTTTATAAAATGGTTTTGGGTTTAAAGACCCGATATGATTGTTCGATCTAGTTTTGGGTTTAAAGACCCGGTTAATTGATGACGGGGCAGGCCCGAAAATTGGGTTTAAATGTAACGACCCGTCCCGGGAATTAGGATTAAGACCGTGATTAAGATGAGATTAGTGAGCTTAATCGGGGATTAGTTGGTCTCGATGGGGTCATTAGTGTAGAATGACGATTTTGCCCCTAGTCTAGGCAAAAAGTTGACTTTTAATTCAGGCGGTCAAATGGACTTTGACCGATGATCAGGACGTAGTTTAGGACGTCACGAATCCGTAGACAGGTGGCATGTAATGACCCGTCCCGGAACTTAAGGTTAAGACGGTGATTAGTGAAGGATTAGTGAGCTTAATTGGTGGTTAGTTGGTGACAAGAGAGTCGTTAAGGTAGAATGACGATTTTTCCCCTAGTTCGAGCAAATAGTTGACTTTTAGTTCGGGCAGTCAAATGGACATTGACCGGTGACTGTGATGTAGTTTAGGACGTCACGAATCCGCAGACAGGTGGTACGCCCAATTCCGACATCCGAGGAGGAAGTTATGATGTTCGGAAGGTTGAGGGCATAACCGTAATTTGGCTAAAATAGGGGGAAAAGTTGACTTTTCGTACGACCGGGTTTTGACACGTTGACCTAGGATGGTTAACTAGATCTCGTCGTCCTGAGTTCGATGACAGACGACACGTATTTATCGGAGTTAGGACGTGTGAGTTACGGGTCTAAAACGGTAAGGGTAAAATGGTAATTTTGACTAATAAAGGGTATTTTGGTCTTTTGGTATCTTGGGATTCGTGCAAGCCATATTGGGACAAGTGTACACAGATCAGTGGATAGTTTTGGGTGTGGATCACAGGATTGTGACATGTGGCATGGGTCTAGGGGGTTCCAGGATATTTGGACGGTGCACATAAACGGACCGTGGGTGTGTGTTTGTGTAGCCGTGTTCGAAGAGAGAAACAGAGAGTGAGATGCAGGGACTAGGTGAGTGTGTGAGTAGTAAGAGGCTATATGGTGGTCAAAGGAGCGTTTTGCTCGTGCCTGTGAGGAGTGGGCGTGACGGTAGGTGTGTTTTCTCAGAAAAACAGAGAAGGGTCGTGGTGGTGGTGCCATCGTGTTCCGCTCGAACCGGCCGAATTTGGAGTAGTGAGAGTGCTCAGAGGGCAGAGGAGAGGTTCTAGGACGGGCAGGGCCACGGCGTAGCTCACGGCGGCGCTTAGGACGGTAAGTTTCTTTGGAATCCCCTGTTTTCCCGCTTGAGTTCAAATCAAAAGTCGTGGACTTTGGACACTAGTTGATAAGATTTCTTGGTCCTAATGGTCTTAGGGAGTGTTTCTGGAGCTCAGGGGATCGAACTCGAGGCTGGAAGAACAACGGTTGGCTGGAATCGGAAAACTGGGTTTTCTGGGTTCAGTTCAAGTTCAACAGGTGAGGATTTGGGACATTTATTCGTGTTTTAGTTAATGGATTAAGTTGGTTAGAGTAGGAATACCCGATTGGAATTAAAAGGATTGAAAAAGCTGGAAAATTAAACGGAAACGGTGAACGCCGGTTCACGGCTGGACCAGACCGGTTCGAACCAGGTGAACCGGGTTCACCCTGGGTTGCTGGTGACACTGTTCACGCGTGACACGTTGACCTAGGATGGTAAACTAGATCTCGTCGTCCTGAGTTCGATGACAGGCAACACGTATTTATCGGAGTTAGGACGTGTGAGTTACGGGTCTAAAACGGTAAGGGTAAAATGGTAATTTTGACTAATAAGGGGTATTTTGGTCTTTTGGTGTCTTGGGATTCGTGCAAGCCATATTGGGATAGGTGTACACAGATCAGTGGATAGTTTTGGGTGTGGATCACAGGATTGTGACATGTGGCATGGGTCTAGGGGGTTCCAGGATATTTGGACGGTGCACATAAACGGACCGTGGGTGTGTGTTTGTGTAGCCGTGTTCGAAAAGAGAAACAGAGAGTGAGATGGAGGAAGGAGTGGATGGAATTGCAGGGACTAGGTGAGTGTGTGAGTAGTGAGAGGCTATGTGGTGGTCAAAGGAGCGTTTTGCTCGTGCCTGTGAGGAGTGGGCGTGACGGTGGGTGTGTTTTCTTAGAAAAACAGAGAAGGGTCGTGGTGGTGGTGTCGTCGTGTTCCGCTCGAATCGGCCAAATTTGGAGTAGTGAGAGTGCTCAGAGGGCAGAGGAGAGGTTCTAGGACGGGCAGGGCCACGGCGGAGCTCACGGCGGCACTTAGGACGGTAAGTTTCTTTGGAATCCCCTGTTTTCCCGCTTGAGTTCAAATCGAAAGTCGTGGACTTTGGACACTAGTTGATACTATTTCTTGGTCCTAATGGTCTTAGGGAGTGTTTCTGGAGCTCAGGGGATCGAACTCGAGGCTGGAAGAACAACGGTTGGCCGAAATCGGAAAACTGGGTTTTCTGGGTTCAGTTCAAGTTCAACAGGTGAGGATTTGGGACATTTATTCGTGTTTTAGTTAATGGATTAAGTTGGTTAGAGTAGGACGACCCGATTGGAATTAAAGGATTGAAAAAGCTGGAAAATTAAACGGAAACCGTGAACGCCCGTTCACGGCTGGACCGGACCGGTTCGAACCAGGTGAACCGGGTTCACCTCGGGTTGCTGGTGACACTGTTCACGCGCGTGGATTTCACGCGCAGAACCTTCTAGACGCGCGTGGGGGCGCGTGAGGGGTAATTTGGGAAATCAGCCAATATGACTTTTAAAGCATTCGATGTAACGAACATTTTGGCGCTGGTTTCGAGTCAATCGGACATCGGCTCGATATGTTTCGGGATGTCCGAAGGTTTTAGGCCTCGGTTAAAAATAGTTAAAAATACGGGAAAATTATGGGACTTTAGTATGACCTTTGTGAAGTAGATAGTGACCTTGGTATGGGATTTGGACAGGTTTGGGAAAGCTGAGGATGGCGGAATAGCCGGGAACGGCGTAAGTGCGCGCGTATCGAGGCGACGTCGGAATAGTCTGAGTGGACTTTGCTTTCTAACTCTTGATGCATGCATATATGTTTTTATATGTTTTCTATACTTGACTCTATGATTTGATTTACAATTGTGATGGTTTATGGTTTTGCACATTTTTCAAGGAAATGACGGTTTTCACGTTTTACGAGGTTTTGATAACTATCGTGATTTGAACCTGGCTTTAACGGTTGATTTCGGGATTTGAAATACGGTTGGATTTCAAAGAAAGTAAAAGGATTTTGGAAAATATTTTTGGGCTTGGAGCCCAATTCAACAAGTGGTTTTGAGAAATGTGATTTCGGGACTTGAAAGTGGATTCCGGGTTTGGGTTCGGAATGGTTATTCCGGATGCCGGCTTACGGAATGATGGTTGCGGACTCGGACCGGGAAATGAGAAGGAAATGAGTTCTGGGTCTGGATTCGGAATAACGGTCTTGGATGTCGGAAGGGCATCAGACCAGTGGTTTCGGATTCGGGTTTGGATGTGGATTTAAAATGGTTTTCAAACAGTTTTGATTGGATTTGCTGGATCTGGTTATTGGTTTTAAAGACCCGGATTATATTTGACGGGGGACGGGCCCGGATTGAGTTTAAAGAATCGGGAGTTTAAAGACTCGGATATATTGATATTTCCCCCGTAGGCCTGTTGAGTTTAAAGACTCGGGAGTTTAAAGACTCGGATATTATTGAGGCCAGGTTATTGAGTTTAAAGACTCGGGAGTTTAAAGACTCGGATAGATCCAGCAGGTTCGATGGATAAGAATGTAGCTTTAAATGTGTTTGGTTTTTCACTGAGGCTTGATGATGATGTTATGGGCAGTGGCCCGGATGAAAGGTTTTTGGTGGTTTTGGGCTGAGGCCCAGGGTTTGAGAAAAGGAAAATGTGAATGGTTTTTCGTATATGTTTTTGATGATATGAAATTGGTATGCATGCATTGGTTTTTACACTGAGGGTATAAATGTATGTGTTTTCTGATAACTGTTTTTGAACTTAAACTTTATTTTTGTCAACTCACAGTCTTTTCATGTTTTCGATACCCTCCAGGTTGTTCTGGTGCGGGCTGTTGGTCGAGAGAGACGGAGACATCATACGTACGATCCACAGTAGACTCTGCGCACTCTGGGAAGTTCAGAAGTTTCTGGAGGGTCGGGTCGGAACTCCCTTGTCCGATTTACATGTCACACGGAGGTTGGATGTTTGTTTGACCTTTATGTCATACGTAAGTTAAACGGGAGCGGGGTTTAGTCCTTAATCCCGGGGGATTAAGGGTGGGCCCTGACATGGCACGCCCGATTCCGACATCCGAGGAGGAAGTTATGATGTTCGGAAGGTTGAGGGCATAATCGTAATTTGGCTAAAATAGGGGAAAGAGTTGACTTTTCGTATGGTCGGGTTTTGACACGTTGACCTAGGACCGTTAGGTAGATCTCATCGTCCTGAGTTCGACGACAGGCGGCACATATTCATCGGACTTACAATGTGTGAGTTACGGGTCTAGAAAGCTAGTGGCAAATTGGTAATTTTGGCTTAAAAGGAGGGGCATTTTGGTCTTTTGGTTGTTTGGGTAGTGTGTAACCAGATCAGGATATGTGTATAGTGAGATGGGGATATTTTTGTAAAGGGACCATGGGATGGTGACACGTGCAGTGTGTGTAGTGGCTTTTAGGCCGTGCACGGTGTGTGTTCAAATGTGCAGCCGTGTGTGATGTGTGGGTGTTTGAAGAACGGAAACAGAGAGTGAAATTGGGAGAGGAATTGATCGATTGAGTGTGTGGGTGAGAGGTTGGTGAGTTGTGAGAGTGACTGAGAGAAGGAAGGAAAGTGGTGAGTGATTTGTGAGTGAGGATTGTGAAGGAAATCAGAGGAGTAGGAGGTTGAGTTCACGGGAAAACCAGAGGAAACATAGAAGAGGTGAGAGCTTGTGGTGGCGGTGTGACCGTGAACGGTGCAATTGGACTCGTGGTGGTGTCGTGAGGGGTGAGAGGAGTCGACTAGCCCTAGCGGAGCTCACGGCGGCGATCGACCGCAGGTAATCTTTCTTCTTTCCTCTCTGTGCTCTGTTTTGCCGTCGATTTTCAAATCGAAAGTCGTGGCTTTAGGGGTTGAATCGAGGAGTCTAGTGAGGTTTAGGGGACTCAGTAGGGTCCTAGGTAGCTGCTGGTTGAGTAACCGTAACGGGGAGTGCACGGCGGAGTCCTGGACGACAGAGGATACACGACGTCCTCTGTTTTTTTCAGTTTGGGTTCAAACGTTGAGTCATCGGTTTAGAGTACGAGTCGAGGGTTCTGGTTGGTCCTAGTCGACTTCTTAGGTCCTTAGGAACCGTCTACGGTGGTTTCCGTGGCGGGGGACGACCTGGTTGGCTGGGAGGAAGAACATGAGTTTATCGGGTTCTGGTTTCGAGCTTGAGTCGACGAGTTGTAGCCTGAGTCGAGATGTCTGAGTAAGGGGAATGGGTAGCTTAGGTTTGGACGAAGAGGATGGTGAAGATAGGATTCGATTTGGTGGACGGACGGCGGAGAATCGTCCTCGCCGGTTCGAATTGCAGAGGCTGGTTCGACCGGGTCGACTCGAGGAAGACGATGGTACTGTAGCTGGCGCGTGAGGGCCACGCGCAGCCACTTTGGGCGGAGGTTGGGAAAACAGTCAACATGGTTTTTATTCTAGGAGTTGTGACGAGTCTAATAGGATTGGTTTCGGGTTGTTCGGACGTCGTTTGAAGTTAGTTACGCGAGGTCGAAGGTTTAGGGTTCCGGTTTGTTACGTTTAGGACCCGGGGATTTTTGGGGAAAATTAGGTGGACTTTCGTAGATGTGTTAGTAACGTACTTCGGTGGTTGTTGACAGTATCGAGACTTCCCGAGGAAGCTGAGGAACGTACGAGACGTACGGGACGCGATTGAGGGCTCGGTACTGTGAGTGGACCCTTTCCTTAAACTCGAGCATGCATAACTGTTTTTCTATAATTTTTTTATGGTTTTAATCATGATTTTATGTTTATCGGATATGTTTTGTTGATTTTACATAATTGCATGTTTTTCGAGGAAGTTCGGTTTTCAGCACGTTTTACGAGGAAAAGTGTGATTTCTGAATATGATGTTATGGATTTGGGATTTCAATGGATAAGTGGTTTGAATGTTTATAAAGAGATTTTGGAACATGATTTCGATGATCAAGGTTTTCGATTTTAGAATTGGATTTTGGAAAACGGAATTTGGTTTTAAAGTTGAAAAGTGGATTTCCGGATTTGGATTCGGAATGACGGTTCTGGATGCCGGAAGGGCATCGGACTAGTGATTTCGGATTCGGGTTTGGATGTGGATTGATAAATGGTTTTCAAATGGTTTTGGATTGGATTTTCTGGATCTGGTTATTGAGTTTAAAGACCCGGATATTGATTTCAAGGGGGACGGGCCCGAATTGGGTTTAAAGACCCGGATTGAGTTTAAAGACTCGGGAGTTTAAAGACTCAGATATATTGATATTTCCCCCGTAGGCCTATTGAGTTTAAAGACTCGGGAGTTTAAAGACTCGGATATTATTGAGGCCTGGATTGAGTTTAAAGACTCGGGAGTTTAAAGATTCGGATAGATCCAGCAGGTTTGATCGGTTGGTTATGGCTTGGTACTTATGTTTTATGATACGATTTTTATGATTCTTATGAGATTATTTCTATAACTGTTTTTATAGTGTTTCTGTTTTTATGATGAGGTTTATGTGATTTATAACTGTTTTGGTAACTGGGTTGTGCATGTGATTTCAAAACGGAGGGCTAAACTCGGTTTTCTTATAAATGGTTTTGGAAACTTTTCTTTTATTTATGGTCCACTCACACCTTCTGTTTTAAATTGCCCTCCAAGTCGTGGAGCTAGAGCGGGGTTTCGGCGTCGAGGCAGCGTCTGTGGCATAGAAGTCACGAGAGGGATCCCGAAGTGTTTTAAATTTTCCCGTGTGCGTGTATCTAGTTTATCGGTTTTCTTTCTTTTGTATTTAGAACTATGCTCTGTAAAACTTAAATTTCGGGATGTTTTGTATAGTTCTCCTGCGTCTGACTGAGTACTTTGGTGGCTTCGAGTGAGTTTATTTTGGTTTTGTGTCGGGGTGTCAGACGGGAGCAGGATTTACCTTGGTTTTCGGGGTGAAACCGGGGTGGGTCATGACATTAAAGACCCGGATTGAGTTTAAAGACTCGTGAGTTTAATGACTCGTTGATATCCCAGAAAGGCCTGATATTGAGTTTAAAGACTCGGATGGATCCAACGGCTTGATTGTGATTACTTAATCAGTTTTACTTGGTTTGGTTGATTGGAAATTCGAAAATGACGATTTCTGGATTTTGTTAATATTATATTATTTTACATGAGTTATGAGGGTTTTCTGTAACGTTTTCCATGTGTTTCGGAAAAAGGGATTTCAAATGTTTAGTATGCGGTTTTCGAATATCTGGTTATGCATGCGTGTTATAAAACTGGAGGGCGAACTCCGATTTCGTTAAACTGTTTTCTGTAAACTTTTGTTTCGGTCCACTCACACTTTGTTGTTTTAATTACCCTCCAGGTCGTGGTACAAGTTCAGGGGCTAGCGTCGAGGCAGAGGCAGAGGCATAAAGTTTTCCGTTGCGAAGTAGTTAGTTCACAGAGTAGGATTTGTTCTTTATCGTGTTTTGTAATATTATGCTCTGTGAAACTATGGACTTGATGTCCAGTCGGATGTATTTGTTTAATCTCCCTGATCGTGTGATGTAATTTTATTTGGTTTTCCGGTCTTTTGTGTTCGATTGTCAGACGGGAACAGGATGCTTCGGGGTAGGTCCTGTCATCAAAACCCTCAAACATGTATATATATATATATATATATATATATATATTCAAGAAGATATTTCTTTCTTCCCTATTTTTATGTCAAAACTCTAAAATACAAATATAATAACAAAAATATCACACATACTTTCATTAGGGCCAGCCACAAGGAAAGGCAAAAGGAGCTCATGCCCTGAGCCCATAACAATATAGGATCCAAAATTAAACTCAAAATTATTAATATATTATATAATAAAAAATTAATTAATAAATAAATAAAGCAAGTAGCTAAACAATATAGGAGTGTGTAAGTTTGATATTGAATTCTTTAAATAGTGGACTAATTGCTTGTACTGAATACGGAAATTATAGTCTCTAGTTTGGAATGTGGATATTTTTATTCATGTACAAATTAGAAATATATTGATTTTTTTATATAAACTGAATTTAATGTTTTGGACATAGGGGTATTTTCTTTCTTTGTCATGAGTGTTGTCCTAATGGATTTTTCCTAACAAATGTTTTAACGAGATCTCATATTATAAAAATTAATAATCAGTTTATAAAAATTAATAATCAGTTTATAAAAATTTACATTTTTAATGGTGAAGTGTGAGCAATATTAAGGACATATTTTATATTTTTGCTATGGATATTCAAATATTTGGAACAGCTCTAACTTTCATTGATGCATATAGTAAAGCTAGCTAGAATTATTTTCCTAATTAAGCATTCATTACAATACTACATATATGTATAGTGTTGATCAGATAAGACTACGAAACCTTTCTCCAACAATATTACCCACCTTCTATCTTCTCAAATCTCAAATCTCAAATCTCAAATCTCAAATCTCAAATCTCAAATCTCAAATCATCGATCACGCTTCACACCTACAGCCTACAGTGCTCTGCCTTTCAGCTGTTATAGCTTTTTAACAGCTTTAATTTATTATAACCCTTTTATCAATTTCTCTATGCCACATTAACTGTTTTTTACTCGACTGCATTCTGCAACTCATAATTAAACCTAAGTCTTCATTGTTTGATTTTCTTTTATTTTTTCAAATGGCTTGTAATAGGGCAGCAATATATTTTGGTAGCTTCTTTCGGTAGACGTAAGGAGAGTTTTCATTGCTGGAGAGGTTTGGAGTCTGACTAGTTGCCGAATACTTTTACAACTAATGTAAATATATCCATTCAGTTATAATTTATTCAAAAAAAAAAAAAAAAGAAGAAGTAAACATTCCTTAAATATAAAATGTACACTGAATGCAATACATGCATGATCATAATATGGTAACGTAACATGCAATCTCGTTTTATTCCTCTCACATGAATCTCTCTACAAATTAAAGTATATGTTGTTGCCGGGTGGATCACAATATACATTACATCCAAATCCAATAGCCAGCAGCTGAATAAAATTATGAAAGGGAAAGAATGGTAGTGACCCCAGTCATGATGCCACGTAAGCCCATATTGGTCCCAATCTTTTGACCGGGTCCGAGTTAGTACTGAGAAGTCGTTGTGTGCAAACTGGCGAACAGTTTACTCACCAAGCTGGGGCCCCTTCTTCCAAACTTTGCATTGAATTAAATTAAAGTAGGAAAATTGGAAATCAACGTGGCGGATAGATAAGTCTTCAGCACCAATTACGATTGTGGACTCCAGCTGTACATTCAATTACTCCGTATTTTTACTTTTACTCGATATTTTTACTTTTACTTTCAAACATTTTATTTAAGTATCATGAATTTTTAATAAAATTTCATTTGTCTCTCATTGTCTCAATTTCAACGGAATTTCTGTCAGTTTATGTGATGTGCATCTAAAAATGAAATTAAAAATGACTTTAAAAAAAATTACTCAATTAGCTTTTGATTATCTAGGCAAGATATAACTAAAAATTAATTAAATAATTTTATAATTTTACTTAAAGTTATATTTAAATTCGTTTTTAGGCGACAATACATCCACGAAATCAATTGACTAAAATTTTCTGAAAAATATGTAAGAAATTAGGATATATTTGAAATTTTTTAATATAATTCCAAATTTTTTTAATGCGTAAATTACTAAAGAAAATATTAAAGTGGATGAAAGAAGGCAGTTATATAATTGTTTTTAAAGAGCGAGTTTTGGGTGTTGGTGGACTGGTTTTATACGGGGTAGTTGTATTTCAAGGGTTGCGGCTGTGAGTGCTTCTGCCCAGGAAGCCTAGCTACTTAACCTAGCAAAAAGTGGCGCGCTTCCACATCTTACACGTGTCGAATCCTCAACACCTTCCCTCACTGGGACCACTCTGGTGGCTTCTCTTACGGCCACGCGGCCTACAAAGATTCCCCGCCGCCATACCGCTCCCTTCGTTATGTAGTCTACCATTGCATCACGTTTTATTTCACACTTTTTCTATCTTGCACGTGCCGACCTCTATTTTTATCACCATTTTTCATTTTTATTTCTTAAACAATTCTAGTTCATATTCATCCACAGTAAAAAACTGAAAAGACTTAAGAATTACTTAATGTTATCTACTTTAATAATATTCCAATCCACACACTATATTTAGGTGGAAGTTTCAAATTCGACGTTTTTTTAAAGACAGATGGATATTAAATGTTTATTCCTTAATGTCATTGTATAAAAAAATTATTTATTTTAAATTAGAGTGAGAAATAAAATAAGTCTACAAAGTGAAATAAGTTTTTTAATTTGATATTGGAAAACATTTTTAGCGAAGTTGAAATAAGTAGCTAGGATGAAAAATTACACAAATTATAGAAGAGTTAAGAAGAGATAAAATATAAGAGATTATCTATCTAAATGTTTGGATTTATATGGAGACACGTCACGTGGGGATGGACATAATTATCCATGGCCATGGGTACTCATGGGTATTATTGAAATGGGTAGAAATTAGATGGGTAAAAATTTATACATCATCTAATGGGTAGGGTCAGGGTTTACCCATGGGTATTGAGGGTATTTAATACCCATTAAATTCAAAGTATATTCTTTATCCATTCTTCAAATTATCTATGAATTTTTAACACTTTCTTCCCATTACTAATTTTTTTTCTTTCTATTCTTACTATTATTATTATTTATTAGGAATTATTATTTAAAATTACTTTATTTCAATTAAATATCAGTTATTTCATCTTTCATCAAAAAAATTATACACAAAAATGTTACGAATTTATATTAACATCAATTTTTTTAAGAACTTAAATCATTCATTTTAAATGATTTAACAAAAATCAACGTAAACTATAAATTTTTTTAAGATTTCACAACCATGAAATAATTTAAAGGGAGTTTTATAAATTCTTAAAAATTGTTTATAATAAAATTTCTAACGAGTTTTTTTTTTCAAGTTTTGAATTCCATTTCGACATTTACTACTCATTCTTCATTTAATTGGAAAGTTTTCGGAATCAAATTCTCAACTAACTCATTCACTAGTTTTTGTCAACTCGACAAATTTTGATAATTAAGGATAGAAGGGTAAATTGGTCATTTACTAATTCTCACTTTAAATTTCAAGACGGATTGTAACAGAAACTCTAATAGAAATTGAGAGAATTTTTAAAAAAAATGAAGAGCAAAAAAAAAAAGCAAACGAAATTGAAAGGAAAAAATATTAGAAGTTAAAAATAAAAAGTAGAAGACAAATGAAAGTAAAAAAAAATTAAAAAAAAAGTAAAAGAAAAATGGAAAGTAAAAAGAAAAATGAAAAGCAAAATAAATAGAAAGGTATAAGAAATTAGAAGTTAAAACAAAATGAAACACAAGAAAAAAAATTGAAAGAAGAAAATAAATGTAAAATGTTATGGGTACCCATTACCCAATGGGTAGGGTTTGGATAAACTCTTAAAAATTGAGAATGGGTGTGAATGGATATTGTTGATGTAAAAATTGTACCAATGAGACTGTAAAAACACGCGGGCACACCAAGACACAAGAAAGTACGTGGTTCACCCAAATCGGGCTACGTCCACGGTGTTGCCTCTCTCTCATTAATAATATGATATTTTATATAAGTATAAGGCTCTGAGCCTTTGAGAGATAATAGTGTTTGTAGAGAGGATGAAGAGGTTGAGTCCCCAGAATAAGGGAGGAGGCTCCCTATTTATAGGAATTGTCTAGTATTTTGGAAGACCCGTTGCTTGGTCAGATGTCACGTCAACAAGTCCCCAAGTTCTTGACTGAGGCTCCCTATTTGTAGGAATTGTCTAGTATTTTGGCAGACCCGTTGCCTCGGTTGATGCAAAAATTGTATCAACGAGACTGTAAAGACACGCACGCACACCAAGACACAAGAAAGTACGTGGTTCACCCAAATCAGGCTACGTCCACGGTGTTGCCTCCCTCTCATTAATAATATGATATTTTATACAAGTATAAGGCTCTGAGCCTTTGAGAGATAATAATGTTTGTAGAGAGGATGAAGAGGTTGAGTCCCTAGAATAAGGGAGGAGGCTCCCTATTTATAGGAGTTATCTAGGGTTAGGTCATAGTTGTAGTATTCAGGCATGTGCTTTGTTGATGAGCCTCCAAGATGAGCCTTGAACATGGACTTTAGTAATTCTCCCAAGTCGTCTTAAATGGGCCTATTACTTGGTCAAATGCAGCGTCGACAGATATAAAACTCATTTGTACTCATGTAAGATAAGAATTTATCCACACCTTCAAAAAAACTCATTTGATCATCCCTAACTTCACGCAGCATCCCATCTTTGATCTGTCTTGCTAAAAGGGTTCTAATGAAGCACCTTGTCATGTCCGTACGACGGTAAAAAAAAATGGAGCCTCATTTGGAATAATCCTACTTATTATTATTATATATTGAGTGGCCCCCCGGCCCCCAATTGATGGCTAATTCCTAATTAATAAAGCTAATTAATCACATTTTTTACTTTTATTTTAAATTATTAAATTGTGGAATTAAGCTGTCGTGAATGGGTTACTTAAGATACAAGTCCACAAATCTAAGGACACCACGTATGGAAAATGATTGCGGATTGTTACCTTTTTGCCATCTAGAAACTTGGGAGGGGACTTTCATCCCTGGTTCAGGTCCCATGGACAAGGCTTTCAAAAGTATTGGCACTATACTACTAGCTACCACCTTAATCAATTGCCTAGCCAAAACAGTTTAATAAGGACATCTAAGTAAAGATAATGGAACCAATTATATATGCACTTCTTTTTCATTTTTTTAATATAACTTTCTCCACTAAGCTAACTTCTATCATGCAATTGTACTATTGCAGAATCAGACAACAGACTTGAATTTAATTTTCGTAACAAAACTATTAAATACAATCGTATTTGTAAAAAATTCACACGATTATTGATTTTCTTTTTTAAATTTGAAAGCATGAAGAGATTGAAAAAAAAATTCTCAAATTACAAATTACAAATTTCCTCACCCAAAAATAAAGGGAAGAAATTACAATCCAGCCCAACCCAATATTAATCCACAATTAGATTCTATAATAATCCTTCGCAAATCCTAGCTATTTCTAGATCTCAATTATTAATTAATTATTAGTTATAATTTTGATGATGGGTTTTTCTTTCTATTTCGCAATATATAAATATATATATATATATAGTTTTTTGTTTTGATGGATCTCTAGCTACTAGCTAGCTACAAGACGAATGTATCACTTTCATCCCTTTTATTGCAATTGGATCATCAAATGTTGCTGAGTTGCTGCTGTAAGAACCACGTGTCCTCAACATTCCACAAATTGTCCGATATGTCCCCACCGTCCACGCCCCACTGATAATTGTTGCTTTGCTCCACAGTTCCACCCCCTTGGAAATACTCTAATCCCAACCCTTGATTATTGTTCAAGAATTGCTCATAGTTATCAAGTTGATGATGATGGGCTTGGACGAAGTAATTATCCACGGAAGGGTTCGTGTGAACCGAGACAGCCGTAGCCGCGGCGGTGGTAGGGGTGGCGTAATAATCCGTTAGGTCAGAAAGCGGCGTCCCAAACGAGTCCGATGATGCCGCCGTGCTAGAATTATCCGGGGTGTAACTTGGAGTGACATGTGAATGTGCCGACGATGCCACAAAGCGGTGGTTATGACCGGGCTGTGACACCATTTGTCCTGACGAGGATTGGAACGTGTTCTTCTTGTTGTTGTTGAAATTGTGAGAGATGACCCCCGGATGAGGGGCGCAGAGAGAGGACAGAGAGGCGGAGGTGGAGGTGGAGGCGGCAGCGGCTGCTTGGATTCTCTCGACCAATCTAGGCATCCATAGGTACCTCATGGTGTCCTTAAATTGCTTGCTGTTGACATCACATTTGAGTTGCTTGGCATGTTTTTGGACACGGGTCCTCCAATAGTTTTTTATCTCATTATCAGTCCTTCCTGGCAAATACTGTGCAATTTTTGACCATCTGTACGTGATTATCGCAAAACCATTTTTTTAGTTTTTACTCTTTAGGGTACGTTAATCCAACAAGACAAAATCAAGGGCTACTAAATCCAAATATAGATCATTACTAATTATGATTGATATTAATGATGTTAATTATTATTATTTATAGAATAATTACTAATGAAATAAATAATTACCTGTTACCCCATCGGGAATGAAGCTCAAGAATTAGCAGCTGCTCTTCAAGTGTGATATTGCCCCGGCGAACGTCGGGTCGGAGATAGTTGAGCCACCGTAATCTGCAGCTCTTTCCGGTTCTTTTCAGACCTGGGGGTTCATTTCAAAATTAGTTCAGTTTTGCTAGTAAAGCTTTTCTAGAATTAGTTCATTTCAAAATTAGTTCATTTAAAAAAAAAAAAAAAATCGCCCCCCATACTTTGTGATATATAGGGGTTTTCTAGTAGTATATGTAGGATAAGGCTAAAGAATTATTATCATGATCTCATGGAAGATGTAGTTCACATCATCATCGACCTCTCACAAATGTTTTTAATTTCAAGGCACTAATTATTAGTTTTCTTTTACAAGAAAGGTGAAGCTTTTGACACTCTCATATCTCATCGATCCCTTTCATAGGACCCCGAACTATTATTCATTTTTTTTCTTTTTAAAATAAAGTGCAATTTTCATTATTCCCGTAAGAATGCGTACAAAGGGATAGAGTGCATCTTTCTGGAAGCCACAATTATAGTATACAGGATGTTTTCACGAAATTTTCTTTTTAAGGAAGAAGGAAAAAAAGACCAACTTGTTATTTGGACGTATTGAAATAACAAGGGAAAAAAATAAAATAATAATAATAATAATTGAAATAGGATATTTTTGTAATTACCTGCACCTCGAGCTAGGGAGTTCCAGCGGCCTTCACCATGGTTCGCAATGTAATTCATGAGGGCCAGGTCTTCTTCAACAGTCCAGGGCCCTCTTCTCAGGTCCATCTGATCCTCAGCTTCCTCATGATCGGGATCATGATCAGTTTCAACGGTGGAGGATGAGGCTCTTCCTCTAACTCCAGCCATGTCCATGATGATCGATCTTTATGGCCTTCCTCTAAATGGGCACGCAGCTGATTGCAACCAAAAAGGCCTTGCTTGCTTTCTTGCTCTTGCAGATTATGAGAGAGAGAGAGAGAGAGAGAGAGAGAGAGAGAGATGGATGTACGGGAAAGATAGAGAGAGGGGTTGGGTTTTATAGATGCAAAGATGGGTTTGAAAACGGAGGAAAAGGTTAAGGCACGTGTTAGATATTGATGAGGTGTAGGACACATAGATGTATGGGACTGACGTATTGGGAGGGTGGACAACGAAGCCGCAAATGGGGAGAAAGAAAGAGTTGATATTATTCTACGACTTATAATATGAAATTAAAAGGTTTAATATAAATGGAAAATAAATTAATATGCTGTTTATACATAAGGTCTTTTACAGAAGACTAGAAAATTTCAATTTAATTCTAATTTATAGGACATAAACTCTCATAATGGGGCATACCATCGTTTAATAGAGAGAAAAATACACAAAAGCAAGAAATTATAAAAGAAGAACACATAAAAATATAAGTTGGATTCTGCACTCATTATATATAAAAATCACTATTGTATAAATATTATTATAGGGATTAAAATTAAATGGTCGGAATCAAATTCATTTAAATCACCGTGAAAGACCTAAATAGAATAATCACATTAAATCCATATAAAAATTACACATGTTTAAGATATATTTAAAAATTACTCATCACGAAGACTTGCTGACTCGTCTCTATTTAGTCATTTAATTTAAGCTTGTTAATCTAGTAATTTTTTTTTCAACCCTAGTAATTATTTAGAGTAATATTACTTAGACATATTAAATTGATCATATATAGTGACACATTTGATGTGACAATTAATAAATTATATTATTTTAATAAATTAAATTACTCAATATTTATTTTTTAAAATAAATAAAATGTCATATCAAAATGTCACTAAATAAATTAATTTAGTATATCCAAATATTATTTCTCAATCATATATTATATTATAATAGTTAGAAGAAAAAAAAGCTTTGAAGTTTGACGCTTTGACTTTACCACCTCCGAACCTCCCCGCTTTGTGTTCTGTAAATGAATGCGCGTGTCCATTTGAATTTAGAATCTGTAATTTCTTATTTCTCCTTCTCGAAGCATGTTATATATGTTACCTATTGAAGCAGACATCGTTTGGTTCTGTGAAATTCCTTCTCGATCCCTACACACAATAACGAAAATCAAACGGGGTTAAGCTTAAATCCCGCCGCGGGGGGAGGGGGGGAGGGGGCGGGGTTCAACCGTAAACGCTCCGATGCTTAAGTAAATTTTCTGAGAGAATAAACCTACAGAGTGTTTGAAGGAGGTTTTGATTACCTTTAGAAGTAAGATGAGGTCTTCTATTTATAGTGAAGCCTTGAGAGTCACTGGCGTCTGATTGGTTGAAGGAGAAAGTATTAAATAAGTGATTGTATCGAGTGTAATCACTTATTTATTAATGAATAAATAATTCGCTGGTAAGTTATTTATTATCGGTATTGATCTGATTAATTAATATATTTAGCTGGTAAATATATTGAATTAATGCGGAGATGGTAACATGTCGATGTCGATTTTACCAAGGTTAATATTGTCATTATGGGAATTGTTGGCCACGTGGCAGCTCCAGAATATTCCGGTAATTTATGGTTCCACAAATGCCCCCACATCCCTTAGGAATTCGAGAAATCCTAAGAGATGTAATTTTCTTGTGGTTCTAGTAAACTACATCTTAATATTTTTATGTGGGAGTAGGACTCTTCTTTCTCGGATGTAGTTGGAGTGTAAGACCCGTGTCCTGGAGGGAACGGTGAACAATCCCACATTCCTGTGAGGGGGAATGGTCTGGGAAGGGAATGGTGGTGTGTCAGGACCCGTCCTCAATCCCCCAGGGATTAACGAGGAACGACCCTGATCCCGTCTGACACGGAGTGTCAGACAAAGGAAATTTCCGACCTTTGCCCTCCCGGGCTATCAGAGTACGCCAGGATCCGGAGGAGGCATGTGATATCTCGGTCTCTGCTACAGTCTACATCGTATCCAACCTGAAGGGTATTAAAAACAGAAAAACTGTGAGTGGACAAAAATAAAGAGTTTATAAAAACATATTTCATCAAAGACCTTTATACCCTTCACTAAAAAGCATGCATGCATAGTAAAACCATTTATCCAAACACATATGTTTAAACAACCATATTTAGGGTCACAGCCCCAAGTTCCGTAAATACAAGTCACATGGGCTCCTGCACAAAACCATTTACAGAAAATCATAACATAGTAAACATATGTGGGATCTCAGCCCAAATCCATTTATCATCATAAAACACAATTTGCCAAACCACTTGAAATCATGTTTATCCATTATATTTCATATCCAAAAACCTGTCACGGTAAAATAGAGCTACACGCGTGCTAACCGGGGTCTCAAACCCAAGTCTCTCCAGGGTCCACCCAAGTCAATGTCCGTAGATCAATGACCCTCCCTGGAGGAGACAATTATATATAAAGGATGGCATATGAAAAACCTTTCGAAATCATTCCTTTAAACCTTTCCAGGATTCATGCCCGACCCTCACTAGCCGTCATGAACCATAAAATCTTTCAAGGGTTCATGCTGGTTCCCATAAATCGTCATGACCCGTAAATCCATTTCAAGGGTTCATGCTGGTTCCCATAAACCATTATGAACCATAAAAACCATTTGTAACACATAGCTGGGCCCTGGGTCCTAGGCCCGTATCCACATACAAACTGGACCTCCGGTCCGAATCGTAAACCAACTGGGTCTCGTGCCCGATTTCGTAAATCAAATGGGTCTCATGCCCAATTCTATATTTCCAAATTCGAAATCAATTTAAGAACCAATTGGGCCTCCGGTCCGAGAACGTCATTATAAGGACTTCGAGTCCGAGGGTTTCCAAACAAGTGGGTCTCGAACCCGAGTTTACTTTTTCAAATCCAAAATCATTTCATTAAACCATTTCCAAAACCATAAGAATGGAAAATTAGAGTAAAACCGAAAAACCTCGATTTACGTGCAAGCACGTAAATCGCCTCGAAAAGCGTGAAACCACATAATTCACCACCATGCAATTCATAATCATATAATCACAATCATAAACCATATAAAACATTTATGGTTTCGCGTGTTGAACATTTTCCCAAAATGTTCGTTACATCGAATAGATGATTTCACGTGTTGAACACTTTCCCAAACAGTGGGACATGCGCCCCCACGCGCCCTGGAACCTCACCTGTGCGTGAGATCACGCGCCGCACTGTAGCGGTGTCACTGACCTTCAGCCGACCGGTCCGACCGACGGGTTCGGTCTTTTCCTGCAACTTGGACTGGCGTGACCGGTCCAGGTCCATAGAATCTTCATTTTTCGTCCGTTTTGTCCCTAATCAATCCTATAATTCCTATTTTCATGTTTCCTATCAATTCCAATTAACAAAACTAATTAAAACTCCCTAAAACTCATGGTTCCATTTTGAACCTCACGGTTCAAGCTTCCCAAAACTCACCCACGGCTTCAAAGCCGTCCAAAGCTTCCTAAAATCATCCTAACACAATCCTAATAAACCATTTAACCCATTGAAACCATCAAAAACCAACCATAATGCATATATTGAAAAATGGAAAGGATTGGGTCTAACCGGGTAACATGTTCGGGTTCAAGGCCGCCGTCCGCGGCGGCGTGGCTTCCAGCCGTCCACCACCATCCCTCCTTCATTCTCTCACCCTCTGGGCTTCACGGGCAAGGTCAACTGGGTTCAGGTTTGGATTTGGGGAGGGAGAATGGATCGGTTTGGTGTTTGGGTGGAAGGAAAATGAATGATCGATGAAGGGAAGGGTGAGATGCATGAATATGTTTGGCTGGGTAATGGATGGTTGACACTTGTCACTCATCCATTGGGCCCTTGTAAAATATCTGGCCCACTTAAGGACAAAAGCTAAGACATTTCGTAAAACGTGCAATAGTGCCCTGAAACGTCCGTGAACTGTAACTTCGCCGTTGAACGTCCGAATTCGACGTGCCGCCTGTTTATGGATTCGTATCGTCCCGATATATGTAACGGTCGTTGGCCCTCGGCCATCGGACCTTCCGGTCAAAAAGTCAACATTTGCCCCCTTTTTAACCATAATTACCAAAATGCCCCTAAACTTCCAAACGTCATAACTTCCTCCTCGAACGTCGGAATTGAACGTGCCACTTGTCTATGAACTTGTGACGTCACGAACTACGTCACAGTTATCGATCAAAGTCCATTTGACTGCCCAAACGAAAAAGTTAATGTTTTGCCACGACCAAGGGTAAAACGGTCATTTTGCATCGTTCATCTGATTTCGCCTAACTAATCATCGATTAGCCTTACTAATCGTGATTAGTCACTAATCTATCCTGGAATTCGGGACAGGTGGTTACATGGTGTGCCTTAAGCACTGGGCCTTCTAGGAGCTCAAGTGGCTTTGGGGGGGATTAGAACCCCAAAGTTAAGCGAGTTGAGGCTGTTGCAATTCCATGCAGGGTGACCCCTTGGGAAGTTTCACCATGAGCTCCTGTAAACTAAACTGTGAAGGCGAGGCCCAAAGCGGGACAATATGGTGCTAGATGAGTCGGGTCCTGATCGAGGAAGGTTGGGTCCTGACAATTTGGTATCAGAGCCAGACCCCGTGACAAGACCCGCCCCGATCCCCCCGGGATCACCCGGGACGTGCCCTGCTCCCGTCTGACACCCGACGTTAAGATACCAAAAATACCCTTATTGAAGATAAAATGCATAAAGAAAATCCATAGTTAAGTCATACATAGCACACCACACAAATACTCAAATACAAATAGTGTCAGACAAGGGATGGTTCCCGAATACAGTTTATTGAGCACGACTCTAGACACACTACGTGCCAACCTACCCAGCAGTAGGGTTCAGGTACGCAACGTAAACCTATGCCTCTTCCTCCTCGGGATCCTCCTCCTCCTCCTCGGGATCCTCCACCTCGAAAGCACTACCTGGAGGGGTAGTAAAACAACAAAGGTGAGTGGGCCGAAACTCAAGGTTTACAAAGTAGTTTACCATTTCGAAAACATATAGCTTTTCCCCTCCGTTTTCCGAAAAGACATGCATAGTATCAAAACCACAAAACCATATAGTCATAAGCAGAATAATATCAACATAATATAATCTTAGTCACTGCACTATACATCCCAACCCTGACATCCCAGATGCCTGACGTCCCAGACGCCCAATAAGGTCACAGTCTCAAGGCTACGCGTGCCACCCGGGGTCTCAATCCCGAGTCCAAATCCCGAACCTAGTCCGAGCATAGCATTCTAGATGCCTGACGTCCCAGACGTCCAATAGTAGCAATCCTGCTCCTGAGTCACTCTACGGTCCGGTCCCTCCGTAGAATGACTCCTCACAGGCAATGCGCCGTGACCACTCCGGTGTGCCTACATCCGGAGGAGATAGAATCCTAGGGTAGATCCATACAGTGCAGTACCACAGATAATATCGAGTTCCATTATACATATATATGACTCCAAACCATTTATAAACAACCAGATGGGTCTCATGCCCAAACATCGTAATACGTGCCATAAATCATACACAAGATAAACAGATACTTTTACTCAAATCACATATAGATATAGTAGAAAGTAAAACAGTTATGCATGCCGAAGTTTAGTGAAATCAAAGGCCCACTCACAGTACAATCCCGCTGCAATCCCGAGCGTAAAGCCCCGTCCAAGGGTTAAAGTACAATTCCTGTCATGCCCAAAACATACGTAAAGGTCACTTTAAGTCCCTACTAAACAACTACGAAACCCTAGACTGAAACCGGCCCGGGAAAGCCGTCCGAACACGCTTCCCAAGGCATCAAACCCCAATTTGACCAACTTAACGATCTCTGATCGACACGAAACCACCGCCATTGGATCCGTATCGTCGAAACCTTGAAAATGGCACTGGTCCCACACAAAATACTGTTCACACGCGCCCCCCACGCGCCGGTCAACCCTCTGGTCAACAGTGCTACAGTGATGCTGACGTCAGCATGACGTCACCGCTGACGTCAGCGTGACGTCATCACTGACAGTGTCAGAGGACACGTGTCAACAGCCCATTGGTCCCTGGTCTGACAATATTCTGACATGATGACGTCATCATGACTTCACTGCTGATGTCAGCATGATGACGTCATCAGCTACAGTACCGGGTCTGCGAATCGGGTCACCGCAGACCCACGGTTCGACCCGATCACAGATCGTGATTCCGACCACCAAAATCGACGGGGTTTGTTCCTATGGACTCGTCTGAACATGTTCTATGGCTCTGTGTCATCAAAACTGGATTTTAAGATCGAGGAATCACCTGAAAAACGACGGGGAACTGGCTGCCGGTTCTGGTTCGTCTTCTCCGGCGAGCCGTCACACTTCCAGCCACCAACTCAGGTCCAAAACGCTCGTCTAGTCCCCTAGGTTAAGTCTCAAAAACAACCAAACAAGTTCAACGTTAAAAACGGACGGTTTGAGGCAGGGAAGGAAAATCGGCCTTCACGGGTTTGCAGGCTTACCGCCGCCGTGTCGCCGCCGTGGGCTGCCCAGTCCAGTCCTACGCCGTCCAGAGGTCACAACGGTCCTAGCCCTAGGTTGGTTCGAGCCCAGAAGTCGTGGTTTGGATGGTTGGATGGTTTTGGGCTGCACGGGTCCTCTCGGGTTTGTGGGTTTTCCGGCCGTGCAGGGTGGCCGTGGTGGCGTTGGCCGGTGTCTGGTGGTGGTGGTGCACGGTCTGGTGCTGCCTGATGAAGAAGGTTGGGTGGTGAGCTGCTGGTGTGATTGTTTGAAGGATGAGAGGTTGCACGGTTTGAAGGAAGAAATGAAAATGAATAAGTGAGTCTCTGATGGCTTAAGAACAGAAGGAGAAAATAGAATGGATGGCTGAGATTCAACCTGAGTGAAGAGTGAAGGGTGAGGATTTAAGGAAATTAAACTAATTAATTAATCCCATGGCAGACCAAGATCCAGATTGTTGGGGATGATGTGGATGGGGTAGATGAGTGACATGTGTCACTCATCAAGGGTCCAGATTGATTGGGTTAAAGTAAATCAGATTATACTATTTTATTATTTTAAGTTCCGAGTCTCGGTTAGTTCGGTTACGTTCTTGACCATAACTTTTTCGTCGTAAGTCCGATTTCAGCGTGCCGCCTGTCTACGGATTCGTATCGACGAGACCTACGTAACGGTCATTGGCCCTCGTCCGTTGGACTTCCCGGGTCAAAAGTCAACATTTGGCCCCCAAATGGCCAAATTACCAAAATGCCCCTCGACTTCCGAACGTCACAACTTCTTCCTCGAACGTCGGAATCGAACGTGCCACCTGCCTATGAACTCGTGACGTCCTAAACTACGTCACGGTCACGTGTAAAAGTCCTAAATACTTCCCGAGGTAAAAGTCAACTTTTCCCCCCCTCAGGGGCAAAACGGTCATTTTACAATAAAATAATAATTACGAAAGTTCGGGTCGTTACAATCTACCCACCTTACAGAAATTTCGTCCTCGAAATTTACTCGAATAAAAACGGGTACTGCTCCCTCATCAAGTCTTCGGGTTCCCACGTCGCCTCCTCGACGTCATGGTTCCTCCATAGCACTTTCACCAACCGAATCGTCTTGTTTCTCAGAACCTTGTTCTTCTGATCCAGAATCTGCACTGGTTTCTCCTCAAAGCTCAGATCAGTCATCAGTTCTACTGGTTGTTCCGGCAAGGCATGTGAATCGTCCCGTAGGTATTTCCGTAACATGGACACATGGAAAACATCGTGCACTCTGGCAAGTTCTGGAGGTAATGCCAACCGGTATGCCACTAGTCCAATCCTTTCAATGATCTCGAACGGTCCAAAGTAACGTGGACTCAACTTCCCGCGTCGGCCAAAACGGATAATTCCTTTCCATGGAGATAACTTAAGGAACACAAAATCTCCAACCTCGAATTCCAAGTCTCGGATTCGTCGATCCGCATAGCTCTTTTGGCGATCCTGTGCTGCCTTCAATCTTTCCTTGATGATTCGAACTGTTTCCTGGGTCATGTCCATCAAATCCGGTCCTAAAGCTGCTCGCTCTCCTACCTCCATCCAACAGATAGGTGTCCTGCACTGTCGGCCATACAGTGCCTCGTAGGGTGCCATCCCGATACTTGCCTGATAACTGTTGTTGTATGCGAACTCCATCAAAGGCAAATGAGTATCCCACGAATCCTGAAACTGCAGCACACAAGACCTCATCATGTCCTCCAGTGTCTGGATAGTCCTCTCTGACTGCCCATCGGTCTGTGGGTGGAACGCTGTACTGAAATGTAAGTTTGTACCCAAGGCGTTCTGCAAACTTCGCCAGAACCTAGATGTGAAACGCGGATCTCGATCAGACACTATCGACTCCGGCGTACCATGAAGTCGAATGATCTCCTTCACAAACAGCTGAGCCAGTCGGTTTGGCTTAAATGTCTCCTGTACTGGTAAGAAATGAGCTGACTTGGTCAATCGGTCGACAATCACCCAAACTCCATCGCATCCCCTCTGAGTTCTAGGCAATTTGAAGACAAAGTCCATGGTAATGTGATCCCACTTCCACTCGGGAATCGGAAGCGGTTGCATTGCTCCATACGGTCTCTGCCGCTCAGCCTTGACCTGTTGACAGGTCAAACATCTGCTCACAAACACTGCAATATCCTTCTTCATTCCTGCCCACCAATAGTGGTCCCGGAGGGTACGGTACATCTTTGTACCTCCCGGATGCATGGCATAAGCCGAACTGTGGGCTTCCTCGAGAATTTCTGCCCGTAACTCTGCCACTGCAGGAACACACAAACGGCCTAGTTTCACCAGAGCTGCATCTGGTCGGATAGTAAAGTCCTGCCTCTCGTCTGCTTCGACCTCGATCCTGTAGATACAAAGTGTCGGATCCTCCAATTGTGCCTCGATAATCCGATCGACTAGCACAGGTCGTACATGAAAACTGGCCAACAAAGCTCCCTGTTCATCCATCCCCAGCATAACTCCAGCTCTTCGGAGTTCCACAAGCAAAGGAAGGTACACCAGCCTCAGGTGTGCAATCGTTCCTGCTGACTTCCTGCTGAGTGCGTCTGCCACAACGTTCGCCTTCCCTGGATGATATTCAATCGTACAATCGTAATCCTTGATCAGTTCCAACCACCGTCGCTGTCTTACGTTCAACTCCTTCTGAGTGAACAAATGCTTTAAACTCTGATGATCGGTGAAGATCCTGCAAGTCACCCCATACAGATAATGTCGCCAGATCTTTAAAGCGTGAACCACCGCCGCCAACTCCAGATCATGCGTAGGGTAGTTCAGCTCATGTGTCTTTAGTTGTCTCGATGCATAAGCGATAACTCTGCCACTCTGCATCAGCACGCAACCCAAACCTTGCAACGATGCGTCACTGTAGACTTCGAACTCTCCACTGTTATCCGGCAAAGCAAGAACAGGTGCGGTAGTTAACCGACGTTTTAATTCTTGATAACTCTGCTCACACCGTTCATCCCAAACAAACTTTACTCCCTTCCTGGTTAAACGAGTCAACGGTGCAGCAATACTAGAGAAGCCCTCAACAAATCTCCGGTAGTATCCTGCCAAACCAACGAAACTCCGTACCTCTGTCACGGTTGTCGGTCTAGCCCAATTTGTCACCGCTTCGGTCTTCTGGGGATCCACACTAATCCCGTCTGCTGACACTACATGTCCCAGAAAACCAATGCTGGTTAGCCAAAACTGACACTTACTCAGCTTGGCGTATAACTGGTTCTGCCTCAGCTTCCCTAACACCGAACGTAAGTGTTCCTCACGAGCTTGAGCACTCCTCGAGTACACAAGGATGTCATCAATGAACACGATCACGAACTTATCCAAATAAGATCGGAAGACCCTATGCATTAGATCCATGAATGCTGCTGGAGCATTCGTCAAGCCGAAAGGCATCACAAGGAATTCATAATGCCCGTATCTGGTCCGAAACGCTGTCTTCGGGACATCTCCTTCAGCAATCTTCAACTGGTGATAACCAGATCGTAAATCTATCTTCGAGAAGTACTGTGCTCCCCGCAGTTGATCAAAGAGATCGTCAATCCTGGGTAAGGGGTACTGGTTCCTTACCGTGACCTTGTTGAGCTGTCGATAATCCACACACAAACGGAGGCTCCCCTCCTTCTTCTTCACAAATAATACCGGTGCTCCCCACGGTGATGTACTCGGTCGGATGAATCCCAAGTCCACCAACTCCTGCAATTGGATCTTCAGTTCCCGTAACTCCGCTGGTGCCATCCGATATGGTGCCTGCGATATAGGTCGTGTGCCGGGAAGTAGTTCAATCGTGAACTCAATCTCCCGATGTGGTGGTAAACCAGGCAAATCTTCTGGGAACACATCCGGAAATTCTCGCACCACAGGTATATCATCGGCACCCGAAGTATCACTATTCGTCGTCACAACATGCACCAGATAACCCTGGCATCCCTTCTGTAGAAGCTTCGTAGCGGCAAGTGAAGAAATTACTTCAGGTAGCGAACCGTCGCGCTCTCCCTGAAAAGTAACCTCCGGCAAACCCGGACTTCGCAGAATCACCCGCCTACTACAACAGTCGATGAGCGAACCGTGCTCAGTCAACCAATCCATTCCCAAGATAACATCAAAGTCATGGATATCCATAAGGATTAGATCAGCTAGCAGATCTACATCCTCCACCCTTACTGGGCATCTCCGGATCACCTGATTCACTATGTACACCACGCCCATCGGTGTACCAACACCCATTTCACTATCCAAGGCTGACACCTCGCGATCTAACATACCCGCACAACTTTTCGAAATAAAAGAATGAGTAGCCCCAGCATCCATTAACACCCGTACAACAATATTTGAGATATGAAGAGTACCTGTAACCACACCAGGGGCTGACTTCGCCTGCTGCTGAGTCACTGCAAAAACACGAGCTCTGGGTCCCGCAGTCTGTCCGCGCCCACGCGCGCCACGCTCAGCACTCTGTCCTCGGCCTCTGGAAGGGTGAGAAGCCGAACTCTGTGTCACACTAACACCTTTAGTCTCGTTGTTCCTTGACAGTAAAGGGCAATCTCGGGCATAGTGGCCCGCTCCTCCACAAGCAAAGCAATTAACTGTCCTCGGTCCATCCCAAGACCCTCCTGATGCACCACTCCAAGCCTGATGCTGTCCAGAACTGAATCTCGATCCGCCCCTCTGAGAGTTCCCATGTCGACCTGACCAGCCACGACCACGTAGAGATGAGGGTGCTCCTCGGTAATTTCCCCCCTTAGAGATCTTTGGGCCGGTTGGTCCAGGATGTGGACGATCCCGGCGCTGCCCCTCGCCTGATGATTGTCGCGCCTGGTGTGCCGCCAGACTGGCCTCGACACGAACTGCAGCGTCGACCATGTCCCTCAGAGTCGCGTAACTAGTAGCCGTCACACTTGCTCGTAACTCTCCTCGAAGTCCCAACTCAAATCTTTGACATTTTTCCTCCTCAGTACTCACGAAAGCTGCGGCAAAACGGGAAAGCTTCCCGAAGGTCTGCTCGTAATCTGCCCCGATCCCCCCGGGATCACCCGGGACGTGCCCTGCTCCCGTCTGACACCCGACGTTAAGATACCAAAAATACCCTTATTGAAGATAAAATGCATAAAGAAAATCCATAGTTAAGTCATACATAGCACACCACACAAATACTCAAATACAAATAGTGTCAGACAAGGGATGGTTCCCGAATACAGTTTATTGAGCACGACTCTAGACACACTACGTGCCAACCTACCCAGCAGTAGGGTTCAGGTACGCAACGTAAACCTATGCCTCTTCCTCCTCGGGATCCTCCTCCTCCTCCTCGGGATCCTCCACCTCGAAAGCACTACCTGGAGGGGTAGTAAAACAACAAAGGTGAGTGGGCCGAAACTCAAGGTTTACAAAGTAGTTTACCATTTCGAAAACATATAGCTTTTCCCCTCCGTTTTCCGAAAAGACATGCATAGTATCAAAACCACAAAACCATATAGTCATAAGCAGAATAATATCAACATAATATAATCTTAGTCACTGCACTATACATCCCAACCCTGACATCCCAGATGCCTGACGTCCCAGACGCCCAATAAGGTCACAGTCTCAAGGCTACGCGTGCCACCCGGGGTCTCAATCCCGAGTCCAAATCCCGAACCTAGTCCGAGCATAGCATTCTAGATGCCTGACGTCCCAGACGTCCAATAGTAGCAATCCTGCTCCTGAGTCACTCTACGGTCCGGTCCCTCCGTAGAATGACTCCTCACAGGCAATGCGCCGTGACCACTCCGGTGTGCCTACATCCGGAGGAGATAGAATCCTAGGGTAGATCCATACAGTGCAGTACCACAGATAATATCGAGTTCCATTATACATATATATGACTCCAAACCATTTATAAACAACCAGATGGGTCTCATGCCCAAACATCGTAATACGTGCCATAAATCATACACAAGATAAACAGATACTTTTACTCAAATCACATATAGATATAGTAGAAAGTAAAACAGTTATGCATGCCGAAGTTTAGTGAAATCAAAGGCCCACTCACAGTACAATCCCGCTGCAATCCCGAGCGTAAAGCCCCGTCCAAGGGTTAAAGTACAATTCATGTCATGCCCAAAACATACGTAAAGGTCACTTTAAGTCCCTACTAAACAACTACGAAACCCTAGACTGAAACCGGCCCGGGAAAGCCGTCCGAACACACTTCCCAAGGCATCAAACCCCAATTTGACCAACTTAACGATCTCTGATCGACACGAAACCACCGCCATTGGATCCGTATCGTCGAAACCTTGAAAATGGCACTGGTCCCACACAAAATACTGTTCACACGCGCCCCCCACGCGCCGGTCAATCCTCTGGTCAACAGTGCTACAGTGATGCTGACGTCAGCATGACGTCACCACTGACGTCAGCGTGACGTCATCACTGACAGTGTCAGAGGACACGTGTCAACAGCCCATTGGTCCCTGGTCTGACAATATTCTGACATGATGACGTCATCATGACGTCACTGCTGATGTCAGCATGATGACGTCATCAGCTACAGTACCGGGTCTGCGAATCGGGTCACCGCAGACCCACGGTTCGACCCGATCACAGATCGTGATTCCGACCACCAAAATCGACGGGGTTTGTTCCTATGGACTCGTCTGAACATGTTCTATGGCTCTGTGTCATCAAAACTGGATTTTAAGATCGAGGAATCACCTGAAAAACGACGGGGAACTGGCTGCCGGTTCTGGTTCGTCTTCTCCGGCGAGCCGTCACACTTCCAGCCACCAACTCAGGTCCAAAACGCTCGTCTAGTCCCCTAGGTTAAGTCTCAAAAACAACCAAACAAGTTCAACGTTAAAAACGGACGGTTTGAGGCAGGGAAGGAAAATCGGCCTTCACGGGTTTGCAGGCTTACCGCCGCTGTGTCGCCGCCGTGGGCTGCCCAGTCCAGTCCTACGCCGTCCAGAGGTCACAACGGTCCTAGCCCTAGGTTGGTTCGAGCCCAGAAGTCGTGGTTTGGATGGTTGGATGGTTTTGGGATGCACGGGTCCTCTCGGGTTTGTGGGTTTTCCGGCCGTGCAGGGTGGCCGTGGTGGCGTTGGCCGGTGTCTGGTGGTGGTGGTGCACGGTCTGGTGCTGCCTGATGAAGAAGGTTGGGTGGTGAGCTGCTGGTGTGATTGTTTGAAGGATGAGAGGTTGCACGGTTTGAAGGAAGAAATGAAAATGAATAAGTGAGTCTCTGATGGCTTAAGAACAGAAGGAGAAAATAGAATGGATGGCTGAGATTCAACCTGAGTGAAGAGTGAAGGGTGAGGATTTAAGGAAATTAAACTAATTAATTAATCCCATGGCAGACCAAGATCCAGATTGTTGGGGATGATGTGGATGGGGTAGATGAGTGACATGTGTCACTCATCAAGGGTCCAGATTGATTGGGTTAAAGTAAATCAGATTATACTATTTTATTATTATTTTAAGTTCCGAGTCTCGGTTAGTTCGGTTACGTTCTTGACCATAACTTTTTCGTCGTAAGTCCGATTTCAGCGTGCCGCCTGTCTACGGATTCGTATCGACGAGACCTACGTAACGGTCATTGGCCCTCGTCCGTTGGACTTCCCGGGTCAAAAGTCAACATTTGGCCCCCAAATGGCCAAATTACCAAAATGCCCCTCGACTTCCGAACGTCACAACTTCTTCCTCGAACGTCGGAATCGAACGTGCCACCTGCCTATGAACTCATGACGTCCTAAACTACGTCACGGTCACGTGTCAAAGTCCTAAATACTTCCCGAGGTAAAAGTCAACTTTCCCCCCCTCAGGGGCAAAACGGTCATTTTACAATAAAATAATAATTACGAAAGTTCGGGTCGTTACAATCTACCCACCTTACAGAAATTTCGTCCTCGAAATTTACTCGAATAAAAACGGGTACTGCTCCCTCATCAAGTCTTCGGGTTCCCACGTCGCCTCCTCGACGTCATGGTTCCTCCATAGCACTTTCACCAACCGAATCGTCTTGTTTCCCAGAACCTTGTTCTTCTGATCCAGAATCTGCACTGGTTTCTCCTCAAAGCTCAGATCAGTCATCAGTTCTACTGGTTGTTCCGGCAAGGCATGTGAATCGTCCCGTAGGTATTTCCGTAACATGGACACATGGAAAACATCGTGCACTCTGGCAAGTTCTGGAGGTAATGCCAACCGGTATGCCACTAGTCCAATCCTTTCAATGATCTCGAACGGTCCAAAGTAACGTGGACTCAACTTCCCGCGTCGGCCAAAACGGATAATTCCTTTCCATGGAGATAACTTAAGGAACACAAAATCTCCAACCTCGAATTCCAAGTCTCGGATTCGTCGATCCGCATAGCTCTTTTGGCGATCCTGTGCTGCCTTCAATCTTTCCTTGATGATTCGAACTGTTTCCTGGGTCATGTCCATCAAATCCGGTCCTAAAGCTGCTCGCTCTCCTACCTCCATCCAACAGATAGGTGTCCTGCACTGTCGGCCATACAGTGCACGCACCTATCTAGCACTACACCTTTTGGGAGCTCAAGTGGCTTTTGGGGGGATTGGAACCCCAAAGTTAAGCGAGTTGAGGCTGGTGAAATTCCATGATGGGTGACCCCCTGGGAAGTTGCACCATGAGCTCCCGAAAACAAAACCGTGAAGGCCCTCACAAAGCGGACAATATGGTGCTAGATGAGTTGGGTCCTGACTGAGGAGGGTTGGGTCCTAACATGGAGATTGTCCTTGATCATGTCTCAAAAGGAATTCTTTGGGCTTGTAATCCTGCTTTGAGTTTACTTTGCGATCCCAATTAATCACTAGGGTTTGTTTAATTTTTTTTATTTAAATGAGAGTATGTGACTCTTATTTTACAAAGAAAAACAAACCCTAATATTGGTAGATGTCATCAACTGTTGCAGTGAAGGGAGCTGGTGCAGAGGAAATTGCGGCAGGGGTATGCGGGTATGTGGGGCTGCATGCTCATCCCTGGCCTGAAACTTTGAAGTGGGCTTCACCTTCCGGCATGCGAGGTCACCTGGGAGGCGTGGGTGTGCGAATTGGATGCAGGGGAGAGTGAGGCTCTGTCGACAAGGTGTTGTCGGCTTCTTGTCGTGGCTGGGAGGAGACATGGAGAACGAATGATGCTTTTATATATTTTTTTCAGCTATTATTCGAAGCTTGCCTTTTGTTAGAAACAAAAGTGTTTCACGCTTTTGAATGAATGCTTGCAGCATTTTCCTTTTTTTTTTTGTTGTGTAACGGCGCCTTCTTTATTTGCTTTTTTCCTTTCCTACCGCAGCCTTTCGATTTTTTGCAGATTCTGAGAGCTATGGATGTCCGATTGCAATGATTCAAGCGGCGGTGCGCTCTACTCTTCGAGACGATCGTTTCAAGATATATGAAGGCATACTTCTCTTGTAGTCTTGGAAACCTCACTTTGTGGAGTAGTATTTGGTGGCTTGTCCGGGACTTGTTAGAGCTTCCGACTTCAAAAGATGGTGGACTTGGCATCAAGATACTCCTTCAATTGACCTGATTGTGGTGCTTCGTGGACAAGAGATCTTGGCGCATTGACGGACTTGTCATCTTCAAGTGCGGGTGGAGCCAACATAAAAACTTTCAACGGGGGAAGCACAAAGTTCCATGACTTGAAGTGAGACGTGTCATAAGGCGATGCGCACTCCAACTTCAGGGCGAGGGGAGCTACACTGCAGCGAGGGTCGTGCCATGGTGCAAGGTGAGGTGTAGTAGAATGCAAGGCAATGTGCAGCGGAGTGGGGCGTGAGGTACAACAGAGTGCAAGGC
Source organism: Prinsepia uniflora (assembly GCA_032719365.1). Classification (NCBI taxonomy): domain Eukaryota; kingdom Viridiplantae; phylum Streptophyta; class Magnoliopsida; order Rosales; family Rosaceae; genus Prinsepia; species Prinsepia uniflora. Next base: position 37,631,116 of record CM064872.1, read on the forward strand.
ACGAGATATAGCAGAGTGTGAGACGAGGTGCAGCAGAGTGCGACGCGAGGTGCAGCAGAGTGCAAGACGCGAGGTGCAGCAGAGTGCAAGGAGCGAGGTGCATCAGAGTGCAAGACGAGGTGCAGCAGAGTGCGATGCGAGGTGCATAAGAGTGCAGAGCAAGGTGTAGCGGAGTGCAAGGAGGGTACGCTACAGTTGCGAGGCGAGGCATGGTGCAACTACAAAGCGAGACATGCTGCAAGTGTGAGGTAAGGAATGCTGCAAGTGCGAGGCGATGCTTGGTGCAACTACAAGGGGAGATGTGCAAGTGCGAGGCAAGGAGTCCCATCACTTGGAGTGCGACGTGCCACAGCCCAGCATAAGGCTTGTTCCAGGTGTAAGGCAATGTGTGTTGCAGCTACAAGGCGAGATGTGCTTCATCTTCGAAGCAAGGCTTCCCCTGACGTGAGGCGAAGTGCATGTGGTGCCATGAAGTAATTGAAGCTTTCCAAGGAGTTTCTTTGGATGACGGATGACCTTCCAGAGACTTGATCTTCATGGCCTTGTTGGGCTCAAACCATCGTTTCGTCTTGGAGTTGAAAATCAAGCTGTTTTGTAGCCATCGCCAGTCAAGCAGTGGTGAAGTTGCTTTTGTGAAGCCAACTATGACAAGTAGGCGATGTTGAGGAGGTTGCCCCCATTGTTTGAAGAATGGATGATTAAAGGCCACCAAGGCTTGCTCATGGGTTGACGAAGAGACTCTGAGGTCGTACCGTTCCTAGTGATGAGCTTCATGATCCTTCTTGGCTCGTAGCTTGATCTTAGAATTGAATACATGTTTTAGCATTCAACTTGTGAATTTCCAACTTCTTTAATTTTCATTAATAGAAGCCTTCCATTTTTTTTTTTGAGTGTTATGTGATTTTTGGCAGATTTGACCTTTGTGTAGTAATTTTGGTATTTTGACTTTGTTTTATTTTAGAATTGAGTGCCATTGGTGGGGTTGGAAATCTGAGTTCCATACCCTTATACTTCCATCAAGCTTATTCCAAGAAGATTCGAATTGAGCCTTGTAGGATTGGTCAAATCTTGTGCTCGTGTGCTGGTTCATGTAGTTGACCTTTGTGTGCAAAAATGTTCGCGGGGAACTCTTCAAAACTTGGAATTGAGTGAGATCAATGGAGTTGGAAAGCTGACTTTCATGTATTTCTAAATCTGTCGACCTCATTCCAGGGTGTTCAAAATTCAGTGGTCTATGACTGAATGAATCTCGTACTCGTGCGCTCGTACGTACAGTTGACCTTCATGTACAAAAACGTTCTTTGGGAACTTGTCACAGCTCGGAATTGAGTGAGATTGATGGAGTTGGAAAGCTAACTTCCATATCTTTCGAAATCCATTGACCTCATGTCAGGATGACCAGAATTCAGTGGTTTATGACTGAATGAATCTCGTACTCGTGCACTGGTTCGTGTAGTTGACCTTCATGTACAAAAACGTTCGCTGGGGACTCGTCACAACTCGGAATTGAGTGAGGTCAACGGAGTTGGAAATCTGACTTCCGTATCGTTTTAGGGTCATTAAGCTCATATCAGGGTGAGCAAAATTGAGCGATCTATGATCGAATGAATCTCGATCGAGTGCACTAAAATGCAGAATTGGACTTCGCATGTTAAAACATTTTCCCACTGTTTGTCATGGCCTGGTGGTTGCCCCTCTTGTTGTGGTTGGAAGTGTTTTTTTAGTAGCTTTCCAACTCCAACAAGTCAAGTTCTTGGATGGTTTCATGTACCTCGCTGGGACGAGCCTTAAGCGCTTCGCGTGGCGAAGCCGTGGCCTGGTCCGCATGGTGAAGACTTGTTGTGGTTTGCATGGCAAAAAACTTTGAGTGCTTCGTATGGTAAGGGCTTGGAGTACTTCACATGACGAAGGCTTGGAATGCTTCGCATGGTGAAGGCTTGGAGTGCTTCGCATATCGAAGGCTTGGAATGCTTCGCAGGGCGAAGGCTTGGAGTGCTTCGCAGGGCGAAGACTTAGAGTGCTTCGCGTGATGAAGGCTTAGAGTGCTTCGCGTGGCGAAAGATTGGAGTGCTTCACATGGCGAAGGCTTGGAGTACTTCGCATGTCAAAGACATGGGTACTTTGCATGGTAAAGTCTTGGAGTGCTTCGCGTGGCGAAGGATTGGAGTGCTTCGCGTGGTGAAGGCTTGGAGTACTTCGCATGGCAAAGACTTGGGTGCTTTGCGTGGCAAAGGCTTGGAGTGCTTCGCGTGGCGAAGACTCAGGGTGCTTCGCGAGGCGAAGACTTGGAGTGCTTCGCATGGTGAAGGCTTAGAGTGCTTCACATGGTAAAGGCTTGGAGTGTTTCGAATGGCGAATACTCGGGTACTTTGCGTGGTAAAGGCTTGGAGTGCTTCGCGTGGTGAAGACTTAGGCTGCTTCGCGGGGCGAAGACTTGGAGTGCTTCACATGGCGAAGGCTTAGAGTGCTTCGCATGGAAAAGGCTTGGAGTGTTTCGCATGGCGAATACTCGGGTGTTTTGCGTGGCAAAGGCTTGGAGTGCTTTGCATGGCGAAGGCTTAGGTCCTTTGGGTGGCAAAGGCTTAGCGTGCTTCACATGGCGAAGACTTAGAGTGCTTCGCGTGACGAAGGCTTTGAAGTGTTTCTGGTGGCGAAGGCCTAGTTCTTTCTAAACAAAAAGCGTAGGCGATAAGATAATTTCATTAGACGTTGAAACAAAACATCTTTAATCTTATTGAAAGATGCTATGTGGCAAAGTAGGCATTGAGCCGAATTTTAACCACAAAATTTGTGATGACTTGGTCATTGATTAAGTTTCTTGGTTGTTCCCTGCAACTCGGACTCAGCAATGATGGTGTCCACGTGGATCATCTTTTGTGCGGGTTCCTGGGGGTCTTTGTTTCCGAGACGATCCGTTGCCTTTTTTTTTACTTACTCGGTGCAGTGTCCTTCCTTCAAAAGATCCCGAAGGTATCTTTCAAAAGTCTGGCAAGAGCTTATGTTGTGCCCATAGCAATTGTGATAGGCACACCATTTTGTCTTGTCGGCCCTCTCTTAGTCGCCTTTGACGGGAGCTGGTCTTTCGAACCACGATTTTTCCTTTGTATGATTGTATATTTGGAGGAAAGGTACTTAAATTTATGTGTTTGGCTTTACACACGCGAACGTGTTGGATGACGAGTTCCTTTTGCGCTTGTTGGCTTTCTCGACTGAGTTCCTGCGGTGGGCATCATCCTTTGGCTGCGCAAACGCCTTTGTGGGATGTCCATCTTCCTCCACGTGGTTGGCGGCATGTGTGGCGTTTTTCTCGTCCTCCCAGGATGTATGTCGCTCCGCTAGGGACAATATCTTGGTGAGACTTCGGGCGTTGCTCATGACGATGTCTTCGTAGAGCTAGCCCTCCCGCGGTAGGCCTTGCTTAAATGTCATGGCTACGACGAGATCGCTGCAACCAATGATGCAGGACTTCTCTTCGCAATACCTCCGGATGTATTACCCCAAGGTTTCCTTATACTTCTTTCGGATGGTGAAGAGGTGGTCATCCTTGACTTCGACGATACGAAGTTGCGAGTACTCCTTCATGAAGGCAAGGGACAACTCTTCGAAGGAAGTGATTGATCTCCAGGGGAGATGGTTGAACCATGTCGTCGCCTGACCTTGTAGCGAGGCTTGGAAAACTTTGCACATGAGTACGTCATTGTGCATGTGAGGTACCATGACCCCCCGATAGTAATTGATGTGCTTTACTGGATCAAAGTTTCCTTTGTACTGAATGAAGTTTGGTGTTGAAAATCGCTGCGGGAATGGCTCTTCCTCAATGTCCCTCACGAACAACGAAGATGATGACGTTTGGATCTGGCGCCAAAGGTCATCCTTCAAGTCTCCGTCACGTTGAACTCCCTGGATGCATCATTCTAGCATCTTTCGGACTTCTTCAGCGTGCAATGGTCCTTCGTGACGGGGGTTCCCATGCCGGGTCAAATGGCGTCGACTTCCTTGAGTTGCAGCAAGCTTAGCTCTCGAGCATACGGGCGAGTAACTCTCGTCTTCCTCGTTGTGGTCATCCGTTGTAAGACCCGTGTCCTGAAGTGAACGGTGAACGATCCCACATTCCTACGAGGGGGGAATGGTCTAGGAAGGGAATTGTGGTGTTCCTTAAAAATGTAGGCACACACCTATCTAGCACGAGGCCTTTTGGGAGCTCAAGTGGCTTTGGGGGGGATTGGAACCCAAAAGTTAAGCGAGTTGAGGCTGGTGCAATTCCATGATGGGTGACCCCCTGGGAAGTTGTACCGTGAGCTCCTGAAAACAAAATCGTGAGGGCAAGGGCAAGGAGGCCCAAAGCGGGCAATATCGTGCTAGATGTGTCGAGTCCTGACCGAGAAGGGTCGGGCCCTGATAGAATGGTATCAGAGCCAGACCCCGACCGAGAAGTGTGTCAGCGAGGACGCTGGGCCCTTAGGGGGGTGGATTGTAAGACCCATATCCTGGAGGCAACGATGAACGATCCCACATTCCTGCGAGGGGGAAATGGTCTGGAAAGGGAATGGTGGTGTGCCTTAAAGGTGTAGGCACACACCTATCTAGCACGAGACCTTTTGGGAGCTCAAGTGGCTTTGGGGGGGATTGGAACCCCAAAGTTAAGCGAGTTGACGTTGGTACAATTTCATGATGGGTGACCCCTTGGGTAGTTGCATCGTGAGCTCCTAATAACAAAACCGTGAGGGCAAGGGTAAGGAGGCCCATAGCGGAAAATATCGTGATAGACGTGTCGGGTCCTGACATCCGTGCTGTGACGACCCGGAAATTCGAAAAAGGAAAAATTAGAAAATTTGAAGGAAATGACGATTTTGCCCTTGGTTATAAGGGCCGAAAGTTGACTTTTTGATCGGGACCTTATTTGGACTTTTTGGAAGTACTGTTGAATAGGTCTCGGGAAGCTGAATCCGTAGACAGGCGGCATGCGTCAATCGAAGTTCGGACGTGAAAGTTATGGGTCTCGAAAGGTGAGGGGTATTTTGGTAATTATGTGTGCAAGGGTAAAATGGTAATTTGGTGGGAAAATTGGCTGATTCAGCCATGTATTAAACGGACACCTATGCTTACTTAATTGATGAGGATTTGTTGCTGGCGACATCTATCACTGTTTACGTGAGATTAGTGGCAGGTGATGTGTGTGAATTGGTTAAGTGCAATAAAATGGAATTAGACCCGTGTGTACCTTGGAGGGAAAAACAGAGACCATAAGTTTAGTTGATCGATCTTACCTGCAACCAAAACTGATTGAGAACTGATGTAATTGAGAGTGAAACCGTGAGGAATTATAGAAAAGAATAAGGTGAGTTCTGAACCTTGAACCCAGTTGAAGTTAAACCCAGAAAACCCGAAAACCTTTAATGGACCTTAGGATCGAATTCTAATGTTAGACGTTTATGAATTAAATTGATGTTGGATTTAGCTTCCTGGGATTGAGACGAGTTGAACCCAATGAAAAGTGATGCCAATTGAGGTTGTTATGGACTAGAACAGAGATGGGGAAGACTTCAAATGTTCGAGCTTGAGGCGTGGGATTTGAGACATGGGACGATGAAATTGAACTTGCAAAGATGTTTATGAGAACCCCACGAAGCTCCCTGATGCGTCAATTGAAGGAAAACAAGGATAATTGATGGAGATTGGACAATGAACAGAGTTCGACTGTTCTTCAAGAATTCGAGATCGAATGGAAGGATTGAGGTAAGTTCGAATGTAATTGAGTTCACATATCCTTAATTAAACCTATGTCGATGCTAATGGACGTTGGAATTGTTGAAAACGATGTAGAAATGATGGACATTGAACCGGGTCTGTTCGCGGGTCTCGGGGATCCATTTGCAGGGAATCGGGTGAAGGAGACAACACTGTTCACGCGCGTGGCTTTCATGCGCAGCCACTCACGGCGGCGTGTGAGGGCGCGTGTGCACGATTCCCGAGGTGAGTTCAACATGATTTTTGTTCTATGCAATGTAACGAACATTTTGGCTTTGGTTTTGAGTTAATCGGACACAGTTTCGATATTGTTTTGAGGGTCCGAAGGTTTATGTTACGTGTTTAATTATTATTTAATTCCCGAAAAATTATGGGGAATTGATATGATGTTAATTAGGTCTGTAGTGACCCTGAGTAATGATTTTGGACAGGATTCGAGATTCCTGAAAAATGTCGGAAATTACGGAAACGCATGCAGCTCGGAAAGCGAGCGGTTTGGACGGTGTGTGTGTGTGTGGACGTTTGTTTTATAAACTAATATGCATGCATAGTTAAATTTTTTACATGATTTATGGCATGATTTGAATGGAAATGATTTGATATGATTATTTCTGGATTTAATGATTATTTTAATCGGTGTCTTGGGCACGTTTTTAGAGAAACTATGAAATTACTATTTTGGGCGAAAGCCCGGGATTTGAGATTGATTTTGAATCGGGAAATTGATTTGGTGGATTTATAATGCTTTTTGAGGTATTTTATAGATTTATGTGAAAATGGCAACTTCGGTTGCGGTTGTACGGATTTGTGCGGAATTGGTGATTTTGGGCTAGGCCCGGGATGTAAAAAGGATGTTTTGAATAGTATTGTGAGTTAATGATTTTAATGATAAAATGATGGAATTGAATGATTTTCGGATATGATTTTACGGATTGACGTGTGTTGAATTATTTGATGATTTTATGGAATTACGAGAAATGAGATTTGGGCATGAGACCCTGTGATAAATGGTTTTAATATGGTTTTAATGATGATTTTGAAATAACGATTTTGCTTGTGTATGATGTTTGATGCCCCCAGATGTGTAATTCCTGGGTAGACTTCGGATGTGTAATTCCTGAAGTGACTCCAGATGTGTAATTCCTGGAGGGACTCCGGATGCGTAATTCCTGGAGGGACCGGATGTGTAATTCCCGGTGAGGCTGGATGTGTAATTCCCAGCAGGGCTGGATGTGTAATTCCCAACAGGATGACGACTCTGGATGTGTAATTCCCAGAGGATCCTCAGATGTGTAATTCCCGAGTTATATGCTTTATTGTCTGATATAATGGTTTTATAAAATGATTTAAATGACATTTGGGCTTGAGAGCCGGGATTTGATGTTTTCATGTGATTTGGCTTGAGAGCCGGGATTTGATGTTTTGATGTGATTTGGCTCGGAAGCCGGTGATTATTCATATGTTTGATTCTATGCATGCATTGTTTGATAAACTAGAGGGTAAATGATGTGTTTGATAAATGTGTTTTAAATGATATTACTTTTTTCCACTCACACCTTTCCTGTTTTGATGACCCTCCAGGCCATGGCACGACGTTCGGGGATGATCGAGAGGTGGAGGCATGAGCGGAAATCAGTTCAGTTATCCCTGGTCTGACAGGTGTTGAAGGGTAGTTTCGGGACTTCAGTTGACTTGTCAGACGAGAGCAGGACTGAGCACGGTTATCAAAGTCCAGTTGGGACGGGTCCTGTCACTTGCTTTTAGAGTCATGGCGGATTCTTCTATTCGAGTAGATGCATGACACATGGGAGATTGCTTGCTACCATTGGCTGTCGCACGGGTACTCAATGCGTGAAAGTGCTCCTGGGCGTCCTACGAGTCGCTCCCGACCCGAAGGCCTCGGTCGGCCTTGGCCTCCTGCTATGGGGGTGCAGCTTTCCTCCCCTGAATCGTTCACCGATGCGTCTCGGGATATTGTCTGGCAGCTAACATGCTTTTTGTCGGCATGTCTCGGGACGTCCCTTGGTGCCTTGCGAGGTTTATTATATTTCTCGGAGGTTCTGGATGTCCTGATATTGCTCAACCAGCTGTTGTAAAAGCTCTGATTGGCCCCAAACTTGGTTACTCAGTTGTTCGACCTGTTGTGTCAGTCCAAGTCGCGAAGGTGACCCCCTAGGTGCTTTCTCGTGATGAGTAGCATGTCGGGGCGCACATCGCGCGCCTTCAGACAGATGCAACAAAATATTTCTCCCTAGTACCTGGGTGTTAGCCTGCGAGTTGCGCAAGGCGTCCAAGTGCCTCTTTAGTTCCAAGCTGATAGGGGGCTGATTCGGGACTCCTAGAGATGATTCTCCCGCCAGGAGCCCGTCTGTTTGTTGAAAAAATGCCGCGCCTGCCCCCGTCGCAGGTGGGGGGTTCACAGTAGCAGCGGCCATGGGGAACGTTCCAAAACTGAACGTAGGTGTCCAATCTGGCATTCTGAATGGTAGGTGAATTGATGTGTAGCGTGGGCCGTGCGGGAGATGGGAAAGTGGTTCCTCTGGAATCTCAGGTAGTAGTTAGCTCACGACAGCAATTGCAGTAGCGGATGTGGCAGCGTCAGAGGCCCGTGTGGATCGGTGTGTTCTGGCCATCTGAGGAATGCTAAGTGTTGAAAGTAGAATGGAGTTTTTTTCAAGGAAAAACTAAAGAGCATGCTTTGAGTATTTCTCAAATCGGCTCTCAATGAAAGCACCAGTTGTTGATGCAGAAATCGTCTGATTCTGTGAAATTCCTTCTCGATCCCTACACACAATAACGAAAATCAAACGGGGTTAAGGTTGAATCCCGGGGGGATGGTTCAACTGTAAACGCTCCGATGCTTAAGTCAGTTTTATGAGAGAATAAACCGACAGAGTGTTTGCAGGAGTTTTTGATTACCTTTAGAAGTGAGATGAGGTATTCTATTTATAGTGAAGCCTTGAGAGTCACCGAAGCGTCTGATTGGTTGAAGGAGAATGTATTAAATAAGTGATTGTACCAAGTGTAATCACTTATTTATTAATGAATAAATAATTCGATGGGAAGTTATTTATTATCGGCATTGATCTAATTAATTAATATATTTAGCTGATAAATATATTGAATTAATGCGGAGATCGTAACATATCGATGTCGATTTTACCAAGGGTAATATTGTCATTATGGGAATTATTGGCCACGTGGCAACTCCAGAATATTCCGATAATTTATGGTTCCACATTACCTTTTTTAAGGTATACAATTTGTAATTTCTCAAACAAATAAACAATAATCACTAAGTATTTCATCTAAACGAAATTATAAATTATTTTAGTAAAATTTCATTCAGTATTGCAATTTAAAATATTCATATTTATTCATTATATTTGGAGAATACTTAGATTTAATTCTCGTAAGAACGAAATTGATATCCTCTATATTAGAGGATATGCAATTTCGTGTAATCATGTATTTAATTGATATCATCTATTTTTTGTAAAATAATTAATTTCTTAGTTTAATTACAAAGTCGAAATTAAAAACATTCTTATTTCAAATAGAATTTTGATATATAGACCTGGGGAATTCCAATTGTAATGATGCTTAGGTAATTAGCTAATGTTCTCTTATATAACACTGTTAATTTCCTTCTATATATTATTCCTATTCTGTTGGAACAATATATAGAATACTTTAATTAATTAATTAATTAATTAAATGAATCTTGTCATTTCTAATTAGATGCCACAAACTTCAGAGGGAAAAATGACATGATATGCTTCTAAAACACTTTCATAATCACGTCTGGTTCTGCTCTCGTTTGATAACAATCCCAAAGTATCGGAACTACCCTCAACTCTTGTCAGATAAGGGATACTTGTATTGCCTTACTACCCATGACTCCACCTCTCGTTCAGCCCCGATCTTCGTGCAACGGCCTTGAGGGTCATCAAAAACATGAAAAAGTGTGAGTGGACAAAATTAAGCATTTAAAGACATGGTTCGAAAAACATAAGTTTTTTACCATCCGTTTTCTAAAAACTATGCATGCATAAGTAAACCCGTCGAATCTCGATTAAAAATAAATAGTAAACAGTAAATCCTGAATTACAAGTAAATATCCATAAATCAACCAATATCAATACATCAAATCAATATCAAAATATATCAGGACACAACATCAATAATCACACATAACCAACTAGTACCAGGAAATCAACCGACCAACCAATCCTTGATGCTAGAATACCAGCTACCATATCATATCTGCACTACCGATGGGCAAAACCATTCCAAAAATTAGAGATGAGCTTTCGACGTCTGAGTGAAGACTAAGAAAAACAGAGCCGAGCTCTGGACATCTATGTCCTAATCAAATCACAGTCTTAGGAAAACAGAGCTCTGCCCTAGACGTCTGAGAGCTAATCAAATCTCTAGCCTTAGGAAAATAGAGTAGTACTTTGGACATCTGAGCGCTAAACATACCCGAGGATGGTTGACCATGAAAAAATAGCTCACAAAACCAAGACAACTCATTCAACACAAATCATTGACTCAAACCCAATCAACATGTTAAAATATGGGCATGAACCCAAAACATAGTTATACAAAATATCATAGAAATCTATGTCCAATAAACGATCAACAAACCCCGAAAATCATGAGACAATCATACATAAATCATTTTCAACTAATTGCCAAGTAAATCATGGAATAACTCGACTCACATTCCAAGTTAAAAATCCTAATTCTAAACTGAGCTTGAACCCAAACACCATAAAATAATCGTGTGCAAGACTAATCAATAAATCTGAGCAATCACCGAGTAATCATATCAAATCATTGCAACTTGAATTTTGCAATAAAACAATTAAAATATTTAATTATGCATGCATAACAATTTTATAAAGAAAAGTTCATTCACACACCGTCCTCGCAGTTGAATTCTGAGCCGCACGCCCTTACGTAAATTTCGAGAATTTTAATGCCTATCATAAATCACTACTAAATGTCACTAATATCCTAAATGATCTTATATTTAAATCCTCTAGGTTTTTGTGATTAAATGTGAATAAAAAACCTACACACCACACTTCGGACGCCTAAAAGTACACTGAGACGATATCTGATCGACTCGAAACATGAACCAATAGGTTCGTTACAAAGAAATCATCAGAAAACATGTTGACCAAAATCTCAGACGATGAGCCACGCGCCAACATGTACCACCAATAGCCTCTATGCGTGGACCTCACATGCCTACGCAGGTTTCATCCCTTACATCCAGACAGGTCAGCTCGCGGGTCTACGCGCAGGACCCGACCCAAGCGACTCGATCTGGTCCTAAACCCCTCATTTTTCAACCGTTTTTTATGTTCTAATACTCTAATTTCAACTAATCAATCTCAAAAAGAGATCCATATGGGTTTAGAATAGAGAAAAATTTACCTTAAATTTGAAACTCAATTTTGAAGCTTTCGACCAACCTATGAACTCTCTCTTCTTGTATTTCTCGTATCCAAACCTTCAAAATTTTGGCTCATTGGGATCGCATGAACATGTAGAGAAGGTCAGTAAGCTTGGTTTCAATCTTTCGAGTCGAAAACAACAATTGTGAGTTCAAGAAATCACGGTTCCTCTCGAGTGCGTTTTTCGGGTTTCGAGTCTGGGGTTTTTCCTCCTCCTATCCTTCTCTTTCTGTTCTTTTCTTGCTGTTTCTCCTTCTTCACTTCTCTATGTGAGTCTCGGGTGTGATAGTTTCTCAAAACACTCAAAACCGTGCACCAAAAACACAACACACACACACACACACACACACACACACACACACACACACAAAAGGAGAGGGAAAGTGATAAGGTGGACACTTGTCCCCACCTCATGCAATTCACAAAATATCACCTTATGTACAATTACCAAAATACCCCTAGTGTCAGAATTACCAAAATGCCCCTAGTCCATTTAGATTCTGACGAATTTACCTGATTTTCGATTTTGCGAGTCGCCTGTTTATAGGCTCAAGATGCTGAGACCTACATAACTGTTTTCACAAAAAATCCAAAGGATACAGAAACCAAAAAGTCAACTTAGACCTTCAAGTGGAAAAATCATCAATATTCTTTTCAAATTTAACTTTTTTGAATTTCTAGGTTGTTAAAAAAAATGGATTTGCCAAATTAGAATTTCAAGTTTCTAATACACCAATTCTCTTATTTGGATACATAAATATAAAAATTTAAAATTCTATGAAAATAAAAAAAATTGGAATTTGGATGACACAAATCCCAAGCTTAAATTCCACATAAAAATGTGTCATTTCCAATATTCCATCTTTATAACTACAATTTATATATGAACGTGAAATTACGTGTTTAAATTTTATTTTACTTTTATAATAACCAAACATAAAACTCTACAAATTCTGAAAAACTAATTTCTGGTAATTTAAATTCCATCATTTGATGGATTTTTAGTTTTCTTAAAACAATTTACCCAAAACACACAATAGAAGTTTTCTTTATAGAATCACAAGGGAAGCAAAATCTAGCTAGACCAAATTCACTTTATTCATGGCTGGTCTCTAAGAAATTAATCGGTGCACGAAGATCAAGGCTCGAGAGGCGGAGACATGTATTAGCAAAATTTGCGTTTGACCCTTGTCTGACAAACATTTCTGTCAGACGGGAGCATTTACCCAAGTGTACTATTTTTGTGTATTCGGGTTGGGTCTTTTCATAGACCAAAATTTTTTAAAAAAAATATATATATATATTATAATTTTTCAGTTTTTTTTTTCTCATCTTTCCAACCACACACAAAAACAAAAAACAAAAAACAAAACTCAAGAATTTACTTGCTTTACTCATACATAGAAAACATATTTACATTGTAATACTTTATCATAGAAAATAAATAAAAAATAGTGAAATTTTATCAAATATGAATAGATGCAATTAATAAACTGAAAGTTTTCTAATTCATTTTAAATAATAACTCCAATATTCTTGCAATAGCCAAGATGACAATTTATATAAAAGTTGCTCCTATGAGATTTAGTTACATTGACTTAACATGACATATTCAGATAATAATGATACATTAATCAAGATAACCCTCATAAGAATTCATCAGGAATAATATGTTAATACTTGAATTCTGATCATCGATCACTAGTAGTGACGAACTGATTGGAAATGTGATTAATTGAGAATTCTTTTTTGTGTGGTGCTCTTAAGATGGCCAACAGATATAGTTGCCCTGCTATGTATCTAACCTTGTTGCCAAGAGCAAATAAAGAAATTAACTAATCTAATCCCCTAATCTAGAAACTTAACATGCTATGTGGAGGCCCGAGGACTCAATAAATATATGCACCAATTCAAGCAATTTAAGCAATATAAGATAGGGAGACTAATGCTCATGATGTTCTTTGGATTGTATTACTTTACACACATATTAGATAATGTTGATACCAATCTTAATCAAAATAGGAGACACACACTTTTTTGTGCATCTAACCACACCATTTGAGAAATTAAATTATTTTATCAAAAACCAAGGTATATATTGATCCGTTTTGTAGCTCTTAGCCTTATATTACTAATAAGGATAAGCTACTTTCTTCTATTTCTCATTTTGAAGAAACTTCAAAATTATCGTACTTTAAAAAATTATGGATTAAACAAAATTTGAAAGGAGCGATGATGTCCTTATGAAAACGTAATAAATAACAATAATTCATTGGCGGCGTGTTGGCATCATCATTGGTTTCTGGTTGTGGATGCTCAGGGGCTCTGCCGTGTTCTAATTGTTTATTTTTGCATCAGAAAAAAAAAAAAAACTCAAACAACATTATTTCAACCAATAATAATGAATAATACTATCATCAAAAAATAAAAATTTATCAATATATTAATTAGTTGAAAAAAAAAAGAATATCACCAATTAATAAAATGAACTGACTTAATAACTTGTACTAGGGGTAATTGAGGTCAAAGATGTCATTGGATTTATTGTCAGGATATTATATTAAAACAAAGAATACTTTGTGTGTGTAAGTGTGTATATGTTTTTTTTTATATAGTGATATTAGAAGTAAGATTATAATATAAACATTGTATATTCATCTCGTTATTTATAAGCATCGAATTCGAGACCTCTTTTATAGTATGTGGAGACAAATACCACTAGATCATATCATTAAGTGACATTACGTGTATTTATTTTTGTTATTTTCTTGTGTCCACCACTACCTAATACTTAGTAGTTAGGGGTAACCCCAAACCTAGGGTTTTGTGAGATGAGTACGTGGTCACAATTAAGTTACTGCATTTGACTGCTCACTACCCTCTTCTTCTTCTTATTAATTGTGTGAACTTAACCTTTTGCCACCCTGCGCGCTGTGGCGTTTAAATCTTCTAATATTCTCTAAATATCAATCCTTAATTTCCCAACAAAAACAAAAATTAAGTTAATTTAAAGAAATAAATAAAATTTCGCTCTTTTATGCAGTATCATTGGGAAAATAATTTTCGGGTTTTTTTTCTTCTGCATTTCTCAGTTTATTTATGTTTATGTTTTAATTTGTTTAATCTTACTTGTTATTAATAATACGCGATTGATCGCTTTTTTTTCTTTTCTTCTTCTGCATTTGTGAGTTGTGAGGTGTGTCCCCACAATTCTGTCTTCGTCTAATTAATAGGTCGGCTTTGATAACCACAAATTGGGACAGATTGGACTAATAATCTTGTATTATCACATTTCTTTCACAATCATTAATGGTACATATTTACAAAGACAGATTTGAAATGGGATAATTACACATACATCTTCTGATATTTCTCATATTTATACAAATATTCCCTCATATTTCAACAATTACACAAACATCACTTCATGTTTCAAAACCCTAACACATAACCACTTTTGATTAAAATTTTATTGATAATAACAAAATTATCTTGGGATAACAATCCTTAATAAATATTAAGCTATCTCACAACCAAACACTTTTCCACATTTTTTTATTTTTTTACAAAATATTCTTCTATTTCATAAAATAATAAAAAATAATAAAAGTAAATAAAAATTAAAAATTCTGCCATTTTTAAAAATATTAAAAAAATGAATTAACTTGAATTATAAAAACTTATGTCCTTTTTTTAATAATTATTGACCTGAATTATAATTCGTGCTCAATTTTTTATTTTTATTTTTTTATAAAGATTAAGCTATCTCACAAATAAGAGAATTGTTTTAATTTTTTAAAAAAGTGTTTTAATATTATTTAAAAAATTGAAGAATTTTTTTTTTAATTTTTATTTTAATTATAAAAAATGGAAGATTTTTTTATGAAAAATAAAAAAATTGAGGAAATGTATTTAATTGTTAGATAGCTTTAAACATGATGGGTAATTATGTCATTATAAATGAAACTTTAAATATGAGGGGTTTTGCGTAAAAATTTTGAAACCTGAATGCGTATTTTTGTAATTATTGAAACTTAATGGATGTTTATATAAATACAATAAACTTTAAAGGATGTATGTGTAAATAAAATGACCTAATTAGGTTTTGTGCTTCATTGATGAAGATTTTTTTAGGATTTATCACTGAAAAGTGCATGACCTCAAATTTAGCTATGAATTAATTCAAAAACATTCAAATTAATTTGCACATTTGCACATTTCCGATTTACTATTACGTATATTTTTTACAATATATATATTTTTTTGTTAAATCAAATGCATTAAAGGAACAAGCCCTGGAATTTCTTATATTTTTTTACAATATAACAGATGAAAGAAATAAACGAAGCCGTACGATGCATTAATTATTACGTGTAAATTTTATAAATACGCCGTTAAAATTGAATTTGGAATCCCATTTTTAACTTTAACAATCTAATTCTTTAATTTCTTTTTAGATTAGTTCTTCAACTAAATAAATGCTTTGATCGATTACCCAACTGGAACGGTAAAACTTTAATTAATTTCTTGTATTTAATTACTTATCCCACTGAAATTAAAGAACCGTAGGTGGCAACCAAATATCATTGCAAATTTGATGATTAAAGTTGCTCGAAAATTGATTATAATATGCATTTAATTCTAATATTTTATAACAAATGGACATGTGTCATCAATTAAATGGAGGTAAGGATAAGCCTCGTCATTACTAGTAAGGACCTAAGTATTGTCTGAAGTAAATCTAAGTATTGTTTGATGTAAAAAATGTTGAAGATATAAATGGTATGCACATTAATTTTTTGTATGAAATTTGTATTATATGATGAGATAATTTTTTGTTTGTTAAAAATCCTCGTCAAAAAATTCTATCTACCCTCTCTGAAAAATCTTCCCCAACTAATTTTGTCTTCGTCTAATTTCCTTCAGATCCATGGAGGCTTCTCCCTAGTACACATAGAAATGTAATAAATAAACAGAGTAAACCAATAAGTCTTGAGTTTTCTAAAGTTTGTTCGTCTTTAGTCTTTCTTTTTTTTATTCTACGGTCATGGTGTTAATCATGAATTCATGATCACAGGTTTCAACGTCTCGGCGAATCAGGTTGCTGATTAAATTCTTATCTTCAAGGGCTTGATATGCCTTCACAAGTTTTTTGTTTGTGATGCGGCCCAATATGTTATGATCAAGTGACTGCGGTCCAACATTGGTGGTGTTAGTGTAACGACCTATCCCAAATTTTTAGATTAGATTAGTGACTAATCACGATTAGTGAGGTTAATCGGTGATTAGTTGAGCGAAATCGGATGAACGATGCAAAATGACCGTTTTGCCTCTCGTCGTGGCAAAATCTTGACTTTTCATTCGGGCGGTCAAATGGATTTTGACCGATGATCGTGACGTAGTTCGTGATGTCACGAGTTCATAGACAGGTGGCACGTTCAATTTCGACATTCGAGGAGGAAGTTATGACGTTCGGAAGTTTAGGGGCATTTTGGTAATTATGGTTAAAAAGGGAAAATAGTTGACTTTTGGACCAGGAGGTCCGATGGCCGAGGGCCAAGGACCATTACGTATATCGAAACAATACGAATACGTAGACAGGCGGCACGTCGAATTCGGACGTTCGACGACGAAATTACGGTTCAAGGAAGTTTCAAGGTACTATTGCATGAATTACGAAACGAGTTAACTTTTGGACTCTAGTGGTGCCCAGATATTTAGTTCCTGCCCTATGGATGAGTGACAAGTGTCACCCATCCACTGGCCATCCCTTCACATACGTGCATCGATCATTCTTTCTTCCATTCAAAAACACAACCCGATCTCACACCCACCATTCTCCATCTCTGTGCAACCCAAACCAATCCAACCCTTCCCATTCGACCATGACTGAGGACAAAGTGAAGTGAGGATATTTAGGAGGTTTCTGGGCGGCCAGAACCGCCGTGGACGGCGGCAGGAAGGAGAAACCCGAGAGGATTTCACGGTTAGGCCATTTTCTCCCTTTAAATCGATTTGTGCATTATGGTTGGTTTTTGATGGTTTTAATGAATTAAATGGGTTCTTAGGATTGTGTTAGGATTCTTTTAGGAAGCTTAGGACGGCTGCGAATCCGTGGGAGGAAGTTAGGCACATTGAACCGTTTGGTTCAAAATCAAACCATGGGGTTTAGATGTTTTTGGTTGAGTTTAAGGATTGGAATTGATAGAAAACATCAATTTAGGAGGAAAGGAATCGAAAAGGAAGAAGTAGAATGAAAAATGGGGAGTCTAGAGCCATGAACCGGTCATGCCGGTCCAACTGGACCGGCCAAACCAGGTGAACCGGCCGGACCGGTCGGCTGTGTGGGGAAGATGATGAATAGTGCATAGAGACTTCTTGGGCGCGTGAGGGCGCATAAACAGTAATTTGGGGAAGTGTTCAACATATGAAATCTTCTATTCGATGTAACGAACATTTTGGGATTGGTCTCGTGTCAATCGGACATCGTTTCGATAGGTTTTGGGGTGTCCGAAGGTTTAGGTTAGGTTTTAAAAATAGTTAAAAATATCGGAAAATTACGGGGCTTTGGTAGGAGGTTAATTAAGTAGTTAGTAACCTTCTATTACAATTTAGAAAGGTTTGGGAGTCCTGGTGATGGTGATTGACCCGGGAGACGATTATGTCACCCGTATCGAGGCGCGGCTTCGGACGAGCTGTGAGTGGACCTTTCTTTCGAATTCGATGCATGCATAAATGTTTTATAATTGACTTAATATATGTTTTGTGATTCCATGAGTGCATTTGGTTGTGGTAGCCTAGGATTTACGTATTTGTACGTATTTCGAGATTTTCGGTTTTATACGATGCTTGTACGTTCTAGGTTTTCAATGAACGTTTAATAAATAGATTTTTGATTTAGAAATATGAAATCAGGCACGAGACCCATTTGATTTGTGAACTTTCGGACTTGAGGTCCATTTGATTTAACGAGGCATCGGGCCGGAGGCCTAGTTGGTTTACGATTTGGACTGGAGGTCTAGTTTGTATGTGGATTCGAGCCTAGGGCCCAGTTATGTGTGATGATGGTGATTTCGGGTCAAGGACCCTAGAAATGGTTTTTACGGGTCATGACTGTAAAGCCCCGAAAAATCCAAAAGTTGTAAAATATTCAATTATGTGAAGAAGGGTCCAACAACAATTTTGTGAGGGCGCGTGGCCGGGAATCTGAAGAAGGGTCCAACAACAATTTTGATACTCTCGATGATACGGACCTATTAACGTTAGTTTCGGGTCAATCGGATATGAACTGAGAGTAGTTTTGTGTACCCGAAGTGTATAGGTTACGTTTAAACTAATATTATTTTATTCCGACGATTAGGAAATTCGTACAGGGGATTATGTGATAAGTTAGTAAAATTGTATTACTTGTTTGACAGGCCCGAATACTTCCATGACTTCGGAAGAGTACACACAGCTTGAAACTGAACAATCTGGACGGTGTGTGAGTGGGCTTTTGTTTTCTACCCTAAATGCATGCATATATGTTTTAAATGCCTTATAATATGATTTGAAATGATTTGGTATGATTGATACTTCAATATGATGATTTTCAGATTTTTGGAATATTATATTATTTTATATGCGTTTGGGCACGATTTTCGAGAAAACTATAAAACTGATATTTCGAGCTAAGGCTCGGGGTTTGAACTTGATTTTGACTCGGATTATGAATCTGGCATGAGATTTGATAGATTTATATCATCAATGAGATTGTGCTTACGCAGTGTGCGTGAATTGGTTTATGGATTTGAGAAAAGTGTTTTTGGGCGTAAAGCCCAGTTAAAAAATGGTTTTGATATTAAATGCAACTGTTTTCACTGGTTTTCATAATGATGATATATGAGGGCTTTCGGTGTGGAATATGTTTCCCCCGAAATGGACCCTGGAGATAACGCTCGCCTCCGGGATGGAAGTGTTTACCCCGGAGAGGTCACGTAGCACGGTATGTTGTCGTGCAGCCAAATGGAGGCTCGACTCAGACCAGATGTGCTGGATTATATGGAGGTCAGTCAGTGATATGTTCATGACGACTTGGATTGCCGACTGGTGATGTGTTCACAGCGGCGGATGCTCGGGATTTGAGCGGTCCTTGAGCCTATTAATTTGCACGCGTTGCAGGGATAACGTGACTATATATTGGACCTGGATCCTGAGTTTTTATTTCTCTTTTGTTCATATCTTGATTATCTGATTTATAGGTTATGATATGCATGCATATTTAATCTGATTTATAGGTTATGATATGCATGCATATTTATGAAACTGGAGGGTAAGACTGTATTTTGATAAATGTATTTCTAAATGTTATTTTTGTCCACTCACACCTTTGATGTTTTAATTGCCCTCCAGGCCAGTGCACAAGTACTGAGGCTCATATTGAGGCAGAGGAATAAACAGACCATTGCGTACTCAGACACTTTGCAGCGTAGGATTTTGATCCCTACTTGTAAATATTTCCTATGCTCTGTAAACCATGTTGACTAGGTCAACGGTCTCGGAATACTGAACTATCCCTTGTCTGACAAGGTTTATCCTTTGTATGTTCTATATGTATATATGTGAAATTACTTTTAGTACTTTCGAGTTATTGTCAGACGGGAGCAGGATCTTTCACGGTTATCGAGGGATAACCGGGATGGGTCTTGTCAAATTGGTATCAGAGCACTAGGTTGCGGTCTGAGTTTTGCACATTGTGTGCATGTCTGGTTAACTGATCTGTTTTACGTACAGATATTTCTATATGCCTCCGCGACACGAGCCTCGTGCACAGCCTGGCGAAGAAATGGAGGGTCCAGACGTCTAGAGAGCTCAACGTTTGGGGGCCACGAGTTTTACGGGTCAGACTAACCCAGATGAGGCTTATGATTGGGTTACGCAGTTGGAACGGATTTTCGAAATCATGCGATGTCCACCGGGAGACATGGTTCCTTTAGCCACGTTTATGCTGAGTAGTCAGGCGTATCGATGGTGGCGTGGATTGCAGTTGACGGGATTGGATGCCAACACCCTGAGTTGGGAGGATTTCAGGCACCGTTTCCTCGATCAGTTTTATCCTCGTTCTTACCGTAATGCCAAGGAAGTGGAGTTTCTTCAACTGAAACAAGGGGATCTATCTGTGGCTGATTATGAGCAAAAGTTCTTGAACTTAGCAAATTTTTCCCCTTTGTATGTGTCTACCGAGGAGGACAAGTGCAGAAGGTTTGAGCAGGGGTTAAGGAATGAGATCAGTGGTGTCGTGACTGTGGGATCATATGCTTCTCTGAGGGAGTTGTCCGATGCAGCCGCCAGAGTTGAGGTGACTTTACCAGTACCACAGCAGTTTTCAAGCTTCGGTCGGCGCCGAGAGCGACAACATCAGGGAGCGCCGAGTCAAAGATGGCCAAAAAGGGGTGGTTCTAGTTCTGGATCATCTGGTGGTATTCGTTCGAGTTATGGTCGTGGGAATGCACCGAGATTTGGGTCTCAATCTTCGGCAACAGTGCAATCTAGTGAAGCATCAGTGGGATCAGCCAACCGACAGAACAACGGGCCCAATCGGGGAAATGTACTTGTGTGCTTTTACTGTCGGGAGCCGGGCCATTTCAAGAAGGACTGCCCACGTTTGGTTGGTAGTGGTACTGGTTGGGGTACTGCAGAGCAGAGTCGGAGTACGGCATCAACGTCTGATACGACTGGGGGGAGAGGAGCTGGCCGAGGACGTGGTAATTCACGAGGACGTGATCAGACTTCAGGACCACAGGCTCGAGTATTTGCTGTTACTCAACAGGAAGCTCGATCTACCCCAGGAGTGGTGACAGGTATGCTTCCTATTTTTGGTCATCATGCACATACCTTAATCGACCCGGGAGCTACTCATTCATTTGTTTCTCGCACTTATGCAACCTTAGTTGATAGAGAGATTTATGCGCTTGTTTGTGATATGGGAGTTGGTATGCCGACTGGTGATATTTATGTAGTCAACCAGGTGATACGAGATTATCCTGTATTGATCGGGGGTGTGCATCTCATGGCTGACTTAATCTTGTTAGAATTATGCGATTTTGATGTTATCCTTGGGATGGATTGGCTGACAACCCATCATGCCTCTATCGAATGTTTCGATAAGAGGGTGATGCTCCGAAGTCCAGGATTACCGGAAGTCATATTCCAGGGAGATCGGCGAATGTTACCCGCCAAAGTCATATCAGCTCTTACAGCAGAAAGATTGTTGCGAAAGGGTTTCCAGGGTTATCTAGCACATGTGGTTGATGTACGGGATACCCCAGTTAGGGTCGAGGACATCCCTATCGTATGTGAGTTACCAGATGTGTTTCCTGAGAACTTACCAGGAGTGCCACCGCATAGGGAGATGGAGTTTACCATTGATTTGATTCCTGGTACATGACCTATTTCTTTATCGCCTTATCGTATGGCACCAGCTAAGTTAAGGGAATTAAAGGTGCAATTGCAAGATTTAGTCGATAAGGGATTCATTCGACCGAGTGTATCACCGTGGGGAGCCCCCGTACTGTTTGTGAAAAAGAAAGAAGGCAGTTTGAGAATGTGTATGGATTACAGGCAACTAAACAAGATGACGATCAAAAATAAGTATCCTTTGCCTCGAATTGATGATTTATTTGATCAATTAAGGGGAGCTACATATTTTTCAAAGATTGATCTTCATTCTGGTTACCATCAGCTGCGGATTCGAGAAGAGGATATTACGAAAACAGCCTTCCGGACTCGGTATGGTCATTATGAGTTCCTTGTAATGCCCTTTGGGTTAACCAATGCTCCGGCAGCATTTATGGACTTGATGAACCGAGTATTCCGGAAATATCTTGATCAGTTTGTCATTGTGTTTATTGATGATATTTTAGTGTATTCAAAGACTGCGAAGGCGCACGAGAGACACCTGAGGCTTGTGCTTGGAACTCTAAGGGAGAATCAACTTTTTGCTAAACTGAGTAAATGCCAAATTTGGCTGACGAGTGTGGGATTTCTGGGGCATGTGATTTCTGCGGAAGGAATTTGTGTTGACCCCCAGAAAATTGAAGCAGTGGCAAATTGGGAACAACCTACAACAGTAACCGAAGTGAGAAGCTTTTTGGGTTTGGCTGGTTACTACAGACGTTTTGTGGAATGATTTTCTACGATTGTTGCTCCATTAACTCGTTTGACTAGGAAGGGAGTTTGGTTTATTTGGGATGAGACTTGTGAGCAGAGTTTTCAGGAATTGAAGAAACGTTTGACATCCGCTCCAGTATTAGCTCTTCCAGATGACAGTGGCGAATTTGAAATCTATACTGATGCATCCTTACACGGCTTAGGGTGTGTGTTGATGCAACATGGGAAAGTGATTGCTTATGCTTCTCGACAGTTAAAACCGCATGAGCGCAACTATCCTACCCATGATTTAGAACTGGCTGCAGTAGTGCATGCGCTGAAGATCTGGAGACATTATCTATATGGTGAGACCTGTCGACTGTTTACGGATCATAAAAGTTTGAAATACTTTTTCACCCAGAAGGATCTAAATGTGAGGCAGAGAAGATGGTTGGAATTGCTTAAGGATTATGATTGCACGATTGAATACCATCCTGGAAAGGCAAACGTAGTGGCTGATGCATTGAGTCGGAAATCAGCACATTCAGTAGCCCATTTACGGACAATACACTTGCCTCTATTAGTTGAACTGCGTAATACGGGTGTTGCGTTGGGACTTGATAGTCAAGATGGTTTGGTAGCAAGTTTCCAGGTGCGACCAATCCTTATTGATCAGATCATTGATGCTCAATATCAAGACGCGACTTTATGTATTCTTCGAATTGAAGTAGAAGCCGGAGAACGACAGGATTATATAGTAAATGAGGACGGAACCTTAACCATGGAAAGGAGATTATGTGTACCTGCAGATGAAGCCTTGAAAAAGGAGATTTTGGCTGATGCTCATAGTTCTGCATATGCTATGCATCCAGGAGGAACAAAAATGTACAATACGCTCCGAGAATATTATTGGTGGCCTGGCATGAAACGAGAAATTGCTGAGTATGTGAGTAAATGTTTGATATGTCAGCAAGTAAAGGCTGAAAGACAGAGACCCTACGGAGCACTACAACCGCTTCCTATTCCAGAGTGGAAATGGGATCATATAACTATGGACTTTGTGTTTAAACTTCCGAGGATGCCTAGAGGCCACGATGGAGTTTGGGTGATTGTAGACAGACTTACCAAGTCAGCACATTTCTTACCTGTGAAGGAAGACTTTCAGATGACCCAGTATGCTAACTTGTTCATTAATGAGATCATTCGGTTACATGGCACACCTGCCTCCATTGTCTCAGACGGAGATCCCCGATTCACATCTAGATTCTGGCAAGGTCTACAGGAAGCTTTTGGAACAAGATTGCATTTTAGTACAACATTCCACCCTCAGACAGACGGACAATCTTAACGGACCATCCAGACCTTGGAAGATATGATGAGAGCATGTGTTCTGCAATTCCAGGGTACTTGGGAGTCACATTTTCCATTGATGGAATTTGCCAATAATAATAGTTACCAAGCAAGTATTGGGATGGCACCTTATGAAGCCCTATATGGACGCCAATGCCGAACCCTTTGTGTTGGACATAAGAGGGTGAAAGAAAATTGCCTAAATCTGAATTGATTGATCTGACGACGGAGAAAGTTAAGCTCATCCGGGATAGACTCAAGGCAGCCCAAGACAGACAGAAGAGTTATGTGGATCGGCGAATCAGAGATCTTGAATTTGCAGTGGGAGATTGGGTTTTCCTGAAGTTATCCCCTTGGAAAGGCATAGTACGATTTGGCAGACGTGGGAAATTAAGCCCCCGTTTCATCGGACCTTATGAGATTATTGAACGGATTGGCCGAGTTGCTTACCGATTAGCACTACCATCAGAGCTTTCCAGAGTTCACAATGTCTTTCATGTGTCAATGCTGCGGAAATTTGTATATGATGCGTCCCATGTATTAGAAGAGCAGCCTATTGAGCTCAGAGAAGACCTTAGTTTTGATGAACAACCTCTGCAGATCTTAGATCGAAAGGATAAGGTACTCCGCCGAAAGACAATTCCCCTAGTGAATGTGCTTTAGAGGAATTAGAAGGTAGAAGAAGCTACTTGAGAACCCGAAGCTCAGATGCGAGAACAGTACCCGTACTTATTTCCATAAAATTTCGGGGACGAAATTTCCTAAGGGGGGAAGGTTGTAACGCCCCGAAACATCCAAAAGTTGTAAAATATTCAATTATGTGAAAATGACGTTTTTACCCTTGACGGAATATGGCTAAAAGTAGACTTTTTGTATAAAAGACTTTTTGTGCATTTTTCTAGGACCGTTGTGTAGGTCCCGAGACGCTGAATCCGTAGACAGGTGGCACGTCGAAAACGGAGCTCGTATGAAGAAGTTATGGGTCTGGGAAGCTCAGGGGCAAAATGGCCATTTGTGACCTCAAGGGTAAAATGGTAATTGTATGTAGATTGTAATTAAACAGTGAAGAAGATAATTATCACCTGCTGATTCATTCCTTGTAATGAGTCACATGCTTCATCAAGTGACAAGTGTCACTTGTTAACACAGATTAGTGGCACTTGGGTTATGTGTTGCAATTAATTAATTGTAGTTAGCAGCTAATGGAAGGGAAACAGTGCAGTCGACTAAGAACAACACAAAACAGAGAACCAAATACCTCCTCAAAACCGTGTGATCAATTAGCAGCAAAACAACAGAAATCAGTGAATTGGAGTGATTAATTCGTGTAAGTTGGAGTGAAACACCGAAAGAAAACCAAAAGAACTCGAGGGAAACCCATACTGGGAATGCCCGAAACAACCATTAAAGGACCTAAATTCGATTTCGATTTTTGAGACGATTTCGTTCGAATTTGTGGTGATATTAAGCTCTCTGGGAACTAGACGACTTGAACCTAATCAACTGGAACAAAAATTGGAGCTGAATTGGTGATGAACAAACTCTGCAACTATTTTGGAAAATCGAGCTTAAGTTGAGTTACTTAGAGGTAATAATTCATAAAATTGATTTCGATTTCGTGTTTATAATGGTCCTATGATGCTTCTGGTATGAACAATTGAAGGAAGCAGGCTGGTTTTGGGTAGAACCCGAATTCAAACCCGACAGGTGTTCATCTTGAGTCGAGACTTTTTAGGGCTTAATTGACAGGACCCATCTCAATCCCCCCGGGATTAGTGCGGGATGACCCTGCCCCCATTTGACACGGAGTGTCAGACAAGGGATATTTTCGACCTTTGCCCTCCCGGGCTATCAGAGTACGCCAGGATCCGGAGGAGGCATGTGATAACTCGGTCTCTGCTACAGTCCACATCCGCTGTCAACCTGAAGGGCAGTCAAAACATTAAAAGCTGTGAGTGGACAAAACAAGAGTTTATAAAACAGTTGATAAGAGAAGACATTTGTACCCTTCACTAAAAAGCATGCATGCATTCGAAAACAATTTATCCAGAAAAACCATAATGAAAATGACCATACTGGCCACTGCCCAAAACCTGTGTAAACACACATCATATATCATATCATATATCTCATAAAGCATACATCATATATACATATAATTCACACAACCAATCCTGTCACGGTTTCCAAAGCTACGCGCGTGCTACCCAGGTCTCAATCCGAGTCTTCTCAAAGTCAAGATCAATGTCCGTAGACCACTGACCCTACCCGAGGTAATAGTAATCATAGCCTTCCTGAGAGTAAGGATCCCAACTGGGGGTGACTCCACTCAGTCGGTGCTCCGTGACTACTCCGGGGTCCACCCAGGCCAACGACCCTCCCCGGAGGAGATAATAGAAGTAAAGGAAGGTATATGAATACATATATATACATAACATAAACGTTCATGCCCGGTTCCCTTGAACCGTCATGATCCACAACATCCATTAACCAGGGTTCATGCCGGTTCCCATAAACCGTCATGAACCAGAATGACCTGACAAAGGTTCATGCAGGTTCCCATAAACTGTCATGAACCCGGAAATCCATGTAGGGTCCCTGACCCGAAATCATCAGCGTAAAACAACTGGGTCTCGTGCCCGAACATATGACTCAACTGGGCACCGTGCCCGATATCTAAGGGTCAGTCACGACTCCGATCATAGTGATGCGTGCAACCATCCATCCCGGACCGCCCTCAATCCTGGTATGTCGCCGTGAACGTATCAACCGACGCGACCATCACAAGATCATGGTGCACTCATCACCGATCGATATCCTGAACCGTCAGCACTCCGAAGCCGAGCCTCCCCAGGCTGCCCGACCACGAATCGTGCATCGTGACCTCTCCGGAAGGAACACATCCCAATCTGGAGACGAGCGTCGTATCGTCGATCGCCGTGCACATAGCACCCGCCGCGACCACGATTTAGACCTGAAGGTCGTAAATAGCGTCATATGCCCGAGAAAAAACCAAATGGGTCTCATACCCGAGTTTATCCTTTTAGAAATCCAAAACCTTTTCATTAAAACCAATAAAAAAATACAGACCCGTATAAGCACCGTATAAGGCCGAAACCTCGAAATACGTGCTTATACGTAACCACATACAAATGCACCCATGGCATCATCAAACATGTAATAAAACATATAATAAAAATTTATGCATGCACCAATTTAGAAAACAAGGTCCACTCACAGACCGTCCGAAGCCACGCCTCGATACGCGTGCCATACGGCTCCCCGAGCCGATCACCGTCACCGGGACTTCCAAACCTGTCCAAATTAATTTAGAGGGTTACTAACTACTTATATAACCCCTCACTAAAGCCCCGTAATTTTCCCGAACTTTTAACTATTTTTAAAACCGAACCTAAACCTTCCGATGCCCGGAAACATATCGAGACGGTGTCCGATTGACACGAAACCAGTTCCAAAATGTTCGTTACATCGAATAGATGATTTCATATGTTGGAACCTTCCTCAAATTGTGTGCCACGCATCCTCACGCGTCCCAAGAAGCCACTGCGCATGGGCCTCACGCGCCCTGCACAGTGTCACCAGCTCCAGCGATCGAACCGGTCCGGGCCGGCCGGTCCGGTCCAACCCCTGCAACTGGACCGGCGTAACCGGTCCAAGCCTCCTTCTCCCTCATTTTCGGTCCGTTTGCTTCCATTCCAATTCCTAAATTCCTCTTTTAATCTTTCCTATCAATCCTAATTAACTAAACAACCTAAAACCTTCGAAATCTGACCGGTCCAAGTTGGACCTCACGGTTCGATTTTTCCCGATCAGCCTACACGGCTGCTCAGCCCAAACCGCCACCCAAAACCCTCTTAAAACCTTCCTAGCATCCTAATAATCATTCCCTAATCACCCACAAGCAACCATAATGGAAAACACAAATTAAAAATGGAATTTGGGCAAACCGAGTACCTCTGGGGTTTCATGGCCGCCGCCCACGGCGGCGTGGCTTCCAGCCGGCCGCCATCATCCAGCCTTCATCCTCTCTACCTCTGGGCTTCTCGGTTCATGATCAAACAGGGTTGGAGGGTTGGATTTGGGGAGAATGGATGGATCGGTTTGTTTGGGAATAAGGAAAATGAAAATGCACGGGAAGGTTGGATGCATGAATGTGGGATGGTAACCAGTGGATGGGTGACACTTGTCACTCATCCATTGGGTCCCCATAAAATATCTGGGCCCCACTAAGTCCAAAAGTGCAACCGTCTCGTAATTCGTGCAATAGTACGTTCGAATTTCCGAGAACCGTAACTTCGCCGTCGAACGTCCGAATTCGACGTGCCGCCTGTCTACGGATTCGTATCGTCCTTATCTACGTAACGGTCTTCAGCCCTTGGCCATCGGACCTCTTGGTCAAAAACTCAACATTTGACCCCCCTTTTATCCAAAATTACCAAAATGCCCCTAAACTTCCGAACTTCATAACTTCTTCCTCGAACGTGGGAATTGAACGTGCCACCTGTCTATGAACTCGTGACGTCACGAACTACGCCACGGTCATCGGTCAAAGTCCATTTGACAGCCCGATTGAAAAGTCAACGTTTTGCGACGACTAGGGGCAAAACGGTCATTTCGCATCGTTCGTCCGATTTCGCTCTACTAATCAAGGATTAGCCTCACTAATCATGATTAATCACTAATCTAATCATGGAATTTGGGACGGGTCGATACAACCTTCCCTCCTTAATTAATTTCGTCCTCAAAATTCCAACAACCTAATCTAACCGTTCTTCCCTCCTTAATTAGTTTCATTCTCGAAACTCCAACTATCCTGACTCCACATCCATCTCGTGGAAAGTACAATCTACCTCGCAACACGTGTACACTCGTACACCAACTAACCAGAATAATACTTACCCGTCTGCAGCCAGACTTACCACTAATACTCGCGTCGCCTCGACTACATTCGACCACGTCGAATGATAGTTATCACACGTTCCGAGTTGACACTACTTGTCAAATCTACCGTTTTCGTTGAAACAACAACTCGTCGGTTCCCTGCTCAACCACTAACTATCCTGTCGTCTGCTCCCACTGGGAGTCATCAGACCTCACACCGCGATCCACGCTGACACCTCCTACAAACTGTCACCACTTGACAGTCGTCAATCGAAAACTGTCACTATACTCACTCGACCTGAGTAAACACTAACCAACAAATCACCCGACCTGTGTGTAACTAGACCCATCAGAAATACCATGACCCAGTGCACAGTATCCAATATCCAGTCCACGTCCCCCACTAAACCAATGGTAGCGGAACCAAGCCGACTACCAACACGCTTTCCAACGTACCACTGGTGTAACCTATATACCGTCACCTGACACGACAAGTACACCCAGTATCGTACCCCCGCACAACGTACAGGGTATGTACATCTACCCATCAACCAGACTACAACCACCTAGGTCATAGCCAATTACGTTTCTATAATGGAGTCCATCTGTCCAATCCAGTACCAGACAGATCAAAAACTCCGACCCATTATCCATTTCCAAATCTGAATCCGAATCCGCAATTTTGTAAGAAATCCCAAATCCAAACCCAAAAATCATATCCATAACCATGTTCAAATCCGAATCCGAAATCATTATTCCGTAAGCTAGCATTTGGAATAACCATTCCGAACCCAATTCCATAAAAGAAAATCCACAGTCAAGCTCTAGAATCAAATCCTGAATCGTCACCCAGAATCCGATTCCAAAACCCAAATACAGAAATCCTCTTTCAAGTTCCAAAATCAAATCTTGAATTGTCATCCAGAAATCTGATTCCAAAACCTGAAATATCTTTTACGTCTACCCAGACGCACCAAACCGAACCTATCGGTTACCTGCTCAACCGATTACCACATTACAATCGATTTACTTCATAGGGAAGCCAATCACAATATCAACACATCTATAAGGCTGACCATATCCGACCACGTCAGACACCTACTCACTCGAGTAACAAGCCATATGGGACTTACCTCGAAAAGGAGTTCAGTCCCAACATCCTCAACTCAAACATCCAGGTAAGAGTGATAAACTCTCCACCTATCTGGATCATCAAGATCACGATCCAGATCCATCACTACGTCAACCTACCATAAACGTCACGATCGAGGATCATCACGCCAACCAAAGTCCTAGAACATTTCCCACATCTTAAATAGATCAGTCAACGACGAGACATGCCGAGACTGTGGGTTCTCACTGATTACCTCGTATCGATCCTTGTCATTCCACCTAGGAAAATCCAAAGATGATCCAAGATAATGGCAACAAAATCCAATCTACGTGAATGCAACCAAAACTCGATGCACTCACCACGTCACTTAACCCAACATCGTCTGCCATCAAGCAGCAAATGACAAATCTCAGTCACCTAACTTCTATATACTCATCTCCACTTGATGACCCAAGAAAAATCCCGGGTCCACTAACCAATACACGATCAGTGTACTAGTGGCAACCAACAACATCTATAACATCATCTACCATCATCAATCATGGTAGAACCTGAGAAGTCACCCAAATAACTTTGAAATACCCATTACCAATGCGGGAAGCCCGCATTTCACTCGTCACTTCAATCGCAACCTCTCGCGATTCCAAAATTCCAACCATATCGGAACCATCACACTCGGACATCAACCACGTGTCCATCATTAGTTTACCTCTATCCGTGATCCACTCCTGAACCACAGATACCAAACACATACCCATCTCGACGGATGTGACTCAACGTCATCACAATCACCGGCACCAGCACCAGCGCTAGTACCAGCGCCAACGCACTATCATCAACACTAGTATCAATATCAGCATCGGCACACCATGTGCAAAACTGACAACCCTGGATCTCCGCTCATACTGAACGACGATCCCGTACCTCTACTCATATTGGAGAAACTCTGTCTCCCTCGTACCCAACAACTCTGGGTACAGTCACCCAGACATCTCATACGAGATAAGGAAACGTCCCCTAAACGTCCCCGATTCCCAACAATCGTAACTACGACCACACTAGGTAGTAGCGCCTGCCACACACTCGTGCAGACCTAACTACCAGGCACCGCTATCGAGACTCCGCATCCAGCGGACTCACTCGCCCGTACCAAATACTCCGTATCCCACTCAGGGATTCCATCGACAAGTACCAACCCTGATAACTTGCCCAACCACACACTAACCAGTCGCAACTCAACTAAACCAATGTCGTCTACCAGGTCGCCCATGACCTTAGTTGCACCAACAGTCGATCACAACAGAAGTAGTACGACAACCAACTCGGTCTAATCGATTACCATAACCTCGACTGCAGAGTGCAGTCCCAACACAGCTGACATGACTAAACCGACTAACGAACCCAAATCCGAATAGTCGTCAAAGTCACACCACTCGCCAACTCACCTTTCCGAACCATACACATCCTACCTTGGGATTCCACGACCACACCTAGAGTTCCTCGGAACCCAACTGCGAAAAGCAGTAAAATCAACAATCTGACCGACCCCGCGGTCCGACATCGTAAAGACGTCAATCCAATCCTACCAACAATCCAACTAGGATTCCCCGAATCCGATTGCTAACTACCGACTGCAGTAAATCCATCTAACTCGACCAAATCCGATCATCAGATGGTCACAATTCCCAACCAGTTGCCGGAACCGATCCTACGACATCGTGAAGACGATCCCAACTAACCATCTCACGATCCAAACGTTAACGTACGAATACGTTCACCCCTCGTAGGGTTCCACACTGTCATCCATGACAGAACTATGGCAACCCCGACATCAAATGCCGAACCAAGTCGTTTCACGATTCAAGCCTACTAACTATCGTACCGACATCCCAATAATCAGGTTGACCATGAACTGTAGCCCATTGAGATATCACATCCTCGACCTGCGTACGGAGTATCGCGCAAAATACGCTCTGGAATTCAGAGTAACATGAGCAACCATGCTCTGATACCACATTGACAGGACCCATCCCAATCCCCCCGGGGATTAGTGCGGGATGACCCTGCTCCCGTCTGACACGGAGTGTCAGACAAGGGATATTTCGGACCTTTGTCCTCCCGGGCTATCAGAGTACGCCAGGATCCGGAGGAGGCATGTGATATCTCGGTCTCTACTACAGTCCATATCCGCTGTCAACCTGAAGGGTAGTCAAAACATTAAAAGCTGTGAGTGGACAAAACAAGAGTTTATAAAACAGTTGATAAGAGAAGACATTTGTACCCTTCACTAAAAAGCATGCATGCATTCGAAAACTATTTATCCAGAAAAACCATAATGAAAATGACCATACGGGCCACTGCCCAAAACCTGTGTAAACACACATCATATATCATATCATATATCTCATAAAGCATACATCATATATACATATAATTCACACAACCAATCCTGTCACGGTTTCCAAAGCTACGCGGGTGCTACCCAGGTCTCAATCAGAATCTTCTCAAAGTCAAGATCAATGTCCGTAGACCACTGACCCTACCCGAGGTAATAGTAATCATAGCCTTCCTGAGAGTAAGGAACCCAACTGGGGGGGTGACTCCACTCAGTCGGTGCTCCGTGACTACTCCGGGGTCCACCCAGGCCAACGACCCTCCCCGGAGGAGATAATAGAAGTAAAGGAAGGTATATGAATACATATATATACATAACATAAACATTCATGCCCGGTTCCCTTGAACCGTCATGATCCACAACATCCATTAACCAGGGTTCATGCCGGTTCCCATAAACCGTCATGAACCAGAATGACCTGACAAAGGTTCATGCAGGTTCCCATAAACTGTCATGAACCCGGAAATCCATGTAGGGTCCCTGACCCGAAATCATCAGCGTAAAACAACTGGGTCTCGTGCCCGAACATATGACTCAACTGGGCACCGTGCCCGATATCTAAGGGTCAGTCACGACTCCGATCATAGTGATGCGTGCAACCATCCATCCAGGACCGTCCTCAATCCTGGTATGTCGCCGTGAACGTATCAATCGACGCGACCATCACAAGATCATGGTGCACTCATCACCGATCGATATCCTAAACCGTCAGCATTCCGAAGTCGAGCCTCCCCAGGCTGCCCGACCACGAATTGTGCATCGTGACCTCTCCGGAAGGAACACATCCCAATCCGGAGGCGAGCGTCGTATCGTCGATCGCCGTGCACATAGCACCCGCCGCGACCACGATTTAGACCCGAAGGTCGTAAATAGCGTCATATGCCCGAGTCAAAACCAAATGGGTCTCATACCCGAGTTTATCCTTTTAGAAATCCAAAACCTTTTCATTAAAACCAATAAAGAAATACAGACCCGTATAAGCACCGTATAAGGCCGAAACTTCGAAATACGTGCTTATACGTAACCACATACAAATGCACCCATGGCATCATCAAACATGTAATAAAACATATAATAAACATTTATGCATGCACCAATTTAGAAAACAAGGTCCACTCACAGACCATCCGAAGCCGCGCCTCGATACGCGTGCCATACGGCTCCCCGAGCCGATCACCGTCACCGGGACTTCCAAACCTGTCCAAATTAATTTAGAGGGTTACTAACTACTTATATAATCCCTCACTAAAGCCCCGTAATTTTCCCAAACTTTTAACTATTTTTAAAACCGAACCTAAACCTTCCGATGCCCCGAAACATATCGAGACGGTGTCCGATTGACACGAAACCAGTCCCAAAATGTTCGTTACATCGAATAGATGATTTCACATGTTGGAACCTTCCTCAAATTGTGTACCACGCATCCTCACGCGCCCCAAGAAGCCTCTGCGCATGGGCCTCACGCGCCCTGCACAGTGTCACCAGCTCCAGCGATCGAACCGGTCCGGGCCGGCCGGTCTGGTCCAACCCCTGCAACTGGACCCGCGTAACCGGTCCAGGCCTCCTTCTCCCTCATTTTCGGTCTGTTTCCTTCCATTCCAATTTCTAAATTACTCTTTTAATCTTTCCTATCAATCCTAATTAACTAAACAACCTAAAACCTTCGAAATCCGACCGGTCCAATTTGGACCTCACGGTTCGATTTTTCCCGATCAGCCTACACGGCTGTTCAGCCCAAATCGCCATCCAAAACCCTCTTAAAACCTTCCTAGCATCCTAATAATCATTCCCTAATCACCCACAAGCAACCATAATGGAAAACACAAATTAAAAATGGAATTTGGGCAAACCGAGTACCTCTCGGGTTTCATGGTCGCCGCCCACGACGGAGTGGCTTCCAGCTGGCCACCATCGTCCAGCCTTCATCCTCTCTACCTCTGGGCTTCTCGGTTCATGATCAAACAGGGTTGGAGGGTTGGATTTGGGGAGAATGGATGGATCGATTTGTTTGGGAATAAGGAAAATGAAAATGCACGGGAAGGTTGGATGCATGAATGTGGGATGGTAACCAGTGGATGGGTGACACTTGTCACACATCTATTGGGTCCCCATAAAATATCTGGGCCCCACTAAGTCCAAAAGTGCAACCGTCTCGTAATTCGTGCAATAGTACGTTCGAATTTTCGTGAACCGTAACTTCGCCGTCGAACGTCCGAATTCGACGTGCCGCCTGTCTACGGATTCGTATCGTCCTTATCTACGTAAAGGTCTTCGGCCCTCGGCCATCGGACCTCTCGTTCAAAAAGTCAACGTTTGACCCCCCTTTTATCCAAAATTACCAAAATGCCCCTAAACTTCCGAACGTCATAACTTCTTCCTCGAACGTCGGAATTGAACGTGCCACCTGTCTATGAACTCGTGACGTCACGAACTACGCCACGGTCATCGGTCAAAGTCCATTTGACCGTCCGATTGAAAAGTCAACATTTTGCCACGACTAGGGGCAAAACGGTCATTTCGCATCGTTCGTCCGATTTCGCTCTACTAATCACGGATTAGCCTCACTAATCGTGATTAATCACTAATCTAATCATGGAATTTGGGACGGGTCGTTACATTAATTGCTTAAATTGAAGTTACTGGACCGTAAATTGGATTGAATTGATGTTAGTGAGTGAAAGAACGGAAGGAATTGAGTTCGAATCAAAAGAAATCGAGTCGGGTCTGATCGCGGGTTGCAGACCCGTTTATCAGGAAAATGGGCGAGAGAGAGAACTGTAGGAGCTACTGTTCACGGCGCGTGGGTGTCACGCGCATTCGCTTGCGGCGGCGCGTGAGGGCGCGTGGCAGGGAATCTGAAGAAGGGTCCAACAACAATTTTGATACTCTCGATGATACGGACCTATTAACGTTGGTTTCGGGTCAATCAGATATGAACTGAGAGTAGTTTTGTGTACCCGAAGCGTATATGTTACGTTTAAACTAATATTATTTTATTCCGACGATTAGGAAATTCGTACAGGGGATTATGTGATAAGTTAGTAATATTGTATTACTTGTTTGATAGGCCCGGATACTTCCAGGACGTCGGAAGAGTACGAACAGCTTGAAACTGAACAATCTGGACGGTGTGTGGATATGAAATATAATGGATACCCCAGTTAGCACGCGAGTAGCTTTATTATACCGTGACAGGTTCTTGGATATGAAATATAATGGATAAAAATGATTTCAATTGGTTTGGAAAATTGTGTTTTATGATGATAAATGGATTTGGGCTGAGATCTCACATATGTTTACTATGTTATGGTTTTCTATAAATGGTTTTGGGCAGGAGCCCGTGTGACTTGTATTTTCGGAATTTGGGGCTGAGACCCTAATGACGGTTGTTTAGACATATGTGTTTGGATAAATGGGTTTACTATGCATGCATGCTTTTTAGTGAAGGGTATAAAGGTCTTTATGAAATATGTTTTATAAACTATTTATTTTTATCCACTCACAGTCTTTCTGTTTTTAATACCCTTTAGGTTGGACACCGTGTGGATTGTAGCAGAGACCGAGATATCACATACCTCATCCGGATCCTAGCGTACTCTGATAGCCCGGGAGGGCAAAGGTCGGAAATTTCCCTTGTCTGACACTCCGTGTCAGACGGAAGCAGGGTCATCCCGCATTAATCCCGGGGGGATTGGGATGGGTCCTGTCAACGTGGTATCAGAGCAGGGTTGCTCATGTTACTCTGAATTCCAGAGTGTATTTTGCGCGATACTTCGTACGCAGGTCGAGGATGTGATATCTCAATGGGCTACAGTTCGTGGTCAACCTGATAGTGGGATGCCGAAACGATAGTTAGTAGGATTGTATCTTGCAATGTCTTGGTTCGGCATTTGATGTCGGGGTTGCCATAGTTCTGTCGTGGATGACAGTGTGGGACCCTACAGAAGGATTAACGTAACAGTACTTTGGATTTTTGATCGTGTGACGGTTAGTTGGGATCGTCTTTCACGATGTCGTAGGATCAATTCCGACGTTTGGTTGGGAATTCTGACCATCGATGTTCGGATTTTGTTGAGTTGAATGGATTTACTGCTCCTGGCAGTTGTAGCCGGATTCGTGGAGTGTACTGCGGCTGGCAGTTAGCAGTCGAGTTCGTGGAACTCTAGTTGAACTTATGGCAGTTAGCAGTCGGATTCAGGGAATCCGAGTTGGATTGATGGTAGGATTAGATTGACGTCCTTGCGATGTCAAGACCGAGGGGACGGTCAG
Organism: Prinsepia uniflora; assembly: GCA_032719365.1. Classification (NCBI taxonomy): domain Eukaryota; kingdom Viridiplantae; phylum Streptophyta; class Magnoliopsida; order Rosales; family Rosaceae; genus Prinsepia; species Prinsepia uniflora. The sequence goes on from CM064872.1 coordinate 37,667,489, forward strand.
ATTGTGGATTGTACTGCAGTTGGTAGCTTGCAGATGGGTTCAGGGAGACCCTAGGTGTGATTGTGGAACCCTACCTTAGGTATATGGTTCGGAAATGTGAGTTGGCGAGTGGTTTGACTTAGACGACTATTCGGATTTGAGGTCGTTAGTCGGTCTAATCATGCCAGCTTGTGATGGGACTGCACTCTGCAGTCAGGGTTCTACTTATCGGTTAGACCTAGTAGGTTGTCGTGCTACTATAGTTGTTATGGATTGTTGGTACAACTAAGGTCGTGGGCGACCTGGTAGACGACATTGGTTGAGCGGAGATCCAGGATTTTCTGATTCGCACATTTTGTGCTGATGCTGACAGGTGATGATACTGGTGTTAGTGTGCTGGTACTAGTGCTGGTGCGGGTGCAGGTGATTGTGATGACGATGAGTTACGAGTCGGGATGTGACTCCATCGAGATACATATATGTTCGGTATCTATGGTTCGGGAGTGGATCACGGATAGTGATGGACTGGATAGGATCCGGTAGTAGTTAAGACGTAAGACTCGATCTGTCACGGGGTTTAGCGACCATTTGGTCGTGTGTTGGCCAGAGTTGGTCAGATATGGTGGTATACAGAGATTTGACTGTAGATCACAGTAGGAGTCTGTTGTGACTCTCCAGTCGAGTGATACATCAGGATATGATGACTTGACATCCTTTTGGGTGTACATAAATGGTCGTAAATGGGCATGTGTTCGTAACCAGTCTAACGGGGACACGTGGTCGATGTCCGAGTGTGTTGGTTCCGACATGGTTGGAACTACGGAATCAAGAGAAGTTGCGATTGTGGTGACGAGTGGAATGCGGGTTTTCCGCATTGGTAATGGATATTTCGAAGTCATTAGGGTGACTTCTCAGGTTTTGCCGTGGCAGATGAGGCAGATGATGGCAGATGATGGTAGATGGTGGTTGCATCACTAGTACATTGGCCGTGTATTGGTTGGTGGACCCGGGATTTATTGTGAGTCATCAGGCGAAGTGAGTATATCGAAGTTAGGTGACTGAGATTCCTCAATTTCTGGTTGGTGGCAGACGATGTTGGATTACGTGGCGTGGTGAGTGCAGCGAGTGTTGTTTGCATTCACATATGATGGATTTTGATGTCATTGTATTCGATCATCCTTGGTTTTTCCCAGGTGGAATGACAAGGATCGATACGAGGTAATTAGTGAGAACCTACAGTCTCGATGCATCTCGTCGTTGACTGATCTGTTATGATGTGGGAATTGGTTGACGAACGATGTGCCAGTATGCAGATTCGTTGAGGGTATAAGACCCTATGGTTTTAATCTGGTAGTTAACTGTGTGGATCCTCAGTGGAGCAGGATCGTGACGTTTATGGTCGAGTGTTGTAGTGATGGATCTAGATCGTGATCTTGATGATCCAGATAGGTGGAGAGTTTATCACTCTTACTTGGATGTTTGAGTTGAGGATGTTTTGACTGAACTTATTTTCGAAGTGAATCTCGTATGGTGTATTGCTCAGGTGAGTAGTTTTCGGACGTGGTCGGATATGGTCAGCCTTAGAGATGTGTTGATATTGGGATTGGCTTGTCTACAAAGTCAATCAAATGTAATGTGTAATTGTTTGAGCAGGTATCCGATAGGTTCAGATATAGTGCGTCTCGGTAGACGAGAACGAGATTTCAGGTTTTGGAATCAGATTTCTGGATGACGATTCAGGATTTGATTTTGGAACTTGAAAGAGGATTTCTGGATTTGGGTTTTGGAATCGGATTCTAGGTGACGATTCAGGATTTGATTCTGGAGCTTGACAGTGGATTTCCTTTTATGGATTTGTGTTCGGAATGGTTATTCCTAATACTAGTCTACAGAATGATGATTTTGGATTCGGATTTGGACTTGATTATGGATATGATTTCTGGATTTGGATTCGGGATTTCTTACGAAATTGCGGATTCGGATTCGGAATTGGAAATGGATCTTTGAGTTGGAGTTTCGATTTGTCTAGTCCGGGATTGGACAAATGGACTCCCTTATAGAAACGTGATTGGCTCGACCTAGACGGTTGTAGGCTGATTGATGGGTAGATGTACGTACTTTGTACGTGGTTCAAGGTACAATACTGGGCAGGTTGTGATACCTGGTGACGGTATATAGGTTATACCAGTAGTACGTTGGTGAACGTGTTGGTAGTCGGCTTAATTCCGATACCATTGGATTAGTTGAGGACGTGAACTGGACATTGGATACTGTGCAGTGGGTCATGGTATTCTGATGGGTCTAGTTACACACAGATTGAGTGAAATTCTTTGTGGGTAAGTGTTTACTCATGGTTGAGTCAGTTGGTGGTTAGTATAACCACAAGTGGTTATAGTGTTAGTTTTCGACTGACGACTGTCAAATGGTGACAGTTTGTCGAAGGTGTCAGCGTGGATCGTTGAGTGAGGTCTAATGACTCCCAGTGGGAGCAGTCGTCGGGATAGATTGAGATTGAGGAAGGAATCGTTGAGTTGGTTGTGCCAACGAAATGGTAGATCTGACAAGTGGTTAGCCCATAGGATACTCAGGCTACTCTGATACTGACAAGTGGTCTCAGTTCGGAACGTACGATTACTGTCATTCGACGTGGTCGAACATAGTCAATACGACATGAGTATTAGTGGTACGTCTAGTTGCATACAAGTTGACTAGTGGGTCTACTAGCGTACACGTGTTGTGAGGTTAAGATTGCTTTCCACGAGGTGGTTGTGGAATCAGGATAGTTGGAGTTTCGAGAACGGAACTAATTAAGGAGGGAAGAACAGTTAGATTAGCTAGGTTGAAATTTCGAGGACGAAATTAATTAAGGAGGGAAGGTTGTAACGACCCATCCCAAATTCCTAGATTAGAATAGTGACTAATCGCGATTAGTGAGGTTAATCGGTGATTAGTTGAGCGAAATCGGATGAACAATGCAAAATGACCGTTTTGCCCCTCGTCGTGGCAAAATGTTGACTTTTCATTCTGGTGGTCAAATGGACTGTTTCCGATGATCGTGATGTAGTTCGTGATGTCACGAGTTCATAGACAGGTGGCACGTTCAATTCCGACATTTGAGGAGGAAGTTATGACGTTCGGAAGTTTAGGGGCATTTTGGTAATTATGGTTAAAAAGGGAAAATAGTTGACTTTTGGACCAGGAGGTCCGATGGCCGAGGGCCGAGGACCATTACGTAGATTGGGACGATACGAATACGTAGACAGGCGGCACGTCGAATTCGGACGTTCGATGGCGAAGTTACGGTTCAAGGAAGTTTCAGGGTACTATTGCATGAATTACGAAACGAGTTAACTTTTGGACTCTAGTGGGGCCCAGATATTTAGTTCCTGCCCTATGGATGAGTGACATGTGTCACCCATCCACTGGCCATCCCTTCACATACATGCATCGATCATTTTTTCTTCCATTCAAAAACACAACCCGATCTCACACCCACCATTCTCCATCTCTATGCAACCCAAACCAATCCAACCCTTCCCATTCGACCATGACTGAGGACAGATTGAAGTGAGGATGCTGAGGAGGTTGCTGGGCGGCCAGAACCACCGTGGACGGCGGCAGGAAGGAGAAACCCGAGAGGATTTCACGGTTAGGCTATTTTCTCCCTTTAAATCGATTTGTGCATTATGGTTGGTTTTTGATGGTTTTAATGAATTAAATGGGTTCTTAGGATTGTGTTAGGGTGCTTTTAGGAGGCTTAGGATGGGTGTGAAGCCGTGGGAGGAAGTTAGGCACATTGAACCGTTTGGTTCAAAATCAAACCATGGGATTTAGATGTTTTTGGTTGAGTTTAAGGATTGGAATTGATAGAAAACATCAAATTAGGAGGAAAGGAATCGAAAAGGAAGAAGTAGGATGAAAAATGGGGAGTCTAGAGCCGTGAACCGGTCACGCCGGTTCAACTGGACCGACCAAACCAGGTGAACCGGCCGGACCGGTCGGCTGTGTGGGGAAGATGATGAATAGTGCATAGGGACTTCTTGGGGCGTGTGAGGGCGCGTAAACAGTAATTTGGGGAAGTGTTCAACATATGAAATCTTCTATTCGATGTAACGAACGTTTTGGGACTGGTTCGTGTCAATCGGACATCGTTTCGATAGGTTTCAGGGTGTCCGAAGGTTTAGGTTCGGTTTTAAAAATAGTTAAATATATCGGAAAATTACGGGACTTTGGTAGAAGGTTAATTAAGTAGTTAGTAACCTTCTATTACAATTTGGACAGCTTTGGGAGTCCCGGTGACGGTGATTGACCCAGGAGACGATTATGGCACGCGTATCGAGGCGCGGCTTCGGACGGTCTGTGAGTGGACCTTTCTTTCGAATTTGATGCATGCATAAATGTTTTATAATTGATTTAATATATGTTTTGTGATTCCATGAGTGCATTTGGTTGTGGCAGCCTAAGATTTACGTATTTGCACGTATTTCGAGATTTTCGATTTTATACGATGCTTATACGTTCTAGGTTTTCCACGAACGTTTAATAAATGGATTTCGAATTTAGAAATATGAAATCGGGCACGAGACCCATTTGATTTATGAACTCTCAGACTTGAGGTCCATTTGATTTAATGAGGCATCAGGCCGGAGGCCCAGTTGGTTTACGATTCGGACTGGAGGTCTAGTTTGTATGTGGATTCGGGTCTAGGGCCCAGTTATGTGTGATGATGGTGATTTCGGGTCAGGGACCCTAGAAATGGTTTTTATGGGTCATGACGGTTTATGGGAACCGGCATGAACCTTTGAATGTGATTTACTGGTCATAACGGTTTATGGGAACCAGCATGAACCCTTGGAACGGATTTTATGGTTCATGACAGCTTATGGGGGCCGGGCATGAATCTTGGAAAGTTTTAAAGAATGATTTCAAAAGGTTTTTAATATTCATCCTTTATCTATGATTGTCTCCTCCGGGGAGCGTCTTTGGCCTGGGTGGACCCCTGAGTACTCACGGAGCACTGACTAAGTGGAGTCGCCCCCCAGTTGGGTTCCTTACTCTCAGGATGGGCATGGTTCGTTACCTCCAGGGAGGGTCATTGATCTACGGACATTGACCTGGGTGGACCCTGGAGAGACTTGGGTTTGAGACCCCAGTTAGCACGCGCGTAGCTTTATTATACCGTGACAGGTTCTTGGATATGAAATATAATAGATAAACATGATTTCAATTGGTTTGGGAAATTTTGTTTTATGATGATAAATGGATTTGGGCTGAGATCCCAAATATGTTTACTATGTTATGGTTTTCTGTAAATGGTTTTGGGCAGGAGCACGTGTGACTTGTATTTACCGAATTTGGGGCTGAGACCCTAATGATGGTTGTTTAGACATGTGTTTGGATAAATGGTTTTACTATGCATGCATGCTTTTTAGTGAAGGGTATAAAGGTCTTTATGAAATATGTTTTATAAACTCTTTATTTTTGTCCACTCGCAGTCTTTCTGTTTTTAATACCCTTCAGGTTGGACACCGTGTGGATTGTAGCAGACACCGAGATATCACATACCTCCTCCGGATCCCGGCGTACTCTGATAGCCCGGGAGGTCAAAGGTCCGAAATTTCCCTTGTTTGACACTCCGTGTCAGATGGGACTAGGGTCATCCCGCATTAATCCCGGGGGGATTGGGATGGGTCCCTTCAGTTAGTGTCAATCACGGTAGATTGGAGCATCTACGATTTAGTGGTGGACAGTATTCCTTGTCATCTTCTGAATTTTGCAGAGGCGGTAAAACTAGTAGTGATTGGTAGTGATAATGGTAGAAGTTCCCGTTTATGCCTTTAGTTAGGGTATTCATTATTTTTTTTTAGTTTGTTTTGTGTAAGTAAGTTTAGTAGGTCTTACATCAGGTTGGCTGCTAGGATTTTCCTTTAATAAAATTGCAAAGATTAGTTGTTTGGGCATTAATGCCCCTGATGATGCTAAGAGCATTTAAGTAATATTATTTTGTGAGTTATAGCCTATAGATCGTTTCAAAAATGTCAAGCTTAATCACTAGAGGTATTCACCTATGTTTTTAATCAAGTTATTTTAGTCTAGCTTGCCTTTACTTTGTATCTTTATCGTATCAATAAAATTTCTTATTTTCTCCACAATATGCATTACATTTGTTACAAAAACGTGATATCTCTATCATTTATAGTTGAAAAAATAGGGCAATTAACTCATAGATCCTTACTAACATATAAGTTTATTAAAAAACTTGCATATAGAAAAATTAAACTTATAGGTCATTTGACTAGTTAAAGGACTATACAATTTAAAATAGACCATAATTTTTATATAAATTACAACTAATGTCATCAAATTGTAAACTAGTTCAACAATAATCTAAAAAACAATTACCAAAATCTATCATGATTTCAACATTACTTTATTTTATTAATTTGTTTTTAGATTATATTGAGAATTATGAAAACATTACTCCTATTTATAATTTTTTTTCACTTACTCCTAGCTCAATCACGTTATTTCGAGGCACAAACAAGTAATAAAACGGGGGGATGGTGATGATGCTCAGATTTGGAAAACAAAACAGAAATTAAAGAGTGCACAACGTAAACGTTGATTTGATGGTCGATTAAGGCGAATTAAGGCAACTTTCCACCGCTAACCAATTGAGTCATTAACATGTATTACCGTACTATATTGTTACGAATGTGTAAATCCAATGCATGTGCAAGGTTCCTGTCATTGAGTCACCTTACACATTTATTTCGTCTTACTTAGCATGTTCTAGGCATGTCGTATACCTTAGAATGTCTATTCAAGTTTAAAACTAAACACATTAAGAGCAAGAGGAATTCAATGGCATTGCACTACCGTACGAAACTTTGTAAAGCCGAAGGGATCATGGATCTGATTACAGGTAAGATGTAAGCCACTACCTTTGGTCCTAACAATTACATAATGGTGATCAATCAATATTCAACCATTCACCAATGACGCATTGAATCAAGTAACCATTTAATAATAATTTATCACATGAAAATAGTAATAACAACATAAACAACAACATAATCACAACAAAGCACATCACACGACCCTCATGGTTAGGGCTTCAAGAAGCCCTAATTCGATGGAGGACTACTGACACATGGTTATGAAAAGCAACATAATTATAATGAATTGCATAAATAAGTAAAAGGATCAGGGTTTAGAAAAGGATTAGGGTTTAAAACTAAATTGAAACTATTTATTGAAATTTGCGATTGTTTAGAGAGTCTAGTACAATTAAACTTTTATTTACTATAATTTGGATGATCCGTTTACAATACATAATAGAAGACAATTTACAGAGGCATGAATCCTCAAACAATAAGGAGAGACTTCGACAGAGCTTCCATGAAGAATTTGGATTGGGAGACTTGTCCAAGTGTGTGTGGAAGAGCCAATCCACAATTGATGAGGATAAGGGTTTCTTTGGCGGCAAGAAACAAAGACAAGGACCCTACCTCATCTCCAATCTTTAAGGACTTATCAAGCTGAAAACAAGTAGAAGTTAAGAAGATTATTATTTTGAATTTTGGATTTGGACAGCTGGCCTGAGTTTTGATTGGTCCAAATCACAATCCAAGTGTGAACATGAGACTATGTCGGGTATGAAAGGGTTAGAAAGCTTCTTGGTCGATCTTGGATGAATTAAGTGCATAAATAATGAGGCTTTGCACCTGGAATGATCTGGGCGGCCTGATCACGTCCAAGACATGGGGAAGTGACAGAACAAGGCCAAGGCCCTTAAATTGGCCCAAAATAGCCTCAAAATAAACACAAATGGAATGTCCTTAAAAGTTGGCTCTGAATGCACCATTAGAAAGAGGGAAAAAAATAGAGTAAATTGTGTAAAAATTGTGGCCGAAGCTAACCATTTACCCATCAGAATAGAGATTCCAAGATCAGGAACCACTTAATTTTGGATTTGGACAGCTGCCCTGAGTTGTGATTGGTCCAAATCACAATCCAAGTGTGAACATGAGGCTATGTCGGCTATGAAAGGGTTAGAAAGCTTCTTGGTCGATCTTGGATGAGTTAAGTGCATAAATGATGAGGCTTTGGTACCTAGAATGATCTGGGCAACCTGATCACGTCCAAGACATGGGGAAGTGCCAGAACAAGGCCAAGGCCCTTGAATTGGCCCAAAATAGCCTCAAAATAAACTCAAATGGAATGTCCTTAAAAGTTGGCTCTGAATGCACCATTAGAAAAAGGGCAAAAAATAGAGTAAATTGTGTAAAAATCGTGGCCGCAGCTAACCATTTACCCATCGGAATAGAGATGCCAAAATCAGGAACCGCTAGCCCTATGCCCTAAAAACAGGGACTCGAGACCATAAAACAGGCACAAAATCCCAGGACATGTCATTGGTGACATCCTAGTGACATGGTTCAGGAACACCAATAGGAACACCAACGGGAACACGGACATGCACATGGGAAGGCAAGACGACAGGGACACGGGACTAGAGGGATGTCACTAGTGACATCCCAGTGACATGGTCTAGTGACATGTAGCTGGGATCTAAACTTCATCCTTGGGCCATTTCTTCGTTATAACTTCGATTACGTCAATTATTTTTTGCATTCTCATTAGAATTGACTTAACTTCCACAATCTACACAAGTCTCACAAAATGGATTATTTTCTCCTACTGATTGCATGAATATAATCAAAAGCTAAGTAAAAGGGATATGAAATGACATTAAAACAATGCATATATAATGACTTATCATAACTAAGTATGCCAGAGGTGGCATGTATTATGGAGTATTGGATCAGAACTCAAACAGAGTCAGGATATTAGACTAGGACTCAAAAAGTGTCAAAATTGAAAACAAAGATTCGGGAGGTGCCGAAAGGTTGAAAAATTAGTTACCATTCCAAATATTGAATGAGGGTTCAAGTGTAGGAACCCGAGACATTGTTCCAGGTCTGGTAATTCAAGTTGTTAGATAGACAAGTTTGAATTTCAATGATGAAAATCTTTAAATTTGTTAGATTCTAATGACCTGAAAATTCGAAAAAAAGGTGAGTTGGGAAATTCAAAAAGAAAATTGACGATTTTGTCGTTATAGGTAAAAAATTAACTTTTTTCTTTGGATACTATTTGGAATTTTCATGCGGACCCGTTATATAGGCCTCGAGATCCTAAATCTAAAGACAAACTATATATAATTGAAAACCAGATAAGTGCAATTTGGTTCCAAAATGATCAGGGGCAGTGTGGTAATTTCATAAGAGGAGATCTTTTTCTGATTCCAGAGGATGGTGACATATGTCCATTCTTATCATTTCCCTCCCTTATCTCTTGTGCATTGTCAGGACTCGACCTATCTAGCACGATATTGTCCGCTTTGGGCCAGCCCTCACAGTTTTGTTTTTAGGAACTCACGTGCAACTTCACAGTAGGTCACCCATTCTGAGATTTCACCAGCCCAAACTTGCTAAAATTCGGAGTTCCTAAGGAATCCAAAGCAGTGAGCTCCCAAAGGCCTCAAGCTAGATAGATACGTGCCCACACATATAAGGCACTTCACCTTTCCCTCCCCGAACGATGTGTGACTGTTCACCATTCTTCCCAAGATACAGGTCTTACAAGGAGGATTGAAATAATGCACGGATCTTCCCAAGACACGGGTCTCACCAATCCTAGGATTGAAACAATGCATATATAATGACTTACCATAACTATGTAGGCTAGATGTGGCATGTATTATGGAATATTGGATCAGAACTCAAACAGAGTCATGATATTAGACTAGGACTCAAAAGGAGTCGAAATTGAAAACTAAGATTCAGGAGGGCTGGAAGGTTGAAAAATTAGTTACCATTCCAAATATTGAATGAGGGTTCAGGTGCAGGAACCCAAGACATTGTGTCAAGACCCGACCCTCCTCGGTCAGGACCCGACTCATCTAGCACGATATTGTCCGCTTTGGGCCTCCTTGCCCTTCCCCTCACGGTTTTGTTTTCGGGAGCTCACAGCACAACTTCCCAGTGGGTCACCTATCATGGAATTGCACCAGCCTCAACTCGCTTAAGTTTGGAGTTCCAACCAAACTCAAAGCCACTGAGCTCCCAAAAAGCCTCCTACTAGATATGTGTGTACCTACACCTTTAAGGCACACCACCATTCCATCCTCGCAGGAATGTGGGATTGTTCACCATTCCTTCCAGGACACAGGTGTTACAATCCACCCCCCTTAGGGCCCAGCGTCCTCGCTGCCACACTTCCTGGTCGGGGTCTGGCTCTGATACCATTATGTTAGGACCCGACCCTCCTCGGTCAGGACCCAACTCATCTAGCACGATATTGTCCGTTTTGGGCCTCCTTCCCCTTGCCCTCACAGTTTTCTTTTCGGGAGTTCACGGTGCAACTTCGCAAGGGGTCACCCATCATGGAATTGCACCAGCCTCAACTCGCTTAGCTTTGGAATTCCAACCGAACTCAAAGCCACTGAGCTCCCAAAAGGCCTCATACTAGATAGGTGTTTGCCTACACCTTTAAGGCACACCACCATTCCCTTCCCAGACCATTCCATCCTCGTAGGAATGTGGGATCGTTCACCGTTCCTTCCAGGACACGGGTGTTACACATTGTTCCAGGTCTATTAAGTCAAGTTGTTAGATAGAAAAGTTTTAATTTCTATGATGAAAATCTTTAAATTTGTTAGATTCTAATGACCTGGAAATTCGAAAAAAGGTGAGTTTGGAAATTTAAAAAGAAATATGACGATTTTTCCCTTATAGGTAAAAAATTAACTTTTTTCTTTGGATACTATTTGCACTTTTCATGAGGATCCATTATATAGGCCTCGAGATCCTAAATCTAAAGACAAACTATATGTAATTGAAAACCCGATAATTTCAATTTGGTTCTAAAATAATCAGGGGCAATTTGGTAATTTCATACGAGGAGATATTTTTTTGATTTAATAGGATGGTGTCATATGTCCATTATTATCATTTCCCTCGATTATCTCTTGTGCACTGACAGGACCCAACCCATCTAGCACGATATTGTCCTCTTTTGGCCCAGTTCTTACAGTTTTGTTTTAGGGGACTCACGTGCAACTTCCCAGTAGGTCACCCATCCTGGGATTGCCCTAGCCCAAACTCCCCTAACTTTGGAGTTCCCAAGGAATCCAAAGCGGTGAGCTCCCGAAAGGCCTCACGCTAGATAGATACGTTCCCACACATATAAGGCACTTCACCTTTCCCTCCCTGAGCGATGTTGGATTGTTTACCATTCTTCCCAAGACACGGATCTTACAATCCACTCCTTCCCCTTCCTTGGGGGCCAGTGTCCTCATTGGCAAACTTCCGATTGGGGTCCAGCCCTGATACCATTTTGTCATGACCCGACCGATCTTGCACGATATTTTTCGCTTTGGGCCCAGCCCTCACGGTTTTGTTTCTGGGAACTCACGTGCAACTTCCCAATAGGTCACCCATCCTGGGATTATATCATCCTAAACTCGCTTAACTTTTGAGTTCCTTCCAAACCCAAAGCCAGTGAGAGCCCAAAAGGCCTCGTGCTAGATAGATATGTGCCCACACATATAAGACACTTCATTTTACCTCCCTGAGCGATGTGGGATTGTTCACCGTTCTTCACAAGACACAAGTCTTACATGCACTGACCTATGTTGTGGTGGTGGGTGTTTTTATGTATTAATATATATGCTTGGTGATATGTGTGCTGTTGTGTTTGGATCCGTGAAGAAACCATGAAAGATGAAGAAAGAATATAGAAAAGAAAGGGAGAAGTAAGGAGAGAAAAGAGAAGAGAGAAGTAAGGAGAGAAAAGAGAAGAGAATGGAGAAAAGAGAGAGAAAAACTAGAAAGAAAAATGAGGAGAGGAGGAAACTCAATAAACCAGAAGACCCAAAAAATTGTAAAAAAAAAAAATGGACCGAGGACGTTTGAAGGCATCCCATCTTGAAACTAAGTGTTGTAGAAATTTTCTTAAGTTCCTATGACCATCCTGAGCTAGAAACATGAAGGTTTGGGCATAGGAAACTACCCAGAATGAAACTTGAAGTTTGACCGAAACTTGAAGGTGAGTGTTTTTTATTTCTCGGTCTAATTACTTGGTTTTGAGGCCATAGACATGTTTCTGGAAATAAGAAGATGAAGATTATTATTTCAACAATAAGATTTGGAAAAGAAATGAAGGTTCTCAAATAGGGTCGAGTCACCGCATTGGGTCTGAGTTGAAGACCTAGTGAAAGCTTGGTGGTGGCATTGGAGTAGCGCGTGAGGCTTATGCACAGAGAGGGTGTAGGCCACGTGGGGGTGTGTGCCACCTTACCTCAAAATGCAGTCAACAAGAATTTTGATGTTTTTGTTGTTATCAACACGTTGGTATAGTTTTAGAGTTAATCAAATCGTCTCGGGGTAATTTTTGGTGTCCATAGTGTTATGCTTAGATTTTTAATTCTTATTTAATCCTAGAAATTAGGGGATTTAAATGTAAGGTTATATGAGATTTTGTAACCCGTAAATACGATTTTTGACAGGTGACAAAGCTCCTAGAACTTGGGAGGAGTGTACAGTTCAGGATTAAGCTGTGAGGACGGTGTGTGAGTGAACTTTGTTTTTATAAATTATTATGCACGAATAGTTAAATATTTTAATTTCTTTATTGCATGATTTATTTTTCAATGGTTTGAATATGATTTACAAATGATTATTTGATGATTTTCTGGATTTATTGACTAATTCTAGACAAGGTTATTTTACGGTATTTTGTGAAAATAGTATTTTGGGCTTAGGCCTGAGTTTTAAATGTGTTTTGGCTTGGTATTAAGTTAAGTATTTGTGGTAAATGAGTTTTCTTGTTTTTAAGAACTATTTCTATACGATTGTCATCAGTACGGTCCATATAGTACGATAGTGCAGTTTTTGGACTTGACTTGGATGGTTCTACGTACAGTTCTAGAGTTAGCATGTGCATAGTGTTGTTGTTCATTGTGATTGGTATTTGAGTTTGAGGATTGATTGTGCATGCTTTTGAGGCTCATGTGATTTAATCTATGGATTATGTTCATTATTGAAATGGTGACTTCGGAGACAGCTGATGCTCACGGGAGTCGATGATTGGTTGTGTTTGGTAAGCTATTTGTGTCCAAATGTTTTTGTGACATGATTTGATAAGAAAGGATTTCAGGACGCGTGGGCCACAGGCTGTTTACATGTATTTCGTGATTCTGTAGTAGCACGATTTATGCTTTATTTTGATTTGGAATTCGATTTCTTTGGTTTTACTATATGCATCCATGTTTTAGAAACTGGAAGGTAAATGTTGTTTTCCTCAGATAACATGTTTTTAAATTTTATTTTCGTCCACTCATACTTTTCATGATTTTATTGACCTTCCAGACCGTTGCATGGAAATTGGGGCTGATTGAGAGGTGGAGGCACGATCAGTAAATAATTACGAGTATCCCTTGTCTAACGAGTGTTGAGGGTAGTTTCGGTACTTTAGATTGCTTGTTAGATTGAAGCAGGGCTAACGGTAGTTATCAAAGCTTTTTAGGAGCAGGTCATGTCAATTATCTTCGCATGGGTTGTAGCCAGATATCCTTTAAGGGCATCAATTATGACGTTCCACAATTGCCCTTTTCCAATTCAATCCATTTTGATTCATGTACGTACCACATCGTCACTTTGACGCAAAATGGAATGAAGGTAATAGAAAACTAGCTAAGTGGGCATACTAGTATGTTATAGGGTATTTTGTGAAGAATAGTGAGAATAGGGTGCAAGGCAAGACAACAGTGCAAGTACAAGGTGCATTTAATCTAAAAAACCATTTTCTAAAGAGTGGATGTCATATACAATAATTATCTACAATTTTCAATTCTTTATATATCAAAATTACCCAACAATTTTTACAATAAATATAAATTTAATGGACCGGACAAAAAATTAGTGTTATTTTCGAGATTTTCTTTAAAAAAGGGACAAGTTTACCCTTGTTTTGGAGGGGGCTCGTTAGTCAAATTTCCATTCGGGGATACTTTTGGACGTATTCCTTTGATAGGTCCTTTGATAGTTGCGTAAGTCTCAAGCTCACCAGTCCGTAGATAGGCGGCACGCAAGAATCGGAGTTCGTGGACCAAAGTTACAGGTCTTAAACAATAAGGACTTAAACATAATGGTAATTTTAGAAAAGTCCAGGGTATAATTAGGGCGGGGCTTCTCTCTCCTCACACGATTGGTCAGTTTTGGGACACTCATCCTCTCTCTCTGAGGTGCGATTGCGATGTACAGTCTCACCACCATGGAACTATGCCTAGGGTGTTTCGACTGGTTTTGAAGATGGGGTGGCTTTTTTAAGGCCGTGCGTGTCTTTTAGTGGTGGTACGTTAACGGTAGGTGATGGTTCAACGACGAGAGGGTAGTTGGAGGTTCAAGGTCATTTTTTGACCGTTCCTGGTACGTTTTGACACACCCCGACCTAGCAAGTCCATTATGGCACGTAGGTTGAGGCATACTATCCGACATCTAAACGGATACGTCTAAATGATGAAACCATTTTGGTTAAAATGACGCATTTTAGAGTGTCAGATAAAACCTAACCAATAAATACCAATCATATTTCACCCATCAGTAGAAACTTAGAGCATGGACAGATTTAAGTGGAGGTTCATACACAAAACTTACATGCTGATACCCGATTGAACCATCAACTTCACTCCGTGATTGGGAGAGAGTGTTAGACAGCCTTCAATAAACAAAATTTAACCCCTCATTTTAGTATAAACCGTAAATATGTCACAATATCAACCCACATCAAATTGTTCTTGAGTCACATCGAGTCTCATACTCGTAACAAAACTGGGTATTTTTCTCGCGTACCTCGACCACGTGAAGGACTGATGGCTATGAACCGTCACCTCGAGTCCCCTAGAGCTCGGGGGCAGGACTGGCGCTTTTTAACTAGTATAACGAGCAGTGCGGGTGAACGATCATGTGGAGGACTAGTCTATAGCATACAAACGGGTACTAGATACTAGCGACTCTTAACTGGGCTCCAATACCATCACAATCTCATCAATGCCCTGGAACTCATATGCACTGCAATGTGTGATTCTATACTTACAACTATGCATACTCACCATAACATATTACTATATATCGGCATCACTGGATAAGCATAGTAAGCCATTCATCATAATTAAATATCACAATTATCACATTGTAAATAATTCATGCTCAACAATTATCAAATGTACAAACATAGTAAAAAGTGCGAGTAATAAATAATATAAAATCAATTTTAGGGAAGGGGTGTACTCACAAAATGGCAGGGGAGTCGAAATCACCCGAAGGGTCAAGCCTCATAAGCTCAAACTCACCCCAATCCTAAATAATTCGGACCACAATTTTACTATTCATATTCCAATTTTAATGAAAAGAAAAGTTACTTAAATCAAGTTAAACAATATTAAAATTACTTAAACTGGATTTAAAACACGTTGATTGTTGATTGTTCGTCGCTGGAACCTTGCTAGAGACGGCAATCGGATCGCCACCAGCGCCACCGTCCTCGACGGTCATTTTCTGTAAAATCTCACCGGAAAACTCAGTATTCCCTCAAATTCTCACGGTTTTCTACATGTAAGGGGTCCAAAGTAATCTACTCATTGTAAGGATTCCAAAAATTGTGTTTTTAGGGTAAGAATCTACCTGTTTTGAGCACTCAGCCGCTGGGAAATTCATAGTCTGCAATTCCGATACCAACATCCACCAAGGTTCCTTGTACCAAAATGCAAGGTAAGCAGCTTAGAGAAGTGTTCTGGAGTATACTAACCCACTAGTTAAGCTTAGGGGTTCGATATTTACCTCAATTGTGATCGATTTCCATCAGATCGTCCCCGATACAAAATGGGTCAGACGACTCTGTCTTCGAAAGGACGCGTCTGGTGGTTCACGACCACGCCCAATGGACTGGCAGTGACGGGACGACGTGGTAGGCACAGACAGGTGTCCAGGTTCAAGAATTAATGGTAGCTGTAGCAGAGGTGTGGCCTCTGTCCTTCCCGTCGTGTTCTTCGGTGGGGGTCCTCACCATCATCTCTTACCAGAAATCAAGAGGTGACGAACGTAGATTAGTGATTGAATTTGTGGGAATCAGAAAGCCATGATTTCAATCATTGAAAGTTCCTTGATTGGCTAAGTTCTCATCGGAGACACTCGACATCGTCATCTTCGTGTCTTCGGTTATGTTGTTGTGACAATCATCCTCGATCGTAACAATCGTGGCTAACATCACCTCAGGGAGGTGTAGTTGAGTGCAGTGTTCATGGGGGCTAACCAGTGGGAAGAATGGTGCTGGGGGTCGACGAGCTCTCGGTCGAAGTCTCCTGGTTTGCGTGGGTTCAATCTTTGTAACGAGTCTGAGTCTGTGTTGTAAGTTTTCTTGAGTCAAATGGAAAGGGTAAAAGTGAACAAAGATATGGGCTGGGTCCTTTGGTTTAGAGACATAGGAAATGCGTTTGGGGCCTTGGGCCAAAGACTTGGCAGCAAAATCAAAGTCAAAAGTACCAATTAAGTACACCCACCAAAACTTGGGCCTCCACCAAGGTCTTGTGTCAATACAAGGTAATTACACAATAAAACTAAATTATGGATTAAGTCTTGGGTTTCTTAAGACAATAACTTTGGGTTTAAAGTTCCCACTTGGGTTGGGCGCAAATCAACCACCCGAAAAGTAGGAGTAGTCCAAAGCAAAGCTCTTGGGAGTAAAACGACAATTTCCCAGATTTTTAAATTTTCATTTCCGAATTTTGGGCCCCCAAAGTAGGTGCAACTCGATGTATGTCTGTTAGATGTATGGTGAGTGGACTATGTTTTATTACGGATTTTGCGTGCATACAAAATAATTTGGTTTTTCTATTACTATTTATGAATCTCTTTGATTTTAAAATATTATTCTAGATGATTATTTTTATGCAATGAATATAAGGATTTGAAATCAATTTTCAAGAAAACGGCTTACTAGACACAGGTTTTAAAAATGTTGTGGAAACGGTGTTTTGGGCATAGACTCGGGTTTAAATGGGTTTGACTTTGTTTTAAGTCACAGATTTATGTGAGAAAAGTTTTTCTTGGTTTTATGAACTATGTTTCCTATTATGGTCATCCTCACGATATTGGATCACTATTTCAGACAAAGTCGGAGCTGGACTCTGCATGTTCTCAAGTTGTCTACACTTAGTACGATATATCATGACCTTCTCAGACTGACATCATGAAGTGTGTCTCCACTAGGTCCTGGGGATTTTATTTTCTAGATTGGCATTATGGAGTGTGTCTCCACCAACTTTTGAGGGTTTTAGCTCAAACGTCGTCAGAGTTAGATTCCACATGTTTCGACAGAGTTGGATTCTACAGGTTCCTGAAATAGGACTTAGACATTGTCGGGGTTGGATTCCATACGTTCTAATAGAGTTGGACTCCACAGGTTTTGAGATAGTTTATGTGTAGTACAGATTGATTATCTAACTAGGCCAATAGGGTTCGAGAATTGGCTATTGTTGGTTATTCCGTCGAGGTTTTAGTTTTCCAGATCGTCTTATAACTAGGGATTTCAGGAAAATGTGGGCTACGAGCATTTGTTATGAATTGTACGATTTTCATAGGTCTCATGGTATGTGACTACCTTCTTTTGAAATCCGGTCGTTCATGATTCAGTTTAAGCATGCATGGTTGATAACTGGTTTTTTCCACACACATTGAATCCCCAAGTTGTTTTACAACAGAAGTAGAGCTATCTACTAGAGATATACATGAAACCAAATAGGGTTTAAATACGTGACAGACCCTGAGTTGTTTGGGTCTAGCACTAGATATTGCAATCCATATGAGGAGAATTTATGAGGCTACAAATTTTTTGCGAGTTCAAGGGCTCGGAGCCACGGTTTTTACTAGAAATGGAACCCAAATGAGGGGTTGAGTGGATTCCGAGGTTGGAGTGAGTAATTTAATTGATGCTTCTAGAGGTTATGGTACACTTAACCATGTTCTTGTTGGGCAAGTTGTGTGTTGGTAATGGAACAAACTAAGGTTATTAGCCCACAGGCTTCCAGAGTACGCCATGATCTGGAGGAGGTATGTGATGTCTCGGTCTCTATTACAGTCCGCATCGTATTCAACCTGAAGGGCATTGAAAACAAAAAGACTGTGAGTGGAAAAAAATAAAAGAGTTGATAAAACATATTTCATAAAAGACCTTTATGCCCTTCACTAAAAAGCATGCATGCATAGTAAAACCATTTATGCAATCACATATGTTTAAACAATCACATCCATACGGGTTCCTGCCCAAATCCATTTACAGAAAACCATAACATAGTAAACATATGTGGGATCTCAGCCCAAATCCATTTATCATCATAAAACACAATTTTGAAAACCAATTGAAATCATGTTTATCATAATTCGTATAACCAATCCTGTCACGGTATCTAGAGCTACGCGCGTGCTACTCGGGGTCTCAAAGCCCAAGTCTGACAGGACCCATCCCAATCCCCCCGGGATTAACGCGGGATGACCCTGCTCCCGTCTGACACGAAGTGTCAGACAAGGGATAATTCCGTCCTTTGCCCTCCCGGGCTATCAGAGTACGCCAGGATCCGGAGGAGGCATGTGATATCTCGGTCTCTGCTACAGTCCACACCCGCTGTCAACCTGAAGGGCAGTCAAAACATTAAAAACTGTGAGTGGACAAAACAAGAGATTGTAAAAACATTTTAACGAGAAGACATTTGTACCCTTCACTAAAAAGCATGCATGCATTGGAAAACCATTTAACCAAAGAAACCATATGTGGGAACTAAGCCCAAATCAGATATAAACCAAGGTCGAAAGGACCACAATGAAAACGACCATACGGGCCACTGCCCAAATCCATAAGGGACTCGGCCCCAAACCATAAAGAACCAACCATACGGGCCATTGCCCAAAATCTGTGTAAACACATATCATATATACATATAATTCACACAACCAATCCTGTCACAGTTTCCAAAGCTACACGCGTACTACCCAGGTCTCAATCCGAGTCTTCTCAAAGTCAAGATCAATGTCCGTAGACCACTGACCCTACCCGAGGTAATAGTAATCATAGCCTTCCTGAAAGTAAGGAACCCAACTGGGGGGTGACTCCACTCAGTCGATGCTCCGTGACTACTCCGGGGTCCACCCAGGCCAACGACCCTCCCCGGAGGAGATAATAGAAGTAAAGGAAGGTATATGAATACATATATACATAACATAAATATTCATGCCCGGTTCCCTTGAACCGTCATGATCCATAACATACATTAACCAGGATTCATGCCGGTTCCCTTAAACCGTCATGAACCAGAATGACCTGACAAAGGTTCATGCCGATTCCCATAAACCGTCATGAACCAAAATGACCTTTCCAGAGTTCATGCCGGTTCCCATAAACCGTCATGAACTTGGAAATCCATCTAGGGTCCCTGATCCGAAATCATAAACCGTAAAATAACTGGGTCTCGTGCCCAAACATATGACATCAGCTGGGCACCGTGCCCGATATCTAAGGTCATATGCCCGAGACAAAACCAAATGGGTCTCATACCCGATTTTATCCTTTTGAAATCCAAAACCTTTTCATTAAAACCAAATAAGAAATACAGACCCGTATAAGCACCGTATAAGGCCGAAACCTCGAAATACGTGCTTATACGTAACCACATACAAATGCACCCATGGCATCATCAAACAAGTAATAAAACATATAATAAACATTTATGCATGCACCAATTTAGAAAGCAAGGTCCACTCACAGACCGTCTGAGCTGCCGCCTCGATTTGCGTGCCATACGGCTCTCCCGAGCCAATCCGACCTCTCCAGATAATCCTGACCTGTCCAAACCATATCTAAAGGTTACTACTAACCTATACAAGTCCATATTAAAAACCCTAAACTTTCCCGGAAAAGTCAACGTGCCCCGTACACGTTTCCCGAGGTGAAAAACCTCAATTTGACCAACTTAACGATCTCCGATCGACCCGAAACCACCACCATTGGATCCGGATCGTCGAAACCTTTAAAATGACCCTAGACCCACTCAAAACACTGTTCACACGCGTCCCCATGCGCCGGTCAACGCAAAAGTCAACGCTGCTACAGTACCTGGTGACGTCAGCATGACGTCATTTGACAGCTGTCAGGTCTGACATGTCAGACTCTGACAGGTGCCCCGTGTCAAGCTCCCATTGGTCCACGCCACTGTGCTGTCAGTGCCATGTGTCAGTCTGACATGTGCCACGTGTCATGACGGCACTGGTCCACGTCAGTGCCACGTGTCAGCCCCTGATTGGGCCACGTCACTGACATGTCAGTGCTGACTGTGCATTGACATGTGACACGTGTCGTACTCCTATTGGCCCATTTTCTGACTTGTCAGCTGACATTTTCAGACCTGACAATGCTGACGTCATCCCTAACATGATGACGTTAGTAGGATGACGTCATCAGTCATCCCCGTCTTCTCGCCGGGTCGACCCGAATGTCTGTAACCGGGTCGCTGTGACCCGCGGCCGGTTCTCCCTGCTCCGGCCACCAAAACACTCCCCGTTTGTCCCATTCTCTTCGTCTCATCTCAACCTAGAGTTCTATGGCCCTAAAAACTAAGAACAACCTCAAAAACTATACCTTCCAAGTTCATCAATGGCGGCCGTGACTACCCCTGCCGTTCACAGCCGTTACAGGCCATCTAAGCCTTCGAAAACAATCCTAAAAGAACCCTAAGACCTCTAGGAACATTTCCCAATCCCTAGATTTGATTAAAACACAACAAAAATCAATTTCCAATTGGTGAAAGAAAACTCACCCACGGGTTCTCTCTCCCCGCCGTGTCCTCCGCCGTGGTTGGCCGTGGCCTGCCATCCCCAGCCTCTTTCCATCACCTCACGGTCATGTTCAGCTCGCACAAGCAATGAATGGTGATGGTGTGTGTGTGTTTTGGGTTTTTGAAGAAAATGAAGAAAATGGAGGATTATGGGTTATCGGGTTCGGGTTTGAGGATGAACAAAGAAGAGTGATGGCTGATGAGAGGGAGATGGGATGGATGGTGAGGATTTGAGAGATTAAGTTTAGATGAATGGTTAGGATTGATTGATGAAAAGGTTAATTATTAAATTAATTAAATAATATTATTTTATTATATAGATCCACAAATTGGGGGATTTAGCCAATAGGATGAGTGACACTTGTCACTCATCCATGGGACCCACTAAAAATATCTGCCTAATTAGATTTCGCCAAATCATCCCCGTCTCGAAGTTCGTGCATAGTGAAATCGAACTTCCGTGACCTATAACTTCTCCGTTCGAAGTCCGATTTCAGAGTGCCGCCTGCCTATGGATTCGTATCGTCCTTATCTACGTAACGGTCTTCGGCCCTCGGCCATCGGACCTCTTGGTCAAAAAGTCAACATTTGACTCCTCTTTAACCAAAATTACCAAAATGCCCCTACACTTCCGAACGTCATAACTTCCTCCTCGAACGTCAGAATTGAACGTGCCACCTGTCTATGAACTCGTGACATCACGAACTATGTCACCGTCATCGATCAAAGTCCATTTGACCGCCGGATTGAAAAGTCAACATTTTGCCACCACTAGGGGCAAAAGGGTCATTTCGCATCGTTCGTCTGATTCCGCCCAACTAATCACGGATTAACCTCACTAATCGTGATTAGTCACTAATCTAATCATGGAATTTGGGACGGGTCGTTACAGAGTCTCTCCAGGGTCCACCCAGGTCAATGTCCGTAGATTAATGACCCTTCCTGGAGGTTATAAACCATAGCATTTCTGAGAGTCAGGAACCCAACGGGGGCGACTCCACTCAGTCAGTGCTCCGTGACTACTCCGGGGTCTACTCATGCCAACGACCCTCCCCGGAGGAGAAAATTTATATATAAAGGATGGTATACGAAAAACCTTTTAAGGATTCATGTCTGGCCCCCATAAACCGTCATGAATCATAAAACCTTTCAAGGGTTCATGCTGGTCCTCATAAACTGTCATGAACCATAAAAACCTTTCAAGGGTTCATGCCGGTCCCCATAAACCGTCATGAACCATAAATTCATTTTGGGTCCTTGACCCGAAATCACAATATGAAAATGTAATTGGGCCCTAAGCCCGAATCCACATACAAACTGAACCTCAGGCTCGAATCGTAAACCAACTGGGGCTCGTGCCTGATTTCGTAAACTAAATGGGCCTCGTGCCCGGTATCGTAAACTAAATGGGCCTCGTGCCCGATACGTAAGTCAACTGGGCTCCGAGCCTGATTCATAAACCAACTGGGCCTCTGGCCCGATGGCTTGTTAAATCAAATGGAGCTCAAGTCAGAGAGTTCGTAAATCAAATGGGTCTCGTGCCCGATACATATTTCCAAATCTGAAATCGATTCAAGAACCAATTGGGCCTTTGGGCCGAGAACGTAACTAAATGGACTTCGAGTCCGAGGGTTTCCAAAACAAATGGGTCTCGAACTTGAGTTTACCTTTTCAAATCCAAAACTATTTCATTAAACTATTTCCAAAACCATAAGTACGGAAAATCAGTGTAAAACTAAAAACCTCGATTTACGTGCAAGCACGTAAATCGCCTCGAAATGCATGAAACCATATAAATCACAATCATCCAAATCCACATCATAGAATTATATTCATAAACCATATAAAACATTTATGCATGCATCACAGTTTAGAAATCAAGGTCCACTTACAGACCGTCACGCATAACCCACGCACCTCACTATTCATCACCCTACCTCTAGCAAACTAGGTCCACTAGTCTGAACCGGATCGGACCGGTCTGGACCGGTTCAGCGTTTTAACCTTCGTATTTTTGATCCATTCCTTCCATTTTTGATTTCTAAAGCTTCCAAACCTCAAACCCTATTGTTTTTGATAAACAAAACAAGAAAACAGAATTGAGAAGGTACCTCCAAGATTGAAACCCGAACCGGCCACCTGCAACCAATCGCTGCCGTGGCCTCTGGCCGTCCTAGCCTTCGAAAACGACCTAGAACTTCCCCTTAGATCACCAGGAAGCTATTCCCATTAATAGAATCGACTAAGGACCCCCTAAACATAACTTCGAAATTTCAAACACAAACACTCACCTTCTCGGGTTTCCCTCCGTCGTGTCCTCTACCGTCTCACAGTCGTCCTCAGTCGCTCAGATACACTCTCAATCACTTACATACTCTTTGGTCTCAGTCGCAGGTGATAGGGTGAGGAAGTCGAGTGGTGGTATGTGTGTTTTGTTTTCAAAGAAAGAAGAAGAAAATGGAAATGGTGTCGTGGGAGAGAGAGATAATTGAGTTAGATGATGATGATGATGATTAGAAAAGAGAGAGAGAGATGGACGGTGAAGATTGAGGGAGGTTAGGAATGGATGGCTGTGATTAAAAGATGAGATGAGTGGAAATTGTAAATTAATTAAAATATTATTTTTTAATCAAATCTCACCAATCAATGTGAGATCCACAATTTGGGGATTATTGACCAATGGGATGAGTGACACTTGTCATCAAGGACCAGGGACATATCATGAGACCTAAACTTCATCCTTGGGCCATTTCTTCGTTATAACTTGGATTTCATCCATTCTTTTTGCATTATCTTCATAATTTACTTAACTTTCATAATCTACACAAGTCTCACAAAATAGATCATTTTCTCCAATTAATTTTACGAATATAATCAAAAGCTAAGTAAAAGGGATAGGAAATGACATTGAAACAATGCAAATATAATGACTTATCAAACAGCCCCAAACCTAAATTTTGCTAGTCCCTTAGCAAAACATAAATAAAAGACATAATCCTAATTAAGATAAGCATTTTAACCCCTAGGTTCACCTAATAGGAGGAGTTTTGTCTCGTAAGGGTTTTGGCTACACGAACCCACAAACGCATAAATTTAACAACAAGGATGTAAGAACAACAATTTTAAATAGGTTAATAAAGACTAATGGTGGAAAACAGGCTTAGTCAAATCAAAAGACATACCATACCATGGTCCATGTGCTTAAGTGAATATGCCAATAGTTTAGATCAATCATACATAAGAACAACTTCATTCAAGTAACCTGGAAATATTTTGCCTCGACTTTAATCCTCCCTAGGCATCACTCAATGCACTCATGTACCCTAAGACTTACACTCAACAAGCATATGTGAAGAATTTAGTGAAAGGATCCTCCCTGTAATCCCCTCATCCAAGGGTAAAATCGTCATTTTACCTCAAATCACATAATAATCCTCGATTAATCTTTAATTAAATCTCGATAATCTCCTGATAATCTCGTGAGTACGGGGCCAATCCTTTCATTTACATTTAAGGAATCAAAGTTAAATCACATATGAGTTATTATGAAAAACGTCACTTTTGTGGCAATATGATCTCAAGAAGGAATTTCAATTTAAGAATGGAGGTGCGTATCCTTTGCATAACCATTCATGAGATCAATAGGTCTTCATTCAAGGGTTGACATGGGGCTAGGATTTTGGGTTTAGAAGGGAAGGTTGGAATTCAAAGAACCTAAGCCGCATCAAGGCATGAGAAGTCATGACATGGGCCTTGAATTATAATTGATGAATCCGTGCTTGAACTAACGACATTGCCCTTATTTGAGGTACTTGGATCACTTGTCTCAGTTCCAAGTTCTTTGCTTTCACTTTTTCTTCATTTTTTTTATCGCAGTGTTTTCTTTTGCTTTTTTTTTTTGAACTCATTAATGAACTTGATGCACTTTTTCTTTTGTTTACATGTACTGAGCCAAGATCATGCAATAACTTCCTCACTTTGCAAACAAACAAATGATCTTTCAATTCAAGCATACTCCACTTAGATGAGCATAGGTAAGCACAAAACATCAATACATTTCCTCCTCACCATGAATCTCATTTGATGCAACCTTGACACAAGCTTAGATTATAGGGTATGGACATAATGAAGGGTTCACAACTTGGTTAGATTGTAATGCAGGTGAAGAACAAAACGGCGAAGTGTTTGGCTTCAAAGGGGGTTCAGGAGCATGCAATTGGGACAGGAAAAAAAAGTCCTTTAGGAGAAAACACACATAGCCTATATCACATCTCATAGAAAAATCCACATTAAATCAAGAGCATCCAATAGATATGGTTCTTTAAACATCAATGCAATTAGAATGAGATCATGCAATTATGAACAAAATGATGAGTGTTTAAGAGTAGAAACAAGTAGATCACTTAGAAAGAATGAATTCAAGCTCAAAGATCTCACAATAGTAGTCTCCATTAATTTTCAAAAATAACTCAAATTAGGCTATTCAAGTGCTTGATCATTTAAACATGGCATATGTGTAGTGTATGACATGGTACGCAGGTATGGCACAACTTTCAATAAAACACAGCATGTCATCAATCTTATAAGTCCTAATTAACATGTCTAAACGTCAAAACTAACATCCAAAAACAGAAAAAACAAAAAAAAAACAGCAAAAACATAAACAGCAAAAAGAGCAAATATAATGTTTTTGGTTTTGCACCCCCAAAACTAAATGATACATTGTCCTCAATGTGTGAGAAAAAAGCACAGCAAGCACATGAAGGTTTTAAGGATGTCAATAATATGAAAATACATGAGGTTAGAGATGCAAACCAGGTTAAGGTGTCAGGGTTGCTTGCTGTTCAAGGAAACACTTGAAAACTCCCATGATGAACCACCATTTGAAGTCTATGCTGCATTGAAGAATAAACAATCAGACACATATGAAGGAATCCACTTTTGAGTTCTTAACTTATCAAGGAAAAGATATAGAAGAGATTTAAAAGTGAGCAAGAAGTTTCTATTCCCAAATGCCCCATGATGACAACTTTTATGGTGGAAAGGTGATGGATGTGTCATGTACTCTCTATGTTGTGGCCTTGGGCCATTTCTGTAACATGGTCGTTTGTACTTGCATATGACCACTTTGACGGCTCCCATGTCCTTACTTAAGCAAGGATTATCAAACCTGCACAACAGATTAGGCACTTGATTAGAACTCCTACCAAAACACACAACAGAGATAGTAAACTTTAATGGTGTAATAAATGAAAGATAGGGTGCAATGGGTGGAACTATGGTTGCATCAAAAATGGGGGCCATGGGGCTGTCCTTGTCCTTGTCATTGTTCGCATCCAAAGGTTGAGTTGGATGCTCATGTACCAAGGTAGGCACGACCATGGGTAGCATCTCAACGACAAATTGAGACTTATGATGGGGTTGGGCCGTAGACGCAATGCAAGGATGACTAGGGGCCAACTCAGGGCTGTCAATAGGACCCATCCCAATCCCCCTGGATTATCATGGGATGTGCATGCTCTCGCCTGACACCACATGCCAGACAAGGGTTAAAATTGTAACCCGCTAGGGGTTATCTAGAGTATGCAAGAATCTGTGGAGTTACACATCGGCACGTGATGTCTCGATCTCTGCTACAGCCCGCATCTGCGATCAGCCTGAAGAGTATTAAAAACATAAAAGTTTAGAGTGGACAAAAATAATCAATTATAGAAACAATTTATCGAAAAGACATTTATAACCTTCACTTAAAAGCATGCATGCATATGAAAACAGGTATTTGAAATACTTTTCTCAAAAGCAAGTCGTATTGCTTTTCAAATAAAAACACAGTGAAAAGGTTTGTCAATCAAAGCCATTTTCTCATTAGGGTCTCAGCCCAAAACAAATCACGTGGGACCTCAGCCCAAATATAAAACCATGTGGGATCTCAGCCCATCATCATCATTGAAAACCTCTGTGCACATCCACTTATTAAAAACAAACATAACCAATCCTTGTATCCAAAATGAGTCACGATATCCTAGCAACGCGTTCCCAATAGCTCTAGGACTGCTCCAATCTGAGCACGTCGTCGTGAACACATCACCGGGCAACGTTCCAGATTGTCGCAAACACATCACCGATCGATCTCTATATTATACCAGCACTCCTGAGTCGAGCCTCCCTCGGCTGCCAACCACCAGGCAGTTCTTCGTGACCTCTCCGGGCAAACACATCCCATCTCGGAGGTGAGCATTATCACCAGGACGTCTCCGAGGAAACACATTTCTACCGGAGGCCCTCAAGCATATCAATCTCCAGAGGATGGTCTTGGTCTCAGTGAAAAAAGAAATAACCACACGTAGGGACTCAACCCAAAATCATCTCAATATGGTCTACGTCGGGACATAATCTCATCAAATCATTTTTCACGAAACTATCATTGAAAATAGTGTCTATCAACACTTAATAAATCCAGGATTCCTCGAATCCTATCAAATCCACAACTGGGTCTCATGCCCAAGATATCTTTCATAAATCATAACTGGGTAACAACCCGATATATCTCACATTTGACTATACTCTAAGTCAAACCATAAATCAATTGGGTCATACGCCTGAAAGATATTTCCAAATCCGAAAACCATTTCACGATTCAAAGGACTTTCCAAAATTGTCCTCGACTTCAATCCAAGTCAAGGTCTTATCAACTAGGACTCATGCCCGAATATCGATTTCACGCCTCTTTGTGAAACCATCAAAATCATATAAAACACATGCACGTACAATATTCGGCCTAAGCCCAAATATCATATAAAAATAGAAATTAGGAACTACGTGCAATATTGGATTTTCTATGAAAATGCCAAAAAAATCATATTTAAAGCATATGCAATCGATGCATCTCAAATCATTTTCACAAAACATATAAAACCATTATGCATGCATCATATTTATAAATCAAATATCCACTCATAGACCGTCCAAGTTGCGCGCTCCAAAAATTGCGCCGTAAGCCACTCCGTGGCTAATCCATTCTCCAGGATGTCCGAACTTATCCAAATCATACCCCAAAGGTTACTACCAACCTACACAAGTCCTAATCATAAACCCTCAAAATTCTGGGAACAGTAAACGTGTCCCAAACACGCTTCCAGAGACTAAAAACCTCCAAATAACCTATCAAACGATCTCCCATCGACCTGAAACCACCACCATTGGATTCAGAATGTCGAAACCTTCCAAAAAAGACCAGTTTGTCCTCGAATTTTGTGTTCACATGTCCACACACGCCGGTCAAAGTTCTGTCCATGGTGGTTAAAGCCAGTCAACGCTAACGTCAGCTGCTGACGTCACCTTGATAGGTCCTCAAATAAGCGTTATTTTATATTATTTTATACCCTTTATACTTGACTTTTAATATTAAAATAATGAATAATTAGACAAATTAATTTATTTTGTGATATTTTTGTAGAAATAAATAACGCTTGGAATTTGGAACATTTTGGTGAAAGAATCGTCCCTATCGGAATTATAACGAAGAAATTATGGACGAAATATGAGAAACCACTGAAAATCGCAAGGAAATTCGGTGGGAAACTGCTGAAATCCAGCAGCCCAAGCCAAAAATCCAGCAGCCCCCCAATAGTTCCCAAAATCAGCATATTTGCCCCAAAATCAGCAACTTTTCCCCAAAATCAGCCACTTTTTTTCCAAAATCAGCATATTTGCCCCAAAATCAGCATCTTTTCCCACCCAATCTCATGATTTCCATCACTTCTTCATGTACTATTTTATTGCTATTTTTACATTTTAATTTTGTACTTTTAATTAAACAATTTTGGCATTCCCTCTATAAATAGGGAGGTCATTTCAAGTATTTGGAGAGTCCCCAATTAGTTTCATTCCTCCATTTCTTTCTTAGTTCTTAGTTCTTAGTTCATAGTTAGTTCTTTTGTTTCTCTCTTTTGAGAGACATTTTTGGGGACCATTTTTACTTCTTGTGGATTTTCTTATTAATTAGTTCTTTTAATTCTTATTCGTAATTTATGTTATTTTTATGTTATTTTCATTTCTTCTTTACTATTGTTCTTGGTATTTTCTTTCTAACATTTGTAAGTAAGAATGCAATCTCCATGTGTTTTACTTTTTGAATTTCTTTTACTTCAAATGTTTTAGTGCTTAAATTTCAATTTGATGTTAAGTGTTTTATCTGCTGTCGGTGCACTTAGAGTGGAATTGAAGAGATTAAATGTTGATCGCTGTCGGCGCATTTAATTATAAACTTAAGGTAAATCATGTTGTAAATGTTTGAAGCATATTGATGTTTGACGCACATTAATGGTTGATGCATTTATAATATTGAAAGATATATGTAAGTATTTGAGATGATGAAGGTAGGATTTCGTGATTGGTTTATTATGAGCAAAATGTTAGAAAGAAGTCTATTTTTAGGAGTAGTTTAAATAATGTGATTGTTAATTCGAAATTACTTACGTAAAAGTGTGGGTTTTTGCTATGAAACTACTCTATGATTTGTAAATTCCAATTAGCATGAGCATTTGCATTTTAATTCTTAATTAGTGTTTTCTTTAATTTAGTTATAAATCTTTTCAAAACCCCCCTTCTTTATTCTTTTATCCTTTCATTCTTTTATTCTTTTAATTCTTTTATTCTTTTATTCCTTTAATTCTTTATTCTTTAATTCTTTAATTGATTATTCTTTTATTCATCTCCCACTAACACATTATTAATATTCCCTAATTTCCCCGGTTAAGAACGATCCCTATTTACCAATACTACATCTACACAAAAAGGGTTTAAATTGCACAATACTCAAATTACGTGTTTAATTTAATGCGTAGTTTGGGCGTAGTCACACCTACTAACGTCAGATGCTGACACCATCTACTAACGTCAGCTGCTAACGTCACCTACTAACGTCAGCCTAACAACTATGACACCTACCTCGTGGTACTCCCTAATTAGTGCCACCTGTCATTGACTCGTCAGCACTGACAACTTGACACACTACCACGTGGCACCACCTCATTGGTCCATGTGGTCTACAATGCTCACGTGGACCTACCACGTCAGCTGCCATGTCATCTAACACCCTCTGACATGTTGCCACGTGGCACCACCCCACTAGTCCACGTGGTCTGACATGTTCGATATGGCACCACCACATCACTGCTAACTGGACCTAACACCTATCCAAGTGTAACCCTCTGGTTGGCCACGTGGCCTGACATGTTTGATAGATGTTAATGTGGACTACCACATCATCATCCTCAACCTCTGGTCGGGTCGACCCAAATCTCTATAACGGGTCGTTTGACCCGCGACCCTGACCCAGCCGTATCTCGGCTATCCAGCCACCATTCACTCCATTCCTTGCCCATTCGACTCGCCTACTTCCTAGGAAGGGATCTATAACCTCAAAACTAAAAGAAAAGGCCTGAAATTACCTGTTCAAAGTTAAATCTTCATGAACCACCTTCGAGTTTCCTTCCATGGCTATTCTAGAAATCGCAACCGTCCGTTCTGGTCCCTATGAGCTCGTCTGAACTCAGAAAACACACCCCAGCTATCAAAACACATCCCCAAACATCCAAACCCAATTTCAAAAATTCAATCATAGATGGGTTTCAGGTTTTACCTTTTCCTCAGGCCACCGCTGTGCTCATCGTCTCACCACCGTCATCTCTACCTCTTAGTCTCACCCTCAACATTTCTCAGTCTTTGTGTGGCCTAAACTCAAAATGGAATGCAGATGGGAATAGGTTTGGGGTTTTCAGGTTGGATGAAACAAAGGGAATGTAGATGGGTGCATGAATTTGGTTTATGGACCAAAGGATGAGTGATACTTGTCACTCATCTATTGGTCCAGGCTAGATCTTTTGGGCCCATTAAAGACAAACTTAAAAGTTAACCCTCGTAAAACGTGCCACCATAAATAGTTCAAAACACCATTTTGGGCTCGTAACTTTCCCGTACGATGTCTGATTTTGATGTGATGTCTGTCTATGGACTCGTATCGTCTCGATCTACGTAACGGTACTCGGTCCTCGTGCATTGGGCCTCTCGGGTCAAAAGTCAACTTTTTACCCTTTTTAAAGGTGAAATTGTAATTTTACCCTGATCGTTCGATAATCCGTGATCAATCCCAAATATTCCTAATTAATTCTTAATAATCCGTCATTAACCTTATTTAATCCAGTAGATTCGGGACAGATCCTTACAGCTGTTGTCCAGAACTTTTGGCATGGGAATGGGCTGAATTTGGAAATCCATTCCTTCATAGGTGTCATCTTCAGAGTCTTCCCAATGTGGTGCCACAAGAAGTTGCACGCGAAGGTCAAACATCTCCACATCCTAGTCCAAAACTTGCTGAAGTGTTCTTGGGTTGGGACTTGTGTCATATGCAGGGACTAGGACGTCTCTTAGGGCAAAAAAGTATGAGTGTTCAACGATTTGTTGCCAATTTCTGATGCTCTGGTCAGTCCTCTCCTCAAGTTGTATAGTTCCCTCCATCATGCTTCACACCTCTTCTTGCATTTCTTGAATAGAAAAATTCATAGTTGAATGAAAGTCCATCATATAAGCCTGAAAATCCATTAGAATTAGGGAAAGAAGCTGGTGGAGATGGAGTCCAACTGTAAGGTGGTGGGCTTCCCCATCCTAGGTGGCCAAGAGCCAAGTAGGCATGATCATAGGGTGCTGGTGCATTGTTCCAGCCATGAGGATTGGTCCAACCTTGTGCATCCAAGTAGGGATTGTAGCAAAGGTCCATTGCCACCTAGTAAAGCATATGCACAACAAAAAGAAAAAGAAAACAAAGTTATGTTTAAACCAAGAAACTAAGTTAATGCAAACCAAAACAATATGGACACCATTGAGGGACAAGTCCCTGGCAACGACGCCAAAAACTTGATAGAGATTTTATCCACACAAAGATTGTGTTAGACATAACCTCTAAGTGTAATACTTTGGAAGTGCACAAATCGTGTGAATGAGTATAGCAGCACAGCAAAGGTCGATCCCTCGAGGACTTGTACAACTTATATCTACTAGTTTAGGTCAAAGTAACTTAGGTTCCAAGTAAAGACATAGGCGGGCCGGTTCTTGATTGTTTAATTAAATGAATGAATGCTAAAAGTGAACTAAGAATGCTTGTTTGATTGATTAACTTGAGTGAGGGCCTACTATCCACTATTACCAACTATAGTTCTCATGAGATTTCCTTGACCTAATTACTATGCATGTTTTGAATTAAGTGCCCGTGCAAGGGTCCGACTAAGGCTCACCCCATACCTACTATGCATGATAATGCATGAAACATAAAATGGATTTGATGACACTACACTATCCCTAGAACAACGATGTGCAATTCTAGATTGTCATGAGTTTAGATTACCAATAAGATTCCCCCCTCTTAAACTCGAGGGTACAAATTACAAGATGATATAATGGTTCAACAAGCAATTACATCAACAATTATACACAAACAAGTTAGCTAAGTTTATAGGTGTAAATTGAGTTTATGAAGCACATTAATCCAACAAATTCAGTATGCACAATACTCACAATCAAGAGCCAAAAATCTAAGCGTGAACTAACATGGTTAGGGCTTCAAGTAGCCCTAATCCTAAATTAAACTACTCACACATTATATAATTATACAAACACATAATCTGATATTGCGTTGAATCAATATGATAAATAAGTTTAAAGTACAAAACAATAGAGATGGAAGAAGGAACTCCCTTAGTATTGGCGTGTAAAATACCAACAAAAGTTGCTAGATAAATAATGTAACACCCCAAAAATTCGTGGAATGTAATGTTTGATGTTTTGTATGTAAAATGACGTTTTCCCCCTTGTAAATGTAGTCATCAAAGTTGAATTTTTATTTGGAACACTTTTTGTACAATGTTTAGGACCGCTGTCTAGGTCTCGAAGTACTGATTCCGTAGACAAAAGATACATCCAAATCGGAGTTCGGATGTGATAGTTACGGGTCAAGGAAGGCAAGTGGTATTTTGGTAATTATGTAAGGACAAAATGGTCCTTTTGTTGAGTTTATTGAGTCAGCCTGCTTTTGGAAAATTAGTGACACTTGTCAACATACAAGATGGATTGTTGGATAAACGTGTCATTATTTTGTGCATGTCAGGTGTGAGTTATTTCGAATTGGTATTGTGCTTGTTTAACAAAAAAAAATGAAAATAAAACCAAATTCATTTTGAGACGATTAACATACCAGCTACCTGAGGAAACCCAGAGAATGGAGAGATTGGGAGGGAATTAAGAAAGAAAATCGAGAAGGAAAAAGAGAAGAACAAACTGAAAAACCCAAAAACCCAAACCTAGTGAATTCAAAATTTCAGAAATTTGAATTCGAATTCGTGGACTGTGATTGATGAAATTGGATTATGTTTAAGCTTTCTCAGATCCTTATGAACCAAACCATCACAAAATCAAAGATTTTGGACGAAGAACAAGCTAGAGCCGAGCTTGTGTTCATCACGGATTTTCGAATCAAATTCGAGTGATTGGAGTTAAGGAATTGCCAAATTGAACTTGGAAACATGTTTAACAGAGTCCTACGATGCTTTTTGATGGTTTAGAATCAAGAAACCGAGTAAAATTGGATGGGTTTGAAAATGAATTAAAATCGAGTCGGGTGACCCATATAAGATGAAACGGGTCAGGAAGACGATGAACAATGTTTCCATGTTCCTCCGCATGTGGTCTAACGCACAGCCGTTTTAGGCTGCGCGTGGGGGCATGTGCCAAGTTTTTTTGGGAAGTATTCAACACACTTTTGATAGCTTTCGACGTTTCAAACCTAATGGTACAGGTTTCGAGTCGATCAGACACCCTTTTGGGGTACTTTTGGTTGTCCAAAGTGCGTAGTTTGCGTTTAAAAATTATTATTAAATCTCGGGGTTTAGGGGATTGTTATACAAGGTTATGTAACAACTTAGTGACCCTTAATTGTTGTGTTTGGCAGGTCAGATGATTCTCGAGACCTTTAAGTAACGTACAACTTGAGATTGAGCAGCTTGGATGATGTGTGAGTGGACATTTGTTTTATAAACTATTATGCATGCATAGTTAAATGTTTTATTTGATTTATTCCATGATTTGAGTTGCAATGATTTGGATGATTATTTGATATGATAATTTGATGATTTTATGGATTTATGGATTTAAATATCTGTTTCTGGACATAATTTTACAGATTTACGTGAAAACAATATTTTGGGCTTGAGACCCTATTGGAAATAGTTTTGACTTGGTTTAAAGTCAAAGGTTGTGTTGAAACTAATGTTTTGGGCGTAGGCCCGGTTTGATAATGGTATTTGTCTTAGAATGTAAGTCAAGGATGGTTTTGAAAGGTTTTGGGATGTAATCCTTAGACAGTTTTCATTGTGATTGTGGTGAGTTCCTAGACGGTCAAAGCTAGGGCTATTTCCCAGATGACCGAAGCTTGGGGTATGGTGTGTTCCCAGGTAGCTGAAGCTCGAGGTGTTCCTAGACGGCTGATGCTCGGGGTGTTTCTTTCCCAAGCAACCGAAGCTAGGGGTCTTTCCAGATGCCTGATGCTCGGGGTATCTGTGTTCTCAGGCAGCCGAAGCTAGGGGTGTTCCCAGACGGCTGATGATCGGGGTTATTGTTGTTGCCTACGCATAGTGCCGATGTGATTTGTGTGATTGATTGTGAACTTGTGAGAAGTGTGGATATTGTTATCTTATGACTGATGTCTATGCACTTGTGAGTAGTACTGTTTGATTATTGTGATTGATATTTGAGTATTGGTGACTGTTGTTGATGGTCTTTGTGGCTGGTTTAATGTTGATGGTTATTTCCAGATGTTTTGCATGATTTGATGAAATGGATTTGGGAAAATGTTGGCCACGGGCTTTGATGAATTTTGGGTCCCACGATTTTCTTTGTGATATGATTTGGAATCTGGTTGGTTATGTTTTACACTATGCATGCATGATTTATAACTGGAGGGTAAAGAGTTATTTTTTAAAATGGATTTGAAAATGATTTTATTTTTTTCCACTCGCACCTTTTATGTTTTTGAGGACCCTCCATACCGTGGCACACAGTTTGGGGATGATCGAGATTCGGAGGCATGCGTGGGAATCAGTACGGCTATCCCTTATCTGGTAAGTGCTAACGGTGTTTTTGGAACTTCGGTTGACTTGTCAGATAGGAGCATGACTAGGCACGATTATCAAAATCCTTTTGGGACCGATCCTGTAAAATAATGATCAAAACACCTCAATCATAAAAACAAGAGAACTATGGTTCAAAAGCCTAAAAAACGTCTAAAAGGGCCGAACCCTTTTCCATGGGGTTTTCATGAGTTTAAATAGGAGTGTTGACACCATATCTGACCAGACCCACTGGGCCGTATACTTAAAGCCCTGACAACGCTCAAGGCCCAAGAACACCATACTTGCGACAGCCCTAACACCGGGCCCAATGCGGGATGCCACGTGGAAGCATATCCACTCTCGATTTACGTAACACGTGTCCGCACGTAAATCGAGAAGCATTTGTCCCACATCGGAACTTTGGGAATTGAACATCCCACCTACCTATACATAAAGGGTACACATTTCCCAATAAAGGTAACTAAGTTTTACTATTACAATTACTCTACCGAACTTACCATTTACTGCTTCCTCTTACGAACGAAAGTAACTAACTTGATCGTCGGAGAGCCTTAGGCCGGCACCACACCGGTGCCCGTACTAACGGAGACCCGCGATCCACTTAAGTTGACAGGTCACAAGAGGGACACGCGTCATTTGGTGATTGGGCAACGAGTACTCGACAGTTGGAACAATTAACGCTTCAACAAGGAGATTTGACCCTTTTTCCTGTCACCAAACATCCCAAGAATTGTTGTGGAATTCGGAATAGGATAGCAGCCTTAAATCCCTAAAATGTTGGAACTTGATAAGGCAAGAAACTCTAGTTTCTTGGGTTGCAAGGAACGGCTAGAAATCCTTCTTTTAATGGATCTTTTGGCCAACTTTCGTAACTGGATTCCACGGCATAATTTTTTGAAATAATCCACTTAATTTGGGCTTGCAAATCTAGCAAGACTCGTCCACAAAGTCCACCCAATTTCCTTGTAGGTTTAGGAGGGCCTCTCGGCCAAGAAAGGAAATAACACCTTCCTTAGTCAATCTTCATTGTCTTGACATGTGATATCTCTTCATTGGGACCCCAACAGATTATCTGAGCGCCCTAATCTCGTCTATGACTTGGAAAATCACAAGAACAAGGCCAAGACCCGTAAATTGGCCCAATTGGCCCTCAAATTCCATAAAATCAAATATCCACCAAAGTTGGCCTTGAATGGACCATTAGATGGAGTACTGAAAGTAGGTCATTATGCGTAAAAATCATGGCCAGAGCTAAGAATTTACCCATAGGAACAAGGAGGTCAAAATCAGGAATTTCTGGCGCAAGACCATGAAAATGAGGCACGCTGGCTAGAAAACTGGCACACAGACCAGCACAGGGGCTAAGGACATGTCATGAGACCTAAACATCATCCTTGGGCCATGTCTTCGTTATAACTCGGATTTCATCCATTCTTTTTGCATTCTCTTCATAATTGACTTAAATATCATAATCTACACAAGTCTCACAAAATGGATCATTTCTCCTATTGATTGCATGAATATAATCAAAAGATAAGTAAAAGGGATAGTAAATGACATTGAAACAATACATATATAATGACTTATCACCCACCGAAACACTTGTCGGTTGTGGTCTATAATTTCAGTACAAAGACATAAAGGATGCTCAGCATGAGCCGAGATTCCTAGAATTATCCTAGTTTACAATGACATTGGTGGCATGTGATGTTGGCAAGTGTGGACATTGTGAGGTGGGTCTGAAAAATGAGGTTAGAATTTCTGGGACAGCTTGATCATGTGCTTCTCTCAAAGACTTGCCATATTTCACCACTAGTTTTGAGCTGAGTTGTAAGGTCGATATTAGTCTGGAGGTTCTAATTGACATCAGAAGTAGTTATCTTTTGGACCATCAAGCTAGGGAACTAAAAAGGGGTATGTACAACTCCTGATCTTCTTGATGGTAACCGGTCAGCTTCGTACAGAGCTAGACAAGGAGGCTTTCGAGTTTTCATATTGAGACCTTAGTTTGTAACACAGTTTAGCAGGGTTTCAGAAAAGCCGACTGGCATGGTCCAGTATGGGTTGTGGAGCGTACTAGGCTCACAGTTTGACGCTTGGATGGTATTCTACAGAGCTTACCAGGATTGCCACCTCTGGTTATGCTGTTGAGGAAACGGGTTTACCAGTTATTTTTTTCATTTTGGATAGTATTCCAATTGTCTTACTAGAATTTTTGCCTCATCAGGTATTTGGGCTATCTCCAAGTTACTCTTAGGCCTTATAGGTAGTACCTTCTGGCACAATGAAGAGTGGTGTGTAATATTGAATCGTGTATGTAGTGATGGAGTGTAACGCCTCGAAAATTCGAGGAATGTAAAATTGAAAAATAATAAATGAAATGACATTTTTATCCCTGTGAATAGTATAGTCAAATTGTCGACTTTTTGATTAGTAGGTCAAACGGACGTTGACCAATGATAGTGACGTGGTTCAGGACGTCACGAGTCCATAGACAGGTGGCATGTCCAATTTCGACGATTAGGGAAGAAGTTATGACATTCGGAAGTTCAAGGGCATTTTCGTAATTTGGACGAAAAGGGGGGAAATGTTGACTTTTTGATTGACAATTGATTTTCATACGATTCGAGGACCGTTAGGTAGGTCTCGATGCCCTGATTTTGTAGACAGGCGGCACGCTAAAAACGGACATCGAACGGATGCGTTACGGGTCTAGAAAGAGAAGGACATTTTGGTAATTTTGGGCAGAAGGGCAAAATAGTAATTTTGCAGGAAGGTTACTGTTTGAAGCCGTGGAAAACAGGGCCTGCACCACCGTGCTTGGTGGTTCTGATCAAACAATTGTTTAACCGGTTAGTGGCTGGGCTGAGTGGATTGTTTATGGACTTTGAGACAGTTGAGTGTGGACTGATACAAACCAGTGCACGGGTACCATTTTACTGAGTTTGGGTCTGTTTTGCGGGAAATAATTCCTGAGTGGGACTGAGGGGATTCCCACGGGTGTTGACTCACGGTTCAGTTAACTGAGAGATGGGAAGTGAGAGGAGGTCATTTTCTAAAGAGGAAAGGCCGAAAACTGAGAGAAAACAGAGAATTGGAAAACTGAAAAATTGGAGGGAAAAGTCAAGTTTGATTTGTGAGGCAAGTTGGACGAAACCAAGGACCTAACGGCTTTCTGGGACCAATTGGAGTTCAACCATACCATTCCTGAAGTGATTTGATCACGACTTGGCCAGGAACCCAAGTTCCGTTTTCGAATGATTTTCAGAGCTGAGGACGATGACTTCCAGGTGAGTAACTGTGAAATGTTTTGTGTGTTACAGTTCATATAGGTCCTAGTAAGCTTCAGGTTAAGTTAATTTGAAAATGGAAGGGAAACCAGTGAGATACGATGGTCGACCCGTTTGGTTGATCACGGGTCAAAGGGTTAGTTTAGGACCTGTTGCGGTTAATTAATGACTCAGAACTCAAATTAAAAGGTTAAGGGATGTCTTAGGTTTAAAAATGAAGGAAATCGAGTGTGAATTGATGAAGTATTGGACGGGTTGAGTCGCGAGTTGGGGACCCGTTTAACAGGCTTCCGGGTGAACTAGACGACACTGTAGCTACAGTGCCAGGCGCGTGGCTTTCTCGCGCAGCCATTTTGGGCGACGCGTGAGGGCACGTGAAGCCTCATCCCAGGTCATGGTCAACTAGAGTTTTCATCCTTTCAATGTACTAAACATTTTTGAGTTATAAATCGAGTTGATCGGAGATCGTTAAGTTGGTCAGAATAGGGTTGGTTGCCTTGGGAAGCGTGTTGGGGCGGCTTTCCCGGGCCGGTTTCAGTTTAGGACTTCTTGGTTGAATGTTAAGGACATGTAGCGACCCTTATGTGTGATTTGGACTGACAGGAATCGTACAATAGTACCGGGATGAGGTTATACGCGGAGTTTTGCACCAGGATTGTACTGTTAGTGGGCCCGATTTCCTTAAACCCTTGCATGCATAACTGTTTTCATTTTTTTATATATATATATGCTGGAATCAAGTAATGGTTTTGATTATCTTGAAATTATGGTTATGGCACGATTTACGATGTTTAGGCTTGAGACCCGTCTGGTGAAATTTAAGTATTGTTTTGGATTATATATATATATACGTATATGCATGTGGATATCGATGACTATCTTTGGTACTACACTGCATAGATCCACCCGTGTGATACTGTCTCCTCTGGATGTGGTACCCCGGAGTGGTCACGGCGCATTGGGTGCGAGGGGTCATTCTACGGAGGGACCGGACCGTAGGACGACTCAGGAGCAGGATTGCTATGATTGGACATCTGGGACGTCGAGCGTCTGGGACGCTAGACATCTGGGATGCCGTACCTGGACTGGGTTCGGGGATTGGAGTCGGGATTGAGACCCCGAGTGGCACGCGTAGCCTTGGGACTGTGACCTTTTTGGACGTCAGGGACGTCGGACATCTAGGATGTCAGGATTGGAGTGTATAATGCAGTGACTGTGGTTATATTTATGGTTTTATCATATGACTTGTGATATCCTATATGATTTTATGGTTTTAAATACTAATGCATGCATGTTCGGAAAACGGAGGGGTAAAAGTATATGTTTTATTTATTAAATTGTTTTAGAAACTTTGAGTTTCGGCCCACTCACCCTTAATGTTTTGGTGACCCCTCCAGGCCGTGCTACTGATGTAGAAGAGGATCCTGAGGCTGAGGCATAGATCTACATTGGGCACTTGAACCCCCTGTTGGGTAGTTTAGCCCGCATGATAGCTTAGAGTCGTGTTTGGATTTTGTATTTTGGACATTATCCCTTGTCTGACATCTTTTGAATTCGGATTGTATGTATAACTTTATTTTGGATAATTATGCAATTGAAATTTTAAGGTTAAATTTGGAATGTTGGTTCGATTTTCAGACAGGAGCAGGGCTCGTCCCCTTCTGGTCCCCGTGGGATTGGGGCGGGTCCTGTCAGCTTAGTATCAGAGCACTAGGTTGTGGTCAGCATGCTAGACTAGTGGTCAGTACTAGGTTCTTTTCAAGTTTAAGGATAATGTTATCTAATCTATGCCTCTTAACAGTTGGTTATGCCTCCAAGGAGAATTCCTCACGCACGGACTGACGAGGAACTAGAGAGAGAAATGGAATGTGCAAGTAACGAACGAGGCTCAGCATTTGGGAGCCACTCCTTTCAGAGGGGATCAAACCCCGAGGATGCCTATGAATGGATTGCTAAGTAGGAAAGGAGTTTTACGGTGATGCACTGCCCACCTGGCGAGCTGGTGACATTGGCGGCCTTCCTACTGGAAGGCGGAGCTTATTAGTGGTGGCATGGCCTAGAGATGTCAGGATGGTCTGTCCACACTACTACCTGGGAGGTCTTCCGTGCCCGATTCTTGGTTCAGTACTACCCGTGATCGTTTCGCGCTGCTCGGGAGCCAGAGTTCCTACCACTGGAGCAGGGAGATATGTTTGTTGCGGACTATGAGCAGACCTTTGTGAAAATTTCTCGGTTCGCGGTAGCTTTTGTGGGCACAGAGAAAGACAAGTGTCAGAGGTTTGAACTTGGACACCGAGGGGAGATTTGGGCAGGTGTGACAGCTACCAGTCATGCTACTCTGAGAGACATGGTCGACGCAGCGGTTCGTGTCGAGGCCAGTCTGGTGGCACGACAGCCTTCAGGCGAGGGGCGGCGTCAGGATCGTCCATACCTTGGACCAATGGGCCAGAGGCACACTAAGGGAGGAAGTTACAGAGGAGCACCTTCATCTTCACGAGGTCGTGGCTGGTCGGGCCGACATGGGGGGTTCTCAGAGGACAGGGTCGAGGTTCTGCTCAGGGCAGCATTCATCTTGGAGTGGTGCATCCGGTGGGTCTTCGGACAGGCCGAGGACAGTCAGCTGCTTTGCTTGTGGAGGAGCGGGCCACTATACCCGACATTTCCCACTGTTGTCTAGGAGCAACGATGTAGGGGGCTCTAGTACTGTGCAGAGTTCGGCTTCCAACACTTTCTGAGGTAGAGGACAGGGAGGTGACCGTGGTGCTGAGTGTGGCACGCGTGGGCGCGGACAGACTGCAGGAGCTAGGGCTCGAGTATTTGCAGTGACTCAGCAGCAGGCTAGGACAGCCCCAGGTGTGGTTACAGGTACTCTTCATATCTCAAGCCTTCTTGTACGTGTATTGATGGATGCTGGGGATACCCACTCTTTTATTTCGAGGCTTTGTGCAGGTATGCTAGATTGTGAGGTATCAGTTTTAGATAGCGAGATGGGCGTCGGCACGCCGATGGGAATCGTGTACTTGGTGAATCAGGTGATTTGGAGGTGCCCGGTGAGAGTAGAGGATGCGGATCTACCGGTGGATTTAATCATTTTGGATATCCATGACTTCGATGTGATTTTAGGGATGGATTGGTTATCGGAGCATGGGTCGCTCATTGATTGTTGTAGTAGGCAAGTGTTTCTGCGAAGTCCAGGTTTACCGGAGGTTACCTTTCAGGGGGAGCGTGATGGTTCGCTTCCTAAAGTGATTTCTTCTCTTGTCGCTACCAAACTTCTACGGAAGGGATGCTAGGGTTATCTGGCGCATGTTGTGACGGAGCAGGTTGATACTCCGAGTATCGATGGGATACCAGTGGTGCGAGAGTTTCCGGAAGACCTACCTGGATTACCACCACAGCGGGAGATCGAGTTTACTATTGAACTACTCCCTGATACCCGACCTATATCCCAGGCACCATATCGGATGGCGCTGGCTGAGTTACGGGAACTCAAGACTCAGTTGCAGGAGTTGATGGATTTGGGATTCATCCGACCGAGTACATCGCCATGGGGGGCACCGGTGTTATTCGTGAAGAAGGAGGGGAGCCTCCGTTTTTGTGTAGATTATAGACAACTCAACAAAGTGACACTGAGGAACCAGTACCCTTTACCCCGGATTGATGATCTATTCGACCAGTTGCGAGGAGCGCAGTATTTCTCGAAGATTGATTTACGGTCGGGGTATCACCAGCTGAGAATTGCAGAGGAGGATGTTCCGAAAACGGCATTTCAGACCCGATATGGACATTACGAGTTCCTAGTGATGCCCTTCGGCTTGACAAATGCTCCAGCAGCATTCATGGATCTGATGAACAGGGTCTTCCGATCTTACTTGGACAAATTTGTGATTGTTTTCATTGACGACATCGTGGTGTACTCAACAAGTGCCAGAGCACATGAGAAACACCTACGGTTGGTATTAGGCGAAACTGAGACAGAAACAGTTGTACGCCAAGCTGA
Organism: Prinsepia uniflora; assembly: GCA_032719365.1. Classification (NCBI taxonomy): domain Eukaryota; kingdom Viridiplantae; phylum Streptophyta; class Magnoliopsida; order Rosales; family Rosaceae; genus Prinsepia; species Prinsepia uniflora. Next base: position 37,709,885 of record CM064872.1, read on the forward strand.
GTAAGTGCCAGTTTTGGCTGAGCAGCATTGGTTTCCTGACACATGTGATATCGGCAGACGGGATTAGTGTCGATCCCCAGAAGACAGAAGCGGTGACTAACTGAGCCAGACCAACAACGGTGACAGAAGTACGGAGTTTTTTCGGGTTAGCGGGTTACTATCGGAGATTCGTGGAGGGATTCTCCAAGATTGCTGCACCGTTGACTCGATTGACTCGAAAAGGGGTAAAGTTCATTTGGGACGAGCAGTGTGAATAGAGTTTTCAGGAATTGAAGTATCAATTGACCACTGCACCCATCCTCGCATTGCCAGATGATTAGTGATGCATCGCTACAAGGTTTGGGCTGCGTGTTAATGCAGAATGGTAAGGTTATCGCTTACGCATCACGGCAGCTAAAGACTCATGAATTGAACTACCCTACCCATGATTTGGAGTTGGCAACGGTGGTTCATGCTCTAAAAATCTGGAGACATTACCTTTTCGGTGCGACGTGCAGGATATACATCGACCACCAGAGCCTAAAGTATCTATTCACCCAGAAGGAGCTTAACATGAGGCAACGAAGATGGTTGGAGCTAATAAAGGATTATGACTGTACGATTAAGTACCATCCGGGTAAGGCAAATGTGGTGGCAGATGCACTCAGCAGGAAATCAGCGGGATCAGTTGCACACTTGAGGATGGTGTATCTCCCTTTGTTAATGGAACTCCGGAAGGCTGGAGTTATACTGGGGACAGACGAGGAGGGAGCTTTGTTAGCCAGTTTCCACGTACGACCGGTGTTAATCCATCGGATCATTGAAGCACAATTTCAGGATCCGACACTTTGTATCTACAGGATTAAGGTCGAAGCAGGTGAAAGGCAGGATTTTACCATCCGAGGTGATGGAGCACTATTGAAGTTGGGCCGATTGTGTGTACCTGCATTGGCAGAGTTACGGGCTGAAATTCTGGAGGAAGCCCATAGTTTGGCTTATGATATGCATCTGGGAGGTACAAAGATGTACCGTACCCCCGGAGCCATTATTGGTGGCCAGGAATGAAAAAGGACATTGCAGAGTTCGTGAGCAGATGCTTGACCTGCCAGCAGGTTAAGGCGGAGCGGCAGAGACCTTATGGGCCTATGCAGCCACTTCCGATCCCCGAGTGGAAGTGGGACCACATCACCATGGACTTCGTCTTTAAGTTGCCAATGACCCGGAGTGGATTCGAAGGAGTGTGGGTGATTGTAGACCGGTTAACCAAGTCAGCCCATTTTTTGCCGGTATAGGAGACTTATAAACCCAACCGACTAGCTCAACTGTTCATGAAGGAAATCATTCGACTTCATGGTACGCCGGAGTCGATCATGTCTGATCGCGATCCGCGTTTCACTTCCAGGTTCTGGCGGAGTTTACAAACCACCTTGGGAACAAACCTACACTTCATTACTGCTTTCCATCCACAGACTGATGGACAGTCAGAGAGGACCATTCAGACACTGGTGGACATGATGAGGTCTTGTGTGCTACAGTTTCAGGAGTCGTGGGATACTCACTTGCCGTTAATGGAATTCGCATACAACAACAGTTATCAGGAAAGTATCGGGATGGCACTCTACGAGGCACTGTATGGTCGGAAGTGCAGAACACCTATCTGTTGGATGGAGATAGGAGAACGAGCGGTAGTAGGGCCGGAGTTGATAGACATAACCCAGGAAGCATTCCGTATTATCAGAGAAATATTGAAGGCGGCACAGGATCGCGAAAAGAGTTACGCTGATCGACGAATTCGAGACTTGGAATTTGAGGTTGGAGACTTTGTTTTCCTGAAGCTATCCCCATGGAAAGGGATTATTCGTTTTGGTCGACGGGGGAAACTGAGTCCACGTTTTATCGGACCATACGAGATTATTGAAAGGATTGACCTGGTTACTTACAGGTTAGCATTACCTCCAGAACTTTCTAAAGTCCACGATGTTTTCCACGTGTCGATGCTACGGAAGTATGTGTATGATGCCTCTCATGTACTGGAGGAGCAACCCATCGAACTCCGAGAAGATTTAATCTTTGAGGAACAGCCGGTACAGATTTTGGATCGAAAAGATAAGGTACTATGTCGGAAGACCATTCCCTTAGTAAAGGTTCTCTAGAGAAACCAGAACGTGGAAGAAGCCACATGGGAACCCGAGGAATGTAAAATTGTAAAATAATAAATGCTATGACATTTTTATCCCTGTGAACAGTATAGTCAAATTGTTGACTTTTTGATTGGTAGGTCAAACGGACGTTGACCAATGACCGGGACGTCACGAGTCCATAGACAGGTGGCACGTCCAATTTCGACGATCAAGGAAGTAGTTAAGACATTCAGAAGTTCAAGGGCATTTTCGTAATTTGGACAAAAAGGGGGGAAAATGTTGACCTTTTTATTGACAACTAATTTTCACACTATTCGAGGACCGTTTGGTAGGTCTCGATGCCCTGAGTCCGTAGACAAGCGGCACGCTAAAAACGGACATTGAACGGATAAGTTACGGGTCTAGAAAGAGAAAAGCATTTTGGTAATTTTGGGCAGAAGGGAAAAATAGTAATTTTGCAGGAAGGTTACTGTTTGAAGCCGTGGAAAACAGGGCCTGCACCACCGTGCTTGGTGGTTCTGATCAAACAATTGTTTAACCTGTTAGTGGCTGGGATGAGTGAATTGTTTATGGACTTTGAGACAGTGGAGTGTGGACTGATACAAACCAGTGCACGAGTACCATTTTACTGAGTTTGGGTCTGTTTTGAGGGAAACAATTCCTAAGTGGGACTGAGGGGATTCTCACTGATGTTGGCTCATGGTTCAGTTAACTGAGAGATGGGAAGTGAGAGGAGGTCATTTTCTGAAGAGGAAAGGTCGAAAACTAAGAGAAAACAGAGAATTGGAAAACTGAAAAATTGGAGGGAAAAATAAAATTTGATTTGTGAGGCAAGTTGGACGAAACCAAGGACCTAAATGGCTTTCTGGGACCAATTCGAGTTCAACCATACCATTCCTGAAGTGATTCGACCACGACTTGGCCAGGAACCCATGTTCCATTTTCGAAAGATTTTCAGAGCTGAGGACGACGACTTCCAGGTGAGTAACTGTGAAATTGTTTTTGTGTTATGGTTCGTATAGGTCCTAGTAAGCTTCAGGTTAAGTTAATTTGAAAATGGAAGGGAAACCAGTGAGATACTATGGTCGACCCGTTTGGTTGATCACGGGTGGAAGGGTTGATTTAGGACCTGTTGCGGTTAATTAATGACTCAGAACTCAAATTAAAAGGTTAAGGGAAGTCTTAGGTTCAAAAACGAAGGAAATCTAGTGTGAATTGATGGAGTATTGGCTGGGTTGAGTCGCGAGTTGGGGACCCGTTTAACAGGCTTCCGGGTGAAGGAGAGGACACTGTAGCTACAGTGCCAGGCGCGTGGTTTTCACGCGCAGCCATTTTGGGCGGCGCGTGAGGGCGCGTGAAGCCTCATCCCCGGTCACGGTCAACTAGAGTTTTCATCCTTTCAATGTACTGAACATTTTTGAGTTAAAAATCGAGTCGATTGGAGATCGTTAAGTTGGTCAGAATAGGGTTGGTTACCTCGTGAAGCGTGTTCAGGAGGCTTTCCCGGGCCGGTTTCAGTTTAGGACTTCTTGGTTGAATGTTAAGGACTTGTTGTGACCCTTACGCGTGATTTGGACTGACAGGAATCGTACAATAGTACCCAGACGAGGTTATACGCGCAGTTTTGCAGCAGGATTGTACTGTGAGTGGGCCCGATTTCATTAAACCCTTGCATTCATAACTTTTTTCATTTATATATATATATATATGCTGGAATAAAGTAATAGTTTTGATTATCTTGAAATTATGGTTATGGCACCATTTACGATGTTTGGGCTTGAGACCCGTCTGGTGAAATTTAAGTTTTGTTTTGGATTTGATATATATACGTATATGCATGTGGATATCGATGACTATCTTTGGTACTGCACTGTATAGATCCACCTGTGTGATACTGTCTCCTCCGGATGTGGTACCCCGGAGTGGTCACGACGCATTGCCTGCGAGGGGTCATTCTACGAAGGGACCGGACCGTAGGATGACTCAGGATTGAGACCCCGAGTAACACGCGTAGCCTTGGGACTGTGACCTTATTGGACGTTAGGGACGTCGGACATCTGGGATGTCAGGATTGGAGTGTATAGTGCAGTGACTGTGGTTATATTTATGGTTTTATCATATGACTTGTGATAGCCTATATGATTTTATGGTTTTAAATACTAATGCATGCATGTTTGGAAAACGGAGGGGTAAAAGTATATGTTTTATTTATTAAACTGTTTTAGAAACTTTGAGTTTTGGCCCACTCGCCCTTAATGTTTTGGTGACCCCTCCAGGCCGTGCTACTGAGGTAGAAGGGGATCCTAAGGCTGAGGTATGGATCTACACTGCGCACCTGAACCCCCTGTTGGGAAGGTTAGCCAGCAGGATAGCTTAGAGTCGTGCTCGGAATTTGTATTTTGGACATTATCCTTTGTCTGACATCTTTTGAATTCAGATTGTATGTATAACTTTATTTTGGATAATTATGCAATTGAAGTTTTAAGGTTAAATGACAGGACCCACCCCGATTATCACCCCGATAACCGAGGTGAACCCTGCTCTCGGCAGACAACCGAACCCAAAAGACCAAAACGACCTCACTAAAACCACAAATTTACATTGCCGGACAAGGGAGAAAAGTTATATCGTTTACAGAGCATAGTAACAGTACGAAAACAAAAACAAGCCCTACTGTAAGCTAAGCGCGCAACGGATGACTTTATGCCTCGACTTTTGCCTCAACGGTAGCCCCAACGCTCGCACCACGACCTGGAAGGTGTCAAAAACATTAAAAATGTGAGTGGACTAAAAATAAGTAAGAGTTATAAAACCGTTTACGAAAATAAATCAGGGTTACACCCTCCGTTTTGAAAACATTCATGCATAACCAAGTAACTTAATACAACAGTATTACGAAAGGAAATAACGTGCAGGAATCGTCAGAAATCAAAGCCAAAGTTCAGGTACTCGGCCTTAAAGCCATAGAAACCAAGTTATTCGGGTCACAGCCCAAAACGTTGGAAAACCAGTGAAAAACCTCAATCATACTCATTTACTGGATCTCAAGTGCGCCCGAGTTTTTAAACTCAAAACACAATGCGCAATAGCCAGGCCTTCCCGGGATATCAACGAGTCTTTAAACACAAAACACAATCACAGGCCTCGGGGGGTATCATATCCGAGTCTTTAAACTCAAAACATATACCGAGTCTTTAAACTCAACCACATCAGTCCAGGGCCCTCCCCCCGTAAATCAATCCGAGTCTTTAAACCCAATAACCAGATCCAGTAAATCTAATCCAAAACCGTTTGAAAACCTTTTTCCATTTCCGAATCTGAATCCGCAATCTCATCAGGATCCTGAATCCAAACCCAGAACTCATATCCACCTCCTTTCCAGATTCGAGTTCGCAACCATCATTCCGTAAGTTAGCATTCGGAATGACCATTCTGAACCTAAACCCGGAACGCATATTCAAGTCTCAAATCGAATCCCGAATCGTCATCCGGAAATCCGATTCGACATCCCGAAATCACGTTTCTCCAAAACCACTTTTTTGAACTGGGCTTCAAGCCCGAAAACACTTTTCAAAATCCTTTGACTTTCTTTGAAATCAAATCGTATTTCAAATCCCGAAATCAATTCATTAAAACCAGGTTCAAATCACAATATCCATCAAATCTCATAAAACGTGAAATATCGTCCTTTCCTAGAAAAACGTGCACAAACCGTAAACCATCACAATCATAAATCAAATCATAGTAGCAAGTATAGAAAACATATAAAAACATATATGCATGCATCAAGAGTTATAAAGCAAAGTCAACTCACTGACTATTCCGACGTCGCTTCGATACGCGCGCACTTACGCCGTCCCCGGCCATTCCGCTAGCCTCGGCTTTCCCGAACCTGTCCAAAGCCCATAACGAGGTTACTAACTACTTCACAAAAGTCCTACTCAAATCCCATATTTTTCCCGAACTTCTAAGCGTACTTTAAACGGGACCTTAGACCTTCGATCCCGCAGAACTAACCCAAAACAAAGTCCGATAGTCCCGAAACCTATCTCAATAGATTCGTTACAACGATTAGACTGAAAACCTAGTTGGAAACTTCCCCGGAAAACGCCCCACGCACCCCCACGCGCAGTCCAAAGTGGCTGCGCGTGGGCCTCACGCGCCTGCACACAGTCACTGTTTATCTTCTTCCTCGAGACTGCTACTGTTCTGGACCGGTGTGGCTGGTTCTCCGCCATCCGCCGTCCGTTTTCATCCTTTTTTCCACCATTCTCTTCGTCCTACTCTAAGCAGCTCAACTCAATAATCAAAACACGACATTACTGCCTCTAACCCGTCGTCCCAAACTCGAACTCGTAACCAAACAAAACCCCTGTTTCAGTTCCCGGCCACCCGTGAAATCCCCCGTCACAGCTTCGACTTCTACAGGTTACTAGGGACCTACTGAACTCAATAGAACCTACTGAACACGTCGACTCAGCCCCTAACTTCACGACTTTAACTTTGAAATTTACGAAAAAACAGAGCATACGAAGGGAACTAAGGAATTACCTGCGTCCTGCTCTCCACCGTGAGCTCCGCCGTGTCCACTGGGTCCCTAAAGCTCCTATATGGTCACTGAACACGACCAGCAGCCACGAGTAAACAAAGCACGGCAGCAGCACCACCACCACCAAACTCCCTCGACACCTCTCTGGTTTCCTGAGAACTCACTCCTCACACCCACAAGTTTTCCTCCCACAATCTTCCTCACAACTCACTCTCTGTTTTGCCTCTTCAAACAAACACGATACACACACATATAATTGCACCGTGCACAAGCCTAGAACCCACTACACACACCCGACGTGTCCACAATCCCATGGTCCCATCTCAAAATATCCAATCACACACTGCACACTTGTCCTCATCTCATTCGCACAAATCCCAAGGCACCAAAAAGACCAAAATACCCCTGGGAGTCAAAATTACCATTTTGCCCTTCAACTACCTAGACCCATAACTTTACCGTCTGACGTCCGATGACAGCGTGCCGCCTGTCGTTGAACTCAGGACGACGAGATCTACCTAATGGTCCTCGATCTACGTGTAAAAACTCTGTCGTGTGAAAAGTCAACTTTTCCCCTTCGTTTACCCAAATTACGGTAATGCCCTCAACCTTCCAAACATCATAACTTCCTCCTCGGATGTCGGAATCGGGCATACCACCTGTCTATCTACTCGTGATGTCCCGAAATACGTCATAGTCATCGACCAATGCCCAATTGACCGCCCGAGCTCAAATTCAACATTTTGCCAAAATCAAGGGCAAAATCGTCATTCTGCGCCTGATGTCGAAAGTAACCAACTAACCACCGATTAACTCAGTTAATCCGTCGCTAATGACTTCGCTAATCCCGACTCCCAGGACGGTTTGTTACATTAAATTTGGAATGTTGGTTCGGGTGTAAGACGGGAGCAGGGCACGTCCCCTTGTGGTCTCCGGGGGATCGGGGCGGGTCCTGTCACGGAGGAACACTCAAGGGATCATGAGTAGTTATTTTGACCTTCATGCATAAATTTCAAGGATGAAATTTCCTTTGGAGGAAAGATGGTAATGATTCGGACTAAAAATTAGGGTTATTATTGGGAATTTCTTTAAAAATGGCAATTTTGCCTTTTTCGGAGGGGCCCTGTTAGTAAACTTTTCCTTGGGGATACTTTTGGATGTTTTTCTTTGACCATTGCATAGGTCTTAGGTTCATAATTTGTAGATAGGAAACACGTGCAAATCGAAATCCGTCGCCAAAGGTTATGGGTCTGAAACAGTAAGGATGTAAAGGTAATTTTAAAAAATCCTAGGGTATAATTGGGGTGGGGTATTTCTCTCCTCACATGGTTGGTTAGTTTTGGGGCACTATCTAGCTCTTCGCAGTGCGATCAAACTGTACATTCTCACCACCATGGAACCATGTTCCTGGTATTTCTACTGGAGTCGAGGGCAGGGGTGGCTTCCTTTTTGTCGTGAGAGTATTTTAGCCATGTTTTCGAGGTTGTATGGTGGTTATAGGTAACAGCTCGATGACGGGATGGTGGTTGGAGGTTCGCAGCCATTTTTTCGGCATTCTAAGTACGTTTTTCAACTTTCGAGCCCAGATTTGAACTCCTGACGAGGAGTAGATGAAGATCCATGGGCAGATCGTGAAAAATGGTGGAGATTTGAAGTTTTAGGAAAACTTTCTTTCTCCGGCCATCAATGGTAGATTCTGGTTGGTCTTCAACAAACCAGACAGCAGTACCGGCGTCGACGATACTCGCATCTCAATTAGACCAATATCTTTTACAATCACGAAATACAAGTAAATATCTTCTAAATCAGACCAATATCAGTCATTGAAATCATTATGAAAAATATAAAGACATAGATAGCAATAATCTAACACAACCAATCAAACCACGATACTTCCATCTCAATCATCATAATCAAATCGCACTACTAGTAAGCAAACCACGCAAGAAAACAGAGAGCTAAAATGAAGGCACATATTATATACCAAGTCTTTCTTTCTGAGCTCTACATGTCCGAGTAAAGACTCAGGAAAGTAGAGCCGAGCTCTGGGCATCTGATTCCTAATTCAATCACCAGTCTCGAAAAAATGGAGTCGTGCTCAGAACATCTGACAACTAATAAACTATTCAAGGATGGTTACCCCCAAACAAACAATTTGAAAAATCAAGAACATTCATTTAACTCATATCGTTGACTTAAACAAGGTCAAAATACTTGTAAAACCGAAGCCTAGGTCCAAAAAAACATTGCACGAAATATTAGAAAATACGTGTTCAAAAATCTGTCGATAATTCCAAAACAAATCATCAAATAATTATTTCAAAATCATAATCGAACCAACAAAACATAAATCATATAATAAAGAAATTAAAATATTAAAATATGCATGCATAATAATTTGTTTAAAATCAAAGTCCACTCATAGTCTTTGCTCGTAGTTTATTCTCAAACGGAACATCCTTCTCCAGCTCCAGGGGCTGCCTCGCCTGTAAAAAAATCATAATCTCACTTTACAAAAGTCCTTTATCACCTCACAACACAATCTCTAATTTCTAGGATTTAAAAAAGAATTTTTAAAGCCTAAATATACGCTTTGGAAACCTAAAACTACCCCCAAGATAGTGTTCGATTGACTCAAAAATTGTGCCAAAATGTCCATAACATTGAAAGCATTGAAAAAGGTTTTGACTGTATCTTCATACATTGTGGCATGCGCCCCCATGCACCACAAGTAGCTCGTTGAGCGTGGGCGTCACGCACCCTGCCCAGTCACCCATGCCCTAGCACCGGGTTGACCCATGGGCCAACGCACATGACCAGACTTGGGCGGCCGTCCATCCTTATCTAATATGACCTAGAATAACCTCTATGACCTCAAAACCCAGCAAACATACTTCCAAAACTCAACCAAAACCTTCTGACTTTGGCTGATCATTTCCTACTATTTTCATACCTTACCGCATGCCAAACTCCTAGTTCTCAGGTGTTCTAGAAACCTAGGAGCTCAAGGAAGCTAGTAGGAATTGTGGTTTGAAGTTTTGATACCTCAAAATGGCAAGGGTTCACGGGCGAGACTTTTTTGATTTTTCGGTACTGCCGATTCCTTTTACTCCTTCATTCCTTTATCTATTTTTCTCTCCTTTTCTCTTCTCCCTCTCTCTCTTTCTGGTTTTGTGTCCTATCTTCTGTTGTGGGTTATTGGGTACGATGGTTTCTCAAAGAAAAAACTCACAAACTCACCCAAAACACAATAATACACAATATTGAAACACGCATAATGCCTAAGTCGATGCATCTAAGGTTGATAGTGAGGAGCTGGAAAAGTTGGGAAACTTGTCACCATCCTACAAAATCAACCAAATATCTTGCTTTCAAAATTTCCAAAATACCCCTTAGGTCAAAATTTCTAAATTACCCTTGATAAGTCCATACTCGTAGCAAGCTTATTCGGACTTTGATTCCGAAATGCTGTCTTGCTATGGATTCAGGACTTCGAGACTTACATAACAGAATTCATGAAAGGTCCAAATATTAGTCCAAGTAAAAAGTCAATTTTGAGACCATTAAAGGTAAAATTGTCAATTTACAAGAAAATTTCTGTAATTACATTTTTCGATTTTTCAGGCCATTATAACCTACCCCTCGTTACAGAACTTCGTCCTTGAAATTCAAACAAACAAATGTTGATATTGTACTGGCATCAATGCCTCGGGCTCCCACATGGCCTTTCGGACGCAACACCTCATCCTTTCGATCCAAAATCTCATCCTTTCAAACAAACATGATTCCTCCACAAGACTTTCACAAGGGGAATAGTTTTTTGACGTAACACCTCATAATTCCAATCCAAAATCTATATAGGTTGCTCCTTAAAACTCAAATCCTCTTGGAGCTTTATAGGTTGTTGTTCCAACATATGTGACTCATTGTGTAGGTACTTCCTAAGCGTTGAAACATGAAACACATCATGAACTCGTGAGTGTTCTAGGGGTAATGCCAATCTATGGGCTACTGGGACTATCCTCTCAATAATTTTATATGGCCCAATATAAAGGGGGCTCAACTTCCCGCGTCTACCGAACTGCAAAATACCTTCATAAGGAGACAATTTCAAGAAGACCCGATCACCCACCTCAAACTCGAGGTCTCTAGTCCGACGGTTGGCATAACTTTTATGATGGTATTGAGCAGCTTTTAGTCTTTCTATGATGATTATGATATTTTCTTCTGTTATGTCCATAACCTCAGGTGTCAGCAGCTTCCTCTCACCTAACTCGGTCTAACAGAGGGGTGTCCTGCATTGTCGCCTATACAGTGCCTCGTATGGAGCCATTCTGATGCTAAAGTGATAACTATTATTATAAGGAAACTCCATCGGTGTGAGGTAAGTATCCCAATTTTTGTGGAACTTTAATACACAAGCCTTCATTATGTCCTCTAGATCTGAATGGTCCTCACAAATCGACCATCCATCTAAGTGTAAAAAGTAGTGCTAAAACGCAACTTTGTTCTGAAAGATCTTTGCAAACTCTGTTAGATTCTCGAAGTAAACCTCGGATCTAGGTCAAACACGATTGACTCCGAGGTCCCTTGTAGTCTAATAATCTCATAATGAATAATTTATCATAGTGTTCCACGTGGAAAACATCTCTTAGCGGTAAGAAATAAGCTGACTTGGTAAGTCTATCCATGATCACCTAGACCCCATCATAATCTTTCTGGGCCCTTAGAAGTTTAAACACAAAGTCTATCGTCAAGTGATCCCACTTATATTCACGATTCAGAAGCAAGTGTAAGGTTTCGTGGGTCTCTATCTCTCAACGTTAAAAACATTTACTCATAAACTCTGTTATCTCTCCTTTCACACTAGCCCACCAATAATGTTCCCTAAGAGTACGACACAACTTGGTTCCTCTAGGATGCATCACATAAGCTGAGCTGTGGGTCTCTTCGAGAATCTCCTTTTTCAGTCCTTCATCTTCAAGTACACATAACTGACCCTCTTTCCGTAAAGCTCCATCATCACTAAGTGTATAATCTTACTTGTCTCCTACCTTCACTTCCATCCTAATAGTACACAAGGTAGGATCCTAGAACTGAGCTTCAATAATCTGATCAATGTGGACATGCCTCACATGAAAACTGGTTAGGGTGCTCCTTGTTCATCAATCCTAAGCCTAACTCCCGTCCTCCGGAGTTCTAGAATGAGTGGTAAGTACACTATCAGTATATAAGCTATAGAACCCGTAAACTTCCTACTTAAGGCATCGGCCACCACATTGGCTTTCCATGGACGATACTTAATAGTGCAATTATAGTCCTTAATAAATTCCAACCACCTTCGCTGTCTTAGGTTTAGATCTTTCTGGGTGATGAAATTGTAACGACCCGTCCCGTAAACCGGGATTAGATTAGTGGTTAATGACAGATTAGTGAGGTTAAGTAGTAATTAGTTGGACGATTTCGGATGGACGATGTGGAATGACGATTTTGCCCCTAGAATGGGCAAATTGTTGACTTTTAGTTCGGGTGGTCAAATTGAATTTGACCGATGACCGTGACGTAGTTCGGGACGTCACGAGTCTGTATCCAGGTGGCACGTCCGATTCCGACATATTAGGAGGAAGTTGTGACGTTCGGAAGTTCGAGGACATTTTCGTAATTTGGTTAAAAAGAGGGACTTTGTTGACTTTTTGTTTGACCATTAGTTTTCACGCGACTCGAGGACCGTTAGATAGGTCTCGATGTCCTGAGTACAACGATAGGTGGCACACCATCATCGGACATCGGACGGATAAGATATGGGTCTAGAAAGTGAACGGCAAAATGGTAATTTGGACACCTGTCAGAAATACTTCAGACAGTCCCTCGGGGCTGTACTTACCAGTTAAACCTAGTGGGTTGTCGTGCTACTCAGTTGTGGTTTGGCGCAACTAAGGTCATGGGCGACCTAGTAGACGACATTGGTTTAGTGGAGTACGAATGGTTAGAGTTTGGTTGCACAAGGTATCAAGGTTGGTACTTGTCGATGGAATCCCGGAGCGGGGATACGGAGTGGTTGGTACGAGCGGTTGATTCCGTTGGATGCGGAGTTTGTATATCGTGATTCCTGGTAGTTAGGTCTGCACGAGGTTGTGGCAGACGCTACTATCGATAGACGTAGTCGAATTTTATCTGGTCGAGTAGACTCAGGTTGTCGTGACGATTGTGACGATGGGATTGTCAGTCGTGACGATGGTACGAGGTGCGTGAGTAACCTATATGTACGAGCAGTGATTCTGGATTCGACTCGGTTACGGCTGAGTGCAATCGCAGAATGAGACGGGGACGTTCAGGGGACGTTTTCTCTTCTCATATGAGTTGTCAGGGTAACTGTACCCAGAGGTGTTGGGTACGAAGGAGGCAGAGTTTCTCCTATTCGAGCAAAGGTACGGGATCATCGTTCGGTATGAGCGGAGATCTAGGGTTGTCCGTTTGCACACGGGGTGCTAATACTGATACTGATGTCTGTGTGCCGATGCTGATACTGACACTAGTGTTGGTGATGGTGACGACGATGAGTCACGAGTCGGGATGTGACCCCATCGAGATACATATATGTTCGGTATCTGTGGTTCGGGAGTGAATCACGGATAGTGACGGACTGGATAGGATCCAGCGGTAGTTGAGGAGTGAGGATCGAGTATTATCATGACGGATTAGTGACCGGTTGGTCAGACTCGTTCTGTCGCGGGGACTAGCGACCAGTTGGTCAGTGTTGGCCAGAGTTGGTCAGAATTGGTTAGATATGGTGGGTTGCAGAGATTTGACTGCAGATCACAGCAGGGGTCTGTTGTGACTTTTCAGTAGAGTGGTACATCAGATTAGGATGAATTGACATCCTTTTGGATGTACATATACGGTCGCAAATGGGCATGTGTCCATAACCAGTCTAACGGGGACACGTGGTTGATGTCCGGGTATGTTGTTTCCAATTTTGTTGGAACTTCGGAATCACAAAAGGTTGCGATTGAGGTGACGAATCGAATGCGGATTTTCCGCATTAGTATTGGATATTTCGAAGTCGTTTTGGGTGACTTCTCAGATTCTACCATGGTTGATGATGGCAGATGATGTTGATGGTGTAGATATTGTTGGTTGCCACTAGTACGCCGATCGTGTATTAGTTGGTGGACCCAGGATTTGTTTTGGGTCATCATGAGGAGTTGAGTATATCGAAGTTAGGTGACTGAGATTTCTCATTTTCTGCTTGGTGACAGACGATGTTGGTTTACGTGACGTGGTGAGTGCAACGGGGTTTTGGTTGCATTCACGTAGGATGAATTTTGATGTCATAGTCTTGTATCAGACAAGGATCGATACGAGGTAATCAGTGAGAACCCACAGTCTCGGCGTGTCTCGTCGTTGACTAATCTATTTAGATGTGGGAAATGGTTGAGGACTTTGGACGTCGTGACGATCGGGGATCGTGACGTCTATGATCGGTTGACGTAGTGATGGATCTGGATCGTGGTCTTGATGATCCAGATAGGTGGAGAGTTTATCGCTCATACTTGGATGTTTGAGTGGGGCATGATGGGACTGAACTTCTTTTCGAGGTAAATCCCATATGGCTTACTACTCGCCTGAGTAGTTGTCCGATGAGTAGTTTTCCGACGTGGTCGGATATGGTCAGTCTTAGAGATGTGTCGATATTGGGATTGGCGTCCCTATGAAGTCAATTGATGGTAATGTGGTAATCGGTGGAGCAGGTATCCGATAGGTTCGGATATAGTGCGTCTCGGTAGACGAGAACGATATTTCGGGTTTTGGAATCAGATTTCTGGATGACGATTCAGGATTTGATTTTGGAACTTGAAAGAGGATTTCTGTATTTGGGTTTTGGAATCGGATTCTGGGTGACGATTCAGGATATGATTCTAGAGCTTGACTGTAGATTTTCTTTTATGGATTTGGGTTCGGAATGGTCATTCCTAATACTAGTCTACGGAATGATGATTTCGGATTTGAATTTGGACATGATTATGGATATGATTTCTGGATTTGGATTCGGGATTTCTTACGAAATTGCGGATTCGGATTTGGAATTGGAAATAGATGTTGGGTCGGAGTTTCGATTTATCTAATACTGGATTGGACAAATGGACTCTATAGTAGAAACGTGATTGGCTATGACCTAGGTGGTTGTAGTCTGATTGATTGTAACAACCCGTCCCGAGAGTCGGGATTAGTAGCGTGATTAAGGTGGGATTAGCGAGGCTAATCGGTGGTTAGTTGGTCCCGATAGGTCCGTAAGTGTAGAATGACGATTTTGCCCCTGGTTCGGGCAAAATGTTGACTTTAGTTCGGGTGGTCAAATGGGTGTTGACCAGTGACCAGGACGTAGTTTAGGACGTCACGAATCCATAGGCAGGTGGCACGCCTGATTCCGACATCCGAGGAGGAAGTTATGAAGTTCGGAAGGTTGAGGGCATAACCGTAATTTGGTTAAAAGAAGGGGAAACGTTGACTTTTTGTAGAATTGGGTTTTGGTACGTTGACCTAGGTTGGGTAGATAGATCTCGTCGTCCTGAGTCCGATGACAGGCGGCATGTATTCATCGGACTTATGGTGAGTAAAATACGGGTCTAGAACGTTGATGGCATAATCGTAATTTTGGAGTTAAAGAGGGGCATGTTGGTCTTTTGACTGTTTGGGCATGGTGCAACCAGATTTGGACAAGTGTCCAAAGCAGAAGGAGATTTTTAAGAGAGAGGAGAGGATTGTGACGCGTGGTGGGTGTGTAGTGGTTTCTACACAAATGTGCACGGGTATTTTAAAAATGTGCAGCCGTGTTCTTCGAAGAGGAAAAAAAAACAGAGAGTGAGGCTGAGGGGTGAAATCGATCGACGGCCGGGCAAGTGTGAGCTTGTGAGTAGGGGAGTGTGATCAGAGGGAGGTTCATAGTGCAGGGTGGTGTTGAGGAGATTGGGAGATGCAGTGCTCATGTGTGTGTGAAGTGAGAACTCACGGGGGAAAACCAGAGAAACAGAGAGGAGTTGGGGTGGAGGTGCGGTGGTGCGGTCGTGTAATTAATCAAGGGAAGCGGCAGGTGGTGCGCGGAGGACGGAGGAGGTGTGTGGATACCTAGGGACGCGGCGGAGTCCACGGCGGTGAGCGGCAGGAGAGGTAATTTCCAATTCCTCTGTTTTTCTGTTTTGTTTCAATTTGAAAGTCGTGAGTTTTAAGTACGAGTCGGGGTTTTTGGTGAGTTGTGTGAGACTTAGTGGGGTCCTAGAAGTGTTCTGGTGTCGCCACCGTGACAGGGGAGGACCTGGGTGGCCGGAGTGTGGAACAGGGGGTTACGGGCCGTCTGGTTTCGAGCTTGAGTCGATAAGTATGGGGCCGTGTTGAGGTGATTGAAGGATGGGGATGGATAGAGTAGGTCTGGACGTTGAGAATGGTGAGGAAAGGGAGGAGAACGGTGGCCGGACGGCGGAGAAGGATTCTCGCCGGTTCAGCCTGCGACGGCCGGTTCAGCACAGGTTGAAGATGGCACTGTAGCTGGCGCGTGAGGCCCACGCGCAGCCACTTTGGGCGGCGCGTGGGGGCGCGTGCAGCGGTTTCCGGTGAAGCGTCCAACTACGTTTTTGTTCTAAATGTTATAACGAATCCAATGGATTAAGTTTCGGGTTCTTCGGACGTCGTTTCGGGATAGTTCTGCGGGGTTGAAGGTCTAGGGTCCCGTTTTAAGTACGTTAGAAATTCGGGAAAGTTATGGGGTTTTAGTATGAGTAGCGTGAAGTAGTTAGTAACCTCGTTATGGAATTTGGACAGGTTTGGGAAAGCCGAGGATAGCAAACTGGCCGGGGACGGCGTAAGTGCGCGCGTATCGAGGCGACGCTGAAATGGTCTGTGAGTGGACTTTGCTTTCTAACTCTTGATGCATGCATATATGTTTTTATATGATTTCTATACTAGCTTCTATGATTTGATTTATAGTTGTGATGGTTTGTGGTTTGTGCACGTTTTTCGAGGAAAATGACGGTTTTCACGTTTTACGAGGTTTTGATAACTATTGTAATTTGAACCTGGTTTTAATGGTTGATTTCGGGATTTGAAATACGGTTGGATTTCAAGGAAAGTAAAAGGATTTTGAAAAGTATTTTCAGGCCTGAGGCCCAGTTCAAAGGTGTTTTCAGAAATGAGATCTCGGGTTTCGGAATCGAAATTCCGGGTGACGATTCGGAATTCGATTCGGGACTTGAAGCGGATTTCGGGTTTGGGTTCAGAATGGTTATTCCGGATGCTAGCTTACGGAATGATGGTTGCGGACTCGGACCGAAAAATGAGAAGGAAATGAGTTCTGGGTCTGGATTCGGAATGACGGTTATAGATGCCGGAAGGGCATCAGACCAGTGGTTTCAGATTCGGGTTTGGATATGGAAATGGAAAATGATTTTAAACGGTGTTGGATTGGATTTACTGGATCTGGATATTGGGTTTAAAGACCCGGATATATGTGACGGGGGACCGGCCGGATTGGGTTTAAAGACCCGGATTGAGTTTAAAGACTTGGGAGTTTAAAGACTCGGATATATTGATATTCCCCCGTAGGCCTTGAGTTTAAAGACTCGGGAGTTTAAAGACTCGGATATGATTAAGGCCTGGATTGAGTTTAAAGACTCGGGAGTTTAAAGACTCGGATAGATCCAGCAGGTTCGATGAATGAGAATGTGGTTTTAAATGTGTTTTGGGTTTTCACTGAGACTTGATGGGGATGTTTTGGGCAGTAGCCCGGATGAATGGTTTTCATTGGTTATAATGCCTTCCGGTGATATTGGGGCTAAGGCCCGGGTTTTGGAAAAAGGAAAAATGTGCTTTGGTTTTCGTACATGGTTTTATGATATGAAATTGATATGCATGCATTGGTTTTCAAAACGGAGGGTATAAATGTATGTGTTTTCTGATAACTGTTTTGAACTTGACTTTTATTTTTGTCCACTCACAGTCTTTTCGTGTTTTCGATACCCTCCAGGTTGCTGTAGTGCGGGCTGTCGGTTGAGAGAGATGGAGACATCACATGCCAAATCCACAGTAGGCTCTGCGCACTCTGGGAAGTTTGAGGTTGTTGAGGTGGCTGGTCTGGAACTCCCTTGTCCGACTTACGTGTCACACGGAGGTTAGGCGGTTGTTTAGCCCTTGTGTCATGCGTACGTTAGACGGGAGCGGGGTTTAGCCCTTAATCCCGGGGGATTAGGGGTGGGCCCTGACAATTGGTATCAGAGCGAGGTTTTGAGGGTTCTGCGTGAGGTTTGGTTTCCAGCGTCGTTGGTTCGGCGACTGGGGTGTTGTGGAACTACTGTGGATGTGAGGTCTCGATGTGGAACAGCCCGTCAGCAACCTGGATACGATAGTGATAGTCTGTTCGAGGTGGTTAGATAGCAATGTGTGAGGGTGCTAGTCGCTCGGTACGCGATTCGAGGTAAGACGTACGTCGGTTTAAGACCGGAACTTTGGTGTGTTGGCACGGGTAGAAGTAACCTGGAAGTAGCCAGTGAGCTACGGATGGGTAGGCTGGTCGGCCTGAGGGGCCCGAGAGTAGTTCGAAGAGTTAGAGCGATACGGGGCCAAGGAGGCCGATTGGGTTTGAGGTACCCTATGGACTTATTGGATCGTAGTCCTTGTGGTTTGGGCCGCCTTATGGCCGGATTGGCAAGGGCGCTGCTAGGTGCAGCTGCGGTCTTGATTATCTAGTCAGTCTGCTGTTAGTTGATTCGAGTAGAGCAGTTGACGTTCGGTGAACTTAGGCTAGTCTGGACAGGTTTGACCATCGGTGGGATGAAGGTTGGCGGGATGGTTCGGGGACTGTGGTGAATCTGTTGACGGATGACGGAAGGAATTGGAAAGGAGTGACTATAACTGATCGATATGAGGTTCTTGAAGGAGAGAACCCACAAGCTAGAGTTTGCCTTTAGGACTTTGTAGATTTATTCCGATAATGACTGATGTAGTAGCCGAGTTGGTTTGGAAAGGTGGGGTGGTACGTGAGGATGTGCTCTGTGAATTTATTTGGGTACTCCATATGAGGTATTGTAAAATACCTTTGTTCTCTGTTCATAGAGTTTCCCTTGCGTACACCATACAGTTGTTACATAGAGAGGGTTGGCCCTGGTAATAGTAGCTGAAGTTTGTGTGAAATACCCAAGGTGGAGATGATAGACAGGAAACCTAGGAGAAGTTATTGTCGATCTAGTATTGATTACCAGGTAGGAGACCCTAGGTGTTGGGAACTAGCTGTGGAATTTCGGGGACGAAATTCTTTTTAGGGGGGTAGATTGTAACAACCCGTCCTGAGAGTCGGGATTAGTAGCGTGATTAAGGTGGGATTAGCGAGGCTAATCGGTGGTTAGTTGGTCCCGATAGGTCCGTAAGTGTAGAATGACGATTTTGCCTCTAGTTCGGGTAAAATGTTGACTTTAGTTCGGGTGGTCAAATGGGTGTTGACCAGTGACCAGGACGTAGTTTAGGACGTCACGAATCCATAGGCAGGTGGCACGCCTGATTCCGACATCCGAGGAGGAAGTTATGAAGTTCGGAAGGTTGAGGGCATAACCGTAATTTGGTTAATAGAAGGGGAAACGTTGACTTTTTGTAGAATTGGGTTTTGGTACGTTGACCTAGGTTGGGTAGATAGATCTCGTCGTCCTGAGTCCGATGACAGGCGGCATGTATTCATCGGACTTATGATGAGTAAAATACGGGTCTAGAACGTTGATGGCATAATCGTAATTTTGGAGTTAAAGAGGGGCATGTTGGTCTTTTGACTGTTTGGGCATGGTGCAACCAGATTTGGACAAGTGTCCAAAGCAGAAGGAGATTTTTAAGAGAGAGGAGAGGATTGTGACGCGTGGTGGGTGTGTAGTGGTTTCTACACAAATGTGCACGGGTATTTTAAAAATGTGCAGCCGTGTTCTTCGAAGAGGAAAAAAAAACAGAGAGTGAGGCTGAGGGGTGAAATCGATCGACGGCCGGGCAAGTGTGAGCTTGTGAGTAGGGGAGTGTGATCAGAGGGAGGTTCATAGTGCAGGGTGGTGTTGAGGAGATTGGGAGATGCAGTGCTCATGTGTGTGTGAAGTGAGAACTCACGGGGGAAAACCAGAGAAACAGAGAGGAGTTGGGGTGGAGGTGCGGTGGTGCGGTCGTGTAATTAATCAAGGGAAGCGGCAGGTGGTGCGCGGAGGACGGAGGAGGTGTGTGGATACCTAGGGACGCGGCGGAGTCCACGGCGGTGAGCGGCAGGAGAGGTAATTTCCAATTCCTCTGTTTTTCTGTTTTGTTTCAATTTGAAAGTCGTGAGTTTTAAGTACGAGTCGGGGTTTTTGGTGAGTTGTGTGAGACTTAGTGGGGTCCTAGAAGTGTTCTGGTGTCGCCACCGTGACAGGGGAGGACCTGGGTGGCCGGAGTGTGGAACAGGGGGTTACGGGCCGTCTGGTTTCGAGCTTGAGTCGATAAGTATGGGGCCGTGTTGAGGTGATTGAAGGATGGGGATGGATAGAGTAGGTCTGGACGTTGAGAATGGTGAGGAAAGGGAGGAGAACGGTGGCCGGACGGCGGAGAAGGATTCTCGCCGGTTCAGCCTGCGACGGCCGGTTCAGCACAGGTTGAAGATGGCACTGTAGCTGGCGCGTGAGGCCCACGCGCAGCCACTTTGGGCGGCGCGTGGGGGCGCGTGCAGCGGTTTCCGGTGAAGCGTCCAACTACGTTTTTGTTCTAAATGTTATAACGAATCCAATGGATTAAGTTTCGGGTTCTTCGGACGTCGTTTCGGGATAGTTCTGCGGGGTTGAAGGTCTAGGGTCCCGTTTTAAGTACGTTAGAAATTCGGGAAAGTTATGGGGTTTTAGTATGAGTAGCGTGAAGTAGTTAGTAACCTCGTTATGGAATTTGGACAGGTTTGGGAAAGCCGAGGATAGCAAACTGGCCGGGGACGGCGTAAGTGCGCGCGTATCGAGGCGACGCTGAAATGGTCTGTGAGTGGACTTTGCTTTCTAACTCTTGATGCATGCATATATGTTTTTATATGATTTCTATACTAGCTTCTATGATTTGATTTATAGTTGTGATGGTTTGTGGTTTGTGCACGTTTTTCGAGGAAAATGACGGTTTTCACGTTTTACGAGGTTTTGATAACTATTGTAATTTGAACCTGGTTTTAATGGTTGATTTCGGGATTTGAAATACGGTTGGATTTCAAGGAAAGTAAAAGGATTTTGAAAAGTATTTTCAGGCCTGAGGCCCAGTTCAAAGGTGTTTTCAGAAATGAGATCTCGGGTTTCGGAATCGAAATTCCGGGTGACGATTCGGAATTCGATTCGGGACTTGAAGCGGATTTCGGGTTTGGGTTCAGAATGGTTATTCCGGATGCTAGCTTACGGAATGATGGTTGCGGACTCGGACCGAAAAATGAGAAGGAAATGAGTTCTGGGTCTGGATTCGGAATGACGGTTATAGATGCCGGAAGGGCATCAGACCAGTGGTTTCAGATTCGGGTTTGGATATGGAAATGGAAAATGATTTTAAACGGTGTTGGATTGGATTTGCTGGATCTGGATATTGGGTTTAAAGACCCGGATATATGTGACGGGGGACCGGCCGGATTGGGTTTAAAGACCCGGATTGAGTTTAAAGACTCGGGAGTTTAAAGACTCGGATATATTGATATTCCCCCGTAGGCCTTGAGTTTAAAGACTCGGGAGTTTAAAGACTCGGATATGATTAAGGCCTGGATTGAGTTTAAAGACTCGGGAGTTTAAAGACTCGGATAGATCCAGCAGGTTCGATGAATGAGAATGTGGTTTTAAATGTGTTTTGGGTTTTCACTGAGACTTGATGGTGATGTTTTGGGCAGTAGCCCGGATGAATGGTTTTCATTGGTTATAATGCCTTCCGGTGATATTGGGGCTAAGGCCCGGGTTTTGGAAAAAGGAAAAATGTGCTTTGGTTTTCGTACATGGTTTTATGATATGAAATTGATATGCATGCATTGGTTTTCAAAACGGAGGGTATAAATGTATGTGTTTTCTGATAACTGTTTTGAACTTGACTTTTATTTTTGTCCACTCACAGTCTTTTCGTGTTTTCGATACCCTCCAGGTTGCTGTAGTGCGGGCTGTCGGTTGAGAGAGATGGAGACATCACATGCCAAATCCACAGTAGGCTCTGCGCACTCTGGGAAGTTTGAGGTTGTTGAGGTGGCTGGTCTGGAACTCCCTTGTCCGACTTACGTGTCACACGGAGGTTAGGCGGTTGTTTAGCCCTTGTGTCATGCGTACGTTAGACGGGAGCGGGGTTTAGCCCTTAATCCCGGGGGATTAGGGGTGGGCCCTGACATTGATGGGTAGGGGTGGGCCTAGTGACGGTATATAGGTTATACCGGTAGTACATTGGTGAGCGTGTTGGTAGTTGGCTTAGTTTCGATATCATGGGATTAGTTGAGGTCGTGAATTGGACATTGGATCCTGTGCATTGGGTCATGGTATGTCTGATGGGTCTAGTTACACACAGGTCGAGTGCTTTGTGGGTAAGTGTTTACCCATGGTTGAGTGAATTGTTGGTTAGTGTAACCACGAGTGAGTATAGTGACAGTTTTCGATTGACGACTGTCAAGCGGTGATAGTTTGTAGGAGGTGTCAGCGTGAATCGCGGTGTGAGGTCTGATGACTCCCAGTGGGAGTAGACGACAGGATAGTTAGTGATTGAGAAAGGAATCGTCTAGTTGTTGGTGTCAACGAAATGTTAGATTTGACAAGTGGTGTCAATTCAGGACGTATGACCACTGTCATTCGACGTGGTCGAGGGTAGTCGATGTAACGAGAGTGTTAGTGGTACGTCTGGTAGCAGACGAAGTTTATGTTGACTAGTGGGTGTACGAGTGTTCACGTGTTGTGAGATCGAATCATTTCCACGAGGTGGTTGTGGAATCAGTATGGTTGGAGTTTCGAGAACAGAACTAAATTAAGGAGGGAAGCACGGTTAGATTAGGTCGGTTGGAATTTCGGGGACAAAATTAATAAAGGAGGGAAGGTTGTAACGACCCGTCCCAAATTCCATGATTAGATTAGTGACTAATCACGATTAGTGAGGCAAATCCGTGATTAGTAGAGCGAAATCGGACGAACGATGCGAAATGACCGTTTTGCCCCTAGTGGTGGCAAAACGTTGACTTTTTAATCGGGCGGTCGAATGGACTTTGACCGATGACCGTGACGTAGTTCGTGACGTCACGAGTTCAAAGACAGGTGGCACGTTCAATTCCGACGTTCGTAGAAGAAGTTATGACGTTCGGAAGCCCAAGGGCATTTGGTAATTTGGGTGAATAGGAGGTCAAAAGTTGACTTTTTGATCGAGAGGTCTGATGGCCGAGGGCCAAAGACCGTTACGTAGATAAGGACGATACGAATCCGTAGACGGGCGGCACGTCGAATTCGGACATTCGACGGCGAAGTTACGGTTCACGGAAGTTCGCAGTTACTATTCACGATGGCACATTTTACGAGACAAAAAGTGCAGTTTTGTCTCTAGTGGGCCCAGATATTTAATGGAGGCCCAATGGATGAGTGACACTTGTCACCCATCCACTGGCCAACCTCACCCACTCATGCACCAAACCCATTCACCGTGCATCCATTTTCCATTTTTTTTCCTCCAACCCTTTCACCCGATCTCAGGAGACCCCAAACCCATGACAATCTTCAACCCTTGACCCCAGATGCTTACTGGAGAGACTAGAGAGTGATGAGATGATGGTGGAGGACGGTGGCCGGCCAGGTGACGCCACCGAGCACGGCCGAAGCCACGAACCCGTGCGGGTGCACGGTAAGGCTCAAATTCCCTTTTTAATTGATTTTGATGTTATAGGCTATATTGGATGTTTAGGATAGGATTAGTGGGTTTCTAGGATGATTCTTGGACGGGTTGGAGGCTGGTTCACGGCGGAGGAGGCCGTGGGAACGGCTGGGAAAAACAGGGCCGGGAGCTCCATGTTGGAACCATAGGTTTCGGTGGGTTTTCGATAGTTTTGTTAATTGGGATTGATAGAAAACATTAAAATAGGAATTTAGGAATTGGAATGGAGGAAAACGGACGAAAAATGAAGAGTGTAGGGGCCTGGACCAGTCACGCCGGTCCAGTTAGACCGGAATTGCAGAGAAAACCGGACCGGCCCGGTCGGACCGGTTCGATCGCTGGGAACGACGCACTGCTAACCGGCGCGTGAGCCCACGCGCAGGGGCCTTTGGGCGGCGCGTGGCAGCGCGTGGTGGGGTTTCTGGGGATGTGTTCAACATACGAAATTATCTATTCGATGTAACGAACATTTTGGGACTGGTTTCGTGTCAATCGGACACCGTCTCGATATGTTTCGGGGCATCGGAAGGTTTAGGTTCGGGATTAAAAATAGTTAAAAATACGGAAAAATTACGGGGCTTTAGTGAGGGGTTATATAAGTAGTTAGTAACCCTCTAAATTAATTTGGACAGGTTTGGAAGTCCCGGTGACAGTGATCGGCTCGGGGAGCCGTATGGCACGCGTATCGAGACGCGGCTTCGGACGGTCTGTGAGTGGACCTTGTTTTCTAAATTGGTGCATGCATAAATGTTTATTATATGTTTTAAATACTTGTTTGTGTTGCCATGAGTGCATTTGGATGTGTGGTTACGTATAGGCACATATTTCGAGGTTTCGGCCCTATACGGTGCCTTTACGGGGCTGTATGTCTTTATTGGTCTAAATGAAATGGTTTTGGATTTCCAAATGGATTATGAATATGATTTTATGATGTTGATTTGGATGCTTGTGATTTATATGGTTTCACGTATTTCGAGGCGATTTACGTGTTTGCACGTAAATCGAGGTTTTCCGGTTTTACACTGATTTTCCATACTTATGGTTTTGGATATGATTTCATGAAATGGTTTTGGATTTGAAAGGTAAATTCGGGTTCGAGACCCATTTGATTTACGGAATCGGGCCGGAGGCCCAGTTGGTTTACGATTCGGACCGGAGGTCCAGTTTCTATGTGGATTCGGGCCTAGCGCCCAACTATGTATTACAAATGATTTTTATGGGTCATGACGGTTTATGGGAACCGGCATGAACCCTTGAAATGGTTTTTACGGGTCATGACGGTTTATGGGAACCGGCATGAACCCATGAAAGGTTTTATGGTTCATGACGGCTTATGGGGGCCGGGCATGAATCCTGGAAAGGTTTAAAGAATGATTTCAAAAAGTTTTTCATATGCCATCCTTTATATATGATTGTCTCCTCCGGGGAGGGTCGTTGGCCTGGGTGGACCCCGGAGTAGTCACGGAGCACTGACTGAGTGGAGTCGCCCCCCAGTTGGGTTCCTTACTCTCAGGATGGGCATAGTTTGTTACCTCCAGGGAGGGTCACTGATCTACGGACATTGACCTGGGTGGACCTTGGAGAGACTTGGGTTTGAGACCCCGGTTAGCACACGCGTAGCTTTATTTTACCGTGACAGGTTCTGGATATGAATATATTGGATAAACATGGTTTCAATTGGTTTGGGAAACTGTGTTTTATGATGATAAATTGATTTGGGCTGAGATCCCACATATGTTTACTATGTTCTGGTTTTCTGTAAATTGGTTTTGGGCAGGAGCCCATGTGACTTGTATTTACGGAACTTGGGGTTGTGACCCTATTTATGGATGTTTTAACATATATGATTGGATAAATGGTTTTACTATGCATGCATGCTTTTTTAGTGGAGGGTATAAAGGTCTTTGATGGAAATGTTTTATAAAATCTTTATTTTTGTCCACTCACAGTCTTTCTGTTTTTAATACCCTTCAGGTTGACAGCGGATGTGGACTGTAGCAGAGATCGAGATATCACATGCTTCCTCCGGATCCTGGCGTACTCTGATAGCCCGGGAGGGCAAAGGTCGGAAATATCCCTTGTCTGACACTTCGTGTCAGACGGGAGTAGGGTCATCCCGCACTAATCCCGGAGGGATTGGGATGGGTCCTGTCAGCCACACTAGCGAGCTCGCCTCTACTTTGATAGCAGCATCGGGCAGCTCTCTAAGGGTGGCGAAAGATCCTACTATTGTCAGGACCCACCCCGGTTTCACCCCGAAACCCGAGGTAAATCCCGCTCCCGTCTGACTCCCCGACGCAAAACTCAAGTAAAACTCACTCACATTCTAACCAGTCAAACGCAGGAGTAATTAGACACAATGTCCCGAAGGTAGCATTTACAGAACATAGTACGAACATACAAAGAAAATAAAACCGATAACTACACGCACACGGAAGCCTTTACTCTACACTGGGAACCCTCACGTCACTTCTATGCCTCAGACTCTGCCTCGACGTCAAGACCCCGCGCTAGCTCCACAACCTGGAGGGCAATTAAAACAGAAAATGTGAGTGGACCAGAAAGTACAAAAGTTTAAAAACCATTTTATACGAAAACCGAGTTAAACCCTCCGTCTTGAAACCACATGCATAACCAACAGTTATAAACACATTAATAAAATAATCATTATAAAACATCATAAGAAACAGAAACACTATAAAATACCATAAGAAACCATAACATGAGTATCAGAAACCGTATCAAAACCATAACCACCAAATCATCCTTTTCTCGATCAAACCTGCTGGATCTATCCGAGTCTTTAAACTCCCGAGTCTTTAAACTCAATCCAGGCCTTAATCATATCCGAGTCTTTAAACTCCCGAGTCTTTAAACTCAAGGCCTACGGGGGAAAATCAATATATATATCCGAGTCTTTAAACTCCCGAGTCTTTAAACTCAATCCGGGTCTTTAAACCCAATCCGGCCGGTCCCCCGTCACATATATCCGGGTCTTTAAACCCAATAATCAGATCCAGCAAATCCAATCCCAAAACCATTTAAAAACCAGTTACCAATCCATATCCAAACCCGAATCCGAAATCACTGGTCCGAAGCCCTTCCGGCATTCAGAACCGTTATTCCGAACCCAAATCCGGAAAATATCCATTTTCATACCAAAACCCCATGTAATCACAAATCACATTTCATAACCCATATATCACTATTAGAAAACCTTTATCAGTGGAAATCCCCAAATGTGGCATCAAAATCCGAAAACCAATATTTTCTCGAAAACCGTGCCAAAACCGTCTTTTTCTCGAAAAACGTGCAAATACATAAAATCATCATTTCATAATCAATAAACCTAGATTCATAAGTAAAACCATAAAATACGTATATAAAAACAGTTATGCATGCTCGAGTTTAAGGAAAGGGTCCACTCACAGTACTGAGCCCTACTCACGTCCCGAACGTCCAGCCCGTTCCTCGGCTTCCTCGGGAAATCCCGATCCTGTCAAACACCGCCAAATTACGTCACGAACACGTCTACGAAGGTTCACCTAAATTCCCTCAAAATTCTCCGAATCCTAAACATAAGAACCCTGGACCCTAAACTTTCCCCCTCGCGGAACTCACCTCAAACGACTTCCGATTGACCCGAAACCAACTCCATTGAACTCACAACAACTCCTAGACCAAAAACTATGTTGACCGTTTCTCCCAGAACCACCGCACGCGCCCCCACGCGCCGCCCAAAGTGGCTGCGCGTGGCCCTCACGCGCCTGCTACAGTGTCACCGTCTACCTCGCGTAGACCGGGCTCGACACAGTGCCTGCTGTTTGAACCGGCGAGAGCGGTTCGCCGCCGTGCCTGCACCATTTTCCTCCCTCTCTTCACCATCCTCTTCGTCCAATCCTAAGCAATCCAGTTCCCTCACTCAAACACCTCAACACGGTCCCTAACCTGTCGACTCGAGCTCAAGATCAAAACCCAAACTATCCCCTGTTTCCTATTCCGGCCACTCAGGTCTTCTCCCGTCACAATAACCACCCTAGACGACGCCTAGGACCTCCCTGAGCCTCGTACCACTCACCATAACCATCGACTCAACCCCACACGTCACGACTTCCCGTTTGAACATCACGGCAAAACAGAGCACACAGGTACTCTCTTTCGTATAGCCTCCTCCACCGTGTACTCCTCCGTCACGGCAACACACTCAGTCGACTCTTGGAACCTCCAGAAGTCTCACTCTTCCCTCCAAATCCCTCGACTCTCGCCCTAGGGTCCACGACTTTCGAAAACAAGAAAAACGGGAAAAACAGGGGAATCAGGGTATACCTTCGATACTCGCTCCGCCGTCTGCACCGCCGTGTGCCACGGTGATCGTTGAGTCCCCTGCAGTCGTCTGCGCTTGCTATTGGCTTGGATTGAGCCACCACACGGCACAACCACCGCCACAGTCCCACGGCTCCTCTGTTTTCTCAGAACTCACCGCCTTCCTCCGCCGTGTCTCCGTGCACGAACTCCGTCCCAAACTCGATCACCGACCTCCTCTCTTCTTCCTTTCACTCTCACAACTCACCAGAGTCTCACCCGCACACAAAATTGATCACTCACTCCCAATTCTTCACTCTCTGTTTCCAGTTCTTCGAACACACACACAACACACATACACGGGTGCACCCCAAATAATTGGACCGTGCACTCCCTAGAACCAACCAGACCTCTTCCACGTGTCACCAATCCTACCCTTCAGCATCTCACATGTGGCTCAATCTCAACCCTTCATCTGTCCTTATCTGTTGCACCACATTCCAGAGCACAAAAAGACCAAAAATGCCCTTCTGTTTTACCCAAAATTACAACTTTGCCACTACCTTTCTAGACCTGTAACTCCCACATCGTACGTCCGATGAATACGTGCCGCCCTGTCATCGAACTCAGGACGACGAGATCTATCTAACGGTCTTAGGTCAACTTACCAAAACCCGTTCGTATAAAAAGTCAACGTTTCCCCCCCTAATTTTCCAAATTACGGTTATGCCCTCAATCCTCCGAACATCACAACTTCCTCCTCGGATGTCGGAATCGGGCGTGCCACCTGCCTACGAATTCGTAACGTCCTCAACTACGTCCTGGTCACTGGTCAACTCCCATTTGACCACCACTACCGAAATAAAAGTCAACATTTCTGCCCCGACCCAGGGGGCAAAATCGTCATTCTAAGTTCCCGGACCCCTCGGGACCACCTAACCCTTGATTAACCTTACTAATCACGACCTTAATCACTCTACTTATCCCAATTCTCGGGACGGGTTGTTACAACTATCACAGCAACCCTAATTTGATCTCGTAGGCCGAATTAAAACCGTTAGCACTTATCTATCTTAGTTTCCACAAATGCCGAGGCAAAATTGGACAAACTCAGAAACTTTTGTTCGTACTGGGCTACCGGTCATGCTTCCTTACTGCAAACCTAGGAATTCCATTTCCTTAGCTTCGTGGAATGAGTGACGGAAAAAACTTATCCGAAAATCTATCCTAAAATTTATTCCAAGTAAAAGTATGGGGCATCCCAGCCCCGCCATCTGCAATCCCCGCCACCACCTATATGCATAGCCACCCAACTAGAAAGTGGCTAATAGCACCATGTCCCTCTGGTAGACATCGCATAACCTCAAAGATTCTTTCCAAATGAGTAACCCATTCCTTCATCTCTTCTGGGCTTACCTCGCCCATAAAAATAGTATCTCCTACTCTCGGTTCCTCTCTAACTCAGTTTGTCTCGTCTTCAAGCTGTGTACAGGGATCTCGTCTCGTCTCGCCCATAAAAAAATAAACCTATGCTTTGATACAAAGTTTAACAAGACCCTTCCCAAAAACACTTTAACAATCGTGACAGGTTCTGCTCTCATCTGATAGTCAACACTAAAATTTGAAATTACCCTCAAAAGTATCACACGATAACGACAAAAGAAACCAATTATCAGACAAATGATACTTTACATAACTGTTTGCGTTAACTTGATCAACTAATCGTTGCATGTGCAGCATAAGTAAAATACAACTCAATGAACTACAGCCTACCCTAAGAAGTCAACGAGTGCCCAGTGAGCGGTTTATGCCTCCGACTCCAAGATTGTCCCTCGTCCCCATATCATGGCCTGAAGGGTAGTTGAAACTAATAAAAAGCATGAGTACATAAAATGAGCATTTTGAAAATATAGTTTGAAAAATATAAACCGTTTACCCTCCGTTTTCTAAAAACTATGCATGCTTAACAAACTAAAAAAAAATTGAATCTCGAATGAAAACAAATTGTAAATTGTGGAGTCCATAGAATCACGAAATATGAGTAAATATATCGTAAATTGGGCTAATATCAGTAATTTAAATCATTACGAAAAATATCAAGATATAGATAGCAATAATCAAATACAACCAACTAATCTTTGATAATCAAACACAGCCACTGTCAACACAAACTCATGCCACAATAATTTTACGTGTATCATGACTTTTTTCTCAATGTTTCCGTTCTTTTGACGCACTATTCTATTGAAAAAAAAAATTTACAAAATTCGCGAACCGTTGTAAATGAACCTGAAATTGATGTTGAGAAAACAAAAAAAAAAGGTTATTGACCTAAACAATGTCAAATTGCTATGGAATTTTCTTTTAATGATGCCAAGTATTTTCTTTGAATCTTTTTGCTAAATAAGTAACTTTGATAATGTTTGGAAAAATAAAATATAATTATACCTATACTAAAACAGAAGTGGATACAGTGATTTTCCACTTCTGCCCCCTATTTTTTCTTTTTTCTTTATATTTTGTTTTCTTTTCCTTTTCCTTTTCCTTTTCCTTTTCCTTTATTTTATTCTTTTCCTTTTCCTTTATATTTTTTTTCCTTTATTATTTTTTTTTATTTTTTTTCCTTTTCCTTTATACATATTAATAAATCATAAAAGAGAGATAAAAAAACACAAGTTCCCCTACAGTGTTTTACCGGTTCTTCCTTTTTTTTCCCTTCCTTTATAGATATCAAAAAATCACTGCTCATTTATGGAAAATTAGTAACACTACATTCATACTCAATTCAACAACCTCGCGGCAACGCGCAGACCTAATTGCGAGTTTAATCTATAATGAAAATCCTGTAGTAAGAGATACTGTTTTTTTTTTTTTTTGTAGTAGAATACATATTAACAAAAAAGTTATTCTTTTATTTTTGTGTAAACACATTTTAGTAATCAATGTAGCTTTTATTCCGATTTGCATGAATTAGTAAATTAAAAAATGAAAATCAATTTCATTAATGTCACATTATATATGATTAATTATCTATTTTTCTAATTACCCACTTCTCTAATTACCTATTTTTCTATTACCTATTACTCTCAAATTGTGTTTTTCTATTTTGTTAGAAGTACTTTTAAGTTTTAAGAAGTGATTTATATCACTTGTATTCAATTTCACAATTAAGGGAAATTGAAAGGAAAAAAATTCGGAAGGAAGGAGTAAAAAAATTCAAAGTGTAAAATTCACCTATTTTACACAGTACAATGTCGACAACTAATAGTGATTCTTACAACTTGTTTTGGAATACTTTTTGTTGATGCACAAAATGTGCCAACTTAGGGAGCGAATGATGCTCTGCCACGTGCCCTGTGTAAACTTGAAAAGGAAGGAAGCTGGTCGGTCGGTCAGAGTATAGGCACCGGTGTGGTACCAGCTCAAAGGTACTCCGACGCCCAAGTCAGTGGTCGGTCTAAGGTGTAGAGGGTGGTGGAAAATATACTGTAAAAGTAGTAGTGAACAGTAATTGCTTAGTTACCTTTGTACGAAAAATGGACCCCTTTGTACGGGTGCGGTGAATATAATATTTGTATTTTCCCGATGTGGGAGAAATTTCAATCCGCTATAGGACTGACACGTGGAGGTGCCATCCAGACCCGACTAGGGTTTGTTCTCATGAGTGGGCCTGGACCCCTTGGGCTTGTGCTAGGCGGCAGTATTGGGCCCACCGGTTGGTCTGGGCCGACTCACCGACCGATAGGGGCTGGGCCTCTAGAGTCGGCCAGTGGCATAGTGTCAGAAGACGGCTGGGCCTCTAGGTCGGTCTGGGCCGACATGCCGTGCCAGCCAGAGGGTTGGGTCTCCAAGATTGGTCCGAACTGGTATTGTTTTGGAAATGGGCTGGGCCTGTAGTTAGTATGAGCTTCAAGCTCGGTCTGGGCCGATATGGTATGAACAGAAGTCCCCCAAATTCGTGATCGAGGTGGAATTTCTCGGTTGGGGACTTGTAAAAAGAGTGCCCCAGACCGGATGTACATGCCTTCAGTCCCCCAAGTCCCCAAGGTGAGGGATTGAACCGATTGGATGCGTCAGTGACGAGAGGTGGGCGGTAGACTGAGACGACATGATTCGGTTCGTGTGGGCGGGAGAA
Organism: Prinsepia uniflora; assembly: GCA_032719365.1. NCBI lineage: Eukaryota > Viridiplantae > Streptophyta > Magnoliopsida > Rosales > Rosaceae > Prinsepia > Prinsepia uniflora. Next base: position 37,741,878 of record CM064872.1, read on the forward strand.
GATGCCAGTAGGTGTGGCAGTCGAGGAGCCACCTACGCCATGGGTCAGTGGACATGATAGTTTAAGGAATCGAGGAGCAATCTGTGTCGCGTGTCAGTCAGCGGGCGGTTGGAATCCCCGACCGTTGGTTGTCATTGGGTATTTATGGTCACGCGTGCCTAGTGGGGGATAGCTGTCTGCGGTAATAAATGTCACGCGGAATAAGGCGACGCTTCGATTACCGACCTATGCCTATAACCACTGGGTGAAAAAGCATTTTTTACCCCTTTCACTTTCTTGCAATCTGTTGGTGCGGGCTTTGTCTGTGTTTAGGCGATTTCCGGTGAGAAATTCCGATGGCTTTTCACGGTGGTACAAGCTCAGGCGAGGACAGTTTGTCTGTGAATCGTTAGGTAAGACGTTCAGTCTTTCTCCTTTGTTGGCTTGTTTTTGTAATATTTTTCTTGTTCGGTTTTAGGGGATGAACTGTGGATGAACCGGGATTCGGCCACGGGTCAATCTTGGTAAAATACAGGTCAGTGTTCAAGAGGAGTTTGCTTTTTATCTTTTATTCCCTGTTCGCAGTGGTGCGATGTCTGAGAGAGATAGCCAATCCAACGAAGTGCGGGACTACGACGAGGGGGAGCAACAACGCTCTTCGGTGGACGGGGGCATTTCGGTGGAGGGTACATCAATGTGGTGAGGGGCCCAAAACAATGCCAGAAGTGAACAAACCGGGGTGTCGGCGTCCTGTCGGTCGAGGGTAGAGAAAACTACGACTAGTAGGAAAGGGTCGGCCAGTGCGAGCACGGCTCGGGCTGTTGAGGCTCTGACCATGCAAGCTGACACGATGGTGTGGTCAATTGACGCATACGAGAGTCGAGAGACTGAAGCATCAGTGAAGAAGTTCCGGTCGGCATGGGGCGTACCGGAGGATGTGGAGCTGCGGGTTGTCCGTCCCACCGAGCTACCCAGCGAGATGCCAGAGGGAAGGACCTTGTTCTACACCGAGCTGTATAGCCACGGCGTCCGATTACCTCTACACCCGTGGCTGAGGAGGATGATGTGAGGACTGGGCGTGGCCCTCGGTCAGCTGAACCCGAATGTCTGGATCATTGTGGTCAGCCTGTATGTTGCTTGCGCCAGATCTGGGGAAAAACCACCGACCTACGCCCAGATCGTCCACTTGTACGAGTTTGCGCAGCATCAGCAGAGCACGGGTTGGGTGCATGCTCGGTGCAAGGATAAGATGACCCGGGGAGAGTTCATCTACAGCATACCGTCCTCCCAGAAGACATACAAGAACAAATTTATTTACGTCGGGGGGAACTGGAGAGGACGGGGCGTACCGTCGCCATTTCAGGATCTGGGCGCCGAGGCTCGGTCTTCACTTTGTAATTTAAATGCTAATTTTGTAGGTCGGTATTTGAAGTGGCTGACCGACGTGTATATTGTGTAGGTACTCTTCTCAAGGAGATCCACACCGTTGAAGAAAGGAAGTCCTGTGAGCGGGTCAAGAAGGCGTGTACCGCCCAGTGGCGTCACCGAGACGTGCTTCAGGTATCCCGACTGTTACATGAGGTCGGTCTGATCCCCAATCTTGGTGAGTAGCCATGTCGTTACACTTTGACATTTTTTTTGTGCTGACACTTGGTGTTCGGTGCAAGTTGTCCCCAAAGACGTCAAATAGCAGATTGACCGAGCGACTGAGGTGGCAAGAGCAGAGCAGAAGATGTCCAGGCCGGAAGAGCAGAGGAAGGTGTCCGGGTCAGCAAGTTCTGCCCATAAAAGGAAGCAGGCCCCAGACACCCGGTCGGGATCCCAGAAGTCGCCCGATTTCAATCCAAGGGAGGCCGAAAGGCTGGGCAAACTGTTCGGCGTTGACGGGAGAAGAAAAGAAGGAAGAGCCAGCTGAAGAATCCGATGTCCGTGTCACTATGGCATGCCGAGCCGTCAACATGGAGAATCCAGGTAGGTCGGTGCACGTCCATTGCTGGTCGGGACGTTGAAGCCTATTCTGTGTCGGCATGGACTTTGGGCTCGGCCGATGGATAGGTGAATTCAGGGATAAAATCGGCGATGGCCTGCCATTTTTCCACTGGTTGGGGGGCGAAGGTGATGTCAAACTCATTGAGCTCGATGGACCATTTGAGAAGCCAACCGGAAGTTTCTGATTTTTGTAAAACTTGGCAGAGTGGGCGATTGGTCAGGACGACGATCGCATGGGCTTGGAAGTATAGCCGGACCTTCTTGGAAGAAGTGATCAAAGCAAAAGCAAACTTTTCAAGGTCAGTGTACCTGGTTTCTGCGTTCTGTAGTGCTCGACTGACGTAGTAGACAGGGTGTTCGGCGCCCTCGGAGCGTCTGATGAGGACGGAGCTGGCGGCGGAGTTGGAGACCGACAGGTACATGATGAGGGTCTCTCCAGTTTCTGGTCGGGAGAGTAAGGGTGCTCGACTCATGTATGCTTTTAGCTCGGTAAAAGCTTTGTCGCACTCTTCGGTCCAGGTAATGTGTTTGGACCGAGCTTTGAGGGCCTTGAAGAAGGAGACGCGCCGGTTGGTTACCTTTGAAATGAACCGGGACAGCGTGGCGACTTGGCCGGTCAGGCTCTGGATCTCCTTTTGGGTCTGAGGGGCCTTCATATTCAGGAGTGCCTGTATCTTCCCGGGATTTGTTTCGATGCCACGCTGGTTGATCATGAAGCCGAGGAACTTTCCCGAACCGACCCCAAAAATGCACTTCGCTGGATTGAGGCGCATGATGAATTTTTTGAGGACCGAGAACATGCAGGTGAGGTTGGTGATTTGTTGGTCAGCCATCTTGCTTTTGACCAACATATCGTCCATATAGGCCTCCATGGTTTTGCTGAGCTGGTCGGCGAACATGTAGTTGACCAATCGCTAGTAGGTAGCCCCAGCATTTTTTAGGCCGAAGGGTATCACGTTGTAGCAATACAAGCCCTGGTCGGTGCGGAAAGTGGTGTGGATCTGGTCTGCGGGGTGCATGAATATCTAATTGTATCCTGAGTAAGAATCCATGAAGCTGAGGAGTTCATGCTTGGCAGTGGCATCGACCAGTTGATCGATTTTGGGTAGTAGGAAGCTGTCCCTAGGGCATGCCTTGTTTAGGTCGGTGAAGTCGATGCACATACGCCACGCCCCTAAGGGATTTTTTCCAAGACTACGTTAGCCACCCATACGACATATACGGCCTTGTGGACGAAGTGGATAGTGCTGAGCTTCACAATTTTGGCCTTCATGGCCTCGGTCTGCTCGGCATCGTATATGGGTCGCTTTTGCTCCACTGGTTTAAATTTTAGGTCGATGGTCAGTCGGTGGCAGATGATGTCGGTCGAGATGCCGGGAATGTCTGCGTAAGACCATGAGAAGACCTCTGCGTTATCGCGCAAGAACTTGATCACGTCGGCGCGCAGAGCTGGGCTCAGTGTAGTTCTAATTTTGACCTTCCTGTCGGTGAAGTCGTGCGAGAGGATGACCTCCTCTACCTCTTCGATTGGCTGAGGGTGTGGCGTGGTAGAGTGGTCACGAGGGTCTTCAATCGGCCCGTCGCGTAGGTGCTGGGAAACCTGGGGATCAACTAGGTCGGCCTCAAAGGCGAACTCGGTAACGGCTAGGGTTTCTGAGGGCTGGGTGATAGCCTTCCCAGCGAGAGTGGTGGAGTTGCAGGTTCGAGCTGCCATTTGGTCTCCACGGACTTGTCTGGTGCCCATGGGGGTCGGGAACTGCATAAAGAGGAGATGGGTGGAGACAACGGCTCGAAGCTGGTTGATAAGTCCATGGCCCAGGATGACGTTGTACGCGTTCAGGCAATCAACCACGAGAAAAGGCCCCAGAACGGTTGCGCACTTCGGGTTCGTGCCGACCGTGATCAGTAGGTTGACAGTGCCGGTCAGGATGATGGAGTCCCTGGTAAAACTGAACAGTGGGGAAGGGGATCGATCTAGCTCGGCCTCCTTGAGTTGAAGCTGTTTGTACGCCTCCCTGAAGATGACATTGACCGAGCTGCCGGTGTCAACCATGATCTAACCGACATCGAAGTTGCTGATGATAGCGCGGATAATGAGTGGGTCGTCATGTGGATAAATCACCCCTTGCTCTTCCTCCTCCGAGAAAGAGATTGCTTACCAACCAGTTTGCGCTACCATCCGCACTCGGCCATCCCCCACCTGGAAGACCTGTTGGTTGTGCTTCATGGTGCAGAGGAAGTCTTTCCTGGCTCGGTTAAATGCCAGAGGTTTAGAGATGGAGGTACCGTCGGTTATGGTGTTGATCTGGGGGTGTCGGGGCTGCTGCGGAGCGTTTTACAAGAACTGATTGATCTTGCCGTCTCGGACCAAGGCTTCAATCAGGTCTCGGAAGGCCACACACTAATCAATGTTGTGGTCGTTGTACTTGTGGTACTGGCAGCAGACGCCAGTGTTCTTGGCCAGTCGGCCCGCACTGGGAGTCCAGGTCGGCTTGGGGATCATACCCTCCACATTAATCAGCATGTTCTCATACGATGTGTTCGAGATCGTATAGGTTTCGTACTTGGACCGAGGAGGAGGGCGCTCGGTGCGTTGTTCGTTGGGTCGATTGTCATGCGTACTCTGTCCATGGCGGGACCCCTGGTGGTTTTTATTCCTGCCCTTCTTTCCCGAGCCGTAGGAGGGAGTATAATGTTTCCTCTTTCCGCTCGGGGAGTTGTGGTGTTAGGTCTGACCTGACGCGGTCTGCTGGGGGCCGACTGTTGTGGGGTGACTAGGTCTGTATGTGTCGACCGAGCTCCCAGTGTTAGGTCGGTATGTGTTGACCGTTGTTGCACTGCCCTTGATGGGCAACAACTCGGCCTTGGCATGAATGGCTGCCTGTTTCATTAACTCATTATAAGTAGTCCAACCTTAAGTATGTGCAGCGTACCTGAATTGAGACTCTCGGAGGCTGCCCTTGAATGCCGTGAAAGTTGTCCGGTCGTCGGACTCGGTGCATCGGGAGTACTCCAGACTGAACCGAGCAGCGTACGCATGTAGCGTCTCTGTTTCTCCTTACTTCAAGAGGAAGAGATCCTCGGCGGAGAGGAGCATGTCAGTCTGGATCATGAACTGATTCAGAAAAACCTTGGAGAGCTGTGCAAAGAAGTCGAGGGAGCCAGGCTCCAGTCGGTAGAACCAGTTGATCGCTGCATCGATGAGGGTAGAGCTGAAAACCAAAACAGCGGGCCTCATCGGTCAGGCTCGAGAAGGAGACGGCCGACCGGAAGTTGTTGAGATGGTTGATCAGGTTGGTCTGACTGGTATAGAGGGGAATCTTCAGCTGCTTGATTGTGTTGACATGCTGGAAAAAGTTGATCCGATCTATGAAAGGCCCCAAGCTAGGTCCGCCCCAAGTATGTGTCTAAGGTGTCCCTTTCTCGGCCTCGAGGCACCGCACGCGATAGAGGAGTTGTTTTACCATAGGGTCGGCATTGGGAGACTTGCTCGGGTAGGGGTGGTCGGTCCCCTTCTGAGGCAATGGTGTGTTCCGCTATGACGAGTTTCCTCGGTCTCGCCGGGATCTTGTGCTTCGTGAGGGGCGCTTGGACCTTCGGGCACTCAGATTTCCTGGGAAGAATCCGCCCCCTCAGTCACCGAGATGGGGGAGTTCCCTCCACGAGAATGTTGGCACGGGCCCGCCTCGGGTCTCGTCCGACCGGTCTGCTCTGTAGCCCATAGGTCCTTGTCCGAGGGGAACTCGAGGTGGATTGGGCTGAGTTACCAGCACTCCAGCCGGGAGGTGCCACTCAAGGCTTCGCGAGCATCGCGGTAGATCCTGGTGGCCTATGTGCATTTTCCAGGAATGACCAAGAGTTTCTGGCCTTTCTCGGTCGGCGCGGCCGTGGTTGCAACCTTTCCCTTGTCTGCAGCCCGTAGGATCCTCTCTACACGTTTAGCTTGACCTGAGCGGCTTGTAGCTGGGCCACGACCTCGGTGTACTGCCCGTTGAGCTCGGTATATCGTGCCTCAGCCTGAGTGCCATTGGCCCGGATCTCGGCCATGTCGCGTTGCAGCTTCTCCAACGCTCGGAGTACCTCGGGGGAGGTGTCCCTTGGCCCTCGTCCGGGCGCGAGTGTGACCTAGCCATCGACGTTGTCCTGCATACTGGAAGATGTGGAGGGTTACAGTGTTTTAGGCTCAATAAAGTAAAAGGGCAAACTTAGTCAGCTTCCCACAGACGGCGCCAAACTGTTGATGCACAAAATGTGCCAACTTAGGGAGCGAATAATGCTCTTCCACGTGCCCTGTGTAAACCTGAAAAGGAAGGAAACTGGTCGGTCAGTCAGAGTATAGGCACCGGTGTGGTACCGGCCCAAAGGTACACCGACGCCCAAGTCAGTGGTCGGTCTAAGGTGTAGAGGGTGGTGGAAAGTATACTGTAAAAGTAGTAGTGACTGTAATTGCTTAGTTACCTTTGTACGACAAATGGACCCCTTTTGTACAGGTGCGGTGAATGTAATATTTGTATTTTCCCAATGTGGAACAAATGTCAATCCGTTGTGGGATTGACACGTGGAGGTGCTATCCAGACCCGACTAGGGTTTGTTCGCGTGAGTGGGCTTGGACCCCTTGGGATTGTGCTAGGTGGCAGTACTGGGCCGACCGGTCGGTTTGGGCCGACTCACCGACCCACAGGGGCTGGGCCTCTAGAGTCGGCCAGTGGCTCGGTCTGGGCCGACATGTCGAGCCAAGCAGAGGGCGGGGCCTCCAAGATTGATCCGAACTGGTACTATTTTGGCAATGGGCTGGGCCTGTAGTCAGTATGGGCTTCAAGCTCGGTCTGGACCGATATGGTATGAACGCTTTTGTAAACAAATAATATTTTCTGCTCACAAGTGTTTCAATAATATGAATTTTTATTATCCGCAAAAATAATAAGTAATATTATCCATTGGAGATCAAAGGATTTTATGAAAAAGCAATCCTATTAATTAAAAAGGTTTTTTTATAACCTAGAAAAACTTCTAGCATTTTTTTTTTTAAATATAGCCAAAATTATTTACGACATATCTTGATTTGAATAGTTCATATGAATGCTAAAATTGATGTATGTGGATCGATGCTTGGAAACTGAGTCCAAGTGGAAAGCCGAAAGTAAACTAACAGAGTAACCTAACTATTTACTAAGAGCACATCTAATGGTGAAGGGGCTAAAGGCAAGGGACAAGGGGCTAAACATAAAATTGAGCCCCCTAAATTCTACTATTCATGACATCTTACCCAAAACAAGATTTAGTGTTTCTAATAGAAAGGGGAAAGATACAAGAATTGAAATTTTTATTTGAATTCAAATCTTTTCATAATACATATGAAATACAAATTTTTATTTGAATTCAAATTCTACTATATATGAATATATTACAAAAAATATTAAACATTATCATAATGAAGAAACTTTATTTTAATAAAATTTAAATTACATCAAAATCATTAATAAGTCTAATAAAATATATAATCATCAATTTGAATTGAATACTAAAATCAACTAGTGGGGAGGTGTGAACCATTCTTGATCATTCTGAGGCTGATAATCACCTTCTTGATCATTTTGAGGCTGATAATCACCTTCTTCATGATATTTATGACTGCTACCACTGTGATTACTTTCTTGTCGATTTGTGATTGTCAATTGTGTTTTTCTTCAGTATCTTTGTTTGTTTGGACTCATCTTTTCGGTATCCTTCTCCATAATTCCATCTTCTCGTTTTATTTGTCTTTCTTAATCTTTTCATAATTCCAATACTTATTAAAATTGTAATTCCTTTGCATAATCTTCATCTCTTTTCTTCCTTAATGCTGCCTCTTCCAAATTTTGCAATGCAATGGCCTTCATGGTGGCATACAATCGATTCTTATCAATCATATGTGACTTTCCCTTTCTCCGAGCTTCTTTTGATTGCTTCCTTCTTGTAAGTCTTACAGAGAAACCTATATTGGCTCCGAGATTTTCTTCTTCCCCATCTTCATTCAAATTAATTGAATCTTCAAGTGGTGATGAGCCAAACGGAGATACTATTCATGACATTTTGTATAAGACAAGATTTAGTGTTTCTAATAGAAAGGGAAAGACACAAGAATTGAAATTTTTGTTTGAATTCAAATTCTACTAGATATGAATATATTAAAAAAAATATTAAACATTATCATAACGAAAAAACTTTTTTTACTAAATTACATCAAAATCATTAATAAGTCTAAAAACATATATAATCAGCAATTGAAATTGAAAATTAAAATCAACTAGTGAGGCGGTGTGAACCAATCTTGATCATTCTGAGGCTGATAATAACCTTCTTGATCATTTTGAGGCCGATAATCACCTTATTCATGATACTTATGACCTCTACCACTGGGATTACTTTTTGTCCATTTTTTATTGCCAATTTCCTTTTTCTCTAGTATCTTTGTTTGTTTGGACTCATTTTTCGATATCCTTCTCCATAATTCAATCTTCTCGTTTTAATCGTCTTTCTTTATCTTATCGTAATTCCAATACTTGTTCAAATTGTCATGCCTTTGCATAATCTTCATCTCTTTTCTTCCTTAATGTCGTCTCTTCCAAATTTTGCAATGCAATGGCCTTCATGGTGGCATACAATCAATTATTCAATCATATGTGACTTTCCCTTTCTCCGAGCTTCTTTTCATTGCTTCCTTCTTGTAGGTCTTACAGAGAAACCTATATTGGCTCCGAGATTTTCTTCTTCCCCCATCTTCATCCAAATTAACTGAATCTTCAAGTAGTGATGAGCCAAATGGAGATACTATTCATGACATCTTGCCCAAGACAAGATTTAGTGCTTCTAATAGAAAGCGGAAAGATGCAAGAATTGAATATTATTTGAATTCAAATCTTTGCGTAATATATATGAAATACAAATTTTTATTTGAATTCAAATTATACTATATATGAATATATAAAAAAAATATTAAACATTATAGAAACTTTATTTTACTAAAATTTAAATTGCATCAAAATGATTAATAAGTCTAATAAAATATATAATCATCAATTTAAATTGAAAATTAAAATTAACTAGTGAGGAGGCGTGAACCAATCTTGATCATTATGAGGCTGATAATCACCTTCTTGATCATTTTGAGGCCGATAATCACCTTATTCATGATATTTATGACCGCTACCACTAGGTTACTTTCTTGTCCATTTCTCCAGTATCTTTGTTTGTTTTGACTCATTTTTTCGGTATCCTTCTCCATAATTCTATCTTCTCATTTTATTCGTCTTTCTTTATCTTTTCGCAATTCCATTACTTGTTCAAATTGTAATGCCTTCGCATAATCTTCATCTCTTTTCGTCCTTAATGCCGAATCTTCCAAATTTTACAATGTAATGCCTTCATGGTGGCATACAATCGATTATTATCAATCATATGTGACTTTCCCTTTCTTTGAGCATCTTTTGATTTCTTCCTTCCTGTAGGTCTTACAGAGAAACCTATATTGGCTCCGGGATTTTCTTCTTCCCCATGTTCATCCAAATTAATTGAATCTTCAAGTGGTGATGAGCCAAATGGAGATACTATTCATGACATCTTACCCAAGACAAGATTTAGTGTTTCTAATAGAAAGGGGAAAGATGCAAGAATTGAAATTTTTATTTGAATTCAAATTCTACTATATATGAATATATAAAAAAAATATTAAATATGATCATAATGAAGAAACTTTATTTTACTAAAATTTAAATTGCATCAAAATGATTAATAAGTCTAATAAAATATATAATCATCAATTTAAATTGAAAATTAAAATCAACTAGTGAGGAGGCGTGAACCAATCTTGATCATTATGAGGCTGATAATCACCTTCTTGATCATTTTGAGGCCGATAATCACCTTATTCATGATATTTGTGACCGCTACCACTAGGTTACTTACTTGTCCATTTGTGATTGCCAATTGCCTTTTTCTCTAGTATCTTTGTTTGTTTGGACTCATCTTTTTGGTATCCTTCTCCATAATTCTATCTTCTCTTTTTATTCGTCTTTCTTTATCTTTTCGCAATTCCAATACTTGTTCAAATTGTAATGCCTACGCATAATCTTCATCTCTTTTCTTTCTTAATGCTGCCTCTTCCAAATTTTGCAATGCAATGGCCTTCATGGTGCCATACAATCGATTATTATCAATCATATGTGACTTTCCCTTTCTTCGAGCTTCTTTTGATTGTTTCCTTCCTTTAGGTCTTACAAAGAAACCTATATTGGCTCCGGGATTTTCTTCTTCCCCATCTTCATTCAAATTAATTGAATCTTCAAGTGGTGATGAGCCAAATGGAATACTTGACTTACTTCAGACTCTCTTTGAGGTGGATCTTTGAAATATTTGCAATCTTTACATATCTCCCAACAATGATGAAACATAAATTGCGAATTCATTTTTGCTTTATAATAGACCTCTGCTTGTATCAGCTAAACATATAGTTAAGAACAATTGATTAATTTCAAAAAAAAATTGTGCACAATGATACTACATTTATAAATTTACAAATTCTCAGATCATCCATCTTTTTGGCACCGCTACGATGAAAATTCGCAGCTTGTTTTGAAGCCCCTTGCCATTCTTTGAGCATCGGTTGTAATTTTTTCCACCTATTTGAAAACCCCTGAACAGTTCGGATACCTTCCACATGACCATCCCAATTTTGAATATAATGGTTTCGAATTTGTACCCAAAAAGCGTAGATTGTTTGATCTACTCCTTAAATTTCATCTGAAGTGATGGCTGCCCAAGCTTTGTATAACATCACTTCTTCCCTATTTGACCATTTACGATTTGGTGCCATATTATAAGAGTAAATATTAATTTCATGTGGATATTTAAATTGTCAAATTAACAACAATAATAATATAATCATAATATAAGTATCAAGTTAGACTTTAATAATAATACTAATAATAATGATAATAAAACATACAACTATCACTTTAAATTGAGAAAATATAATAACAAAAAAAATATATAAACAACTAAATCAGAAGGGAAAAAACAGAAAAAAAAAATGTTATTAAATATAAGCAAATAAATCAGAAAACGATTGTTAACAACAACAACAATAATAATAATAATAATACAACTATAAAAAATTGAGCTAAAAATATTGTAAGTCTAATAAAACATACAACTATCAATTTAAATTGAAAAAATATAATAACCAAAAAATAAATATAAACAAACAAATAAAACATAAACAAATAACTTAAGAGGAGATAAAAAAAAAGCAAAAAAAAAATTGTTAAAAGAATAAAAAAAACACACCGTTTTTATTATGGTCGTTTATACAAAAAGTGAGTCTCAAACTCTCTCAAACTCTCTCAGTCGTTCTCGATTAAACCAGAGAGCAGCGAGAGATGGAGAGGGAGGTCGATCAGTTCGCGATAGGTTATGAGGATGTCGAGAGGTTCCAGCGACGATAGGTTTGAGGGGTTCGTTGTGTTCCAGCGATGATTGTGAGGCCTTCTAGTCCGAGAGGTTCAAGAAGTTAGATCGTCAATCGAAAGGTGTGTGAGTGATGGGTTTTGTAGGCAAAGGTGAGTGAGTGATTGAGTTTCTTTTTGTTTTTGCCCAAATTGTAAACCCAAATTGTTGGTCTGTGAAGGATTTTTGTTTTTGCTTCTATTTTTTTTCCCAATTTCTATTCTTCTGTGAAAGATTCCATGTTTGGATTGTTGAATTGATTGAATAATGTTTTCTAGATTCTATTCGTCCGTGATTCTTTTGTTGGATTTTTCTCTAATTTAAATTTCATCCGTGATTCGCAATTGAATATTTGGGTTTGGTGAATTCTGAATTTTTGGTAAATTTCATCTGTTCATGTTTTTCCATTTGGGCTTGATGAGTTTTGGATTTTTGTTGGCATCTCAATTGAATTTGTTCTTGCTTGGTTATTAATTTTCCTTAATTCTACCCGTTGGGCTGCTCTTGCTCAGCTGCCTAGCCCGGGCATGGGGGAGGCCAAACTAGCCCCCGGACAAGCCCTGGCCCAGTCATTCTTTCCCCCGCTAGAACTTGAAATAGGGAGGCCAGAGGCCAATAGCTACCTTACCCAGATCAAAAGTGTAACGCCCCGGAAATTCTAAGGATGTAAATTAGTAAATTAATAAATGAAATGACGTTTTTACCCTTGTGAATGGAATGGTCAAATTGTTGACTTTTTGCTTGGCAGGTCGAACGGACGTTGGCCGATGATTGTGACGCAGGTCAGAACGTCACGAGTCCATAGAGAGGTGGCACATCCGATTCCGACGTTCAGGGAAGAAGTTATGACGTTCGGAAGTTCAAGGGCAATTTCGTAATTAGGTTGAAAAGGAAGAAATTGTTGACTTTTTGATGGACCACTATTTTTCACGTAATTCGAAGACCGTTAGGAAGGTCTCGATACCCTGAGTCCGTAGACAGGCGACACACTGACAACGGACCTCAGACGGTTGAGTTACGGTTCTAGAACGAAAAGGGCATTTTAGTAATTTTGTGAAGGAAGGGAAAAATGGTCTTTTTGAGACTGCAGTTTGACACAGCCGTGGTGGTTGCTGTGTGAATTGTTTTAGTTGTTCAGTGAATTGTTTAACAATGTTAGTGACGTTGGGGAAATTGTTTAACATTGTTTTTCAGTTTGAGGGTGAGTGGAAACAGGCATGCTGAGGACTGTGGTGAAGACAGAGCACGGGGTGCAATTTTTTAAGTTTTGGGACAGTTGCGGGAAGCAGGGTTACAGAGGGACTGAGAGATTATTTTAGTTAGCTGTGAAGGACGAATTGATTATAGAGAGTTAGAGTGAGTCGAGAGGGTCGTTCTGGAGAGGAAAAGACTAGGAATTTCAGAGAAAACAGAGTCGGGAAAAAAACTGGAAAATGGAGGGAAGTTTCGAAAATTAATTTGTAAGTCGAGAAGAGCTAAATAGGGGTTAGAAACAGTCTTCTGGGTTCATTTCGACTTCAACCATACAAAAATTGAAGGAAATCGATCACGGTTTGGCCTAGAACCGAAGTCCCAGTTTCTGGAAAATTTAAAGGTTGAGGACGACTACTTCCAGGTAAGGATTTGTGAAATTGGTTACGGTTTAATGTTTGTTTAGGTCTTACCAAGCTTCTGTGTCAATTAATTAGAAAACCAAGTTGCTTTGAGTGAGTTTCAAAAGTGGACCCGTTTGTTTGATCATGTGTGAAATGATCAATTTAGGGCTTGATGTAGGAAATTAATAAGGGAGAACCTAAATTAACACTTAATGGAAGGATTTTGGTGGAAAAAATGGAAGGAATTAAGCTGGAATTGTTAGAGATTTAACCGGGTCGAGTCGCGGGTCTATAACCCGTTTAGCAGGGTTTCGAGTGAAGAAGACGACACTGTAGCTCACTGTGCAGGGCGCGTGGCTTTCGCGCTCAACCACTTTGGGCGGCGCGTGAGGGCACGTGAGGCCATATCTCCGATCACGGTCAACAGGTGATTTGATCCTTTCAGTGTAATGAACATTTTGAGTTAAATTTCGAGTCGATCGGACGTCGTTCGGGATAGTTTGGAGAGTTCGAAAGTTTAGGATTTTAATTTAATTACGATGAAAAATCCCGAAAATTTAGGGAAATTAATGTAAGCTTAATAGAAGTGTTTGTGACCCAAATTGTGATCTTTGGCAGGCCAGAACATTCCCGAGGCAACCGAGGAGCGTACGGGACGCGATTGACGCGTTCGAATTCGTGAGTGGACTTTTGATTTTTAACCGAGCATGCATAACTGTTTTTATTCACTTGATTTATGGTTCTATATATGATTTTATGATTATATTTATTATATTTCTATTTTATGTGAATGCACGCTTTTCGATGTGATTTATCATATTTTTACGTATTTCTAGACTATGGGTTCCTCGATACTTTGATAATGGTTTGATGAGTGATTTTATACAATTTGTGCATATGACATTCTAATGATGATTTGATTATGATTTTGTGAGTAAGATTCGGAATTTGAACGTGAAATTCGGACATAAGTCCTATTTTGATAAAATGTGATTTCAAATTGGTTTTGGAAATTGGATCATGATGGATCCTGAATTGTTATGATTTACATTTGATTTTGGGTTTAAAGACCCGGTACAATTGCTGGATTTGGTTTTGGGTTTAAAGACCCAGATGAGATGTGACGGGGGCGGGCCCGGATTGGGTTTAAAGACCCGGATTGAGTTTGAAGACTCGGGAGTTTAAAGACTCGGTTACTGTGATGTCCCCCGGGGCCTTGATTGTGTTTTGAGTTTAAAGCCTCGTTGATATCCCGTGAAGGCCTGATATATGAGTTTAAAGACTCGGATAGATCTAGCAGTTTGATTTGTTGATGTTACATTCGGTTTTACATGGTTTTATAATTATCTAGTGTAACGGTTTTCATACGGTTTATATGCGTGATTTCCGGATACTTAGTTATGCATGCGTGTTGTGAAACTGGAGGGTGAACCCCGATTTCATTAAACTGTTTTCCATAACCGTTTATTTTAGTCCACTCACACTTTTCTGTTTTAATACCCTCCAGATCGTGGTACAAGTTTTGGGGGCTAACGCCGAGGCAGAGACATAAAGTTTTCCCGTTGCGGTGTAGTTAGTTTGCAGAGTAGGGTTTTATCCTTATCTTGTTTGTAATTACGCTCTGTGAAACTGTGGAATTGTTATTTAGTTGGTTGTATCGTTTAATCTCCCTGGTCTGACAGTACTTGTAGTGTATTGTTGTGTGGTTATTTCAGTTGTTTGTGTGCAATTGTCAGACGGGAGCAGGATTCTCCCCGGTTATCGAGGTGATAATCAGGACGGGTCCTGTCAAAAAGCCTCCCGTTAGACTTGCTCTAAGGGTCTCAACCCATACAAAAAAGGTGATTCAAAAACACTACTGCATGATCCTTCTTGTAGATCAAATCAAGCTCTTTAAGACGTGAGAGGTGCGAACATAAGAATGAGTGGACCACAAACAACATTTCAGTGTAAAACAGTTTAAAAAAGTAATCACCCCTCAGTTCAAATAAGTAATCATACTACAATAATAAAGCACACCAAAAAACAAGTAAAAGTTATAGTTGTGGACTTTTCCATCATCTGTATCCTTAACGATGCTTCAAAAAAAATCTTAGCCTTTTCCATTATCACCTCAAACATTCTCGAACCCGTAAATACATACCCTCACTATTATCTCAAACAATCACAAATAGGTAACTTATTGGTATATAGTTGTACGAGTCATACGTACATGGTAAAACATGGCATTTAGGGTTTGCTTATACCATAACCTCGTGAAGGACTAGGGGCTAAGCACTATCACCACATGTCATCAAAGAGCTTAGTGACAAGGCTGATACTATTTAACTAGTAAGAGCTTAATGACAAGACTGATACTATTTAACTAGTAAGGGAAGTGTAGATGAATGATCACATGAAGCATTGATCTGCGACTAATACACAATTACTAAAGTAGCAAAGATTTACCGAGTGGGCACAATATCATAAAAACTCATCACATCAAATATCATCATTAGTAATACAAAAATAATTTAACAACCATATAATAACGTAAACTCATAGAATCAAACCGAATCGTAACTAAAGCATGATAGTGAACCATAAATCATATCACGCTTATACGTATAGTAGTAATTCTAATATTTTATAAACCTTTGTAATCGCATTTAACAGATTAGTTCATAAAATCCTGGTACCTACGATGAATATGCTAACTTTAGTTTCTTTGTACATTCATGGATCATGAATTCGCATAATGAGATTTCCGTTGAATTGATTTTAAAATCTTTTGTATTTTTTGTTCAATATGGTATAAAAGTAGGGTCACTACAAGAATTGATAGCTTTTGCGGCAAAACGTTTCGCGGCAAAGCACATATTTGTCGCGAGAGAGACACTATCGTGACAAAATTCATAATTTGCCAAGAAAGGTTCAACCGGTGATTACAGTTTTCACTGTATAGTTTAGGCGACAAAAAAGGGGTCTATGGCGGCAAATTAGTTTCTCGCCAAGTACCTTCCCAAAAAATAATTTCAGATTTAATTATATGCTCACAGTTTAATGTGGAAAAAACAGAGCGAGATAAGTTCCCGCCGAAAATTTGGAGCCTCTCCTGGAAAAATTAGAATTTTCCAGCAAATGTATTAAAAAGATGTTGAAACGACATCGTTTTAGGGCTATATTGCGGACAAATTTTCCCTGCGTGAAACATCTCCTCTGATCTCTGTGCAGTGCGCGCCTCCATCTTCAGTCCAGAGAGAACCTTCCCCAAGCCCATCCTATCAATTCCAATCTCGCTCCAGAGAGAACTTTCCCCAGTATACGATTGGCTAGCTCAATAAGTGCGCTGGAGTTCCGTCCTTTAAGCCAGGGAAGCACTATACAGGAGAAACCCAGGCTCTCGATTTACCTGGCTTATTCCTCAAAATCGAAACGTCCTTTTAACCAATCCCAGATTTTGGTTTCCTAGTTTGGTTGCTTTCTTCCAGAACTTTGGATTTCTATTACAATCAAAACCAGGTTGGTATGTTTTTTTGTTAATGTTTTGGTACGATTTCTTTGGTTTTACTGATGTACATGGTTTTTCAATCCTATTGCAAACTGAAATCACAGCACTGCTACATGAATTGATATCGTTATAATTGGGTTTTCAATCTTGACCTGCAATTTCTATCGTCACTCAAAAAACCTGCAAATCAATTTTCCAAAACCGATTTCTACTATGCTGGGTTGGTTTTCTAGCTCTTCGAATTTGATTCTCCTTGATAAAATCAATAACTGAATCATAAGGTTTTTCACATAAAACATCGTTGGCATTTCTGTTTGATTATCTCTCCTGTTAATTGTGATGCTTTGCATTGAATTGTTGAACATTGTGTGATGTTGATTTATTGATCGAACTTGTATGTCAGATCAAGATTGATTAAGATGTTTGGGCTAATGAATATGATCCATATATGCTAATCCAATTGAATTTACCGTGTTATTGCAATTTTGGATGACCATGTTGGTTAATTTATCAAATCATGTAGACTTAAAATTGATTGCAGACTAATACATATGGGCTTGATCGGTCATGTGATAAATGGCATAAATGCCATGTTCTTTGCATTGAAATCCAGTTATGATTTTTAGAATCATGTGGTTACTTCATGAGGTTACTAACAGTTTCATTGTTTTGAGTATTGTTGTGCACAACAACTGAATGTTATTAAGCTGTTGATCAGTGGGAGTCCGATAACTGGAAGTATGTGTGTTTTCCTAACTTCTTGTTGGGCATTTGATGCTTTATAATGATTATAAGCTGAATTGCCGAAATATAGCTGTTTAATGTTCACTTTCATTCATTTGTGGATTCATAGTTGAATTGATCATTTTGACACTTGTGAAGTCTGTTAAAACTGTTGTTTTGATTACTTTGATAGTTGTGCAATGCTTGATTGCACCTTGAACCATCATGATAGCTATGCAATGCTTGATTGCATCATAACTTCTTGTTTAGTTCAATCTGTTTTTTATATGATAATTGTTATGGTTATACTTTCGATTGCATCGATAACTATGGTTCTTTTGATTCTGATTCGTGTCTGATATTATGGATCAATTGATGGTTGAAAACTTTAGGATTTGTTGAATTGTTGAAATTGATTGTTGTGAATATTGGATCTATGTCGAGTCAGTAATAATAGTTGTGCAATGCTTGATTGCACTGATCAACTTGTTTTGAATATGGATTCAAGCGTGATTGGCTAGCTCTTGCTAATTGACATTTTGATTGAATTGTATCTGCATGTAATCACTCAGTATTTACCTTATGATGATGCTATTCGACTGTGAAATGATGAATGTACGTTTTGGCCTTCTGAATGCTAAAACGATGTTGAAAAACTTATAGGTTTCAACACTAGTTATACTTGTTGGATCAAGAAGAGCGTTTCTCATCTAACACCAGGAAAATTCAGAATAAAAACCTTATGGCCTTCTTAAACTCCTCTGTATGAACTACTGAACCCAGAAAATGAAAAAAAAAAGAAGCAAAATGTTATTTGGAAGCGCAGTGCATGCATAGGGATATTATATGGACACAATCAATCACTATCTAAAACCGAGAATACTCACCGCTGAATCTGAAAATGAAGATCAGAATCAAAAAAAAAAAATTGAAGATGGAAATATATATAATGTCGAGTACTGATTATTAGATGTACCGGAAATATGTACTGACACGTTAGGCGGAAAATTCAGTGTAGATTCTGGAGGATTTGAGTGTAACAAGGGTTGTTTTCCTTTTAAAGAAAACGTAGCTACTGAAGGGAAGGTTATATATGTATATATTTAGAAAGCTAATGCATGATTCATCAAAGGAATCTGAGGCGTCCAGGTGGGTCCTCTCTCTCTCTCTCTCTTTCTCTCTCGTATTACTTGCAAGTTGTGTTTGCTATCGCTTTCACTTAATTTGACTTCCTTTTTTCTATTAATAATTAATATGAGTCGAAAATGAAGTATTATTTCTCCATAATAACTTATACTAATTAATAATGAAGCTGCATAGTCAAAGCTTTAATCGTCTGTACAAAAAAGATGATATGGTGGAAATTATTTTGATCAATATTGACACATTTTTTGCTCCATTTTTATAATATAAGATATTACAAACTTATATTATATTACAAACATGTATAAGACTAAGCTACCTCCATACGTGACATTTTAATCACGCATGCTTACTCCACGACTTTTTCTCTCTTGACTCATGCTATGATGCTACACAGAATAGGCAAGAAAAGGGGAAGAAGTGTGTGTCATGAGAAAAACATGTTATTTGGCAGTAGACTCACTGTCCATTCAGATTTTCTATAGCATTCAAAAAATAGTAACCAATACATGATGAAGTAACCAATACAGGATGATGCATATATATATATATATATATGTGTGTTATAGATTAATTAATTATTGTATTACTTAACGTCTGTTACTAAATTGCTCTGCATACCATGCCATTCAGTTTGCACCGAATAACATGTGTAGCCATGTACAATAAAGACCTAGCATGTGGCTTATGTGTCTTTCCTTTTTTTCCCCTCATATGTATTTGAATAAATTTGGTCAATTTAATTAAGAAATGTTCATTTATAACATATCAATATTGGGCATACTTGAATAAATGTGGTCAATTTAATTAAGAAGCATGTGTATTTTTGTAGCCAAATAAGTCATAATCCATGGTTATACCCTAAACCGAGAAGTTGGTAACATATGTGTTACTAGGTATGGCCCATGCTGCATGCAGGTGGCCAACAAGATATAGGGTTGGCTTTGAAATTTTGTTATCATTATTATTATTATTATTATTATTATTATTATTATTATTATTATTATTATTATTAAGTCAGACTCCATCATTGTCCATTTGTCACCAAAATAATTTACAAATTAAATATAACGAAATAGGATAATTATCAAACATCCTGCCCTCATGTCAGTATCCATAATTTAATATAAGCGCGTGATGGCGGTCTAGCTAAGCGAAAACTATATTTGTAGCTAGTTACCAAAATGCCAAATCCATTAGGATGACACTTTCACATTAGAGCTAGTAAAAATAAGAATAATAAGTAGTTATTTCTAGAATTTTAAGGCTAATTTTTGAATTATAACACTACGCGGCACCATTTGATTGGGGTAGCTGTTAGACCTGATGCAGAGGAACAAGTTGACATCATGTTTTGCTTGATGAGCCACCACCCCGCTCGGGCACGTAAATGGGCCATCCTTGTCCAGTCCAAACTTATGTGGGTGAGAAACTGAAATGAGAAAGCTGGGAGAGCTAGACTTTGAGCTACATTAGACTTGCGCTTACTAGCTATATATAACACCTTACGTTCATTTTATTTTATTTTTAAGTTTATTCAAAATACTATCTAAAGCTATTGTTTTATTATGAGCATTAATAAATATATGTGATTGTTTAGTTATGCTTTGTTATTTAATTAGTGCTATGATTTAATTAGTGTCATTCATAACTTGTCATATAATAAATAGTATCCATTGTTTGATTGCTGACTTGAATAGTATTTTAATCCAACTGCTTCCATTGGTTACAGGGAAGACCCGATTAATCTCAAATCCTTAATTGCTAGCTTAATATTCGGATCCTCAAGGTGCGTTGAGATTGTTAGTGTTATCTAATTTTAATTTTAATTTAGTTTACTTAAACTAGTTATACATGGAAGTGATTTTGTGCACTATGAATGTTTTGTGTTAGTAGAGCATTAGTTTATTTGATTTTAAATAAACTCCTTCTAGACATAAGTTTTGGATTCATCGTTTGATAGGCTTGCGTTGGTCCATGGACAAGCAGTGGATACAAAATTCTGAAATATTTAGTAAGGAATACATAGATGGAATTAATGCATTTGTTGAAGTTGCAAGGAATCATGTCAATAGTCGTAATCAGACTAGATGTCCATGCCGAAAATGTAGCAATAGATATTGGAAGTTAGTTGGTGAGGTCTGAATGCACTTAATTAGATATGGGATGTCCTATAGTTATACGACATGGATTCACCATGGTGAACAAATAGAATCTGGTTCACATTCGTTCATTGATCGATCGGTGGTTCATCCTAGTGATGATATAGGCAGGGGTAATGATGATGTGATGAGGATAATCAACAATTTGTACCCCTACGCATCTCAACATCATGGTCATGATGGCTTGCAAGAAGATAACAACATAGTTAATGAATATAGAGATGCTAATTTGGAAGATGATCGGTCATGCAATATGCATTGGGAGGAGTCTGTCAAATATGAAAAGTTATTGGAAGAAGCTCAACAAGAACTGTATCCTGGTTGTGAAGAATTCTCAGTTTTAACAGCAGTAGTTGAGCTAATGCATTGTAAAGTATTGTACTTGATGTCAAATAGATGTTTTGATCACTTGATGGGAATATTGAAAAGGATGCTCCCTAAAGATAATCTTCTACCTCCGTCGCATCATCAAGTAAAAAAAGTTCTGAAAAACCTTGGGATGGGGTATGAAAAAATCCACGCATGTCAATATGATTGTTTTTTGTACTACAAGGAAAAACGAAGGGTTGGATAAATGTCTCGTATGTAATGAGCCTAGGTACAAGGAGAAGGGTGATGACAATAAAAAAAGATTCCTCAGAAGGTCTTGCGTTATTTACCACTTAAACCAAGATTGCAGAGATTGTACATGTCTATGCACACTGCCAGTGATATGAGATGGCACAAGGATGGTCGAGTTGATGACGATTTCATGAGGCATCCAGCTGATGGAGAAGCTTGGAAAGAGCTTGATCGAATGTACCCAGATTTTGCAATGGAGTCGCGAAATGTTAGGCTAGGGCTGGCAACCGACGGATTTAATCCATTCGGGAATATGACCACATCCTATAGCATGTGGCCTGTTATCGTGGCACCTTATAATTTGCCTCCTTGGAGGTGCATGAGGAAGGAATTCTCAATGATGACTTTATTAATTCCCGGGCCCCGTGCACCGGGTAAGGAGATTGATGTTTACTTGAGACCATTAATTGACGAGCTCAAGGAGTTATGGGAACATGGTGTGCAGACATATGATAGAGCATCTAATTCAGTATTTAATTTTTGTGCAGTAGTGATGTGGACCATTAACGACTTTCCGACATATGGGAATCTGTCTGGATGGAGCACAAAAGGTTATAAGGCATGCCCGGTTTGTAATGAGGACATAAGTTCCCAATGGTTCAGTGGGAAAGATTGTTACTTGGGACACTGGCGTTTTTTGCCATGGGATCATCCATGGCGCCAGAACAAAGATGCATTTGATGGAAATATAGAGGTAAATGCAAGACCTAGAGAATTCTCAGGTGAAAACATTTTGGATCAGTTGAACAATCAACACTTTGGTCAGATTGGTAAACATCCTGACAACCCGGATAAGAATAGAAAGCGAACACAAGAG
Source organism: Prinsepia uniflora (assembly GCA_032719365.1). Lineage (NCBI taxonomy): Eukaryota > Viridiplantae > Streptophyta > Magnoliopsida > Rosales > Rosaceae > Prinsepia > Prinsepia uniflora. The sequence goes on from CM064872.1 coordinate 37,763,880, forward strand.
GAGTTGAATTGGAACAAAAAGAGCATTTTTTTTGAGTTAGAGTACTGGTCCAAGCTTAGAATCAGGCATATGCTAGATGTGATGCACGTAGAGAAGAATGTTAGTGATAGTTTGGTGGGGACCATTCTAGGCATAGAGGGAAAATCTAAGGATACAGTGAAGGCTCGCCAAGATCTGCAAGAATTGGGCATTAGGAGCCACTTATGGTTAGAACGGACGGGGAACAAGTATAAAAAGAAATACGATGCTTATACTGTTCATCCAGACGAGCGGAAAATTGAAATTTGTCAAATATCCAGATGGATATGCAGCCAACATATCCAAAAATATTAAACTTGATAAAGGAAAAATTTCAGGCTTGAAAAGCCACGATTGGCATGTCTTGTTATAGCGGCTACTTCCTGTTGGAATTAGAAAATATTTACCTGATGGTGTGGTTGAACCTATCATTCATCTATCAAGTTTTTTTCAGCAGTTATGCGCTAAGACAGTGTGCAAATCGGATATGAATAGGTTGGGCAATGAGATTGTGTACACTTTATGCCAATTTGAACAAATTTTCCCCCCTCATTCTTTGATATCATGGTTCGCTTGATGGTGCATCTACCTTATGAAGCAAAGCTTGGTGGGCTAGTTGGAGCTCGATGGATGTATCCTATAGAAAGGTACTAAATATTGCTCTTTTTAATTAATTATATTTCATTGTGTTGTAGCTTACTTTTGGCAAATTATTGCAGGAAAAACTCACATCATTTTTTGTCTTCCAGAATGTTAGGTAAGTATAAAGGCTTCGTGCGAAATAGGGCTCGTCCGGAAGGGTCATTAATTGAAGCATACATTACAACAAGTACTTTAAGCTTTTTCTAACAAAGGCGGAAGCATTAGCAAACCCACCATTGGAGATCGTACAAAGGGATGGCGAACACCAGTGGAAATTTCTGTGTGACCATTTTCAATCATCGGGGTTTTTGGTAGTCATATTTCATTGTATGTATTATATAGAAAAGTTTTCTCTTAATGCTAATGTACTCATTAGTCATGCAACTATGCAGAAAGCATCTGTGGCCAATACCTCGAACCGAGGTCATAAGGAGATAGAGCATCATGCTGGTTCAAAATCTTTCGCACACATAGCAATGGAGTGTGCAGCGGTAATATAGTAGTTTTATACTAAACATATTATCTTGTTGTAACTTATATGGTACATTTAATTTATTTGAAATGATGCTATATCACATTAGGAAAGTTCAAAATTTGTGGAGATAGACACTTATGGAAAAGCATATTCCGGGAAAGCCAAGCAATGGAGTAATGACAAGGCCAAAGCTAAATATGTAAGTATTTCTTTAATAACTTTTTGGGTAAAGTTTAGTACACTTGTTGGCTTCTAGTTATACTTAGTACTATATTTAGAAGATGAATGAAACAAGAAGATAAATGAAATTGATTTTGCGTAGGTGAAATTAGCATGCGTCAACATTTTGGTAAAGATAAATGGACAATTGTGATAAGTGTTAGCTGTGGTGTTTTGGAAGGGATAGTGTTAGATGTTTCTAGGCATTAGTTGATAAGTGGTCTTAACCTTAGTCTAGATCTCCTCGCGTCGTTTGAAGTGCATGAGATGCACTTTTTTAATTTGAACTTTTCCAATCAAATGTAGCGTTTGTTCATTGTTTAGAAGTACTTACTTGAGGCATCATAATAATACCCTAGCTGAATGTGTGAAACCTATTCATTACGAACTCTTTCTCCAACAAAATTTTATGCTAATTGAATAAATTATGTCTTTCGACTCAGCCACAATTGGGACATTATTAGAAACTAGGGAAACTAATACCGAAGAATCCAAGCATGGGAATAGCACTAGGATTGTAAAAACAACTTTGATGTCCAACATGTTTTTTGATTGTATAAACTTTGTTAGAATATTATTTCACTTATAGAAACTTGGTTATATGATTGTATATTGTATATAACATGTGTTTTTATGTCTGTTTCATTTGAAGGATGAGATGTTAGCAAAAAAGAATGATTATCTCCAAGAGGTAGCAAAAGAATATCCTGAGGATACTCCATTGGATGAGATACCTGTAGATGATCCTAATATTGGCCTTAATATGTTGATTGATGTACTTGGAAAGAAGCCAGGATCATAGATACGTGGTATGGGATATGGACGTGTCCGTGAGATTGGAAGCTCTCAATCTTCAGCAACTACTCAACACTTGCAAACGGAGGTTGACAATTTGAAGGGTGAGTTGACAGTTGCAAAGGCATCTCAAGAGGTCGCTAACAAGAAACTTGCACATATGCGGTTGTATCTCCAACAACTAGTACAAAATATGTCAAGAGTCCCGGGGTTTGAAGCACCAGCAGTTGATTTTGAAGTACCATCGACTGATGAACACGGTGAGAATGATGGTCAAAGCTCCCTAGGATACGTTTTCTATAATTGTTGTGAATTTCCATAAATCAGGTACTATTATTGCATTTAAAAGTCGAAATCTTGTAATAGTTCAGGTGTATTTTTGTTATGAGATAAACCTTAGGCGACAAAGATGTTTGCCATAGAAGTTTTATCGCGAAAAATGCATTTCTAACTATTGATACTTTATCGCGGCAAAATAGATGTGTCGTGAAAGACGACTTTTCGCAGCAAAGTCTATTTGTCGTGAAAGACAACCTATCGCGGCAAACTGAATTTGTCGTGACCGACAATCTATGGCGACAAAGATGTTTGCCGGTATATGGCTTCTACATGTTCGTGCATGTCCTATTGTGACAAACATATTTGTCCTGATAGATCTGCTATGGTGGCAAATATGTTTTTCCAGGGTATGATAGCTAAGGTGACAAATACATTTGTCGGGAGAGAATTGTTGTCCTGGCAAATTAGATTTCGCCGTAAATTGTAGACAAATACTTTGTCGCGGAAAGTTTGCCGCGAAAGAAATTTTTAGGAGGCAAATGTTGAAATTTTGTCGCGAAAGATCTTTGCTGGCGAGCTTTTACTGACAAAGTGCGCGACAAATATTTTCTCCGTGGAAGACTTTAGCCGGCAAAGTTTGGCTTTTCGCGACAAATATTTGTTGCCACCAAAGGCATATTTTTTACTAGTGGGTGGAGCTATTTCTTAAATTTTGTTTGTTTGTGGTGAAGTATCGACAAACGTCCGCGAAGCATGCACTTTCATTGACATGCATATTATAAAATTGATACATACATCACGACAGATATCTATGGTTTATATATATGAAGAGAAGATGGATGAATATGATAAAATTATATATAGGAGGGATGAAATTATTGATATTTGAGAGCATGATCTACACGTGCTATTGATAATTACTGTCTAATGCATGCACCTCGCTAATTACTTAGGGGTTTGATTCATTATTCCTCAGTATCCATTTCTGGCTTTATCTCTCTTATAAAATTTACAAATTGAACCAGCCGACATCAGACTTCAGACATCGGACATCAGACACCACATCTTTTACTCGTGCTCTTCAAACTTTTTCGTCATTTTGGTCGGAAAACTGTCATGTGTTTCTTGTTTTCTATTTATTAGGAGGGCCTTTTATATGAAAGTTTAACTTATTTATGTATACTCTTTGCTCCAATGAGTATCGATGCTATGGCCATGGCCTCCATTAAAAGTAACCCAGCCGAAATATGAAAAGACAAAGCAACAAAACATTCAAAATAATTAATAGGCCGGCATAGATCGACTTCCTATTCTAAGTTCAGAAGCCAACTTAGAAATTAAAAACTAAGGCGAGTTACATTTTAACGTGAATTTCCTTTATCAAATTTTGATTGTCTTAAATGAATTTCATTAAAAATATATAATAAAAATACATATATTATATATAAAAAAAACTAAATAAGCATACAATAAAATACAATATAAAACTCTTAAATTACAACAAACTCATTTTTTTACGTGAACAAGATATTATACGATTTCCAAAACATTCACCTTCTCCCTTATTTAAGTTTTAGATTAAATTAATAAATTGGACCCTAGCCCTCGGGTTATTAATTTCGGGTGGGCTAGAGCACACCCTAGCCCTCGTTGCAACTCGTGCCTGGTTAGTCCACATGTATTTTCCTTATCGAGTGACTTATCCTCCGATTACTTGTGAGTGGACCTTTTTTTTAAACTGGTTAATTAAATTGGAGTCTCATTATCTACATTCCATAAATCCCTGAGCTTTTTATATTTAGTGGGAGTAGAGCCTTTCTAGTTATGATTCAATTAGGAGCCAAGTGTGACTACAACCAATTAATTTTTTATATATTCCTATTTGTAGGAATCTGCTGTAACACTATACGAAAAAAATTTGTAAAAAAGAAACATGGTGGAGGTCTACAGAGCACAAATGCAAATATTGTTGCTTATAATGTAAAAAGTCTTAGTGGCAAACATAGGTAGCTAGTTTAATTGATCATAAAGCCCATGGGAAACACAGTTCTTCTGTCGATCAAGCTTTTTATAGTGAGAAAAGAACATAAATCTTTCTTCTACAAAACCAATCATGGCATATCCATTGTGCACTCTCCAATATGAGAAAAAAGAGAAAAAGAACAAATTAAAGAGAAGGGCGTTGGATTATCATTTAGTTTTATTTTTTGTTTTTGATGTTCGATGTTTGTCTTTGAATTATGAAATATGTTTGTGTCGGTAGAATATGACGAAGTGAAGAATGAAAAATAATGGAGAAAAGATATGTCAAAAGAAATTGAGTATACATGACCAAAAACCTAAACTGAAACCTATTTTTCGTGGATTTCATTTTTTATTTATTTTTTTTTTAATTTTTCTTTATTTATTTATTTATCTTCTCCATACCAGCACTTTTTCTCACCCTCCAACCTACATTTCTCATCAAACAATAAAAAAAAATTGAAACTAAAAGCAAAATGATCGATTATACAATGACCCTTTTAATTTTAAGCGAGTTTTTTTAGACTATACACTACAACAAAATAGTATTTGCCCGGCGGAGGAGTTCCGCCGAGCTAACCTCAACATGTGCTAGGCTAACGTTTTTCCGGTGCATCTCCACCGAGCCAACTGCGTTGAGCAGGCCTTTTCGGACAAAAGTTTTGCCCGGCAAATTACGATGATCCGCCGAGCTAAACGCTAGTCAACGTTTGTTACCTGGCGCAGTATTCGCTGTGCAACGTAGTCGGAAAATACGATAACAATCAGGCATGCGAGGTTTGCCCGGTGGAGATGCGCCGGGTCAGCTTTATCACCCAGTCATTGCCCCGCGGATGTATCCGCCGGGCCACCGTTTTTTATTAATTTTTTTATTAATTATTTTAATATTTGCATAATTATATTTATGTAATATTATATATATAAATAAAATAAATGGAAATAATATTAAAACATGAAAAAAATATAATTAAAAGAAAATTAAATGTAATATATATAAAATAAATGGAATAATTTTACATAATTAAAAAAAACCTAATAAAGTTCTAATTGTTCGGAGGTGGGTGAGTATCATCCCGGGCAAGCTGCTGATTAGGATCCAACTGGGAGGGTGTGCCATTGACATCAGGCATACGGTGACCTATTTGGGTGAAAAGTATTGCAACATGTGCCTGCATAACTGCCTGTTAGGCCTCGAGGCGAGCATGGCCAACTTTAAGCTCCGTATTTTCCGCTTAAAGGGCCTCCAAGCTGCTCCATAGCTGAGTGACTTCCTTGGGATTGACTCCCTGAGACGAACTCGAGGATCGGCTCGAGACGTCTCAAAAGTGGCCCGCTCTGGCTCCCTAAAACAACTTTCCCGGGTCGTCGACCAAGATGGCGCTCCAAGATGCCAATCGACGTCCCGGGATCCGGTAGTTGATCTTGCAGCAGGACCTCAGGTTGTTGCTGGGTTAACTGTTCCTGAGTCTGTTGCACGTTCTCCATCATGGCGGCCAACAAAGTTGAATAAAGCAATAATTGCAAAATTACGTAATTAAAAATAATAAAATATTTAATAACTGCAAATATTGAACTTACGTGAATAGAGTCAGCTGCCTCATTGCCTCGCCTAGCATAAACCTCTCCCTAGTCTTCTACCTCTGGGAACAGGGATCCAACTGCACGTCGTGCCTCATGTCGAGCCAACAAGAGGTGTGATCCCCCGTGGTGCTCAAATTTCTTCTCTGGCCGATTTTCCTTATTAGCCTTTGATTTTACCTGCACATTAGAAAAACAAGTATTACTAATACTGACGTACATAAATTAATATTAAATAAATATACAAAAAAATAAACTTACTTTAAATTGATTGTTGATCCAATGCTCGCATAACCACTCCCACCCCACCAACTTGTCCCCTAGCATCTCCTTAGGAGGATTTTCCAAGGCTAGAGCATGCGAGCTCTAGTGTGACGACCCGTCCCAAATTAATGGGATTAATTAAGGATTAATGACGGATTAACGAGACTAATCAGGGATTAGACAAGGATTAACGGACGTTCAAGGCGAAATGACGATTTTGCCCTTGAAATGGGTGAATCGTTGACTTTTCGTTAGGCGGTCAAATGGACTTTGGCCAATGACTATGACGTAGTTCGTGACGTCACGAGTTCATAGACAGGTGGCACGCCCGATTCTGACGTTCGAGGAAGAAGTTATGATCTTCAGAAGTTCGGGGGCGTTTTGGTAATTTGATCGAATAGGGGGCAAAGTTGACTTTTGACCCGGGAGGTCCAATGACTGAGGGCCAAGGACATTTACATAGATTGGGACGATACAAATCCGTGGACAGGCGGAACGTCGAATTCGGACGTTCGACGGAGAAGTTACGGTTCACGGAAGTTCAAAAGTACTATTGCGCGTTTTATGAGAGAATGACCTTTTTGGAATTAAGTGGGCCAGATATTTTCCCCAGCAACCAATGGATGAGTGACAAGTGTCACTCATCCACTGGCCACCATCCCACATTCATGCATATCATTCCGCTTCATCGATCATTCATTTTCTTCATTTCTAAACCCACCAAACCCGATCTCACCCATCCCAAACCAATCCAACCCAACCCTATTTGATAATGGTTGTGAAACCCTGAGCGTGAGAGGAGTGAAGGATGATGACGGTGGCAGGGTGGAAGCAACACCGCCGTGGACGGCGGCCGCAAACCCGAGCACCGTACCCGGTTAGACCCAATTTCTTCTATTTTTCGATTTATACATTATGGGCTGTATTTGATGATTAGGAGATGTTTAGTAGGATGTTAGGAAGGTTTTAAGATGAATTTGGGTGGTAGTTAGTGGCTGAGAAGCCGTGGAGAGGTGTTTGAAAAAGTGGACCGTGAGGAAGGAATCAAACTGTTAGGATTTATACGTTTTCTCTTAGATTTCTTGATTAGAATGGATAGGTGTCAGGACCCGTCCTCAATCCCCTAGGGATTAATGAGAAATGCCCCTGATCCCATCTGACATGGAGTGTCATACAAGGGAAATTTCCAACCTTTTCCCTCCCAAGCTATCAGAGTACGCCAGGATCCGGAGGAGGCATGTGATATCTCGGTCTCTGCTACAGTCCACACCGTATCCAACCTGAAGGGTATTAAAAACAGAAAGACTGTGAGTGGACAAAAAGTAATAAGTTTCAGAAATACATTTTATAAAGACCTTTATACCCTTCACTAAAAATCATGCATGCATAGTAAAACCATTTATCCAATCACATATGTTTAAACAACCATATTTAGGGTCTCAGCCCCAATTTCTGTAAATACAAGTCACACGGGCTCCTGCCCAAAACTATTTACAGAAAACCATAACATAGTAAACATATGTGGGATCTCAGCCCAAATCCATTTATCATCATAAATCACAATTTCCCAAACCACTTGAAATCATGTTTATCCATTATATTTCATATCACCGAACCTGTCACGGTATATAGAGCTACGCGCGTGCTAACCGGGGTCTCAAACCTAAGTCTCTCCAGGGTCCACCCAGGTCAATGTCGGTAGATCAATGACCCTCCCTGGAGGTAACGAACCATGCCCATCCTGAGAGTAAGGAACCCAACTGGGGGGCGACTCCACTCAGTCAGTGCTCCGTGACTACTCCGCGGTCCACCCAGGCCAACGACCCTCCCCGGAGGAGACAATCATATATAAAGGATGGCATATGAAAAACCTTTTGAAATCATTCTTGAAACTTTTCAAGGATTCATGCCCGGCCCCCATAAGCCGTCATGAACCATAAAATCCTTTCATGGGTTCATCCCGGTTCCCATAAACCGTCATGAACCATAAATCCATTTCAAGGGTTCACGCCGGTTCCCATAAACCGTCATGAACCATAAAAACCATTTGTAACACATAGCTGGGCCCTAGGCCCGTATCCACATACAAACTGGACCCCCGGTCCGAATTGTAAACCAACTGGGCCTCCGGCCCGATGCCTATTGAAATCAAATGGACCTCAAGTCCGAAAGTTCGTAGATCAAATGGGTTTCGAACCTGAGTTTACCTTTTCAAATCCAAAACCATTTCATGAAATCATATCCAAAACCACAAGTACGGAAAATCAGTATAAAACCAGAAAATACGTGAAATCATATAATTCACAACTATCCAAATCAATATCTTATAATCACAATCATAATCCATATAAAACATTTATGCATGCATCACAGTTTAGAAATCAAGGTCCACTCACAGACCGTCCTATGCTGCCGCCTCGGTTTGCGTCCCGTAAGCCTCACCGAGCAAATCGTCGTCACTGGGACCCCCAAACCTGTCCAAATCAATCTAGAGGGTTACTAACTACCTTATTAACCTCTCATTGAAGCCCCGTAATTTTCCCGAATTTTTAACTATTTTTAATCCAGATCTGAAACCTTCCGATGCCCCGAACATTATCAAGACGGTGTTCGATCGACATGAAACTAGTCCCAAAATATTCGTTACATCGAATAGAAGATTTCACGTGTTGAAAACATCCCAAAATTATGGGACACGTGCACCTACACGCCCATTGAAGCCCCTGCACGTGAGCCCACGCGCCGGGTACACTGTTCATCTTCTCCAATGGTCGAACTGGTTCTCTGGTTCCTGGACCGGGCGAACCGGTCTGGATCGGTTCAAGGCCCAATCTCAACTATTTTCGGTCCATTTCATCCCTTTTTCATCCTAATATCTTCCTAATCCTATTTCCTATCATTTTAACATGTAAAAACATAAGGATAAGCACCAAAACCTTACCTCCTTGATCGGCCATGGCGGTGGTGACTTCCTCCACCGTCCACCGTCATCCCAGGCCATCCTAGCACACAAAAACCACCTCACTTGCCTCACCAGACCCCCAGAAACATAACCAAATCATTAGTTTATATCCAAGACCCATAAAAACTGAAACCCGAATTTTGAATATTAAAAGGGCTCTCGGTTTCTCACCTCCTCCGTCCACCACCGTGAGCCGCCGTCCTTAGTCTCTCAGTCCTTCCTTTAACTCTTATTCCTCACGGTCAGCCGCTCACACACATATGATGGATGATGGTGGTCGTGTGTGTTGTTTGTTTGTTCGAAGATGAAAAATGAAGAATGGAGGAAATATGGGTTCGGGTCCTTGTGAGAAAACAGAGATGAGTTGATCCGATTAGAGAACAGAGATGGGATGAGATGAGTGGTGAGGATTTGAGAGATTAGGTTGAAATGGGTGGTTAGGATTGAGTGAAGATAGATTAGATTATAAAATTAATTAAATAATATTATTTAATTAAGTAGATCCACAATTTAGGGGTTTTAGACAATGGGATGAGTGAAGTACATGCATAGTGAAATATCTGCCCAATCAGTTAGGGGTTTCACTCATCCATGGGTCCCACTTAAAATATCTGCCCAATCAGATATTGCCAAATCATCATCGTCTCGAAGTACATGCATAGTGAAATCGAACTTCCGTGACCCATAACTTTCCCGTTCGAAGTCCGATTTCAGCGTGTCGCCTGTCTACGGATTCGTATCTTCCCGATCTACGTAACGGTCCTCAACCCTCGGCCATCGGACATCTCGGTCAAAAAGTCAACATTTGCCCTTTTTACCAAAATTACCAAAATGCCCTTAAGCTTCCGAATGTCACAACTTCTACCTCAAATGTCAGAATTGAACATGCCACCTATCTATGAACTCATGACGTCCTAAAATACGTCACGGTCATCGGTCAAAGTCCATTTAAACGGTCATTTTGCATCGTTCATCCGATTTCGCCTCACTAATCACGGATTAGCCTCACTAATCGTGATTAGTCACTAATCTAATCCAGGAATTCGGGATGAGTCGTTACAACAGGAAATGAGAAAATAGGAATTTACGGATTGGATTGGAAGTAAACGAATGAAAAATGAGGATGGGAGAACCCTGGACCGGTCAGCCGGTCCAGTTGCAGAGAATGGACCGAACCGGCCGGTCTGAACCAGCCCAACGGTTGAAGACGAGGCACTGTTCATAGACGCGTGACCCCACGCGCAATGCCATTCTAGGGGCGCTTGCGGACGCGTGAGGCATGCTTTGGGGAATGTTCAAACATGTAATTTCATCTATTCGATGTAACAAACATTTTGGGACTAGTTTCGTGTCAATCGGAAATCGATTCGATATAATTCATGACGTCCGAAGGTTTAGGATAGGCTTTAAAAATAGTTAGGAAATCGAGAAAATTATGGGACTTCAATGAGAGGTTAATGAGGCTATTAGTAACCCTCTAAGTTAATTTGGACAGGTTCGGGAATCCAAGAGGCGACGATTGGCCCGGAAGACGTTATGGCACGCGTATCGAGGCACGGCTTCGGACGGTCTGTGAGTGGACCGTTCTTTCGAAATTGATGCATGCATAAATGTTTTATAATTTTTTTAGAATATGTTTTGTGATGCCATGAGTGCATTTGTTTGTGGTAGCCTAGGCTTTACGTATTTGCACGTATTTTGAGATTTTCGATTTTATACGATGCTTATACGTGCTAGGTTTTCAATGAGGGTTTCATAAATTGGTTTTGGATTTGGAAATATGAAATCGGGCACGTGACCCATTTGATTTACGAACTCTCGGACTTGGAGTGCATTTGATTTGACGAGGAATCGGACCGGGGGTCCATTTGAGTTATACGATCGGACCAAGGGTCTCGTTGGTTACGAATACGGGCTTAAGGTCCATTTAGTTGTAATCTCGGGCTTGAATCCCCTTTGACTGTAGTATCGGGCTTAAGACCCCATTAGTTGTGAAATCGTGCTTAAGGCCCCGTTGCTTTAAGGTTCCGGCTTGAGGCCCAGTTAGTCGTGGTATCGGGCTTGAGGCCCTGTTGATTGTGAAATCGGGCTTGAGTCCCAGTTCGGTTTATGAAGTGAGAATTCGGACATGTGACCCTGCTGAACTGAGGATTTTGGCCAGGGCCTGTGAAACTGATTTGAATCGGATTCGAGGAATCCTATTGAGACGAATCGGGTATGAGACCAAGTTGAAATGTGTTTTGAGAAAGAAAGAAAGAGTTTTGAAAATGTATATGAACCCTCCATATGTTTATATGGTCTCCTCCAGACGTCGACCTGGAGAGTCACGATCCACATACTAGAGTGGGTATCCCCATAGGGATCCCGTTCCAGGAGTGGGGGTTACGATTTATGATGTGATCAGACTAGATCCAGAGAGAGAGCCCAGAGTAGATCCACAAATAGAGCCTCCGAGATGGAGAATTCCTGGGAGAAGACTTGGAGTGAGACCCCGAGTAGTGTGCACACTAGTAGAGAGATTGATATCGTGACATTTATCGGGGATGTGTTCCCTAGGGGTTGTGTGCCCCGAGTTGGAATCTTCTCGGAAGTGCCACAGATGGGTTATACGTATATCGATACGTATGAGGTGTTACAGAAAGTAATTTGGGGGCGGAGGCCCCGTGTCCCATGTTTTATATTTCAGAAAGTGATTTGTATGTTTTGGTATTTCACTGAAAATGTTTTTGGGCTGAGTTCCCACATGTTATGGTTTATGGTTTTTAAGTTGTGATTTCGGGTCGGGGACCCAATTGGATTTATGGGTCTTGACGGTTTATGGGGCCGGGCATGAACCCTTGAAAGGTTTTGGAGAATGTTTTCAAGTAGTTCTATGAATGTTTTGATAAACGGTTTTGAATGCATGCATATGCTTTAGTGAAGGGCATAAATGTTCTTATGCGAAAATGTTTTTAATGAAATGTTTATTTTTGTCCACTCATGACTTTTAATGTTTTAATGCGCTTCAAGTTGATCGCGGATGCGGGCTGTATCAAAGTTGAGACATCACACTCCTCCTCCTACGATCTTGGCGTGCTCTGGACGCCCCAGTGAGGGCTAGAGATGGAAATTTCCTAGTCTGATACTTTGTGTTAAACGGGATCAGGCGCTCCCACATTAATCCCGGAGGATTTGGGATGGGTTCTGACAAAGTTGGTATCAGAGCGTGTTTTGCTCTAGAGTGCGCGCAGACCGAGGATGTGATGTCTCTGAAGTCGTAACAACCCGTCATCAACATGGTAGTTAGGGCATTAGTACGAGGATTCGGTAGAATCGAACCTTAGTTAGATGGTGTTTGGCACGTGATATGATAGTTTGAGGTTCGATTGGTATGGAATGCCACGTGTTTCGAGGTTGGATCCCTAGTAGGATCGATGTGCATGGGAATCTAACGGCTTAGAGCCGTAGTGTTACTGGTGAGTAGGATCCAGGGGATCAGTAGAGACCGTATGATGACTTGAGAATCGTGACCGCTCGACGGTAGGGTCGTGTCGGATAGAGGATGTACGGATTGTTATCAGTGGTAGTCAGAGGTCAAGGTCGCCCACTATACGATGACCCTGTACGACTACAGTCACGACTGTTGGGAATAGGAACGTGTGATTCTATTTGGCGTGAGGAACCATGTTCGATGTGTCGAATCCCGGTGGGATGTCGACTTGCAGGAGATGTTGGAGTGGTTGTCGTATGACGTGATAGGTGACAATTGCGACGTGTAGTCGTTGTGCATTGTTAGGCATGGAGTATGGCCAAGTCCTTGTGGAGGCCAGCAGCTGAGAGTCGTAGAGTTAAGAGAGGACGAGGTCCTCAGGTTGTGGTTACTTGTTGGTTGGGCACCAGTATCAGAGTACGACGATCCTTTGGAGTCGAGGCGAGGGATCGGTCAGGCTAGTTGTAGTGCAGCGAGCAGCCGGATTGTGGTGACCCTAGTGGTGATTGACTGGAAAAGTTACCAGGAGTGTGGTACTTGTCAATCGGATCCTGAGATGGACAGATCAGTGGATGTTGTGTGTTGAGAGGTTAGTACCGGCCGGCCGACTACCGCATGGATTTGGAGTCTCGGTAGTAGAGTGCTTCTGAGATTGGTCTGCACGAGGGGTGTGACAGACACTGCTATCGATGCACGTAGTCGAGTCTTATCAAGTTGGGTGGACTCAGGCTACCGTGACGATTATGACGATAGGATTCATCAGTCGTGACGAGGATACGAGGTGCGTGAGTGACGCACAGTACGAGCAGTGATTCTGGATTTGACTCGATTACGACTACGTGCGATCACAGAATGAGACGCAGACGTTGGGTGTTGGCACACTTGCCACGTTACCTCTGTGAGGTGACCGTGAGGAGTAGGATATACCTGGATGAGTGACAGGTGCCCCAGATATCCTTAGATGGGTTGAAAGAGTGTGAGTGCTGGAGTTGATCCCGTAGAGTTGGGACGTGTGATCCGGTATGCAGACAGAATAGTAGATGTGCCCAGTGTGGCAAGCATGTGAGTTCGGTGGACACTGAGTGGGACAGAGAGGATCACAAGTGGCTCAGTGCGAGGCATCAGAAGTACTTGTTTTAGTGACCAGTTCTCTGATGATACGAGACTTGGGGCGCGAGTTTGTGCCCAGAAGTAGTAACGTTAAGAGATGGAATGCCTAGATGCCATTTGAATGAAAAGTTATAAATAGATGACGTGAGTGACGTCTTATGATGTATGGGTCGGTTGGTCAGATTTGGTAGTACGCAGAGATTTGGCTTCAGATCACAACAGACGTTGCGATCTGTTAAGCATACCGACCGATATTATTGGGTTCTGACCAATTATGTGAGTCAGAGTTGGATCAGGTTGATTAAGTTACGAGATGCGGGTGTTGGAGGCCTTTTATGCACATCCATAAATAGTATACAAGGTTTAACCTTGAGTCGCGTGAATTCCACTTGGAATGAGTGTATCTACATAAACGATATTCGCGGACGCGCGGATGGTGTCCGGTTGAGCTGACGACTTGAGAGTCCATTACGGATTGGTGTTGGTTGACTACGGTTGACCATACCTCCTAAGTTGAGGATTTGGAAATCGTTTGCCTATAGGACGAGGAAATGCTCGTGTAATGAGTGAGCTCAGTAATTGGAAAAAAAACATATTTCCAACGTGATTGGAACTTCAGAATCAAGAGAAGTTTTGTTTGACACGATGAGAAGAGTGCTTGATTCCGTATTGGTGATGAGTATTCTGAGGTCACTGAGTGTGACACTATAGCAGATAGTGTTGGGTGCCGGAGGATGACATAGGATGAACTTTGATGTCATCATCTTGGATTTTCCTGGATTCGTTCCTAGGTGGGATGACGAGGAGTGATATGACAGCTAAGGGGTTCAAAGAGGGTGTAAGAATCGAAAACCTAGGCTGTGGGTCAATCTTGTTTAATTTGACGAGTAGATGGTGCTTAGCGTCACATGATGTGAAGAGTGAGTGGCCGAGGTGATGGGTTGATGTTCGTCTGGTGACGGACGGTTGGGGTCCAGACCATGAATGATGTGCGGACAGTAGAACGTTGCCGGAGTGCATTCCTTGAGTAGGTCGGGTGGCACCCCGATGTTCTTGTGTGTGGGTGCACCTGTGTGTTGTGCACGTAGGATGATGGGATTGACCATGGTCAATCAATTTGTCGGGTTGAGAGTGTCCCGAGATTACGAGAATGTTGCAGATTGGATAGAGTCCTAGATGGACATAAGTGGCGATCAGATTAGATCTGATAGTGACAGGTTAAGACTCGAGGTGAGTCTAGATGTCAGCGGAGATCGCTGAGTCATGCGAGATACGATGCGAGGACTCGAGAGCGAGTCGAGATCAGAGTAGAGCAGCGAAGGGCAGTGGAGTTGGGAGTTGTCGCCTGGTCACGATGGTTGTGACCTGTGATAGTTATAGATTGATGGGTATCCGACGAGTTCGGATAGGTATGGATTGATGGGACTCTAAAGAGAGTCAGTTTTGAGTATAGGAATTTGAGAGAGTTGATTCGTGCGAGTATTGAGGGTCAGTATGGACATAGGTATGAGGACGACCGGTGAGATGGGATTCGTGCCATTGTGTTGCCAGATAGGATGCTGGGCAGGATGCCAGCTTGGCTGTGATAACCCTTAGTGGGGATGGGTTTTCAGCCTGACGACTGTAGGATGGATCGTGTTAGAATGGTAGATTGAAAAGCCGTTTGGATGGCAATTTGGTATTGCTGACCTGTCATGTGAGTGACAGGCGAGATCGACTAGTGTCGACGTTCTGTCTCGAGTGAGACGTACGAGCTGACGTGTAGCTTTTGGAAATGAATTGGAGCTTTGGAGGCTCTAGTGATGGTATGTACGGATGAGTACTGTAAGTGTGTTGGACGTGTACTTCTACACGAGTATTCTTATGTGGGTGCAGCGATCCGAGTCGAGGAACATGGTTGGATTCCACAGTTTGGTTGTGGAATCGGGTCGATTTAAATGTCGAGGATGAAATTCTTTAAGGAGGGAAGTTTGTGACGACCCATCCTGAATTCAAGGCAAAATGACGATTTTGCCCTTAGAATGGGTGAATCGTTGACTTTACGTTCAGGTGGTCAAATGGACTTTGGTCGATGACTGTGACGTTGTTCGTGACGTCACGAGTTCATAGACAGGTGGCACGCCCGATTCCGACGTTCGAGGAAGAAGTTATGATCATCGGAAGTTCAGGGGCGTTTTGGTAATTTGATCGAATAGGGGCCAAAAGTTGACTTTTGACTCAGAAGGTCCGATGGCCGAGGGCCAAGGACCGTTACGTAGATTTGGACGATACGAATCCGTGGACAGGCGGCACATCGAATTCGGACATTCGACGAAGAAGTTACGGTTCACGGAAATTTGAAAGTACTATTGCGCGTTTTACGAGACAAGGACCTTTTTGGAATTAAATGGGCCAAATATTTTCTCAGCAACCAATGGATGAGTGACAAGTGTCACTCATCCACTGGCCACCATCTCACAATAATGTATATCATTCCTCTTCATCGATCATTCATTTTCTTCATTTCTAAACCCACCAAACCCGATCTCACCCATCCCAAACCAATCCAACCCAACCCCATTTGATCATGGTTGTGAAACCTTGAGAGTGAGAGGAGTGAAGGATGATGAAGGTGGCAGGCAGGAAGCAACGCCGCCGTGGACGGCGGCCACAAACTCAAGCACCGTACCCAGTTAGACCCAATTTCTTTTATTTTTCGATTTATGGGACTTCAATGAGAGGCTAATGAGGCTATTAGTAATCCTCTAAATTAATTTGGACAGGTTCGGGAATCCAGGAGGCGACGATTGGCCTGGGAAGACGTTATGGCACGCGTATCGAGGCGCAGCTTCGGACGGTCTGTGAGTGGACCCTTCTTTCGAAATTGATGCATGTATAAATGTTTTATAATTGTTTTAGAATATGTTTTGTGATTCCATGAGTGCATTTGTTTGTGGTAGCCTAGGATTTACGTATTTGCACGTATTTCGAGATTTCTGGTTGTATACGATGCTTATACGTGCTAGGTTTTCGATGAGGGTTTCATAAATTGGTTTTGGATTTGGAAATATGAAATCGGGCACGAGACCCATTTGATTTACGAACTCTCGGACTTGGAGTCCATTTGATTTGACGAGGAATCGGACCGGGTTTCCATTTGAGTTATACGATCAGACCGAGGGTCCTGTTGGTTACAAATCCGGGCTTAAGGTCCATTTAGTTGTAATCTCAGCTTGAAGCCCTTTTGACTATAGTATCGGGCTTAAGACCCCGTTAGTTGTGAAATCGAGCTTAAGGCCCCGTTGCTTTACGGTTCGGGCTTGAGGCCCAGTTAGTCGTGGTATCGGGCTTGAGGCCTTGTTGATTGTGAAATCGAGCTTGAGTCCCAGTTCGGTTTATGAAGTGAGAATTCGGGCATGAGACCCTGTTGAACTGAGGATTTAGGCCAAGGCCTGTGAAACTGATTTGAATCGGATTCGAGGAATCTTATTGAGATGAATCGGGTATGAGACCCAGTTGAAATGTGTTTTGAGAAAGAAAGAAAGAGTTTTGAAAATGTATATGTGTCCGGACCCACCCCGGTTTCACCCCGAAAACCGAGGTAAACCCTGCTCCCGTCTGACACACCGACACAACACTAACGAAAACTACTAAAGTAATACAGTCAGACGCAGGAGAAACTTTACACATCCCGAAGTCAAGTTTTACAGAGCATAGTACTAAATTCAAAAAGAAGAAAAACCGATAACTGGATACACGCACATGGAAAAGTTCCGGGATCCTTCTCGTCACTTCTATGCCTCAGACGCTGCCTCGACGTCGAAACCCCGGGCTAGCTCCACGACCTGGAGGGCAATTTAAAACAGAAGGTGTGAGTGGACCAAAATAAAATAAAAGGTTCCAAAACCATTTTATAAGCAAACCGGGTTTTAGCCCTCCGTTTTAAAATCACATGCATAACCCAGTTATTCAAACAGTTACAAATCGATCACCATAAAACAACATAAGAAACAGAAACACTATAAAACGGTTATAGAAATCATATCATAAGGCTCATAAAACCGTGAATACCAATCATCATTTCCCGATGAAACCTGCTGGACCTATCCGAGTCTTTAAACTAAATCTAGGCCTCAATTATATCCGAGCCTTTAAACTCCCGAGTCTTTAAACTCAACAGGCCTACGGGGGAAATATCAATGTATCCGAGTCTTTAAACTCCCGAGTCTTTAAACTCAATCCGGGTCTTTAAACCCAATCCGAGCCCGTCCCCCGTCAATCATAATCCGGGTCTTTAAACCCAATAACCAAATCCAGCAAATCCAATCAAAACCATTTTAAAAACCATTTCTAAATCCATATCCAAACCCGAATTCGAAATCACTAGTCTGATGCCCTTCCGGCATCCCGAACTGTCATTCCGAACCCAAATCCGGAAATCCACTTTCCAACTTTAAAACCAAATACCGATTCCCGAAATCCGATTGCAAAACCGAAACCCTTAATCATAAAATCGTGTTCCAAAAGCCCTTTATAGTCAGTTAAAATCACTTATCGTTTGAAAACCCCAAATCATGGCATCGAAATCAGAATCCAAATTTTCTTCGTAAAACGTGCTAAAATCGTACTTTCTCGAAAAACGTGCAATTATGTAAAACCAACGTAGCCTATTCAAATAACCATGAAATCACATATAAACCATAAAATAATGATAGCAAAACAGTTAGGCCTGCTCGAGTTTAGAGAAGGGGTCCACTCACAGTACCGAGCCCTCAATCGCTTCCCGAACGTCTCGTACATTCCTCAGCTTCCTCGGGAAGTCCCAATCCTGTCAACAACCGCCAAAGTACGTTACTAACACATCTACGGAAGTACACCTAATTTTCCCCGAAAATCCCCGAGTCCTAGACGTAACGAACCGAAACCCTAAACCTTCAACCTCGCGGAACTAACCTCAAACGACGTCCGATTAACCCGAAACCAATCCCATTAGACTCGTCACAACTCCTAGACCAAAAACCTAATTGACACTTTCCCCAAAGACTGCCGCACGCGCCCCCATGCGCCGCCCAAAGTGGCTGCGTGTGGCCCTCACGCGCCTGCTACAGTGTATCGTCTTCCTCAAGCAAACCCGGTTCGACACAGTGCCTGCAATTCGAACCGGCGAGGACGGTTCTCCGCCATACCTGCACCAAAACCACTCCTCTCTTCACCAACAGCATCGTCCAGACCTAAGCTATCCATTCCCCTTACTCAAACACCTCGACATAGCCCCTAAGTCATCGTCCCTAACTCGAAACCAGACCCGTTCAGTCCCCTGTTTCCTTCTCCGGCCACCCAGGTCACCCCCCGTCATGGTGGCAGTCTCAAACCCTTCCTAGGACCATCCTAAACCTCACCCAACTCACCAAGACCGTCGACTCATTCCCTAAGTCCACGACTTTCAATTTGAAACTCGATGGTAAAACAGAGCACACAGGTACTCTCCGTCGTCCTAGCCTCCACCGTGCACTCCCCGTCACGGCTGCTCCACCAGAAGACTCTTAGGACTCCACTGAGCTCCCTAGACCTTACGGGACTCCTCGATTCAACCCCTAAAGCTACGACTTAGCTCCTGAAACTAGACGGCAAAATAGAGCAAAGAAACATGGATGAGGAATTACTTGTCCTCTAGTCACCGTCGAAAGCTCCGCTGGGGCTGGTCGACTCCTCTCACCCCTCACGACACCACCACGAGCCCATTTGCACCGTACACGGCCACACCACCACCACGAACACTCACTTCCTCCATGTTTTTCTCTGATGTCCCGTGGCTCTCAACTCACACACAAACCATCACCACTCCTCCAACCTCCCTCACTGTCTCCCTCTTACTCTCTGGTCACTGTCACACACCCACCACTCACCAACACCTACGATCACTCCATCAATTTCCTCAATTCTCTCCCTCTGTTCTTCGATCACGAACACACAACACACATGGTACACAGCCCAAAATCCCCAAATTATTGGACCCGTGCAACCCCTGGAAGCCTCTAGCCCTCCTACACGTGTCACCAATCCACCATTCCTCTCCCTTTCTCTCACAAATGGCTCAATCCCAGCCATCCATCTGTCCCTCTCTGCTGCACAAATCCCCATGTGCAAAGACCAAAATACCCCTCATTTTAAACCAAAATTACCCTTTTGCCACTACCTTCTAGACCCGTAACTCACACATCGTAAGTCCGATGAATACGTGCCGCCTGTCATCGAACTCAGGACGACAAGATCTATCTAATTATCCTAGGTCAACGTACCAAAACCCATTCGTAACAAAAGTCAACTTTCTCCCCTCTAATTTAGCCAAATTACGGTTATGCCCTCAACCTTCCGAACATCATAACTTCCTCCTCGGATGTCGGAATCGGGCGTGCCACCTGTCTACGGATTCGTGACGTCCTAAACGATGTCACAGTCACCGGTCAAAGTCCATTTGACCATCCGAACTAAAAGTCAACTATTTGCCCAACCTAGGGCAAAATCGTCATTCTACACTAACAACCTTATCGGAACCACCTAACCCCCGATTACGCTCACTAATCTCAACTTAAACACTTCCTTAACCCTAATTTCCGGGATGGGTCGTTACAATATGAACCCTCCATATGTTTATATAGTCTCCTCCAGACGTCGACCTGTAGAGTCACGATCCACAGACCAGAGTGGGTATCCCCATAGGGATCCCGTTCCAGGAGTCGGGGTTACGATTTATGATGTGATCAGACTAGATCCAGAGATAGAGCCTCCCAGATAGAGAATTCCCGGGAGAAGACTCGGAGTGAGACCCCGAGTAGTGTGCACACTAGTAGAGAGATTGATATCGTGACATTTATTGGGGATGTGTTCCCTAGGGGCTGTGTGCCCCAAGTTGGCATCTTCTCGGAAGTGCCGCGGATGGGTTATACGTATATCGATACGTATGAGGTGTTACAGAAAGTAATTTGGGGGCGGAGGCCCCGTGTTCCATGTTTTATATTTCGGAAAGTGATTTGTATGTTTTGGTATTTCACTGAGATTGGTTTTGGGCTGAGTTCCCACATGTTATGGTTTATGGTTTTTGAGTTGTGATTTCGGGTCGGGGGACCAATTGGATTTATGGGTCATGACGGTTTATGGGTCCGGGCATGAACCCTTGAAAGGTTTTGGAGAATGTTTTCAAGTATTTCTATGAATGTTTTGATAAACAGTTTTGAATGCATGCATATGCTTTTAGTGAAGGGCATAAATTTTCTTATGCGAAAATGTTTTTAATGAAATATTTATTTTTGTCCACTCACGACTTTTAATGTTTTAATGCCCTTTAGGTTGATCGCGGATGCGGGCTGTAGCAGGGTCGAGACATCACACTCCTCCTCCTACGATCCTGGCGTCCTCTGGACGCCCAGTGAGGGCTAGAGACGGAAATTCCCTGGTCTGACACTTCGTGTCAGACGGGATCAGGCGCGTCCCACGATAATCCCGGGGGATTTGGGACAGGTCCTGACATCTAACGCTCGTAGTAGGCATGGAGCTCGAACTTCCAGTTAGAATACTGTTTCTACCATTGGAAGTTGATATATTCCATTAGAGCGGCGTTAGTCTCATCCTATTCAAAATTAATCTGAAATCCAATATTAAAGTATGTTAAACCATAAAAAATTAAAATAATAATAAAAAATAATAAATATTTTCATGCCCGTAAACCAGACCAACAAATGACGAGCTCCGGGGGGGCTTGTTCTCTAAAGGTGTCAGCCATCATCTTCGATCTGGCGCGAATAATCATCCCCATTTCCCGCACCAGCAGAGTATGCACATTGGGGTACGGTGCGAAAAGTCGTTCAACCCACTCCACTTGGATCTTCGCTCATGTCGACCTACAGATCTACTAGGACTTTAACCCCTTGCTAATGCCCTTGCTATTGCCTCGCGAAGTGATAACTTTACGTAAAGACATCTGCAAATACAAAAGTAATTAATAATTATTAATATTGAAATAATTAAATAAATAAACAAATAACCAAAAAATCAAATTATTTCTAATAATTTCCAAAAATATGCATTAATCCACTAATTTCTAATAATGTCCAAAAATACAAAATAATGCAATAATTAACTAAACTAAATAATTTTCAATAATTACCGAAAATTTCAAAAAATCAATAATTTCCAAAAATTTCTAATAATTTTCAAACATTTCTAATAATTTTCAAACATTTAAAAAAATATTAATAATGCAATATTTTCCAAAAGTAGTAAAATTCAACAATTTCCAATAATTTCCAAAAAAAAATCCACAAAATCGATCATTTCCAATAATTAACTAATAAAATAATTTTCAACAAATTCCAAAAATTACCAAAAATTTGATAATTTCCTAAACATCCAATAAATTCCAATAGTTAACTAATTAAATAATTTTCAATAAATTCTGAAAATTAGCAAAAATTCGATAATTTCCAAAACTTCCAATAATTAACAAACTAAATAATTTTCAATAATTTCTGAAAATTGCCAAATATTCGACAATTTCCAAAAAGTTCTAACAATTCACATCCAAAAAACAATCTAATAAAAGATTCTATACAAACACCAATCCAAAAATTCACATACAATAAAAAATCCAATAAACATTGTAATATAGGATTCTATACAAATAAGTAATAAACCAATCCAAACATTCAAATCCAATGAACAATCTTATAATTAATCCAAAAAACAATCCAATATTATAAATTAATCCAAAAAATTAATAAAATTTAAAAAATTGAAAAATTGAAATTGAGGGCTTATAATAAGGAGACGATGAGTGTAGCTCGAGAGAGAAAGATTGAGAGTAAGAGGAGCGAGAGGGTGGTTTGATTTGGGGGTTTGGGGTCTTTGGTTTTGGGTTGTGGGTCTTTGGGTTCAAGGTTTAGAGGGATTTGGTTCTAGGGTTAAAGGTGAGTAAGAGATGAAGATGAGTGAATGGGTGAGATTGATTGAAAAAGATAGATGATTAAGGGAGTGAGAGAAGGGGTTCAAGGAATTTTGCAAAGAGGGGTGCGACGGTGATATGTTTTTGTGAAATGAAGAGAGGGAGAAGGAAAGGGCAGGTCACGTCTGTTCTAAGTGAGTGGGGCACTTTGCCTGGCGCACTACTCCGCCGGCCAAGCTTTAATGATTCGCCAAGCCCCTTTGTGCGGCAGTTTCAATTGTTCGCGAAATTTTTGGTGGAAGTTTTCAATTTTCGCGAAAAATAACCTTGCCCAACGGATATACGTAATTCGTCGGGCCAGGTGTTCAATAAATCTTTGTTTTTAGGTTCAATCGAAATGGTAACGAGTGAATTTGAGAAATCCAACCGTTCAGTTTGTGATAGGGTATGTCTAGACCTCACCTGTCAAAAATGGCGACGTTTGGAGGGCTTAAAGGACTCTGATCAACGACCGACAATTTGTTACCGTCGATTCGTTTCGCACCGTAACCTATTCTCGGGACGACGAAATTCCGTGAAATTTTACGAACATGATATATGAGTCATTCCAATTAATGTGGACGGTTGGATGACTCGAACCATGAAGAGAAAATAGAGAAAATACTAAAACCATCCAAGTCATTAACACTTAAAACTTTTAAAGGGATTTGCAATACTAATCTTCGTTTTTGGGTTCGATTGAAATGGTAACGAGTTAATTTGAGAAATCCAACCGTTCAGTTTGTGATAGGGTGTGTCCAACGTTGCCTGGAAAAAATGGTGACGTTTGGAGGGCTTAAAGGCCTCCGCTCAACGACCGACAATTTATTACTGACGATTCATTTCGCACAGTAACCTATTCTCGGGACGTCGAAATTTCGTGAAATTTTACAGACATGATCTATGAGTCATTCTAATTAATGTGGACGTTGGATGACTCGAACCATGAAGAAAAAATAGAGAAAATAGTAAAACCATCCAATTTATTAACACTTAGAACTTTAAAGGAATTTTCAATTCTAATCTTCGTTTTTTGCTTCGATCAATATTGTAACGAGTCAATTTGACAAATCGGACCGTTCAGTTTGTGATAGGGTATGGATAAACCTCGTCTGACGAAAATGGCGATGTTTGGAGGGAATAATGGCCTCTGATCAACGAACAACGATTTGTTACCGTCAATTCGTTTTGCACCGTAACCTATTATCGGGACGTCGAAATTCCGTGATATTTTACGGACATGATCTATGAGTCATTCTAATTAATGTGGACAGTTGGATCACTCGAAACATGAAGAAAAAGTAGAGAAAATACTAAAACCATCCAAGTCATTAACACTTAGAACTTTTAAAGGAATTTTCAATACTAATCTTCGTTTTTGGCTTCGATCGATATGGTATTGAGAAAATTTGAAAAATCTGACCATTCAGTTTCAGATATGGTGTGTTTTGATGTCACCTGTCGAAAATGGCGACGTTTGAAGGGTTTGAAGGCCTCCGATCAATGAACGATGATTTGTTACCGTTGATTCGTTTCGCACCGTAACCTATTATCAGGACGTCGAAATTCCATGAAATTTTACGGACATGATCTATGAGTCATTCTAATTAAGGTGGACGGTTGGATCACTCGAACCATGAAGAAAAAGTAGAGAAAATACTAAAACCATCCAAGTCATTAACACTTTAGAACTTTTAAAGGAATTTTCAATACTAATCTTCGTTTTTGGGTTAGATCGATATGGTAATGAGTGAATTTGAAAAATCCAACCGTCCAGTTTACGATATGGTGTGTTTTGACGTCCAGTTTACGATATGGTGTCAATGACTTGGATGGTTTTAGTATAATTAACATATGCATAATTAACATATATTACATATGAAGTTATATACTATACTAAATATAAAACTATATAATTAATTAATAAGTAAAATTTTAAAAACAAAAACCCAAGAAAAAAACCAAAGCAAATAAATTATACAGGGGGGTCTTGCACGGCGAATCCGCTGGATGCGCCGGGCCAACCCACCTAGCCTGACAGATGTGCGCCGGGCAAGCCCTTTTATTTAAAATAAAATTTAAAAATTTCCAATAATTATACTTGATTTGGATAGTTATAGTATAATTAACATATATTACATATGAAGATAACATCTAAAAATACCATAAATTAATGTAATTTACTAAGCAACAATATAATTTATATAGATTTCATACTTATGATTTATAGACAACGATTAATCAATGTCGGTTTCACTATCCCCCTCCCAATCACCCTTATCGTCTAAGCTATGCAGACTACTTATTTCCTCAGCTTCACTTTCAATTGGTTCTAAGATACCGAGATCAATAAAAATACCATCAATCGCAGCTGGTGGGGTGAGGTCGTCGGTTCGAACTCCTTCCACATTTATGGTGGGTGCTAAGGAATCCTCCTGATAAACAAAATCGTCATTTTCCGTTTCTCCACCATCTTCACGGTGCCGGTCCTCCAAGTCCCAAATGTTTCTATGTTTCACCATCTCAACTACTTTCTAACCAGCACCAACTTTTGAATCATCAACGTAGAATACTTGTTTCGCTGTACTAGCGATGATGTATGGATCACTCTCAAACCACCAGATGTTTGTGTTGACAGAGGTAGATAAATGATCTTTGATGATCCTACTCGGGATACTTGGGTCTGTATCAAACCAATAACACTTGAACAAGACTACAATCTTGCGGTCCGCATAAAATACCTTCACCACACTTAATAATTTACCGTAAAACCCCGTATCAGCATTTAATCCATCCGCCAACACGAATACTCCACTATTTTGAATAGAGAACTTGTCATCACGCTCTGTGCACACGAACTTAACTCCATTGACGTAACAACCAGCATATGTTTCTCCTTGAAATAGGCCAATTGCAAGCTGCATCAATTCTTTGCAGAACTTGGGCGAGTTGTCATCTTTCAACTGTGACATCTGAAAGGAAAACACACACTATTACACTGTTTCAGTTCAAAAGTAATTTGATACAATATTTGACTTACATGTTTGGAAAACCAAAGTTGAAACAATTTTTTGTCCATTTCCTCCCAATTAGACGGATATTGGGCCCTCATCAATTCCTCATGCTCTTCGTGGAAAGGCCAGACTTCGTCACAATTGTTCAATATGAACCAATGCGCCACTTCCATGTCGCTATCAGTAAAAGGCTCTGAGATTGGACTAGTCCCGAACGATTTTGTGGGTTGCGAAAATACTGACAGGGACTCTATATGTTGACCACCATCGTCATTTCACGGGGCACTGTTGAAAGAAGTTTCAACATTTCGAAGGTACATTGCGCAAAATGTAAGTGACTCTTTTGAAATGTATGCCTCCGCTATAGAACCTTCAGGACGTGTCTTGTTGCGGACGTACTGCTTGTGGGTACCTAACATTCTACAACGACATAAACAAAGTGATTCAAATATAAACAGTTTATTAAGGACATAGTCACAGTATTAGGAATAGTTTATACCTTTCGATTGGGTACATCCAACAAAATTGAACTGGGCCAGCTATGATTGCCTCGTCTACAAGATGTATTAGTAGATGAACCATTACATCAAAGAATGCTGGTGGAAATATTTGCTCAAGTCGACACATAATATAGACAATGTCCTTTTTAATTGCTTCGAGGTCCACCTTCGCTAGTGACTTGGCATAGAGTATCTAGAAAAATTGAGACAAATAAACTACCGTCTCAATAATTTTAGGCTGCAAATAAGGCTGAATGCTAATAGGAATGAGTCGTTGTAATAAAATGTAGTAGTCGTGACTTTTCATGCCAGATAGGGTGCTCCCATCAGTGCTAATATTTCGGGAGATGTTTCCTGCATAATCATCGGGAAATTTCACACTTTGCAATCACTTAAGAATTTTTTTCTTATTTTCTGGCGTAAATGTATAACCTGGATGAGCCATGCTGTATTTTCCATTCATAACTTTGTGGCCATAAATGTGCATGGGATCTGCGATAGGTAAATTTTTTCCGAAAGACTCTCGGTAACATTCTTCTCAATATGCATGGGATCCGCGATGTGGAAGTGACATTACTCATCCCAATCCCCTCGGGATTATCACTGGATATGTCATGCTCCCGTCTAACACGAAACGTCAGACCAGGGATAACTAAAAACCTCAGCCCGACTGGGGTTTCCAGAGCGCGCCAGGATCGGTGGAGGACTGCGTTGTCTCAGTCTCTACTACAGCCTGCATCCGTGATCAACCTGGAAGGCATTAAAATCATTAAAAGCTGTGAGTGGATGAAAATCAATAGTTTAATAAAACACTTTTCATAAGATGACATTTATGCCCTTCACTAAAAAGTATTCATGCATTCGAAAACCAAAAATCAAACCATTTAACTTAATTAAATCATTAGGGCCTTAGCCCAAAACCATAAATCCAAGTAAGTGGGAACTCAGCCCAAAACCGTAAATCCAAACCATGTGAGTCCCTGCCTAAATCCATTAACACCGAAAACAAAATCATAAATTCAATAAATCTGAAATCCAAAACATAATCTAATAAATCCAAAAATCACAATTCCATAAAATACCGTTATGTACCAATCCTCGGCATACTAGATGCCTGGCGTCCCAGATGCCTGACGTCCTAGATGTCGTGTCACGGTCCAAGCTACGTGTGCTACACGGGGTCTCAACCCGAGTCAATCTGTGACATCCTAGATGTCTGACGTCCCAGACTTCTAGCATTCTTTCTCTTGAGTCACTATACAGTCTGGTAGCTCCATGCAGTTACCCCTAGCAGGAAATGCGCAGTGACTACTCCAGCATCCCAGACGACTAGAGGAGACAATCCATAGATATAAGGATGGTATATGGAAAACATTTCATAAATCATCTCAAACCGTTCAAATGGGCCTATGCTTGGGATTTCCATAAAACCATCGTAATCCACAAATCCGATTTCTCAAATCCAAATCCATTTATGGGTCCCCAACTCGAAATCACATTCATACAACACAATTGGGCCTCAAGCCCGATTTCGTAAACCAATTGGGCCACTAGCCCAATGCCTCATTCAATCACGCAGAAATACAGTATAAAATCATAAATCTCGATATACTTGCAACTATGGAAATCATCTCAAAATACGTGAAATTATGTAAATCATCAATAACACAATCATTATCATAGAAATCACGTATATAAAACGTATAAAACAGTTATGCATGCATCATAGTTTAGAAAATAATATCCACTCACAAACCGTCCTACGCTGCCACCTCGATATGTATGTCATAAGCCTTCCTGGGCTAAATCACCATCCTCGGAATATCCGAACCTGTCCAAATCATACTAGAGGGTTACTAACCACTTCATTAACGTCTCATTAAAGCCTCTTAATTCTCCCGAATTTTTAAATGTATTTAAACTCGATCCTAAACCATCGGACATCTCGAGTTATATCGAAATGATGTCTAATCGAACGAAACCAGTCCCAAAATGTTCGTTACATCAAATAGATGAAAACACATATTGAAAACTTCCCAAAAAACGCCCCCACGTACTGCTGAAAGTCGCTGCACGTAGAGCCCACGTGCATGGTTACAGTGCCATCCCTGTCCTCTGTCAAACCCGGTCTAGCCTGTTCTCTGCAAGTCCGGTTTGACCAGATAGGAGAGACCGGTTCTCGCCCATTTTGACTCCTTTTTCAACCCTGTTTAATCCTACACCTTTGTCTAACCATTTCCAGTTGATCTAGCTACTCAAATCATTTAACCCAGGTCCAAAACATACCTTCCTAATCAATGAACAACCGGCCAAACTTCCATCGTCGATTTCTCGTGATTCCGACCACCCTTGGCCGTGCTCCCAACCTCCACGAGTTCGTGTGATGATTGGGAACCTTGTACAAGCCACCAAAATGATCAGTGCTAGCTAAAACCCAACATACCAATTTTGGCCCAAAATAGAGCTCATAGGTTCACACCTATCTTCACCGTGGTTGTCCCGCTGTGGCCACCGCCACTGTCGTCCAGGCCTCCTCCCCAGCTTCTGTTCATGTTCTAGCGTCATTAGTTGAAGATTGAAGGTATTGTTATGGGTTTGTCTCACAGTACAAGAACGTCAAGGGTTTCACGGCCACCGTCCACGATGGTCCACCCCGACAGCCTCAACATCAACGACTCAGTCCCTCTCTCACTCTCATTCATTTTCCTTCATGGCTCAAATGCTATTGATGAATATTATAGGGTTTAGTGTGTGGGGGTTTCACGGTTTAAAGAAGAAAATAACGAAGACGATGAAGATATCATGCACGGGGAAGAAGAGAGAGAGATGAGAGGGAAAACTATAAAATAATAATATAATTATATTTTAATGTAAAAACCATCCAATCAGAATTGAGATCCACAATTTGGGGGAGATGGCCAATGGGATGAGTGACACTTATCACTCATCCAAGGGCTCCACACTAAAATATCTGCCAACTAGATTTAATTTATATTTTATTCGAATTCAGAGACGTAAGTTCCCGATTACGATCCCGTGACCATAACTTCCCCATTCGATGTCCGATTTTGACGAGCCGCTTGTCTACGGACTCGTGATGTCCCGATCTAAGTGACACCCCGAGTCAAAAGTCAACATTTTGCCCAAAACTAGGGCACAATAGTCATTTTACACCGTTCGTCCAAATTCTCTCAACTAATCCCCGATTAGTCATACTAAATCCATAAACTCGTCCCCCCTTAAATAATTTCTTCCTCGAAATTCCAACTATCCCGATTCCACATCCACCTCGTGGAAAGCAATTTCGGCCACACACCTTGTGTACACTTGTACACCCACTAACCAAAACAATACTTGTCTGCATCCAGACATTCCACCAATACTCACGTCGCATCGACTACACCCGACCACGTCGAGTTACATTGATCACATATTTCGAGTTGATACCACTTGACAATTCTACCATTATGCTGACACATTCAGCTTGACGGTTCTTCTCAATCACCAATCCACCCTGACACATCCAGCGAAACAGTCACCACTTGCCAGTCGCAAATCAATCCAGCATCTCTCCCACATTGAGAGTTATCAAATCTCACAATTTCTCCTCATCTCTTGAATTTTACCATGTCAACATCACACGACCAATAACGTCACACTTAGCCGGCACTCACGGCTCCATGGTCACCATTCGAGTCACCAACACAACGCTGACTCACTATAGAGTCGCACCAAGGTATCTCGTACCAAAATTTCCTCATAAATCCATGATACCATTAGTGAGGAGTCACAGAGCAGTCGCCCCACGCTAAGCAACCCGTGGTTACACTAACCAATAACTCACTCAACCTGAGTATACATATACCAACATCTTACTCGACCTGTGTGTAACTGGACCCCATTGAAGACCTGCCCAGCAGTGATAATACATCTCCGCTCTAGGATTCCACTAGCCATCCATGGCTCTGAGCACCTGCTCATACAATTACTGAGCCCATCAGAAACACTCTGGCCAGTGCATAGTATCTAATGTCCAGTCCACGTCCTCAACCAATCCAATGATATCAGAGCTAAGCCGATTACCAACACGCTCATCAATATACCACTAGTATATCCTATATACCGTTACTAGGCACCACTCAGGCCTATCCACTATTGGTCCTCGCACAACGTACCCAGTACGTATATCCATCCATAAACCATCCCACTACATAGCTCGTAGCCAATCACACATCAATTTAGGAGTTCATCTGTCTAGTCCAGTACTAGATAGATTAAATACTCCAACTCATCATCCATCACGAGTCCCATGGTGTAACGACCCGTTCCAGAAATCGGGATTAGCTTAGTGATTAATGACGAATTAGTGAAGTTAATCAATTATTAGTTTGATGCTTTCGGACGGACGGTGCGAAATGACGATTTTGCCCCTAGAATGGGCAAAAATATTAACTTTTTGTTCGGACGGTCAAATGCACTTTGACCGATGACCGTGACATAGTTCGGAACGTCACGAGTTCATAGACAAGTGGCACGTCCGATTCCGACAATCAAGGAAGAAGTTATGACGTTCGGAAGTTCAAGGGTAATTTGGTAATTTGGTTAAAAAAGGGGAAATTCGTTGACTTTGTAAACGACATGGAATTTTCACGTAATTCGAGGACTATGAGATAGGTCTCGATTTCCTGAGTACGATGACAGGCGGCATGCCGTCATCGGACATCGGACGGTTTCGTTACGGGTCTAATTATATGAAGGGTAAAATGGTAATTTGTGCAATAAGGGCATTTTGGGAAAATTGAGGCAGATTGGGACATGTGGTAGTCTTGGGAATTATGCCCACAAGATTGTGGACACCTGGCCTGTCCTGGATGGTGGTGGAACCTTCTCACCGCCTTCAACTCATTTTAAACCAAATATTTGTGTGTGCATGGTGTAGAACAGAAAAACAGAGGAGACCGTGAGAACCTTTCCCTTTAGTTCATTCAATCTCCATCAATTTTCCATGGGGTGTGAATGAGAGTGAGAAAGAATGGTGAACTGATGAAGTTGGGGGTCACGGCGGCGCCTACGACGACGCTTTGAGGAAGGAAACCCGAGAAGCTCTGAGGTCTGGGAATTGAAATGGAAAACTGTATTCTTGACGGCTTGATCGATTGTAGTGGATGAACGATACTACTGGAGGTCTGGGGAGTCGAACAAGCTTGGTTTCGAAGCTTGGAATGGACGGTAAGTGAACTTCCAAGAAATTCGATTTTTTTACCAGAAAATGGAAACCTTGGATTTAACTCGTATTAATTGATTTAATGGTTTGTATGAACTTTTAAAGGATGGTACAAAGCTTGCAAGCCAAAAATCAAGGGACATGATGGTTAGGATCATGGAAACTGGAAGTGAGAACTTGTAGGTTTGAAGATTGAGCATGAAGGTATGATTCAGACCCCGATTTTGTGATTTAAAAACATAGATGTGTGGAGAATGAAGAGATGCAGATGTAGGATGGAACAAGATTAAAAACGGACAAAGATTAGACGATTTAGGAGGCTGAACCGCCTCCGCTGGTTCGGTCGAACCAGGCAGGTTCAAATCGATCCGAACCGGGCTGGTGGGAGGTTGAAGGAGATGAACAATAAGCGCATGGCTCCCACACGCAGCCCCTTTGGGCGGCGCATGGGGCCCCTTTTGGGGAAGTTTACAACACGACTTTTAAAGTATTCGATGTAACAAACATTTTGGAACTGGTTTTGAGTCGATCAAATATCGTCTCGATATGTTTCGGGATGTCCGAAGGTTTTAAGGCTCGGTTAAAAATAGTTAAAAATTCTGGAAAATTACGGAGCTTTAGTATAAGCTTTATAAAGTAGTTAGTGACCTTATTATAGGATTTGGACAAGTTCGGGAAAGCCGGTGATAGTGGATTGGTCGGGAACGGCGTAAGTGCGCGCGTATCGAGGCGGCAACGCTAATGGTCTGTGAGTGGACTTTGCTTTCGAACTTATGATGCATGCATATATGTTTTATATGTTTTCTATACGTGATTTCTATATTTGTGAATTGATATTGATGATTTATCATTTTGCATGGATTTCGAGATAAGTACGTATTTGCACGTTTTACGAGTTTTCGATTTCTCTTGTGATTTGATCCAGGTTTTGATGATTTGATTTCAATGGTTTATGATGGATTTTGGAAAAGTGATTTTGGGCTTGGAGCCCTGTTCATGTGATTTCGAAAAACGAGATTTCGGTTTTGGAATCTAATTTTGGAAAGATGATTCTTGATTCGGTTTTGGAACTTGAAAGAGATATTTTGGATTTGGGTTCAGGATGATGGTTCCGGATGCCGGCTTACAGAATCATTATTGCAAATTCGGATATGGATTTTCTATGGTTTTCACTTGATTGAAAAATGTTTTTGGGTTTAAAGACCCGGAAAAAGAAAAGAAAAACGGCTGGATCTGGTTTTGAGTTTAAAGACATCGTTGATTGACGGAGGAGGGCCCTGGATTGATATTTTTTGAGTTTAAAGACTCGGTATATATTTTGAGTTTAAAGACTCGGTTATTGTGATATCCCCCGAGGCCTGTTGATTGTGTTTTGAGTTTAAAGACTCGTTGATATCCCGGGAAGACCTGATTATGCGCATGGTTTTGAGTTTAAAGACTCGGGTACACTTGAGATCCAGCAACTCGAATGATTGATGTTTTTCACTGGTTTTCAGATGTTTTGGGCAATGGTCTGGATGATTTGGTTTTGATGAGTTTTGGGATGAATTCCCGTACTTGATGAGGATTTGTGATTTTGGGCTGAGGCCCTGGATTTGAATTGTGGATTTGAAAAATGGAAAGGAAAGGATTTTGGTTTTCAATAATGATTTTCTTATCTTGGATATGAATGGTTTTATGGAATGGTTTGATATGCATGCATTAATTTTTTTAAATGGAAGGTATAAAAGTACTTTTCTATAAACTGTTTTCTGAATGTACTATTTATTTTTGTCCACTCACAGTCTTTTATGTTTTCGATACCCTCCAGGTTGTTGCAGTGGGGGCTGTTGGTAGAGAGAGAAGGAGACATCACACATGCGATCCACAGTAAAGTCTACGTGCTCTGGGATGTCCGGAGGTTTTGAACGGTGCGTTTGGAAATCCTTTGTCCGACTTACGTGTCACATAGAGGTTGGACATCAGTTTAGCCTTCGTGTCATACGTAAATTAGACAGGAGCATGACTTAACCCTTAATCCCAAGGAATTGAGGGTGGGTCATGCCACATGGTCACCCGACTAGCATCACAACATGTACTCCCAATCACGTAATCCAACACTTACCAATCCGACTCAAGCCCAACAAGGCGTACCCATTCATGCCAAATAGGCATCCAATCTCACCCACATCTACCGAGAAGCACCAACTCTGAACCTATCGGTTACCTGCTCATTCGATTACTATATCATATTCGATTGACTTCAAAAGGAAGCCAATCCCATCATTCACATATCCAAGACTGACCAATCCGACCTCGTCGGATACCCATTTGTTCTATTAATATATCATACGGGATCAACGTCGAAAGGAAGTCAGTCTCATCATCCCCGTAGCCAAATATCCAAGAAAAATTGTATACACCTTATGACAGGACCCATCCCCAATCCCTCGAGCTTAAGGGCTAAGTCATGCTCCCGTCTAACTCACGTATGACACGAAGGCTAAACCTACGTCCAACCTCCATGTGACACATAAGTCAAACACGGGATTCTCGAACCAACCGCCTAAAAAGCATCCAGACTTTCTAAAGCGCGCAGAATCTACTGTGGATCACGTGTGTGATGTCTCCGTCTCTCTTGACCAGCAGCCTGCACCGCAACAACCTGTAGGGTATCGAAAACATGAAAAGACTATGAGTGGACAAAAATGAATAATAAATTTAGAAAACAGTTCATAAGAAATTACAATTATACCCTCCATTCAAAAACCAATGCATGCATATACACTTCATGTCTTGAAACCAGTTCAAATCAAAACCATCAATGAAAACCATTATTTAAAAACCGGATCATTTCTTTCTTCAAATTCGCAATTCAAATCCAGGGCCTCAGCCCAAAATCACAAATCAATCTCAAAGTACGGGAACTTATGACAGGACCCGTCCCAATCCCACCTGGGACCACCCGGGGACGTGACCCGCTCCCGTCTGACAATGACTCTAAACATACCAAAAGTACCCTTAAATAAAAACCGAAGACTCACATAGATAGATAATATACAACCACAGTGTTTAAAGTGCTACTGTCAGACAAGGGAAAGTAAAATACAACATGTGAGCACACTAGTCAGAGTACATTTATTCGGTGCTCAACCTACCCACAAGTGGGTGTACAGGTGCACAGCTAGGCAAACTAAACCTCTGCCTCCTCCTCCGGATCCTCCTCCTCTATGGCCGTGTCAGGGTCTGGAGGGGTCAGTAAAACAAGGGTGAGTGGGCCAAAAATAACAGTTTAGAAATCAATTTAATAATAAAATAATCACAAGGTTTTACCCCTCCGTTTTCCAAATCTTGCATGCAGTGAAAACATAATATATAAACCAATGAACCACAATAATAATCGTAAGGTGAAACTAACATATCAGTGCACTGTAAAAACCCAACCCAAATGATGTCACGGTTCTAAGGCTACGCGTTGCCACTCAGGGTCTCACACCCGAGACTCTCTAGGTACATCAGCTCCCGGTATCCCGGTCACTGCCCGAGGTATATGAACATGCCTTCCTGAGAGTAAGCAGCCCAACGGGGGTCAACTCCACTCAGTCAGAGCCCCGTGACTACTCCAGGGTCCACCCAGGCCAACGACCCTCCCTGGAGGAGACAATATACACAGGTAGGAAAGTACAGTACAATAACAGTATAGTTTACCCTATGTCCCCCGGACATCCCAAACAAAATCCACATATAATCCAGACGGGTCTCATGCCCAAAACATTGTAATAACATATATAAGCAGTTTATAAGACTCATCAGTGGAAATAGTAAAACAGTTTATGCATGCAAGCCTTTTATAAATCAAACAGCCCACTCACACTCGGTCCTTGCTGCTCAACGATCTCTATAAACCTATATTAGTATTCCTGAGGGTTACTTAAGGACCCTACAATATCAAAACCAAGACCCTAGAACAGATCCGCCTCAAAAACGCGTCCCGGGCACTAGTCCCGGTGCTTCAAACCCCCTTTTGACCAACTTAACGATCTCCGATCGACACGAAACCACCGCCATTGGATCCGTATCGTCGAAACCTTGAAAATGGTACCGGCCCCACCAAAATTACTGTTCACACGCGCCCCCACGCGCCTGGTCAACGCGTGGGTCAACGCTGCTACAGTACCGCTGACGTCAGCAGTGACGTCATGCTGACGTCAGCATGACGTCATCACTGACACTTGTCAGGTGACACGTGGCACGTTCTGATTGGTCCCTGGTCTGACATTATCTGACAGGATGATGTCATCATGACGTCAGAAGTGACATCAGCATGATGACGTCATCATGCTACAGTACCGGGTCGACCCGTTTGACTGGAACCGGGTCGCCGTCGACCCACGGTTTGACCCGATTCCATCACACAATTCCGGCCACCATTTTCGACGGGGTTGATCCCTATGGGATCGTCTAGGTCTGTCCTACGGTTCTACAACCTCAAAACACGAAGAAAGTGGAAGAAAACTCACCAGAATATCTCTGAAACTCACGGTCACGGTCCGGTTGTCTTCTCCGGTGATCCACGGCGTCTCCGTCGTCCAACCCGGTCCCAAACGACTCGTCACTCACCCTAGGACATGTCTATCACCTAACAATCCATTTCTAAGCATTTAACACGATCGGGTCGAACAGGGAAGGAAAACGGGCTTATCGGGTTTTGGGTCTTACCGCCGCCGTCACGCCGCCGTGGCCCTCGCCGTCGTCCAGTTAGGCTCCTAGAATCCCCACGGTGCAGACTGGAGCTCCTCCCGCGTCGAGGTGAGGTGGTTATGGAGGTTTGCTTCCTGGATCGGTTTCCTTGAGGTTTTCCGGGTCGTGTTTTGGACGGGATTTTCAGGGCTGGGAAGAGAGGTGGTGGCTGCCGGTGATGCTCGGGGATGATGAGTAGATGATGGTGATGCAGCTGGTGATCGGTTGGTGGTGTGAGAGGGGCTGGTTCGATCGCCTTGGTCAAGAGAAAAGGGGAAGAAAAGCACGGGTGTGAAGGGGATGAATGTGTGTGTTTGTGTGTTTGTAAGAAAGAGCAGAAAACAGAACGTGCATGAAACAGAAAAACAGAGAAAATGAAGGGCCAAGATGCAGTTGAGTAGATGATCCAACGGCTAGGGTGAATTGGAGGGAAAAGAAATGGGTAGGTTGAGCACCGAATAAATGTACTCTGACTAGTGTGCTCACATGTTGTATTTTACTTTCCCTTGTCTGACAGTATCACTTTAAACACTGTGTTTGTACATTATCTATCTATGTGAGTCTTCGGTTTTTATTTAAGGGTACTTTTGGTATGTTTAGAGTCATTGTCAGACGGAAGCGGGTCACGTCCCCGGGTGGTCCCAGGTGGGATTGGGACGGGTCCTGTCAAAATTGATTAAATAGTGTTAATAGCTTTATTGGAATAGTAAGCCTTTGGATGGGTGACACTTGTCACCAATCCAGCGGTTTGATTTAAATATTAATTTGGCACGGATTCCCGTAATTAATTAATATTTTATTCCGTTGTTCTCGGTTCGTAAATCCTGCTAAAACGCTTCCTTGACCATAACTTCTTCATACGAACTCCGATTTCGGCGTGCCGCCTGTCTACGGATTCGTGACGTCCCGATCTACGTCATAGTCATGGGTCAAAGTCCAAATTATTCCCCGAGAAAAAGTCAAAGTTTCCCCCCAAGGGTAAAACAGTCTTTTTACAATAAAATATTATTATTTTCGGTTCGGGTCGTTACAACCTACCCTCCTTACAGAAATTTCGTCCTCGAAATTTACTCAAACAAGTATGGGTACTGCCCTCTCATCAATTCCTCGGGTTCCCATGTCGCTTCCTCCACCTCGTGGTTCCGCCATAGTACTTTAACCAAAGAAATCGTCTTGTTCCTTAAGACCTTTTCCTTCCTATCCAGAATCTGCACTGGCCGTTCCTCGAAACTCAAATCGGTCATCAGTTCCAGTGGTTCCTCTGGTAGTGCATGAGAGTCATCCCGAAGATACTTCCGTAGCATCGATACATGAAACACGTCATGTACTCGGGAAAGCTCCGAAGGTAGTGCTAAACGGTAAGCCACCGGACCAATCCTCTCGACAATCTCATATGGTCCGATATAACGAGGACTCAATCTCCCACGCCGTCCAAATCGAAGAATCCCTTTCCACGGCGATAACTTTAAAAAGACAAAGTCACCAACCTCGACCTCTAAATCTCGGATCCGTCGATCTGCATAGCTTTTCTGACGATCCTGGGCCGCCTTCAATCTCTCCCGAATAACCCGAACTGTCTCCTGGGTCATATCCATCAGATCCGGCCCCACTGCAGTTCTTTCTCCGATCTCCATCCAGCATACCGGTGTTCTGCACTGTCGACCGTACAGTGCCTCATATGGTGCCATCCCTATACTCGCATGGTAGCTGCTATTGTAGGCAAACTCCATCAATGGCAATCGATCAGCCCACGAATCCTGGAATTGCAATACACAAGCTCTCATCATGTCTTCGAGAGTCTGTATCGTCCTTTCAGATTGCCCGTCGGTCTGAGGATGGAATGCCGTGCTGAAATGCAATTTCGTGCCTAAGGCAGTTTGCAGACTTCTCCAAAATCTGGATGTGAAACGCGGATCCCGATCCGACACGATCGACTCTGGGGTACCGTGTAGTCGGATGATCTCATTAATGAATAACTGGGCCAAACGGTTGAGCTTGTACGTCTCACGTACAGGCAGAAAACGTGCTGATTTAGTCAACCGGTCCACTATTACCCAGACTCCATCAACTCCACTCCTTGTCTTCGGTAACTTGAAGACAAAGTCCATTGTAATATGATCCCACTTCCATTGTGGAATTGGAAGTGGCTGCATAGCCCCATACGGACGCTGCCGTTCTGCTTTGACCTGCTGACAGATCAAACATTTGCTGACAAACTCAGCTATCTCCCTCTTCATCCCTGGCCACCAATAATAGTCCCGGAGGGTACGGTACATCTTTGTCCCTCCTGGATGCATAGCATAGGCCGAACTGTGGGCCTCGTCTAAAATCTCTCTCCTCAACTCTGGTACCGCAGGTACACACAATCTCCCAAGCTTTACTAATGCTCCATCGCCCCTGACGGAGAAATCTTGTCTCTGTCCGGATTCAACCTCGTTCCTGTAACCACAAAGTATCTGGTCCTGTAGTTGAGCTTCGATGATCCTGTCGACCAACACGGGTCGCACATGAAAGCTAGCCAACAAGGCTCCCTGATCGTCCATCCCTAACATAACTCCGCTCTTCCGGAGTTCCACTAGCAAAGGAAGATACACTAATCGCAAATGCGCAACTGATCCCGCCGACTTCCTGCTAAGTGCATCAGCTACAACATTTGCCTTGCCAGGATGGTACTCGATGGTACAATCATAATCCTTCAACAACTCCAACCATCTCCG
The DNA here is from genome assembly GCA_032719365.1 of Prinsepia uniflora. NCBI lineage: Eukaryota > Viridiplantae > Streptophyta > Magnoliopsida > Rosales > Rosaceae > Prinsepia > Prinsepia uniflora. The sequence continues at coordinate 37,802,843 of CM064872.1, forward strand.
CTGTCTCATGTTGAGTTCCTTCTGAGTGAACAAATGTTTAAGACTCTGGTGATCAGTAAATATTCGGCATGTCACACCGAACAAATGATGTCTCCAGATCTTTAGAGCATGAACCACCGCCGCCAATTCCAAATCATGAGTAGGGTAGTTCAACTCGTGCGTCTTCAACTGCCGGGATGCGTAAGCAATCACTTTTCCATTCTGCATCAATACACAACCCAAACCCTGCAGCGATGCATCACTATATACCACGAACTCTCCACTGTTGTCCGGTAATGCAAGGACAGGTGCAGTGGTTAATCGGAACTTTAATTCCTGAAAACTCTGTTCACACAGATCGTCCCATACGAACTTCACCCCTTTCCGGGTTAACCGAGTCAATGGTGCGGCAATCTGGGAGAAACCCTCTACGAATCTCCGATAATAGCCTGCTAACCCAACAAAACTTCGCACTTCCGTCACCGTGGTCGGTCTTGGCCAATTTGTCACAGCCTCCGTTTTCTGAGGATCCACACTTATCCCCTCGGGTGATATAATGTGACCCAAGAATCCAATACTATTTAGCCAAAACTGACACTTGCTTAACTTAGCATACAGCTGCTCCTGTCGTAGTTTACCCAATACCCTTCGTAAGTGCTCCTCATGAGCCCTGACACTCTTGGAATACACCAAGATGTCGTCGATAAACACGATCACAAATTTATCCAAGTATGCTCGAAAGACTCGATTCATCAAGTCCATGAATGCCGCTGGTGCATTCGTCAATCCAAAGGGCATCACCAAGAACTCATAATGCCCATACCTCGTTCGAAAAGCTGTTTTCTGAACATCCCCCTCGGCTATTCTCAGTTGATGGTATCCTGACCTCAGATCTATCTTGGAGAAATATCGCGCTCCTCGTAACTGATCGAACAAATCATCGATCCTGGGTAAGGGATACTGATTCCTTACCGTAGCCTTGTTCAACTGCCGATAATCCACACACAACCGTAAACTACCCTCCTTCTTCTTCACAAATAAGACCGGCGCTCCCCATGGTGATGTACTGGGTCGGATAAACCCTAGATCCACCAATTCCTGTAATTGGATTTTCAATTCCCGTAGCTCCGCCGGTGCCATACGGTACGGTGCTTGTGAAATCGGTCGAGTTCCGGGGAGTAACTCGATCGTAAAGTCGATCTCCCTGGGTGGTGGTAATCCAGGTAAATCTCCTGGAAAGACATCAGGAAATTCCCGCACAATCGGAATATCCTTAATACGTAAAGATTCATCCGTAGACTCTACCACATATGCAAGATAACCCTGACACCCCTTCTGTAAGAGTTTAGTAGCTGTGAGTGCAGATATTACCTTGGGTGATGCGTCTCCACACTCTCCCTGAAATATTACTTCCGGTAATCCTGGACCGCTCAAAGTCAACCGCATGTTACTACAGTCGATGAGTGAATTGTACTCCGACAACCAATCGACTCCAAGTATCACATCGAAATCGTGAACATTCATCAGGATTAAGTCTGCCGGAAATTCGACTCCCTCAATCTCCACAGGACAAGCTCGTACCTCCTGGTTCACCCGGTAGGTCACACCCATCGGTGTCCCCACTCCCATCTCGTGCTCAAGTGCGGTCACCTCACGGCCCAACAGACTCGCACAACGCGGTGAAATAAAAGAATGAGTTGCCCCCGAATCCATCAATGCACGAACAACCATGCCATAAATATGTACAGTACCTGTCAACACTCCCGGAATGGATCTGGCCTGCTGCTGGGTAACAGCGTAAACACGAGCCATAGACTCTGCAGGTCGTCCCCGTCCTCTAGCCCCTCGATCACGGCCACGCACAACACCGCGTGTCCGGCTGCTGTCAGTCTGGGATGCTGTGCTCTGTGCTGGCGCAGTACTGCCGCGAATTAGTGGACACTCAGAAGCATAATGCCCCGGCTCCCCACAAGCGAAGCATGTGACCTCCCTAGGTCGACCCGAGTATCCTCCCGGTGAGATGCTCATCGGTGAGTAAGACCGCTGCCAAGCTCCAGAACGCTGTCCAGACCTCTGAGGACTCCTGAACTGACCAGAACGTCCTCGGCTGCCAGAAGACGAAGATCCACCAGAATGTCCTCCCTTCGAGCCACGACGGCCCGAAAATCCCAAGTGTGGGCGATCACGTCGCCGAGTCTCCCCCTCAGCTCGCTGATGAGCCAGGATACTGTTCTCAACCCTGGTCGCCGCATCAGTCAGATCCCTCATGGAAGCAAAGGGTGTTGCGGTCACCATCGCCTGAATCTCCGGTCGCAAGCCCCACTCAAATCTGCGACATCGGACTGCCTCGGTGATCACGAAGTTCTCAGCAAAGCGAGACAACATCAGGAAGGTCTCCTCGTACTCTGCTACAGTCTGATCCCCCTGCCGGAGTTGCAGAAACTCCGCCTCACGGGCGTTGCGGAACGACCGCGGATAGAACTGGTTGAGAAACCGCTCTCGGAAGGTCTCCCATGGGATGGTGTGAACAGTCCATGACAGGACCCATCCCAATCCCCCCGGGATTACCATGGAATGTGCCCTGCTCCCGTCCAACAAGGGGTGTCAGACAAGGGATAACCAAGAGCTACTGCCCAAACGGGCCATCCAGAGTGCGCAAGGACCGATGGAGGAGGTGTGCAATGTCCCAGTCTCTGCTGCAATCGCATCCGTAAATCAACCTGAAGGGCATTAAAACCAAAAGCTGTGAGTGGACAAAAACCAGTAAGTTCATCAAATACATTTATAAGACATTTATGCCCTCCAATAAAAACGTATGCATGCCACAAAAACCAGTAACCAAAACGTTTGCTCAACCGAGCCCTTAGGGCCTTAGCCCAAAAACCGTTAACCAAAAACCAAGTGTGGGAACTCAGCCCAAAACCGTGGAATACTACCACCATACATATCAAAACCATGTGGGTCACCACCCACGACCATAATTGAACATCAATTTAAAATCCAAAACCATTTAGGGTCCCTGACCCGACATACCATTTCATAACCAATAATCCATTTTTACCACATAACACATATCCAACCAATAAGCCATTTTATTCATTAATCCATATTTTACCATTACCATCACCAGCATCCCAGATGCTTAGCGTCCCAGACGCTAGACGTCCCTGACGTCATATCTCACGGTTTCATAAGCTACGCGTGCTGCCCGGGGTCTCTCCGGGTCCATATATCTGACATCCCTGATGTCTGACGTCCCTGACGTCAATCATAGCAATCCTGCTCCTGAGTCATCATACGGTCCGGCTGCTCCGTATAATGACCCCTCGCAGGCAATGCACCGTGACTTCCCCAGTGTCCCAGACATCTGGAGGAGACCATCATATATCCTTGTATCCAGATGGTATATGGAAAACAGTTTTATTAAATCCTTTTATCACATTATTACCATTGGGCCCTGCCCGAAATTTCCATAAAACCACATAATTCCATTTAGGGTCCTTGACCCAAAATCACCATTATAAAATATAGGGTCCCTGACCCAAAATCACCATTATAATCCAATTGGGCCTCATGCCCGATTTTTATGAACCACTGGGCCCACGGCCCGATTTGTAAACCAACTGGGCCCGCAGCCCGACTTATAAACCCACTGGGCCCACGGCCCAAATTCGTAAATCAACTGGGCCCCTGGCCCGATAACATAACTCAAATGGGTCTCAACCCGATTTCATACCAACTGGGCCCCTTGCCCGATTTCATTAACCAACTGGGCCCCCGGCCCGATATTCAAATGGACTCCAAGTCCGAAATTTCCAAAACAAGTGGGCCTCAAGCCCGAGTTCATATTTCCAATTTCAAAACCATTTCATCATATTATTTATTTAACCACAAGCACACAAAACCGCAAATAAACCGTTAATCCCGATATACGTGAAATACGGAAAACACCTCGAAATACGTGCAACATAACCAAAATCAATGCTCACAAATACCATCATAGAAATCATGTATATAAACCATATAACACATTTAAGCATGCATAGGATTTATAAAACCAAAGTCCACTCACAGACCGTTTTAACCGTGTGCCTCGATACGCGTGCCACCGGCCCTCCCGGGCCACACCACTATCACCGGGACTCCCAATCCTGTCCAAATCACATTAGGGGGTCACTAACCTCAACATTAACATCCTATCAAAGTCCCGTAATTTTCCCGAATTTTTACTTATTTTTAAACTTAATTTAAAACCTTCGGACATCCCGAACACTATCGAGACGGTGTCCGATCGACACGAAACCAATTCCAAAATGTCCGTTACATCGAATGGATTAAAAGTCATGTTGACCTCACCTCGAGATTCGTGCCCACGCGCCGCCACGCGCCGCCGTGAGTGGCTGCGCGTGAAACTCACGCGCCGTGAACAGTGTCACCGTTCTGACCCGTTTCTCTGATAAACGGGTCACCGTGACCCGCGGCCCAACCCGACTAGTTCTCCGCCAATCCTCGACCATTTTCAGTTCTGTTTGTTCCTACAAGATCGTCTAAGTTAAACTAAGGGTTTTGTGGAATTAAAAACTAGAAAACACGTCTAGATTGTACCTCCTCGATCGAGAAGCTCACGGCCAAAACTCCACCGTCGACTGCTCCCAGTTCCGACCACCACTCTCCTCGAAAATGGTCCCTACCAACTCGTTTCATCCCCAAGATCAACATCCTGGCCACTAAATTGATTAACACACCGTAAAACTCAGGCTGCCATTTTTATACCCGAAACGAACTCACGGGTTCGAGGCTTACCTCGCCGCCGTGGCTCCCGCCGTGGCCACCAGTACGCCCAGATCGACTCCAGGAACATCATTCACCTCTCCAAAACGATCAAACACCATCCCACAACGATTTCCAATTTCTGAGTTTTCGGACCTCCCCTGTTTTCCTCTCCGCCGCCAACCTCGCCGTCTCCCGTCGTCTCCCGTCATCCCTCAAGCCTCACCGTGCAGCTAAACTCTCTCACACACCAACACAGAGGAGATTGGTGAGGTGGTTTGGATGTTTGGGTGTTTTGGGCCGATTTGGTTCCTCTCGGGTCGGGGGAGATTTTTGGCCGTGCAGGGTGGCTGTGGGGCGGTGGTGGCCGTCTGGAGGTGGCTGGTGGTGGTGGTCATCTGGAGGTGGAGCTAGGCAAAGGAGGTGGCCGTCTGGATGTGTGTTTGTTCAAGGGAGCAAGTCGTGCTCACGGGTTGAGAGAAAATGCAAGTGAGATTGAGTGTAGTCTGATCAAATAATGGGAGAGGGAATAAATCAACGGCCCAGATTCAATCTGAGGTTTAAAATGAATGGTGAGGATTTAAGGAGAGGAAATGGATTAAATAATCCAATGGCCAACAAGGATCCAGATTTTAGGGATTGAAGGGGATGATGACATGTGTCACTCATCAAGGGTCCAGATTCGTCAATTACTATTCATTAATATAATATTATTTTATTCCGAGTCTCGGTTAATCGCAATTACGTCCGTGACCATAACTTCGTCGTCGAATCTCCGATTTCGGCATGCCGCCTGTCGTTGGATTCGTATCGACGATACCTACGTAACGGTCCTTGGCCCTCGTCCATCGGATCTCCCGGTCAAAAAGTCAACATTTGGCCCCTAATGAGCCAAATTACCAAAATACCCCTCAACTTCCGAACACCATAACTTCCTCTACGAATGTCGGAATCGAACGTGCCACCTGTCTATGAACTCGTGACGTCCCGAACTACGTCACGGTCATCGGTCAAAGTCCATTTGACCGCCCGAACAAAAAGTCAACATTTTGCCCACGACCAGGGGCAAAACGGTCATTTTGCACAATTTGTCCGATTCCGCCCTACTAACCACCGTTCAACCTCACTAATCAAGATTAATCGCTAAACTAATCCCGAAATTCGGGACGGGTCGTTACAACCTTCCCTCCTTAATAAATTTCGTCCTCGAAATTCCAACCGCTCTAAACTCAACGTACTTCCCTCCTTAATAAGTTTCGCTCTCGAAACTCGATTACCCTGATTCCACGAACACCCCGTGGAAAGTGGAATCGACCACGCAACACGTGTACCCCGTACACCAACTACTTAGACAAAACTTGTCTACACCCAAACGTATCACTGGTACTCAAAACGCAACGACTACATTCGACCCCGTCGAATGACTGAAGCTACTTGTTTCGAATTTGACACCACTTGTCAAATCAACCCTCTTGTTGACGCAACAACTCGACGGTTCCTTTCCCACTCCCACTAGGAGTCAGCTGACCCCACTCAACAATCTATGTTGACACATCCTAACGAACTGTCACCACGCAGTTGTTGTCAGTCGAAAACTGACACTAAACTCACTCGTGGCTACACATGCCACCAACGTACTCGACTCACCAATACCCTTACCGACATTTCACACGACCTGTGTGTAATTAAACACATCGGAATTACCATGACCCATTGCATAATAATGTCCGATCCACAACCAATCCCATGGTATCGGAACCAATCCGACTACCAACACGTTCACCAACACACCTCGGGTATATCCCGTATACCGTAACTAGACATCACAAGTCTACAAGGTATCGTACCTCGAACCAAGTACGAAGTACACACATCTACCTAATAACCAGTCTACAACCACCTAGGTCATAGCCGAACGCGTTCCAACAATGGAGTACGTTTGCCCAATCCAGCATGAGACAAAACGAAACTCCACCCAACATCTAGTTCCAATTCCGAATCCAAATCCGCAATTTCGTAAGAAATCCCGGATCCAAACCCAGACATCACAGTTGAACTCATTTCCAAATCCGAATCCGAAATCATTATTCTGTAAGCTAGCATTTGGAATAACCATTCCGTACCCAAATCCGGAAATATACTTTCAAGTTCCAAAATCGAATCCTGAATCGTCACCCAGATATTCGATTCCAAATCCCGAAATCTAGTTCACATTTACCAAGACACACCAAAACCAAACCTATCGGTTACCCATTCAATACACTTGATTGACTTCATAGGGAAGCCAATCCAACCTCCACACGTCTAAGGTTGACAAAATTCAACTACCTTGAAAACCTACTCACCCGAGTAGAATACCATACGGGCCCCACTTCGAAAAGAAGTTCAATCCCGTCATTTACGACTCACGTACCAAGGTAAGAGTGATATACTCTCCCCCTATCTGAATCATCAAGATCACGACCCAGATAGACACTGTGTCCCTGACAATAACGTCAATTCCTAGATCGCCACAACGATCGACAACCGTCTCCCACAACTAGACAGATCAGTCAACGACGAGACACGTCGAGACTGCGGATTTTCACGGATTACCTTGTATCAATCCTTGTCATTCCACCTAGGAAAACCAAGGATGATCCAAAACAATGACACCAATACTCATCCTACGTGGATGCAACAAAACTCACTGCACTCACCACGCCATGTACCCCAACATCGTCTGCCACCAAGCAGAAAATGAAACATCTCGTTTACCTAATTTCGAACACGTAGTTCCTCCTAAGGACCTCACAACACACACGGGCTCACCAACCAATGCACGCTCAACGTACTGGTAACTACAGTCAACGTCTGCCAGGGCAGAAAGCAAGAAGTCAACCCCAATGACTTCGGAATACCAATCACCAAAAACGAGCACCACTCTCATTCCCCAATCACAACTCTCCTCGGCACTAAGGTTCTAACCATGTTGGAAACAGACATGCTCCCAACAAGACGTCAAGTCTAACCACTAGACTTCCTACCTCCTCAACTCACTTGGACAACCCCGTGTCCACAATCAATCCGTTATTGTCCAGTTCACACATCCCATCCAGTCCATCACTCAACCACTACCGAATCTCAAAGACCGAACATATGTTCATCATGACGGAGTCAACTCCAACTTGTGGTTCATCGTCAACACCATTACCGACACTAGCACCAACGCTAGTACCAGCACCAACACACTATCAACAACACTAGTATCAGCACACAGGCATCCATACTAGCATCGGTACAAAAGTACCACCACATAAGCATCCATACTTGCACACCGTGTGCAGATACGACAACCCTGGATCTCCGTTCATACCGAACGACGATCCCGTACCTCACGACTATGGGTACCACTATTCTGACAATCCACATCAGGAAAATGAACGTTCCCTGAACGTCCCCTGATCCCCAAGTATTATGACCACACTGATTACCCTTGATAGCCAGTCATCTCCATATGACTACCGACTAACTGTCATTGCTATCGAGATCCGCATCCACACATCACACCAAAACCCGATCCAACACGGGATTCCACAATTTATCTCAGAACCGTATCCGTACATCGAATCCCATAGTTCTGCCTAAACTCACCAGAGCCATCCACATGGTCATCCATGACCTCAGCCGCTCGTCGCAGCACAAGTTCTCATCCACTAGCCACAATTAAGGTTTACCTTGTTAATACTAGGGTTCCACAATCACACCCTATGGTTCCCCCGAACCCAACCACTTTCCGTAGTATAAAATTCACAACCTGACCGACCCCGCGGTCTAGACATCGAATAGACGTCAAATCCAATCCTACCATCCCATCAACGTGAGTTCCACCACTAGGTCATCGGCCAACTCCGATGAACCAACATCCCGCACACTAGAAACCACCACAAGGGTTCACATTTTTAAACCATTACTCACATGAGGTTCCCCGAACCTGGCTGCACCTAGCAGCACAACAATCCAATCTCACATGACCGAACCGACGGTCCCACTATACCAGTTCACCACAATCAACCCCACTTGGGTCGAATCACATTAATGCACGGCGTATCGGGCCAATCGCACTCCATCCACTATCCAAACCCAAAAACTATCTATCAGGTTGATAACGAATTGCAGCCCAATGAGACATCACACCCTCGACCTGCGCGCACAAATAGAGCAACCATGCTCTGATACCATGTTGACAGGACCCATCCCAATCCCCCCGGGATTACCATGGAATGTGCCCTGCTCCCGTCCAACAAGGGGTGTCAGACAAGGGATAACCAAGAGCTACTGCCCAAACGGGCCATCCAGAGTGCGCAAGGACCGATGGAGGAGGTGTGCAATGTCCCAGTCTCTGCTGCAATCGCATCCGTAAATCAACCTGAAGGGCATTAAAACCAAAAGCTGTGAGTGGACAAAAACCAGTAAGTTCATCAAATACATTTATAAGACATTTATGCCCTCCAATAAAAACGTATGCATGCCACAAAAACCAGTAACCAAAACGTTTGCTCAACCGAGCCCTTAGGGCCTTAGCCCAAAAACCGTTAACCAAAAACCAAGTGTGGGAACTCAGCCCAAAACCGTGGAATACTACCACCATACATATTAAAACCATGTGGGTCACCACCCACGACCATAATTGAACATCAATTTAAAATCCAAAACCATTTAGGGTCCCTGACCCGACATACCATTTCATAACCAATAATCCATTTTTACCACATAACACATATCCAACCAATAAGCCATTTTATTCATTAATCCATATTTTACCATTACCATCACCAGCATCCCAGATGCTTAGCGTCCCAGACGCTAGACGTCCCTGACGTCATATCTCACGGTTTCATAAGCTACGCGTGCTGCCCGGGGTCTCTCCGGGTCCATATATCTGACATCCCTGATGTCTGACGTCCCTGACGTCAATCATAGCAATCCTGCTCCTGAGTCATCATACGGTCCGGCTGCTCCGTATAATGACCCCTCGCAGGCAATGCACCGTGACTTCCCCAGTGTCCCAGACATCTGGAGGAGACCATCATATATCCTTGTATCCAGATGGTATATGGAAAACAGTTTTATTAAATCCTTTTATCACATTATTACCATTGGGCCCTGCCCGAAATTTCCATAAAACCACATAATTCCATTTAGGGTCCTTGACCCAAAATCACCATTATAAAATATAGGGTCCCTGACCCAAAATCACCATTATAATCCAATTGGGTCTCATGCCCGATTTTTATGAACCACTGGGCCCACGGCCCGATTTGTAAACCAACTGGGCCCGCAGCCCGACTTATAAACCCACTGGGCCCACGGCCCAAATTCGTAAATCAACTGGGCCCCTGGCCCGATAACATAACTCAAATGGGTCTCAACCCGATTTCATACCAACTGGGCCCCTTGCCCGATTTCATTAACCAACTGGGCCCCCGGCCCGATATTCAAATGGACTCCAAGTCCGAAATTTCCAAAACAAGTGGGCCTCAAGCCCGAGTTCATATTTCCAATTTCAAAACCATTTCATCATATTATTTATTTAACCACAAGCACACAAAACCGCAAATAAACCGTTAATCCCGATATACGTGAAATACGGAAAACACCTCGAAATACGTGCAACATAACCAAAATCAATGCTCACAAATACCATCATAGAAATCATGTATATAAACCATATAACACATTTAAGCATGCATAGGATTTATAAAACCAAAGTCCACTCACAGACCGTTTTAACCGTGTGCCTCGATACGCGTGCCACCGGCCCTCCCGGGCCACACCACTATCACCGGGACTCCCAATCCTGTCCAAATCACATTAGGGGGTCACTAACCTCAACATTAACATCCTATCAAAGTCCCGTAATTTTCCCGAATTTTTACTTATTTTTAAACTTAATTTAAAACCTTCGGACATCCCGAACACTATCGAGACGGTGTCCGATCGACACGAAACCAATTCCAAAATGTCCGTTACATCGAATGGATTAAAAGTCATGTTGACCTCACCTCGAGATTCGTGCCCACGCGCCGCCACGCGCCGCCGTGAGTGGCTGCGCGTGAAACTCACGCGCCGTGAACAGTGTCACCGTTCTGACCCGTTTCTCTGATAAACGGGTCACCGTGACCCGCGGCCCAACCCGACTAGTTCTCCGCCAATCCTCGACCATTTTCAGTTCTGTTTGTTCTTACAAGATCGTCTAAGTTAAACTAAGGGTTTTGTGGAATTAAAAACTAGAAAACACGTCTAGATTGTACCTCCTCGATCGAGAAGCTCACGGCCAAAACTCCACCGTCGACTGCTCCCAGTTCCGACCACCACTCTCCTCGAAAACGGTCCCTACCAACTCGTTTCATCCCCAAGATCAACATCCTGGCCACTAAATTGATTAACACACCGTAAAACTCAGGCTGCCATTTTTATACCCGAAACGAACTCACGGGTTCGAGGCTTACCTCGCCGCCGTGGCTCCCGCCGTGGCCACCAGTACGCCCAGATCGACTCCAGGAACATCATTCACCTCTCCAAAACGATCAAACACCATCCCACAACGATTTCCAATTTCTGAGTTTTCGGACCTCCCCTGTTTTCCTCTCCGCCGCCAACCTCGCCGTCTCCCGTCGTCTCCCGTCATCCCTCAAGCCTCACCGTGCAGCTAAACTCTCTCACACACCAACACAGAGGAGATTGGTGAGGTGGTTTGGATGTTTGGGTGTTTTGGGCCGATTTGGTTCCTCTCGGGTCGGGGGAGATTTTTGGCCGTGCAGGGTGGCTGTGGGGCGGTGGTGGCCGTCTGGAGGTGGCTGGTGGTGGTGGTCATCTGGAGGTGGAGCTAGGCAAAGGAGGTGGCCGTCTGGATGTGTGTTTGTTCAAGGGAGCAAGTCGTGCTCACGGGTTGAGAGAAAATGCAAGTGAGATTGAGTGTAGTCTGATCAAATAATGGGAGAGGGAATAAATCAACGGCCCAGATTCAATCTGAGGTTTAAAATGAATGGTGAGGATTTAAGGAGAGGAAATGGATTAAATAATCCAATGGCCAACAAGGATCCAGATTTTAGGGATTGAAGGGGATGATGACATGTGTCACTCATCAAGGGTCCAGATTCGTCAATTACTATTCATTAATATAATATTATTTTATTCCGAGTCTCGGTTAATCGCAATTACGTCCGTGACCATAACTTCGTCGTCGAATCTCCGATTTCGGCATGCCGCCTGTCGTTGGATTCGTATCGACGATACCTACGTAACGGTCCTTGGCCCTCGTCCATCGGATCTCCCGGTCAAAAAGTCAACATTTGGCCCCTAATGAGCCAAATTACCAAAATACCCCTCAACTTCCGAACACCATAACTTCCTCTACGAATGTCGGAATCGAACGTGCCACCTGTCTATGAACTCGTGACGTCCCGAACTACGTCACGGTCATCGGTCAAAGTCCATTTGACCGCCCGAACAAAAAGTCAACATTTTGCCCACGACCAGGGGCAAAACGGTCATTTTGCACAATTTGTCCGATTCCGCCCTACTAACCACCGTTCAACCTCACTAATCAAGATTAATCGCTAAACTAATCCCGGAATTCGGGACGGGTCGTTACAGTCCAGCCGGCCAAAACAAGGTTGTGCCACCATCGGTAAGCGCTCCCATCCAGTAGGAAAGTCGCCAGTATGACACGCTCCTCCGGAGGACAGTGCATGCCCTCGAAAATCCTCTCCCAGCGGTCAATCCACTGGTGTGCTTCCTCAGGGTCGGTTCCCCCACTGAAGTGCGTAGCACCCAGGCGCTGAGCCCGCTCAATGCTCGCAGTGTCTCCATTTCCTCCATTGCCCTCGTCAACACGTGCACGGGGTTCACGTCGGGGAGGCATATCCAACAGTGAAGAGGCAAACAGGTTAAAAGACATCGAAAGCGACCATGTACAAAGTACAAACCGCTAACCTAGTACTCTGACCACTAATCCTAATGCTCTGATACCAAGCTGACAGGACCCGTCCCAATCCCACCTGGGACCACCCGGGGACGTGACCCGCTCCCGTCTGACAATGACTCTAAACATACCAAAAGTACCCTTAAATAAAAACCGAAGACTCACATAGATAGATAATATACAACCACAGTGTTTAAAGTGCTACTGTCAGACAAGGGAAAGTAAAATACAACATGTGAGCACACTAGTCAGAGTACATTTATTCGGTGCTCAACCTACCCACAAGTGGGTGTACAGGTGCACAGCTAGGCAAACTAAACCTCTGCCTCCTCCTCCGGATCCTCCTCCTCTATGGCCGTGTCAGGGTCTGGAGGGGTCAGTAAAACAAGGGTGAGTGGGCCAAAAATAACAGTTTAGAAATCAATTTAATAATAAAATAATCACAAGGTTTTACCCCTCCGTTTTCCAAATCTTGCATGCAGTGAAAACATAATATATAAACCAATGAACCACAATAATAATCGTAAGGTGAAACTAACATATCAGTGCACTGTAAAAACCCAACCCAAATGATGTCACGGTTCTAAGGCTACGCGTTGCCACTCAGGGTCTCACACCCGAGACTCTCTAGGTACATCAGCTCCCGGTATCCCGGTCACTGCCCGAGGTATATGAACATGCCTTCCTGAGAGTAAGCAGCCCAACGGGGGTCAACTCCACTCAGTCAGAGCCCCGTGACTACTCCAGGGTCCACCCAGGCCAACGACCCTCCCTGGAGGAGACAATATACACAGGTAGGAAAGTACAGTACAATAACAGTATAGTTTACCCTATGTCCCCCGGACATCCCAAACAAAATCCACATATAATCCAGACGGGTCTCATGCCCAAAACATTGTAATAACATATATAAGAAGTTTATAAGACTCATCAGTGGAAATAGTAAAACAGTTTATGCATGCAAGCCTTTTATAAATCAAACAGCCCACTCACACTCGGTCCTTGCTGCTCAACGATCTCTATAAACCTGTATTAGTATTCCTGAGGGTTACTTAAGGACCCTACAATATCAATACCAAGACCCTAGAACAGATCCGCCTCAAAAACGCATCCCGGGCACTAGTCCCGGTGCTTCAAACCCCCTTTTGACCAACTTAACGATCTCCGATCGACACGAAACCACCGCCATTGGATCCGTATCGTCGAAACCTTGAAAATGGTACCGGCCCCACCAAAATTACTGTTCACACGCGCCCCCACGCGCCTGGTCAACGCGTGGGTCAACGCTGCTACAGTACCGCTGACGTCAGCAGTGACGTCATGCTGACGTCAGCATGACGTCATCACTGACACTTGTCAGGTGACACGTGGCACGTTCTGATTGGTCCCTGGTCTGACATTATCTGACAAGATGACGTCATCATGACGTCAGAAGTGACGTCAGCATGATGACGTCATCATGCTACAGTACCGGGTCGACCCGTTTGACTGGAACCGGGTCACCGTCGACCCACGGTTTGACCCGATTCCATCACACAATTCCGGCCACCATTTTTGACGGGGTTGATCCCTATGGGATCGTCTAGGTCTGTCCTACGGTTCTACAACCTCAAAACACGAAGAAAGTGGAAGAAAACTCACCAGAATATCTCTGAAACTCACGGTCACGGTCCGGTTGTCTTCTCCGGTGATCCACGGCGTCTCCGTCGTCCAACCCGGTCCCAAACGACTCGTCACTCACCCTAGGACATGTCTATCACCTAACAATCCATTTCTAAGCATTAAACACGATCGGGTCGAACAGGGAAGGAAAACGGGCTTATCGGGTTTTGGGTCTTACCGCCGCCGTCACGCCGCCGTGGCCCTCGCCGTCGTCCAGTTAGGCTCCTAGAATCCCCACGGTGCAGACTGGAGCTCCTCCCGCGTCGAGGTGAGGTGGTTATGGAGGTTTGCTTCCTGGATCGGTTTCCTTGAGGTTTTCCGGGTCGTGTTTTGGACGGGATTTTCAGGGCTGGGAAGAGAGGTGGTGGCTGCCGGTGATGCTCGGGGATGATGAGTAGATGATGGTGATGCAGCTGGTGATCGGTTGGTGGTGTGAGAGGGGCTGGTTCGATCGCCTTGGTCGAGAGAAAAGGGGAAGAAAAGCACGGGTGTGAAGGGGATGAATGTGTGTGTTTGTGTGTTTGTAAGAAAGAGCAGAAAACAGAACGTGCATGAAACAGAAAAACAGAGAAAATGAAGGGCCAAGATGCAGTTGAGTAGATGATCCAACGGCTAGGGTGAATTGGAGGGAAAAGAAATGGGTAGGTTGAGCACCGAATAAATGTACTCTGACTAGTGTGCTCACATGTTGTATTTTACTTTCCCTTGTCTGACAGTATCACTTTAAACACTGTGTTTGTACATTATCTATCTATGTGAGTCTTCGGTTTTTATTTAAGGGTACTTTTGGTATGTTTAGAGTCATTGTCAGACGGAAGCGGGTCACGTCCCCGGGTGGTCCCAGGTGGGATTGGGACGGGTCCTGTCAAAATTGATTAAATAGTGTTAATAGCTTTATTGGAATAGTAAGCCTTTGGATGGGTGACACTTGTCACCAATCCAGCGGTTTGATTTAAATATTAATTTGGCACGGATTCCCGTAATTAATTAATATTTTATTCCGTTGTTCTCGGTTCGTAAATCCTGCTAAAACGCTTCCTTGACCATAACTTCTTCATACGAACTCCGATTTCGGCGTGCCGCCTGTCTACGGATTCGTGACGTCCCGATCTACGTCATAGTCATGGGTCAAAGTCCAAATTATTCCCCGAGAAAAAGTCAAAGTTTCCCCCCAAGGGTAAAACAGTCTTTTTACAATAAAATATTATTATTTTCGGTTCGGGTCGTTACAACCTACCCTCCTTACAGAAATTTCGTCCTCGAAATTTACTCAAACAAGTATGGGTACTGCCCTCTCATCAATTCCTCGGGTTCCCATGTCGCTTCCTCCACCTCGTGGTTCCGCCATAGTACTTTAACCAAAGAAATCGTCTTGTTCCTTAAGACCTTTTCCTTCCTATCCAGAATCTGCACTGGCCGTTCCTCGAAACTCAAATCGGTCATCAGTTCCAGTGGTTGCTCTGGCAGTGCATGAGAGTCATCCCGAAGATACTTCCGTAGCATCGATACATGAAACACGTCATGTACTCGGGAAAGCTCCGAAGGTAGTGCTAAACGGTAAGCCACCGGACCAATCCTCTCGACAATCTCATATGGTCCGATATAACGAGGACTCAATCTCCCACGCCGTCCAAATCGAAGAATCCCTTTCCACGGCGATAACTTTAAAAAGACAAAGTCACCAACCTCGACCTCTAAATCTCGGATCCGTCGATCTGCATAGCTTTTCTGACGATCCTGGGCCGCCTTCAATCTCTCCCGAATAACCCGAACTGTCTCCTGGGTCATATCCATCAGATCCGGCCCCACTGCAGTTCTTTCTCCGATCTCCATCCAGCATACCGGTGTTCTGCACTGTCGACCGTACAGTGCCTCATATGGTGCCATCCCTATACTCGCATGGTAGCTGTTATTGTAGGCAAACTCCATCAATGGCAATCGATCAGCCCACGAATCCTGGAATTGCAATACACAAGCTCTCATCATGTCTTCGAGAGTCTGTATCGTCCTTTCAGATTGCCCGTCGGTCTGAGGATGGAATGCCGTGCTGAAATGCAATTTCGTGCCTAAGGCAGTTTGCAGACTTCTCCAAAATCTGGATGTGAAACGCGGATCCCGATCCGACACGATCGACTCTGGGGTACCGTGTAGTCGGATGATCTCATTAATGAATAACTGGGCCAAACGGTTGAGCTTGTACGTCTCACGTACAGGCAGAAAACGTGCTGATTTAGTCAACCGGTCCACTATTACCCAGACTCCATCAACTCCACTCCTTGTCTTCGGTAACTTGAAGACAAAGTCCATTGTAATATGATCCCACTTCCATTGTGGAATTGGAAGTGGCTGCATAGCCCCATACGGACGCTGCCGTTCTGCTTTGACCTGCTGACAGATCAAACATTTGCTGACAAACTCAGCTATCTCCCTCTTCATCCCTGGCCACCAATAATAGTCCCGGAGGGTACGGTACATCTTTGTCCCTCCTGGATGCATAGCATAGGCCGAACTGTGGGCCTCGTCTAAAATCTCTCTCCTCAACTCTGGTACCGCAGGTACACACAATCTCCCAAGCTTTACTAATGCTCCATCGCCCCTGACGGAGAAATCTTGTCTCTGTCCGGATTCAACCTCGTTCCTGTAACCACAAAGTATCTGGTCCTGTAGTTGAGCTTCGATGATCCTGTCGACCAACACGGGTCGCACATGAAAGCTAGCCAACAAGGCTCCCTGATCGTCCATCCCTAACATAACTCCGCTCTTCCGGAGTTCCACTAGCAAAGGAAGATACACTAATCGCAAATGCGCAACTGATCCCGCCGACTTCCTGCTAAGTGCATCAGCTACAACATTTGCCTTGCCAGGATGGTACTCGATGGTACAATCATAATCCTTCAACAACTCCAACCATCTCCGATGTCTCATGTTGAGTTCCTTCTGAGTGAACAAATGTTTAAGACTCTGGTGATCAGTAAATATTCGGCATGTCACACCGAACAAATGATGTCTCCAGATCTTTAGAGCATGAACCACCGCCGCCAATTCCAAATCATGAGTAGGGTAGTTCAACTCGTGCGTCTTCAACTGCCGGGATGCGTAAGCAATCACTTTTCCATTCTGCATCAATACACAACCCAAACCCTGCAGCGATGCATCACTATATACCACGAACTCTCCACTGCTGTCCGGTAATGCAAGGACAGGTGCAGTGGTTAATCGGAACTTTAATTCCTGAAAACTCTGTTCACACAGATCGTCCCATACGAACTTCACCCCTTTCCGGGTTAACCGAGTCAATGGTGCGGCAATCTGGGAGAAACCCTCTACGAATCTCCGATAATAGCCTGCTAACCCAACAAAACTTCGCACTTCCGTCACCGTGGTCGGTCTTGGCCAATTTGTCACAGCCTCCGTTTTCTGAGGATCCACACTTATCCCCTCGGGTGATATAATGTGACCCAAGAATCCAATACTATTTAGCCAAAACTGACACTTGCTTAACTTAGCATACAGCTGCTCCTGTCGTAGTTTACCCAATACCCTTCGTAAGTGCTCCTCATGAGCCCTGACACTCTTGGAATACACCAAGATGTCGTCGATAAACACGATCACAAATTTATCCAAGTATGCTCGAAAGACTCGATTCATCAAGTCCATGAATGCCGCTGGTGCATTCGTCAATCCAAAGGGCATCACCAAGAACTCATAATGCCCATACCTCGTTCGAAAAGCTGTTTTCTGAACATCCCCCTCGGCTATTCTCAGTTGATGGTATCCTGACCTCAGATCTATCTTGGAGAAATATCGCGCTCCTCGTAACTGATCGAACAAATCATCGATCCTGGGTAAGGGATACTGATTCCTTACCGTAGCCTTGTTCAACTGCCGATAATCCACACACAACCGTAAACTACCCTCCTTCTTCTTCACAAATAAGACCGGCGCTCCCCATGGTGATGTACTGGGTCGGATAAACCCTAGATCCACCAATTCCTGTAATTGGATTTTCAATTCCCGTAGCTCCGCCGGTGCCATACGGTACGGTGCTTGTGAAATCGGTCGAGTTCCGGGGAGTAACTCGATCGTAAAGTCGATCTCCCTGGGTGGTGGTAATCCAGGTAAATCTCCTGGAAAGACATCAGGAAATTCCCGCACAATCGGAATATCCTTAATACGTAAAGATTCATCCGTAGACTCTACCACATATGCAAGATAACCCTGACACCCCTTCTGTAAGAGTTTAGTAGCTGTGAGTGCAGATATTACCTTGGGTGATGCGTCTCCACACTCTCCCTGAAATATTACTTCCGGTAATCCTGGACCGCTCAAAGTCAACCGCATGTTACTACAGTCGATGAGTGAATTGTACTCCGACAACCAATCGACTCCAAGTATCACATCGAAATCGTGAACATTCATCAGGATTAAGTCTGCCGGAAATTCGACTCCCTCAATCTCCACAGGACAAGCTCGTACCTCCTGGTTCACCCGGTAGGTCACACCCATCGGTGTCCCCACTCCCATCTCGTGCTCAAGTGCGGTCACCTCACGGCCCAACAGACTCGCACAACGCGGTGAAATAAAAGAATGAGTTGCCCCCGAATCCATCAATGCACGAACAACCATGCCATAAATATGTACAGTACCTGTCAACACTCCCGGAATGGATCTGGCCTGCTGCTGGGTAACAGCGTAAACACGAGCCATAGACTCTGCAGGTCGTCCCCGTCCTCTAGCCCCTCGATCACGGCCACGCACAACACCGCGTGTCCGGCTGCTGTCAGTCTGGGATGTTGTGCTCTGTGCTGGCGCAGTACTGCCGCGAATTAGTGGACACTCAGAAGCATAATGCCCCGGCTCCCCACAAGCGAAGCATGTGACCTCCCTAGGTCGACCCGAGTATCCTCCCGGTGAGATGCTCATCGGTGAGTAAGACCGCTGCCAAGCTCCAGAACGCTGTCCAGACCTCTGAGGACTCCTGAACTGACCAGAACGTCCTCGGCTGCCAGAAGACGAAGATCCACCAGAATGTCCTCCCTTCGAGCCACGACGGCCCGAAAATCCCAAGTGTGGGCGATCACGTCGCCGAGTCTCCCCCTCAGCTCGCTGATGAGCCAGGATACTGTTCTCAACCCTGGTCGCCGCATCAGTCAGATCCCTCATGGAAGCAAAGGGTGTTGCGGTCACCATCGCCTGAATCTCCGGTCGCAAGCCCCACTCAAATCTGCGACATCGGACTGCCTCGGTGATCACGAAGTTCTCAGCAAAGAGAGACAACATCAGGAAGGTCTCCTCGTACTCTGCTACAGTCTGATCCCCCTGCCGGAGTTGCAGAAACTCCGCCTCACGGGCGTTGCGGAACGACCGCGGATAGAACTGGTTGAGAAACCGCTCTCGGAAGGTCTCCCATGGGATGGTGTGAACAGTCCAGCCGGCCAAAACAAGGTTGTGCCACCATCGGTAAGCGCTCCCATCCAGTAGGAAAGTCGCCAGTATGACACGCTCCTCCGGAGGACAGTGCATGCCCTCGAAAATCCTCTCCCAGCGGTCAATCCACTGGTGTGCTTCCTCAGGGTCGGTTCCCCCACTGAAGTGCGTAGCACCCAGGCGCTGAGCCCGCTCAATGCTCGCAGTGTCTCCATTTCCTCCATTGCCCTCGTCAACACGTGCACGGGGTTCACGTCGGGGAGGCATATCCAACAGTGAAGAGGCAAACAGGTTAAAAGACATCGAAAGCGACCATGTACAAAGTACAAACCGCTAACCTAGTACTCTGACCACTAATCCTAATGCTCTGATACCAAGCTGACAGGACCCGTCCCAATCCCACCTGGGACCACCCGGGGACGTGACCCGCTCCCGTCTGACAATGACTCTAAACATACCAAAAGTACCCTTAAATAAAAACCGAAGACTCACATAGATAGATAATATACAACCACAGTGTTTAAAGTGCTACTGTCAGACAAGGGAAAGTAAAATACAACATGTGAGCACACTAGTCAGAGTACATTTATTCGGTGCTCAACCTACCCACAAGTGGGTGTACAGGTGCACAGCTAGGCAAACTAAACCTCTGCCTCCTCCTCCGGATCCTCCTCCTCTATGGCCGTGTCAGGGTCTGGAGGGGTCAGTAAAACAAGGGTGAGTGGGCCAAAAATAACAGTTTAGAAATCAATTTAATAATAAAATAATCACAAGGTTTTACCCCTCCGTTTTCCAAATCTTGCATGCAGTGAAAACATAATATATAAACCAATGAACCACAATAATAATCGTAAGGTGAAACTAACATATCAGTGCACTGTAAAAACCCAACCCAAATGATGTCACGGTTCTAAGGCTACGCGTTGCCACTCAGGGTCTCACACCCGAGACTCTCTAGGTACATCAGCTCCCGGTATCCCGGTCACTGCCCGAGGTATATGAAC
Source organism: Prinsepia uniflora (assembly GCA_032719365.1). Taxonomy (NCBI): domain Eukaryota; kingdom Viridiplantae; phylum Streptophyta; class Magnoliopsida; order Rosales; family Rosaceae; genus Prinsepia; species Prinsepia uniflora. The sequence goes on from CM064872.1 coordinate 37,823,651, forward strand.
ATGCCTTCCTGAGAGTAAGCAGCCCAACGGGGGTCAACTCCACTCAGTCAGAGCCTCGTGACTACTCCAGGGTCCACCCAGGCCAACGACCCTCCCTGGAGGAGACAATATACACAGGTAGGAAAGTACAGTACAATAACAGTATAGTTTACCCTATGTCCCCCGGACATCCCAAACAAAATCCACATATAATCCAGACGGGTCTCATGCCCAAAACATTGTAATAACATATATAAGCAGTTTATAAGACTCATCAGTGGAAATAGTAAAACAGTTTATGCATGCAAGCCTTTTATAAATCAAACAGCCCACTCACACTCGGTCCTTGCTGCTCAACGATCTCTATAAACCTGTATTAGTATTCCTGAGGGTTACTTAAGGACCCTACAATATCAATACCAAGACCCTAGAACAGATCCGCCTCAAAAACGCATCCCGGGCACTAGTCCCGATGCTTCAAACCCCCTTTTGACCAACTTAACGATCTCCAATCGACACGAAACCACCGCCATTGGATCCGTATCGTCGAAACCTTGAAAATGGTACCGGCCCCACCAAAATTACTGTTCACATGCGCCCCCACGCGCCTGGTCAACGCGTGGGTCAACGCTGCTACAGTACCGCTGACGTCAGCAGTGACGTCATGCTGACGTCAGCATGACGTCATCACTGACACTTGTCAGGTGACACGTGGCACGTTCTGATTGGTCCCTGGTCTGACATTATCTGACAAGATGACGTCATCATGACGTCAGAAGTGACGTCAGCATGATGACGTCATCATGCTACAGTACCGGGTCGACCCGTTTGACTGGAACCGGGTCACCGTCGACCCACGGTTTGACCCGATTCCATCACACAATTCCGGCCACCATTTTTGACGGGGTTGATCCCTATGGGATCGTCTAGGTCTGTCCTACGGTTCTACAACCTCAAAACACGAAGAAAGTGGAAGAAAACTCACCAGAATATCTCTGAAACTCACGGTCACGGTCCGGTTGTCTTCTCCGGTGATCCACGGCGTCTCCGTCGTCCAACCCGGTCCCAAACGACTCGTCACTCACCCTAGGACATGTCTATCACCTAACAATCCATTTCTAAGCATTAAACACGATCGGGTCGAACAGGGAAGGAAAACGGGCTTATCGGGTTTTGGGTCTTACCGCCGCCGTCACGCCGCCGTGGCCCTCGCCGTCGTCCAGTTAGGCTCCTAGAATCCCCACGGTGCAGACTGGAGCTCCTCCCGCGTCGAGGTGAGGTGGTTATGGAGGTTTGCTTCCTGGATCGGTTTCCTTGAGGTTTTCCGGGTCGTGTTTTGGACGGGATTTTCAGGGCTGGGAAGAGAGGTGGTGGCTGCCGGTGATGCTCGGGGATGATGAGTAGATGATGGTGATGCAGCTGGTGATCGGTTGGTGGTGTGAGAGGGGCTGGTTCGATCGCCTTGGTCGAGAGAAAAGGGGAAGAAAAGCACGGGTGTGAAGGGGATGAATGTGTGTGTTTGTGTGTTTGTAAGAAAGAGCAGAAAACAGAACGTGCATGAAACAGAAAAACAGAGAAAATGAAGGGCCAAGATGCAGTTGAGTAGATGATCCAACGGCTAGGGTGAATTGGAGGGAAAAGAAATGGGTAGGTTGAGCACCGAATAAATGTACTCTGACTAGTGTGCTCACATGTTGTATTTTACTTTCCCTTGTCTGACAGTATCACTTTAAACACTGTGTTTGTACATTATCTATCTATGTGAGTCTTCGGTTTTTATTTAAGGGTACTTTTGGTATGTTTAGAGTCATTGTCAGACGGAAGCGGGTCACGTCCCCGGGTGGTCCCAGGTGGGATTGGGACGGGTCCTGTCAAAATTGATTAAATAGTGTTAATAGCTTTATTGGAATAGTAAGCCTTTGGATGGGTGACACTTGTCACCAATCCAGCGGTTTGATTTAAATATTAATTTGGCACGGATTCCCGTAATTAATTAATATTTTATTCCGTTGTTCTCGGTTCGTAAATCCTGCTAAAACGCTTCCTTGACCATAACTTCTTCATACGAACTCCGATTTCGGCGTGCCGCCTGTCTACGGATTCGTGACGTCCCGATCTACGTCATAGTCATGGGTCAAAGTCCAAATTATTCCCCGAGAAAAAGTCAAAGTTTCCCCCCAAGGGTAAAACAGTCTTTTTACAATAAAATATTATTATTTTCGGTTCGGGTCGTTACAACCTACCCTCCTTACAGAAATTTCGTCCTCGAAATTTACTCAAACAAGTATGGGTACTGCCCTCTCATCAATTCCTCGGGTTCCCATGTCGCTTCCTCCACCTCGTGGTTCCGCCATAGTACTTTAACCAAAGAAATCGTCTTGTTCCTTAAGACCTTTTCCTTCCTATCCAGAATCTGCACTGGCCGTTCCTCGAAACTCAAATCGGTCATCAGTTCCAGTGGTTGCTCTGGCAGTGCATGAGAGTCATCCCGAAGATACTTCCGTAGCATCGATACATGAAACACGTCATGTACTCGGGAAAGCTCCGAAGGTAGTGCTAAACGGTAAGCCACCGGACCAATCCTCTCGACAATCTCATATGGTCCGATATAACGAGGACTCAATCTCCCACGCCGTCCAAATCGAAGAATCCCTTTCCACGGCGATAACTTTAAAAAGACAAAGTCACCAACCTCGACCTCTAAATCTCGGATCCGTCGATCTGCATAGCTTTTCTGACGATCCTGGGCCGCCTTCAATCTCTCCCGAATAACCCGAACTGTCTCCTGGGTCATATCCATCAGATCCGGCCCCACTGCAGTTCTTTCTCCGATCTCCATCCAGCATACCGGTGTTCTGCACTGTCGACCGTACAGTGCCTCATATGGTGCCATCCCTATACTCGCATGGTAGCTGTTATTGTAGGCAAACTCCATCAATGGCAATCGATCAGCCCACGAATCCTGGAATTGCAATACACAAGCTCTCATCATGTCTTCGAGAGTCTGTATCGTCCTTTCAGATTGCCCGTCGGTCTGAGGATGGAATGCCGTGCTGAAATGCAATTTCGTGCCTAAGGCAGTTTGCAGACTTCTCCAAAATCTGGATGTGAAACGCGGATCCCGATCCGACACGATCGACTCTGGGGTACCGTGTAGTCGGATGATCTCATTAATGAATAACTGGGCCAAACGGTTGAGCTTGTACATCTCACGTACAGGCAGAAAACGTGCTGATTTAGTCAACCGGTCCACTATTACCCAGACTCCATCAACTCCACTCCTTGTCTTCGGTAACTTGAAGACAAAGTCCATTGTAATATGATCCCACTTCCATTGTGGAATTGGAAGTGGCTGCATAGCCCCATACGGACGCTGCCGTTCTGCTTTGACCTGCTGACAGATCAAACATTTGCTGACAAACTCAGCTATCTCCCTCTTCATCCCTGGCCACCAATAATAGTCCCGGAGGGTACGGTACATCTTTGTCCCTCCTGGATGCAAAGCATAGGCCGAACTGTGGGCCTCGTCTAAAATCTCTCTCCTCAACTCTGGTACCGCAGGTACACACAATCTCCCAAGCTTTACTAATGCTCCATCGCCCCTGACGGAGAAATCTTGTCTCTGTCCGGATTCAACCTCGTTCCTGTAACCACAAAGTATCTGGTCCTGTAGTTGAGCTTCGATGATCCTGTCGACCAACACGGGTCGCACATGAAAGCTAGCCAACAAGGCTCCCTGATCGTCCATCCCTAACATAACTCCGCTCTTCCGGAGTTCCACTAGCAAAGGAAGATACACTAATCGCAAATGCGCAACTGATCCCGCCGACTTCCTGCTAAGTGCATCAGCTACAACATTTGCCTTGCCAGGATGGTACTCGATGGTACAATCATAATCCTTCAACAACTCCAACCATCTCCGCTGTCTCATGTTGAGTTCCTTCTGAGTGAACAAATGTTTAAGACTCTGGTGATCAGTAAATATTCGGCATGTCACACCGAACAAATGATGTCTCCAGATCTTTAGAGCATGAACCACCGCCGCCAATTCCAAATCATGAGTAGGGTAGTTCAACTCGTGCGTCTTCAACTGCCGGGATGCGTAAGAAATCACTTTTCCATTCTGCATCAATACACAACCCAAACCCTGCAGCGATGCATCACTATATACCACGAACTCTCCACTGCTGTCCGGTAATGCAAGGACAGGTGCAGTGGTTAATCGGAACTTTAATTCCTGAAAACTCTGTTCACACAGATCGTCCCATACGAACTTCACCCCTTTCCGGGTTAACTGAGTCAATGGTGCGGCAATCTGGGAGAAACCCTCTACGAATCTCCGATAATAGCCTGCTAACCCAACAAAACTTCGCACTTCCGTCACCGTGGTCGGTCTTGGCCAATTTGTCACAGCCTCCGTTTTCTGAGGATCCACACTTATCCCCTCGGGTGATATAATGTGACCCAAGAATCCAATACTATTTAGCCAAAACTGACACTTGCTTAACTTAGCATACAGCTGCTCCTGTCGTAGTTTACCCAATACCCTTCGTAAGTGCTCCTCATGAGCCCTGACACTCTTGGAATACACCAAGATGTCGTCGATAAACACGATCACAAATTTATCCAAGTATGCTCGAAAGACTCGATTCATCAAGTCCATGAATGCCGCTGGTGCATTCGTCAATCCAAAGGGCATCACCAAGAACTCATAATGCCCATACCTCGTTCGAAAAGCTGTTTTCTGAACATCCCCCTCGGCTATTCTCAGTTGATGGTATCCTGACCTCAGATCTATCTTGGAGAAATATCGCGCTCCTCGTAACTGATCGAACAAATCATCGATCCTGGGTAAGGGATACTGATTCCTTACCGTAGCCTTGTTCAACTGCCGATAATCCACACACAACCGTAAACTACCCTCCTTCTTCTTAACAAATAAGACCGGCGCTCCCCATGGTGATGTACTGGGTCGGATAAACCCTAGATCCACCAATTCCTGTAATTGGATTTTCAATTCCCGTAGCTCCGCTGGTGCCATACGGTACGGTGCTTGTGAAATCGGTCGATTTCCGGGGAGTAACTCGATCGTAAAGTCGATCTCCCTGGGTGGTGGTAATCCAGGTAAATCTCCTGGAAAGACATCAGGAAATTCCCGCACAATCGGAATATCCTCAATACGTAAAGATTCATCCGTAGACTCTACCACATATCCAATATAAATCATTGAAATCAAATCATATTTCAAATCCCGAAATCCAATCATCAAAACCCGGATCAAATCACAAGAGAAATCAAAAACTCGTAAAACGTGTAAATACGTACTTATCTCGAAATCCGAGCAAAATCGTAAACCATCAAGATCATAATAAAAATCATAGAATCATATATATAAAAACATATATGCATGCATCATATGTTCGAAATCAAAGTCCACTCACAGACCGTTTGCAACGCCGCCTCGATACGCACGCACTTATGCCATTCCCGGCTAATTCGCTATCATCGACTTTTCCGAACCTATCCAAATCACACAATAAGGTCACTAACTGCTTTATAAAGCTCATACTAAAGCCCCATAATTTTTCCGTAATTTTAACTATTTTTAAACGAGTCCTAAAACCTTCGGACATCCCGAAACTTATCGAGACGAAGTCCGATCGACTCGAAGCAAGTGCCAAAATGTTCGTTACATCGAATACTTTAAAAGACTTGTTTGAACCATCCTCAAAAGATGTGTCACGCACCCCCACACGGCTCCCAAAGGGGCTGCGCGTGGGCCTCACGGGCCTCAGCAGGTCATCTTCAACCTCACGCTGAACCGGGTTTAGGCCGGTTCGGTTCAGCCCAGTCTAGCCGAACCGGTGCAGGCGGTCCAACGTCTTAAACTGTACAATTCTGGTCCATTTTTATTCCTTTTTAGTCTATTAGGTTCGTTCCAACCAGCCTAATCGATTTAACTGATCAAAACACGACTTAAGGGTCTGAAAATTACCTTCTCAAGTCAGATTTTCATTCCTGCGAACTCCCCTCTCTGTTTTCATGGCTCTGGCCATTATTGTCCTTAATTCCTCGTCCATAAGTTTCCTTTTAATGGCCCAAACCTCAACCAAATAATCATTTCACTTATCAGTCATCGTATCCAAGTTTTCCATGTTCGAATTTTAAAACAAGTTTTATGGAAGGTTCGCTTACTGTCCATCCCTGGCCTCGAAAACAGGCTCCAATCATTCCTTACAACCCCTGGATCGTCATCCTAGTAATCCATTTGAGTATTAACGGTTAAAACGCGGTTCTCCATGTTCAATTGTAAACAGAACACGCAAGGGTTTTTACCTTTTTTCACCGTCCTGAACACCGACGTGCACCGCCGTGGTCCTCAAGGGCATCCTCTAGCCTTCCTCTCTTATTCCCATTCAGCAAGTACGACCAATTGAGGACATTGGAAAGTTATTCTAGAGCTTGATCTTCATAGTGTCACTGCCTCTGTTTTTCCTTTCTAACCCGTGCATCAAACACAATTTAAAATAGAACAAATAGAGCTTGATCTTCACACTGTCACTGCCTCTATCTGAGTGGGCAACAATTCTAAGATTGCCAAGTGTCCCCTGATCACTGGGCACCCATCCTAATACAGGAAATGACCAAATTGCCCTTACCTTCACAATTACCATTTTGCCTCTCAAGTTCCTAGACCCGTAACTTTCTCATCCAAACTCCAATGGTCACGTGCCGCCTGTCGTTGTACTCAGGGGATCGAGACCTACCTAACGGTCCTTGAATTACGTGAAAAGTCCATATCGTTGAAGAGTCAACAAATTGCCCCTTTTTACTTAAATTACCAAAATACCCACAAACTTCTGAACATCATAACTTTTTCCTCGATTGTCGGAATCGGACGTGCCACATGTCTACGAACTCGTGACGTCCCGAACTACGTCACAGTCATCGGTCAAAGTCCATTTGACCGCCCAAACAAAAAGTCAACATTTTTACCCATTCTAGGGGCAAAATCGTCATTTCGAACCGTCACGAGCCTCGGTATCACCCATAGGCCAACCTCAGCGTCTCTAACTTCTCAAGATGAGTCCACGAAATCAACCTCACAGATGGTTAAACCCAACCACACCAACCGAGCCCGATCCAACACAAAGCATAGGTCTACTGCGCTCCCGCTGCGCTACTCGGATCAAACCAACGACATCTTCACCGTTCGTACCAAACATGACCTGCCTACGGTCGTCACATCTTTCAGACACCAGCATCTCACCCCTAGTCACAACCTCAACTCACAAAGCGCCCATCGTACCATTACACGCATCCCAGCTCGTGGCACATCATCCTCAATCTCAAGCTCACAGCACACCAGTGCCGAATTTCTGCTCGCACCGAGCCAAAACCCTCACTCTATGCCCGGGTCAGGGAAACTGACATCCCTCGTCAGCCACAACTCTGAGCAGCTCACAGCCAACCAATCGCCATAATCACACTGGGCTCGTCTAGAGTCATCTACCAACCACCCGCTACCTCGGTTGCACCTAGAAGCACCGTCTCTAATCCGGCCACAAATCGGCCTAGGCCACAATGACTATTTTACCACAACCCCAACTCACGGTTTACAAACTAAACACTTACTCTGGGGTTTCTTACTCAGGTACTCATAATCCAACCCAGTCATCCCACGGGGTTCCTCAAATCATCCTCGTCATACGGGTTATCCTAAACCCGCGACAGCCACTAGTTCACTACAACCTTACCACTCGGGTCATCAAACCCGACTTAGACCATCCCTTATCGTAACTCCACACACCAACATCTACCAGTATCCAATACTAGGGGAATTCCCTCAAATTCACAAAGTAGTTTCATGTACCCCGCCACTCGAGGCATCCGGCTACTCGTAGCCCCACAAATCCAAGCTCAACCCAACTAACCAAAAGGTCACCAATCCATACTATCGTTATCTAATCACCATCCGGCTCAACAGGCCACCGTCAATTGGCCTCCTCGGCCCACTTATACCACCAGTCCAACAGGCTACCAACGGGCCCCACAGGCCGACCAGCCCACTCGTAAGCGTAGCTCACTGCTACCATCCAGATCAACTACGCTGGCGTACATCCGACCACATGGTCTAACCATCGGGCAAATCCAGCGCCAAACACGTTAACTATTCCGGCCCTAAGCCGACATATATCTCACCACACCCCGCGTATCGGGCGACAAATCACCCAGTCACTAACAATCACCGCTAACTAACCACTAAAAAACGTACTGTCACTATCGCGTCCAGGTTGATGACGGGATGTTCCACGTCGAGACATCACATACACAGTAGCATCACAACTCCCAAGTTGACGAACCAACGACTCTGGGAACCAATCCTCGCGAAAAGTGCACAAAACCTGCTCTGATAACAAATTGATAGGGCCCATCCCCAATCCAACTGGATTAAGGGCTAAGTCCTGCTCCCGTCTATCTTACGCATGACACGAAGGCTAAACCAACCTCCAACCTCCATGTGACACGTAAGTCGGACAAGGGATTCTCGATCTGACCGTTCCAAAAACTTCCGGACTTCCTAGAGTGCGCAGAATCTACTGTGGATCGCGTGTGTGATGTCTTCGTCTCTCTCCACCAACAGCCCGCACCGCAACAACCTGGAGGGTATCGAAAAACATAAAGAGACTATGAGTGGACAAAAATAAATTATAGTTCAAAAACAGTTATCAGAAAACACAATTACATTTATACCCTCCATTTAAAAACCAATGCATGCATATCAGAAGTCATGTCATAAAACCATTCTATATTCAGGTGAGTCAAACCATTCAAGAAAACCAGATTCATTTTCCTTTCTCAAATCCTGGGCCTCAACCCAAAACCATCAAAATCCGTATCGTCCGGGCATAGCCCAAAACATAGGAAAAACATTATTAAAAACCATCATCATCAAATCTCAGTGAAATCCCAAAACACATTTGAAACCACATTTCCATCCATCAAACCTGCTGGATCTATCCGAGTCTTTAAACTACCAAGTCTTTAAACTCAATCTAGGCCTCAATATAATCCGAGTCTTGAAACTCCCAAGTCTTTAAAATTAATAGGCCCACGGGGGAATATCAATATCCGAGTCTTTAAACTCAATCCGAGTCGTTAAACCCAATCTGGGCCCGCCCCCGTCATAATCATATCCAAGCCTTTAAACCCAATAACCAGATCCAGCAAATCCAATCCAAAACCGTTTGAAAATCATTTTCCATTTTCGAATCCGAATTCGTAATCTCATCAGGATCCCGAATTCAAACCCATAACTCATCTTTATATCCATTTCCAAATCCGAGACCGAAACCATCATTCCGTAAGCCGGAATCTGGAAAAACCATTACGAACCCAAACCCGGAATACCATTTTCAAGTTTCCAAAATCGAATCCAAAATCTTTATTTGGAAATCCGATTCAAAAAACCTGAAATTATGTTCTTTAAAAAAAACCACTTTTCTGAACTGGGCTTCAAGGAAGAAATTACTTTTCCAAAATCCATTTCAAATCATTGAAATCAAATCATATTCCAAATCCCAAAACTAAATCATCGAAACCATCGTCAAATCACAAGATAGATCGTATTCTCGTAAAATGCGCAATTCCGTAAATATCTTGAAAACCGTGCAAATCGTAAATCACCAAGATCATAATTCAAATCATAGAATCACGTATAGAAAAAATATAAAATCATATATGCATGCATCAAGAGTTAGAAAGCAAAGTCCACTCACAGACCATTTCGCTACTGCCTCGATACGAGCGCACTTATGCCATTTCTGGCCAATCAACTATCACCAGCTTTCCCAAACCTGTCCAAATCCCATTACAAGGTCACTAACTACCTCAAAAAGCTTATACTAAAGCCCCTCAATTTTCCCGAATTTTTAATTATTTTTAATCGAGCCCCAAAACCTTTGGACATCCTGAAACATATCGAGAGGATGTCCGATTGACTCGAAACCAGTGTTAAAATGTTCGTTACATCGAATACTTTAAAAGTCGTGTTAGAACCTTCCCAAAAAGAGGCCCCACGCGCCGTCCAAAGGGGCTGCGCGTGGGAGCCACACGCCTATTGTTCATTGTCTTCTTCCTTGAGACAAACTCGGTTTGAACCGGTCTAAACCGGCTCAATTCGACCAAGCCGTCATTCACGGTTTTCTAGCTATTTTTGGTTTGTTTTTTATCCTTTTTAGCTCATTAGATTTGTCCAACCACATATTATTGATTTAACTCATTAAATTGTGAAGGTTGAACTTGTTTCATACCTTCCAAAACAATCGAGCAAATCCGTGCCTGCAACCTCTTGCCACCATTGATTCTGTCCACCTCCAACCCTTGTTCCTGGTCCTTTATGTTTGCTTTGAGGTCCAAAACACTGTTCAATGCACCAAACAAGTCAACAACAACTAAAATCGTATGCTACCATTTTCGAATGTAAACTGGAAATTAATCGAGACTTACCGACCTGTAATCGATGTGCACCAATGTGACCTCCACTGGCTTCCTCTTCGCTCCCTAATAAATTTTGATGAAAAACTGATCATCAAAGGATCACGTCTAGAGGGATTGGATTCTCACGAATTTCCCCGTCCTCTGTTCTGTTTCCATGGAGCTGTGACCACCGTCCACAGCGGCTTGTCACGGTGTCACCACCCACGTCCACAGCTGCCATTCTCTTCCTTTCAATCACCAGGTAGCCTCAAGTTGATGAGGAATCAAAGGTGATAGTTCCACAATTCCTCCTCCTCTGTTTCTGTTTTCCTCACTTCCACACCACCACTCCACACCCTCTAATCTCAGACAACAGTCACGGTCATCAGAGTAGCCACCTGTGTTTCACCTCTCTCACAAACACATGCTAAACCTCTCACTCACCAGGAAACAGAGCACGGTTAACCACAGCCTTCCCCTGTTTTTAATTATCACCGTCAAACTTAATCGATCAAATGGGAGAATACGGTGGAACCAACCAGAACCTCCCCACGTGTCCCAATCTCCCAATATCAGGTGCAAATATCCACTACAGTAAGGACAAATGTCCTCAGCCAATTGCTCACTCATCTCAACATTGCCAAAATACCTTTTTGCCCTTTAATGTCCAAATTACCATTTTGCCCCTTACAGACATAGACCCATAACTAAACCGTCTGACGTCTGATGATAGCGTGTCGCCTGTCATTGTACTCAGGACATTGAGACCTACTTAATGGTCCTCGAATTATGTGAAAAGTTCACGTCGGGTGAAATGTCAACAAAATGCCCCTATTCAGCAAAATTACCAAAGTACCCCAGACTTTTGAACATCATAACTTCCTTTTCGGATGTTGGAATCGGATGTACCACCTATTTATGAACTCGTGACGTCCCGAATTACGTCACTGTCATCGGTCAAAGTCCATTTGACCGCCCAAACAAAAAGTCAACCCTTTTTCCCATTCCAAGGGCAATATCGTCATTTCGTAATGTCCATTCGAAATTGCTCAACTAATCACCGATTAACTTCACTAATCCGTCATTAACCACTAATCTAATCCCAGTTTCTGGGATGGGTAGTTACAAGAATTCCCAAGTCCTTCAACTGAGAAGACATAAGACTATGCTCAACCGATGTGGATTGATGGATTACATCTAGTCGGCCAGATCCTACGTTCAGCCATCCTGATCACCAGACTACACACTAGACCACATTGAACACTCTGACCACTCAGCAAGAGGTCGACCACAATATAGGCCGACCACATCAGATCGGCCAGGCCCACTAACATGTCAAAAATGTTGCGCATAACCACATCAGGACAGGTGCCAGCCCCTAAAAGCAACGACATATATCCCACATCAACAAACACCACCAACAACATTCAATACTATTATAGATACAAGGGTAACCATCTTTAAAAGGTAATGATAATCTTGCATTCACGATGCCTAAATTACTACAGTACCCTCCACACTTAATCTTACTTAAGCATTAGAGAATATTAGGTTGGCACCACCTGGGTGCCCCTTTCCCCTTACTTCTTTCCACGCAGGTCTTCCTACCCACGAGAGGAGTAAATAAAGGTGTACAGCGAGGCAAGTCTAAGTTGGTCTATTTCTTGCATCAACAGTTTGGTACCGTCTGTGGGAATTCCGAAACAACACCCCATGCTTTCACCTTCCATTCTATCATTCTGAATTGCTCCGAGCACCTTCTCGGACGAACGAGATGAAGGAGAGCTCACTCACACCCTCTTTCCGCAAGGGAGTTCAAGGGACAACATCCCTAATGTCTACCGATAAACAAAAGAAGATCTCATGCGCGAGTTGGCTGAGCTCAAGGCTCATAATTACAAGATTGATGCCAAGAAACAAGTTATGGTAGAGTCGTATGCAAGTACCCTCGCCATCGCGAATATGTCCAGCTCGAAAAAAGCCGAGAAAAAGGGTCAACCAATCTGACCCTAGCTAACCACCACGAGACCGGTTGAGCCCAAGCCATGCAGCTAGTGATCGTGAGGATATCACCTCATCGTCCAAGGAAGCAATAGCACAGGGCTAAACCTACTTCATCTGGAAAACTCCTTATCCAACCCTCTAACAATGTTGTTCCTTTCTCATTTTCCCTCACTTTTATCACTAGTTCACTCCCTCTTCCTCTCTGATTTTTCCCATCATCGTCTCTTCCTCACAGTTCTTTGTTTTTCTTCCCTTTAGCCGAAAACAACAACCACAGTAACACTAAACATATACAAACACAATAATGTCGGTTGCAAAATCCCCAATGAGATAATAGTGACACTTTTCACTACCTATTCATCCAAAACAAATAACTCACAAGTCCAAATTATGAAAATGCCCTCTGTTAAACAAATAACCAAATTGCCCCTACACATCTCAGACCCAAAGCGAAACCATCCGAACTCCGTTTTTAACCGCCCTAGTCAAAAGTCAACAATTTGACCTTGGTCAAAAAGTCAACTCTTTGACTTTGACCAAAAAATCAACATTTGACTTTCATGCAAAAAATGGTCAATTTCATCCGACTTTTCTAATTTTACCCTTATTGAACATCCGGGTCATTACAACTAGGCTACACACTTGGCCACTATGACCACTGAGCAAGAGGCCGACCAAATCAAGTTAGCTAGACCATTGACATGTTAGGAATGTTGCTTATAACCACACCAGGACACGTGTCAGCCCTTAAAGGAAATGGCATTTAGCCCACATCGACAAACACCACCAACAACATTCAATGCTACTATAAATACAAGAGTAACCCCCGCTAAAACGTAATGGCAATCCTACCCCCACGCTGCATAAATTACTATAGTACTCTCTGCACTTAATCTTACTTAAGCATCGGAGACTATTAGGATGACACCACACCAGTGTCCATTTACCCTTACTCGTTTTCGCGTAGGTCTTCCTACCCACGAGAAGAGCAGCCAAAGTCAAAGGTGTTCAATGAGGTGAGTCTAAGTTGGTCCATTTCATGCATGAACATAAGCGATAAATAATTATTAGTGAATGGAGAAATCACTATCTGGGTAGCTAGTTCCATCACTTAATTTGCAGGTGAAAATAATCTCTCTTTTTTATCAAATAGGTGAAAACAATCTTTTACAGTGCACAGTGTTGGCTTCTCTACCTGCTTTCGTGTCTGTCTTATTATATATTGACTTCTAATTTCAACCATTCAAATCAATCCAATAGTCTAGGCTGTGCAACATATTTCATACATTAGTTTTATTTATTTGCATTCCTAACCCTCTCACTTCCACGTCATGGTTTCTATCTTCTATCACTCGACCTTTGACCCCGAAATCCGCCATCTTCCCCAATCAAATAAGAATTTTGAAACAAGTTTGATGAAACAAAAGAATTTGATTCAAATCCATCTCCTACTTGAAATTGGAAGTGGAGGGGATGTGGTCAGAGAAGATGTTTGAAGGCTCAGGGTAAAAATATAAAATGTGCCCTTAATTCGTAAAACTAACTATTAAAAATGTAAGTTTATTGAAATGAATATTATTTTTTTATTCTATGAGACCTCCTTAAATCTTATTTGGGAAAACTTATTGGGTCAAAACTCCTGACAAGGAAAAAAGAGGACTATATATCTAAAATATTACATTTAGTTCAAAAACAAAAAAGACAAAAATAAATTTTTAAGTTGTACATTGGTGAAAATCACCAAATTCAAGATTAGTGAACTACAACTTTCATATTTAGTATAACTAGTTAGTCTTCAAATAACAGGTTTACAATTTAAAGAACTTGAACCAAAATTAAAACTTTTCTTTTTGCTTTGCCGCTACTAACTCGTAGGGATACGGGGCATGCTTAATTTGAAAAATTAAGGCACTGTGCCTACCTAACCATAAGTTTCCTTGCATAATCAATATGCTTAATGCCCTACTTGGTTATAAACCCATATTACCAAACTCAACAGCTAATATCAAACTTACATGCTCCTATATTATATATTTTTATGTACTAATTTATTTATTATATATATTAATTATTTTGGGCTTAATTTTGGGCTCTATATTATTTTGAACCCAGAACTTGCGCCTAATTGACTTCCTTTTGTGGCCGACCTTGGTGATGAAGAAGGTGAGAATAGGGTGGGAGCTGGTATGGGTGCACGGTAACGCCGCACCATTGAGACTTGAGAGGATTAAGAGAGGGTTATGAAAAATAATAAGCCAAGCCCTTATAGCCATTGTTAGTAACTTTGTAGGTTTTTTTTTCCCCTAACAAAACTAAACTTTCTTGAAGTTACGCACTTTGTGTTCAAGACAAATCATATTCTAAGTCAGAAATAAAAATTAAACTCACTATTTTAAATGTAGAATAATTGTATTTTTTTTTGTTTTGACTTTAACATGTGTTAATGAACAAAATGTGCCAACTTAGGGAACAAATTTTGTTCAGCCACGTGTCCTTAGATAGACTTGCAAAATAGGGAAACTGGTCGGTCGGTTAAAGGTAGGCACCAAAGTGGTACCAGCCTAAGGGTACTCCGATGCTCAAGTTAGTGGTCGGTCTGTGTGTAAGGAGTGAGTGGTGAATAGTAATTTATAAAGTAGGTGTGAATAGAAAATGCTTAGTTACCTTTATTGAAAAAAGTGAATCCCTTTTGTATGGGTGTGATGTATGCAATAAAGTTATTCTTCTAATGTGGGACAATGAGCATTCATTGTCAGACCGACATGTCGAAGGCTAGGGTATGTCCACGTGTAGTGTTTGTTCAGACCTTGCTAGGACTTATTTGTAAGAATGGGCTTGCGCCTAAAAGCTTGTAGATGTGTGTTAGGTTAGAGGTAGTGGGCCACAAAGTTTGGGCTAATATAGTATCAACAAAATTTCCCCCAAGTTATTGACTAAGATGGAATTTCACGGTTGAAGACTTTTAAATAATGCACCAGACATGATGTGGGAGTATACTTCTTGTCCCCCAAGTCCCCAAGGCGCGGGAGCGTACCAAGCGTAAGGTGTTGTCGGTATGTTTGTGAGTAGACCAATCGGTGGTCCTGTGGGAAACTGACCAGTATGTCTTTGCTGGGAAAGTGGGTGTGGTCTGACCTGTGGATGCAAGCCGATTAGTGTGGGAGTGGAAGGTTAGGAGTCGTCTGTACTACGTAGCTCGGTTGGTGCCGTTTGGGTTTCCAATGACTTCTTGGTTCCTAACGAGTTTTGTGTGGAAGCGTGCGACTAGTGTAAGCATAAAAACTGGCGTAGTAATAAATGTTGCGTGTACGGAGGTGACTTTTCACCTACCGACTTACCCCTATAAATAGTGGGAAAAAATGAAAAGCAAAATTCACTTTTTCACTTTTACGTTGTTGCCTTCGTAACTTTTTTCTACTGTGTGCATCATGCGATTTTTGGCGAGCATTGTGAGGCGGAGCTTGTCGTAGGGAAATTTTTTGTGACGACGATTGTCGTGTGGCAATGAGGTATGACCTCATTTTCCCTTGCTTTTTTGATTGAAGATTATTTTTGGGGTGAGCTAGGGATGAACTGGGGGGTTGGAGATCCATTCTATCTGAGGAAAATAGCGATCGGTGACCAAGAATTGTTGTTTTTGTCTTGTTTCTTTCCTTAGATCTTTTCGATGTCTAACCGGGATAGTGAGTCGAACGACGTGCAAGACTATGCTGATGAGGCTTGCCAAAGTTCGTCAGTGGAGAGGAGCCCGTCGGTGGAGATAACACCGAGCCTGAAGATAAAAAAGAAGTCTCGTCGAGGCAATCAGTTAGAGGTATCGACTTCTGGTTGGACGGCCGATAATGAAGTGGCTGCTCGGGCGGGAAAGAGACCGGTTAGTAGCAATGAAAAGGTTGCTCAAACTGGGAAGAGTTCGGCTGTTAGCAATGTAGAAGTTGCTCAAAGTGGCAAGAGACCGTCTCGGAGCAATCGAGAGGTTGTTTAGATGGCCAAAAGATCATATGGGTGCTCTAGGGTCGTCTAGGTGATAGATGGTCAAGAAACAGGGTCAGTCACAATGATCAGTACATCTGCCAAAGATGAGTCGGATGAGGAAGACGTGCTGACCACCCTGGCCATTTAGACAGCCAAGTTCACTGTGGATGGGCTTAGGAGCAAGGAGACGAATGCGATCATCGAGAGGTTCCAGTCGGCCTGGAAGGTACCGTCAGACATGGAGCTGAGGGTGGTTGAGCCCCACGAGTTGCCAAGCAGTCCTCCAAAGGGATTCATGCTCTTCTACACCGAGTTGTTTATCCATGGGGTCAGGTTCCCTCTGCATCCCTAGTTAAGCTTGATGGTACAGAGTCTGGGGGTGGTGCTCAATCAACTTAATCCAAACATTCGAATTATTTTGATCAGTCTGTATGCTATCTTCCATTGGCTAGGTAAAAGCCTCTATCGTACGCCTAAGTGATACATCTATACGAGTTTGCCTAGTAGCAACAGAGTAAGGGCTGGGTGCATGCTCGGTATAGGGACAAGGTGTCCCAAGGGGAGTACATCTTTGGTTTTCCATCCTCCCAGAAAATGTACAAAAAGAAGTTCATCTTCGTCTATGGGAACTGGGGAGGAGAGGGTGTCCCCTCGACATTCCAGGATTTGAGCCTCGAGAGTCGGTTCCCATAACGGTTTTTTTTTTGTTTCAATTCTGATCGGTACTTGGTTTACTAACCGAGGGTTTGAGCCTCGAGGATCGGTACTTGTTTTTTCAATGGCATCCATGAGGCTGAGTCGACTGGAGCGGGACTAGAAGGGCCTGGAGGCCGAGCAACCAAAGGCCGAGGCAGAGCACCGTGGGACTGAGGTCGATCAGGCGCATGCAAAGACAGATTGCCAAAAGGTGGAGTCCTGTCACCTAAGGTTGGAGGTAGAGCACTCAAAGGGGGAGGCCGAGCACCAAAGAGCAGATGTCGAGCAGTAGAAGGAATAGGCTCAACGGGTAAGGGCCGAGGGGATGGACCGAAAGATGGAACTGCAAGTTTACTAAGCGAAGCTTGCATCTTGGCAGTATGAGGTGGGGAATGAGTTCCTCGGGTCAAAGGAGTTTGAGTTCCTACAAGATGACTATGTTGTGGCGACCAAGAAGGAAATTTACAAGAACATATTTCTCGCCTACCTTGACTTCAACTTGGATACCACCCCTGGCTTGGCTATCGGATGGCTCTAGAGGTAGCACTAGCGGTTAGTCAGCCTAACAGTGATAAGGAAAAAGGGTAGGAAGAGACTGAAGACCCTATTCAAACCTCCACTACTGTCGAGCCGACCATAGGGGACAATGGGCCAACTGATCCCCCTCCAGCTTGAGCCTTTTTTCTGATATACTTTTATTTTTCCGACCTGCATGTCAGCATAGTGTAGGATTTTCCTCTTTGCTTTTTGTAATTTTGTCTAGCCGATAGGTCATTTACCCATTTTCAATGAAGATATCTTTTGTGCAAAAAAAATTTTAAGTGTCGATTGCTCTAACCATTGATCAATGTTGCATGTACTTAGCTTTTCCATGTGTATGCCTTATTTGTAGATCGACCTGGATATGTTTTTTTCATGTATTTAACTTAATAAATGTATGATGGTGTTCGACTGACCTAAACGTGTGGTCTGCATGTATTTGACTTAAAAAATGAATGCTTGTGCGGTCTAACCAAAGTTGGTATGTATACTTAGATAAATGTATACTTGTGCGGTCTAACCAATGTGCATCTATTTAAATAAGTGTACATTTAATGAGACTGGCTGATAGGGTGTCCAGTCTGCATGGTGCATGCCCTTGTAGACTAACCGAGGATGTGTTCGATCGGCGTTTTTTACACTTAGAAAACTTTAGTGTATGCCCGTGTGTCTGTAAGGTAGCCTCATCTCAATATTGTGTTTTGAGCTTATGCCTTAGGAAAAGTTACTAGTGTGTAGGCATCTGCCTTGGTTGAGGACTTGCACAAACTTCCTGAGTGTTGGAACTCAGTGTGTTTCTCAGTCTCTTAAGTTCTCGATCGAGGTAGGTTGCCGACAAGGGAGCGAAGATGAAAAAATTGTAGCTCGGCATGTGTTGAACAAGGTTGTTCGATTATTTTTTTCACGACTTCCACCTAGTCGTTGGACTAAGGTTGAGTAGGGAAGGTAAAGCAAAGGTGGGTGTCATGCCGAGCACAAAAAGCTCTGAATCAGTTGTTGTCAAACTGCTGCCCGTTGTCGGTGATGATCGTGTGAGGGAGGCTAAACCGACAGATGATGTTCTAAAAATTGAAAGTCCCGATCTGAGCAGTAGTGATGTAGGTGAGAGCCTTGCCTTCAACCCATTTAGTGAAGCAGTCTACTATGACGACCGTGTACTTGGTCAATCCTTTTCTAGTTAGCATCTTCCCGATTAGGTCAAGTCCCGATTGGGTAAAAGGTCATGGGCTCAACATATGCATTAGGTTCTTAAGGGGAAATAGGATGAACAGAGAGAAGCATTGGCATTTGTCACAGCGCCGAGTGAATTCAGCCGCGTCGGGATGCATGGTCGGCGAGTAGAAGCCTCAGGAAAATGCCTTGTGGGTTAGTGATCGGGGGTCCAAGCGATTGCCACAAACCCCTGCATGAATTTCTTCCAGGAGGATTGATACGCAAAACTAAGTATTAAAGTAAACACAGAATCACACTCAACACTTAAGGAAACGTATGCAATAAAAACCCTTTTTTGTAGATGTAGCATTGGTAAATAGATATCATTCTGGACTGGGGATTGAGGGTACCTAAGCAGGATTATCGTTTGATTAATTAATTAAGGGGGGAAATTGATTGTTTCTATTGTCCTACGTGATTAACTAATCTAAACTATCCTAATTTATTATTTACATGGTCAACTCATCTTTAACCTAACTCATTCATGATTATATTAACTTCAACCTACGTAATCCTATAATCTTAATCTTACGAGTTACATGCATACTCTCTTAAGTACGTGCCAGGGGCTCCCGAAGACGCTTTCAATGACCTAGACTCGGGGCTCCCTATATCTAGTCAAGCATTAAGCGCGAACACACAAACATAACAAAAACTAGAATCATAGAACACATAGAATATTGAAGCAATAGAAATCATAAAACTAAGAATATTATTAGAAATCAATTCATATAACCAATATTCAAACATAAGAAATAACTACAAGGTAAAGAGGTCATGTTACACTTTTTCTCTTCGGGGCTCCCTATGGATACGAAGTGATTGGACTCTCTTTGGTGAGACAAGCGAGGGCTCCTCAACTTAGTCACGGATGAAGGTGTAGAAGGTGAAGTATGGTGTAATTATTCTTACACGTGAAATCTTGAATATAATGAAAGGGAAAAATTGGTTGAGTAGAGCTTAATACAAAGAATGAGCGACCATTACAAATAACCTAAGCCTCTCTATTTATAGGAGAAAATTAATCCCCAAATAAATAGGAGTTCACAATTTAATTCTAAAAAGGAAAAGGTTTAAACTAATTAATATAAAATCCTAAAGGTAAAAGGTAATAAAAATCCTAATTAAAAAGGTAATCTAAATCCTAAGAAAGAATAAATACAAAACTTAATTAAAAAGGTAATAAGAACTCCTAATTTAAAAAGAGAAAACAAATCCTAATTAAAAAGGACAATTTTCCTTAAAAAGGAAGGAAAATGCTTGCTGGAATTAAACAGGAATCGGCTCAGTAGGAAGCAGCTGAAGCTTAGAGGACATTCGCCAGCCGCTGGCCAAAATTAGGCCCAAATTCGGTGGTCAACAGCCGAGTCAACACGGCTAGGGGAGGCAGAAAAGCTATTCAGTGGACGTGCCTCGAACGAGGCAGATGTATGTCGGTACACGCGCGCTGAAAGGAGGTTACTTTGATCGGCATACACACGCCGAGGTTGAGGCAAGACGTTTCGGTGCACGCGCACTGATGCTTTCTTCTTGGCATCGGTAAGCGCTGGCCAAACCCATTTCTAGGCTGCAATTTTTGATTTGGTAGGCCATTACCGAAATGTTGAGTGATTTTTGGTGGCATTCTTTCATTTGATCATAGCTTCTTTGTTACAACTCCGATTGAGGTGATTCTTTAGCCTAAATTCTTGTAATTCCGTGCTCTATCCAATTCTACACATTTCCCACAAAATATATTATTTTCTACAATTGTTTGGTATTTAAACATTAAAAGAAAAGTATAAAAGGTATAAAATGGTGCTTAATTCAAGGCTTATCAAGGATCTTCCCAGCTTGCGGACCGACACATTTGAGCAGTGAGAGTGTATAGCCTTGCTTGTAAGGTTGACTGGTGATGAGGGTATACTGAGCCGCTTGTCAGCATATTTTCTTGACCTCGACCTTGTCGGTTGGTAAACTCTCATCAGTAAGGAAGTGGATAAGGGTTGCCATCTATGTCAAGTCGGTGCTAACGTAGTGAACCACTAAGGTAGAGGTTCTCACTCGGTGAAGTACTTCGACTGGGACATTTCATCCTGCCTTCTCATCCAGGGATGAGGTTAGTTCGGCGAGCTCGTTAGTATGACTGTTCTCATATCGGGGGATCCGCGTGACGGCATGGGCCTTGAAGCTGTTGAGCTGGGGAGGGTTGGAAATGAACCGGGTCAAAGCTCCCACTCAGCCAGTCAGGCTCTTGATGTCTTTTTTTGCTTGGGGAGGCTTTATGTCCAGAAGGCCCCGTATCTTCTCGGGGTTTGCCTCAATGTTGTGTTGGCTGATCGTGAAGCCGTGGAATTTTCCTCAGTCGATCCCTAAAATGTACTTGGCCAGAGTCAGGCGCATTCTAAACTTCTTCAAGACGGAAAAAATCTGAGCAAGGTTGGTGATGTGTTGGTCAGGCGTCTTTATTTTGACTAGCATGTTTTCCACGTAGACCTCTATAGTTTTTTGAATCTAGTGGCAAACATAAAGTTGACTAGACGCTAGTAGGTCACACTAGTATTCTTCATACCGAAGGGCATCACGTTGTAACAATATAAGTCTTGGTTAGTACAGAGGTAGTGTGGATCTGGTCGGTTAGATGCATGAAGGGGCCGGAAACCTCATCAGTAGCAAATGGGTGGAGATGACCTGTAACAACCCGTCCTAGATTTCAAGATTAGATTAGTGATTAATGATGGATTAGTAAAGTTAATTGGTGGTTAGTTGGGTGATTTCAGACGGATGGTGCGAAATGACGATTTTGCCCCTAGAATGGGCAAAATGTTGATTTTTAGTTCAGACAGTCAAATGGACTTTGATTGATGACTGTGACATAATTCGGGATGTCATGAGTCCATAGACAGGTGGCATATCCGATTCTGACATTCGAGGAAAAAGTTATGATGTTCGGAAGTTCGGGGGTATTTTGGTAATTGGTTAAAAAGGGGCAAACTGTTGATGGTTCATACGACATGGATTTTTCACATATTTCAAGGACTGTTAGGTAGGTCTCGATTCCCTGAGTACAACGACAGGCGGCATGTCGTCATCGACGTCAGACGGTTTAGTTATGAGTCCAACTACGTGAAGGGAAAAATGGTAATTTGTGAACCAAGGGTAAAATTGTCATGTGATTGCATTGGGATCTGTGCCCAGTAAGATGGGGACACTTTGTAACGACCCGTCCCGAGAGTCGGGATTAGCAAAGTGATCGGAGACATCACACCTGCGATCCACAATAGTTCGGTACACTCTGGGAAGACCGAAACCTTTTTGGATGGTTGGTTCGAGAATCCCTTGTACGACTTACGTGTCACATGAAGGTTGAACGCCAGTTTAGCCTTTGTGTCATGCATAAGTTAGACGGGATTGGGATTTAACCCTTAATCCCTGGGGATTAGGGGTGGGTCCTGACACACTTGGTGCATTAGGAATGGTGCCCAATGGCTTTGGGACACTTGTCCCTTGCTGGAAGGCTATGGAAGCCTCTTCCTTCACTGCCTCACAATTGTGACACGGGTTTAAGTTAAAGGTGCACGATCATGGGAATGAAAACAGAGACCGAGTGATTGTGAGGGTCCAAACCCCCCTCAACTATCCTCAAATGGCTATGAGGTAGGAATGAGAATGAGAGACTAGAGGATAAAGATTGTGGTTGTGCCACAGTGATGAGCAGCCGTGTACCGTGGCCATGGGCCCGTGAACTGACCCATGAATTCCTGTTTGAAAGCTAAAATGGTACCATTGATTCTAGCCATTATTAATCGTTTTTCGTAGGTGGGTTGTGTTACCAGAGGTCTTGTGAGTCGAAGAAGCACCCTTTTGAGGCTTGAGATAAACAGTAAGGTCAAAAACCAGTAAGAGCTTGGTTTGAATTCGATTATGGTAAGTAGACCTCAATGGACTGTTAATTGTGTTGGTTGATTGGAAGTTGTTTCTAGGAGTTCCAGGAAGAGTTTAGGATCGAAAACAAAGAAGAAGGGTTGCCGGAACCATGGAAGCACGATGGAGGAACGTAGGTTCTTGAAGGTTGATTGGGAAGGTATCATTCAGGTCCAAATTCCATGCTTTAAGTTTATAGATCGATAGGAAATCGTGTAAGGAAGCTATAGGACTTAAAATGCGTGGAAATAAAGTTGAATTGGACGAATTAGAACATTGAACCGCCCTTTTCGGTTCAGTTGGACCTGGCCGGTTCGAACTGGTCTGAACCGGTCTGGCTGGAGGTTGAAGGCGATGAATAGTAGGCGCGTGGCTCCCACGCGCAGGCCTTTTGGGCGGCGAGTGAGGGCGCATGGCACTGTTCCTGGGAAAGTTGTCAACACGAATTTTTATCGTATCGATATAACGACCATTTTAGGATTGGTTTCGAGTCGATCGGACATCGTCTCGATATGTTTCGGGATGTCCGAAGGTTTTATGACAAGTTTAAAAATAGTTAAAAATTCGGGAAAATTACAGGGCTTTAGTAGAAGCATTATGAAGTAGTTAGTGACCTTTTTAGGGAATGTGGACAGGTTCAGGAAAGCCGGTGATCGTGGATTAACTGGGAAAGCGTAATTGCACACTTATCGAGGCAACGACGTAAACGGTCTGTGAGTGGACTTTGCTTTCTAAATTATGATGCATGCATAAATGTTTTATATGTTTTCTATACCTGATTTCTATGTTTATGCTTATGATCTGTGATTTACACTATTGCACGTTTTACGAGATATAGATTTATGCTATGATTTAAAAATTATTTTGATACTATGATTTTAGTATTTGAATTGCGATTTCATTTCAAGGATTTATAAATGGATTTTGAAAAGTGATTTCGATAAACGAGATTTCGGGTTTTGGAATCGGATTTCGAAAATATGATTCGGGATTCAGTTTTGGAACTTGGAAAGTGAAATTCTGGATTTGGATTCGGAATGATGATTTCAGATTCGGCTTGGTATTCGAAATGGTGATTTTGAATTCGGATTTGGACATGGATTTGGAAATGGTTTTAAAATGGCTTTCGATTGGATTTGCTGGATCTAGTATTAGGTTTAAACACCCGGATATGATATGTGACAGAGGTGGGTCCGAATATGTGATTGGGTTTAAATGCCCAGATTAAGTTTAAAGACTCGGGAGTTTAAAGACTCGGATATTATGATTTCCCCCATAGGCCTATTGAGTTTAAAGACTTCGGAGTTTCAAGACTCGGATTATATTGAGGCCTAGATTGAGTTTAAAGACTCGGATTGATATTGAGTTTAAAGACTCGGATAGATCCAGCAGGTTCAATTGATTAAAATGGGTTTGAAAAAGTGTTTTCAAATATGTTTGGATTTCTGTGATAACTTGACGGTTTTCAATAATAAAGGTTTTCAAACGGTTTCCAGATTATTTGGGCTGAGGCTTGGGATTTGAGAAAATGAAATGATTTCTGACTTTTGGTTTCATAAATGGTTATAGTAGCTTGAATATGAAATGGTTTTATGAAATTGGTTTTATATGCATGCATTGATTTTTTAAATAGAGGGTATAAATGTCTTTACTTATACAGGTTTTATAAACCTATTATTTGTTTTTGTCCACTCACAGTATTTTGTTTTTCGATACCCTCTAGGTTTGATGCGGTGCGGCCTGTTATTACAGAGACAGAGACATCACACACACAATATACAGTAAGTTCTGCGCCCTCTAGGACATCAAACATTGGTTTTTGGTACGCTAACCTAGGTATCCCTTATCTGGCTTGCATGTTCCATAGGGGTTGAACGGGTGTTTAGCCTTCGTGTCGCACGTGAGTTAGATGGGAGCATAACTTAGACCTTAATCCCGAGGGATTAGGGGTGGGTCGTGTCACGACCGATCGGATTTGGTTGATCATACCACATCCCAAGATGATGTTTTAGGCATTCAGGTAGTCGACCACTAAGAAATGGGCCAAGACCGGTGCGTGCTTTGGATTCTCCACGATGGATACATGAAGGTTGATCATGTCGACCCAGATGACCGAGTCCCTAGTAAAACCAAAAAGTGTGGTCGGTGATCGGTTCAGGTCAGCCTCCGAGACATTGAACTGTTTGTACGCCTCCATAAAAACGATTTGACCAAGTTTTCGATGTCAATTATGATCTGACCAGCATCAAAGTTGAAAATGAGGGCCCTGAAGATGATCTGGTCGTCGTGTAGGTAGATCACTCTGCGCTCTTCCTCATCCGAGAAAGATATGGTCTTTCAGCCAATCTTTGTTACTGTTCGGGATCATCCATTGTAACGACCCGTCTTGGAAATCGAGATTAGAGTAGTGGTTATTGACGGATTAGTGAAGTTAATCGGTGATTAGTTGGGTGATTTCGGACGGACGGTGCGAAATAACGGTTTTGCCCCTAGAATTGGGCGAATGATTGACTTTTCGTTCGGACAGTCAAATGGACTTTGGCCGATGATTGGGACGTAGTTCAGGACATCACGAGTTCATAGACAGGTGGCACGTTCGATTTCGACATCCGAGGAGGAAGTTATGACATTCGGAAGGTCGAGGGTATTTTGGTAAATTGGTTGAATTAGGGCAAATGGTTGACTTTTTAGACGACAAGTTATTTTCATGAATTTCGAGGACCTTTGGGTAGATCTTGATCTCCTGAATACAATGACAGGCGGCATGTGTCAATTGGAGTTCGGACGACAGAGTTACGGGTCTACGAACGTGAGGGGCAAAATGGTAATTTGAAAAGGCATGGGCATTTTGGTCCTTTTACTGCATTGGGATCTGTGCCCAGTTGGATCTGGACAGTAGGCTGTTCTTGAATGTGTTGCCCATAGAGAATTGGACACCTGGCCCAATCTGGAGGCTTGTAGAACCCTCGCACCGCCTCAAAATGTCTTAGGTTTTAAAAATGGGTTGCACGATTATGGAAAAACAGAGAAACAGAGGACTAGTTAGTGTGTGTGTGATTGTGAACCCAGTTCCCTCAAACCCAAACCGTGACCCATGAAGAGTGACTAAGAAAAGGAAAGGTTGAGGGCAGTGGAAGGATAGTGGTGGTGATACGAGGGCCGCCATGGACGGTGGCCTCGACCCGTGAAGACCAAAACAGAGGACCGTGAGGAACACTTGATTTCCGTCCACCATCCACGGTGATCGGCTGCCCCTGAGTTCTGAACAAGAACGAGAGGTTAGGAAGTGGGAATTGTGGTGGTGGAAGGCCGCCATGCACGGTGAAGGCAGAACGAAGGTGAGCCGTGAATTCTGTTTTTAACCGATTTTGCTTAAGCTTGAATTAGTGGTTAATGAGCTAAGTGATTAGTGGGATGATGTTCTATAGGTGATAAGGAGTTGATCAAGCTCGGTTTCGAGGTCTAAAAGGGACGGTAAGGCAGTTTCCCGAAAACATTCAATTTGTAAATAAAAAATGGTGACTCGTGCTCTGGTGTTGCTAACGGATTTGGTTAATTAGGTTAGCATCAGAAGGTGACCAGGAGTCGATGGGACCAACAACGTGGCCTATGGTGGTCTGTGACGACCGAACAGAGAAGAGGAAAGACTGGTTTTGATCCTAGGTTGGAAGGTACCTTACGGACCTTACTTTCATGTTTTTATTATGAAAATCAATTAGAAATCATAGGACGAACCTATAAGACTTCGAAGGAGTGAAATTGGATCAAAAATGAAGGATTTAGGATGTTGGACCGCCTGTGCCGGTTCGAACCGATTTAGACCGGCTGGATTGAGGTTGAAGATGAGCTGACAGGACCCGTCCCAACTGGACCTCGATAACAGTGCCCGGTCCTGCTCCCGTCTGATAAGTCAACTGAAGTCCCGAAACTATCCTTCAGCACCTATCAGACAAGGGATTATCTCCGCTTATGCCTCCGCCTCTCGGTTAGCCCCGAATGTCGTGTCACGGCCTGGAGGGTCATAAAAACAGAAAAGTGTGAGTGGAAAAAAATATATTCGTTAAAACACATTTTCAAAGACATCATTTACCCTCCAGTTTATCAAACCTGCATGCATAGGGAAAAACATATGAAATACAAACACTGGCTTTTCAGCCAAACCACATAACAAGTTAAATCCCGGCTCTCAGGCCAAAACATACGAACACATAATCACCTGGCCATACAGATCAGAACTCGTACTCAATACCAGTACGGAATCACAATCAACATCAAGCAATACTATGCACAAGTTCACAATCAATTACTCAATCAATCAATCAATCCTCAAGCAATCTGCACCATTCACAAGTGCACAAACCATCTCATAATCATATCCGCACTACGCGTAGGCCATAACCCCAAGCATCAGCCATCTGGGAACACCCCGAGCGTCGGCTATCTGGGAACCCATATCACCCCGAGTATCAGCCGTCTGGGAACACCCCTAGCTTCGGCTGTCTGGGAGCAATCACAATCATATTATATCCCCGAGCTTCGGTCGTCTGGGAACTCCCCTAGCTTCGACCGTCTGGGCATTCATAATCCCAATGAAAATCATCCCGGGATCATATCCCAAAACATCTCAATCAAATCCTTGACTTCAAACCAAGTCAAAATCATTATCAGCCTGGACTCAAGCCCAAATATCATTTATACGTAAATCCGTAAAGTCATATCGAAAACATTAAAATAATTCAGAAATCATCCTTGACTTATCAATTCATCAAAATATCCATTTTGAAACCATTTTGACTCCAGGCCTAGCCCAAAATATCATTTGCACATTTCCTCGAAAAATGTGCCCGCAAAACCGATTTAAAATATTCATTAAATCACACCTAATCATGCCACGTCATCAAGACATCATTGCAATTCAAATCATACAATCAATCATGTAAGACATTTAACTATGCATGCATATCAGTTTATAAAACAAACGTCCACTCACACACCGTCCAAACCGCTCGCTTCCCGAGCTGCACGCGTTTCCGTAATTTCCGACACTTGCCAGGAATCTCGAATCCTGTCCAAAATCATTATGTAGGGTTACTAACAAGTCAATTTACATCATATCAATTTCCCATAATTTTTCGGGAATTTAATATTAGTTTAAAATATAACATAAACCGTCGGACCCGCGAAACATTATCGAGACGGTGTCCGATCGACTCGAAATCAATTTTAAAATATCTGTATCATCGAAAGCATTAAAACGTATGTTGGACCCAAGACCAGATTCCCGGCCACGCGCCCTCACGCGCCGCCGCAAGCGGCTGCGCGTGAGTCCACGCGCCGTGAACAGTAACCTGCACAGTTTCCTTCCTTACCTGTTTCTCTGATAAACTGAGCCTACGACCCGCGAGGTGACCCGGTTCCAGTGCTGTCAATTCGACATCAATTGCCACAAGTCAATCATCCATTAGCATCGTTATAGACTCAATTGAAGGTCTGTCAATTCAATTACATGGGACCGTACCTTAATTCAATCGAATCAACCTCGATTCTTCGAAGAACACCGAAGCACTGTTCATCATCCCATCTTCCCAATTTCTCACTTGTTTTCCTCAATTGATGCATCAAGAAGCATCGTCGAGTTCTAATAAACGTATTTCCGTGATCAATTTCACGATTCCATGTCCTCAATTCCACGACTCAAGCTCGAGTATTTGAAGTTGTCCCCCTCTCTGTTCTAAGGCCAAACGACCCCAATTTCTTTCGTTCTTAATCTGGTTCAACTCGTAGCAATCCCAGAAGGCTAAATGTAAGGGCAATTTCACTCAGAAACATCTACAAATTCGAAATCGATTTTGAGGTCCTTAATGGTTTTTTTCGGGTTTTCTGTGTTTAGGTGTTAGCAGGGTTCAAGTTCATCACTCTACTCTACAATTCCTCACGAATTCAATCTCACTCACATCCAATTCTCAAGGTTTGGTTGCTGGGAAGAATCGATCAAGGAAGGCCAGTCTCTGTTCTTTGTTTTTGCTAAATATATACTAATTATTCAAACATTAATCCATTCAAATTCATTTAATTAATCAAGTGCCACTAACCCACATGTAATTGTGACAGATGTCACTCCCCAAATCAGATTAGTCACCCTTATATTGACTCATCACAATTATCCCAGCTGCAGAAAATTACCATTTTACCCCTACTTGGAAAAATTACCAAAATGCCCCTCATGGTTCTAGGCCCATAACTTTCTCGTTCGGACTCCGATTGACGCATGCCGCCTGTCTACGGATTCAGCGTCCCGATACCTATCCAACGGTCTTCCCGAAAAGTCCAAATAATGTCCCGATCAAAAAGTCAACTTTTGGCCCTTGTGACCCATTTACCAAATTACCCTCTAACTTCCGCACATCATAACTTTTTCCTCGAATGTCGGAATCGGGCGTGCCACCTGTCTATGAACTCGTGACGACCCGAACTACGTCACAGTCATCGGTCAAAATCCGTTTGACCGCTCAAATAAAAAGTCAACCGTTCGCCCAATTCCAGGGGCAAAATCGTCATTTTCCTCAAATTTTCCAAATTTTCCGTTTTCGAATTTCCGGGGTGTTACATGAATAGTCGCTTGGCGCGTGGCTCCTACGCGCAACCCCTTTGGGCGGTACGTGATGGCGCGTGGGGCCTCTTTTGGGGAAGGTTCCAAAATAACTTTTAAAGTATTCGATGTAACAGACATTTTGGCATTGGTTTCGAGTCGATCGGACATCGTCTCGATATGTTTTGGGATGCCCAAAGGTTTTAGGGCTCGGATAAAAATAGTTAAAAATTCAGAAAAATTACGGGGCTTCAGTAGAAGCTTAATGAAGTAGTTAGTGACCTTATTATGGGATTTGGACAGGTTCGGGAAAGCCGGTGATAGTGGATTAGGTCGGAAGGCGTAATTGCACGCATATCGAGGCGGCGACGCTAATGGTCTATGAGTGGACTTTTCTTTCTAACGTATGATGCATGCATATATGTTTTTATATGTTTTCTATACGTGATTCTATGTTTATGATCATGATGAATCGCGATTTTTCACGTATTTCGAGATTATTACGTATTTGCATGTTTTACAAGTTTCCGATTTATATTGTGATTTGATCATGGTTTTGATGATTTTAGTTTGGGATTTGACATATGATTTGATTTCAATGATTTACGATGGATTTTGGAAAAGTTATTTCGAGCTTGAAGCCCTGTTCATAAAAGTGACTTCGAAAAAGTAATTTCGATTTTGGAATCGAATTTCGGAAAAAATGATTCAGATTCAGTTTTGGAACTTGAAAGAGAAATTCTAGATTTGGGTTCGGGAAGATGGTTCCGGATGCCAGCTTACGGAATCATTATTGCGAATTCAGATATGGATTTTCTATGGGTTTCACATGGTTTTGGGTTGAAAGACCAGTTGAAAACTGTAACAACCCGTACCTTCGGGAAGGGTAAAAATGTAATTTTATAAGTTTTGTATATAAAGGACGATTTTGCCCTTGTGAATAGTAGACGAAAAGTTGACTTTTTGAATTACCGATTGGATGAGTGTTAACCCTTGACCGTGATGTAGTTTAGGACGTCACGAGTCCGTAGACAGGTGGCAGGTTCGATTCGGACAACCGGAGGAAAAGTTATGACGTTCGGAAGATTGGGGGCGTTACCGTAATTTTGAGTAAACGAGGAAAATGTTGACTTTTTGGAGGACTTGTGATTTTCACGTAGACCGAGGATCGTTGGATAGGTCTTGACGTCCTGAGTACAACGACAGGTGGCACGCTGTCATCGGACGTCGGATGAAATAGTTACGGGTCTAGAACGTTCGAAGGCAAAACGGTAATTATTTATACAAGGGGTATTTTGGTCATTTTCTTTCAGCCAATTGGATGAGGACAAGTGGCTGAGTGGGGTAGGATATTTATGCTTTGTCCATAGGATTGTGGACACGTGGGGGCACTGGATTGTTCTACAGGGTTCTAAAGTGTGCACGGCCACACTTTGCACAATTTGAACCGTGCACTCCTTCGAAGAACACAGAAAACAGAGGGTGAGAAATTGAAGGAGATTGATCGATTTTGGTGCAAGGGTGAGTGGAGAGTGATTGGTGAAAGTGACAGGGAGTAGTGTTTGTACTAGTGATCGGGTTTTGGTGGTGAAATCGTGCACGGCGGCACGGTGGTGGTGCAGCGAAGGTTTGAGGAAACAGGGAGGCCGTGAGTTTGTAGTGGTGGCTACGCCGCGTGGTGGCTCAAACCACGACCGTGGGAAGTCCAGGAGGCTGCAGGGAGTCCAACGAGAAACGGGAGACGCTGCGGTGCGCACGGTGGTGACAGAATCGAAGGGTAAGCCTCTTTACTCTATTTTCCCGTGGTTTTTCAATTCAAAAGTCGTGAGGGTAGGACGAGAATCGAGGGGATTGGTGGGTGCAGTGATGTTCAGGGAGGTGCTAGGAGTGGTGTAGGACGGTCGCCGTGACGGGGGCGTACACGGCGGAGCTCAGTCGACGGTGAGTACTCTGTACTCTGTTTGGCCGTGAATTTTAAACGGGAAATCGTGGGTTTAGAGAGTGAGTCGAGGGTTCCTGTGAGTTGTGTGTGACTCAGTGAGGTTGTGGGAGGAGTTTAGAATCGCCACAGTGAGGGGGAAAAGCATAGGACGGCCGGGAAGGAAAACAGGGGCCGTCTGTGTTTTTCTTTCGAGCTTCAGTCGTGAAGCTGAGGGGTGAATCAAACCAGGAGAGTGAGGGGGATGGATTCCTGGTGTTTGGACGAAGCTGCAGGAGACGAGAGGAGATGAAATGGTGGCCGGACGGCGGAGAATGGCTCTCGCCGGTCCGGGTTGCAGCCTGGTGTGAACCGGGTTCAATCGAGGAAAGAGAAGCACTGTAGCAGGCGCGTGAGGCCCACACGCAGCCACTTTGGGCGGCGCGTGGAGGCGCGTGGAGAAGAATCCGGCCAAGCTTCCAACATGAGTTTAGTCCTAAATGTTCTAAGGAATCCAATGGTATAGTTTTCGGGTTAATCGGACGGTGTTACGGTGTTGTTCGGGAATCCAGACGGTTGAGGGTTTAGGATTAAAACATTATTTAATTCCCGAAAAATTGGGGAAATTAGTATTAGGATCCTTGATGTATTTGTGACCCTATTTGGTGTATTTTGACAGGACGGGAGGCACCCGAGACGGTCGAGGAGCGCACGGAGCGCGACTGACTTGTTTTGATTTGTGAGTGGACTCTTTCTTTCTTTCGAGCATGCCTAACTGTTTTATTGACGTTTTATGATCTTAAATATGTTTTTATGCTTTGACATGATGATTATATGTGATTGATGAGTTTGCACGTTTTTAGAGACATTTCTGAGTTTTGCACATTTTTCGAGAAAAGCTGGTTTTCGGATTTTGATGCCATAATTACGATTTCAACCTATAAATGTTTTCTGATGATGATAAATGGGTTATGAAATATGAATTGTGTTTATGTGTGATTTCTGGGTATAAGAGTATAAGAATGGATTTCCGGATTTGGGTTCGGAATGTCGGTTCGGAACGCCGGACGGGCTTCGAACCGGGGATTTCGAATTCGAGTTTGGCGATAGATTTCGAATTGGTTGTACACTGGATATGGATTGGATTTGCTGGATCTGGATATTGGGTTTAAAGACCCGGATTGATATTGATGGGGGACGGGCCCGGATTGAGTTTAAAGACTCAGGAGTTTAAAGACTCGGATATGTTGATATTACCCCCATAGGCCTATTGAGTTTAAAGACTCGAGAGTTTAAAGACTCGGATTTCATTTAAGGCCTGATTGAGTTTAAAGACTCGGATAGGTCCAGCAGGTTTGATCGGAAATGATGATTTGATGCTAACACTATGATTTCTATAGCCATGTTATAGTGTTTCTGTTTCTTATGGTATTTTATAGTGTATCTGTTTCTTATGGTATTTTATAGTATATCTGTTTCTTATGGTATTTTATAGTGTATATGTTTCTTATGGTATTTTATAGTGTATCTGTTTCTTATGAGATTTTATAGTGTTTCTGTTTCTTATGATGTTTAATATTATGATTTTCTAGTACTTCGTTGGGCATGCCTGTTTTAAAAACGGAGGGAACACTGATTCTTATTTTTCCTTAACCTTGAGTTAGTGATAAACTGATTTTAAAACTTTTAGTTATTCTAGTCCACTCGCACTTTTGGTTTTAAATTTTCCCTCCAGGTCGTGGTGATAGCGCTAGGGTGAACGTTGAGGCAGATATCGAGGCATAGAGCTTCCGTCGTTCTTCCGTTGCGAGACTAGCATTGTAGGACTTTTGTGCCCATTTTGTAGAACTATGCTCTGACTGACTGTTGTGTATATGTTACTCCTTCGTCTGATAGTTATGCTTATAGTTGTGTGAAAGTTGTTTGTTTGTTTTTGATACTGTAAGTGTGATTGTCAGACGGGAGCAGGGTTCGTCCCGGATATCGAGGTCATATTTGGGACGGGTCCTGACAAAAACTGGTTTTGGTTTTAAAGACCCGGAAAATGGCTGGATCTGTTTTTGAGTTTAAAGACTCGGTTAATTGAAGGGGGAGGGCCCTGGATTGATATGTTTTGAGTTTAAAGACTCGGTTATTGTGATATCCCCCGAGGCCTATTGATTATGTTTTGAGTTTAAAGACTCGTTGATATCCTGGGAAGGCCTGATTATGCGCATGTGTTTTGAGTTTAAAGACTCGGGCGCACTTGAGATCTAGCAACTTGATTGATTGATGTTTTTCACTGGTTTTCAGATGTTTTGGGCAATGGTCCAGATGATTTGGATTCGATGATTTTTGGTTGATCTTTCCAAAATTGGTTGATCTTTCCATTGTGGACTTGTGCTTCTACTAGATCCCTGAAGGCCATGCATTTGTCAATGCAATGATCGTTTTAATTGTGGTATTGGCAGTAAATGCCATTATTCTTGGCTAGTCAGCCTGTGGTGGAAGCCTAGGTTGGTTTGGGATCATGCCCTCCACGTTCATCAAAACATTCTCGTAATAAGTGTTCAGGATTGTGTAGGTCTCGAATTTTGATCGAGGGGGTGGCCGTTCAGTATGGTTGTCATTTTGCATGTGGTCTGGTCGGTTCTGGCCCTGATGACCGTGATTCTTACCCTTCTTGTCCGAGCTGTAGGAATTGGAGTAGTTCTTCCTCTTCCCACTTATGGAATTTTGGTGGTGATTCTGGTTGGAGGTCGGATGCTCAGGGGAAGGTTGGGGGATGGAGTGACTCGGTAGGTATATGTTGACCGGGTCCCCCGCGTTGGGCCGATAAGTGTTAGCTGGTGCAACGTTGCCCTTGTTGGTCAGCAGTTCGGCCTTGGCCTGAATTGCCGCATGTTTCATCAATTCAATGTAAGTTGACCAACCTTGGGTATTTGCGGCAAACCTAAATTGCGACTCGCATAGACAGCCCTTGAAATCAATGAAGGCAGCCTTGTCGTCGGTCTTGGCGCACCAAGAGTATTTCACACTGATCCAAGCGGCGTATCTCTACAGTGTCTCGATATCCCTTGTCAGGACCCACCTCGGTTTCACCCCGAAACCCGAGGTAAATCCTGCTCCCGTCTGACTCCCCGACGCAACATTCAGATAAAACTCACTCGAACCCAATCAGACGCAGGAGTAATTAACCACAATGTTCTGAAGTTATAGTTTTACATAGTATAGGACGAAATCCAAGAAAAATAAAAAAAAACGATAAATTACACGCACACGGAAGACTTTAAACTATTCCGGGATCCCTCACGTCACTTCTATGTCTCGGACACTGCCTCGACATCACCGCGCTAGCTCCACAACCTGGAGGGCAAGTTAAAACAGAAAATGTGAGTGGAGCATAATAAAAGAAAAGTTCTAAAATCCTTTATCAGAAAAACTGAGTTTAACCCTCCGTTTTGAAAACCACATGCATAACCAAAATTTGTTAACACAGTTATAAATCACTTCTCATAAAACATTATAAGAAACAGAAACACTATAAAACAGTTATGGAAACCACAGCATGTGAATCATAAAACCGTATCAGAAACATAAACATCAAATCATCATTTTCCGATCAAACCTGCTGGACCTATCCGAGTCTTTAAACTCAATCCAGGCCTTACTAATATCCGAGTCTTTAAACTCCCGAGTCTTTAAACTCAAGGCCTACGGGGGAAAATCAATATATCCGAGTCTTTAAACTCCCGAGTCTTTAAACTCAATCCGGGCCCGTCCCCCGTCAAATATATCCGGGTCTTTAAACCCAATATCCAGATCCAGCAAATCCAATCCCAAAACCAGTTGAAAACCTTTTTGAATCCATATCCAAACTCGAATCCGAAATCCCCGGTCCGAAGCCCTTCCGGCTTCTAGAACCGTCATTCCGAACCCAAATCCAGAATGCACTTTCCAACTTTTAACAAAAGTCCAATTGTCAATTTCGATTTCAAAACCAACCCTTTCTCAAAATCATGTTCCAAACTCCATTTATAATCATTAGAAATCATTTACCATTTGAAATCTCAAAACTATAACATTATAACCAGAAATCAACCTTTTATCGTAAAACGTGCCAAATACCGTATTTTCTCAAAAAACGTGCAATTATGTAAAATCACATCCTAAATCCAACAATCATGAAATCACATATATAAAACAATTATAGAAAACAGTTATGCATGCTTGAGTTTAAGGAAAGGGTCCACTCACTATACCGAGCCCTACTCGCGTCCTGAACGTCCTGCCCGTTCCTCGGCTTCCTCAGGAAACCCCGATCCTGTCAACAACCGTCAAATTATGTTACTAACACGTCTATGAAAGTTCACCTAAAGTCCTCAAAATTCCCCGAATCGAAAGCGTAATAACCCGGGACCCTAAGCTTTCACCCTCGCGGAACTACTTCGATTCGACATCCGATCAACCCGAAACCAATGCCAATGGACTCGTCACAACGCCTAGACCAAAAACCATGTTGACCGTTTTCCCCATCGCCGCCGCACGCGCCCCCATGCGCCACCCAAAGTGGCTGCGCGTGGCCCTCACGCGCCTGCTACAGTGTCCTTCAACCTTGAGCAAACCCGGTTCAGCACAGTAGTCTGCAACCTGAACCGGCGTCAGCGGTTCACCGCCGTGTCTGCACGATTTCTCTCCCTTTCTTCACCTAAAGCTTCGTCCAGTTCCAAT
Source organism: Prinsepia uniflora (assembly GCA_032719365.1). Classification (NCBI taxonomy): domain Eukaryota; kingdom Viridiplantae; phylum Streptophyta; class Magnoliopsida; order Rosales; family Rosaceae; genus Prinsepia; species Prinsepia uniflora. The sequence continues at coordinate 37,859,656 of CM064872.1, forward strand.
CTATCCATTCCCCAGCTCCTCAGACTTCGACACCGCCCCAATCCCGTCGACTGAAGCTTGAAACAGACGGCCAAACTCCCCCTGTTTCACGATCCAGCCACTCCGGTCATCCTTCGTCACGGTGGCAACACCAGATGGTTCCTAGGGCTCTTCTAAGTCTAACCCGACTCCCCTTGACCGTCGACTCTTGCCCAAACGTCACGACTCGCTGTTTGAACCCACGGCCAAAACAGAGCACCTAAAGTCTCTCCGTCGTGCCATCCACCACCGTGCACCACCCCTCACGGAAGCACACACAGTCGACTCTTGGGACCTCCAGGAGTCTCACCCTGGCCTCCAAATCCGTCGACTCTACGCCCAACCCCACAACTTTCGAATTGAACCCCACGGGAAAAACAGAGTAATTGTACAGGGATGAGAGATTACCTGCAACCGTCCGCAACCGTGCTAGCCGCCGTGCTCCCTGGAGTCTACGACGCCGCCTCAGCCTCCTCTCGAGGTCAATTGCACTTACATACGGCCACAGCACCACGATTCCTCGCTAACTCTCTGCTTGCCTTCCTGTTTCCCCCTGATCTTCCCGCGGTTCACAACTCACACACGCACACCCGCTACACCTCTCAACCACCTCAACAGCTTCCCTTCGATCTCCCGTCCCTCACTCACTCACCAGAATTCAACCACATCCTTGATCAACCCTCAATTTTTCATTCTCAGTCTCCCTCTGTTTCTGTTTCTCTCTGTGTACACACAAGAACACGGGCACGGCTGCACCCCAATTATTTGGGCCGTGTATGTACAGGATTCCACCAGAATCCTCTACACACCTGCCACATGTCACCAATCCTCTCACTCCTTTTCCACATGGTTCAATCTCAACCGTCCATTCCCTTCTTTCTGCACAAATCCCAATGTGCAGAAGGACCAATCTACCTTTCTTTTTACCTCATATTTACGGTTTTGCCACTAACTTTCTAGACCCATAACTCACAACTCGTAAGTCCGATGAATACGTGCCGCCTGTCATCGGACTCAGGACGACGAGATCTATCTAACCAACCTAGGTCAACGTACCAAAACCCGATTCTACAAAAAGTCAACTATTCCCCCTTTTTTAACCAAATTACAGTTATGCCCTCGACCTTCCGAACATCATAACTTCCCCCTCGGATGTCGGAATCAAGCGTGCCACCTGCCTACGGATTCGTGACGTCCTAAACTACGTCCTGGTCACGGTCAAAGTCCATCCGACCACCCGAACTAAAGTCAACATTTTTGCCCAAACTAGGGGCAAAATCGTCATTCTACGCTAAGGACCTTATCGGTACCGACTAACCACCGTTAAACCTCACTAATCCCACCTTAATCACTATCTTAATCCCGGCTCTCGGGACGGGTTGTTACATCCCTTATTTCAGAAGAAACAGGTCCTCGCCCGAGAAAAGTCGTTCTATCTTGATCATGAACTGGTTCAGGAAAACATTGGTGAGCTGTTAAAATGAGCTAATGGTATTGAGCTCCGATTGGTAGGACTAGTTGATGGCGTCCTCAATGAGGGTGGAGCTGAAAACGATACACCGGGCCTCGTTCGTTAGGCTTGTGAAGACAACTGTCGACCGGTAGATGTTGAGGTGGGTGATCGGGTCTGACTGTCCTGTGTAGATGGGGATCTTAAGCAGCTTGATTTCGTGATCGTGTTGGTAGCGGTTAATCCGGTCGATGAAAGGGCCCAAGTTGGCTATGCCCCAAGTTTGTGTCTAAGGTGGTTCGTTCTCAGCCTCGAGGCTCTTCACTCGACTGAGCAGTTTCTGGGCCAATGGATCGGCACTCGGGCCTTTGCTTTGACTCTGGTAGTAAATGCGTTGTACCGGTGTCTCGTCAAGACGAGGTTCCCTTATTTCCGTTCGATAAATTACTGCGTGGTGGTTGGTCGAACCGACGTGCGCTGAGGACCTCTTAAGACTAGTCGGCACCCTCCGTGCCCGAGATGTGAGTCGGGTTGGTATGAAGTGGTTGTCGCAGGTCTACATTGAAATGTATCTGACTAGTCTACTCTATAGGCGGCAGATCGTTCTCCTAAGGGAACTTGGGCCATATTGGACTAAGCTGCTTGCGTTACGGTCTAGAGGTTCCACTTAGTTCTTCACGAGCATCACGGAAGATTTTGGTCCCCTGAGCGCCCTTCACTAGTATGATCAGGAACTTTGAGGCTTTGTCGGTTGGTGCGGACGTGGTGGCGGCTTTTCCTTTCCCAGCGATTTGGCAGACATGATCGGCATGCTCAACGCAGTTGGCAAAAACCCTCTCGGGTCCTCGAGTCTCGTCTTGGGTGCAGCAAGTGTCTGGCTCAGCCTACGCAGTTTGGAGCTAGGCCACCAAGTCGGTGTACTACATGCTCAGTTCGGTATAGCGTACGTTGAGCTGAGTGCCATTGGCCTTTATCTCGACCATATTTTGATATAGTCATTCAAGAGCTTGGATCATGTCGGGGGAAGTGTCCCTCAGTGCCTGACCCGGTGCGGGTGTAACTTCACTGTCCGCATTGTCTTGCATGCTAAGTGATGGCAAGGAACTGCGGTGCTCGGTTTAGTAGAGTGGTGGGAAAACATAGTTAGAAATTCCCACAGACGGCGCCAAACTGTTAATGCACAAAATGTGCCAACTTAGGGGACGAATGTTGTTCAGCCACATGACGGGAGCAGGGTTCGTCTCGGTTATCGGGGTGATAATCGGGGTGGGTCTTGTCACCACGTGTCCTTGGATAGACCTGAAAAATTGGAGAATTGGTCGGTCGGTCAGAGGTAGGCACCAGTGTGGTGATACACAAAAACTAAGCATTAAAGCAAACGCAAAGTCACACTCAACACTTAATGAAAATATATGCAAATTAAAATCCTTTTTTGTAGATTGTAGCATTGATAAGTAGGGATCGTTGTTAATTGGGGATTGAGGGTACCTAAGCATGATTATCTTTTTTTTTAATTAATTAAAGGGTTAATTGGGTTTTTCTATTATCCTACGTGATTAACTAACCTAATCTAATTAAATCTAACTTAATTTATTATTTACATGGTCAACTAATATTTAAACCTAACTCATTCATAAATTATGTCAATTCCAAAACCTATGAAATTCTATCACCTTAGTTCTATGAAATAGAAGCTTATTATCTCGAGTACATTCCGGGAACTGCCCTAGACACTTTCAATGATCTAGACTCGGGAACGGCCCTAGAGATTTAATCAAGTATTAAGCACAACATACAAGCATAACAAAAACTGAGGTATTAAAACGCATGGAAGATTATTGAAACTTATATAAGATATAAAACCATAATTTTACTAAAGATCAATCCAACAAAACGATATTCAATAACAAAAGACAATTACAGGGTAAGGAGATCGTGTTACACGTTTTATCTCGGGAACTTCCCTAGGGATACAAAGTGGCTCGACACTCCTTGGTGGAACGACCAACTACCCTAAATTGTCACGAGTGAAGGTGTTTAGGATGGAGTATGGTGTAATTGGCTATTGCTAAGGAAATCTCGAATTGTTAAAGAGGTAAAATTGGTTGAGTAGAGCTTTGGTACAAAGAATGAGCGACCCTTAAAAATGAGGAGAAAGGTGCTTGAATAAACATGAGAGAATTTTCGATGGAATCGCTCCAAAATTTGTCTGAATTTCGGTGGTCAACGGTGCAGCTCAACGCGGCACTAAGTTGGGAGGTGGTTCGATAAGCGATGGCCGAAAGGAACATGAGAGGTTTGGCAGTCAGCGATTAGTTAACGCGCTGAGGCAAGGGGAAAGAAGTTCGGTACACGCGCACCAAATGGATCCCCTGAAGTTCAACAAGCGGCTGCCGACACTGTTCTTGGGCTGTTGGGATTGGTTAAATAGCATGCTATTGAATTTCCTTGTTGTTTTTGGTGACTTTGTTTGTTTCAATCATAACTTCTTCAATATAACTCTGATTGAGGTGATTTTTTTTATCTAAATTCTTGTAATTTCGAGCTTAATCAAATTCTCCACATTTCTTACAAAATATATTATTTTCTCCAATTGTTTGATATTTAAACATTAAAAGATAACCATAAAAGATATAAAATGATGCTTAATTCAAAACATATTATGTGGTACCAGTTTAAGGGTACTTTGACGTCTAAGTTAGTGGTCAGTCTGTGTGTAATGAGTGAGTGGTGAATAATAATTTGTAAGTATGTGTGAATAGTAAATGCATAATTACCTTTATGGGGAAAAGTGAATCCCTTTTTTATGAGTGTGATATATGTAATAAAGTTATTTTTTCGATGTGAAACAATGAGTATTCATTGTGAAATCGACACATAAAAGGTTAGAGCATGTCCACGTATAGTGTTTATTTAGACTTTAATAGGGCTTGTTTGTAAGAGTGAATTTGGGCTTCAAAGTTGATAAAGGTGTGTTAGATTATAAGCATTTAGTTACAAATTGGTCAGTACTATATTAATAATATGAATTATTTGAGCAAGCGTATCCTCAATATATAAATGTGAATACCTAAAAGGACCTGCAAAAGCAAACAGTGGCATTTGAAAAGCTGTGGCCTACGGGGTCTATTTGGAGACTGAAATAACAATCGTACTTCCCTAAAGGAGACCAATGAGAGAGATGCAAAACAACATCAAAGCTTATTGACACGTGTCTTGTACCACCACCAAAATTTCCCTTCTCGGATTTAACATGAATAGCCACCTGCAAATTTTTTGGTTCGCACAAAATTAAATTCCAGTTTGATTTCAATTTCTTGTGTTTGGTGCTGATAAAATATATATATTTTTTTCCTTCTTCCTCTTGCAGGTTCTAGCAGTTTTGAAATAGTATCATATATGAATGTGACACATCAATCACAGAGCTTTTTGAACTGTTCTTCAGACTAGCTTTTTATGTTGATGGGTGATGGGTGATGGGTGATGGGTGATGGGTGATGGGTGATGGATTAACTCTTTAATTGTGTTTCAGTCCAAGGTAATTTTTTTCCGGTAGGGTTTGATTTACGATTTACAGAGCCATTGAGCTAGAAATAAATAATTTAGGGTTTGGTTCTTTCTGGAATATATATACTTTTCAGTTTTTTTTCCTGAATTCAATAGGTAGTTTTTAAATGTTTTACCTTTTCCTTTAATTGCTCTTTATTTTGTGGAAATATTTGTAATATAATAACTCCTCATACTATTTTTCCGAATTTTAAATTTTATATATATATATATATTTCATAATACAAAGAGTTCATTTTTTATAAAAAAATTAATAAAAGTAAAGACGATTTATTCATTCATATGTATCAAATAAATTAACGATTTTAATAAAAATTAAGATCATCATGACATTAGTTAGTTTATATAAATTATCTCCAATTTTGTTGATTTTTTATGAAGATGATATTGACATGGTGATTTAGAGAATAAATTGTTCTGATTATTATATATATGCATAAAGAAAATTTGATAAATCGAAAGTGTGGTACGAGAAAGTTCCACTAGGATGTGATATATGCAAATATTGTTGTCCTTTATTCTGATAGGCGAACCTAATATTTATTTGGACAATACGTACATCATACTCCAATGGTACCTTCTTATACTTGTAGCATGAAGAATGAAAGCTGCTAAGCTGCTGACTCATGTGTTTGTTAGATATTGTTACAACCATATTGCTGATTGTATTGTGATGATAAAGTTAGTTATGACAGTTAGGTTTATGATTGAGTACACTTGCTTAGTCTTTAAGTAAGTGGTCCTTGTATATAAGCCTAATTGACCTCATTGTAAGTGTAACATTGTAATCAAGAATCAAGCATCTCCACTTACTCTGTTTTCTCCATTCCTTCTCTAAATCTCTCATTTCCTCCATGTTCCAAGTGTTTTAACAATACGACCATTTCGATGTATGGAATAATCCTGACGTATATATCGTAACCAGCACCATTTAATTTCTAAATAATTATTTCAAGATAATTTCAGCAAAAAAACAAAAAATCAAAACTTTGGATGTCCTTTAGTCATATATATGCATAAAATAAATCAATGGAATTGGAGCAATAGTGTTGGTAACAATAAAGACCCCCAATATTAAATTGTTTATTTACTTTACACATATAAATATAAATGCTTAAATAATCTCCAATTCGTTCAATTTTTTTTATAATTGAATTTAAAAGTTGAACAATTTTGATTGTTGTATATGAATTATTCGAAAAATCTAAATGGTAGGATATAAGTAGTATTCTATTTATTTTAGCTTAGCGACAAGTGAGTATGTATGGCATTAGATCGATTGTCCCAAGGATCCCAACCCTAAAACAAACAACGAAAGTAGAGGCTTCAACCTTAATTTTCTAATTACTGAAGAAGTTACAATTTTCTAACCAGAAGTTATCTTCCAGTTGAAATATTCATTTCATTTGGGAAGATCGATCAATAATCAATATCAGTGACTGGGTGAGTCAGTGATCCAATAAAAAGAAGAAGAAGAAAATATTTTCAGTGGAATCTTGGTAACAGGGAAACATGAATTGTGGAGTAATTAAATTATTTATTGTTATTATGATGGGGTCTGGGGGGAGATTGATCGGTGATGAATGATGATGGTGTATTTGTCAAAAGCTGGGCCGGGTTTTAAGGGCTTATATTATGTGTTTGGTTGACATTCCCATTTCAACCCTTGGCCGTCTTACCCCCGCCCCCCCCTCCCTCTCGAAATTTATTTACTTGTAAATTCTAGTTAGGATCACTTTTTTCTTCCCCATCTGAAGCGTCTTTGACCCAAACTTAGTTTTGTAACCCTTTTTCTTCTTCTTCTTCTTCATTCTCATTCCATTTTTGACCTCTTCCTCTTTCACCCCATACCCATACACACCTATATGTATACATGCATGTGTTAGGTATATGGCATACTACATAATAGTATACATGTATGTGTTAGGTATACACTAATTAACTAATATCATCTAGTAATATGAAGTTCAAATTCAGTTTATCAATATTTATGTTGAATTCAGTACTACTATGGAATAATATGTAATACAAATTTCTCCGACTTCTTAAATTTTTTGGAATTAATAAAGTAGAATTGTAGAAAAGATGGAGGATTGCATGAAGTTGTATACATTGGCGGATCTATTAAGGGGTAAGGGGGGTCAATTGACCCCCTCACTCTCTAAATTCCTCTCCTAGGAGGTGTATATCCCTTCAATCTGATTTTTCTTCTCTCTTTTTCTGGATTTGAAGCTTGAAGCCTTGAAGGATGTTGTGAAGAAGGGAAGGGAGCTGCAGATCTGTTCTTTTTTTACCAAAAAGGTACCAAAACGACGTCGTTTTGGGTAAGTTTTTTTTTTTTTTTTTAAAACCTTCCCAAAACGATGTCGTTTTGGTGAGTTTATGTTATAAAAATAACTTATTTGCATATCCCTTTACCATTACAATTACCAAGACACTTCAACAATAAATTAAGCACAATTACAAAAACGGATCTGCATCTCCCTTTTCAAAAGCCCTTTCTTCTTCTCAAGATCAATTAATTCAAGTTATTTTCATGTTGCAACAAATATAATACAGCATTAACAAGTCAAATAGCCAACAAGAACATCAAAATTCCACCTTCTATATTTTTTTATTTCACGAATTTAGAAACTCTTTGAATATTGACCCTCCCAAAATTATTATCTGGATCCGCCACTGGTTGTATATAACATCTTTAGAGAGGTAAAAAGGGCTTGCCATGAAAAATGAACTGGATTATATCTTTTGATTGTGCACGCTTGAACGACGTTGTCAAAAGAAGCAAATTAAAAAAAAAAGTAGAGTTAAAAAGAAGTAGTATCTTAATTAAAAATGTTGTATATATGTTTTCATAAAAAAAAACCAGAAGAAAGAAAAGCAACAAGACGACTCTATTTTATAATCGTCTATGTATGGATAAGAATCTGAATTACAAATTAGCTAGGATTCATTTATACTTAATAAAAATGCAAACTTGTCAATAATGTAAGGCCATCTCTCTAACAGACGTTGGTGGAGAGGGGGCCAAGTGTTAGAATTGCGTTGGTACTAAGTAAGTGTGAATGAAATCAATGAATGAATATTGGCTGAGGAGCGTGGAAAAATTCCAAATGTAGAGGCCGAATTGATGGGCTGAAAGTGGTTTTATAACTCTGTATTTGGAAACTCCAGTCCAATCAATCCCAATCGAAACTTAAACTTAAAATTTGAACTTGGTACATGGCAATGGCATACTTGACACTGCTCAGACAAGACCGGTCATATGATCAATACATTTGATACATATTATTCCATTATTTGATAATATGGGAATGGGAACGCGCGGTAATGGCAAATACCATTATGCCCTAATAATTGACCTTATCCTACAAAATTCTTGCTGCTTAATTAGCTAGCTCCAATGTCCGTTACGTGGGATATTGGCCTCATTTGGGGGGCAGTGGCTTTAGGCCAACCTATAGCTAGAGCTAGGTTTAAGTTTAATCTCTTCATGGATCGATCTGCATGTCAATGGTTTTGGTCTCCAGATTGTTCCATGAATCAGTCAACCCTAGTCACAAACTCACACTACGTACGTCATGCATGACTCATGCATGCATATACATTTTATTATAAACGTATTATTAATTCATACATATACGGATACTTAGGTTTAGGTTTAGTGCATGGCTTGGCCAATATTAATATAATTCAGATCAAGAGTGCCATGAGGGTCCTCAGGCCAAGGACCAAGTACTAGACTTTGCTTTTGTTTGCTACCCAACATTACTTGTTTTTGCATTTGAGTTCGGCACTCATATATATTCCATCTAAGAGTTAAACGATTCAAGTTCATATATTTAAAAACCAACTAATTAGTTTTATAAAACAACGTCAATCACCTTCTAGGATTCAATTATAAAGTAAAAAGATAAAATATAAATGGTTAATTTTCACCAGGACACAATTCTTATATATAAGCAACTTAACCAAAGCCTCTTCTTTCACTGAATACACCATAGCATAATGGTATAGCCACAATCATATAACTAATAAATAATAATTGATATAGAGAAAATGCTGCTTTTTATATAGGTATTTTGGGCCTACAATTTCCATTTTCCAACACGTGACGTGGAAGAATGTAGCTAAGCTAAGCATGAAGAAGCCGCCAAAGTGACCAAGACTCATATCGTGTTCCCTACATGTACTCGATCTCAATCACCATCTTCTACCTATTTTTGTTAGTATGCGTAACCATGTTGGTCTCTAATTCTACAATTGGAGGCTTGTAATCATACTTAATTAACAATTATTATTATTATTATTATTATTATTATTATCATTTTCATTTTTTACAGGCGTGTTGTTGTCCCACTAGGCAATATCAAAATCCCAAAATTCAAAAGCTGCTCTATCATAAGCGTTGCTTAGTGATTGATTTATTAAAGAAAAATAAAAGACTAATTATAATTAAGGTGGAATTGATTGTTTAATGTGTCGCAAAATTGAATGGAGTTGCGTGCTTTGGCCTTTGGCTATCGTCACTTTTTGCAATCTTTCTTAGCGAGATCAGTTCACACTCGCAGCCGACGGAGGATGACTTCCGGTTATATAAGAAATTCACAATATTCAAGTTAATTTTACATTCGTTGTTTTCATATGCATGAACATATGAACGGATTTAGACCCTTGAGTATCAACTAAACTAAATTTGTTGTTTTGATATATACTTATAGTAATTAAGGATAATACTTGGATCTCAATCTACCTTTTATATATATATATATCATATCCTTTTGAATTTTTCTGGTTGTCGTTATATGTATATCGTAATTAAAACCATTCAACTCCTAATTAAATTATCATTTTAAGATCATTTATACAAAAAATTAATGAAATTAGATATTATTTAATCATTTATATGTATCAAATAAATGGATGGTCGCCGTAAAGATCTTGGTTGTTTTTAATTTATTTATTTGATACTTATGAATGGTTAAACGACCTACATTTTTGCTAATTTTCTATGGAGAGATGATCCCTAATTGATAGTTTAAAAATGAACGGTTTTGATTATGATATATGCATATAACAACAATTAGGAAAATCTAAAGGATGATATGAGGAGATTTCACCAAAGTGAGATGTAAGTATTAATGTCCTATAATTAATCGCTCCAATTTTATTAATTTTTATTTATTATAATTATTTTGTATCTATATAAATAATTTATGAAATAAACCATTACAATTATAATAAAAGAAAATAGAAAAAAAAATCACTAATTGACCACGCAAAAGTGGAAGAAGCACATCCATCAAGATTCAAGAATTCATGAAGATTAAAGAATTAGTGGACGCTATATATTATTATCCATCAACTTAAGAATAATTTTTGTAATCTACTAATTAATGCGAACATTTCTTTGATTCAATTGGCCAGTAGCTATAAGTGTACGTCGTGTTTTGACACGTCATTAGCCAAGTCGTTATTAGCATAATCCCACTTTGGGGTTGGTCAGTTGGTGACCCCTGCCATTTGATGATAGGAAGAAGAAGATGAAAGAATGAAGGATCTTCAGCCACGGATCACTGAATCCGGCCCCTCAAATAAATTGGATTATCATTCCTGTAAACAGCCACATACTTGGGCCCAAAAGCCAACTTTGGCAAATGTTCAAGCACACTAGGATCACTGTGTCCATCTGCCATTGGTGCACGTATGACTCTTTTTTTCCAAATACTGTCAAGTGTCAATTCTAACTAATTCCTTCAGGTTATAGGAAGATCCCAATAGTAAGATACGATGATATGATATGAATTATTTCACCATCCATGGTTACGTTTTTATGTAACAGATTGAGCACTTTCGTGCTAGAAAGTATCTTTGAGTTCGATACTATCTGTTTAAATCATCCATTATTAATCGCTGAGAATTTGAAATTAGAGTTTAATGTTTAGGACTCAATTTTATATAGCATATTGAATGGTTTCATGATATTTACGGAGATATATCTGAATGCGATATATATGTCAACTGTTTAAATCATCGATTATTAGTCATTGATAAGGAAGATCCCAGTAGTAAGATACGATGATATGATATGAATTATTTCACCATCCATGGTTACGCTTTCATGTAGCATATTAAGCACCTTCGTGATAGAAAACATCTTTGAGTTTGATACCATCTGTTTAAATCATCAATTATTAATCGTTAAGAATTTGAAATTACGGTTTAATGTTTAGGACTCAATTTTATATAGCACACTGAATAGTTTCATGATATTTACGGAGATATATCTGAATGCAATATATATGTCAACTATTTAAATCGTGAATTATTAATTGTTGATAAAATCTGAGAGTGGGATTTAATAATAATCGAGGGTTTTTCTCTATGGAGCTAGGGTCCAATCTCCAATGACGATGCTAATGACGAAGATAATGACGATACATGAAGTAAATTTTGGTGGTAATGAATGGCTTTGTAACTAGAGTGCAGATGAAAGGGAAGGCACTTGGGGGTGCTTCATGATTGTGATGTGTTGTATAAAACATGAATTTATGGAGAGACACGTGTGATAAGACTATAGATTGATGAAATGGATACTATTCAGACCAGATTCAATGGCACCTCTTACATCGAATCCTCAGGTCCACAAGTCCTCCTTGTAAAACGACATCTCATTAGGATCATTTTTCTCGTGTTATCAGCCCTACGCTTTCAAAGTAGACTTAATAGCATTAGTATTCCTTCCTTTTTTTCATTTCAAAGATGTGAAATTTTGAAGTCCCGTTCATAAGAATAAAAATAATAATTTAAATTTGTATTGTTTAATTCTCTGAATTAAGACTTATATTCTAAATTATCCCGTTAAATAATATTTTAGATAAAGAAACAATTTCCTTAGTCTGCGAAATTCAATAACTTGGATTACAACCCACAAATATTAGTTAATTGCCCATTATTCCGTGATTAAGCTCCTTTTTTTCTTGGCTTTTGACCACCCTTAAAGAAAGTAACATTTGGCTTCATAATGCTTTATTTAACAAAACCCACTAACGTACTTCATTTTCAATTAGGTTGGAAAATTAGTACGGTATATAGTGAGTAAACTCCATTGTCATGTCCTAAAAATAGACTAAGCTAGTCAACTTGTCATTGATTAAGGTACCTCTTTAACCCACCCATTTGAAGAGGGGGAAAAAGCTTGAGTAAATCTTAGGTACCATCATCATACTAATATGTAAGAGGTCAAATTATTGATGAAATTAACAAATGATTGTAATAAAAATAATAATGTTCTTTTGGAGCATTATTATGCTTGTAATTTCAACCCAATAGAGAGAGTTTAGTTGGAACATTATTAAAAATATTGTAAAAATAGTATAAATTTTATTGAAAATATTAGTCATCTCTATTATTTAATAATTGGGGCGCATATTTCACGCTTTATTAAATAATAAGATGTGATCTAGTTAAATTAGTGTGCGATAAATTTAACATGATTATTATTAGAGTTTGACGCACTACAAAATTGTTTCATGTTACATAAATAATTAATCTTATATGTGATGAAAAAATCATAATAATAAATTGTAGTTTTTATTTTTATAGTGTTCCAAATGATTGTATTAGAAATTACAAAGAATTTGTGTTCTTCATCACACTTTATATCTCCATGAGTATAAACAATGATGAGTTGAAAAGAGCAATGTATATGGTGGAAAACTTGAGCAAGCACCCAGTTGACCTTAAAGGTAAATTAAATTAACAAGGATAAAAAAGAACATGATTTTTTTAGTTTCATATTAATACTAAGAAACCTTAGGTTGGAAAAAGCCCAACAGCACTGATTCATTGTGTTGAGCTAAACTCCTACAATGCTGTGAGGCAAACATTTTAAACCCTAATGTGAATACTACAAGCCATCATGATTGTGCTTTGCGCTCCGAAGCTTTCTTTGTGGCCCATTTCTAAAGCAATATGCTCTATTTCTTTAATAAGGATATAAGTTTTAAAATAGTCCGACTACAATTCGGATATCTTTTGTTCTTATTGTAATCTATTTATATAAAGCCAAAAGATATTTTGGTTAAATTTTTTAAATTTCAAAACTCTCCCTTTGTTAACCAACCTTTTAAAAGCATGTATGCTTTACCAACCAGAAATTATTATCTTGTTAGAAACTAAATAACCAGGAAAAAGATTTGAGTTCTTGAAACAGCAATTAGGAATGGTGTGCATGTAGACTAAGGGTGGCAATTTCTGATACGACCTGATATACGACTCGAAACCCGCACGAAATTAACCCGAATTAATCCGACTCGATAATAATCCGGGTCATTTTCAGGTCAACCCGTTATAACCGGTTTATTAAACATGTGGATTTCGGGTCAACCCGTTAACTCATTTAATAACCTATTAACCTTTTTATTAAACGGGTTATTGAGTCCCAACCTACTAACCCATCAACCCGCGAACCCATTTAATATTCTAGGGTTTCACAAGTACCAAAATATAAATACTAAACCGTTATAATTTATAACCTAATTAAACACAAAAAACAGCTCCACGCCTCCACTTCCATTTCTCCAGTAGCCCTCCTCTGAATTCTGATCTTATCCATTCTCATTTCTCAACCTTCATCAACAAGAACAATCCAACAAGAACAGCCCTCCTCTGATCTTCCCCATTCTCAATCTTTATCAAGATCAACCTGACGTCGCCGGCCTCTCCACGCCACCACGCGTCCACGCGACCGAGTCGTCGAACGCCGACCTCTCCACACGTCGCCGGCCTCTGCACGCGAAGGTACGTCGCTAGCATCTACAATTTGTGTGATTTTGATTTTTGTTCTGTCTGTGTATGACCCTGAGTTTAATGAATAGAAGAGATGTGAAATAACTATTCAAGTGAAGAAGAAATGATATACTCATGCACAACTTTCTAAACTCCATTTGACGATAATCTTAGTTAGGAGAATTAAAGTGGTTTGCGGATGATCCTCTTTCCTTTGATTTCATTAAGGGGTTTTAAATCTGAAATGAGGATTTAGTTAACTTATAGAAGGAAAGGTTAAAAGGGTTCAGCTGTAAGTTTTCAATGGAAATGGATAATGCTGATCAGTTATAGCTACACGACGCAGATGATTTGATATGGAGGCTCATGAAGAGCCTCCCTCTCGTTTTACACCTGAAGCGATTCATTTTACGTTCATTTTTTTGTTAAGGTTTCTATGAATTCTGAAGTCCTAAGGAAGGAAGAACGAAACTTTTGTGAGATTGGGTTCTTAATTTGACCTTACGTCTTTCTTTGTTTATAACCTGTGGCGTTGAAAAAATTGATGATGGAGAGAAAGGATTGTTGACCAGAATAGGATTAGTTCCATTGACATTACTAAATTGCTAATTTGTGATACGAGTTTTAAGCCATTTGCTACTTTCTTATGCAGATTCTCATATCTTGTAAACACACAAACCCACCCAAACAAGGAATGAACCAAAATGAATATGCCTTTTGAATTTATTATGAGCTGATAAAGAAACACTTTGGCCACATTTGTCGAAATACTGTTGAGGGATTACTAACTTGGTAGAATATGCCCTTGAAATATATTAGTTCTCATTCTTTAAACAATTTTAGCAACTTGAAAGGTTGTTTCTATTTCGTAAATAGGTTTTTTCATTGGTGACGGTTCGATAATCTGAATTTTATTAGAATTTGTTTTGCTGGCTATCTTGTTATTCCCGTGCTGATGGGCTTGTTTAAACATGAGCAATAGTTTCTTATTTTATCAAGCATAGGAACTTAAGAACATAGGAAATTTGGAACTTGATGCAGTGGAGCTTGCCAATGTGATATCTTTGTGTCACTGTCATAACAGACTTAGGTTATTACACCTTATTAGGACAGTACTATTCCTTAAAATCTTTCAGTAGGTAAAGAATACATTAGACCTATGCAGAAGTCATGGCGACATTGTTCAACAATACACGTCTGAACGTAGTAACAATAAATTTCATAGGTTCTGATGTATCACCAATCAATGCATATTAAACACTTGGTGCAATCATTGGTGGAAGTAAATAAGTTTACTTTTAGGTATAGCTATTAATTAATAAAAACAATAGTAACTAGTTACAACAATATTATGTACCATCATTCATGATATGATCTCTTTAATGGTTTATGTTACCTTATTGACAATGCTAGGGGAACGTTTATAGTAACAATCTGATAAACAAACTAACCAAATTGCTGGAAACCAACAAATAAGTAAATATTGAAATCCGAATATTGAACTACACTTTATGAAAGTTACCATGATTATGTTTCTCTTTAGGTCATTCAAATCTTGAGAAGCAAGCTCCATTATTTTGAAAAATTTGTCATTTCAAGAAATGCCTTGTGAAATGTGTTAAACGTCTGCACCATTGAAATTCCCTCTGCTAACATATTGAACAGAGTTGATATTTGTCCAATGATGAAAGGGAAAGGAAGATGAGTTTCAAATGCTAGGAAGTGAGAGTGTCAATGTTCTACGCTATCTTTGGATGAGGACTTCCAAGTACCTGTCAATTTAGGCTAAATTACTAAGAAATGCACTACAAACAATTAAGTTGAGGAATTGAAAATGCACTAAATGAGCATGTCAAAACTGCTATATGAAGGATTTCCAAGTAACTCCTATCAAGTAAAGGAAGATGAGTTTCAAATGCTAGGAAGTGAGAGTGTCAATGTTCTACGCTATCTTTGGATGAGGACTTCCAAGTACCTGTCAATTTAGGCTAAATTACTAAGAAATGCACTACAAACAATTAAGTTGAGGAATTGAAAATGCACTAGATGAGCATGTCAAAACTGCTATATGAAGGATTTCCAAGTAACTCCTATCAAGTAGTTACTTTTAAACCCTCTATCGACCCTGTTGTGATGCATTTCTAACTAATTTAGCCTAAATCGTACTATGAAGTTCCTCATCAAATCCCATCGAAGATATTGTCAGGGTTAATGAACAAAATGCAGTATTTGTTAGCCCTTTTAAAGTGAGCACATCTAGATATTAGGATATGCCAGATCACATTTAGTTATATTATCATTCTCTTAGAATTATTTTAATAGGAGCACTTATATAGTTCTACTATAAAGGTTCTCCCCTATATTTTATTCTTCTAGTTCCCCCTCTGAAGTTGAATGTGTGTGCGAGTGGTGCAGTCATTCTCCTGTCAAGTGTGGTCACTCAGTACTGTTGAATCATTTACTGTGATATCCTTCAGCACCAGCCTGGTTTCTTGAATTCATCTTGAGTAACTAACATCCTAAAATGATAATGATATATTGCTTGCATAAAGGTTTAATGATAATGATATATTGCTTGCATAAAGGTTATATGATTAGTTAAGATGTCATTACATTTGATGTTGCACATTCATAAAAGTTAGTAATGATTAATTTTGTGGTTGAATTATAATGTTTTCTTCATTTTATTGTAGGTGCTGATTAATTACGGTGTTCTTGTGCAATTCACGAAGATCTAATCAATTTTAACACTTTTTTTGTTGAAACTTTTCCCTTAAAGTTTGTTAATTAATCACTTAATTTTATTTGGTATTATGTACTATGCTTATTTTCTTTTGAAACTTAATATTATATTGATGATATTGTATTGTTGGTTATGGATACTAAATTATTGTATGTACTTATGAATTATGAAGTTTGTTGAATTATGAAGTTCGTTGATGGTTGGTATAATATTTTAGTGAAAAAATTCTGCTTCAAATATTATGTATGATATATGGTTAAACAGGTTAAATGGGTTAAACAGGTTAAATGTGTTAAATGGGTTAAACAAGTTAAATGGGTTAAATAGGTTAAACAGGTTATTCAACACGACATGTTTAATAAACGGGTGGGTTTGGGTTATCTGCTTAATAAATAGGTCGGGCAGACAGTGGAGGCCAGGGGGCTTAGTGGTGGTCTCTGTGTTTTTTGGAAGGACTCTAAGTAGGTGATCCTTGTTAAATATGCTGAATTTTTGATTAAGGTCCTAATTACTGATTCTAACCAGTCTCGAAAATGGAGGTTATTTGGGGTCTATTCTAGTACTGATGATAGGATTAGGATGAACCAGTGGGATTCCCTATGCCGTCGAATTCAAGTTGCCTCGGAATGTGTCTTAGTTATGGGAGACTTCAATGATATCTTACACAGCGATGAGAAGGAATGAGGTAATATTCGGTCCAAGAATAGGTTAAGGTATTTTCTCCAATTTGTGAGAAATAATCAGTTGCAGGATCTAGGTTATGTTGGACACCCTTTCATATAGAGAAACAACAGAGATGAAGGTTTCATTCAGGCCAGATTGGATAAAGGTTTGGTGTCTGCTGAGTGGGTGAAAAATTTTCCTACTTCAGTGATTTGACACTTTATCACTGAAGGCTCAGACCATGCTATGTTAATCTTAGACACATCTCCTAACACCAGAAGGGGAAGATCAAGGTTTATCTATGACCTTCGTTGGGGGATAAGCAGGGGTGCATTGAGACTATTAGACATCATTGGGATATGCTCGGCCATGGTCCCATGGATGTCCAAGTAGTTGAGAAACTTAGTTGGGTACGCAAGGGTATTCTAATTCGGAGGAATACTGCGAGATGCAATTTGAAGCAGAGGATCTTGGAGTTGAAGGCTTGTCTTCGGGAAGCTTATCAGAGAACAAATTTCAATGCTGCTAGAGTTAACGAGTTTTAAGGTAACGTTAAATTGGCTCTCCATGATGAGGAAATTTACTGGAAATTGAAGTCTAGAGTTCAATGGTTGAATGAGGGCGAGAAGAACACCAAGTTCTTTCACTCTAAGACTACTCAGAGACGCCAACGAAATAGAATTAAGGGAATTTTTTATTCAAGTGAAACGTGGTGTGAAGAGGAGGACAGAATCCGTTGTGTTTCTGTTGATTATTTCCAGGATTTGTTTACTTCCAGTAACTCTGGAATTGATGGGGAAATAATGCAGTGTATTGAGCAGGTGCTTAATGAACGGGAGAATGAAATGCTGGTAGCAGAGGTCAAGGACGAGGAAGTCAAACAAGCGATGATGTCAATTCACCCCCATAAGCCACCATGCCCACATGGCTTCACTTACAGATTTTTCCAGAAACATTGGGCTATTTTTGGTCATGATGTTTGCCAAGCAGTGAAGGAGTTTTTCCGATCAAGGAGGATGTGCAACAATTTTAACCATACCAACATTACTCTGATCCCTAAGGTGACTAGCCCTATGAACATGATGCAGTTCAGGCCAATCTCTCTTTGTAACGTCATTTACAACATAATCTCTAAAATTTTAACTCTGTGAGATAGATTACTGACAACATCCTTGTGGTTCACGAGCTACTTCATACTATTAAAAAGAAAAGGGGTCGCGAGGGTTATGATATGATTCTTAAATTGGACATGGCAAAGGCTTACGATCGGGTGGAGTAGCCTTTCTTAGCCTGGTTATTCAGACAGATGGGTTTCCATAGCACATTTATTGATTGGGTGACGGAATGTGTTTGCTTTGCTACCTATAGTGTCTTGGTTAATGGCAAAGCTTCTGGATTCATTCGCCCAGGGAGGGGCCTTCGCCAAGGGGACCCTATTTCTCCTTTCCTTTTTGTTTTATGTGCCGAGGGTTTCTCTGCTTTGCTACACAGGAAGGAGGAAGAAGGATGCCTTCATGGGATTAGGATGGTTCCAGATGGTTTCCAGATTTCCCATTCGCTCTTTTCGGATGACTCAGTTATGTTTTGTAAAGCCATTATTGAGGATGTGGCTTGCGTGAAACAGATCCTAAATGTGTACTCTAGATGGTTGGGTCAACTTGTGAATTATGATAAGAGCTCTGTGCTATTCAGTGCTGATTATGGGAGAGACATCCAGGTGCAAGTGGAGGCTATCCTCGGTGTTTTTAAGAAAGCAGGTTTCAGGAAATATTTAGAGTTGCATTCTGATTTTGGGCATTCTAAAAAGATAGTATTTGAGAACGTGAGATAGAAAGTGGAAAGCAAAGTTCAAGGATGGGCAGAACAATATCTCTCAATAGTAGGGAAAGAGATCCTTCTCAAAGCAGTCACCATGGCCATGCCAGTTTATTCCATGTCTTGCTTCCTTCTCCAAGTCACGGTTTGCAATGACCTCTAGACGGTTTGCACTGTTAGTAAAGATCGGTTGAAGGCTTCTTTCAAATGGCAACTCCCTGCTTGGCCAGGTTCTCAAGGCTAAATATTATCCCAATTCTGATTTTCTGAGTGTTTCTCTAAGTCAGAATGTTTCATGGGGCTGGAAGGGTATTCTTCAGGGCTGATAAGTTCTTGTGGCGGGCCTTCGATGGAGAGTGGGGGATGGGAGACAGATTCGTATTCTATAGGACCCATGGCTGCCTATTCGCCGTCCTTTTATACCGTTATCTCAGCATGTTAATATGCCTTTGATGGTCCATGATCTGATTGATCCTGACCACAATATGTGGAGAACTGAGACAATTAAAGAGTTGTTCAATGCTAGGGAAGCCTTTTCTATCTGTGCTTTGCCTTTATGCAGGTTTGGGGTACCTGATAAACAAATATGGCACATTCATAAATCTGGTACATTTTCGGTTAGGTCTGGTTACTTTATTGCTAAGGAAATGAGCATCAACGGGGAGTTCCGTCGAAAGGGGTAAGGAGAATCTAGTATATGTGGGACTGCTAGTGCCATGTGGAAAGGGATTTAGAAGCTTGACATTCCAATGAAGGTTTTTTCTTTCATTTGGCGCTGTTGCAGGAACTTCCTTGCTATCAAACACAACTTGGTGAAACACAAGGTCCCAGTGATGAATATATGCCCCAATTGTGGTGAGGATGATGAGACCCAAGTTCATTTATTTTTTAAATGCAAGTTCGCTGTGCTTTTTTGGTATGCTTCTTCCTTACAACTTGATATTAGGTGGTTTGAGGGGGATGACTTTCAGGAATACTGGAGTGTTCTATCTACTCATGTCATAAGAAATTCCATGGATGGGTTGCCCCTCCCGATTCTTGCCCTCCGTTTATGGAGACTTGGAAATGTCGCAATCTAGTGTGTTTTCAAGATTGTCCAATGCCACCAGATGAGACCCTTGATGTTATGAAGGGCCAGTTGTTAGTGCTTAATGAGTATAAGCAGATTTCTTTCTCGCAATCACTACACGCTCGTCCTCCAAGTTGCGTGGTTCAAGATTCGAGATGGTGTAGACCAGTAGCGGGAATTGTTAAAATTAACTGTGATGGTGCTTGGAATGCGTCTACAAAGATGAGGGGTTTTGGTTGGCTCGCCAGATCCTTTGGTGTATGTTTCCTTGTCGGTGGTGGGTAGCATGGGTTGCCATATTTGTCAAGTCTACATGCTAAATCTCTTGCACTGCGTGAGGCTATGGCCGCAAGCTTCGATGAAAGGGTTTCAACGGGTTGTCTTTGAAACTGATTCAAAGATCTTGGTGGACTCTGTCCTTAGTGGGCACTCTAGCGATTGTAATATTCATGGACTCCTCCATGACATTTCTATTCTGCATGGAATGTTCCTGTGGATTAAGTTTTCCTACATTCCTAGAACTGCTAATAAAGCCGCTCATGAGATTGCAGCCTTTGCTAGCCATAGTGATGGGATCCATCGATGGATTAACCTAGAACCCTATTGGTTATATGATATTTTAGATTCCGATGTAAATCTTTCCATTCGTCTTTAATATGAAGTTTTCATTTGACAAAAAGAAAACTAGTAAGGGTTAAAATAATATATTTATATTTCCCTTTATTAATGAACCTTAAAAGTATACTATTAATTAATCAAGGTTGCATTTTTTAATAAATCCAAAAAATCTTTGGTCGATGAAAATTCAGGAAAAGACGATATACTGATAACGCTCGAACTACGCATTAAAATAAACACGTAATTTAAATATTATGCAATTTAAACCCTTTTTGTGTCATTTTAGTATTGGTAAATAGAGATCGTTCTTAATCGGGGAAATTAGGGAAATATTAATAATGGTTAGTGAGAAAGAATAGAAGAATGAGATGGGGGAGTTTTGAGTGAAGTGTGATAATAAAAATACAAGTAAAAACAAGTATAAAATTAATTCTACTTCTACTTTAACCAATGTACAAGTGATTTTCTTCAAATAGACATCTTAGCAACACTCTAGTAATTGCAAATATTGAAACAATCATGAAATTTTACCTTAATCATCTCAATTATCTTCATTCATTTTTCAATATTATAAATGCACCGACAGCGGCCGACACTTACAATATGATTTACCTTTCATTTTTGACTGAATGAGCCGATAGCGATCAACATTAAGTCTCTTCAATTCTACTCTAAGTGCACCGACAACGGATAAAACACATATCATCAAATTGAAGTACTAAGATTCATAAAGTAAGACACATGAAGATTGTATTTAACACTTACAAATATTAGCAAGAAAATACCACACATATGTTGAACTACCACACATATGTTGAACTATAAATAAAACCAATAAAAAAAAATAAGAGTTAAAGTAAATGGAAAGAAATTGTTACAGTTTCAAGGTGGATGAAAACAATAGATGGTTATTTACACGGTTCTCCGACAACGGACGAAACCATGTGAAGATGGAGGAAATAAAACACGGGAAATTCAGACTTAAACTCTAAACTTTGTATTGGAAATATTTTGCCATAGTTTTTCTTAAGGAAGGCTCAAAGTGTGCCTCAAAGAAAAGTCCTAAAACAAGGAAAATGAACACGTATTTATACGGGAAAAAACTACTAAAAACCTAAATAATTAAAATACAATATAAATTAAAATTAAAATTAAAATTAAATTGTGAATGATGAGTTTTGGCTAATAATTAGGGTTGGTGCTGCTGGAAAACCTGCCCAAAGGGGGCAGGTTTGATGCAATTTGGAGTAGGGCATGGAAAATGACTGAAGAGGACAGAGTAGGTGCAATCGACATGGCCCTGATGATATGCAGAAAATGATTTTGGCTAGCTGGGGTTGACATGCAATAGGTTGGCTGGCGTGGGCTTGCTGAAACAGAGTGGGAAGGCAGCGGCTCCGGCGCTGAGCAGGAAACGTGCGTTCGGTGTGGGGCATCTAGGCGAGCAGGTGAGGTTTGGAGCCTTGTCTCCTGGATAAAAGGATGGGCTGGTCACTTGTAATCGACACACGAGCGCCGAAGTGTGGAATGGGATTCGTCCAGCGCTTACCGAACTCCTGGTGCTCGGCTGAATGGGCTTTGTGATTCTAGGCCACGAAAAAGAATTGGGCTGGACCAGATCTTGGGCTTATTGCTTTGCTTTAGGATTGCAAATAAAATGGACTCAGTAGCTTCCCACCGAAATTCCAAGAGATTTTCGGTGTCCTCCCTTATTTTAGTCATATCTTCATCGTTAAAACTCTGATTGGGATGATTTTTTCGCCAAAATATTCAGAATTCCAAGCTTCATTTAATTCTACAAAAATACTACAAAAAAATAATTTTTTTCCAATTTTTTACTATTTTAATAATAAAAGTAAAGTATAAAGGGTATAAAATAATGTAATATAAAATAATACTTAATTGAAGACCTATCAAATACCCCCATAGTTAAACTTTGCTAGTCCCTAGAAAATACTAAATTTAAACTAAGAATTCAAAACAAGGAATCCCTTAACCTTTTGTCTCAAAATTTCATTATTATCATGGCATAAAAGATTTTTTGTCAGGACCCGTCCCAATCCCCCTGGGATTAACGCGGGACGTCCCTGATCCCGTCTGACACAGAGTGTCAGACAAGGAAAATTTTGACTTTAGCCTTCTCGGGCTTCAGAGTACGCCAGGATCCGGAGGAGGTATGTGATGTCCCGGTCTCTACTACAGCCCACTTCCGCGATCAACCTGAAGGGTAGTCAAAACATTTAATAAAAACATTTTCATCGAAGACATTTGTACCCTTCACTAAAAGCCTGCATGCATTCAAAAACCATTTATCCAAAAGAACCATATGTGGGAACTAAGTCCAAAATCATAAAGAAACCAACCATAAGGGCCACAGCTCAAAACCTGTGCACATCACACATCATATAACATATATACATAAATCACATAACCATCCTATCACGGTATCTAGAGCTACGCGCGTGCTACCTGGGGTCTCAAAGCCCAAGTCTCTCAGGGTCCACCCAAGTCAATGTCCTTTAGATCAATGACCCTCCCTGAGGTTATAATCCAAGCCCTTCTGAGAGTAAGGTACCCAATGGGGGCGACTCCACTCAGTCAGTGCTCCGTGACTACTCTGGGGTCCACCTTGGCCAACGACCCTCCCCAGAGGAGACAATCCAAATAAGGAAGGTATATGAATATATATATATATATATAGAAAACATCCTTAAAACACTTTAAGGGATTCATGCCCGGTCCCCATAAACCGTCATGAATCTAGAAATCTATTTAGGGTCCTCAACCCGAAATCATAAACATAAAGTAACTGGGCCTCAAGCCCGAACTCATGGCTCAACTGGGCATCGTGCCTGATGTCTCAGGGTTAGTCACGATTCCGATCGTAGTGATGTGTGCAACCATCCGTCCAGGACCGCTCTCAATTCCGGAATGTCGCAGTGAACATATCAACTATCGCGACCACCTCTAGATCATGGTGCACTCATCACCGATCGATATCCTGAACCTTCAGCACTCCGAAGTCGAGCCTCCAGTGGCTGCTTGACGACGGTACGTGCATCGTGACCTCTCCGGAAGGAACGCATCTCAGTCTAGAGGCGAGCGTCTTATCGTCCGTCGCCGTGCACATAGCACCTGCCGGAACCACGACTCAGACCTGTATGTCATCAATAGAGCTACATGCCCGAGACAAAGACCAAATGGGTCTCATTCCCGAGTTTATCCTTTTTAAATCCAAAACCATTTCATTTAAAAAATCGTAGAAATACAGACCCGTATAGTCACCGTATAAGGCCAAAACCTAGAAATACGTGCCAATACGTAACCACACACAAATGCACTCATGACATCGCAAAAAATGTATTAAAACATATAATAAACATTTAAGCATGCATCAATTTAGAAAATAAGGTCCACTCATAGACCGTCCGAGTTGCCGCCTCGATACGCGTGTCATCCGGCTCTCCCGGGCCAATCGTCGTCACCGAGACTCCCAAACCTGTCCAAATCATAATAGAGGGTTACTAACTACTTAAATAATCCCTCACTAAAGCCCCATAGTTTTTCAGAATTTTTAACTTTTTTAAAACTCGATCCTAAACCTTCGGACACCCCGAAACCTATCAAAACGATGTTCGATCGACACGAAACCAGTCCCAAAATGTTCGTTACATCGAATAGATGAAATTACATGTTGGAACCCTCCCCAGAAAGTGGGCCATGCGCCCACACGCGCCGGCCAAAGGCCCTGCACGTGGGAGCTACGCGCCGCTACAGTTTTTTTTCTCAAGCGAACCGGCTGATCCACCTGGCTCGAACAGGACCGGACCGGCGCAACCAGTTCGATCTTTTTCCCCCTTATTTCGGTCCAATTCAATCCCTCTTCAATCCTACTCTCTTCCTCACATCCCTAGGAATCTATCCATGTAAAAAGAACAGAGAAACATGCCCTAAACCCATTGGTTCGAAGCCTTGCCCACAACCCAATATTTTCAAAACCTCCCCAGAGCCTCCTTGGCCGTTAACCACCACTAAAACCTCCTTATTACTCCCCTAGCAACCTAATAATCTTTACCCAACCATCCAAAACCATCCATAAAGCCCAAAACAAAAACTCGAATTCAAAATCATAAACCGAGCCCTTACCTCTCTCCGTCGTGCACGATGGATCGGCCACCTCCATGTCGTCCTCAACTCAGCAGTCCACCCTCTATCTACTCCTCATATTGAATAGGGAGAGGGAATGGGTTGGGTTGTGGTTTGATGGGGATTGGATGAGATCGGGTTTTGGGTTGGGTTTGGTATGCACGAACAAAGGGATGGGTATGCATGTATGGAAGGCAATGAGCAATGGATGAGTGACACTTGTCACTCGTCCATTGGGCCAATTTAAAATATCTAGGGCCCACTTACTGCCAAAAGGCATTCGTTTCGAAAAACGTGCAATAGTGACTCGAAACTTCCGTGAACCATAACCTCTGTTCGACGTTCGATTTCGGTGTGCCGACTGTCTATGGATTCGTATCGACTCGATCTACGTAATTGTCCTCGACCCTCAGCCATCGGACCTCTTGGTCAAAAGTCAACCTTTTACCCACGATCAGGGGAAAAAACGGTCATTTTGCATCGTTCGTCCGATTTCGCTCAACTAATCACCGATTAACCTCACTAATCTAATCCCAGAATTCGGGACGGGTCATTACATTTTTACTAGAAGACATTTAAGTATATGGAATTCAAGAGTTAATACATGGTAACAAAATGTTTTAACAAGTAAGATAATGAGTAAACATGGTGAAATGGACCTCATCATGCATAAGACAAGTATGAATCAACTCACAAGCACGTGCGCTCATAAATTCACTCAAATTGTAAAGGTTTGTGTTTGCACTCAAAGTATGTGAGAAAAATGCTCTCATAATAGAAATAAAGTACTTTTTCAAAATATCAAACAAACACCTTAAGATAAAAAGTTAAATATACTTGCACAAATGAACCAAAACCATAAGCTTACTCAAGTGATGGACTCAACTAATCAAAAGTTACCATCTTAAGGATCATAAGGTCTTTATGAAGGTTGTAATGAGGCTAAGTTTAGAGGCAAGGAAAATATAGGACAAGTGGTGCTCAAATTCGTTTCAAGACTCAATAGACTCCCAAAACGTATCATAAGTTCCCAACCTTAGTGCAATGATGCCAGTAATCCATCCCTCTGAACATAGGCCTAATTTCATCATGTTAGGCCTTGAATTCATTCTTTGTGTCAGATTTACAAATGTAAAGGACTTAACTCAAACATTACATAGTCAAACCTTATTACCTTGATAGAGACTCAAAATTTTTTTTTTTGTTTTTTTGTTTTTTTTTTCAAATATGAAGGTAATAACGTGTGTTAATAATACAACAAAGTTTGAGTAAGTAAATCCAAATAATACACATAAAAGTCTTTTCAACATCATCATTTTCTCTTCACACCATTTTCATGTCTTCAACTGAGTCCTTGGAATAAAGGTAAAGGATGTCTATACTAGGATCAAGTGTTTAGATAATCATGGTGATGAAAGAAAGGCTTATTGTAGGCTCAAAGAAGTTAAAACTAAGGGGATCGTAACTTGTGCGCACAAATAGGGAACATAGATGTTTGAATTTGTGGTGTTAACCCAATGCCTTAATAATATCCAAAATCAGAGAGTTTATTGACTTAAAAGCTTTGAAAATCACATAGAATAACTTCTAGCACTCTAGAATTCATTAAAAACTATGACAAGTAGTTATGAGGCATATGTCTATCAATTTAAACAAAGAACTTACGAATCACTCATCAAAGATGTATATAAAGTTCTAAAGCTCACATAAGGTTCAAATGATTCATACTTATCTTATCATGCTCGTTTATGTATAAATTTACATGCATTATCTGCAAGTTATAACACTTAATAACAAAGTATTAACAAACAAATTCAAGCTGTAGTGATCATCTTTATATCCATAGAATATTTATTTCCTCTCATTATTATCATTGATAGGTTAAGGGGCAACTTGAGACTCCTAAAAACACTAAATAGAAACGAAAAGACTCAAGAAAGGCAAAAACAATTTTTTTTTTCTTTTGACACTTAAAAAAACAATTTAAAATTGTAAACCATTCCCCCACACTTAAATTTTACATTATCCTCAATGTAAGCAAGTAGAAAGTAATCGAATGTAGAATCAAAGTAAGGAAGATGATTTACGAAAATGAAGCAAGAAAAACATGAAATAAACAAAGTAAAAGAGAGTGAAGGGTTGAAAGAAAGCAAATTTGCGTTGATGACTCTTTCCGGAAACACATTGGGTTGCCTCCTAATAAGCGCTTGAAGTTTAACTTCCAATCAGTCTAGACCAAGTGCTTAACTCATATGATGTGGGACAGTAGCATTCTTTATGACTCCACATCACGTCCTCCAATTTCCTCGATGTAAAGCTTCAATCTGTGACCATTGACCTTGAACTGTTTTGTCGTTTCAATGCTTTTGATTTGCATGGCTCCATGGGCAAACACGTTAGTAATAACAAAAGGACCTACCCATCTAGAAAATAATTTACCTGGGAAGAGTCTAAGTCGTGAATTGAACAATAAAACCTTCTAGCCAATGTCAAATGTTTTACTCTTAATCTGCTTGTCATGAAATGTCTTAGTCTTCTCCGTATAGATCAGAGCATTTTCAAATGGATCATTTTTTATATCCTTAAGCTCACTCAGCTGGAGCATTCGATGCAACCCGACATCATCCAGCTTGATGTTGAATGTCTTGACAGCCCACCATGCTTTAGGCTCTAGTTCCATGGAAGGTGACAGGCTTTTCCATAAACCAACTTATAGGGTGGCATTCCTATAGGGGTTTTGTATCCCATCTTGTATGCCCAAAGTGCATCATCCAACCGTTGGCTCCAATCCTTACGATTAGGGCCCATGGTTCTCTCTGAAATATTCTTGATCTCCCTATCACCGACTTCAACCATTCCACTTGTTTGAGGATGATAAGGTGTAGAGACTCTGTGAGCGACACCATACCATTTCATTAAGGCTTCAATGGTTTTGTTTTATAAGTGACTTCCACCATCACTTATTAGGGCCCGTGGGATCCCAAACCTGGAAAGAATGTTAGTTCTGAGGAAATCTGCAACAGTTTTAGAGTCGTTAGTCCTGGTGGCCTTAGCTTCCACCTATTTTGAGACATAATCAACAACAAGTAAGATATAGAGATGACCATTAGATTGAAGAAATGGACACATAAAATCGATACCCCAAACATCAAATATTTCAACATTTAAAACATAATGTTATGGAATTTCATCCCTTAGTTCTAAGTTTCCTTATCTTTGGCATTTATCACAAGCTAAATAGAATGAATGTGCATCTTTAAACAGTGTGGGCCATTATAATCCAGATTCTAAAATTTTAAGTGCAATTTTTCTAGATCCAAAGTGACCTCCACAAGCATGGTTATGGCAGAATTCTAGGACTGACCTATGTTCAATATCAGGGACACATCTCCTAATTAGTAAATCTGCACAGTGTTTTCGTCAATAAGGTTCATCCCAAACATAGTACCTAGCATGCTTCTTAGGTTTATCTTTCAGCACACGAGTGAGAGTGGTAGGCAACTGCTTGGTGACTAAGTAATTGACAATATCAGCATACTAAGGAGTAATTACCTCTATTGCGAAGAGTTGTTCATCCGGAAACATCTCTTGAATCGCCACAAGATCTCGTTCATATACCATGCAGATCAAGTGGTCAGCTACCACGTTTTCTAAACCTTTCTTGTTCCTAATCTCGATGTCAAACTCTTGAAGAAGAAGAATCCATCGGATTAGCCTTGGTTTAGCTTCCTTCTTGGCCAGGAGATACTTCAGTGTTGCATGATCAGTGCAAATAATTACTTTAGTTTGAAGTAAATAAGAACAAAACTTATCTAAAGCAAACACAACAACAAGCAACTCCTTTTCAGTAGTAGTGTAGTTCATTTGGGCATCATTCAAAGTTTTGGATGCTTAGTATATGGCGCAGGGCTTCTTGTCTCGCCTTTGTCTAAGCACGTCACCAACTGCATAATCAGATGCATTACAAATTATTTCAGATGGTAGGGATCAATCCGGGGCATAGAGAATGGGAGCAGTGGTTAAAAGATTTTTAAACTTCTCAAAAGCTTCCTGACAATCTGCATCAAAGACGAAGGGTGTCTCATTCTAAAGCAATCGACACAAAGGCCTTCCAATGTGGGAAAAGCCTTTGATAAATCTTCTATAGAAACCTGCGTTACCAGGAAATGAAAGAATCTCTCTCACAGAAGTGGGAGAGGGTAAGTGGCGCACGATATCGACTTTGATTTACCAACTTCTATTCCTCTCTCAGAGACAATATGGCCTAAGACTATCCCTTGTCTAACCATGAAATGACATTTTTCCCAGTTAAACACTAGATTAGTTTTAACACATCTGTGTAAGATAAGTTCTAGGTGTTCCAAACGTGCGTCAAAACTATCCCCAAAGACACTAAAATCTTCCATAAACACTTCAATTATTTTTTCGACATATTCAGAGAAAATAGAAAGCATGCATCTTTAGAATGTACCTGGGACGTTGCATAAACCAAAGGGCATTCTACGTTAGTCAAAAGTGCCAAAAGGACAAGTGAAAGTCATTTTTCTTGATCATTTTGAGCAGTACAGATTTGATTGTACCCAGAATAACCATCAAGAAAACAGTAATAAAGTGACTGCTAACCTTTCAAGCATTTTATCGATGAAGGGCAAAGGGAAATGGTCTTTCCTGGTTGCTTTGTTAGGCGCCGATAATCAATGCAGACTCTATATCCAGTCACAGTTCTCTGGGGCACGAGCTCGCCTTCGTTGTTCTCAACAACTGTGACTCCACTTTTCTTCGGAACTACTTGAACTGGTGAGACCCATTTACTGTCTGAAATCGGGTAGATGACACCACAGTCTAAGAGTTTGATTACCTCTTTCTTCACAACATCCATCATCGGAGGATGGAGGCAACGTTGAGCTTCACGAGAGCATTTTGTATCATCTTCCAACAGGATTCGATGCACATAGGTTGTAGGGATTATTCCCTTGATTTCTGAGAATGTCCATCCAATGGTTGTCATATACTTGGTCAAGACACGTACCAATCTTTCTTCCTGTGATTCAGTTAGTGCAGAAGACACTGACGGGAAAGGTGTCATTAGGGCAGAGATAGGCATACTTCAGGTGTTCAGGTAAAACCTTGAGCTCGAGAATAGGGGCCTGAACCACTGAAGGAAGAGTTGCATCAATACTAACTGAAAGTGACAAAGGTATAGGAGGATCTACCATTCTGGGGGCCTCATTGAGGGCCATGACTTCTTCCTGAATCTGAGGCTCTAGTTCATATTCCGTGTCTTCAACTAAGGCATCCCTCGGTTGAGCTAGGCTTACTCCTTTCTAAATGACCATATTAAGTGTGTCTTCTCGAATTGACTCGAGATGTTTCTCTAAAAAATAAGTACACACATCAATAGAAAAAGTAGTTTGAGTAGTGGAACTAGGGTACCTCATGGCATTGAAAATGTTGAAGCCTATTTCCTCTCTATCGACTTCAATAGTTAGTGTGCCATTGAATACATCAATCTTCGTTTTGGCAGTTCTCATGAATGGTCATCCCAACAACATCAGTAGAGCTTGATTTGTAGGGGAATCCTCCATGTCTAGGACATAAAAATCTGCAAGGAAGATGAGCGGGTTAACCTATACAAGAACATCTTCAACGTATCCATTAGGATGCACGTTAGAATGATCGGCTAATTGGATGATAACATCATCATGTTTTAGTTTACCTAAACCTAGGGCAACATATAAAGAATATGGCATAACATTAATGGATGCACCTAAGCCTAGCAAGACTTTATCAAAAGATTTGCTACCAATCATCCAGGGAACAGAAAAACTCCCCAGATCCTTCAACTTTGGGGGTAGCCGACGTTGGATTACAGCAGAAACTGTTTCACTCACCATCACAACCTTCTTCTCCCTCGTTTGGCGCCTTGGTGTGCATAACTCTTTCATAAACTTTGCGTATTTCGGCACTTGCTTGATGCACTCGATCAAGGGCATGTTGATTTGCACCCTTTTGAAGATTTCCAATATTTCCTCATCGGATTCATCTTATATTTGGCAAGCCTACTTGGAAATGGTGCATGCACAAACAGGGAATTAGTAACAACTGAACTTGAAGGGATAGGGTCATTACCTTGTGTGTGGTTAGGATGAACTAGCGGTTGTGTCGTGGTGGTCTTAGTTGCCACCTTGTGCTTTTCATCCTCAGAAACAGTTGGATCTGGCTCTATTTCACATCTTTACTACTTCGAGTGATAATCGCGTTGGCCTCAGGTCTTGCATTCGGGTTGGGCGTAGGTTGAGGTGGAAGCACCCCTCTAGCTTGGATCTTACCCATGAAGTCCACGACCTTGTCCATTTGGTCCTTGAGATCAACGATTTCATTTTGCTGATTTTTCTGACCTGTGACAAGGGCTTGAGTCGAGGACATTAGTGTTTGTTGCCCTTGGCAAAGAGTAGCCAGCATTTTATCATAATTAGGATTAGAATATGAAGAGATATGATTATTTGCATGATTATGAGAAAAGTTAGAAAATGGAACCGGGGGCTTAGTTGCCATGTGGGTCTTTGGAAATGGTTCGGGGCACGATTTGGGCATGTCAACATGTACTGAGGGTTTAGGACATTGTTCGGGTCTCTCCAACTGTAACCTTGGGTCCTTGGACCTTCTTGAAAGCCTCCAATGACGTGTCCCATTTTAGTTTCGGTGTCTTCCCCCTTGCATTGTAGGGGCATTGATCCTTAAGATGGCCTTGAGAGCATATGGAACAAACCAGGGCTACTTGATTTTTTAGTTCCAACACATTCGAAAGCATAGCTATGTTCTTATCTAACATAGAATCATTTATAACATGGGAACTCACTTCATGTACCTTCCTTGGAATAGGCTCGACACTTTCGTATTGTGCATCATTGAGTGCACAACTTTAACGTAGTTCACGACCGTCCACTAAACTCCGAGCTAAAAAACTTCTATTAGCTGCAGCATCAAGTAGTCCTCTATCCCAACCCTTGAGTCCTTCATAGAAGTAGGTTAAGAGATAGCCTCCAATGATCCCGTGAGTAGGGCATGAAGCATAAAGTTCCTTAAACCTCTCATAGTACTGGCTGAAATTCTCATCATGCCCTTTTTGTTTTATTCCAGTGATCTATTTTCTTAAGACCGTAATCTTTGAGGCTGGGAAGTAGTTGGTAAGAAATTCCTTAACCAACTTCTCCCAAGAGTCAATATGATTGGGTGAGAGACCCAAAAGCCATACCCGTGCTCTATCTTCCAAGGACAACGGGAAAGCTTTCAGCTTCATGCTTTCCAAGTCTGCATCATCGGGACCCATACTATTAATAATGAATTGGAACTCCATTA
The DNA here is from genome assembly GCA_032719365.1 of Prinsepia uniflora. Classification (NCBI taxonomy): domain Eukaryota; kingdom Viridiplantae; phylum Streptophyta; class Magnoliopsida; order Rosales; family Rosaceae; genus Prinsepia; species Prinsepia uniflora. The sequence continues at coordinate 37,891,894 of CM064872.1, forward strand.
AGTGTTTGTGTGGATCTTCGTTTTTGATTCTATGGAACTTGGGTAGCTGATGATGGACTCCACTCTTAAACTCAATATCTTTCTTGTTGGTTCTAGGCTCAGGATATTGGATGTAGAAGTTTTTAGTGCCATTTGTGTTTGCACAGGTCTGCTCACAGATACTCATATTTTGTGCCATGGCTAATGGTGTTCCGAAAGTCTGTTCCTCTTCTGAATTACTCTTCTCACTTATGGACTCACCGAGATATAGGCACGTGCTTATGAATGGGCTCGCCAATCTAAGCTTGATCGGTTGAGCCGGTTTGCTTAAGTGCGTCTCTGAATGTTGTGTTGTTTGGTGAGATGTCAAGTTGCTTTCTCAACCGATCAAGCTTAGATTGGCGAGCCCATTCATAAGCACGTGCCTATATTGTTAAAATAAACTAAGTTAGAAGGCAAGTGTACACAAGTAAGTAGCTAGTGAAAGTTAATTAAAACAAGATAAATGTTACAAAAGTTAGGGTTAGTGTTAGGAATATATAAGTTAAGCAAATCACAACTAGCAAGAAAATGTGAAGTATAACCAAGTATAACTGACATAAATTTAAGCCGGAACCAACATATAGACAAGTAAGAGATAAAAAGAGTATGAGAAAGTATAGATTGCACAAAGTATGACATAAATGGGAGCCAGAATTAACAAAAAGTCACGGTAATGGCAAGAAAGTGCGCAAATTCCAAATGCATCTAAACTAATGCAACAAAAAAGTATCTATATGAAGAATGGTGTGAATGCATAAGAGAGAAATTGTTAAAACCTGCACAAGACATAAGAGTTACGTGATAATTCATGAAAGAATGGCCTGCACCTTCGATCTCACTTCCCTAGATTCACTTAATCTAGGGGGCCCAGTGCTGAAATCCGCGCATCATGAAATCTCAGAAACGGTATGCAATTTAATAATGCAATAAGTAAAGCTTTAGAGTGTCATGAATAACTTTCCCCTTCCGCTTCTCATAGTACTTTCCTGGGCGTACGACCTGCGCGTACTAATAACCACCTTTCCACCATTCAACATTAATCATGGCCAGTGGGGATAGATGTAACGTGAGAAGCAAGGATAATGTCGAGAACACCCCGAGGCTAGCTTAGCTAGGGCATATACTCCATTGGTATTCTCTTTCTTAATCCAAAACTTGTCACCAGTCATAACCCTTCTAGACACCATGACCAACTGATGGAATATTTAGTGAATTACCAAACCCAAGTGTTTACGAACTCCGCCCCAACCTCATGTCCATAGATTTGAGTCTACGGTATGTGGTGATGAAATCCACACATCATAAAGTGTTAAGGAGAAAGTAAACAAGAGGGGCACTACCTGTTTCCGAAAGTAAGATTTTGAAGAAAAAGGGGCCTTGAGATTCATGCAACTCTAAAACATTTAATAGGAAACAATATTTACATGTTGGGAAAGTCAAAGATATATATAGTTCCTTTTTTTTTCTTTTTTTTTCTAATTTATTTATTTATTTTTAGTTTACAAAAACAAATAAATAATAAATAGAAAATAAAAATAGAATAAAATAAAATGAACAAGCATAATATACAATTCATGAACTAATACAATATGGGCATTTAGTACAATTTATGAACAAGTGTATTATGAACATTGTGAACTAGTATAATATGACAAGCATAAAGATAAATGTTATGAATAAAAATGTATACACAAGTATGAACAATATGAATCAAGTATGCACAAGTAAAATATGAACAAGTACAAAAATAAACAAGTATGAAAGGAGTTTAACTTTGCCTAAACAAGTATCACAAGAAAATGTATAGACATTTTTAGGCTAACACATAAGAAAAGGTATGAACATTTTTATGTATAGGCAGTTATAAACAAGTAGGAACATTTAAAAACATAGTAAATATGAACATTTAATATATATATACACTTCAACATTATCAAATCAAGTATCCACAATTATAAACAAATTAAATTAAGATTAAATTTTTTCTTTTCTTTTTAATTTTTTTTCGATTCTTTTTAATTCCGATCTTTTTATGACTCTGGACCTCCAGAGTCAGCCTGTGGCATGGTGCTGACAAAGGGTTGGGCCTCTCGGTCGGTCTGATCTGACGTGCCGATCGACAGAGGATGGGCCTCTAATGTCGGTCCAGGCTGATGTGGTATCTGGCAGTGGATTGGGCCTATAGGCTGGTCTCGGCCTTCAGGTCGGTATGCGCCGATATGGTATGAATAGAAGTCCCCCAAGTTCGTGACCGAGGTGAAATTTCTTGGGTGGGGACTTGTAAAAGGAGTGCCCCAGACCGGATGTGTATGCTTCCAGTCCCCCAAGTCTCCCAGGCGAGGGAGTGTACCGAGCGGCATTGTTGGTGGTGGAAGGCGGAGGGAAGATAGAGCGGATGTGAGTCAGTCGATATGGGTGAGGAAATCGATGGCCACCCGTGTTGTCTCAATAGGTTGGGGAAGTCGAGCAGCCGTCTATGTCGTGGGTTGATCGGTGTGACCGTTGGAATTCATGACTATTGGGTGTCAGCAAGTCGCCCAAGGACACGTGGGGTCTGTGGAAAACAGTTAGCATGGTAATAAATGTCACACGAAACAAGGTGACCCTTCGGTTGCCGACCTGCGCCTATAAATAGTGGGTAAAAAATCATTTTACCCTTTTCACTTTCACGCAGTTTGGCTTTGAAATTATTTTGTACTTAGGCGATTTCCGGCGAGTATTTTTGCAGTAGACTTCTACGGTTGTACTATTTTCGGTGAGAACGACCGCCGTATAACAACAAGGTATGGCCCCTATCCCTTTCTTTTTTCTTTTCGATTCAGTGTTTTTTTGTTTTGTTCTCTATGAATTGTGGATGAACTGGGGGTCAAACGTCGGTTCGATCCTAGGAACATAGCGGTCGGTGATCCAAAAGTGTTTACGTCTATGTTCGCAGATTGTTCCAATGTCTGACAGGGACAGTCAATCCAACGAAGTATGAGACTGATGAGGGAGACCGACAGAGCTCCTCAATGGATGTGGGGCCCTCGATGGAGGAAACACTGACGAGGTCGGTCGTAAAGAAACCCAGCAGCGGTGATTAGATCTGAGTGTCAGGGTATGGTTGGTCTAGAGGGGAGGACAAGGCTCAGTCGAGTAGGAAGAGGTCTGCTCGTGCAAGCACTACGTAGGTGATTGAGGAGGAGGCACCGATCGCAGACCTTGTCGACATGGTCTTTTGGTCTATAGATGCCTATGAAAGTCGAGAGACAGAGGCCACGATAAAGAAATTCTGGTCAGCGTGGATTGTACCGTCGGATGTTGAGCTGCGGGTGGTCGGTGCCACCGAGCTCCCGAGCGAGGTGCCTAAGGGCTAGGCCCTATTCTACACCGAGCTCTGTAGTCACGGCGTCTGGCTGCCGTTGCATCCGTGGTTGAGGAGGATGGTCTGAGGGCTGGGCATGGCCCTCGATCAGCTGAACCTGAATGTGTTGATAATTCTGATCAGCTTGTACGCGGCGTTTGTTAAGGCAGGGAACAGCCACCGACCTATGCCCAGGTCGTCCACCTCTACAAGTTTTCTTAGCAGTAGTAGAGCACCGCTGGGTGCATGCTTGGTGTAAAGATAAGATGGCTCGGGGGGAACTGGGGAGGATGAGGTATCCTTTCTGCATTCCAAGATCTGAGTGGAGAGGGTCGGTCCCTTGATTCACTTGTTTTCTTGTGGTTTTTTTGTGGGTAAGTGTACGGATGGACTGACCGGAATGTTGTATGTGCAGGGACTCTCCCCGAGGTAATCCTAACTGACGAGCAGCGAAAGGCCTATGAGAGGGTCAGGAAGGCGTGCACTCCTTCATGGCGACACTGAGACGTGTTGCGGGTGCCCCAAGTCTCTACGAGGTTAGTCTAATCCACAACCTTGGTGAGTAACATTGTCGCACCGATTTTTGCTTGTTTTTTTTGTTTTGTTTTTTTTTATCATCCCAAAGCCGAGGCATCCCAAAGTAGTTAAGAGTCGTATTGACCGAAAGGCTCAAGAGGCAAGGGCATTTCCAGAGCAAAGGATGACGGGGTCAGATGAGCAAAGGAAGCAGACCGGATCGGCCAGCTCCACCCCCAAGGAGAAGGTTGGGGAGAAGAGGAAACAGGCGCCGAGCAGTGCTCGGGTGCTCAGAGGTCGCCCAGCTTTGATCTGACGGCATTCGAGGGGTTGGGGCAGCTGGTCTATCTGGACAAGCAAAGGAAGAAAAGCAAGAGGGCGCCCGCTGGAGTGAAAACGGTGTGGGTTGCTGTTCCCTCTGCGCCAACAGCCCCAATCCAATCCATCGAGCTAGCTGGCACGATGCCAATAATCGACCTAGAGGATGGGGTGATGTTCTTGAGTCGGTGGGCCAGACGGAAGGCCCGGTCGATATCGAGGTGACAGAGGAAGAAGATGAGCGGGAGGGGCAGGTTTGGAACTCCCTTACCAAGACAGCTGAGGAGGTGAAGGCTTGCGCTGGTGTTCCAGATCTGTCCGGAATGTTCTTCCCCGACCAGCCGTTCACTTTTCGGGTGGTGTCGTACCTGTCTCCGCTATCACTGACCTGTCCTTTCCTCCGGGATCTATCCTGCCAGCTAGAGGTTGCGCCTATGGTGTCTGAGCCTACTCGGTTGGTCCCGCGGTCGATAGCTTGGATGCAAACATCCCCTTTGCCTCTACCAGCGGCTCAACGATCTCCCAGTCAGAGTGGGCTTGCCAAGGAGGGCCCTCGGTGGGAGGACATCGCCTCTTCGGTTCGCGACAAGATGCTACCGGTCATCAATGGGCTGGCAAACAGCATTTCGATGGAGCTGTCCGAGCTGGGCAAACCCTCCAATGGCTTTATGTCCGACCTGATGTCCAAGTCCCTCCTAACCACATCCTACGTAAGTACTCTGTTTATTTTGTACTTGGTTTACTTTGATTTCTCAAATCTTGCTAACTTATGTGCTGCAGACATGGAGAACAATGAGATGAAGTAGCAGTCGGCTGACCTGGCTCGTCGGTCATAAGAAACGGAGTGGGCACTCTTGGAAGAGGCCGAGTCGACGTACGAAACCAAAGTTGAGCTCGAGCGAAAGCTTCATGTTCAAGAGCAGCAACTGGCTCAGCAATAGGCTCAGCTCGACATGTATGCCGAGGAGATCAATGCCAGTCGGTCGGTCGCAAAGGAGGCTAACCGACTAAAGGTCGAGTTGGAGTGGGTCCGCGAGGAGAGGGATCAGAGGAATCTAGAGGGTGAGCAGGCAAAAGCTGAGGCTGAGCGCCTGGTAGCCGAGGTCATCCAATCTCACATCGAGCTGGTGCAACAAAAGTCAGAGAATGAGCGTTAGCGGGCTCTCGCTGGGCAGTGCAGGGAGGCGGCTGAGCTGCGTCAGAACGAGGTTGTGAACCGAGAGGTCCAAATGCACTTCTTGCAAGACCAACTCACGTTTACCCGGTCGAATGCGGTTTCAAACTTCCTTAGGTCCCTTGACTTCAACCGACGGCAGGACGACTTTGCTGCGGTAGCTTGAGAGGGAAATCTATAAAAATATCTTCTATGCCTATTACGACTTAGACTTCGACACTACCTCCTAGCTCGGCTTTAAGATGACTCTGGGGCACATATATGAGGCTGAGCTCCTCAAGGAGGAAAGTGAAGAGGAAGAGGAGGGAGAAGATGCACAATCCGACTAGCCCCCTGTTGCCAACTCTGGACCGACAGACCCACCGGCAGCTTGAGCTTGCCCCTAGTTTCCTTTTTGTGTCCCATCGGCGTGTCGGCTTTGTGTAGGACGTATTGTTTATTTTTCCCTCTTTTTGTAACCTTTTGGCCGACCGATTGGTTGTGCCCTTATTAATTGACAAGCTTTCCTTTCAAACTGTCATGCACATTTTTTTAAGCAATTTTCTTCAAGTGTTGATTGTACCGACGGCTGGTCGGTTTATTTGTAACTATCTTGTTGTGATGAATGTACCGATTCGAATATGTTGATCTAACCTTCTTTCTTAAGTACATAGATAAATGTATGTATAACGAGACTAACCGATGCGGTGTTCGGTCTGTGTGTTGTACGCCCTTGTAAACTGACCAGGTATGTGCTTGGTTGGCGTGTTGTATACCTAGGAAGTTGTAATGTACGCCTGTGTCTGTAAGGTAGTCCTGGGTTGGTATGTTTGAGCTTAGGCCATAGGAAAAAGTTCCCAATGTGCTGGCGTCTACCTCGATGAGGACTTGAACAGACCTCCTGAGTGTTGGAACTCGTTGTGTCCCTCAGTCCCCTAAGTGATCCATCGAGGTAGGTTGCCAATAGGGGAGCAGAGGTGAAGCGTTGGAAGGTTAGGAACTTGGAACGACTTCGCGACAGATCAGAGTGGCGAGAGGCGGTAGTGTAAGTGTAAGTGGGCTCGGCCTGCTCGTCTGGTCACCGACCGACCGTTGTGTTGAGTATACCGGTAAAAAGGTTTAGGTCAGTTGACCGAGTTATCATGGGGTTCATCTTGATGGACTTGGATTGTGTTAACTGGCCGGTGTGCATTGCGGAATGATGTCAGTTCTCTAGTACCATGTAGGTTTTTGGTACTAAGTGTCCTCAGTGTTAATGTGTGAGCGGATAGCTCGGTAGGGTGTTGAACTTTGAATTGGTGCTCAGTAATGTGTCGAGCAAAGAGAAAACAGGAAAAGAGAAAGTAATCTTGTCATTGATAGTCCGTGTGGGTCAAACGGGAACCATTACAACGAATGTAGACGAGCGATGTACAAGATGGTGGTATTGCGTCCAAATTAAATGTAGTACCGTTTGAGGTGGTCGGCGTTCCATAGGTGACTGAGGAGGTGGTCGTCGGGGTCGGAGAGCTCATATGTCCCTGGTCGGCATATCCGGGTAATTTGATATAGGCCTTCCTAGTTGGGGCCGAGGGTGCCTGCCGATCCGTCTCTAGTTGCAAGGCTGACCTTTCTGAGTACCCAGTCCCCCACCTGTAAGGTGCGAGGTCGGACCTTGGCATCGTGGTATAGACAGAACCACTGCTTATGGGCGACATTTCGATGGTGGGCCGTCGTGCGGTGTTCCTCGACTAGATCCAGGCTCAGTGTCATCTTATCATCGTTTTGGTCGGCGTCGTAGGACAGGACTCATTATGATTCTTTTTCGACTACAGTGTGGACGACAGACTTTGTTCCGAACGCTAAAGAGAAGTGGGTCTCGTTGGTAGCCGTTTAGCATGAGGTTTGATATGACCAGAGTGCTCTCGGTAAGATGTCTACCCATTTTCTTTTGGCTTCACCGAGTTGGGTCTTCAAAGTGTGCTTGATGATCTTGTTGATAGCTTCGACCTGTCCATTAGACTGAGGGTGATGTGGGGAAGAAAAGCACAAGTTGATGCCATACCGAGCACAGAAGGCTCTGAAGCGGGCGTTGTCGAACTTCTTTCCGTTGTCGGTGATGATTGTGTGAGGAAGGCTGAAATGGCAAATGATATTCTGGAAGATGAAAGTCTCAATCTGAGCAGTGGTAATGGAGGCGAGGGACTTAGCTTCGACCCACATGGTGAAGTAGTCGTCTGCGACAATGGCGTACTCGGTTTGTCCTTTGTCTGTCGGCATCTTGCTGATCAGGTCACGTTAGGACAGGTCTCGAATCCCCCGGGATTAACGTGGGACCCACCTGACAACTTGTCAGAACCTGTCCCGAATCCCCCGGGATTAACGCGGGACCCGCCTGATCTCTTCTGATACGAAGTGTCAGACCAGGGAAAATTCCATCTCTAGCCCTCGTCGGGGCTATCAGAGTGCGTCAGGATTGTAGGAGGAGGGGAGTGATGTCTCGTCTCTGCTACAGCCCGCATCCGCTGTCAACCCGAGGGGCATTAAAACACGAAAACTGTGAGTGGACAAAAATAATAATTTAATAAAAACACTTTCATAAAAGACCTTTATGCCCTTCATAAATACATAAGCACGCATTCAAACACCGTTTATCAAGACGTTCATAAAAACCTTTGTCACACATATCAAAAACCTTTCAAGGGTTCATACCCGGCCCCACAAACCGTCATGACCCATAAATCCAATTGGGTCCTCGACCCGAAATCACAACTCAAAAACCCGTAAATCCATACATGTGGGAACTCTAGCCCAAATCAAAGTACATGGGTCTCAGCCCAAAACCACTCTCAGTGAAATACCAAAACGACGAATACGGGGTCTCGCCCCAATTCACTTTCCGAATCATAAAACATGGAACACGGGGTCTCCACCCCCAAATCACTTTCATAAAACCTCATACGTACGCATACATATAACCCATCCGCGGCTCTTCCGAGAAGATGCCAACTCGGGTCACACAGCCCCTAGGGAACACATACCCAATATAGTCACGATTAATCATATCTATACTAGTGTGCACACTACTCGGGGTCTCACTCTGAGTCTTCTCCCAGGAATCTCCATCTGGGAGGCTCAACCTCTGGATCTAGTCCGAGCTCTCTCTCTAGATCTAGTCCACAATCTCTCCGGAAACTGGTCCGGGACCACATCATATCACCACTCCTGGAACGGGATCCCTATGGGGATACCCATTCTGGTCTGTGGATCGTGACTCTCCAGGTCGACGCTGGAGGAGACCATATAATCATATGGAGGGTTCATTCATTTTCAATTACTCTTTCTTTCTCTCTTTCTCAAAACATATTTCAACTGGGTTTCATACCCGATTCATCTCAGCAGGATTCCTTGAATCCGATTCAAATCACTTTCACAGGCCTTGGCCTAAATCCTCAGTTCAATAGGGTCTCATGCCCGAATTCTCATTTCATAAATCGAACTGGGACTCAGGCCCGATTTCATAATCAACAGGGCCCTAAGCCCGAAACCATAAACCAATAGGACCTCACGTCCGATTTCACAACCAACGGGGCCTTAAACCCGATATCTCAACCAAATGGGTCTCTGGCCCGATATCATAAATCAACGGGGCATCAAGCCCGATAGTACCACTAACTGGGCCTCAAACTCAAATCGTAAACCAATTGGGCCCCCGGCTCGATTTTATAACACAAATGGACCCTCGGTCCGATTCCTTGTCAATTCAAATGGACTCCAAGTCCGAGATTTGTAAATCAAAGAGGGTCTCATGCCCAATTTCATATTTCCAAATCGAAAATCCGTTTATTAAACCCTCGTTGAAAACATGGGACACAAAGGTACGACATAAAGCCGAGAACCTCGAAATACGTGCAATTATGTCGATCCTAAGCTACCACAAACAAATACACTCATGGCATCACAAAACATATATTAAAACAATTATAAAACATTTATGCATGCATCGAATTCGAAAGAAAGGTCCACTCACAGACCGTCCGAAGCCTCGCCTCTATACACGTGCCATAATTGTCTCCCGGGTCAAACGTCGCCTCCGGGATTCCCGAACTTGTCCAAATTAATTTAGAAGGTTACTACTACTTATATAACCCCTCAATAAAGCCCCGTAATTTTCCGAAATTTCTAACTATTTTTAAACTCGAACCTAAACCTTCGGATAACCCGAACTATATCGAAATGATGTCCGATTGACACAAAACTAGTCCCAAAATGTTCGTTACATTGAATAGATAATTTCACATGTTGGAACTTTCCCCAAAGGATGCACCACGCGCCCAATGAAGGTCCTGCGTGTGGGCCTCACGCGTCTCCTGTTCATCTTCAACCTTGGCCGAACCGACCGGTCCGGTCCAGCCTGTGCAGCCGATATAACTGGACCGGCGTGACCGGTCCAGGGCTCCCCACTCTTTCGTACAATCTTCTCCTTTTCTATCATTTCCAATCCTCAAAACTAATTAAAACGTCCTAAAATCCCACGGTTCATCCATGGCCTCACGACCCTGTTTTTCCCGACCACCCTCACGGCTTCCTCCGCCGTGAACCACCCTCCAAATCCTCTTAAACCACCCCCCCTAGCAACTCACTAACCACCCTATAATCATCCAAATGCATCCATAACATCCAAATCAAAATCTTGGATTCAAAAATCAAAACCGAGCCTTTACCTTCTCTCAGCCGTGTACGGCAGTCCAGGCAGCCTCCAGCCGCCGTCCTCTGCTCCTCAGCCTCCTCTCACTCTCCTGGTCTCACTCATGATCAGATGGAAAAGGGTTGGATTGGTTTGGCTCAAAAATGAGATCGGGTTGGGTTTTGGGAATAAGGAAGAAAATGATCGATGAAAAAGGGAGGTGAAATGCATGAATGAAAGTGATGTCCAGTGGATGCGTGACACTTGTCACTCATCCATTGGTCCTTGGGATAAAATATGGGCCCCACTAAAAGCCAAATAAGCTCTTGTCTCGTAAAATGTGCAATAGTACTTTCGTACTTCCGTGAACTGTAACTTCTCCGTCGAACGTCTGAATTAGACGTGCCGCCTGTCTACGGATTCGTATCGTCTCGAACTACGTAACGGTCCTTGGCCTTTGGCCATTGGACCTCCCGGGTCAAAAGTCAACTTTAGGCCCAAATTACCAAAATGCCCTAGAACTTCCGAACGTCATAACTTCTTCCCCGAATGTCGGAATCGAGCGTGCCACCTGTCCGTGAACTCGTGACGTCCCGAACTACGTCACGGTCATCGATCAAAGTCCATTTGACCACCGAAATGAAAAGTCAACGATTTTCCCATTCTAGGGGTAAAATCGTCATTTTGCCCGAACGTTCGCTAATCCTCGTCTAATCCGTGATTAGTCTAGCTAATCGGTCATTAAGTCTTAATTAATCCTGCTAATTCGGGACGGGTCGTCACAGGTCAAGTCCCCACTGAGCAAAAGGCCATGTACTGAGCATAGGTGTCAAGTTCTCGGGTTGGAAAAGGATGAACGAAGCAAAGAGCTGGCATTTGTCGTAGTACCGAGTGAGGTCGGCCGTGTTGGCATGCATGGTCGGCTAGCAGAATCCTTGGCAGAAGGCCTTGTTAGCGAGCGATCGGGGGCCCGAGTGGTTACCGCATACCCCTGCATGGATTTCCCTTAGGAGGAGTTGGCTAGCCTATGAATCGAAGAACTTGAGCAGTGGAAGTGTATACCCGCGCTTGTATAGCTGACCAGTGATGAGGTGTACCGAGCGGCCTGTCGGCTTATTCGTTTACCTTCGATCCGGTCGGCTAGCAGGATCCCATCGGTGAGGAAGTTGATGAAAGGGACCATCCAGGTCGAGCTGGTGTTGACGTAGAGAACCGAGGAAAGAGAGGTGCTCGATTGGTGTAGGACCTTAACTGGGACGTGTCGACCGACCTGTTCGTCCAAATACGAGGCGAGGCGGGTGAGTGCGTCGGTATGGCTGTTCTTGGATCGGTGGATCCGTGTGATGGTGTGGGCATGAAAACCGTTTAGGAGAGATTGAGCCAGAGTTTTGTACTGCATCATGGAAATGTCCTTGGCCTCAAACTCATCGTTGACCTAATTGACGACGAGTTGGGAGTTGCTTGTTGATGTATCCTAGCTTATACACTACTATTGTAGTAATGGTAATGCACAAGTAAGGGTGTCGAACCACAGAGACTTATTAGGCTTCACAATTACCTCAAATTAACCCTATAATGATTCAATTAACTAGTGGAATAAAAATAATTGAAAAATAAAACAGATTTGATTTTTGATTTGTGATATGTAAAGATGTTAAACTGAAATTAAAAGTTTAGGTAAATGAATATAGATATCAAAGATTGAGAAAAGTATAGAGATGGAAGCTAGGGTCTTGACTTCACCTATGTAACCTTGATTCTATGAAAACAATGACTAAAGTACTCTGATCTTCCAAACCTGCTCCAAGGATCATTTTCACTTAAGTAAGATAGTTCATGGCATGTGGAACACTATATAGTCCTTCTAATTGCAACCTAAGTATGGCATGTACTTTAGATTACTCCTAGAAAGCCTTTAAGTATGAGAAAAGAAATAAAATTGACCAAACAGATTCAGTGGCATGGCATGTACTCATTAACCCTATTCTTTCATTCGTAAATCAATTAAACTTTGGCATGGCATGTGCTCTAAATATAATTAGGCATATGAAACCCTAATGGTGATCAAGCACTAGAATCACATATGAATCTATAATTAAAATGAATGAAACAAAGAAGAGTTTGTAAAAATCAGAATACACCAATCATAACATAGAATTGAGTTTACATGGTTACATCAAGAACCCTAGATGAGAAATTAGCTACACATGTATCTAATCAACATAAAAACATTAATTAATGACATGGATGCAGAAAACTCTAAGTCGAAGGTAGTCTTCTTCTCCAGAACTGAAAAGGGCTTCTTTTTCACACAACAAAGATGATGGATGACGAATTTGATGAAGGAATTTTGGGGCTTTTATGATGAGAGATTGAGGTACATGGCAAAGAGATGGAAAATGATGGAAGAGAGGAAATGGTTATGGAAGGGAAATAGAAAAATGATTTTTATTTTTGAGGTTTTCTCAATGGAAGAGAAGGAGAATGAAACAGAAGAGTATAACTTATTTCTTTGTTATCTGGAGGCTAGCGTTTATTTTGAGAGTGAAAAGGGATTATATAGGTAAGAAATCATGAGGGCAAATACGGAAAGAAAGGGAATCTGACACTATTCATGTGAAACAGTGTCAGCGTGAATAGTGATAGTTTCTTGTTTTCCAAGTTATTTTTCCTTGCTCTCTAAGTAAGCTCAGTAAACTCCGAATTTCTTCCTTTTAACGCCGAAATCTTTGTAATTTGATATAATGTCCAATCATGCACCACTCTCACAAAAATTATCATTTTCTCTTATGTGATAAAAGATATTTGTACTACATCAAAAATAATAATGCATGGAAAAATGCATAAAATATGACCTAACAAAGACCCCCAAACCTATCATTTGCTAGTCCTTGAGCATAAAAAACTACAAAAGCACAATTAAGATAATTACTCAATCTTCCTAAGATAAAACATTTAAACCCCTAGGTGTGCCTACTATGAGGAGTTGTCTTCTGAGGGTTTAACAGAGGTGACACCCACAAACACCATCAAGACTCTATTGAAAACAAGGGTTAAAACAATATGGAAACAAAGTAATGTGAACCAATGAAACTTTAGTCATAGCTTCGCCTTCTTGAATTCACCATGCCAACAACTAATTAGTGTGCAAGCAAACATATATATTCTTAGTTTCAAGGCTTCATAGGTATCATTCTCAAACTTGAAGATATAATTTTTCTCAACTCTAAGTCTCATAGATTCACTCAATCACTCGAACCTAAGGTTTAATCTCTCTATAAAACATATGTGAGTGAAGTTATGTAATATGAAAGCAAGTATTCACACATATGAAGTATAAGAAAAATGGCACAATTTCAGGATAGATCTCATGAAAGAATTGAAAACTAAGAATTAGATAGAGCACATACCTCCCAACATTCATGTCATTGCCCAAATGATCAACATAGGTCTTAATCTATATAGGTTGTAAAGGGGCCTTGGTGGAGGGCAAAATGAAAAAAAGGATAGGAATAACAACTAACTTAGAATCATACCAAGGGCTATTGAAAAATTACTTTGTACAGCTTGATGTCATTCCCAACATCTGCTCACTTTAAGTTGAAAGGAATAAACTTTCCATTGATGCACTTTTCTCAGATCATACTTGAACCTTTTCTTTTGCTTTTTTTTCATCTTTTTTTTGTGTCTGAAGTTTTACTTCATTTAAGTTCTTTTTTCTTTTGATATGAACTTCTTTTGACCTGAGCTTCTTTTGATTGTCCATGAACTCTTAATTTAACAGTGGCAATAAGGTATGGTCACAATTAAGCTAGGTACCTCAAAGTGAGATACAAAAAGGAAGGAGTGATGTAGGTTATTAAAGAAATGGCTACATGTGTTTGGCTACAAAATGGCTAATGGAGCACACAAAGGTAGGGTTTAGAGAAGGCTTTTAGAAGGTTATGCACACAAACCCTAGCATCACTTCAAAAGGGCTACTCCACAAATGAAAGGCATGTGATATATGAAACTATGATATATTCTTAGTAATCAACCAAAAATGATAATGAGATCAGATTAGAGTGAATTAGAAAGAAAGAGTTGGAGTAGAAACAAATTAAACCCTCTCAAGAAAGCAAGTAGGCTCAACACATCACAAGGGTAGTCTCAACTATTCTTCTTCATTTGTTTGATCAAGTACCTTATTCACCATGATTCTAATAGCACAATAGGTCAGAATGAAAACCTAATCAGAAGACTATTCAAGGCTTCCTTCTAAATGACGATTGTATGCCTTAGTTTGCATAAAGATCCCATTGCAATGTTTCAACAATGCTCTAACAGACTAACTCTTTAGCACCCAAAAATTTGGAATTCCTTACCCCAAACCTAAACTAAAAATTTTCCTCAATTTATAAAATAGAAAAGAAGGCATGCAATGCAAATGGAGTACGAAAGCAGAGAAAGAAAAAAAGTAACTAAGTTAAAAGGTTAAAAAGATAGAACCTGGTTGGGTTACCTCCAAACAAGCGCTGAATTTAACGTCTATGCAAGACGTGGTAGCAAATGGGCTTAATGGAATGGAAGAGTATCCACCATATATGCAATGGAAACATCCATATTAGCCATCAAGTACGACTTTAATTTGTGGCCATTAACTTTGAAACTATTGCCATTGCAGAGATTCCTTATTTCAACTACTCCATGAGAATACACTTTGATCACTTTGAAAGGTCCAACCCATCTACACTTAATTTTACCTGGAAAGAGAAGTAAATGAGAGTCATATAATAAAACATTCTGATCAGGGAAGAATAACTTTCTTGCGAGAGCTTTATCATGGTAAAGCTTGGTCCTTTCTTTGTAAATCTTCGCACTTTCATAAGCCTCATTCCTTAGCTCTTGGGCTCATTAAGTTGCAGCTTTCTTGACATTCTAGCTTTTTTGAAGTCGAGGTTAAGCTTCTTGATTGCCCATAAGGCATGGTGCTCTAACTCCATAGGCAAATGGCAAGCTTTCCCAAAAACAATTCTGTAAGGGCTTATCCTAATAGGAGTCTTATAAGCTGTTCTGTAGGCCCAAAGCGCATCATGTAACTTTGTGGACTAGTCTTTCCTTGTAGAATTCACAGTCTTCATTAGAATATTCTTGATCTCCCTATTGCTTATCTCCACTTGGCCAGAAGTTTGGGGATGATATGGTGTGCTCACTCTATGTGTGATTCCATACTTCTTCATCAAGGCTTCAAATGACTTGTTGCCGAAGTAAGTACCACTATCACTGATGATAGCTCTTGGCATTCCAAACCTTGAAAAAATGATGTCCTTGAGGAAGTTAATCACCACTCTATGATGATTGGTATTTGATGCAATTGCTTCCACCCATTTAGAAACGTAGTCTACTGCCACTAGGATGTAATTGTAGCCAAAAGAGGGTGGAAATGGTCCCATGAAATCGATGCCCCAAGCGTCAAAGATCTCCACCACCAAAATGTTATGCAAAGGCATCTGATTTTTGTTGCTGATGTTGCCTATTCTTTGGCACCTATCACACTTAACACAAAAGTTAAAAGCATCTTTAAACAAAACCAGATTGAAGAACCTTGGTTGCTGTCTTCTTGGCACCAAAATGACCTCCACATGCAAACTAATGACTAAACTTGAGTATGCTTTCTTGATCAACCTCAGGAACACATCTCCTAATCATCTGATCAGGTCCATATTTGAAAAGGTAGGGCTCATCCCACATTTAGTGCTTCACTTGAGAAAAGAACTTTTTCTTCTCCTGAAAGGTTAGATCATCTCTAATAATACCACAAGTAAGAAAATTAACAAAATCAGTACACAATGGTTCATCATCTTGGATAGCAAGAAGTTGTTCATCGGGGAATGATTCATTCAAGGGCAACTGTGCATTTCTATCAATTGCTTCACTTTTCAAACGTGATAAGTGGTCAGCAACTACATTCACTTTGCCACTCTTGTCTCTTATTTCCAAATAAAATTCTTGTAATAAGAGGGTCCATCTAATAAGTCTTGGCTTGGCATCGTTTTTGGTCATTAAGTATCGTAGAGTTGAATGGTCTGAGTAGACAATGACTTTTGATCCTACAAGATAAGATCTGAACTTCTCTAGAGCAAAGACAACAACAAGCAACTCTTTTTTCGTTGTGGAATAGTTTAGTTGAGCATCATTCAATGTTCTGCTTGCATAATAAATCACATCAGGGAGTTTTCCAATTCTTTGGCCTAGTGCTGCAGCAATAGAAAAATCAGATGCATCACACATCAATTCAAAGGGTAAAGACCAATCTGGAGCCATGATAAAAGAAACAGAAGTTAGTTTCATCTTAAGCGTTTCGAAGGCTTGCAAACACTCGTCATTAAAGTCAAAAGAATTTTCCATAGCTAACAAGTTACATAACGGATGAGTTATTTTTGAAAAATCCTTAATAAAACGTCTATAAAAACCTGCATGACTTAGGAAGCTTCGAATTACCTTAACAGAAGATGGAGGAGGTAGTTTAGAGATCAAGTCAATTTTTGCTTTATCTACCTCTATTCCCTTGCTTGAAATTACATGACCTAGCACTATACGCTTGTTAACCATAAAATGGCATTTCTCCCAATTCAAAATCAGATTGGTGTCTTAGCAACGTTTTAGAACTAATGCAAGATGATCAAGACATATATCAAATGAGGAACTAAAGACAGAGAAATCATCCATTAAAACCTCGATGAACCTCTCTACCATGTCAGAGAAAATGGCCATCATGCATCTTTGAAATGTAGCTGGTGCATTACACAGACCAAACTACATCCTCCTATAAGCAAACGTGCCAAATTGGTAGGCAAAAGTTGTCTTCGCTTGGTCCTAAATTGCAATTGGGATTTGGTTATAACCTGAATAACCATCAAGAAAACAATAGTGTGAGTAACCAACTAATATTTCAAGCCTTTGATCAATGAAAGGAAGGGGAATGAGATCTTTTCTGGTCATAGCATTTAGCTTGCTGTAATCAATGCCCACTCTCCATCCAGTTGTGACTCTTTTTGGTACAAGTTCGTCTTGATCATTTTTTACCAGTCATGCCACTCTTCTTTGGTACAACTTGAGTAGGACTAACCCACTTGCTGTCAGAAATAGGATAGATGACCCCAGTATCAAGTAGCTTAAGTACTTCAGCTCTAACTATTTCCTTCATGTTGGGATTGAGTCTTCGTTGAGGTTCATGGCTGACTTGGCTATCCTCCTCGAAAAGGATCCTATGCATGCACATAGAGAGGCTGATTCCTTTGATATCTGCTATAGACCATCCAATGGTGGATTTGAACTCTCACAAAACTCTTAATAGCATATCTTCTTGCAAAAAGGTCAGATCAGAAGCTATGATAACTGGAAGTCAATTTTGGTCACCCAGAAAGATATACTTAAGATGAGAGGGAAGTAATTTAAGCTCAAGCTTTGGTGGTTTGACGATTGAGGGTATGAGATGATCATTGGATAGCTCAAGTGGCTCAAGGGGGACTAAATAGTTGTTGGGATATGACTTCAAAGCCTCCAAAGCAGAACCTTCCTCTTGCAACTCCCATTCATCTTGGAAGTCATCTAGAACATCTCTAGTGAGTCTTTAGGGGGGGCCTCAGAAAATTTGGTGAACACAAAAGAATCCAATATATCAACAGAGAAACAATCGAAAGAAGAATAAGGATGAGTTAGAGATTCAAACACTCTAAATTGGACAGTTTCTCCAAGAACTGTCATTGTGAGCACTCCATCATGCACATTTATGATTGTCCTTGTTGTGGCCATGAATGGCCTCCCAAGAAGAATAGGTAACTCACGATCTTTGATTGGTGATTCTTCCATGTCAAGCACTACAAAATCAACAGGTATGATCAGTTTATCAACTTGAACTAGAATGTCTTTAACTATGCCTCTTGGAAACTTTACTGAACGATTAGCAAGTTGTAAAGATACTGTGGTAGGTTTCAACTCTCCCAAACCTAGATGCAAGTAAACTGTGTATGGCATAAGATTGATACTTGCACCCAAGTCTAGCATACCCTTCTCAATCTTCTTGTCCCCAATGGTAATAGGTATGGAGAAGCTGCCAAGATCTTTAAGTTTAGCTGGGAGCTTTCTTTGAAGCATGGCAGAGACATTCTTGGAGACTAAAACCTTCTCATATGGTTCATATTTCCTCTTGTACTTGTTCAATTCCTTAAAAAACTTGCCATACGCTGGAACATCATTAATTAAATAGAGTAAAGGCATATTAATATTAACTTTACTGAGAATGTTATAAAGCTCTTTGGAAGCCTTATCCTTGTTGCATTGAGCAAGTCTTCTTGGAAAAGGAACAGGTGGCACGTAGGACTTGGGAACCTTATGCAAAACTGGTACATCCTTGTTAGTCCTAAGAGGTACATCATTAGCTTCCTTGGGTGCTTGTTCTGTCTCTCCTTCCTCCTCACATGCATTCGCAATTTTAGAAGTTTTAGGAAGATCATAGTTAACGCCATTATCAATAACCTTACCACTTCTAAGTGTTGTGATGGCTTTTGCTTTCTCTTGATTCTTTTGAAGTAACTGAGTTTAACTTGGAAGCTTCCCAAGTTCTCTTTGGTTAAGTGGAGGAGCAAGCTGTCCAACTTGGGCCTCAAGCTTTTGAATGGTGGCATCTTCGTTTTGTAATAAAGTGCAAGTGGTTTGCATGAATTTCTGTAATGTCTCCTCCACAGGATTGCTTGGAAGAGCTTGGTAGTTGTTAGGCTACTGCTGAGCATGGCTTTGATTTTGATTTCCTCCCCAAGAAAAGTTAGGGTGGTTCCTCCATCCTGGGTTGTAAGTGTTTGAGTATGGATCATTCTTTTGCCTTGAATTATAGCAATTCATCATATTAGCTTGCTCTTGATCATAATCAACATATGTAGCACTTTGAGAGGCATGAGATGAGCCTAACTTTGAAAGCACAGCATCAAGTTTCCTTTCTAAGTTGTCAACCTTAAAAGAAATGCCATTAGTTGAATGAACTTCATATGTACCACTTTCCTTCCCTCTTGATTGATGCATATTAGAACCCAGCATCTCAAAGAGTTCTTGAGACTCCTCTGGACTCTTTTTCTTTAGAGCACCACCAGCTACATTGTCACACATTGATTGATATGTAGGTGTTAAACCATCAAAGAAAATTTGCATTTAAAGGTAAAGGGGTAACCCATGGTGTGGATATTGTAACAATAGTCCTCTAAATCTTTCCCAGCATTCACTAAAAGTTTCAGTGTCATCTTGTCTAAAATTAAAAGTTAAAGCTCTTAGGGTTGCTGTCTTTTGGGGGGAAAAAAACTTGTCTGTAAAATTCTTTACAACATCATCCCACCTCTCCAACGACTTAGGCTTCAAAGTCATGAGCCAAGCCTTGCCCCGTTCCTTCAATGTGTATGGAAAGATCCAACACCTCAGATCATTCTCTAAAAGCCCCGGTAATGGAAATGAATTAACAACTATGTAAAACTCTTTAATATGAGCTAATGGATCCTCATTAGGCAACCCAAAGAATGAAGGAAACATAGAAAAATATGAAGATTTAAGTTCATAGTTCCTTGCTGCCTGTGACAGTACTACTCATGAAGACGAATTAAGCATGGGTTGCTGCCTCAACCATCTTTTGTTCATTTTCTTCTTCTGACTCCTCTGAATGTTCTGAATGAATTGAGACAGAAGTTTCGTCGTTGATGATTTCTTGAAATGCTCGTTTAGCTACAATTTTTGTAGTAAGAATTACTCTTGTTTCTCTTGTTTTTCTTATCACTGCTGCAACGGAGTCTAGCAAAGGCGTAATGGACATTCAAAATCTGACACACAAAGATATGAATAACTCAAGCTGTAAACAAACTAAACAGAAAATAGGTTATAGGGCTAAGTTGGTAACCAAATGCAAAGGATTGAAATTAGTCCACAGAGAGTTATTAGGCTTCACTATTACCTCAAATTCACCCTATAATGACTCAATTAACTAGTGGAATAAAAAGAACTGAAAATAAAACAGATTTGAGTTTTGATTTTTGATATGTAAAGATGTTAAACTGAAATTAAAAGTTTAAGAAAGTGAATATAGATCTCAAAGATTGAGAAAAGTATGGAGATGGAAGCTAGGGTCTTGACTTCACCTATGTAACCTTGATTCTATGAAAACAGCGACTATGTAACCTTGACTTCTAAGTAAGATAGATAATGGCATGTGGAACACTATCTAGTCCTTTTAATTGCAACCTAAGTATGGCATGTACTTTAGATTACTCCTAGAAAGCCTTTAAGTAAGGGAAAAAAATAAAATTGACCAAACAGATTCAGTGGCATGTCATGTACTCATTAACCCTATTCTTTCATTCACAAATCAAGCACTAGAATCATATATGAATCAATAATTAAAATGAAAGAAACAAAAAAGAGTTTGTAAAATCAGAATACTTCAATCATAACATAGAATTGAGTTTACATTGTAATGACCCGTCTCGAATTTCGGGATTAGATTAGTGACTAATGGAGGATTAGTGAGAATAATCGGTGATTAGTTGAGCGAAATCGAACGGACGACTCAAAATTACCATTTTGCCCCTAATCTTGGGTAAAACGTTAACTTTTGGCCCAGGAGGTCCGACGTACGAGGAACGATGACCATGACGTAGATCAGGGTTGATACGAGTCCGTGGACAGGCGACACGTCGAAATCGGACGTTCGACGGAAAAGTAATGATTCAAGGCTGGTTCGGGGCATTATTGCACAAATCACGAGACATGTGGACTTTTGTCTGAAGTGGGACCAGATATTTGTATCAGACCCAATAAATGAGTGACAAGTGTCACCCATCTATTGCTCACCTAACACACAGACATGCATATCCATCCCCTTTTTCCTTGTTCTGCGTCTGTTCCATCGAACCACTCGATGAACCCCAAAAACCATTGCCCTTCCCTTTTGATTTTGTGTGAGGCCAGGAGAGGAGTTTAGGATGATTGATGGACTGAGAGGGATGGTGGCAGGCTGCAGGACCACCGTAGGTGGCGGAGGGAGTTCACGGCCAAGGTAACCCCTGACCCTTTTTATAATTCAAATTTTGGACTTTGGGATTTGGACGTTTTGAATTGGTTCTAATGATTAGGTGATATTGTACGAAGTTTTGTGAGTCATGTGGGATCAGGAATGGTGGCTGAGGATGGCTGAGCAGCCCAGATGTTGGCCGTGAGCAGTTTTCGGTGGGTAGCCACCGAATTCGATTTCTGGCATAGTAATCCTAAACTAATTCCCTAAACCTATTTCTAATGATCCTAGGAGCTTATTGGAACCCTTAGGATTGAGTTTTGGCCCTTGGTTAATCCTAGAACATGGATAGGAAATTTTGGGTTTAAATGGATTATTGAACGCCTAGGTTTTAAGATTGTTTTCTTTGATTTGATCACATAGAACAAACCCTAGGATAGATTGGGAAGGATTGGTGGAAAGAAAGAAGAAAAAGGATGAAAAAAATTGGGAAGGAATGGCCCTGGATCGGTCACACTGGTCCAGTCTGACCGGCTGCAGGATTGGACCGAATAGGCCGGTCTGCGCGAGGACAGGGATGAAGTTCCAGGCACGTGGAGTCCATGCGCAGCCCCTTTGGGCGGCGCGTGAAGGCATGTGGGTCTTCCTTTGGGGATGTGTTGAACATGTAATTTCATCTATTCGATGTAACGAACATTTTGGGACTAGTTTCGTGTCGATTGGACATCGTTTCTATATAGTTCGGGGTGTCCGAAGGTTTATGATCGAGTTTAAAAATAGTTAAAAATTCGAGAAAATTACAGGAATTCAATGAGAGGTTAATAAGGTAGTTAGTAACCCTCTAGTGTAATTTGGACAGGTTTGGGAGTCCCGGTGACGGTAATTAGCCCGGGAAGGCGTATTGGCATGCATATCGAGGTGACAACTCGGACGGTCTGTTG
This sequence comes from Prinsepia uniflora, assembly GCA_032719365.1. Taxonomy (NCBI): domain Eukaryota; kingdom Viridiplantae; phylum Streptophyta; class Magnoliopsida; order Rosales; family Rosaceae; genus Prinsepia; species Prinsepia uniflora. The sequence goes on from CM064872.1 coordinate 37,913,878, forward strand.
GTGGACCTTGTTTTCTAAATTGATGCATGCATAAATGTTTTATACGAGTTTAAATACATGTTTTGAGATGCCTTGAGTGCATTTGGTTATGATAGTTAGTATTTACATATTTGCACATATTTCGAGGTTTTTGGTTTATACGGTGCTTATACGTGCTTGTCGTTTCGGTGATGGCTTAATGAAATGGATTTGGATTTGAAAAGGTAAACTCGAGCATGAGACCCATTTGTTTTGGAAACCCTCGGACTCGAAGTCCATTTTAGTTACATTATCGGGCCAGGGGCCCAATTGGTTCGTGGATTGATTTTGGATTTGGAAATATGGAATCGGGCATGAGACCCATTTGATTTACAAACTCTCAGACTTGGGGTCCATTTGATTTAATAAGGCATCGGGCCGGAGGCCCAGTTGGTTTACGACATAGGGCTTGAGGCCCAGTTGGTTTACAAAATCGGGCTTGAGGCCCAGTTGGTTTACGACATTGGGCTTGAGGCCCGATTGGTTTACCAAATCGCACTTGAGGCCCAGTTGGTTTATGAAATTGCGCTTGAGGCCCAGTTGGTTTACATGATCGGGCTTGAGGCCCAATTGGTGATAATATCGGGCATGAGTCCCATTTATGGTTTATAAAAGTGATTTCAGGTTCGGAGACCCCCTAAATGGAATTCTGGCTGCATGAAGGTTTATGGGGCACTAATTGAGTGAAGTCACCCCCGTGGAGTACCTTACTCTCAGGAAGGAATATATGGATTATAACCCCTAGGGAGGGTCAATGATCTGCGAACATTGACCTGAGTGGACCCTGGGGAGACTTGGGATTTGAGACCTCGGGTAATACGCTCGTAGCTTTGGAAACCGTGACAAGATTAGTTATATGATATTTGGTAAAGATGATTTCTTGGATTTGTGAAATTGTGTTTTGTGAAATTGTGTTTTGTGAATAGTAAATGGATTTGGCCAATGACCCACATACTCGGATTTACGGTTTTGGGCTGAGTTCCCACATATGGTTGAAATGAATTATGGATTTGTGTAAATAGTTTTGGGCAAGGGCCCGTACGACTTGAACTTACGGAACTTGGGGCCGAGACCCTAATAATGGTTATTTGAATAAGAGGTTTGATAAATGGTTTTCGAATGCATGCATGCTTTTTAGTGAAGGGCATACATATCTTTATTAAATATGTTTTTTTGAACTTATTGATTTTCGTCCACTCACAGCTTTTGGTGTTTTCATGCCCTATAGGTCGATCACGAATGTGGACTGTAGCAGCGACCGAGACATCACACTCCACCGGATCCTGGCGCGCTCTAGAAGTTGGTCGGGCTGATGGTTTTGAATAATCCCTTATCTGACACTTCGTACTAGACGAGAGCATGGCACATCATGTGTTAATCCCGGGGGGATTAGGATGGGTCGTGTTAAGTGGTATCAGAGCAGGGTTTCTCTTGAGCTACGTGCATGTCGAGGATGTGATGTCTCTATGGCCTGTAGTTCGTTATCAACCTGGTCGTTGGGTATTAGTACGAGAGTTAGTAGGAATGAATCGTGGATAGTTAGTTCGACATTTGATGCCTGAGTATACCATAGTTTTGTCCTTGTTTGTTAGTGTGGGACCGTACTGAGGGATTAACGTAACAATACTTTAGGGTTTTGACCATGGGATGGTTATGTCGGGATCGTCGATCATAATGTTGTAGGGTTGGATATGAAGATAGTATGGAGTTGTGACCATTAGATGGTTAGGTCATTCTGAGTTGTGAATTGTGTTGCGAGGAGTAGCTAGAAAGGTGAACCCTAGTGGTGATTGATGGGTTAGAAAATATGAGTACAACGAAGTTAGTTGATGACCTTGGTGGGAAACCCTAGTGTATGATGTTGGTTCGAAAATGTGAGTTGAGTTGAGAGTAGTTAGAGAATGGTTGGACAGGTTACCGAGGTGTGGAACTTGTCGATGGAATCTCGAAGTGGGGATACGAAGTAGTTAGTATAGGCGGTTGATTCCGTAGGATGCGGAGTCTCGATAACGATGTCTAGTGGTTGGGTCTGCACGAGTTGTATGACAGGACCCACCCCGATTATCACCTCGATAACCGAGGCGAACCCTGCTCCCGTCTGACAAACACACTTAAAACACCAAAATAACCTTATATACAACAAAACCCACATTGTCAGATAAGGGAGAAAAGTCATACAATTTACAGAGCATAGTAACAGTACGAAAATAAATACAAGCCCTATTGTAAGCTAAGCGCGCAACGGATATTACAGAGCATAGTAACAGTACGAAAATAAATACAAGCCCTATTGTAAGCTAAGCGCGCAACGGATGACTTTATGCCTTGGACTCTGCCTCGACGGTAGCCCCAACGCTCGCACCACGACCTGGAGGGTGTTAAAAACATTAAAAGCGTGAGTGAACTAAAAATTAATAAGAGTTATAAAACCGTTTAAAAAATAAAACCGGATTCACCCTCCGTTTGAAAGCATGCATGCATAACCAAGTAATCTTAAAACCACCAAATAAATGATATGAAAATAAACGTGGAAATCATCAAAAATCAAAACCAAGTTCAGGCACTCGGACCTAAATCAATAAAAACCAAGTTATTCGGGTCACAGTCCAAAACATTTGAAAAACCAGTGAAAAACATCGATCATACAAGTTTACTGCATCTCAAGTGCGCCCGACTCTTTAAACTCAAAACACAATGCACAATTAACCAGGCCTTCGCGGGATATCAACGAGTCTTTAAACTCAAAACGCAATCACAGGCCTCGGGGGGTATCACAATCACCGAGTCTTTAAACTCAAAACATAATCAATCTAGGGCCCCCCTCCCCCCCCCCCCCCCGGTCAATCAATCCGAGTCTTTAGACTCAAAACCAGATCCAGTGGGTTTTCCGAGTCTTTAAACTCAAAACTATTTTTCCAAGCATAAGAAAATTCATCAAAATCTGAAAACCAAAGCCAAACCGGAAATCTTCGAAAACCGAAATCACGTTTGATTAAAAGGGGACTTCCTCCCGAATTTCACTTCCAACCTCAAATCAAATCTGCAAATCTTTAATAAAACAGAATGCGTTTATACATAATCATTCATCTGAAACCATACTCAAAAGCATCACAGAAATCATATTCTCGTAGTACGTGCAAATCCGATAAACTTATCTTGAAAAACGTCCAATCGAGTAAAGAAAGAATATAGAAATCATAATTCATGAAATCTTATATCGAAAGCATAAAAGCATAATCGAAACATAACTAAATTAGTAAAAATAGTTATGCATGCTCGATTAGAAAACAAACTGTCCACTCACAGTTCCGAACACATCACTCGCGTCCTTTACGCTCCTCGGTTGTCTCAGGAATTTCCCGACCTGCCAAAGTCACCAATCCGGGTCACAAACAATTCATTTAAGCTTGCCCTAATTTCCCCAATTATCCAGATTTTTAAACGTAATTTAAACGAACCCCTAAACATTCGAACACTTAAAACTATCCCGATGTGGTGTCCGATCGACACGAAACTTGACCTAAAATGTTCGTTACATCGATTAGAGTGAAAACCATGTTGGACACTTCCCCAGAACATGCTCCATGCGCCCTCACGCGCCGTCCAAATGTGCTGCGCGTGGGAGCCACGCGCCTTACTGTTCATGGTCTCCTACCTTCAGCCAACCCGGTTCAGACCGATCCGGTCGAACAGAGCCGGCGAGGCCGGTTTTCACTCATTTCTAGTACGTTTTCAACCCTTCCTATCCTATTAGTTTCATCCTTCAATTTGGGATTGATTTACTTAACAAAATCATGGAATAAAGTCCTAAATCGTACCTGTCAAACTTCGAACTTAAACCTAGAAAAATCAGTTTCGGATTCCGGTCACCCGTCATCCTTCCGGTCACGGGTTCGAGTCCCTAAGCTAGATAGAAGCTTCCTTCAGCTGTTAGTGTCAACAAAAACACCCAACCAAGCCTAAAATCTCACGACTTTGATTTTGAACAAAATAGGAAAAACAGGGGACCAGAGCCTTACCCGGTCCTCTGCTCACCGCCGTGAGCTTCGCCATGTCCCTGAGTGTCCCCTAGTCACTTCTCCGTCCTCTGAACACCACCACAAACCACGGTTTGATCGATTAAGGCTGCACCACAACCACGACTCCCTCTCTGTTTTTCGGGTTCTACTCACCTCACACACACACAACCTCAATCCAGATTATCCCAAAACACTCACTAAACTCTCAACTTCTCTTTGATCAATCACACTCGATCACCAAGAATTCACACACCCTAAGAACTAATCGATGGCCTCACTGTCTCACGGTCACTCTGTTCTCTCATTTGAATGACAACAAATACAAACAATTTAAATTAAAACCATGAAAGTGTCTAGAAGCCACTAGACAGTGGCCAGGTGTCCAACACCCTGTGGTCCACACTCCAAAATATCCAATTAATTCCATACATGTGGCCTTATCTGATTGCAAAAAGTCCAAGGTGTAAAAAGACTGAAATATCCCTAAATGTTCAAATTACGATTTTACCCTTCACTTCCTAGACCCATAACTTAACCGACCGATGTCCGATGATGGCATGCCGCCTGTCGTTGTACTCAGGACGTTGAGATCTACCTAACGGTCCTCGGTTTACGTGAAGAAAACTTTTCGTGCAAAAATTCAACAAATCCCCCCTTTTAAACCAAATTACGAAAAATACCCTTAACCTTCCGAACATCATAACGTCCTCCTCGGATGTCAGAATCGGGCGTGCCACCTGTCTACGGACTCGTGACGTCCCGAACTACGTCAAGATCATCGATCAATGTCCAATTGACCGTCAGAACTAAAAGTCAACATTTTACTCATTCCATGGGCAAAATCGTCATTCTGCGCCATCCGTCCAAAAGTGTACAACTAATCACCGATTCTCTTCGTTAATCTGTCATTAAACTCTAATCTAATCCCAACTCCTGGGACGGGCGTTACATTGTGGTAGGCCCTACTATCGAGAGTGGATGCGTTGTGGTTATTGGGAATTGGGTGACGTTCATGGATTGTTTCCTTTTTCTTGTATGAGTTGTCGGGGTGACTGTACCCAGAGTTGTTAAGTACGAGGGAGGCAGAATTTCTCCAACTTGGGCAGAGGTACGGGGTCGTTGCTCTGTATGAGCAAAGATCTAAGGTTTTCTGATTTGTACACTGTGTGCTGATGCTGATACTGGTGTTGGTGCTGGTGATTGTGATGATGATGAGCCACGAGTCGGGATGTGACTCCGTCATGATGGGTTCGGTACCTGGGATCTAGTAGTGGATCTCAGATAATGATGGACTGGATGGGATCCAACAGTAGTTAAGACATGTGAATCAAGTATTAATGGACCACATCCTTTTGGATGAACATAAACGGTATAAGCCGATAGGCGAACTTGGTAGTGAGTTAGACTGGTTACGGACACGTAGTTGATGTCCAAGTGGGTTGGTTCCAACCTTTGTGGAACTTCGGAATCAAAAAAGATTGTGATTGAGGCGACGAATGGAGTGCTTGTTTCAGTGGTGATGAGTATTATGAAGTTATTTAGGGAGACTTCTCATGTTCTGCCATGGCAGATGATGGTTGTTTTCATGAGTACGTTGATCGTGTATTGGTGGGTGGACCCGCGATTTGTTTTGGGTCATTAGGAGGTGTTGGGTATTTCGAATTTAGGTGAATGAAATTCCTCATTTTCTGCTTGGTGGCAGACGATGTTGGGTTACATGGCATGGTGAGGGCAGTGAGTTTGTGCTTGCACTCACAAGGGATGAATTTTGATGTCATCATCTTGGATCATCTTTGATATTTCCCAGGTGGATTGACAATGATCGATATGAGGTAATTGGAGAGAACCCACAGTCTAGATGTGTTTCGTCTTTGACTGAGTGGTTAGATGTGAAACGGTTAAGGAACGTTATGGCTTGGGGGTTGAGCCTGTAACGGTTGAAAGGTGAGAACCAGGTAGTAATGATTGACATCCTTTCAGATGTGCATAAACGGTATATGCAGATAGGTGAATTTAGTGGGTGAGAGCTGAATTAAGGATTTGAGAGTCCATTTCGGATTGGTTTTGGTTGACTACGTTTGACCATACCTCCCGAGTTGCACATAAGCTTGTTTGAGGAGGAATCTGATTGTGAGAAATGGAATGGGTCACGACAGTAGTTATCAATAGTTATTATTGGTTGGAAAATATAGGCATTCTTCCAACATGATTTGGACATCGGAATCAAGAGAAGTTATGATGTAGATGCTGCGAATTTGTGAGTTAGTCAGTGAGAATTGTGATCGAGACAAGGGGATGAGTGCATGCTTTTGTAAGCGATGATTAGTGTCGCTGAAGGACGTAGGATGAACTTTGACGTCATCATCTTCGACTTTCCTCATGTGGGTCGACGAGGAAGGATACGACCGATAACGGGTCCAGGAAGGTGTAAGAATGGAACACCTAGTATATGAGTCACATCTGAATGACTTGAGGTGCAGATGGCATTTAGAGTCACTGGATGTGACGAGTGAGTGTCCAAGTTAGTTGGACCCACAGTGGATCCACGATGGATTGAGTTGGATGTGGATCGTGGATTGAGGTGAGTTAGGTAGAGTAGTGTGGCGATGATCTTGATGATCGAGATGACTGAGGTTGGATATGGGAATGATTAATGGGGTCGATAGATGCCGCAGGTTGGTGTATGGCCTGCGAGATGGGATTCGTGCCATTATGATGGGAGGATCTATAGTATGTTGTCTGATCGGATTTTGAGCTGGATGTCAGCTTGGATTTGATAGCTATAGTAGGAGTACGTACTTTCAGCCTGACGGTTGTAGGTCGGAACGTGTAAGAGTGATAGATTGATAAGGATATGACGTCACCTTAATATCACTGACTTGTCAAAGTGAGTGACAGGCGAGACACTGATGTTGTGTCTCGAGTGAGACTTACGAGTCGAAGTGTGGTTATATTGGACGCCTACGATTACACGAGAGTGCCCGAGTAGTGGGACATGATTGGATTTCCACATTTTGGTTATGGAATTGGGTCAGTTCGAATTTCCAGGTTGAAATTATATAAGGGGGGAAGGTTGTAACGAAACGTCCCGAATTTTGGGATTAGATTAGTGACTAACGGAGGATTAGTGAGATTAATAAGTAATTAGTTGAGCGAAATCAGACGGATGACATAAAATGACCGTTTTACCCCAAGTCTTGGGTCAAAAGTTAACTTTTGACCCGGGAGGTTCGACGTACGAGGACCAATGACCGTGACGTAGATCGGGTCGATACGAGTCCATAGACAAGCGGCACGTCAAAAATCGGACGATCGACGGAAAAGTTATGATTCGCGGAGGGTTTCGGGCACTTATGCACGAATCACGAGACAGGTGGACTTTTTTCTGAAGTGGGACCTATATATTTGTATAAGGCCTAATGGATGAGTGACAAGTGTCACCCATCCATTGCTCACCTAACACACAGACATGCATATCCATCCTCTTTTTCCTTGTTCTTCATCTGTTCCATCCAACCACTCGATGAACCCCAAAAACCATTGCCCTTCCCTTTTGATTTTGTTTTAGGCCAGGAGAGGAGTTGAGGATGATGGATTGACTGAGAGAGATGGTGGCAGGCCGCAGGACCACCGCAGGCAGCGGAGGGAGTTCACGACCAAGGTAACCCGTGATCCTTTTTATAATTCAAATTTTGGACTTTGGAATTTGGACGTTTTGAATTGGTTATAATGATTGGGTGTTGTTGTGGTGGGTTGTGTGAGTCATGTGGGATCAGGAATGGTGGTTGAGGATGGCTAAGCAGCCCAGATGTTGACCGTGAGCAGTTTTCGGTGGTTAGCCACTGAATTCGATTTCTGGCATGGTAAGCCTAAACTAATTCCTATTTCTAATGATCCTAGGTGTTTAATGGAACCCCTAGGATTGAGTTTTGGACCTTGGTTATGCCCAAAACATGGATAGGAAATTTTGCGTTTAAATGGATAATTGAACCCCTAGTTTTTAGGATTGTTTTCTTCGATTTGATCACATAGAACAAACCCTAGGATAGATTGGGAAGGATTAGTGGAATGAAGGAAGAAAAAGGATGAAAAATGGGAAGGAATGGCCCTGGACCAGTCACGCCGGTCCAGTCGGACCAGATTGCAGGATTGGACCGAACATGTCGGTCTACGCGAGGACATGGATGAAGTGCTAGGCGCATAGAGCCCACGTGCAGCCCCTTTGGGCAGCGCGTGAGGGCGCATGGCATATACTTTGGGGAAGTGTTCAACATGTAATTTTATCTATTCAATGTAAAGAACATTTTGGGACTAGTTTCGTGTCAATCGAACATCGTTTCAATATAGTTCTTGGTGTCCGAAGGTTTAGGATCGAGTTTAAAAATAGTTAAAAATTCGAGAAAATTACGGGACTTCAATGAAAGGTTAATAAGGTACTTAGTAACCCTCTAGTGTGATTTAGATAGGTTTGGGAGTCCCGGTGATGGTGATTAGCCCGGGAAAGAATATTTGCATGCATATCGAGGCGGCAGCTTGGACGATCTGTGAGTGGAGCTTGTTTTCTAAATTTGATAGGACCCGCCCCAAATCCCACGAGATTAACGTGGGACGTACCCGCTCCCGTCTGACACGAAGTGTTAGACCAGGGATATTTCCGTCCTTTACCCAACCAGGGCTATCAGAGTTCGCCAGGATCGGAAGAAGGAATGCGATGTCTCGTCTCTGCTACAGCCGCATCCGCGATCAACCTGAAGGGCATTCAAAATACAAAAGCTGTGAGTGGACAAAACAAATATTTTGTAAAAACATTTTCATAAAAGACCTTTATGCCCTTCACTAAAAACATATGCATGCCTTTGAAAACCATTTCTAGGGTTCATGCCCGGTTCCCATAAACCGTCATGAACCATCAAACCATTTGGGCCTTAGACCGAAATCAATTAAACAACACATGGGACCTCCGCCCAAACTAAAACACGTGGGAACTCGTCCCAAAACCATCTCATATGGGTCTCAGCCCCAAAATCAATACGCGAGGGTCTCAGCCCAACGCCATCTCAGTGAAAACTCGTACACATATACATATATACATATATAACCCATCCTAGGCACTTCCGGAGAAGATGCCAACTCGGGGCACACAGCCCCTAGGGATCACATCCCCGATATAGTCACGATGTCATCTCTATACTAGTGTGCACACTACTCAGGGTCTCACTCTGAGTCTTCTCCCAGGAATTCTCCATCTGGGAGGCTCAATCTCTAGATCTAGTCCGAGCTCTCTCTCTGGATCTAGCCCAATCATCTCTCCGGAATCTGGTCCGGGGCCACAACATAATAAGTAACCTCCACTCCTGGAATGAGATCCCTATGGGGATACCCACTTTGGTCTGTTTATCGTGACTCTCCAAGTCGATGCTGGAGGAGACCAATCAATCATCTCGTAAGGAGGGTATATACATACAAGTATACTAAAACCATAAAAATGGGACTCACGCCCTAGAACACAAAGCAAATGGGCCTCTAGCCTGATTTCACAATAATTGGGCATCGAGCCCGAACTCGTAAATAAACTGGGCATCGAGCCCGATATCTCAGGGTCAGTCACGGTCCCGATCCTAGCGATGCGTGCCACCATCAATCCAGGACCGCTCTCAATCCTGGCATGTCACCGTGAACATATCACTGCCGAGACGATCTCGAGACCATGGTGTACACGTCGCCGATCGATCCTCCAAATCGTCAGCACTCCGAAGTCGAGCCTCCAGTCGCTGCTCGACAAGAGGATGTGCATCGTGACCTCTCCGGAAGGAACGCATCCCAATCTGGAGGCGAGCGTCATGTCCTCCGTCGCCGTGCACACAGCACCCGTTGCGACCACGACTCAGACCCGAAGGTCATCAATAGGGCCTCATGCCTGAGTCAAAACCAAATCCAAATGGGTCTCATGCCCGATTTTACCTTTTCAAAACCATTTCATGAAAACCGACAGCGTAAGCACGTATAAAACCAGAAAACCTCGAAGTACGTGCCCATACGTAAACACACACCAAAATGCACTCAAGATATCCCAAAACACATATTAAAACATATATAAAACTTTTATGCATGCATCGATTTCAGAAATAAAGTCCACTCACAGACCGTCCGTGCTGCTGCCTCGATATGCGCGTCGTATGCCTTCCCGGTTCAACCGTCACTTTCGGGGTACCCAAACCTATCCAAATCACTTTAGAGGGTTACTAACTAGTTAATTAACCCCTCACTAAAGCCCCCTAATTTTTCGGGATTTTTAACTATTTTTAAACGGGCATCGAAACCTTCAGACAACCGGAACTATATCGAGACGATGTCCGATCCACTTGAAACCAGTCCCAAAATGTTCGTTACATCGAATAGATGATTTGAAATGTTAGAACCATCCTCAAATTCTCCCCCATGTGCCCGTACGGGCCACCTGAAGCGGTTGCGCGTGGGCCTCACTCGTCTATGTACAGTGTCACCCCTAACCTCCAACCGACCGGTCCGGCCCGGTTATTCCTGCAACTTGCACCAGCGTGACCGGTCCAGGCCCATAACCGATCCAATATTCACCGTTTCTTCCTCTAATCGATCCTAATCTTCATTATTTAATCATAGGATCCTAACCTAATCGATTAGAACCCCTAAAACACCCTATATCCGATCGGTTCGATTTTGGTTCTCACGGTTCAAATATCCAAAACTCACCCCATGGCTCCTCAACGTCCAAAACCTCTCAAAACCTTCCTAACAACGTCCTAACAACATATTTAGTTCAAACTAATCATCCAAACAAGCCCATAATCACTAGAAATCGAAAACAAATTAAAATGGGTAAAACCGATTACCTCGTGCGGGTTTCCTCCTCCGCCATCCACTGCGGCTCTGCCTGGCCAACCACCATGCCCCGCCGGTCCTATTCATCTCTCTGGCCTCTCACAAATGTTCAAGGGTCAAGGGTTTGGGTTTTGGATGAAAAACGGTGATCGGGTTGGTTTGGGAAAAATGGGAGAAAATGGATGAACGGGGAAGGGGTTTGATGCATGAATGAAAATGATGGGGAATGGATGAATGACATCTGTCATTCATCCATTGGTTTTGAGAAAAGGGTTGGGGCCCACTAAAGTCCAAATAAGCTTCAGTCTCGAAAAACGTGCAATAGTGCACTCGAACTTCCATGAACCGTAACTTTGCCGTCGAACGTCTGAATTCGACGTACCGCCTGTCTAGGAATTTGTATCGTCGTGATCTACGTAATGGTACTCGGCCCTAGGTCATCAGACCTCTTATGCCAAAAGTCAACGGTTAGCCCCTTTTTCCCCAAATTACCAAAACGCCCTTGAACTTCCGAACGTCACAACTTCTTCCTCGAATGTCGGAATGGAGCGTGCCACCTGTCTATGAACTCGCGATGTCCCGAACTACGTCATGGTCATCGGTCAAAGTCTATTTGACCGTCCGATCGAAAATTCAACGTTTTACCCATTCCAAGGGCAAAATCGTCATTTTGCACTGAACGTCCGATAATCCTCATCTAATCCCCGATTAGCCTTGCTAATCCGTCATTAATCCTCAATTAATCCTGTTAATTCGGGACGGGTCGTTACAAACTTCCCCCCTTAAAGAATTTCATCATCGCAATTCAAATTGAACCGATTTCCACGATCAACTGTGGAAATTCAATCATGTTTCCGCACACGGCCACCCTCGTGTGCAAGTACACGTCCGTCACTATGTCGTACCCGTCGGTACACACTATCACTGAAGCTCCCAAGCTCCATCTCAACTCTCACGAAGCCACTCTGACAGGTTAGTTATACTAAGTTGATTTCAGATCCTTATAGTATAACTCCCTGACACGTTCTAACCTACCAATTACCATCAAGTGAACTTTTCAGTTTGATGGTTCTTCTCATCTGACAATCGGAACTGATGTCCTAATCAGCACCCCATCCGATAACTAACCTCACTGCTCAAACGAAGCGATACTCAACCTCCGTCGCTGTCACTAAGTCCACGAGTATGCTCGGTTCCACTGTGCTCCCGCTGCACACTCTGATCTCAACTCGCTCTCGAGTCCCAACCATCGTACTACTCAACCTGTCAACTCACAATCGACGCCTCACCCATCCGGGTGTACACGGAATCCAATCGAATACTTGTCTCAGCGGAAAACACAAACAGGCACTAGGTTTCCACTAGCCCACAAGGCTCTGAGCTCTCGGCTCTAAGCACACAGCATTCGACGTCCGGTCACTATACCAATATGTCGGAACACATCCGATCATAGTACTCATCGGTCACATCCTCAATCGTACGTCACGAACTAGCCTCAATCCAACACAATTTATATTCTCAAGTCCATCTCGAGGCATCAGCTATTCATCTTTTCCTGATTGATACCTACGTATCATTCTCATCTCACTTTTAGTCCCACTTTCAACTCTATCATCTCACCAACTATGCTAAGGGATCCTTAGAAGTTCTCTTATATTCCTAGCTTAGCATAATCAGCAAAGCAATTCACTTCAATGACGACCAGACCTCGGTCTAAACGCCTCACGGTTGTCACAATCGTTTTCGTCATCTCGACCATCCTCACGTTACTCAATCTGTCTCGTCTTGGGTACTCGCCTATCACATCACTAGACGTGACACCACGAATCATCTGATCTCCAAGTCAATCCAATTGGTATCACTGTCATCTCCTTCCTCATCAATCCCCATGAGGAAAGTTGAAGATGATGACATCAAAGTCATCCCATGTCAGATATGAATGAGAATGCATGTTGCACACATCAACGTCATGCAACACCAAACACTCCCTTCTCCTCAACTCCAACAAATTTGTCCCACAACCTGCATGTTTGGCTCATAAATGACCTAAAGATTCAACCTTTAATCCAGCTTATCACTTGAAAACGAAAAATCCAATAAACCCAAGGACCATTAAACGTCTTGGTTCATCCAAGTCATCCTCCAGCAACCAACACGATCTGCTAAAGAGCAGAAAATGAAAAGTCTCCTTCACTGGTCTCTAAGTCGAGAGTAGTTGCAACCATGTTGGAAGCATAACTAACTTTTCCAGCAGTTCTATTCCTGAGCTAGAAGTCCTTCCCGACTCGACTAAGAGGATTCTCTGATAATTACTGTAATGGTTAATCCTTCCCTTCAGGATTAAACACTTCCAGTGACTCCTTCCGGCTTCTCCCTATGCCGTTCACGTCGATAACCTAATTCGCACGTCCCAATCCTTATGGGATCCAAATCCAGCACCTAACACTCGTACCGCCCATTCACAACGATCTAAGGTACTTGTCACCAATACAGGTATAGCGTAAATCCCGCACCGAGCCACTCGGAAACCTCTCTGTCGCGCTTAGTGCCCAACGAACTCGCACGACTACCAACTCGATCACAATAACTAACTCGGACATCATCCGCATGTCCGCAAACAATCCAATTCACCTATTCGCTTATGCCCGTTTATGCACATCCAAAAGGATGGCAATTCATCCTAATCCGATGTGCCACCAGACTACCTGGTCACAACAGGCTATTTATGCACATCCAAAAAGATGTTGATTCATCCTAAGCTGATGTGCCACCCAACTACGAGTCACAACAGGAGCCCTTACGTGGTCCAATCCTTCCAACCAATGACAATTGTTGATAACTATTGTAGTGACCCATTCTATTTCTCACTATCAAATTCTCCTCGAACTAGTGTACACGATACTCAGGAGTATGGTCAACCGTAGCCAACCAACCATCACCATTGCCAAGACAAATCTATATTATCCGACGAATCCTTCTCGTCGCGTAATGGTAGAACCTTACCATGAGCACATCACGATTGAGCTATCCTCACCTCGTGGCTCGTCGTCTTTTCTTGTTAAAGTCCTCGCATCACTGCCAACGGAGTGCAACTCAAACCAATATGATGACTATGCTCAGTTTGAGTAGGGTCTTTCATACTCGATACGACTCGACTTCGTCCATCGGTAGCGGCTTCTGTCACAACCTCGTGCAGCTAGATCTCAGAAGCACTATGCTATCAAGACTCGAAACTACGCGGTTAACTCACCGCCGGTACTAACTGCCCACACACAACATCTACCGATCGGTCCACCTCGGACTCCGATCGATAAGTACCACTTTCCTGGTCACTCATCCAACCAATCACCGACTAGGGTTACCATAACCCGGCTGCTCACCTGCAGCACGTCCATCTCGAGTGATCCCGATACTAGCATCCCAACAACCAGTAACCCCAACCTGAGGACCTCGTTCTCTCGTAACTCTACGACTCTCAGCCTCTGGCCTTCACAAGAGCTTGGCCCAATTCCGTGCCTAACACCGCACAACGGCTAGACGTCGTAATCGTATCCTATAGGATCAACGTCCTACTCCAACCAGCCTCAACTATAGTCCTCGCGAGTCTGACTACTCTGAGCAGCACAATCTCATTCCTTGTGGTTCTATCGTGGACAATCCCAACGTCCGACCTCTATGGATTTCACTACGCTCGGTTCCACGTTCATCACGACGCCTCGGCAGTCCTGACTCTCAGGTAGTCCTAGTGCGTCTATTGATCCACTGGAATAGGACCCAATAACTACGCGGCTTTAAGCCGTCGGATTCACATGGGTAACGATCCTACTTGAGATTCTGACCTCTCGGAAAACACGGCTTCTTCTGCCAAACTCACCTCACAGGATCGCATCGCGTCACAAATGTACACGGACTAATATCTATTCGACCGAAACCTCGTACTAGTACCCTAACTATAAGGTTGATGATGGGCTGTTACAAATGGAGAGACATCACATCCTCGATCTGTGCGTACACTCTACTCTGATACCAACTTGACAGGACCCGCCCCAAATCCCTCGGGATTAGCGTGGGACGTACCTGCTCCCGCCTGACACGAAGTGTCAGACCAGGGATATTTTCGTCCTTTACCCAACTAGGGCTATCAGAGTGCGCCAGGATCCGAAGGAGGAATGCGATGTCTCGTCTCTGCTACAGCCGCATCCGAGATCAACCTGAAGGGCATTCAAAATACAAAAGCTGTGAGTGGACAAAACAAATGTTTTATAAAAACATCTTCATAAAAGACCTTTATGCCCTTCACTAAAAACATATGCATGCCTTCGAAAACCATTTCTAGGGTTCATGCCCGGTTCCCATAAACCGTCATGAACCACCAAACCATTTGGGCCTTTGTCCGAAATCAATTAAACAACACATGGGACCTCCGCCCAAACCAAAACACGTGGGAACTTGTCCCAAAACCATCTCATATGGGTCTCAGCCCCAAAATCAATATGCGAGGGTCTCAGCCCAATGCCATCTCAGTGAAAACTCGTACACATATACATATATACATATATAACCCATCCTAGGCACTTCCGGAGAAGATGCCAACTCGGGGCACACAGCCCATAGGGATCACATCCCCCGATATAGTCAAAATGTCATCTCTATACTAGTGTGCACACTACTCGGGGTCTCACTCTGAGTCTTCTCCGAGGAATTCTCCATCTGGGGGGCTCAATCTCTAGATCTAGTCCGAGCTCTCTCTCTGGATCTAGCCCAATCATCTCTGCGGAATCTGGTACGGGCCCACAACATAATAAGTAACCTCCACTCCTGGAACGGGATCCCTATGGGGATACCCACTCTGGTCTATGGATCGTGACTCTCCAGGTCGACGTTGGAGGAGACCAATCAATCATCTCGTAAGGAGGGTATATACATACCAATATACTAAAACCATAAAAACGGGACTCACGCCCGAGAACACAAAGCAAATGAGCCTCTAGCCCGATTTCATAATAATTGGGCATCGAGCGCGAACTCGTAAATCAACTGGGCATCGAGCCCGATATCTCAGGGCCAGTCATGATCCCGATCTTAGCGATGCATGCCACCATCAATCCAGGACCGCTCTCAATCCTGGCATGTCTCCGTGAATATATCACTGCCGCGACCATCTCGAGACCATGGTGTACATGTCACCGATCGATCCTTTAAATCGTCAGCACTCCGAAGTCGAGCCTCCAGTGGCTGCTCGACAACAAGACGTGCATCGTGACCTCTCCGGTAGGAACGCATCCCAATCCGAAGGCGAGCGTCACGTCGTCCGTCGCCGTGCACACAACACTCGTCGCAACCACGACTCAGACCCGTAGGTCTTCAATAGGGTCGCATGCCTGAGTCAAAACCAAATCCAAATGGGTCTCATGCCCGATTTTACCTTTTCAAAACCATTTCATGAAAACCGACAGCGTAAGCACGTATAAAACCAGAAAACCTCGAAGTACATGCCCATACGTAAACACACACCAAAATGCACTCAAGGCATCCCAAAACACATATTAAAACATATATAAAACATTTATGCATGCATCGATTTCAGAAATAAAGTCCACTCACAGATCGTCCGCGCTGCTGCCTCGAGGGTACCCAAACCTGTCCAAATCACTTTAGAGGGTTACTAACTAGTTAATTAACCCCTCACTAAAACCAATAATTTTTCAAGATTTTTAACTATTTTTAAACGCGCACCAAAACCTTCGGACAACCCGAACTATATCGAGACGATGTCCAATCCACTCGAAACTTGTCCCAAAATGTTTGTTACATCGAATAGATGATTTGACATGTTGGAACCATCCTCAAACTCTCCCCCATGCGCCTGCACGCGCTGCCTGAAGTGGCTGCGCGTGGGCCTCATGCGCCTAGCTACAGTGTCACCCCTACCTCCAGCCGACCGGTCCGGCCCGATTTTTCCTGCAACTTGGACCGGCGTGACCGGTCCAGGTCCATAACCGGTCCAATCTTCACCGTTTCTTCCTCTAATCGATCCTAATCTTCGTTATTTAATTCAAGGATCCTAACCTAATCGATTAGAACACCTAAAACACCCTAAATCCGACCGGTTCTATTTTGGTTCTCACGGTTCAAATATCCAAAACTCACCCCAGGGCTCCTCAACGTCCAAAACCTCTCAAAACCTTCCTAATAACGTCCTACCAACCTATTTAGTTCAAACCAATCATCCAAACAAGCCCATAATCACTAGAAATCGAAAATGAATTAAAATGGGTAAAACCGATTACCTCGTGCGGGTTTCCTCCTTCGCCGCCCACGGCGGCTCTGCCTGGCCAGCCACCACGCCCAACCAGTCCTCATCATCTCTCTGGCCTCTCACAAATGTTCAAGGGTCAAGGGTTTGGGTTTTGGATGAAAAATGGTGATCGGGTTGGTTTGGGAAAAATGGGAGAAAATGGATGAACGGGGAAGGGGTTTGATGCATGAATGAAAATGATGGGGAATGGATGAATGACATCTGTCATTCATCCATTGGGTCTGAGAAAAGGGATGGGGCCCACTAAAGTCCAAATAAGCTTCCGTCTCGAAAAACTTGCAATAGTGCACTCGAAATTCCATGAACCGTAACTTCGCCGTCGAACGTCTGAATTCGACGTGCCGCCTATCTACGGATTCGTATTGTCGTGATCTACGTAACGGTACTCGACCCTCAGTCATCAGACCTCTTAGGCCAAAAGTCAACCGTTGGCCCCTTTTTGCCCAAATTACCAAAACACCCTTGAACTTCCAAACGTCACAACTTCTTCCTCGAATGTCGGAATTGAGCGTGCCACCTATCTATGAACTCGTGACGTCTCGAACTACGTCACGGTCATCGTTCAAAGTCCATTTGACCGTCCGAATGAAAAGTCAACATTTTGCCCATTCTAAGGGCAAAATTGTCATTTTGCACTGAATGTCCGATAATCCTCGTCCAATCCTCAATTAGCCATGCTAATCCATCATTAATCCTTAATTAATCCTGTTAATTCGGGACGGGTCGTTACAAAATTGATGCATGCATAAATGTTTTATATGAGTTTTAATGCACGTATTTCGAGGTTTTCAATTTATACGGTGCTTATACGTGATTGTGGTTCTGGTGATGGCTTAATGAAATGGATTTGGATTTGAAAAGGTAAACTCGAGCATGAGACCCATTTTTTTTGGAAACCCTCGGACTCGTAGTCCATTTTAGTTACATTATCGAGCCAGGGGCCCAATTAGTTCGTGGATTGATTTCGGATTTGGAAATATGGAATCGTGCATGAGACCCATTAGATTTACGAACTCTCGAACTTGGGGTCCATTTGATTTAATAAGGCATCGGGCCGGATGCCCAGTTGCTTTACGAAATCGGGCTTGAGGCCCAGTTGGTTTACGAAATAGGGCTTGAGGACCAGTTGGTTTACATGAACGGGCATGAGGCCCAATTGGTGATGATATCGGGCATGAGTCCTATTTATGGTTTATAAAGGTGATTTCAGGTTCAGAGACCCGAAATGGAATTCTGGTTGCATGACGGTTTATGGGACCCGACAGGTATCCTTTGAAAGGTTTGAATGGTTTTGAGAATGATTTCGAAATGGATTTTCATGTACCATCCTTGTATTTATTGATTGTCTCCTCCGGGGAGGGTTGTTGGCCTGGGTGGACCCGGGAGTAGTCACGGAGCACTAACTGACTGGAGTCACCCCGTGGGGTACCTTACTCTCAAGAAGGCATATATGGATTATAACTCCCAGGGAGGGTTAATGATATGTGGACATTGACCTGGGTGGACCCTGGGAGACTTGGAATTTTAGACCCCGGGTAGCACTTGCGTAGCTTTGGAAACCGTGACAAGATTGGTTATATGATATTTGGTAAACATGATTTCTTGGATTTGTGAAATTGTGTTTTGTGAATAGTAAACGAATTTGGACAATGACCCACATACTCTAATTTACGGTTTTGGGCTGAGTTCCTACATATGGTTGAAATGAATTATGAATTTGTGTAAATAGTTTTAGGAGGGGACCGTATGACTTGAACTTACAGAATTTGGGGCTGAGAGCCTAATAATGGTTATTTGAATAAATGGTTTTCGAATGCATGCATGCTTTTTAGTGAAAGGCATAAATATCTTTATGAAATGTGTTTTTATAAACTTATTGATTTTCGTCCACTCATAGCTTTTGGTGTTTTAATGCCATTCAGATTGATCACGGATGCGAACTGCAGCAGAGACCGAGACATCACACTCCTCTACCGGATCCTGGCGCGCTCTAGAAGTCGGTCGGGTTGAAGGTTTTGAATTATCCCTTGTCTGACACTTCATGTCAGACGGGAGCATGGCACATCCCGTGTTAATCTCAGGGGGATTGGGATGGGTCGTGTCATACATGGTTACATCAAAAACCCTAGATGAGAAATTAGCTACACATGTATCTAATCAACATAAAAGCATTAATTAAAGATATGGATGCAACAAACTCTAAGTACAAGGCATTCTTCTTCTCCATAACTGAAAAGGGCTTCTTCTTCACACAACAAAGATGATGGATGACGAATTTGATGAATGAATTTTGGGGCTTTTATGTTGAAAGATTGAGGTACATGGAAAAGAGATGGAAAATGATGGAAGAGATGAGATGGTTATGGAAGGGAAATAGAAAGATGAGTTTTATTTTTAAGGTTTTCTCAATGAAAGAGAAGGAGAATGAAACAGAAGTGTAGAACTTATTTCTTTGTTATCTGGAGGCTAGCGTTTATTTTGAGAGTGAAAAGGGATTATATAGGTAAGAAATCATGAGGGCAAATACGGAAAGAAAGGGAATATGACACTATTCATGTGAACAGTGTCAACGTGAATAGTGACAGTTTCTTGTTTTCCAAATTATTTTTCCTTGCTCCCTAAGTAAGCTCAGTCAACTCTGAATTTCTTCCTTTTTACGCTGAAATCTTTGTAATTTGATATAATGTCCAATCCTGCACCACTCCCACAAAAATTATCATTTTCCCCAATGTGATGAAAGATATTTGTACTATATCAAAGATAATAATGCATGGGAAAATGCATAAAATATGACCTAACATCGTTGTGGACCTGTATCTGCTCGGCCTGCATATGTTTAGCTAGGCGGTGGCCGGCGAGTAGAGCCTCATACTAGGCCTCGTTGTTGGAAGCTTTAAACACGAAACGAAGTGCGTACTCCATTCGGTGCTTGTCTGGGGTGGTCAGGATGAGACAGGTGCCAGAACCACTATGGCAAGCCGAGCGATCAACGTGGATGACAGGACCCATCCCAATCCCCCCGGGATAACCGTGGAATGTGCCCTGCTCCCGTCCAACAAGGGTTGTCAGACAAGGGATAACCAAGAGCCACTGCCCAACGGGCATCCAGAGTGTGCAAGGATCGATGGAGGAGGTGTGCAATGTCCCAGTCTCTGCTGCAATCGCGTCCGTAATCAACCTGAAGGGCATTAAAACCAAAAGCTGTGAGTGGACAAAAACCAATAAGTTTATCAAATACATTTATAAGACATTTATTCCCTCCAATAAAAACGTATGCATGCCACGAAAACCAGTAACCAAAACGTTTGCTCAACCGAGCCATTAGGGCCTTAGCCCAAAAACCGTTAACCAAAAACCAAGTGTGGGAACTCAGCCCAAAACTGTGGAATACCACCACCAGACATATTAAAACCATGTGGACCACCGCCCGAAGCCATAAATATAAATCCATAAATCCAAAACCATTTAGGGTCCCCGACCCGACATACCATTTCATAACCAATAATCCATTTTTACCGCATAACACATATCTACCCGAAAATCCATTTCATAGATTCATTAATCCATATTTTACCATTACCATCACCAGCATCCCAGATGCTTAGCGTCCCAGACGCTTGACGTCCCTGACGTCAAATCTCACTGTTTAATAAGCTACGCGTGCTGCCCGGGGTCTCTCCGGGTCCATATATCTGACATCCCTGATGTCTGACATCCTTGACGTCAATCATAGCAATCCTGCTCCTGAGTCATCATACGGTCCGGCTGCTCCGTATAATGACCCCTCGCAGGCAATGCACCGTGACTTCCCCAGTGTCCCAGACATCTGGAGGAGACCATCATATATCCTGGTATCCAGATGGTATATAGAAAACAGTTTTATTAAATCCTTTTATCATATCAATACAATGGGCCCTGCCCGAAATTTCCATAAAACCATGTAATTCCATTTATAATCCAACTGGGCCTCATGCCCGATTTTATGAACCACTGGGCCCACGACCCGATTTGTAAACCAACTGGACCCGCAGCCCGACTTATAAACCCACTGGGCCCACGGCCCGAATTCGTAAATCAACTGGGCCCCTGGCCCGATAACATAACTCAAATGGGTCTCAGCCCGATTTCATATCAATTGGGCCCCTGGCCCGATTTCATTAACCAACTGGGCCCCCAGCCCGATTACGTACTCAAATGGACTCCAAGTCCGAAATTTCCAAAACAAGTGGGCCTCAAGCCCGAGTTTATATTCCCAATTTCAAAACCATTTCATCATATTATATCCAAGTCATAAATATGAAAAATCCATGTAAAACCGGAAAACCTCGATTTACGTGCAAGCACGTAAATCGCCTCGAAATACGTGAAACCGTACAATTTACCAACAACCAAATCAACATCATACAATCACAACCATAAACCATATAAAACATTTAAGCATGCATAGAATTTATAAAACCAAAGTCCACTCACAGACCGTTTTAACGGTATGCCTCAATACGCGTGCCATCGGCCCTCTCGGGCCACACCACTATCACCGGGACTCCCAATCCTGTCCAAATTACATTAGAAGGTCACTAACCTCATCATTAACATCCTATCAAAGTCCCGTAATTTTCCCGATTTTTAATTATTTTTAAACTTGATTTAAAACCTTCGGACATCCCGAACAATATCGAGACGGTGTCTGATCGACACGAAACCAATTCCAAAATGTCCGTTACATTAAATAGGACAAAAGTCATGTTGACCTCACCTCGAGATTCGTGCACACGCGCCGTCACGCGCTGCCGTGAGTGGCTGCACGTGTAACCCACGCGCCTGCTACAGTGTCACCATCTAACCCGTATCTCTGGTAAACGGGTCCAATTTGCCCGCGATACAACCCGGTTCCAATCCTATCAATTCATCCTTAATTACATCAATTGATCATTCAATTAGCTTCGTTATTAGTTTAATTAAAGGTCTGCAATCACAATTACACGATTACATACTCCAAATCTCACGATTCGATGATGAACACCAAGAACACCTGGTTACTGTTCGTTCATGGAATTCCATCAATGGCTGCAGGTTTCTTCCAATTGATGCATCCAGAAGCATCACTGGACCATGAGAGACAGTTCCCCTCCATCAATTGCATCAATCGAAGCCCCAAACGCCACGACTCAAGCTCAATAGCCGTCACTGTGCAACCATGGAAGTATGCCAATCTCCAACGTTTTCCTTCAATTGATGAACCCAGAAGCATCGTGGGATCATGAGAAGTAGTTTTCGCACGTCAATTGAATCATTCGAAGCCTCAAACTCCACGACTCAAGGTTGAATTTCCTCTTCTGTCACCAAGTGTGTTCAGAGCCAATACGTTGCCAATTTCCTTCGTTCTTTCGACGTTTCTGATTGTAGTGATCCCAGGAAGCTGAATGTGAGCACCAAATCGATCCTCACGGCTCAATTCCTCCATTTCGAATTTTCCCCCCAATTTTTCTAAAATTCGAAACCCAGAATTCAACACTCTCTCAATCCCTCGTGTTTCCCCTGGTATCCCAATCCATTAGTCTCTCATTTTTCTCTCAAGAACGGCAGAGGAAGGGAGCCAATTCTCCCAATTCTCCCACACTGATTTTTGAAGGTCCACGGGTAAGAAACAAAGAAGAAGAAAATGGGGAAAAGATGGAGAAAGAATGATGATGTTGTAATGATAGTGTTGGGAGGGAAACATGGAGCTGGAAACAAGGGATGGGTGACACTTGTCACTCATCCGGATGTGCACAGTCATCATTTACTATTCATTATTATATTATTATTTTAATCGGAGCCTCGGTTCGTAATTTCGTTTCCTTGATCATAACTTCGTCGTTGAATCTCCGATTTCGGCATGCCGCCTATCATTGGATTCGTATCGACGATACCTACGTAACGTCCTTGGCCCTCATCCATTGGACCTCCCGATCAAAAAGTCAACATTTGACCCCAATTGACCAAAATTACCAAAATACCCCTCATCTTCCGAACATCATAACTTTCTCCTCGGATGTCGGAATCGAACGTGCCACCTATCTATGAACTCGTGACGTCTCGAACTACGTCACGGTCATCGGTCAAAGTCCATTTGACCGCCCGATCAAAAAGTCAATATTTTGCCCACGACCAGTGGCAAAACGGTCATTTTGCACATTTTGTCCGATTCTGCCCTACTAACCACCGTTTAACCTCACTAATCAAGATTAGTGACTAATCTAATCCTGGAATTTGGGACGGGTCGTTACAGTGGAGGAACCAAGTGGGCTGGTTGATGTTCATGGTAGGTCAGGACGTCGATGCTTGTGCTGTGTAGGCGGGGGCCTCTGGCTCGGCTGGCAAGTAGGTGAACTTGGAAATGAAGTCTGTGATGGCCTGCCCCTTTTCGGCTAGTAGGGGGATGAACCTGATATCGAACTTGCTGAGCTCGATGGCCCATTTGAGGATCCTATTGGAAGTGTCCCGTTTTTGCTGTACTTGGCAGAGCGGGCGATTGGTCAAGACAATGTTGGCATGTGCTTGGAAGTACTGCCAGAGCATCCTGGAAGATATGATCAGAGCAAAAAGTAAGTTTTTCTAGGTCGGTATACTTGTTTTCAGCGTCTTGCAACGTTTGGCTGACGTAGAAGATAGAGCGCTCTACTCCCTCGATCTTCCAGATGAGGATAGAACTGACAGCGGAGTCGTAGACCGACAGGTACATGATGAGGGGTTCTCCGGTCTCCGATCTAGAGAGCAAGGGTGCTCGGCTCATATAGTCTTTTAGGTCGGTGAAGGCTTTGGCTCACTCCTTGGTCTAGGTAATGTGTTTTGACCGAACCTTCAAGGCTTTGAAGAAGAGGATGCATCAGTCGGTGGCCTTCGAAATAAACCGAGTCAAAGCTGCTACTCGGCCAGTTAGGCTCTGGACCTCCTTCTTTGTTTGGGGGGCCTTGATGTCTAGGAGTGCTTGAATTTTCTCGGGGTTGGCCTCGATTCCACGCTAGCTAATCATGAAGCTGAGGAATTTTCCTAAGTAGACCCCAAAAACACATTTCTCCGGGATCAAACACATCCTGAACTTTTTAAGGACTGCGAACATCTGAGTGAGATTGGTAATGTGCTTGTCGGCCATCTTGCTTTAGTCCAGCATGTCATCCACATAGAACTCCATGGTTTTTCCTATCTGGTCGGCTACCATGTAGTTGACCAGTCACTGGTAGGTTGCCCCAGCGTTCTTCAGACCGAAGGGCATCACATTGTAGCAATATAGGCCCTGGTCGGTGCGGAAGGTGGTGTGTATCTGGTCGGCAGGATGCATGAAGATCTAGTTGTAGCCCAAGTAGGCATCCATGAAGCTGAGGAGCTCGTGCCCGGCATTGACGTCGACCAGTTGAATGATTTTGGGCAGGGGCAGTTGTCGTTGAGGTACGCCTTATTCAGGACAGTGAAATCGATGCATATGCACCACGTACCGGAAGGCTTCATCACCTAGACAACATTGGCCACCCAAATTGCATAGATGGCCTTGCAGACCAAGTCGATAGTTTTGAGTTTTACTATTTCGACCTTCATGGCCTCGGTCTTCTCGGTATCGTAGATGCACTGCTTTTACTCCACTAGTTTGAAGCTCGGGCTAATGCTCAGTCGGACGCAAATGATGTATGTCAAGATGTCGAGAATGTCTGCATAAGACCACACGAAGACCTCTGCATGATCGCGCAAGAATTTGATCAGGTCGGTGCACAGATCTGGGCTCAATGTAGTGCCCATTTTGACCTTCCTGTAGACAAAGTCGTGCGAGAAGATGACCTCTTTTATCTCCTCAATCGCCTGAGAATGTGGTGTGGTAGAAAGATCACAGGGGTTCTTGATTGGTCCACCACACCGGTGTTGAGTGACTTGGGGGTCCACTGAGTTAGCCTCATAGGTGGACTTGGTGACGGCCATGGTTTCGGTGGGCTGGGTGATGTCTTTCCCAACAAGGTTGGTGGAGTTGCAAGTCCAAGCTGCCATCTGATGGCCTCGGACCTGCCTGATGCACATGGGGGTCGAAAATTTCACGAGTAGTAGGTGGGTGGAGACGACTGCTCGGAGCTGGTTGATTAGACCGTTGCCTAAGATGACATTGTAGGCATTTGGGCAGTTGACCAAAAGAAAGGGGGCTAGGATGGTGGCGCGCTTCGGGTTTTCTCCACCCATGATGGGGAGGTTAACATTGCCGACTGGGACGATGGAGTCCCCTATGAACCCTAACAGCGGGGAGGGCAATCGGTTTAGCTCAGTCTCCTTGAGCTGAAGCTGCTTATAGGCATCCATGAAGATGACGTTTACCGAGCTGCTAGTGTCGATCATGATCCAACAGATATCGAATTTGCTGATGATAGCCCGGATGACGAGCGGGTCATTGTGTGGGTAGATCACCCCGTGCTCCTCTTCTTCCGAGAAGGATCTGGCTTCCCAGCTAGTATGTGCCACCTTCTGAGTGTGCACTTCCGCGACTTGGAAGACATGATGTGATAGGACCCGTCCTAATCCCTCTAGATTATCGTGGGGCGTGCCTGCTCCCGTCTGATACCACGTGTCAGACCATGAATAAGCTCGTCACCTGCTCTGGGTCGATCAGAGTACGCCAGGATAGGCGGTAGCATGTGATGTCTCAAACTCTGCTACAGCCCGCATCCGCGATCAACCTGAAGGGTATTAAAACCATAAAAGCTGTGAGTGGGCAAAACAACAGTTTATGAAAATTATTTATATCGAAAAGACATTTATACCCTTCTCGTAAAAGCATGCATCTATCATAAAACAATTATTTCAAATACTTTTTCGAAAGCAACACGTATTGCTTCCCTAATCAAAACACAGTGAAAACTGCTTCTCCATCAAAGCCATCATCTCAATAGGGTCTCAGCCTACATCATCGAACACGTGGGAAAACATCTTGTGGGAACTCATCCCAATATCAGTCACAATTCTAATCCTAGCACATGTACAAATAGCTCAGAACCGCTCATAATCCCAGTATGTTGTTGTGAACACATCACTCACTGCGACCGTCTCTAAATCATTGCGAACACATCGCCGATCGATCTCAGATGGTACCATCAGCACTCCTGAGTCGAGCCTCCTGTGATCATTGCTTCCGCCGACTACTCGACAATAGGCAGTGCATCGTGACCTCTCCAGAAGGAACACATCTGCAGTCCGGAGGCGAGCGTCACCATCATCAATAGGGCCTCAAACACGGAACATCACAAAATGAGTCACAGCCCGAAAACCAGTGTCCTACGAAACTTCATATCCCAGGATTCCTCGAGTCCTATTAAATCTACAACTGGGACTTATACCCGAAATATTTTTCACAAAACTCATAATTGGGTCACCGCACAACTTATCTCACGTTTGTCTATATTCTAAGTCAAACCTCAAATCAACTGGGTCATACGCCTGAAAGATATTTCCAAAGCTGAAAACTAGTTCTCTTTTCTAAAACACTTTCAAATCATCTTTCAACTAGGACTCATGCTAGAATCTTGATTTCACGCATCTCTGTGAAATCCTCCAAAAATGTAAATCAGTTTCTTGGTTTCACACCTCTACGTGAAAACCTCAGAATCTCATAAAACACAAGCACGTAGTACACTCAGCCAAAGACCAAACATCATACAAAACATAAATCTCGAATTACGTGCAATAACACATTTTCCTCCAAATATGCCAAACAATTCATATTTAAATCACATGCACTCATGCCATCTCAAAACATGTTCTTAAACACATATAAAACATTTATGCATGCATCATATTATAAAGCAAAGTCCACTCACAAACTGTCCTTAATGCTCCTCGATGCGCGTGCCATAAGCCTCTTTGGCTAATCCGACCACTCCAGGTCATTCAAACCTATCCAAAACATGCTCAAAGGTTACTAATAACCTAAACAAGTCCATATCAAATACCCCCAACATTCCCAAAAAAGTCAACGTGTCCCGACGCTTCCCTAGGCTTTAAACCTCATTTTTACCAACCTAACGATCTCCAATCGACTCAAAACCACAACCATTGGGATTCATATCGTTGAAACCTTTAAATGGTCATATCCCACCTAAAAATACATGCTCATGCGTCCCCACTCGCTGGTCAAATTGGCTAGTCAAAGTTGACCAAAAAGTCAATGCTAACGTCAGCAAAGTCAACGCTGACATCAGCGGTCAACAATCAAAGTCAATGTTGACATCAGCAGTGACGTCATCATTAGCATTTGACACTAACATGTGTCAATTCTGTCATGTCAGAGCTGACATGATGACGTCATCATCACCTCTGTCCTCTATCTTGGTCGATTCGGTTCACTATTTTGTGTCGCACAGACCCACAGACCCGATATGACTTTTTCTTTCAGCTCCGACCACCATTTTCGAAGTCATTGCTTCCACTATGATCGTCCAATCTTCCCTAGTCGATATATAGCTTCAAAACCTAGAAAAATAGCCTAGAAATTGCCTCGGCAATCAATGAACAGTGGCCCTGTTTTCTCCATCGATAGCCTTTGATTCTGACCACCTCCGTCTGTGGTTTTGATGTCGTAGAAGTCTTCTGGTCCTGGGGAACCTGTTTTGGTCATCAGAACAATCCAACAAACCCTCTTAAGCCTACCTGTCTCGTAATACATGTAATAATATCCCGAACCTTTTGTGACCCGTAACTTTCTCGTTGAATGTCCGATTTTGACGTGTCGCCTGTCAATGGACTCGTATCGACTCGATCTAGGTAACAGTCCTCGATCCTCATGCATTGAACCTCTGGGGTGCAAAGTTAACTTTTTACCCTCGTCTAGGGACAAAATCATAATTTCACCCTGAACATCCAAAAATCCTCGACTAATTCCCGATTAGTCTCACAAATCCTCAATTAAATCTTAATTAATCCCAAAAATTTGGGACGGGTCATTACATGCTGGTTGTGCTTCATGTTGCGAAAGAAGTCTTTTCTGGCTCGGTTCTATACTCGCGGTGAAGAGATGGAAGTACCGCTAGAAATAGTATTAATCTGAGGGTGTCGGGGCTGTTGCAAAGCATTTTGCAAGAACTGGTTGATCTTGTCGTCTCGGACCAGTGCCTCTACCAGGTCCTTGAAAGCCACACATTGGCCGATGTTGTGGCCATTGTACTTGTGGTACTGGCAGTAGAAGTCGGTGTTTTTAGCCAGTAGGCCTGTGCTGGGGGTCCAGGTCGGCTTGGGGATCATGCTCTCCATGTTTAATATCACATTTTCATTGGAGGTATTCAGGATCGTGTACGTCTCATACTTGGACCGAGGAGAAGGGTGCTCGATATGGTTCTCGTTGGGCCTGTGCTCGTGCTGGCCTTGCCCCTGATGGTGGCCATAGTGGCCGTGGTTCTTTCCTTTCTTCCTCGGGCTGTAGGAAGGGGTGTAATCCTTTCTTTTCCCACTCGGGGAATTTTGATGCTGGTGCAGGCTCGTGGCAGCCTGCTGAGGAGAAAACTAGGGGTTGGAGTGGCTCAGTCGGTATGTGTTGATCGAGTCCCTAGCACTAGACCGGTATATGTTGTCCGTTGTAGCACTGCCCTTGCTAGTCAGTAGCTCGGCCTTGGCATGAATAGTTTCCTACTTCATCAGCTCATTGTAAGTAGACCAACCTTGAGTATGTGCGTCGAGAGTACTCAAGGCTGAAACGGGTGGCATATTCGGGCAGCGTCTCGGTCTCTTCTTACTTCAAGAGGAAAAGGTCCTCGACCGAGAAGAGTCTATCGGTTTGGGCATGAACTGGTTCAGAATGATGCTAGTGAGCTGTACGAAGGAGTCTATGGAACTGGACTCCAGTGAGTAGAACTAGTTGATTGCAGCCTCGGTGAGGATGGAACTGAAGACCAGGCAACGGGCCTCATCGGTCAAGCTCAAGAAGGCGACGGCCGATCAAAAATTGTTGAGGTGGTTGATCAGATCTGTCTGTCTTGTATAGAGTGGGATCATTAGCGGTTTGATCGTGTGACCATGCTGGAAGAAATTGATCAGATCCGTGAAAGGGCCCAAGCTGGGTCCGCACCAAGTATGTTTTTAGGGCATTCCTTCCTCGGCCTCGAGGCACCTCACTCGGTCGAGAAGCTGTTGGACTATCGGGTCAGCATTGGAGGCCTTGCTTGGGCTAGGGTAGTTAGTGCCTTGTGGAGGCCTTGGCGTATTCCGCTTGGGGTATTGTTCCCACCGTGAGAGTGTTGCTGTGGGCCGATTTCAGGTAGTGTACGACTGGTCTGCTCCATTATTTGTAGACCCTTTTTCCCAGGGGAACTCGAGTTGGATCGGACTAAGCTACCTGAGCTCCGGTCTGGAGGTGGCCCTTAGGCATAGAGACCGTCGATGTAGATCCTGGTTACCTGAACGGCCTTTTCAGATATGACCTGGAGTTTCTGAGCTTTCTCAGTCGGTGAGGCCGTGGTCGCGGCCTTGCCCTTATCGATTGAACGACTGACCCTCCCGGCGCCTTTAACGCAGTCAGCCACGACATGGTCGGCCCCGCGGATTTCATCTTGAGCACGGTGGGCACTCAGCTCAGCCTGCGTGGCTTGTAGCCGTGCGACGATCTCGGTGTATTACCCGCTGAGCTCGGTGTAGTGCACCTTAGCTTGAGTGTCGTTGGCTCGGATTTCAGCCATGTCGCGCTGTAGTTTTTCTAACGCCCGGAGCACCTAGGGGGAGGTGTCCCTC
This sequence comes from Prinsepia uniflora, assembly GCA_032719365.1. Lineage (NCBI taxonomy): Eukaryota > Viridiplantae > Streptophyta > Magnoliopsida > Rosales > Rosaceae > Prinsepia > Prinsepia uniflora. The sequence continues at coordinate 37,943,821 of CM064872.1, forward strand.
GGTCCTCGACCGGGTGCGAGTATGACCTCGCCGTCTATGTTGTCCTGCATGCTTGGGTGACGAGAGGGGAACGTTGTGCTCAGATCAGTACAGTGGAGGGCAAACTTAGTTAGTTTCCCACAGACGGCGTCAAACTGTTGATGCACGAAATGTGCTAACTTCAGGAGCGAATGCTGCTCTGCCATGTGCCCTTGAATAGACCTGAAAGATGAGAAAGTTGGTTGGTCGGTTAGAGTATAGGCACCGGTGTGGTACCAGCCCAAAAGTACTCCGACACTCAAGTCAGTGGTCGGTCTAAGATGTAGGGTGTGGAAATTAGTGTAATATAAAGTGGTTGTGAATACTAAAATGCTTAGTTACCTTTATATGAAAAATGACCCCTTTTGTATGGGTGTGGTGAGTACAATAATTATATTCTTCTGATGTGGGACAAATGTCTGCTGTTGTGGAGTCGACACGTGGCAGGTGGGGCTATCCTTGTGTCGGCGTTAGCCAGACTTTACTAGAGTTTGCTCATTTGAGTGGGCTTGGACCGCTTGGGCTTGTGGAGATGTGTTGGGCGGAAATACTGGGCCTTCAGGTCGGTATGGGCCGACTCACCAACCGACAGAGGACTGGGCCTCCAGAGTCGGCCTATGACAAGGTGTTAACAGAGGGTTGGGCCTTCCGGCCGATCTGATCCGACACGACGACCGACAAAGGCTGGGCCTCCAAAGTCGGTCTGTGCTGATGTGATATCTAGTAGTGGATTGGGCTTATAGGTCGATCTGAGCCTTCAAGTCGGTCTGGGCCGATATTGTATGAACAAAAATAAACACGTAATTTAAGTATTATCCAATTTAAACCCTTTTTGTGTCATTTTAGTATTGGTAAATATGGATCGTTCTTAATCGGGGAAATTAGGGAATATTAATAATGGTTAGTGAGAAAGAATAAAAGAATGAGATGGGGGAGTTTTGAGTGAAGTGTGATCATAAAAATACAAGTAAAACCAAGTATAAAATTAATTCTACTTCTACTTTAACCTATGTACATGTGACTTTCTTCAAACACACATCTTACCAACACTCTAGTAATTGCAAATATTGAAACAATCATGAAATTTTACCTTAATCATCTCAATTACCTTAATACATTTTTCAATATTATAAATGCACCGATAACAGCCGACACTTACAATATGATTTACCTTTCGTTTTTTACTGAATGTGTCGATAGCGATCAACATTAAGTCTCTTCAATTCTACTCTAAGTGCACTGGCAGCAGATAAAACACATAACATCAAATTGAAGTATGACGCACTAAAATGTATAAAATAACTAATATTCATAAAGTAAGACACATGAAGATTGTATTTAACACTTACAAATATTAGTAAGAAAATATCACACATATGTTGAACTACAAATAAAACCAATAACAAAAATAAGAGTTTAAGTAAAGGGAAATAAATTGTTACAGTTTCAAGGTGGATGAAAATAATGTATTGTTATTCACAAGGTTCTCCGACAGCGGACGGAACCTTGTGAAGATGTAGAAAATAAAACACTGGAGATTCAAACTTAAACTCGAAATTTTGTATTGGAAATATTTTGCCATAGTTTCTCTTAAGGAAGGCTCAAAGTGTGCCTCAAAGAAAATCCCAAAATAAGGAAAATGAACCCGTATTTATACGGGAAAAAACTACTAAAAACCTAAATAATTAAAATACAACATAAATTAAAATTAAATTGTGAATAATGAGTTTTGGCTAATAATTAGGGTTGGCGCTACTGGAAAACCTGCCCAAAGGGGGTAGGTTTGATGCAATTTGGAGTATGGCATGGAAAATGACTGAAGAGGACAGAGCAGGTGCAATCGACATGGCCCTGGTGATATACAGAAAATGATTTTGGTGAGCTGGGGTTGATATGTGTTAGGTTGGCTAGCGTGGGCTTGCTGAAACAGAGTGGGAAGGCAGCGGCTCCGATGTTGAGCAGGGAACATGCGTTCGGCATGGGGCAGCTGGGTGAGCAGGTGAGGTTCGGCGCCTTGTCTCCTGGACAAAAGGATGGGCTGGTCGCTTGTAATCGACACATGTGCGCCGAAGTGTAGAGTGGGATTCGTCCAGCGCTTACTGAACTCCTAGTGCTGGGCTGAATGGGATTTGCGATTCTGGGCTGCGGAAAAGAATTGGGCTAGACCAGATCTTGGGCTAATTGCTTTTCTTGGGGATTACAAATAAAATGGACTCAGTAGCTTCGCACCGAAATTCCAAGAGATTTTCGGTGGCCTCCCTTATTTTAGTCATATCTTCATCATTAAAACTCTGATTGGGATGATTCTTTCGTCAAAATGTTCAGAATTCCAAGCTTTATTTAATTCTACAAAAATACCACAAAAAATTATTATTTTCTTCAAATTTTTATTATTTTAATATTAAAAGTCAAGTATAAAATAATATAATATAAAATAATGTTTAATTGAAGACCTATCATCTACGCACTATATTTAATTGTTATAAAATTTTTGGATTTTTAAAAGCAATCAACAATGATGAGGGAGCTCTCACATATTAACTAAAAATTGTCGCAAGAAAAAAATAATCTAATGACGAACTCCAAAATATTGTTTTAAAATTAGGAAAACCATATGTATGCCAACAGTGTAACATATGAGAATGGGTTGAGGGTTTACCGAAAAAGTAATTTAATTTAATTAATTTATGTTCAACAGTAATGATCTTAGTTCAGAGTTGGCACACCAACTTGTCCATGAATCATACCTAATTTGTTTTTCCCTATATCCAAACAGATGTTAGGAAGTCAAAAATAGAATTTTATTCCCTCCCTCCCTCTCCATTCTCCAATTAAATAACACAGCCAAATGGAAATGTCAACTGCAAATTTGCAAGTGAATCAGCTCAACAAGCATTTTGCAGTAAATTGAATAATGTGGTATGTATAGATGCTTCGAAAATTTCAAGTGTTCATCTTGCTCAATGTATTAGAATCAAACACTCAATGACAATTTCTAATGTCAATTTGATTAATGCAGCAACGCCTAACATTCGAACAATTAGGGTTGGTGGTTAACAATTTATACTAGTGATGTATATCTGTAGTCTATTTGAGGAAATTTCTGATGTTATTTCGGATATTTATTTTTATAATGTTGTGATACAGAATATATATATGTTATCTTTCAATATATATTATAATTTTTCATTTGACTAAGTTGAAAATGCTGACAAAATTTTAATAACATTGTATATAGCATATTTTATATACTCTTATACGATTGATCGAATAAATTTAAGCACGTTTGGTGCAAGCAAAAAGAAGGTAGGTGTTTTATTTTCTTGAATGGTCTTCAAGAGAATGTTCGAATATAAAGTCTTGATTCTTCGCTTCATGCAGAATGAGAAAGGCTTAATAGCCAAGCATGCTGTGTTTTAAACTTATTATATGAACACCTTGGTCAATGGTTTCACCTAGTTCTCTTTTTCTTTTTTTCTTTTTTTCTTTTTCTGGTCAAACGGTTGGACCACTTTCAAACAAAAAAAAAATCATATCTTTTGGAATCTACTGACTCAACTAAGATTGGAAAGTTTAAAAATTTGCAACTGTGCATAATTGTCAATTGTGCACTGGAAGTTGAAACAATCACCCATTTTCTGGGCTTTAAACTAATAGCTAGCTCAGCCCAATCATCTTCTAGCTTCTTCATGGGTATTTAGAATGGGCTTCCTTAAGGCCTAAAAGGAAAGCCTTCCAGATCCAAATGAATTTCCAGATCTTTATTGAAACCCAATTCAATATTTTTTAAAACATCGTGAATTTTTACATTTAATTTCTGCGCATTTTCATGCGTTTCATTCAATCGACTATTTTAATCTAGTAGTTTAAAATATGGCATATCAATAATCATTGAGATTAATTTTTGTGTATATTATTTTAGAATTCAATTTTTTCTTTATTTTTTTAAAAATATAATTTCACCCAAATATACGAGTAAAAACTGCAACACAAATCCCACCCCCATGAGTGACATGGACGTAGCTTCCTTCCATGACCGCCTAAATCGTTATCTTCTCTTCCCTTCCCCAATTTCAACTTGATCTTCACCCGTAGAAAGAGCTTATCATTTTTCGTAGTAATAATATTGGATCCAATTAAGATTATTTCTATCCTATCGATCTATGAAACCATCACCAGCATCTGTTCTTCCTCCCTCGACATTAAGCCAAAAATTCAACCTTACAGCAAACACCAAACAAATGATCGAAAGAAATAGAAAGCAAGAAAAGGTTAATAGTGGCAATGGCCAACCACCTGTTGTGGAGGTCGGGAAAAAAGAGTTGTGCACACTAGGGTGGGCTGTCAACTTTTTATTTTTATGTTTTAAATCTATTTATTTTTAGTTATAACTTTTCTTTATTTTATAAAGAAAGTTTAAGTTACTTGGTTGGAGGATCCTTAATAATTCAGAGATTCCATACTTGATTCTAATCCAGGTTCTGCAAGGCAAATACTATCATGATGGTCACATTCTCAAGGCTAAGGAAGGGAGAGGTAGCTTCTGGGGCTGAAAAGGTATTTTACAGGGTTTACAAGTCTTCAAAGCGGGGCTAAAGTGGCAGATTGGAGATGGTAGTAAGGTTAATGTCTTAACTAACCCATGGTTGAATACATGCAGACCCTTCCTTCCTCTATCTCGCCATGCTCAAATGCCTCACGTTGTTGCTAACTTTATTGATGAGGAGCATAGATGATGGAAAATAGATATGATTAACATAGTTTTTTGCCAAAAGGAAGCTTAATGTATTCTAACTACTCCTCTTGGTTACCTTGGGTGCTCAGACAGGTATATTTGGCATTATGTTAAGAATGAAAATATATTGTTGAATCAGGGTATTATATCACCAGGGAGTTACTTAGAAATGGTGAATTCAAATGAAAATAGGGTATCTTTATTCTTTCAATGCAAGTTTACCCATACTTTGTCTTATAAGTCCAACTCCCCAAATTGTGTCTTATAAGTCAGACTGCTGGTTTGTAGTGCTGGACTCACTAGTACACTATTTTCATTTGAATTCACCATTCTAAGTAACTCCCTGGTGATATAATACCTTGATTCAATAGTATATTTGCATTCTTAACACAATGCCAAATATACATGTCTGAGCACCCAAGGTAACTAAGAGGAGTAGCTGGATTATATTAAGCTTCCTTTTGGAAAAAAAAAAAAAATGTTTGGTGAATTCAAATGAAAATAGGCTACTGTTGAAGCGTCGTATCCTGGTGGACAATATTTTTAACGACCCGTTCCGAATTCCGAGATTAGATTAGTGACTAATGAAGGATTAGCGAGATTAAACGGTGATTAGTTGAGCGAAATCGGACGGACGGTGTAAAATGACCGTTTTCCCCTAGTCGTGGGCAAAATGTTGACTTTTGACCCGGGAGGTCCGATGGCCGAGGGCCTACGACAGTTACGTAGATCGGGTCGATACGAGTCTGTAGATAGGCGGCACGTCAAAATCGGACGACGATTAAAAAAGTTATGGTCACGGGAAGTTAGTTTGAACTATGCATGCATTTCGAGGCAATGATTATGTGGCAATATCTGATTGGATAGAGATTTAAGTGGGACCTATGGATGAGTGACAAGTGTCACTCATCCCATTGGTCATTATCCCTAAAAAATGGATCTAACTAATTAAATAATATTATCCAAAATTATTTTATAATTAATCTCACCCACCTCTCATCCTAGCCATTCATCTCTACTTCCCCCTCTCATCTCCACCGTCCATGTCGCTCCTTTGTTTATCCTCATCAGACTTCACCATCAACCATCCTCCCTTTCATTTTACTTCCTTCAAACCGTGCCCACCATTGTCACACAAACACCACCACAGACCTATCATCTTTTGTGATCAACTGTGAGGACTGAGAGAGAGTGAATGACCTGCGGACTTGGATGACGAGACTGAAAGGGCTGAGCATGGCGGCGACGCGGTGGAGGTGAGAAAAAACTCAAACCCGATAATCCGGTTGAACCCATTTTTGGAAATTCGTTATTTAACGTTCAAGGATCGATTTGGTTGATTTTGTGAGGTACTAGGGAACCAGAGGAGTCGAATGGGACTGGTTTCGAGGGCTAGGGCAGCCGGGGTCGACTACAGAAGCGAGTTGCAGGTGGCTGGTTACTGTTCCTTTTCGAACATGTAGGATCTCGACATTATTTCTTGTTTTGAGGTTATGGATTGATTAGGGGGAATGAGACGAGGAGCTAGGTTGAAACAAGGAGGAAAACGGTTGAGAAAACAATGAGAACCGATCGGGTCTGTTGACCGGTTCGGTCGAACTGGTCTGAAGTAGTGAACCGGGTGCAGTGCGAGGAAGATGATGACACTGTTGAGGCGAGTGGGCTTCACGCACAGCTACTTACGGCGGCGCGTGGAGGGTAGTTTGGGGATGACTTCAACATGTGAAATAATCTATTCGATGTAACGAACATTTTGGGACTGGTTTCATGTCGATTGGACACCGTCTCGGTATTGTTCGGGACGTCCGAAGGTTTAGGATCGAGCTTAAAAATAGTTAAAAATTCGGGAAAATTACGGGACTTTAATGAGAGGTTAATGAGATAGTTTTTAACCCTCTAAAGTGATTTGAACAGGTTTGGGGATTACCGGTGACAGTGTTTAACCCTGAAAAGCGTTTTGGCACGCATATTGAGACGGTAGCGTAGGACGGTCTGTGAGTGGACCTTGATTTCTAAACTGTGATTCATGCATAAATGTTTTATATGGTTTATAGCTATGATTTCTATCATGGTGATTATGGATTGGTGATTTATATGATTTTACGTATTTCGAAGCGATTTACGTATTTGCACGTAAATCAAGGTTTACAGTTTTGCACTGATTATACGTGCTTATGGTTTTGGAAATGGTATAATGAAACGGTTTTGGATTTGAAAAGATAAACTTGAGCATGAGACCTATTTGTTTTGGAAACCCTCAGACTCGAACTCCATTTGGTTATGTTATGGGGCCAGATGCCCAATTGATTCGTGAATTGATTTCGGATTTGAAAATATGAAACCGAACACGAGACCCATTTTATTTACGAACTCTTAGACTTGAAGTCTATTTGATTTAACAAGGCATCAGACTGGAGGCCTAGTTGGTTTATGTATCGAGCTCGAGGCCCAGTTTATTTGCGTATCGGGCACGAGGCCTATTTGGTTTACAAATCGAGCATGAGGCCCAGTCGATTTACGAATCGGGCACGAGGCCCATTTGGTTTACGATATCGGGCATGAGGCCTATTTGGTTTACGAATCGGGAACGAGACCCAGTTGGTTACGAAATCGGGCTTGAGGCCTAGTTATGGTTTTACGGTTGTGATTTCGGGTCGGGGACCTATAAATGGATTTCTGGTTCATGACGGTTTATAGGGACCGGGCATGAACCTTCGAAAGGTTTTGAGAATGATTTCAAATGGTTTTTCATATACCATCCTTATATATTATGGATTGTCTCCTCCGGGGAGGGTCGTTGACCTAGGTGGACCCCGGAGTAGTCACGAAGCACTAACTTAGTGGAGTCGCCTTGGGTACCTTACTCTAAGGAAGGCTTATGGATTATAACCCCCAGGGAGGGTCATTGATCTGCGGACATTGACCTGGGTGGACCCTGGGGAGACATGGGATTTGAGATCCTGGGTAGCACGCGCGTAACTTTAGAAACCCTGACAAGATTGGTTATATGATTTATGATAAACATGATTTCTTGGATTTGCGAAATTGTGTTTTATGGATAATAAATGGATTGGGCTGAGTTCCCACATATGGTTGATATGATTATGGATTTCTGTAAATGGATTTGGGCAGGGGCCCGTATGATTTGAATTTAAGGAATTTGGGGCTGAGACCCTATAAATGGTTATTGAAACATATGTGGTTTGATAAATGGTTTTCCCATGCTTGCATGCTTTTTAGTGAAGGGCATAAAGGTCTTTTATGAAATGTGTTTTGATGAACTTATTTCTTTTCGTCCACTCACAGTCTTTTCTGTTTTTCAATGCCCTTCAGGTTGATTATGGATGCGGACTATAGTAGAGACCGAGACATCATACTCCTCCACTAGATCCTGGCGCGCTCTGGTAGCCGGTCGAGCTAAAGGTTTAAATTTTCTCTGGTCTAACACTTCGTGTCAGACGGGATCATGGCACATCCCTTGTTAATCCCGGGGGGATTGGGATGGGTCATGTCAAGTGGTATCAGAGCTGGTTTTCACTTATGGTGCGCGCAGGTCAAGAATGTGAGGTCTCAATGGGCTGCAGTTCGTTATCAACCAGATAGTGAGGATGCTGGTACGATAGTTTGTAAGATTGAATCATGGATCGTTTTGGTTCGGAATTCGATGCTGGGGTTACCATAGTTCTGTCGTGGTTGGCAATGTGGGACCCTACTGAGGCATAAACGTAATAGTACTTTAGAGTTTTGATCATGGGACGGTTAGTTCAGGACCGTTAATTACGATACTTTAGGATCGGTTTTGACGATAGTTAGGAGTTGTGGCCATTAGATGGTCGGATTTTGTTGAGTTAGATGGCTATGCTGTTGGGAGAAGCCGGGTTTTCCTAAACCCCAATTGAGTGATGGAACCCCTTTTTGCGTGATGGTCAGGAAATGCGACCCCTAGTTGAGTAGACGGCAGGGTTGGATTGACGTCCTTATGATGTTAGGACCGCGGGGTCGGTCAGATTTTGGATTTTACTGCTGAGGACAGTTGGGTTCAGAGGAACCCTAGGGTTTGATCGTGGAACCCTAAGGTAGGATGGATGGTTCGGAAAGGTGAGTTGGCGAGTAGTTTGACTTTGGTGACTTTTTCGAAGCCGAGACCATCGTTCGGTCATGTCATGTCCGCTTTGGTGATGAGACTGCACTCTGCAGTCGAGGTTATGTTAATCGGTTAGAATTAGTTGGTTGTCGTACTACTTTAGTTGTGATGGTCAGTTGGGTAGCTGAGGCCATGGACAACCTGCTAGAAAACATTGGGTGAGTCGAGTTAAGATTGGTTAGAGATTGGTTGGACAGGTTACCAGGGCTGGTACTTGTCGATGGAATCCAGGAGTGGGGATACGAAGTAGTTAGTACGAGCGATTGATTCTGTTGGATGCGGAGTCTCGATAGCGATGTCTGGTGGTTGGGTCTGCACGAGTTGTGGCATGCACTACTATCAAGAGTGGTTGTAGTTGTGGTTGTTGAGAATCGGAAGATGTTCAAGGGACGTTTCCTCTTTCTAGTACGAATTGTCAGGATGGTTGTACCAGAGTTGTTGGGTACGAGGGAGGCAGAGTTTCTCCAGTTGGAGCAGAGGTACGGGGTCTTTGATCAGTATGAGCAAAGATCCAGGGTTGTATGAATTGCACACGGTGTGCTAGTGCTGGTACTAATACTGGTGCTGGTGCCGGTGATTGTGATGACAATGAGTCACGAGTCGAGATTTGACTCCGTCGAGATGGGCACATGTTTGGTATCTATGTTCTGGGAGTGGATCACCGATAGAGTTGGACTGGACGGAATCTAACAGTAATTGAGACGTGAGGATCAAGTAGTAATTGTCCACATCCTTTTGGATGTACATAAATGTTATAAACCGATAGGCGAACTTAGTAATGGTCCGAGTGTGTTTGTTCCGACATGGTTGGAACTTCGGAATCGGGAGAGGTTGTGTTCGAGGCGACGAGGGGAGTGCTTGATTCCGCATTGGTAATGAGTATTTCGAAGTCATTTTGGGTGACTTCTCATGTTCTGTCATGTTAGTTGTTGGTTGTGTCACTAGTACATTGATCTTGTATTGGTCGGTGGACCCGCATTTGATTTTGGTCATTAGGAGGAGTTGAGTATTTTTTTAAGATAGGTGAACGAGATTCCTCGTTTTCTGCTTGGTGATAGACGATGTTGGGTTACGTGGCGTTGTGCGTGCAGCGAGTTTTGTTTGCATTCAGGTAGGATGAATTCTAAAGTCATTGTCTTGGATCATCCTTGATTTTCCTAGGTAGAATGACAAGGATCGATGCGAAGTGATTGGAGAGAACCCACAGTCTCAACGTGTCTCGTCGTTGACTGATCTGTTTAGATGTGGGGATTGGTTGAGGAGTGATGTGACTGACTAAGGATTCAAGAGGGTGTAAGACCTTATGATCAGATTTCAGGTGGATGGTTAGCTGAGGGAGAACATGTGTGGATCCTAGGTGGATCTGGATCGTGATCATGATAGGTGGAGAGTTTATTACCCTGTCTTGGATATTTGGATATGGGAATGTTGGGACTGAACTTCTTTTCGAGGTTAATCCTGTATGGTGTACTAATCGAACAAGTAGGTATCCGACGAGGTCGGATCTGGTGAGCCTTAGATGTGTGAATGTTGGGATTGGCTTCCTTATGAAGTCAATCAAATGTAATGTGTTAATCGTTTGAGCAGGTAACCGATAGGTTTGGAGTTGGTGCGTCTCAGTAGACGTGGGTAAGATTGGATGCTCTTTTGGCATGAATGGGTACGCCTTGGCAGGCGCGAGTCAGATTGGTGTGTGTTGGATTTCGTGATTAGGAGTAGGCATATTGATGCTGGTTGGGTGACCATGGGACTCGAAATGGATGATGGGTTGCAGTTTTGATCTATCTAGTATTGGATTGGACAGATGGACTCCAGAATTGAAATGTGTTTGGCTACGATCTAGGTTGTAGGTTGGTTGTGGGATGGATGTACGTACCCTGTACGTTGTTCGAGGAACGATACTGGGCAGGCTTGTGGTCCCTGGTGGCAGTATATAGGATATACCAGGGGTACGTTCGTGATCGTGTTGGTAATCAGCTCAGTTTTGATACCATTGGATTAGTCGAGGACGTGAACTGGACATTGGATACTGTGCACTGGGTCATAAAATTTTTGATGGGTCCAGTTACACATAGGTCCATTGATTTGTGGGTATACGTATAATCAAGGGGAGTGAGTTGGTGGTTAGAGTAAGCACAAGCGAGTATAGTGTCAGTTTTCGACTCGCGACTATCAAGTGGTGACAGTTTGGTGGGATGTGTCAACGTGGATCGATGAGTGAGATGTGGTGACTCCCAGTGGGAGCATATGTCAGGATCAATTGGTGATTGAGAAAGGAACCGTCAAGTTTTTTGTGTCCGCGAAATGGTAGATTTGTCAGGTGGCGTCAGCTTAGAACGTGTGATTACTGTCACTCGACGTGGTCGACGGTAGTCAATGTGACGTGAGTGTTGGTGGAACGTCTAGTTGCAGATAAGTAACGTTATGGTTAGTGGGTGTACAAGTGTACATTCGATGTGAGGTCGACTTTACTTTCCACGAGGTGGTTGTGGAATCGGGATAGTTGGAATTTCAAGGATGAAATTAATTAAGAAGGGAAGATTGTAACGACCCGTCTCGAATTCCGAGATTATATTAGTGAGTAATGAATGATTAGTGAGGTTAAACGGTGATTAGTTGAGCGAAATCGAATGGACGTTATAAAATGACCGTTTTGCCCCTAGTCGTGGGCAACATGTTAACTTTTGACTCGGGAGGTCCGATGGCCGAGCGCCGAGGACTTTTACGTAGATCGGCTCGATACGAGTCCGTAGATAGGAGGCACGTTAAAATTGGACGTCGAAAGGAAAAATTATAGTCACGGCAAGTTATTTTGAACTATGCATGCATTTCGAGGCAATGATTATGTGGCAATATCCGATTGGGCAGATATTTAAGTGGGACCCAAGGATGAGTGACAAGTGTCACTCATCCCATTGGTCATTATCCCTAAAAAGTGGATCTAACTAATTAAATAATATTATCCTAAATTATTTTATAATTAATCTCACCCATGTAAGACCCGTGTCCTGGAGAGAACGGTGAACAATCCCACATTCCTGCGATGGGGGAATGGTCTGGGAAGGGAATGGTGGTGTGCCTTAAAGTTGTAGGCACACACCTATCTAGCATGAGGCCTTTTGGGAGCTCAGTGGCTTTGGGGGGGATTGGAACCCCAAAGTTAAGCGAGTTGAGGTTGGTGCAATTTCTGATGGGTGACCCCCTGGGAAGTTGCACCGTGAGCTCCCGAAAACAAAACCGTGAGGGCAAGGGCAAGGAGGCCCAAAGCGGACAATATCGTGCTAGATGAATCGGGACCTGACAGAAGAGGGTCGGGTCCTGAAAATTTGGTATCAGAGCCAGACCCCGATCGGGAAGTGTGCCAGCGAGGACGCTGGGCCCTAAGGGGGGTGGATTGTAAGACCCGTGTCCTGGAGAGAACGGTGAACAATCCCACATTCCTGTGATGGGGGAATGGTCTGGGAAGGGAATGGTGGTGTGCCTTAAAGTTGTAGGCACACACCTATCTAGCATGAGGCCTTTTGGGAGCTCAGTGGCTTTGGGGGGGATTGGAACCCCAAAGTTAAGCGAGTTGAGGCTGGTGCAATTCCGGATGGGTGACCCCCTAGGAAGTTGCACCGTGAGCTCCCGAAAACAAAATCGTGAGGGCAAGGGCAAGGAGGCCCAAAGCGGACAATATCGTGCTAGATGAATCGGGACCTGACAGAAGAGGGTCGGGTCCTGACAACCCACCTCTCATCCTAGCCATTCATCTCTTTTTCCCCTCTCATCTCCACCGTCCATCTCGCTTCTTTGTTTATCATCATCAGACTTCACCATCTACCATCCTCCCTCTCATTTTACTTCCTTCAAACCGTGCCCACCATTGTCACACAAACACCACCACAGACCTATCATCAATTGAGATCAACTGTGAGGATTGAGAGAGAGTGAATGACCAGTGGACTTGGACGACAAGACTGAAAGGGTTGAGCACGGCAGCTATGCGGCGGAGGTGAGAAAAAACTCAAACCCGATAACTCGGTTAAACCCATTTTTGGAAATTCGTTATTGAATGATCAAGGATCGATTTGGTTGATTTTGTGAGGTACTAGGGACTCACACAAGTGGAATGGGACTGGTTTCGAGGGATAGGACGGCCGGGGTCGACCGTAAAAGTGAGTTGCAGGTGGCCGGTTACTGTTCCTTTTTGAACAGGTACGATCTCAACATTGTTTCTTGTTTTATGGTTATGGATTGATTAGGGGGAATGAGACGAGGACCTAGGTTGAAACAGGGAGGAGAATGGTTGAGAAAACAGCGAGAACCGAATGGGTTGGTTCACCGGTTCGGTCGAACCGGTCTGAACAAGTGAACCAGGTCTAGCGCGAGGAAGACGATGGCACTGTTGATGCGCATGGGCTTCACGCGCAGCCGCTTGAGGCGGCGTATGGGGGCACGTGGAGGGTAGTTTGGGGATGACTTTAACATGTGAAATAATCTATTCGATGTAACGAACATTTTGGGATTGGTTTCGTGTCGATCGGACACCGTCTCAATATTGTTCGGGACGTCCGAAGGTTTAGGATCGAGCTTAAAAATAGTTAAAAATTCGAGAAAATTACGGTAATTCAATGAGAGGCTAATGAGGTAGTTAGTAACCGTCTAAAGTGATTTGAACAGGTTTGGGAGTCCTAGTGACAGTGTTTAGTCCGGGAAGGCATTTTGGCACACATATCGAGGCGCTAGCGTAGGACGTTCTGTGAGTGGACGTTGATTTCTAAACTGTGATGCATGCATAAATGTTTTATATGGTTTATAGATATGATTTCTATCATGGTGATTATGGATTGGTGATTTGTATGATTTCACGTATTTCGAGGTGATTTACGTATTTACACGTAAATCGAGATTTACGATTTTGAACTGATTATACGTGCTTAAGGTTTTGGAAATGGTTTAATGAAACAGTTTTGGATTTGAAAAGGTAAACTCAGGCATGAAGCCCATTTGTTTGGGAAACCCTCAAACTCGAACTCCATTTAGTTACGTTATCGAGTTAGAGGCCCAATTGATTCGTGAACTAATTTTAGATTTGGAAATATGGAATCGGGCACGAGACCCATATGATTTACGAACTATCAGACTTGAAGTCCATTTGATTTAACAAGGCATCAGGCTGGAGGCCCATTTGGTTTACCTATCGGGCTCCAGGCACTGTTGATTTGCGTATCGAGCACGAGAAACATGCATGCATTCGAAAATCGTTTATCAAAACATTCACAAAACCATTAGGGCCTTGGCCCAAAAACCGTAAATCAAGTACATGGGAACTCAGTCCAAAACGAATCCGTAGGGACTCAGCCAAAACCATTCTCAGTGAAATACCAACCATAGAACACGGGGTCTCTGCCCCAAAACACTTTCCAAAACATAGAACACGGGGTCTCCGCCCCCAAACCATTTTCCGTGAAATCTCATATACAACCCATCCTCGGCACGGGGTCTCCGCCCCCAAACCATTTTCCGTGAACACATCCAGGATATATGTCACGATTCATCTCTATATAAGTGTGCACACGACTCGGGATCTCACTCCGAGTCTACCCCCAAAAATTCTTCGTCTGGGAGGTCCTATCCAACATCCAGGATCCACGAAGTCTAGATGACTGTCTCCGGATCTAGTCCGAGACCATATCATAACTCTCACTCCTGGAATGTGCTCCCTATGAGGATACTCATTCCAGGCAGTAGATCGTGACTCTCCAGGTCGACGTCTGGAGTTGACCAATCAACCCATGTCGGAGGGTTTAAACATTTTCAAAATGCTTTCTTTCTCAACTGGGTTTCATACCCGAATCTCAACGGGATTCCTCGAATCCGATTCAAATCCATTTTCACAGGCCTCAACCTAAATTCACAATTCAATAAGGTCTCATTCCCGAATTCTTGTTTCATAAACCGAACTGGGACTCAAGCCCGATTTCATGATCCAACCGGGCCTCAAGCCCAATTTCACAATCAACTGGGCCTCAAGCCCGATATCACAACCAACGGGGCCTCAAGCCCAATTTCACAATCAACTGGGCCTCTAGCCCGATATCACAACCAACGGGGCCTCAAGCCCGAAACTAGAAATCAACGGGGCTTCAAGCCTGATTTTGCAATCAATAGGGCCTCAAGCCCGATACTACAGTCAACGGGGCCTCAAGCCCGAGATTACAACCAACTGGGCCCCAAGCACGAATTCGTTAAACCAACGGGGCCCTCGGCCCGATCGTATAACTCAAATGGGCATCTGGCCGATTTCTCGTGAAATCAAATGGACTCCAAGTCCGAGAGTTTCCAATCAAATGGGTCTCATCCCCGATTTCATGTTTCCAAATCCAAAATCATTTCATCAAATCATCGTTGAAAGCATAGCACGTAAAAATGCCGTATAAAATCGAAAACCTCGAAATACGTGCAATTACGTAAATCCTAACCTACCCCAAACAAATGCACTCAAGGCATCACAAAACATGTTCTAAAACAATTATAAAACATTTATGCATGCATCGAATTCATAAAACAAGTCCACTCAAAGACCGTCTGAAGCTGCGCCTCTATACACGCGCCAAAACATCTTCCCGGGCCAATCACCATCACTGGGACTTCCAAACCTGTCCAAATAGTAATATATGGTTATTAACTACTTAAATAACCCCTCACTAAAGCCCCGTAATTTTCTGGAATTTTTAACTATTTTTAAAGTCGATCCTAAACCTTTGGACGTCCCGAACTATATCGAAACGATGTCTGATCGACTCGAAACTAGGCCCAAAATGTTCGACTCAAAACCATAACCGGGACTTCACACGCCCCCACGCGACGCCCAAAGGGGCTGCGTATGTGGCTCATGCGCCCTGCACAGTAGTCACCCCTGTCCTTCGGTAGACCGGGTCCGACTGGTCCACTTGTAATTCCGATCCGACCGGACCGGTGGAGTCGGTCCAGTCCATTCCTCCCTCATTTTTGGTCCATTTCTTCCCTTTTCGATCTGATTCTCTATGTTTCTTCATTTCCTATCATTCCATCGATTTAAAACCATTAAAACTACCTAAAACCTAATCGTTCCAAACCACCCCATCACAGTCCAAATTTCCCGATTGTACTCAGGGCCGTTAAGCCCTTCCTCGTCGTTCTATACTTCCTCTAGGCACTCCTAACAACCTAATAATCCTTTCCCAATCAAATAAAATTGGCCCTAACGTTCAAATAAAAAAATAAGGAAAATGGGCATAACCGGGTTTCGGCTTTTACCTCTGCACAGGGGTCCTCCGCCGTCCACGCTGGCGTTGTCCTTGGCCAGCCACCACCAACACGCCCTCTCTCACTCAGTCTCACAAGCAAGAAGTAGATGAAGATAGGTGAGCATTGGGGTGGTATATTTGGGCATGGGTTTCGGGGTTTTGGTGGAATGAAACAAAGATGATATGCATGAATGTGGGAAAAAAGGAATGGATGAGTGACAAGTGTCACTCATCCCCTGGGATCTGGGAAAGATCTGGGCCCACATAAGACAAAATATAAGTCAACTGCTTCGTAAAACATGTCGTTTCGAATAGTTCCCGAAATCTTCCGTAAACAGTAACTTTCCCGTCGAACGTCCGATTTCGACGTGCCGTCTGTCTACTGACTCGTATCGACTCGATCTACATAACGATCCTCGGTCCTCGGCCATCGAACCACCTGGGTCGAAAGTTAGCTTTTTACCCTCGTCTAGAGGTAAAATCGTAATTTCACCCAGAACGTCTGTTAATCCTCGGCTAATTTCCGATTAGCCTCGCTAATCCATCATTAATCCCTAATTAATCCTTAACATTAGGGACGGGTCGTTACAAACTTCCCCCTTTCAGAAATTTCGTATCCAAAACCATAGGAAATTACTTACGAAAAATAGGAAATTATTTCATATCCAAAACCATAATTTCAGGGCCTCAGCCCAAAACCGTGAAGCAAAATCAAAGTACGAGAACATAGCCCAAAATCCATAAATCCGTATAAATCGGACCACCGACCAACACATCCGAAAACATCGGAAATCAACACTAAATCAAAAGTCAATCAATCTACTGGATCCCAATCACCGAGTCTTTAAACTCGCATATATCAGGCCTTCCCGGGTTATCAATGAGTCTTTAAACTCAAAACACAATCAATATGCCTAGGGGGATATCATAATAACCGAGTCTATAAACTCAAAACATATCAATCAAGGGCCATCCCCCATCATCAATCAATCAAGTCTTTAAACCCAAAACCAGATCCAGAAATAGTACCGGGTGTTTAAACCCAAATCATAGAAAATCCAGAATCCATCGAAATCCAAATTCCAAAACCAACTCCGAATCATATTTTATCGAAATGGGTCTCGTGCCCGAATTCACATGAAAATCCAATGTCACACCATCAAATCATTATCAAAACATGATGTGTAAACCAAATAAAATCATCCATCAAACCATCATCAAAGCATAGCATAAACCATATTCTCAAAATACGTGCAATTACGTATTGCATATCGAAATATGTGTAAATACAAAAATTGTAAGTACCATAATCATAAGCATAGAAATCATAAATATAAACCATAGAAAACAATTACGCATGCATTGAAATTTAGAAAGCAAAGTCCACTCACACACCGTCCAAACGGCCCGCTTCTGAGCTGCACGTTTTTCCGTAAATTCTGGAAATCACAATTCCTTTCCAAAATCATTATCGAGGGTCAATAACACTTCAATATACCTCATATAATTTTTCCCAATTTTTTTGGGATTTAAATACGTATTTTAAATGTATACAAAAACTTCGGATACACCGAACACTATCGAAACGATATCTGATTTCTTCGAAACCAGTGCCAAAATGTTCATTAGATCAAAAGGAGTAAGTTTCATGTTGAACTCACCTTGAGAAAAGCTACCACGTGCCCTCAAGCTCCGCCGTGAGTGGTTGCGCGTGGGTGCCACGCACCTGCTACAGTGCAGGACACTATTCACCTTCTCAACCCGATTGCCTGTTAAACGGGTCCTGCAACCCGTGATATAACCCGACTGAATCCCTATCAATTTCCACTCAATTTCTTCAATTAATTCAGCTAGTCGTATCGATTTAACCTTAATTAAAGGTCTGTAAGTTCAATTACACAATCTCTTACCTTGAAGGCATTCGACAAAACCTCGAAATTTCCAGGTAAGTTCATCATCTGATCCTTTCAATTATCATCGTTTCCTTTGAATTGATTCATTCAGAAGCTTCCCAGGATCCATCCAAGTATGTTTCCAATTTCAATTGCTCCCTTCGACCCCTCCAATTACTCGAACTCAACCTCAATTGTTCAAGGGTTTGATAAACTCCGTTTACGGCCAAAACGACCTTCCTTTCCTTCGATCTTGATTGGGTTCGACTCGCCCTGAGGCTAGGAGGTTTAATTCGATATCAATTTCTGTGTTTTTGGGTCTTAAATGTTCAATTCGAAATTTGATTAAATTCGAATTGTCTGGGTTAGTTTCGGGTTTAGGTTTTTCTTCAGATTTTATGGTTTCCTTCCCTGTTTAATGCTCTATTCGACCTCTCTCAATTCCTGTCAATTTTTCAAAAACGAAACGGATTAATGATGTCTGGGTGTTGAGCACACTGATGCTCAGTTTTCTCCCCAACACACACACACACATACACGGCTTGTTTAAATCTCACCACCGCCCAACTGCACACACATGTGATTTGCCACCAATCTCAATTATAAAGTGACAGATGTCACTTAATGAACCCCATGACTCACTAAGCATGGCTGAATCAGCCAATACCTACCCAGATTACCATTTTGCCCCTGCCTTAACAAATTACCAAAATGCCCTTCATGTTCCTAGACTCGTAACTTAATCGTTCGAACTCCGAATGACGCATGCCGTCTGTCTACGGACTCAGCGTCTCGAGACCTACCCAACGGTCTCTACGTATGATCCAAAAAGTTTCCATATCAAAAAGTCAACTTTTGGCCCTCAAAACTAGGGGCAAAATCGTCATTTCCATCAAATTTTTCCAAAATTTCCATTTTCGAATTTCCGGGTCGTCACAATCGGTGTCAATATCCTATTCATCATCCGATCTGACAACTGTCCTCACTGTTCCCCACTGATAAAGCCCAAACTACGCATTAAATTAAACACGTAATTTGAGTATTATGCAAATTAAACCCTTTTTGTGTAGTTATAATATTGGTAAATATGGATCGTTCTTAACTGGGGAAATTAGGGAATATTAATAATATGTTAGTTAACTAGAATAATGAATAATCAAAGAATAGTGAATTGAAGAATTAAAGAATTAAATAACAAAGAATTAAAGAAATAGAGAATAAAACAATGAAAGAATTAATGAATAAGAGAATCAATGAATTAATGAAATAAAGAATAAAAGAATAAAAGAATGAAGATGGGGGGTTTTAGGGATTGTGTTATACAAAAAAAGTAACAACACAAATAAACTAATTCTATTCCTATTTTAACCTATATACAAGTGGCCTTTTTTTAAACACAAATTCTACCAACACTCTAACAATTGCAAAATTTGAATATATTACAAAATTCTACTTTCACCATCTCACTCATGCATACATTTTTTTATATTATAAATGCACTGAACAACGGTCATAAACACTTATAAAATGATTAACCTAATTTTTATGATTTGAATGTGTGTCAAACATTTAAATCTCTTCAATTTTCTACTAAGTGCACCGAACAGCTGCCATAAACACTTAGCATAAAATTGAAGCTTACGCACTCAAATGTATGAAGTAAATGAAGTTCAAAAGTAGAACACATTATAATGATATTCTTGTCTACAAAAGTTAGAAAGAAAATACCCACAAAAATATTGAATTAAAGAAAATAAAACCGAAACAACAATGAGAGTTTAAGTAAGGAAAAGAACAAGTTACACTTTCGGAATCCAAGAAAGCTTGTGATTCCGAAAATGAATGGGAAAAATGAAATGTTATTCATAAGATTTTCTGACAATAGAAGAAACCTTATGAAGATGGAGGAATAAACACGAGAATACAAACTTAAACTCAAGAATTGCAACAAAAATACTAGTCTTGATATTTCTAAAGGAAGAATACAATTTGTGTTTTGGGAGCTCTCTCTCAAAACAAAGTCCCCTATACAAGTGAATTGAACCCCTATTTATAGGGAGAAAAAACTACTAAAATAAAGTAAATCAAAATTACAATAAAAATAAGTAAAAGTGAAATGATGAATAATGATGAACAATAATGATAATAGGGATGGTTTGGGCTGATTTATGGAGAAATTATGGTGAAAAACCTGCCCAAAAAGGGCAGGTTTGATGCAGGAACAGAATAGTGTAAGGAAACAGTGATTTTCGGCCAGAAGCAGGTGGGAGCAGCTAAGGATTTCGGCTTTTATCCGCTGAATAGAGGGGAGGATGGCGTGTGAAGGTTGTTGGGCAGCCGTACTTGGATCAGCGCACGCGGGCTGACAACCATTCTTCATTTCGTGACAAGTGCGCCGAAAATGGAACACCGTTTTTAGTAGCAGGCTGCAGGAGAGCGACTGGGCTGGAGAGACGCTTCTGGGCTTCCGTTTTGGGCCTGGCGCTTGGAAGGGCTGGGCTTTCTGCTTGGGCCGATTTCAATGGATTGGGCTGTCACTTGGGCCGGCTTTAATGGATTCTGGGCTGCACAAAATTAATAATAATTTATTTATATAATTCAACCGAATTTCGTCAATAATTTCTACGTTATAATTCCGATCAGTACGATTCTTTCGCCAAAAAGCTCCAAATTACAAACTTTATTTATTTAAATAGAAAAATCACAAAATATATTATTTTATATAATTATTTAATATTTTAATATTAAAAGTCAAGTATAAAGGGTATAAAATAATATAAAAAAATGCTTAATTAATGACCTATCACCCACGGAGCGATGCTCAACCTCTGTCACTGAACGGTTCGCCAACGTCATCCACTTTTCAGAGGGACACCATTCCCGTCCAATACTCCCTAAGTCCACAATCATAATCGTGACTAGTCGGTAACGCTCGGCTCCGCTTTGGTTGCGCACTCTGATCTCGGCTCGCTCTCGAGTCCCCAACTCGTATCTCACATCCCTCAACGATCTTTGCTGACATCTAGACTCACCTCGAGTCTTAACTGTCGTACTACTCGTCTTGTCGATATACAATCGACGTCTCACGTTCAACACCTATAATCCTTTACTCCGACTATGACTCAACACCCAAATGTCCGTCACAAGCCAGCCTCAATCCAACACAATCTTTATCCTTAAATCCAACTAGAGGCACGGGCTATTCATCTCTTCCAGATCGATATCCACGTAGCATCCTCGTCTCGCACTTCTCCCCACTTCCAATCTCTATCATCTCACCAACTATGCTAAAGAGTCCTTCAACAGACTTACCAAAAAGCTCTCCTCTGCTCCTAGCTTAGAATAATTAGCAAGGAAATTCATTCCAATGACGACCAGGCCTCAGTCTAATAGCCTCACGGTCATCACAACCATCTCAGTCATCCCGACTGTCCTTACCCTACTCGATCTGACTCCTCTCAAGCACTTAGTTGTCACCTCCAGTGACACCAAGAATCATCGGGTCTCCAAGTCACTCAAATTTGACCCACAGCCTAGGTGTTCGGTTCTCAGACCCTCTTTGAACACTTGGCTGTCATCTCCTTACTCATCGACCCACATGAGGAAAGTCGAAGATGATGACATCAAAGTTCATCCTATGTCATCCTCCGGCACCCAGCACTATCTGCTAAAGAGCAGAAAATGATAAGTCTCCTTCACCGGCCTCTAAGTCGAGAGTAGATAAAGATAGGTGAGGGTTGTGGTGGTATATTTGGGCATAGGTTTGGGTTTTGGTGGAATGAAACAGAGATGATATGCATGAATGTGGGAAAAAATGGAATGGATGAGTGACAAGTGTCACTTATCCCCTAGGGTCTGGGAAAGATCTGGGCCCACATAAGACAAAACATAAGTTAACTACCTCGTAAAATGTGCCATTTTGAATAGTTCCTGAAATCTTCCGTGCACAGTAACTTTCCCGTCGAATCTCTGATTTCTTCGTACCGCCTGTCTACGGACTCGTATCAACTCGATCTATGTAACGGTCCTCGGCTCTCGGCCATCGGACCTCCCAGGTCAAAAGTCAACTTTTTGCCCTCGTCTAGGGAAAAAATCGTAATTTCGCCCTAAATGACCGTTAATTCTCGGCTAATTTCCGATTAGACTCGCTAATCCGTCATTAATCCCTAATTAATCTTTAAAATCAGGGATGGGTCGTTACAGATTGTCTCTTCCGGGGAGGGTCGTTGGCCTGGGTAGACCCCAAAGTATTCACGGAGTACTAACTGAGTGGAGTCGCCCCCGTTGGGTACCTTACTCTCAGGAAAGCTTATGTATTATAACTCCCAGGGAGGGTCATTGATCTGCGGACATTGACCTGGGTGGGCCCTAAGGTGACTTGGGATTTGAGACCCCAGGTAGCACGCTCGTAGCTTTAGAAACCTTGACAGGATTGGTTATATGATTTATGATAAACATGATTTCTTGGATTTGTGAAATTGTGAAATTGTGTTCTATGGTTAATAAATGGATTGGGCTGAGTTCCCACATATGTTTGATATGATTATGAATTTCTGTAAATGGATTTGGGCAGGGGCCTGTATGATTTGAATTTACGGAATTTGGGGCTGAGACCCTATAAATGGCTATTGAAACATATGTGGTTTGATAAATGGTTTTCCTATGCATGCATGCTTTTAAGTGAAGGGCATAAAGGTCTTATATGAAATGTGTTTTTATGAACTTATTTCTTTTCGTCCACTCACAGTATTTTCTATTTTTCAATGCCCTTCAGGTTGATTACGGATGCGGACTGTAGTAGAGACCGAGACATCACACTCCTCCACCGAATCCTAGTGCGCTTTGGTATCCGGTCAGGATAAAGGTTTAAATTTTCCCTGGTCTAACAATTCGTGTCAGATGGGATCATGACACATCCCTTGTTAATCCCGGGGGGATTGGGATAGGTCGTGTCAATATTTTTCCCCATTATGGTGAAGTGGAGGAAGTCTACATACACTGATTCTTTCAATGCAAGTTAGCTCATATTTTTTGGTTTTAAAGTCTTTTATAGGTGGATATGAGTCGTCTGGAAGGTGGACTTGGTCTGGTATTGGGGGTATTTTTTCTGTGATTTTTCCTTGCATGATCAGATGATTTTTTTCATCCAACCTCCTTTTTTTTTTGTCTATGAAGATTGTGAAAAAGTCATAATATGAGATGCTATAATGATGTTTTGATTTTTCTACCCCTTGTGGGTTTTTTTGAA
Source organism: Prinsepia uniflora (assembly GCA_032719365.1). Classification (NCBI taxonomy): domain Eukaryota; kingdom Viridiplantae; phylum Streptophyta; class Magnoliopsida; order Rosales; family Rosaceae; genus Prinsepia; species Prinsepia uniflora. The sequence continues at coordinate 37,967,129 of CM064872.1, forward strand.
GTATAATTATGATGGTGCTTTCGGTAAGGATGCAAGACAAGGTGCATTTGGTGGGTTATGCTGATCTTCCATGGGGACTTTATTGTTGCAGGTAAGGAGGGGGGGCATCCCTTGTGATAGTCCTTTGCAAGCTGAAGCCTACACTTTTAGTTCTGCTATGATTTCATGTGTTGATTTTGAGTGTAAGAAAGTTAATCTCGAGTCAAATTCTAGGAGTCTAGTGCAATGTGTGACTATGGGATATGGTGTGGATACTAACATTGAAGGAGTGATCTTTGATATTTTTGATATGCAACCCATTTTGAGATTGCTAAGCTTAGATATACATCTAGGAAACATAACGATGCAGTTCATGAAGTTGCTGCTTTCTGTAAATGCGCTGAGCATTGCTCTAGATAGAAAGGCCTTGAGCTTTCTTGGTTGTTTGATTTTCTAGCTAAAGATGTAAGCGTTTCTATTCATTTGAATTAATGAACTTTTATTTTTGAAAAAAACAGGAAATAAAATTAAAGAAAGTTTAAGTTATTAATTAATATTTTTAACAAGTTGAATTCGAAAGTAATGAAAATATTGTAATAGTAAATTAGCGAAGGAAAGAAAAAAAAATTGAATCAAAAAACACGTAGACCACCATCCCTTTTGCTCTTTGATCACCCATACTCCACCACAATCACCATCAAAGTGTCTTGAATAGATAAAGCTAAACCACTTACCCTTAATCATCATCAACCACCATGGTCGGAAAAATCTTGTTCGCGAAGTTAAGTTGGACCACCAGTACCATCCTTGATAACGAATGAACATACCCTCATTTCCAGCACTCTTTTGATCACCTCGATGAGACAAGGCCAACCATGGCTGCATTGCACTCATTGAACACTAATTGGAATTGCGACAAGAATTTCTACAGTGAAGTCGAAGCTTGCTGGCCATTTTCTGGTCACATAAGGTAACCGTTGGATTCAATTTGACACCCTTGGAATTGCCCTAGTGAGAGCTTGAAGTTAGACTAACTGTAAGTCATTTTTGAGTAGGATGGCGAACATTGTTGTTGGATTCTAGAGCCATGAACTGCCACCCTAGTTTTGGCATCTCTTAAAACTTTTTCAATTTGGAACCAAAAATTTTAGAATCCTTACGTCGAGTGGAGTAATCTAGACGTATTGCACTTGGATTTTTTGAGAAATGAAAAAGCGTTGGATTGCTGGAATGTTTCCAATTTTTGTCCAGCTACCACTGTTATGGCGGCACCAAAAAGAGATTGCTGAACTAGGAGCATGCAAGCTCGTATGGGCGTAAGGCCGCCATGTTCCGAACTCTTGTCGTCAATGGCAGCATGTGGGGCAGTTTTGGATTGCTTAAACATGTTTCTAGTCTATTTAAAGTTGTTTTAGTTATGTTTTAAGCAACCCCAGAGAGATTCCTTTAGTGTCAGCTTCAGAACTTGATAGTAACATTTATGGTTGACTTCTTTTATGATTGTGATGGTTTGGAGCTTATGTTAGCTTGACATGCTGGGTGATTTTGATTCCCTTACTTGTTTGTGAGTGGACCTCTTTCTGAAACTTGATTTTCATTAAAATATTTTACTTTCCCATTTTACGATGATTATGAAATTTGAGTTCATGATTAGCTTATGGATAGGTCGTTGTAATTGAGTGGTTGACTTATCTTGTGGATATCATATGGCAGGACCCATCCCGAGATCCCCAGTAAACTACGTCAAGGCCTTGCTCTCGTCTGAAAAGTAATGTAGAATACCAAAATTACCCTCAGCTTGTCAGACAAGGGATGTTCACCTTATCCATCATGCTTCCACCTTTCGTCATGCCCCAAACTTCGTGAAACGACCCTAGACGGTTACCAAATCACGAAAACCTTGTGAGTGGACAAAAATAAATAGCTTAAAAACATATTTTGAAAACATCTGGCCTTTTATCCTCCGTTTTATAAAACTATACATGCATATATTAAACTATTTATCTCAAGTAAAGCAGAACATAATCATGGACCTCAAAAAACGTGTAAACCGACCATAACACATCAAACATCGATAATCATGACAAGCAACACATATCTTACCACAATAATCAACATAACCTATCACAATACTCACATAACCAACCCACATACAACCCATCATCACACAAATCCACACACAATCATTCACAACTAATGCATTATTGGCAAGCATACCACTCAGGAAAGGAGCCCAGTTCAACGTCCAAGTGGGACCCAACTCAGGAAAGGAGCCTAGCTCGACGTCTAAGTTGTGACAGTCATAGGAAAGAAGCCTCGCTTGATGTCTGAGACTCACCAAAAATGGGCATGAACACAACACATATCATACACATGAATCATCACATCAATAACACACAATCATCACACATCATCACAAAGTCACATCACCAATACCGAGAAATCACATATCCATAACACATATGAACATGAAACCAACACAACACAGTCTCAGAAACTGGAGCCCCATGCACGATGTCTGGGAGCTAACCAATCAATCAACACAATCAAACACATATTCAAAACCTCGGGCCTAAGCCCAATACACCACTCATTCACTAACACCGTAAAATATGCCATAGAAATATATTCAAAAACCCATCCAAAAATCATATGGAAATCACCAAAATCCAATTTCACAAATTCTCATGTCATAAAACACATCCAATTCAAATCCACAATCGAAAAGGAATTCGAAAACATAATTTACAAAAACCTCATAAAACGTGCAATAAAATAACAATTAAATATTCGTAAAATCAACGAAATTCACATAAATTCCTAATCGATCAAACCTCATCGAAATCACATAGAAAACTATTTGAAACACATAAATATGCATGCATAATATTTTAATAAAATATATGTCCACTCACACGTGACTTACACACAGCCGAACCTAACCACGCGTCTTTCCGTAAAATTCAATAACATCAATTCCTGCCAAAAATCACCTCGAAGGGTCGCTAACCACCCTAATTAACTTACACGTGAATCCTATAATTTTTAAGGATTTTTAAACTAATTAAAATAATGCCTAAACATTCAGAAAGTCAAAACTGCCCCGAAACGATATTCGATCGTTTAAAAAATTGTACAGTTGGACTTGTAAGATCTCTTATCTACTGCGCCTAAAATCTACATGGTACACTGTTCATCGTCACTTACCATGAGCAGACTCGAAATCCTGCAATCAGGTCGCCCAACCCAGCGACCATGACCCAGGTACAAAACATCCATTTCTCATTCTTTTCTCGAATTTCAAAGGCCTAACATCATCTAAGAAAAGCCAATAAGGGATCTACGATCTTAGAACAAGAAAAAATTACCTAAAGAATTGGCTTTGATTGATTGAACTTTCAGCCAAGTTTCCAAATCCTCCTCTTCGTCTTCCTTGCGTCTACCCTTTGTTCCTTTGATCCTCAGGTGACCTTAGAGGCTTATCCAACCCTCTATGACCCTTGATTACATGTGAAACCACTTGAACCAGTTCCATGACTCACGACCAAAAACTTGGCTTCACAGTTTATCAGGCGTCTCGAACCAGAACCTCCCTTTTTTTTCCAGTTTCCTCTTCACTTTTCTCACTTATTTTTCTCCCCCTGATTCTCTCCTTCATACCTCTGTTCCTCTGGTTCTTTCTCCCTCACGGCTAAGCTGTTTTCATGGTTTCGGTCTAGCACCACCGAAGCACCACTTCACACACCAACACATATATAAATAACAACTAAGTCCGTGGAGAACTAGCAAGGGAAAGGTCCAGACCTTTATGGACATGTGTCATTGTCCAAACATATCATCCAAGCAAAATGACCAAATTAGAATAGTACAAAATTACCATATTACCCTTGATTATTTTTAGACCTATAGTTATATCATCCGACCTTCGATTTTGGTGTGTCGTCTATCTATGAAATCAGAATCCTGAGACCTTCGTAATGGCCTTCTCAGAATTCTCAAACATGGTCCATAGCAAAAAGTCAACATTTTAACTTTTTCAAAGGAAAAATCTTATTTTTACCCTAAATTTTCCCATTTTTCTTTTTCTCGAAATTCAGGCTGCTACAACCTACCCTCCTTCAAAAAAATTTGACCTCAAAGTTTTATAACTAAACCAACTTTATGTCCATTTTCAAATTGGACAATTGAGTTGTTAGAAACTTAATCTACTTATCGATTTTATCTTGCTACTAAATCACAACTTTAAGCCAATATCGGTACTTGTGAGACTTGCACAATCTTAACATATCCTTATGCATTCTTTGAGTCCTATGGACAACATTGAAACTCAAACAAATATGTTCCATGTCTTAATTAGTGACTAAATCACTACTAGCTCATGAGCTTACCAATTCATTACCATCTTTACTAAGTATCAACTTAGGTATCCATCACATCACACTACGGCTCTACGCGTAGAACAATACCTCAATTCTCTTCCCAATCAAAACCAACACTAATCGAAATCCAACACTAACCAAACAATTTCAATATCCTCTAGGGTATCTACTTCACCAAGTTTCCCTACGACTTCCACCTTACTACTATACTTTTGAGCTCGTAATGTCTTGAATAATTTTTTATTCCTTATTCCACATCCAAAGCTAAATCAGTAACCTCATATTTCAGCTCCTTCCCGAGCCCTATCCATTACTTACGCCTCTTTCCAAATCCTATACCACAATTATTTCCCATGACCGAGTCCACATCCAACCGTAATAACACTCATTCTTATTGACACGTGTCAAATTCAATAAAAGAACATTTTCATCATTTCAACATCTCAATTAGTTACTCAATTAGAAAACTTATTCTTCCAACTTGCTCATACGTGCCATATATTCATAATTCTACCTAATAATCCAAATCATGAACAACTCTACACCTATCCTGGACTCATCTATTTCTCAAATCACTAGGCCATGCGCGGGGCTCACATCTTAGAGGCATGATATTAACAAGCACAACTCAAAATCCTAGGTCTGATACCAAGTTGAAAAGACCCATCTCGAGATCATTCATACACTACGTTCGGGCCCTACTCATGTCTGAAAAGCAATGCAGAATAGCAAAATTACCCTCAACTTGTCAGACAAGGGATGTTCACCTTATCCATCATGCCTCCACCTCTCGTCATTCCTCAAACTTCGTGCAATAACCTTGGAGGGTTACAAAAACCACGAAAACAGTGTGTGACAAGACCTGACCCAAATACACAAGAATTAGACGCTCGGGTTGACACGACCCGCCCTCAATCCCCCGGGATTAAGGGCTAAGTCATGTTTTTGTCTAACTTATGAGTGACACGAAGGCTAAACTGACATCCAACCTCCATGTGACATGTAAGTCAGACAAGGGATTCTTGAATGAACCGCTCAAAACTTCCGGACTTCCCAGAGTGCATGGACTCTACTGTGGATCGCGTATGTGATGTCGCCGTCTCTCTCGATCAACAGCCCGCACCGCAACAACCTGGAGGGTATCGAAAACACAAAAAGACTGTGAGTGGACAAAAATAAGGATACGTTTATAAAACAGTTTATCAGAAAAGTACATTTATACCCTCCGTTTAAAACCAATGCATACATAATAAACTCATTTCATAAAACCATTTCATATTCCATCACGAAAACCGAACTTATTTCTTTTTCTCAAATCTCGGGCCTCAGCCCAAAACATCGGAAAACCATTATGAAAAACTATCATCATCAAATCTCAGTGAAATCCAAAACACATTTAAAACCACATTTCCATCCATCGAACCTGTTGGATCTATCCGAGTCTTTAAACTCAATCCAGACCTCAATATAATCCGAGTCTTTAAACTCAATAGGCATACGGGGGAAATATCAATATCCGAGTCTTTAAACTCCCGAGTCTTTAAACTCAATTCGGGTCCTTAAACCCAATTCGGGCCCGACCCCGTCATAATCATATCCGGGTCTTTAAACCCAATAACTAGATCCAGCAAATCCAATCCAAAACCGTTTGAAAACCATTTTCCATATCCATGTCCAAATCCGAATTCGAAATCACTATTTCAAATTCCCAACCGAATCCAAAACCAGTATCACGAATCCACATCCGGAATCATATCCATCATCCATTTCCAAATTCGAATCCGAAACCATCATTCCGTAAGGTAGCATCCAGAACAATCATTCCGAACCCAAATCTGGAAATCCACTTTCAAGTTTCAAAACCGAATCCAAAATCGTCATTCTGAAATCCGATTTAAAAACCCGAAATCACGTTCTTTAAAACCACTTTTCTGAACTGGGCTTCAAGCCCGAAATAACTTTCCAAAATCCATTTTAAATTTTGAAATCAAATCGTATTTCAATTCCCGAAATTAAATCATTAAAACCACGTTTAAATCACAACATCAATAGTATTCTCGTAAAACGTATAATTTCGTAAATACCTCGAAAAACGTGCAAAATCGTAAACCATCAAGATCATAAATCAAAGCATAGAATCACGTATAGAAAACATATAAAAACATATATGCATGCATCATAAGTTAGAAAGCAAAGTCCACTCACAGACCATTAGCATCGTCGCCTCGATACGCGTGCACTTACGCCGTTCCCGGCTAATCCGCTATCACCGGCTTTCCTGAACCTGTCCAAATCCCATAATAAGGTCACTAACTACTTCACAATGATCATACTTAATCCCCGTAATTTTTTCAAATTTTTAACTATTTTTAATCGAGCCCTAAAACTTCAGACATCCCGAAACTTATCGAGACGATGTCCGATCGACTCGAAACCAGTGCCAAAATGTTCGTTACATTGAATACTTTAAAAGTCCCGTTGGAACCATCCTCAGAAACTCTACCACGCGTCCACACGCGCCGCCCAAAGGGGCTGCGCGTGGGCCTCACGTGCCTGTTATAGTGTCGTCTTTAACCTCTGTCGAAACCGGTTCAGACCAGCCGGTTCATCTAGACTGGTGCACACGGTTTTCCTTTGTGTCCAGTCCAAAATTGATCCTAGTTCTTTCCTTGAGTTCTTCCAAGCCACTACAATCATTCTAACTAATAAAAACACACAATTAGGCTAGGTGATTACCTTCCCGATTTGCAGAAAAGAACCCGACATGTTCCTCCTCGGTTCCCAGTTACCTCCATCGTCCTCTGGCCACGGCTTCACCTCCCCTAAGATCGAATCAATTACCACAACACCCCTGACTCATCAAACTGATCAATAACGGTTCATATCCTAGTTACCAGGTTCAAATCGTGACAGAGGAAACAGAGTTAAGTAAAAAGTGTCTCACCCTTTCTCTGGCTAACCGTCATGGCCTCCACTGTACCCTTCAGGTCGTCCTTAGCGTCACAACTTCCTCTCTCAGTCCTTTTTCTCAGTTCAAGCTACCAAGAATCATCAAATATTGAGGGGTTAGAATTTGGTTCACAGTACACATACTCTGTTTCTCTCACGGGTCAAGATTCCTGGCCACGACAACGGTTAAGCTTAAGCTACCAGCAACCTTCTTCCGCCTTGTGCTTCAATTCATATTCACAGATCACGACAAGAGAGAGTATTGGGAGAGATTTGTGAAGACTGGTGCACAGGTCCCTGTTTTCTGTTTTTGTTCCTTTCAATTGTCGAACAATATCCAAGTTGGTTTTAAAACACAACGTGAGGCGGCAGGGAGGTTCCACAGACCTCTAGAGTTAGGCCAGGTGTCATTTTCCTGTGGAAAAATGTTTCAAAAACAACCAAGTGTCCCCTGAGCACTGTGCACTAATTCCAAGGCCAGCCGATTGACCAAAATGCCCTTGAGGCAAGATTACCAAAATGCCCCTCACGCTTTTAGACCCTTAACTATGTCGTCCAAACTCCCATGACATCGTGCCACCTGTCGTTGTACTCAGGGAATCGAGACCTATCTAACGGTCCTTGAAATACGTGAAAAGTCCTTGTCGTTTGAAAAGTCAACAAATTGCCCCTATTCCACAAAATTACCAAAGTACCCTCGAATTTCCGAACGTCATAACTTTTTCCTCGAATGTCAAAATCAGACGTGTCACCTATCTATGAACTCGTGACGTCCTAAACTACGTCACGGTCATCGGTTAAAGTCCATTTGACCGCCTAATCGAAAAGTCAACATTTTGCCCAATTCCAAGGGAAAAATCGTCATTCTGCACCGTCCATCCAAAATTATCCAACTAATCACCGATTAACATTACTAATTCATCATTATTCACTAATCTAATCCCGTTTTTCGAGACAGGTCGTTACAATCTACCCCCTAAAGAATTTCGTCCCCGAAATTCCGCATTTCGTACTTCCGTAACTAACTAGGGGAAATCCAACGGATCTCACACCTGGATCTCCTACCCGGTGTCGAGCATCTACCAATCCAATTTATCTTATCAGTTCCCAAACTGTCACCCTAACTCGGCCTAGCAAACCATCTATCAAGGCTCAGTCCATCTGGCAGATTCTCCTTTCCTTACCAGGGCAACACATTTCCAATCCTTACCCGAGGTACTTCTATCGTCTCGCCAGCTGACACTCACGGCTCAATTAACCCTAGGTACGCCATATCACCACCACTACCAATTCCAACACTTCTGACTCTTTCCCGAGTCGAGCGTACCTCGTACTAATGTCTCAGTACATCAGGCAAGTCTGCCATCAACAGGCACAAATCTCACCTTGCAAAGAAATTCAAGACGACATATTCCAGTCTCAATACTCCTATGGAGAAAAATTCGTATCACGATCCTCACTACTTCCGTCAGCGATCCATACTGACCCCACCGGAGTCACGACATACTCCTCTATTCCCTTACTTTAACCAATCATTGCACCCGTGGTTCCATTAATCACCAACACAATCAACCTGTGGAAGCACCATCCATGTCCCACACTATGTGTCTGCAACTAGACCCTACCACAAACCTGATTAACCGTTCTCACACATTGCAATATCAGGGTCACACCATCGATTTGACCGTCCAATTGAAAAGTCAACATTTTGCCCAATTTCAGGGGCAAAATCGTCATTCTGCATCGTCGGTCCGAAATTATCCAACTAATCGCCGATTAGCTTTACTAATTCGTCATTAATCACTAATCTAATCCTGTTTTCCAGGACGGGTCGTTACACGGGTACTAATCCCGTCTAAAAAAATGTTGTCAGACAAGGGATAATGCTAAACCACTAATTTATGGTTGCACCTCTAGAGCCTCGATCCCCGTGCAACAACCCTGGAGGGTTACAAAACCAAGAAAACGTGTGAGTGGACAAAAAAAAAATACTTTAAAAAACATAATTTGAAAACAACTGATACATTTACCCTCTTTTTTCCAAAACCATGCACGAATACGGAAACCATTCCAACTCGGTTAAAAGCAAAACACAGCTTATAATTCTCAAAAAACATGAAAAGAGTTATGAAATCAACAGAATCATCAAACTGTATAGAACCTCAGTACATCTATTTAACCATTAACAAGATCACAACCATCAATACAAAGTCATTATATCAATCATTAAACCAATACACTACTGGTAGGTACACTACCCAGGAGACATCCAAGTGGGGACCCGACTCAGGAAAGGAACCCAGCTCGACATCCGAGTCGTGTTAGTTTCAAGAAAGGAGCCTTGCTAGATGTCTGAATCGCGTTAGTCTCATGAAAGGATCCGTGATCAACGTCCAAGACTCACCTACCAATAGGCATAACCATAACATATATCATACAACACAATTCATCACAGAAAATCCACAAAATCAATCCATATCCAACCTCACCACATAACGTACATGTAGACAATCCAACGTCAACACAATGATAATGCTCAAGTGACCACATTCAAACCATCCTCAAAGCACAAGAATAAGCTCAATCATCACATCACAATCACACATGATACCCGTCTTAGGATTCAGAGCCCCAAGCTCGGCATTTGAGACGAATCAATCAACAGTCATCACATCAACAAGACCAATAATACATACTCATATCGCGTTTCAAACCACACAATTGAATCATAATCAAAAGTTCAGGCCTAAGCCCCAAACCACATCAACCGCATTCTCGTAAAACGTGCAATTATTACAATTTCGTAGAAAACCATCCAAAATTATATAAAACTCATAAATATTCCAAATCATGTTAACTCATGTCATTATTCTCATTCAATTCAAAATCACATTCGAATCAGAAACTAAAACTGAATTTACAAAAATCCTCGAGAAACGCGTAATAAAATAATAAAAAATATTTAAAAAATCACCGAAACTTCGATAAAATTTCCAATCATTACAATGACACCAAAACTCATAGAAACACAATTAAATCATGTAAATATGCATGCATAAAAATTTAGGGAAAGAAAGTCCACTCACACACCTAAGAATCATTGAATTCCACTTTGCACGCATTCCCGTAAATTTTGAAAATCTCTAAACCTATCAGGATTCATATCTAAAGGTCATTAACCATCCCATATCCTCTATTTTAATCCCATAATTTTTTGAGATTTTTAAACGGATTTAAAACGAACCCTAAACCTTCGAACAACCAAAACTACTCTGAAACGATGTCCAATTGACTTGGAAGCACCTCCAGATTACATGGCACGTGCCTCCACGCGCCGCTTGAAGCGAATACCCATGAGGACCATGCACCAAGCTACTGTTCACCGTCCCTAACCTCCGTCAACCCATTTTTTCTGGTTTTCGGGTCGCCCGACCTGGCAACCCGACCCGGGTTATTTCCACCATTTTTCACCCTTTTTCACTTCTATTTCGACCAATCTAGCCTAAACTAACCCAAGATAAGATCCATTTATCAAAATAAAGAAAAACTTACCCAAAACCGTCCAACTGTCCATGAACTCATGGCCAACATCCACCTTCATCCCAACACGTTTACTTCATCTGGCCACCTTGTTTTCACTTCCATCACGACCCCAAAGCTCTCAAAGGGACGTTAGAACATTGGGTTACAACCCACCAGACCTCAAACAGAAGTTTTAGATTTCGAACCCATCGAAGGAGTTTTAGGCTCACAGGTTTTGGGGGTTTCCCTACCTTAAATTACCACCATGACCCTCGTTTCTTCCCCAAAATCTCTTTCTCTCAATCACTCCTTCATTTTCATGCTTTTCTCCTCTCTTCTCTCTCATTTTTCCTCTTGGTTCATCACCCACAATGGCTTCGGCCATAGTCCACCGAAGCCATAATCAGCACTTGCCTTCTTATATAAGAGAGTGAGTCGGTGAGAAAGAGAGAAAAATATCATAACATTCCAGGCCTTAACACATGCAAGCATTTAATTGTTTCCAAAATCAAAATGACAAAAATGCCCTTTACATAATTACCAAAATGCCCCTACGTAGTTTAGACCAGAATCAAAACCGTCTGATCTCCATTTCCGGCATGCCGCCTGTCGACATACTCGGGAGACCGAGACCTCCCTAACGGTGTGCCGCTTGTTAATTGTGCATGTTTTATTTATGATTCAATGCCCATTTTCACTTAGTTCTTGTTTGATTATGTCATAAAATAGGAGAAAATAATCCATCTTGTGAGCCATGTGCAGATGAGTAGTGTGGATTAAATCCAAAAAAAAACCGAAAAAATAAGACCCAAGTTGAGGCCCAAGTACCAAGGCGGTGCTCAGCTTCTTAGTGCACTCCCAAAACCGAGTTTCAGCTTCAAAAGGCCTAGATCAAGTCTTATTCAAGCCAAGTCGAGTTCTTAGTGATCCCGGGCCAAATTCCAACACCTTTGGGCCAAATTCCAACAGCTTTAGGCCAAATTCCAGCGCCAAGGTCCAGGTTCCAACACAAGTTCCTGTCCTTGTTCTAGCACCTTTGGGCTAAATTCCAGCACCTTTGGGCCACATTTAGGCCGAATACCAACCCCAAAAGTCCAACCGCAAGCTCCAAGCTTCAGCTCAAAAGCCCAGCCCGCAAGCTCCATGTTTTAGTAACAAACTTCAGCTCTAGCCCAAGCCCACGCCCACGCCCACGCCCACATGGAATGTCCAAGTTCTTGACCAGCCGATTCTCCTTAGTTTCCTAATTGGTTCGGACCTTTAAAAGGAATGGATGTTGACCAAATTAAGGGGGGTTTTGGTGAGAAAATTGGCCTATCTTTTAGGAAATTTTTGAGCCAAAACTGGAAGGCACGACTAGGGTTTGGAGGGCTGGTTCTCTCCTATTTAAACCCCTTCTTAGAACAGAATTAGGGACGTTTTTCTTTCTCTTAGAGTGTCGAAGCTCTGCCCAATTTGAGTCTCAAAATCACTCCCTTTTTCCCTACGTTCAAGAGTGTGCGTACTCTCCTTTCTATCTCATGTTCTTCAACGTGGTTTCCCTTGATTGTTCAATTGAATTCCATGTTGGTTTTTCCTTCAAGTTGTAATTTACATTCACTTTTTTATTATTTATTTATGTTCTTCTAAGTATTGTCATCTCTTATTATTGTTCTTCATTGTAATCTAAATTCTCGTACCTTAAATTCATAGCACTTGTTCTTCATTATTTTTATTTATTTCCTACGTTCTTGTTTCATTAGTTTATAAATTGCAAATTGGAGGCTTTTTTGTGGAAGTCCTATGATCCTTATTTTGCTCATCACGTTTGTGTTCTTATTGTTGTTTTCAATTTGTTTAGTTCTTTCAATTTCTTAACTTTTGTTCCTTAAGGGTGTGTGATTCAAAGACGAGTTCCTTTGTGATCTCACAATCCTGTGTGATCCTAAGACGAGTTTCTTAGGCTAATGCGGTGTCATGAAATCCTTTTTGTATGCATTGCATCACCAAAACGTGTGGTAGGTTCCCGAGAGCATATGCACTGCCTCGGGAACACAACTAAGAAAGGATAAATGTGTTTAATGAGTATATGCCCTGCCTTAAGCAGGAGCACCTAATCTGTGCACTCAATGAAGATGGTAATAACGAATAAAGACAATAACAAGTGGTAGGGTGGATAGTAACCTTAACTTATCTTTAAAAGGAACTTAATCATTTTAGTAATCACTTCACTTGTAAATAGAGTAATCAAACGATAACCCCCCATTACATTTACATCTCACCGAAGTCAACAGAAACTAAACTGAATTGGAAACTTTTGAACAAGTCTCTGTAGAATTCGACCTTTGCATATCACTATACTTTCAGAACGGCTTGTGCACTTGCAAGGTATTACACGTGGATACCTAGTCTTGCATAATCATCATTGTGTTCGACTTAACATCCATCACCAACTGATGCTGTAGCACGAGGAGGTGGTCCAGCTATTGTAGATCCAGGTTTTGGTGGTGCAGCTGATGTAGATCCAGGTTCTGGTGGTGCAATTCATGTAGATACAGGTTCTCATGGTGCAGCTGCTGAAGCGGTATCATGATCGGGTGGTGCAGCAAATGAAGTGTTTCCAACTTATGTAGTTACTATAAATCCAACTGTTGTTGAGGTTCCAGGTTTTACTTCTATTGAGGTTCCAGGTACTGCTGCTTCTAAAGTTTGATAGGACGTTAAATACACATTATTTTATACCCTTTATACTTGACTTTTAATATTAAAATATTAAATAAATTGATAAAATAATTTATTTTGTGATTTTTATGTTTAGATAAATAAAGTTTGTAATTTGGAGGATTTTGGCGAAAGAATCGTCTCGATCGGAATTTTAACGAAAATATTATGGACGAAATTCGGTGGAATTATTAATTTAGTTATAAAGTAATTAATTAATTTTCTTTGCAGCCCAATTAAATCCAGCAGCCCAAACCCATTCCAAACCGTGCAGCCCAATTCGCTGAGTCCAAGCCCGCATCACAGCGAGGCCCAGTCCGCGAGGCCCAGCCATCCATCCAGCCCAGGCCGCATCTCAGCAGCCCAGGCCGCGACTCAGCGCCCCAGCCCAACAGTTCCCTTCGGCGCGCACTTATCGACGGCCAACCTCCCTCCATGGCGCGCGCTTGCTGAACCGCAGTGCCTCTCTTCAGCGCCGCCCCGCCGAATCCCCTCTTCTCTTTTCAGCAGCCATCAGCCGAATTTTCTGCCCTCTTTTCCAGCCAAGCTTGCCAGCCATTTCAGCCACTTTCCAACCCAAATTTGCAACTTTACAACTAAAACCACTTCTAAACATCATCACAAATCTTTATTATGCATCATTCCATTATTTAACATTTTTTAATGTATTTGTTTTATTATTTTTGGTAGCTTTTTCTCCCTATAAATAGGGTTTCATTTCACTTGTTGAAAAACACCTTCTTTGAGGCACACATTTGAGCCTTCTTTGAGAGAAACTTTGGCAAAATATTTCCAATACAAAGTTTAGAGTTTGAGTCCATATTTCCCAAGTTTGTTTCCTCCATCTTCATAAGGTTCCGTCCGCTTTCGGAGAATCGTGTGAATTACAATCCATTGTTTTCATCCACCTTGAAAGTGTAACAATTACTCTCCATTTACTCAAAGTCTGATTTTTGTTATTGGTTTTGATTATAGTTCAATATATGTGAGGTATTTTCTTACTAATATGTGTAAGTGTTAAATGCAATCTCCATGTGTCTTACTTTATGAATTTTAGTTATTTTATACATTTTAGTGCTTCATACTTCAATTCAATGTTAAGTGTTTTATCCGATGTCGGTGCACTTAGAGTAGAATTGAAGAGACTTAATGTTGATCGTTATCGGCGCATTCAGTCAAAAACAAAAGGTAAATCATGTTTTAAGTGTTATCCCCTGTCGGTGCATTTATAATATTGAAAAATGTATAAAGGTAATTGAGACGATTAAGGTAAAATTTCGTGATCGTTTTAATATTTGTAATTATTAGAGTGTTGGTAAGATATGTGTTTTAAGAAGGTCACTTGTACATAAATTAGAGTAGAAGTAAGATTAGTTGATTTATGCTTTTACTTATTTGCATGATTACAAACCTTTTCAAAACCCCTATTTTATTCTTTTATTCTTTTATTCTTTTATTCTTTCATACTTTTAGTTTATTATTCTTTGATTCTTTGATTTCTTTATTCTTTTATTCTTTTACTCTTTAATTTATTGATTCTTTGATTAGTTAATTCTTTAATTCTTTAATTCTCTATTCTTTTATTCTTTAAATCATTAATTCTTTAATTTGTTAATTCTTTGATTATTTAATTCTTTGATTATTTAATTTTTTAATTCATTATTCTTTTATTCATCTCCCACTAACACATTATTAATGTCCCTAATTTCCCCGGTTAAGAATGATTCATATTTACCAATACTACATCTACACAAAAAATGTTTAAATTGCATAACACTCGAATTACATGTTTAATTTAATGCGTAGTTTGTGCGTAGTCAATTTTTGGCGCCGTTCCCGGGGAAATTAAAATCATTCTTAATGTGTATATAAATTGTTTATATATAAAATGTTCATAATTGTGAATAATGCTTACATATTGTAAATGTGTTTAACTTTTATTTTTACACTATTCCATTATACTTGTTTAACTAGCTTTATTCCATTACATTTTTTTTTATTACTACTCTTTATTCCATTAACTTAATATTCACACTTTTTCTTTATTCCCTTAACTTTAAATATATTCCATTAACTTTAAATATATTCCATTAACTTTCTTTTAACTTTATTCCATAAACTTTCTTTTAATTTTATTCCATAAACTTTATGTTTCACTAACTTTATGCTTACACTTATTTTATTCTTATGTAATGAATTGTTTGTTTATGTCTTGTTAAAATTTTAAATGAAAAAAGAAAAATTCGGAATAATAAGAGAGTAAGAAACTTTATTTATCTTTGAATTTCCTAAAGTGTAAATATGGTTTCCTATTAAATATTTTAGAGTTGCATGAATCTCAGAGCCATTTTTCTTCAAAATCCTACTTTCGGGAACAGGTAGTGCCCCTCTTATTTACATTCTCCTTAACCCTTCATGATGTGTGGATTTCATCACCACACACCATAGACTCGAATCTATGGACATGAGGTTGGGGCAGAGTTTGTAAACACTTGGGTTTGGTAATTCACTAAATCGTCATTTGGATTGTTCATGGTGTCTAGGAGAGTTATGACTGGTGACAAGTTTTGGATTAAGAAAGAGACCACCAATGGAGTATATGCCTAGCTAGCCTCGGGGTGTTCTCGAAATTATTCTTACTTCTCGCGTTACATCTATCTCAATTGGCCATGATTAATGTTGAAGGGTGGTTATCAGTACGCACAGGTCGTACGCCCGGGAAAGTACTATGAGAAGCGTAACGGGAAAGTTATTCATGACACTCTAAAACTCTACTTATTGCATTATTAGTTTGCATTTGGAACTTATGCATTTTCTTTCCATTAACGTAACTTTTTGTTAATTCTGGTTTCCATTTATGTGATACTTTATGCAAATCTCTACTCTCTTACTCTTATTATCTCTTCTTGTGTATACTTGCCTTCTAACTTAGAGTTTTGTTTTAATAGAGGTATGAACTTATGAACGCTTGCTCATCAATCTAAGCTTGATCGGCTGAGAAGACAACTTGACATCTCACCAAGCAACACAACATTCAGAGACGCACTTAAGCGAATCGGTTCATCCGGACCTCCATCCCCAATAATCGGTGAGTCCAAAAGCGAGAAGAGTAATTCAGAAGAAGAACAGACTTTCAGAACACTGATAAACATGGCACGAAACCTGAGTATCCAGGAGCAGACATGTGCAAACACAAATGGCACTACAGACTTCTGCATCCAGTATCCCGAGCCTCGAACCAACAAGAAAGATATTGAGCTTAAGAGTGGAGTCCTTCATCAGCTGCCCAAGTTCCGTGGAATCAGAAATGAAGATCCACACAAACACTTAACGGAGTTCCAATTCATCATTAGTAGTATGTGTCCGGATGATGCGGACTTGGAAATCATGAAGCTGAAAGCTTTCCCATTGTCCTTGGAAGAAAGAGCACGGGTATGGCTTTTAGGTCTCCCACCTAATCATATTGACTCTTGGGAGAAGTTGGTTCAGGAGTTTCTAACCAAGTACTTCCCTGCCTCAAAGATTACGGTCTGAAGAAAAGAGATCACTGGAATCAAGCAGAAAGAACATGATGAGAATTTCAGCCAGTACTACGAGAGGTTTAAGGAACTTTGTGCTTCATGCCCTACTCACGGGATCACAGAAATCTTTTAACCTACTTTTACGAAGGACTCAAGGGTTGGGATAGAGGACTGCTCGATGCTGCAGCTAATGGAAGTTTCTTAGCTCGGAGCCTAGTAGATGGTTGTGCACTACTTGAAAGCCGTGCACTCAATGATGCACAATACGAAGGTGCCGATCCTATTTCTAGAAAGGTACATGAGGTAAGTTCCCATGCTATAAATAATTCTAAGTTAGATAAGATCACCTCTTTGCTTTCGAATATGCTAGAACTAAAGAAACAGGTAGCTCCAGTTTGTTCCATATGCTCTCAAGGCCATCTTGAGGAGCAATGTCCCTACACTGCAAGGGAGGAAGACTCCAGAACTGAAATGGCACACGCCATTGGAGGCTTTCAAGGAGGGGCAAGGACCCAAGTTTACAGTTGGAGAGATCCGAACAATGTCCTAAACCCTCAGCACATGTCGACCGGGCCAAACCGTGTCCCAGACCATTTCCCAAGGCCCACATGGCAACCAAGGCCCCCGGTCCCATTTTCTAACTTTTCTCATAATCATGCAAATAATCATACTTCTTCATCTTCTAATCCTGATTATGATAAAATGCTGGCTGCTCTTTCCCAAGGGTAGCAAACACTAATGGCGTCAACTCAGGCTCTTGTCACAGGTCAGCAAAATCAAAAAAAAAAAGACATCGCTGATCTCAAGGACCAAATGGGCAAGGTCGTGGACTTCATGGGTAAGATCCAAGCTAGCGGGGTGCTTCCACCTCAACCTACACCCAACCCGAATGCAAGACCTGAAGCCAATGCAATCATCACTCGAAGTGGTAAAGTGCTCGGAGAAATAGAGTCAGATCCAGCCGTTTCTGAGGCTGAAAAGCACAAGGTGGCAACTAAGACCACCACGGCACAACCACCAGTTCAACCTACCCACACACAAGGTAATAACCCAATCCCTTCAAGTTCGGTTGTTACTAATTCCCCGTTTGTGCATGCACCATTTCCAAGTAGGCTTCCCAAATCTAAGAAGGATGAATCCGATGAGGAAATCTTGGAGATCTTTAAAAGGGTGCAAATCAACATGCCCTTGATCGAGTGCATCAAAAAAGTGCCGAAATACGCAAAATTTCTGAAAGAGTTATGCACTCCAAGGCGCCAGACGAGGGAGAAGAAGGTTGTGATGGTGAGTGAAACAGTTTCTGCTGTAATCCAACGTCGGCTACCCCCAAAGTTGAAGGACCCAGGGAGTTTTTCTGTTCCATGCGTGATTGGTAACAAGTCATTTGATAAAGTCATGCTAGACTTAGGTGCATCCATTAATGTTATGCCATATTCACTATATGTTGCCCTAGTTCTAGGTAAATTACAGCATGACGATGTTATCATTCAATTAGCCGATCGTTCTAATGTGTATCCTAAGGGATACATCGAAGATGTTCTTGTGCAGGTTAACCATCTCATCTTCCCCGCTGATTTTTAAGTCCTAGACATGAAGGATTCCCCTACGAATCAAGCTCCACTAATGTTGTTGGGAAGACCATTCATGAGAACTGCCAAGACAAAGATTGATGTGTTCAATGGAACATTAACTATGGAAGTAGACGGAGTGGAAATTGGCTTCAACATTTTCGATGCCATGAGGTACCCTAGTTCCACAACTCAAACTACTTTCTCTGCTGACGTGTGTACTTATTTCACAGAAAAACATCTTGATTCAATTCGAGAAGAGACGCTCAATATGATAATCCAGGAAGAAGTTGGCCTAACGCAATCAGGGGAAGCCTTGGTTGTAGATACGGATTACGAACTAGAGCCTCGAATTTTGGATGAAGTCATAACCCTAAATGAGGCCCCCAGAATGGTACATCATCAGGTACCCTTGTCACTTCCAATTAGTACTAATGTCACTCATCCTTCAGTGGTTCAGGCCCCCGTTCTCGAGCTCAAAGTTTTTCCTGACCACCTGAAGTATGCCTATCTTGGCCCGGACGACACTCTGCCTGTAACGACCCGTCCCAAATTTCAGGATTAGATTAGTGACTAATCACGATTAGTGAGGCTAATCCGTGATTAGTAGAGCGAAATCGGACGAACGATGCAAAATGACCGTTTTGCCCCTAGTGGTGGCAAAACGTTGACTTTTCAATCGGGCGGTCAAATGGACTTTGACCGATGATCGTGATGTAGTTCGTGATGTCACGAGTTCATAGACAGGTGGCACGTTCAATTCCGACGTTCGAGGAGGGAGTTATGACGTTCGGAAGTTTAGGGGCATTTTGGTAATTTTGGATAAAAGGGGTCAAATGTTGACTTTTTGACCGGGAGGTCCGATGGCCGAGGGCCGAAGACCGTTACGTAGATAAGGACGATACGAATCCATAGGCAGGTGGCACTCTGAAATCGGACTTCGAACGGGAGAGTTATGGGTCACGGAAGTTCGATTTCACTATGCACGAACTTCGAGAGGGGGACGTTTTGGCGAAATCTGATTGGGTGGATATTTTGGTGGGCCCCATGGATGAGTGACAAGTGTCACTCATCCCATTGACTTGATCCCCCAAAATGTGGATCTAAATAATTAAATATTATTATTTTAATTATTTTATAATTAAACCTAACAACCATTAATCCTAACCATCCATTCCAAATTCAGTTTAAATCCACACCCTCCATCCCATCTCCCTCACATCCGATCAGCCTTCATCCTTCATCACTTCATCATCCTTCTTCATTTCCCATTTTCTTCATTTTCTTCTTCTTCCTTCAAAAACCCGAAACCGCACCACCACACCTCCCCACCACGAACCCATATGCCGTGTGTGACCATGAGAGAGTAATGAAGGACTGTGAGACAAAGGACGGCGGAGGACGCGGCAGTTCACGGCGGGAAGGGCTCGAACCCGTAAGGTGAAAATATTTCAAATTTCGAAAATTGGATTTTAATGGTTTTTACTTGATTCCATTAATTGGGTGAGGTTTCTAGGACTCCCAGGAGATGAATGGGATTGGTTTCGAGGCATTAGACGGCCTGGAACAGCCGTGAACGGCGGGAGAAGTCACGGCCGCCATGGCCGAATTGAAGGTATGGGTTTTTGATGTTTTTCTTCCATTTTAATGTCATAGAACCCTAGGTTAGGATTAGAGGACGAAAATGGGACAAACGGGAGGCATTTTGGTGGTCGGACGGTGGAGAACCGACCGGGTCAACCCGCGGGTCTGAACGACCCGGTTGCAGTCATTCGGGTCGACCCGCGAGGAGGCAGGGATGACTGATGACGTCATCCTGATGACGTCATCATGTCAGGGATGACGTCATCATGTCAGACTGACATGTCAGATAGTGGGCCAATGGGAGCATGACACGTGTCACTGTCAGGAGCTGTCAGTGATGACGTCATGCTGACGTCAATGATGACGTCATGCTGACGTCAACGATGACGTCAGCAGGTACTGTAGCGGCGCGTGAAGCCCACACGCAGCCACTTTAGGCGGCGCGTGAGGGCACGTGGCAGGGAATCTGGGGAAGGTTCCAACACACGAAATCATCTATTCGATGTAACGAACATTTTGGGACTGGTTTCTTGTCAATCGGACACCGTCTCGATATGTTTCGGGGCATCGGAAGGTTTAGGTTCGGTTTTAAAAATAGTTAAAAATACGGGAAAATTACGGGGCTTTAGTGGGAGGTTAATTAAGTAGTTAGTAACCTTCTATTACAATTTGGACAGGTTTGGGAGTCCCGGTGACGGTGATCGGCTCGGGGAGCCGTATGGCACGCAAATCGAGGCGGCAGCTCGGACGGTCTGTGAGTGGACCTTGTTTTCTAAATTGGTGCATGCATAAATGTTTATTATATGTTTTATTACTTGTTTGATGATGCCATGGGTGCATTTGTATGTGGTTACGTATAAGCACGTATTTCGAGGTTTCGGCCTTATACGGTGCTTATACGGGTCTGTATTTCTGTATTGATTTAAATGAACTGGATTTGGATTTCAAAATGATAAACTCGGGTATGAGACCCATTTGGTTTTGTCTCGGGCATATGACCTCGGATTTCGGGCACGGTGCCCAGTTGATGTCTTATGTTCGGACACGAGACCCAGTCACTTTACGGTTTATGATTTCGGGTTAGGGACCCTAGATGGATTTCCAAGTTCATGACGGTTTATGGGAACCGGCATGAACTCTGGAAAGGTCATTGCGGTTCATGACGGTTTATGAGAATCGGCATGAACCCTTGTTGGTTATTACGGTACATGACGGTTTACGGGAACCGGCATGTTACCTCGTTATGTTATTACGCTACATGACGGTTTATGGGAACCGGCATGTTACCTTGGCTATGGATATTATGGATCATGACGGTTCAGGGGAACCGGGCATGGATATTATGTTATGTATATATATGTTCATCTACCTTCCTTTACTTCTATTATCTCCTCCGGGGAGGGTCGTTGGACTGGGTGGACCCCAGAGTAGTCACGGAGCACCGACTGAGTGGAGTCACCCCCCAGTTGGGTTCCTTACTCTCAGGAAGGCTATGGTTACTATTACCTCGGGTAGGGTCAGTGGTCTGCGGACATTGACCTTGACTTTGAGATGACTCGGATTGAGACCCGGGTAGCACGCGCGTAGCTTTGGAAACCGTGACAGGATTGGTTGTGTGACTTATATATGTATGTGATATAAATTTGATATATGATATGTGGTGTGCACAGGTGTGCACAGGATTTGAGCAGTGGCTCGTGTACTTGGTTTCTTTATGGTTTGGGGCCGAGTCCCTTATGGATTTAGGCAGTGACCCGTATGGTCGTTTTCATTGTGGTCCTTTCGACCCTGGTTTATATCTAATTTGGGCTTAGTTCCCACGTATGGTTTCTTTGGTTAAATGGTTTTCCAATGCATGCATGCTTTTTAGTGGAGGGTACAAATGTCTTATGAAATGTTTTTATAAACTTTTTTTTTGTCCACTCACAGTTTTTAATGTTTTGACTGCCCTTCAGGTTGACATCGGATGTGGACTGTAGCAGAGACCGAGATATCACATACCTCCTCCGGATCCTGGCGTACTCTGATAGCCCGGGAGGGGCAAAGGTCGGAAATATCCCTTGTCTGACACTTCGTGTCAGACGGGAGCAGGGTCATCCCGCACTAATCCCCGGGGGATTGGGATGGGTCCTGTCAGCGTGGTATCAGAGAGGGGTTGTCTCTATTCGAGCAACCGTGTAGCTCTCGAAGTAATGCACAGGTCGAGGATGTGATATCTCAATGGGCTACAGTTTGTTATCAACCTGATAGTTAGGGTATCGATACGATAGTTAGTAGGACCGTATCGTGGAATGTTTTGGTTCGGCACTGGATGCCGGGGTTGTCATAGTTCTGTCAGGGTTGACAGTGTGGAACCCTACGAATGGTGAACGTAGTATTACGTTAGAGTTTTGGATCGTGAGACGGTTAGTTGGGATCGTCTTCACGATGTCGTAGGATCGGTTCCGACGACTGGTTGGGAACTATGACCATCGATGTTCGGATTTTGTTGAGTTAGGTGGATTTACTGCTCCTGTCGGTTAGCAGCCGGATTCGGAGAATCTTAGTTAATTGACGGTAGGATTGGATTGACGTCTTTACGATGTCCAAACCGCGGGGTCGGTCAGATCGTGGATTTTACTACCTTATGCAGTTGGGTTCTGAGGAACTCTAGGTGTGATCGTGGAACCCTACCGTATGTGTATGGTTCGGAAATGTGAGTTGACGAGTGGTTTGACTTGGACGACTATTCGGATTTGGATTCGTGAGTCGGTCTAGTCATGTCAGCTTGTGTTGGGACTGCACTTCACAGTCAGGGTTGTACGTATCGGTCAGACCGAGTTGGTTGTCGTGCTACTTCAGTTGTGATGGACTGTTGGTGCAACTAAGGTCGTGGATGACCTGGTAGACGACATTGGTTTAGTTGAGCTGCGACTGGTTAGTGTTTGGTTGGGCAAGTTATCAGGGTTGGTACTTGTCGATGGAATCCCTGAGTGGGATACAGAGTAGTTGGTACGGGCGATTGATTCCGTTGGATACGGAGTCTGGATATAACGAAGTCTGGTAGTTATGTCTGCACGAGTAGGTGGCAGGCACTACTACCGAGGATGGTTGTAGTTACGGTTGTTGGGGATCGGTGACGTTCAGGTGACGTTTTCTTTTCCCGTATGAGTTGTCAGGGTGACTGTACCTAGAGTTGGGTACGAGGGAGACAGAGTTTCTCCTATTCGAGCAGAGGTACGGGGTCGTCGCTCGGTATGAGCGGAGATCCAGGGTTGTCAGTTTTGCACATGGTGTGCTAGTGTTGTTGTTGATGCTGGTGTGGACACTTTGTGCTGATGCTGATAGGTGATAGTGTTGATACTGGTACTAGTGCTGGTGCTGGTGCCGGTGATTGCGATGACGTTGAGTCACATCCGTCGTGATGGGCATATGTTCGGTATCTGTGGTTCGAGAGTGGATCACGGATAGAGTTAAATTGGTGATGGACACGTGGTTGATGTCCGGGTATGTTGTTTCCAATCTTGTTGGGATTTCGGAATCGCGAGAGGTTACGATTGAGGTGACGAGTGGAATGCGGATTTTCCGCATTGGTATTGGGTATTTCGAAGTCATTTTAGGTGACTGAGATTTCTCATTTCCTGCTTGGTGGCAGACGAGGTTGGTTTACGTGACGTGGTGAATGCAGCGAGTTTGGTTGTATTCACATAGGATGAGTTTTGATGTCATAGTCTTGGATCATCCTTGATTTTCCTAGGTGGAATGACAAGGATCGATACGAGGTAATCAGTGATAACCCATAGTCTCGGCGTGTCTCGTCGCTGACTAATCTATTTAGATGTGGAAATTGGTTTAGAACTTTAGGTATCGTTAGGGATCTGGATCGTGATCTTGATGATCTAGATGACTGGAAAGTTTATCACTCTTACTTGGATGTTTGAGTTGAGGATGATGGGACTGAACTTCTTTTCGAGGTAAATCCCATATGACTTATTACTCACCTAAGTAGTTGTCCGACGTGGTCGGATTTGGTCAACCTAGATGTGTTGATGTTGGGATTGGCTTCCTTATGAAGTCAATCGAGGGTAATGTATAAATCGTTTGAACAGGTATCCGATAGGTTCGGATATGGTGCGTCTTGGTAGACGAGAACGAGATATTTCAGGTTTTGGAATCAGATTTCTGGATGACGATTCAGGAATTGATTTTGGAACTTGAAAAAGGATTTCTAGATTTGGGTTTTGGAATCGGATTCTGGGTGACGATTCAGGATTTGAGTCTAGAGCTTGACTGTAGATTTTCTTTTATGGATTTGGGTTCGGAATGGTTATTCCAAATGCTAGCTTACGGAATAATGATTTCGGATTCGGATTTGAACATGGATATGGATATGATTTCGGGGTTTGAATTCGGGATTTCTTACGAAATTGCGGATTCGGATCCGGATTTGGAAATAGATGATGGGTTGGAATTTCGATTTGTCTAATGCGGGATTGGACAGATAAACTCCAAAATATAAACGTGTTTGGCTATGACCTAGGTGGTTGTAGTTAGGTTGGTGGATAGACGTCTGTACCTTGTACGTAGTTCGAGGTACGACACTGGGCAGACTTGTGGTGCCTAGTGACGGTATATAGGTTATACTCGTAGTACGTTGGTGAGCGTGTTGGTAGTCGGCTTAGTTCCGATACCATTGGATTAGTTAAGGTCTTGTACGTGGACTGGACATTGGATACTGTGCATTGGGTCATGGTATTTCTAATGGGTCTAGTTACACACATGTCGAGTGAAATGCTTGTGGTTAGTGTAACCACGAGTGTGTGTCATATCAGTTTGCGACTGACGACTGTCAAGTGGTGACAGTTTGTCGGAGGTGTCAGAGTGGATCGTTGAGTGATTGGTAACTCCCAGTGGGAGTAGATGTCGGGATAGTTAGTGTTTGAGAAAGGAACCGTCGAGTTGTTGTGTCAACGAAAACGGTAGATTTAACCAGTAGTGTCAATTCAGAACACATGACTACTGTCATTCGACGTGGTCGAACGTAGTCGATACGAAATGGATGTTAGCGGTACGTCTGGCTGCAGACGAGTAAGTATTGTTCTGGTTAGTGGGTGTACTAGCGTACACGTGTTGCGTGGTAGGTCAAATTATTTCCACGAGGTGGATGTGGAATCAGAATAGTTGGCGTTTCGAGAACGGAACAAATTAAGGAGGGAAGAACGGTTAGATTAGGTCGGTTGGAATTTCGAGGACGAAATTAATTAAGGAGGGAAGGTTGTAACGACCCGTCCCAAATTCCAGGATTAGATTAGTGACTAATCACGATTAGTGAGGCTAATCCGTGATTAGTAGAGCGAAATCGGACGAACGATGCAAAATGACCGTTTTGCCCCTAGTGGTGGCAAACGTTGACTTTTCAATCGGGCGGTCAAATGGACTTTGACCGATGACCGTGATGTAGTTCGTGACGTCACGAGTTCATAGACAGGTGGCACGTTCAATTCCGACGTTCGAGGAGGGAGTTATGACGTTCGGAAGTTTAGGGGCATTTTGGTAATTTTGGATAAAAGGGGTCAAATGTTGACTTTTTGACCGGGAGGTCCGATGGCTGAGGGTCGAAGACCGTTACGTAGATAAAGACGATACGAATCCATAGGCAGGCGGCACTCTGAAATCGGACTTCGAACGGGAGAGTTATGGGTCACGGAAGTTCGATTTCACTATGCACGAACTTCGAGACGGGGACGTTTCGGCGAAATCTGATTGGGTGGATATTTTGGTGGGCCCCATGGATGAGTGACAAGTGTCACTCATCCCATTGACTTGATCCCCCAAAATGTGGATCTAAATAATTAAATATTATTATTTTAATTATTTTATAATTAAACCTAACAACCATTAATCCTAACCATCCATTCCAAATTCATTTTAAATCCACACCCTCCATCCCATCCCCTCACATCCGATCAGCCTTCATCCTTCATCACTTCATCATCCTTCTTCATTTCCCATTTTCTTCATTTTCTTCTTCTTCCTTCAAAAACCCGAAACCGCACCACCACACCTCCCCACCACGAGCCCATATGCCGTGTGTGACCATGAGAGAGTAATGAAGGACTGTGAGACGAAGGACGGCGGAGGACGCGGCGGTTCACGGCGGGAGGGGCTCGAACCCGTAAGGTGAAAATATTTCAAATTTCGAAAATTGGATTTTAATGGTTTTTACTTGATTCCATTAATTGGGTGAGGTTTCTAGGACTCCCAGGAGATGAATGGGATTGGTTTCGAGGCATTAGACGGCCTGGAACAGCCGTGAACGGCGGGAGAAGTCACGGCCGCCATGGCCGAATTGAAGGTATGGGTTTTTGATGTTTTTCTTCCATTTTAATGTCATAGAACCCTAGGTTAGGATTAGAGGACGAAAATGGGACAAACGGGAGGCATTTTGGTGGTCGGACGGTGGAGAACCGACCGGGTCAACCGGCGGGTCTGAACGACCCGGTTGCAGTCATTCGGGTCGACCCGCGAGGAGGCAGGGATGACTGATGACGTCATCCTGATGACGTCATCATGTCAGGGATGACGTCATCATCTCAGATCTGACAATGTCAGACTGACATGTCAGATAGTGGGCCAATGGGAGCGTGACACGTGTCACTGTCAGGGGCTGTCAGTGATGACGTCATGCTGACGTCAGCGATGACGTCAACAGGTACTGTAGCGGCGCGTGAAGCCCACACGCAGCCACTTCAGGCGGCGCGTGAGGGCGCGTGGCAGGGAATCTGGGGAAGGTTCCAACACACGAAATCATCTATTCGATGTAGCGAACATTTTGGGACTGGTTTCTTGTCAATCGGACACCGTCTCGATATGTTTCGGGGCATCGGAAGGTTTAGGTTCGGTTTTAAAAATAGTTAAAAATACGGAAAAATTACGGGGCTTTAGTGGGAGGTTAATTAAGTAGTTAGTAACCTTCTATTACAATTTGGACAGGTTTGGGAGTCCCGGTGACGGTGATCGGCTGGGGGAGCCGTATGGCACGCAAATCGAGGCGGCAGCTCGGACGGTCTGTGAGTGGACCTTGTTTTCTAAATTGGTGCATGCATAAATGTTTATTATATGTTTTATTACTTGTTTGATGATGCCATGGGTGCATTTGTATGTGGTTACGTATAAGCACGTATTTCGAGGTTTCGGCCTTATACGGTGCTTATACGGGTCTGTATTTCTGTATTGATTTAAATGAACTGGATTTGGATTTCAAAATGATAAACTCGGGTATGAGACCCATTTGGTTTTGTCTCGGGCATATGACCTCGGATTTCGGGCACAGTGCCCAGTTGATGTCCTATGTTCGGACACGAGACCCAGTCACTTTACGGTTTATGATTTCGGGTAAGGGACCCTAGATGGATTTCCAAGTTCATGACGGTTTATGGGAACCGGAATGAACTCTGGAAAGGTCATTGCGGTTCATGACGGTTTATGGGAATCAGCATGAACCCTTGTTGGTTATTACGGTACATGACGGTTTACGGGAACTGGCATGTTACCTGGTTATGTTATTACGCTACATGACGGTTTATGGGAACCGGCATGTTACCTTGGCTATGGATATTATGGATCATGACGGTTCAGGGGAACCGGGCATGGATATTATGTTATGTATATATATGTTCATCTACCTTCCTTTACTTCTATTATCTCCTCCGGGGAGGGTCGTTGGACTGGGTGGACCCCGGAGTAGTCACGGAGCACCGACTGAGTGGAGTCACCCCCCAGTTGGGTTCCTTACTCTCAGGAAGGCTATGGTTACTATTACCTCGGGTAGGGTCAGTGGTCTGCGGACATTGACCTTGACTTTGAGATGACTCGGATTGAGACCCGGGTAGCACGCACGTAGCTTTGGAAACCGTGACAGGATTGGTTGTGTGACTTATATATGTATGTGATATAAATATGATATATGATATGTGGTGTGCACAGGTGTGCACAGGATTTGAGCAGTGGCTCGTGTACTTGGTTTCTTTATGGTTTGGGGCCGAGTCCCTTATGGATTTGGGCAGTGACCCGTATGGTCGTTTTCATTGTGGTCCTTTCGACCTTAGTTTATATCTAATTTGGGCTTAGTTCCCACGTATGGTTTCTTTGGTTAAATGGTTTTCCAATGCATGCATGCTTTTTAGTGGAGGGTACAAATGTCTTATGAAATGTTTTTATAAATTTTTTTTTGTCCACTCACAGTTTTTAATGTTTTGACTGCCCTTCAGGTTGACATCGGATGTGGACTGTAGCAGAGACCGAGATATCACATACCTCCTCCGGATCCTGGCGTACTCTGATAGCCCGGGAGGGCAAAGGTCGGAAATATCCCTTGTCTGACACTTCGTGTCAGACGGGAGCAGGGTCATCCCGCACTAATCCCCGGGGGATTGGGATGGGTCCTGTCACTGCCCGTTATAGTGTCTTATGCACTAACCGAGTCACATGTAGATAGATTGGTACAGGTCTTGACGAAGTACAAGATAACCATTTGATGGACTCTATCAGATATCAAGGGAATCAGCCCTACAACCTATGTGCATCGAATCTTTCTAAAAGATTATGCAAAACCTTCTCTTGAAGCCCAACGTCGCCTCCATCCTCCGATGATGGAAATCGTGAAACAATAGGTCATCAGACTCTTGGACTGTGGTGTCATCTACCCAATTTCAGACAGCAAATGGGTCTCACCAGTCCAAGTAGTCCCGAAGAAAAGTGGAGTCATAGTTGTTGCAAACAGTGAAGGAGAGCTAGTGCCCCAGCGAACAGTGACCGGATACAGAGTCTTCATCGACTATCGACGCCTAAACAAAACAACTAGGAAGGATCACTTTCCTTTGCCCTTCATTGATCAAATGCTTGAAAGGTTAGCAGGTCACTCCTATTACTGCTTTCTTGATGGTTATTCCGGGTACAATCAAATCTGTATCGCTCAAAATGACCAAGACAAAACGACTTTCACTTGTCCTTTTGGCACTTTTGCCTACCGAAGAATGCCCTTCGGTTTATGTAATGCCCAGGTACTTTCCAAAGATGCATGCTTTCTATTTTCTATGAATAAGTCGAAAAAATAATTGAAGTATTTATGGACGATTTCAGTGTCTTTGGGGATAGTTTTGATGCATTCTTAGAACACTTAGCACTTATCTTACAAAGGTGTGTCGAAACTAATCTAGTACTTAACTGGGAGAAATGTCATTTCATGGTTAGACAAGGGATAGTCTTAGGCCATGTTGTCTCTGAAAGAGGAATTGAAGTGGATAAATCTAAAGTTGATATTGTGCGCCACTTACCCTCTCCCACTTCGGTGAGAGAGATCCGTTCATTTCTTAGGCACGCAGGTTTCTACAGAAGATTTATCCAAGACTTCTCCCACATTGCAAGGCCCTTGTGCCGACTGCTTCAGAAGGAGACACCCTTCGTCTTTGATGCAGACTGTCAGGAAGCTTTTGAGAAGCTTAAAAATATCTTAACCACTGCCCCCATTCTTTGTGCCCCTAATTGGTCCTTACCCTTTGAACTAATGTGCGATGCCTCTGATTATGCAGTTGGAGCTGTACTCGGACAAAGGCAGGACAAGAAGCCCTACGCCATCTACTATGCATCCAGAACCTTGAATGATGCCCATATGAACTACACCACTACCGAAAAGGAGTTGCTTGCTGTTATGTTTGCTTTAGATAAATTTTGCTCTTATCTACATTGAACTAAAGTCGTTATTTACACTGATCATGCAGCACTGAAGTATAGCCAAGAAGGAAGCGAAACCAAGACTAATCCGATGGATTCTTCTTCTTCAAGAGTTTGACATCGAGATTAAAGATAAGAAAGGTGTAGAAAACGTGGTGGCAGACCATTTGAGTAGCATAGCACATGAACGAGATCCTGTGGCGATTCAAGAGATGTTTCCAGACGAACAACTCTTCAGAATCGAGGGAAGTACTCCTTGGTATGCTGATATTGTCAATTATTTAGTCACCAAGTAGTTGCCCACCACCCTGTCCCGTGCACAAAAAGATAAACTTAAGAAGCATGCTAGGCATTATATTTGGGATGAACCTTATTTGTGGAAACACTGTGCAGATTTATTGATTAGGAGATGTGTCCCTGATATTGAACATAGGTAAGTCCTAGAGTTCTGCCATAGCCATGCTTGTGGAGGCCACTTTGGATCTAGAAAAATTGCACTCAAAATCTTAGAATCTGGACTATATTGGCCCACACTTTTTAAAGATGCACATTCATTTTGCTTAGCCTGTGATAAATGTCAGAGATCAGGAAACTTAGGACGAAGGGATGAAATGCCACAACATTATGTTCTAACCGATGAAATATTAGATGTTTGGGGTATCGATTTTATGGGTCCATTTCCTCAATCTATTGGCTATCTCTATATCTTACTTGTTGTTGATTATGTATCGAAATGGATGGAAGCTAAGGCCACCAGGACCAATGACTCTAAAACTGTTGCAGATTTCCTCAGAACTAACATTCTTTCCAGATTTGGGATCCCGCAGGTCCTAATAAGTGATGGAAGAAGTCATTTCTGCAACAAGACCATTGAAGCTTTAATGAAACAGTATGGTGTCACTCACCGAGTCTCTACACCTTACCATCCTCAAATGAGTGGAATGGTTGAAGTCAGTAATAGAGAGATCAAGAAGATATTAGAGCGAACCGTGGGTCCTAATCGTAAGGATTGGAGCTAACGGTTGGATGATGCACTTTGGGCATACAGGACGGCATACAAAACACCTATAGGAATTTCACCCTATAGGTTGGTGTACAGTAAAGCATGTCACCTTCCAGTGGAACTAGAGCATAAAGCATGGTGGGCCGTCAAGACTTTCAACATCAAGCTAGATGACGCCGGTTTGCATCGAAAGCTCCAGCTGAGTGAGCTTGAGGAAATCAGAAATGATGCATTTGAAAACACTCTGATCTACAAGGAAAAGACTAAAGCATTTCATGACAAACAGATCAAGAGTAAAACGTTTGGCATTGGCCAGAAAGTTTTACTGTTCAATTCCCGGCTTAGACTCTTTCCAGGTAAATTATTTTCCAGATGGGTAGGTCCTTTTATTGTTACTAATGTGTTCGCCCATGGAGCCCTACAGATCAAAAGCATTGAAACGGGAAAAGAGTTCAAGGTCAATGGCCACCGATTGAAGCCTTACATCGAGGCAATTGGAGAACACGATGTGGAGTCAGACATAGTACTTCTACGTCCCATCGGATAAAGAATTTGGTCTAGGCTGGATGGACGTTAAACTTCAAGCGCTTGTTGGGAGGCAACCCAATGTGTTCTCTAGTTATGAAGGAGTCATCAACACAGTTTTGCTTTCTTTCAACCCTTCACGCTCTTTTACTTTGTTTATGTCTTTCTTTCTTACTTCATTTTCTTAAATCATCTTCCTTACTTTGATTCTATGTTTAATTACTTCGTATTTTCCTACATTGAGGACAATGTAGAATTTAAGTATGGGGGAATGGTTTACAAAATTTATTTGTGCATTTGAAATTGTTTTATTAAGTCTTTTGCATTTGAAATTGTTTTATTAAGTCTTTCTTACGAAAAAAAAGCAAAAACAAAAACAAAAACAAAAAAAAATTGTTTTATTAAGTCTTTCTTAGGAAAAAACAAAAAGCAAAACAAAAACAGAAATTATTGCTTTTTTGAGTCTTTTTGTTTTAACGTAGTGTTTTTACGAGTATCAAGTTGCCCTTTAACTTGTCAATGATATAAATGAACGGAAATGAATATGTTATGGCTATAAAGATGATCACTACAACTTGAATTTTTTTGTTAATATTTTGTGATTAAGTGTTATAACTTGAAGATAATGCATGTAAATTGGTACATAAATGAGCATGATATGATAAGTATGAATCATTTGAACCGTATGTGAGCTTTAGAACCTTATATACATCTTTGATGAGTGATTCATAAGTTCTTTGTTTAAATTGATATATATATGCCTCATAACTACTTGCAATAGATTTTAATGAACTCTAGAGTACTAGAACTTATTCTACGTGATTTTCAAAGCTTTTAAGTCAATAAACTCTCTGATTTTGGACATGATTAAGGCATTAGGGTTAACACCACAAATTCAAACATCCATGTTCCCTATTTTGTGCGCACGAGTTGCGACCCCCTTAGTTTTAACCCTTTTGAGCCCACGTTAAGCCTTTCTTTCATCACCATGATTATCTAAACACTTGAGCTTAGTATAGACATCTTTTACCTTTGTTCCAAGGACTCGGTTGAAGACATAAAAATTGTGTAAAGAGAAAATGATGATATTGAAAAGACTTTTATGTGTATTATGTGGATTTACTTACTCAAACATTGTTGTATTTTTGACACATGTTATTACCTTGATATATGAAAAATAAAATAAATAATAATAATAATAATAATAATAATATATGTATTGAGTTTTTATCAAGGTAATAAGGTTTGATTATGTAATGTTTGAGTTAAGTCCCTTACATTTGTAAATCCGACAGAAAGAATGATTGTGAGGCCCAACATGATGGAATTAGGCCCAATATTCGAAGGGATGGATTACTGACATCATTGCACTAAGGTTGGAGAGTTATGATACGTTTTGGGAGTCTATTGAGTCTTGGAACGAATTGAGCACCACTTGTCCTATATTTTCCTTGCCTCTAAACTTAGCTCCATTACAACCTTCGTAAAGACCTTATGATCCTTAAGATGGTAAATTTTGATTAGTGGAGTCAATCATTTGAGTAAGCTTATTGTAAGACCCATGTCCTGGAGGGAACGGTGAACAATCCCACATTCCTGCGAGGGGAAATGGTCTGGGAGAGGATGGTGGTGTGCCTTAAAGGTGTAGGCACACACCTATCTTGCACGAGGCCTTTTGGGAGCTCAAGTGGCTTTGGGGGGGATTGGAACCCCAAAGTTAAGCGAGTGGAGGCTGGTGCAATCCCATGATGGGTGACCCACTAGGAAGTTGGACCGTGAGCTCCCGAAAACAAAACTGTGAGGGCAAGGGCAAGGAGGCCCAAAACGGACAATATCGTGCTAGATGAATCGGGACCTGACAGAAGAGGGTCGGGTCCTGACTATTTGGTATCAGAGCCAGACCCCGACCCGGAAGTGTGCCAGCGAGGACGCTGGGCCCTAAGGGGGGTGGATTGTAAGACCCGTGTCCTGGAGGGAACGGTGAACAATCCCACATTCCTGCGAGGGGAAATGGTCTGGGAGAGAATGGTGGTGTGCCTTAAAGGTGTAGGCACACACCTATCTAGCACGAGACCTTTTGGGAGCTCAAGTGGCTTTGGGGGGGATTGGAACACCAAAGTTAAGCGAGTGGAGGCTGGTGCAATCCCATGATGGGTGACCCACTGGGAAGTTGCACCGTGAGCTCCCGAAAACAAAACCGTGAGGGCAAGGGCAAGGAGGCCCAAAGCGGACAATATCGTGCTAGATGAATCGGGACCTGACAGAAGAGGGTCGGGTCCTGACACTTATGGTTTTGGTTCATTTGTGCAAGTATATTTTGTTTTTATCTTTAGGTGTTTGTTTGAAATTTTGCAAAAGTACTTCATTTTGATTATGTGAGTATTTCTCACAAACATTGAGTGCAAACACAAACCCTCACAATTGAGTGAATTTATGAGTGCATATCCTTGTGAGTTGATTCATACTTGTCTTATTCATGCAGAACTTCATTTCACCATATTTACTCATCATCTCACTTGTTAAAATATTTTGTTAACATGTATTAACTCTCGAATTCCATATGCTTAAATGTTTTAAGGGAAAATCTTTTATGCCATGATAATATTGAAATATTGAGACAAATGGTTAAGGGTTTACTTGTTTTGAATTCGTAGGTTGATTTTAGTATTTGCTAGGGATTAGCAAAGTTTAAGTGTGGGGGTATTTGATAGGACGTTAAATAAGCATTATTTTATATTATTTTATACTCTTTATACTTGACTTTTAATATTAAAATATTAAATAAATTGATAAAATAATTTATTTTGTGATTTTTATGTTTAGATAAATAAAGTTTGTAATTTGGAGCATTTTGGCGAAACAATCGTCTCGATCGGAATTTTAACGAAAATATTATGGACAAAATTCGGTGGAATTATTAATTTAGTTATAAAGTAATTAATTAATTTTCTTTGCAGCCCAATTAAATCCAGCAGCCCAAACCCATTCCAAACCGTGCAGCCCAATTCGCTGAGTCCAGGACTGCATCACAGCGAGGCCCAGTCCTCGAGGCCCAGCCATCCATCCAGCCCAGGCCGCGTCTCAGCAGCCCAGGTCGCGACTTAGCGCCCCAGCCCAACAGTTCCCTTCAACGCGCGCTCACCGGCGGCCAACCTCCCTCCTCGGCGCGCTCTCCAGCCCAGGCCGCGTCTCAGCAGCCCAGGTCGCGACTTAGCGCCCCAGCCCAACAGTTCCCTTCAACGCGCGCTCACCGGCGGCCAACCTCCCTCCTCGGCGCGCGCCTGCTGAACTGCGGTGCCTCTCTTCAGCACCGCCCCGTCGAATCCCCTCTTCTCTTTTCAGCAGCCATCAGCCGAATTTTTTTCCCTATTTTCCAGCAAAGCTTGCTAGCCATTTCAGCCACTTTCCAACCCAAATTTGCAACTTTACAACTAAAACCACTTCTAAACATCATTACAAATCTTTATTACTCATCATTCCATTATTTAACATTTTTTATTGTATTTTTTTATTATTATTTTTGGTAGCTTTTTCTCCCTATAAATAGGGTTTCATTTCACTTGTTGAAAAACACCTTCTGACAGGACCCACCCCGATTATCGCCTCGATAATCGGGAAGCATCCTGCTCCCGTCTGACAATCGAACCCAAAAGACCGGAAAACTAGTTAAAATTACAACACACCATTGTCAGACCAGGGAGATTAAACAAATACATCCGACTGGACGTCAAGTCCACAGTTTCACAGAGCAATATTACAAAACAAATTAAAGAAACAAGTCCTACTCTGTGAACTAACTACTCCGCAACGGAAAACTTTATGCCTCCGCCTCTGCCTCGGCGCTTGCCCCCGCACTTGTACCACGACCTGGAGGGAATTTAAAACAACAAAGTGTGAGTGGACCGAGACATAAGTTTACAGGAAAAACAGTTTTTCCGAAATCGGGTTCGCCCTCCAGTTTTGTAATCCGCATGCATAACCAAAAATTCAAAACTTGTGTATTAAACTTTTGAAAACTCTTTTTCCGAAACACATGAAAAACGTTACAAGGATCGTCATAACTCATGTAAAACCATTTAATAATACCGGATTCCAGAAACCGTCATGTTGAAACATTATTTGCCCAAATCAAGTAAAACGTAAATCAATAATCACGATTATGCCGTTGGATCCATCCGAGTCTTTAAACTCAACATTAGGCCTTCCCGGGATATCAACGAGTCTTTAAACTCAAAACACGATTAGTAGGCCTCGGGGGTATCATAATAATCGAGTCTTTAAACTCACGAGTCTTTAAACTCAATTTTCGGGCCCGCCCCCATCATCAACATACCGGGTCTTTAAACCCAAAACCAGATCCAACCATCAACCGGGTCTTTAAACCCAAAACCGTTTTTAAAACACAATAAACCATGATTCATCACAACCGTTTTCCAACATCATTCCGAAACCATATCACAACATAGTAGGACTTATGTCCGAAGTCACATGCAATTTCCGAAAATTACTTCACAATATGATCAAACATCATAAATCTGAAACATGCATATTCATATCCAGGTACTTCATCAAAATCATCACGCATGCATAAGCAAAAACCGTAATCTCGAAATGCGTGAAATACGATAAATATCTCGAAAAACGTGAAAACATGTAAAACCGATATATCATCTCACCATCATAAAATCATATGTAAAACCATGAGATAAATAAGCAAAATAGTCATGCATGCCCAATTTAGAAATCAAAAAGTCCACTCACAGTCTTAGGACGCGTCAATCGCGTCCCACGCGCTCCTCCGTAGCTTCGGAAGTGTCCGGGCCTGTGAAAACGTACAAGAAAGGTTACAAACATCACCAAAATAACTCGTAGGATTTTTCCTAATTTTTCCGGATTTTTCGGCGAAAATAAACTTAAAGACTTAATCTTCCGTACTCCCGAAATTATCCCGAATGACTCCCGATCGATTCGAACTCTAAAGATAAAATGTTAGTTAGACTGAAAGGATTAATTCTCATGTTGACCGTGATCGGAGTTGACGTCACACGCGCCGTCACGCGCCGCCCAAAGTGGCTGCGCGTGAAAGCCACGCGCCAAGCTACAGTACCTTCGTCCTTACCCGAATCAACTGATAAACGGGTCTATTACCCGCGACTCAACCCGACCAGTTCAAGCCCAATTCTCAATCAATTCCTCTCGTTTTTGATCCTATTATCTTCTCTAATCCATTAATTTTAGGTCTGTATTGATGATTAACCTCGACTAGTACCCAAACGACCCAACTCAAGCTCGAACAGTCGAACAAATCGACTTCTGGAACTCACCCAAACTAACTCCATTCTCAAATTAATTTCACCAGTAGCTTAAGGGGACTTATACGAACACAATGGTACCATCAATTGGTCTCGCCGTTACCTGGAAGTCGTCGTCCTCAAGCTCGAAAATACTCAGAACCAGGGAACTCCGTTCTTGGCCAATTCGTGAGTGTCGTCCTTCGAATTCGACGTGGTTGGTTTCCTTTTGCTCCCAGAAGACTAGAATGGCCCCTGGTTTCGATCAACAAGCCTCAGAAATCGAATTCAATTTTTCCCTGCAACTGGTTCACCTCTGAACCGCAACTCAGGTTCCTGGGCGAAACGGGCTCCAATCCCTTCAGTTCTTGCACCGTAGTGATTATTTCACTCCAAGAAGTCTCACCGTGTGTTTAGATTGATCCCTCGACCCTTAGAAATTGAACTCTGCGATTTCCCCCCCTGAAACCCGAAAATGGTTCTTCACTGGTTCTCTCAATCTCTCTCAGATTTTCCACAGCAGGAAGGACGCAAATGAGTCTCTCAGCCCACAGGCATTCAAAGTAATCGATTCAAACGGCCAGCAACTCGTGGAAGACACTCTGAAGTCTCTGAAAACGGTTTCCCGCAAGCACAGAGACCACAGCCATTCCTCACTCTCCCGTGCTCTGAACTCTGCCCAAACGTGCACCAAGGTCACTCAATCCTGCTTCCACTACCTAAATCCACATAAACAAATCGTCTGAGCCCTTCCACTAGCCATAAACAATTGCATGCACAAGACCCACGGCCGTGCACTCTGTTTTTCACGGTGGTGAACAGTAACCACCGTGAAATGACCAAAATGCCCCTCTGTGCAATAATTACCAAAATGCCCTCCAACATCCGTGACCCATAACTCGGTCATCCGACGTCCGTTTCAAGCGTGCCGCCTGTCGTTGTACTCGAGGCGTCGAGACGAACATAACGGTCTTCGAGTCAAATGAATATCAATTGTCAAACAAAAAGTCAACTTTTTCCCCTTATAACGCCCAAATTACGATAATGCCCCTGAACTTCAGAACATCATAACTTTCACTTCGAGCGTCCGAATCGGACGTGCTACCTGTCTATGAACTCGTGACATCCCGAACTACGTCACGGTCATCACTCAACGTCCGTTCGACCTCCAAATCAAAAAGTCAACAAATTGACCACACAAACACAGGGGTAAAAACGTCATTTTATTCAATATTTATAATATTACATTTCCAGAACATCCGGGGCGTTACACCTTCTTTGAGGCACACATTTGAGCCTTCTTTGAGAGAAACTTTGGCAAAATATTTTCAATACAAAGTTTAGAGTTTGAGTCCATATTTCCTAAGTTTGTTTTCTCCATCTTCATAAGGTTCCGTCCGCTGTCGGAGAATCGTGTGAATTACAATCCATTGTTTTCATCCACCTTGAAAGTGTAACAATTACTCTCCATTTATTCAAACTCTCATTTTTGTTATTGGTTTTGATTATAGTTCAATATATGTGAGTTATTTTCTTACTAATATGTGTAAGTGTTAAATGCAATCTCCATGTGTCTTACTTTATGAATTTTAGTTATTTTATACATTTTAGTGTTTCATACTTCAATTCAATGTTAAGTGTTTTATCCGCTGTCGGTGCACTTAGAGTAGAATTGAAGAGACTTAATGTTGATCACTGTCGGCGCATTCAGTCAAAAACAAAAGGTAAACCATGTTGTAAGTGTTATCCGCTGTCAGTGCATTTATAATATTGAAAAATGTATAAAGGTAATTGAGACGATTAAGGTAAAATTTCGTGATTGTTTTAATATTTGCAATTATTAGAGTGTTGGTAAGATATGTGTTTTAAGAAGGTCACTTGTACATAAATTAGAGTAGAAGTAAAATTAATTGATTTATGCTTTTACTTATTTGCATGATTACAAACCTTTTCAAAACCCCCCTTTTATTCTTTTATTCTTTTATTCTTTTATTCTTTCATACTTTTAGTTTATTATTCTTTGATTCTTTCATTTCTTTATTCTTTTATTCCTTTACTCTTTAATATATTGATTCTTTGATTAGTTAATTCTTTAATTCTTTGATTCTTTAATTCTCTATTATTTTATTCTTTAAATCATTAATTCTTTAATTTGTTAATTCTTTGATTATTTAATTCTTTGATTATTTAATTATTTAATTCATTATTCTTTTATTCATCTCCCACTAACACATTATTAATGTCCCTAATTTCCCCGGTTAAGAACGATCCCTATTTACCAATACTACATCTACACAAAAAGGGTTTAAATTGCATAACACTCGAATTACATGTTTAATTTAATGCGTAGTTTGGGCGTAGTCAAAGTTCTAGGTTGTTTTGTTGCTAAAGTTCTAGGTTCTGCTGCTGTTAAGCTTCTAGGTCTGTTGTTGAGGATTCAAGGGCTTCAAGTGCAACCTTCCAAATATCAGTGAAAAAATCATGCAAGTGTGATGCCTCTTGCACCTAAACTTCTAGCAACTTCCTATCCACTGTCGGCAATACTAGAACCTACTGATGCTTCAGAGTCCTCCAACTTGACCCCTATCCCATTGTCAATCTGATCTTCTTTATTAGATAGTTTCCTCTTCCCTTTGTCTTTTTTTTTACAGGTTCTTCACCATGTTTAACAACTTTTGTTTCTCGCCTTTGAGTTGGCACCCCACCTACAATCATTAAAGCCTTACCCTTATCTGGTCGTATGGGAACTTCTCATTTTGCCGTCCTAGTCCCCACTACTTAAGTCTCATCATCTAACTTCTCAATGACAACACTTGATTTCTTGGTCCTATCACCTTGTTCACTGGTGCCCTTCAGCCTTTCCTTTTTTTTTTTTTTTTTTCTTCTAACAGCTTTTAAAAACTTCCTAAGGTCATCCCTATTAATACGCATCAAAATCATTTCAATCTCTTCCACATTAGGAACCACCTCACACATTTTCAACACATCAGAATCATTCAACAATTTGCCACCTACTCCTTCCTCAATCTCATATTGGTATAGGATAATACCATCTAGGTAACCCAAAACCTTTACCATTCGATTAATTTCAAACATGCACATAATAACCTTGGCACAATAATTAATATAGCCTACTTGGCCATCTACATATTTATCAGCAACCCACATCCCACCATGGAATATCTTTAAGGTGAAGTAGACCAATTTACCTACAATTTCACAATTATCTAAAGTCACCACCAACCCT
Organism: Prinsepia uniflora; assembly: GCA_032719365.1. Lineage (NCBI taxonomy): Eukaryota > Viridiplantae > Streptophyta > Magnoliopsida > Rosales > Rosaceae > Prinsepia > Prinsepia uniflora. Next base: position 38,007,108 of record CM064872.1, read on the forward strand.
AGCTTTATTTTACTTTCATACGTACCAAATCAACCCTAATTTTCTACAACAGAACAATATACAACTACATAAGCATATAAAGCCATAAAACACATGTGGTCCACCATTCACAATTAGATTCCAGCAACAAAGTACAATCAATTACATCAACCATTCTATATTCCAACAACAAAACACAATCAATCAGCTCTATGAAATTTGTTCCTCACTTGATAGGCATCAATTAATAAACAAACCAAAATATTCCTAAAAAGCATCCATCTTTCTATATTAAAGTACAACCTAACAAACACAAATCAGAAATGTTAATATAGTGAGAAGCAGTAACCGTATATGGGTTGTCTTCTTCCTCGCCTCACACGCGACTTCTTCATTTCATTTTCTCTGGGTTTTGCGACCTTCGTCCTATAATCATAACCGTATCATAAGCAATAACCTCAGTCGCTACCTCAAAACTTCTTCTTCCTCTGTGTTTCGTGGACTTCGTCCTCAACTGCTACCTCAAAATATCAATGGTGCCTAATTCAAGATTTCTAGGTAGGCCTATCGAATTGAAATTTTGAATTTGAGAATTAGGGCTCTGGGGATCTTTTCGTGCTTTCAATCTGGAGGAGGAGCTCAGGTAGCATATTTGAATCATCCCTAAAATGCCCATTGATATTTTGCCACATCAAATATTAAATGACAATCATTATTTGTCACGTATAGACTTCACTGACAGAATCACTATTTTGAAATCGAAAGCATAGGTTGGGTATGCAATTGAAATTTTTTATAGTTCGGATACTTTTTAAAATCAACCTTATAATTGAGGTACTTTTATATAATTTGTCCAAAGAAAATTAATAAAATGACCATGTGACTAACAGCAAACTAGGTACTTGCAGGTCCATTCATGAGACTCACGAGAATATGGAATGACCCATGTAGAAAAAACCCATTTGTTTATTGGCGGGAATAAAAATGGCATTTTTTTAGTGAGAAATTTCTGTAACAATTTGGGTGTAGCACCATGTCCTTATGCATTCTAAATTCGAATTTCCTTGTTCTAACTTAGTATCGCTTCAATAATAAACACACAAAGATAGAGAATCTAAAGATAGTTGTTATTTGCAAATTCAATTTAAAAGATACTCTCGTTGCTCCACTGCAGCAGCAGGATTCTTAGTTTTGGCCTTACTGGAAATTGATTTCTTCTTGTTACGTTTCCTCTTGAGAGTATAAGGCCGGAGAACAAACCTGCAGAAACGACTTAAGGGGTCCTGAAGACCTTCCATCTCATAGTGACCAAATCGCCAATCTCTGTCGACATAGGCTCGCTGTATCGGCTCATCAAGTCCTCCTGTCATGCAAAATATCACAAAATCAACTTAACCATTAATTCCAAACCAATCAAATATTCAAATAGAGAGAAAATACCAGGGCAGCTTCATGGTTTACCTGCATACATCAAACCATTTTTATTGACTTCCCGGTAAAAGGGTCTAGTTTTTTTTTCTCTAGCAGCTTCATGGAGTTCCATCCATGCACATGCTCGGTCTTCACTCGTAATTTTACCCGTTGTCACCACCTGAAAATGGAATAAAACACGCTTCAAAACTTTTACCAAAGACCAGCGAAGGCTGTATTTTGTGGGACCAAACAGAATAGCAAGGAAAGAAACGTTAACCTTAGTAAACAGATGGTATGAAGGACGTGGAATCCGAGCAAGATTATTAGCACGATCAACTGCTACAAGTCCAAACTTGGGACCATAACCATCAGCCCACTCCCAGTTATCAGAAATGGTCCAAAACAGGTAACCAAGCACGTGGACACCCTATAAGTCAACCAAAGGAACTTATAACACCCACCAAATAAGGGCATACTGAATCAAAAAACATCTGACAACTGCAATGGAGAATCAAACCATGATCTTGGCTGCATAAATAGCCAGCAAATGCTCTAGCAGATATGGCCGGCGGATCAAATCTGTCTCATCAGATACCCCGTTTTCAGTAATCATGAAGGGCACATTTAGATGCTTATATCTTTCATGGAACTGAAGCAGCACCCGGTACAAGCCATCCGGATATACCCCACGTCCAGATTCACTATACTCATCGGTCTCTACTAGCTTCAGTCCAGCACCAGACACCACTTCCTGAAGGGAAAAAGGATTAATTTTACATGTTTGCCCATACTGCCCTAGCTGGAGCACGAGAGGGGCAGTTTATTTAGTTAGAGAGATGAGGAAACCTGTCCATAGTAGTTTATGCCTATGAAATCCAGTTCGTCAGAAATACTATCAACATATGAGTAGAGAGACAAGGAGTTAGCCAGTGAAACAGCAGCAACATCAAAGAGACCATACGGCCGCATAAATGAGACATGGTGCGCCACTCCAACTACTGGTTTTGGTGAGGAACTGATGACAATAAAATACAAAGTGCAGTAAAGTAATCATCTTTAGGACAGAACTTATTGATAAAGTGAATAATTTGCACAACCATCCCTAGTCAAAAGGAGTATGGCATTATTAAGTAGCCAATTAGTTAGGCAGTATAAACACGCAAAATCGCACAAAAACCCAAAGCTTATTTGAGGAAGAAAAACCTTTGTTCATGGATATAATCATAGGCCTTTGAATGTGCAATGGCCATCCAATGCATGGCCTGTGAGAGAACGCCAGCTGGTAGAGCAGAAGTGGCAACCTCCAGCATGTCAGGATGACCACCGGGCCAAGCACCCGCACAATAGGTAAGCATACAAAAGACATGAGGCTCATTAAATGTTACCCAATAGTCTATCATATCTGATACACTGTCAACAACAAGCCTGAAAAAATAATAAAAATAATCAGAACTTTAAAAGTAAAAAAAAAAAACATAAGAAGACGAGCAGCATGAACATTATAAGAAAAAAAGATAACCACTATCATAATCCAGACAGCGTCAGATCTTCAAAGGATAACCTCTACAATAGAAAGGAAGACTAGCCTTGTAAAATCCATGAAATAATCAACCGTTTTTTCCATTTTCCACCCTCCATACTCGCCAGCCCATGGTGGCAATGAGTGATGGAACAGTGTCAGCATCACCTTCATTCCATATGAACGAACCCTGTTGATGATCCACTTATATCGCTCCAATGCTGCATAATTAACCTAAAAAGGATATCATGCATCTGAATTCAGTCAAACTTATAATGATAATCAATTTAAAATGAATGGACACATCAGAAGATCATAATTACAATATTCATGAACTTATCAAACATCACATTTTTGCGAAAGATTAGGCATGGATGAACCCTCTAGGGTAAGTTAATCCTGTATAATTCCTGGTTTCTTTCCCTACCTAAATTTCCCCTCATAGCACGATCAATTGATCATGTACCAAACTCATAGCAAAGGCATAAACAGCCGGCAAAAAACTTACAGTTTCTTTTAGCCCATTAAGCGGTTCTTCTGGCATAATTCGCGACCAGTCTATTCCCATTCGGAAGACAGTGATTCCAGTATCTTTAGCCAGTTTTAATTCAGTATCAGGATCAGACCAAAACTTTAGCCTCGCTTCTCTGGGTCAATTCAAGAATCCATTTTTACCCAGGAGACAACATCAACAATGTGAAATCAATTAATTTCTGACTCAGACTCATCATGGAACACGAAAAAAGTATGATAACATTATACATATTTTTTACAATATACACAAATTTCAAGTAATCAAGTTTGAAAAGTGAGGCTTACGGTTTCACAACGTTGTGCCATGCAGCTACGTTATGATGGCCATCTACATTTGGAACAGGTTTTTCTACTTGTTCTCCTCCTCCTCCTTCAATATGCTTCGCATACCCTCTAATCATGGCTTCCATAGCTATTTTAAAAGGCTTCCTTTTCTTATCCGTTTCCGTAGATTTTCCTGGTAATGAAACTGGCTGGGAACCGCCATCACCAGCAGCAGAACCCATTAAAGAATCTGCTGTTTGCAGGTCCCCCTGTGACTTTGATTGATCATTGGGATCTTCTTTCGCAAACTGGAGCCATGCATCATTTAGCTTGTCTTCAACGTGTGCTGGAGCAGTTGCCAACCCAAAGAAAAACTCATCTCCCCCATCTGCATATAATGTTAAATAGAAAACATTTAAGCATTGAAAAAAATCCAATCACAAAGTGCTTTCTGAGTTCTGAAATCTGAAGAACCAAGTAAGTCTCACTTTATTTGCAATCCACATAAGCAAACCCAGTACTAAATTCAGACAACTACATTTGATCAATATAAATAACTCGTAACAGATGAGTCCCTCAATTCTAGCGATATCCATATCAAAATCATAGCAGCAATCGTAATACCTAGCAATACTACAAAATCATTGGGACAAGAGTCATTAACCTTTTTTTATTATTTAAAATTACCTGACATTAGGCCTTATGGCTGCGATTAACTCTTGTCTACGTCAAGTACAAGTCACTCTAAACATAATAAACTTAGTTACAGCTTAGAAGATTGCAATAATGAACTCTAAGAATGACAAATAACGAAAGCTTAGAAATTATGAGTTTCTTCAGTGAACATTAACTGCACCAAAGTTTACGCTTCAGATGAACAAACTAAATTTTGAGATTACAAAGATAATGAGTGGAACTAAGGTTACGACCGTCGATATTGAAGTCGGCGATAGTGTCGTCATCAGACTCGTCAATCGGCGATTGGAAGGGCCGAAGATTCTGTTTCCAGAAGCGTCTGAAGGAGAAAGCATTGGCGGCAACTGTGACCGTCAATAACAGTCCGGCGAGCTTCGTCGCCGTGACGAACACAGCTACAGCCGCCATTGCTGATTGAAATCTTGACTGAGCATTTTAACTAGTTAACTACTAGTTACTCAACTAGTTACTCTATCCTACCAAACGAAAAGGCCTATCGGGAATCGTAGTAGAACAATAAAAATTGTCCACGTGGCAGGCGCCGTTAACTTTTCCTAATGGAATTTTGAGTGGCGGGTGGCACAGCCGTGGAGTGTGGACTGTGTGTGGACTGGAGTGCACGGTAGATTGTGAGTTTGTGACTGGCGGCCGCTTGCCTGGCGGATGACGTGTGTAGGTGGTCAGATTTCTCCTTGTGAGTTGGGTTATTGGGCCTTATTCCTATAAAATGAAGATACCAGGCCATACAGCACAGCTATACCCTTAGGCAAACCCGTTTAGAACTTGTAACCAGGGGAAGGAGGAAGGGACCATAAAGCCCAGCCCATGTTCTTTGTTTCAGATCACAGTGGCAGCAACAGCAAGGGCGAATTTTATCTCTAAATATTCTGTTCGGATTTGTAACACATATGATACGTGACTATTTGATATGGCAAATTTTAAAAATAATAATGTTAGGGGTACCACCTACAATTTCATATTTTAAATCCTATAATATATGGCACATGACGTGGTATTTCATGTCATATTTTTTAAATTATTTATCTCGAAATAAAAATAAAACTAAACATAAAAAATTTGAAAAAATATTTCTTTATTATAAAAACTTAATAGTTTCATTCTACAACCAAAATTAAAAATAAAAAAATAAAACCAAATTATTGGAAGGATCTTGAGCAAGATCCAGAATACCCAGAACTACCAGGCTTAGATAATTTATTGGTATTTTCAGTTCTATTAGACGTCTTAAAAAGCTCCTCTACAACCTTGAATTGCATCTTTAGAAATTCCAACGAAATTATTCATAATTAACAAGTTTCCAACATTAAAAAATCCTTTATGCAACACATAATTAAACATGTTCAGTCCCAAAATAATTCAAAGACTGCACCATGGTCGTCATTGTAATAGGTGAAGCCCGACGGAGGAAATAAGAAGATTTGAGGTTTAAATCTGGACTAAAAATGAAGCGGGAGGGTGAGAGATATTGAAGTTTGATTACAAAAATTTGGGGTTTTAAATCCAGTCACCATGGCCACATCTACCTACAAGCCTCCCAGTTGGTTTCATATTGTTGAAGGAAGATGACGACGATAACTATAGGGTTTTGGTATTGCAAAATTGTCGGGGTTTTGACGACGATATCCAAGATATATATATATATATATATATATATATTTTATTTCTTAATTTTAGAAATTTTAATTTTTATGTTAGATTGTGTTTTTGTTTTTATTTTGAGATAAATAACTAAAAAGTATGACATATATGCCACATTGTGCACCACAGCGTACGTCACATAAGGTGAGATACAAAAAGTGGTACCTCTAGCATTATTTTTTACAGTACAATACGTTAAGAATATGAAAATTAACATAGATTGAGATATTTGAACACACTTAAGTTACCACATTATTTGACACATTTAATATGAAATTTACTTATTACAGAAAATAAGTACAATTAAAACAATATCAATAAAAAGTAATTTAATTTAGTGAAATAATATCTATCATTGATTGCCACATCAGATTTTTCAATTAATGCAGTCAATTAATTGTGTTCAAATATCACATATTTAATAGAATACAAATCTAATTGGAGTGTGTGAGTCCTTTTATTTATCTAAATGGAATTTCATTTATAGAGGAAACGAGTACACTTAATTTGGGGACACAAATGTGTTTGATGCCTCATTAAAACCCTCATTATAAAATCCAGCTAGTCCGAGATAAATCCTGACAGGACCCACCACGATTATCGCCTCGATAATCGGGAAGCATCCTGCTCCCGTCTGATAATCGAATCCAAAAGACCGGAAAACCAAAATAATATTACGACATACCCATTGTCAGACCAGGGAGATTAAACAAATACAACCAACTGGACCTCAAGTCTATAGTTTCACAGAGCATAACATTACAAAACAAGTTAAAGAACAAATCCTACTATGTAAACTAACTACTCCGCAACGGAAAACTTTATGCCTCTGCCTCTGCCTCGGCGCTAGCCCCTGAACTCGTACCACGACCTAGAGGGTAGTTAAAAACAACAAAGTGTGAGTGGACAGAAACGAAAGTTGCAGAAAATAGTTTAAGGAAATCGGGGTTCGCCCTCCAGTTTTATAACACGCATGCATAACCAGACATTCGAAAACCGCGTATTAAACATTCGAAATCCCTTTTTCCGAAACACATGGAAAACATTGCAGAAAACCATCATAACTCGTGTAAAAATCATGTAAGATTACCAAAATCCAGAAACCGTCATTTTGAAACATCAATTACGCAAGTCAAGTAAAGAGTGAATCAACAATCACAATTAAACCGTTGGATCCATCCGAGTCTTTAAACTCCATATCAGGCCTTCCCGGGATATCAACGAGTCTTTAAACTCAAAACATAATCAATAGGTCTCGGGGGTATCACAATAACCGAGTCTTTAAACTCAATTTACCGGGCTCGCCCCCGTCATCAATCAACCGGGTCTTTAAACCCAAAATCAGATCCAACAATCAACCGGGTCTTTAAACCCAAAACCATTTATAAACACAATAAGCCAGGATTCAACACGATCCGTTTTCCAAAAATCATTTCGAAATCATATCTTCTTATAATAGGACTTATGTCCAAATTCACATGCAAATTCCAAAACATGCAATTCCCGAAAGTCACTTCACAAATATAATCAACACATCATAAATACGTAACATGCATAATCATATCCAAATACTTCATCAAAACATCATTCATGCATAGGTGAAAACTGTAACCTCGAAATGCGTGAAATACGATATTTATCTCGAAAAAACGTGAAACCACTTAAAACCGAAATAGCATATTTATCATCATATAATCATAAGTGAAAACACAAGATAATTGAGTAAAATAGTCATGCATGCACAATTTGGAAATCAAAAGTCCACTCACAGTTTTAGGACGCGTCAATCGCGCCCCGTGCGCTCCTCAGTAGCTTCGGAAATGTCCGGGCCTGTAAAAAACGTACAAGGAGGGTTACAATCATCCCCAAATAACTCGTATGATTTTTCCTAATTTTCCTGGATTTTTTCCGCGTAATTAAACTTAAGGACCTAAACTTCCGAACCCTCAAAATTATCCCGAACGACTCCCGATCAACTCGAACCCTAAAGATAAAATGTTAAAAATATTAAAAGGAAGAAAACCTCAGTTGACCGTGATCGGAAAAGACCTCACACGCGCCGCCCAAAGTGGCTGCGCGTGAAGGCCAGCCCAGCTACAGTGTCTTCTCCCTCACCCGAATAGCCTGTTAAACAGGTCTATTACCCGCGACTCAACCCGACCAGCTAACCCTCAATTCTCCATCAATTCCTCTCGTTTTTTATCTCAACTTCTTCTCTAATCCATTAATTTTAGGTCTGTATTGATGATTAACCTCCACTGTCCCAAGATCGATCAAACCCAGACTCGAACAGTCGAACAGGTCGCCGTCTGGAACTCACCCAACCTAGCCCCATTTTCAAATTAACTTCACCAGTAGCTTAAGGGAACCTAGACGAACACAATGGCACAATCAATTGAACCCGTCGTTACCTGGTAGTCGTCGTCCTCAACACTGGATTTCCTCTGCACACGGCGGTCACCGTCCCAGCTCTTCTGTGGCTAGTTGCCGTCGAGTTCGATATGGACGAGTTCCAAATGCTCCCAGAAAGCTCAATCAGTGATTATTTTTGTCCAATAGGCCATATAAATCAAACTTAGATTTTTCCCTCCAACTGGTTTTTCTCTGAACTGGAACTTGGGTTCCTGAGTAATCCTTGCTCAAATCTCTTCGACTCTTGCACGGTTGTGTTTTAGTCACTTCCAAGAAACTCCCTCAGTGTTTAGATTGGTCCCTTAACCCGTAGAAATCGAACTCTGAATTTTCCCCCCCAAAAACCCGAACTGGTTCTTCACGGTTTCTCTCCATCTCAGCCCTCACAACTGATGCACAATTGACCCCAAATGAAACCTCTATCCACTCCCATACTCGGTTAATCGATTCAAACGTCCAGCAACTCGTGGGAGACCAACTGAGGTCTCTGAAAATGGTTCCCCGCAAACACAGAAACCATGGCCGTTATTTTAACCCAACTCGTGCTCTGGACTCTGATCAGTCACCCATGTGTGCTTCCCACTACCTCAAATCCCATAAACAAGTCCTCTGTTCAATCCACTAAAGCCATAAACAATTGCACGCACAAAACACCATGGCATGGCCGTGCACTCTGTTTTTCACGGTGGTGCTACAGTAACCGCCGTGAAAATGACCAAAATGCCCTCCAACTTCCGTGACCCGTAACTCGGTCATCCGGTGTCCGTTTCACACGTGCCGCCTGTCGTTGTACTCGGGGCTTCGAGACGAATTTAACGGTCTTCGAGTCGTGTGAAAACCAATTGTCAAACAAAAAGTCAACTTTTTCCCTTATAACATCCAAATTACGATAATGCCCCTGAACTTCCGAACGTCATAACTTTCATCCTGTTCGTCCGAATCGGACGTGCCACCTGTCTATGAACTCGTGACGTCCCGAACTATGTCACGATCATCGCTCAACGTCCGTTCGACCCTCAAATCAAGAAGTCAACAAATTGACCAAACGAATCACAAGGGTAAAAACGTCATTTTATTCTATATTTTACAATATTACATTTTCCGAATTTCCGGGGCGTTACAAATCCGGTGGGGGAAAAAAGTAATCCCCAAAATAAGACAAACTCAACAACGAGGACATCGGATTAAATGTACTAGCCCAAATCTCGAGAAAAGGAAAAATTGAAAAAGTTACGTAAAAAGACGATTTTACCCTTAAAAAGTTAAAATATTGAATTTTTGATCGGGACGTCTTTTGGGAATTCCGAGAATTTCGTTACGAAGGTCTCGGAATCTTGAGTTCATGGACAAGCGGCACGCCTCAATCGGAGATCAGGTGAAGTTGTTATGGGTCAAAAGAGTGAAGGGTAAAATGGTAATTTTGCCACCAATGGAATTTTTGGTCATTTTTCTTGAAAGATAAGACTTGGATGTTGACATGTGTCCAGAAATTTCTGGTGTTTTCCCCATAAATTTCCACTGACTTTGTATGCCTTTAAATATGGGTGAAGGTGTGCTTTGGGGTTCTCAGTGAGAGGAAGCCAAAAGACGGAAAAACCACCCCAAACCATTCAACCGTGAAGAAAACCAGAGAGTTCGGGCACGCGCGGAGGGGGGGGGGGGGTGGGGGGTGTGAATCTAGCAGGAGAAAGAAAGGAATAAAGAAAGGAGAAGAAGAGAAGGAGAGATGTTGAATGAAGAAACAACATAGGATGAAGCTAAGGGAGGTATGATTAGAGTTAAAACCTGAGACCATCGTTCGGGTTCCTATTTTCAAATTTTGGTTTGAAGCTTGGAAACTTGGTAACGAGTTCTCTGTTAGCTTTCTAGTAGCCTTGCAATCGAGTTAAGCTCAAAACTAGAGAATTTGAGATGTTGGAAGGTTGAGGAACAACAAATGAAAAATTGGACAAAAAAGCTTGGATTCCAAGCAATAGTTTGAGGTACGATTTCATCGTTTTCAAGCTGTTGACTCATTCCTGGTAGTCATTAGATAAATATAGACTATCAAACCATTGAAAAAAGTGTAGAAATGGAGTTTTTCCAACCGGGTTAGGGTCGCCAGGTCGAAGGACCAAGTTGGAAAACGGGTTAGCCTAAGGTAGGGGATAATGAGCAGTGCAGCGCATGTCTTTCACTTGCATGGAAGATTTTGGGCTCGTGGGGGCACGTGTTTGTTCCTCTTGAAATAAGGTCGACACAAAATTTAATGTATTTGACCTTACAAGTCCAACGATACAATTTCGAGGCGATCGGACATCGTCTCGGGGGTAGTTTGGGCTTTCCGAATGTTTGGGGTCCGTTTAATTAGTTTAAAATCCTGAAAAATTATAGGATTCATGTGAGAGTTACTTACGGTGGTTAGTGACCATTTGAGGCGATTTTGGGCAAAAATTAATGTTCTCGAATTTTACGAAAAAACGTGCAGTTTGGTTCGGTCGCATAAAACGTATGTGTGAGTGGACATTTATCTTTATTAAAATAATATGCATGCATATTCATATGTTTTAAATGTTTTTCTATGTTTTTTTGGTGATATGTGGTTGATTGGAATTTTTATATGATTTTTGGTACTTTTATATTAAATTATTATTTTATTGCACGTTTTAAGAGAATTTCCAAAAAAGTATGTTTTCGAGTATCGTTTCGATTCTGGATTCGAATTGAATGTGATTTTGTGATATTGGAGTCTTGGTAATTTCCATGTGACTGCTGGATGATTTTTGAACATATTTTGGTGGCACGTTTTACGGTATTGTGTTTGAGTTGTGGTTTTGGGCTTAGGCTCAGGATATTGGATTATGGGTTGAGTTGTGATATGGATGTATGGTTTCTTAGTGATTGTGATGTGATATTCTGTGATGATTGTGGATAGCCCTCCTCGAGGTGCGTGTTGGTTAGTGGTCTTCGACGTCGAGCTAGGGGCTCCAAATCCTGAGACTGGTTTGGTGCTGACTCAGACATCGAGTCAGGCTCCAATTCCTAAGCCAGTTCTCACTCAGACGTCAGGCAGGGCTCCAGATCCTATGTGAGTGTGTGAGGTCCACACTCGGACGTCGAGCTAGGCTCCAAATTCCAAGTGGTGTGCATACCAGTAGTGTAGCATAGTGACTGATGTTCTACATCGAGGATGGGCTGTATATTGATTGGTTATGAGATTGTTGTGATGGATTTTTTTTATTATTATGTGACCAACGTGCTGGTGATCATGATTTTTTATGTTTGTTACATTATGATCGCTTTACACGTTTTTCGAGGTCGTTAACTATGTTTGATTTTTATTTGGAATTTAAATGGTTTTTATATGCATGCATAGTTTTAGAAAAATATAGGGTAAAGTGCTTTGAATTTCGAATTATATTTTTCCAAATATTTGCTTTTGTCTACACACACGGTTTTCATGTTGTGAAACCCTCCAAGGTCGTTGGAAGAAGTTCGGGGTTGAGTGTGAGGCGGAGGTATGACTGATAAGGAGAATATCCCTTGTCTGACCAGCTGAGGATAATTTTTGTATTTACATTTCTGGTCAGACGGGACCAGGGTCAGGACTTAGTTTATGCGACATTTTCCAGGTTGGGCTATGTCATTAAACCTCTAAATTTTGTTCTAAGAGGGAATGAAGCTGTGGTTGTGTAGCAAGAACCCACACCGGCTTTCCCTGAGAAAAAAGTTCCTCTTGAGGTAGGCCATGGGAACCTCAGTTAACTATTCTAGAAGCATGCACCAACAAGTCATAGGACATCTAAAGTGAAGTCATCAGTGACTCAACCTCCTGGGCAAAAAGGCATGTACTACTTTAATTTTCCTGCGCTCCCTGAATAGCAACAATACCTTACATAGAATCAGTCTCGACCATACTCTGAGAAATTCATCATAAATTGTAGCAATAGAACCCCTGCCCGAAAGGCTTCCAACTTAATCACAAGGACATATGCCATGAGACTCCTAATAGAATCATGCAGTACTCCACCTATACCCGCATCCAGCCCTTCCTCTAAGAAGCCCCATCACACTGGATTTTCAAACCCAAAGGGAAATGCCATACCCATCTAGTCATCCGTTCTAAGCAGGCTTCTTGACCCCAAGCTGGTTGGTTGGAGAACTCAGCGTGGGTAGCAAGCGCCCTGTCAGCCACTATACCTACCTCTAAAACACCCTGCTGATGCACAAACTTGTTTCATCCACTCCAAATCTGCCAAGAAATAAAAAAAAAAAAATCTCTTCAAGTCACAATTAGAGAGTTTAGACATAGCACTTTCAAAAATATCAATGAATCGGCCAGGGAGGAAGCCCACCAACACAAGCTTGGAAGCTTGCCAAGTTTTTTTTACTGTGCTTGCATCACCACAAAGCATGTAAAGCGTCCTTTGGTTTTTTTTTCCACACCAACAGTACACCCCTAACTCAAGCACATTCCTTTTACTTAGATTCACCGTCGTAGGGAGTATTTCCAAACTAGCTCTCCAACAGAATACTTCAATTTATTGGAAACTTTTTTAGTTTCGATAAATCCTTCCAAAAGGATTTAGAGCATTCCCCATTGAAGCACTCTACACTACCATCATTATCTTCCTTGAGCAGAGTTAGAGCCACATGATGCCTAGACTTCACTTAATACTTCCTAGTTTTTTAGTAAACCCAAAAACAATTTAATAAGTAAGCAACATCCTTGGGAAAAAGCACTGTATCAAGCAAATCCAGATTTCACCCCCTTTAGGATTAATAAGACTTGACATTAAAGCATCCCCCGACAGGCCTAGATTTATAACTGGCTGAAATCTTACTATTTTAGGAATCCACCTATCTTGAAACACATGTATAACATCATATGTCCCCCACTCTACAAATTAAACCCTTGTCTAAAACCCCACGGCCCCACAAGATAGACCGTCACACCAAAGAAGTGTTGACCCCTAGCTCAACATGCATAAAATTGAGATCATTATAGTATCAGGCATTTCAACATCCAAGCCACGAGGGAATGGGGGTTTTCCAATAAGCACCATGTTTGTTTAGCTACCATAGCATGATTAAAGGCCTAAAAATTCTAAAACCCTAAACCCCGTCATTCTTCAAACTACAAAATTTCTCCTAATTAACGTAATGAATGATGTCGGCTAGCCTTTTCCCACGTATACCTTGCAATTTCGGTAGACAGATCGTGACACAAACCACACGGAAGCTGAAAAACGCTCATAGCATAAATAAGTAAAGCTTGAGCCACTGCTTTTACAAGAACTTCTTTCCTTGTTTCCAAAAGGAGTTTTGCATTCCACACATTTAGTTTACTGCGAAGAACATCCCAAAATTTAGCAAATATTCTACACTTATTCCTAGAGTTGACAGTAACTAGCTGCAAATACATTTAATGAAACTTCAGAACAAGAAAGCCTAGTAGATCATCTGTAATCAAATGTATCATTATAATGTCATAACCCGACGGCTCCCCTAGTGAATACCATGTTGACCAGCCTTTCCCCACGTATACCTTGCAATTTTGGTAGACAAATCATGACACAAACAACACGGAAGCTGAAAAACACTTATAGCATAAGTAGAGCTTGAGCCATTGCTTTTACAAGAATTTTTTTCCTTATTGCCGAAAGGAGTTTTGCATTCCACACATTTAGTTTACTGTGAAGAACATCCTGAACTTTAGAAAACATTCTAAACATATTCCTAGAGTTGATAATAAGCAACTGTAAATACAATTAATGAAACTTCACAACTAGAAAGCCCAGCAGATTCGTAGTCAAATATATCATTATAATCTCACGACCCAATTCCCCTAGCACGATATTTTCCGCTTTTGGACCGAGCCCTCACGACTTTGTTTCTTGGAACTTACCGTCAACTTCCTAATGGATCACCTATCTTGGGATTACTTCAGCCCAATCTTGCTTAATTTTGAAGTTCCAACCGAACTCAAAGTTAGTGAACTCCCAAAATACCACCCGCTAGATAGATATGTGCACACACATATAAGATACTTCACCTTTCCTTCCCCAAGCGATGTCGGATTGTTCACCGATCTTACTTCCTAAGTTTACGAGTCTTGCTCATCGGTCTTACTTCCCAAGCTCATAGGCCTTGCTCACCGATCTTGCTTCCCAAGACATGTGTAACGACCCGTCCCGAATTCTGCGATTAGATTAGTGACTAATGAAGGATTAGTGGGATTAATCGGTGATTAGTTGAGTGAAATCGGACGGACGATGCAAAATGACCGTTTTGCCCCTAGTCGTGGGTAAAATGTTGACTTTTGACTCGGGGAGTCAAACGTACGAGAACTGATGACCGTGACATAGATCGGGACGTCACGAGTCCGTAGACAGCCGGCACGTCGAAATCGGATGTCGAACGGAGAAATTATGGTCATAGGATCAAAATCGGGGATTTACATCTCGCGATCAGAATAAAATAATATTTAATTCTGATTGGGCAGATATTTGTAAGTGGAGCCCTTGGATGAGTGACAATTGTCACTTATCCCATTGGTCACTTCCCTTAAAAAGGGGATCTATGTCTTTTAGCCATTAATTAATTAATTTGTTAAACTCATCTCGCATCCCACACATCCCAACCGTCCATCCCTCTCAATTCCCTCATCCTCACCGTTCTTTTCCCTCTCATCCGATCATCATCATCATTAGACTCACATCTATCATCCCTCCCTCTCTTTCCCGCGATCACCATCTTCATTTCTTTCTAAAAAATCCCGAACACCTAAACTGTGAGAACAAACCACTCAAACCCCTTCCAAACGCCCCCTTTGCTTGTGACTTGGGAAGGAAAAAGTGAGAGTGTTTGGTGAAGAGTCGAATGGTGTCAATGATGTCGACCGTTGTGGACGGCAGTGAACGGTGTATCAGGACCCGTCCCAAATCCCCCGGGATTAACGTGGGACGCGCTTGATCCCGTCTGACACAAAGTGTCAGACTAGGGAAAATTCCGTCTCCAGCCCTCACCGGGGCTTCTAGAGTATGCCAGGATCGTAGGAGTAGGAGTGTGATGTCTCGATCCCTACTACCGCCCGCATCCGCGATCAACCTGCAGGGTATGAAAACCACGAAAACTGTGAGTGGACAAAATAAAGAATTTAATAAAATTCATTTCACATAAAGACATTTATGCCTTTCACTAAAAGAATATGCATGCATTCAAAAACCATATATCAACACGTTCATAAACCATTTGAAAACATTTTCAAAACCTTTCAAGGGTTCATGCTCGGTCCCCATAAACCATCATGAACCATAAATCCATTAATGGGTCCCCAACCCGAAATCACAAAAATCCGTAAATCCATACATGTGGGAACTCAACCCAAATCATTCTCAGTGAAATACCAAAACATACAATAAGGGGGCTCCGCCTCAAACCATTTCCATAACATCGAATACGGGGTCTCCGCCCCAAATCACTTTCGTAAAACCTCATACATACTAATACATATAACCCATCAGCGGCACTTCCGAGAAGACGTCAACTCGGGGCACACAGCTCCTAGGGAACACATCCCCGATATATGTCACAATTCATCATATCTATACTAGTGTGCACACTACTCGGGGTCTCATTTCGAGTCTTCCCCCATGAATTCTCCATCTAAGAGGCTCAATCTTCGGACCTAGTCCGATCATCTCTCCGGAATCTGGTCCGGGACCACATCATAACACATAACTCCCACTCTTGGAACGGGATCCCTCTGGGGATATCCATTCTGGTCTGTGGATCATGACTCTCCAGGTCGACGTCTGGAGGAGACCATATAAATCATATGGAGGGTATAATACATTTTCAAAACTCTTTCTTTCTCAAAGCATATTTCAACTGGGTCTCATACCCAATTCATCTCAATAGGATTCCTCGAATTCGATTCAAATCAATTTCACAGGACTCGACCTAAATCCACAGTTCAATAGGGTCTCATGCCCGAATTCTCATTTCATAAATCGAACTGGGGCTCAAGCCCGATGTTACAATCAACTGGGCCTTTAGTTCGATATCACGAATAACTGGGCCCTAAGCCCGTAACCATAAATCAATGGGGCCTCAAGCCCGATAGTATAGTCAAAGGGAACTCAACTCCGAGATTACAACTAACTGGGCCACAAACCCAAATTCGTAAACCAAAGGGGCCCTCAGCCCGATCATATACTCATATGGACCCTCGGTCTGATTCCTCGTCAAATCAAATGAACTCCAAGTTCGAGAGTTTGTAAATCAAATGCATCTCATGCCCGAGTTCATATTTTCCAATCCAAACCCGTTCATTAAATCATCATTGAAAACCTAGCACGTACAAGACTCGTATAAAACTGTAAATCTCGAAATACGTGCAAATACGTAAATCCTAGGCTACCACAAACAAATGCACTCATGGCATCACAAAACATATATTAAAATATTTATAAAACATTTATGCATGCATCAAGTTCGAAAGAAAGGTCCACTCACAGACCGTCCGAAGCCGCGCCTCAATACGCGCGCCATAAGCCTCTCTTGGGCCAATCGTCTCCTCCGGGACTCTCGAACTTGTCCAAATTAATTTAGATTGTTACTAACTACTTAAATAACCTCTCACTAAAGCCCCGTAAGTTTTCAGAATTTTTAACTATTTTTAAACGCGAACCTAAACCTTTGTACGGTCGAACTATATCGAAATGATGTCTGATTGACACGAAACCAGTCCCAAAATGTTCATTACGTCGAATAGATGATTTCGTGTGTTGAAAACATCCCCAAAAGGGGTCCCACGTGCTGCCACGCGCCACCCAAAGGGCCATGTGCGTGGGCTCACGCGCCGGGAACAGTTACCCTTAACCTCCAACAAACCGGGTCTGAACCGGTTCGCTGGTTCTCGATCGGACCGAACCGTCGTGACCGGTCCAACCTTTTTTCTCCTCCATTTTTCATCCAAATCCTTCCCTTTCAATTCCTATCCCTATGTTTCTTTATCCTCTAGCATTCTGTGGATTAAAAACACACAAAGGACGCTCAGAGGTTACCTGTTGGATCGAAGAGCATACAGCTCTGTTTTCAGCCAGCCGTCCAAGCTTCCCTGCCGCCATCCACCCCTCAAATCCATTCCCCTCGACTCGTGAGACCCCCAAGATCAATATCCAATCCTCAGCACTCATCCAAAATGCACCAATTTGAACCCCCAAAATTTGGATCCAAACGGGTTGTCGGGTTTCCTCCTCCGCCGTGGCTCCGCCTTGCTTAGCCGCCCAAACTCCCTGCCGATCTCAGTCCTCACCTTATAGTCCTTCCATGGTTGAAAAGCAAGATGGCATAGTGGTGTGGATGTGTGGTTTTGCACAGTTTAGAAGGCTTCAGGTTTTTGGTTGAACGAACAAAGGTGATAAAGATGATATGCATGAATGTGGGGTGATAGGCAATGGATGAGTGAACCGTAACTTGTCACTCATCCATTAGGCCTAAGAAAGATCTGGGCCCACACTAAAAGAAAAAAGGCTACTTTTCACCTCGTAGAATGTGCTACCGTAAATAGTTCACCGGAACTTCCGTGAACCGTAACTTTTCCGTCGAACCTCCGAATTCAACGTGCCGCCTGTCTACGGATTCGTATCGTCCTGATCTACGTAACGGTCCTCGGATCTTGATAGAATATTTATCAACCTAGAAATTATGAATGATAACTCATAATGTAATACTTTGCAAGTGCACAAAATCGTATGACGAATATAGTAGGTTTGCAAAGGTCGATCCCTCGAGGACTTGTTCAACGTGAATCCACTTAGATTAGAATGAAACAACTTGAGAAAAAGTAAAAAAACCGTTGGGGGGTTTTGAGTGATGATGACAGGACCCACCCCGATTATTGCCTCGATAATCGGGAAGCATCCTGCTCCCGTCTGACAATCGAACACAAAGACCAAAATAACCAAATAAAATTACACCACACCGATTTTCAGACCAGGGAGATTAAACAGTACAACCGACTAGACATCAAATTCACAGTTTCACAGAGCATAAATTACAAAACAAGATAAAGATCAAATCCTACTCTGTGAACTAAACAACACCGCAACGGAAAACTTTATGCCTCTGCGTCTACCTCGGCGTTAGCCCCCAACCTTATACCACGACCTAGAGGGTATTAAAAACAACAAAGTGTGAGTGGACTAAAACAAAAGTTTCCAGAAAATAGTTTAATGAAATCGGGGTTCACCCTCCAGTTTTTCAACACGCATGCATATGAATCTTCTAAAACAACATAGTTAATGAGAACAGCATAATTAATACTCAAAACATTTTATGCATCATATGGAAACCGTCACAGTATACAGTCACAAAAATCATGTGAAATAGAAAGTAACAACAACAATCAAGCCGTTGGATCCATCCGAGTCTTTAAACTCAATATCAGGCCTTCCCGTGATATCAACGAGTCATTAAACTCAAAACATGATCAATAGGCCTCGGGGGGTATCACAATAACCGAGTCTTTAAACTCAATCTGGGTCTTTAAACCCAATCCGGGCCCGCCCCCATCATTAATTAACCAGGTCTTTAAACCCAAAACCAGATACAACAATCACACCTGGTCTTTAAACCCAAAATCATGCGTAAAATCATAATAAACTAGGATCCATCATGATCCATTTTCCAAAACCATTCCGAAATCACATTTCATCATAATAGGACTTATGTCCGAATTCCACATGCAATTCCAAATCTTACTCACAAATCATGATCAAATCATCATTAAAACGTGACATGCATAATCATCTTAGATCACTTTATCAAACCATCATCCATGCACAGGAGAAAATAGTAACCTCGAAATACGTAAAAACATGATAATCTCTTCGAGAAACATGCATTCATGTAAACTGAAATATCATAATCATCACTATAAAATAATATATGAAAACATAAGATAAGTGAATAAAACAGTTAGGCATGCTCGGTTAGAAATCAAAAGCCCACTCACGGTTTTCGGACGCTTCAATCGCGCCCCGTGCGCTCCTCGGTAGCCTCGGGAATGTTCAGGCCTGTCAAAGAGTACAATAAGGGTTACAAACATCCCCAAAAAGCTCGTATTAATTTCCCTAATTTTTCAGGATTTTTCGACGTAATTTAACATAAGGCCCTAAACTTCCGAACCCTCAAAACGATCCCGAACGACATCCGATCGACTCGAACTATAAATAAAAAATGTTCAATAAACTGAAAGGATCAAATCTCAAGTTGACCGTGATCGGAAACAAGGTCTCACGCGCAGTCACGCACCGCCCAAAGTGGCTGCGCGTGAAAGCCACGCGCCGAGCACTGTAGCTACAGTGTCATATTATTCATTAGTGTGTCTGCTAAACGGGTCCTCAACCCGCGACTCTACCCGACCAATTACCCATCAATTCACACTCAAAACCTTCCCTGCTTCCACCTAATCATCCCTGATCATTTTAATTTAAGATATCTTTCCTTAATTAGCTTCGACATGCCCTAAATCGATCAATTCATCCTTGAACAGTCGAACGGGTCGACTTCTGAAACTCACCCAAATCAGTTCCATTTTAAAATTAACCTAGGCAGAAGCTTTAGGGGACCTAAACGAACACTATAACACAACCAATTTTAGGAAAGCTCACCTGGAAGTAGTCGTCTTCAAGCTTGAAAATGTCCAGAACCAGGGGCTTCTGTTCTTGGCCAATCGGTGATCGATTCCCTTCGAAATCGATGTGGTTGAGTTCCAAATGATCCCAGAAGACTAAACCAATCCTTTTTTTTTGTCCAACTCGACTCCTAAATTAAAAATCGATTTTTCCTTCCAAATTCCCAATTTCTCCGAACTCTGGTTTTTCTCTCTAGCTCTCAGCACTATACACTCCAATCCGACATCCCTGATGTCTGACGTCCCTGACATCAATAAGGTCACAATCACAAGGCTACGCGTTCCACTCGGGTCTCAACTTCCGAGTTCAATCCCCGAACCCCGTTCGGGTACAGCATCCCCGATGCTTAGCGTCATAGACGCTAGACGTACTAGACGTCTGTGACCTCTCCGGGGTCCCTCATCCGGAGGAGACAATATAATATGAAAGGATTATACAGTGCAGTACTAAATACATTTTATTGATATCCACATGCAAACATATATGTACACATAGGTAAAATCTGAACCGATCGTTACGTTTCATCAAACGGGTCTCATGCCCAAATACCGTGAAACGTGCCATAATCGAAATCTCAATATCATCAAAACCATTTATAGATTCCAGCATGTGAACATATAAATAAATCGGAAAACATTTAAGCATGCAAGGGTTTAATGAAAACGGGCCCACTCACAGTACAATCCTGCTAGAAACCGAACGTATACCCTCGTCTTGGTACAGATGTACAATCCCTGTCAAGTCCAAAGTATTCGTAAAGGTCAATTTAAACCCCCAACATTCAACCATGAAAGCCTAGGCCGAAACCGGCCCGGGAAAGCCGCCCGAACGCGCTTCCCAATGCAATAAACCTTAATTTGACCAACTTAATGATCTCCGATCGACCCGAAACCACCGCCATTGGATCCGGATCGTCGAAACCTAAAGAATGGTGGTGGTCCCACCAAAAGTACTGTTCACACGTGCCCACACGCGCCAGTCAACGCGTCGGTCAATGCAGGAACAGTCCCCGCTGACGTCATCGCTGACGTCACTGCTGACGTCAGCATGACGTCATGCTGACGTCATCTGACAGCTGTCAGGTCTGACATGTCAGACTCTGACAGGTGCCACGTGTTAACATCCGATTGGTCCACCTCACTGATCTGTCAGGCCACGTGTCAGATCTGACATGTGCCACGTGTCATCACGGCACTGGTCCACGTCACTGACATGTCAGTGACACGTGGCAGTCCCTGATTGGGCCACGTCACTGACATGTCAGTGCTGACTGTGCACTGACATGTGACACGTGTCGGCTCACGGTTGGTCCACGTCACCTGACAGTCTGACAGGGTGCCACGTCATCACCTCTGTCCTCAGACGGGTTGACCCGTATCTCTGCAACTTGGGTCGATCAGACCCGCGATCACGACCCGGTCACCATTTCTTACACACTCAACCATTTTCACTCTGGTTTGTTCCTAGATCTTCGTCTTATACCCAGGAACAGTTCTAGCTAATTAAAATCAATAAACAAGGGCTGAATCGAAGACTTACCTTGATGAACAGAACCGGGTTCCCGTCGCTGTTTAGCCACCGTTCAGGTCACCGCCGGTCGCGAACTCAAGCCCAGAAGGTTCCTATAAGTCCCTAGAGTCGATTAGGATTAATAGGAAACATAACTAAACGTGGGAATTCGAGTTACCAAAATCTGAGTTTTAGAAACCGTTTCGGGTTTTCCGGTTTTCCCACCTCGCCGCCGTCCACCGCCGCTCACCGCCGTGCCTCAGTCCTTCCCCGTGAGTCCAGCAACACACAGACACAGAGAATGGGTGATGAGCTGGGGCGTTTGTTCAAATGGGCAGAATGTGCATTTCGGGTAGGAAATATAAAGAATGGAGGGAAAGGAAATGGACGGTCCAGATTTGATCTCAAGGATGAGATCAATGGTTCAGATTAGATCTGGTTACTTCAAATCAATGGCTGAGATCAAAAGTGAATTTTAATGCTATTTAATCCCATAGTGGATCTGATCCAATCTAGCCAATGGGTGAGTGACACTTGTCACTCACAAGGTGTCCTCCAATCAGATTTCCAGAATAAAATATTTGGCACGAAAACCGAGACACGAACCTCCCGATTTAACGTTTCTGACCATAACTTCCTCGTACGAAGTCCGATTTCGGCGTGCCGCCTGTCTACGGACTCAGGATGTCGAGGCCTACCTGACGGTCCTTGAGTTAACTGAAAATTAGTTGCCAAAAGAAAAGTCAACATTTTCCCCTCCCGGAAGTCCAATTTATGGTAATACCCCTGAACTTCCGATAGTCATAACTTTTTCCCTGATCGTCCGAATTGGACGTGCCACCTGTCTATGAACTCGTGACGTCCCGAACTACGTCACGGTCATAGGTCAAAGTCCATTTAGTTCATCAATCAAAAAGTCAACAATTTGACCATGCCAATCACAAGGGTAAAAGCGTCAATTCACACACTAAAATACAATATTAAAATCCTCGAATGTCCGGGGTGTTACAACCTTCCCCCCTTAAGAAATTTCGTCCCGAAATTTCAAAGAAACAAATGAGGAAATTGTTCTCGCATCTGAGCCTCAGGCTTCCATGTGGCTTCTTCCACCTTCTGGTTTCTCCAGAGAATCTTCACGAGAGGGATCGTCTTCCGACGTAGTACCTTGTCCTTCCGATCCAAGATCTGTACTGGTTGTTCATCAAAGCTCAAATCCTCCCGTAGTTCGACAGGTTGTTCCCCAAGTACATGAGAAGCATCACGTACGTACTTCCGCAACATCGACATGTGGAAAACATCGTGAACTCTAGATAGTTCTGGAGGTAGTGCCAATCTGTAAGCAACTCTGCCGATTCTCTCCACGATCTCATATGGTCCGATAAAACGCGGACTCAGTTTCCCTCGTCGACCGAATCGGATAATCCCCTTCCACGGTGATAACTTCAGGAAGACAAAATCTCCCACTTCAAATTCCAAGTCTCGAATCCGTCGATTGGCATAACTCTTCTGGCGATCCTGTGCCGCCTTCAGTCTCTCCTTGATAACACGAACAGTTTCCATGGTTAAGTCCATCAATTCCGGCCCTACAGCCGCTCGCTCTCCTATCTCCGTCCAGCAGATAGGTGTCCTGCACTGTCGACCATACAGTGCCTCATAAGGTGCCATCCCGATGGATAGCTGTCGACCAAGAGTCCTGAAACTGTAGTACACATGACCTCATCATGTCCTCCAGGGTCTGAATGGTTCTTTCAGACTGTCCATCGGTTTGTGGATGGAAAGCAGTACTGAAACGTAGGGTTGTTCCCAGAGTAGCTTGCAAACTCCGCCAGAACCTGGAAGTGAAACGCGGATCACGATCGGACACGATCGATTCCGGCGTACCATGCAATCATATGATTTCCTTCACAAACAATTGAGCCAGTCGATTAGGTTTATAGGTCTCCTGAACAGGCAGAAAATGGGCTGATTTGGTTAACTGATCCACGATCACCCATACTCCGTCCACTCCACTCTGAGTTCTCGGTAACTTAAAGACGAAGTCCATGGTGATGTGATCCCACTTCCACTCGGGAATCGGAAGAGGCTGCATAGCCCCATAAGGTCTCTGCCGTTCCGCCTTAACCTGCTGACAGGTTAAGCATTTGCTCACGAATTCAGCAATATCCTTCTTCATTCCCGACCACCAATAATGGTTCCGGAGGGTACGATACATCTTTGTACCTCCCGGATGCATAGCATAGGCCGAACTATGGGCCTCCTCAAGAATCTCGGCCCGTAACTCTGCCACTGCAGGTACACACAAACGGCCCAACTTCACAAGTGCTCCATCGTCCCGGATGGTAAAATCCTGTCTCCCATCCGCATCGACCTCAATTCTGTAAATACAGAGTATCGGATCCTGAAGTTGTGCTTCGATAATCCGATCAATCAGTACTGGTCGTACATGGAAGCTGGCCAACAAAGCTCCATGCGCATCCGTACCCAAAATAACTCCCGCCTTCCGGAGTTCCACTAGCAAGGGAAGATACACCATCCCTAGGTGTGCAACGGATCCTGCGGACTTCCTGCTGAGTGCATCAGCCACCACATTGGCCTTACCCGGATGATACTCGATCGTACAGTCATAGTCCTTCAGCAGCTCCAACCATCTCCGTTGTCTCATGTTAAGCTCCTTCTGAGTGAATAAGTATTTAAGACTCTGGTGGTCGGTGTATATCCGACACGTTGCGCCGAAAAGATAATGTCTCCAGATTTTCTGGGCGTGAACCACCGCTGCCAACTCCAAATCATGGGTAGGGTAGTTCAACTCGTGGGTCTTCAGCTGCCGGGGATGCATAGGCGATAACCTTGCCAGTTTGCATCAACACGCAGCCCAGACCTTGCAGCGATGCATCACTGAAGACCACAAACTCTCCACTGTCATCCGGCAATGCAAGGACAGGTGCAGTGGTCAATCGATCTTTCAACTCTTGAAAACTCCGATCGCACTGCTCGTCCCAGATAAACTTTACTCCTTTCCGAGTCAAACGAGTCAATGGTGCAGCAATTTTGGAGAAACCCTCCACGAATCTCCGGTAGTAACCTGCTAATCCGACGAAACTCCGCACCTCGGTCACGGTTGTCGGTTTAGCCCAGTTGGTCACCGCTTCTGTTTTCTGGGGATCCACGCAAATCCCATCCGTCGATATCACGTGTCCCAGAAAACCAATACTGTTCAGCCAAAATTGACACTTGCGCAGTTTTCGGAATATCCTCCTCCGAAATCCTCAGTTTGTGATACCCAGACCGCAAATCAATTTTCGAGAAGCACTGAGCTCCCCGTAACTGGTCAAAAAGGTCATCGATCCTGGGTAGAGGATACTGGTTCCTCAGTGTCATCTTGTTGAGTTGTCGATAGTCAATACATAAACGGAGACTTCCCTCCTTCTTCTTTACGAACAACACCGGTGCCCCCCACAGTGAAGTACTCGGTCGGACATATCCCAAATCCACCAACTCCTGCAATTGAGTCTTGAGTTCTCGTAACTCGGCTGGCGCCATCCGGTATGGTGCCTGGGATATAGGTCGGGTACCTGGGAGTAGTTCAATAGTAAACTCAATCTCCCGCGATGGCGGTAATCCAGGTAAGTCATCCGGGAACACATCCGGAAACTCACATACCACCGGTATCTCGTCGATACCCGGAGTATCAACCTGCTCCGACACGACATGCGCCAGATAACCCTGGCATCCCTTCCGTAGAAGTTTGGTAGCAGTAAGTGAAGAGATCACTTCAGGAGGCGAACCGTCACGTTCCCCCTGAAAGATAACTTCCGGCAACCCCGGGCTCCGCAGAATCACTTGCTTGCTACAGCAGTCGATGAGCGATCCGTGCTCCGACAGCCAATCCATTCCTAGGATTATATCAAAGTCGTGGATATCCAGAATAATTAAGTCTGCTGGTAAATCCACATTCTCAATTCTTACCGGGCACCTCCGAATCACCTGATTCACAAGGTACACGATGCCCATCGGGGTGCCAACACCCATTTCGCAATCTAAAGCTGATACCACACAATCAAGCATACCAGCACAACTTTCCGAAATAAAAGAATGTGTAGCCCCCGCATCCATCAATACACGTACAAGAAGGTTAAAGATATGTAGTGTACCTGTGACCACGCCTGGGGTAGTCCTCGCCTGTTGCTGGGTCATTGCAAACACTTGGGCCCTTGGCCCTCCGTTCCGTCCGCGCCCGCGCGCGCCACGCCCAGCACCACGGTCACCTCCCTGACCGCGACCTCCATTAGTGTGGGAAGCCGTGCTCTGCACCACACTAGAGCCCCCAGCGTCGTTGTTCTTGGACAACTGCGGGCAATCACAGGCATAGTGGCCCTCCTCTCCGCAAGCAAAACAAGTTACTGGCCTTGGCCTGTCCGAATGCCCGCCAGAAGCACCGCTCCAAGATGAGCGTTGCCCAGAGTTGTATCCAGATCCTCTGCCCTGAGAGCCTCCGCGTCGACCTGACCAGCCACGACCTTTGAAAGATGAGGGTGCTCCCCTGTAGCCCCCTCCCTTGTTGTTCTTATGGCCCGATGGGCCACAATGTGGGCGATCCGGACGTCGCCCCTCGCCCGAAGGTTGTCGTGTCTGGTGTGCCGCCAGACTGGCCTCGACACGCACCGCAGCGCCGACCAAATCTCTCAGTGAAGCATGAGTAGCAGCAGTCACACTTGCCCGGATCTCCCCTCGAAGTCCAAGCTCAAACCTTTGGCATTTGTCCTCCTCCGTGCTCACGAATGATGCAGTGAACCGGGATAGTTTTCCGAAAGTTTGCTCGTAGTCTGCAACGGACATGTCACCCTGCTCCAGCCGCAGGAATTCCGCCTCCCGCGCCGCGCGAAAGGATCGCGGGTAGTACTGGTCCAGAAATCTGGAACGGAAAGCTTCCCAAGTAGTGGTATGGACAGACCACCCAGACATTTCGAGTCCGTGCCACCACTCGTAAGCTCCTCCTTCCAGCAAGAAGGCCGCCAGAGTTACCCGTTCGCCCGGAGGGCAGTGCATCACCGAGAAGATCCTCTCCCATTTGGTGATCCAATCATGAGCATCCTCGGGGTTTGATCCCCCGCAGAAAGGAGTGGCTCCCAACCGTTGAGCCCTTTCAATGCTCGTGCATTCCATCTCCCTTTCCAGATCCTCGTCAGTTCGTGTATGAGGAATTCTCCTAGGAGGCATAACCAACTGTCAAGAGGCATAGATCAGATAACGATGTTCTTAAAAGTCGAAAAGTAACTAGTACTAATCGCTAGTCTAGCATGCTGACCATACCCTAGTACTGACCACAACCTAGTGCTCTGATACCAAGCTGACAGGACCCGCCCCGATCCCACAGGGACCACAAGGGGACGTGCCCTGCTCCCGTCTGACACCCAATAATTCATACCAATTTTAACCTCAAAACATCAAATGCATAAATAACCAAATTAAAGTCATACATCAAATCCAAATTAAACGAATGTCAGACAAGGGATGAAATTCAGAATTACAAGTTGCGAGCACGACTCTAACATAAAACCTGCGGGCAAACCACCCAACAGGGGTTCAGGTACGCAGAAGTAGATCTATGCCTCAGGCTCAGGTTCCTCCTCTACCTCAGTATCACGACCTGGAGGGGTTACCAAAACATTAAGGGTGAGTGGACCGAACCCAAGTTTATTAAATCATTTGATAAGTAAAACATATAATTTACCCCTCCGTTTTCCAAACATGCATGCAGCATCATTTAAAATTATAAATAATATAATATGAATCATAAGGCATGTAATAAAACCATAACCATAAATTTAGCCACTGCACTATACACTCCAATCCGACATCCCTGATGTCTGACGTCCCTGACATCAATAAGGTCACAATCACAAGGCTACGCATGCCACTCGGGTCTCAACTTCCGAGTTCAATCCCCGAACCCCGTTCGGGTACAGCATCCCCGATGCTTAGCGTCATAGACGTTGGACGTACTAGACGTCCGTGACCTCTCCAGGGTACCTCATCCGGAGGAGACAATATAATATGAAAGGATTATACAGTGCAGTACTAAATACATTTTATTGATATCTACATGCAAACATATATGTACACATAGGTAAAATCTGAACCGATCGTTACGTTTCATCAAACGGGTCTCACGCCCAAATACCGTGAAACGTGCCATAACCGAAATCTCAATATCATCAAAACCATTTATAGATTCCAGCATGTGAACATATAAATAAATCGGAAAACATTTAAGCATGCAAGGGTTTAATGAAAACGGGCCCACTCACAGTACAATCCTGCTAGAAACCGAACGTATACCCTCGTCCTGGTACAGATGTACAATCCCTGTCAAGTCCAAAGTATTCGTAAAGGTCGATTTAAACCCCCAACATTCAACCATGAAAGCCTAGGCCGAAACCGGCCCGGGAAAGCCGCCCGAACGCGCTTCCCAATGCAATAAACCTTAATTTGACCAACTTAATGATCTCCGATCGACCCGAAACCACCGCCATTGGATTCGAATCGTCGAAACCTAAAGAATGGTGGTGGTCCCACCAAAAGTACTGTTCACACGCGCCCACACGCGCCAGTCAACGCGTCGGTCAACGCAGGAACAGTCCCTGCTGACGTCATCGCTGACGTCACTGCTGACGTCAGCATGACGTCATGCTGACGTCATCTGACAACTGTCAGGTCTGACATGTCAGACTCTGACTGGTGCCACGTGTGTAACAACCCGTCCCGAGAACCGGGATTAGTGGAGTGATTAAGGTGGGATTAGCAGGGCTAATCGGTGGTTAGTTGGTCCCGATAAGGTCATTGGTTTAGAATGACGATTTTGCCCCTAGTTCGGGCAAAAAGTTGATTTTTAGTTCGGGTGGTCAGGTGGACTTTGACCGGTGACCAGGACATAGTTTAGGATGTCACGAACCCATAGGCAGGTGGCATGCTTGATTCCGACATCCGAGGTTGAAGTTGTGATGTTCGGAAGGTTGGGGGCATAACCGTAATTTGGGTAAAATAGGGGGAATAGTTGACTTTTTGTATAATCGGGTTTTGAGATGTTGACCTAGGATGGTTAGATAGATCTCGTCGTCCTGAGTTCGATGACAGGCGGCACGTATTCATCGGACTTACGAGGTGTGAGATACGGGTCTAGAAAGGTAGTGGCAAAACCGTAATTTTGAGTTAAACAGAAGGGTATTTTGGTCTTTTACGCCTGGGGAATTGTGCAGAGAGAAGGGCAGGTGGACGGCTGGGATGGAGCCATTTGGTGAGAGACTGGAGTGGATGGTGACACGTGGATGGCCACCAGAGGGTTCTAGGATTGTCTAAAATAGACACGGGCACATTTTGGGTGGATTTAAACCGTGCATTTGGTTTTGGGAAGAACAGAAACAGAGAGGTGAGGCGGTGAGGTTCTTGGTCGATTCAGTGAGGGTGTGAGGTTTGGTGAATGGTGAGGGTGACAGAGAGGAGAAGAATAGCTGGTAATTGGGTTTTGGGAGTGAAATCGTGGGGGATAAGTGCTGGTGGTGAGGTCTGAATTTCAGAGAAAACAGAGAGAGTTGCGGGACAGAGGTGGTGGATGTGCCGTGTGTTGGCTTAATTCAGGCTGAGAGAAGACTAGACTGGCTTGGTGGACTCCAGGGAGTGCGACGGTGTGCACGGCGGCGATCGACAGCAGGTAATCCCTCACCCCCGTTCAGTTACTCTGTTTTTCCGTTAAGTTCAAACCGTGAGTCGTGAGTTTAGAGGACAAGTCGAGAGTTTTGGGGAGTTGGGTGAGACTCAGTGATGTCCTAGGAGCCGTCTACGGTGGTTGCCGTGGCGGGGGAACGGCTGGTTGGCCGGGATGAAGAACAGGGGATTGATCGGGTCTTCCTTCGAGTTAGGGACGATGATATAGGGGTTGTGTTGAGGCGTCTGAGTAAGGGGAATAGATTGTGGAGGATTGGACGAAGAGGATGGTGCAGAGAGGGAGGAGAATGGTGGCCGGACGGTGGAGAACAGGTCTCGCCGGTCCAGTTGCAGCGGCCGGTTCAGCACAGTGCACTCGAGGTTGCGGGTGACACTGTAGCTGGCGCGTGAGGCCCACGCGCAGCCACTTTGGGCGGCGCGTGGAGGCGCGTGCGGCAGTTCTGGGGAAAATGGTCAACATGGTTTTTGATCTAGGTGTTGTGGTGAGTCTATTGGAATTAGTTTCGGGTTAATCGGACGTCGTTTGAGGTTAGTTCCGCGAGGTCGAAGGTCTGGGGTCCCGGGTAAGGTACGCTTAGAAGTTCGGGAAAATTATGGGGTTTTAGTATGAGTAGCGTGAAGTAGTTAGTAACTTCGTTATGGAATTTGGACAGGTTCGGGAAAGCCGAAGATAGCGAATGGCCGGGGACGGCGTAAATGCGCGCGTATCGAGGCGACGCTGAAATGGTCTGTGAGTGGACTTTGTCTTTTAACTCTTGATGCATGCATATATGTTTTTATATGATTTCTATACTTGATTCTATGATGTGAGTTATGTTTGTACTGGTTTGTGGTTTTGTACGTTTTTCGAGGAAAATGACAGTTTGCACGTGTTACGAGGTTTTGATAACTATCGTGATTTGAACCTGGTTTTAAATGGTTGGATTTTAAGGGAAGTAAGGGATTTTGAAAAGTATTTTCGGGCTTGAGGCCCAATTCAAAGGTGTTTTCAGAAATGAGATCTCGGGTTTCGGAATCGGAATTCCGGGTGACGATTCGGGATTCGATTCGGGACTTGAAGCGGATTTCGGGTTTGGGTTCGAAATAGTTATTCCGGATGCTAGCTTACGGAATGATGGTTGCGGACTCGGACCGGGAAAATGAGAAGGAAATGAGTTCTGGGTCTGGATTCGGAATGACGGTTATGGATGCCGGAGGGGCATCAGATCAGTGGTTTCGGATTCGGGTCTGGATATGAAAATGGAAAATGGTTTTCAAATGGTTTTGGGATTGGATTTGCTGGATCTGGATATTGGGTTTAAAGACCCGGATATATGTGACGGGGGACCGGCCGGATTGGGTTTAAAGACCCGGATTGAGTTTAAAGACTCGGGAGTTTAAAGACTCGGATATATTGATTTTCCCCCGTAGGCCTTGAGTTTAAAGACTCGGGCGTTTAAAGACTCGGATATGATTAAGGCCTGGATTGAGTTTAAAGACTCGGGAGTTTAAAGACTCGGATAGATCCAGCAGGTTCGATGGATGAGAACGTGGCTTTAAATGTGTTTTGGGTTTCACTAGCTTTGATGATGATGTTTTGGGCAGTGGCCCGGATTTGATGGTTTTCGGTGATTTTGGGCTGAGGCCCGGGATTGGAAAAAGGGAAAAATGTGTTTGGTTTTTGTACATGGTTTTATGATATGAAGTCGATATGCATGCATTGGTTTTCAAAACGGAGGGTATAAATGTATGTGTTTTCTGATAACTGTTTTGAACTTGACTTTTATTTTTGTCCACTCACAGTCTTTTCGTGTTTTCGATACCCTCCAGGTTGTTGCGGCGGGGGGGGGGGGGGGGGGGGGGGCTGTCGGTTGAGAGAGATGGAGACATCACATGCCCAATCCACAGTAGGCTCTGCGCACTCTGGGACGTTTGAGGTTGTTGAGGTGATTGGTCTGGAACTCCCTTGTCCGACTTACGTGTCACACGGAGGTTAGGCGGTTGTTTAGCCCTCATGTCATGCGTACGTTATACGGGAGCGGGGTTTAGCCCTTAATCCCGGGGGATTAGGGGTGGGCCCTGACAATGTGTCAACATCCGATTGGTCCACCTCACTGATCTGTCAGGCCACGTGTCAGATCTGACATATGCCACGTGTCAGCACGGCACTGGTCCACGTCACTAACATGTCATG
The DNA here is from genome assembly GCA_032719365.1 of Prinsepia uniflora. NCBI lineage: Eukaryota > Viridiplantae > Streptophyta > Magnoliopsida > Rosales > Rosaceae > Prinsepia > Prinsepia uniflora. The sequence goes on from CM064872.1 coordinate 38,038,672, forward strand.
ACACGTGGCAGTCCCTGATTGGGCCACATCACTGACATGTCAGCGCTGACTGTGCACTGACATGTGACACGTGTCAGCTCACGGTTGGTCCACATCACCTGACAGTCTGACAGGGTGCCACGTCATCACCTCTGTCCTCAGACGGGTTGACCGGTATCTCTGCAACTTGGGTCGATCAGACCCGCGATCACGACCCGGTCACCATTTCTTCCACACTCAACCATTTTCACTCTGGTTTGTTCCTAGATGTTCGTCTTATACCCAGGAACAGTTCTAGCTAATTAAAATCAATAAACAAGGGCTGAATTGAAGACTTACCTTGATGAACAGACCCGGGTTCCCGTCGCTGTTTAGCCACCGTTCAGGTCACCGCCGGTCGCGAACTCAAGCCCAGAAGGTTCCTATAAGTCCCTAGAGTCGATTAGGATTAATAGGAAGCAAAACTAAACGTGGGAATTTGAGTTACCAAAATCTGAGTTTTAGAAACCGTTTCGGGTTTTCCGGTTTTCCCACCTCGCCGCCGTCCACCGCCGTTCACCGCCGTGCCTCAGTCCTTCCCCGTGAGTCCAGCAACACACAGACACAGAGAATGGGTGATCAGCTGGGGTGTTTGTTCAAATGGGCAGAATGTGCATTTCGGGTAGGAAATATAAAGAATGGAGGGAAAGGAAATGGACGGTCCAGATTTGATCTCAAGGATGAGATCAATGGTTCAGATTAGATCTGGTTACTTCAAATCAATGGCTGAGATCAAAAGTGGATTTTAATGCTATTTAATCCCATAGTGGATCTGATCCAATCTAGCCAATGGGCAGGTGCCCTCCAATCAGACTTCCAGAATAAAATATTTGGCACGAAAACCGAGACACGAACCTCCCGATTTCACGTTTCTGACCATAACTTCCTCGTACGAAGTCCAATTTCGGCGTGCCGCCTGTCTACGGACTCAGGATGTCGACGCCTACCTGACGGTCCTTGAGTCAACTGAAAATTAGTTGCCAAAAGAAAAGTCAACATTTTCCCCTCCCGGAAGTCCAATTTACGGTAATACCCCTGAACTTCCGATAGTCATAACTTTTTCCCTGATCGTCCGAATTGGGCGTGCCACCTGTCTATGAACTCGTGACGTCCCGAACTACGTCACGGTCATAGGTCAAAGTCCATTTAGTTCATCAATCAAAAAGTCAACAATTTGACCATGCCAATCACAAGGGTAAAAGCGTCAATTCACACACTAAAATACAATATTAAAATCCTCGAATGTCCGGGGTGTTACATTACCATTTTGCCATTCTACACAAAATTACCAAAATGCCCCTCCTCTTCCGAGACCCGTAACTCAATCGTCCGATGTCCGTTTTCAGCGTGTCGCCTGTCTACGGACTCAGGGCATCGAGACCTACCTAACGGTCCTCGAATTGTGTGGAAATCAGTTGTCAAACAAAAAGTCAACATTTTCCCCCATTTTCGTCCAAATTACGAAAATGCCCTTGAACTTCCGAACGTCATAACTTTTTCCCTGATCATCGGAATTGGACGTGCCACTAGTCTATGGACTCGTGACGTCCCGAACTACGTCACCGTCACCGATAAAAAATGGACCTACCAATCAAAAGTCAACAAATTGACCATACTGTTCACAAGGGTAAAAACGTCATTTTATTCATTATTTTACAAAATTACATTCTCCGAAGTTCCGGGGAGTTACAATCTCCCCCCCTTAAGAAATTTTATCCCGAAATTTTAAGGAAACAAGTATAGAAACTGCTCTCGGATCTGTGTCTCGGGTTCCCATGTGACTTCCTCCACATTCTGGTTTCTCCAGAGAACCTTTACTAGGGGAATGGTCTTCTGACGTAGCGCCTTATCTTTTTTATCCAGAATTTGTACGGGCTGTTCTTCAAAGCTTAAGTCTTCTCGGAGTTCAATGGGTTGCTCTTCCAGTACATGAGATGAATCAAACACTTACTTCCGTAGCATCGACACGTGGAAAACATCGTAGACTTTGGAAAGTTCTGGAGGTAGTGCTAATCTGTAAGCAACCTGGCCAATCCACTCAATGATCTCGTATGTTCCGATAAAACGAGGGCTCAACTTTCCTCGCCTGCCAAATCTCACTATACCTTTCCAAGGAGATAGCTTCAGAAATACCCGATCTCCGACTGCAAACTCAAGAACTCTAATCTGATGGTCCACATAGCTCTTTTGTCTGTCTTAGGCTGCCTTGAGCCTATGTCTGATGAGTTTGACTTTCTCCGTTGTCAATTCCACCAATTCGGATTTAGACAGCTTTCTATCACCCACGTCCGTCCAACACAACGGGGTTCTGCACTGCCGTCCGTACAAGGCTTTGTAAGGGGCCATCCCAATGCTCGCCTGATAGCTGTTGTTATAAGCAAACTCCATCAAGGCTAGATGTGATTCCCAAGTGCCTTGAAATTGTAAAACACAGGCTCGCATCATGTCCTTCAAGATCTGAATGGTCCGCTCAGATTGTCCGTCGGTTTGAGGATGAAATGCAGTACTGAAACGTAGCTTCGTTCCAAAAGCCTCTTGTAGACTCTGCCAAAACCGAGAAGTAAACCTCAGGTCTCTGTTGGACACTATTGATTCTGGAGTACCGTGCAATCGGATGATCTCGTCGATAAACAACTGAGAAAACCGTGTCATCCTGAAGTTCTCTCGCACCAGCAGTGGTTGCAAACTATCCACAATCACCTAAACTCCATCGTGGCCTCTAGGTGTCCTAGGAAGTCCAAACACAAAATCCATCGTTATGTGATCCCATTTCCATTCTGGGATAGGTAGTGGTTGCAAGGCTCCATAGGGCATTTGTCTCTCAGCCTTCACTTGCTGACAAATCAGACACTTGCTGACAAACTCAGCGATCTCCTGTTTCATACCCGGCCGCCAATAATGTTCTCGCAGTGTACGATACATCTTGGTCCCCCCAGGATGCATCGCGTAGGCAGAACTGTGAGCCTCATCCAGAATCTCCCTCTTCAGTGCCTCATCGTCCGGCACACACAACCGTCCCTCTTTTAGTAAGGCTCCATCTTCTCTAACTGTAAAATCCGGCTATTCTCTGGCTTCCACTTCAATCCGAAGTACACACGAGGCAGGATCTTGAGATTGAGCATAACGATCCGACTAATTAGGAGTGGTCTCACCTGGAAACTAGCCAGCAAGACACCTTGGCCATCCAGTCCCAAATCAATGCTAGTCTTGCGGAGTTCAACCAATAGAGGCAAATGGACCATCCGTAGGTGCGCCACAGAATGCGTTGACTTACGGCTCAGAGCATCAGCCACTACATTAGCTTTTCCAGGGTGGTACTCAATCGTGCAATCATAATCCTTAATTAGCTCCAGCCACCGTCTTTGCCTCACATTTAAGTCCTTCTGTGTGAACAAGTACTTCAGGCTCTTATGATCCGTGAACAGCCTGCAAGTCGTACCATACAAGTGATGTCTCCAAATTCTCAGCGCATGCACCACAACAGCTAGCTCCAAGTCTTGGGTAGGATAATTGCGCTCATGCGTCTTCAACTAGCGGGAAGCATAGGCAATCACTTTCCCATGCTGCATTAGCACACATCCCAATCCTTGTAAGGATGCATCACTGTACACCTCGAATTCCCCACTGTCATCCGGAAGGGTCAGTACAGGAGCAGATGTCAACCTTTCATTCAGCTCCCGAAAACTACGCTCACAGTCATCATCCCAGAAAAATCGGACTCCCTTCCTCGTCAGTCGTGTCAACGGGGCATCAATGGTAGAGAAACCTTCCACAAACCTCCTGTAATAGCCAGCCAAACCCAAGAAACTTCTGACTTCAGTGACGGTCTTCGGTTGTTGGCACTTCTCCACTGCTTCAATTTTCTGAGAGTCCACACTGATTCCGTCTGTTAAGGTCACATGCCCCCAAGAAACTCACGCTCGTCAACCAAAACTGACACTTGCTGAGCTTCGCATACAACTGGTTTTCCCTCAGGGTACCTAGCACCATCCTTAAGTGCTCTTCATGCGCTTCTGCACTTTTCGAGTAGACCAGAATGTCATCAATGAACACGATGACGAAGTGATCCAAGTATGGCTGCAACACTCGATTCATCAAGTCCATAAATGTTGCGGGTGCGTTGGTCAAACGGAATGGCATTACTAAAAACTCATAATGGCCGTATCGGGTTCTAAAGGCTGTCTTGGACACATCCTCTTCCTTAACCCGCAATTGATGATACCCAGAATGAAGATCAATTTTGGAGAAGTACTGTGCTCCTCTCAGCTGATCAAACAAGTCATTGATCCGAGGCAAAGGGTATTTGTTCCTGACCGTTACTTTGTTCAGTTGCCTGTAATCGATGCAGAGCCTTAAGCTCCCATCCTTTTTCCGCACAAACAACACCGGAGCTCCCCAAGGGGACATACTCGGTCTAATAAACCCCATCTCAACCAACTCTTGCAACTGTACCTTCAGTTCTTTCAACTCAGCTGGCACCATACGGTACGGAGTCTGAGATATAGGTTGTGTACCTGGAACCAGATCAATGGTGAACTCGATATCTCGGTGAGGTGGCAATCCCGGCAGATCCTCTGGAAAGACATCTGGGAACTCCCGCACTATCGGTATATCCTCTACCTTTAACGGTGCATCATGTGCGTCCACCACGTGAGCCAAGTATCCATGGCACCCTTTCCTCAGCAACTTACTTGCCTTCAGGGCTGAAATCACTCCAATAGGAGTTGCTCGCTGTATTCCCTGAAAGGTGGTTTCAGGTAACCCTGGATTCCAAAAAGTGACCTTCTTATCGACACATTCGATAGAAGCGTGATGGAGTGTTAACCAATCCATTCCCAAAATGACATCAAAATCATGTAAGTCTAGGAGTATCAGGTCAGCTACCAATCCAACATCGCCCACCATTACGGGACACTCCCTCAACACTTGGTTTACCACAAATACCTCTCATGTGGGCGTACTCACACCCATGTCACAATCCAGTGCGTACACCTCTCTATCCGCCAACAAACCACAATCCCGTGATATAAACGAATGAGTAGCTCCGGGATCAATAAAAGCACAGACATCACGTCTAAAGATCGTAAGTGTACCTGTCACATCACCAGGTGCTGCCCGGGCCTTCTTTTGCGTAACCGCAAAAACTCGAGCCTGTGGTCCGACTGCTCGCCCACGGCCCCTGGCCCTCAGTCCACTAGTCGCTCCAGCACCTCCTTCTCTAGTACTCCCAGTCCCAGAAACTGCAGCTGTGTTCCGTCCCTGCTCTGCTTCACCCTGATCTGTGCCACCACCCTGTGGCAAAGATGGACACTCTCTCCGGTAGTGGCCCCGCTCGCCACAGAAGAAACAGATAACACTGGAAACATCTCGAGTAAAACCACCACTCTGTCGTCCCGTGGAAGCCACCAAGGTCGCACTCGCCTGCGGAGCTGGCTGTGCTTTGGGTACTCTGAATCCGGGACTCTGAAAATTACCAGGCCTACCAAAACGATCATTGCCCGCAGACGAAGGTCCACCATAACTTCCCTTTTTCGGGTTTCTCTGACCAAACTATCCAGGAAATGAACGCTCTCGACGTTTTCCACCACCTGAGAACTGTGGACGTGTCGGGAGACTAGCCTCAACCTGTATTGCGGCATCAGTCAACTCTTTGAGAGTAGTAAAACTCCGGCCGTCACAATGGCCCGTATCTGACCTCGCAGGCCAAGCTCAAACCTACGACATTTCTCAACTTCAGTAGATACAAAGGTAGGAGCAAAACGGACTAGCATCTGAAATTTCTGCTCATATTCTGCTACAGACATGCTCCCCTATTGAAGCTGCAGAAACTCTGTCTCCCTAGCATCACGAAATGAACGGGGATAGTACTGATCCAGAAACCGTTCACGAAAGGTCTCCTAGGTCACTGTATGGGCATCCCAACCCGATAACTCCAGAGTATACCACCACTCATAAGCAGATCCATCTAGCAGAAATGTGGCCAACACAACTCGTTCCTCAGGAGGACAGTGCATCACAGCAAAAATCCGTTCGAAATGGGAAATCCATCGGTGGGCATCCTCGGGGTTTGCCCCACCACTAAACACCGTAGCCCCAAGACGCTGGGCTCGCTCGATCGTAGCACTCTCGGCATCACGAACGGCGCCTTCTGCAGGTCGTGGAGGGGGTTCACGTCGCGGAGGCATGGCTGATCGTCCTTTCTGAAAGAGGCATAAGTTAGTACAATAACCGAGGCACACCCAAGTGCCAGACATGAATCGTAAACCTATGCTCTGATACCAATTGACAGGACCCACCTCGATTATCGGCTCGATAATCGGGAAGCATCCTGCTCCCGTCTGACAATCGAACACAAAGACCAAAATAACCAAATAAAATTACACCACACCCATTGTCAGACCAGGGAGATTAAACAGTACAACCGACTGGACATCAAATTCATAGTTTCACAGAGCATAAATTAAAAAACAAGATAAAGATCAAATCATACTCTGTGAACTAAACAACACCGCAATGGAAAACTTTATGCCTTTGCCTTGGTGTTAGCCCCCAACCTTGTACCACGATCTGGAGGGTTTTAAAAACAGCAAAGTGTGAGTGGACTAAAACAAAAGTTTCCAGAAAATAGTTTAATGAAATCGGGGTTCACCCTCCAGTTTTTCAACATGCATGCATAACTGAATCTTCGAAAACAGCATAGTTAATGAAAACAGCATAATTAATACTCGAAACATTTTATGCATCATATGGAAACCGTCACAGTATATAGTTACAAAAATAATGTGAAACCGAAAGTAACAACAACAATCAAGCCGTTGGATCCATCCGAGTCTTTAAATTCAATATCAGGCCTTCCTGGGATATCAACGAGTCTTTAAACTCAAAACATGATCAATAGGCCTCGGGGGGTATCACAATAACTGAGTCTTTAAACTCACGAGTCATTAAACTCAATCCGAGATTTTAAACCCAATTCGGGCCCGCCCCCGTCATTAATTAACCAGATCTTTAAACCCAAAACCAGATCCAACAAACACACCGGGTCTTTAAACCCAAAATCATGCGTAAAATCATAATAAACTAGGATCCATCATGATCCATTTTCCAAAACCATTCCGAAATCACATTTTATCATAATAGGACCTATGTCCGAATTCCACACGCAATTCCAAATCTTACTCACAAATCATGATCAAATCATCATTAGAACGTGACATGCATAATCATCTCATTTCACTTTATCAAACCATCATCCATGCACAGGAGAAAATCGTAACCTCGAAATACATAAAAACATGATAATCTCCTCGAGAAACGGGCATTCATGTAAAACCGAAATATCATAATCATCACTATAAAATCATATATGAAAACATAAGATAAGTGAATAAAACATTTAGGCATGCTCGGTTAGAAACCAAAAGTCCACTCACGGTTTTCGGACGTGTCAATCGCTCCTCGTGCGCTCCTCAGTAGCCTCGGGAATGTTCGAGCGTGTCATAGAGTACAATAAGGGTTAAAAACATCCCCAAAAAGCTCGTATTAACCTCCCTAATTTTTTGGGATTTTTCGACGTAATATAACTTAAGGCCCTAAACTTCCGAACCCTCAAAATTATCCCGAACGACATCCGATCGACTCGAACTTTAAATAAAAAATGTTCAATAAACTGAAAGGATCAAATCTCAAGTGGACCGTGATCGGAAACAAGGTCTCACTCACCGCCTAAAGTGACTGCGTGTGAATGTCAAGCGCATAGCACTGTAGCTACAGTGTCATCTTCTTCACCCGTGTGTCTGCTAAACGGGTCCTCAATCCCGACTCGACCCGGCCAATTACCCATCAATTCACACTCGAAACCTTCCCTGCTTCCATCTAATCACCCCTGATCATTTTAATTTAAGATCTCTTTCCTTAATTAGCTTTGACATGCCCTAAATCGATCAATTCATCCTTAAACAGTCGAACGGCTTGACTTCTGAAACTCACCCAAATCAGTTCCATTTTAAAATTAACCTAGACAGAAGCTTAGGGGACCTAAACGAACACTATAACACAACCAATTTCAGGAAAGCATATCTGGAAGTAGTCGTCTTCAAGCTTGAAAATGTCCAGAACCAGGGGCTTCTGTTCTTGGCCAATCGATGATCGATTCCCTTCGAAATCGATGTGGTTGAGTTCCAAATGATCCCAGAAGACTAAACCACTCCGTGTTTTTGTCCAACTCGACTCCTAAATTAAAAATCGATTTTTCCCTCCAAATTCCCAATTTCTCTGAACTCTGGTTTTTCTCTCTAGCTCTCAGCCCTCCCTCGTTCAAAATGAATCTCAGCAACTCCTAACTCTCTGTTAATCAATCTGTGCAGACGGCAACCCGTGGGAATCTCACTCAGACCCACTAAACTCTGTTTGCCTCAAAACAGACCCAAAACCATAAAAAAAACCTCTCGTTCTCTGTTTTCCTATCCAAACCATACCTCACTGCTTCCAATACCCTCAAAACCATTAAACTAATCCTTGAACAGAGATCATGTTTAAACAAATCCTTGATCAGAGGTCCATTTTAAAAAATTACACAGCACTTACCACGGTTGTTCAAACTGGGCTTGGCAAAATTACCATTTTACCCTTCTGCACAAAATTACCAAAATGCCCCTCATCTTCCGAGACCCGTAACTCGACCGTCGGATGTCCGTTTTCAGTGTCCCACCTATCTACAGACCCAGGGCATCGAGACCTACCTAACGGTCCTCGAATTGTGTGGAAATCAGTTGTCAAACAAAAAGTCAACATTTTCCCCCCTTTTCGTCCAAATTACGAAAATGCCCTTGAACTTCCGAACGTCATAAATTATTCCCTGATCATCGGAATTAGACATGCCACCAGTCTATGGAATCGTGACGTCCCGAACTACGTCACGGTCACCAGTCAACGTCCGTTTGACCTACCAATCAAAAAGTCAACAAATCGACCATACTGTTCACAAGGGTAAAAACGTCATTTTATTCATTATTTTACAAAATTACATTCTCCGAATTTCCGGGGCGTTACAGATGATTAGAACGAAATTAAATGTTGAAAACAAGTGCAAAATGATGAAAAACTTGATTTGAAAGTTGATTGGATGATTAGGACGAATTAGGACATGTTATCCACCTTTACCAATTATAGTTCTCCTTAGATTTCGTTGATTAGATTAATTATGCATGTATCTGAATTAAGTGCCCATGCAAGGGTCCGACTAAGGCTCACCCCACACATTTATCTTCTCTTAGATTGCATGTTTACGGGTGATGTACCCGCCTTTAAACAACTATTACCGATGGTGCGTGATAATGCATGAAACTTGAAGAAGATTTAATGACACTACACTATCCCTAGTAATGTGATGTGCAATCCTAGGAAGTCATGAGTTAAGATTACAGATAAGATTCCCCCTCTTAAACGTGATGCTAGAAATTGCAGGGTGAACACAAACATCAAGGTGATCCGTCAAGCAATTACATCGACAATTATACGCAAATAAGGTGATCAAACTTACAAGCATAAATTGAGTTCATGAAGCATACATAACAATCATAATCAACAACCAGAAATCTAATTATAAACTAACATGGCTAGGGCTTCAAACAGCCCTAATCCTAAAGGAAACTACTCACGCATAACTAAGTTAACAAACATTATAATTGAATGCATAAAAACTTAAAGAGATTAGGGATTAAGAAACACAAATACTAAGATGAATGATGTGTGAGAGAAGTGTCACAAACACTTCTTCTTCTCCCAAGCTTCACGTCACAAAGATGATGCAAGACTTGAATCCAAAAGCATGAACAAAAAGGTAAATTGCGGCTACTTTGTGTATAAACTTTGAGCAGAATTTTTTGCAGAGTTTTGGGACCTTATGAGGTAAATTGGACGTCCAAAAACAATGAGAAAACATCTATTTATAACCCCAAACACCTGCCCTAACACCTCCCTTAAAGAAAAGGGAAAACAGCCCCAAAACAAGGAGGAAAACTCCTTGTTTTTGTGAAAAACCATAGTTAGCCGTTTTTTGTGTCCTTCTTGTACAAGGAGTCCCTTTTCTTCCTTCTTTCCACTTTTTGACTTCATCTTTGACTATGAATTCATTTAATACTATCCTAAATCAGATTACATTGCCCTAAAATAAAGGAAACATGATAAATTGTGGCTAGGGAAGTTAAATAACCCTAGCCATGTACAAGATGGTTTCTTAATTTCCAAGAAACTTCCTTTTCCTTGTTTCTTGCCTCTTTTACTTCAAGATCTGATTAGGAATATAATTAAGTCTTCTTGTCCAAGTCAATCGATGTCATTACTCATTGAGAAAGGTAGGAAAATTCGTCCAAAGTTGCTTGATGCACAAGTAAACCCCCTAAAACACCCTTAACCGCATTTTGTGGGCTTCTAGGGGCTAGGCCGTGACTTTTAGGGTCTTGTTGGATCTTGGTCATGTAAATGGGAGATGATGAGGCTCTTTATGAGTCCTTGATGAGTCCATAAAGGTTTAGCCTTGGAAAGATCACATTTCATTGCAAAACATGATTTAAACCTCAACTAAACAATCTGCACAAACTTCACAAAAAAGATCATTTTCTCCTATTGTTTGAATGATTAGAATCAAAAGATAAGTAAAGGGCTAAGAAATAATGTTGAAATGATGCTTAATTTGTGACTTATCAACCCTTGGCCATCGGACCTCCCGGGTCAAAAGTCAACTATTTGCTCATATTCAACCAAATTACCAAAATGCCCTCGAACTTTCGAAAATCATAACTTCTTCCTCGAACGTCGAAATCGGGCGTGCCACCTGTCTATGAACTCGTGACATTTCGAACTACATCACAATCATCGGCCAAAGTCCATTTGATCGTCTAAACGAAAATTCATCGATTCGCCCATTCCAAGGGAAAATTCGTCATTTCGCCCTGCTCGTCCTTTACTCCTCGTCTAATCCCAGATTATCCTTGCTAATCCATCATTAATTCTTAATTAATCCAGACAATTCAAGATGGGTCGTTACATGGTGGCTGGGTTCGGAGGTAAGGCACTGAATGCCTGTTTTTGGAATTCAAAAAAGGAGCTTTGGGATTGCGCGAGTGTCGGTCGTTTCTGTTGATTGGACGGTGTTCCTGGGGTTGCAAGGAAGCTGTAGGGCTTGACATGGGGGCCTGCCGTGAACGGTGGCCGGCGCGTCGTGACGGGTAAGGTTTGGGTTCAATTTTTGGATATGGGTTTTTAGTAGGTTTTGATCAATTTTTTTGATGGGGAAATTTTTCTGGTGATCCAATGAACTCAGAAGGATTGATTTGGAGGCCGGAGGAGGTTGGAATCAATGGAAGGACTTGGATACAGAGCATGGGTCTGGTTCTCGATTGGGAAGGTATGCTACAGATCTAGTTGTCATGTTTTAACGTCATAGATTATGTCTAGAGGTTGGGACGAAACTAATGGAAGAAGTAGGACTGAAATCAAACTAAAAATAGAGGAAAATTGGCCTCACCGGTTTGGGATGGATCAAGCTGAACCAGACCGGTCTGGACTAGGTTTCCCGAGGTTGAAGGCAATTAACAGTGCAGGCGCTTGGCTTTCACGCGCAGCCCCTTTGGGCGACGCGTGAGGGCGCGTGGAGGGTAGTTTGGGAAAATCTTCAATAGGACTTTTAATCTATTCAATGACACGAACATTTTGTGACTGGTTTTGTGTCGATCGGACATCGTTTCGATATAGTTCGGGATGTCCGAAGGTTTAGAAGCGAGTTTAAAAATAGTTAAAAATTTAGGAAAATTACGGGACTTTAGTAAGAGGTTAATGAAGTAGTTAGTAACCCTCTAGTGTGATTTGGATTGGTTTTGGAGTTCGGGTCAAGTTGTTTAGCCCGGGAAGGCTTACGGCGTGCATATCAAGGTGGCAGCTAGGACGGTCTGTGAGTCGACCTTGATTTCTAAACTGTGATGCATGCATAAATGTTTTATATGTTTTCCATATGTGATTTCTATGATGATGATTGGGATATTGGTGGTTTACATGATTACGCGTATTTCGAGGTGATTTACGTATTTGCACGTATATCGAGGTTTGTGGTTTAGCACTGATTATATGTGCTTATGGTTTTGATAATGGTTTAATGAAATGGTTTTGGATTTGAAAAGCTAAACTCGGGCATGAGACCCATTTTTTTGGAAACCCCCGGACTTGAAGTCCATTTAGTTACGTTATCGAGCCAGAGGCCCAATTGGTTCGTGAATTAATTTTGGATTTGAAATATGGAATCGGGCACGAGACCCATTTGATTTAAGAATCGGGCTCGAGGCCCAGTTGGTTTACGAATCGGGCTCGAGGCCTAGTTGGTTTACGAAATCGGGCTTGAGGCACATTTGGTTTACATGATCGAGCTTGAGGCCCAGTTGGTTACGATATCAGGCATGAGTCCTATTTATGGTTTATGAATGTTATTTCGGGTTTGGAGACCCTAAATAGATTTGGATGGGAAAAAGTGGATTTCTAGTTTCATGACGATTTATGGGGACCTTGCAGGGATCGTTCGAAAGGTTTGAAAGGTTTTGAGAATGATTTCAAAATGGTTTTTCATATACCATCCTTTATTTATGGATTGTCTCCTCTGGGAGGGTCGTTGGCCTAGGCGGACCCCGGAGTAGTTACGGAGCACTAACTGAGTGGAGTCGCCCCCGTTGGGTACCTTACTCTTAGGAAGGCTTATGGATTATAACCCCCAGGGAGGGTCATTGATCTGCGGACATTGACCTAGGTGGACCCTAGGGTTACTTGGGATTTGAGACCCTAGGTAGCACGCGCGTAGCTTTGGATACCGTGACAGGATTGGTTATATGATATATATATATATTTATATATTGGTAAACACGATTTCTTGGATTTTGATGAAATGGTGTTTTGTGAATAGTAAATGGATTTGGGAAATGACCCACATACTCGGATTTACGATTTTGGGCTGAGTTCCCACATATGGTTGATATGTTATGGATTTTGTAAATGGATTTGGACAGGGGCCCGTATGATTTGGATTTACGGAATTTTGGGCCGAGACCTTAATGATGGTTATTTGCACATATGATTCGATAAATGGTTTTAGTATGCATGCATGCTTTTTAGTGAAGGGTATTAATATCTTTATTAAATGTGTTTTTATGAACTTATTGATTTTTAATGCCCTTCTGGTTGATCACGGATACAGACTGTAGCAAAGACCAAAACATCACACTCCTCCACTGGATCCTGGAGCACTTTCGAAGCCGGTCGGGCTGAAGGTTTGAATTATCCCTTGTCTGACATTTCGTGTTAGATGGGATCATGACACATCCCGTGTTAATCCCGGGGGGATTGGGATGGGTCGTGACAAGTGGTATCAGAGCGAGGTTTGCTCTTGTGGTGCGCGCAGGTCGAAGATGTGATGTCTTTATGGGCTGCAGTTTGTTATCAACCTGATAGTTAGCATACTTGTATGTTAGTTAGTAGATTTGAATCGTGGATAGGTTGTTCGGCATTTGATGCTTGAGTATGCCATAGTTATGTCGTGGTTTGGCAGTTTAGGACCCTATGGAAGGATGAACGTAACGGTACTTTAGAGTTTTTATCGTGGGTCGGTTATGTCGGGATCATCTTTCACGATATGGTAAGATTGGATATAATGTCCATACGATGTCAGGACCTCGGGGTCAGTTAGATTGTGTATTATACTGCAGAAGGAAGCTGGTTTAGAGGAACCTTAGGGTGTGATTTTGGAACCCTAAATCTTGATAGATGGTCTGGAAAGGTAAACCCTAGTGGTGATTGATGGGTTAGAGGATATGTGTACAACGGAGTTAGTTGATGGCCTTCGTAGGAAATCCTAGTGTTTGATGTGTGGTTCGAAAATGTGAGTCGGCGAGTGGTTTGGTTCTAGCAATTTTTCGGGGCCGAGACCGTCGGACGATCATGTCATGTCAGCTTTGGTGATGGGACTGCACTCTGTAGTTGAAGTTGTGTTAATCGGTTAGACCTAGTTGGTTGTCGTACTACTCTAGTTGTGAGGGATAGTTGGTGTCGCTAAGGTCATGGACGACCTGGTAGACGACATTGGTTGAGTCGAGTTATGATTAGAGATTGGTTGGGCAGGTTACCAGGGTTTGGTACTTGTCGATGGGATCCCGAAGTGGGGATACAGAGTAGTTAGTCCAGGCGATTGATTTCGTTGGATGCAGAGCATTGATAGCGATGTCTGGTGGTTGGGTCTGCACGAGGTTTGGCAGGCACTATTATCGAGGGTGGATGCGTTTTGGTTATTGGGAATCGGAGGACGTTCAATGAACGTTTCCTTTTCTTGTATGAGTTATTAGGGTGACTGTACCTAGAGTTTTTTGGTACGAGAGAGGCAGAAATTCTCCAATTTAAGCAGAGATACGGGGTCGTTGCTCGGCATGAGCAAAGATCCAGGGTTGTCTGATTCGCACAATGTGTGCTAATGCTGATGCTGATGCTAGGGAGCTGGTACTGGTGCCAGTGATTGTGATGATGATGAGTCACGAGTCGGGATGTGACTCCATCGAGATGGGCATGTGTTCGGTACCTGGTATCCAGCAGTGGACCTCAGATAATGATGGACTGGATGGGATCCAGCAGGGATTGAGGCGTGAGGATTGAGTAGTAATGGACCACATCCTTTTGGATGTACATAAATAGTATAAGCCGATAGGCGAACTTGATAGTGGGTTAGACTGGTTATGGACACGTGGTTGATGTCCGACTATGTTGGTTCCAACCTTGTTGGAACTTCGGTATCGAGAGAGGTTGTGATTGAGGCGACGAGGGGAGTGCTTGATTCCGCATTGGTAATGGGTATTTTCGAAGTCATTTAGGGTGACTTCTTATGTTCTGCCATAGCAGATGATGATTGTTGTCACCAGTACGTTGATTGTGTATTGGTGAGTGGACTCGTGATTTGGTTTAGGTCATCAGGAGGAGTTGAGTATTTCAAAGTTAGGTGAATGAGATTTCTCATTTTCTGCTTGGTGGTAGACGATGTTAGGCTACATGGTGTGGTGAGTGCAGCAAGTTTTTGTTGGCATTCACGTAGGATGAATTTGGATGTCATCATTTTGGATCATCCTTGATTTTCCTAGGTGGAATGACAAGGATCAATATGAGCTAACCCACGGTCTAGACATGTCTCATCTTTGACTGATCTGTTGAGATGTGTGAAAGTGGTTGAGGAGTGATGTGACTGACGAAGGATTCAAAGAGGGTGTAAGACCCTACGATCAAATTTCAGGTGGATTGTTATCTGAGTGAGCATGTGTGGATCCTAGGTGGATCTAGATCGCGATGTGGATCGGGATCGGGACGTTGGAAATATAGGGTGTTGTGACGATCTATGATCTTGATGTTGACGATCAAGTGACATGGTGATGGATCTAGATCGTGATCTTGATGATCAGGTTAGTTGGAGAGTTTATTGCCCTATCTTGGATATTTGAGTTTGAGGATGCTGGGACTGAACTTCTTTTCGAGTTTAATCCCGTATGGTGTATTAATCGAACAAGTAGGTGTCTGATGGGGTCGGATTTGGTCAGCCTTAGATGTGTGAATGATGGGATTGGCTTCCTTTCGAAGTCAATCGAATATGAGTTGGTAATCGAGTAAGCAGGTAACCAATAAATTCGGAGTTGGTGCGCCTCGGTAGACGTGAGTAAGATTGGATGCTCTTTTGGCATGAATGGGTGCGCCTTGGTAGGCGTGAGTCGGATTGGTACATGTTGGATTATGTGATTAGGAGTAGACGTATTGATACTGGTCGAGTTACCATGGGACTCGAAATGGATGATGGGTTGGAGTTTTTGATTTGTCTAGTACTGGATTGGATAGATGGACTCCAGAATTGAAACGTTTTTTGCTACGATCTAGGTTGTGGGCTGGTTGATGGATGGATGAACGTACCATGTACGTTGTTCAAGGAACGATACTGGGCAGGCTTGTGATGCTTGGTGGCGGTATATAGGATGTACCAGGGGTACATTGGTAAGCGTGTTGGTAGTCGGCTTAGCCCCGATACCATTGGATTAGTTGAGGACGTGAACTGGATATTGGATACTGTACACTGGGTCAGGGTGATTCTGATGGGTCTAGTTACACGTAGGTTGAGTGAGATTTGGTGACTCCTAGTGGGAACAGAAGTCGGGATAGATTGGGATTGAGAAAGGAACCGTCAAGTTGATTGTGTCTGCGAAATGGTAGAATTGTCGGGTCGTATCAACTCGGAATGTGTGATTACTGTCACTCGACGTGATCGGGTGTAGTCGATGCGATGTGAGTTTGCGTTGGAACGTTAGGGTGCAGACAAGTATTATTCTGGTTAGCGGGTGTACAAGTGTACGCATGTTGTGGGATCGAATTGTTTTCCACGAGGTGGATGTGGAATCAGGATAGTTGGAATTTCGAGGACAAAATTATTTAAGGGGGGAAGGTTGTAACGACCCATCCCGAATTCTGGGATTAGATTAGTGACTAATGAAGGATTAGTGAGATTAATCGGTGATTAGTTGAGAGAAATCAGACGGACGAAGAAAAATGACCATTTTGCCTATAGTTGTGGGTAAAATGTTGACTTTTGACTCGGAGAGTCAAATGTGCAAGGACCGATGACTGTGACGTTGATCGAGATGTCACGAGTCCGTAGACAGCTGGCACGTCGAAATCAGAGGTCGAACGGAGAAGTTATGGTCACGGGATCGAAATCGGGGGTTACGTCTCGGGATCAGAATTAAATAATATTTAATTCTGATTGGGCAGATATTTGTAAGTGGGGCCATTGGATGAGTGACAATTGTCATTCATCCCATTGGTCACTTCCCTTAAAAGGGGGATCTATTTCTTTTAGCCATTAATTAATTATTTGTTAAACTCATCTCTCATCCCTCACATCCCAGCCGTCCATCCCTCTCAATTCCCTCATCCTCATCGTTCTTTTCCCTCTCATCTGATCAACATCATCATTAGACTCACATCTCTCGTCCCTCCCTCTCTTTCCCGCGATCACCATTTTCATTTCTTTCTAAAAATACCCGAACACCCAAACCGTGAGAACAAACCACTCAAACCCCTTCCAAACGTTCCCCTTTTCCTGTGACTTGGGAAGGAAAAAGTGAGAGTGTTTGGTGACGAGTCGAATGGTGTCAATGACATCAACCGTCGTGGACGGTGGCTGGGTTCGGAGGCAAGGCACCGAATGCTTATTTTTGGAATTCAAAATGGAGCTTTTTGTTTGGACGAGTGTCGATCGTTTCTGTTGATTGGACGATATTCCTGGGGTTGCAATGAAGCTGTAGGGCTTGACATGGAGGCCTGCCATGCACGGTGGCTGGCACGCCATGACTGGTATGGTTTTGGTTTAATTTTTGGATATGGGTTTTTAGTGGGTTTTGATCGATTGTTTTGATGGGGGAAATGTTTCTGGTGATCCTCTAAACTCAGAAGGATCGATTTGGAGGCTGGAGGAGGTAGTAATCAATGGAAGGACCTGGGTACAGTGCATGGGTCTGGTTCTCGATTGGGAAGGTATGCTACAGATTTAGTTGTCAAGTTTTAACGTCATAGATTGTGTCTAGAGGTTGGGACGAAACTAATGGAAGAAGTAGGACTGAAATCAGATTGAAAATGGAGGAAAACCGGCCTCGCCGGTTCGGGTTGGATCGGGCTGAATCGGACCGGTCTGGACCGGGTTTCCTGGGGTTAAAGACAATGAACAGTGCATACGCGTGGCTTTAACGAGCAGCCCCTTTCGGCGGCTCGTGAGGGCGCGTGGAGGGTAGTTTGGGAATGTGTTCAACAGGACTTCTAATCTATTCGATGTAACGAACATTTTGGGACTAGTTTCGTGTGGATCGGACATCGTTTCGATATAGTTTGGGATGTCCGAAGATTTACGATTGGGTTTAAAAATAGTTAAAATTTTGGGAAAATTATGGGACTTCAATGAGAGGTTAATGAAGTAGTTAGTAACCTTATAGTGTGATTTGGACACGTTTGGGAGTCCCGTGATAGCTAGGACGGTCTGAGTGGACCTTGTTTTATAAACTGTGATGCATCCATAAATGTTTTATATGTTTTCCATATGTGATTTCTATGATGATGATTGGGATATTGGTGGTTTACATGATTACATGTATTTCGAGGCGATTTACGTATTTTCACATATAACGAGGTTTGTGGTTTTGCACTGATTATACGTGCTTATGATTTTGATAATGGTTTAATGAAATGGTTTTGGATTAGAAAAGGTAAACTTGGGCACGAGACCCATTTGTTTTGGAAACCCCCGGACTTGAAGTCCATTTAGTTACGTTATCGAGCTAGAGGCCCAATTGGTTCATGAATTGCTTTTGGATTTGAAAATATGGAATCGGGCACGAGACCCATTTGATTTACGAACTCTCAAACTTGGAGTCCATTTGATTTAATAAGGCATCGAGCTCGAGGCCCATTTGGTTTACGAATCGGGCTCAAGGCACAGTTGGTTTACGAATCGGGCTCGAGGCCTAGTTGGTTTATGAAATCGGGCTTGAGGCCCAGTTGGTTTACATGATCGGGCTTAAGGCCTAGTTGGTTACGATATCGGGCATGAGTCCCATTTATGGTTTATGAATTTGATTTCGGGTTCGGAGACCCTAAATAGATTTGGATTGGAAAAAGTGGATTTATGGTTTCTTGACGGTTTATAGGGACCGGACATGGATCATTTGAAAGGTTTGAAAGGTTTTGAGAATGATTACAAAATGGATTTTCATATACCATTCTTTATTTATGGATTGTCTATTCTGTGGAGGCTCGTTCGCCTAGGTGGACCTCGGAGTAGTCACGAAGCACTAACTGAGTGTAGTCACCCCCGTTGGGTACCCTACTCTCCAGAAGGCTTATGGATTATAACCCTAGGGAGGGTCATTGATCTGTGGACATTGACCTGGGTTGACCCTGAGGAGACTTGGGATTTGAGACCCCGGGTAGCACGCGCGTAGCTTTGGAAGCCGTGACAGGATTGGTTATATGATATATATATTGGTAAACACGATTTCTTGGATTTTGATGAAATGGTATTTTGTGAATAGTAAATGGATTTGGGCAATGACCCACATACTCGGATTTACGGTTTTGGGCTGAGTTTCCACATATGGTTTTGGGGAGGGGCCCGTATGATTTGGATTTACGGAATTTTGGGCTGAGACCCTAATGATGGTTATTTGAACATATGATTCGAGAAATGGTTTTCATATGCATGCATGCTTGAAGGGCATAAATATCTTTATGAAATGTGTTTTTATGAACTTATTGATTTTTGTCCACTCACAATTTTCGTTATTTTTAATGCCCTTCAAGTTGATCACGGATGCGGACTATAACAGGGACCGAGACATCACACTCCTCCACCGGATCCTGGCGCGCTCTGGAAGCCGGTCGGACTGAAGGTTTGAATTATCCCATGTCTGAGTGTCGGATGGGATTATGACACATCCCTTGTTAATCCCAGGGGGATTGTTATGGGTCGTGACAACATGGGTCTTACAATCCACCCACCTTGGGGTGCGACCTCGCTGGCACAGTTTTGGTCGAGGTCTAACTCTGATACCATTCTGTCACGGCCTGATTCCCTTATCACGATATTGTCTGCTTTGACCGCACGCCCTCATGGATTTGTTTTAGGGAACTCACAGTTAACTTCCCAATGGGTTACCCATCTTGGCATTGCTTCAGTCCAATCTCTCTTAACTTTGGATTTTCAACCAAACCCAAAACTAGTGAGCTCCCAAAAAGCCTTGCACTAAATAGATACGCACCCACACATATAAGGAAATTCACCTTTCCCTCCCCGAGTGATAAGCCTTCAATTAAGCATTATTTTAGACCTTTTATACTTAAATTTTAATGTTTAAATACCAAAAAATTGGAGAAAATAATATATTATGTGAAAAAGGTATAGACTTGGATTAAGCACAGAATTACGAGAATTTAGGTGAAAGAATCACCTCAATCGAAGTTGTATGGAAGAAGTTATGATCAAATGAAAGGAGGCCACCAAAGAGGTTGAAAGAATTTGGTAGGGGTCTACCGAATCCAAAATGACAGCCTAAGACCCATTTCGGTGCACGCCTGCGCGAACTAATCAATATGCATTTGGCTCATGCGTCTCAATTTCTAGTGCCCATGTTTAGCGCGCGCTTACCGAACTCCTTTCCAAGCCTTCAGTACACGTCCACCGAGCCTTTTTCCAGCTTCCTTGCACTGTTGACCAACCCGTTGACTGTCGAATTCCAACCCAATTTTCTGTGGGCTTCCACCGAAAGTATTCCCTATTCAACTCAAGTAGAATTTTCCTTCTTTCTAGTGGAATAATTGTTTTATTCAAGTTAATATTTGTTTTCCTTTTCCCAAAGGAAACCTTTTTCCTTTTAGACTTCAATTTAATTAGTTTAATCTTTTTCTTTTTAGAATTTAAATTTTAAACTCCTATTTATTTGAGGATTAATTTTCTCCTATAAAGAGAGTGGCTTAGGCTAATTGTAAAGAGTCACCCATTTTTGTACCAAAACTCTGCTTAACCAAATTTCCTTCTTTAATAATTTGAGATTTCTTTAGCAATAGCCAATTACACCATACTCCACCACTGATAGCGCTCAAACTACGCATTTAATTAAACACGTAATTTAAATATTATGCAATTTAAACCCTTTTTGTGCAGATGTAGTATGGGTAAATAGGGATCGTTCTTTAACCGGGGAAATTAGGGAACATTAATAATGTGTTAGTGAGAAAGAATAATGAATAAAATAATAAATGAATAAAATAATAAATGAATGAAAGAATGAAAGAATTAATGAAATTAATGAATAAATGAATTAATGAATCAAAGAATTAAAGAATTAAAGAATAAATGAATTAAAGAATTAAAGAATAAAGAATAAAAGAATAAAAGAATGAAATGAGGAGGTTTTGAAATATTGTAATCATAAAATAAAGAAAACAAGTAAAAACAATTAAGAATTTAATGCTACTTCTACTTTAACCTTTGTACAAATGGACTTTCTTCAAACACAAATTTTACCAATACTCTTGCATTTGCATATATTTGAACCAATCACGAAATCTTATCTTCATCACCTTAATTACATGCATCTATTTTTCAAAATTATAAATACACCGACCAACAGTCATAAATACTTATAATATGATTCACCTTATGTTTATGATTTGAAATGTGTGACAAACATTAAATCTCTCAAATCCTCTACTAAGTGCACCGAACAACAATCATAAACACTTAACAATGAATTAAAGGTTAAGCACTAAAATGTATGAAGTAAATTAAATTCAAAAAGTAAAACACATGGAGATTGTATTAATATTCACAAATGTTAGAAAGAAAATACCAACACACATATTTCATTATAAGTAAAACCGAAACAATCACAAGAACTTAAGTAGAGGGAACAAAGTTACACTTTTAGAACCCAAAAAAAGCTTGTGATTCCGAAAGTGAATGGAAACAGTGGAATGTTATTCACAAGATTTTCTGACAGCAGAGGAAACCTTATGAAGATGGAGGAATAAACACGAGAATACGAACTTAGACTCTAGAACTGCATCGTAAATACTTGGCTTAGGTATTTCTTAAGGAAACATAAAATTGTGTCTAAGAGGTCTCAAAGAAAAAAGCCACAAGAACAAAGTCAAGAAGAAATGAAATTAAGAAAAAAAAATGTAAGAACATAAATTAAAAACAAAATTAAAAGAAAACTAAGAAGAAAATTAAAGAAGTTACAAATGTTCCCAAAATAAATCTACAAAATAGAGAGAAAATGAAATAAAAGAAGAAAAGAAAAATGAACTAAGAAAAGGGAAAAAGGAGACTAAAATGGGGACTAACTAGGGGACCCTTAAACAATGAAATGACCTCGCTATTTACAGAGGAAGTGCCACTCAAAATTTAAGAAAAATAAAATACAAATTAAATAAAAAATTAAAGGTGAAATGATGAGCTTTTGGTAAAAAGGGGTTGATTTGAGTTGGAAAATAGTTGAAAAACCTACCCAAAAGGGGCAGGTTTCATTCAGTAAGGAGCAAGGCATAGACGACTTCATTTTCGGTAGAGAGTAGCTGAGCTGAAAGAAGTGAAGTTGGCGCGTCAAGTAGGTCAGGTGGAGCACGTTTTGACAGAGAGCAGCTAGAGCAGCGTAGCTTGTCAGCGGGTGAGTCGCTGACTGGGTGAAGAGAGGTTCGACGCACGTGCGCCGAGTTCGCAAGGACAAGATCGGCAGACGCATGCCGAACTGGTCTTGCGAGCTGGATGCGAGAAGTGGATCGCGGGCCGTGGCCTATGGGCTGTCACGAGATTTGAGCTGGGCTTCAACGGGCCGATGGGCTGAACTTCTTGGGCTGAAGCAAAATGGGTTGGGCTTATGCTGGGATTATTGGATTCAGTGGACCCATGCTAAAATTCCAAGTTCTATTTGGTATGATTCTTTTGCTAAAATGCTCAGAATTCCAAGCCTTATTTATTTTTGCAAATTTCCCACAAAATATATTATTTTCTCTAATTGTTTAGTAATTTAATATTAAAAGACAAGTATAAAGGGTATAAAACGATATAAAATAAAACTTAATTAAAGACCTATCAACCACAAACACCTTCATCCGCGACAATCTAGGGCAATTCCTGGTTGTCTCACCAAGGAGTGTTGAGTCACTTTGCATCCCTAGGGCAATTCGCAAAATAAAAAGTGTAACACGATCTCCTTACCCTGTAATTGTCTTTTTCTGTTGAGCCACTTAGTTTTAACGTATCAATTTTTGGCACCGTTTTTGGGGAATGAAATAATCTCTTGTATGATTCCGTTTATATAAATATGTTCATAATGTAAATAGCGTATTTGTACATAATTTTCATACTTGTATATAAATTGTAATACTTCTTGTTAAAACCATTTTCATTGTAAATATCTTAAAAAAAATTCCAAAAATAAAAAAAATTCCGAAATTTGAAAAAAAAAAATTAAAAAAAAATTCTAAAAAAACATTTGACAAAAAAAAAATTTCAAACAAAAATCTCAAATAATATAATGAATAATTCGTTTTTCAAACTAGTCTTGGCTATATGTGGATCACTTGTTCTCGGAGTTTAGATCTTGATCTTTAATGGAATAGGTGAAGTTTCATTTCTTAACTTACTCCTAAACCCTTCATGGCCCTTAAAAATCATGAGGTTGGGGCAGAGTTTGTTAACACTTGACTTATTTTGGAACGAATATACGTCCGCCCTTAGTAAGAAATTTTCAAGGTGATGTCTAGCACATCAGATAATGCATGTTATAGGCCATCTCTAAGAAGTAGGATTTTGGAGTTCCAAAATCGTTCTCTCCTTGCATGTATTCTTTCTATCTGGATACTTTGGACTTTCCCAAATGGGGACAATGGTTCAAAATCCAAGCTGATGACTTGGACCGCACCGACGTAAAAATCTTCATTTAAACTTTGAAGCTATGTGACCCATATATAACTTTGACTTCCCAACATATAAATTATTTCCTATTAAATGTTTTACAATTGCATGAATCCCAAAATATTTTTCTTCAAAATCTTACTTTCGGGAACAGGTAGCGTCCTTTTTGGTTACTTTCTCTTCAACCCTTCATGATGTATGGATTTCAGCACCACACACTGTAGACTCGAATTTATGGACATGAAGTTGAGGTTGACAGGACCCATCCCAATCCCCCCGGGATTACCATGGAATGTGCCCTGCTCCCGTCCAACAAGGGGTGTCAGACAAAGGATGATCAAGAGCCACTGCCCAAACGGGGCATACAGAGAGCGCAAGGATTGATGGAGGAGGTGTGCAATGTCCCAGTCTCTGCTGCAATCGCATCCGTGATCAACCTGAAGGGCATTAAAACCAAAAGCTGTGAGTGGACAAAACCAATAAGTTTATTAAACACATTTATAAGACATTTATGCCCTCCAATAAAAACGTATGCATGCCACAAAAACCAGTAACCAAAACGTTTGCTCAACCGAGCCATTAGGGCCTTAGCCCAAAAACCGTTAACCAAAAACCAAGTGTGGGAACTCAGCCCAAAACTGTGAAATACCACAACTATACATAAACAACCATGTGGGTCACCACCCAAAACCATAAATGAACATCAATCCATTAAAATCATATAATCACAAATCCACCCGGAAAGCCATTTCATTAATTCGTATTTTACCATTACCATCACCAGCATCCCTGATGCTAGACGTCCCTGACGTCATATCTCACGGTTTTATAAGCTACGCGTGCTGCCCGGGGTCTCTCCGGGTCCATATATCTGACATCCCTGATGTCTGACGTCCCAGACGTCAATCATAGCAATCCTGCTCCTGAGTCATCATACGGTCCGGCTGCTCCGTATGGTGACCCTTCGCAGGCAATGCACCGTGACTTCCCCAGTGTCCTAGACATCTGGAGGAGACCATCATATATCCTTGTATCAAGATCGTATATGGAAAACAGTTTTTATTAATTCATTTCACAACATCACAATGGGCCCTGCCCGAATTTTCCATAAAACAACACATTTCCATTTAGGGTCCCTGACCCGAAACCACATTTATTAAATATAGGGCCCCTGACCCGAAATCATCATTTTAATCCAACTGGGCCTCATGCCCGACTTTATGAACCACTGGGCCCACGGCCCGATTTATAAACCAATTGGGCCCGCAGCCCGACTTACAAACCAACTTGGCCTGCAGCCCGATTACGTACTCAAATGGACTCCAAGTCCGAGATTTCCAAAACAAGTGGGCCTCAAGCCCGAGTTCGTCTTTCCAATATAAAAACCGTTTTATCATATTATTTATTTAACCACAAGCACGCAAAACCACAAATAAACCGTTAATCCCGATACACGTGAAATACGGAAAACACCTCGAAATACGTGCAACATACCCGAAATCAATACTCACAAATACCATCATAGAAATCATGTATATAAACCATATATCACATTTAAGCATGCATAGGATTTATAAAACCAAAGTCCACTCACATACCGTTTTAACGGTATGCCTCGATACGCGTGCCACCGGCCCTCCCGGGCCACACCACTATCACCGGGACTCCCAATCCTGTCCAAATCACATTAGAAGGATACTAACCTCATCATTAACATCCTATCAAAGTCCCGTAATTTTCCCGAATTGTTACTTATTTTTAAACTTAATTTAAAACCTTCGGACATCCCGAACAATATCGAGACGGTGTCCGATCGACACGAAACCAATCCCAAAATGTCCGTTACATCGAATAGATTAAAAGTCATGTTGACCTTACCTCGAGATTCGTGCCCACGCGCCGTCACGCGCCGCCGTGAGTGGCTGCGCGTGAAATCCACGCGCCTGCTACAGTGCATCGTCCTAACCCGTATCTCTGGTAAACGGGTCCAAATTGCCCGCGACACGACCCGGTTCAATGTCCATCAATTCGATCATAATTCCTTCAATTGATCATTTAGTTAATTTCGTTTTAAGTCTAATTTAAGTTCTGTAAACTCAATTACACGAACACTTACCCAGATTCCATCGATTCCACGATTAACACGAAGAACACTCCGGTCACTGTTCAATCATGGGATTCCTTCAATGGCTGCATGTTTCTTCCAATTGATGCATCCAGAAGCATCAATGGACCATGAGGAACAATTCCCCCACATCAATTGAATCAAACTAGTGCTCAATCGTCACGACTCAAGCTCGAACACCGTCACTGTTCAACCATGGAGTTCTGTCAACCACAGCCGTTTTCCTTCAATTGATGAACCCAGAAGCATCGTGGGATCATGAGAAGTAGTTTCCCCACCTCAATTGAATTATTCGAAGCCTCAAACGCCACGACTCAAGCTCGATTTTCCTCCTCTGTCACCAAGTGTGATCAGAGCCAAAACAGCACCAATTCCCTTCGTTCCTTCGACGAAACTGATCGTGGCATTCCCAGAAAGCTGAATGTAACCTCCAATTCGATCCTCACGGCCCCAAGTTTAAAATCCGATCTTCCCCCCCAAAATCCAAATTTACAAATTCTCAGTTCCCAGCCTCTCTCTGTCCTTCGTGATTGCCCAGCCAAGTTAGATTCTGAATTCTCTCCAATTTCCGTTCACAAGTTTAGTGGATAGGGAGGAGATTAAGGTTGGGAGGAATTGGGATTTTGGTTGTACACGGCTAAGAAAACACAGTAGAGAAAATGGAGGTTTAATGGATTTTAGATTAATTAATAATTATTAAAACATCATAATGATGTTTCCCCTAAGACAATGATTCTGGTTTCAAGGGATGAGTGACACTTGTCACTCATCCAGGTGTGCAGAGTCAACGGGTACTATTCAATATTATAATATTATTTTAATCCCGGTTCGTTCGGTTAATCGAGTCCGATTCCGTGACCATAACTTCGTCGTCGAATCTCCGATTTCGGCATGCCGCCTGTCGTTGGATTCGTATCGACGATACCTACGTAACGGTCCTTGGCCCTCGTCCATCGGACCTCCCGGTCAAAAAGTCAACATTTGGCCCCTAATATGCCAAATTACCAAAATACCCCTCAACTTCCGAACATCATAACTTCCTCTACGAATGTCGTAATCGAACGTGCCACCTGTCTATGAACTCGTGACGTCCCGAATTACGTCACGGTCATCGGTCAAAGTCCGTTTGACCGCCCGATCAAAAAGTCAACATTTTGCCCACGACTAGGGGCAAAACGGTCATTTTGCACAATTTGTCCGATTCCGACCTACTAAGCACCGTTCAACCTCACTAATCGAGATTAGTCACTAACCTAATCCCGGAATTCGGGACGGGTCGTTACAATTTTCCCTCCTTAATTAATTTCGTCCTCGAAATTCCAACCGCTCTAAACTCAAACGTACTTCCCTCCTTAATTAGTTTCGCTCTCGAAACTCGACTATCCTAATTCCACAAACACCCCGTGGAAAGTGGAATCGACCCTGTAACACGTGTACACCCGTACCCCAACTAATCAGACAAAACTTGTCTGCACTCAAACGTACCACTAGTACTTATAACGCAGCAACTACATTCGACCCCGTCGAATGACTGAAACTACTTATTTCGAATTTGACACCACTTGTCCAAACTACCCTCTCGTTGACGCAACAACTCGACGGTTCCTTTCCCACTCCCACTAGGAGTCAGCTGACCCCACTCAACAATCTATGTTGACACATCCTGACAATCTATCACCACACAGTTGTTGTCAGTCGAAAACTGACACTAGACTCACTCGTGGCCACACAAGCCACCAACTTACTTGACTTAAATACATCCTTACCGACATTTTCACCCGACTCGTGTGTAATTAAACACATCGGAAATACCATGACCCATTGCATAGTAATGTCCGGCCCACAACTAATCTCATGGTATCGGAACCAATCCGACTACCAACACGCTCACCGACACACCTCGGGTATAACCCATCGACCAGACTACAACCACCTAGGTCGTAGCCAAACACGTTCCAATAATGGAGTGCGTTTGCCCAATCCAGCATGAGACAAAACGAAACTCCACCCATCATCTAGTTCTAATTCCAAATCCGAATCCCCAATTTCGTAAGAAATCCCGGATCCAAACCCAGACATCACATTTTAATTCATATCCAAATCCGAATCCGAAATCATTATTCCGTAAGCTAGCATTTGGAATAATCATTCCGTATCCAAATCCGGAAATCCATTTTCATGTTTCAAAATCGAATCCCGAATCGTCACCCAGAAATTCGATTCCAAATCCCGAAATCTCATTCACATTTACCAAGACACACCCAAAACCGAATCTATCGGTTACCTGTTCAATACCTCCAATTGACTTCATAGGGAAGCCAATCCAACCTCCACACGTCTAAGGTTGACAAAATCCGACCAGTCGGAAACCTACTCACTCGAGTAAGATACCATACGGGCCCCACTTCGAAAAGAAGTTCAACCCCGTCATTTACGACTCACACACCCAAGTTCGTATCGACCCTTGTCATTCCACCTAGGAAAAACTAAGGATGATCCAAAAATGATGACGCCAATACTCATCCAACGTGGATGCAACAAAACTCACTGCACTCACCACGCCATGTAACCCAACATCGTCTGCCACCAAGCAGAAAATGAAAAATCTCGTTTACCTAATTTCGAATACGTAGCTCCTCCTGATGACCTCACAACACACATGGGCCCACCAACCAATACACACTCAACGTACTGGTAACTACAGTCAATGTTTTCCAGGGCAGAAAGCAAGAAGTCAACCCCAATGACTTCGGAATACCAAACACCAAAAATGAGCACCACTCTCGTTCCCCAATTACAACTCTCCTCGACACTAAGGTTCCAACCATGTTGGAAACAGACATGCTCCCAACGTGATGTCAAGTCTAACCACTAGACTTCCTACCTCCTCAACTCACTTGGATAACCACGTGTCCACAATCGATCCGTTATTGTCCCGTTCGCACATCCCAACCTTTACAGGTTCAACACTCGGTTTCCCAAGTTCTCAATTATACCTTTTTAATCCACTCCTTACTGGTTATCTCACTACCATTGGGACTTATCCCAACACATCACGATCTTAACTGGATCCCATCCAGTCCATCACTCAACCACTACCAAATCTCAAAGACCGAACATACGTTCATCATGACGGAGTCACACCCCAACTTGTGGCTCATCATCAACACCATCACCGACACTAGCACCAGCGCTAGTACCAGCACCAACATACTATCAACAACACTAGTATCAGCACACAGGCATCCATACTAGCATCAGCACAAAAGTACCAACCCGCAAACATCCATACTGCACACCGTGTGCAAATACGACAACCCTGGATCTCCGTGCATACCGAACGACGATCCCGTACCTCACGAATATGGGTACCACCACTCTGACAATCCACATCAGGAAAATGAACGTTCCCTGAACGTCCCCTGATCCCCAAGTATTATAACCACACTAATTACCCTCGATAGCCAGTCATCGCCATATGACTTTCGACTTACTGTCATTGCCATCGAGATCCGCATCCACACATCACACCAATACCCGATCCAACACGGGATTCCATAATTTATCTCAGAACCGTATCCGTAAATCGGATCCCATAGTTCTGACGAGACTCACCAGAGCCATCCACATGGTCATCCATGACCTCAGCCGCTCGTCGCAGCACAAGTTCTCATCCACTAGTCACAATTAAGGTTTACCTTTTTAATACTAGGGTTCCACAATCACACCCTATGGTTCAACCGAACCAAACAGCTCTCCGTAATATAAAATCCACAACCTGACCGACCCCGCAGTCCTGACATCGAATAGACGTCAAATCCAATACTACCATCAACTCAATGTGGGTTCCACCACTAAGGTCACCGGCCAACTCCGATGAACCAACATCCCTCACACCAGAAACCACCACAAGGGTTCACATTTTTAAACCACTACTCACATGAGGTTCCCTGAACCTGGCTACACCTAGCAGCACAACAATTTAATATTACATGACCGAACCGTCGGTCCCACAATACCAGTTCATCACAATCAACCCCACTTGGGTCGAATCATATTAACGCACGGCGTATCGGGCCAAACACATTCAATCCGCGATTAAAACCCAAAACTATCTATCAGGTTGATAACGAATTGCAGCCCAATGAGACATCACACCCTCGACCTGCGCGCACAAAAAGAGCAACCCTGCTCTGATACCAAGTTGATAGGACCCATCCCAATCCCCCCGGGATTACCCTGGAATGTGCCCTGCTCCCGTCCAACAAGGGGTGTCAGACAAAGGATGACCAAGAGCCACTGCCCAAACGGGGCATCCAGAGTGCGCAAGGATCGATGGAGGAGGTGTGCAATGTCCCAGTCTCTGCTGCAATCGCATCCGTGATCAACCTGAAGGGCATTAAAACCAAAAGATGTGAGTGGACAAAACCAATAAGTTTATTAAACACATTTATAAGACATTTATGCCCTCCAATAAAAACGTATGCATGCCATAAAAACCAGTAACCAAAACGTTTGCTCAACCGAGCCATTAGGGCCTTAGCCCAAAAACCATTAACCAAAAACCAAGTGTGGGAACTCAGCCCAAAACTGTGAAATACCACAACTATACATAAACAACCATGTGGGTCACCACCCAAAACCATAAATGAACATCAATCCATTAAAATCATATAATCAAAAATCCACCCGGAAAGCCATTTCATTAATTCGTATTTTACCATTACCATCACCAGCATCCCTGATGCTAGACGTCCCTGACGTCATATCTTACGGTTTTATAAGCTACGCGTGCTGCCCGGGGTCTCTCCGGGTCCATATATCTGACATCCCTAATGTCTGACGTCCCAGACGTCAATCATAGCAATCCTGCTCCTGAGTCATCATACGGTCCGGCTGCTCCGTATGGTGTCCCTTCGCAGGCAATGCACCGTGACTTCCCCAGTGTCCTAGACATCTGGAGGAGACCATCATATATCCTTGTATCAAGATGGTATATGGAAAACAGTTTTTATTAATTCATTTCACAACATCACAATGGGCCCTGCCCGAATTTTCCATAAAACAACACATTTCCATTTAGGGTCCCTGACCCGAAACCACATTTATTAAATATAGGGCCCCTGACCCGAAATCATCATTTTAATCCAACTGGGCCTCATGTCCGACTTTATGAACCACTGGGCCCACGACCCAATTTATAAACCAACTGGGCCCGCAACCCGACTTATAAACCAACTGGGCCCGCAGCCCGATTACGTACTCAAATGGACTCCAAGTCCTAGATTTCCAAAACAAGTGGGCCTCAAGCCCGAGTTCGTCTTTCCAATATAAAAACCGTTTTATCATATTATTTATTTAACCATAAGCACGCAAAACTACAAATAAACCGTTAATCCCGATACACGTGAAATACGAAAACACCTCGAAATACGTGCAACATACCCGAAATCAATACTCACAAATACCATCATAGAAATCATGTATATAAACCATATATCACATTTAAGCATGCATAGGATTTATAAAACCAAAGTCCACTCACAGACCGTTTTAACGGTATGCCTCGATACGCGTGCCACCGGCCCTCCAGGGCCACACCACTATCACCGGGACTCCCAATCCTGTCCAAATCACATTAGAAGGATACTAACCTCATCATTATCATCCTATCAAAGTCCCGTAATTTTCCCGAATTTTTACTTATTTTTAAACTTAATTAAAAACCTTCGGACATCCCGAACAATATCGAGACGGTGTCCGATCGACACGAAACCAATCCCAAAATGTCCGTTACATCGAATAGATTAAAAGTCATGTTGACCTCACCTCGAGATTCGTGCCCACGCGCCGTCACGCGCCGCCGTGAGTGGCTGCGCGTGAAATCCACGCGCCTGCTACAGTGCATCGTCCTAACCCGTATCTCTGGTAAACGGGTCCAAATTGCCCGCGACACGACCCGGTTCAATTTCCATCAATTCGATCCTAATTCCTTCAATTGATCATTTAGTTAATTTCGTTTTAAGTCTAATTTAATTTCTGTAAACTCAATTACGCGAACACTTACCCAGATTCCATCGATTCCACGATGAACACGAAGAACACTCTGGTCACTGTTCAATCATGGGATTCCTTCAATGGCTGCAGGTTTCTTCCAATTGATGCATCCAGAAGCATCAATGGACCATGAGGAACAATTTCCCCAAATCAATTGAATCAAACTAGTGCTCATGAATCGGGCCAGGGGCCCAGTTAACTTATGAATCGGGCCCGGGGCCCAGTTAGCTTACGAATCGGGCCAGGGGCCCAGTTGACTTATGAAATCGGGCCAGGGGCCCAGTTGATCTTTATATGTGATTTCGGGTCGGGGACCCTAAAATGGAATTGAATAAACGATTTCGGATTTGAATCAATTATTTGGACTTATGACGGTTTTATGGAAATTCGGGGCAGGCCCTTATGATATTTTGGAAATGAATAATAGAATGTGTTCCATAAAACCATCTCGATATGAGGATATTTATATCCTGGTCTCCTCCATGTGTCGGGGACACTGGAGAAGTCACGGTGCATTGCTTGCGAGGGCTCATTGTACGGAGCTACCGGACCGTATAGTGATCCAGGAGCAGGATTGCTAGACGTCATGGACGTCCGACATCGGGGATGTCAGAGATATGGACCCGGTGAGACCCCGGGCAGCACGCGTTGCTTAATACCGTGAGATATGACGTCTGGAATGTCAAGCGTCTAGGACGCTAGGCATCGGGGATGCCGGAGATGGAAAAATAATAAATGAGTATTACTGGATTTATGAAATAACTCTTGGATTGACTTTTGGAATTTGAAACTATGCTTTGGTTTCCGGGCTAAGGCCCTAATGGTTATTTCTAAATAAATATGGTATTATTGGTTTTTGGTGCATGCATATGATTTTATTGAGGGGCATAAATGTCTTATAAATGTTTTAAACAGACTTGTTTATTTTCGTCCACTCACAGCTTTTGTTTTTAATGCCCTTCAGGTTGATTCCGGATGCGACTGCAGCAGAGACTTGAGCATCGCACACCTCCTCCATCGATCCTTACGCACTCTGGAAGCCCGGTTGGGCAATGGCAACAGGTTATCCCTTGTCTGACACCTCTTGTCAGACAGGAGCATGACACATTCCATGGTAATCCCGGGGGGATTGGGATGGGTCGTGTCAAGTGGTATCAGAGCAGGTTTTGCTCTTTTGTGCGCGAAGGACGAGGGTGTGATGTCTCTTTGGGCTGCAGTTCCGTTGTCAACCTGATAGATAGTTTTGGTGGATTGGGTGTGTGTGGCCCGATACGCCGTGCATTGATGCGATTCAACCCAAGTGGGGTTGTATACGATTAACTGGTAATGTGGGACCGTCGGTTCGGTCATGTGATTATGGATTGTTGTGCCACTGGGCACAGCCGGGTTTGGGGAACCCCATTGGAATAATGTTATGGAAATACGAAACTCAGTTGAGTATTAGTCTATGTTTTGGACCCTGGTAGTGTTGGCTAGTGTACGGGGTGCTGGTGCATCGGAGTTAGCCGATGACCTTCGTGGTGGAACCCACGATGGAACCCACGTTGAGTTGACGATTGGATTGGATTGGACGTCTATACGATGTCAAGACCGCGAGGTCGGTCAGGTTGAGGATTTTACTACACAAGGCAGTTGGGTTCAGTGAAACCCTAGGGTGTGATATTGGAACCCTGATTCATAATGGATGGACAACAAAAGTGGACTTTAAATGAGAACTTGTGCTGCGGCGAGCGGCTGAGGTCGTGGATGACCATGTGGATGAATCAAGTGAGTCTAGTCAGGATTATGGGATTCGATCCACGGATGCGGTTACGAGATATGATGTGGATTTCCGTGTGGGATCGAATGGTAGTGTGATGTGTGGATACGGATCTTGACAACGATGACTGTTGGTCGACAGTTGTGTCGAGATAACTGGCTATCGAGGATATTTAGTGTGGTTTTGACACTTGGGGATCAGGGGATGTTCAAGGAACGTTCATTATCCTGATGTGTGGATGGTCAAATTGGAGGTACCCATAGTCGTGGGGTACGAGGGGTGTTACGGGATCGTCGTTCGGAATGAACGAAGATCCAGGGTAACAAGGTTGCACACTGTGTGCTAGCATGGATGTTAGTGTGCTATGTTGGTATGTTGGTACTTTTATGCCAATACTAGTATGGATGCCTGTGTACTGATACTAGTGTTGATGATAGTGCGTGGTGCTGGTACCGGTATCGGTGATTGTGATGACGATGAGCCACCAGTTGGGGTGTTACTCTGTCCTGATGGACATATGATTGGTATCTGCGACTCAGTGGTGGTTGAGTCATGGACTGGATGGGATCCAGTGGAGGTTGTGACGTGTTGGGATAAGTCCCAACAGATATATGATGACATGTGAGGAATGGATCAGAAGGTATGATTGGAATTTGGGGAATCTAGGGATGATGTTCCCTGTGTCATGTGTATTGGTGGATTTGGGGAGTTGTTGTCAACTCCGAGATTGGTAAGATTGTGTACTGCTTATATCCCCTGAGAGTACAAGGAAATTATTGAAATTGGAAAAGTCGAGGAAAACCATTCGTGGTATTGATGTGAGATTTTGTGATTGCGAATCACTTGGAACCTGAGGATTGAACCTGTTTAGGTTGTGATGTGAGGCGAAGGCAGTTTGGTATGCACATCCAGGCAGAGTTGAGGAAATATACGTTCGGAATCGGGGTGTGTGCATACATGATTATTGACGGACGTGAGGTCCGAGTAATGAATTGATTTTGGACACGTGGTGGTCCAAGTGAGGTATGGACGTGGGCAGTCCAGTGGTTGGACTTGACATCTCATTAGGAGCATGTCTGTTTCCAACATGGTTGGAACTCCCGATTTGGGGAGAGTTGTGATTGGGAGACGAGAGGAGTGCTCGTTTCCGCATTGGTAATTGGTATTCCGAAGTCATTGGGGTTGACTTCTTATTTCCTGCCGTGGCAGATGATGATTGTTGTTACCAGTACGTTGAGCGTGTATTGGTAGGTGGACCCATGTTTGGCCTTGGGTCATTGGACACAAGAAGTTGTGTGTGATCTTGGATTTGGTGGTGAAATGCGAGGTCATCTTTCCCCCAAGGGGAATTTTACGAATGATTCAATTAGGGTGTAAGACCCTACGATCAACTTTCAAATGGATTGCTTGCTATGTGAGCATGTGTGGATCCTAGGAGGATCTGATTTGTGATGTTGTCGACTTTGGGCATGGTGACAATCTAGGATCGTGATGTTACTTGTCCGATGACGTAGTGATGGATCTGGGTCGTGATCGTGATGATCCAGATTGGATGAGAGTTTATCACTCTTACCTTGGTATGTGAGTCGTAAATGACGGGACTGAACTTCTTTTCGGAGTGAAGTCCATATGGTTGTTACTCGGTTGAGTAGGTTTCCGAAGTGGTCGGATTTTGTCAACCTTTGACGTGTGAATATTGGGATTGGCTTCCCTATGAAGTCAATCGAGTGTTTTGAGCAGGTAACCGATAGGATCGGTTATGTTACGTCTGGGTGGACGTAAACGAGATTTTGGGTTTTGGAACCGAATTTCTGGGTGACGATTCAGGATTCGATTGCGAAGCTCGAAAATGGATTACCAGATTTGGGTGCGGAATGATTGTTCCAATGCTAGCTTACGAAATAATGATTTCGGATTCGGATTTGGAAATGGATTAAAAATGTGATGTCTGGGTTCGGATTCGGAACTTCTTACGAAATTGCGGATTCGGATTCGGAATTGAAACTGGATGACGGGTGGAGTTCGTTTTGTCTCATGATGGTTCGGGCAAATGTACTCCATTATTGGAACGTGTTTGGCTACGATCTAGGTGGTTGTAGGCGGATTGATGGATTGATGTATGTAGAGGGTACGTTGTACGAGGATTGAGACTGGTTAGGCTGAGTAGGTGCCTAATGGCGGTACATGGGATGTACCAGTGGTGTGTAACTAAACGTGTTGGTGATCGGCTTGGTTCCAATATCATTTGTTTGGTTGTGATTGTGGACTGGACATTGGATACTGTGCGCTGTGCAGATTGATCTTGTCGGGTTCAGTGGTTGTATGAGCAGGTGCTCTTAGCCATGGTTGGCTAGTGGAACCCTAGTATTGTGATGTGTGATCACTGCTGGGCTGGTATTCAATGCGTTCCAGTTACACCACTTGACTGAGGGAGTTGATGGTATACGTACACTCAGGATGAGTGAATTGGTGGTCTGAGTAACCACGAGTAGCCTTGTGTGACTTGATCACACCGTGATCTCCCAGCATCTTGGTTCGCTGACGGAGTAGGCGGTTATGGATATTGAGATTGATTTGTGTCTCAGGAATGGGCTTGCCCTGCGAATTGAGATCATGTGGTTGATCTTGCGCTACATCGAGAGTGATGTAGTACGTGGTGTTGTCACTGACTGGCGGATGGTTGGCGCTTTACTAGGGTGGTAAAACTTAGCGGTGACAGTTTGACTGATGGTGTCAGCATGGACTGACAAATGAGATTTGGTGACTCCCAATGGGAGCAAATGTAAGGATTTATTGACAATGGAAGGGAACCGTCTAGCCGAAGGAGTCAGCTAAATGGTTAAGCGATTTTATCGCGGATCAGGTGATCAATTCCACTCGAGATGGTCGGGTGTTGTTTTTGTGACGTATGACTGTGATGGGATGTCTGGGTACAGACGAGACTGGTGTTGTTCCAGTAAGTGGGTGTACAGGTGTACACAGATGTGAGGTCGGAATGTTTTCCACAAGGTGGTTGTGGAATAAGGATATTGGTAATTACGAGGAAGAAATTCTTTAAGGAGGGAAGGTTGTAACGACCCGTCCCGAATATCGGGATTTAATAATATTTAATTAAGATTTACTAATCTGGGATTAGTTGGGCAATTTCGGATGAATTGTGCAAAATGACTGTTTTGCCCCTGAGCGTGGGCAAAACGTTGACTTTTAATTCGGATGGTCAAATGGACTTTGACCGATGACCGTGACGTAGTTCGGGACGTCACGAGTTCATAGACAGGTGGCACGTTCGATTCCGATGTCCGTGGTGAAAGTTATGATGTACGGAAGTTCAAGGGCATTTTCGTAAATTGAACGTAATAAGGGGAAATGTTGACTTTTTGATCGGGAGGTCCAATGGCCGAGGGCCAAGGACCGTTAGGAAGGTCTCGATGCCCTGAGTTCGTAGACAGGCGGCACGCATCAATCGGAGTTCGTATGACCGAGTTACGGGTCAGGATGCGTGAGGGACATTTTGGTAATTTTCTGCACAAGGGCAGAATTGTAATTTCACACGGGGCACTGTTGGATTGATCAGCCGTGAAGTGGGATACTTTTTGCGATCGATCCCATGGTTTGTTTATCAATTAAGGGACTGAATTGGGACGGTTTGAGGTATGTTTGCACATGTATTTGTGCTGGCCACTGACTTGAAGGACATGGACACCATTTATTAATGGTTTCGGGTCAGTGCAGGGGAGCTTTACACAGTGGATTGTGGGCTACTTTGGGACGCCTTTAACGGCTAAATTGAATTAAAAGAATGGAGAGTGAGTCGAGAGTAGTACTCTGTGATTGAGAATGAAAGGAATGAGTGAATTGGGTGTTGGATTTCTCTGAAAACCCGAAACTGGTTTTTGTGAAATTCAAATTCGAAATCCTAGTTTTAGGCTAGCCCAAGCCTAATTGATGATGGATTGAGCTTCCTGGAACTTCAACGAGTCGAACTAGATCAAATGGGGCAAGCTTCGGGGCTCCTAGGGCCGTGGACGGACGAGGTGGACGGTCGGAAAACTCAAGCTTGAGTTGTGGTGATTGAGGTAACGTCGTGTTCAATTAATCATGTGAATGGGTTTGTATTAATCCTTATAAGCTTCCTGTGAAGTTAATTTGACAATGGTTGAGGATTTGAGGAGTTTTGGTGATTGACCCGTTTTGGGTGATCACGGGTTGATGGCTTGTTTAAGGAATGGTTAATGTTGATCGATGTCGCAAAACTGAAATTGGTTGGTTGATGATTGTTATAGGATCAAGAACGGATTGAATTGATGTCGAATTGGGTGTGATTGAACCGGATCCTATCGCGGGTAATCAGACCCGTTTACCAGTCATTCGGGTGAAGAAGGAACACTGTAGCAGTCACTGTAGCAGGCGCGTGGCTCTCACGCGCAGCCACTCACGGCGGCGCGTGACGGCGCGTGGGTACAAATCTCGAGGTGAGGTCAACATGACTTTTATCCTATACAATGTAACGAACATTTTGGGATTGGTTTCGTGTCGATCGGACACCGTCTCGACATTGTTTGGGATGTCCGAAGGTTTTAAATCCAGTTTAAAAATACTTAAAAATTCAGGAAAATTACGGGACTTTAATGGGATGTTAATGATGAGGTTAGTAATCCTCTAATGTGATTTGAACAAGATTGGGAGTCCAGGTGATAGTGGTGTGGGCCGGGAAGGCCTATGGCACGCGTATCGAGGCGCTCGGTTAAACGGTCTGTGAGTGGACATTGGTTTTATAAATTCGATGCATGCATAACTGTTTCATGATTGTTAAAATTGTGATTTAATGATTTATTTTGGATATCGGTGAATTTAAATGATTTCACGCATTTCGAGGTGATTTACGTGTTTGTACGTAAATCGAGGTTTTCTGGATTTGCACCGATTTCCATAAATGTGGTTGGATATGATTTCATGAAACGGTTACGGATTTGTTAAAATGAATCGGGCCAGGGGCCCAGTTAACTTATGAATCGGGCCCGGGGCCCAGTTAGCTTACGAATCGGGCCAGGGGCCCAGTTGACTTATGAAATCGGGCCAGGGGCCCAGTTGATCTATATATGTGATTTCGGGTCGGGGACCCTAAAATGGAATTGAATAAACGATTTCGGATTTGAATCAATTATTTGGACTTATGACGGTTTTATGGAAATTCGGGGCAGGGCCCTTGTGATATTTTGGAAATGAATAATAGAATGTGTTCCATAAAACCATCTCGATATGAGGATATTTATATCCTGGTCTCCTCCAAGTGTCGGGGACACTGGAGAAGTCACGGTGCATTGCCTGCGAGGGCTCATTGTACGGAGCTACCAGACCGTATAGTGATCCAGGAGCAGGATTGCTAGACGTCATGGATGTCAGACATCGGGGATGTCAGAGATATGGACCCGGTGTGACCCCGGGCAGCACGCGTTGCTTAATACTGTGAGATATGACGTCTGGAACGTCAAGCGTCAAGGACGCTAGGCATCGGGGATGCCGGAGATGGAAAAATAATAAATGAGTATTACTGGATTTATGAAATAACTCTTGGATTGACTTTTGGAATTTGAAACTATGCTTTGGTTTCCGGGCTAAGGCCCTAATGGTTATTTCTAAATAAATATGGGATTATTGGTTTTTGGTGCATGCATATGATTTTACTGAGGGGCATAAATTTCTTATAAATGTTTTAAACAGACTTGTTTATTTTCGTCCACTCACAGCTTTTGTTTTTAATGCCCTTCAGGTTGATTCCGGATGCGACTGCAGCAGAGGCTTGAGCATCGCACACCTCCTCCATCGATCCTTACGCACTCTGGAAGCCCG
This sequence comes from Prinsepia uniflora, assembly GCA_032719365.1. Taxonomy (NCBI): domain Eukaryota; kingdom Viridiplantae; phylum Streptophyta; class Magnoliopsida; order Rosales; family Rosaceae; genus Prinsepia; species Prinsepia uniflora. The sequence continues at coordinate 38,078,005 of CM064872.1, forward strand.
GTTGGGCAATGACAGGACCCATCCCAATCCCCCGGGGATTAACGAGGGATGACCCTGCTCCCATCTGACACGGAGTGTCAGACAAGGGATATTTCCGACCTTTGCCCTCCCGGGCTATCAGAGTACGCCAGGATCCGGAGGAGGCATGTGATATCTCGGTCCCTGCTACAGTCCACATCCGATGTCAACCTGAAGGGCAGTCAAAACATTAAAAACTGTGAGTGGACAAAACAAAGAGTGTATAAAACATTTAATAAGGAAGACATTTGTACCCTCCACTAAAAAGCATGCATGCATTCGAAAACCATTTATCCAAAACAAACCATATGTGGGACTAAGTCCAAAGCATATATAAACCAAGGTCGAAAGGACCACAATGAAAACGACCATACGGGCCACTGCCCAAATCCTATGCACACCTGTACACACCACATATCATATATCATATATCCATCACATACATATATATAAGTCACACAACCAATCCTGTCACGGTATCCAAAGCCACGCGGGCGCTGCCCGGGTCTCAATCCGAGTCATCTCAAAGTCAAGGTCAATGTCCGCAGACCACTGACCCTACCCGAGGTAATAGTAACCATAGCCTTCCTGAGAGTAAGGAACCCAACTGGGGGGTGACTCCACTCAGTCGGTGCTCCGTGACTACTCCGTGGTCCACCCAGGCCAACGACCCTCCCCGGAGGAGATAATAGAAGTAAAGGAAGGTAGACGAACATATATATACATAACATAAACATTCATGACCGAATCCCCTGAACCGTCATGATCCATCATATCCATAATCAGGTAACATGCCGGTTCCCATAAACCGTCATGTACCGTAATAACATAACAAGGGTTCATGCCGTTTCCCATAAACCGTCATAAACCATGATACCATAACAAGGGTTCATGCCGGTTCCCATAAACCGTCATGAACCTGGGAATCCATTTAAGGTTCCCTGACCTGAAATCAAAACCGTAAAGTGACTGGGTCTCGTACCCGAACATAGGACACCAACTGGGCACCGTGCCCGGAATCTGAGGTCATATGCCCGAGACAAAACCAAATGGGTTTCATACCCGAGTTTAGCCTTTTAGAAATCCAACACCATTTCATTTAAATCAATAAAGAAATACAGACCCGTATAAGCACCGTATAAGGCCAAAACCTCGAAATACGTGCTTATACGTAACCACATACAAATGCACCCATGGCATCATCAAACAAGTAATAAAACATATAATAAACATTTATGCATGCACCAATTTAGAAAACAAGGTCCACTCACAGACCGTCCGAGCTGCCGCCTCGATTTGCGTGCCATACGGCTCCCCGAGCCGATCACCGTCACCGGGACTCCCAAACCTGTCCAAATCGTAATACAAGGTTACTAACTACTTAATTAACCTCCTACCAAAGCCCCGTAATTTTCCCGTATTTTTAACTATTTTTAAACCTACCCTAAACCTTCCGATGTCCCGAAACATATCGAGACGGTGTCCGATCGACACGAAACCAGTCCTAAAATGTTCGTTACATTGAATAGAAGATTTCCCGTGTTGAACACTTCCCCAAATTATGGACCACGTGCCCTCACGGGCCCCTAGAAGACCCTGGTTACTGTTCATCACCAGCATCCTCAGGAAAACCGGTTTTTCCTGGTTTTCCGGTCCAGGCACTGTGCTGAACCGGCGGAACCGGTTCAGCGTTCCTACTCCCTCAAATCTCGTCCGATTTCCTCCATTCCAATTCCTAAATTCCTATTTTCTCATTTCTAATCTATCCTAATCAAGAAAACTAGGAAAAACGCCACAAAACTCGTCCGTCCAATTCTCCCATAATCGGTCCAATTTTTCCGATTGCACCCAGGGCTGCTCAGCCCTCCACCGCCGTCCAAAACACCCTCTAAACCTTCCTACAACCTCAATAAACTCATCCTAATCAACTAATAACAACCATAATGTCTAAATCGAAAAATAGAAGAAAAATGGGTTTATCGGGCTTACCGGGTACCCGCTCGGGTTCTGGGCTCCAGCCACCGCCCACGGCGGTTCCAGCCGTCCAGCCACCTCCATCCGGTCTTCTTCCCCCTCTCTGCCTCTCAGTCTTGGTCCTAGGGTCATGGGTTTGGATTTGGGTGAGAATGGTGGATCGGTTTCGGTTTAGGAAAAACGAAGGAAATGATCGATGAAGAGGAAATGGAAGATGCATGAATGAAATTGGTGTCCATTGGATGGGTGACACTTGTCACTCATCCATTGGGCCTCCAACAAATATCTGGGCCCACTAGAGACAAAACTGCACTTTTGTCTCGTAAAACGTGCCGTCGTGAATAGTAACCGGGAACTTCCGTGAACCGTAATTCGCCGTCGAACGTCCGAATTCGACGTGCCGCCTGTCTACGGATTCGTATCGTCCTTATCTACGTAACGGTCTTCGGCCCTCGGCCATCGGACCTCCTGGTCAAAAAGTCAACTTTTGACCTCTTATTCACCCAAATTACCAAAATGCCCTTGGGTTTTCGAACGTCATAACTTCTTCTACGAACGTCGGAATTGAACGTGCTACCTGTCTATGAACTCGTGACGTCACGAACTACGTCACGGTCATCGGTCAAAGTCCATTTGACCGCCCGATTAAAAAGTCAACGTTTTGCCACCATCAGGGGAAAAACGGTCATTTCGCATCGCTCGTCCGATTTCGCTCTACTAATCACGGATTAGCCTCACTAATCGTGATTAGTCACTAATCTAACCATGAAATTTGGGACGGGTCGTTACAACCTTCCCTCCTTAATTAATTTCGTCCTCGAAATTCCAACCGACCTAATCTAACCGTTCTTCCCTCCTTAATTAGTTTCGTTCTTGAAACTCCACTATCCTGATTCCACAACCACCTCGTGGAAAGTAGAATCGACCGAAAAACACGTGTACACTAGTACACCCACTAGTCAACATAAATCTCGTTTGTAACTAGACGTACCACTAACGCTCTCGTCGTATCGACTACATTCGACCACGTCGAATGACAGAAGTCGTACGCTCCGAACTGATCCCACTTGTCAGATCTACCGTTTCGCTGACACAACCAACTAGACGGTTCCTTGCTCGGACGGTTCCTTGCTCAACCACTAACTATCCTAACGTCTGCTCCCACTGGGAGTCATCAGACCTCACACCATGATCCACGCTGACACCTCCTACAAACTGTCAGTACTTGACAGTTGTCAGTCGCAAACTGATATGACACACACTCGTGGTTACACTAACCACAAGCATTTCACTCGACCTGTGTGTAACTAGACCCATTAGAAATACCATGACCCAATGCACAGTATCCAATGCCTAGTTCACGACCTCGACTAATCCAGTGGTATCGGATCCAATCCGACTACCAACACGCTCACCAACGTACTACCGGTATAACCTATATACCGTCACTAGGCACCACAAGTATGCCCAGTATTGTACCTCGAACAACGTACAAGGTACATACATCTACACATCAATCAGCCTACACCCATATAGGTTGTAGCCGATCATGTTTCTACTATGAAGTCCATTTGTCCAATCCAGTACTAGACAAATTGAAACTCCGACCCATTATCTATTTCCAAATCCGAATCCGAATCCGCAATTTCGTAAGAAATCCCGAATCCAAACCCAGAAATCATATCCATAATCATGTCCAAATTCAAATCCGAAATCATCATTCCGTAAACTAGTATTAGGAATAACCATTCCGAACCCAAATCCATAAAAGAAAATCTATAGTCAAGCTCTAGAATCAAATCCTGAATCGTCACCCAGAATCCGATTCCAAAACCCAAATCTAGAAATCCTTTTTCAAGTTCCAAAATCAAATCCTGAATCGTCATCCAGAAATCTGATTCCAAAACTCGAAACATCGTTCACGTCTACCGAGACGTATCAAAACCAAACCTATCGGTTACCCGCTCAACCGATTACCACAATACGATCGATTGACTTCATAGGGAAACCAATCACAACATCACACACAACACCAAGTCTGACAAAACCCGACTTCGTCAGACACCTACTCCTCGGACAACTACTCAGGCGAGTAGTAAGCCATATGGGATTTACCTCGAAAAGAAGTTCAGTCCCATCATCCTCAACTCCAACATCCAGGTAAGAGTGATAAACTCTCCACCTATCTGGATCATCCAAATCACGATCCAGATCCAACACTACGTCAACCGACCATAGACGTCACGATCCCCGATCGTCACGACGTCCAAAGTCCTCAACCATTTCCCACATCTAAATAGATTAGTCAACGACAAGACACGCCGAGACCGTGGGTTCTCACTGATTACCTCGTACCGATCCTTGTCATTCCACCGAGGAAAATCAAGAATGATCGAATAATCCATCCTACGTGAATGCAAACAACACTCGCTGCACTCACCACGTCATGTAACCTAACATCGTCTGCCACCAAGTAAAAAAAAATGAGGAATCTCAGTCACCTAACTTCGATATACTCATCTCCTCCTGATGATTCAGAACAGATCCCGGGTCCACCAACCAATACACGATCAGTGTACTAGTGGCAACCAACAACATCTATATCATCAACGTCATCTACCATCATCATCAATCATGGTAGAATCCGAAAAGTCACCCAAACGACTTCGACATACCCAATACCAATGCGGAAAACCCGCATTCCTCTCGTCACCTCAATCGCAACCTCTCGCGATTTCGAAGTTCCAACCAGATTGGAAACAACATACCCGGACATCAACCACGTGTCCCTTAACCACTTTAACCTTATCTGAGGTCCACTCTGGAACCAGAGATACCGAACATATGACATCAGTTGGACACCGTGCCCGGTATCTGACCAATCCTGGATCTCCGCTCATACCGAACGACGACCCCGTACCTCTATTCGAAGAGGGGAACTCTGCTTCCCTCGTACCCAACAATTATGAGTACAGTCATCCTGACAACTCATACGAGAAAAGAAAACGTCCCCCGAACGTCCTCGATCCCCAACAATCGTAACTATAACTACTCTCGGTAGTAGCGCCTGCCCCACACTTGTGCAGACCTAACTACCAGACATCGCTATATCCAGACTCCGTATCCAACGGAATCAATCGCCCGTACCAACTACTCTGTATCCCACTCAGGGATTCCATCGACAAGTACCAACCCTGGTAACCTGTCCAACCAAACTCTAACCAGTCGCAACTCGACTATCCCAATGTCGTCTACCAGGTCGCCCGCGACCTTAATTGCACCAACCCACAACTGAAGTAGCACGACAACCAACTCGGTCTAACCGATAAATATAACCTCGACTGCGAAGTGCCGTCCCAACACAAGCTGATATGACCAGGCCGACTAACGAACCCCAAATCCGAATAGTCATCCAAGTTAAACCACCAGTCAACTCGCCTTCCCGAACCATACCTACCAAGGTAGGGTTCCACAATCACACCTAGAGTTCCTCGGAACCCAACTGCGAAAAGCAGTAACATCAACAACCTGACCGACCCTCGCGGTCTTGACATCGTAAAAACGTCAATCCAATCCTACCGACAATCCAACTAGGATTCCCCGAAACCGACAACTAACTGCCGACCGCAGTAAATCCATTTAACCCAACCCAAGTCCGACCATCGAGTGGTCGCAACTCCAAACCAGTCGTCGGAACCGATACTACGACATCGTGAAGACGATCCCAACTAACCGTCTCACGATCCAAAACTCTAACGTAACAGGGTTCCACACTGCCAACCCTGATAGAACCATGGCAACCCCGGCATCGAGTGCCGAACCAAGGCTTGCATATCCTACTAACTATCGTACCGGTACCTCAACATCAGGTTGACCACGAACTGTAGCCCATTGAGATATCACATCCTCGACCAGCGTACATGCTATAAGAGCTCCGCGGTTGCTCGAATAGAGACAACCCCGCTCTGATACCACGTTGACAGGACCCATCCCAATCCCCCGGGGATTAACGAGGGATGACCCTGCTCCCGTCTGACACGGAGTGTCAGACAAGGGATATTTCCGACCTTTGCCCTCCCGGGCTATCAGAGTACGCCAGGATCCGGAGGAGGCATGTGATATCTCGGTCCCTGCTACAGTCCACATCCGATGTCAACCTGAAGGGCAGTCAAAACATTAAAAACTGTGAGTGGACAAAACAAAGAGTTTATAAAACATTTAATAAGGAAGACATTTGTACCCTCCACTAAAAAGCATGCATGCATTCGAAAACCATTTATCCAAAACAAAACATATGTGGGACTAAGCCCAAAGCAGATATAAACCAAGGTCGAAAGGACCACAATGAAAACGACCATACGGGCCACTGCCCAAATCCTATGCACACCTGTACACACCACATATCATATATCCATCACATACATATATATAAGTCACACAACCAATCCTGTCACGGTATCCAAAGCCACGCGCGCGCTGCCCGGGTCTCAATCCGAGTCATCTCAAAGTCAAGGTCAATGTCCGCAGACCACTGACCCTACCCGAGGTAATAGTAACCATAGCCTTCCTGAGAGTAAGGAACCCAACTGGGGGGTGACTCCACTCAGTCGGTGCTCCGTGACTACTCCAGGGTCCACCCAGGCCAACGACCCTCCCCGGAGGAGATAATAGAAGTAAAGGAAGGTAGACGAACATATATATACATAACATAAACATTCATGACCGGTTCCCCTGAACCGTCATGATCCAGCATACCCATAATCAGGTAACATGCCGGTTCCCATAAACCGTCATGTACCGTAATAACATAACAAGGGTTCATGCCGGTTCCCATAAACCGTCATGAACCATGATACCATAACAAGGGTTCATGCCGGTTCCCATAAACCGTCATGAACCTGGGAATCCGTTTAAGGTTCCCTGGCCTGAAATCAAAACCGTAAAGTGACTGGGTCTCGTACCCGAACATAGGACACCAACTGGGCACCGTGCCCGGAATCTGAGGTCATATGCCCGAGACAAAACCAAATGGGTTTCATACCCGAGTTCAGCCTTTTAGAAATCCAACACCATTTCATTTAAATCAATAAAGAAATACAGACCCGTATAAGCACCGTATAAGGCCGAAACCTCGAAATACGTGCTTATACGTAACCACATACAAATGCACCCATGGCATCATCAAACAAGTAATAAAACATATAATAAACATTTATGCATGCACCAATTTAGAAAACAAGGTCCACTCACAGACCGTCCGAGCTGCCGCCTCGATTTGCGTGCCATACGGCTCCCCGAGCCGATCACCGTCACCGGGACTCCCAAACCTGTCCAAATCGTAATACAAGGTTACTAACTACTTAATTAACCTCCTACCAAAGCCCCGTAATTTTCCCGTATTTTTAACTATTTTTAAACCTACCCTAAACCTTCCGATGTCCCGAAACATATCGAGACGGTGTCCGATCGACACGAAACCAGTCCTAAAATGTTCGTTACATTGAATAGAAGATTTCCCGTGTTGAACACTTCCCCAAATTATGGACCACGTGCCCTCACGGGCCCCTAGAAGACCCTGGTTACTGTTCATCACCAGCATCCTCAGGAAAACCGGTTTTTCCTGGTTTTCCGGTCCAGGCACTGTGCTGAACCGGCGGAACCGGTTCAGCGTTCCTACTCCCTCAAATCTCGTCCGATTTCCTCCATTCCAATTCCTAAATTCCTATTTTCTCATTTCTAATCTATCCTAATCAAGAAAACTAGGAAAAACGCCACAAAACTCGTCCGTCCAATTCTCCCATAATCGGTCCAATTTTTCCGATTGCACCCAGGGCTGCTCAGCCCTCCACCGCCGTCCAAAACACCCTCTACACCTTCCTACAACCTCAATAAACTCATCCTAATCAACTAATAACAACCATAATGTCTAAATCGAAAAATAGAAGAAAAATGGGTTTATCGGGCTTACCGGGTACCCGCTCGGGTTCTGGGCTCCAGCCACCGCCCACGGCGGTTCCAGCCGTCCAGCCACCTCCATCCGGTTTTCTTCCCCCTCTCTGCCTCTCAGTCTTGGTCCTAGGGTCATGGGTTTGGATTTGGGTGAGAATGGTGGATCGGTTTCGGTTTAGGAAAAACGAAGGAAATGATCGATGAAGAGGAAATGGAAGATGCATGAATGAAATTGGTGTCCATTGGATGGGTGACACTTGTCACTCATCCATTGGGCCTCCAACAAATATCTGGGCCCACTAGAGACAAAACTGCACTTTTGTCTCGTAAAACGTGCCGTCGTGAATAGTAACCGGGAACTTCCGTGAACCGTAATTCGCCGTCGAACGTCCGAATTCGACGTGCCGCCTGTCTACGGATTCGTATCGTCCTTATCTACGTAACGGTCTTCGGCCCTCGGCCATCGGACCTCCTGGTCAAAAAGTCAACTTTTGACCTCCTATTCACCCAAATTACCAAAATGCCCTTGGGCTTCCGAACGTCATAACTTCTTCTACGAACATCGGAATTGAACGTGCTACCTGTCTATGAACTCGTGACGTCACGAACTACGTCACGGTCATCGGTCAAAGTCCATTTGACCGCCCGATTAAAAAGTCAACGTTTTGCCACCATCAGGGGCAAAACGGTCATTTCGCATCGCTCGTCCGATTTCGCTCTACTAATCACGGATTAGCCTCACTAATCGTGATTAGTCACTAATCTAACCATGAAATTTGGGACGGGTCGTTACAGGCAATGGCAATAGGTTATCCCTTGTCTGACACCTCTTATCAGACGGGAGCATGACACATTCCATGGTAATCCCGGGGGGATTGGGATGGGTCGTGTCACGGTCTCTGCTACAGCCCGCATCCATGTTCAACCTGAAGGGCATTAAAACCATTAAAAATAGTGAGTGGACGAAAATCAATAAGTTCATAGAACACATTTCATAAAAAGAAATTTATGACCTTTACTAAAAGTATGCATGCATTCAAAAAATAGTAATCAAACCATTTACTTAAATAAACCATTAGGACCATATCCCAAAAACCGTAAATTCAAACATATGTGGGAACTCAGCCCAAAACTATAGAATACCAAAATTCGTAAATCCAGAACCAAGTGGGCCACTGCCCAAATCCATAAATACAAATCCATAAACACCGGAATACCATTTCACAAATCCAATAATCCATATTTACCAAATAACCATCATCGGCATCCCAGATGCCTAGCGTCCAAGAAGTTTGACGTCCCCAACGTCATATCTCACGGTCAAAGCAACGCGTGCTGCCCGGGGTCTCTCTGGGTCCATATCTCTAACATCCCAGATGTCTGACGTCCTAGACGTCTAATCATAGCAATCTTGCTCCTAAGTCACTATACGGTCTGGTCGCTCCGTGCAGTGACCCTCACAGGCAATGCACTGTGACTTCCCCAGTGTTCCAGACACTTGAAAGAGACCATCCACATATCCTCGTATCATGATTGTATATGGAAAACAGTTTTATAAAGCCATTTTAAAACATCTCAAAGGGTCCTGCCCGAAATTTCCATAAAACCATCACAAATCCATAATTCAAAAACCATTTAGGGTCCCCTACCCAAAATCACATTTATGAATCACAACTGGGCCTCATGCCCGACTTCATAAACCAACTAGGCCACCGGCCCTATTACATAACTCAAGTCTCAGCTCGATTTCGTAAACCAACTGGGCTCCTAGCCCGATAATATAACTCAAATGGACTCCAAGTCCGAGGGTTTCCAAAACAATTGGGTCTCATGCCTGAGTTCATCTTTCCAATTCCAAAACCTTTTCATCAAACCATCACCGAAACCACAAGCACGTAAAACTACAATAAAACCATAAACCTCGATATACGTGCAAATAAGGAAATCATCTCGAAATATGTGCAAATATGTAAATCACCAATTCCACAATCATCATCATAGAAATCACATATATAAAACATATGAAACAATTATGCATGCATCACAGTTTAGAAAACAATGTCCACTCACAGACCGTCCTACGCTGCCGCCTCGATATGCGTGTCATATGCCCTTCTGAGCCACATCACTATTACCTAGACATCCGAACCTGTCCAAATCATACTAGAGGGTTATTAACTACCTTATTAACCACTCATTAAATTCTCGTAATTTTCCCAAATTTTTAAACGTATTTTACATAGGCTTTAAACTTTCGAACACCCAAAACTACCCCGAAACGGTATTCGATTGACACAAAACCAGTTCTAAAATGTTCGTTACATCGAAATGATGATTTCACATGTTGAACACTTCCCCAAAAATCCCCCCATGCGCCGCCCAAAGGCGCTGCGCGTGGGCCTCATGCACCTGCACTATTCATCACCTTCAACCTCAGGCGAACTGGTTCGGTCCGGTCCAACCTACGCTGCTGGTACAACTGAACAAGCATGACCGGTTCAGGCCTATACCTTCTATGTTTTTGGTCCGTTTTCATCCATTTTCAATCTGAAACCTTCATCTAAGCATTCCTAATGAATATATTATTTCAAAACATGAAAACCAAGCAAGATCATACCTTCCCATTCGAATTTTGAACTGGGCAACATTCCCCCGCCGTGTTCTCAAGCCTCCGGCCACCGTTAGCTTTCGTTCTAAGCTCATGAGCTTCCTAGTAACCTCCAAAACATGTTCCAAATATCAAAACCATTCAACAAAACACCAAAGCTCAACTTCCAAATTTGAAACACCAAACCTACCATTCATGACTTTGCTGGCCACCGTCCACCACGGCTCGAACCGTGGCCACCACCAGTCTCGTCTCACCGTATTCTCCCATTTTTGTTCACATACTAAGCCCAGATAATGGGGTTTGAAGGGGCTGTAAGGTTGGGTTTGCAAGGTTTAGAAACTTCACAGTTTTGGGAGAAAAATGAAGAAATGATCGATCAAAGGGGAGAGAGAAATATCCCACCGTGTGAGGGAATGGGCCAATCAGATAAGGGATAGGTGTCACTCACTGATTGGTCCACCCAGATTTCCAATCCAATCCAAACTTGCCCCATGTCAGTTTCTCGGTTTGTGTGAATAGTGTCGTAAAACGTTCTAGACCGATAATTTCTCCGGCGAACCTCTGATTTCGACTTGCCACCTGTCTATATTCTCGTAACGTCTCGATCTACGTCACGGTCATCGGTCAAAGTCCATTTGACCTCTTGATCCAATAGTCAACTTTTCGCCCAACTCCTAGGGCCAAAATCGTCATTTCGCACCGTCCGTCCGAAATCTCTCAACTTATCCCCGATTAGTCATTCTAAATTCATAATTAATTAATACTTAATCTCGATATCCGGGACGGGTCGTTACATTTAGAGCCTTATATACTTCTTGATTGAGTAATTCATAGGAGTTCTTTATTTAAATTGAAGTACATATATCTCATAATTGCTTGCCATAGCTTTTAATGAACTCTAGAGTAGTAGAACTTATTCTATGAGATTTTCAAAACTCTTAAGTTAATAAATTCTCTGATTTTGGACATGATTAAGGCAATAGAGTTAACACCACATATCCAAATATCCGAGCCCTACTTGATCACACAAGTGTGATCCCCTAGTTTAACTCCTTTGTTCCTACATTAAGCCTTTCTTTCAACACCCTAAACATTTATTCACATAAGCCTAATATAAGACATCATTTACCCTTATTCCTTGGACTTGATTGAAGAACATAAAGTTGGTGTGAGATACAAGTAAGTGATTTTATGAATGAAGACTTATTTGTAAGTGTAGGGAATGACTTTCTCAAACTACGTTGTTATTCATTGCATTACCTCTCAAAAGAAAAAAAGAAAAAGAAAATTGATGAAAAAAACATATATATAAAATACAATCAAGGAAAAAAGTTCTATGAGGTACTACATTTGAGTTTTGAGCTAAGTCCCCTGCGGTTGTGATTTGGAACAATAAAGATTGAGGGCCTACATGAAGAATTTCGGACCCTTGTCCCAATTTCAATTTCAATTTCAAAAGATGTTGATAATGAAGATTAAGGCCCAACAAGTCGGTACTTGGCCTATGACTATAGAAAACATTATGCATATGTGATGGAGCCATTGGTGAGTCCTAGAACAAAATTTCACACCACTATCCTAAAATTCCTTGCCTCTACACCTAGCCCCATTACGACCTTAAATTGAGACCTTATGATTCTTAAGATGAGTAAATTTTCATTAGTTGAGTCTATCACTTGAGTAAGCTTATAGTTTTGGTTCATTTGTGCAAGTATGTTCACTATCTTATGGTTTATGTTTGAAATTTTTATGAAGTAACTTACTTTCTATTATGTGAGCATCTTTCTCACATACCTTGAGTGCAAACACAAACTCTATACACATTGAGTGGAAATCATGAGTGCATATCCTTGTGAGTTGATTCATACATGTTTTGTGAGAAAATAATCTATTTTGTGAGAAATGTGTAGAATTGGATTAAGCACGAAAGTACGAGAAATTAGGCGAAAAAATCGCCTCAATCATAACGAAGAAGTTATGATCGAATGAACAGTGGCCACCAAAGAGGTTGAAACAATTCGGTAGGGGTCTACCGAATCCCAAATGACAATCCAAGACCCATTTTGGTGCACGCCTGCTGAACTAATCATCATGTTGCGTCTTGATTTCTAGTGCCCTTATTCAACACATGGCTTCCGAACTCCCTTCCAAGCCTTTAGCGGGCGTCCACCGAGCCACTTTCCAGCTTCCTTGCGTGGTTGACCAACTTGTTGACTACCAAATTCTAGCCCAGTTTTTTGTGCGCTTCCACCAAAAATATTCCATGTTCAATTCCAACAGCATTTTCCTTCTTTCTAATCATCTTGTTTTTTCCGCGTGCGTCTCGATTTCTAGTGCCCTTGTTCAGCGCGCGGCTTCCGAACTCCCTTCCAAGCCTTCAGCGCGCGTCCACCGAGCCTCTTTCCAGCTTCCTTGAGTCGTTGACCAACTCATTGACTGCCAAATTCTAGCCCAATTTTTTGTGGGCTTCCACCAAAAATATTCTATGTTCAATTCCAGCAGCATTTTCCTTCTTTCTAATGGAATAATTGTCTAATTCAAATTAGGATTTGTTTTCTTTTTCCCAAAGGAAACCTTATTCGTTTAGGACTTCAATTTAATTAGTTTAATCCTTTTCCTTTTATAATTTAAATTTAAACTCCTATTTATTTAAGGATTAATTTTCTCCTATAAATAGAGAGGCTTAGGCTAACTGTAAAGAGTCACCCATTTTTGTACCAAAGTTCTGCTTAACCAAATTTCCGTCTTCAATCATTCGATATTTCTTTAGCAATAGCCAATTACACCATACTCCACCTCACACTTTCATTCGCGAAAATCTAGGGCAATTCCCGATTGTCTCACCAAGGAGTGTCGAGCCACTTTGCATCCCTAGGGTAATTCCCGAGATAAAATGTGTAACACAATCACCTTATCCTGTAATTTTCTTTTTCTATTGAATATCATTTTTTGGATTGATCTTTAATATAATTCCGGTTTTATATCTTATATGAATTTCAATAATCTTCCATTTGTTTCAATATCTTGGTTTTTGTTATGTTTGTATGTTGTGCTTAATGCTTGATTGGATCTCTATGAAAATTCCCGAGTCTAGATCATTGAAAGTGTCTAGGGCAATTCCCGACATGCACTTGAGATAATATTTTTTTACTTCGTAGAATTAAGGTTATGGAATTTCGTACATTTTGGAATTGGCTCAATTTATGAATGAGTTAGGTTTAAAGATGAGTTGACCATGTAAATAATAGATTAGGTTAGTTTAGATTAGTTAATCACGTAGGATAATAGAAACAATTAATTAACCTCTAATTAATCAATCAAACGATAATCATGCTTAAGTACCCTCGATCCCCAGTTAAGAACAATCTCTACTTATCAATGTTACAATCTACAAAAAATGGTTTTAATTTGCATATGTTTTTATTAAGTGTTAAGTGTGTTTTTTTGTTTACTTTAATACTTAGTTTTAGCGATTCATCGAATGGTGTGGGATTGTTCACCGATCTTACTTCCCAAGCTCACAGGTCTTGCTCACTAATCTTGCTTCCGAAGCTCACAGGTCTTGATCACCGATCTTGCTTCCTAGGACACGGGTCTTACATATAAGGTCCATGTTTAAACCGAAAGAAGATGCAAATTTATCAAAATTAATGAGTTCCCTGGACACTTGTTCATACAACTTAAGAAACCTTAGAAGATTCTCACATTCTGCAAGCTGGGCATTATAGAATAAAAGACTATTGTCAACAAAAAAAAGATGGGATAAAACTAGGGCCCCGGATGCTACCCTCACACTGTGAATTTGCATGGCTCGTTGAGCCTAGGATAAGAGAGCTAAAACCTTCTACATAGATTAAGAACGAATAGGGGGAGAGAGGATCACTCTGCATCAAGCCCCTAGTAGGCTTGATGTTCCCCACGGGCTTTCGTCTAACTTATACCGAATAATTCACCATAGTTACATAGTTCATGATTAAACCCACAAGTCTATTAGAAAAACCCAACATTTACGACATACCTTCCAAGTACCCCCACTCTACATGTCATATAATTTCAACATGTCCAATTTAACTACTAGTTTTTTCAACTCACTATCCCCTCGCTAGTGAATGGTAGGGATATTATCAAACACAACAATAATATTATCATAAATAAGTTTAGTAGAAACAAGAGTAATTTGGCATTTCGAGATTAATCTCGACAAAATTAGCTTTCATATGTTCACAATAACTTTCAAGATAATCTTATATAGCACCCTACACAGAGGAATATGGCAAAAATAAATTACCTCAAATGGGTGATCCACGTTTGGAATAAGTGAAATCAGGGTGTGATTAATCTCCTAAACGCTCCCACCACTGTTTAGCACAGAGAGGCAAAATGAGGTCACATTGTCCCACACCATGTCCTAGTATATTTGATAGAAGAGAGCCAGCAAACAGTCTCATTATCCCCCACCCCAGAAACGACTGAATACACCCAAGAACCTCCTAAGAATAAACTCCCTTAGACGAACATAATGGCTTAGAGAAATATCCAGTAAAAACCCCTCAAAATAGTACGATACATGTTTTGTAACAAAGACCCCCTGAATTTAGTAGTCTTTCTCCCTTTCTTTTGCATATTGATGGAAAACAAAAATTTCGATCACCCTCCCAAAGCCACGACACTCCTGACCTCTATTGCCATAACATTTCTTCTTTAGCCGTCAAACTACCCAAATCCAAATCTAACTACCTTGCAACTGAAGATCACAGGTACCCTAAATAGAAGTCGAGAGCTTCTCCAGTTGAGCTTGTAATCATTTAATGGGGCTAATTGGGGATTACTCGGAGAATCGCGGATGGACGATGTAAAATGACGATTTTGCCCGTAGGAATGGGTAAAAGTTGACATTTGACCCGGATGGTCAAATGGACTTTGACCGATGACCGTGACGTAGATCGAGTTATTACGAGTCCGTAGACAGCCAGCACGTCAAAATCAGAGGTTCGACGGGAAAGTTACGGGTCTAGGAATTTCTATAGTACTATTCACAAAAACCAAGGTAACAGACGACACGTGGAAGGATTTGGTTGGAGAACCTTCTAGAAGAACCCACCAGATGAGTGACAAGTGTCTCCCATCTGATAGGCCCATAACCCAATTAATTAGGGTCCTTATCCCCTTCGATCGATCATCCTCTCGAGCCTTCTTCCCAAACCCGTGGAAAAACCCATACCCATGCAACCCCTCCTATACTAGCCCCTTCAATCCTCATCAGTTGTGCTTAGTGTGTGAATGAAAAAGAAAGAGTGGGGTGAGACGTTGTTGGTGGTGTTAACGGCATTGACCGTCGTGGACGGTAGCCGGAAAATAGAGACGGCCTATGTTGGTGTTCGATATTGGAAACTTAGTTTTGAGGGCTGTCGAATTTTTTGGACGATGGGAGAATGATCTCGAGGTCAAGACGATTGTGGTGGGTGCCATGGTGGTGCAACTACGGTGAAGGTAGCCCTATTTTTGTTCGAAAATGGTAGATTAGGTTCTGATGATTTTCGACAATTTCGGTGGTTCGTATGAGGTCCCTGGAGGTGAAACGAACTTATGGGACATGGAATCATGGTCAGAAGTGCCTGGGATCGTGGGAACTGGTCAGAGGAAAGTTGGCTGGTTGTTCATCGATCGGGAAGGTAATCTCTCGTGTTTTTCTTTAGCTTCTGGGCTGGTAAATCGATAGGGAGTGATGAGACAAAAAGATAGGGATCCACGGGGTCAAAATCCGGGTAGGAATGAGAGAGAACCGGTCTCGCCGGTTAGGTAGAACCAGATTCACAGTGAACCGAGTTTGATCGAGGTTGAAGACGACACTGTTCCCGGCGCGTAGGCTTCACACTCAATGCCTTTGGGCGGCGCATGGGGTTGCGTGGGGAAAAGTTGGGAGATGTAGTCAACATAAAATTTTATCCATTCGATGTAACGAACATTTTGGCACAAGTTTCGAGTTGATCGGACACCGTTTCGGGGTAGTTCTGGATGTCCGTAGGTTTAGGGTCTAATTTAAATACGTTTAAAAATTCAAGAAAATTAGGAGGATTCAGTGTTATCCTATTTAAAGTGGTTAGTGACCTTCGGGTATGGTTTGGACAGGTTCAAAGGTTCTGGCGATGGTGGTTAGCCTCGGGAAGGCTTATAGAACGTGTATCGAGGTGGTAGCTAGGACGGTTTGTGAGTGGACTTTTGTTTTATAAATCTTATGCATGCATAACTGTTTCATATGCTTTATATATATGTGTTTTGTGATGATGATAATTGTGATGTTTGGTTTTACGTATTTGCATGTATATCGAGATTTATGGTTTATACTATGATTATACGTGCTTGTGTTTTCAGTGATAGTTTGATGAAATGGTTTTGGATTTGAAAAGATGAACTCATGCATGAGACCCATTTGATTTGGAAACCCTCGGACATGAAGTCCATTTGATTTAATGAGATATCGGGCTAAAACCCATTTGAGTTATATTTTCGGGCCGGGGGCCTAGTTGGTTTACGAAATCGGGCATGAGGCCCAGTTGTGTTTTATATATGTGATTTCGGGTCGGGGACCCATTCATGGATTTGGATTTGAGAAATCAGATTTTCTGGATTTTGATGGTTTTATGGAAATTCCGGGCATGGCCTCTTTGAGATGTTTTGGAAATGATTTTATAAAGATGTTTCCCATATACCATCCTTAGATGAGGATATGTGGATGGTCTCCTCCAGATGTCTGGGACACTGGGGAAATCACGGCGCATTGTCTGCTAGGGGTCATTGCACGGAGCGACCAGACCGTATAGTGACTCAGGAGCAGGATTGCTATGATTAGACGTCTGGGACGTTAGACATCTGGGATGTCAGAGATTGACCCAAAAAGAGCCCGGGCAGCACGCGTTGCTTAGACCGTGAGATATGATGTCTGGGACATCAAACGTCTGAGATGCTAGGCATCTGGGATGCCGAGGATTGGTAATTGGTAAACATGATTTATTGGATTTATGAAATGTTATTTCTGTGTTTATGGATTTGGGCAGCGGCGACATGGATTAGGATTTATGGATTTCGGTATTTTACGGTTTTGGGCTGAGTTCCCAAACTTGGTTGATTTTATGGTTTTGGGTTAAGGACCTAATGATTTGAGGAAGGAAATGATTTTGGTTTTCTAAACGGTTTTATGATATTTGAATTAACTAGTTTTCGAATGCATTCATAGTTTTACATGAAGGGCATAAATTTCTTTTTGAAATGTGTTTTTATTAAATTCTTTATTTTCATCCACTCACAATCTTTTATAGTTTTTAATGCCCTTCAGGTTGATAGTGGATGCGGGCTGTGGCAGAGACCGATACCTCATATTCCTCGGCTGATCCTAGCGCACTCTGGGAGCCAATTGAGCTCAGGATTTCCAATTATCCCTTGTCTGGCCTTCGTGTTACCTCGTGTGGCACGTGGGTTAGACGGGAGCATGGCACATCCCGCGTTAATCCCGGGGGGATTGGGATGGGTTGTCTCATTTAATCTTCCTTGTTATACTAACGATGGAGGTAGAGCTCGAGAGTTTCAAAAAGGTCTCTACCCCAGCCCACCACAGATTGTCCCTCTTCCATCTCCCACTCATTAGTGATCACCTCCTTGCAGCCATCTGTATTATCCTAGGCTTCCTCAAAGAAAAACTACCAGTTTCTACGAACATTCCCCCTCTTAGGTGAGAGCCAAACCTAAATAAGGAGATGATTAGAAGCCCAAGAGTTAAGGTGATAAGTTAGAACACCTGAATCAACCTGTAAAAACACATCATTCACCAAGGTTCTTTCTAGGAAAACTTCCACCAATCCGGCACCCCTCCAGCGTTTATTCCAAGTGAATTTTCAACCTCTAAAGGAACCAACATCAATCCACAAGCTGCCAGTGCCTCATAAAAACCCCCGATTTGTGCCATAGGGGCAGAATCGACATCACATATATTTGGAACTAGCCTCCACCTTATTAAAGTCAATCCCCAACCATCTAGGGTGAAGAGCACTCATAATTCAAATGGCGATGGAGATTCCATGATGAATGCCTCAGCCGTACATTTTGATGCTCATAGAAACTTATAAAGAAAAAAGGAATATTCCTTACCCCAGATATTCACTCATAAATATACCCTACCGAATAAGCTTGAATATTACTTAGATTTTTGAAGCCCAAAGTAGGACTAATCCTCTAAACACGCCAACTCTATTAACAAAAAAGTAACCATGCACCTTTAACAATTTCTTGTAGTGATTTATTTATTGAGCTGTCGTCCTAATCTCCGTAAAAAAAAAACCACACAAGGTTGATTAGCCTTGAAAAAAATAGCTCAAGGCCCAAACTACGTGTGGGCGTCCCACCCCACGCACATTCCAACATAGGATACTCATTCTTTGTGATGGGTCGCCCTTTTGGACCATATCACATGTGTGGAAGGAACCACCCAAATTTTGGTAATGGAGACACTAGTGTTTGAACCAATCATTTTCATAGGTTTTCTCCACATTCGGGGACTTAATTTTAACCCGGAGCCCCCTAAATCTATCACTCGACGCCTACCATTTCCCTATTTGGATTTCATGTTTGTCGTATCACATGAACTAATAGAACCCTCATGCATCAAAACCTGCCCAACTGACACTGGAGAAGCATGTTGCCCCGCTATATTGTTATTCAAAATAAGGATTCTCCAACTTCAAATCAGGCTCGTGAGGAGTGGGTGAGCACTGCTCAGTCTTTCCACTCAACATACTCAGAAAACTTTGGCTTTTCTGCTCCAAACCGGGTCCACCAGCAAGAGCCAACACATAATTTTTCGCGAGCAAAAGCTCCATACCAGTTGGCTCCTTTTTTTCCCAGAATAACTAGACAAAAAAGGGAGCCTAGCCAACTCGCATCCTTATCTGCACACCCAAAAGCTTGCCACACTGAATCAAACCATCCCGCCTCCTACTTTATGACGATCGCCCCTTAGAGATTAAGTCGCACAGGGCACCAAAACAGGCCTCTGCTACACTATCACAGTTCCAGTACTCATCGACTCTACGAGCTAGTAGTGGTGTTCTTTGCTACACCGCAACAACATTGCTGCTCATCCCAACCCAATTCATCACACTTTGCCTCTTCCAAGGACTAACATCATTTTTATAACTACTTGTGAGCCTTCACAGCTTGCATCTATATTATCCCCATACGCATCCTCCAAGCATCAAGGATGCCTAGCCCTCATATGGGCATCATCTCTATCAAAATTTTATTCTTTTATTATTGTGCTCAGCCCAAAGACATAGCCTTAAAACCATTCTTTGGCTAGATATTATACACTTTCCTTCTATAGTCTTACATGTAACAACCCGTACCTTCGAGAAGGGTAAAAATGTAATTTTGCAAAGGTTTTGTATAAAAGGACGATTTTGCCCTTGTGAATAGTAGGCTAAAAGTTGACTTTTTGAATTACCGATTGGATGAGTGTTAGCCCTTGACCGTGACGTATTTTAGGACGTCACTAGAACACTTTGTTCCCTCCGTTTTGAAATCACATGCCTAACTCAGTGATTAAAACAATTATAAACCAAGAAACACCATAAGAAATAGAAACACTATAACATACCATAAGAAACAGATACGCTGTAAAACATCATAAGAAACAGAAACACTATAAAACGGATATAGAATCATAGCATGAGCATCAAGCCATCAATTCCGATCAAACCTGCTAGACCTATCCGAGTCTTTAAACTCCCGAGTCTTTAAACTCAATCCAGGCCGTAATCATATCCGAGTCTTTAAACTCCCGAGTCTTTAAACTCCCGAGTCTTTAAACTCAAGGCCTACGGGGGAAAATCAATATATCCGAGTCTTTAAACTCCCGAGTCTTTAAACTCAATCCGGGCCCGTCCCCCGTCAACTATATCCGGGTCTTTAAACCCAATATACAGATCCAGCAAATCCAATCCATATCCAGTGTAAAACCAAATCGAAATCCATCGCCAAACTCAAATTCGAAATCCCCGGTTCGAAGCCATTTTGGCGTTCCGAACCGACATTCCGAACCCAAATCCGGAAATCCATTCTTATACCCAGAAATCACACATAATCACAAATCATATTTCATAGCCCATTGATCATCATCAGAAAACATTTATGGGTTGAAATCGCAAATATGGCATCAAAATCCGAAAACCAGCTTTTTCTCGAAAAACGTGCAAAATCTCAGAAATGTCTCGAAAAACGTGCAAACTCATCAATCACATATAATCATCATTTAAAAGCATAAAAACTTATTTAATATCATAAAACGTCAATAAAACAGTTAGGCATGCTCGAAAGAAAGAAAGAGTCCACTCACAAATCAGAACAAGTCACTCGCGCTCCGTGCGCTCCTCGACTGTCTCGGGTGCCTCCCGTCCTGTCAATATGCACCAAATAGGGTCAAAAATACATCAAGGATACTAACCCTAATTTCCCCAATTTTTCAGGAATTTATTAATATTTTAATCCGAAACCCTAAACCGTCAGGATTCCCGAACACTCTCCTAACATCGTCCGATTCACCCGAAAACCATACCAATGGATTCCTTAGGACATTTAGGACTAAAACCATGTTGGAAGCTTGGCCGGATTCCTTCCCACGCACCCCCACGCGCCGCCCAAAGTGGCTGCGCTTGGGGCTCACGCGCCTGCTACAGTGCGTCCCCAACCTCGATCGAACCCGGTTCGCACCAGGGCTGCAACTCAGACACTCTCTTAAAATACGTCACGGTCGACCGAGTATGTCACCAGGGCTGCACTTGCGGCGGAGACGGAATCGAAGGGTAAGTTTTCTTCCTCTGTTTTTCCCGTGTTTTTCAATTTGAAAGTCGTGAAGGAAGGATGAGAATCGAGGGGATTGGCGAGTGCAGTGATGTTTAGGGAGGTCCTAGGAGTGGGTTATGACGGTCGCCGTGAAGGGGGAGTACACGGCGGAGTTCAGACGACGGCGAGTACTCTGTACTCTGTTTTGGCCGTGAGCTCAAATGGGAAGTCGTGGACTTCGGGGGTGAATCGGAGGTTTCTGTGAGTTGGGAGGGACTCAGTGAGGTCTTAGGGAGAGATTGGAATCGCCACCGTGAAGGGGGATGAACTGGGCGGCCGGGAAAGAAAACAAGGGTTGTTTGTGTTTTCTTTCGAGCTTCAGTCGTGAAGCTGTGGATTGAGTCGAACCAGGAGAGTGAGGGGGATGAATTCCTGGTGCCTGGACGAAGCTATAGGAAAAGAGAGGAGATGAAATAGTGGCTGAACGGCGAATATTGGATCTCGCCGGTCTGAGTTGCAGCCCTGGTGCGAACCGGGTTCGATCGAGGTTGGGGATGCACTGTAGCAGGCGCGTGAGGCCCACGCGCAGCCACTTTGGGCGGCGCGTGGGAAGGAATCCGGCCAAGCTTCCAACATGGTTTTAGTCCTAAATGTCCAAAGGAATCCATTGGTATGGTTTTCGGGTGAATCGGACGATGTTAGGAGAGTGTTCGGGAATCTTGACGGTTTAGGGTTTCGGATTAAAATATTAATAAATTCCTGAAAAATTGGGGAAATTAGGGTTAGTATCCTTGATGTATTTGTGACCCTATTTGGTGCATATTGACAGGACGGGAGGCACCCGAGACAGTCGAGGAGCGCACGGAGCGCGAGTGACTTGTTCTGATTTGTGAGTGGACTCTTTCTTTCTTTCGAGCATGCCTAACTGTTTTATTGACGTTTTATGATATTAAATATGTTTTTATTCTTTTAAATGATGATTATATGTGATTGATGAGTTTGTACGTTTTTCGAGACATTTCCGAGATTTTGCACGTTTTTCGAGAAAAAGCTGGTTTTCGGATTTTGATGCCATATTTGCGATTTCAACCCATAAATGTTTTCTGATGATGATCAATGGGTTATGAAATATGATTTGTGATTATGTGTGATTTCTGGGTATAAGAATGGATTTCCGGATTTGGGTTCGGAATGTCGGTTCGGAACGACGGAAGGGCTTCGAACCGGGGATTTCGAATTCGAGTTTGGCGATGGATTTCGATTTGGTTTTACAATGGATATGGATTGGATTTGCTAGATCTGGATATTGGGTTTAAAGACCCGGATATAGTTGACGGGGGACGGGTCCGGATTGAGTTTAAAGATTCGGGAGTTTAAAGACTCGGATATATTGATTTTCCCCCGTAGGCCTTGAGTTTAAAGACTCAGAGTTTAAAGACTCGGATATGATTAAGGCCTGGATTGAGTTTAAAGACTCGGGAGTTTAAAGACTCGGATAGGTCCAGCAGGTTTGATCGGAATTGATGGCTTGATGCTCATGCTATGATTCTATATCCGTTTTATAGTGTTTCTGTTTCTTATGATGTTTTACAGCGTATCTGTTTCTTATGGTATGTTATAGTGTTTCTGTTTCTTGTGGTGTTTCTTGGTTTATAATTGTTTTAATCACTGAGTTAGGCATGTGATTTCAAAACGGAGGGAACAAAGTGTTCTAGTTTCTTAGCTTTGATTTGATAATAAACGGTTTTCAAACTTTCATTTTCTTTTAGTCCACTCACATCTTTTGGTTTTAAATTTTCCCTCCAGGTCGTGGTGATAGCGCTGGGGTGAATGTTGAGGCAGATATCGAGGCATAGAGCTTCTGACGTTCTTCCGTTGCGAGACTAGCATTGTAGGATTCTTGGTGCCCATTTTGTAGAACCATGCTCTGACTGACTGTTGTATATATTTACTCCTTCGTCTGATAGTTATGCTTATAGTTGTATTAAGGTTATTTTTGGTACTGTAAGTGTGATTGTCAGACGGGAGCAGGGTTCGTCCCGGGTATCAAGGCGATATTTGGGACGGGTCCTGACATTACATCTACCAAACGGTTCATCCTCACCCTTCCCCAAAGTAAGAAAGGTACAGGAGGTATCATGTTGATGCAATTGACCACAAAAAAAGACAAAAAATGGGATCCTTTCGTATTTGATTTCATACCTTTTCACAAGTTTTGCAGCCAATAGCTTGAGCATCACGAAACGCTTAAGTGGTTCTAGCAAGGAGTGCCTAACACGGATGTGCAAAAAAACACCCCAAGCAATGACCGTTCAATCCCTTCTCCACATTAACAATATTCCCCATATGGTTTCCAATCCTTTCAGGCAAATTTGGATTCAAAAAACTTGGAGGGATTTTCATAACCCGAATCTAAAAAGCTTGATGATCATGGCTTACCTCTCCTAGGTCAATCAAAATTTTGAAGGAAAAAAATTAGAATTTCTACCAATCATATACTTCTTGTACGAGATGTAAGATAAATCATAAGATGTCTTACATAATCATCAACTTAATCTCTCAAGATCACAACAACATATAACATCTATACCTTGTAATACAATTGTGCACATATACATAAGTTAGATTCATACTTGATGCTGCCATGGCTATTAGATGCCACTAACTTCGTATTCTCCTCTCTACCAATAAAGGTGTATCTTTAGCTAATCAATAGAGGAAGTAAAAATTACTGATTGGCAAGAGTAGAGACCAACATATATAGTAGACTAACCATATTGTAACTTCCTATCATTGTCGTATTAGGATTTCAAAAAAGACTAATAACAAGGTAAACTGTACTAATTAACACATGTCAATTACCATATGGAGCTTCATTCTAATAGTGACTCAATGACAATGACTCTATTATTCCAACTAAGATTAGGACTATACACATTAGGTGATCAATCCATACTCATAATACTAAAATTCTCCCACTTGAGTATGAAATGATCACGTTTGTATAGCCTTACTCGAATTGGAATAACAGTGTACACTGAGTCCAAAAGTGCCATTGAATCCATTCCAAAACATAGCCGTCATGATCAGCTTAAAATCATAGAACCACAAAACTTTGATACTTATGTGTACCATTGCACTACCATTACCATGACTTCAAATTGATCACACAAGTCTGTTTGACAATTAGTACAACATAAGGGAAAATCATTAATAAAAAAGAAGACCCCCAAAACTTTGGTCCAAACCATAAAACAATTTATGAACCTTGTTACCCACAAAATGCAATTACAATCAACACATCCATAACAAGTTGATCAATCAAGAGTGCAATTTAGCATTGCATAGCTATCACACGGGTTCAACACTTATTCAATGTCAACATTGATCAATGCCAGCAGGTTAACAAATTCTAAATGTTAACATGATTAAAAAATGAATAACTATTAAAGGAACCACAATCTTTGATGCAATCAAGCATTGCATAGCTATGACGACGGTTCATAATGCAATCAAGCATTGCACAACTCATCATAGTAATCAAAATAGAAGTTTTAACAGACTTCATAACTCTTAAAATTATCAACTTAACTATGAATCCACATATGAACCAAAGTGAACATTAAACGGCTATATTTCTGCAATCCAACATATAATCATCATAAGGCATCAAATATCAACAATTAGTTTGGAAAACATATAGTTAAACAATACTTACCTCCAGTTATCAGACTCCCACTGATTAACTCTCACATTGATCAATACTACCATTGATCAAAATCAGCTACACTATAGAAAATAAATATGAATTTGCATGTAGTTTTGCTCCAGACTTACGAGATTCAAAGAACCTCAATTGCAAATCCAAAGGATCAGAAACACATAAGGTGATTAGCATTAGAAGCTGCTAAAGGGATCACTAATACACAAGGTGATCAAAATCTACAAAATGTACCATTTAACATAAAGGTACTCCATCAATAGTTTGAACAACAACCAACCATTGCTATTAAACAAAAGCAATCAACATAGAAAATAGTTTCCAAAACGTTATCTCAGTCAATGGGCTATGGTTCGTTCAAAATTACTAACTATTATACGAAACGAAAAAAGTGAAACCGATACTGAGGCAACAAGAACAAAAATGAAAAAAAAAAATAACATACTGAATAAGAATCTGTTTTCAAACCAAATAGATTGCAAGCATAATAGGTGATCTCGAACACAAGTTCCCGCACAAAAGTTGCCTCAACAAAGTTTTCGCAACAAATAGAAATTCCAGAACATTGGTAATGAATCTAAACAATATAATGGTTCAATCACAATAAGCTTTTGCAAAGAGGTTTTTTAAAAAATCCAAACGAAAACAAAACATGATAAGTATAAAATCAACAAAATCATGGAAAGGAAAATTCACTCCCACTGAGCAAAACTTCTCTTTAATGGACTAAAAATTAAATGAGACAAATCAAATAAGTTGAGAAAAACAGACAACCGCTTTTGAATCAATTAACATATTCAAATAGTCTCATCTTTTACAATGGACATATCCATAGATACAAAATTCGATAACAACTTCTTCATCACAGAGGTGTCATAACAATAATAGAGTTGAAACAGAGAGATGAAAAATAAATAAAGTTGAAATTCAAACTGCTTTGTGTATGAACGTTTTATTTTCCTCCCAGTGACTTAGAAAACTCAATCTTTAAGTGTCAGCCAAAAAATCTAAGGCACTGATTTCCAAAGTATGAGAAAATAACTTATTCAAGAGGAACACGCATATGATACACAAATTCTTCCCCCATTTTCAACTTTATTTGACAACAATTTTTTAATTAAAATTTGTACGAAAAACATCGGTCAAAAGCTCATACCTCAAAAGGTCGACAGTAATTTCACAATTTTGCTAGCCAATTTTTACTAAAGCAGAATAAACCATATATTTTTAGTTCACACCAATAGGATTGAAAAACAAAAGAAAGAAATGAAAAATATTAGAGAATATGTTATGGATGCAAATGATCAGTGGTGTGGTTTCCTGCAAAACTCATTTTCGATTTCAAACGTAAGTTTCAAATTCCATATTCTAATGAATCAATATAGATCATTAGTTATTAATTCATTAATAACATCATATGATGACAGATTCACCTTTGGGCAGAATAGTTATCATAAGTTTATGTGTGGACATATCAACAAACACAGGTTCATCACATATGTGCATTTGAATCTCTGTCGTCCATATATCCATCATATTCAAGGCTTCCATTAGATCATAATAAAGTTTCTATTTGAAGAACCTTCATCTATCACAGCTTGTAAGCCAGTGCAGGTAACTCCCAAAGAATTTCATATTAATACAGTGCAAGAACTACTTTGGTAATATCCTGATTGGTTAGTATGCAATAAGTCACATTCGTCAATTCAAAGACATAAGTAGCTGACCAATCAATTAGCTTTTGATTTAACAGATGCTAAGCATAGACAACAACTCAAACATCAAAATATCGTTCATGTGACATCAGAGAGTCATTAAACTAGCCTAAGCAACGTTCATAAAAGAAAAATTAAAATGTAAATTGACATTCATGATATCAAAATTTTAATCAAAACAGTGGTAAGAACCTTAGATATTGCACTTATTAAGAACAATATCTCAATAGTGCAACAACCATTCAAGAAACATCAAAATTTCAATTTTAATATATAAGACAAGAACTCGGGCATGACAAAAGCCATTAAATTGTCTCATTAAGCAGCAGCAGAACAAAATTGAAAGTGAAAAAACGCAGTATGATGTCTTGAATGATTAGTCACAATTCCAATTTCAAAATTATCCAAAACACATCCAAAATGTGAAAAATGGAAAACATTATATATCTCGAAACTCAGTTAGAATCAATAAAAAAAAAAAAAAGCAACAACCAATCTCAGAAAAACATAATTTCAATATGGACAAAGATCAATACCTTAACAAATCAATTTTTTTTTTTTTTTTATAACAATAGCAATAGTAGCGGAAACAAATTTTTTCTAAAATATGATGTTAATAGAAGGTATAAGAGTAGCATGAAAAACATAAACAACTTGGTGGAAAGAAATGTGAACTAAGAACCATAATCATGAAGGAGAAAACACTTGAATCAAAAGGTGTTAAAAACAGGCTCTGGTCAAATATCTTTTAGTGTCCAAAGCATTTGAAGTTTGTAAGTAATCGACGTGCCGTTTGAAACCAATAACAACTAGACTTTGAAAAACAAGTCCTTCTCATTGTCCCCAGTGAGCTTCAAAACATGAGAGCATCAATGAATCAAAACAAGTTATAAGGAATTGATTCATTATCATTAGTTCATGATCACTAGTTCACATTTGGGCAGAATTGTATCATGTAAGATTCATGTGTGAGAATATCAAACAAAGAATCATCACATTTATATAGATGAAACTGTGGTGTCCATATTCCCATCACGACCGTAGGTTGTGTTAGA
The DNA here is from genome assembly GCA_032719365.1 of Prinsepia uniflora. NCBI lineage: Eukaryota > Viridiplantae > Streptophyta > Magnoliopsida > Rosales > Rosaceae > Prinsepia > Prinsepia uniflora. The sequence continues at coordinate 38,105,878 of CM064872.1, forward strand.
CCAGAATGAGCTCTCTTTGAAAAATTATACATTCTGTCATAACACACAACCCTCCCAAAAGGACTCCCACAAAATCATGTAAGAACAAAGCATAGAAATCAACTTTGGTAAAAAAAACTAGCCAATCCTAACACGATTGAGTCTCACTAATCAATTCTAGATCAGATAAATCGATTAGAGTCATAGAAAACATTATTTTGTGGTAGAAAACTCATAAACAAACCGGTCAGTAACTTCAATGTTTACATTAAGGGTTTCTATAGCAACATATTCCACCAAGATATCAATTGAAGAATGTGCATTAAAGAACATCAACAATTTCAGAATAAACTTAGGAAATCGAGAATTTAGCAAATATGTTTTACGAAATCAACCAGATTGCAAAAGCAATATCGATAAAATGGCAGAGTTCAAAAGAAATTCAAACAAAACTATCAACATAGTAGGTCCTTGACCTCCATATACAAAACAACAAAATTCATATCAAGAAATTGACTTGACTCATCAGCCTTGTATTCAAGATGAGTCAATCCTCTTCCTAAATGAGTACAAAAGTAGTTAGGACTCAATAACTGAAACTTAGAAAATGAAGTAAGATTTCAATATTGATATGGTTTTCACAAAAACAATGCATAATTGTAACACCCCATACTTTTAATAAAATGTAAATTCAAAAACTTAATGTGAAATGACCATTTTGCCCCTAGATAGGGAAAATGTTGACTTTTAACCCGAGACACTATTTGGACTTTGACCAAGGCTCATTACGTATATCGAGATGTCACGAGTCCGTAAACAGGCGACACATCAAAATCGGACGTCCGATGGGAAAGTTACAGGTCACGAAGGAAAGTGGGAACTATTCATATTTTACGAGGCGGGGACAGTTGGCAGATATTCATTCGACAAAATATCCTAACCTGGACCAATGGATGAGTGACAAGTGTCACTCATCCTATTGGCCCATTAACATAAAATCATACATAACCCATATTCATCTTTACTTGATTTTTGCATTCATCCGAAAGCCAAAACCCAAACAAACACCATCAATCCTTCACCTTGCTGTTTGAGAGAGACTGAGATTGAGAAAGTGAGTTGAGACAAAGAGGAAGACACCAACGGCGAGGAAAACTGCGTACAGTGCTCGGAAAATAGAGAGGTAAGCCGTGTGGGTCAAAAATTTGAAATTTGATTTAGAGGGTTGGTTCGACGGTTTTAATGATTAGGATTGATTTTTTGGGATTGTACGAACACACAGGAACAATTTTCGTGAAGGGAGGCTGCTAGAATCGCCTAGAAATCAAGGTTGAAGTTCAACCAAAAATCATCAAGCTTGACAGGTAATTTCTAGGCCTTTTTTAGACGATTTTGAGGTCATAGATCCCTTTATGGGAAGTAGATGATTAGTCCATGTGGGAAATTAGATGATACCACGTGGCAGTCTCCCAAGCCCAGTCAGCAACTGACGTGTCAAGTCCACGTCAGCATGTCAGACCACATGGACCAATGAGGTGGTACCACGTGGCAGTGTGTTAGGGAACTTTCTGAGGTGTCAAGGACACATGGCAAGACACGTGGCACCAGTCAAGGAGTACCACGTGAAAGGTGTCAAATCTGTCAGGCTGACATCAGCATGACATCATGATGATGTCAGTTGTTCACCGGCGTTGACCGCTGTGGGCCGCCATTAATCGGCGATGACCAGCGTTGACCTGACTTTGACAGGCGTGTGAGGGTGCGTGAGGGAAAATCTTGAGGTCAAACTGATCTTGTTCAAAAGGTTTCGATGATTTGAATCCAATGGTGGTGGTTTCAAGTCAATTAGAGGTCGTCTAAATAGTGTTTGGACGTGTTTTAGCCTTGGGTCTGGTGTTTAGGGTTTTCTATCCTAGGGTCTTATACAGGTTTAGTGCCATACTCGTTGTGTTTGACAGGCAGAAATGATCCCGAGACTTCCGAGAGACGTCTAGCTCAAGGTTAAGCTAGCAGTTTGGATCGAGTGTGAGTGGACTTTGACTTTTAAACCGATACATGCATAATATGATTTGAAATATGAGTTTTCATGTGATTTACATTGATAAATTGATTAAATGTTTATGTGATGATTTGAGCATGATTTGGTGAAATGCATATTGGATGATGTTTTACGGTATTATGGAAACTCGATTTTGGGTTGAGACCCGATGGAAACCAAAGATTTGGATTTGAAAATACAATTGTTTATGAAACGTATTTGCATTGTTTTCATTATGACTATTCTCGGTGTGTATTGAGATTATATGTATGGTATTGATACTCGCCTCCGGGATGCGATGTGTTCCCCCCCCCCCCCCCCCCCCCCCCTCTCCAGAGAGGTCACGAAACACTGCCTATTGACGGGCAGTCGTGGGGAGACTCTATCTTAGGAGTGCTGATATATGACATCGGTCGCCGATGAGTTCACGACGATGAGAGGCCGTTGATTGTTCACAGTGACATGCTCGGACATGAGCTGTCCTGGAGCCTATTTGGCATGCGTTGCACAGAGATCATGACTGATTATGATATGAGATTGAGATTTGAGTTTGGCGCGAGAATGAGTCATAAATGTTGTTTGCATCCATAATTATATGATATAGTGTTTTACTTGAAATAAATGATTTTACTGATTATGCATCCATGCTTTATAAAACGGAGGGGTAAACCATTGATTTCGGAAAATGAATTTATAAATTATTATTTTTTCCCACTCGCACTTTTAATGTTTTACTGACCCTCCAGGCTGTTTGCATAGGCATCAGGGCTAGTCCACGAGGAGAGGCATGTCATATCCGTTGTTGGTCACTCTTGTTTTTTAGAGTAGGTTCTTTTGTCATTGTAACCTATTGTACAATCATGACTGTTCTGAAATTACTATTAATTGGTTGAACTGGTTTAATTACAGTATATGTGTATGTTTTTTTATCCCTTGCCTGGTATGTTACTGTGTAAGTATCAGACGGGAGCAGGACCTGCACGACTACCAAGGGGGTAGTCGGGACTGGTCCTGTCAATAATTCTGTAGTCATACATTCAATATCGATTCAGAACTCATTAGGCCAAAGCATGCATTCATAATCACACATTGTTGAATAGCACCATCATTAAGTAACAGGAAGTGAATACACCCAAAAACCAAGAAAAACGGTAAGGCCAAAAAGAGTTCACATGTACCTGGACTATCATGGTTCTAATAGCATTCTCATTTAAACATGAAAATCTTGCAATATCCAACAAACCTTAGCGGAAGCAAGGAATCAAAGATCGATATTTACAAACAAAACAACAATAGTTAACAGTGCCACCACACTAAAAAAACACAGAGTTGTCAAAAGCAACTGAAACAATTCATTGATCAACGTATAATGCATGACAGACTTCAAAAGCATTTGAGCTACTCATTGATTAACGTTATATGCATATATGCTGAGCCAAAATCCATATGACTCATCAATTATGAAAGTGACGAGTCAAACTTTGACTAATAAAAAAGTGACCAGAATTGTCTACAATCTAATTTTATAAACCATGGTTAAATCTCGGAAACAATTTATGCATAATTAAAGGTAGGCAACATGATGTTTACCATAAATCGCATGAAGCAGTATTAAAAACTAGGAGCCCAAAACATTAGTCGGAGAATTTCAAATTCTACGTCACGAAAAGAGGCAATTACCACAGACATAGCAATATCATTTCATAATCAAAATTGGTAGTAACTTTCATTGTTCAATAATTGCAAATAGAATTTTAATCATCTTAAAGAATTTCTCATAACAATTATTAAATAACAATGAACTAACCACATAACCCACATAGAATCAATGATAAAAGCCAAATAGAAGCGTCATTTAAACTCAGAAAACAATGGGTTTTTAATATGGACAGAGATTAATACCTTATATGCATTGTGGAACCATAAATTACTGAAATATTTTGGAGCCGCCACGTGACCAACAATTCTCATAATGCCAATATTACCCATGGTAAAATTGACATCGACATGTTATGATCTATGCATTAATTTAATATAATTACCAGCTAAATATATTAATTAATCAGATCAATGCCGATAATAACTTCCCAACGAATTATTTATTCATTAATAAGTAAGTGATTACACTCAGTACAATCACTTATTCTATATTTTATCCTTCAACCAATCAGACGCTCGGGTGACTCTCAAGGCTTCACTATAAATAGAAGTCCTCATCTCACTTATAAAGGTAATCAAAAACTCCTGCAAACACTCTGTCAGTTTATTCTATCAGAAAACTGACTTAAGCATCGGAGCTTTTACGGTTGAACCACCCCCCTAACCCCCCCACCCCGCGATTCAACCTTAACCCTGTTTGATTTTTGTTCTTGTGTGTAGGGATCGAGAAGGAACTTCACAGAGCCGGACGATTTCTGCATCAACAACTGGTGCTTTCATTGAGAGCCGATTTGAGAAATACTCAAAGCGTGCTCTTTAGTTCTTCCTTGAAAAAACTCCATCATCACACTTTCGACACTTACCGTTCTTCACATGGCCAAAACACGCTGATCCACGTGAGACTCTGAAGTTACCACAACCGCCGCTGCGATCACTGCCGTGAGCGAACCACTACCTAAGATTCCGGAGGAACCATTTTCATGTCTCCTGCATGGCCCGCGCCACACATCAATTCACCTACCGTTCGGAATGCCAGATTGGACACCTACGTTCAGTTTTGGAACATTCCCCATGGTCGTTGCTACTGTGAACTCCCCACCTGCAACGGGGGCAGGCGCGACATTTTTTCAACAAACAGACGGGCTGCTGGCAGGAGAATCATCTCTAAGAGTCCCAAATCAACCCCCTTCCTGCTGGGACCTAAGAAGGCACTTGGACATCCTGCTCAACTCGCAATCCGACACCCAGGTACCAGGGGGACATGGTTCGTCGCATATATCTGAAGGCGAGCGACGTGCGCCCCGACATGCTACTCATCACGAGCAAGCACCTAGGGAGTCACCTCCGCGACTTGGACTGGCACAACAGGTCGAGCAACTGAGCAACCAAGTTCAGGCCCAATCAGAGCTTTTGCAATAGCTGTTGGGGGACATCGGGACATCCAGAACGTCCGAGAAATACAATGAATCTCGCAAGGCACCAAGGGGCATCTCGAGACTCGCCGGCAGAAAGCATGTTCACTGCCAGACAATGTCCTTAGACGCATCGGTGAACGACTCAGGGGAGTAAAGTTGCACCCCCAGAGCAAGAGGACAACGCCGACGGAGGCCTTCAGCTCGGGAGCAACTTGGAGGATGCTCAGGAGCACTTTCACGCATTGAGTACCCACGTGACAGCCAAAGGCAGCAAGCAATTTCCCATGTGTCACGCACCCACTTGAATTGACGAATCTGCCATGACTCTAAAAGCACGGATGACCACAGCGAGGAAGACGAGACTTACTCGCCAGTACACTCGAGAGCTAAGCCCACTGCAACTCGAAGAAGTCGACGCCATTTGACCCGGCGTGGGAACCCCCATCACGAAGGACCATTGCACGCTGATGACGTCCGAATGATGCTAGATCGACGCCTCCAGGGAGTTCAACATGACGAAGACTTAGAGGATGACCTTTGGCGTCAGATTTAGACGTCATCATCCTCACCGCTCGTGAAGGAAATTGAGGAGGAGCCATTCCCGCAACGATTTTCAACACCAAACTTCAATCAGTACAAAGGAACCTCTGATCCAGTAAAGCACATCAATTACTCTTGGGGGGTCATGGTACCTCACATGCACAACGACGCACTTATGTGCAAAGTTTTCGAAGCCTCGCTGCAAGGTCAAGCGACGACATGGTTCAACCATCTCCCCTAGAGATCAATCGCCTCCTTCAACGAGTTGGTCTTGGCCTTCGTGAAGGAGTACTCGCAGCTTCGCACCGTCGAAGTCAAGGATGACCACCTCTTCACCATCCGAAGGAGGTCTAAGGAAATCTTGCGGTAATACATTCGGAGGTTTTACGAAGAGAAGTCTCGCATCGTTGGTTGCAGCGATCTAGTCGCAGCCATGACATTTAAGCAAGGCTTACTGCGGGAGAGCCAGCTCTACGGAGACATCGTCATGAGTAACGCTTGAAGTCTCACCAAGATACTGTCCCTGGCGGAGCGACATGCATGCTACGAGGATGAGAAAAATGCCACACATGCCGCCAACCACGTCGAGGAAGATGGACATCCCACAAAGACGTTTGCGCAGCCAAATGATGATGCCCACCGCGGGAACTCAGTCGAGAAAGCCAACACGCGCAAAGGGAACCCGTCATCCAACACGTTCGTGGGTGCGAAGCCAAACACAGAGTTTTCGGTACCTTTCCTCCAAATATATAATCAGATAAAGGAAAAATCATGATTCGAAATACCAGCTCCAGTCAAATGCGACCAGGAGAGCGCCGACAAGACAAAATGGTGTGCTTATCACAATTTCTATGGGCACGACATAAGCTTTTGCCAGACTTTCGAAAGATACCTTCAAATTCTCTTGAAGGAAGGACACTGCACCAAGTATGTCAGAAAAAAGGCAACGGATAGTCTCGGAAACAAAGATCCCCAGGAACCCGCACAAAAGATGATCTGTGTGGACACCATCATTACCGAGTCCGAGTTATAGGTAACAACCAAGAAACTGAATCAGTGACCAAGTCATCATCAAAGGCACAAAGTTTGAGATTTAAATTCGGCTCAATGCCTACTTTACTCACATAATACCTTCCAATAAGATTCAAGATGTTTCGTTCCAACGTCTAATGAAATTGTTTTATCGCCTACACCTTTGTTTAGAAAGCATACGAAGCCTTTTCCATGCAAAGCACCTGAGCCTTCATCACGCGAAGCACTCTAAGCATTTACCACGAAAAGCACTCCAAGCCTTCGCCATATGAAGCACTCGAAGCCTTCACCATGTGAAGACCTCAAAGTTTTTGCCACGCAAAGCACAAGTCTTCACCAGGCAGACCAGGCCACGACTTTGCTACACGAAGCGCTCAAGGCTCATCCCAACGAGGCACATGAAACCCTCCAAGAACTTGACTTGTTGGAGTCAGAAAGCTACTAAAAAAATGCTTCCAACCCCACCAAGAGGGGCAACCACCAGGCCATGACAAACAGTGGGCAAATGTTTTAGCATGCGAAATCCAATTCTGCATTTCATTGCACGGGATCGCGATTCATTCGATCATAGCTCGCTCAATTTTGCTCACCCTGACATGAGGTCAACGTATTTAGAAAGCTATGGAAGTCATCTTTCCAACGCCATTGATCTCACTCTATTCCAAGTTGTAACGAGTTCCCCACAAACATTTTTGTACACAAAGGTCAACTGCATGAATCAGCGCACGAGTACGAGATTCATTCAGTCATAGACCACTGAATTCTGGTCACCCTGACAAGAAGTCGGAGGTTTTAGAAAGCTATGAAAGTCATCTTTCCAACTCCATTGATCTCACTCAATTCCAAGTTGTGACGAGTTCCCCGCAAACATTTTTGCACACAAAGGTCAACTGCATGAATCAGCTCACGAGTACGAGATTCATTCAGTCATAGACCACTTAATTCTGGTCACCCTGACATGCGGATTTAGAAAGCTATGGAATTCAGCTTTCCCATGACATTGATCTCACTCAATTCTGAGTTGTGACGAGTTCCCAACGAACGTTTTTGTACATGAAGGTCAACTGCAAGTACTAGCGCACGAGTACGAGATTCATTCAGTCATAGACCACCGAATTTCGATCACCCTGACATGAGGTCAACGGATTTAGAAAGCTATGGAAGTCAGCTTTCCAACTCCATTAATCTCACTCAATTCCAAGTTGTGATGAGTTCTCCGCGAACATTTTCATACACAAAGGTCAAATCTGCCGAAAATCACAAAACACTCAAAAAAGATTGGAAGGCTTCTATTAATGAAAATTAGAGAAGTTTCCAATTCACAAGTTGAATGCTCAAACATGTATTCAATGCTAAGATCAAACTACGAGCCAAAAAGAATCATGAAGCTCATCATCAGGAGCGACACAACTTCAGAGTTTCTCCGTCAACCTATGAGCAAGCCTTGGAGGCCTTCGATCATCCCATCGTGGACTTCCAGTGACGCATCGTCCATGACCTTATTCAAATAATGGGGGCAACCTCCTCAATATCGCCTATTTGGCATAGTTAGCTTCACAAAAGAAACTTCACCACTGCTTAACCCGGCGACGGCACTTCACCACTGCTTAACCCGGCGACGGCTACAAAGCAGCTTGACTTTCAACTCCAAGACGAAACGATGGTTTGGTTCCATGTGACAGGACCCGCCCCGATCCCACAGGGACCACAAGGGGACGTGCCCTGCTCCCGTCTGACACCCAATAATTCATACCAATTTTAACCTCAAACATCAATGCATAAATAACCAATTTAAAGTTATACATTAAATCCGAATTAAACAGATGTCAGACAAGGGATGAAATCCAAAATTACAAATTGCGAGCACGACTCTAAAGTAAACCTGCGGGTACACCACCCAACAGGGGTTCAGGTACGCAGAAGTAGATCTATGCCTCAGCCTCAGGTTCCTCCTCTACCTCAGTATCACGACCTGGAGGGGTTACCAAAAACATTAAGGGTGAGTGGACCGAAACTCAAGTTAATAAAATCATTTGATAAGTAAAACATATAATTTACCCCTCCGTTTTCCAAACATGCATGCAACCGTATTTAAAATCATAAGTCATATAATATGAACCATAAGGCATGTAATAAAACCATAAGTATAATTTTTAGTTGCTGCACTATACACTCCAATCCCGACATCCCTGATGTCTGACGTCCCTGACGTCCAATAAGGTCACAATCACAAGGCTACGCGTGCCACTCGGGTCTCAATTTCCGAGTTCAATCCCCGAACCCCGTTCGGGTACTGCATCCCTGATGCTTAGCGTCATAGACGCTGGACATACTAGACGTCCGTGATCTCTCCGAGGTACCTCATCCAGAGGAGACAATATAATATGAAAGGATCTATACAGTGCAGTACTAAATACATTTTATTGATATCCACATGCAAAGCATATACATACATAGATAAAATCCGAACCAATCATTAAGTTTCAACAGACGGGTCTCAAGCCCAAATACCGTGAAACGTGCCATAACCATTTTTCCAAATCATCAAAACCATTATTGTTTTTAGCATGTGAATAAGTATAATAAACCAGAAAACATTTATGCACGCAAGGGTTTAAGAAAATGGCTCACTCACAGTACAATCCTGCTGGAAACCAAGCGTATACCCTTGATCTGGTACAATTATACAATCCCTGTCATAACCAAAGTATACGTAAGGGTCCATACAAACCCCAAACATTTAACCATGAAACCCTAGACCGAAACCGGCCCGGGAAAGCCGCCTGAACGCGCATCCTACTGTAATAAACCTCATTTTGACCAACTTAATGATCTCCGATCGACCCGAAACCACCGCCATTGGATCCGGATCGTCGAAACCTAAAGAATGGTGGTGGTCCCACCAAAAGTACTGTTCACACGCGCCCACACGCGCCAGTCAACGCGTCGGTCAACGCAGGAACAGTCCCTGCTGACGTCATCGCTGACGTCAGCATGACGTCATGCTGACGTCATCTGACAGCTGTTAGGTATGACATGTCAGACTCTGACAGTGCCACGTGTCAACACCTGATTGGTCCACCTCACAGTGACACGTGTCGGCTCACGGTTGGTCCACGTCACCTAGCAGTCTGATAGGGTGCCACGTCATCACCTCTGTCCTCAGACGGGTTGACCCGTATTTCTGCAACTCGGGTCGATCAGATCCGCGATCATGACCCGGTCACCATTTCTTCCACACTCAACCATTTTCACTCTGGTTTGTTCCTAGATGTTCGTCTTAAACCCAGAAAGGGTTCTACCTATTTAAAATCAATCAACAAGGACTGAATCGAAGACTTACCTCGATTGCACAGCCCTGGTTCCCGTCGCCGTTTGTCCTCTGTTCAGGCCACCTCAGACCACGAAAACGAGCCCTCTAGGTTCCTAACAGTCCATAGAACTTATTAGGGTCAAATTAACACAAAACTAAACGTGGGAGTTCGAGTTACCAAAATCTGAGTTTTAAAACCGTTTCGGGTTTTCCGGTTTCCCTACCTCGCCGCCGTCCTCCGCCGTGATCCCTGCCGTCTGCCGCCTCACCCGTCCAGTCCAGTGTTACTCAGAGCAAGGGTCAGATGCAATGTGGTGTGATGGTTTGAAATGGGTAGTACGTGAGTGTGTCGGGTTAGGAAATATATAGAAATGGAGGGAAATGGATGGACGGCCCAGATTGAATCTCAGGAATGAGATCAAGGGCTGAGATCAGATCTGAAGGTTTCAGATCAATGGCTGGAATTAAAAGTTGATTTTAATGGTATTTAAACCCATAGTGGATCTGATCCAATCTAGCCAATGGGTGAGTGACACTTGTCACTCACCAGGTGTCCTCCAATCAGATTTCCAGAATAAAATATTTGGCACGTAAACCGAGACACGAACCTCCCGATTTCACGTCTCTGACCATAACTTCCTCGTACGGAGTCCGATTTCGGCGTGCCGCCTGTTTACGGACTCAGGACGTCGAGACCTACCTAACGGTCCTTGAGTCAACTGAAAATTAGTTGTCAAACAAAAAGTCAACATTTCCACCCCAAATGTCCAAATTACGGTAATACCCCTGAACTTCCGATAGTCATAACTTTCTCCCTGATCGTCCGAATTGGACATGCCACCTGTCTATGAAGTTGTGACGTCCCGAACTACGTCACGGTCATAGGTCAAAGTCCGTTTAATTCATCGATCAAAAAGTCAACAATTTGGCCATACCAATCGCAAGGGTAAAAGTGTCAAATCACACATTAAATTACAATATTGAAATCCTCGAATTTTCGGGGTGTTATAACCTTCCCCCCTTAAGAAATTTCATCCTGAAATTTCAAAGAAAGAAATGAGGAAATAGTTCTCGCATTTGAGCCTCAGGCTCCCATGTGGCTTCTTCCACATTCTGGTTTCTCCAGAGAATCTTCACGAGAGGGATCGTCTTCCGACGTAGTACCTTGTCCTTCCGATCCAAGATCTGTACTGGTTGTTCATCAAAGCTTAAATCCTCCCATAGTTCGACAGGTTGTTCCCCAAGTACATGAGAAGCATCATGTACGTACTTCCGTAGCATCGATATGTGGAAAACATTGTGAACTCTAGATAGTTCTGGAGGTAGTGCCAATCGGTAAGCAACTCTGCCAATTCTCTCCACGATCTCATATGGTCCGATAAAACGCGGGCTCAGTTTCCCCCGTCGACCAAATCGGATAATCCCCTTCCACGGTGATAACTTCAGGAAGACAAAATCTCCCACTTCAAATTCCAAGTCTCGAATCCGTCGATTGGCATAACTCTTCTGGTGATCCTGTGCCGCCTTCAATCTCTCCTTGATAATACGAACAGTTTCCATGGTTAAGTCCATCAATTCCGGCCCTACAGCCGCTCGTTCTCCTATCTCCGTCCAGCAGATAGGTGTCCTGCACTGTCGACCATACAGTGCCTCATAAGGTGCCATCCCGATGCTTGCCTGATAGCTGTTGTTGTAAGCGAATTCCATCAATGGCAAATGAGTATCCCAAGAGTCCTGAAACTGTAGTACACATGACCTCATCATGTCCTCCAGGGTCTGAATGGTTCTTTCAGACTGTCCATCGGTCTGAGGATGGAAAGCAGTACTGAAACGTACGGTTGTTCCCAAGGTAGCTTGCAAACTCCACCAGAACCTAGAAGTGAAACGTGGATCACGATCGGACACGATCGATTCCGGCGTACCATGCAATCGTATGTTTTCTTTCACGAACAATTGAGCCAGTCGGTTCGGTTTATAGGTCTCCTGAACTGGCAGAAAATGGGCTGATTTGGTTAACCGATCCACGATCACACATACTCCGTCCACCCCACTCTGAGTCCTCGGTAACTTAAAGACGAAGTCCATGGTGATGTGATCCCACTTCCACTCGGGAATCGGAAGTGGCTGCATAGCCCCATAAGGTCTCTGCCGTTCCGCCTTAACCTGCTGACAGGTTAAGCATTTGCTCACGAATTCAGCAATATCCTTCTTCATTCCTGGCCACCAATAATGGTTCCGGAGGGTACGGTACATCTTTGTACCCCCTGGATGCATAGCATAGGCCGAACTATGGGCCTCCTCAAGAATCTCGGCCCGTAACTCTGCCACTACAGGTACACACAAACGGCCCAATTTCACAAGTGCTCCATCATCCCGGATGGTAAAATCCTGTCTCCCATCCGCATCGACCTCAATTCTGTAAATACAGAGTATCGGATCCTGAAGTTGTGCTTCGATAATCCGATCAATCAGTACAGGTCGTACATGAAAGCTGGCCAACAAAGCTCCATGCTCATCCGTACTTAAAATAACTCCCGCCTTCCGGAGTTCCACCAGCAAAGGAAGATACACCATCCCCAGGTGTGCAACCGATCCTGCTGATTTCCTGCTGAGTGCATCAGCCACCACATTGGCCTTACCCGGATGGTACTCGATCGTACAGTCATAGTCCTTCAGCAGCTCCAACCATCTCCGTTGTCGCATGTTAAGCTCATTCTGAGTGAATAAGTATTTAAGACTCTGCTGGTCGGTGTATATCCGACACGTTGCGCCGAACAGATAATGTCTCCAGATCTTTAGAGCATGAACCACCGCCGCCAACTCAAAATCATGGGTAGGGTAGTTCAACTCATGGGTCTTCAGCTGCCGGGATGCGTAGGTGATAACCTTGCCAGTTTGCATCAACACGCAGCCCAGGCCTTGCAGCGATGCATCACTGAAGACCACAAACACTCCACTGTCATCCGGCAATGCGAGGACAGGTGCAGTGGTCAATCGATCTTTCAACTCTTGAAAACTCCGATCGCACTGCTCGTCCCAGATAAACTTCACTCCCTTCTGAGTCAAACGAGTCAATGGTGCAGTAATTTTGGAGAAACCCTCCACGAATCTCCGGTAGTAACCTGCTAATCCGACGAAACTTCGTACCTCGGTCACCGTTGTCGGTCTAGCCCAGTTGGTCACCGCTTCTGTTTTCTGGGGATCCACGCAAATCCCATCCGTCGTTATCACGTGTCCCAGAAAACCAATACTGCTCAGCCAAAACTGACACTTTCTCAGCTTGGCGTACAATTGTTCTTGTCTCAGCTTCTCCAAGACTAACCGTAGATGTTCCTCATGTGCACGGGCACTCCTCGAGTACACCAAAATATCATCGATGAACACAATCACGAACTTATCCAGAAAGGGTCGGAAGACCCGGTTCATCAGATCCATGAATGCTGCTGGAGCATTCGTCAAACCAAATGGCATAACAAGGAACTCGTAGTGTCCGTAACGGGTTCGAAAAGCAGTTTTCGGAATATCCTCCTCCGAAATCCTCAGTTGGTGATACCCAGACCGCAAATCAATTTTCGAGAAGCACTGAGCTCCCCGCAACTGGTCAAAAAGGTCATCGATCCTGGGTAGAGGATACTGGTTCCTCAGCGTCACCTTGTTGAGTTGTCGATAGTCAATACATAAACGGAGACTTCCCTCCTTCTTCTTTAGAACAACACCGGTGCTCCCCACGGTGAAGTACTCGGTCGGACATATCCCAAATCCACCAACTCCTGCAATTGAGTCTTGAGTTCTCGTAACTCGGCCGGCGCCATCCGGTATGGTGCTTGGGATATAGGTCGGGTACCAGGGAGTAGTTCAATAGTAAACTCGATCTCCCGCGAGGGTGGCAATCCAGGTAAGTCTTCCGGGAACACATCCGGAAACTCACATACCACCGGTATCTCGTCGATACCCGGAGTATCAACCTGTTCCAACACGACATGCGCCAGATAAGCCTGGCATCCCTTCCGTAGAAGTTTGGTAGCAGTAAGTGACGAAATCACTTCAGGAGGCGAACCGTCACGTTCCCCTTGAAAGATAACTTCCGGAAAACCCGGGCTCCGCAGAATCACTTGCTTGCTACAGCAGTCGATGAGCGATCCGTGCTCCGACAGCCAATCCATCCCTAGGATTATATCGAAGTCGTGGATATCCAGAATAATTAAGTCTGCTGGTAAATCCACATCCTCAATTCTTACCGGGCACCTCCGAATCACCTGATTCACAAGGTACACGATGCCCATCGGGGTGCCAACACCCATTTCGCAATCTAAAGCTGATACCACACAATCAAGCATACCAGCACAACTTTTCAAAATAAAAGAATGTGTAGCCCCCGCATCCATCAATACACGTACAAGAAGGTTAAAGATATGTAGTGTACCTGTGACCACGCCTTGGGCAGTCCTCGCCTGCTGCTGGGTCATTGCAAACACTTGGGCCCTTGGCCCTCCGTTCCGTCCGCGCCCGCGCGCGCCACGTCCAGCACCATGGTCACCTCCCTAACCGCGACCTCCATTAGTGTGGGAAGCCGTGCTCTGCACCACACTCGAGCCCCCAGCGTCGTTGTTCTTGGGCAACTGCGGGCAATCACATGCATAGTGGCCCTCCTCTCCGCAAGCAAAACAAGTTACTGGCCTTGGCCTGTCTGAATGCCCGCCAGAAGCACCGCTCCAAGATGAGCGTTGCCCAGAGTTGTATCCAGATCCTCTGCCCTGAAAGCCCCCACGTCGACCTTGCCAGCCACGACCCTTGAAGGATGATGGTGCTCCCCTGTAGCCCCCTCCCTTGTTGTTCTTGTGGCTCGATGGCCCACGATGTGGGCGATCCTGACGTCGCCCCTCGCCCGAAGGTTGTCGTGTCTAGTGTGCCGCCAGACTGGCCTCGACACGCACCGCAGCGTCGACCAAATCTCTCAGAGAAGCATGAGTAGCAGCAGTCACACTTGCCAGGATCTCCCCTCGGAGTCCAAGCTCAAACCTTTGGCATTTGTCCTCCTCCGTGCTCACGAATGATGCAGCGAACCGGGATAGTTTTCCGAAAGTTTGCTCGTAGTCCGCAACGGACATATCACCCTGCTCCAGCCGCAAGAACTCAGCCTCCCGTGCCGCGCGAAAAGATCGCGGGTAGTACTGGTCCAGAAATCTGGAACGGAAAGCTTCCCAAGTAGTGGTATGGACAGACCATCCCGACATTTCGAGTCCGTGCCACCACTGGTAGGCTCCTCCTTCCAGCAAGAAGGCCGCCAAAGTTACCCGTTTGCCCGGAGGGCAGTGCATCACCGAGAAGATCCTCTCCCACTTGGTGATCCAATCATGAGCATCCTCGGGGTTTGATCCCCCGCAGAAAGGAGTGGCTCCCAAACGTTGAGCCCTTTCAATGCTCGCGCATTCCATCTCCCTTTCCAGATCCTCGTCAGTTCGTGTATGAGGAATTCTCCTAGGAGGCATAACCAACTGTCAAGAGGTATAGATCAGATAACGATATTCTTAAAAGTCAAAAAGTAACTAGTACTAATCGCTAGTCTAACATGCTGACCATACCCTAGTACTGACCACAACCTAGTGCTCTGATACCAAGCTGACAGGACCCGCCCCGATCCCACAGGGACCACAAGGGGATGTACCCTGCTCCCGTCTGACACCCAATAATTCATATCAATTTTAACCTCAAACATCAATGCATAAATAACCAATTTAAAGTTATACATCAAATCCGAATTAAACAGATGTCAGACAAGGGATGAAATCCAAAATTACAAATTGCGAGCACGACTCTAAAGTAAACCTGCAGGTACACCACCCAACAGGGGTTCAGGTACGCAGAAGTAGATCTATGCCTCAGCCTCAGGTTCCTCCTCTACCTCAATATCACGACCTGGAGGGGTTACCAAAAACATTAAGGGTGAGTGGACCAAAACTCAAGTTTATAAAATCATTTGATAAGTAAAACAAATAATTTACCCCTCCGTTTTCCAAACATGCATGCAACCGTATTTAAAATCATAAGTCATATAATATGAACCATAAGGCATGTAATAAAACCATAAGTATAATTTTTAGTTGCTGCACTATACAGTCCAATCCCGACATCCCTGATGTCTGACGTCCCTGATGTCTGACGTCCCTGACGTCCAATAAGGTCACAATCACAAGGCTACGCGTGCCACTCGGGTCTCAATTTCCGCGAGTTCAATCCCCGAACCCCGTTCGGGTACTGCATCCCGGATGCTTAGCGTCATAGACGCTGGACGTACTAGACGTCCGTGACCTCTCTGGGGTACCTCATCCGGAGGAGACAATATAATATGAAAGGATCTATACAGTGCAGTACTAAATAAATTTTATTGATATCCACATGCAAAGCATATACATACATAGATAAAATCCGAACCAATCATTAAGTTTCAACAGACGGGTCTCATACCCAAATACCGTGAAACGTGCCATAACCATTTTTCCATATCATCAAAACCATTATTGTTTTTAGCATGTGAATAAGTATAATAAACCAGAAAACATTTATGCACGGAAGGGTTTAAGAAAATGGCCCACTCACAGTACAATCCTACTGGAAACCGAGCGTATACCCTCGATCTGGTACAATTATACAATCCCTGTCATAACCAAGTATACGTAAGGGTCCATACAAACCCCAAACATTTAACCATGAAACCCTAGACCGAAACAGTCCCGGGAAAGCCGCCTGAACGCGCTTCCTAATGCAATAAACCTCATTTTGACCAACTGAATGATCTCCGATCGACCCGAAACCACCGCCATTGGATCCGGATCGTCGAAACCTAATGAATGGTGGTGGTCCCACCAAAAGTACTGTTCACACGCGCCCACACGCGCCAGTCAAAGCGTCGGTCAACGCAGGAACAGTCCCTGCTGACGTCATCGCTGACGTCACTGCTGACGTCAGCATGACGTCATGCTGACGTCATCTGACAGCTGATAAGTCTGACATGTCAGACTCTGACAGTGCCACCTGTCAACACCCGATTGGTCCACCTCACTGATCTGTCAGGCCACGTGTCAGATCTGACATGTGCAACGTGTCAGCACGGCACTGGTCCACGTCACTGACATGTCAGTGACACGTGGCAGTCCCTGACTGGTCCACGTCACTGACATGTCAGTGCTGACTGTGCACTGACATGTGACACGTGTCGGCTCACGGTTGGTCCACGTCACCTAGCAGTCTGATAGGGTGCCACGTCATCACCTCTGTCCTCAGACGGGTTGACCCGTATTTCTGCAACTCGGGTCGATCAGACCCGCGATCATGACCCGGTCACCATTTCTTCCACACTCAACCATTTTCACTCTGGTTTGTTCCTAGATGTTCGTCTTAAACCCAGAAAGGGTTCTACCTATTTAAAATCAATCAACAAGGACTGAATCGAAGACTTACGTCGATTGCACAGCCCTGGTTCCCGTCGCCGGTTGTCCTCTGTTCAGGCCACCTCAGACCACGAAAACGAGCCCTCTAGGTTCCTAACAGTCCATAGAACTTATTAGGGTCAAATTAACACAAAACTAAACGTGGGAGTTCGAGTTACCAAAATCTGAGTTTTAAAACCGTTTCGGGTTTTCCGGTTTCCCTACCTCGCCGCCGTCCTCCGCCGTGATCCCTGCCGTCTGCCGCCTCACCCGTCCAGTCCAGTGTTACTTAGAGCAAGGGTCAGATGCAATGTGGTGTGATGGTTTGGAATGGGTAGTACGTGAGTGTGTCGGGTTAGGAAATATATAGAAATGGAGGGAAATGGATGGACGGCCCAGATTGAATCTCAGGAATGAGATCAAGGGCTGAGATCAGATCTGAAGGTTTCAGATCAATGGCTGGAATTAAAAGTTGATTTTAATGGTATTTAAAACCATAGTGGATCTGATCCAATCTAGCCAATGGGTGAGTGACACTTGTCACTCACCAGGTGTCCTCCAATCAGATTTCCAGAATAAAATATTTGGCATGCAAACCGAGACACGAACCTCCCGATTTCACGTCTCTGACCATAACTTCCTCGTACGGAGTCCGATTTTGGCGTGCCGCCTTTCTACGGACTCAGGACGTCGAGACCTACCTAACGGTCCTTGAGTCAACTGAAAATTAGTTGTCAAACAAAAAGTCAACATTTCCACCCCCAAATGTCCAAATTACGGTAATACCCCTGAACTTCCGATAGTCATAACTTTCTCCCTGATCGTCCGAATTGGACGTGCCACCTGTCTATGAACTTGTGACGTCCCGAACTACGTCACGGTCATAGGTCAAAGTCCGTTTAATTCATCGATCAAAAAGTCAACAATTTGGCCATACCAATCGCAAGGGTAAAAGCGTCAAATCACACATTAAATTACAATATTGAAATCCTCGAATTTCCGGGGTGTTACACCATGTGTCTTCACGCCACATGGCTTCAGCGTCTAGATGATGGTATCTCCAAACTCTCTTCCTTCAATTAGGCGATGATGTACGACATCTTGAGCTTTACAGGGGGCATGATCGATCCTCCATTCTATGTTCTGTCTTGCAACACCGCATTCTGAGCTCAACAAGGTCTTGAAGATCAAGTCTCTAGAAGGTCATCCGTCATCCAAAGCAACTACTTGGAAAGCTTCAGTTACTTCATGGCACCATATGCATCGCACCACACTCTGCTGCACCTCGAACCGCACACTGTTGTGCCATGTCTTGCACTCTGCTGCACCATGCGCCTGGGACTTTGCTGCACCTCGCGTCGCACTCCGCTGCACCTTGCTTGCACTATACTGCACCACGCGTCTTGCACTCTGCTGCACCTCGCGTCGTACTCCGCTGCACCTTGCTCCCACTCTACTACACCTCGCGCCTTGCACTCTGCTGCACCTTGAACTGCACACTGCTGCACCTCGTCTTGCACTCTGATGCACCTCGCGCCTTGCACTCTGCTGCACCTCTCGTCGCACTCTGCTACACCTCGTCTTGCACCCTGATGCACCTCGCCTTACACTCTGCTGCACCTCGCCTTACACTCTACTGAACCACGTCTTGGCACTCTACTGCACCTCACCTTGCATTCTGCTGCACCTTCCCCGTTGAAGGCGTTGATGTTAGCTCCGACTAAACTTGAAAATGTCAAGTGCGTCGATGTGCTAAGTCCTTCCATCCACAAAGTACTACAAGCATGTCAACTGGAGGAGCGTCTTGATGTCAAGTCCGCCATCTCTTGAAATCGGAAGTTCTAACAAGCCCCAGACACGCCACCAGATGGTACTCCACAAAAGTGAGGTCTTCAAGACTACAACAGAAGTATGCCTTCATACATCTTGAAATGATCGCCTCGAAGAGTAGAGTGCACCGCCGCTTGAATCATTGCAATTCGACATTCACAATTCTCAGAATCTGCAAAAGATCGAAACTAAAAAAAAAATAATAATAATAAATATATATTAAAATAATATATAGATATATATATGTCTGGTGGTAATAGGTTTCATGGTTCAAAGTTTTGTTGTTAAATCTGTGTTGTTAGATCAAGATACTCTGCAGGAACTTCTCACTACAGTGGGGAAGAGATTGCCAGCGGGCCAGGTTGCTGTTTGTAGCCGTTTGTAAGGCGTGTTAAGGCGTAGGTGACAAGTCTGACGATACTCCGCTTTGGGAACAGAGAAGTAGAGAAACTCTCTTCTGATGGCCAATTTACTTAGATCTTTGAGCAAGAGATCTGTTGGTAGCAGTAGCGGCTCTAGTAGCAATGACAGTGCTAGGGTAATGCGGGTTTAGAATGTTGAAGAGGTAACAATTCTTAACGTAGAAAAAAGATTTAGGAAACTGGAGTATTCCAAAAGTCCCTACATGTGATATTTACCAAAAGGGAACCTTTGAATTTAAATCTGATTACTCAATCAAAACGGTTGAAAAAACCATTTCTATCATTGATGCTAATGCAGATTTTCATTTGCTTTCTCAATAGTAAATAGATCAACATCTGAACAAAGGTCATAACTATTTGCATATTGGATTGATACAGGTCGCGGTGAAAGCGCTAACCCACACAGGATTAAATACATCAATCCTTCTCTGTTTACGCGATAAGCGGCACAGAAACTTTGTGAATTCCACGCTAGGATTAATAGAGTCATCCTTAAGTGAGGGGCCAATTTATTTCAATTGTTACCCCAACTTTTCTGTGTCTTTAACGGATCCCGAAGTTTTAAAAACTCTTACTCTTAGTATTGATACTCAAGGGTATGACATGGAACGTAGATCTCAAAACCTTGCAGTAATCTACCACATTTCCTATAAGGTAATGAATACCATTGTACCGCGTGCCAAATTAATGGATAGTAAGGGACAGACCATTATGTTCCAGGCTAATCTAGGGAAAGCTCGCATAGTGGTACCAAAGATGATAAAGTGGAATGAAGTGACGCTCTCTGAAAGATGGAGACTGCCAGATGCAACTCCCCCTCAGCCAATCGAAAATAGGGAACCAAGTCGCATAAGTCAGTATGACGATGGGGATGTAGAAATACATTTCGATAATGATAGGCTGACTAGGTTAAGTCTAGGCAGAAGAAGTATTGATTACCCTAGACCGACCATTCCAAGCATTCCAAGATCAAGCTCTTTTAGAGCTCAAAGTTCTTATGAACAGGATCATGAAAGACTCATATTTGAAGGGTTAAGAAAAACCCACAATCATGTTCATCATCCCTGCTACAAGGTTGGAAATACAGGAGCCACAACCCCCTCAAATAAATATGAGGAATTACCTTCTCAACCTGATTTTTCATGGGAAGATGTTGAATCTAACATCTGTGTAATCTCCAGGTTCGAACCAGATATGAAAACCATAGAACGAGATTACTTAAGTATAGAAAACCAAACTAGAAGAAGCTGGTTAGAAACAACCTATAGTGAAGAAAGACGAAAGATTTTGCGCAAACTTCACTATACTTTTATAAAAGGAAAGGGATTTAACTGCCGGTTCTTTCCTTGGTTTGAATGGTGTGCAAAAAGTACAAGTTTACTGAATACCTTCAGTGTATAAGTACAATAGGGAATCCCTTTAAGACTTACACAACTTGTGACGGCAAAACTGAAATATCTGTGCATCCACCCCCCAAATCAATCAACATCAATTCCAAAGGAACCATAGCCTCTCCATACAAGGATGGTGTACAAGAAGCTTCTGTACAAGGTGGAGTTACAACGGTCATACACCAAAATAACTACACCAATTTGTTCTTACAATCTCTTGGAGAACAAACGACAAGAATTGAGAATACCTTGAAAGATGGTACTAAGATTTGGACCCCCAGAGACCCTGGAATATCTTCCAGTTCCTCTGAAAAGGGAAAGGAGAAAATTGAACAACCCATGTTCAAACCTGTACCAGATCTTAAGGACTATAAGCTAGGCAATACTGATAGTTTTTTCGCAACCTTAGCCGATAGGTTGAAAACCATTAAGATATCTGATTCAAAAGTTTTAGTACTTAGTGAAACTCAAATTACTGAATTAGAAGACTAGTTTGCTGATATCAGCATAGAACCACAGCTTAATAGGATAAAACAAGGACCTAGGATAACGAGGAATCCTATTATGAAAAATTATTATCCTAGACCTTCACCCGTCGATCTTCAGTATGAAGATACGGATATGGGAGAAAGAGTCCAATATGATGGAAAATCAATTGTTGAATGGAACAGTGACGGAAAAACGGACTACCAAGTACTTAATACTATGAGACACATGATGATGTTCTCATCTGCAAGTATGATTCATGG
The DNA here is from genome assembly GCA_032719365.1 of Prinsepia uniflora. NCBI lineage: Eukaryota > Viridiplantae > Streptophyta > Magnoliopsida > Rosales > Rosaceae > Prinsepia > Prinsepia uniflora. The sequence goes on from CM064872.1 coordinate 38,127,673, forward strand.
TAATTCTGATCATAGAATTGCTCAAGCCATTGTCGTTGGATTCATTGGCCAACTTTGAGGATGGTGGGATAACCATCTTAGCGAAGAAGGCAAAAGAGAAATTCTTTCTGCTACAAAGATAACTGAAGTTAATGGACAAATAACGGCCCAAGAGGATGCAGTGAACACCATAATATACACAATCACTCTCCATTTTGTTGGATCCACCGAACTTCAACAGGACAGATCTAAGGAAGTACTAATAAATTTAAGATATCCCACCTTATCTCATTTTAGATGGTATAAGGACGTTTTTTATGCAAAAGTATTTCTTAGGTCGGATTTCTTTCCCGATTTCTGGAAAGAAAAGTTTCTTTCTGGCTTACCTCCTTTATTCGCTGAAAAGGTAAGAAGCAGAATACGAGGAAAATATGGAGGAGTTATACCTTATGATAGGTATACCTATGGAGAAGTCACATCTGAAATCTGTGCTAAAGGATTAGCACTTTGTACAGATATGAAGTTGAAGAAACAACTTGATAAATAGAAGATTCGGCGATCTAAGGAGATGGGTGATTTCTGTGAACAATTTGGCTTTGACTCCAAAGATCCTTCTACTCAAAGAAAACCTTCCCACAAGAAGAAAATGGTTTCCAAGAAATCTGATCGATCTTCTCGATCTTCAAAACCGTATAGGACTCTTAGAAATCTTCTCGATCTACGAGAAAAACTTAGTGGTCTCCGCCAAGGGTCTTCCTCCAAACCAAAGGATGGACGAGCCAAAAGGGGGACGAAAGCTAGAAAAACAGCAAGAAAAAGGACAGTTGTCTGTTATAAATGTGGAAAAGTCGGACATACTCGACCATAATGCAGAATGCAAGAAAAACTTAATAATGTGAACTTAGATGAGGGGTTAAAATGACAATTATGTCAATTTATGTTAAATTCATCTGACTCTAAAAGTAACGACGATGAAGAAGCATTTTTTGGAGAAACAGAGTTATATACCTCCTATACCTCCTCTTCTGACACTACAGAAAGTAACACAGAAACTGAGAGTAAATGTGTCTGTAACCTAGATCTTTGCGTCATTACTAAGGAAGAAAGTCTAATTCTAGACTTGATTGATAAAATTGAGGACCCTCTTGAAAAGAGAACAATTTTAGATAAATACCTCAATATCGCTAAAGAGCAGAAAGAGGAGAAAAGGGCTCCTAAATCTAGTCTACAACAGCCAGTTGAAGCTTATAGCTTTAAAACTATTGCTGCTCGAATGGCACAAACAACTCAAAAGGAACCCACAATTGCTGAAATCAAGCAAGAAATTTGGGAAACAAAAAATGAAGTTAAGGATCTTAAAAAGAGAATTCAGATCCTAGAACTTTATCATCCTTCGCCTGAAAATCTAGGCACTGATAATGAAACTGAAAAGGAGTTTCAGTCTCTTCTGAAAGATTTTGAGCAGGATCAAAAACCTGAACCTGAAATGGACTCAGTGCCTCTTGAAGCCTTACTAGATGGAATTATTTCAGCCCTAAAGTTTATCCATAACATCGACAAGGTAATTTCTCACAAGTGGTATTCTATGATTACCTTTGTTATTAACAAAACTTTCAAGTTTTTCGTTGAAACGCTGATCGATTCAGGAGCTGATCTCAACTGCATCAATGAAGGAGTCGTACCTGTAAAATACTTCTTGAAAACCTCTCAAGGACTGCGAAGTGCTACTGATCAACCAATGAAGATTCATTATAAGATCTCTGATGCAGCCATAATTCAAAATGAGGTTTGTTTTCAAACTTCTTTTGTTTTGGTGAAAGGACTAAGTCCATGCTATGATTCTCGGAACTCCATTTTTAAGCATGCTTTACCCCTTCAAAGTTTTTGATCAGGGAATAGAAACTAAAATAGAAGGCATCAAGGTAATGTTCCTTTTCTCTAGAGAACCTCAGATGCAATATGTGAACTCCATTCATAATCAAATTCTCAAAAAAGAAAAATTTCTTTGTTCTTTGAAAGAGGAATTACATCTTAAACGAACAGAAGAATAACTAACAACTCAAACTCTTAAGACTAAAATTGCTTATGTCCAAAAGGAATTTGAATTGCTGGTATGCGCAGAAGTTCCTGGTGCTTTTTGGAACTGTAAACGACACATAGTCGAACTTCCTTATGAGCCTGATTTTGATGAAAGAAAAATTCCCACAAAGGCTCGCCTCATTCAGATGAATGGCAGATTAATGGAAATCTGTAAGAAAGAAATCAATGAACTTCTTGAAAAGAAATTGATTCGTAAGAGTTACTCCCCACGGAGCTGTTCTGTTTTCTATGTTGAAAATGCGCCTGAATTGGAAAGAGGAGCACCAAGATTGGTTATAAATTACAAATCCCTGAATAAGGCCCTTCGATGGATTAGGTATTCTATTCCAAATAAGAAAAATCTTTTAGAAAGACTGAATTCAGCTAAAATCTTTTCAAAATTTGATATGAAATCAAGATATTGGCAGATTCAAATGGCAGAGAAGGACAGGTACAAAACCGCCTTTAATGTGCCATTCAGACATTATGAATGGAACGTTATGCCGTTTGGTTTGAAAAATGCTCTTTCTGAATTTCAAAATATTATGAATGATATATTCAATCCTTACTCCACTTTTACAATTGTTTATATTGATGATGTTCTGGTCTACTCTCATTCTGTAGAACAGCACTTTAAACATCTAACTATTTTCTTAAAAGTGGTAAAGAATGTAGGTTTAGTGGTTTCTGCCAGGAATACGAAACTCTTCCACACAAAGGTTTGATTTTTGGGGCATAATATCCACAATGGAATTATTATCCCAATCGATCGTGACATTGTTTTTGCGGACAAATTTCCAGATGAAATTCTCGAAAAGAAGCAATTGCAAAGATTTTTGGGAAGTCTGAATTATGTAGGAGATTTCTAAAAAGACTTAGCCAAAGACAGCAAACCGCTCTACGATCGGCTGAAAAAGAATCCAGTTCCTTGGACTGAGGAACAGACGAAATCCGTCAGACTCCTAAAAAGAAAAGTTAAGGAACTTCCCTGCCTAGCTTTGGCAGATCCAGAAGCCTTCAAGATTGTGGAAACAGATGCTTCTGATGAATGATATGGTAGTGTTTTAAAACAAAAAACTAATGACAAAGAAGTCCTCGTTTGCTTCACTTCTGGGATCTGGAAGCCAGTGCAGAAAAATTATTCGATAGTAAAAAAGGAACTATTATCTATAGTTCATTCCGTCACCAAATTTGAAAGCGATCTTCTTAACAAACGATTCCTGATTAGGGTGGATTGTAAAGCAGCAAAAGATATTTTGTTGAAGGATGTTAAGAACTTATCATCTAAGCAAATCTTTTCCAGATGGCAAGGAATTTTATCTTCTTTTGATTTTGATATTAAATATATTAAAGGCGTCCCAGCAGAAGTTAGAAGGTATAACGCCGGAGATCCAGAGGTTGGCCCGCTTGGAGAGCCCTCGGGAAAATTTGACTATTTTGTCCTCTATCCCAAGAATAAGCCTCTGCCATCCACTACTCAGAAAATTCCTGAACCTTCGTGGTCTAATTCTCCAACTCCCAATATGTATCATCCTCATAAAAAACCTCTAGCCATTACTGGCAAAACATCTTCTGCTATCCAACCTAGTTCTGTTACTATAAATCCAACTCTTCTCTCGTCAGCTTTACCTTATTCTAAAGGGCGCGAGAAGCAGTGGCCAGTAACCCATTCCGTGAAACTATGGTCATACCTATTACACCGATTGAAAATCAAGATCTTCGCTCTTCTCCTAGAAATGCAGGTGAAAAATACCTTCGTGATCACATCCATGGATATTTAAAACCAAGATACTGGTATGAACAGCTTCTGATAGAAATCGGATATGTGGAAGTTGTTTATCGCTATCGTAGCGAGAATAATGATATGATTGCCTTTTCCAAATTAGTGATTATGAAAGTAATCACTTTCGAAGATTGGGGAAATAACCCCTCTAAAATACACTTTTTTAAAAGCTCTGAAATGAGCCCTAAAGGATTTAATTTCTGGGATTATCTATAACGACCCATCCCAGAAATTAGGGCTAAGACATTAATTAAGGAAGGATTAGTGAGCGTAATCGGTGGTTAGTTGGTGACAATAGGTTCGTTAAGGTAGGATGACGATTTTGCCCCTAGTTCGGGCAAAAAGTTGACTTTTAGTTCGGGCGGTCAATTAGGTAATGACCGATTACTAGGACGTAGTTTAGGATGTCACGAATCAGTAGAGAGGTGGCACACCCGATTCCGACAGCCAAGGTGTAACAACCCGTACCTTCGGGAAGGGTATAAATGTAATTTTTGTAAATATTTGTATGAAAGGACAATTTTGCCCTTGTGAATAGTGCGTCAAAAGTTGACTTTTTGATTTACAGGTTAGATGAGTGTTGACCCTTCTTGATCGTGACGTAGTTTAGGACGTCATGAGTCCGTAGACAGGTGGCAGGCTCGATTCGGACAATCGGAGGAAAAGTTATGATGTTCGGAAGATTGAGGGCGTTACCGTAATTTTGATTAAGTGAGGAAAATGTTAACTTTTTAGTGGACTTGTGATTTTTGCGTAGACCGAGGACCGTTAGATAGGTCTCGACGTCCTGAGTACAACGATAGGCGGCACGCTGTCATCGGACGTCAGATGGAATAGTTACGGGTCTGAGAAGTTCAAGGGTAAAATGGTAATTTGTACACCTAAGGGCATTTTAGTCTTTTTCTCCTCAGCCCAATCAGTCAGAACAAGTGGCACAGTGGGCTGGGATATTTTGCATTTCAGCCCATGGAGAAGAGGACACGTGGGGCTGGTTGGATGGTTCTAGGGTGATCTCAAATACACACGGTTATACATTGTCCAATTTCAAACCGTGCCATTGTCTTCGACACAGAGAAACAGAGGGGAAGAAATCGTGGGTGTTCGATCGATTCAGTGCAAGGGTGAGGGAGTTGATGACTGGTGAGAGGGAAAGAGAGACGAGGGTGAGCTATTGATCGCGTTTTGGAGCTGCAACCGTACACGGAGGCACGACGGTGGAGGCTGGAAGTTTTGGGAAAACAGAGAGGCGGTGACCCTGTGGCGGTGGTTGTGCCGTGTGATGGCTCAAACTAAGGCTGTAGGAGGCTCAGGAGCTTGCAGGGGACCCAACGAGCACCGTGGCACGCGGCGGTGCAGACGGTGGAGGCTGAATCACAGGTGAGACTCGAATCCCCTGTTTTTCCCGTGAATTTGATTTCAAAAGTCGTGGCTTTAGGGCTAAAGTCGAGGGATTTGGAGGTTAGGTTGAGGTTCAGGGAGGTACTAGGAGTTTTCTGAGTGTGGTGCCGTGACGGGGGAGGACCTAGGTGGCCGGCGGCCAAAACAGGGGCCACAGGCCGTCTGTTTCAAGGCCGTGAACGATAGGGTTTAGGCTTCAATTTTCAAAAGTTAGAAGGGGAAAGGATTGCTGGGGACTGAACGATGCAATTGGGATTGAAAGGAGGAAGAATGGTGGAGGAATCAAAGAGAACCGGTCACGCCGGTTCAACTGTGTTGAACCGGGTGGCTCGAGGGTGAAGGAGCACTGTAGCAGGCGCGTGAGGCCCACGCGCAGCCACATTGGGCGGCGCGTAGAGGCACGTGGGGAGGATTCCGGCCAACGTTCCAGCATGGTTTTGATTCTAAATGTCCTAAGGAATCCATTGGTGTGAGTTTCGGGTTGATCAGACGATGTTATGTGGTAGTTCGGGAATCCGGACGGTTTAGGGTCTAAGATTAAAATATTAATAAATTCCCGAAAAATTGTGGAAATTAGGGTTAGAATCCTTGATGTATTTGTGACCCTATTTGGTGCATATGGACAGGACGGGAGACGCCTGAGACGGTCGAGGAGAGCACGGAGCACGATTGACTCGTCCTGATTTGTGAGTGGACTCTTTCTTTCTTTCGAGCATGCCTAACTGTTTTATTGATGTTTTATGATATTAAATGTGTTTTTATGCTTCTTGTTGATGATTATATGTGGTTGATATGTTTGCACGTTTTTCGAGACATTTCTGAGATTTTGCACGTTTTTCGAGAAAAAGCTGGTTTTCGGATTTTGATGCCATATTTGGGGATGTTAATCTATAAGGGTTTTCTGATGATGATAAATGGATTGTGAAACATGATTTGTGATTAAATGGGGTTTTTGGTTTAAAAGTGGATTTCCGGATTTGGGTTCCGAATGACGGTTCTGATCGCTGGAAGGGCTTCGAACCGGGGATTTCGAATTCGAGTTTGGCTAGGGATTTAGAATTGGTTTTACATTGAATTTGGATTGGATTTGCTGGATCTGGATATTGGGTTTAAAGACCCGGATTCTGATTGACGGGGGACGGGCCCGGATTGAGTTTAAAGACTCGGGAGTTTAAAGACTCGGATAATTACGATATTACCCCCGTAGGCCTATTGAGTTTAAAGACTCGGGAGTTTAAAGACTCGGAATTTCATTTGAGGCCTGGTCGAGTTTAAAGACTCGGATAGACCCAGCAGGTTTGATCGTAAAAGGATACCTCGATATTCACGATTTATGATGCGGTTTTATAGTGTTTCTGTTTCTTATGATGTTTTATGTTATGGTTTTTTTAATACTTAGTTGGGCATGCATGTTTTCAAAACGGAGGGAACAAATACTATAATTGTTTTCCTTAATTCTAATTTGATGCCAAACTGTTTTTGGAACTTTTATTGTCTTTAGTCCACTCACACCTTCTGTTTTAAATTTTCCCTCCAGGTCGTGGTGATAGCGTCGGGGTGAACGTTGAGGCAGGAATCGAGGCATAGAGCTTACGACGTTCTTCCGTTGCGAGACTAGCATAGTAGGATTTTGTGCTCATTTTGTAGGACTATGCTCTGACTTACAGTTGTATTATATTTACTCCTTCATCTGATAATTATGCTTATAGTAGATTTGAGGTTATTTTGGTATTTTAGGGTGTGATTGTCAGATGGGAGCAGGATTCGTCTCGGGTATCGAGGTGATATTTGGGACGGGTCCTGACAATTGGTATCAGAGCCAGACCTCGACCGGGAAGTGTTCCAGCGAGGACGCTGGGCCCTAAGCGGGGTAAATTGTAAGACCCGTGTCCTGGAGGGAACGGTGAACAATCCCACATTCCTGTGAGGGGGGAATGGTCTGGGAAGGGAATGGTGGTGTGCCTTAAAGGTGTAGGCACACACCTATCTAGCATGAGGCCTTTTGGGAGCTCAGTGGCTTTGGGGGGGATTGGAACCCCAAAGTTAAGCGAGTTAATGGCGGATTTGTTACTATTGGATCTACGGGACTTTGATGTTATATTGGGTATGGACTGGTTGACGAGACATCATGCTTCTATCAAATGTTTCGATAGGAGAGTGACTTTTCGGAGTCCAGTATTACCAGAGACTTCATTTCAAGGTGATCAACGTGCACTTCCTACTGGAGTTATTTCGGCACTTGAGGCTAGCAAGCTGTTGCTAAGGGATGTCAGGGTTACATAGCTCATGTGGTGGATACACGTGTTTCGCCAGTAAGGGCGGAGGATATATCAGTGGTGCGGGAGTTTCCCGATGTTTTTCCGAGGAGTTGCCAGGATTACCACCTCATCGAGAGATCGAGTTCACGATTGATCTTTTACCAGGTACACAGCCTATTTCACAGACTCCTTACCGCATAGCACCTGCAGAATTGAGGGAACTTAAGGCCCAGTTGCAAGAGTTGGTCGATATAGGATTCATTCGACCGAGTATGTCACCTTGGGGAGCACCTGTATTGTTTGTCAAGAAAAAGGACGGAGGATTGAGATTGTGTGTGGACTACAGACAGTTGAATAAGGTAACCATTCGGAATAAGTATCCCTTACCCCGGATTGATGATTTGTTTGACTAGTTAAAGGGAGCACAGTACTTTTCGAAGATTGATCTTCGCTCCAGCTACCATCAGTTACGGGTCAAAGAAGAGGATGTACCGAAGACGGCCTTTCGGACCAGGTACGGTCATTACGAGTTTGTTGTGATGCCTTTTGGATTGACTAATGCCCTAGCAGCCTTTATGGATCTCATGAACCGAGTGTTCCGGTCGTATTTGGATCGTTTTGTGATTGTCTTCATTGACGACATTTTGGTGTATTCGAAGAGTGCAAAGGCGCACGAGAAACATCTGAGGATAATGCTTAAGACCCTGAGAGAGCATCAGTTGTATGCGAAGTTGAGTAAGTGTCAGTTTTGGTTGACCAGTGTTGGATTTTTAGGTCATGTGATTTCAGCCGAGGGCATCAGAGTGGATCCTCAGAAGGTTGAGGCGGTAGCAAATTGGGAACAGCCCAAGACGGTGACAGAGATCAGAAGTTTTCTGGGTTTAGCAGGTTATTATCGGCGTTTTATTGAGGGTTTTTCTATTCTTGATGCTCCGTTGACAAGGTTGACTCGGAAAGGAGTTCGGTTTGAGTGGGATGAGGAATGTGAACAGAGTTTCCAGGAGCTTAAAAGGCGGTTGACATCTGCTCCTGTGTTGGCCCTTCCAGACGATAGTGGGGAGTTCGAGGTTTACAGTGACGCTTCTTTACAAGGTTTGGGCTGTGTATTGATGCAGCACGGGAAAGTGATTGCTTATGCTTCCCGGCAGTTGAAACCCCATGAGATGAACTATCCTACTCATGACTTGGAACTGGGGGCGGTGGTTCATGCATTGAAGATTTGGCGACATTACTTCTATGGCGAGAGGTGCAGGATCTTCACGGACCATAAGAGTTTAAAGTATTTGTTCACTTAGAAGGAATTGAATCTGAGACAGCGCCGATGGTTGGAGTTGCTTAAGGACTACGACTGTACTATTGAGTATCATCCAGGGAAGGCTAATGTGGTAGCCGATGCTTTGAGCAGGAAATCAGCTAGTTCTTTGTCGTATTTGAGGACAGTTCGGTTGCCTTTATTGATTGAGCTCCGCAGACTGGGAGTAGAGTTGACTGTGGATGATCAGGGAGCTCTTTTAGCGAGTTTCCACGTGCAACCTATTTTGATTGATCAGGTTATTGATGCTCAGTTTAAGGACCCCATTTTGGGCATCATTCGGATTGAGGTCGAGGCTGGAGAGAGACAGGATTTTGAGATTCGCGAGGATGGAGCCTTGATTAAAGATGGACGGTTGGGCGTACCCGAGGACGAAGCCTTAAAGAAGGTGATACTGGATGAGGCTCACTGTTTAGCCTATGCGATGCATCCTGGTGGGACCAAGATGTATCGTACCCTTCGAGAGCATTACTGGTGGTCAGGGATGAAACGTGAGATTGCAGAATATGTCAGTAGATGCTTGATCTGTCAACAGGTGAAAGCTGAGCGGCAGAGACCTTATGGAGCAATGCAACCTTTGCCGATCCTCGAGTGGAAATGGGATCACCTGACGATGGATTTTGTATTCAAGCTTCCTAGAACACCGAAGGGACACGATGGCGTGTGGGTGATTGTGGATTGACTTACGAAGTCTGCTCATTTCTTGCCAGTACGGGAGAACTTCAGGTTGACGCAATTTGCCCAGTTGTTTATAGATGAGATTATTCGACTACATGGTACTCCAGAGTCGATAGTATCTGACAGAGACCCGAGGTTTACTTCCCGGTTTTGGCAGAGTTTACAGGAAGCTTTTGGGACAAAGTTGCATTTCAGTACTGCTTTTCATCCTCAGACTGATGGACAGTCTGAGCGGACCATCCAGATTCTCGAGGATATGATGAGAGCGTGTGTTTTACAGTTTCAGGGTACTTAGGAATCACATCTACCTTTGATGGAGTTTGCCTATAATAACAGTTATCAGGAGAGCATTGGGATGGCTCCTTACGAGGCTTTATACGGACGACAGTGTCGGACTCCGTTGTGTTGGACTGAGGTTGGTGAGAGGAGATTGAATACTTCCGAGCTGGTGGATCTTACACAGGAAAAAGTGGCACTGATTCGAGAGCGATTGAAGGTAGCTCAGGACCGACAGAAGAGCTACGCCGACCGTAGGATCAGGGATTTGGAGTTTGCAGTAGGAGACTGGGTTTTCTTGAAGTTATCTCCTTGGAAGGGGATCGTACGGTTTGGCAGACGAGGGAAATTGAGCCCTCGTTACATTGGACCTTATGAGATCTTAGAGCGGATTGGTCCTGTTGCTTATCGGTTGGCTTTACCAGCAGATCTGGAAAAAGTACAAAATGTCTTCCATGTATCTATGCTTCGGAAATATATACGGGATGATTCCCATGTTCTGGAAGCCCAACCTGTTGAACTGAGGGAAGACTTGAGCTTTGAAGAGCAGCCAGTAGCAATTTTAGATCGAAAGGACAAGGTTTTACGGAGGAAGACGGTTCCCTTAGTTAAAGTACTGTGGAGAAATCATCAGGTGGAAGAAGCTACTTGGGAACCCGAGGCCTTGATGCGTGAACAGTACCCTTACTTATTTCATTGAATTTCGGGGACAAAATTCTTTTTAGGGGGTAGATTGTAACAACCCGTACCTTCGGGAAGGGTATAAATGTAATTTTTGTAAATATTTGTATGAAAGGGCAATTTTGCCCTTGTGAATAGTGCGTCAAAAGTTGACTTTTTGATTTACAGGTTAGATGAGTGTTGACCTTTTACTGTGACGTAGTTTAGGACGTCATGAGTCCGTAGACAGGTGGCAGGCTCGATTCGGACAATCGGAGGAAAAGTTATGATGTTTGGAAGATTGAGGGCGTTACCGTAATTTTGATTAAGTGAGGAAAATGTTAACTTTTTAGTGGACTTGTGATTTTTGCATAGACCGAGGACCGTTAGATAGGTCTCGACGTCCTGAGTACAACGATAGGCGGCACGCTGTCATCGGACGTCAGATGGAATAGTTACGGGTCTGAGAAGTTCAAGGGTAAAATGGTAATTTGTACACCTAAGGGCATTTTAGTCTTTTTCTCCTCAGCCCAATCAGTCAGAACAAGTGGCACAGTGGGCTGGGATATTTTGCATTTCAGCCCATGGAGAAGAGGACACGTGGGGCTGGTTGGATGGTTCTAGGGTGATCTCAAATACACACGGTTATACATTGTCCAATTTCAAACCGTGCCATTGTCTTCGACACAGAGAAACAGAGGGGAAGAAATCGTGGGTGTTCGATCGATTCAGTGCAAGGGTGAGGGAGTTGATGACTGGTGAGAGGGAAAGAGAGACGAGGGTGAGCTATTGATCGCGTTTTGGAGCTGCAACCGTGCACGGAGGCACGACGGTGGAGGCTGGAAGTTTTGGGAAAACAGAGAGGCGGTGACCCTGTGGCGGTGGTTGTGCCGTGTGATGGCTCAAACTAAGGCTGTAGGAGGCTCAGGAGCTTGCAGGGGACCCAACGAGCACCGTGGCACGCGGCGGTGCAGACGGCGGAGGCTGAATCACAGGTGAGACTCGAATCCCCTGTTTTTCCCGTGAATTTGATTTCAAAAGTCGTGGCTTTGGGGCTAGAGTCGAGGGATTTGGAGGTTAGGTTGAGGTTAAGGGAGGTACTAGGAGTTGTCTGAGTGTGGTGCCGTGACGAGGGAGGACCTGGGTGGCCGGCGGCCAAAACAGGGGCCACGGGCCGTCTGTTTCAAGGCCGTGAACGATAGGGTTTAGGCTTTGATTTTCAAAACTTAGAAGGGGAAAGGATTGCTGGGGACTGAACGATGCAATTGGGATTGAAAGGAGGAAGAATGGTGGAGGAATCACAGAGAACCGGTCACGCTAGTTCAACTGTGTTGAACCGGGTGGCTCGAGGTTGAAGGAGCACTATAGCAGGCGCGTGAGGCCCACGCGCAGCCACTTTGGGCGGCGCGTGGAGGCGCGTGGGGAGGATTCCGGCCAACCTTCCAACATGGTTTTGATTCTAAGTGTCCTAAGGAATCCATTGGTGTGAGTTTCGGGTTGATCGGACGATGTTATGTGGTAGTTCGGGAATCCGGACGGTTTAGGGTCTAAGATTAAAATATTAATAAATTCCCGAAAAATTGGGGAAATTAGGGTTAGTATCCTTGATGACTTTGTGACCCTATTTGGTGCATATGGACAGAACGGGAGACGCCTGAGACGGTCGAGGAGCGCACGGAGCGCGATTGACTCGTCCTGATTTGTGAGTGGACTCTTTCTTTCTTTCGAGCATGCATAACTGTTTTATTGATGTTTTATGATATTAAATGTGTTTTTATGCTTCTTGTTGATGATTATATGTGGTTGATATGTTTGCACGTTTTTTGAGACATTTCCGAGATTTTGCACGTTTTTCGAGAAAAAGCTGGTTTTCAGATTTTGATGCCATATTTGGGGATGTTAATCTATAAGGGTTTTCTGATGATGATAAATGGATTGTGAAACATGATTTGTGATTAAATGTGGTTTTTGGTTTAAAAGTGGATTTCTGGATTTGGGTTCGGAATGACGGTTCTGATCGCCGGAAGGGCTTTGAACCGGTGATTTCGAATTCGAGTTTGGCTAGGGATTTAGAATTGGTTTTACATTGAATTTGGATTGGATTTGCTGGATCTGGATATTGGGTTTAAAGACCCGGATTCTGATTGACGGGGGACGGGCCCGGATTGAGTTTAAAGACTCGGGAGTTTAAAGACTCGGATAATTACGATATTACCCTCGTAGGCCTATTGAGTTTAAAGACTCGGGAGTTTAAAGACTCGGAATTTCATTTGAGGCCTGGTCGAGTTTAAAGACTCGGATAGACCCAGCAGGTTTGATCGTAAAAGGATACCTCGATATTCACGATTTATGATGCGGTTTTATAGTGTTTCTGTTTCTTATGATGTTTTATGTTATGGTTTTTTTAATACTTAGTTGGGCATGCATGTTTTCAAAACGGAGGGAACAAATACTATAATTGTTTTCCTTAATTCTAATTTGATGCCAAACTGTTTTTGGAACTTTTATTGTCTTTAGTCCACTCACACCTTCTGTTTTAAATTTTCCCTCCAGGTCGTGGTGATAGCGTCGGGGTGAACGTTGAGGCAGGAATCGAGGCATAGAGCTTACGACGTTCTTCCGTTGCGAGACTAGCATAGTAGGATTTTGTGCCCATTTTGTAGGACTATGCTCTGACTTACAGTTGTATTATATTTACTCCTTCATCTGATAATTATGCTTATAGTAGATTTGAGGTTATTTTGGTATTTTAGGGTGTGATTGTCAGACGGGAGTAGGATTCGTCCCGGGTATCGAGGTGATATTTGGGATGTGTCCTGACACAAGGAGGAAGTTATGATGTTTGGAAGGTTAAGGGCACCTTCGTAATTTGGCTAAATTTGGGGGAAAGTTGACTTTTAGTACGATCGGGTTTTGATACGTTAACCTAGGATCGTTAGATAGATCTCGTCGTCCTGAGTTCGATGAAAGGCGACACGTATTCATCAAACTTACGATGTGTGAGTTACGGGTCTAGAAAGGTAGTGGCAAAATCGTAAATTTTACTTAAAAGGAAGGGCATTTTGGTCTTTGTGTTTTGGGCCTGGTGCAACAGAGAGGGACAAGTGGATGGCTGGGATTGAGCCACTTGTGAGAGAAAGGGGGAGAATTGTGACACGTGTAAGAGGGCTAGAGGCTTCTAGGGAACACGGTCCAATTATTTGGGCCTTTTGTTCGTGCTTGTTCGAACTAGAGAGAAAAACAGAAACAGAGGGAGAGAGTTGGGAGAATTGGACGGTGATTGTGTGTGTGTTGTGTGAATTGAGGAGTGAGGAGTTATCAGAGATTGAGAGGGAGACAGTGAGAAGGTTGGGAGGTGAGGAATTAGTGTGTGTGTGTGTGTGCTAAGTGTGAGCTCGCGGGAAAATCAGAGAAAACAGGGAGGAAGTGAGATATCGTGGTGGTGGTGTGGCCGTGTGTGGTGTAATTGGACTCGACAGGGAACAAGGACGACTCTATGGACTTCAGGGAGTGTGGCGGTGAGCACGGCGGCGGTCGACGGCAGGTAATTCCTTCTCCCTGTGTAAGTGCTCTGTTTTGCCGTGATTTTCAAATCGAAAGCCGTGGCTTTTGGGGTTGAATCGAGGAGTCCAGTGAGGTCTAGGGGACTCAGTAGGGTCCTAGGTATCTTCTGGGTGTGCAGCCGTGACGGGGGAGTGCACAGCGGAGTCCAGAATGACGGGGAATACACGGCGTTCTCTGTTTTTCAGTCTGGGTTCAAACTTTGAGTCGTGGGTTTTGAGTACGAGTCGATAGTTTTGGTGAGTTGGGTAAGCTTCAGGGAGGTCCTAGGAACCGTCTAAGGTAGCCACCGTGACGGGGGAAGACCTGGTTGGCCTGGAGGAAGAACAGGGGACTGGTTCCGGTTTTTGTTCGAGTTTGAGTCTATAGGTTTTAGGTCGAGTCGAGGTATTTGAGTTAGGGGACTGGATTGCTGAGGATTGGACGATAAAGATGGTGAAGAATGGAGCAGTTTTGGTGGCAGGACGGTGGAGAACCGGCCACGCCGATTCGAGTTGCAGGGACTAGTTCGAACCGGGTCGACCAGAGGTTGCTGGTGACACTGTAGCTGGCGCGTGAGGGCCACGCTCAACCACTTTGGGAGGCGCGTGGGGGCGCGTGCGGCGGCAGTTGGGAAAATGGTCAACATGGTTTTTGGTCTAGGTGTTGTGTCGAGTCTAATGGAATTGGTTTCGGGTTGATCGGATGTCGATTCAATGTAGTTCCGCGAGGGTGAAGGTTTAGAGTTTAGGTTCGTTACGTTTAGGACCCGGGAATTTTTGGGGAAAATTAGGAGAGTCTTGGTGGACGTGTTAGTGACGTACTTTGGTGACTTGTGATAGGATCGGGGTTTCCCGAGGAAGCTGAGGAACGTACGAGACGTTAGGGACGCGATTAAGGGCTTGGTACTGTGAGTGGACCCTTTCCTTAAACTCGAGCATGCATAACTGTTTTTCTATAATTGTTTTATGGTGTTAATCATGATTCTATGTTTATCAGATATGCTTTGTTGATTTTACATAATTGCATGTTTTTCGAGGAAGTTCGGTTTTCAGCACGTTTTACGAGGAAAAGTGTGATTTCTGAATATGATGCTGTGGTTTTGGGATTTGGGTTTAAAGACCCGGATTATTTGACGGGGGACGGGCTCGGATTAGGTTTAAAGACTCGGGAGTTTAAAGACTCGGATATATTGATATTTCCCCCGTAGGCCTGTTGAGTTTAAAGACTCGGGAGTTTAAAGACTCAGATATTATTGAGGCCTGGATTGAGTTTAAAGACTCGGGAGTTTAAAGACTCGGATAGATCCAACAGGTTTGATCGGAGAATGATGACTTGGTATTTATGATACGGTTTTATGACGCTGATGATATGATGTTTTTATAATGATTCTGTAAATGTTTTTATAGTGAGGTTTATGTGATTTATAACTGTTTTTAGTAACTGGGTTATGCATGTGATTTCAAAACGGAGGGCCAAACCCAGTTTTCTCATAAAATGGTTTTGAAAACTTTTCTTTTATTTATGGTCCACTCACACTTTTCTGGTTTTAAATTGCCCTCCAGGTCGTGAAGTTAAAGCGGGGTTTCGGCGTGGAGGCAGCATCGGAGGCATAGAAGTTACAAGAGCGACCCCGGAGTGTTTTAATTTTTCCGTGTGCGTGTATCCAGTTATCGGTTTTTCTTTCTTTTGTATTTAGTACTATGCTCTATAAAAACTTGACTTCGGGATGTGTAAAGTTTCTCCTGCGTTTGACTGTATTACTTTAGTAGTTTACGTTAGCATTGTGTCGAGGTGTCAGACGGGAGCAGGATTTACCTCGGTTTCCGGGGTGAAACCGGGGTGGGTCCTAACATTATCAGAAAGCCTGGGATCAAATCCTTTGTTTTCAAAATATTCTCTTTTCTCACACTTGGTTTATTCAGTTAAAAATTAGAACTCTGAAAGAGTTTCCTAACTGGTTTCAAGCCTGGTTTCTCGGGTATAGGGACCCAATGCTGAATTTTTACCCCGTGAGATAGCCCCTTCCTTTTCTGAAATATTTAAAAAGGAAAATACTGATTATTCTGAGGAAAGAAAATTATTCCTCTGGTTCTTGATTTGTTATGAACTCCCCTGGATCCTGAAATGGGATTATAGTTTTACCGAAGATGATGATGACTTGTGGTTTTTCATCCCTCAACTCGAAAGAAAAATCTTTATTCGCTAGTGGGATAAATTTCACATTGATCATCCGAAACCTCAAAATTTTAAAGCAAAAAATTTATCCATCTTATTCTCTAATAGACAAATATCAACTCTTAACAGTCCTTGTTCATTGTCCTCTTCCAAGGCAGATAAGCTTAAGTCTTTGATAGAGGCTTTTCCTGCTTCTTGTTCAAAAAAGGATCTGAAAGATCAAGTTCTCAAACTACTTGATATGGATGATGATGATATCAAAATGAAGTCTGAAGCAATGACCTCTCAGCAAGATGTAGCTGATAGCTGTAATTGGTTTGAAAATGAAGATGATTGCTACAGAATCTTCCCTCCTATCAAACAAAAAACAAAATAGCATGAAATGCGCACTAAGAACAGGTTCGATGCATGAAATGCACCCGTGAAGAAAAGATAAGATAAGATTTGGGACTGATAGTATCAATTCTTATCTTTCTCCTGTAGCACTTTTTATTTTGTCGGCCACCCTTCTATAGCACTTTTTAATCCTGTCGGCCACAGTATCCGCTCGTGAATGGCAAAAGTCAAAAGTAAAGATGCCGCTCATAATTATAGGCTTCTTTTGCTCAGTCCTTTCATTAGCTGACACATGGCTATGCTTTTCTCTTTTCGTTTGCTATTTAAAGAGCCTAAGCGCTAAGTTGTAAGTGTGTGTAAAATACGAGTGCAAGTGTAAGAGTGTGTAATCAGTTTGTAAAAACTCTGAGTGTATTGTTTGAGTGTGTTGTTTGTTGTTCCTGTACACAAGCTTGACAACTTCAATATATGTGAGTATATTTTCATATGATCTTTATTTCGTTTTTATATTCAGTTTTTTCTAATCCACTGCTGGAACTCTGTATTTTTCAATTTTTGATTATTATGTTGTTAACTATATATATATATATATATATATATATATATATAGTCTACCTGTTTATAAGCTTAAAATGGATTAACGTCGATTTAGACTTCTTAATTCCATGTTATAGTCTTCCGCTAGAATTGGTATCAGAGCTACATAAAAAGCCAAATGGTTGTTAAGCGACAATAACAATATATATGCACATTATATATTATTAAAAACAAAGTAAATAATAAATATATACATTAACATATATATACATATACATATATATATATATATTATATGAAGCTATTGGCAATCTGCACACCGACAGATGGAGACATAAAAAAAAAAGGATGACATATTTATCTATTTAGTGTTCTCACCAAGCAGCATGTCTCGCACTAGTCTACATGCGCAAAAGAGCCAAACCTAGTCACGTCAACTGGCTATCACCCGCTTGTTATCTCCACCTGCAATACCCTCCAAGAAAGGGTGCCATCTCTCTCCCACTTTTTTTTAACCGTGACGCACCAAGGTCATCAGCAGCCCATCTTTCACACTAGGGCATGGGCGCAAGCACACTTCACTCTGCAATCTTCACATCCATCAACGTCAGGCCAGACCCAACTGCAACTTCACATTTACTTGCACCAAGTGTTGCCGAGTTCTCCCACCACCTGACGACTGCCTATTCACCTGTTATCAACCTGGAAAGAGCACAAGAAAATTCTTAGCATTCCTTACTTGCAATTCCAGGAGGAGACAAACTAAAGAAAAAATGAAGTATAGAGAAGAGGAATTTTTACTTCCCTTTCCCCCACACTCAAGAAGGGTCTAGTCAAGCGCTCATGTTCTCTGCCATACAACAAGAGGGATTTTTGTGAATAGAGGCTACAATTGCCCTCATTTAAATAACAAAAACCCTAATTGTTATTGGGCTTCAAAGGTCAAGCTGAAGCAAACATCCTAAAGCCCGATGCTCTACAATTTCAATATGGAGCTAAACTGTGAGCTTCAGACTTTCCGTTTAAATATGGAATCAATCCCTAAGCCCAACGGAATTTTCAACAACGCACAAGGAAATTCAAGGCAAAGTGGAGTCCTACTCCCACATAAAAATATTAAAACGTAGTTTATTGGAGCCACAAGGAAATTACATCTCTTAGGATTCCTCGAATTCCTAAGTGATGTGGGGACATTTGTGGAACCATAAATTACCGAAATATTTTGGAGCTGCCACATGGCCAACAATTTTCATAATACCTATATTACCCATGGTAAAATTGACATCGACATGTTATGATCTCCGCATTAATTCAATATATTTACCAGCTAAATATATTAATTAATCAGATTAATGCCGATAATAAATAATTTCCCGGCGAATTATTTATTTATTAATAAATAAGTTATTACACTCAGTACAATCACTTATTCAATATTTTCTCCTTCAACCAATCAGACACTCCGGTGACTCTCAATGCTTCACTATAAATAGAAGTTTTCATCTTACTTCTAAAGATAATCAAAAACTTCTGCAAACACTGTCGGTTTATTCTCTCAGAAAACTGACTTAAACATCGGAGCGTTTACGATTGAACCCACCCCACCCTCCCCCCCACGCGGAATTCAACCTTAACCCCGTTTGATTTTTGTTCTTGTGTGTAGGGATCAAGAAGGAACTTCACAGAGCCGGACGATTTCTGCATCAACATGCATGATTCTCAATAATCACAGTAAACACATGGAAACGAAAACCCCATAAATTATAGTTAAAGAGGAGAACCAAATAATAAAGAATACAAAAGTAATTTTGGTGAGGCACCAATCGAGTAAACCCCCAAAAATCGATTTAGTGGGAGAGAAGACGCTTGAAGGGGTCCGACCATTTAAACAAGAACAACAAAATGGCATGGCCACTTAAAACGGCCTAACCTCCTAAAAACCAAAAACAACAGAAAACATGTCTATCAAAATGAAAACAATAGTATGTCGTTTTTAAAGCAGAATAAAAACGCCATGTCTTTTTTTTCAGTTAAAGTAAAAAAAAAAAAATAATGAGAACGATTTGAAGGTGCATTATGTTAGAAAACATTTTTTACAATAAAAGTCGAACTAACAATTATGCATTAATGATCTTAGAGCATGTTTTTACTCATACCACATGTAAGATAGATCATAAGATGTCTTACATAATCATCAACTTAATCTCTCAAGATTACAACATATAACATTAATAACTTGTAATACAATTATGCACATATACATAAGTTAGATTCATACCGAATGCTGTCATGACTATTAGATGACACTAAGTTTATCTTCTCCTCTCTATCAATAAGGGTGTATCTTTAGCTAATCAATTGGGCTTAACACAGAAGTAAAGATTATTGATTAGTAAGAGTAGGGACCAACTTATATAGTAGTCTAATCCTAATGTACCTTCTTATTATAATTGCATTAGGATTCTAAAAGAGACTAATTAGGTAACAAGGTAAATTGTACTATTTAACACATGTCAATTCCTATATGGAGTTTTTTTCTAATAATTATTCAATGACAATGACTCTATTATTCCAACTAAGATTAGAACTATACACATTACATGATCAATTCATATTCATAATTCTAACATAGAAAGAATACCGTCAACAACCGTCATTGCCCCTTATTTTGCGGGGTCGCCAATGTATGTTGCATTGGAGGCAATAATAAGTTGAATATTTTTGAATGAGTGAACATGAAAGAGATTTCGATTAAGTACCGAAAATTTTGAAATAAATTTTTGACTTATTAAGAACTTACGAGTAATATTCTTAAATATAAAGTTACAGACGGTTCTAATTATCCAGAAATGTTATAAGGATGAGAATGAAAAAACAGAAATAACAAGAGAATGTACATGCAAAATGAGATTATAGGTACGTAGGTATTTACGTATCATATGTGAATGGTTTGTTAAAATTTTGAATTTAAATTTTGGCCCTCTTGTTATAATATTATAATCACTATAAACGAACATTGAAGTGGTTGATGATCGAGTATGGGGGGAGAGCCAAGGAGGGGGGCTTTGCCAAGGGCTGGGAGTGCTACATAAACCTTCCAACATTTTTATTTTATTTTATATTTCAAAATTTTAGCCCATTCGAATCTAACATCCTAAATGAAACTAATATTCATATTGATTAATGATATTATCATTGTGATTTTTTTTTTCTTCTTTCTTTTAAGCCTTTTTTTATGCACATAAAGATGCATTTGGAAAGCAAGGCTTATTATATCGCCCTTATTAGGTATGTCTTTTTATATTCATGAATGAAATTTACTCGTATTCTCGAATATTCTCTAATTTTATAATGTACGTTAAACTCAACCAAAATTTGGAACCAGAAACCGTCCATTAGAGCATGGAGAAACAAGTATAGGTGATAACCAATCGATGAAACAATGGAAAGGGATGCTTCCCTTCTATCTTGGCTTTTGAAATCATAGCTAGCTAGGTGGAGATATTGTTGAAGCAGAAATCGAACCCGCCGCGAAAAGTCCTCATAATTCCTACAAACAGCAAACAATTAGCTATCGTTGCTTCGATCGATTACCCGAGGGGTTGTTCGACTAAGAACGCTCTGATGCCTAAGTTAGCTTTAAGAGAGGAAAAAGATATATTTCGAAGCGAAGAATCGACTTACCCTGGAAATGAAATGTGCTCTGCTATTTATAGAAAAATCTTGGGAGCCTCGGAGCGTTCTAATTGGTCGGTTGAATTTTGTAATTAATAAATAATATATTATTAATTAATTATATTATTTAATAATTATAGTAATAGCTCATTATGATAATAATGATAATTATTGTGTTTTAATATTAATATTAATTGTCCGTTACTAAGAGTAATGACAATTAACTCTTGGGGGGAATATTAATATTACGAAGATTTTAACCCGATCAAATAACGTATTTAGATGGTAAATAGATTATATGATGTGCGGGTGTCTGCTGGTCATTTGTATAATTGCCAAGGGCAATTTGGTCATTTTTAGAAACTATGGACCACGTGACAGCTCCACAATTTTTGAGTGATTTATGGTTCCACAAATGCCCCCACTTCGCTTAGGAATTCAGAGAATCGTAAGGGAAGTAAGTTTTTGGTAGCCCCAATAAATCTTGTTTGTATTGTCGGTGTTGATGTTGAAGTCTCGCTTAGCTCTGGATCAAGTGAGCATGTACTTGTCTCAAATTATGTATTTGTACAAGGTTTATAATTGGCCCAAAACGTAATATGAGCTAACATCAATTTTTCAACTCAAAACTTTGTTTTTTAAGAAATAAATCCCTCTTAATGGTGATTAATAATGAAATTAACTCCATTTTTTGCCCTTTGAGATTTGTTTTCTTACTTAAAGTGCCCTAGTTGCAAAGAATGAGAATCCCCCTAACCTCATACTGCTGGTTCTGAAAAAAGAAAGAGGTGACGTTGCACACTTGGAGGTGGGAGGTGGGAAGGACAGGTGCTCAGGCCAATTCTCCAAAGACTTTTGGGTAAGACCAATTGTCATGTTTTATTTTATTATATTTGTTGTGTGACTTTTTGTATTTGGTTTTTGGGTCAAAAATGAAGTGAACTTGGAAGTGTGAGAAATGAAGAGCTGGTAATTTGAAGGACAAACTGCAGGTGGCAGTTTTTGTTTGTGGCCAATTTGAAGGAGTGGACGGGTGGAGGCATCTTGTCGATGGGTCTCGCTTGGCAGAGGCGAGCTGTGCGGCGAGTGGCAGGTGACCACATGGCAGGAGACCGCATGGCGCACGTTGGTTGGACAAACAGCTGCATTGCAGCTTGTTTGTCGGCTTGCGTAGAAAAAATCAGGCGCGTGCGCCGTTGTTTGGTTTGATGGTGCGAACAAGGAAATGATGTTTGCAGGTGGCGTGGTGTAGGGTTTGGTTGGACAAAAAGCCAGAAGGCTGTTGTTTGGGTTTTATATACATACATATATATTCATTAGATATACTACTATATATATATATATTTAAGTGTTTTGACTTTTGATGCCTGTTGTTTTTTTTTATTTAAATATATAGATTATATATTTGATTCTTTTTGCAGGAATATTTATACATATATTTATTGAGCATATAGATATATTAATATATTAAAGGTGTGTATTTAATATATTAATATTATTAAAGTGTTTGATAATAGCATTCGCATTTCACACAATTATTTGCGTATGTATTCAAGTGCGTATATATGTGGTATATATTTATTTCCGGAAACTAATGAATTTGTTCCTTTCTTGTAGGTGAACGTTTTTACTCATTCCGGGAGTTCAAGGCGTCCGTTGAGTACGATTCAAGCGACATCCACTTTATTTATTCGAGGCAGTCATTGCAAGATGCGTCAAGGTGCACTTCTGAAGAAACCATGCAGGCTCGCATTGTGGGAGCAGGGAGGCTCACGTAGTCAGATTCCATTCCGAGGGAAGGACAAGGACTTTGAAGGACCCGAAGATTTCTAGGCGTGGAGGATCCACTACAAACATGCGTTTCCAAAAGGGTTACTTGCAGAGCTTTGCGACAAATGTTCCTCCCAGAAAGCTCCCAAGAATAGCAGAGGAAGAAATCTGAAGTACAACAGATGGACCAAATTCCACCCCTTGATTGTTAGCTGGGGATTCAAATTCCCGTTTTTGAAGTTTTTCTCCAGGATTCTTAGTCAGATGGGTTGCTCGCTTGCTCAGCTGGACGTTGACTTTTACAAACATGTAATGTGTTTTGAGAAGCTGAACGAGTTTTTCAGGCTGGAGCTTACTGACGAGGAATTCTGGCACTACTACACCATAGCGCATGATGGGCTCTCTGGTGGAAGCCTCACGCAGGTCGTCCCCAAAGTTGAGTTGTTCGTGAACACTGTATTTACTGACGGGGCATACAGGCAGAGCTGTTTTGAGGTGGGTGTCACATGGGAACACAACTGCAGTGGAAATAGGAGGATTGCATCTCGCTTCCGTACTCGCAATGAACAGTACTCAGATTTCGAGAGCCATCCTGACCTTACGAAGATTGACAGAGCCCTGAAGATTCCTCCTGAGTTTCGCGAGATGAGCTGGCTGCTTTGCCCATCTAGAGATGTTGATGGCGGAAGACCTCCTGCTAGCATAGTCATGGAGTGGTTAAGTACTCCGCTACGTCTGAAGAGAGCAATCATCCAGAAGAAGAATCATAGAGAAGGACCTAATGCACCCCCAAAAAGGAAATCAGGTCCTGAAATGCATTCACAAAATGTCCCAGACCCCACACCATGTTAAGCTAGTCTAGCGGGATCATCCAGCAAATGTAGAGCCTCAGGTGATCCTTCAGAGCAAGCGGCGGATCCTTTCAAGAAGCTGAAGGTTATCTCTACTTCCCCTGAAATGATTGAAGCTATTCAGGATGATGGTTCGGAACGTCTAGTGGAAAGAGCACAACCAACTTCTAGGGCTATGGATACAAAGGGTACCCTTGAGATTGCGGAAATGGCAAAGGTTGTGCCACATGCTGCGTATGATAAAGTTTCTAGAAACCTCAGGATCGCAAAGACGGGGGCCCATAAGTTAGTTGACATACTTCGTGGACAAGCGGGGCTGGAAGAGGAGAATAAACGAATGAAATCAAAGTGCATCCGCCTTCGAGAGGGTAGCGACCATTCCAGACGAAACAACAATGCCTTGGTGGGGGAAAATTCGTTCATTAGAGAACAAAATGCTCAAGCTGGAGACAAGTCACGCAGAAAAGTTGTTGGTAGACAGTGAACGCGACACTGCCCTCAACGAGTATATTTTGCTGCGTGGGCATTTGCATGAGTCGGAAGAAAAAGTCAAACTCCTGGAAGCTGAAATAGAAAATCGAAATAGAAAATCTGAAAGCTGATTGCTCGTTACCACCACATGCCCCCACAACTTTGTACTTCAAAGAAAGTGAAGTGTAAAAGTTGGGTACGGAGAGCCGGAGCGGGATCACTACCAAAGAGTAAGAGCTTGAACTAGAGGTAGAGCCCGAGGCTGAACCCGAGCATGAGGACTAGGCTAAGAACGCAGATGCTCCTGAAACCGACGAGTCCCTTTTTGACGACATTTCCCTACTTTCCGCAGAATAGTGGGCAGAGTTTCGAAGAACTATGGGCTGTGAAGACTTGCATCCATAGTTTCTTTACATGTATATGTTGACTATTGCATTTTCAATTTTGTATTGAATAACTATTTTGAGCAATCGAGATGTGATTAGCCAACCATTCTTCGAATGAATAAATGAACAATATTTATGAAGAATTTTGTTCTCCCGGTTCTTTATCAAATTTTTCCAACTATTTGATGTATCCCAAACTTATTTGTTCATCAAATGCCCCTCGTTGTAGCCATGGGCGTCCAACGTTGGGGTTTAACTAACTTTGGTAGCATTTGCATTGATGTTGCCTTCAAGGAAGGGCTTGTGCTTCTTAAGAGAAGGCTTGAAGTGCTTCCATGAGGAAGACTTGGGGTGCTTCCAAGATGAAGGCTTGGGGTGCTTCCTGAAGGAAGACTTCGGGTGCTTCCTGGTGGAAGGCTTCAAGTGCTTCCTGGCAGAAGGCTTTGAGTGCTTCCTGGTGGATGGCTTTGTGTGCTACATGGCGGAAGACTTTGAGTACTTCTCGGAAGAAGGCTTTGGATGCTTCCCAGAGGAAGGCTTGAGTGCTTTTCGGAAGAAGGCTTAGATGCTTTGCAGGGTATAAGTTTTGAAAATTTTACAAACTTGTTGGTATGCATTCAGAATAATTTTTCAATCTTATTGATAATTCAAATGCACGATACTTGAATATAAAAGGAAAATTAAAAAAAAAATTAAAAGCTTCATAGACTTCTATGTCTCTTTAATTTTGACATGCAGCTAGTTGATGCGGATCACTTTTGACGCTGGCTCCTTAGGCTCTTTGTTCTCCATGTGATCTGCAGTCTTCTTCTTGACGTAGTCTGTGCAATGCCCCTACTTCATGAGATTTTGGAGATATCTTTGGAAAGATATACATGTGATGATATTGTGCCCATAACATTCATGATAGGCGCACCATTTTGTTTTATCAGCTTTCTCCTGATCGCCCTTGACGGGTCCTGGTTTTTTGAACCAAGTCTTATCCTTGATCTCATTATGAATCTGGTGGACTGTTATTAAGAATTACATTTTAGGCCTCTCGATGGATGAGTCATTAGGAGTTTGGTTCGCCTTGCGCTTGATGAACCCCCATGTGAAAATTTGCCACTAACGTCCTCTTTGCTTTGTGGTGTCGATGCGGAGGCTTTCTCTGCCAGGACCCACCCCGGTTCCACCCCGAAACCAGAGGTACATCCCGCTCCCGTCCGACTTCCGACGCAACACCCAAGTACAACTCACTCAAATCCAGTCAGACGCAGGAGTAATTAAACAAAATATTCCGACGTTATCGTTTACAGAACCTAGTACAAAATACATTCTCTGTAACGACCCGTCCCAAATTCCTAGATTATATTAGTGACTAATCATGATTAGTAAGGTTAATCCGTAATTAGTAGGGCGAAATCGGACGAACGATGCAAAATGACCGTTTTGCCCCTAGGCGTGGGCAAAACGTTGACTTTTCATTCTGGCGGTCGAACGGACTTTGACCAATGACCATGACGTAGTTCGTGACGTCACGAGTTCATAGACAGGTGGCACATTCAATTCCGACATTCGAGGAGGAAGTTATGACGTGCGGAAGTTTAGGGGCAATTTGGTAATTTTGGTTAAAAAGGGGAAAATATTGACTTTTTGATCGGGAGGTTCAAAAGTCGAGGGCAGAGGACCGTTACGTAGATCGGGACGATACGAATCTATAGACAGGCGGCATGCTGAAATCGGACTTCGAATGGGGAAGTTATAGGTCACGGAAGGTCGATTTCACTATGCGCGCATTACGAGGAGAGAACACTTAGCTTATTCTGATTGGGCCAGATATTTTGAGTGGGTCCCATGGATGAGTGACAAGTGTCACTCATCCCATTGGTCCAAACCCCTAAATTGTGGATCTAAGTAAATTAAATAATATTATAATCATTATTATATAATTAATCCTAACCACACTAAATCCTATCCATCCATTTCACTTAATCCCTCAAATCCTAGCCATTCAATTAATCCTCTCTTCTCTCATCAGCCATCACTATCTTTTCTTTTCTTCTTCAAACCCGCACCCCCCACCATTTTCTTCATCCTCCATTTTCAAACACAACAAACAAACACCTCACCACCTTCCTTAAACCGTGTCTAACAATGGTGGCCCAAGAAGTGAACTTGGAGAGGGAGATGAGACGAGTACGGTGGTGCTATAGGTTTGAACGGAGGGCCACGGCGGTGGCCACGGTGGGGGAAAGTCGAAACCTTGAGGTAATGGTATCAAAAAGTGGTTTCAAAAATATGTTTTCGGGTTTTAAGGGGTTTGGGGGATTTTCATTAATTGGAAAAGGTTCCTGGAGGTCGCAGGAACCATTTGAGATCATGGAGGGAAGCTAGGAAGGCTTGGGATGGCGGTGAACGGCGAAGGAACCCGCCACCACCATGGCCGATCGGAAAGGTACGGTTTTATGATGTTTTTGCTTCGTTTTAATGGTCTAAAAGATAGGAAATGAACGTAGGAAGCTTTAGGGATTAAAAAAAGGAGGAAAATGACAAAAAATGGACGGGTTTTAGGTGCTGAACCGGCCTAGGCCGGCTCAGTTCCAGGTGAACCGGTTCGAGCAAGGTTAGGGATGATGAACAGTAAATCGAGCCTTCTAGGGGCGCGTGAACAGTAATTTGAGGAAGTGTTCAACATGTTAAATCTTCTATTCGATGTAATGAACATTTTGGAACTAGTTTCGTGTCGATCGGACACCGTTTCGATATGTTTCGGGGCATCGGAAGGTTTAGGGTTGGCTTAAAAATAGTTAAAAGTTCAAGAAAATTATGGGGCTTTGGTAGGAGGTTAATAAGGTAGTTAGTAACCTTCTATTATGATTTGGACAGGTTCGGGAGTCCCGGTGACAGTGATTGGCTCAGGAGAGCCTATGGCACGCAAATCGAGGTGGCAACTCGGACGGTCTGTCAGTGGACCTTGTTTTCTAAATTGGTGAATGCATAAATGTTTATTATATGTTTTAAATACTTGTTTGTGATGCCATGAGTGCATTTGGATGGGTGGTTACGTATAGGCACATATTTCGAGGTTTCGGCCCTATATGTAACGACCCGTCCCAAATTCCTAGATTAGATTAGTGACTAATCACGATTAGCGAGGCTAATCCGTGGTTAGTAGAGCGAAATCGGACGAACGATGCAAACTGACCGTTTTGCCCCTGAGGCCCACGCGCAGCCACTTCAGGCTGCGCGGGAGGGCGCGTGGTAGGGAATCTGGGGAAGGTTCCAACATACGAAATCTTCTATTCGATGTAACGAACATTTTGGGACTGGTTTCGTGTCGATCGGACACTGTCTCGATATATTTCGGGGCATCGAAAGTTTTAGGTTCGGGATTAAAAATAGTTAGAAAATCAGGAAAATTATGGGGCTTTGGTAGGAGGTTAATTAAGTAGTTAGTAAACTTCTATTACGATTTGGACAGGTTTCGGAGTCCCGGTGATGGTGATCGGCTCGGGGAGCCGAATGGCACGCAAATCGAGGCGGTAGCTCGGACGGTCTGTGAGTGGACTTTGTTTTCTAAATTGGTGCATGCATAAATGTTTATTATATGTTTTAAATGCTTGTTTGTAATGCCATGGGCGCATTTGTATGTGGTTACGTATAAGCACGTATTTCGAGGTTTCGGCCTTATACGGTGCTTATACGGTGCTTATACGGGTCTGTATTTCTTTATTGGTTTAAATGAACTGGCTTTGGATTTCTAAAAGGATAAACTCGGGTATGAGACCCATTTGGTTTTGTCTCGGGCATATGACCTCAGATTTCGGGCACGGTGCCCAGCTGATGTCCTATGTTTGGGCACGAGACCCAGTCACTTTACGGTTTTGATTTCAGGTCAGGTAACCTTAAATGGATTCCCAGGTTCATGACGGTTTATGGGAACCGGCATGAACCCTTGTTATGGTATCATGGTTCATGACGGTTTATGGGAACCGGCATGAACCCTTGTTGGTTATTACGGTACATGACGGTTTATGGGAACCGGCATGTTACCTGGTTATGTTATTACGGTACATGACGGTTTATGGGAACCGGCATGTTACCTGGTTATGTTATTACGGTACATGACGGTTTATGGGAACCAGCATGTTACCTTGGTTATGAATATTATGGATCATGACGGTTCAGGGGAACCGGGCATGGATATTATGTTATGTATATATATGTTCATCTACCTTCCTTTACTTCTATTATCTCCTCCGGGGAGGGTCGTTGGCCTGGGTGGACTTATATGTATATATATGATATATGATATATGATATGTGGTGTGCACAGGTGTGCACAGGATTTGAGCAGTGGCTCGTATACTTGGTTTCCTTATGGTTTGGGGCCGAGTCCCTTATGGATTTGGGCAGTGGCCCGTATGGTCGTTTTCATTGTGGTCCTTTCGACCTTGGTTTATATCTGCTTTGGGCTTAGTCCCACATATGGTTTGTTTTTGGATAAATGGTTTTCGAATGCATGCATGCTTTTTAGTGAAGGGTACAAATGTCTTCTTATTAACTGTTTTTATAAACTCTTGTTTTGTCCACTCACAGTTTTTAATGTTTTGACTGCCCTTTAGGTTGACATCAGATGTGGACTGTAGCAGAGACCGAGATATCACATGCCTCCTCCGGATCCTGGCGTACTCTGATAGCCCGGGATGGCAAAGGTCGGAAATATCCCTTGTCTGACACTCCGTGTCAGACGGGAGCAGGGTCATCCCGCACTAATCCCGGGGGGATTGGGATGGGTCCTGTCAATGTGGTATCAGAGCATGGTGCTCATATTACTCTGAATTCCATAGCGTATTTTGCGCGATACTCCGTACGCAGGTCGAGGATGTGTTATCTCAAGTGGCTACAGTTCGTGATCAACCTGATAGTTGGGGTGCCGATACGATAGTTAGTAGGATTGGATCGTGGAACGTCTTGGTTCGGCATTCGATGTCGGGGTTGCCATATTCTGTCAAGGTTGGCAGTGTGGAACCCTACGAAGGGTGAACGTATTCGTACGTTAGCGTTTGGATCGTGAGACGGTTAGTTGGGATCATCTTTCACGATGTCGCAGGATCGGTTCCGACGACTGGTTAGGAATTGTGATCATCGGATTATCGGATTTGGTTGAGTTAGATTGATTTACTGCTGTGAGCAGTCGAGTTCGGGGAACTCTGGTTGAACTTATGGCAGTTGGCAGCCGGATTTGAGGAATCGTGGTTGGACTTACGGTAGGATTGGATTGACGTCTTTACGATGTCAAGACCGCGGGGTCGGTCAGATTTCGCAGTTGGGTTCAGAGTGACCCTAGAGTGTGATTGTGGAACCCTACTTTTGGGTGTATGGTTCAGAAATGTGAGTTGACGAGTGGTGTGACTTGGATGACTATTCGGATTTGGATTCGTTAGTTGGTCTAGTCATGTCAGCTTGTGTTTGGACTCCACTTCGCAGTCGGGGTTGTACTTATCGGTTAGACCTAGTTGGTTGTCGTGCTACTTTAGTTGTGATGGACAGTTGGTGCAACTAAGGTCGTGGGCGACCTGGTAGACGACATTTGGGTTAGTCGGAGAACGACTGGTTAGAGTTCGGTTGGACAAGTTATCAGGGTTGGTACTTGTCGATGGAATCCCTGAGTGGGATCCGGAGTGGTTAATACGGGCGGTTGATTCCGTTGGATGCGAATCTCAATAGCGATGTCTGGTAGTTATGTCTGCATGAGTTTGTGGCAGGCGCTACTACCGAGAGTGGTCGTAGATATGGTTGTTGGGAATCGGGGACGTTTCCTTTTCTCGCATGAGTTGTCAGGGTGACTGTACCCAGAGTTGTCGGGTACGAGGGAGAGAGAGTTTCACCAATATGAGTAGAGGTACGGGATCGTCGTTCAGTATGAGCGGAGATCCAGGGTTGTCAGTTTTGCACATGGTGTGCCGATGCTGATATTGATACTAGTGTTGATGACAGTGCGTTGGGGCTGGTACTAGCGCTGGTGCTGGTGATTGTGATGACGGTGAGTCACGAGTTGGGATGTGACTCCATCGAGTTACTTATATGTTCAGTATCTGTGGTTCGGGAGTGGATCACAGATAGTGATGGACTGGATTGGATCCAGCAGTAGTTGGGACTCGTGGTACGAGATGCGTGTGTTGGATGCCATTTAGGCACATTCGTAAATAATATACAAGGTTTAACCTTGAGTTGCGTGAATTCCACTCGGAATGAGTGTATCTACATAAATAGTGTAAACAGACAGTCGAACTTGGTAGTGAGTTTGACTCGTTATGGTCGCATGGTTGATGTCCTAGTGTGTCGGTTCCGATATGATTGGAACTTCGGAATCGCAAGAGGTTGCGATTGAGGTGACGAATCGAATGCGGGTTTTCCGCATTAGTATTGGATATTTCGAAGTCGATTTGGGTGACTTCTCAGATTCTACCATGATTGATGATGGTAGATGATGTTGATGATGTAGATGTTGTTGGTTGCCACTAGTACACCGATCGTGTATTGGTTGGTAAACCCGGGATTTGTCTTGGGTCATCAGATGGATTGTTAGCTGAGTGAGCTTATGTGGATCCCGATGGGGATCGGGATTGTGATGTTGTGGACCTTGGACATTGTGACAATTCTCGATCGTGACGTTCATGGTCGGGTGATGTAATGATAGGATCTGGATCGTAATTTTGATGATCCAGATGGGTTGAGAGTATATCGCTCTTACTTGGATGTTGGAGTTGTAGATGATGGGACTGAACTTCTTTTCGAAGTGAATCCCGTATGGTATATTACTCAGGTGAGTAGCTTTCCGACGTGGTCGGATATTGTCAGACTTAGTGTGGTGTTGATGTTGTGATTGGCTTCCCTATGAAGTCAATCGATAGTATTGTGTAATCATTTGAACAGGTAACCGATATGTTCGGTTTTGATGCGTCTCGGTAGACGAGAACGAGATTTCAGGTTTTGGAATCAGATTTCTGGATGACGATTAAGGATTTGATTTTGGAACTTGAAAGAGGATTTCTGGATTTGGGTTTTGGAATCGGATTCTGGGTGACGATTCAGGATTTGGTTCTAGAGCTTGACACTAGATTTTCTTTTTATGGATTTGGATTCGGAATGGTCATTCCTAATACTAGTTTACGGAATGATGATTTTGGATTCGAATTTGGGAAATGGATAGGGATATGGTTTCTGGGTTTGGATTCGGGATTTCTTACGAAATTGCGGATTCGAATTTGGAAATAGATGCTGGATTGGAGTTTCGATTCGTCTAATGCTGGATTGGGCAGATGGACTCCATTATTGAAACGTGTTTGGCTAAGACCTAGGTGGTCGTGTGGTTGTTGTCGTTGTGGTGGTAGGTTAGTAGATAGATGTGTGTACCTTGTACGTTGTTCAAGGTACGATACTAGACAGACTTGTCGTGTCTGGCAGCGGTATTCTGGGTATACCAGTGATACGTTGGAGAACGTGTTGGTAGTCGGATTGGTTCCGATACCATCGGATTAGTTGAGGTCGTGGACTGGACATTGGATACTGTACGTGGGGTCATAGTATTTCTGATGGGTCCAGTTACACGCAGGTCGAGTTAGATGTTGGTATACGTATACTCAGGATGAGTATGTTGGTGGTTAGTGTACCCACAAGTGGGTATAGTGTTAGTTTTTGACTGACGACTGTCAAGTGGTGACAGTTTGTCGGAGGTGTCAACGTAGATCGTTGAGTGCGGGTTGGTGACTCCCAGTGGGAGTAGACGTCAGGATAGGTTGGAGATTGAGGAAGGAACCGTAGAGTTGTTGTGTCAACGAAATGGTAGATCTGACAAGTGGTGTCAGTTCGGAGCGTATGACTACTGTTCTTCGACGTGGTCGAATATAGTCGATACGACGTGAGTGTTAGTGGTACGTCTGGCGGCAGACGAGTAAGTATTATTCTGGTTAGTTGGTGTATGAGTGTACGCGGGTTGCGAGGTAGATCGAATTATTTCCACAAGGTGGAGGTGGAATCAGGATAGTTGGAGTTTCGAGAACGAAACTAATTAAGGAGGGAAGAACGGTTGGATTAGAGTCGGTTGGAATTTCGAGGACGAAATTAATTAAGGAGGGAAGGTTGTAACGACCCGTCCCAAATTCCTAGATTAGATTAGTGACTAATCACGATTAGTGAGGCTAATCCGTGATTAGTAGAGCGAAATCGGACGAACGATGCAAAATGACCGTTTTGCCCCTGATGGTGGCAAAATGTTGACTTTTCATTCGGGTGGTCAAATGGACTTTGACCGATGACGGTGACGTAGTTCGTGACGTCACGAGTTCATAGACAGGTGGCACGTTCAATTCCGACGTTCGAGGAGGAAGTTATGACGTTCGGAAGTTTAGGGGCATTTTGGTAATTTTGGTTAAATGGGGTCAAATGTTGACTTTTTGACCAGGAGGTCCGATGGCATACCAGGATTGAGGGCGGTCCTGGATGGATGGTTGCACGCATCACTACGATCAGAGTCGTGACTGACCCTTAGATATCGGGCAGGATACCCAGCTGATGTAATATGTTCGAGCACGAGACCCAGTTACTTTACGGTTTTGATTTCAGGTCAGGGAACCTTAAATGGATTCCCAGGTTCATGACG
Source organism: Prinsepia uniflora (assembly GCA_032719365.1). Taxonomy (NCBI): domain Eukaryota; kingdom Viridiplantae; phylum Streptophyta; class Magnoliopsida; order Rosales; family Rosaceae; genus Prinsepia; species Prinsepia uniflora. The sequence goes on from CM064872.1 coordinate 38,160,486, forward strand.
GTTTATGGGAACCGGCATGAACCCTTGTTATGGTATCGTGGTTCATGATGGATTATGGGGACCAGCATGAACCCTGAGTATGTTATTATGGCACATGACGGTTTATGGGAACAGACATGAACCTTTGTCAGGTCATTATGGTACATGACGGTTTATGGGAACCAGGCGTGGAGGATATTATATATTTATATATATATATATATATGAATGGAATGGATATTATGGATCATGACGGTTCAGGGGAACCGAGCATGGATATTTGTGTTATGTATATATATGTTCATATACCTTCCTTTACTTCTATTATCTCCTCCAGGGAAGGTCGTTGGCCTGGGTGGACTCCAGAGTAGTCACGGAGCACCGACTGAGTGGAGTCACCCCCCAGTTGGATTCCTTACTCTCAAGAAGGCTATCGTTACTATTAACTCGGGTAGGGTCAGTGGTCTGCAGACATTGACCTTCACTTTGAGAAGACTCGGATTGAGACCCGGGTAGCACACGCGTAGCTTTGAAAACTGTGACAAGATTGGTAGTGTGAATTATATGTATATATATGGATTATGATATGTGTTATGTGGTATGCACAGGTGTGCACAGGATTCGAGCAGTGGCTCGTGTATTTGGTTTCAGTATGTTTATGGTTATGGGCGGAGTCCCTTATTGGTTTCCTTATGGATTTGGGCAGTGGCCAGTATGGTCGATTTCATGGTGGTCCTTTCGACCTTGGTTTATTTCTGATTTGGGCTTAGTTCCCACATGTGGTCCATTTGGTTAAATGGTTTTCGAATGCATGCATGCTTTTTAGTGAAGGGTATAAAGGTTTTTCTTATGAAATGTTTTTATAAACTCTTTGTTTTGTCCACTCACAGTCTTTCTGTTTTTAATACCCTTCAGGTTGAATACGATGTGGACTGTAGCAGAGACCGAGATATCACATACCTCCTCCGGATCCTGGCGTACTCTGATAGCCCTGGAGGGCAAAGGTCGGAAATATCCCTTGTCTGACACTTCGTGTCAGACGGGAGCAGGGTCATCCCGCGTTAATCCCGAAAGGATTGGGATGGGTCTTGTCAGCGTGGTATCAGAGCGGCGTTGTCTCTATTCAAGCAACCGTGTAGCTCTTAGAGTAGTACGCAGGTCGAGGATGTGATATCTCAATGGGCTACAGTTCGTGGTCAACCTGATAGTTGGGGTGCCGATACGATAGTTAGTAGGATTGGATCATTTTGGTTCTGCACTAGATGCCGAGGTTGCCATAGTTCTATCGAGGTTGACAGTATGGGACCCTACGGAATGGTGAACGTATTCGTACGTTAGATTGTGATCGTGTGACAGTTAGTTGGGATTGTCTTTCACGATGTCGTAGGATCGACTTGACGACAGTTTGGAATTGTGACCAGCTGTTGGTCGGAGATTGTTGAGTTATATGGATTTACTGCAGTTGGCAGTTAGCAGTCATGACAGGACCCGTCCCAACTGGACGTCAAAAACCGTACCCGGTCCTGCTCCCGTCTGACAAGTCAACTAAAAGTCCGAAACTCCCCTTCAGTGCTTGCCAGACAAGGGATGTTTGCGCGGATTTCTGCTGCTGTCACTGCCTCACGATCAGTCCCGAACGTCGTACCACGGCCTGGAGGGTCACAAAACAGAAATGGTGTGAGTGGACAAAAATGACCTCTTATAAAAACATTTATCAAAATACAATCTTACCCTCCAGTTTTCACAAACTTGCATGCATATCGTAAAACATGAGTGACCGATAAAATTAAAACATATTTTCCCATGGTCCATAAAACTCATGTTCACCAAATCAAACATGAGTGACCGATAAAATTAAAACATATTTTCCCATGGTCCATAAAACTCATGTTCACCAAATCAGTTCATGTTATGCAACATCAAATCCCGGCTCTCAGGCCAAAACATGTGAAAACATAATCACCTGGCCACAAGGACCAAAAACCCGTACTCAATACCAGTACAACATCACAATCAATACCAATCAGCATTACTTACCAGTGCACAATAAATATATCAATCCAATCAATCCGCACTACTCACGAGTGCATAAAATATCACCAATCACATCTGCACTACTCACAAGTGCACAATCAATCAAACTGCACTACTCACAAGTGCTGCACTCAATCAAACTGCACTACTCACAAGTGCTGCACTACGCGTAGGCCAATATCCAGTCACTCTCTCGGGAATAAACACCTCTGGGCTCAACCCCCTCGGGCTTAGTCACCTCTGGGCGAACACATCCCCAGGATCAGACACCTCCGAGTGGTACATCCAGGCTCAGTATCATCCGAGAAGCTGACTACCATAGGATCAACTCCCGATCCTACAATCACATCCCCCAAGCTCCGGTCGTCTGGGTAATCCCCCCAAGCACCGACCGTCTGGGAATATCACAATCACAATGAACACCATCCCGGGAATTACATCCCAAAACATTTCAATCAAATCTTGACTTCATACCAAGTCAAGGTCATTCTCAACTGGGTCTCAAGCCCAAAATACCTTTTACACATAAACCGTTAAAATCACATTTAAATCAATAGAATAATCCGGAAATCATCATTGACTCACCAACCAAGTCAAAACATCATTTTAGAAATCATTTAGACTCCGGGCCTAGCCCAAAACATCATTTGTACGTACCTCGTAAAACGTGCCCGAAAGGACTGATTAAAATAATCATAAAATCACAAAAATCATTAATTTCATCAAATTCACAAGTGACTCCAAAACCGAGTCAAAATCACTATTCACTTGGGTTATCATGCCCAACATATCATTATCACGCAAATCCATGCGTTGCAACCTCCGTTGCCATTTTCACATAAATCCACGAAATTGACCCTCGACTCATTCCCGAGTCACCACATCATCTTTCAATCCATGACTCAATAATCCGGGTCCAAACATTATTTTCAATCAATTTCAATCCCGGACTCATAAACCAATCCAAACATTATTTTTACCAAATTTCGTAATTTCTCGAAAATCGCCCAAAATAATAATATAATAATCATAAAACCGAGAAATTACCGGATTGAAACACAAATCATGCCCAAGCATATAAAATCATATAATAAGGCATTTAAATCATATATGCATGCATCACTGTTAGAAAACAAAGTCCACTCACACACACCGTCCAAAACGGTCCGTTTCCGAGCTGCACGTTTTTCCGTAAAATCTGGAAATCACAACTCCTGTCCAAAATCATTATAGAGGGTTACTAACATCTCAAAATACATCATATAATTTCCCCCAATTTTTCCGGGATTTAAATACGTATTTTTAACGTAATACAAAACTTCGGATACGCGGAACATTAACGAAACAATATCCGATTTCCCCGAAACCAACGTCAAAATGTTCGTTACACTAAGAGGATCAAAAGTCATGTTGACCTCACCTTGAGACTAGGCCGGACGCGCCCTCACGCGCCGCCGTGAGTGGCTGCGCGTGAAATCCACGCGCCTGCTACAGTGTCACCGTCCCAACCCGTTTGTCTGGTAAACGGGTCGTTTAACCCGCGATCAGACCCGGTTTCAATCCTATCAATTCGACACTGAATTCATCAATTGAGCATTCAAACAGCTTCGAATTAAGTTCAATTTAAGATCTGTGGACACAATTACAATCGAACTTACCTCAACCCTCATGATCACAGTTGATCATTCGAAGAACACCCCGCACACTGTTCATCCTCAGAACTCCCTCAATTTCAATCGATTTCTCTCAATTGATGCAACCAGAAGCTTCAGTGGATTCAGGTAAACTCTTTCCCCATCTCAATTGCATCAATTCATAGCTCAAACGCCACGACTCAAACTCGATTCTTCGTCACTGTGCAACCATGGAGTTCAGTCAATCTCCAGCGTTTTCCTTCAATTGATGGATCCAGAAGCATCGTGGGATCCTCAGGAACACATTCCCCACATCAATTACATCAATCGAAGCCTCAATTCCCTCGACTCAACCTCGAATTTCATCCTCTGTCACCAAGTGTGTTCAGAGTCAAAACAACACCAATTTCCTTCGTTCTTTCGACGTTTCTGATCGTAATGATCCCAGGAAGCTCGAAGTGAGTTCAATTTCGATCCTCACGGCTCAATTCCCAGTATTTGAATTTCCCCCCAATTTTTCTAAATTTTCGATTCTCAGTCTCCAGCCTTCAATTAATCCCCAGTGTTTTCCCAGTTTAATCCACTCTCATAACTCTCAAATTCCCCTCGAAGCTGGTTGTGAAAGGGAGCTCAATTCTCCCCAATTTTGATGCCCAAAGTCCACGGTTTAGAAAAACAAAGAAGAGGGAATTAAGGAGAAAATGGAGGAAATGATGAAGGATAAATGATGATGTTGTAATGATGGTGTTGGGAGGGAAACATGGACCAGATTTCAGGGGATGGGTGACACTTGTCACTCATCCGAATGTGCACAGTCACCGGGTACTGTTCCTATTAAAATATTATTTTAATTCCGGTTCGTTCGGTTAATCGAGCCCGATTCCGTGACCATAACTTCGTCGTCGAATCTCCGATTTCAGCATGCCGCCTGTCGTTGGATTCGTATCGACGAGACCTACGTAACGGTCCTTGGCCCTCGTCCATCGGACCTCCCGATCAAAAAGTCAACATTTGGCCCCTACTATGCCAAATTACCAAAATACCCCTCATCTTCCGATCATCATAACTTTCACTACGAATGTCGGAATCGAACGTGCCACCTGTCTATGAACTCGTGACGTCCCGAACTACGTCACAGTCATCGGTCAAAGTCCATTTGACCGCCCGAACTAAAAGTCAACATTTTGCCCACACCAGGGGCAAAACGGTCATTTTGCACGTTTCGTCCGATTTCACTCAACTAATCCCCGATTAGTCATTCTAAATCATAATTAATTAATATTCAATCCCGATATTCGGGACGGGTCATTACAAGTCAGATTATGGAATATACTACAGGTTATAGCTTGCAGTTGGGTTCAGAGGAACTCTAGGTGTGATCGTGGAACCCTACCTTAGGTTGTATGGTTCAGAGATGTGAGTTGGCGAGTGGTTTGACTTGGACGACTATTCGGATTTGGATTCGTTAGTTGGTCTAGTCATGTCAGCTTATGTTGGGGCTGCACTCTGCAGTCGGGGGTTATACTTATCAGTTAGGCCTAGATGGTTGTCGTGCTACTCTAGTTGTGGTTTGGTGCCACTAAGGTCATGGATGACCTAGTAGACGACATTGGTTTAGTCGAGTTACGACTGGTGAGAGTTTGGTTGGACAGGTTACCAGGGTTCGTACTTGTCGATGGAATCCCAGAGCGAGGATACGGAATAGTTAAATACAGGCGATTGATTCCGTTGGATGCGGAGTCTGGATATCGAGATGCCTGGTAGTTAGGTCTGCACGAGTCTGTGGCAGTCGCTACTACTGAAAGTGGCTGTAGTTACCGTTGTTGGGAATCGGGGGACGTTCAGGTGACGTTTCCTCTTCTTGTATGAGATGTTAGGGTGACCGTACCTAGAGGTGTTGGGTACGAGGGAGGCAGAGTTTCTCCTATTCGAGCAGAGGTACGGTATCGTCGATCGGTATGAGCGGAGTCCCAGGGTTGTTAGTTTTGCACATAGTGTGCTAGTGTTATTGTCGATGCTGACAGATTATAGTGGTGTACTGATACTAGTGATGGTGCTGGTACCGGTGATTGTGATGACGGTGAGTTACGAATCGGGATATGACTCCGTCAAGATAAGTATATGTTCGGTATTTGTGGATCAGGAGTGGATCACGAATAGAGTTAAATTGGTGATGGACACGTGGATGATGTCCGAGTGGGTTGGTTCCGACAAGGTTGGAACTTTGGAATCGCGAAAGGTTGTAATTGAGGTGACACGTGGAATGCGGGTTTTCCGCATTGGCAATAGGGATTTCGAAGTCATTTTGGGTGACTTCTCAGGTTCTACCGTGGTAGATGATGGTGAATGTCACTGGTATGCTGATCATGTATTGGTTGATGGACCCGGCATTTGTCTTGGGTCATCAGGTGGAGTGAGTATATCGTAGTTAGGTGACTGAGATTCCTCATTCTCTACTTGGTGGCAGACGATGTCAAGTTACATGACGTGGTGAGTGCAGCGAGTGTTGTTTGCATTCATATAGGATGGATTTTTATGTCATTGTATGCGATCATCCTTGGTTTTTCCACGGTGGAATGACAAGGATCGATACGAAATGATTGGGGAGAACCCACAGTCTCGACGTGTCTCGTCGTTGACAAATCTGTTTAGATGTGGGAATTGGTTGACGAAAGGTGTGTCAGTATGCAGATTCGTTGAGGGTGTAAGACCCTATGGTTTGGAGTCTGGAATTTAAACAGTGTGGATCCTATGTGGATCAGGATCGTAGCGTCAATAGTCGGTTGACGTAGTGATGGATCTGGATCGTGATCTTGATGATCCAGATAGGTGGAGAGTTTATCACTCTTACTTGGATGTTTGAGTTGATGATAATGGGATTGAACTTCTTTTCGAAGTGAATCCCGTACGATATATTACTCCCGAGTAAGTGTCCGACGAGGTTGGATTTTTGTCAGCCTAGATGTGTTAATGTTGGGTTTGGCTTCCCTATGATGTCAATCGAACTTATTGTGGTAAATCCTTTGAATAGATATCCGAAAGGTTTGGATATGGTGCGTCTCGGTAGACGTGAACGAGATTTCAGGTTTTGGAATCAGATTTCTAAATGACGATTCAGGATTTGATTTTGGAACTTGAAAGTGGATTTCTAGATTTGGGTTTTGGAATCGGATTCTAGGTGACGATTCAGGATTTGATTCTGGAGCTTGACAGTGGATTTTCTTTTATGAATTTGGGTTCGGAATGGCTATTCCAAATGCTAGCTTACGGAATGATGATTTCGGATTCGGATTTGGACATGGTTATGGATATGATTTCTAGGTTTGGATACGAAATTTCTTACGAAATTGCGGATTCGGATCTGGAAATGGATAATAGGTCGGAGTTTTGATATGTCTGGTACTGGATTGGACAAATGGACTCCATTATTGAAACGTGATTGGCTATGACCTAGGTGGTTGTAGTCTGGTTGATGGATAGATGTACGTACCTTGTACGTTGTTCGAGGTATGATACCAGGTAGGGTTGTGGTGTCTGGTGATGGTATATAGGTTATACCTGGGATATGTTGGTGAGTGCATTGGTGGTCGGCTTAATTCTGATACTATCGGATTAGTTGAGGTCGTGGACTAGACATTGGATACTGTGTGTTGGGTCTTGGTATTTCTGATGGTTCCAGTTACACACAGGTCGAGTGAAATGCATGGTTAGAATACGTATACTCAGGTTGAGCGTCCTTGTGGTTATTGTAACCACGAGTGTGTATCGTGTCAGTTTTTGACTGGCGACTGTCAAGTGGTGACAGTTTGTCGGATGTGTCAACGTGGATCGTTGTGTGAGTTCTGATGACTCCCAGTGGGAGCAGACGTCAGGATAGTTTGAGATTGAGAAAGGAACCTTCGAGTGTTTGTGTTAGTGACTTGGTATATTTGACAAGTAGTTTAAATTCGGAGCGTACAACTTCTGCCATTCGACATGGTCGAGTGTAGTCGATGCGACGTGAGTGTTAGTGGTACGCTTGGGTACGAGTAAGTATTGTTTTGGTTAGTGGGTGTACGAGTGCACACGTGTTTTGAGGTCGATTCTACTTTCCACGGGGTGGATGTGGGATCAGGATAGTTGGAGTTTCGAGAACGAAACTAAATTAAGGAGGGAAGAACAGTTAGAATTAGGTCGGTTGGAATTTCGAGGATGAAATTAATTAAGGAGGGAAGGTTGTAACAACCCGACCGAAATTCCTAGATTAGATTAGTGACTAATTACGATTAGTGAGGTTAATCCGTGATTAGTAGGGCGAAATCGGACGAACAATGCAAAATGACCGTTTTGCCCCTAGGCGTGGGCAAAACGCTGACTTTTCATTCTGGCGGTCAAACGGGCATTGACCGATGACCGCGACGTAGTTCGTGACGTCACGAGTTAATAGACAGGTGGCACGTTCAATTCCGACATTCGAGGAGGAAATTATGACGTGCGGAAGTTTAGGGGCAATTTGGTAATTTTGGTTAAAAAGGGGAAAATGTTAACTTTTTGACCAGGAGGTACAATGGTCGAGGGCCGAGGACCGTTACGTAGATCGGGGCGATACGAATCCATAGACAGGCGACATGCTGAAATCGGACTTCGAACGGGGAAGTTATAGGTCACGGAAGGTCGATTTCACTATGCGCGCATTACGAGGCGAGAACACTTGGCTTATTCTGATTGGGCCCGATATTTTGAGTTGGTCCCATGGATGAGTGACAATTGTCACTCATCCCATTGGTCCAAACCCCTAAATTGTGGATCTAAGTAAATTAAATAATATTATAATAATTATTATATAATTAATCCTAACCACACTAAATCCTATCCATCCATTTCACTTAATCCCTCAAATCCTAGCCATTCAATTAATCCTCTCTTCTCTCATCAACCATCACTATCTTTTCTTTTCTTTTTCAAACCCGCACCCCCCACCATTTTCTTCATCCTCCATTTTCAAACACAACAAACAAATACCTCACCACCTTCCCTAAATCGTGTCTAACAATGGTGGCCCAAGAAGTGAACTTGGAGAGGGAGATGAGACGAGCACGGTGGTGCTATTGGTTTGAACGGAGGGCCACGGCGGGGGAAAGTCGAAACCGTGAGGTAATGATTTCAAAAATATGTTTTCGGGTTTTAAGGAGTTTGGGTGATTTTCATTAATTGGAAAAGGTTCCAGGAGGTCGCAGGAACCATTTGAGATCATGGAGGGAAGCTAGGAAGGCTTGGGACGGCAGTGAACGGCGGAGGAACCCGCCACCACCATGGCCAATCGGAAAGGTACGGTTTTATGATGTTTTTGCTTCGTTTTAATGGTCTAAAAGATAGGAAATGAACGTAGGAAGCTTTAGGGGTTAAAAAGGGAGGAAAAGGACAAAAAATGGACGGGTTTTAGGTGCTGAACCGGCCCAGGCCGGTTCAGTTGCAGGTGAACCGGTTCGACCAAGGTTAGGGATGATGAACAGTAAACCGAGCCTTCTAGGGGCGTGTGAACAGTAATTTGGGGAAGTGTTCAACACGTGAAATCTTCTATTTGATGTAACGAACATTTTGGAACTGGTTTCGTGTCGATCGGACACCGTTTCGATATGTTTCGGGGCATCGGAAGGTTTAGGATCGGCTTAAAAATAGTTAAAAGTTCAGGAAAATTATGGGGCTTTGGTAGGAGGTTAATACGGTAGTTAGTAATCTTCTATTATGATTTGGACAGGTTCGGGAGTCCCGCTGACTGTGATCGACTCGGGAGAGCCTATGGCACGCAAATCGAAGCAGTAGCTCAGACGGTCTGTGAGTGGACCTTGTTTTCTAAATTGGTGAATGCATAAATGTTTATTATATGTTTTAAATACTTGTTTGTGATGCCATGAGTGCATTTGGATGTGTGGTTACGTATAGGCACGTATTTCGAGGTTTCGGCCCTATACGGTGCCTATACGGGTCTGTATTTCTTTATTGGTTTAAATGAAAAGCTTTTGGATTTCTAAAAGGATAAACTCGGGTATGAGACCCATTTGGTTTGGTCTCGGGCATATGTGCACGGGTGCTATGTGAACGGCGATCGACGATAAGACGCTCGCCTCCGGATTGGGATGTGTTCCTTTCGGAGAGGTCACGATGCACGATTCGTGGTCGGGCAGCCTGGGGAGGCTCGACATCGGAATGCGGACGGTTCAGGATATCGATCGGTGATGAGTGCACCATGATCTTGTGGTGGTCGCGTCGGTTGATACGTTCACGGTGACATACAAGGATTGAGGGCGGTCCTGGATGGATGGTTGCACGCATCACTACGATCGGAGTCGTGACTGACCCTTAGATATCAGGCAGGATACCCAGCTGATGTCATATGTTCGAGCACGAGACCCAGTTACTTTACGGTTTTGATTTCAGGTCAGGGAACCTTAAATGGATTCCCAGGTTCATGACGATTTATGGGAACTGGCAAGAACCCTTGTTATGGTATCGTGGTCCATGACGGATTATGGGGACCGGCATGAACCCTGAGTATGTTATTATGGTACATGATGGTTTATGGTAACCGGCATGAACATGAACCCTGAGTATGTTATTATGGTACATGACGGTTTATGGGAACCGGCATGAACCTTTGTCAGGTCATTATGGTACATGACGATTTATGGGAACCGGACGTGGAGGATATTATATATATATATATATATATATGAATGGAATGGATATTATGGATCATGACGGTTCAGGGGAACCGAGCATGGATATTTGTGTTATGTATATATATGTTCATATACCTTCCTTTACTTCTATTATCTCCTCCAGGGAGGGTCGTTGGCCTGGGTGGACTCCAGAGTAGTCACGGAGCACCGACTGAGTGGAGTCACCCCCCAGTTGGATTCCTTACTCTCAGGAAGGCTATGGTTACTATTACCTCGGGTAGGGTCAGTGGTCTGCAGACATTGACCTTGACTTTGAGAAGACTCGGATTAAGACCAGGGTAGCACGCGCGTAGCTTTAAAAACCGTGACAAGATTGGTAGTGTGAATTATATGTATATATGGATTATGATATGTGATATGTGGTATGCACAGGTGTGCACAGGATTCGGGCAGTGGCTCGTGTATTTGGTTTCAGTATGTTTATGGTTATGGCGTGAGTCCCTTATTGGTTTCCTTATGGATTTGGGCAGTGGCCAGTATGGTCGATTTCATGGTGGTCCTTTCGACCTTGGTTTATTTCTGATTTGGGCATAGTTCCCACATGTGGTCCATTTGGTTAAATGGTTTTCGAAGGCATGCATGCTTTTTATGGAAGGGTATGAAGGTTTTTCTTATGAAATGTTTTTATAAACTCTTTGTTTTGTCCACTCACAGTCTTTCTGTTTTTAATACCCTTCAGGTTGAATACGGTGTGGACTGTAGCAGAGACCGAGATATCACATACCTCCTCCGGATCCTGGCGTACTCTGATAGCCCGGGAGGGCAGAGGTCAGAAATATCCCTTGTATGACACTTCGTGTCAGACGGGAGCAGGGTCATCCCGCGTTAATCCTGGGGGGATTGGGATGGGTCCTGTCAACGTGGTATCAGAGCGGGGTTGTCTCTATTCAAGCAACCGTGTAGCTCTTGGAGTAGTATCCAGGTCGAGGATGTGATATCTCAATGGGCTACAGTTCGTGGTCAACCTGATAGTTGGGGTGCCGATACGATAGTTAGTAGGATTGGATCATTTTGGTTCGACACTAGCTGTCGGGGTTGCACTTATCGGTTAGACCTAGATGGTTGTCGTGATACTCTAGTTGTGGTTTGGTGCAACTAAGGTCATGGATGACCTGGTAGATGACATTGGTTTAGTCGAGTTACGACTGGTGAGAGTTTGGTTGGACAGGTTACCAGGGTTCGTACTTGTCGATGGAATCCCAGAGCGGGGATACGCAATAGTTAAATACAGGCGATTGATTCCGTTGGATGCGGAGTCTGGATATCGAGATGCCTGGTAGTTAGGTCTGCACGAGTCTGTGGCAGGCGCTACTACCGAGAGTGGCTGTAGTTACCGTTGTTGGGAATCGGGGACGTTCAGGTGACGTTTCCTTTTCTTGTATGAGATTTTAGGGTGACCGTACCTAGGGGTGTTGGGTACGAGGGAGGCAGAGTTTCTCCTATTCGAGCAGAGGTACAGGATCGTCGCTCGGTATGAACGGAGACCCAGGGTTGTTAGTTTTGCACATAGTGTGTTAATGTTATTGCTGATGCTGACAGATTATAGTGGTGTACTGGTACTAGTGCTGGTGCTGGTGCCGGTGATTGTGATGACGGTGAATTACGAATCATTATATGACTCCGTCAAGATGAGTATATGTTCGGTATTTTGGTTCATGAGTGGATCACGGATAGAGTTAAATTGGTGATGGACACGTGGATGATGTCCGAGTGGGTTGGTTCCGACAAGGTTGGAACTTTGGAATCGCGAAAGGTTGTAATTGAGGTGGCGCGTGGAATGCGGGTTTTCCGCATTGGCAATGGGGATTTCGAAGTCATTTTGGGTGGCTTCTCAGGTTCTACCGTGGTAGATAAGGGTCAATGTCACTGGTATGCTGATCAAGTATTGGTTGATGGACCCGGGATTTGTCTTGGGTCAACAGGTGGAGTGAGTATATCGAAGTTAGGTGACTGAGATTCCTCATTCTCTACTTGGTGGCAGACGATGTCAAGTTACATAACGTGGTGAGTGCAGCGAGTGTTGTTTGCATTCACATAGGATGGATTTTTATGTCATTGTATGTGATCATCCTTGGTTTTTCCACGGTGGAATGAGAAGGATCGATACGAAGTGATTGGGGAGAACCCACCGTCTCGACGTGTCTCATCGTTGACTGATCTGTTTAGATGTGGGAATTGGTTGACGAACGGTGTGTCAGTATGCAGATTCGTTGAGGGTGTAAGACCTTATGGTTTGGAGTCTAGAATTTAAACAGTGTGGATCATATGTGGATCAGGTTCGTAGCGTCAATAGTCGGTTGACGTAGTGATGGATCTGGATCGTGATCTTGATGATCCAGATAGGTGTAGAGTTTATCACTCTTACTTGGATGTTTGAGTTGATGATGCTGGGATTGAACTTCTTTTCGAAGTGAATCCCGTACGATATATTACGCCCGAGTAAGTGTCCGAAGATGTTGGATTTTTGTCAGCCTAGATGTGTTAATGTTGGGATTGGCTTCCCTATGAATTCAATCGAACTTATTGTGGTAAATCCTTTGAATAGATATCCGATAGGTTCGGATATGGTGCGTCTCGGTAGACGTGAACGAGATTTTAGGTTTAGGAATCAGATTTCTGGATGACGATTCAGGATTTGATTCTGGAACTTGAAAGTGGGTTTCCGGATTTGGGTTTTGGAATCGGATTCTAGGTGACGATTCAGGATTTGATTCTGGAGCTTGACAGTGGATTTTGTTTTATGGATTTGGGTTCGGAATGGTTATTCCAAATGCTAGCTTACGGAATGATGATTTCGGATTCGGATTTGGACATGGTTATGGATATGATTTCTGGGTTTGGATACGGAATTTCTTATGAAATTGCGGATTCGGATCTGGAAATGGATAATAGGTTGGAGTTTTGATCTGTCTGGTACTGGATTGGACAAATGAACTCCATTATTGAAACGTGATTGGCTATGACCTAGGTGGTTGTAGTCTGGTTGATGGATAGATGTTCGTACCTTGTACGTTGTTCGAGGTACGATACCAGGTAGGGTTGTGGTGTCTGGTGACGGTATATAGGTTATACTTGAGATATGTTGGTGAGTGCATTGGTGGTCGGCTTAATTCTGATACCATCGGATTAGTTGAGGTCGTGGACTAGACATTGGACTAGTTGAGGTCGTCAACGTGGATCGTTGTGTGAGTTCTGATGACTCCTAGTGGGAGCAGACGTCAGGATAGTTCGAGATTGAGAAAGGAACCTTCGAGTGTTTGTGTTAGTGACTTGGTAGATTTGACAAGTAGTGTCAATTCGGAGTGTACGACTTCTTCCATTCGACATGGTCGAGTGTAGTCGATGCGACGTGAGTGTTAGTGGTACGCTTGGGTACGAGTAAGTATTGTTTTAGTTAGTGGGTGTACGAGTGCACAGGTGTTTTGAGATCGATTCTACTTTCCACGGGGTGGATGTGGAATCAGGATAGTTGGAGTTTCGAGAACGAAACTAAATTAAGGAGGGAAGAACGGTTAGAATTAGGTCGGTTGGAATTTCGAGGACGAAATTAATTAAGGAGGGAAGGTTGTAACGACCCGTCCCAAATTCCTAGATTAGATTAGTGACTAATTACGATTAGTGTGGTTAATCCGTGATTAGTAGTGCGAAATCGGACGAACGATGCAAAATGACAGTTTTGCCAATAGGCGTGGGCAAAATGTTGACTTTTCATTCTGGCAGTCAAACGGACATTGACCGATGACCGTGACGTAATTCGTGACGTCACGAGTTCTTAGACAGGTGGCACTTTCAATTCCGACATTCGAGGAGGAAGTTATGACGTGGGGAAGTTTAGGGGCAATTTGGTAATTTTGGTTAAAAAGGGGAAAATATTAACTTTTTGACCGGGAGGTCCAATGGTCGAGGGCCGAGGAACGTTACGTAGATCGGGACTATACAAATCCATAGACAGGAGGCATGCTGAAATCGGACTTCGAATGGGGAAGTTATAGGTCACGGAAGGTCGATTTCACTATGCACGCATTACGAGGCGAGAACACTTGGCTTATTTTGATTAGGCCAGTTATTTTGAGTGGGTCCCATGGATGAGTGACAAGTGTCACTCAGCCCATTGGTCCAAACCCCTAAATTGTGGATCTAAGTAAATTAAATAATATTATAATTATTATTATACAATTAATCCTAACCACACTAAATCCTATCCATCCATTTCACTTAATCCCTCAAATCCTAGCCATTCAATTAATCCTCTCTTCTCTCATCAGCCATCACTATCTTTTCTTTTCTTCTTCAAACCCGCACCCCCCACCATTTTCTTCATCCTTCATTTTCAAACACAACAAACAAACACCTCACCACATTCCCTAAACCGTGTCTAACAATGGTGGCCCAAGAAGTGAACTTGGAGAGGGAGATGAGACCAGTACGGTGGTGCTATTGGTTTGAACGGAGGTCCACGGCGGGGGAAAGTCGAAACCGTGAGGTAATGGTTTCAAAAATATGTTTTCGGGTTTTAAGGAGTTTGGATGATTTTCATTAATTGGAAAAGGTTCCTGGAGGTCGCAGGAACCATTTGAGATCATGGAGGGAAGCTAGGAAGGCTTGGGATGGCGGTGAACGGCGGAGGAACCCGCCACCACCATGGCCGATCGGAAAGGTACAGTTTTATGATGTTTTTGCTTCGTTTTAATGGTCTAAAAGATAGGAAATGAACGTAGGAAGCTTTAGGGATTAAAAAGGGAGGAAAACGACAAAAAATGGACGAGTTTTAGGTGCTGAACCGGTCCAGGCCGGTTCAGTTGCAGGTGAACCGGTTCGACCAAGGTTAGGGACGATGAATAGTAAACCGAGCCTTCTAGGACGCGTGAGGGCGTGTGAACAGTAATTTGGGGAAGTGTTAAACACATGAAATCTTCTATTTGATGTAACGAACATTTTCAGACTGGTTTCGTGTCGATCGGACACCATTTCGATATGTTTTAGGGAACCTTAAATGGATTCCCAGGTTCATGACGGTTTATGGGAACCGGCATGAACCCTTGTTATGGTATCGTGGTTCATGACGGATTATGGGGACCAACATGAATCCTGAGTATGTTATTATGGTACATGACGGTTTATGGGAACCGGCATGAACCTTTATCAGGTCATTATGGTACATGACGGTTTATGGGAACCAGGCATAGAGGATATTATATATATATATATATATATGAATGGAATGGATATTATGGAACATGACGGTTCAGGCGAACCAGGCATGGATATTTTTGTTATGTATATATATGTTCATATACCTTCCTTTACTTCTATTATCTCATCCGGGAAGGGTCGTTGGCCTGGGTGGACCCTGGAGTAGTCACGGAGCACCGACTGAGTGGAGTCACCCCCCAGTTGGGTTCCTTACTCTCAGGAAGGCTATGGTTACTATTACCTCGGGTAGGGTCAGTGGTCTGCGGACATTGACCTTGACTTTGAGAAGACTCGGATTGAGACCCGGGTAGCACGCGCGTAGCTTTGAAAACCGTAACAAGATTGGTAGTGTGAATTATATGTATATATATGGATTATGATATGTGATATGTGGTATGCACAGGTGTGCACAGGATTCGAGTAGTGGCTCTTGTATTTGGTTTCAGTATGTTTATGGTTATGGGCTGAGTCCCTTATTGGTTTCCTTATGGATTTGGGCAGTGGCTAGTATGGTCGATTTCATGGTGGTCCTTTCAACCTTGGTTTATTTCTGATTTGGGCTTAGTTCCCACATGTGGTCCATTTGGTTAAATGGTTTTCGAATGCATGCATGCTTTTTAGTGAAGGGTATAAAGGTTTTTCTTATGAAATGTTTTTATAAAATCTTTGTTTTTTCCACTCACAGTCTTTCTGTTTTTAATACCCTTCAGGTTGAATACTGTAACAACCCGTACCTACGGGAAGGGTAAAAATGTAATTTTGTGAAGTTTTGTAAAAAGGACGATTTTGCCCTTGTGAATAGTAAACGAAAAGTTGACTTTTTGTACTATTGATTGGATGAGTGTTAGCCTTTGACCGTGACGTAGGTTAGGACGTCACGAGTCCGTAGACAGGCGGCAGGTTCGATTCGGACAACCGGAGGAAAAGTTATGTTGTACGGAAGGTTGGGGGCGTTACCGTAATTTTGAGTTAAGAGGGGAAATGTTGACTTTTTGGAGGATTTGTGGTTTTCACGTAGACCGAGGACCGTTGGATAGGTCTCGACGTCCTGAGTTCAACGACAGGCGGCACGCTGTCATCGGACGTCGGACGGAAAAGATACGGGTCTGGAAAGTTTAAGGGCAAAATGGTAATTTTGTGCAGGAGGGGCATTTTGGTCATTTGCCCTCAGCCCAATCAGATAAGGGCAAGTGGCAGATATTTTTGGGATGGCCAATAGCTGATGGACACGTGGGGGACACTAGATGGTTCTAGGAGAGATTTAAGTGTGCACGGCCACACTTGGTCATTTTTGAACCGTGCACAAGTTCGAAGGAAACAGAAACAGAGAGAAGATTGGGGTGAGGCGGTGATCGATTTGGATGCTAGGGAGAGTGAAGAGTGAGTTGAGAGAGTGACATAGAGACAAGGAGGAGCTGGTGATCGTGGTCTGGTGGTGCAACCGTGCGCGGAGGCGACGTGGTGGCTGGTTGGATACTTGGAAGAAACAGAGGAGGCCGTGGACGGTGGTGGCTGTTGTGTTGTGTGGTGGACGGATTCAAGGCGGTAGGAGGTCCAGGTGGTTGTAGGGAGTCCCACGAGCACCGTGGTGGGTGACGGTTCTCACGGCGGCGCCGGAATCGAAAGGTAAGCTCGTTTACTCTGTTTCCCGTGATTTTTCAAATGCAAAGTCGTGAAGTTGGGCTAAGAGTCTAGGGATTAGGAGGTCAGGGTGTTGTTCAGGGAGGTCTTAGGATTGGTTTGTGGTGGTTGCCGTGACGGGGAGGTTCACGGTGGGTGGTGGTTCGACGGCGGGTCCTATGTGCCCTGTTTTAGCCGTGATCTTCAAACTTGAAGTCGTGGACTTCGGGGATGAATCGACGGATTCTGTGAGTTGGGTAGGACTAAGTAGGGTACTAGGAAGGTGCTGGTATCACCACCGTGAAGGGGGAAGCAGTGGACGGCCGGGAAGGAAAACAGAGCTTACGGGCAGTGTTTTTCGAGGTTGAAGACGAGGGGTATTAGGCCGTGATTTCTGGATTTTAGGACTGGGTTTGGTTGTAGGGGACTGGACGAAGCTAAAGGTATTGAAATGGAGAAGAATGGTGGGTGAACGGCGGAGAACCGGTCACGCCGGTTCAACACAGTTGAACCGGGTGACTCGAGGTTGAAGATACACTGTAGCAGGCGCGTGAGGCCCACGCGCAGCCACTTTGGGCGGCGCGTGGGGGCGCGTGGGGAGGAATCCGGTCAAGTGTCCAACATGAGTTTAACTCTAAATGTCCTAAGGGATCCAAGGGTATAGTTTTCGGGTTAATCGGACGGTGTTACGGAATGGTTCGGGAATCCGTACGGTTTAGGGATTCGGATTAAAATATTATTAAATTCCCGAAAAATTGGGGAAAATAGGGAAGGTATCCTTGATATTATTGTGACCCTATTTGGTATCTATTGACAGGACGGGAGACACCAGAGACGGTTGAGGAGCGCACGGAGCGCGAGTGACGTGTTGTAAACTGTGAGTGGACTCTTTCTTATTTCCGAGCATGCCAAACTGTTTTAATTACTGTTTTATGATTCTATGTGTGTTTTTATGCTTTAAATGATGATTATACGTGATTGAGATGTTTGCACGTTTTTCGAGATGTTTTCGGGCTTTTGCACGTTTTTCGAGAAAAAGTCGGTTTTCAGATTTTGATGCCATATTTGAGAAATTCACCCTATAAATGTTTTCTGATGATGGTAAATGGGTTATGGAATATGGTTAGGGATTTCCTATGGTTTTTGGTATGGAAATGGATTTTCCGGATTTGGGTTCGGAATGTCGGTTTTGAACGCCGGAAGGGCTTCGAACCGGGGATTTCGAATTCGGATTTGGCGATGGATTTTGAATTGGTTTTACACTGGATATGGATTGGATTTGCTGGATCTGGATATGGGTTTAAAGACCCGGATTGATATTGATGGGGGACGGGCCCGGATTGAGTTTAAAGACTCGGGAGTTTAAAGACTCGGATATAACGATATTACCCCCATAGGCCTATTGAGTTTAAAGACTCGGGAGTTTAAAGACTCGGATTTATATGTGAGGCCTGGTTGAGTTTAAAGACTCGGATAGGTCCAGCAGGTTTGATCGGGTTATACTCTGGTTTCTTATGATATTTTATAGTGTATCTGTTTCTTATGATATTTTATAGTGTTTCTGTTTCTTATGATGTTTCATATTATGACTTTTCTAATACTTCATTGGCATGCCTGGTTTTAAACCGGAGGGAACAAATGATTTTATTTCCTTACTTTGAATTGTTGGTAAACGGTTTTTAAAACTTTCATTCCTTTTGGTCCACTCACACCTTTTGTTTTTAATTTCCCTCCAGGTCGTGGTGATAGCGCTGGGGTGAACGTTGAGGCAGATATCGAGGCATAGGGCTTCCGACGTTCTTCCGTTGCGGACTTAGACTTGTAGGACTTTTGGTGCCCATTTTGTAGAACTATGCTCTGGCTTACTGTTGTATATATTTACTCCTTCGTCTGATGATTATGCTTATAGTGGTATTAAGTTTATTTTGGTATTGTAAGTGTGATTGTCAGACGGGAGCAGGGTTCATCCCGAGTATCGAGGTGATATTTGGGACGGGTCCTGACAATTGGTATCAGAGCATAGGTTGTGTCAATTTGTGTTGGGTCTAGGTTGTTATACTAACTCTATGCCTCTTTCAGCGTACGATTGATCATGCCTCCGAGACGTGAACCCCCTCCACGACCTGAAGATGAAGCGGCGAGAGGGACTGAGAGCGCTTCGATTGAGAGAGCCCAGAGGCTTGGGGCTACTACGTTCAGCGGTGGGGCTGATCCCGAGGAAGCTCACCGATGGATCACCCGACTCGAGCGTATTTTTGGGGTGATGCACTGTCCTCCCGAGGATCGGGTATTGTTAGCCACTTTTCTGTTGGATGGAGCTGCCTACGAGTGGTGGTACACGCTGGAACTGTCCGGCTGGGTTGCACATACCGTGACCTGGGAGACTTTCCGGGAGCGGTTTCTAGATCAGTACTATCCCCGTTCTTTTAGGGATGCGAAGGAAGCGGAATTCCTTCACTTGAAGCAGGGGAACTTGACAGTTGCTGAGTATGAGCAGAGGTTCCAGATGCTATCTCGTTTTGCTCCGGCATTTGTGGCGACTGAGGCGGAGAAGTGCCGCCGGTTTGAGTTGGGTCTCCGGGGAGAGATCAGGGCCATAGTGACAGCCGGCTCTTTTGCTACATTCCGAGAGTTGTCTGATGCTGCTGTCAGGGTGGAGGCCAGTTTACCTGCTCGACCACAGTATTCGGGCAGTGTTCGACGCCGAGAGCAGTCATTTCCAGGAGCATCGAGTCAGAGGCCCCCGAAACGGGGTAATTTTGGTGGATCACTATCGGCTGGTGGAGCCCGGTATGGCAGACCAGGCAGTTTCCAGGGCTCAGGATTTCGAGGAGCTAGGTCAGAGCCGACTCCTCAGGCGAGTGCGACATCAGTGGCTTCTACAGGGAGGCATACCGGTGGACCCGGTAGGGATACTTGCTTCTACTGTGGGGAGCGAGGACATTTCCGTCGGGAGTGCCCATTGTTAGCTCCGGAGGGTGGAGCAGGCAGAGGTGCAGCAGAACCCGGGCGGAGTACTGCTTCAGTATCAGAGGCGGCAGGCCCTAGGGGTGGCGGTGGTGCCACGAGCAGTTCCAGAGGGCGCGGTAGGTCATCGGGACCTCAGGCGCGAGTTTTTGCGATGACTCGGCAGGAGGCTAGGTCAGCACCGGGAGTGGTGACAGGTACACTCACCATACTTGGTCACACTGTTTTTACTTTGATAGATCCCGGGGCTACCCATTCATTTATAGCTCGGGGTTGTAGTCTGGTTAAGGAGAGAGAGGTGTCTACTTTGGATTGTGCGTTAGGAGTGAGTACACCTACTGGGGAGGTGTTGGTAGTGACTCAGGTTTTGAGAGAGTGTCCGGTGATGGTAGGCCAGGTGGAGTTACTGGCAGATTTGTTACTCTTGGATTTATGGGACTTTGATGTGATCTTGGGTATGGACTGGTTGACGAGACATCCTGCTTCTATCGAATGTTTCGATAGGAGAGTGACTTTTCGGAGTCCTGGATTATCAGAGACTACATTTCAGGGGGATCAGCGTGCACTTCCTACGGGAGTTATTTCGGCACTCGAGGCTAGTAAATTGTTACGTAAGGGGTGCCAGGGTTACTTAGCTCATGTGGTGGATACGCGTGCTACGCCAGAGAGGGCGGAGGATATACCAGTGGTACGGGAGTTTCCCGATGTTTTTCCCGAGGAGTTGCCAGGACTACCCCCACACCGAGATCTTGAGTTTACGATTGAGCTTCTACCCGGTACACAGCCTATTTCTCAGACTCCTTATCGTATGGCACCTGCCGAATTGAGGGAACTTAAGGCCCAGTTGCAAGAGTTGGTCGATATAGGATTCATTCGACCGAGTATGTCACCTTGGGGAGCACCTGTTTTGTTTGTCAAGAAAAAGGATGGAGGATTGAGATTGTGTGTGGATTACAGGCAACTGAATAAGGTAACTATTCGGAATAAGTACCCCCTACCCCGGATTGATGACTTGTTTGACCAGCTCAAGGGAGCACAGTATTTCTCGAAGATTGATCTTCGCTCCGGTTATCACCAGTTAAGGGTTAAAGAGGAGGATATACCGAAGACAGCTTTCCGGACCAGGTACGGTCACTATGAGTTTGTGGTGATGCCTTTTGGTTTGACTAATGCCCCAGCAGCTTTTATGGACCTTATGAACCGAGTGTTCCGGCCCTACTTGGATCGTTTTGTGATTGTTTTCATTGATGATATTTTGGTGTATTCGAAGAGTGCGAAGGCGCATGAGAAACATCTGAGGATCGTGCTTAAAACGTTGAGGGAGCATCAGTTGTATGCGAAGCTCAGTAAGTGTCAGTTCTGGTTGACCAGTGTTGGATTTCTTGGCCATGTGATTTCGGCTGAGGGCATTCGTGTGGATCCTCAGAAAGTTGAGGCGGTAGCCAATTGGGAACAGCCTAAGACGGTGACGGAAATTCGGAGTTTTCTGGGTTTGGCAGGGTATTACCGGCGTTTCATTGAGGGCTTTTCTATTCTTGCAGCACCGTTGACGAGGTTGACACGAAAGGGAGTTCGGTTTGAGTGGGATGAGAACTGTGAACAGAGTTTCCAGGAGCTTAAAAGGCGGTTGACATCTGCTCCTGTGTTAGCCCTTCCAGATGACAGTGGGGAGTTCGAGGTGTACAGTGACGCTTCTCTACAAGGTTTGGGTTGTGTCTTGATGCAGCACGGGAAAGTGATTGCTTATGCTTCCCGGCAATTGAAACCCCATGAGTTGAACTACCCTACACATGACTTGGAACTGGCTGCGGTGGTTCATGCATTGAAGATTTGGCGACATTACTTGTACGGTGAGAAGTGCAGGATCTTCACGGACCACAAGAGTTTGAAGTATTTGTTCACTCAAAAGGAATTGAACCTCAGACAGCGCCGTTGGTTGGAGTTACTTAAGGACTACGACTGTACTATTGAGTATCATCCAGGGAAGGCTAATGTGGTAGCCGATGCTCTGAGCAGGAAGTCAGCTGGATCTTTGTCGCATCTGAAGACAGTACGGTTACCTTTGCTGGTTGAGCTCCGTAAGTTGGGAGTAGAGTTGACTGTGGATGATCAGGGAGCACTCCTAGCGAGTTTCCATGTGCGACCCGTTCTGATTGATCAGGTGATTGATGCTCAGTTTGAGGACCCTATTCTGGGCATCATTCGGATTGAGGTCGAGGCTGGAGAACGATAGGATTTTGAGATCCGTGAGGATGGAGCCTTGGTTAAGAATGGACGGTTGTGTGTACCTGAGGATGAAGTTTTGAAGAAGGTGATACTGGATGAGGCTCACTGTTCAGCTTATGCGATGCATCCTGGTGGGACCAAGATGTATCGTACACTTCGAGAGCATTACTGGTGGTCAGGGATGAAACGTGAAATTGCAGAGTATGTCAGTAGATGCTTGATTTGTCAACAGGTAAAAGCCGAGCGGCAGAGGCCTTATGGAGCAATGCAACCTTTGCCGATTCCCGAGTGGAAATGGGATCACCTGACTATGGATTTTGTGTTCAAGCTTCCGAGAACACCGAAGGGACATGATGGTGTGTGGGTTATTGTGGATCGACTTACGAAGTCTGCTCATTTCTTGCCAGTACGGGAGAACTTCAAGCTGGAACAGTTTGCACAGTTGTTTATTAATGAGATTATTCGATTGCATGGGATTCCGGAGTCGATAGTATCTGATAGAGATCCGAGATTCACTTCTCGATTTTGGCAGAGCTTACAGGAAGCTTTTGGGACTAAATTACACTTCAGTACTGCTTTTCATCCTCAGACTGATGGGCAGTCTGAGCGGACTATTCAGATTCTCAAGGATATGATGCGAGCTTGTGTGCTTCAGTTTCAGGGTACTTGGGAATCACATCTGCCTTTGATGGAGTTCGCTTACAATAATAGTTTTCAGGAGAGCATTGGGATGGCTCCTTACGAGGCTTTGTATGGGCGGCAGTGTCGGACTCCATTGTGTTGGACTGAGGTTGGTGAGAGGAGGTTGACTACTTTTGAGCTGGTGGAGCTTACTCAGGAAAAAGTGGCACTGATTAGGGATCGATTGAAGGCAGCGCAGGACCGCCAAAAGAGCTACGCTGACCGTAGGATCAGGGATTTGGAGTTTGCTGTTGGAGACTGGGTTTTCCTGAAGCTATCTCCTTGGAAGGGAATAGTACGATTTGGCAGACGAGGGAAGTTGAGTCCTCGTTACATTGGACCGTATGAGATCTTGGAGCGGATTGGTCCTGTAGCTTATCGGTTGGCCTTACCAGCAGATTTAGAAAAGGTACATAATGTCTTTCATGTTTCTATGCTTCGGAAATATATTCGAGATGATTCCCATGTTTTGGAAGCACAACCAGTGGAACTGAGGGAAGACTTGAGTTTTGAAGAGCAACCTGTTGCAATCTTGGATCGGAAGGATAAAGTGTTGCGAAGGAAGACGGTTCCCTTAGTGAAGGTATTGTGGAGGAATCATCAGGTCGAAGAAGCTACCTGGGAACCTGAGGCCTTGATGCGAGAACAGTACCCTTATTTATTTCACTGAATTTCGGGGGCGAAATTCTTTTTAGGGGGGTAGAATGTAACAACCCGTACCTACGGGAAGGGTAAAAATGTAATTTTGTGAAGTTTTGTAAAAAGGACGATTTTGCCCTTGTGAATAGTAAACGAAAAGTTGACTTTTTGTACTATTGATTGGATGAGTGTTAGCCTTTGACCGTGACGTAGGTTAGGACGTCACGAGTCCGTAGACAGGCGGCAGGTTCGATTCGGACAACCGGAGGAAAAGTTATGATGTACGGAAGGTTGGGGGCGTTACCGTAATTTTGAGTTAAGAGGGGAAATGTTGACTTTTTGGAGGATTTGTGGTTTTCACGTAGACCGAGGACCGTTGGATAGGTCTCGACGTCCTGAGTTCAACGACAGGCGGCACGCTGTCATCGGACGTCGGACGGAAAAGATACGGGTCTGGAAAGTTTAAGGGCAAAATGGTAATTTTGTGCAGGAGGGGCATTTTGGTCATTTGCCCTCAGCCCAATCAGATAAGGGCAAGTGGCAGATATTTTTGGGATGGCCAATAGCTGATGGACACGTGGGGGACACTAGATGGTTCTAGGAGAGATTTAAGTGTGCACGGCCACACTTGGTCATTTTTGAACCGTGCACAAGTTCGAAGGAAACAGAAACAGAGAGAAGATTGGGGTGAGGCGGTGATCGATTTGGATGCTAGGGAGAGTGAAGAGTGAGTTGAGAGAGTGACATAGAGACAAGGAGGAGCTGGTGATCGTGGTCTGGTGGTGCAACCGTGCGCGGAGGCGACGTGGTGGCTGGTTGGATACTTGGAAGAAACAGAGGAGGCCGTGGATGGTGGTGGCTGTTGTGTTGTGTGGTGGACGGATTCAAGGCGGTAGGAGGTCCAGGTGGTTGTATGGAGTCCCACGAGCACCGTGGTGGGCGACGGTTCTCACGGCGGCGCCGGAATCGAAAGGTAAGCTCGTTTACTCTGTTTCCCGTGATTTTTCAAATGCAAAGTCGTGAAGTTCGGCTTAGAGTCGAGGGATTAGGAGGTCAGGGTGTTGTTCAGGGAGGTCTTAGGATTGGTTTGTGGTGGTTGCCGTGACGGGGAGGTTCACGGTGGGTGGTGGTTCGACGGCGGGTCCTATGTGCCCTGTTTTAGCCGTGATCTTCAAACTTGAAGTCGTGGACTTCGGGGATGAATCGACGGATTCTGTGAGTTGGGTAGGACTAAGTAGGGTACTAGGAAGGTGCTGGTATCACCACCGTGAAGGGGGAAGCAGTGGACGGCCGGGAAGGAAAACAGAGCTTACGGGCAGTGTTTTTCGAGGTTGAAGACGAGGGGTATTAGGCCGTGATTTCTGGATTTTAGGACTGGGTTTGGTTGTAGGGGACTGGACGAAGCTAAAGGTATTGAAATGGAGAAGAATGGTGGGTGAACGGCGGAGAACCGGTCACGCCGGTTCAACACAGTTGAACCGGGTGACTCGAGGTTGAAGATACACTGTAGCAGGCGCGTGAGGCCCACGCGCAGCCACTTTGGGCGGCGCGTGGGGGCGCGTGGGGAGGAATCCGGTCAAGTGTCCAACATGAGTTTAACTCTAAATGTCCTAAGGGATCCAAGGGTATAGTTTTCGGGTTAATCGGACGGTGTTACGGAATGGTTCGGGAATCCGTACGGTTTAGGGATTCGGATTAAAATATTATTAAATTCCCGAAAAATTGGGGAAAATAGGGAAGGTATCCTTGATATTATTGTGACCCTATTTGGTATCTATTGACAGGACGGGAGACACCAGAGACGGTTGAGGAGCGCACGGAGCGCGAGTGACGTGTTGTAAACTGTGAGTGGACTCTTTCTTATTTCCGAGCATGCCAAACTGTTTTAATTACTGTTTTATGATTCTATGTGTGTTTTTATGCTTTAAATGATGATTATACGTGATTGAGATGTTTGCACGTTTTTCGAGATGTTTTCGGGCTTTTGCACGTTTTTCGAGAAAAAGCCGATTTTCAGATTTTGATGCCATATTTGAGAAATTCACCCTATAAATGTTTTCAGATATCGAGGCATAGGGCTTCCGACGTTCTTCCGTTGCGGACTTAGACTTGTAGGACTTTTGGTGTCCATTTTGTAGAACTATGCTCTGGCTTACTGTTGTATATATTTACTCCTTCGTCTGATGATTATGCTTATAGTGGTATTAAGTTTATTTTGGTATTGTAAGTGTGATTGTCAGACGGGAGCAGGGTTCATCCCGAGTATCGAGGTGATATTTGGGACGGGTCCTGACAAATACAGTGTGGACTGTAGCAGAGACCGAGATATCACATACCTCCTCCGAATCCTGGCGTGCTCTGATAGCCCGGGAGGGCAAAGGTCGGAAATATCCCTTGTCTGACACTTCGTGTCAGATGGGAGCAGGGTCATCCCGCGTTAATCCCGGGGGGATTGGGATGGGTCCTGTCATTCTCGCTCGTCTAGGCATGATATAGCGCATGTGCAGCACCTTTTTCATCCTCCGAGCATGCATTTCGCTCAGCTAGAGAGAGCATCTTGGTGAGACTTCGTGCATTTCCCATGACAATGTCTCCGTAGAGCTGGCTATCCCGAGGGAGTCCTTGTTTAAATGCCATCGCTGCAACAAGGTCGCTACAGCCGACAATTCGAGACTTCTCCTCGCAAAATCTTCGTATGTATTGTCGTAGAGTCTCTTTTACTCTCATTCGGACAGAGAAAAGGTGGTCATCCTTCACCTCGATTATCCGAAGTTGTGCGTACTCCTTCACAAATGTCAGGGCTAACTCTTCAAAGGACGCAATCGACCTCCGGGGGAGATGATTGAACCAAGTCATGGCTTGTCCTCGAAGTGATGCTTGGAAAACTTTGCACATGAGCTCATCTTTATGTCTGTGGGGGACCATGACTCCTTGATAGTAATCTATGTGTTTTACCGGGTCAGAAGCTCCTTTGAATGGTGTGAAGTTTAGTGTTGCAAACCTTTGAGGGAATGGCTCCTCCTTAATATGCCTTACAAAAGGCGTGGATAGTTGTGTCTGGCGACGTAGATCGTCCTCTAGATCGCCATCTCGTTGAACACGAATGTGCCTGTCCAACATCCTTTGAACATCATTAGCCTGCAGCGCACCTTGCCGAGGCTGTGAGTCATTTCGTGCTAATCGCCGGGAACCTCCTCGAGCCTCTCCCCTTGACCTCTGGAGTCGCGCAGGGGAGTAAGCTTCATCCTCCCCATCACTGCCATGGGCAGATTGTCTTGGAGTTTCTTGCAGAGTTTGATGTTGCCCCCTGCTCCCATGTGAGCGCTCCACTCATGTGCCGATGGTCTTGGTCGTTGCGGACTCTTTGCTCGGCGAGTGTGACTTTCTTCCCCAAAGTCGCTTAGTGAAGTGTCCTGTGACATTGTTTGGCGTCAGACCTTTTCCTTCCCCAGACGTCTTGGAACACTCTCTTGCCCTCCACGCGAAGTGGGATGTCTCTCTGGTTCTCGGGCTGGTCTTTCTGCCAGAAGTCGCTGCAAGAGCTCTGACTGGAGTTGAACATGGCTGCTCAACCTTTCAACTTGCTGCGCCAAGTTGTCTTGGGGAGGTTGGTGGTGACTCCTTCCTGAGACGTCCTGGCGCCCATCCAAGTAGTCCTGCAAATCCATGCTTGTTGTGGGCTGACCTGGCCTTGATGTTCCTCCCATCAACTGTATGCTTGCTTGCTGCATGGTTGAAGTTCCTTCCCCTAGCTCATGCACTTGGGTTGTTGGAGAAGGAAATGCTCCAAAGCTGAAGGTCGGCATCCTTCCTTGCGTATCCATGGGCGCTTCTATGGACACTCGACAAAGTTGAGTTGGGTGCTCCTCTGGAGTCTCAATGCGTACTTCATCCCTCAACTGGGCAGTTGAGGCAGAAACACCTTCACCAGCTGAACGAACAGATCGTCGAACCCTGGCCATGCTTGATCAGTGAATCTTGAATGGAAATTTGTTGAACGATGAACACGTTCAAGATCTTCGAATCAACGTTATGAACGATGAATGAAGTAGGATGAACGATGAACAATCATGAGAGCTTCTTCTTGAATATCTTCAAGCTCTCAATGAAAGCACCAATTGTTGAAGCAGAAATCGAACCCACCGCGAAACGTTCTCACAATTCCTGCAAACAGCAAACAATTAGCTATCGTTGCTTCGATCGATTACCCGGGGGGTTGTTCGACCAAGAACACTCTGATGCCTAAGTTAGCTTTGAGAGAGGAAAAAGATATACTTCGAAGCGAAGAATCGACTTATCTTGGAAATGAAATGTGCTCCGCTATTTATAGGAAAATTTTGGGAGCCTCAGAGCGTTCTGATTGGTCGGTTGAATTTGTAATTAATAAATAATATATTATTTAATAATTATAATAATAGCTCATTATGTTAATAATGATAATTATTGTGTTTAAATATTAATATTAATTGTCCGTTACTAAGAGTAATGACAATTAACTCTCGGGGAGAATATTAATATTACGAAGATTTTAACCCGATCAAATAACGTATTTAGCTGGTAAATAGATTATTTGATGTGCGGGTGTCTGCTGGTCATTTGTATAATTGTCAAGGGCAATTTGGTCATTTTTAGGAATTATGGACCACGTGACAGCTCCACAATTTTTGAGTGATTTATGGCCATCATATGCGATTGAGGTGGAGATATCGACCTAAGTTTATTTACAGTTCACCAATACGGGTATGAATAGTGATCATCATGCGCGATTGAGGTTTCGACATTTATTTATTATTAAAAAAAATTGAGTTCGATAAATCACATGATGGGTGATGAACATCAGGGGGCATTTATTTATCTCAATCTAGCTAATAGTACAGGCATGAGTGTATAATCTAATGGACACAACCATGTAGCGGTAAAACTTAGAATTTTGGAAATAATTCATTACATGCATGCAGTAATGGCAATAGATATATAGTAGCCGGTAGACTAGTAGTAGTAGTACTCCTGTGAGCAGCTGTGCTGTATATATAGAATCTTTAATTAGAGGGCAGTTTTTGTTCCTTTGTTTCTTCTACAAAGCACCAAAAATCGAAGAGACCTCACTCTGTGTGTTCCATCTCCAAATACCTAATCCAAGAGATAAACTATACCCGAACAGCTTCTCCACCTTTATCCCTAAAACTGAAGATGATTGCATTCCTTATTTAACTGCAACTAGTATTCATATTGCTGATGGATTCATTTCCATAGCTAGGTAGGTGCGGGTGGCTAGCTAGCTTGTCTACATGCATGCATGTATAAATAGCTCAAATTTATGTGCATTCCGTCCTAATCATGCATGCATAGATCACATCACCTTCCCATTTACAACACTACACCTACGTACGTACATATATGTACGACCCAAACAAATCAACCTCTTCTTCACCTCCTCCATTAATTTCTTCCAAAAAAAATTTACATACCAATATATCCTTTATTTGCATCCAGGCCCCATCCCGGTGCCACTTCATTCTCTTCCCCATACTATTTACGAATATATCATAATTTGAACCTTCCTTTCAAGGTCATCTTCTAAGAAAATCAATAATAATGGAGATTATTTAATCATTCATATATATCAAATAAATCAACGGTATTGATAACATATATCCCCATGGTAAGCTGCTCATGTAGGTGATACACACAACAAGGAAAGAGGGTTGGCCTGACGAAAGGGCCCCGTCGAATAAGAAGCAGGATCCGCCAGTGTCACGACCCGCCTCCCCTATCACGATATTGTCCATTTTGGGTCATGCTCTCACAGTTTTGTTTTTGTGAACTCACGCTCAATTTCCCAGTGAGTCACCTATCCTGAGATTGCTCCAGCCCAAATTCTCTTAACTTTGGAGTTCCAACCAAACGAAAAAAAGTGAGCTCTCAAAAGGTCTCGTGCTAGATAGATATGTACTTATACATATAAGGCACTTCACTTTTCCCTCCCCGAGCTGTCACGACCTGACTCATCTAGCATGATATTAACTGCTTTAGGCCCAGCCCTCACGGTTTTGTTTCTGGGAACTCACGTGCAACTTCCCAGTAGGTCACCCATCTTGGGATTTCACCATGATAGGTCATTAATTAAGCATTATTTTATATTATTTTATACCCTTTATACTTAACTTTTAATATTGAAATAATAAAAAATTAGAGAAAATAATATATTTTGTGATATTTTTGTAGAAATAAATAAAATTTGGAATTTGGAGCGTTTTGGCAAAAGAATCGTCTCGATCGGAATTATAACGAAGAATTTATGGACGAATTTCGGTGAAATTATACTAATTAATATTTATTTTGCAGAAGCCCAAAATCCTCAAGCCCAAAAGCCCAATTCGCAGCCCAAATTACCTAGGCCCATAGTCCAATCTCAGCTCTTTGCCTTGTCAGAGGAGTCGTCAGAATGGGCCTGCCGAAGCTCCAACCGTCACCTCGGCGCGCGCTTCCCGAACGTCTTTCCGCTCCCCAGCACGCGTGCTCCGTTGTCTATTACCCTTGCCAGCGAGAAATGCGCGACCGCCAGAGCTATTTTCAACGCGCGCCTACTGACAATCCTCCCCTGTGTCAGCCTACTGCCGCCGACCTACCTCCCCTTTTCCAGCCTGCCCGCGCCGAATTCGGCTGCATTTTCCAGCTGCCGCCCACCGTGTCTTTTCACTAACATTCAACAGTCTGCTGCTGCCTACAAAACAGCCAAAATCAACCCTAATTTCATTATTTTCATCATTTCTTCATATTACTATATTATTATTTTTTTATTTTTTTATTTTTTATTTTTATTTGAACAATTGTGACACTCCCTTTATAAATAGGGAGGTCATTTCATGTAATCTAGGTCCCTAATTGTCCCCATTTTTTCATTTCTTCTATTTTTCGTAGTTTTTAGTTCTTGGTTTAGTTCTTTAGTTTCTCTCTTTTGATTATTTATTTTAGTTTCATTTTTTTTTAGAATTTCTTAAACTTCTCTTTAATTACATTTTTATGCTTTCCTTAATAAAAACCTAAGGCTAGGTAATTCTAAGGCAATTCAAGAGTTTTTAAGACCGAATTCCTCGAATTCCTTCTTTCATCTGTACAAGTTTCCTGTCGCTGTTCGGTGATTCTTGTGAAAAACCATCTTTTTCTACTTAAATTCTTGTTATTGTTTTAGTTTTACTTATAATTCCATATATGTGTTGGTATTTTCTTTCTAACATTTGTAAGTATGAATACAATCTCCATATGTTTTACTTTCTGATTTTTTTTTACTTCATATATTTTAATGCTTAAACTTCAATTCGAAGCTAAATGTTGATCCGGTGTTCGGGGCATTTAGAATAGAGTTGAAGAGATTTAATGTTTGATCATTGTTCGGCGCATTAAATCACAAACTTAAGGTAGATCATATTGTAACTAATAATCCGCTGTTTAGTGCATTTATAATATGAAAAATGTATGCATGTAATATAGATGATGAAGTTAGGATTTCGTGATTGGTTCAATATAAGCATGATGTTAGAGTGTTGGTAAAAATTGTGTTTAAAGGAAATTTATTTTAGGAATAGTTTTAAATAATGTTATTGTTAAGGTTAATTTAATTCTTAGTTAGTGTTTTCTTTAGTTTATGTTACAAATCTTTTCAAACACCCCTCCCCCCGTCTTTAATTCTTTATTCTTTTATTCATTAATTCATTAATTCATTAATTCTTTATTCCTTAATTCATTCATTCTTTAATTCATTTATTCATTAATTATATTATTAATTTATTCTTTTATTCATTATTCTTTCCCACTAACAAATTATTAATGTTCCCTAATTTCCCCAATTAAGAACGATCCTTATTTACCAATACTACATCTACACAAAAAGGGTTAAATTGCATAATACTCAAATTACGTATTTAATTTAATGCGTAGTTTGGTCATTATCACACCAGCCCAAAATCTCTTAACTTTGGAGTTCCCAAGGAATCCAAAGTCAGTGAGCTCCCAAAAGGCCTTGTACTAGATAGATACGTGACCACACATATAAGACACTTCACCTTTTCCTCCCCGAGCGATGTGGGATTGTTCACCGTTTTTCGCAAGATACATGTCTTAGACGAGCGATGTGAGATTGTTCACCAATCTTGCTTCCAAGCTCACGGGTCTTGCTCACCGTTCTTGTTTCCTAAGCTTACGGGTCTTTTTCACCGATCTTACTTCCCAAGCTCACGGATCTTACAATCCACCCACCTTAGGACCTAGCGTCCTCGCTGGCACACTTCTGGTCAGGATACAGCTCTGATACCATTATGTCTTGACTCGACTCCTCTAACACGATATTATCCCGCCATGCCCTCACTATTTTGTTTCTAAGAACTCAAGCACAACTTCCTTGTGTGTCACCCAAATTGAGATTGATCAAGCCCAAACTTTCTTAACTTTGGAGTTCCAACAACCCAAAACCAATGAGCTCCAAAAGACCTTGTGCTAGATAGATACGTACCTTCACATATAAGACATTTCACTTTTCCCTCCTTGAACGATGTGGATTGTTCATTGGTCTTACTTCTAAACTCACAGGTTGTCAGGACCCGTCCCAAATCCCCCCGGAATTAACGCGGGACTCGCCTAATCCTGTCTGACACGAAGTGTCAGACAAGGGAAATTTCCGACTTTAGCCCCGTCGGGGCTTCCAGAGTGCGCCAGGATCAAGAGGAGTGTGATGTCTCGGTCTTCGCTACAGCGCGCATCCGCGATCAACCTTAAGGGCATTAAAACCCGTTTAAAAGTTGTGAGTGGACAAAACAACAGTTTATAAAATCATTTTCACAAAAAGAGACTTATGCCCTTCACTAAAAAGTATGCATGCATTCGAAAACTAGTTATCAAAATGAAACCATCAACGCCTTAGCCCAAAACGTAAACCAAACCATATTGGGAACTCAACCCAAATCAACTACATGTGGGATTCAGCCCAAATCACATCACGTGGGTCTCATCCCAAAACCATTACCAGTGGGACTCAGCCCAAAACCATTACTAGTGGGACTCAGCCTAAAACCAATCCTCGACATCCCTGATGCCTGACATCCGAAATGTCACAATCACACCTATCACGGCTCCAAGCTACGCGTGCAACCTGGGGTCTCAAATCCCAAGTCTCTCGTAACGACCCCTCCCGGATTTGGGGATTAGTTTATTGGATAATGACGGATTAGTGAAGTTAATCGGCGATTCGTTGGGTACTTTCGGACGGCAGTGCAAAATGTCAATTTTTCCCTCTCAAATTGGGCGAACGGGTGGCTTTTGGTTCAGGAGTCCAACCGGACTTTTGGCAGTGATTGTAACGTAATTTGGGACATCACGAGTCCGTAGACAGGTGGCACGTTTGATTCCGACACTCGAGGAAGAAGTTATGATGTTCTGAAGTTTAAGGGTAGTTTGGTAATTTGGTTGAAAAGGGGCAAATGGTTGACTTTTATTACAAAAAAATATTTACACATATTTCGAAGACCATTAGGTAGGTCTCACTCCCTTGAGTACAAGGACAAACGACACGTTGTCATCGAACGTCGGACGGTTTAGTTCTGAGCCAAAAAACGCTAAGGGCAAAATGGTAATTTGAGCCTTAAGGATATTTTGGTTCTTCTGTTACCTTGGGATTTGTGCCCAGTAGAATTAGGACACTTGGCCCTTCTCTAGAGGCTTGTGGAAGCTTGGCCAACCGACTCAGGGCATTTTAAATTAAAGGGACTATTATGTGTTGCACGGTTTTGGGCATAAGCTGAGAAAAACAGTGAAGACTTGGGAGGTGGTGAGTGAGTGATCGTGAATCCCTTTCCCTCAAACATTGACAAGTGATGAGTGGATGTGTGTGAAGGATGAGGTGGTCACGGTGGTGGTGCTACCATGGCGCCTGCCGTGGACGGTGGCCTCGAACCGTAAGACCAAAACAGAGGATACTGGGAAGACCAGACCCGACATGCATTCAACTATCATCCTTGGCCACTGTTTCGTGAAGAAAAGATGAAGAGGAAGTTGTTTGGATGATGCTGGAGGTCATGGCGGAGCCCATGTCGGCGTGGGAGGTAAGTTCCCACAAAGAACACTACTCAAATTCAAAAATGAAATTATGGGTTTTAGTAATTACTGATCGATAGTATTCATGAGGAACTTACTTGGAGGTTGCAAGGGACTGGAACCGTGGCTTGAGATGGCCAGAGCCGTGAAAACAGAGAGGAGGACATGGCCGGTTCATTCTTCGAATTAAGGAGGTAAGATATAGAGTTTAAGTTCATGGCTTTAGGTTTTAAATTGATTTCAAAGAATGAGACGAGCAGTAAGGAATAAAAAAGATCAAAGTTGGATTGAAAAAGTATGAAAAACAGCGTTGAACCGCCCACGCCGGTTCAGTTGAACCGGCCGGACTGCTGAGCCAGTCTGAACCGATCGATCACTAGTTGAAGATGATGAATAGTGGGAACGTGGCTCCCACGCACAGCCCCTTTGGGCGACACGTGAGGGCGTGTGGGACCTCTTTTGGGGAAGGATTCAACACGACTTGTAAAGCATTCAATGTAACGAACATTTTGGGACTGGTTTCGAGTCAATTGGACATCATCTCTATATGTTTCGGAATGTCCGAAGGTTTTAGGGCTCGTTTAAAAATAGTTAAAATTTCGAGAAAATTATGGGGCTTTAGTAGAAGTTTAATGAAGTAGTTAGTGACCTTATTATGGGATTTGGACAAGTTCGAGAAAGACGGTGATAGTGGATTGGCCGGGGACGTCGTAAGTGCACGTGTATCGGGGCAACGGCGTAAACGGTCTGTGAGTGGACTTTGGTTTCTAACTTATGATGCATGCATAAATTATTTCTATTATTTCTATATGTTATTTCTATGGTTATGATTATGATCTTGATGATTTATGGTTTTGCACGCATTTCGAGATATTTACATAATTGCACGATTTACGAGATGTGGATTTATGCTGAGATTTCGTAATGATTTTGATACTATGATTTTGGGATTTGAAAGATGATTTGATTTTAATGATTTCTAATGGATTTTGGAAAAGTAATTTCGAGCTTGAAGCCCTGTTCATAAAAGTGATTTCGATAAATGTGATTTCGGGTTTCGGAATCGGATTTCGGAAATACGATTCGGGATTCGGTTTTGGAGCTTGAAAGTGGATTTCTGGATTTGGGTTCGAAATGATGATTCCGGATGCCGGCTACAGAATGATGATTTCGGATTCGGATTTGGAAATGGATTGTGGATATGATTTCCAGATTCTGGATTTGGATTCGAAATGCTCATTTCGGACTCGGCTTGGGATTCGAAATGGTGATTTCAAATTCGGATTTGGACTTGAATTTGGAAATGGTTTTAAAATGGTTTTGGATTGGATTTGCTAGATCTGGTTATTGGGTTTAAAGACCCGAATACGATATGTGATGGGGGCGGGCCCGGATTGGGTTTAAAGACCCGGATTGAGTTTAAAAACTCGGAAGTTTAAAGACTCGGATATTGTGATTTCCCCTGTAGGCCTATTGTGTTTAAAGACTCGGGAGTTTAAAGACTCGGGAGTTTAAAGACTCGGATTATATTGAGGCCTGGATTGAGTTTAAAGACTCTGATAGATCTAGCAGGTTCCATTGATTGAAATGGGCTTCAAAAGTGTTTTCAAATATGTTTGGATTTCTGTAATAACTTGATGGTTGTTAATGATAAATTTTGATGGTTTTGAGCTGAGGCCCGGGATTTGTGAAGATGAAATAATTTCTGGTTTTTAGTGTTATAAATGGTTATAATAACTTGAACATGAAATGGTTTTATAACATGGGTTTTATATGCATGCCTTGGTTTTTAAATGGAGTGTATATGATAGGTCCTCAAATAAGCATTATTTTATATTATTTTATACCTTTTATACTTGATTTTTAATATTAAAATAATAAATAATTAGACAAATTAATTTATTTTATGATATTTTTGTAGAAATAAATAAAGCTTAGAATTTGGAGCATTTTGGTGAAAGAATCGTCCCGATCGGAATTATAACGAAGAAATTATGGACGAAATATGAGAAACCACCGAAAATCGCAAGGAAATTCGGTTGGAATCTGCTGAAATCCAGCAGCTCAAGCCAAAAATCCAGCAACCCCCCAATAGTCCCCAAAATCAGCCACTTTTCCCCAAAATCAGCATATTTGCCCCAAAATCAGCATCTTTTCCCCAAAATCACCCAATATTTTCCCCAAAATCAGCCAACCTCATCATTTTACTTTGGAATATTTTTATTGTAATATTTTAATTTTGTATTTTATTTAAACAATTGTGGCACTCCCTCTATAAATAGGGAGGTCATTTCATGTATTAGGAGTCCCCATTTTTCCCATTTTGTTCTCCTTTTAGTTTAGGTTCTTATATTTTCTCTCTAGTTCTTTTCTTCTTTTAGTTCATCTTCTTTATTTTGTTCTATATTTTTGGGGACCATTTTAACTTCTTGTAGATTTTCTTATTAATTAGCTTTCTTTCAATTCTTGTTCTTAATTTATGTTACTTTTGTTTTTCTTAATTTCATTTCTTCTTTACTTTGTTCTTGTAATATTTCTTTGAGTTCTCTTAAACACATTTTTATGCTTTCCTTAAGAAATACCTAGGCCAAGTAATTCTAAGGCAATTCAAGAGTTTTAAGACCGAATTCCTCATATTTCTTCTTCCATCTTCACAAGTTTCCTGCCGCTGTTCGGTGATTCTTGTGAAAATCCATACTTTTCTACTTAAATTCTTGTTATTGTTATTGGTTTTACTTATAATTCAATATATGTGTTGGTATTTTATTTCTAACATTTGTAAGTAAGAATGCAATCTCCATGTGTTTTACTTTTTGAATTTCTTTTACTTCATATGTTTTAGTGCTTAAACTTCAATTCGAAGCTAAATGTTGATCCGGTGTTCGGGGCATTTAGAATAGAGTTGAAGAGATTTAATGTTTGATCGTTGTTCGGCGCATTAATCACTAGCTTAAGGTGAATCATATTGTAAGTAATAATCCGCTGTTCAGTGCATTTATAATATGAAAAATGTATGCATGTATTTGAGATGATTAAGGCAGGATTTCGTGATTGGTTCACTATGAGCATGAGGTTAGAGTGTTGGTAAAAATATGTGTTTGAAGGAAGTTCACTAATACAAAAGTTAAAGTAGAAGTAGAATTAAGTATTTAATTTTTTTTATTTGTTTTCTTTAGTTTAGATTACAAATCTTTTCAAACCCCCCTTTTTAATTCTTTATTTTTTATTCTTTTATTCTTTTATTTTATTCTTTATTCTTTATTCTTTATTCTTTATTCTTTATTCTTTTATCCCTTTATTCTTTAATTAATTAATTCTTTGATTATTTAATTCTTTTATTCTTTTATTATTTAATTCAATAATTTATTCAGTATCCTTTTATTCATTAGTTTTTCCCACTAACACATTATTAATGTTCCCTAATTTCCCCGGTTAAGAACGATCCCTATTTACCAATGCTACATCTACACAAAAAAGGTTTAAATTGCATAACACTCATAATACGTGTTTAATTTGATGCGTAGTTTGGGCGTTGTCAGTATAAACGTCGTTCTTATAAACTGTTTTGTAAACTTATTATTCATTTTTGTCCACTCACAGTCTTTTATGTTTTCGATACCCTCCAGGTTTGATGCGGTGCGGGTTGTTGTCAGAGACAGAGACATCCAACACGCGATCCACAGTAGGTTCTGCGCACTCTGAGAATTCTGAAAATTTTTGTACGGTTTTCTAGGGAATCCCTTATCCGACTTACGTGTACCTGGAGGTTGGACGTCGGTTTAGCCTTCATGTCACATGTAAATTTGACGGGAGCATGGCTTATCCCTTAATCCCAGGGGATTGGGTGTAGGTCGTGTCAAATTGGTATCAGAGCTAGATTTGTGCGATTTGCGCGAGGTTTTAGCTCCTAGAGTAGGAGTTTATAGACGTGGGTGTTGTGATGCTACTGTGGATGTGATGTCTCGATGTAGAACAACCCATCATCAACCTAGACGCGAGAGATAGGATGTTAGTTAGTGGCTTAGTTAGTGACGAGAGCACGAGCGCGTGGGTGATGCGTTTCCCGATACGCGATATGTGGTGAGATGTATGTCGGCTTAGGGCTCGGGTAGTTGGCATGTTTGGCAATTGGTTAGATCGATCATTGGTTGGCTCTTGGGGTCAGATGGAGTATGGTCGGTTGTGTGCTAGGGTGATTAACCCAAACGGTGATTCAATGAATGAGATATAATTACTGGTAGGCTGGTTGGCTTGTGGGGCCCGGTAGTAGCTTGTTGGGCCGGATGGCGCTTGGATGATGCTAGTCTGGATGGGTGACCCTTTGGTCCTTTTGGTTGAGATTGGACTTATGCGGCTACGAGTAGCTGGATGCCTCGAGAGGCGGGGGTAAAGGAACCTGCTTTTTAGGATTTTAGGGATTCCCCCTAGTGATGGTTACTGGTTAACGTTGGTGTGTAAACGTTACGATAAGGGATGGTCTTAGCCGGGTGTGACGACCCAAGTGGAGGTTGTTGTGAGCTAGTGGATGTTGTGGGTTTCGATAACCCGTATGATGAGGATGATTTGAGGAACCCCGTGGGATGACTGGTTTGGACTATGAGTACTTGAGTGAGAAACCCCAGAGTAAGTGCTTAGTCTAGTGTGAGTTGAGGTTATGGTTAGGTAGTTGTTGTGGCTTGGGCCGACTTACGGCCGGATTGGAGATGGTGCTGTTGGGCGTAGCCAAGGGGATTGGATGGCTTGGTGGATGAGTCCAGTGAGATTGCGGTGTTTGGTTGAGCATTGAGTTGCTCAGAGTTGTGGAGTACGAGGGATGTCAGTTCCCCCGACCCGAGCATGAGTGGAGGTTCGGGACTGGTGTGCTGTGGCACGAGATAGGGGATGATGAGCCACGAGCTAGGATGCTTGTGAATGGTAGGATGGACACATCGTAAATAAAGGTGGTGGCCAATTGTGAGGTGCTGGTGTCTGGTAGGAGGAACCGCTAACCGAGTTGGGATATGTGATGACCATTGGTAGGCCATGTTTCGGTACTAACGGTCAGGATGTCGTTAGGTGGATTAGAGTAGTGTAGCGGAAGCGCAGTGGACCTATGCTTCGTGTTGGATCGGGATAGGTTGGTATGGTCGGGTTGACCATGAGTGAGTTGGTTTTCGTAGCTACCGCAGGATACGACGAATGAGGTAGTAGATGTTGGCTGTATCGGCATATGCTGGGGGTTGGCATGTGGTGATGCCAAGGCTGGTACTTGGTGACTCCTCGAGACTAGGGAATGACGACTTCGAGGGTAGTGATTGAGGAGTTCGAGGCGAGTGATTATTGACTGTGATCCCGAGAGTTGGTTACTCGTATGATAGTGGTGCTCGGAGTTGAACCTCAGAAAGGTTGAGACGCGATCATCAGAAGGAGTGATGATTGACATCCTATTGGATGTGCATAAACAGGGATAACCCACAGACGAGTTGGTCGATGAGTTGGGGGATAACCCACAGGCGAGTTGGTAAGTGAGTTGGTTTGGCTACGGACACGTGGTTGTGATCCGTAGGAGTTGTGAATTTCCTAAGTCTAGTAGAGAAGGTGACGTTTTGAAAGTTAGTCCGGAGGTGGTATGCTTGAGGATGAAGTCCCACGGTTGGAAAAGATGGACATACTTCCAACATGGCTGGAATCCCGGAATCAGGAGATGTTATGATTTCGATGAGGAGACCAATGTTGATTCCGAGTTGGTGTTAGATGTTGAGTGTTGGATGCTCTGGAGTCGATTTGGGTGACTTAGTGATGGCACATTAGGAGTTGTGACCCCCCCTTGATCATGGACACATGTGGATGTGTTCAGGAGTAGAAAGAGTACTTGGTGATGCTGGGAGTGGCCTGTGTGGCGAGTGTCAGGGGATGGTGTTAAGATGGATTAAGGTAGGATGACTTGTGATGACATGTTTGAGGACCATTGTGTGTTCCGTTGAAGGATGACGGAAGGAAGCTGAGAAGGAGTGACTATAACTGATCGATATGAGGTTATTGAAGAGAACCCACAATCTAGACGTGTCGCTAGACATGTGGTATTCTTGATCGATTGGATTCGATGTGGTGGTCTAATACATAGTAAGTAGGACCCACTTAGGAGTGAGTGGATTGGGATTGGATCGTTTCTGGCTCAGGTTTGAGTTATTGTTGATCAGGAGGATCGTACGTGAGACGTAAGTTAGATATCTTGACCATCTTGGAGTTGTGCAGGACGTGTGTGTTCTGTTGTTGCATACGTATAAGTATTGGACTTAGATCTAGTGCTGGGTCTGCCCCATGACAGGTTATTGGATTTGATATTAGTCGAGAGACCAGGAGACCGGGAGACTCAAAATAGTCTTGAGTTGGTCCTCGGAAGACATGGAGTTCAGCCTAGTGGTAAGATTGGACCGACGGACTACAAAAGTGAAGCGTGATGGGCTCATAGTCAGGTGGTAATCTGTATGGTTACGAGGATGTTTGTGTGCCCTAGAGATACACTGTGAGGGTGACGGGTACACTATGGTGTTGTTGGATGGACCTTGGGTGTAGTAGAGCTTGGCTGATGCCGATGTGGTTGATTGATGGACTTACCGTAGGATGTCATTGGAAGTACTTGAGGATGTACTATACGATCTCTATGATTGAGGTATTCTAAAATATCTCTGTTTGATTTAAAGTTCATTGGGTTGTTGCTATGTGTGTTTGGTGCAAGTATTTGGAGTGTGTGTGTGCTGGTTATACAGTGGTCAGAACTATTTCGATGTGATTGGACGTGCATCGTGATGTTCTAGTAAAGGTGTTGGTGATCGGCTTGATGCCGAGATTTTTTGTTGGTTGTTTGACTAAATCGGAGTAATTCCGACGTGTTTGACTAGTGGAGATGTGAGCTTGATGCTCAGAGCCATGAGTGGGCTGGTGGGACCCTGACGTTAAGGTGTGTGCTTACGGTTAACGGGTAAGCGGTAGGGTCCAGTTACGAACAAGCAGTGTGGGACGTGGATGGTGTTCTTGTCAAGACCGGTCCCAAATCCCCCGGGATTAACGTGGGACCCGCCTGATCCCGTCTGACACGAAGTGTCAGACCAGGGAAGATTCCATCTCTGCCCTCGCCGGGGATATCAGAGTGCATCAGGATCGTAGGAGGAGGGGAGTGATGTCTCGTCTCTGCTACAGCTCGCATCCGCGATCAACCTGAAGGGCATTAAAACACGAAAACTGTGAGTGGACAAAATAAACATTTCATTAAAAACATTTTCAGACAAAGACATTTATGCCCTTCATAAATACATACGCATGCCTTCCAAAAACCGTTTAGTAAAACATTCATAAAATCAATCAATTCATCAAACATATTTTTGAAATCATTCAAGGGTTCATGCCCGGTTCCCATAAACCGTCATGACCCACAAACACCTTTCAAAGGTTCATGCCGGTTCCCATAAACCGTCATGAACCATAAATCCATTTGGGTCCTCGACCCGAAATCACAATCAAAAACCCGTAGGTCAAATCAATAGGGACTCAGCCCAAATCACATCAAGTACGGGGTCTCCGCCCCCAAATCATTTCTAAAACATCGAATACGGGGTCTCCGCCCCAAATCGCTTTCTGAGTCATAAAACATAGGGTCTCCGCCCTCAAATCACTTTTCCATAAAATCTCATACGTACCGTCATACGTATAACCCATCCGCGTCACTTCCGAGAAGATGCCAACTCGGGGCACACATCCCCGATATAGTCACGATGTCAATCTCTATACTAGTGTGCACACTACTCGGGGTCTCACTCCGAGTCTTCTCCCAGGAATCTCCACCTGGGAGGCTCAATCTCTGGATCTAGTCCGAGCTCTCTCTCTGGATCTAGTCCACATATCTCTCCGGAATCTAGTCCGGGACCACATCATAAGTAACCTCCACACCTGAAACGGGATCCCTATGGGGATACCCACTCTGGTCTGTGGCTCGTGACTCTCCAGGTCGACGCTGGAGAAGACCATATAATCATATGGAGGGTTCATTCATTTTCAAATACTTTCTTTCTTTCTCAAATCACTTTTCAACTGGGTCTCATACCCGATTCATCTCAACAGGATTCCTCAAATCCGATTCAAATCCATTTCCTAGGCATCGACCTAAATCCACAGTTCAACAGGGTCTCATGCCCGAATACTCATTTCATAAATCAAACTGGGACTTAAGCCCGATGTGACAATCAACGGGGCCTCAAGCCCGATACCACGACTAACTGGGCCTTAAGCCCGAAACCGTAACCCAACAGGACCTCACGTCCGATTTCCCAACCAACAGGGCCTTAAGTCCAATATCTCAACCAAATGGGTCTCAGGCCCGATATTATAAATCAACGGGGTATCAAGCCCGATAGTGCCATTAACTGGGCCTCAAACCCGAGTCGTAACCCAACTGGACCCTCGGTCCGATAGTATGGCTCAAATGGACCCTAGGTCCGATTCCTCGTCAAATCAAATGGACTCCAAGTCCGAGAGTTTTTAAATCAATTGGGTCTCATGCCCGAGTTCATGTTTCTAAATCCGAAATCCATTTACTAAACCCTCGTTAAAAACCTAGAACGTATATGCATCGTATAAAACCGGAAATCTCAAAATACGTGCAAATACGTAAATCCTAGGCTACTACAACCAAATGCACTCATGGCATCACAAAACATATATTAAATCAATTATAAAACATTTATGCATGC
Organism: Prinsepia uniflora; assembly: GCA_032719365.1. Classification (NCBI taxonomy): domain Eukaryota; kingdom Viridiplantae; phylum Streptophyta; class Magnoliopsida; order Rosales; family Rosaceae; genus Prinsepia; species Prinsepia uniflora. The sequence goes on from CM064872.1 coordinate 38,202,990, forward strand.
ATCGAATTCGAAAGAAAGGTCCACTCACAGACCGTCCGAAGTCGCGCCTCGATACGCGTGCCATAACCGTCTCCCGGGTGAAACGTCACCTCCGGGATTCCCGAACCTGTCCAAATTAATTTAGAGGGTTACTAACTACTTATATAACCCCTCACTAAAGTCCCGTAATTTTCCGGAATTTCTAACTATTTTTAAACGCTAACCTAAACCTTCGGACAGCCCGAAACCTATCGAGACGATGTCCGATTGACACGAAACCAGTCCCAAAATGTTTGTTACATTGAATAGATGATTTCGTGTGTTGAACACATCCCCAAATACCCAGTCACGCGCCGTCATGAGCCCCTAGAAGTGGCATGCGCGTGGGCCCACGCGCAGCTACTGTGGATCGTCCCTGTCCCTGCGACGGCCGGTTCAGACCAGCGTGACCGGTTCAGACCGGCGTGACCGGTTCGACTCAGTTTCTCCCTCAATTTTGATCCGTTTTCCTCCATTCCAATTCCTAAATTCCTATTTTCAAATTTCCTAACTAACCCAATCCCTAAACCTAAGAAAAACCCACCCGAAACCCCTTGTTCGAAATGGACCTCACGGTCCAGTTTTACCAGAACTCTTTCCAGCCCTCCTCCGCCATGGACCACCCTCCAAAATTTCTTAAAACCTCCCTAGCAACTCCCTAATCATCTCACAATCAGCCACAACGACCCATAATGTCATATTCGAAAAAATGGAAAAATGGGCATTAATCGGGTAATCGGGTTACCTAGTCTTCTCCGCCGTGTATGGCGGTCCAGCCTCTCTCAGCCACCATCCTCGATATCCTCAGCCTCTCTCTCACTCTCTGGCCTCTCTGTCATGATCATAGGGTAAGGGTTGGATTGGAAATGGCGATCGGGTTTGGTTGGGGGAAATGGGAGAATAATCGATGTAAAGGGGAAGGGGGATGCATGGGTTTGGTTTGGATGGGCAATGGATGGGTGACACTTGTCACTCATCCATTGGCCTGTCCAATAATATCTGGGCCCCACTAAAAGTCAAATAATCCCCGTCTCGTAAAACGTGCAATAGTACGTTCGAACTTCCGTGAATCGTAACTTCGCCGTCGAACGTCCGAATTCGACGTGCCGCTTGTCTACGAATTTGTATCGTCCCGATCTACGTAATGGCCTTCGGCCATCAGACCTCTTGGTTAAAAAGTCAACATTTGGCCCAAATTACCAAAATTCCCTTGAACTTCCGAACGTCATAACTTCCTCCTCGAACGTCGGAATCGAGCGTGCCACCTGTCTATGAACTCGTGATGTCACGAACTACGTCACATTCATTGGCCAAATTCCATTTGACTGTCCGAATGAAAAGTCAACGATTCGCCCACTCCAGGGGCAAAATCGTCATTTCGCTTGAACGTCCGCTAATCTCCGATTAATCTCGCTAATCCGTAATTAATCCCCTTAATTTGGGACGGGTCGTCACAGTTCCCACAGGTTGACTGTGTTGGTAGTTAGAGGAAACACCGGTGAGATGATTTCTTACGTAGTTGTTGTGAGCAGAACGTTGTGACTCCGGTAAGGTCGGCACAGACCGCTGACAAAAACAATACGGGTTGTTGAATGGATTTTGATGAATAGAAGTACCGAGGTCGGTAGATGTTGTCTTGCGAATTGGTTTGCAAGGTGAGGTTTGTGCCCATTAACGGCAGATTCGCACGATGTACTGAGGTGTTGGTACGAGGTGCGCTTGACTTGAGAACTAGTCGAGATTGATGTAACTAGTAGCAGTGGTGTTGTGACATACCTAGTAGTAGTTGAACCGTGAGAGTCGACTGGTGCGATGTTCGAGGTACCGCGGGTACGAGTTGGAAATGTGTTGACCTCGGTAAGGCTAAATGATCGCCAGAGTGACCGAAAGTTGGTTAAGTTGGTCCGTTTGGCAGAGATATGGTGATACGAGTGGTGATAGTTTGGGAACTGTCAGGGTATACCATATTGGCAGGTGTTGGGCACCGGGGAGGAAACCCAAGTGTGAGATAAGTTGGATTCCCCCAGAAAGTTATGGACATACGAGATTCGAAATTTCGGGGACGAAATTCTTTTAAGAGGGGGAGATTGTAACGACCCATCCTGGAGTTCGGGATTAGTGAAGTTAATCGATGATTCGTTGGGTACTTTCAAACGGACTGTGCAAATGACGGTTTTACCCTCAGAATTGGGCAAACGGGTGGCTTTTGGTTCGGGCGGTCAACTAGACTTTTGGCAGTGAATGTGACGTAGTTCGGGACGTCACGAGTTCATAGACAAGTGGCACGCCCGATTTCGACACTCGAAGAAGAAGTTATGATGTTCGGAAGTTTGAGGGTAGTTTGGTAATTTGGTTGAAAAGGGGCAAATGCTTGACTTTTATTACAACAAGTTATTTACACGTATTTTGAGGACCGTTAAGTAGGTCTCACTCCCCTGAGTTCAACGACAGACGGCACGTTGTCATCGGACTTCGGACGTTTTAGTTCTGAGTCAAAAAACGCTAAGGGCAAAATGGTAATTTGAGTATTAAGGATATTTTGGTTCTTCTGTTACCTTGGGATTTGTGCCCAGTAGAATTAAGACACTTGGCCCTTCTCTAGAGGCCTATGGAAGCTTGGCCAACCGACTCAGGGCATTTTAAATTAAAGGGACTGTTATGTGTTGCACGGTTTTGGGCTTAAGTTGAGAAAAATAGAGAAGACTTGGGAGGTGGTGAGTGAGTGATCGTGAATCCCTTTCCCTCAAAAATTGACCAGTGCCGAGTGGATGTGTGTGAAGGATGAGGTGGTCACGGTGGTGGTGCTATCACGACGATTGCCGTGGACGGTGGCCTCGAACCGTAAGACCAAAACAGAGGATACTGGGAAGACCAAACCTGACAAGCTTTCAACTCTCATCCTTGGCCCCTATTTCGTGAAAGAAAGATGAAGAGGAAGTTGTTTGGATGGTGTTGGAAGTCATGGCGGAGCCCACGGCGGTGTGGGAGGTAAGTTCCCGCAAAGAACACTACTCAAATTCAGAAATGGAATTATGGGTTTTAGTAATTACTGATCGATAGTATTGATGAGGAACATATTCGGAGGTTGCAAGGAATGTTTAGGGACTGGAACCATGGCTTGAGATGGCAGGAGCCGTGAAAATAGAGAGGAGGACATGGCCGGTTCATTCTTCGAATTAAGGAGGTAAGGTATAGAGTTAAAGTTCATGGCTTTAGGTTTTAAATTGATTTCAAAGAATGAGACGAGAAATTAGGAATGAAAAAGATAAAAGTTGGATTGAAAAAGGATGAAAAACAGCATTGAACCGTCCACGCTGGTTCAGTTGAACCGAATGGACTTTTGAGCCGGTCTGAACCAGTCGATCACGGGTTGAAGATGATGAATAGTTGGCACGTGGCTCCCACACGCAGCCCCTTTGGGCGACACGTGAGGGCGTGTGGGACCTCTTTTGGGGAAGGGTTCAACACGACTTGTAAAGTATTCGATGTAACGAACATTTTGGGACCGATTTCGAGTCGATTCGACATCGTCTCGATATGTTTCAGAATGTCCGAAGGTTTTAGGGCTCGTTTAGAAATAGTTAAAAATTCGGGAAAAATTATGGGGCTTTATTAGAAGCTTAATGAAGTAGTTAGTGACCTTATTATGGGATTTGGACAGGTTCTGGAAAGCCGGTGATAGTGGATTGGCCGGGAACGGCGTAAGTGCACGTGTATCGAAGCAGCGGCGTAAACGGTCTGTGAGTGGACTTTGCTTTCTAACTTATGATGCATGCATAAATTTTTTCTATGATTTCTATATGTGATTTCTATGGTTATGATTGTGATCTTGATGATTTATGGTTTTGCACGTATTTCGAGATATTAACATAATTGCACGTTTTATGAGATGTGGATTTATGCTGAGATTTCGTAATGATTTTGATACTATGATTTTGGGATTTGAAAGATGATTTGATTTTAATGATTTCTAATGGATTTTGGAAAAGTTATTTCGGGCTTGAAGCCCTGTTCGTAAAAATGATTTCGATAAATGTGATTTCCGGTTTCGGAATCGGATTTCGGAAATACGATTCGGGATTCGTTTTTGGAGCTTGAAAGTGGATTCTTGGATATGGGTTCGAAATGATGATTCCGGATTCCGGCTACGGAATGATGATTTCGGATTCGGATTTGGAAATGGATTGTGGATATGATTTCTAGATTCTGGATTTGGATTCGGAATGCGGATTTAGGACTCGTCTTGGGATTTGAAATGGTGATTTCGAATTCGAATTTGGACTTGGATTTGGAAATGGTTTTAAAATGCTGTTGGATTGGATTTTCTGGATCTGGTTATTGGGTTTAAAGACCCGGATACGATATGTGACGGGGGCGGGCACGGATTAGGTTTAAAGACCCGGACTGAGTTTAAAGACTCGGATATTGTGATTTCCCCCGTAGGCCTATTGAGTTTAAAGACTCGGGAGTTTAAAGACACGGATTATATTGAGGCCTAGATTGAGTTTAAAGACTCGGATAGATCCAGCAGGTTCGCTTGATTGAAATGGGTTTCAAAAGTGTTTTCAAATATGTTTGGATTTCTGTAATAACTTGATGGTTTTCAATGATGAATTTTGATGGTTTTGGGCTGAGGCCCGGGATTTGAGAAAATGAAAAAATTTCTGGTTTTTGGTTTTATAAATGGTTATAATAACTTGAACATGAAATGATTTTATGACATGGGTTTTATAAGCATGCATTGATTTTTAAATGGAGGGTATAAACGTCTTTCTTATAAATTGTTTTGTAAACTTATTATTCATTTTTGTCCACTCAGTCTTTTATGTTTTCGATACCCTCCATGTTTGATGCGGTGCGGGCTATTGTCAGAGAGACGGAGACATCACACACGCAATCCACAGTAGGTTCTGCGCACTCTAGGATGTCACGAAATTTTTGGACTGTTTGCTTGGAAATCCCTTGTCCGGCTTACGTGTACGTGGAGGTTGGACGTCGGTTCAGCCTTCATGTCGCATGTAAGTTAGTCGGCAGCATGACTTATCCCTTAATCCCGGGGGATTGGGGGTAGGTCTTGTCATCTCCCCAGGGTCCACCCACGCCAATAACCCGCATATCAATGACCCTCATAGGGGTGGTTTTAACCTCTAGCAACCCTGCTCTTGAGTCACTATACGGACCGGTCGCTCCGTGCAATGACCCCTCGCAGGAAATGCCCCGTGACTACTACAGGATACTACGATATGTCTAGAAGAGACAACCTGCCAATCCAGGATACTACGACATGTCTGGAGGGCATCCGTTCGTGAGGATGGTATATGGAAAACCGTTTCATAATTCATTTCCAAACTGTCCAAAGGGCCACACCCGGGTTTTCCATAAACCATCGTAAATCCAAATATGGGTCCCCGACCCAAAATCATGTTTATAAACAATAACTGGGCCTCATGCCTGATGTCATAAACAACTGGGCCTCAAGCCCGAATTCGTAAACCAATGGAGCCCCCGGCCCGATCGTATAACTTAAATGGGCCTTTAGCCCGATTTCTCATCAAATCAAAGGGACTCCAAGTCCAATGGTTTCCAATCAAATGGTTCTCATGCCAGATTCCATGTTTTCAAATCCAAAACCATTCTATCAAATCACCATAGAAAATACAGCACGCATAAGCATCGTATAAAACTGAAACCTCGAAATACGTGCAAATATGTAAATACGAACAAACCACAAACAATTGCACTCATGGAATCACAAAACATGTTCTCAAACACATATAAGAAATTTATGCATGCATCAATTTAGAAAGAAAGGTCCACTCACAGATCATCCAAAGCTGCACCTCGATATGCGTGCCATTACGCCTTCCCGGGCCAATCACCGTCTTCAAGGTTCCCGAATCTGTCCAAATCGTAATAGATGGTTACTAACTACTTAAATAACCCCTCATTAAAGCCCTGAATTTTTAACTAATTTTAATGACGATCATAAACCTTCGGACCTCCCGAACTATATCAAGATGATGTCTGAGCGACTCGAAACTAGTTCCAAAATGTTCGTTATATCGAAAGGATGATATTACAAGTTGGAACCTTCCCCAGAAATTGGGCAACGTGCCCACACACATCGGCAACATCCCCTGCGTGTGAGAGCCACGCGCCGCTACAGTGTCACCACTGAGCTCCAGCCGACTGGCCAGTCCGGTCCGGTTCTGCAACCTGGTCCGCCTGGACCAGCGTGACCGGTCCGGTTCTGCAACCTGGTCCGCCTGGACCAGCGTGACCGGTCCAGGACCATTTCTCCCTCATTTTCGGTCCATTTTTTCCCCTTTCAATCCTAATCTCTTAGTCTTAATCCTAAGAACATAATCATATGATTAAAATGAAGAAAAACACCCTTAAAATCCCTGGTTTGAATTCCTTCTCGCGACCTAATTTGTTTACAATCGAGGGCCTGGACTGTTCAACCGTCCCCCGCCATCCTAAATCGATCCTACCCTTTATACAAACCCCATAAGCATCTCCTAATCAACAGAAACCAGCCATAATGTCCAAAACGAAAAATGGAATTTTGAATTGGAAACTCACCTGCACGGGTTTGCTTTCCCTCCGCCATCCACGGAGGTTCAGGCCGCCCTGCTGCCACCTCTCGGTCCCGCACTCACTCTGTCCTCACATAATCGAATGTGGAGGAGGGATATGGATTTGGGTTCAAGGTTTTCGGGTTTGGTGGAAAATGGAACAGAGAAGATGATATGCATGAATGTGGGAAAAGGGGGAATGGATGAGTGACAACTGTCACTCATCCCTTGGGCCTGGGAAATATCTGGGCCCACATACGACAAAATAGAAGTCAACTGTCTCGTAAAATGTGCCGTTTGAATAGTTCCTAAAATCTTCCGTGAACGGTAACTTCCCCGTCGAACGTCTGATTTCGACGAACCGCTGTATACGGACTCGTGACGTCCCGATCTACCTCACGGTCATCGGTCTTCGGCCGTTGGACCTCCCGACTCAAACGTTTAGTGGTAAAATCGTAATTTCACCCTGAACGTCCGTTAATCCTCGGCTAATCCCCGATTAGCCTCACTAATCCATCATTAGTCTTAATTAATCCTTAAAATCAGGGACGGGTCGTCACAAACTCCCCTCCTTAAAGAATTTCATCCTCGAAATTCCAACTGACCTAACTCCACAACTAACTATGGAAATCCAAACATGACCCAACTCGGCATTCTTGTGTAAAAGTACACGTCCGTCACAAAAGCCGTAGGCGTCAAATCGCACCATCACCGTAGCTTCCAAAGCTCTAATCCAACTACCGAGAAGCCACGCGTCGGCTCGTAAGTCTCACTTGAGACACTGCTACTCGTCGATCTCTCCTGTCACTCACTCCGGCAGGTCAATAATACTAAGTTGTCGTCAAATCAGCTTTTCAACCTAACAATCCCTCTTATCCGACAATCGAGCTGACATCCTGTTCAGCATCCGATCTGTGAACATTCTATAGATCCTGCCATCACAATGGAAAGAATCCCATCTCGCTGGTCATTCTCAAACCTGCGCCATCTACCGAACTTGGTACTCATATCAGCCAACACTCACGGTTCCTCGTACTCGTATCGACTCCCTCAGCGATTCTTACTTACTCCAATGAGAGTCACAACAATTCTTACCACGATATGTCACAACCATCGTGAACAGCCAGCAACGCTCGGCTCCACTGCACTTTCGTTACGCTACTCTAATCTCGACTCATTCTCGAGTTACCATATCGTATCTCGTGTCACTCCATGATCTACGCTAAAATCTTGACTCACCCTGAGTCTCAAACTGTCGTAACACTCATCCTGTTGAAACACATTCGATAACTCACCCATCCTGGGTGTATCTGTATCCCATCGAATACTTGTCTCAACAAAGATAACACGTCTACACTGTAGGGGTCCCTTGGTCCTCCGTGACCTTGAGCCTCCGCTCACATCAATCATTGAGCCCTACCACTCCACTATGCTCGAGCACACAGTAGTCGACGTCCAGTCATCCTATCATCGTGTCGGAACACATCCGAGCGTAAACCTCATCAAATCGTTACTATCGGAACCGATCACCATCTCATGTCCAACGTGCAGCGCTCACCGGTGCACCCCCAATCCAGCACACTCTCTACTCTCATATCCAAGATAAATCATATGCACTCTTCACATATCCAACCTCTATCTTGTCATCTCACCAACTTCTAAAGGATTCTTCAACAGTCGTAGAATACGATTCTCCTCTGTTCCTAGCTTAGCATAATGAGTAGTACGATTCTCCCCAATGACGACTGAACCTCGATCTACTCAACTCATAGTCGCCACAATCATCTAAGTCATCTCGATCATCATGATCGTCACCACCCGATTCGATCCATAAAACCGACATGGTCCACTACCTAGGATACTCGCTCATCACGTCTAGTGATGCTAAACACCATCTACTCGTCAAGTCAATCAAAATTTACTCACGGCCTAGGTGTTCGGTTCTTACACCCTCTTGAACCCTTTAGCTGTCATATCACTCCTCGTCGTCCCACCTAGGGAAGAATCAAGGAGAATCCAAGATGATGACATCAAAGTTCATCCTATGTCATCATGTGGCACTAAGCACTATCTTCCAAAGAGCAGAAAACGAGAAGTAACACTCAGTGACATCCAGAATGTCCATCACCAATGCGGAATCAAGTACTCTCCTCATCGACTCATTCATAACATCTCTTGATTCTGAAGTTCCAACCACGTTAGAAGCATACATCTTTTCCAATTACTGAGCTCACTCATTACACGAGCATTCCCGCGTCTTATAGGCAAACAATTTCCCAGTCCTCAACTCAGGAGGTATGGTCAACCGTAGTCAACCAAAACCAATTCGCAATGGACTCTCAAGTCCCCAGCTCAACCGGACACCATCCACGTGTCTGTGAATACCGTTTATGCACATCCAAAAGGATGTCAATTCATCTTAACCTGATATACCACTCGACTGAAGAGTCACAATAGGCTCCTGCTGTGATCTGCAGTCAAATCTCTGCATATCACCATATCTGACCAACCGATCATTAATCCCCACTTAGGTATTTCAACCTTTAACGTTACCACTCTTGGGCACACACTCTATCCTCACATCTAGCATCACTAGGGAATTGGTCACCAAACCAAGTACTCCCCGTGCCTCGCACTGTGCCCCTCGGGATCCTCTCTATCCCACTCAGTGTCCACCGAACTCACAAGCTCGCCACTCTAGGCACATCTACTATCCCGTCGGCATACTGGTTCACACGTCCCAACTCTATGGGATCAACTCTAGCACTCACACTCGTGTGATTCGTCCAAGGATATCTAAGACACTTGTCACTCATCCAGGTACATCCCACTCATCACCATCACCTCACACGGTTAACATGGCACACTTGCCAACACCTAAAGTCCAACATCTCATTCTGCGATCGCACTCAGTTGTAACTGAGTCGAATCCAGAAATCACTGCTCGTAATAAGCGTCACTCACGCACCCTCATATCCTCGTCACGAGTGACGAATCTCATCGCCTCAGTCGCCACGGCAACCTGAGTCCATCCAACTCGATAAGTCTCAACTACGTCTATCGATAGCAGCGTCTTCCACAACCTCGTGCAGACCAATCTCGGAAACCCTCCACTATCGAGACTCCAAATCCATGCGGTCAACTCACCGCCGGTACCAAGCACTCAACACGCAACATCCACCGATCAGTCCACCTTAGGATCCGGTCGACAAGTACCACTCTCCTGGTAACTTGTCCAATCAATCACCAACTAGGGTTATCACAAACCCGGTTTCTCACTGCAATACAACCATTCTGACTGATCCATCATTCTTGACTCTAAAGAGTCGTCATACTCCAACACTGGTATCTAACTAACCACTAATCACAATCCGAGGATCTCATCCTCTCGTAACTCTACGGCTCCCAGCCGCTGGCCTTCACAAGAACTTGGCCATAATTAGTGCCTAACATTGTATAACCGCTACACGTCGTAATCGCAGCATACCACAATCACCGCATGCCATACCAAGCCATACAACATCTACACTGTGGCATCCTCTGCCAGTTGACATCCCTCCGGAACTCGACAAACTGAAACATATCCTCTCATGCCAAATTGGATCCAACGTTCCTATTCCAACCAGTCCCAACTAGACTCAACTAGAGTCGTTCACTAGGTCATCCATAACTTCCATTGCTCTCTGTAGCACACTCTGCAATCCGACATGACACGACCGACAACGGTCTCGACTCTCGGGTCGTCATATGATGTCTACTGGTCCACTGGGTCCTATCCACCAATGACACTACGGCTCTAAGCCGTTGGATTTGCAAGAAAATCGATGCTACTTGGGATCCAACCTCTCGGAAAATGTGGCATCCTATGCTAACAGAACCCTAAACTGTCGCACCTCGTGCCAAACATAACCTAACTAGGGTTTGATTATATGGAATCCTCATACTAATACCCTATCAAGTTGACGACGGGCTGTTACCACTACAGAGACATCCCATCCTCGACCTGAGCACACCATAAGAGCTAACCGTGCTCTGATACCACTTGTCAGGACCTGTCCCAAATCCCCCTGGGATTAACGCGGGACGTGTCTGATACCGTCTAACACGAAGTGTTAGACAAGGGAAATTTCTGACTTTAGCCCCGCCGGGGCTTCTAGAGTGCGCCAGGATAAGGAGGAGGAACGTGATGTCTCGGTCTCCGCTACAGCCCGCATCTGCGATCAACCTGAAGGGCATTAAAAACCGTTTAAAAGCAGTGAGTGGACAAAACAAGAGTTTATAAAATCATTTTCACAAAAAGAGATTTATGCCCTTTACTAAAAAGCATGCATGCATTCGAAAACAAGTTATCAAAATGAAACCATCAGGGCCTTGGCCCAAAACGTAAACCAAATCATATTGGGAACTCAGCCCAAATCAATTACATGTGGGACTCATCCCAAATCACATCACGTGGGTCTCAGTCCAAAACCATTACCAGTGGGACTCACCCCAAAACCATTACCAGTGGGACTCAGCCCAAAACCAATCGTTGGCATCCCTGATGCCTAACATCCGAGATATCACAATCACACCTGTCATGGTTCCAAGCTACGCGTCCTACCCGAGGTCTCAAATCCCAAGTCTTCCCAAGGTCCACCTAGGTTAATGACTCGCAGATAAATGACCCTCCTTTGGGGGAGGTTTTAACCTCTAGCAACCCTGCTCCTGAGCCACTATACGGGCCGATCGCTCTGTGTAATGACCCCTCACAGGCAATGCCCCGTAACTACTCCTGGATACTACGAGACATCTGGAGGAGACAACCCGCCACTCTAGGACACTAAGAGATATCTGGAGGGCATCCGTTTGTGGAAAACTGTTTCATAATTCATTTGAAAACTGTTCAAAGGGCCACGCCCGGGTTTTCCATAAACCATCGTAAATCCAAATATGGGTCCCCGTCCTGAAATCATGTTTATAAACCATACCTGGTCCTTATGCCTGATATCATAACCAACTGGACCTCAAGCCCGAATTCGTAAACCAACAGGGCCCCTAGCCTGATCGTATAACTCAAATGGGCCTATAGCCCGATTTCTCATCAAATCAAAAGGACTCCAAGTCCGATGGTTTCCAATTAAATGGGTCTCATGCCCGATTCCATGTTTTCAAATCCAAAACCTTTCTACCAAATCACAATAGAAAACACAGCACGTATAAGCATCGTATAAAACCCAAAAACTTGAAATACATACAAATACGTAAATACAAACAAACCACATACAAATGCACTCATGGCATCACAAAACACGTTCTCAAACACATATAAAAAATTATGCATGCATCAATTTAGAAAGAAAGGTCCACTCACAGACCGTCCAAAGCTGCGCCTCGATACGCGTGCCATTATACATTCAAGGGCCAATCGCTGTCTCCAGGGTTCCCGAACTTGTCCAAATCGTAATAGAGGGTTACTAACTACTTAAATAACCCCTCATTAAAGCCCCGTAATTTTTCCAATCCCGCCGGGATTAGTGCGGGATGACCCTGCTCCCGTCTGACACGAAGTGTCAGACAAGGGATATTTCTGACCTTTGCCCTCTCAGGCCATCAGAGTACGCCAGGATCCGGAGGAGGTATGTAATATCTCGGTCTCTGCTACAGTCCACATCCGATGTCAACCTGAAGGGCAGTCAAAACATTAAAAGCTGTGAGTGGACAAAACAAGAGTTTATAAAAACATTTAATAAGAAGACATTTGTACCCTTCACTAAAAAGCATGCATGCATTCGAAAACCATTTATCCAGAAAAACCATAATGAAATCAAGTACACGGGCCACTGCCCAAATTCATAAGGGACTCAGCCCAAATCATAAGAAACTATCCATACGGGCCACTGCCCAAAACCTGTGTAAACACACATCATATATCATATATAGCATACATCACATATACATATAATTCACACAACCAATCCTGTCACGGTTTCCAAAGCTACGCGCGTGCTACCCAGGTCTCAATCCGAGTCTTCTCAAAGTCAAGATCAATGTCCGTAGATCACTGACCCTACCCGAGGTAATAGTAATCATAGCCTTCCTGAGAGTAAGGAACCCAACTGGGGGTGACTCCACTCAGTCGGTGCTCCGTGACTACTCCGGGGTCCACCCAGGCCAACGACCCTCCCCGGAGGAGATAGAATAAGTAAAGGAAGGGATATGAGCATATATATACATAACATAAACATTCATTCCCGGTTCCCATGAACCGTCATGATCCATAATAACATAACCAGCGTTCATGTCGGTTCCCATAAACCGTCATGTACCACGATGACCTGACAAAGGTTCATGCCGGTTCCCATAAACCGTCATGAACCACAATGACCTTTCCAGAGTTCATGCCGGTTCCCATAAACCGTCATGAACTTGGAAATCCATCTAGGGTCCCTGACCCGAAATCATCAGTGTAAAACAACTGGGTCTCGTGCCCGAACATATGACTCAACTGGGCATCCTGCCCGATATCTAAGGGTCAGTCACGACTCCGATCATAGTGATGCGTGCAACCATCCATCCAGGACCGCCCTCAATCCTGGTATGTCGTCGTGAACAAATCAACCGACGCGACCACCACAAGATCATGGTGCACTCATCACCGATCGCTATCCTGAACCGTCAGCACTCCGAAGTCGAGCCTCCCCAGGCTGCCCGACCACGAATCGTGCATCGTGACCTCTCCGGAAGGAACACATCCCAATCCGGAGGCGAGCGTCGTATCGTCGATCGCCGTGCACATAGCACCCGTCGCGACCACGATTTAGACCCGAAGGTCGTAAATAGTGTCATATGCCCGAGACCAAACCAAAGGGGTCTTATACCCGAGTTTATTCTTTTAGAAATCCAAAACCTTTTCATTTAGACCAATAAAGAAATACAGACCGGTATAAGCACCGTATAAGGCCGAAACCTCGAAATACGTGCTTATACGTAACCACATACAAATGCACCCATGTCATCATCAAACATGTAATAAAACATATAATAAACATTTATGCATGCACCAATTTAGAAAACAAGGTCCACTCACAGACCGTCCGAGCTGCCGCCTCGATTTGCGTGTCATAGGCTCTCCCGAGCCGATCACCATCGCCGGGACTCCCAAACCTATCCAAATTGTAATAGAAGGTTACTAACTACTTCATTAACCTCTCACTAAAGCCCCATATTTTTCCCGTATTTTTAACTATTTTTAAAACTGAAGCTAAACCTTCCGACACCCCGAAAACTATCGAAACGATTTCCGATTGACGCGAAACCAGTCCCAAAATGCTTGTTACATCGAATAGATGATTTTACATGTTGGAACCATCCCCAAAAACCCTAGCACTCGCCCGCACATGCCGCCTGAAGTGGCTGCGAGTGGGCTTCACGCGCCTGCTACAGTACCCGTCTTCAACCTCGCGCAGCCGGTCTGAACCGACCGGTCCGGTCTTTTTCTGCAACTGGACCGGGGTGACCGGTCCAGGGTCCTACAATCCTCATTTCTCTTCCGTTTTCTTCCATTTTAATCCCTAAATTCCTATTTTCTCATTTCCTATCTAACCCAATTAAACAAAACCCTTAAAACCGCCTAGAACCCGTGAACCCAAAATGGACCTCACGGTTCAAAAATCCAAAACCTCACCCCAGGGTTCCTCAACATCCAAAACCTTTCAAAACCTCCCTATTGACCTCCTAACAACCTAATTACTTCAAAACCAACATCCGAATCGACCCATAACACGTAAAATGGAAATTGGATGGAAAAATGGTTAAACCGATACCTCGATCGGTTTTTCTCCCCCGTCGTGCACGGCGGTGCTGCCTGGGCCAGCCACCACGTCCAGCCGGTCCTCTTCATCTCTCTGTCCTCTCAGCTAAGCTCACAGGTCAAGGGTTTGATATTTGGGTGAGAAATGGTGATCGGGTTGATTTGGGAAAAATGGGAGAAATGGATGAACGGGGAAGGGTTTGCTGCATGAATGAAATTGGTGTCCATTGGATGGGTGACACTTTTCACTCATCCATTAGGCATCAGGACAAATATCTGGGCCCACTAGAGACAAAACTGCACTCTTCGCCTCGTAAAATGTGTCGCCATGAATAGTAACCTGGAACTTCCGTGAACCGTAACTTCGTCGTCGAACGTCCGAATACGACGTGCCGCCTGTCTATGGATTCGTATCGTCCATATCTACGTAATAGTCCTCAACCCTTGGCCATCGGACATCCCAGTTAAAAAGTCAACTATTTTGCCCTTTTAACCAAAATTACTAAAATGCCCCTAAACTTCCGAACGTCATAATTTCCTCCTCGAACGTCGGAATTGAACGTGCCACCTGTCTATGAACTCGTAACGTCACGAACTACGTCATGGTCATCGGTCAAAGTCCATTTGACCGCCTGATTGAAAAGTCAACGTTTTGCCCATGCATAGGGGCAAAACGGTCATTTTGCATCGTTCGTCCGATTTCGCTAAACTAATCACGGATTAGCCTCACTATCCGTGATTAGTCACTAATCTAATCTAGGAATTTGGGACGAGTCGTTACAACCTTCCCTCCTTAATTAATTTCGTCCTCGAAATTCCAACCGACCTAAGTCCAACCGTTCTTCCCTCCTTAATTTAGTTTCATTCTCGAAACTCTAACTATCTTGATTCTACATCCACCCCGTGGAAATAATTCGATCTCACGACACGTGTACACTTGTACACCCACTAACCAGAACGATACTCGTCTGCAACCAGACGTACCACTAACACTCACGTCGTATCTACTACATTCGACCACTTCAAATGACAGAAGTCGTACGCTCCGAACTGACACCACTTGTCAGATCTACCGTTTCACTGGCACAACCAACTAGACGGTTCCCTTCTCAATCACTAATCTATTCTGACGTCCTCCCACTGGGAGTCATCAGACCTCACTAACCGATTCACGTTGACACTTCCGACAAACCGTCACCACTTGATAGTCGTCAGTCGAAAACTAACACTATACTCACTCGTGATTACAATAACCACCAACTCACTCAACCTGAGTATACGTATATCAAAAAAGTACTCAGCTTTTGTGTAACTTGACCCACCAGAAATACTATGACCCACTGCACAGTATCCAATGTCCAATCCACGTCCCCGACAAATCCAATGGTATCGGAATCAAGCCGACTACCAATATGCTCACTAACATACCCACGGTATAACCTACATACCGTCACTAGGCATCACAAGTCTGCCCGGTATCGTACCTCAAACAACGTACAAGGTACATACAACTACCCATCAATCAGCCTACAACCACCTAGGTTGTAGCCAATCATGTTTCTACTATAGAGTCCATTTGTCCAATCCCGAACTAGACAAATCGAAACTCCAACCCATCATCTATTTCCAAATCCGAATCTGAATCCGTAATTTCGTAAGAAATCCCGAATCCAAACCCAGAAATCATATCCATAGCCATGTTCAAATCCGAATCCGAAATCATTATTCCGTAAGCTAGCATTTGGAATAACCATTCCGAACCCAAATCCATTAAAAAAAAATCCACAGTCAAGCTCTAGAATCAAATCCTGAATCGTCACCCAGAATTCGATTCCAAAACCCAAATCCAGAAATCCTCTTTCAAGTTCCAAAATCAAATCCTGAATCGTCATCCAGAAATCTGATTCCAAAACTCGAAGTATCGTTCAGTCTACAGAGAAGTACCAAAACCGAACCTCTCGGTTACCTGCTCAACCGATTACCACATTACCATCGATTGACTTCATAGGGAAGCCAATCCCAACATCAACACATCTAAGGCTGGCCAAATCTGACCTCGTCGGACACCTACTCAGGCGTAATATACCATATGGGATTTACCTCGAAAAGAAGTTCAGTACCATCATGCTCCACTCAAACTCTCCACCTATCTGGATCATCAAAATCACGATCCAGATCCATAACGATACCCAAAGTCCTAAACCAATTCCCACATCTAAACAGATCAGTCAACGATGAGACACGTCGAGACTGTGGGTTCTCACTGATTACCTCGTATCGATCTTTGTCATTCCACCTAGGAAAACCAAGAACGATCCAACACGATGACACCAAAATTCATCATATGTGAATGCAACCAAAACTCATTGCATTCACCACGTCACGTAACCAACATCATCTGTCACCAAGCAGAAAATGAGAAATCTCAGTCACCCCACTTCGATATGCTCAACTCCACCTGATGACCCAAGACAAATCACGGGTCCACCAACCAATACACGATCAGCGTACTGGTGACGCAACCATCCTCTACCGTCATCTACCATCATCTACCACGGTAGAAACTGAGAAGTCACCCAAAATGACGTCGAAATACCCAATACCAATGCGAAAAACCCGCATTCCTCTCGTCACCTCAATCGCAACCTCTCGCGATTCCGAAGTTCCAACAAGATTGGAAACAACATACCCAGACATCAACCACTTGTCCCCTAACCAGTTTAACTCTATCTGAGATCCACTCCTGAACCACAGATACCGAACATATGCCCATTACGACGGATGTGACTCGACGTCATCACAATCACCAGCACTAGCACCAGCACTAGTACCAATATCATCACCTGTCAGCATCAACACACAAGCATCCACACTAGCATCAGTACTAACACTAGCACACCGTGTGCAAACTGACAACTCTGGATCTCCGTTCACACCGAGCGACGACCCCGCACCTCTGCTCGAATAGGAGAAACTCTGCCTCTTTCGTACCCAACAACTATGAGTACAGTCATCCTGACAACTCATACGAGAAAAGGAAACGTCCCCTGAACGTCCTCGATTCCCAACAACCGTAACTACAACTACTCTTAGTAGTAGTGCCTGCCACAACTCGTGCAGACCTAACCACCAGATATAGCGATCTAGACTCCGCATCCAACGGAATCCATCGACCGTACCAACTACTCCGTATCCCCGCTCCGGGATTCCATCGACAAGTACCAACCCTGATAACTTGTCCAACCAATCACTAACCAATCGTAACTCGACTCAACCAATGTCGTCTACTAGGTCGCCCAAGACCTTAATTGTACCAAACCACAACCGTGTAGCACGACAACCAACTAAGTCTAACCGATAAGTACAACCCCGACTGCGAAGTGCAGTTCCAACACAAGCTGACATGACTAGACCGACTAACGAACCCAAATCTGAATAGTCGTCAAAGTCACACCACTCTCCAACTCACATTTCCGAACCAGACAACCTAATGTAGGGTTCCACAATCACATCTAGGGTCAATATGAACCCAACTACAAGCTACCAACTCCAGAAAGCAGTAAAATAAACAACCTGGCCGACTCCGCGGTCTTGACATCGTAAAGACGTCAATCCAACTAGGATTCCTCGAATCCGACTGCTAACTACCGACTATAGTAAATCCATCTAACTCAACCATATCCGAACATCGGATGGTCATAATTCCCAACCAGTCATCGGAACCGATCCTACGACATCGTGAAGACGATCCCAACTAACCATCTCACGATCAAAATCTATAAGAATACGTTTATCCCTTTGTAGGGTCCCACACTGTCATCCACGACAGAACTATGGCAACCCCGGCATCGAATGCCGAACCAAGACGTTCCACGATCCAATCCTAGTAACTATCGTATCGGCACCCCAACTATCTCAGGTTGATCACGAACTATAGCCCATTGAGATATCACATCCTCGACCTGCGTAAGGAGTAGTACGCAAAACACGCTCTGGAATTCAGAGTAACATGAGCAACCATGCTCTGATAAGCATCCTACGAGCAATACTATGCTCTGATACCACGTTGACAGGACCCATCCCAATCCCCCCGGGATTAGTGCGGGATGACCCTGCTCCCGTCTGACACGAAGTGTCAGACAAGGGATATTTCTGACCTTTGCCCTCTCAGGCCATCAGAGTACGCCAGGATCCGGAGAAGGTATGTAATATCTCGGTCTCTGCTACAGTCCACATCCGATGTCAACCTGAAGGGCAGTCAAAACATTAAAAGCTGTGAGTGGACAAAACAAGAGTTTATAAAAACATTTAATAAGAAGACATTTGTACCCTTCACTAAAAAGCATGCATGCATTCGAAAACCATTTATCCAGAAAAACCTAAATGAAATCAAGTACACGGGCCACTGCCCAAATCCATAAGGGACTCAGCCCAAATCATAAGAAACTAACCATACGGGCCACTGCCCAAAACCTGTGTAAACACACATCATATATCATATATAGCATACATCACATATACATATAATTCACACAACCAATCCTGTCACGGTTTCCAAAGCTACGCGCGTGCTACCCAGGTCTCAATCCGAGTCTTCTCAAAGTCAAGATCAATGTCCGTAGATCACTGACCCTACCCGAGGTAATAGTAATCATAGCCTTCCTGAGAGTAAGGAACCCAACTGGGGGTGACTCCACTCAGTCGGTGCTCCGTGACTACTCCGGGGTCCACCCAGGCCAACGACCCTCCCCGGAGGAGATAGAATAAGTAAAGGAAGGGATATGAGCATATATATACATAACATAAACATTCATTCCCGGTTCCCATGAACCGTCATGATCCATAATAACATAACCAGCGTTCATGTCGGTTCCCATAAACCGTCATGTACCACGATGACCTGACAAAGGTTCATGCCGGTTCCCATAAACCGTCATGAACCACAATGACCTTTCCAGAGTTCATGCCGGTTCCCATAAACCGTCATGAACTTGGAAATCCATCTAGGGTCCCTGACCCGAAATCATCAGTGTAAAACAACTGGGTCTCGTGCCCGAACATATGACTCAACTGGGCATCCTGCCCGATATCTAAGGGTCAGTCACGACTCCGATCATAGTGATGCGTGCAACCATCCATCCAGGACCGCCCTCAATCCTGGTATGTCGTCGTGAACAAATCAACCGACGCGACCACCACAAGATCATGGTGCACTCATCACCGATCGCTATCCTGAACCGTCAGCACTCCGAAGTCGAGCCTCCCCAGGCTGCCCGACCACGAATCGTGCATCGTGACCTCTCCGGAAGGAACACATCCCAATCCGGAGGCGAGCGTCGTATCGTCGATCGCCGTGCACATAACACCCGTCGCGACCACGATTTAGACCCGAAGGTCGTAAATAGTGTCATATGCCCGAGACCAAACCAAAGGGGTCTTATACCCGAGTTTATTCTTTTAGAAATCCAAAACCTTTTCATTTAGACCAATAAAGAAATACAGACCGGTATAAGCACCGTATAAGGCCGAAACCTCGAAATACGTGCTTATACGTAACCACATACAAATGCACCCATGGCATCATCAAACATGTAATAAAACATATAATAAACATTTATGCATGCACCAATTTAGAAAACAAGGTCCACCCACAGACCGTCCGAGCTGCCGCCTCGATTTGCGTGCCATAGGCTCTCTGGAGCCGATCACCATCACCGGGACTCCCAAACCTATCCAAATTGTAATAGAAGGTTACTAACTACTTCATTAACCTCTCACTAAAGCCCCATAATTTTCCCGTATTTTTAACTATTTTTAAAACTGAAGCTAAACCTTCCGACACCCCGAAAACTATCGAAACGATTTCCGATTGACGCGAAACCAGTCCCAAAATGTTTGTTACATCGAATAGATGATTTTACATGTTGGAACCATCCCCAAAAACCCTAGCACGCGCCCGCACGTGTCTCCTGAAGTGGCTGCGAGTGGGCTTCACGCGCCTGCTACAGTACCCGTCTTCAACCTCGCGCAGCCGGTCTGAACCGGCCGGTCCGGTCTTTTTCTGCAACTGGACCGGGGTGACCGGTCCAGGGTCCTACAATCCTCATTTCTCATCCGTTTTCTTCCATTTTAATCCCTAAATTCCTATTTTCTCATTTCCTATATAACCCAATTAAACAAAACCCTTAAAACCGCCTAGAACCCGTGAACCCAAAATGGACCTCACGGTTCAAAAATCCAAAACCTCACCCCAGGGTTCCTCAACATCCAAAACCTTTCAAAACCTCCCTATTGACCTCCTAACAACCTAATTACTTCAAAACCAACATCCAAATCGACCCATAACACGTAAAATGGAAATTGGATGGAAAAATGGTTAAACCGATACCTCGATCGGTTTTTCTCCCCCGTCATGCACGGCGGTGCTGCCTGGGCCAGCCACCACGTCCAGCCGGTCCTCTTCATCTCTCTGTCCTCTCAGCTAAGCTCACAGGTCAAGGGTTTGGTATTTGGGTGAGAAATGGTGATCGGGTTGATTTGGGAAAAATGGGAGAAATGGATGAACGGGGAAGGGTTTGATGCATGAATGAAATTGGTGTCCATTGGATGGGTGACACTTTTCACTCATCCATTGGGCATCAGGACAAATATCTGGGCCCACTAGAGACAAAACTGCACTCTTCGCCTCGTAAAACGTGTCGCCATGAATAGTAACTTGGAACTTCCGTGAACCGTAACTTCGTCGTCGAACGTCCGAATTCGTCGTGCCGCCTGTCTATGGATTCGTATCGTCCTTATCTACGTAATAGTCCGCAACCCTTGGCCATCGGACATCCCAGTTAAAAAGTCAACTATTTTGCCCTTTTAACCAAAATTACTAAAATGCCCCTAAACTTCCGAACGTCATAATTTCCTCCTCGAACGTCGGAATTGAACGTGCCACCTGTCTATGAACTCGTAACGTCACGAACTACGTCACGGTCATCGGTCAAAGTCCATTTGACCGCCCGATTGAAAAGTCAACGTTTTGCCCATGCATAGGGGCAAAACGGTCATTTTGCATCGTTCGTCTGATTTCGCTAAACTAATCACGGATTAGCCTCACTATCCGTGATTAGTCACTTATCTAATCTAGGAATTTAGGACGGGTTGTTACACAGACTATAGTCAACGCATGTTGACCGCGCGGAGATATTCGCTAAGCAAAGCTATAAAAAAACAAGTCAATAGCAAGCGCTGAAAAACTTGCCTATCAAACTTTCGTCGGTTAAAGTTTGATATGAAAGGTTTTGCACTGTGAATGTTCCCCGAGATAACATGAAAATAACAAGTTTTGCTCGACGGATTTTCGCTAGACAAAATTTCAAATATATATATTTTTAAATATTTTGAATATTTAAAAAATTATATATAATTAATATTAATACATATATTTAAATAAATGCAATTAAAATAATGAAAGTAAAATTAAAATTAAAATAATGTATATAAATTAAATGTAAAATTTTTACATAATTAAAAAAATCTAAAAAAACTAAACAGTCGGTGGTGGATCAGGATGATAGGGGTGATCACCGTCCTGGGGGAGGGCTATCGACTTGGGCTCTAGGTTTGCGAGTCAAGGTCATTCGACCTATACTCACCTAGTCAGTTGTACAGGGCGGCAAGCTAGGCCTCAATTAAGTCGATTTGGTCTTCAATTTGGTTGTGTTGGGCCTGAAAATGCGCGTAATAGGCCTTGAGCTCAGCATTCTCAGCTCAGAGGTTCTCCATGTTGCCCTTCAGTTGAAAAACCCCCTCGTTGTGCGCTGTTACCTAATTTTGGTACCCCGAAATTTGCTAATTTTTTGGGTAGATGATCTATGAGTGTCTCATAAATATGGACGGTTCGATCAGTTAAAGTATGAAAAAAAAAATCATATAAAATGGTAAAACCCACTCAATACATTGACAGTTAGAAACTTTTGAAGGATAAATCAATAGTCATTTCGTATTTTTGGTTCAATTGATATGCAAATGCGCGGATTTGAATAATCCGACCATTCAGTTTGTGAAATGATGTGCCTAGACCTCACCCATCGAAAATCGTGATGTTTCAAGGATTTAAAATCGTTGAATCAACAAAAAACTTTTTGTTACCGTCGATTCGTTGCGCACCGTTGCTAATAATTCCAAATACGTGAATTTTTCGCGTAGATGATTTATTAATGTTGCTGATAATATGTGTAATGACCCGTCCCTAATATCGGGATTAAATATTAATTAATTATGGATTAACGTGACTAATCAACGATTAGTCGAGAGAAATCGGATGAACGGTGTGAAATGACCATTTTGCCCTTAGAATTGGGCAAAATACTGACATTTGATGCGGGGAGTCAAACATACGAGGACCAATGGCCGTGACATAGATCGGGACGTCGCGATTCCGTAGACAGGCGGCACGTCGAAATCGGACTTTCGACGGAAAAGTTATGGTCACGGGAGCGAAATCAGTTAAACTTACGTCCTGAAAGTTCAATTAAGATAATAATAAAATAATAGCACCTGATAAATAATTAAAACAACCTAGAACACTTGGATGAGTCACAAGTGTCACTCATCGTATGGCAAATTTCCCTCTAATTTGTGGATCTATGTCCCATTGGCCCCTTTTTGTATTTTAAATTCCCCCACCACTCACACATATCTCACCCACCATCGCTTAGATCTCACTCAGCCCTCTCATCCTCACCCTTCATCTCCATCATCTTTATCATTTTCATCATCTTACTGCCACCCTAACCCTTGAAGAACAAAACCCCCCATTTCACACAAACACCCTAACCATCACCACCATCTGTCACTAACCAACTGAGGGAGCCTGTCAGGACCCACCCCTAATCCCCCGAGATTAAGGGCTAAACCCTACTCCCGTCTGACTTACGCATGACACGAAGGCTAAACTGACGTCCAACCTCCATGTGACACGTAAGTCGGACAAGGGATTCTCGATCCAGCCATCCTAAAAGTATTCGGACTTCCCAGAGTGCGCCAAACTACTGTGCATTTCGGTTGTGATGTCTCCGTCTCTCTCGACCAACAGCCCGCACCGCAACAACCTGGAGGGTATCGAAAACATGAAAAGACTGTGAGTGGACAAAAATTAAGTATAAGTTCAAAACAGTTTTTAAACATAATTACATTTATACCCTCCATTTAAAAACCAATGCATGCATATCAATCTCAAGTTATGAAACCATTTCACATCAAAAACCATCAACAAAAAACCATTATCGAAAACCCGAATCAAATTTGTCATTAAAATCTAGGCCTCAGCCCCAAATCACAAATCGATCTCAAAGTACGGAAACTCAGTCCCAAAACTCATCAAATCCAATTCATCCGGGCCACTGCCCCAAAACATCAGAAAACTAGTGAAAACCCAGTGAAAACATCAATCATACAAGTATGCTAGATCTCAAGTGCGCCCGAATTCGCAACAATGATTCCGTAAGCTAGCATCCGGAACCATCATCCCGAACCCAAATCACTTTTCCGAAATTCATTTCAAATCTTTGAAATCAAATCATGTTTCAAATCTCAAAATCAAATCATTAAAACCACAGTCAAATCACAACATCGATCGAAATCTCGTAAAACATGAAATTCCGTAAATACCTCGAAAAATGTGCAAAATCGTAAACCAGTAAGATCATAAATCAAATCATAGAATCACGTATATAAAACATATAAAAACATATATGCATGCATCAAGAGTTAGAAAGCAAAGTCACTCACAGACCATAGCGTCGTCGCCTCGATACGCGCGCACTTAGGCCGTTCCGGCCATTCCACTATCCTCGGCTTTCACAAACCTGTCCAAATCCCATACTAAGGTCACTAACTACTTCACAATGATCATACTAAAGTTTCATAATTTTCCCGTATTTTTAACTATTTTTAAATGCGTACTAAAACCTTCGGACATCCCGAAACATCTCGAGACGATGTCCGATTGACTGAAAACCAGCGCCAAAATGTTCGTTACAACAAATACTTTCAAAGTCATGTTGGAAACTTCCCCAAAAGGGGACCCACGTCCCCTCACGCGCCGCCCAAAGGGGCTACGTGTGGGAGCCACGCGCCTACTGTTCATCTCCTTCAACCTTGGTCAGACCGGGTCTGAACCAGTCCAAGCCGACCCGGTCCAATCCTGAACCAGCGTGAATGGTTTTGTCAAATTCCACTTCCTTTTTAATCCATTTTTATTCATAATTAATCTAATACTTTCGTCCTTCCATTTCCAATCAGTCCATAAATTTAAATCGTGAAAATGGGACTAAAGATTACCTCCCCATGTCAACTTGTCGAACCAGCCGTTTTCTAGTCATAATTCTGGTCTCCATAGATTGCCTCAGGCCTTCTCTCCAATCTTGATCGATTCCAGATCATCATCAGAACCTCACCTAAAGCAGCAATACAATTAACACCCTGTAATTTGAACTTCGCCATTTTTATCTAGAAAAGTAACTTTCACGGCCAGTAACACTTACCACCCTTCCTAGACCTCGAAAACAACTTAGGGGATTTCCCCAGTCCTCCAGTAACGTTTAGCAGCCTTTGAATTGAATCAGTAACCAAGGAAACATCACGAACCTTTTTGAACCTCAACAGAGGAGCTTACGGGTTTGATCCTCCTCCAACCGCCGCCGTGCACGACGGCATCCACAACTTCACCACCTTGTTCCACGTCAATTTTCCCTTCGTTTATGTTCACCTAGCACCGTCAATTCAGGACAGTTGGGGGTTTGAATTCCTCACCAACTCTGTCTCTCTGTTTTTCCCTCGAACCTCCAAGCCATGCATCTAAAATTTAAACCGTGTGAGGCACATTTGAGAGATTGTACGTAGGTTCCACCATCATCCAAACCCAGCCACGTGTCAACATCTCTGTGGCACCACTTCCCATGACAGCCAAGTGTCCACTTTTTAGTGGGCACAGCTCCCTAAACACAGAATTGACCAAAATGCCCCTAAGGGACAAATTACCGTTTTGCCCTTCACTTATCTAGACCCGTAACTGAACCGTCTGATGTCCGATGATGGCGTGGCGCCTGTCTTTGTACTCAGGATATTGAGACCTCCCTAACGATCCTCGAATTACGTGAAAATGACGTGTTGCACGAAAAGTCAACCGTTTGCCCTTACTCAATCAAATTACCAAAATACCCTTCAACTTCCGAACGTCATAACTTTTTCCACAGACGTCGGAATCGGACGTATATTTGACAACTCAAACTAAAACTCAACATTTTTGCCCATTCTAGGGGAAAAATCGTCATTTTGCACCGTCCGTCCGAAAGCCTACAACTAAGTACTGATTAATCTTACTAATCCGTTATTAACAACTAATCTAATCCTGATTCCCGCGATAGGTCGTTACAATCTACCCCCCTTAAAGAATTTCGTCCCCGAAATTCTGAATCTCGTACTTTCGTAACTGACTAGGGTAAAACCAACTGATCTTACACCTAATTCTCCTACCTGGTGTCCATCATTACCAATCCAATTTAGCCGGACTGTTTCCAAACTGTCACCCTAACTTACCAAGGGAAATCCATTCAACTAACTTTTAATTCATCAAGAGATCATCCCAATCGTAGTGGGGTCATCACAAATCCATTCTCGGTCCCGCGACGTTTCCAACGTCACCCCGGCCGACACTCACGGCTCTACTAGTTCTAGGTATGCCGCCACACTCTGCTACCAAGTTCAACACGCCCGACTCCCTTCGAGTTGAGCATACCTCGTACCAACGACCCAGCGCACCCTATCAAGGTTCAGTCCTTCTGGCTGATCCTCCCTTCCTCATTGGGGTCAACACATTTCAACTCGTACCTGCGATACTTCTAACGTTGCAACAATTGACACTCACAACTAGTAGGTATGCCACAATACCACTGTTTCCAGGCTCATCATCCTTGATCCTTTTCCACGTCAAACGTACCTTTTACCCAGACTTCAATACATCGTGTCCGTTTGCCATCAACAGGAACAAATTCCAAGTGCACCAATTCTCCAGACGACAACTACTGACCTTGGTACCGTCCATGATCCATACTGCTTCTGTCAGCGATTCGCACCGACCCCACTGGAGTCACAACATATCTACTTACAACGACTACACAACAATTCATCTCACTGGTGGTCTCCCTAACCACCAGCTTAGTCAACCTGTGGAATCACCAACAATGTCCCACACTACCTATCTGTAACTGGACCTGATCATGTGCCTATCAAACCGTGTTCACACATCTCCGCATCAGGGTCCCATCAGCCACTCATAGCTCGGTGCCTCCAGCTCAAATCAATATTGAAACCTGCAATAACCAATCAAATCAGTCGGGAACACCCTGACCCGGCCCACATGCTCTGTCACAATCCAACATATCGGAACTACGCCGATTACCAACACTACTACCCGAACATCACGATGCACGTCCAATTACATCGGCATGGTTCCGACCACTGCAGCACCAGCACGTACACATTCCGATCCTGAGTCGAAAGCACTCCAGTCCCGATCCACTCACGCCTAAGTGGATCCTACTGACTAGTTTCAGACCACTGTATCAAATCCAATCGATCTTCTATACCGTACGTATAGATTGTGGGTTTTCTTCCATAACCTCATATCAATCAGTTATAGTCACTCTTTCTCCATCCTCTAATGGAACTCTCAATAGTCCACAACTATGACATCACAAGTCATTTTGCCTTAATCCAACTTCACACAATCCTAGGGCACTGGCCACACAGGCCATTCCCGGCGTCACCAAGTACTCTTTCTACTTCCGAACATATCCACCCGTGTCCAATACCCAAAAAGGGGGGGGGGGAGAGGGGTGGTTCACAATTCCTGAAGTTCCTTTACTAAATCCAAATCAACTCTAAAACATTCACCTCTCACACACGACAACGAACACCATCTCGGAATCAATACACATCTCAACGTCTAAACTACAACAGCTCCTGATTCCGAGATTCTAACCATGTTGGAAGTATATCCACCTTCTCCAACCATGGAACTCAATCTGAAACACGAATACCACCATGGGACCAACCGTCTAAATGTCCACTCTGCTACACTTAGGTGATTCATAACTCCTACGGGTCACACTTACGTGTCAGTAACCAATCCAACTCAGTGACCAACTCACTTGTTGGTGGACACCGGCATCACTCCACCTACTGATCGCATCTCAACCTTTCCGAAGTTCAATTTCGAACTTCTACTAAAATACGAGTCACCAACTCTCGGCATCCTCATTCCTCAATCACTAACCTCGAGCTCCCCAGTTACCAATCTCGAAGTCGCCACTGACTCAGTGTCATCCTCGGCACTGGCCGACATATACCAACATGTCAGGGGAAAGCCTACTAGTACCAACCTCATGAGTAGTCAACCCCGACCACTCAAACCTAGCCCAATCCAACACGAAGCCTAGGTCCACCACGCTTCCGCTGCGCTACTCTGATCAACCAACGGCATCCTGACCGTTCGTCCTGATACATGACCTACCAATGGTCATCAAATCTCCCGGCTCGATTAACGGTCCCAGTACAACTGTCCCGATCCTCTGCTCCTACCGAGCCGAAACCCTCAATCTACACTCGAGTCGGGGAAACTAACATCCTTTGTCATAAACCACAACTCTGAGCAACCAAATTCTCAACCCACGCTGCACTCGTACTGGACTCGTCCAGAGTCGTTCACCAATCATCTACTACCTAGGTTGTACCTAGCGGCAGCATCTCCAATCCGGCCGTAAGTCGGCCCAACCATCACCATCACCGACCACAAACCCCAACTCACGGTTTCCAGACTAAGAACATGCCCTGGGGTTTCTTACTCAGGTACTCACAATACAAACCAGTCATCCTACAGGGTTCCTCAAATCAGCTCCGTCATACGGGTTATCCAAACCCACGACAATCACTAGGTCACAACAACCTTACTACTCGGGTCGTCACACCCGTCTCATACAAACACCATCCGGCCACCAGGCAACCGTCAATCGGCTTCTTGAGCCCACGTATCTCACTAACTCAACGGGCTACTCTCGGGCCCCACAAGCCGACCGACCTACTCATCCGTAGCTTACCGGCTACCATACAGGTTAATCTCGCCGGCGTATCCCCGACCCTATGGTCCAATCATCAAGCGTAACCAGCGCCAACGTACTAACCGTTCCGACCCTAAGCTGATGTACGTCATACCTCGTATCGCGTATCGAGCGACCATCATCCTAACACTAACAACCGCTGCTAACTAACCACAACGAACGTACTATCACTTTCGCAGCTAGGTTGCTGCCGGGCTATTCTGCGTCGAGACATCACATCCACAGTAGCATCACACCACCCAAGTTGACGAACCAACGACTCTGGGAACCAAACCTCATGCAGAACACACGAAACCTAGCTTTGATACCAATTGTCAGGACCCACCCCTAATCCCCCGGGATTAAGGGCTAAACCCTACTCCCGTCTGACTTACGCATGACACGAAGGCTAAACTGACGTCCAACCTCCATGTGACACGTAAGTCGGACAAGGGATTCTCGATCCAACCATCCTAAAAGTATTCGAACCACCTAGAGTGCGCCGAACTACTGTGGATTTCGGTTGTGATGTCTCTGTCTCTCTCGAACAACAGCCCGCACCGCAACAACTTGGAGGGTATCGAAAACATGAAAAGACTGTGAGTGGACAAAAATAAAGTATAAGTTCAAAATAGTTTTCAAACATAATTACATTTATACCCTCCATTTAAAAACCAATGCATGCATATCAATCTCAAGTTATGAAAACATTTGACATAAAAAACCATCAACAAAAACCATTATCGAAAACCTGAATCAAATTCGTCATTCAAATCCAGGCCTCAGCCTCAAATCACAAATTGATCTCAAAGTACGGAACTCAGTTCTAAAACTCATCAAATCCAATTCGTCCAGGCCACTGTCCCAAAAAATCGAAAAACCAGTGAAAACCCAGCGAAAACATCAATCATACAAGTTTGCTAAATCTCAAGTGTGCCCGAGTCTTTAAACTCAAAACCATTCGCAATAACCAGCCTTCCCGGGATATCAACGAGTCTTTAAACTCAAAACACAATCACATGTCTCAGGGGGGTATCACAATAACCGAGTCTTTAAACTCAAAACATATCAATCCAGGGTCCTCCCCCCCCCCCGTCAATCAATCCGAGTCTTTAACTCAAAACCAAATCCAGCGGGTTCTTTTTTTCTCTTTTTTCGGGTCTTTAAATCCAAAACCATTTTGCAATCAAGCGAAAACCACAGAAAATCCTTATGCGAATTCGCAACAATGATTCCGTAAGCTAGCATCCGGAACCAGCATCCCGAACCCAAAACCAGATTTCCTTTCCTAATCTCAAAACCAAATCCGAACTCTCATTTCTGAAATCCAGTTTCAAAACCGAAAGCTCGTTTCCGAAATTACATGAACAGGGCTCCAAGCCGGAAATCATTTTTCCGAAATCTGTTTTAAATCTTTGAAATCAAATCATGTTTCAAATCCCAAAATCATATCATTAAAACCACAGTCAAATCACAACATCGATCGAAATATCGTAAAATGTGAAATTCCGTAAATACCTCGAAAAACATGCAAAATCGTAAACCAGTAAGATCATAAATCAAATCATAGAATCACGTATATAAAACATATAAAAACAAATATGCATGCATCAAGAGTTAGAAAGCAAAGTCCACTCACAGACCATAGCGTTGTCGCCTTGATATGCGCGCACTTACGCCGTTCCCGGCCATTCCGCTATCATCGGCTTTCCTGAACCTGTCCAAATCTCATACTAAGGTCACTAACTACTTCACAATGGTCATACTAAAGCTTCATAATTTTCCCGTATTTTTAACTATTTTTAAACTTGCCCTAAAACCTTCGGACATCCCGAAACATCTCGAGACGATGTTCGTTACAATAAATACTTTAAAAGTCATGTTGGAAACTTCCCCAAAAGGGGCCCCAAGCACCCTCACGTGCCGTCCAAAGGGGCTGTGCGTGGGAGCCACGCGCCTACTGTTCATCTCCTTCAACCTTGGTCAGACTGGGTCTGAACCAGTCCTGGCCGACCAGGTCTAATCCTAAACCAGCGTGAACGGTTTTGTCCAATTCCACTTCCTTTTTAATCCGTTTTTATTCATAATTAATCCAATACTTTCGTCCTTCCATTTCTAATCAGTCCATAAATTTAAATCGTGGAAATAGGACTAAAGATTACCTCCCCACGTCAACTTGTCGAACCGACCATTTTCCAATCTTAATTCTGGCCTCCCTAGATTGCCTCAGGCCTTCTCTCCAATCGTAATCGATTCCAGATCATCATCAGAACCTCACCTAAAGCAACAATACGATTAACACCCTGTAATTTGAACTTCACCATTTTTATCTAGAAAAGTAACTTTCACGGCCAGTAACACTTACCACCCTTCCTAGACCTCGAAAACAACTTAGGGGATTTCCCCAGTCCTCCAGTAATGTTTAGCAGCCTTTGAATTGAATCAGTAACCAAGGAAACATCACGAACCTTTTTGAACCTCAACAGAGGAGCTTACGGGTTTGATCCTCCTCCAACCGCCGCCGTGCACAACGGCATCCACAACTTCACCACCTTGTTCCACGTCCATTTTCCCTTCGTTTATGTTCACCTAGCACCGTCAATTGGGGACAGTTGGGGGTTTAAATTCCTCACCAACTCTGTCTCTCTATTTTTCCCTCGAACCCCCAAGCCGTGCATCTAAAATTTAAACCGTGTGAGGCACATTTGAGAGATTGTATGTAGGTTCCACCACCATCCAGACCCAGCCACGCATCAACATCTCTGTGGCACCACTTCCCATGACAGCCAAGTGTCCACTTTTTAGTGGGCACAGCTCCCTAAATACATAATTGACCAAAATGCCCCTAAGGGACAAATTACCGTTTTGCCCTTCACTTATCTAGACCCGTAACTAAACCGTCCGATGTCCGAGGACGGTGTGCCGCCTGTCATTGTACTCAGGATATCGAGACCTCCCTAATGGTCCTAGAATTACGTGAAATGACGTGCTTCACGAAAAGTCAACCGTTTTCCCTTATTCAATCAAATTACCAAAATACCCTTCAACTTCCGAACGTCATAACTTTTTCCACGGACGTCGGAATCAGACGTTCCACCTGTCTATAAACTCGTAACGTCCCGAACTACGTCACGGTCATCGATCAAAGTCCATTTGACCGCTTGAACTAAAATTCAATATTTTTGCCCATTTCAGTGGCAAAATCGTCGTTTTGCACCGTCCATCTGAAAGCCTACAACTAAGTACTGATTAATCTTACTAATCCGTTATTAAAAACTAATCTAATCCCGATTCCTGGGATGGGTCGTTACAGAGCCCGTGAGTGTGTGACTGCGAGGTTGAGACTGTGAGATAAGGACGAAAAGACAAGGAGGACTCAGGGTGGCAACATGACGATGGTAAGCTGGAAACCTGAGAACACCATATTTTCTCATTTTCGAAACCACAAATCGTGACATGTATGAGCTGTTTATGTGTGTTAGGACATGTTCTAGGGACAAACGGAGAGGTTTGAGCTTGGTTTCGTGGAGGTAGGAGGCAGGAAATGGGGAACTCACAGATGAGAATCTGGGATAACGGGTTTTGGGATACAGGTATTGATCTTGTGTGTTTTTGTTGTTTTTTAATTCATAGAACCCTAGAGGAGGATTAGACAAACATGTAGAAGAAAACCGTGTCAAAATGGACTTGAAATGAGGGAGAACCGGCTGGCTTGGGTCACCTGTTTGGTTGAAAGGAAAAACCAGGTGAACTGGGTTCACGCGAGGTTGACGATGCACTGTTCACGGCGTGTGGCTTTCACGCGCAGCTCCTTTAGGCGGCGCGTGGTTTTCACGCACAGCGCCTTTGGGCCACACGTGAGGGCGCATGAGGCTGTATTTCGGGATATGGTCAACATGTAATTTTGTCCGTTTGATGTAACAAACATTTGGGGACAAATTTCGAATCGATCGGACATTGTTTCGGCGTAGTTCTGGGTGTCCGAAGGTTTAGGGTCTATGTTAAATACATTTAAAAATCCCATAAAATTGGGGGATTCAATCTTAGCCTATTTGAGGTAGTTAGTAACCTTTAAGTGCGATTTGGATAGGTTCGGAGTTCCGGAGATGGTGATTTAGACCGGGGAGGCCTATGACATGCATATTGAGGTGGTAGCTAGGACGGTCTGTGAATGGACTTTGTTTTCTACACTATGATGCATACATAACTTTTTTATATGCTTTATATATGTGATTTCTATGATGATGATTGTGGTATTGGTGATTTACATATTTGCACGTATTTCGAGGTAATTTTCGTATTTTTACGTATTTCGAGGTTTACAGTTTTACACTGTATTTCTACGTGATAGTGATTTGAATAATGGTTTAATGGTATGATTTTGGATTTGGAAATATAGAATCGGGCATGACACCCATTTGATTTGGAAACTATTGGACTTGGAGTCCATTCGAGTTAATGAGATATCGGGCTGGAGGCCCATTTGGTTTACATGATCGGGCTCGAGTCCCAGTTGGTTATGATATCAGGCATGAGTCCCATTTGTGATTTATAACTATGGTTTTGGGTTCGGAGACCCTAAATGGATTTGGATTTGAAAAATCGGATTTGTAAATTTACGATGATTTTATGGAAATCCCGGGCATAGGCCCATTTGGAAGGTTTTAAAAGGATTTATGAAACATTTTCGATATAACATCCTTATATCTATGGATTTTCTCCTCCAGTAGTCTGGGACCCTAGAGTGGTCACAGCGCATTGCCCGCGAGAGCTCACTACACGGAACGACCAGACCGTATAGTGACTCAGGAGCAAGATTGCTAGATGTCCGAGACGTCAGACATCTGAGATGTCATAGATTGACTTAGGCTGAGACCCCGGGCAGCACACGTGGTTTGGACCGTGACATGACGTCTGGGACGTCATGCGTCTAGGACCCCATGCATCTAGGACGTCAAGCATTTGGGACGCCAGGCATCTAAGATGCCAAGGAATGGTATATAATGGTGTTTGATTGGATTGTGATTTATGGATTTACTGGATTATGTATTTGGATTTCAAATTTATTGGATTTATGAAATGTTATTTCAGTGTTGGTGGTTTTGGGCAGCGGACCACATGATTGAATTTACGGTTTTGGGCTAAGTTCCCACAAACTTGCATTTATGGTTTTTGGCTAAGGCCCTAATGATTAATTAAAGTAAATGGTTTGATTACTGGTTTTTGAATGCATGCATGCTTTTTTATGAAGGGCATAAATGTCCTCTTACAAAATGTGCTTTATTAAGTTATTGATTTTTCATCCACTCACATCTTTTAATGGTTTTAATGCCCTTCAAGTTGATCGCTGATGCGGCTGTAGTAGTGACCGAGACTTCACATTCCTCCATCGATCCTGGTGTTCTCTGGAAGCCCCGAACGGGCTGAGGTTTGAGTTATCCCTTGTCTGACACTTCATGTCAGAGGGGAGTATGGCATATCCCGCGTCAATCCTTGGGGGATTTAGGATGGGTCCTGTTAGCTTGGTATTAGAGCATAGTTTGCTCTTGTGGTTTACGCAGGTCGAGGATGTGATGTCTCTACGTGGTCAGCCTGTTATCAACCTGGTCGTTAGGGTAATAGTACGAGAGTTAGTGGAAATGAATCGTGGATAGTTTGGTTCGGTATTTGGTGCCTGAGTATGCCATAGTTATGTCGTGGTTTGGCAGTATGGGACCCTACTGAGGGATGAGCGTAACAATTCTTTAGAGTTTTAACCGTGGGATGGTTATGTTGGGATCGTCTATCACGATATTGCAGGATTGGATATGGTGGTAGTGTGGAGTTGTGACCTTTAGAAGGTCAGGTCATGTTGAGTTGGGAATTGTGTTGCTGAGAGCATCCGGGTTCCAGAAACCCTAGTGTGAGATGTATGGTTTGGAAATGTGAGTCAGCTAGTGGTTTAACTTTGGCTACTTTTTGGAGTCAAGACCATTGGACCGGTTAGAGTGGATGTTGTGTTGTCCTCTACCGCTGAGGTCATGAATGACCTATTGGACGACTCTGGTTGAGTCTACTTGAGTCTAATTCAGGCTACGAAAATTGATTAGTCTGACACTAAGTGAAATGATGGAATCTGATTCATGAGTACCATTATGAGATTATATTTTGTGTCTCGGGGTAGACAGATTAGTATTGTTGGCGCTGGGATACGGAGTCTCAATAGCGATGTTTGGTGGTTGGGTCTGATTCGCACACTGTGTGCCAGTGATTGCGATGATGATAGGAGACGTTGAGCCACGAGCTGAGGATATGACTCAAATGTGATGTGCTTGTGTTCGGTGTGGGTTGACGATGGTGATTCGTCAGCTAGTGTTGACTCTTAGGCGTAGTTTCGAAGATATGATAGAGATGGACTAGATGGGATCCATCAGTGGATGAGATGTGTTGGAACTTTAACCCAACCGTGATTGAGATAACTGATGTGATTGAGATGACTAAGTGGCGATTGGATGAAACGATACATACGGATATGCGAGTTGGGGTACTAAGTTAGCTTGGGACAGACACGTGGATAACGTCCAAGTGAGTTGGGGACTTGGAAGCATACCCGAGTTGGTCCCAACATGGTTAGAACCTTGGAATCAAGAGAAGTTGTGATTGAGACGATGAGAGGAGTGCTTGATTCAACATTGGTGATGGATATTCCGAAGTCATTGAGGGTGACTTCTCATTTGCTGCCTATGGCAGATAATGTTTGTTGTCACCAGTACGCTGACCGTGTATTGGTTGGTGGAACCATGATTGGTTTTGGGTCATCGGGAGGAATTGGGCATTTCGAAGTTGGAGAAGGAGATTTCTCATTTTTTTTTTCTTGGTGGCAAAAGATGTAGGGTTACATGGTGTGGTGAGTGCAGTGAGATTGTTCTTGCACTCACGAGGGATGAATCTTGATGTCATTGTTTTGGGATCATCCTTGATTTTCCCTAGGTGGGATGACAAGGATCGATATGAGGTAATTGGAGAGAACCCACAGTCTAGACTTGTCTCGTCTTTTGACTGATCTGTTTAGATGTGGAAAATGGTTGAGGAGTAATGTGACTTTCGAAGGATTCAAAGAGGGTGTAAGACCCTATGACCTGAAATCTGGCCGTTAGCTGAGAGTGAGCATGTGTGGATCCTAGGTGGATCAGGATCGTGATGTTGAGGATCTAGGGTTTTTTGGTGATCGAGGATCGTGATGTTGACGATAAGGTAATGTGTGGATCAGGATGGAGGGGATTTTGATGTCGTGCCCGTGCTACCAGACTTCGCCTTACTGATTATGCTAAGTGTGGAGCAGATGAGAATCGTATTGTGTGATAGTTGAAAAATATTTTGGAATAGTTAGTAAGATGACAAGACTGAGGTTGGATATGGGAATGTTGGGTCGACTTGTTTTCGAAGTTAATCCGGTATGAGACAGTAGTTGAGTGAATTGAGATGTATACGATTTGTCTTGGATATGTGGATGAGTATGGATCTTGGATCTACTCATTCAAACTAGATGTGTCAGTAACTGTCGGGCAAAGACTATCTCCGTAAGTGAAGCGTATTACTGGGATTGGCTTCCTTTCGGAGTGAATCTGGAATGAGATATGGTAATCGGATGAGCGGGTATCTGGTAGGATCGGAGTGGTACGTCTCGATAGAAGTGAGTGAGATTGGTTACTCATTAAGCATGAAGGGGTATGCCTTGGTGGATATAATTCAGATTAGTACGTATTGGATGACGTGATTGGGAGTAGACGTTTAGATGCTATTCGGGGGACCAAGGGACTCAAAATGGACACTGAATTGGGGTGTATGGTCTATCTCATACAGGATTTGACAGATAGACTTCGAAATTGAAGCGTGATTAGCTACGAGCTATGTAGTGGGCTGGTTAGTGGATGGATGTACGTACTGAGTACATGGTGCAACGACCGATATTGGACAAGCTTGAGTGGTGCCTGGTGACGGTACATAGGATGTACTAGTGGTATATTGGTGAACGTGTTGGTAGTCAGCTTAGTTCCGATATCATTGGATTGGTTGAGAACGTGGACTGGAAATTGGATACTATGCACTAGGCCAAAGTGATTTTGATGGGTTCAGTGATTGTATAAGTGGGTGCTCAGGGTCGTGGTTAGCTAGTGGAACCCTAGAGTTAAGATGTGTATCACTGCTGGGCAGGTATTCGATGGGGTCCAGTTGCACACTAATCGAGTGGGATTTGTTTCATTGTTATGGGGGTCTTATTGTGTTGATTTTAATGTATAGTGAAATTTAAGGTAAGAAATCTTTACTGCAAGTTCCCAGGTGAGTGAGATGTGGATTGTGTATCCACATGTGAAATGAGTTGGTGGTTGGTGTAACCACAGGTTGCTTTACGTGAAACGACTGCTCTGTGACTCTTACTAGCGTCAGCGTGGATTGATGAGGGAATTGTGGTACAATGTACCTTAGTACGACTCTAGAGTGAGTCAAGGTTGTGTTGGTGACTCGAATGGTGGCGACACGACGGCGATAAGCTGGAAACCAGAAACCAGAAAACCCCTATATTTTCTCATTTTCGAAACCACAAATTGTGACGTGTATGAGCTGTTTCTGTGTGTTAGGACATGTTCTAGGGACAAAATGGAGAGGTTTGAGCTTGGTTTCATGGACATAGGAGGCAGGAAACGGGGGAGCTCACAGTTGAGAATCAGGGCTACGAGTTTTGGGATACAGGTATTGATGTCGTGTGTTTTTGTTGTTTTTGAATTCATAAAACCCTAGATGAGGATTAGACGAACATGTAGGAGAAAACCGTGTCAAAAATGGACTTGAAACGAGGGAGAGCTGGTCGGGTCGCGTCGGCAGTTCAGTTAAACCTAAAAACCAGGTGAACCTAGTTCACTTGAGGTTGACGATGCACTGTTCACGGCGCGTGGCTTTCACGCGCAGAGCCTTTAGGCGGTGCGTGAGGCCGTATTTCGGGATATGGTCAATATGTGATTTTTTCCTTTTGATGTAATGAACATTTTGGGACAAGTTTCGAGTCGATCAGACACTGTTTCGAGATAGTTCTAGGTGTCCGAAGGTTTAGGGTCTATCTTAAATACGTTTAAAAATCCCGAAAAATTGGGGGATTCAATGTTAGCCTATTTGAGGTAGTTAGTGACCTTCGGGTGTGATTTGGATAGGTCTAGAATTCCGGAGATGTTGATTAGCCTGGGGAGGCGTATGGCACGCATATCGAGGCGATAGCTAAGACGGTCTGTGAGTGGATTTTGTTTTCTAAACTATAATGCATGCATAACTATTTTATATGCTTTATATGTGTGATTTCTATGATGATGAATGTGGTATTAATGATTTACATATTTGTACGTATTTCGACGTGATTTCCGTATTTGCACATATTTCGAGGTTTATAGTCTTACATTGTATTTCTACTTGATAGTGATTTTAATAATGGTTTAATGGTTTG
This sequence comes from Prinsepia uniflora, assembly GCA_032719365.1. Taxonomy (NCBI): domain Eukaryota; kingdom Viridiplantae; phylum Streptophyta; class Magnoliopsida; order Rosales; family Rosaceae; genus Prinsepia; species Prinsepia uniflora. The sequence continues at coordinate 38,240,997 of CM064872.1, forward strand.
ATTTTGGATTTGGAAATATAGAATCGGGCATGAGACCCATTTGATTTGGAAACTATCAGACTTGGAGTCCATTTGAGTTAATGAGATATCGGGCTGGAGGCCCATTTGGTTTACATGATCGAGCTCGAGGCCCAGTTGGTTATGATATTGGGCATGAGTCCCATTTGTGGTTTATAATTGTGGTTTCGGGTTCGGAGACCCTAAATGGATTCGGATTTGAGAAATCAGATTTGTGAATTTACGATGGTTTTATGGAAATCCTGGGCATAGGCCCATTTCGAAGGTTTTAAAAGGATTTATGAAATGTTTTCCACATATCATCCTTATATCTATGGATTTTCTCCTCCAGTCGTCTGGGACGCTGGAGTGGTCACGTCGCATTGCCTGCGAGAGGTCACTACACGGAGCGATCAGACCGTATAGTGACTCAGGAGTAGGATTGCTAGACGTCCGGAACGTCAAATATCTGGGATGTCAGAGATTGACTCGGGTTGAGACCCCGAGCAGAACGCATAGGTTGGACCGTGACATGACATCTGGGACGTCAGATGTTTGGGAAGCTAGGCATCTACAATGCCGAGGAATGGTATATAACGGTATTTGATTGGATTGTGATTTATGAATTTACTGGATTATGTATTTGGATTTTAGATTTATCGGATTTATGAAATGGTATTTTAGTGTTGGTGGTTTTGGGCAGCGGCCCACATGATTGGATTTACGGTTTTGGGATGAGTTCCCACATACTTGGATTTATGGTTTTGGGCTAATGCTATAATGGTTTAATTAAAGTAAATGGTTTGATTTTTGGTTTTCGAATGCATGCATGCTTTTTCATGAAGGGCATAAATGTCTTCTTATGAAATGTGTTTTTATTAAGTTATTGATTTTTCGTCCACTCATAACTTTTAATGTTTTTAATGCCCTTCAGGTTGATCGCGGATGCGGGCTGTAACAGTGACCGAGACTTCACAATCCTCCACCGATCATTGCGCACTTTAGAAAGCCCAAACGGGCTGAGGTTTGAGTTATCCCTTGTCTGACACTTCATGTCAGACGGGAGCATGGCATATCCGGCGTTAATCCTTGGGGGATTTGGGATGGGTCGTGTCAATATGGAAGTATGGATAAGTCGAAATGTCAAAGAAAATTATTGAAAATAGTAAGTAAAAGAACAAGATGAAATTAATCTATATATTTTAATATATGTCCTTACTTAATAATGCAATTAAAATATAATAGAAAAATGAAAATTAAATATATTACATATAAGTTGAAGGTTTTTCTTGACAACTGTCAATTAATGTCAGTTTTACTATCCCCTCCCAATCACCCTCGACATCTGAGACACTAATTTGTTCCTCATCATCAATTTCAATTGGCTCTATGTTACCAAGATCAATAAAAACTCCTTCAATAGAAACAAGTGGGGTGAGGTCGTCGGTGCATACTCGGTCCATGTTTAGGTCGGGTGGCGAGGAATCCTCCTAATAAACAACTTCGTCATCTTCTGTTTCCCCATCATCTTCATGGTGCCGGTTATCCCATTCTCATAAGTTTCTATGCTTCATGATACATTCCACATAAAATTTAGAAATCGAATTTGTAAAATTACCATTTACCCTTTTATGTTCAACTCAGATTTAATTAGGCTTGTATTGGACCTTTTAAATTGGGATAGGCCTTGCGAATCACTGATTTGAGGGGTCCAAGCCCACAACTCAAGCCTTTAGTTTCAACTTGGAAAAGTGGCTAGTTGAGCCCACTTCCTGTAGGCCCAACTTAGTCTAGTGAAAGCCCTCTTTGAAATTTTTGGTAACTAGTAAACACTATAATCTATGAACCTTCCTCCCATCTCCAAAAGAAACAAACAGAGCCACCTTGATCGCCTCCCTGTTTGCAGAATCCCCATAGTGCTCTTTTTCCAAAGATGACAACCACTAAAACCACTCAATAGCTACCATGAGACTAAACGGCCAGGGAGCTGTGGCCCTCACACCTACTCCTCACTAAGACCACCATGAGCCTTGTGAATGCAGACATAAAGCTATTGAGTACCAAGGACGAATTTGTGAAGGAAGGAACCAAAAGACTACTAATGAACCCCGACGGACGACGCAACACTCCCACAGTTTCACAATGTTTTCCCAGATTTTACAAGTAACCTCTAACTTAAAGACTTGAACTAGTGGGTTGCTCTTGTCGAGAGCTATCTCACGGACCCATTGCATGTGGTTTTTTGGTAGGGAACACGGCGGAGCGCACGGCTGCGGAGTTGCAGAGTTCACCGGAAAATCGACAACATCCACTACGAGTAAGCTTTTCCCTTGAAATTGTAGATTTTCTTACTCCCCATGAAGAACCTAACCTAATTATGGCCTTTCTTGAGACTTCTTAGCAGTTTGAATAACAGTGATGGGTCGCTGGAATCTGGGCTCGAGAAACTGCACAGAGGTTTACTACCCTTTTTGACCCTTGGCCTCTCACCGAACACCTAGAACCCTGGCAAACGTGCTTACCAGTAGGAGACAAAGACGACCTTGAGCCTTCACCCTTCATCGACGCTGTAGGTAGACCTTTCAAGAAAAACTTGTCGAAGTTTCCCAGACCTCTCACCAACATTCCAAGTTTGAACAGAAGATAAAAATGGATACCAGATTACTCCATATACCTTGTAGATTAGAGCTGACCCATTACTTTTTTTTTTGTTCGAGATTTGACGATCGTAACCTTGTCGGAATGGAAGAGCCCCGTGGCTCCCCATCAAATTTTTGACTACACAAGGTAGTATCTTGACCTAATAACTCCAGAATTGGAATCCTTGCACTGAGTAGTTATAGTTTCATATATTGTATGTCGATTTTGGCTTTGATTTGAGAGTTATGCCTCGACGAGTTTTCCAGTTTCTGACCACTGTAGGCGACGGCGCTAGCCGCGGTCTGGCCGCCGTCTCTAGGGAGGCTTCGGCAACGACCTAGTTAACGTTAGTCAACCATTAGTTCAAACGGTCACCGAACGAAATATTTTGAGGAAATATTCCAGATTGTGCGTGCCTATTTTGGGACATTTTCGAGCCGTTTAAATACGTTTTAAGTCTGTTTTGAACCGTTTTAATATTGTTCAAGTCGATTTAAATAAGATTTCTTATCACTCTACTTGAAATTCAAATAAGAACCTTATAATCCAATTTATTTAGGATTGTGATGAGTTCGGGCGTACGTAGTTTGATACGTCAGTTGATTCCGACTCCTCAACTAGTTAGTGAGTGGACCCATTTCCCTAAACTTATTTTATAAAGCTATTTATTGCATGTTATATGATGTTTATGTCATATGATTACCGAGCATGTTTGATTGCCTATTTTAAAATTAATTTGCTGGGAGTGAACAAAAACTAAAAAATCCACATTAAATCACATGAATTGCCTCGTATATCTTCCTAAATAGAAATTTTTATTTCACATTTTGAGTATTTTGTCAAGATAGTCATAAATAATTTAGTTACATTGATGTGATATAAAACTAGAAATATATATATTTATAAATACAAATTATAGGACAATACATAGGTAATAATTAAGAAATTTATAGCTAATTGTATATTTACTTATTACATATGAATTACTAAATGATCTTATAATTTTTTGTATATATAATTTTGAAATGATAAATAAAATTTGAAAGGTTCAAATTTAATAACAATTCGATATTTTAAAAACATGATACTATGAGATATCACTAGATATCACTAGATAGAATGCAAATGTTATCTTATATATATTTATCTAATTGTATATGTCATTTATAATCGATATACGAGTAGGGTGGACAAGACTCATTGTAACTAGTAAAATAACATTTGTTTGGTGATTTCATAGGTGGATTTCCCTAATAGTCAAATGTTTCACGGCCTTTAAGCATTTTGGGTCTGCCGTACTTGGCCCTTGGACCTAGTTAAAAACAAAACACAAACAGATATTATTAAGTTTCCATTTGAGAATATCACAAAAAATCAGAAAAGAGAAAGCAAATCAAGTCGAAGTTTCTATGGAAACCACCGTATTCCCGTCCGTTAATATCCTCGTAATCCCGGCGTGAAAATATGGAAACCACACGGCGCCAGGAGTACAGAGGACTCAATGGCTATGACCTAACGGTCCAGAAGCTGCCACTCGGACAACGGAGAGCTCATCAGATGGTCCGTCTCTCTTATTGTACGGACACGACTCCATGCATAAATTGGGTGGTCACGGCCGGAGCTCCCCAGCGAGGTCGTGGGATAAGACCACCCATAAGGGTTATATTCATGGTGAATGTCAGAATGGCTATAAAACATTTTGGGAGCGAAATAATATTTTATTCATAATAGTGAGTTTATATTTAAAGCTAGATATGAGAGTACACATTAGTTTTAAAAGAAAACTTAATGTAATAGATTAATTTTGTTTGTTTTTTTTTTTTTTGTTAGTTTTTATTTATATTATTTCTTAATTGGTTTCATCAAAATATAATGATATTTTTTTAATAAAATAAAAAGAGTAATGATATTTTTATTCTTTATCCTTCCTCTAATTAGGTTACATAATTTTTTTTAATAATTTATTTACAAACAAAAATCAAATCAGAGACTGTTATCTTTTATTTTTTATGCAACTTGCCGCAAAATGACCAAGCATTTTAAGCGGGATGGATTGTATTTAGGACTTGATTTTGGCTGTCTTAAATTTAAGCCTCGCTGGAGATTTTGGTGAATGTGGCCCAAAAATATCAATAATGATATTTTTTTTCAATAAGACTCCATTTTTGTTAATCTATAATGAATATATCCTCATTATGAGTGGCCTAATAATCACATTTGGGGCAGCCACATTTTGGAGTATTGACTGGCCGTTAATTTACTTTGCACTTTATTATTACTTTCACCATAGGTCGGCACACGGGCAACGAGGTCAGGGTCCCGGGCAGCAGTGACGTCAGGCTCTCCGTTTACATTCTTTCTGGGCCTTGGACCTGTCTCTGTCAGGTCCGTCAGCGCAGCCCACTGCCAGTTCCCCCTCCCCCCATTATAAACCTCGCCGCGCGCCCCTCACTTTTTTCCACATAAATATTTATATATCCCTTTTCCTCATTCTCATCAATTCCTTTTTCTCTCTTTCCATGTGGGAGTTTCATAACCTTTCATCAAAATACAGGATGAAACTCAAATTTCTACAAAACGAAGGTATGACAACAAAAAAAAAAAAAAAAACCAAATATTTTCACAGCAACCGTGGTCGATTTTCAGGATCTCAGTTTGCTTTCATTTCTGTTTTATTTGTCCGTTAATTGTATTTTGATTTATATGCAGATGAAGGCGAACACGAGGATTTTGAATTTGGGAGGTGTTGGTGCTCTATGATGGTACTATTGGGGGGTGCTGTTTGAGCTGAAATGGGTGCTATCCTAGCTGAGCTTTTTCTCCATTTTTTTTTTTTAATTTGGTTTTTTAATAATTTTCTTGACCTTGTAAGACCTTTTCTTGGCATTGTAAGATGTCGCGGCAGGTCTTTGGTCTTTGTTTTGTGTTTTGGTCCAAACTCTTTGTCCGAATCCATTGACATAGAGCTTTGCCTCCCTTTCTCCTTTTTACCTCCCAACTCATCTTCTCCTTCCTTGTCTATCCCTCCTGAGCTGTTCCATTAATAATGAATTATTCCAAATTATAAGCCCAGCATCGTAAATTAATATTAACTGAGGACTAGTTTGCAACAACACCTCTCTCTCTCTCTCTCTCAAGGCCAGTCTCAGCTCTGAGGCTAGTTCATGCAAATTCAACTTTGGAGTGATGGGAAATGCTGATTGTTTGTGGGACGTCCTTGTTTGTGGTCCTCTCTCTCTTTCTCCCTCCAGTCTCCCCATGTAGGGTTTCAGAAATATTTGAGTAATGTATTTAATTATTTAGTGGGAAATTTAAAAATAAATAAATAAGATATTTACTACTATTGTTACTGCTCTTCTAATGAGATGTTTGTACGTGTATCGATTTTTGGAGTATTTGTTAGGAAATTAATCCTCCGCCACGCAATTGCTAACAATAAAGATGAAAAAAAAGGAAAATAAAGAAACCAAGAACACAAAAGATTTAACGAGGTTCGGCCAATTAACTTGCCTACGTCCTCGGAGAGTTTTCTCCTTCACTATGAAAGAATACAAAATACAAGATTACACTACTCAAGTTTATACCCAACTTGAGCCCTTGTACCCAATAGGATACCCCTTGTACACCCTCTCTCAACCCAAGAAGATCACTTTACCTCAAGAGTTATACACACTATTTCACCTTCTCTTAACCGAGAAGATCACTCTACTCTAAGAGCTATACACACTCTTGAAGTGCTCAAAAAGATCACTCTAACTCAAAAGCTATACACACTCTTGAAACATTCACTCACTTGTGTGGTGTTCTCCTTGATGTTAAAATGTGGTCAAACTCTCCACCTTATATAGTGCTTAAGGCACAAGTTGTATTTGTGATTTTCCAATGTGGGACATTTTCCTCACATTTCAACATCCTTCATTGAAGTCCATTCATGCACCTTCTTCAATTAATGTTCTTCTTCATGAAGCTTCCACATCAATCTTTTCCTACAAGGTTGAATGAACAACACCATATATTTATTCTCAATACATAATTCCAATGCATTAATAATCCACTAAGGAGGCATTAACTCAACAGTATTGAATTTTAATATTTCTTAATTTTGTAAAATATATTTAATATGTACCGACGCTGCGACGCACCGTGGAATTTTGGATATTATTGGATGTGCAGAAATATGCTGCGAATGCAGGCATCAGTTTCGTTGTTTTATATGTTGTTGGGTGAGAAAGCAAGAGAATAAATATTCTCTCAGATTTGTGTAAGATCGATCGAGTAGTTGTAGTTTCCCCCCTCGTGACTGCTCTCCTGCATATGTACTACGATATAGACTGCATTATTAATCTTCGATCGTCTCTCTTTCATCATCTAAATACTTCTCTATAGTTGTAATAGCAAACAAAAGCTGCTCATGCGACTCTTTTTATCCCTTTTTTTTTATTTTCAAATAATAGTTTTAAAAAAAAAAAGGAAATAGTACACGAAATTGCTCCGTTTAGTTTTTAATTTTGGTTACATATAAGCCAAATATATTAAAGTAAAAATAAAAAGATTATAGAAACAATATATATTAATCAAATGCTCTTAATTAATGACTTTAAATAATTCCTTTTTTTTTTAGGGTGAGGGAGATGCATAATTGTTTATTTATTGCTAACGGTAGTGTACGTACGTACCCACATAATCCCAGCTAGCTACTCACAAATCTCAAAGTCATGGTCATGAATTGAGAGCTTGGCAGCATATACTATATTCAAATTTAGGGTTTGGTGATAAATGGTGAATCAGTTTTCTACTCTCCAATGAAAGACAACGGTGATAAATGTCAGTGTCATGTTGAGAGGGAGAGCGGCCAAATTCCCACCTTCCGACCGCAAGAAAAGTAAAGTACAGAATTAGTTTTAATTTTACACCTAGCTACCTAATAATTTTTGTGTCAAAATGATGGGTTCTTAACTTTTTTTATTTTATTTTATCTTTTCGTTGAACCAAAGTTCGCCATAATATTATTGATCAAGATTCCCATACCACATTTGGAACATATGTCAGCACATCATATTGGAAAATTTGTATGCCTTGTACACCACATAATTAATATAATGACTCTCAGTGTTGCGAGATCGATCTATTGTCAATTATTCTATGGCCGACTCTCAATTTCATGTGTCAAGAGAATGATGTTTCTGTAGTTTGTGTTGAATTCCTGATCTAGCTAGCGACTTGTCATTTGTGTGCATTTTGTGCAATTTCATACTCTTCATTTTTTAATTCTACTTCTCATACAAATTAAGCTCTATCATTTTGGTCAAGAGAGAAATGACTTATGTACATTGAATCAAGATATAAAAAATCCACATATTAATCTCAACGCATAAAAGTCTTTGAGGATAATACCTTAGTAATACATTCTCATATATGAACAATTCTTGAACGTGAATTTTGAATAGGCTAAAATTATATATTAGATATAAAAGAAACTTGAAAGTACGAGTGAATTTCATTAATTGACATAAAAAGATATATATGTACTCATGGGGGTAATGAGTCTTACCCCTTAAATGTATATATATATATATATATATATATATAAAAGCTTGATAGTAGCAAGAAAAACAAACTACAACGAAAATCATAATAAAACATGCAATACAAGTACAAATCATCACTTTTAAAATTTAAATTGTACTCTTCGAGTCTTAATACTGTCAAAATTTACCATATCTATTTGTTACTGATAGTATAAGTGAAGTTTCTTTTAATGTGGATGACCATACAATCAAAAAGAAATTCATCAACTATTTTATTTTCAAATCTATTTTTATAAATATTATGGATGAAATAGCCCATAATGAGCCTATAAATCAAACAACTATTGTACCTCAAAGTGTTTTCCACCAATATTTTCTATAATTCAGGAAGAGTGGAGATGTTCTTGAAGAAAATCCGACGATACAAATCATTCTCAAAATATCTCAATTCTATTCTTAAAGTCTCAAATCACTTGTAAGAAAATCTGTAGGATCATATTTAGAATTTTTTTGAAAATGTGTAGAAAATTGTTTAGGATTTTAGATATAATTATGCTAGGAAATTTGTAGATGATGTTTAGAATTTTGGATATAATTATGCTAGAATATTGTGATTTATTCGTTAATGCGAAGTTAATCGGGTTGATTAACTGTTTATAATAAAATTCAATGGAAAACCTTAGGCCCGTTTGAGAGTCGGTGAATCATATTGATTTACTAACTATTGAATTGTCCATTTATTTGGATAGTTTGGGGGTGCACAACTATGTGTTGTGTAGTTTACTGTCTATGTGGTTAAGTTTGCATTGTAGGAAATTCGGTTTATATCCCCTAAATATTCTCCGAATGCAAACTAGATATTTGTTTAAAATATCTAAGTTGTGCATTTGGAGAACTGTAGGGTGATTCTACTGAAATTTCATTCGATTGAAACTTAGCCTCCTAGGTCACAAACTATACAGCTCAAAACGTGCACTCTCAAATGTAATAGGATCAAATCACCGAAGGCATAAGGAGACGAGCGGGTTTTCATATTAACTTGTTCCAACTACGGGACAATATTAACGAATTTACTTACATTGAATATATTATGTGGAAGTAGGCACATTGGACGGATGCTGGATGAAAATGTTGGATAGATCTTCTGATCAGTATTTGGATGGGATCAATAACTTCATCGTCTTTGTACGTAGTCATTATAGTGTTCAAAGGCACATCTTGTGTCTGTGCCATAAATGTAACAACTATTGTCGTATATCGTTGAATGATGTCTATATGCATCTGGCACCAAATGAAATCGTACACAACTACACTAATTGAATATATTACAGTAAACAGAATTTTAATGCATCTACATCCTCAGTTCCCGGGGCCCGTCGGGATGAAAATAATTCTGGTAATAGGTGTCATAATGATCAATTCGTTGAGATATTAACCGATATTTTTCCTCCCACATATGATGATATGGATGATGATACCCCTAGGTCTTAACCCGAAGAGTCATATATCCTTTATGAGAGGTTATTGAAAGAATCTCAACGCGAATTACACCCTAATTATAAATTCTTTTCGGTTCTAAGGGCAGTTTTGGAATTGATGCACATGAAAGTTGAGTATAATAAAATGAAAAATCATTTTGATCACATGATGGACATTATTTTCCGAATGCTCCCTAAAGACGACAGTCTCCCTAAAGATCATTATAACTCGAAGAAGCTCTTGAAGGATCTCATCTTAGGGTATGTGAAGATGCATACATCTAAGAATAAATGTGCATTGATTTACGGTGAATTCAAGAAACTTGACAAATGTCCCATATGCAATGTTCCTATGTTTCAAAAGAATAAGATTTCAAATAAGGTGTTGCGTTATTTTCCACTGAAAGCCATGGTTACAATGATTCTTCATATCATCTCATACAACTCGTGATATGAGGTGACACAAGGAAGAATTCACTGATGACGAATAATTGAGGCATCCGGCCGATGGAGGGTGTAAGACCCGTGTCCTGAAGGGAATTGTGAACTATTCCACATTCCTGCAAGGGGAGAATGGTCTGGGAAGGGAATGGTGGTGTGCCTTAAAGGTGTAGGCACACACTTATCTAGCGTGAGGCCTTCTAGAAGCTCACTGGCTTTGGATTCCTGGGGAACCTCAAAGTTAATCGAGTGGAGGCTATTGCAATCCCATGATGAGTGACCCACTGGGAAGTTGCACCGTGAGCTCCCAGGAACAAAACCCTACGGGTTGGGCTAGTTCAGCCAGTGAGTCTAGAGAGGACAATATCGTGTTAGAGTGGGCCGCTGCGCAACTCTGATCTATACGAAGCCTTTTGGGAGCTCAGTGGCTTTGGGTTCGATTGGAACTCCAAAGTTAAGCGAGTTGAGGCTAGTGCAATTCCATGATGGGTGGCCCCCTGCGAAGTTGCACCGTGAGTTCCCGAAAACAAAATCGTGAGGGTAAGGGCAAGAAGGCCCAAAGCGTACAATATCGTACTAGATGAGTCGAGTCTTAATAGAGGAGGGTCAGGTTCTGACAGAATAGTATCAGAGCCAGGTTTAGGGTTTAGTCCTCAAATTGTGGTTATTGGTTGTTTGGACACCAGTACCGAAGTGTGACGACTCTTCGGAGTTGAGTGTGAGGGATCACTCGAGATGGACGTGCTGCATGGACCAGCCGGATTCGTAATAACCCTAGTTGACAGGACCCGTCCCAATCCCACTAGGACCACCCGGGGACGTGCCCCGCTCCCGTCTGACAATGACTCTAAACATACCAAAACTACCCTTAAATAAAAACCGAATACTTAAATAGGTAGATAACGTACAACAACAGTGTTTAAAGCGATACTGTCAGACAAGGGATAATAAAATAACAACACGTGAGCACAATAGTCAGAGTACATTATTCGGTGCTCAACCTACCCACAAGTGGGTGTACAGGTGCACAGCTAAGCAAACTAAACCTCTGCCTCCTCTTCCGGGTCCTCCTCCTCTATTTCCGTGTCAGGGTCTGGAGGGGTCAGTAAAACAAGAGTGAGTGGGCCCAAAAATAACAATTTATAAATCAATTTAATAATAAAATAATCATAAGGTTTTACCCCTCCGTTTTCCAAATCTTGCATGCAGTGAAAACATAATGTCATAATGAAATCATAACCATAAAACCACAATAATAATCGAAAGGAGAAACTAACATATCAGTGCACTGTAAAACCCAACCCAAATGTTGTCACGGTTCTAAGGCTACGCGTTGCCACTCAGGGTCTCACACCCAAGACTCTCTAGGTACATCAGCTCCCGGTATCCCGGTCACTGCCCGAGGTATATGAACATGCCTTCCTGAGAGTAAGCAGCCCAACGGGGGTCAACTTCACTCAGTCAGGGCCCCGTGACTACTCCAGGGTCCACCCAGGCCAACGACCCTCCCTGGAGGAGACAATATACACAGGTAGGAAAGTACAGTACAATAACAATATAGTTTACCTTATGTCCCCCCGGACATCCCAAACAAAATGCACATATAATCCAGACGGGTCTCATGCCCAAAACATAGTAATATCATATATAAACAGTTCATATAAGACTCATCGAAATCATAAGTGGAAATAGTAAAACAGTTTACGCATGCAAGCCTTTTATAAATCAAACAGCCCACTCACACTCGGTCCTTGCTGCTCAACGATCTCTAAAACCAGTCCTTGCTGAACTTCACGGCCAGGAATTCGGTCGTCGTCTCCGGCGATCCACTCCATCTCAGTCGTCCAAGACAGTCCCAAATAGCTCGTCTCTAGCCCTCCGCCGTCGTCCAGTTATGCTCCTGGGGTCCTCACGGTGTAGACTGGAGCTTCCCTTGCGTCGAGGTGGTGTGGATGTCGTGTAACAACTCGTACCTTCGGGAAGGGTAAAAAGGTAATTTTGTAAAATTTTGTGTAAATGGACGATTTTGCCCTTGTGAATAGTAGACGAAAAGTTGACTTTTTGAATTACCGATTGGTTGAGTGTTAGCCCTTGACTGTGACGTAGGTTAGGACGTCACGAGTCCGTAGACAGGTGGCAGGCTCGATTCAGACAACCGGAGGAAAAGTTATGACGTTCGGAAGTTTGGGGGGCGTTACCGTAATTTTGAGTAAATGAGGGAAATGTTGACTTTTTGGAGGACTTGTGATTTTCACGTAGACCGAGGACCGTTAGATAGGTCTCGACGTCTTGAGTTCAACGACAGGCGGCACGCTGTCATCGGACGTCGGACGGAATATTTACGGGTCTGGAAAGTATGAGGGTAAAATGGTAATTTGTGCAGGAGGGGTATTTTGGTCATTTTCCCTCAGCCCAATCAGATAAGGGCAAGTGGCAGAGATTTTTTGGGCTGGCCTATGGATGATGGACACGTGCAGGGGACTGGATGGTTCCATAATGTTCTCAAGTGTGCACGGCCACACTTTACCCTCATTTGAACCGTGCACTCCTTCGAAGAACACAGAAAACAGAGAGGAAAATTGGAGGGACTTCGATCGATTTCGTGCAAGAGTGAGGGAGTTGATGACTGGTGGAAGTGAAAGAGAGACGAGGGTGAGCTAGTGATCGCGGTTTGGAGTTGCAACCGTGCACGGAGGCTACACGGTGGACGGCTGGAGTTTGGAGGAAACAGAGAAGGCGGTGGACTGTGGTGGCTGCTGTGCCATGTGGTGGATCGATTCAAGCCACTAGGAGACTCAGAAGGCTACGGGGAGTTCCACGAGCACCGTGGTAGGTGGCGGTTCTCACGGCGGCGCCGGAATCGAAAGGTAAATTTCTTGGCTCTGTTTTCCCGTGGATTTTAAATTCAAAAGTCGTGAAGGTAGGACGAGAATCGAGGGGAGTGGTGAGTGCAGTGGTGTTCAGGGAGGTTCTAGGAAGGGTGTAGAACGGTCGCCGTGACGGGGGCGTACACGGCGGAGCCCAGTCGACGGAGAGTACTCTGTACTCTGTTTGGCCGTGACTTTCAAATGCAAAGTCGTGGAGTTAGGCGTAGAGTCGAGGGATAAGGAGGTTAGGGTGAATTTCAGGAGGGTCCTAGGCGTCGATTAAGATGAACGCCGTGACGGGGGAGGACCTGGGCGGCCGGCGGCCAAAACAGGGGCTACGGGCCGTCTGTTTCGAGGCCGTGAACGGCGGGTTTCCGGCCGTGATTCTTCGAGGTTAGGACATGGTCAGGTTGCTTAGGACGGGACGAAGAGGATGGGATTGGATTGGACTGAAATGGTGGTCGGATTACAGAGAACCGTTCACGCCGGTTCAACTGTGTTGAACCGGGTGACTCGAGGAAGGAGATGCACTGTAGCAGGCGCGTGAGACCCACGCGCAGCCACTTTGGGCGGCGCGTGGAGGCGCGTGGGAAGGAATCCGGCCAAGCTTCCAATATGAGTTTAGTCCTAAATGTTCTAAGGAATCCAATGGTGTAGTTTTCGGATGAATCGGACGGTGTTACGGAGTTGTTCGGGAATCCAGATGGTTACGGGTTTAGGATTAAAATATTATTTAATTCCCAAAAAATTGGGGAAAATAGGGAAGGTATCCTTGATGTATTTGTGACCCTATTTGGTATCTATTGACAGGACGGGAGACACCAGAGACGGTCGAGGAGCGCACGGGGCGCGAGTGACTTGTTCTGATCTGTGAGTGGACTCTTTCCTACTTCCGAGCATGCCTAACTGTTTTTATCAATGTTTTATGATATTATGTGTGTTTTTGTGTTTTAAATGATGGTTATACGTGATTGAGATGTTTGCACGTTTTTCGAGAAAAAGCTGGTTTTCAGATTTTGATGCTATATTTGAAAAATTCAACCTAGAAACGTTTTCTGATGATGGTATGGGTTTTGGTATAAACATGGACTTTCCGGATTTGGGTTCGGAATGTCGGTTCTGAACGCCGGAAGGGCTTCGAACTAGGGATTCCGAATTCGAATGTGGTGATGGGTTTCGGAACGGTTTTACACCGAAATGGATTGGATTTGCTGGATCTGGTTATGGGTTTAAAGACCCGGATATTGTTTGACGGGGGACGGGCCCGGATTGAGTTTAAAGACTCGAGAGTTTAAAGACTCGGATATTTATGATATTACCCCCATAGGCCTATTGAGTTTAAAGACTCGGGAGTTTAAAGACTCGGATTTGTGTAAGGCCTGGTTGAGTTTAAAGACTCGGATAGGTCCAGCAGGTTTGATCGGAAAAAGTGGTTTGATGTTTATGCTCTGGTTTCTATATCAGTTTTATAGTGTATCTGTTTCTTATGATGTTTTATAGTGTTTCTGTTTCTTATGATGTTCCATATTATGGATTTTCTAATACTTCGTTGGGCATGCCTGTTTTCAAACGGAGGGAACAAATGATTATTTTTCCTCAACTTTGATTTGATGGTAAACGGTTTTAAAACTTTTATTCCTTTCAGTCCACTCACACCTTCTGTTTTTAAATTTCCCTCCAGGTCGTGGTGATAGCGCTGGGGTGAACGTTGAGGCAGATATCGAGGCATAGAGCTTCCGACGTTCTTCTTGCGGACTTAGACTTGTAGGACTTTTTGTGCCCATTTTGTAGAGCTATGCTCTGACTTACTGTTGTACATATTTACTCCTTCATCTGATAGTTATGCTTATAATTGTATTAAGGTTAATTGTGGTACTGTAAGTGTGATTGTCAGATGGGAGCAGGGTTCGTCCCGGATATCGAGGTGATATTTGGGACAAGTCCTGACATGTCGAGTTTTGCTTCTTAGACCCGATTCCTCTGTGTTTCGGGTCTGAGTTTGCACAGCAGTTCAGGGCAGGGGAAATGGGGTAGTGGTCGATGCACGGTGATGATCAGTGGGTGATGGTGGTGCTGTTAGTGGTCGGCTGGTGGTGTGAGGGCTGATGGTTTGTGTGTTTGGTTCGAGAGAAAATGGAAAGGAAAATGGGTTGCACGGTTTATGGGGGATGGATGTGTATGTGTTTGTGTTTGAGAGAAAAGGGAGATGATCGTGCATGAAGAAGAAAAAGCAGAATGAATGGAGGGCTAGGATGAGTTTAGGCAGAAAATCTAATGGCTAGGATTGATGGAGGGAAATTAAATTAGTATAAAATGGTTAAATAGTGGTAAGGTTGCTTTATTGGAATAGTGTTGGCTTGGATGAGTGACACTTGTCACTCATCCACTGGTTTGATTTAAATATTAGTTTGGCACGGATTCCCATAATAAATTACTATTTTATTCCGTTGTTCTCGGTTCGTAAATTCCACTAAACGCTTCATTGACCATAACTTCTTCATACGAACTCCGATTTCGGCATGCCGCCTGTCTACGGATTCGTGACGTCCCGATCTACGTCCTAGTCATGGGTCAAAGTCCAAATTATTTCCCGAGTCAAAAGTCAAAGTTTCCCCCCCTTCAGGGGCAAAATAGTCTTTTTACATTAAAATATTATTATTCTCGGTTCGGGTCGTTACAATCTACCCACCTTACAGAAATTTCGTCCTCGAAATTTACTCAAACAAGTGTGGGTACTTCCCTCTCATTAATTCCTCGGGTTCCCAGGTCGCTTCCTCCACATCGTGGTTCCGCCATAGCACCTTAACCAATGAAATCGTCTTGTTCCTTAAGACCTTTTCTTTCCTATCTAGAATCTGAACTGGCCGCTCCTCGAAGCTCAAATCTGTCATCAGTTCCAGTGGTTGTTCTGGCAGTGCATGAGAGTCATCCCGAAGATACTTCCGTAGCATAGATACATGGAATACGTCATGTACTCAGGAAAGCTCCGAAGGTAATGCTAAACGATAAGCCACTGGACCAATCCTCTCGACAATCTCATATGGCCCGATATAACGGGGACTCAATCTCCCACGTCGTCCAAATCGGAGAATTCCTTTCCACAGCGATAACTTTAAAAAGACAAAGTCACCAACCTCAAACTCCAAATCTCCGATCCGTCGATCCGCATAGCTCTTCTGACGATCCTGGGCCGCCTTCAGTCTCTCCCGAATAACCCAAACTGTTTCCTGGGTCATATCCATCAAATCCGGCCCCACTGCAGTTCTTTCTCCGATCTCCATCCAGCATACCGGTGTTCTGCACTGTCGACCATACAGTGCCTCGTATGGTGCCATCCCTATACTCGCATGGTAGCTATTATTGTAGGCAAACTCCATCAATGGCAATCGATCAGCCCACGAATCCTGGAATTGCAACACACAGGCTCTCATCATGTCCTCGAGAGTTTGTATTGTCCTTTCGGATTGTCCGTCGGTCTGTGGGTGGAATGTTGTACTGAAGTGCAATTTCGTACCCAAAGTAGTTTGTAGGCTCCTCCAAAACCTGGATGTGAACGCGGATCCCGATCCGACACGATCGACTCCGAGGTACCGTGTAGTCGGATGATCTCATTAATGAATAACTGGGCCAAACGGTTGGGCTTGTACGTCTCACGTACAGGCAGAAAATGCGCTGATTTAGTCAACCGGTCCACTATCACCCAAACCCCATCAAATCCACTCCTTGTCTTCGGTAACTTGAAGACAAAGTCCATAGTAATATGATCCCACTTCCATTGCGGGATTGGAAGTGGCTGCATAGCCCCATATGGACGCTGCCGTTCTGCCTTGACCTGCTGACAGATCAAACATTTGCTGACAAACTCAGCTATCTCCCTCTTCATCCCTGGCCACCAATAGTGGTCCCGGAGAGTACGGTACATCTTCGTCCCTCCTGGATGCATAGCATAGGCCGAACTATGCGCCTCGTCTAAAATCTCTCTCCTCAACTCTGGTACCGCAGGTACACACAATCTCCCAAGCTTCACTAATGCTCCATCGCCCCGGATGGAGAAATCCTGTCTCTGTCCGGACCTAACCTCGTTTCTGTAGTCACAGAGTATCTGGTCCTGTAGTTGAGCCTCGATGATCCTGTCGACCAACACGGGTCGCACATGAAAGCTAGCCAACAAGGCTCCCTGATCGTCCATTCCTAACATAACTCCGCTCTTCCGGAGTTCCACCAACAAAGGAAGATACACCAATCTCAAGTAAGCAACTGATCCCGCCGACTTTCTGCTAAGCGCATCAGCTATGACATTTGCCTTGCGAGGATGGTACTCGATGGTACAGTCATAATCCTTTAACAATTCTAACCATCTCCGTTGTCTCATGTTGAGTTCCTTCTGAGTGAACAGATGTTTGAGACTTTGGTGGTCGGTGTATATCCGACGTGTCACACCGAACAGGTAATGTCTCCAGATCTTTAGAGCATGAACCACCGCTGCCAATTCCAAATCATGAATAGGGTAGTTCAATTTGTGCGTCTTTAGCTGTCGGGATGCGTAGGCAATCACTTTTCCATTCTGCATCAATACACAACCCAAGCCTTGCAGCGATGCATCACTATATACCACGAACTCTCCACTGCTGTCTGGTAATGCAAGGACAGGTGCAGTGGTTAATCGAAACTTTAATTCCTGAAAACTCTGTTCACACTGATCGTCCCACACAAACTTCACCCCTTTCCGGGTTAACCGAGTCAATGCTGCGGCAATCTGGGAGAAACCCTCCACGAATCTCCGATAGTAGCCTGCTAACCCAACAAAACTTCGCACTTTCGTCACCGTGGTCGGTCTTGGCCAATTTGTCACAGCCTCCGTTTTCTGAGGATCCACACTTATCCCTTCGGGTGATATAATGTGACCCAAGAATCCAATACTATTTAGCCAAAATTGACATTTGCTTAACTTGGCATACAGCTGCTCCTGTCGTAGTTTACCCAATACCATTCGTAAGTGCTTCTCATGAGCCCTGACACTCTTGGAATACACCAAGATGTCATCGATAAATACGATCACAAATTTATCCAAGTACACTCGGAAGACCCGATTCATCAAGTCCATGAATGCAGCTGGTGCATTTGTCAGTCCGAAGGGCATCACCAAAAACTCATAATGCCCATACCTCGTTCGAAAAGCTGTTTTCTGAACATCCCCTTCGGCTATTCTCAGCTGATGGTACCCTGACCTCAGATCTATCTTGGAGAAATATCGTGCTCCTCGTAACTAATCGAACAAATCATCGATCCTGGGTAAGGGATACTAATTCCTTACTGTGGCCTTGTTCAACTGCCTATAATCCACACACAACCGCAAACTACCCTCCTTCTTTTTCACAAATAAGACCGGCGCTCCCCATGGTGATGTACTGGGTCGGATAAACCCTAGATCCACCAATTCCTGTAGTTGGATTTTCAATTCCCGTAGCTCTGCCAGTGCCATACGATACGGTGCTTGTGAAATCGGTCGAGTCCCGGGGAGTAACTCGATCGTGAAATCGATATCCCTGGGTGGTGGTAATCCAAGTAAATCCCCTGGAAAGACATCAGAAAATTCCCGCACAATCGGAATATCCTCAATTCTCAAAGATTCATCCGTAGACTCTACCACATAAGCAAGATAACCCTGACACCCCTTCTGTAAAATTTTTGTAGCTGTGAGTGCAGATATTACCTTGGGTGATGTGTCTCCACACTCCCCCTGAAATATCACTTCCGGCAATCCCGAACCTCTCAAAGTCAATCGCATGTTACTACAGTCGATGAGCGAATTGTACTCCGACAACCAATCAACTCCAAGTATCACATCGAAGTCATGCACATTCATAAGAATCAAATCTGCTGGAAACTCGATTCCTTCAATCTCCACAGGACAAGCTCGTATCTCCTGGTTCACTTGGTAGGTCACACCCATCGGTGTCCCCACACCCATCTCGTGCTCAAGTGCAGTCACCTCACGACCCAACAGACCCGCACAACGCGGTGAAATAAAAGAGTGAGTTGCTCCCGAATCCATCAATGCACGAACAACCATGCCATAAATATGTACAGTACCTGTCAACACTCCCGGAATGGATCTGGCCTGCTGCTGGGTGACAGCATAGACACGGGCCATAGACTCTGCAGGTCGTCCCCGTCCTCTAGCTCCTTGATCACGGCCACGCACAACACCGCGTGTCCGGCTGCTGGCAGTCTGGGATGCTGAGCTCTGTGCTGGCATAGTGCTGCCCCGAATCAGTGGACAATCAGAAGCATAGTGCCCCGGCTCACCACAAGCGAAGCATGTGACCTCCCTAGGTCGACCCGAGTATGCTCCCGGTGAGGTGCTCATCGGTGAGTACGGCTGCTACCAAGCCCCAGAACACTGTCCAGACCGCTGAGGACTCCTGAACTGACCAGAACGTCCTCAGCTGCCAGAAGATAAAGATCCACCAGAATGTCCTCCCTTTGAGCCCCGACGGCCCGAGAATCCCAAGTGTGGGCGATCACGTCGCCGTGTCTCCCCCTCAGCTCGCTGACGTGCCAGGATACTGTTCTCAACCCTGGTCGCCGCATCGGTCATATCCCTCATGGTAGCAAAGGGCGTTGCAGTCACCATCGCCTGAATCTCAGGTCGCAGGCCCCACTCAAATCTGCCACATCGATCATCCTCAGTGATCACGAAGTTCTCAGCAAAGCGAGACAACATCAGGAAGGTCTCCTCGTACTCTGCTACAGTTTGGTCTCCCTGCCGGAGTTGTAGAAACTCCGCCTCACGGGCGTTGCGAAACGACCGTGGATAAAACTGGTTGAGAAACAGCTCCCGGAAGGTCTCCCATGGAATGGTGTGAACGGTCCAGCCGGCCAGGACAAGGTTGTGCCACCATCGATAGGCGCTCCCATCCAGTAGGAAGGTCGCCAGTACGACACGCTCCTCCAGTCGACAGTGCATGACCTCGAAGATCTTCTCCCAGCGGTCAATCCACTAGTGTGCTTCCTCGGGGTCAGTCCCCCAACTAAAGTGCGTAGCACCCAGGCGCTGGGCCCGCTCAATGCTCGCAGTGTCTCCATTCCCTCCATTGCCCTCGTCAACATGTGCACGGGGTTCACGTCGGGGAGGCATATCCAACTGTTAAGAGGCAAACAGGTTAAAAGACATCGAAAGCGACCATGTACAAAGTACAAAGCGCTAACCTAGTACTCTGACTGCTAATCCTAATGCTCTAATACCAAGCTGACAGGACCCGTCTCAATCCCACTAGGACCACCCAGGGACGTGCCCCGCTCCCGTCTGACAATGACTCTAAACATACCAAAACTACCCTTAAATAAAAACCGAATACTTAAATAGGTAGATAACGTACAACAACAGTGTTTAAAGCGATACTGTCAGACAAGGGATAATAAAATAACAACACGTGAGCACAATAGTCAGAGTACATTATTCGGTGCTCAACCTACCCACAAGTGGGTGTACAGGTGCACAGCTAAGCAAACTAAACCTATGTCTCCTCTTCCGGGTCCTCCTCCTCTATTTCCGTGTTAGGGTCTGGAGGGGTCAGTAAAACAAGAGTGAGTGGCCCCAAAAATAACAGTTTATAAATCAATTTAATAATAAAATAATCATAAGGTTTTACCCCTCCGTTTTCCAAATCTTGCATGCAGTGAAAACATAATGTCATAATGAAATCATAACCATAAAACCACAATAATAATCGAAAGGAGAAACTAACATATCAGTGCACTGTAAAACCCAACCCAAATGTTGTCACGGTTCTAAGGCTACGCGTTGCCACTCAGGGTCTCACACCCGAGACTCTCTAGGTACATCAGCTCCCGGTATCCCGGTCACTGCCCGAGGTATATGAACATGCCTTCCTGAGAGTAAGCAGCCCAACGGGGGTCAACTTCACTCAGTCAGGGCCCCGTGACTACTCCAGGGTCCACCCTGGCCAACGACCCTCCCTGGAGGAGACAATATACACTGGTAGGAAAGTACAGTACAATAACAGTATAGTTTACCCTATGTCCCCCCGGACATCCCAAACAAAATCCACATATAATCCAGACGGGTCTCATGCCCAAAACATAGTAATAGCATATATAAACAGTTCATATAAGACTCATCGAAATCATAAGTGGAAATAGTAAAACAGTTTATGCATGCAAGCCTTTTATAAATCAAACAGCCCACTCACACTCGGTCCTTGCTGCTCAACGATCTCTAAAACCAGTCCTTGCTGAACTTCACGGCCAGGAATTCGGTCGTCGTCTCCAGCGATCCACGCCGTCTCAGTCGTCCAAGACAGTCCCAAACAGCTCGTCTCTAGCCCTCCGCCGTCGTCCAGTTATGCTCCTGGGGTCCTCACGGTGTAGACTGGAGCTTCCCTTGCGTCTAGGTGGTGTGGATGTCGAGTTTTGCTTCTTGGACCCGATTCCTCTGTGTTTCGGGTCTGAGTTTGCACGGCAGTTCAGGGCAGGGGAAATGGGGTAGTTGTCGCCGGTGATGCACGGTGATGATCAATGGGTGATGGTGGTGCTGTTAGTGGTCGGCTGGTGGTGTGAGGGCTGATGGTTTGTGTGTTTGGGGTCGCGAGAAAAGGGAAAGGAAAATGGGTTGTACGATTTAGGGAGGATGGATGTGTATGTGTTTGTGTTTGAGAGAAAAGGGAGATGATCGTGCATGAAGAAGAAAAAGCAGAATGAATGGAGGGCTAGGATGAGTTTAGGCAGAAAATCTAATGGCTAGGATTGATGGAGGGAAATTAAATTAGTATAAAATGGTTAAATAGTGGTAAGGTTGCTTTATTGGAATAGTGTTGGCTTGGATGTGTGACACTTGTCACTCATCCACTGGTTTGATTTAAATATTAGTTTGGCACGGATTCCCATAATAAATTAATATTTTATTCCATTGTTCTCGGTTCGTAAATTCCGCTAAACACTTCCTTGACCATAACTTCTTCATATGAACTCCGATTTCGGCGTGCCGCCTGTCTACGGATTCGTGACGTCCCGATCTACGTCCTAGTCATGGGTCAAAGTCCAAATTATTTCTCGGGTCAAAAGTCAAAGTTTCCCCCCCTTCAGGGGTAAAATAGTCTTTTTACATTAAAATATTATTATTCTCGGTTCAGGTCGTTACACTAGTAGGTAGTTGATCGGACGAGTGACCAGGAGAGTGATACTTGTCGATCGGATTCTGAGGTGGACCGATCGGTAGATGTTTTGTGATGAGCGGTTGGTGCCGACGGGGAGTTGATTAGTTAGGTTTGGAGTCTCGGTGGTGATGTATGTGGGTTGTGTCTGTACGAGCTCGTGGTAGGTACCACCATTGAGAGTGGCTTGGTTGTTGGTTGTTGAGAATTGGGGGACGTTTGGGAACGTTCAACTTTTGTCTTGGATTGCCTAAATGGTCATACCCAGAGTCGTGGGGATTGGAGACCGGTTGGTCAGGTACGGAGTTAGGTAAGGATTTGACTGCCGATCACAACAGGAACCTGCTGTGACTCTTCGGTCAAGCGGTACATCAGGTTAGGATGAATTGACATCCTTTTGGATGTGCATAAATGGTAGTCACGGACACGTGGATGGTGTCTAGATAAGCTGAGGACTTGAGAGTCCATTTCAGATTGGTTGTGGTTGACTGCGGTTGACCATACCTCCTGAATTCATGTAAGCTTGTTTGAGGAGAAATCTGGTAGTGAGAAATAGAATGGGTCATTACAGTAGTTATCGACAGTCGTCGTTGGTCGAAAAAGTTGGAAGAAGCCTAAAAGAATCTATGGAAGTGTTTAGTCCGGAAGCAATGGACTAAGCATTAAAGTAATTATCATAGAATACTCTTAGTCGAGGATTTGGGAAGTCCAAAGGTTGGACTTGACGCCCAGTTGGAAGGATACCTATTTCCAACATGGTTGCAACTACTCTCGTTTCCAAAGTCGATGAAGGAGACTTCTCGTTTTCTGCTCTTTAGTAGGTAGTACAGGGCGCCGTAGGATGACATAGGATGAACTTTGATGTCATCATCTTGGATCCTAATTGATTCTTCCCTAGGTGGGATGACGAGGAGTGATTTGACAACTAAGGGTTCAAAGAGGGTGTAAGAACCGAAGACCTAGGCTGTGGGTCAAATTTGAGTGATTCGAAGAGTAGGAAGTATTTGGCATCATTGGATGTGACAAATGGGTGTCTGAGGTGAGTGAGATCGAGTCGTGTGGTAACGATCAGGGTGATCGAGTTGTTTTGAGGTGATTATGGCTACCTTGAGGTGAGCAGACCGAGGTCTGGTAATCGGTGGGGTGAATGGCCTTATTGATTATGCTAAGTTAGGAGCAGAGGAGAATCATATTATGAGACTGACAGGACCCACCCCTAATGCCCTAGGATTAAGGGCTAAATCCTGATCCCGTCTAACTTACGCATGACACGAAGGCTAAACTGGTGTCCAACCTGCGTGTGACATGTAAGTCGGACAAGAGAATCTCGAACCAACCATCCAAAAAGGTATCGGTCTTCCCAGAGTATACCGAACTACTGTAGATCGCAGGGGTGATGTCTCCGTCTCTCTCGACCAACAGCCCGTGCCGCAACATATTTGACATTTCTATCTATCGAACCTGCTGGATCTATCCGAGTCTTTAAACTCCCGAGTCTTTAAACTCAATAGGCCTACGGGGGAAATATCAATATCCGAGTCTTTAAACTCCCGAGTCTTTAAACTTTATCCGGGCCCGCACCCATCATACTCGCATTCGGGTCTTTAAACCCAATAACCAGATCCAGCAAATCCATTCCATGACCATCATCAATATCCAAATTCGAATCTGCAATCTCATCAGGATCCCGGATCCAAACCCAGAACTCATATCCATCATCCATTTCCAAATCCGAGTCTGAAACCATCATTCCGTAAGCGGCATCCGGAATAACCATTCTGAACCCAAACTCGGAATCCACTTTCAAGTCCCAAATCGAATCTCGAATCGTCATCCGGAAATCCGATTCAAAACCCGAAATCACGATTCTTAAAACCACTTTCTAATCTGGGCTTCAAGCTCGAAAACACTTTCCGAAATCCATTTGAAATCATTGAAATCAATCGTATTTCGAATCCCAAAATCAATTTATTAAAACCAGGTTTAAATCACAACATCCGTCAAATCCCGTAAAACGTGAAATTCCGTCATTTCCTCAAAAAACGTGTAAAATCGTAAAACATCAAGATCATAAAGAAAATCATAGAATCACGTATAGAAAACATATAAAAATAAATGTGCATGCATTAAGAGTTAGAAAACAAAGTCTACTCACAGACCATTCCGACGTCGCATCGATACGCTCGCACTTACGCCGTTCCCGGCCATTCCGCTATCCTCGGCTTTCCCGAACCTGTCCAAATCCCATAACAAGGTCACTAACTACTTCACAATGGTCATACTAAAGCCCCATAATTTCCCCAAATTTTTAACTATTTTTAACCGAGCCTTAAAACCTTCGGACACTCAAAACTAACCTGAGACGATGTCTGATTGTCTCGAAACTTGTCCCAAAATGTTCGGTACATCGATTAGACTAAAACTCACGTTGGACACGTCCCCAGAACCTGCCCCACGCGCCCTCACGCACCGCCCAAAGGGGCTGCACGTGGGCTTCATGCGCCGCTACAGTGAACACTGTTCATCGTCTTCCTCAGCCGTCGACCGGTCTGAACGGCGGCGAGGGCGGGTTCTTCTCCGTTTCCTGTCCGTTTTCAGTCCAATCAATCCCAATAGCTTCGTCCTTATCTGGGTGATTGATTCCACTAACTACAACACGACTTCACGGCCTGATTTCTACCTCCAAGAATCGAAGAAAAACCCAGAAAATACTAAGTTCTGTCTCCCGCCACCAGGGGTCACCTCCAAGCTTTGGGTCGATACCTAAGGTTATTTACACCCTCCTAGAGCTAATAGGACCACTAGAAAGCTTCGACACCCCCCCAAGCATCACGACTTTCGTTTTGAATCAAAACTGGAAAAACAGAGAAAGCAAAGGGGACCGAGAAATTTACCTGCTTCTTAACCTCCACCGTGAGCTCCGCCGTGCACCACTGGGTCTACAAGAATCCTCTCAAGTCACTGAACACCACCACACGTCCAATTTCGATGGTTTGATCGACTGGGGTGCACAGCCGTGCACGGTGTCCTCTGCCCTGTTTTCTGGTTTTCTCCCGTAAACACACCCTTACTCGACCCTCCAAGCTCTCCCAAACACGCTCAACAAAACCTTCAAACGTATTTGATCACTCACTCAAACCCAAAGCCTTAAATCACTGGAAATCGATCGTTGGTTCTCTTTGTCTCAGTCTCTATGTTTTCCCCCTTCTCTGTGAACGATTACCAGCCAAGTATAAAATGTGACCGTGCACACACACAATAAACTAGAACCCTCTAGGAATCCACCAGGTGTCCATCATCCTATGGACACAGCCAAAATGTCCAATTAACAGTGTCCACTTGTCCAAATCTGATTGGGCACTCTTCCCAAGGTGTAAAAAGACCAAAATACCCCTAATTAGTCGAATTACGATTTTACCATTCACTTTTCTAGACCCATAACTCACTTGTCTGACGTCCGATGACAGCGTGCCGCCCTGTCGTTGTACTCAGGACGTCGAGATCTATCTAACGGTTCTTGGTTTGCGTGAAGAAACCTTGTCGTTCAAAAAGTCAACAAATGCCCCTCTTTTAACCAAATTACGAAAGTGCCCTTAACCTTCCGAACGTCATAACTTCCTCCCCGGACGTCGGAATCGGGCGTACCACCTGTCTATGAACTCGTGACGTCCTGAACTACGTCACGGTCACCGGTTAATGCCCAAGTGACCTTCCGAACCAAAAGTCAACTTTTTGCCCATTCTAGGGGCAAAATCGTCATTCTGCATCGACAGTCCAAAAGTATCCAACTAATCAACGATTAACGTACTAATTCGTCATTAACTGCTAAGCTAATCCCAACTCCCGAGACAGGTCATTACAATCTACCCTCCTAAAAATAATTTCGTCCCGAAATTCCACATCTCGTACCTCAGTAACTAACGGAGAGAAATCCAACTGATCTTACACCTGGGTCTCCTACCAGGTGTCCATCTCCTGCCAATCCAACTTTTCCTGACAGTTCCCAGCCTGCCATCTCTACTTGCTCAAACGAACCAAATCACCCGAGATTACTCCTAAATATGCCACAACACTCATGTTACCAGTTTAAACCCTTCTGACGTCTTCTCTAGTCGAACGTACTCCTAATGCCCAAGTGACCGTCCGAACCAAAAGTCAACTTTTTGCCCATTCTAGGGGAAAAATCGTCATTCTGCATCGACAGTCCAAAAGTATCCAACTAATCAACGATTAACGTACTAATCGGTCATTAACTGCTAAGCTAATCCCAACTCGCGGGATGGGTCGTTACAGAGACATTTGAGGAATCATTGGAATGGATGAGATGACAAGACAGAGATTGGATATGTAGAGAGTGTAGCCGTACTGTCTTGGTCATGAAGAAGCGGCAGCGAGATTCAGAATGGTGCATCTTTGTAGACGTGGTTCGAATAGACCGCATTGGTTGGTATGAGTGCCATACTTGCATGCTGGTGTATAGAAAGAACATGGGTACAAGAAATCAAATTGGAAAATTGACCCATATTCCGAGCTGAGGTCAGTTGATTTGCGAAGAAACTCCTCTGTGACAAGGGAACCCTTCAGTGCACAGTGTTTTTTCTCCTGAGACAAGTATGGTGTATCTGGATCCCGTATGCACCCCGGATGGGTGAGACGTCGATTGGGTGTCGACAGGATGATTTTTTCATTCTGTAAGGACCCGACCCTCCTCTATCAGGACCCGACTCATCTAGCACGATATTGTCCGATTTGGGCCTCCTTTCCTTTGCCCTCACGATTTTGTTTTCGGGAACTCATGGTACAACTTCCCAGGGGGTCATCCATCATGGAATTTCACCAGCCTCAAGTCCCTTAACTTCGAAGTTCCAACCGAACCCAAAGCCACTGAGCTCCCAAAAGGCATCGTATAGATCAGAGTTGCGTAGCGGCCCACTCTATCTAACATGATATTGTCCCCTCTAGACTCATTAGCCAAACCAGCCCAGCCCGCAGGGTTAGCTTCTTGGGAGCTCACGGTACAACTTCCCAGTGGGTCACCCATCATGGGATTGCACCAGCCTCCACTCGCTTAACTTTGGGGTTCCCCAAAAATTCAAAGCCAGTGAGCTCCTAGAAGGCCTCACGCTAGATAGGTGTGTGCCTACACCTTTAACGCACACCACCATTCCCCTCCCAGACTATTCCCTCCTTGCAGGATTGTGGGATCGTTCATCGTTCCCTTCAAGACACGGGTTTTACAATCCACCCCCTTAGGGCCCAGCGTCCTCACTAGCACACTTCCCGGTTGGGGTCTGGCTCTGATACCATTCTGTCAGGACCCGATCCTCCTCTGTCAGGACCCGACTCTTCTAGTACGATATTGTCTGTTTTGGGCCTCCTTGCCCCTGCCCTCACGATTTTGTTTTCGGGAACTCACGGTGCAACTTCCCAGAGGGTCACCCATCATGGAATTGTACGACCCTCAACCAGCTTAACTTTGGAGTTCCAACTGAAGCCAAAGCAACTGAGCTCCCAGAAGGCCTCGTATAGATCAGAGTTGCGCAGCGGCCCTCTCTATCTAACATGACAAGACCCATCCCGATTATCCCTTGATAATCGTGAAAGATCTTGCTCCCGTCTGACAATAACTCTAAAGTGCCAACAGTAACCTTCTTACATATATACATATAACATAACAAACGACAAACATTGTCAGACAAGGGATACTTAAGTTTTCCAGGACTGTTGACCTCACAAGTTTGACAGTCAACAGGTTTACAGAGCATAGGTAATATAACAAGTAGGGATCAAAATCCTATGCTGTAAGGTGTCTGAGTGTGCAACGGTCTACTTATTCCTCTGCCTCGTCATTAGCCCCCGTATCTGTGCACTGGCCTAGAGGGTAAATAAAACATCAAAGGTGTGAGTGGACAAAAAGAAAAGTTTAGAAATACATTTATAAAAAATACAGTCTTACCCTCCAGTTTCATAAACATGCATGCATATCATAAATCATAAGTCAAATAATCAAGGCACAAACATAAATCTAAAACATCAATAAAAACACGGGATCCAGGTCCAGATCCAATCTCATAGAGTCACGTTATCCCTGCAACGCTTGCAAATCAATAGGCTCAAGGACCGCTCAAAATCCGAGCATCCGCCGCTGTGAACACATCACCAGTTGGAAATCCAGATCGTCGTGAATACATCACCAACCGATCTCCATATAATCCAGCACCTCTAATCTGAGTCGAGCCTCCCTCGGATGCACGACAACAGACCGTGCTACGTGACCTCTCCGGGATACACACATTCATCCCGAAGGCGAGCGTTATCTCCAGGGTGCACTTCGGGGGAAACATATTCCTACCCGAAAGCCCTAATATCCACAACATATCCGTACCATAAAAGCCAGTGAAAAACAGTTGCATTTGAAATCAAAACCATTTTCTTTAAGGGTTTCCTCAAAATCCGTAAACCAGTTTCACCCAAATCCGCGCAATCGCAACCTTAGTTGCCATTTTCACATAAAGTCATAATACAAATCCATCAAATCATTTTCCCAACTCGAAATCCGAGTCAAAACCAATTTCAAATCCCGGGCTTTCGCCCAAAATAGCAATATCATGGTTTCCTCAAAAATCGTGTCCAAAATAAGATAAAATAATATAATATTCCCAAAATCCGGAAATCATCCCATTGAAACATCAATCAAGCTAAATCATTTCAAATCATATCATAAAGCATTTAAAACATATATGCATGCATTCAGGGTAGAAAACAAAAGTCCACTCACACACCGTCCAGATTGTTCAGTTTCGAGCTGTTCGGTCTCTTCCGACGTCCTGGGAATATTCCGACCTGTCAAACAAAGTAATATAAGGTCACTAGGTTATCATATAACCCCATGTACCAATTCCCTAATCGTCAGAATATAATAATATTTTTTAAACGTAACCTATACGCTTCGGGTACTCGAAACTACTCTAAATTCACATCTGATTGACCCGAAACCAACGCCAATAGGTCCGTATCATCGAGAACATCAAAAAGTATGTTGGACCCAAAGTCAGAATCCCAGCCACGCGCCCTCACTCGCCGCCGCAAGCGGCTGCGTGTGAAAGCCACGTGTCGTGCACAATACTGCTATAGTACGTCTTCCTCACCCGATTTCCTGGTAAACGGGTCGTGAACCCGCGATCAGACCCGGTGAAATCTCCCTCAATTCGACCTCGATTTTGTTCATTTGTTCACTCATTTTCATCTATTTCATGTTCATTAGGGACCTGTAACCTCAATTTCATGAAATGGATCCTAAAATCCCTCGACTCAAAGTGGATACCTGACGGGTTCTAAATCGGGTTCTACCCAAAGTCAAGCTGTTTCAATCAATTAATCACACATGAAGCATCCCATTTCCATGCTAAACATGAATTCGAAACCAATTTCAAGATTGCTTACCTCCAATCACTCGAACTCAACCTCCACAATTCACGAATGTCACAGAGTCTGTTATTCGTCAAATCTCCATCAATTTCCTTCCCATTTGATTTGGTTTGATTCGTTTATCTCCCAGAAGAGTAAATGGCAAGTTAATTTCATTCAGAACCGTCTAAAAACTCGAATTCGACATTAATGTTCTTGGGTGGTTTTTCGGGTTTCTCAGTATGGTTCCAGTTGGGGTTTTCTCTTTTTCCCTCTCGCTTTTCACTCCCAATTGCGCTTAATTTCTCACTCAATTTACACTTGTTTCACCCTGGATTACTGGGAATCGATCAATTGGTTTTCTGCTCTTTGGTTCTCTGTTCTGTCTCAGTTATAAAACCATATGTTAATTTAAATTTTGATTGTTATCTCATAGTCAAACGGCAACAATTTGCCACTCCTCGCAATTAACCAGTGACACATGTCACTGAAAGATCCACCTGAGTCACCCCATGGCTAATTCAGCCAATTTCACCGCTAAATCAATTTGACTGCCGAAAATTACCATTTTACCCTTCATGTAACAAATGACCATTTTGCCCCTTAACTTCACAGGCCCGTAACTTTTTCATCCGAGCTCCGTTTTCGACGTGCCACCTGTCTACGGATTCAGCGTTCCATGACCTACACAACGGTCTTCGAAAAATATACAAAAAGTATTCCAAACAAAAAGTCAACATTTAACCACACCCCTCCGAGGGTAAAAACGTCATTTTTCATATTATTTTAATATTTTACATTATTTGGATTTTCGGGGCGTTACATAATATGATATTGTCCCCTCTAGACTCACTGTCCAAACTAGTCCAGCCCGCAGGGTTTTGTACTTGGGAGCTAACGGTGCAACTTCCTAGTGGGTCACCCATCATGGGATTGCACCAGCCTCCACTCACTTAACTTTGGGGTTCCCCAGGAATCCAAAGCCAGTGAGCTTCTAGAAGGTCTCGCGCTAGATAGGTGTGTGCCTACACCATTAAGGCACACCACCATTCCCCTCCCAGACCATTCCCCCCTTGCAGGATTGTGGGATCGTTCACCGTTCCCTTCAGGACACCAGTCTTACAATCCACCCCTTAGGGCCCAGCGTCCTCGCTAGCACACTTCCCGGTCGGGGTCTTGCTCTGATACCATTCTATCAGGACCCGATCCTCCTCTGTCATGACCTAACTCATCTAGCATGATATTGTCCGCTTTGGGCCTCCTTGCCCTTGCCCTCAGGGTTTTGTTTTTGGGAACTCACGGTGCAACTTCCCAGGGGGTCACTCATCATGGAATTGTATCAGCCTCAACTCCCTTAATTTTGGAGTTCCAACTGAACCCAAAGCCACTGAGCTCCCGAAAGGCCTCGTATAGATCAGAGTTGCACAGCGACCCACTCTATCTAACACGATATTGTCCCCTCTAGACTCACTGGCCGAACCAGCCCAGCCCGCAGGGTTTTTTTCCTGGGAGCTCACGGTGCAACTTCCCAGGGGGTCACTAATCATGGGATTGCAGCAGCCTTCACTCGCTTAACTTTATGGTTCACCAGCAATCCAAATCCAGTGAGCTCCTAGAAGGCCTCGCGCTAGATAGGTGTGTGCCTATACCTTTAAGGCACACTACCATTCCCCTCCCAGACCATTCCCCCCTTGCAGGAATGTGGGATAATTCACCGTTCCCTTCAGGACACGGGTCTTACAGAGAATTTGGAAATAATTTGATAAGATGTATCCCAATTTTATCGTAAAGCCTAGAAATCTCATATTAGGACTTGAAACTGACGGTTTTAATCCTTTTGGTAGTTTTACATAGCCTCGTAACACTTGACCGGTAATTATAGTTCCGTATAACTTGCCTCCTTGGAGATGTGTGAAGAAACAATTCACAATTGTCATTACTTTGATATCGGGGCCCAAATTTTTGAGTAATTCTATCGACGTTTATTTGCTGTCGTTGATTGATGAGCTTGTGGATTTGTGGGAACATGGTATCCGAACACACAACAAGTGCAATAGAGGAATGTTCACTGTACGAGCACCTATTATGTGGATAATTAATTATTTTTTTGCTTATGGTATATTGGAAAGATGGAGTACCAAGGCTTTCTTGCTTGCCTGACATGTAGACCAGACACAACATCCTTTTGGCATGCATCGAAGGTATGCTATTTGGGCCCGAGAATATTTTTACCCTAGGATCATCGGTGGTTTATGCAGTTTAGCTCATTGGATGGTAAAACAAAGCTACATGAATGACCAAAGGAGAGGCCCCGAGATGAGATATTGGCCATCTTAAACGACGTCCAAACATTCGTCAACAAATGCCCAAAACCTAATGGATAAAAAAATTGGACGAAAAAGTGCATATTATTCTAGTTGCCATATTGGTCGAAATTGAAAATCACACACATCGCGAATCCTATGTACATTGAGAAGAATGTTGTTGAGGGTCTTTTGGAAAAAACTTTACCTATTAAAGGAAAGTCGAAAGATACCAAAAAAACTCGTCTATGTATGCAAGACAGGGGCATTCAGTGACATTTGTGGTCAAAAGTTATCAATGAAAAATACGTCATGGCTCATCCAAATTATACATTTACACCAAAGAATAAGAAAAAATTTCTTAAGTGGTTCCAGATTATAAATTATTATGCATGCATAATTAAATATTTTAATTGATTTATTGTATGATTTATGTTTTCAATGATTTGAGTATGATTTTGAAATGACATTTAATTTATTGTGGATTTATTGATTAATTTCTAGACATAGTTTTATAGTCATTTTATAGTTTTTTTATTAACTACGTTTTGGGCATAGGCCCAGATTTTGAAATGTTTTGACTTGGTTTTAAGTAAAGGATTTGTGCTAAGTGAGTTTTCTTGGTTTGGGAACTATTTTTTTACGGTGAACCGTCAATGGGTATGACCACCGCTCAGACATCCAAGGTTGGCTCTGTTTTTTTATGCAGGAGATTTGATTAATTCTTAGGCTTTAGAAGTATGGCTCTATTTTCCCAAGACTAATGACGTCATTCGAACTCAGATGCAGAGCTCAGCTCTGTTTTCCTAGGTATACTCGGATGTCCAGAGCTTGACTCTATTTTCTTGTGTTTGCCTACCTGTAGTTCGGTTTTCTTATTGATACAAGTATACGAGTATCGAGGATTGGTTGGTTATGTTTGATTATTGATGCTTGTGTGCTTAAGTTTTTACCTTGGATGGTTTGATTTACTGATATTGGATTGTTTGGTTTGATTTACTATTATTGTATTGGTTGGTTTTGGGTTCGCCTTATCGATATTTGTGTCCCAAGTGTTGTTAGATGAATTGATGATCATGGATTTAGCGAAATAGTGGCCATGGACGGTTTACTAGTATTTTATGTTGGTTGTCTTCCCACAGTTAATGATATGTTTTTAATTGAAATTCAATTTCTTTGATTTTACTATATGCATGCACGATTTTGAGGAGTTGGAAGGTAAATGTTTATTTTCCTCTAAAAATGTGTTTTTAAATAATTATTTTTGTCCATTAACACTTTTTAATGGTTTTGAAGACCCTCCAGAGCCACTGCAGGGAAATCAAGGCTAATCGAGAGGCAAAGGCATAACCGCTAAATAGTAGGAGTGTCCCTTGTTTGACAAATGTTGAGGGTAATATCAAAATTTCGGATCAATTGTTAAATAAGAGCAGGACTCGGCGCGATTATCAAAACATTTTTGTCAACTTGGTATCCAATGTCATGCCTTTGTAGCACGAGCCCAGTGCACGACCTAATAATGAGACGAGTATATGAGCCCAAGATAGACTTAAGGCAGGAACATACCCTGTATTATTGGGTCAGATATTGGATATTGCGCTCCAATATAGGAGGATTTGTGTAGATCTAGATAGTGAGCAAGCTCTAAGGCTAGGGCCATAGCATTTACAGGCAAGGTGGACCCGAATAAGATAGATAAATGAGTTCCTCGGTTGGAGTGAATATTCGTGGTTTGAGGTGACAAAGATCCTTTGTTGGATGTAGTACACCTAGCGATGTTTCTATTTCGTGACTAGGAATGCCTGTGGTGGCATGCATTACGGAATATCAGATTTGGGTTCAAACAATGGTCATTATAGTGGAACTAGGGCTCCGGAAGAGCCGGAAGGTTGAAATATTAGTTATAGTTTCGAATAACGAATGAAGGTTCAAGTGGGAACCCGAGACAATACTATGGACTTCGTAGATATAATTTTTGGATAAAAATGTTTGAATTTTGTGGACGAATCTTTTAAGGAAGGTAAATTGTAACGACTCTGAAATTCAAAAAACGTAATTTTGGAAAATATAATACGGAATTAACATTTTTACCCTTACAAGTTAAAAGTTGACTTTTTGCTCCGGGTATTATTGGATTTTTCGTGAGGGCCATTTCATAGGTCTCAGAGTTCTAAATTTCAAGACAAATGACATGTCAAAATTAGAGATCAGATGAGTTTTTTATAGGTCTAAATTTAAAAGGGGTATTTTTGCAATTTCGCAAGTGAAGATATTTGTTGATTTTAGCGAGATGGTGACAAGTGTCCTTATCACTTTTCCTATCTTGTTGTGCACTAACTTAGCATAGTAGATATGTGTATATATTTGTGTTTGTGTGTTGTATGTGCGCATAATCTAAGTTTGAAACCAAAAACCCGAGAGGAAAAAATGGAGAAGAAGGGGGAGGGGGGGAGGGGGGGAGGGGGGAGCAGAGAAGGAGAGTAATAGAGGAAAAGAGAGAGAAGAAGAAAAAAAAAAGATAGAGGAAGATAGAAGAAGGAAGGGCTAGGAAAAACGCAGACCCAAGAGGCCCGAAAGCAACCCATGAGCTTTTGAACTCACAGTCGGTGTTTTCGCCATGGAAGCTGAAAACAAAGATCAATGTTATCTTCCTTGGACCCAGACGATCACGAAGCGCCTAAGTTTCATGGTTTTGAATACAGCTAACTATTAGGACAGAAGAACCAAACCATGGCCGAAACTTGAAGGTTAGTGTTCTTGATTTCTCAGTCGAGTTATTTGGCTTTAAGGCCATAAATATTGTTCTGGAGTTTAGTAGATCAAAATTCATTTTCAAAACATAAGATTTGGACAAGAAATGAACGTTTTTGAATCGGGCTGGGCCATTGCGTCAGGTAGAGCTTTATGTTCACACTAGTGTAGCACGTGAGGCCCACATGTAGCATGGGCGACGTGTGGGGCACGTTCCTTGCTTTCTTGAGGTTTTCTCAACCCAAGTTTTTATGTTTTCGATAATTTGGACATTTTAGCTCATGTTTTGAGTCGATGGGACATCATCTTGGGGTAGTTTTGTTGGTCCAAAGTATTATGTTTGCGTTTTAAATTCATATTTAATCTCAAAAATTTGGGGATTTAAATGTAAGATTATTTGAGATTTTAGTGACCCTTTGTGGTGATTTATGACAGGGGGTACAAACCTCGGTATTACGGAGGAACATCCAATTCGGATTAAATTACGAGGACGGTGTGTGAGTGGTCTCTTGAAATGAAATAGGACCTATCCCTAAATTCCTTGAAAACTGGGCCGGTTTTGCTCCCGTTTGACAACTCTTTGTTAGAAAAGGGATTTCTCGCTTGTTATCGTATTCTTACTTAAATACAGTAACCTAATAGAATCCCTCCCTTGCGGGACACCACCCACTTCTAGCCCACTAACACCGTCATAGAGAGGAATTTGTCAATTACAACTCTTTTATCGAACCTTGTTCGTAAAATCATTTAGGAAGGAATATGTTGACTTTAGTAAAGTGATGTAACTGAGTCATAATAATAATGCTAATAAAGTAGTAGCATATTTTAACATAAGAAGGTTTATAATTTATCATAAATACTATTACAAATTTATCCATATCCAATTATGATCAAGTCCTTTTTCATAAGTAATTAACACCATAGTATACAGAACAAAATATTCTCATAAACAATATTCATAATCAATCATTATCTCTATCTCTTTAAAAATTCATATTTTCTCATATTTATCAACAATTTATTAATTCTCAAATATAACCATACCCTTTATTTGTTCACCTTTTCCACACTTTTCAATTCGTCATAAATCATCAACACATGTTCACTCTAATTTACTATGAGATTCCACTATTAACCAAACATCATTATAAACCACTTTCCTAATTTCCTAACAACCTCAAGTTTAAAACTTAACATATATTGTTAAAATTACATAAACAAACTCATATGATACCCAATTTATTCGAGCCTTATCTTGAAGGTTCATTAATGTCCAAAAAATAATTATAACCAAAACCTTATTTTTCCCAAAATTTAATTTGGGAATGTAAGTATAAACATACAACTTTGGACCCCTAAAACTCTACTTAAAGGTTACCCCAGGAAATGCCCCACGTGCGCTCACGAGCCGATGATGGTTGAGGATAGCCGCTACGCATAGGCCTCACGTGCCTGTGCAGAGGTTGTCATCAACCTCACGTGGGTCTATATACCAGGTTTTCCAACCTAGCGACTCGACCAATCCATATCTTCTTCAATTTTCGTCGTCAAACTCATGGTAATCAACCTTAGCCTGATAGACAAACTCAAACTGCGCGTATGAGCTTCTTCTTGCGTCCACAAGTCTCT
This sequence comes from Prinsepia uniflora, assembly GCA_032719365.1. Taxonomy (NCBI): domain Eukaryota; kingdom Viridiplantae; phylum Streptophyta; class Magnoliopsida; order Rosales; family Rosaceae; genus Prinsepia; species Prinsepia uniflora. The sequence continues at coordinate 38,277,214 of CM064872.1, forward strand.
TTCTTAGTTTAGAATGATTGCATGCTCACCATGGATGTGCTCATATGTTGATTTCCAAAGGGTATTCTGGTAATTTGGAAAAAAGGCCTTGGTTAGTTTAGAATTTTCTTCATTTTTCTTCGCCTCCCCCCTCTTTATCTTTTTCAGCTTCATTGACCTATGCTTTGTATAAAAAAAAAGAATTTGGTGTGAGGAGGGACCTCGATGGGTGGTGGTTGAAAATAGCATGAACCACCCCAACACCCAACCCATGAAAAAAAAAATTGAAAATCAGAGAAGAAAGAAGAGGAAAAGAAGAGAGAAAAGAAAGGGAAGTAAAGGAAGACAAAAAGGGAGAAAGGAGGAAGTGAAAACCCTAAAGACAATAATAAAACTGTGAGGAGGATTACAAGGAATACGTAAGTTTCACTTCGGGTTTACTCGTTCTAGCCTGGCAAACTAAGGAGAAGGTAGCTTGGTGCTCACCTGAGGGTCATACGACCATTTTGGGACGATAATGGGTGAGTTAACAACTGGAGAAGTTGTCGAGCTGCATAGGGAACCATGGCCGAATGTTCCAGAAATCAGACCACGATTTCAGGTACTATTTTCATTGTTTAAACCTTACAAAGCTCTTCTTGGGATTGAGACGATGTGAATGGACTATTAGAACGTCCTTTTTGGACATAAAATGGCTGAGATTCGGGCGGCTCAGTGTCGTGGGTCGGGCGACCCGAAAAATAGACAAATAGGTATGGACGATGACCCGTGTCACTAGCGCGTGACCACCACATGCAGTTAGCTTCTGCAGGTGTGTGGGGGCCCGTGGGCGGTTAATGGTGTTACGGTGAACGTGAAAATTAGTTGGTTTTCAATTCTAAACTTAGTGGTAACATTTTCGAGTTAATTGGATATCATTTGGGTGTAGTTCTAATTATCCAATGTTATATATTTATGTATAAATTTAAGATAAATTAGGAAAATTAGGAAAGTGGACTACAAATATATTTTGGGTTATTAAGTAATTTCCTAACAAAACTATAATGAACAAAAGGATTTACGGAAGTGTGAAGGAGATACTTGAATAAGGATTTGAGTATAAGAATATCAATTGAACTATTGTAGTTGTTCTTATGAGAAGGTTATTATGGGAATTAGTCTGTGGCTATGATTTGTCCTTGCCATGTAAAATTGAGTAATATAAGGAATAGAGAAATATTTGTGCATTCGAAATAGGTGGTTATTTTAATAACTTGATATATAAATGACATTATAATTTGTGTTAGTCATAATAAAGGAATTAGGACCCGGTTATGGTCGAACCAATAGATTTCGCTACTTGTTGGGGCGAGTGGACTAGATGTGGGTGATACCCCTCAAGAGACGAATTTTGTTTAGTTAAAACATGATTTAAAGTGGGATAATCCCTGGCCTGACAAGCGTTGTCAGACGAGGGTCGGACTAGTTCAATTTTTTAATGTAATTAGGGACCGATCCTATCAACTTGGTATCAGAGCCAAGTTACTAAATATGTCATTTTTGAGATATGTTGGGTTGATTGTGATTTTACAATGATTTTTAACCGTCCTGAAGTTATCCTGAGTAGATACGTGACGTGATGATTAATCATGATTTATTTTTTGTTTTTATGAAAACGATTTGAAAACACGTTTTATGAGACATTAGGCTAAAGCTTGGTATGAAATGTGGGTTTTCTTCAATTGAAGGGTTAAGATTATTGTATGATTTCTGTGACAATGCTTTGAATTTGATTCTCACATGATTATTAACGTTTTTTTTGTACTTTTAAATGGATTTCGCATGCACATTTTACGAGATTTCTGAAAATTATATTGACTTTTATGCCCAAATTTCAACTTAATGATTGAGTTTTTTAGAATTGGATGTAGGTTGATATAATTTGAATATTATTTTTAAATGGTTACATGGTGATTTTTGGAAAATTATTGATTTTTTTGTACGCACGATTTACGGGGTTTAACAAAAATTGTGTTTTGGACTTAAGCCTGGGTTTCAAATTGAGAATTTGATTTATGAAATTGAGCTATGATATGATTATGTGAATTCTTGATATTCGTGGTGTGTGAAACATTGTGATGATTGTGGACAAACCTCCTTGGAATGCGTGTTGGTCGGTTAGTCTCAAATGTTGAGTAGGACTTCGTTTCTTAAGACTGGTATTTGGTTATTGTGGTAACCCGGATGATGCTTCATGCAGTTCCCATGGGATGATGTAATAGTTTAGATGGTGCTTCGTACAATTCCCAAACATGCTCGGACAGTGCTTCGTGTAGTTCCTAGAAGATGTTATGTTATGACCTGACCCATTTAGCACGATATTGTCCGCTTTGGGCCCAGCCCTCACGGTGTTGTTTTTGGGAACTCACGTGCAACTTCTCAATAGGTCACCCATCATGGGATTGCACCAGCTCAAACTCACTTAACTTTGGAGTTCCCAAGGAATCCAAAGCTAGGGAGCTCCCAAAAAGCCTCATGCTAGATAGATACGTCCCCACACATATAAGACACTTCACATTTCCCTTCCTGAGAGGTGTGGGATTGTTCACCGTTTTTCTCAAGACACGGGTCTTACAATCCACCCCCATTGAGGCTCAGCTTCCTCGCTGGCACACTTCTGATCGGGGTCCAACTCTGATACCATTATGTCACGACCCGACCTATCTAGCATGATATTTTCCGCTTTGGGCCCAGTCCTCACGGTTTTGTTTCTAGAACTCACGTGAAACTTCTCAGTAGCTCACCCATCATGGGATTGCCCCAGTCCAAACTCACTTAACTTTGAAGCTCCTAAGGAATCCAAAGATAGTGAGCTCCCAAAAGGCCTCATGCTAGATAGATATGTGCCCACACATATAATGCACTTCACCTTTCCCTCCCCAAGCGATGTGGGATTGTTCACCATTTTTCTCAAGACACGGGTCTTACATGTTATGATAGTCTAGATGGTGCTACGTGCAGTTACCAGACATGTCCGGATGGTGCATTAGTGTATTTCCCAGACTATGCCTAAATGATGCTTTATGTGGTTCCTAGGTAGTCTATATGTAAAACGGTGATACCTTGTGATGGAAATTTGAGGTGAGAATTTTTTAAGCTTGGGTAAGGGGCTTGTATGCATTAGTAGATGATATTCATTAATGTGATAAATGATTGGGCATGGCTTGGATGATGCTTTGTGCAGTTCCCGAGGTCAGTTATATTGTTGATTTTTGAGTATCGTTTAGATTCTGATTACTCGGATGTGATAAGCGATTGTGTAAATGTATTTTGGTAAAAAATTGACATTGATTTGATTACGAATATCGCTTGAATTTTTTAGATATGTTTGTACTTTGAAATTTATGATGTTTCTTATTATTATTATTATTATTATGTCTTTAAGATTTGATGCTTTTGTAATTGGTTCTCGACATGATTCATAAATGTTTTGGAGACGTTGTGAGATATGACTAGCACAAATTGGACAAGCTTGGTTATGCCTGGCAAGATATAAGTACTATTTGATATTATTGCGTTCCTGAACATGTCTTGGAAGGTTGATTAATTTTGAGCAACTCAGTTGTCCAATTTGAGTATGAAAATAAGATTGAATTTGCTCTAAAATTTCGAGGGCGAAATTTTTGTAAGAAGGATAGGTTTTAACAACCCGAAAATTTAAGAAAATTAAAAAAGACAATTTTTCTCCTAAAGGTAAAAAGTTTACTAATGGTGATTTTGTCCCTTAAGGTTATTTTTTAGTTTTTGTGTAAAATGTGTTTTGGGCATAGGCCGAGGTTTTGAAATGTTTTGACATGGTTTTAAGTCAACATTGTTTTCTTAGTTTTTGAATTGTTTCTTCACGGTAAACCATCCTCATATATGGCCAGAACGCAGACGTCTAGAACACGACTTTATTTTCCTAAGGCTGGACATTTGATTAGTTCTCAGATGACAGGACCCATTCCTAAAAATACTTTGATAACCACTCCCGGGTCTACTCCCGTCTGACAGATGATACAAAATACCAAAATTGTCCTCAATACTTGTTAGATAAGGGATACTCGATCCTTCTTAAGCTCATGCCTTCGTCTCTCGAGTAGCCCTAATTTCCGCGCAATGGCCTTAGAGTTTCACATCCCGTCCCTTTAGCACAATATTTTCTGCTTTCGGCTATGCCCTCACAATTTAATTTATGGGAACTCACGAGAAAATTTCCAGTAGGTCACCCATCCAAGGATTTCCGGTTACCCATTCTGGGATTGCTCAATCCTAATCTTGCTTTGAGTTCCTAAGGAATCCAATGCTAGTGAGCTCCCCAAGGGCCTTGTACTAAGAAGATACATGCCTACACATATAAGGAACTTCACATTCTCTCTCTCCCCCTCCTAAGCAATGTAAGATTGCTCACCGGTCTTACTTCACAAGCTCATGATTACTTGGAGGCTTACCAAAATTACGAAAACGAGTGGAAAAAATAAACATTTTAAAATGATAGTTTGAAGAACCAAAATAGTTTACCCTCTATTTTCTAAAACTATGCATGCATAAAATAAAACATTAACAAACGAATAATCGGATTGTAGTGTAGTGTAAACAACATTTATTTGAAAATTCAGTTCGAAAATTGCATAAGCACAATCATCAGTAAATCAACAAATATCAGTAAATCAAATCATATACAAAAAAAAATATATATCAAGATGCCACAACAATGATTACACATAAAAAAACATACCTTCGATGCTTGAATACCAATCATCATGTATAAACTGCAATACCGGTAGGAAAACAACTAGGGAAAACAGAACCTAGCTTTGAACGTTGAAGTGTGGATTGACCTAGGAAAATAGAGTCCTACCTTGGACGTCTGAGTCATAATCCAATCACGAGTCTCAGGAAAATAGAGCTTGATCTAGAAGTTTGAGACTAACCAACTACCCAGCAATCCGAGTAGGGCCGTTCGTAAATAAAACACTGCCCAAATATTGAGAAAACATACATTTATAACATATATAAATTCTTTAAATGACAGGACCTGTCCCAAATGTACTTTGATAATTGTGCATGGTCCTGCTCCTTTCTAACAAGTCAACTGAAATTCCAAAAACAACCTCAGCACTTTCCAAACAAGTGATAGTCACACTGATTCCCATTCATGCCTCCGCCTCTCCATCAACCCGATCTCCGTTCCACGAGCTGGAAGGTCAATAAAACATCAAAGGTGTGAGTGGACAAAAATAATATCGTTTGAAAACACATTTGAGGAAAATCAATCTTACCTCCAGTTTCGCAAACATGCATGCATATCATAACACATGAGTTAAAGTGTGAAATCAAATCAAGTATAAATAATGGACCAGTAAAATCGAAACATGTTTCTAAATTCCCATGGTCCACGTTTTTCCAAAACTCATGTTCACCAACCAATTCATGATAAAAAAATATCTGGACACAAATATAACCAATCCTCAATATCCAAGTAACCGTCACGATGTCAATGCTACGCGAGCAAACTCGAGAGTCTCACATCCGAGTACATCCCCAGGATCTACGACGTTTGGGTGATGTCATCCCCAGGATCTATGACGTCCATGGTGATATCATCTCTGAGATCTACAACGTCTGGGTGATATCATAATCTCACACTCTTGAGATTGAGCCTCCCTCGGAGCTACTCATCTCCAGACAGTGTATCATGACTACTCTGGGATCTATGACGTCCAGAGGAGACAATTATATCATAGAGCATGGTATATGTGGAATAGTCACCAAATCCAATAAACTCATTTTAAAACCATTGTATGTCTCAAATCGAGTCAAAATATTTCTATAGGGCATTGCCCGAGACATAGATTTCACAAGCAATTTCCACAAAACCATCATAAAACAGTGTTAAGAAATAATTTCATAAATCCCAATTTCACCAAATCAATCATACCAAATCGGTATTGAAATCACATCAAATCACATTCATTCTTTCAAATTCACATGGACTCACACTCTGAGTCAAAAGTATTTCCAACAGGGTCTCAAGCCCAAAACATCATTTCATAAATCTGAAAACTATCATATAATCACATTTGACTCCAAATCCAAGTCAAAATCATTATCCAATTGGGTCTCAAGTCCAAATACCATTTCCACGTAAATTTGTAAAATCATTTAGAAACCAACAACGAAATCCACAAAAACATCCAGTAATGATGTCAAATCATCATTCAAATCATTTCATCTCAAATCATACGATAAAGTATTTAAAAAAAATTATGCATGCATCATAGTTATAAAACAAAAGTCCACTCACACACCGTCCAAGCTGCTTAATTCCGAGCTGAACGCTTTTCCGTAATTTCTAAGAATCACCAATCCTGTCAAAAACCACTATCGAGGATCACTAATACTTCAATTAATCTCACATTAAAATCCCCAATTTTTCAGAGATAAGATACGCATTTAAAAACGTAACATAACACTTTAGACTCTCGAAACTATATCGAAATGGTGTCTAATTGACTCGAAAGCTGTGCTAAAATGTTCGTTACATTGAAAGCATTAAATTACATGTTAACCGTACCTCGAAATTAACACCCACGCATTGCCGCAAACGGCTGCGCTGGAAGCCACGCGCCTACTACAGTGCCAGTTCAATTTCCTACAAAACGGGTCCTTCGACCCACGGCCTGACCCGGTTCAATTCTTTCCAATTTTGCATCATCTTTCAGCCAAATCCATCTATGAAATCCAAATTAGAGATTTGTATGCTTAGATACACAATCCTTACCTCACTTTATTTGAATTTCAATTCAAAAATAAAAAATGGTTGCAGCTCTACTCTAGGTTGAATCCATGTTCAATTTCCTTCGATTTCATGAGGGTTCGATTTGTTTGAGTCGCAGAAGGTCCACTCTAACTTTAATTTCAACAATCGAAGCCCAATTTTCAACATTCAATTTCTAAATTTTTCTTTCCAACATTCTGGGTTTCGAATCCTCCCTTCATTTCTCTTCCTATTTCTTTCTTCCTCTTTTTTTTCTTTCTATATCTCTATCTCTCTGTGTCTCTTTCTCTCTCGAGCGCTGGGTTCATGATCGATCAATTTTTGGTTTTTAGGTGTTCGAACCTATACTCCACACCCAGTTTAACTCAAATTGAACAGACTCAGTGACACGACCCATCCCAATCCCGCCGAGATTAACGTGGGATGCGTCATGCTCCCTTCTGACACGAAGTGTCAGACAAGGGATAATACGTACCTCAGCCCATGCGGGGCTCCCAGAGCGAGCTAGGATCGGTGGAGGAATACGATGTCTCGGTCTCAGCTACAGCCCGCATCCGTGATCAACCTGAAGGGCAATAAAACCATTCAGAACTGTGAGTGGACGAAAATCAATAAATTCATAAAACGCATTCCATAAAGATAAATTATGCCCTTCACTAAAAAGTATGCATGCATCGAAAATCAGTAATCAAAACATTTACTCAAATAAGCCATGAGGGCCTTAACCCAAAAACCGTAAATCCAAAACCAAGTGGGCCACTACCCAAATCCATAAACACAAATCCAACCTAAAAACCATTTCATAGATCCAATAGTCCATATTTACCACATAACCATCTACAGCATCCCCGATGCCTAGCGTCCCAAATGCTTGATGTCCCAGACGTCATATCTCACGGTAATAAGCAACGCGTGCTACCGGGGTCTCTCTGGGTCAATATCTCTGGCATCCCAGATGTCTGACGTCTCAGATGTCTAATCATAGCATTCCTGCTCCTGAGTAACTATACGGTCTAGTAGCTCCGTATAATGACCCCTCGCAGGTAATGCACCATGACTTCCCAGTGTCTCAGACACCTGGAGGAGACCATCACATATCCTCGTATCAAGAAGGTATATGGAAAACAGTTTTACAAAGTCATTTCAAAACAACTCAATGGGCCATGCCCTAAATTCACATAAAACTTCACAATCCATTTAGGGTACCTAACCCGAAATCACGTTTATGAAACATAGGGTCCCAGACCCAAAATCACATTTATAAAACTCAATTGGGCCTCAAGCCCGATTTTGTACACCACTGGGCCCCCGGCCCGATCACATAACTGAAAAGGGTCTCAGCCCGATTTTGTAAACCAACTGGGCGTCTGGCCCGATCACATAATTCAAATGGGTCTCATGCCCGAGTTCATCTTTCCAAAACCCAAAATCATGCCATGGAACCATTATTAAACTCATAATCCCATAGCCATAGTATAAACTCGAAATCCTCAAAATACGTGTAAATACGGGATTACCTCGAAATACTTGCAATCATGTAAAACACCACTTCCATAATCATCATCATAGAAATCACGTACGTAAAACATATAAAATAGATATGCATGCATCACAGTTTAGAAAACGAAGTCCACTCACAGACCGTTCTACGCTGCCGCCTCGATACGCATGCCATAGGCCTTCCCAGGCCAAACCATTATCACCGGGACTTCCAAACATGTCCAAATCACACTAGAGGGTTACTAACCTCTTCATTAACGTCCCATTAAAGTCCCGTAATTTTTTAGAATTTTTAAGTATTTTTAAACTCGATCCTAAAACTACGGACACCTCGAAACATATCGACAAGGTGTCCGATCGACACGAAACCAATCCCAAAATGTTCGTTACATCGAATAGGTTATTTCACATGTAGAAAGTTTCCCCAAAATACCCCTCACGTGCCCCCACGTGTGGCTTGAACTCCCTGCGCATGAAACCCACGCACCGGGCACTATTCATCATCCCTAACCTTTGTCCATACCGGTTCAGACTAGTTCGTTCCAACCGAACCGGCGGTCCCGATTCATCGTTATATTTCATTCAATCTTCGTCCAATTTCAATCATTTCAAGTCCTATAGCTTCATCTTGTTATTTGCTATCAATCTACATGGTCAAAACAAGAACTTTAGGTCGAGATCGTACCTTTCGAAATGATCCTTTGAACCAGCCAAAAGCCTCCGCCGTGTTCTCGGCTTCCGGCCATCTCCAGCCTTAGTGTTGGTTCCAAAAGCTTCCTTTCAACCTCCAAGGCATTACCCAATCCATCAATTCGATTGAAAACTAAGAATTTATGAATTACCATTTTCGAATCCAAACTTACCCGTTTGACGGCCACCGTCCACGAACGAGCTCCATTCCACGCTAGAATAACTCCTAGCAACCTCTAGGACGTCCTAAAAGCAACCAAATCGATCCTCCAACTCACTAAACCAAGTTCACGATTTTGAGCCGAAACATGGCTCGCGGGTTTTGTTTTCCAGTCACCACCGCCGTCCACGATGGTCATCGATACTGACACCGTTAACACCGCCATCCCTCACACTCCAACTTTCCTTTACAAAGTATTAGCATTAGGTGAGGTTTTGAGGTTTTATGGGTGATGGCTTCACGGTTTTGGAGAGGTATTCACAGGGAAGGGTGGTGTTTGTACGAAAAAGAAGGAGATGGTGATCAGATGATATAATTGAAGGGTGAGGATTAGAAGATAGAAAGGGATGGATGGCTGAGATGAGAGAATGAATAAAATTATATAAAACTAATTGGCCAATGGGGGCAAGATCCACCATTTAGGGAAAAGTAAGGGTGGAATGAGTGACACTTGTCACTCATCCAAGGGTCCATATTAATTCTAGGTTTAAATTAGATTATAGTATTTTATTAATATTTTAATCAAACTCTCGGTTCGTATGTTTAATCGATTTCGCTCCCGTAACCATAACTTTTTCATCGAACCTCCAATTTCGACGTGTCGCCTGTCTACGGATTCATATCGACCCGATCTACGTAAAGGTCCTCGGTCCTCGGCCCTCGGCCATCGGACCTCCCTGGTCAAAAGTCAACATTTTACCCATGCCCAAGGGTAAAACGGTCATTTTACACCGTCTGGTCGATTTCGCTCAGCTAATCACCATTTAACCTCACTAATCCTTGATTAGCCACTAATCTAATCCCAGAATTCAGGACGGGTCGTTACAACTTTCCCCCCTAAATAATTTCGTCCTCGAAATTCCAACTATATCAATTCCACATCCACCTCGTGGAAAACAATTCGATCTCACATCATGTGTACACCTGTACACCTACTAACCAGCACAATACTTGTCTGCACCCAGATGTCCCATCACGAACTCACCTCGTATAGACTACACTCGACCACCTCGAGTGAAATCAATCACACAATCTGAGCACTTGACAATTCTTCCCTTACTCGGACACATTCAGCTTAATGGTTTCTCTCAATTACTAATACACTCTGACTAGACGCTCCCACTGGGAGTGACAAAATCATACTCATCAATCTACACTGATACATTCAGCCAAACTGTCACCACTTGGTCAATCGTAAATCAATCCGACATCTCCCCCACATCGAGAATTACCAAATCTTACAATTTCTTCGTATTTCCTGAATTTTTCACAATTTCTCTGCCACACTGACTCATTCTAGAGTCGCACCAAGGTACCTCATACCAAAATTTCCTCATAATCGATGCTGCCATTAGTGAGAGTCACAGAGCAGCTGATTCACACAAAATAACCTGTGGTTACACCAACCACCAACTCACTCAACCTGAGTATATGTACACCAACATCTCACTCGACCCGCATGTAACTAGACCCCATCGAATACCTGCTCCTCAATAATACACATCCCAGCTCTAGGGTTCCATTAGCCATCCACGACTCTAAGTACCTACTCATACAATGACTGAGTCCGTCAAAATCACTCTGCCCAGTGCATAGTATTCAAAGTCCAGTTCACATCCTCAACCAATCCAATGATATCGGAACTAAGCCGACTACCAACACGCTCGACCACACACCACTGGTACATCCTATATGTTTCACCAGGCACCACTCGGCCTATCTAGTATCGATCCTCACAAAACGTACCTAGTACATACATCCGTCCACCAACCAGCCTACTACACAACTCATAACCAATCACGTTTCAATTCCGGAGTCCATCTGTCCAACTCAATACTAGACGGATCAAAACTCCAACTCATCATCTTACACGAGTCCCATGGTCACCCGACCAATATTAATACGTCTACTCCCAATCCCGTAATCCAACACGTACCAATTTGACTCACGCCAACCAAGGCGTACATATTCATGCCAATTGAGCATCCAAACTCACTCACGTCTACCGATACGTACCAACTCTGAGCTTATCAGTTACCTGCTCATTCAATTAACACCTTACATTCGATTTACTTCATAGGGAAGCCAATCCCACCATCCACACGTCGAAGGCTGACCAAATCCGACCCTGTCAGATACCCACTTGTTCACAAAGTCGAATACCCACTTGTTCACAAATTCGAATACCCAAGCCAAATCATAAACATCTCAACTCACTCAAGTACCGTCTCATACTGGATTAACTTTGAAAAAGAGTTCAGTCCCAACATTCTCATATCCAAATATTCACGATAGGGTAATAAACTCTCCACCTAACCCGATGAACAAGATTACGAGCCAGATCCATCACCACGTCACTCGACTGGTAACATCGCGATCCTAGATCGTCACAATGCCCAATGTCCACAACATTGCAATCCTGATCCACCAAGGATCCACACATGCTCACTCAGCTAACAATCCACCTGAAATCTGATCGTTGGGTCTTACACCCTCTTTGAATCCTTTGTTAGTCACACCATTCTTCAACTATTTTCACATCTAATCACTCAGTTAACAACGAAACACGTCTTAACTGTTGGTTGACAGGACCCGCCCCGATCCCACAGGGACCACAAGGGGACGTGCCCTGCTCCCGTCTGACACCCAATAATTCATACCAATTTTAACCTCAAAACATTTAAAAGCATAAATAACCAAATTAAAGTCATACATAAAATCCGAATTAAACGAATGTCAGACAAGGGATATAATCCAAAATAACAAATTTGCGAGCACGACTCTAAAGTAATCCTGCGGGTACACCGCCCAGCAGGGGTTCAGGTACGCAGAAGTAGATCTATGCCTCAGCCTCTGGCTCCTCCTCTACCTCAGTTTCCCGACCTGGAGGGGTTATCAAACAGTAAGGGTGAGTGGACCGAAACACAAGTTTATGAAATCGTTTGATAAGCAAAACATATAATTTACCCCTCCGTTTTCCAAATATGCGTGCACCATAATTCCAAAATCATAAACCATAGAATATGAACCATAAGGCATATAGCAAAACCATAACCATAATTTTAGTTGCTGCACTATACACTCCAATCCCGACATCCCTGATGTCTGACGTCCCTGACGTCCAATAGGTCACAATCACAAGGCTACGCGTGCCACTCGGGTCTCAATTTCCGAGTTCAATCCCCGAACCCCGTTCGGGTACAGCATCCCCGATGCTTAGCGTCATAGACGCTGGACGTACTAGACGTCCGTGACCTCTCCGGGGTACCTCATCCGGAGGAGACAATATAATATGGAAGGATCTATGCAGTGCAGTAACAAATACATTTTATTGATATCCACATGCAAACATATATATACATAGATAGAATCCGAACCAATCATTCAGTTTCATCGGACGGGTCTCAAGCCCAAATACCGTGAAACGTGCCATAACCATATTTTCCATATCATCAAAACCATCATTGTTTTAGCATGTGAATAAGTATAATAAAACCAGAAAACATTTATGCACACAAGGGTTTAAGAAAATGGCCCACTCACAGTACAATCCTGCTAGAAACCGAACGTATACCCTCGTCCTGGTACAAATGTACAATCCCTGTCAAATCCAAGTATTCGTAAAGGTCAAATTAAACCCCCAACATTCAACCATGAAAGCCTAGGTCGAAACCGACCCGGGAAAGCCGCCCGAACGCGCTTCCCAAGGCAATAAACCTTATTTTGACCAACTTAATGATCTCCGATCGACCCGAAACCACCGCCATTGGATCCGGATCGTCGAAACCTAAAGAATGGTGGTGGTCCCACCAGAAACACTGTTCACACGCGCCCCCACGCGCCGGTCAACGTGGCGGTCAACGCAGGAACAGTTCCTGCTGACGTCATCGCTGACGTCACTGCTGACGTCAGCATGACGTCATGCTGACGTCATCTGACAGCTGTCAGGTCTGACGTGTCAGACTCTGCCAGGTGCCACGTGTCAACATCCAATTGGTCCACCTCACTGATCTGTCAGACCACGTGTCAAATCTGACATGTGCCACGTGTCAGCACGGCACTGGTCCACGTCACTGACATGTCAGTGACACGTGGCAGTCCCTGACTGGTCCACGTCACTGACATGTCAGTGCTGACTGTGCACTGACATGTGACACGTGTCGGCTCACGGTTGGTCCACGTCACCTGACAGTCTGACAGGGTGCCACGTCATCACCTCTGTCCTCAGACGGGTTGACCCGTATCTCTGCAACTTGGGTCGAACAGACCCGCGATCACGACCCGGTCACCATTTCTTCTACACCCAACCATTTTCACTCTGGTTTGTTCCTAGATGTTCGTCTTATACCCAGGAACAGTTCTAGCTAATTAAAATCAATAAACAAGGGCTGAAACAAAGACTTACCTCGATGAACAGACCCGGGTTCCCGTCGCCGTTTGCACTCCGTTCAGGCTACCTCCGGTCGTGAACTCAAGCCCAGAAGGTTCCTATAAGTCCCTAGAGTCGATTAGGATTAATAGGAAACAAAACTAAACGTGGGAATTCGAGTTACCAAAATCTGAGTTTTAGAAACCGTTTCGGGTTTTCCGGTTTTCCCCCCACGCCGCCGTCCTCCGCCGTGCTCACTGCCACCGTTCAGCCTCGCCGGCAAGTCCCCAATACACAGACACAGAGAGTGGATGGTTTGCTGGAAAGGTTGGATCGAAATGGCAGAATGTGCTCTGCGGGTATGAATTATAAAGAAATGGAGGGAAGGAAATGGATGGCTCAGATTGAATCTCCAGATTAGATCAAGGGCTGAGATCTGATCTGGGGTTTTCAATCCAAAGGCTGACATTTAAAGCTGGTTCAAATGTTTAATTAATCCAATAGTGGATCTGATCCAATCTAGCCAATGGGTGAGTGACACTTGTCACTCCCCAGGTGTCCTTCAATCAGAATTTCTGAATATAATATTCGACACGAAAACCGAGACACGAACTTCCCGAATTCACGTTTCTGACCATAACTTCCTCGTACGAAGTCCGATTTCGGCGTGCCGCCTGTCTACGGACTCAGGACGTCGAGGCCTACCCAACGGTCCTTGAGTCAACTGAAAATTAGTTGTCAAAAGAAAAGTCAACATTTTCCCCCGAGAGTCCAAATTACGGTAATGCCCCTGAACTTCCGATAGCCATAACTTTTTCCCTGATCGTCCGAAATGGACGTGCCACCTGTCTATGAACTCGTGACGTCCCGAACTACGTCACGGTCATAGGTCAAAGTCCATTTAGTTCCTCAATCAAAAAGTCAACAATTTGACCATACCATTCACAGGGGTAAAATCGTCAATTCACACAAAAAATTACAATATGGAAATCCTCGAATTTCCGGGGTGTTACATTGGTTCTCTCCAATTTTCTCATATCGATCCTTGTCGTTACACCTAGGAAAAATCAAGGATGATCCAAGACGATGACATCAACATTCATCCTACATGAGTGCAAACACAACTTACTGCACCCATCGCACCAAGTAATCTAACATCGTTTGCCACCAAGCAGAAAATGCGAATTCTCATTCACCTAACCTCGAAGTACCCAACACCTCCTGATGACCCCAAAACACAACACGGGTCTACAAACCAATACACGTTCAACGTACTAGTAACAACTATCATCGTCCGCTAAGGGTAGAAAATAAGAAGTCACCCCCAATGACTTCAGAATACTCATCACCAATACTAAAATGAGCACTCCTCTCGCCTCCTCAATCACAACTCTCCTCAAATCTGAAGTTCCAACTATGTTGGAAAATAGAGATACTCCCAACAAGATGTCAAGTCCAACCACTGGACTTCCCAAATCCTCAACTCACTTGGACAGCCACGTGTCCGCAACCAATCTATTACTCAGACCTCCAATCCGTTCACAACCGTTTATGCACATCTGAAAGGATGTAATTCGTTACTATCTCGTTCTCATAACTCAACCTTTACAGGCTCAACTCTCGGGTTTCCATGTTATTCACAATCTTACAAACTCTCACATCAATACTACCAATGATTCTCTTCGACTCCTTCCAATTTCACTAATTTCCTTGCACTTCCTCGGGATACTAGAAATACACAACCACACAAGTTTCGGAGTTGACGACAACTCCCCGAATCCACTAATTTCCATGACATCCCCTACGTCATCCA
Organism: Prinsepia uniflora; assembly: GCA_032719365.1. NCBI lineage: Eukaryota > Viridiplantae > Streptophyta > Magnoliopsida > Rosales > Rosaceae > Prinsepia > Prinsepia uniflora. The sequence goes on from CM064872.1 coordinate 38,292,584, forward strand.
AAAACTTCTCATGTCTCAATCGTACCTTTTAATCCATTAATCACTTGTCATCTCATAACTATTGGGACCTATCCCAACACATCACAATCCTTGCTGGATCCCATCCAGTCCCTCACGCAATCATTACCGAATCTCATATACCCAACATATGCCCATCACGACGGAGTCACATCCCAACTAATGGCTCATCGTCATCATAACCACTGGCAGACAGTGTACGAATCAGACAACCCTGAGTCGTTACTCATACCAAGAAACAACCCCGTATCTCCGCTCAGGTGAAAGGAACTCTACCTCTCTCGTACCCCACAACTATGAGTACCACCATTTTGACAATCCACTGCAAGGTTATGAACATTCCCTGAACGTCCCCCGATCCTCAACTACCACAGCTACACCAATTACCCTCGATAGCCAGCCATCTCCACACGAGTATCGACCAATAGTCATCGCTATCGAGATCTACATCCACGTATCACAGTATTATCCGGTTCAACTCGGGATTCCATATTTTATCTCATAACCGTACCCATGGATCGAATCCCATCATTTCATTTCGTGTCGCGCCAACCAACCTTCATAGTTCCGACTAAACTCACTAGAGTTATCCACATGGTCATCCAAGACCTCAGCCGCTCTTTGCAACACAAGTTCCAATCCACCAGTCACTCTCTGGAGTTTGTCCCAACAAACCACCTCGACTTCGGAGAGTCGTCCAATCCACTACAACTACAGACTCATGATTCCAATTCATCAATCACCACTAAGATTCACCTTTCCAGTCCATCCATCATATATTAGGGTTCCACAATTACACCCTAGGGTTCCTCTGAACCCAACTGCTCTCTGCAATGAAATCTGCAATGTGACCAACCCCGCGGTCCTGACATTGTATGGATGTCACTCCAATTCTACCTTCAACTCAGCTGGGGTTCCACTACTAAGGTCATCAGCTAACCTCGATTTACTAACATCCCTCACACCAGTAATCATCACTAGGGTTCACATTCTCAGACCATCACTCAACTGAGGTTCACATTTCCAGATCACTACTCGAATAGGGTTCCCCGAACCCAGCTGCTCCCAAAAGCACCACAATCTAACATCACATGACCAAACCAACGGTCCCACATTACCGGTTTGTCACATACAACCCCACTTGGGTCGAATCACACTAACACACGGCGTATCGGGCCAAGCAAACTCTATCCACTATTCGATCCCAAAAACTACCAAACCAGCATCCTACTATCAGGTTCAATGACAGTCTGACCACATAGAGACATCACATACTCGACCTGCGTGTACCACAAGAACTACTGGATAGCGACAACCTCGCTCTAATACCACTTGATACGACCCATCCCAATCCCCTCGAGATTAACGTGGGATGTGTCATGCTCCCATTTGACATGAAGTGTCAGACAAGGAATAATACGTACCTCAGCCCATACGGGGCTCCCAGAGCTCGCCAGGATCGGTGGAGGAGTGCGATGTCTCGGTCTCAGCTACAGCCCGCATCCGTGATAAATTTGAACGGCAATAAAACCATTCAGAACTGTGAGTAGACGAAAATCAATAAATTCATAAAACGCATTTCATAAAGATAAATTATGCCCATCACTAAAAAGTATGCATGCATCGAAAATTAGTAATCAAAACATTTACTCAAATAAGCCATGAAGGCCTTAGCCCAAAAACCGTAAATCCAAAACCAAGTGGGCCACTGCCCAAATCCATAAACACAAATCCAACCGAAAAACCATTTCATAGATCCAATAGTCCATAGTTACCACATAACCATCTACAACATCCCAGATGCCTAGCGTCCGAGAAGCTTGACGTCCCAGACGTCATATCTCACGATAATAAGTAACGAGTGCTACGCGGGGTCTCTCCGGGTCAATATCTCTAACATCCAAGATGTCTGACATCCCAGACATCTAATCATAGCATTCCTGCTCCTGGGTCACTATACGGTCTGGTAGCTCCGTATAATGATCCCTCGAAGGCAATGCACCGTGACTTCCCCAGTGTCCCAGGCACCTGGAGGAGACCATCACATATCCTCGTATCAAGATGGTATATGGAAAACAGTTTTACAAAGTCATTTCCAAACATCTCAATGGGCCCTGCCCTAAATTAACATAAAACTTCACAATCCATTTAAGGTCCCTGACCCAAAATCACATTTATGAAACATAGGGTCCCAGATCCGAAATCACTTTTATAAAACTCAATTGGGCCTCACGCCCGATTTTGTAAACCACTAGGCCCTTGGCCCGATCACATAACTAAAAAGGGTCTCAGCCCGATTTTGTAAACCAGCTTGGCCCCTAGCCCGATCACATAATTCAAATGGGTCTCATGCCCGAGTTCATCTTTCCAAAACCCAAAATCATGCCATAGAACCATTATTAAACTCATAATCACATAGCCATAGTATAAACTCGAAATCCTCAAAATACGTGTAAATATGGGATTACCTCGAAATACGTGCAATCACGTAAACCACCAGTGCCATAATCATCATCATAGAAAACACGTACGTAAAACATATAAAATAGATATCCATACATCACAGTTTAGAAAATGAAGTCCACTCACAAATCGTCCTATGCTGCCGCCCCGATACGCGTGTCATAGGCCTTCCTAGGCCACACCACTATAACCAGGACTTCCAAATATGTCAAATCACACTAGAGGGTTACTAACCTCTTCATTAACCTCCCACCAAAGTCCCGTAATTTTCCCGAATTTTTAACTATTTTTAAACTCGATCCTAAAACTTCGGACACCTCGAAACATATCGACACGGTGTCCGATCGACACGAAACCAGTCCTAAAATATTCGTTACATCGAATAGATTATTTCACATGTTGAAAGTTTCACCAAAATACCCCTCAAGCGCCCCCACGCTCGGGTTGAACTCCCTGCGCGTGAAACCCACGCGCCAAGCACTATTCATTATCCCTAACCTCTGTCCAGACCGGTTCGGTCCAATCGAACCGGCGATCCCGGTTCATCGTTATATTTCTTTCAATCTTCGTCCAATTTTAGTCATTTCAAGTCCTATGGCTTCATCTTGTTATTTCCTATCAATCTACACAGTCAAAACATGAACTTTAGGTTGAGATCGTACCTTTCCAAATGATCGTTTGAACCAGCCAAAAGCCTCCGTCGTGTTCTCGACATTCCGGCCATCTCCAGCCTTTATTTTGGTTCCAAAAGCTTCCTTTCAATCTCCAAGGTATTACCCAATCCATCAATTCGATTGAAAACTAAGAATTTATGTATTACCATTTTCGAATCCAAACTTACCCTTCACTGTTTTGACGGCCACCGTCCACGGACGAGCTTCATTCCACGCTTGAACAACTCCTAGAAACCTCTAGGACGTCCTAAAAACAATCAAATCGATCCTCCAAGTCACTAAACCAAGTTCACTATTTTGAGCCGAAACAAGGCTCATGGGTTTTGTTTTCCAGTCACCACCGCCGTCCACGACGGTCATCGATACTGACACCGTCAACATCGCCATCTCTCACACTCCAACTTTCCATTACAAAGTATTAGCATTAGGTGAGGTTTTGAGGTTTTATGGGTGATGGGTTCACCATTTTGGAGAGGAATTCACAGGGAAGGGTGGTATTTGCACGAAAAAGAATGAGATGGTGATCAGATGATATAATTGAAGGGTGAGGATTAGAAGATAGAAAGGAATGGATGGCTGAGATGAGAGAATGAATAAAATTATATAAAACTAATTGGCCAATGGGGGCAAGATCCACCATTTAGGGAAAAGTAAGGGTGGGATGAGTGACACTTGTCACTCATCCAAGGGTCCAGATTAATTTTAGGTTTAAATAAGATTATAGTATTTTATTATTATTTTAATCAATCTCTCGGTTTGTACGTTTAATCGATTTTGCTCCCGTGACCATAACTTTTTCGTCGAACCTCTGATTTCGACGTGCCGTCTGTCTACGGATTCATATCGACCCGATCTACGTAACCGCCCTTGGCCATCGGACCTCCCGGGTCAAAATTCAACATTTTGCCCATGCCTAGGGGAAAAACGGTCATTTTACACCGTCCGGTCGATTTTACTCAGCTAATCACCGTTTAACCTCACTAATCCTTGATTAGCCACTAATCTAATCCCGGAATTCGGGACGGGTCGTTACACTCAGCATACAATGTGCCTGTAACCTGGTCCTTATGGTGATAGATGTTACCAATCCATCAATATTTTACTGGCTCACTAAAATCCGCAAAAGAACAAACTACCCCTTTGAGGTACAAATTACAAAAATGCCCATGGCCGTTTTTGACCCATAAAAAATTCATCCGAACTTCGATTTTGATGTGCCGTCTTTCTACGAACTCAACACTTCGAGATGTACACAACGATCCTCGAAAAACGTAAAAATGTATTCTGAATGAAAAGTCAACTTTTGACCACAATAATTACAGTGGAAAAAACATCAATTACATTTCTAATTCTCAAAATTTCCTCTGTCAGATTTCTGGGTCGTCACAATCTGCCCCCTTAAAAAATTTTGTCCTCGAAATTCAGATAAACAATGTGTGGATATTGCTTTCGCATCAATGCTTCGGGTTCCCATGTGGCTTCCTCCACGATGAAATTCTTTCACAATAATTCCATATGGGGAATAGTTTTCTGTTGTAACACTTTATCCTTCTGGTCCAAAATCCGTACTAGTTGCTCCTTAAAGCTCAGATCCTCTCTGAGTTCCAAAGATTGTCTCTCTACTACATGAGACTCAGCATACACATACTTCCGGAGCATGAGGCTTGTGTTTTGGAGGCATGATGTGGTAACACAAATCAGTAACCAAATGCTCTGATACCAAATAATTACTGGTAGAACTCCACAAGATTGGAGTCATTCTTAAAGAAGATGATTAGGGAGCCTTGTTAGCTAGTTTCCATGTGTGGCATGTTCTGATAGATCAGATTATTGGAGTCCAACTTTAGGATCCTATCCGGTGTGTTATGAGGATTGGAGTTGAGACTAAGAAACCAGCATGACTTTACTTTCAAAGATGATGGAATTTTGGTGATCGTGGATAGACTCACGAAGTCAGCCCATTTCTTTCTAAGAGAGAATCTCAGGATGGTACAATGCGCTAAGTTGTGTATTAATGAGATTATCTGATTGCGTGGGAGTCTAGAGTCAATAGTTTCGAACTATGACACACAATTTACATCGAGTGTTGGCAGACTCTACAGAGAGCTTTTGAGCAGACTATTCAAATTTTGGAGGATATGATGAAAACTTGCATAATGAAATTCTAGGGTACTTGGAATTCATAATTACTATTGATGAAATTCGCCTACAACAACAGTTATCAGTCGAGTATTGGAACGGCTCTATTTGAGACACTGTATGGATGACGGTGCACGATGAAGAATTGTTGGACTGAGGTAGGCGAGAGGGCATTTCCAATACCTGTGATGGTAGACATAACAGAAGAAAAGATTAGAATTATCAGAATTAGACTAAAAGCCACTCAGGATCGTTAGAAAACTTATGCTAACTGCCGAGTCAAAGATCTAGAGTTTGAGGTAAGAGCTTAGGAATTCTTGAAACTAACCCTTTAGAAGGGTATAGTGTGATTTGGTAGATGCGGGAAGTTGAGTCCCCATTATATTGGGCCTTATGAAATCGTAGAGAGGATAGGCCTCGTTGCCTATTGAATGGCATTACTGTCCAATTGGTATTAGAGCAATTGGTTACTGATTTATGTTTCCACTTCATGCCTCTAAAACACAAGCCCCGAGCACGGCCTGGTAATGAGACGAGTATACGAGGGTATATGGGATTTTGAGATAGACTTCGAGATGGAATTGGCCATGGATCGGTGGTCGGATATTAAGTATTGCACTCCGTTAAATGAGGACTTATGTGGGTCCCGAGAATGAATGAGCCAAGACGCTAGAAATGTAGCATGGATGGGCGAGTTAGACCCAAAAGAAATAGTTAACTGATTTCCTCTATTGGAGCGAATATTTGAGGATTAATATGTATTGGGAAATCCTCGAAAGGATATGGTACACCAGCGGTGATTTTCTAAATGACTAAGCATGCCGATGGTGGCATGGATTAGAGATGATGAATTAGGACTCGAGAAGAGTCTAGATATTGGATTTGGAATTGGAAGGAGTTAGGATGTTCAATTGGGAGTCGAGGTGAGTCACGTATTGTATCAGGGCTCGGGAAGAGCCAAAACATTGAAATAAAAATTATGGTTTTGCATACCAAACGAGGGTTCAAGTGGAAACCCGAGGTACCGATATGGACTTAGTCCCCACGGGTGTTGGTACACTGATGGGTTTGTGTATATAGTAAATCAGATGATTCAGGAAAATCCGGTGGTTGTGGATGGTGTTAGCTCGGTGGCTGATCTGATACTCGTAGACATGTAAGATTTTGATATGATAATGGGGATAGAATGGTTGACTTACCACCATGCTCCTATTGAGTGTTCTGATAAGAAAGTGACATTCCGGAGTCCAGGATTACCAGAGGTGGTATTTCAGGGTAATTAGAGAGTGTTACCTTATGAAGTTATATTAGCCCACATAGTGAATAGACAGTTAAAGAAGGACTGTGAAGGATATATGGCTTAGGCCTTAGATTCCCGTAAGGCTCTAGTAAGTTTTGTACGAAAAATAATGGTAGTCTGAGGTTGTGTATTGACTACAGACAGATCAATAAGGTGATAGTACGGAATAAGTATTCCCTATCACGAATTGATGACTTGTTTGGCTAGTTGAGAGGGGCCAAACATCTTTTCAAGATTGACCTTCGGTATGGTTACTATCAGTTGAATAAATGATGAAAATGCTCTGAAGATAACATTTCAGACTTGGTATAGCCATTATGAGTTTTGGTAATGCCATTTAGACTAACGAATGCACCAGCAACATTAATGGATTTAATGAACTGGGTGTTCCAGCCATATTTGGATTGTTTGGTGATAGTATTGATTAAAGATATTCTGGTGTATTTAAAGAGTATGAAGGCACACGAGAAGCACTTGAGGGTTGTTCTGAATACACGAATGGAGAACCAACCATATGTTAATTTGAATAAGTGTCAATTCTAGTTTACCAGTGTAGGCTTTTGGGACATGTGATATTAGCTGAGGGGATTAGTATAGACCTCCGAAAAACAGAAGTAGTGGCCAACTGGGAACAACCAAGGACTGTATATGAGATCATGAGTTTTTTTTTTTTGGATTGGCTGGATAACACAGACGGGTTGTAGAGAGATTCTCTATGAGCATAGTTTCTAAAAATTCAAGAGATTGTTAACTTCTACTCCGATGTTGACCCTTCCTAACGACAGCGGGGAATTTGAGATGTATGGTAATGCATCCTTACAAGGTTTGGGGATGTGTTCTCATGCATAATGTGAGAGTGATTGCCTATGCTAGCGGAAACCTCATAAGCTTAACTATCCCACACATGATTTGGGATTGACTATAGTGGTCCATGCGATAGAATATGGAGGCAATATCTCTATGGAGAGACTTACACGATTTTTACCAGTCATCAAGGTTTGAAGTATATGTTCACTCGAAAATACTTGAATCTAAGATAGGGATGATGGTTGGAGTTAATGAAAGATTATGATTAGACTATTGAATAGTGAACAATCCCACATCGCTCGGGGCGGGAAAGGTGAAGTGCCTTATATGTGTGGGCACGTATCTATCTAGCATTAGGTCTTTTGGGAGCTCACTGGCTTTGATTTTGGTTGGAACTCCAAATTTAAGCAAGTTTAGGTTTATGCAATCCAAGATGGGTGACCTATTGGGAAGTTGCACGTTAGTTCCTAGAAACAAAACCATGAGGGTTGGGCCCAAAGCGGAAAATATCGTGCTAGATGGGTCGAGTAGTGACATTAAAACCAATCCGCATTTCAAATCCATGCCAAAACCCAAAACACAATTTCATAAACATTGTAAAACGTGCACATATAATTAGTCAATAAATTCTCAAAAAATCATTCAAAAATCATAATTGAACCATCAACACCTAAATAATGTAATAAAGCAATTAAAATAATCAAATATGCATGCAGTCGAATTCTGCGTTACACACACTTCTTTGACTTCTGGGAACTTTACTGCCTTGAATTCCTATTTTTTTAGTCAAAGTCCACAGTCCAAATTCGAACTCCTTCCTGGGCTCACTTCTTGTGTAATTCCATTTAATCCTTTAATGGTTCGACTCATAGAGATCCTAGGAAGATGATTTTAACGATAATTTGAGCAATTAAATTTGAAAACTTGTAAATCAATATCATGAGGCACGATATACCTTTCCGGTTTACGAGTTTAAGCTTTCTATTGGGTTTTTTTCGAATTCTAGTTCCTTCTCCTCCTTTTTTCTCTCCTCTTCCCTTTTTGTGTCGCCCACTCTAGTTATCAACACAGACACACATTGATTCATTAGAAAACACAAACGCATTTACATGCACTACCCACAAAGTAGGTGCACCTAATTCTAAGGAGAAAAGGACATGTGTCCCTTTCCCTTTTCCATGCAACCCACTAAATATGTCCTTACGTAAAATTAGAAAAAGAATCGACATTTTACAATTACCAAAATGCCCCTAGACCAATTAGACCCGTAAAGAACTCATCAGATCTCTAATTCTAACGTGCTACTTGTTTACAAACTCATGACACTGAGACCTACGTAAGATACTCACGAGAAAACTAAAAAGTGTTCGAGGTAAAAAATTCACCTTTTGATCCCTAAGGGCAAAATCGTCAATTCTCTTTTCAAATTTCCAAAATTACTTTTTTCAAATTTCTGGGCCATTACAAACTTCCCGGCTTAAAAAAAATTTCTGCTTCAAAATTTAAACAAACAAATGTGGATATTGTTTCGGCATCAATGCCACCAGCTTCCTCGTGGCCTCCTCCATATTATTCCTCGACAAAACTTTCATTAGGGGAGCAGTTTTTAGGCGCCATACTTTATCCTTTCGGTCCAAAATCTGTACAGGTCGCTCCTCAAACTCAAATCCTCTTGGAGCTTAATAGCTTGTTGTTTAACATATGTGATTCCTCAAATAAATACTTCCTCAACATTGAAACATGAAACACATCGTGAACTCAAGAGTGCCCTAGCGGTAATGACAATGTGTAGGCTACTGGGCCTATCCTCTCGATAATCTTGTATGCCTTAATAGGGAGGGGGCTTAACTTCCCGTGTCTGACAAACTGCCCAATACTCTTACTAGTAGATAATTTTAAGAATATTTTTTTTCCTACCTCAACTCAAGTCACTGGTTCGATGGTTAGCATAACTTTTCTAACAATCCTAAGTAGCTTTTGATACTTTTATGAAAATCCTAATCTTTTCTTTTGTTATATCCATAACCTCAGGCGTCAACAATCCCTTCTACCTACCTTAGTCTACCAAAGGGATATCCTACATTTTCGCTCATATAGTACCTCATATGGAGCAATTCCGATGCTAAACTGATAACTGTTATTATAAGAAAACTCTATTAGTGTCGGGTAGGCATCCCAATTCCCATGGAACTATAATACAGAAACTCTCATCATGTTTTCTAGAACCTGAATAGTCCTCTCAAATTGACCATCGGTCTGAGGGTGAAAAGTAGTACTGGAGCAAAATTTTGTATCGAAAGACTTCTAGAACTTTAGTAGAATCTCAATTTAAATATCGGATCTCGGTCAGGTATGATTGACTTTAGAGTTTCGTGTAGTCTACTAATTTAATCAATGAACAATGGAGCAGACAGTTCCATGCAGAAGTCTTCTCTTACCAGTATAAAATGGGCTGACTTGGTAAGCCTACCTATTGATAAGCTAAACTCCATCAAATCCTTTCCGGGTCCTTGGAAGTTTAAACAAAAAATCCATTGTCAAATGATCCCACTTCCACTCAGGAATTGAAAGTGATTGTAACGTTCCATAGGGCTTTTATCTCTCAGCCTTTACTTATTGGCATATCAAACACTTATTCACAAATTGCACTATCTCTCATTCCATGCTAGCCCACCAATAATATTCTCTGAGAGCACAATACATCTTGGTTCCTCTAGGATGCATCACACAAGTTGAACTATAGACCTCTTTAAGGATCTCATTTTTCAACCCCTCATCCTCAGATAGACAAAATCGACCCTCTTTCGTAGAGCTACATCATCCCTAAGTGTATAACTGTGCGAGTCTCTCCACAAAGGTAGTGCCTCTAACTTTTTAATGCATGCAACACTACCACCAACTCCAAGGCATATATAGGGTAGTTCAACTCGTGAAGTTTCAGTTGTTTGGATACATAAACAATAACCTTTCCATGTTACATCATTACACGTTCCAAAACCTATAACAATACATTACCATAAAACTCAAACTCCCCACTACCATCATAAATGGTCAATATCAGAGCATAAATCAACCATCTTTTTAGTTCTTTGAAACTCCTCTCACAATTCTCATCCCAAACAAACCTCACTCCCTTCCTAATCAAATGAGTCAATGAAGATTCCTTTGTGGAGAACCCCTATACAAATCGTTTTAAGTATCCTACTAATCCCAAAAAACTCCTAATCTCCAACACCATCTTTGGTTGAACCCAATTAGCCACTGCCTCTGTTTTCTCGGAATCGATGTTAATCCTGTTAGCTGAGATCATATGCCCCAGAAAACCAGCACTAGTTAGCCAAAATTGTCATTTTTTGAACTTTTCATACAACCGATTCTCACTTAGTGTATTCAACACTACTCTTAAGTTCTTTTCGTGCACCTTTTTCTCTTTGAGTACACCAGAATATGATCGGTGACCACTATCACAATTTGATCCAAGATCACTCGTAATACCATGTTCATCAAATCCATAAACGCTTTTGGGGCGTTGGTCAACCCAAATGGCATCATAAAAAACTCATAATGACCGTATCTCACTCGGAAAGCTATTTCCAAAATGTCATCCTCCTTTATCATTAACAAATTGTATCTGAATCGTAAATCAATTTTCGAAAAATGTCTAGCCTCTCTGAGCTGATAAAAAAAATCATCGATCCCAAGCAGCATGTATTTATTCTACATTTTTACCTTGTTAAGTTGCATGTAATAAATACACAATCTCAAACTTATTTGTTCAACAACTAGAGTCACCCGACCCATAACACTATCTTGGGTTTCACCCCGAACCCTCAGTCAATATTCAGAACGGTAACCGTCATTTCCACCTTCCATGTTATCTTGTGCCCTAGTTCCCAATTTCTACTGCTTCTAAGTCTTATTCCAATATCCTGACTCATGTCCCAATCCTAATCGAATATCCTGACTCTTATTTAAGTCATAATCCGATATCCGCAATCTATGCCAGCACTGGAATGCGTAGCTGTTAACCAAAACGTCGCTATACGCATAAGATCTAACAGAAGATTTTCATCATTTTAGAACCTGAAACTAAGAACTCATTCATCTATCCTATACGGGTCTAACTTGCCCTTAAACACTATGGGTTTTGCCTATGTGCCCACCCACTATGGCTCTTGCCCATAACCGATACTTGACCCAATAATCCATGGTTTACACTAGCCTTACGTCTATCTTGGGCTCATACGCTCATCTCATTAAAAGGTTGGGCAAGAGGCTCGCATCTCGGAGGCATGACATTAATAGGCACAATTTGGTAATCTTGCTTTTATACCAAGTTGATATGACCCACTTTTAAAAATACTTTCATGACACACCCGGTCCTATTTCCGCCTTAAAAACGATAAAAAAACTAAAATTATCCTCAATACTTGTCAGACAAGGGAAACTCGAACCTTCTTTAGCTTATGCCTTCGTCTATCGAGCAGCCTGGATAAGCCATTATATTTTCATCATTTCGATGTTGTTCTTATCCCTCTTCACCTAACTTTTGAGTTTAATTGTACAAGAAATAAGAGAAAATGTTATACTTTGTGAGATTGTACAGATTATGGAAGAAATTTCAATTCTGGAAGTAATGTGAAAAGAATGGCTTGAATCCGAGTCATAACGAAGAAATGGCCGCAACATGGAGCCAAGGTCCCAACCGAGGTTCATGTCACTAGACCATGTCATCGAGTCCATGTGCATGAACTGTCAGGACCCGACCATCCTCGGTCAGGACCCGACTCATCTACCACGATATTGTCCGCTTTGGGCCTCCTTGCCTTGCCCTCACGGTTTTGTTTTCAGGAGCTCACAGTGCAACTTCCCAGGGGGTCACCCATCATGAAATTGCACCAACCTCAACTCACTTAACTTTGGGGTTCCATAAGCCACTTGAGATCCCAAAAGGCCTTGTGCTAGATAGGTGGGTGCCTACACCTTTAAGGCACACCACCACTCCTCTCCCAGACCATTCCCCTAGCAGGAATGTGGGATCGTTCACCGTTCCCTCTAGGACACGGCTCTTACAATCCACCCCCCTTAGGGCTCTACGTCCTCGCTGGCACACTTCCCAGTCGGGGTCTAACTCTGATACCATTCTGTCAGGACCCGACCATCCTCGGTCAGGACCCGACTCATCTAGCACGATATTGTGCGCTTTGGCCTCCTTACCCTTGCCCTCACGATTTTGTTTTCAGGAGCTCACGGTGCAACTTCCCAGGGGGTCACCCATCATGAAATTGCACCAACCTCAACTCGCTTAATTTTGGGGTTCCAATCCCCCCCAAAGCCACTTGAGCTCCCAAAAGGCCTCGTGCTAGATAAGTGTGTGCCTACACCTTTAAGGCACACCACCACTCCTCTCCCAGACCATTCCCCTAGCAAGAATGTGGAATCATTCACCATTCCATCCAGGACACGGGTCTTACATGTACCATGTCATTGGGATGTCACTGCCTTGTCACTGGAGTGTGTCAATGGCGTGTCACTGGGATGTCGCTAGTTGACCCACGTACTTGAATTCTAGCTCAATGACAACCCTTGGGCTAGCTATAGCCTATTTTGGCCTCTTCAGTTCTTCAGTTCAGCAGGTTAGGAGTGAGCTCTAGATGGGATTTTCATACGGTGAGCTACACTTTCAACCCTCTTTCCAACTGTGCATGTTGGCCCAATTCTAAGAACTTTAGAATTTAACTTATTCCAAGGGCCCAATTTGGGTATTTTGTGGGCCTAAGTTGGTTTTACTTATCTCTCTATGTCTATGACATAATCCAACCATTAAGGCGGACTCCAAGTGTCCTAATCATATCCTTACAACTATTTTTTAGTATAGCAACCCGAATCTATAGAAAAAGTAAAAATTGAAACATGGAAAGAAAAATGACGATTTAGCCCTGAAAAGTCAAAGAGTTGACTTCTTGACAAAAAGTCAAAGAGTTGACTTCTTGACAAAAAGTCAAAGAGTTGACTTCTTGACAAAAAGTCAAAGAGTTGACTTCTTGACAAAAAGTCAAAGTGTTGGCTTTTTTATAGGGACATCATTTAGAAAATTAAAAAATAGAGGTGCACATACAGGCTGCATGTAAAAAATAGAGGTAAAATATGATCAATTTGGGTCTAAATGGTGTAGTGGCATTTTGGTACTCTTGGTTAAAAAAGGCATTTTTGTAATTTTACCAGAAGAATCTAGAAAGTCCTAGATAACCCTTGAATTTTCTTCAACTTGTCTTCTTATTATCCTCCACCAACCTAGTGTGCCATAAATAGGCAAGTGTGTTTTAGTTTTAGGGCATTCGGTGGTGGATGACCGAAATGAAAATCAAACATCACCACCCAACCATGAAAAAGGAAAGATTCGGGGGAGAAAAAACAAGAAAGAAAAGAAAAAGAAGGGGTGCAGAAAGAAAGGAGGGGAGGAAGAGGAAGGAAACACCATAAGGACGAAGGTCGAAATGGTGTGGAAACCATGATGAATCCATGAAGTCCCACTTCGAGTTTTCATGTTCTGGATTAAAAAATCAAGAGTATATCATTTAACACTCCCTTGGAGGTCCTGCAACCATTCTAGGTAGGAAAAGAGTGAGTTTGGACGCTAGAAATGGAACCTAGGTGGTTGATGAGTCATGGTCGAATGATCAAGTGATTAGACCATGTTAAACATGTAAGTTTTTTCCTATTTGGACTCCATAGAACTGTTCCTTGGATCAAATAGGAGCATTTTGACTACTGGAACATGAAAATTGGCTGTAAAACGGCTGAGTTCTGGCTGAGTCTTGATCGTGGGTTGAACGACCCGAATGGTAGGAAAACAGGTCACCCGCTAAAGGTTGAAGGTGACCACGGCAGACGTGTGACCTCCACACGTAGTTCCCTTCGCCAGAACATGAGGGCGTGTGTGGAGTCGTCTTGAGTCGAGGTCAAAATGAAAAATTCTTGTTTCTTCATCCTGAGTCTAATGGTATAAGTTTCATGATAATTGGGTATCAATTGGGTATGGTTTGAAGGGTCCAAAGGTATATGTTCATATAATAAAATCTAACATAATTTGGGTAATTTAAGAATTTGGTTATTATTACATTTGGATAATGATGAATAGAATTATGACAAAGTTGTGGTAAAAGGAAAATTATAACATGGATACGGGATCAATGGTTTGCTATGGTCATTGGATATAATTATGGGAAAAATAATGGTAAGTTATGGAAGTTGGATAATCTTAAATGAGTTAAGGAATAGGTGCATAATTGGGGTGATAATGAGATCAAACCATTGCATATGAAAATGGATTATGATGCACATGGTAACATGTTAGTAACATGAGAAGTTAGTTGACTTGATTACAATGTTACGGTGGATATAAGTAAATTATAAATGGCAATCATGAAGGGGAAATTGTTTTTGGAAAGAATTAAGAGAATTTTGGTCATGTGCTTGATATATCATGGCCTTTATTTTTGTATAAAGCGTTATTTATAATAATGATTTAGTGGTATAATGATATTATGGTATAAAGACTTGTTTTCTTAAAAAAAATATTGTTAATTAGACTATGGAAGTTAAGATTTGGGTTTATATTTAAGATAATAATTAATATAATGAGATTAAACATAAATAAAGGGTAATTAGATTATTCCACAAGCTCTTAAATTTAAGTTACATCTATGACAAAGGTATAAGGAATTATGAGTTGATTATTTTGTACTATGTAATTTACATGGAATTATGTTTTGATTGTTATGTAAGTGATATTATTTCTCGTTATATAAACATATGCCTCTTGATAATTGAATTATACTTGAGTACCTAATAAATGGATATTATATGAGTTATTTGTATAATAATTAATGATGGAAAACCTTCTTATACTTGGTACATATACGTTCCAAAAGGACTACGTGGTGCCCTATGTCTTGACAGACCAATTACCTATTGTGTTCCTCGAGTCCACCATGGCCAATTTTGAGTTCAAGTCCGACACTCTCCACTTACTGCCTACCTTCCATGGGCTGTCGGGTGAGGAGTCCCATATGCACCTCAAAGAGCTTGTTCAGGTCTGATCCTCACTCTAGATTTAATAATTGATTGAAGTTGAAATCCTGTTTATGTTTTTCCATTTTAGTCTTAAGGACCGTGCCAAGGCTTCGTTCCACTCCCTTGCACCAGCCTCCATCCACATGCGGGAATTTTCATCCAAGTTCCTCACACAATACTACCCGGCCACTAAGACCAACGAGTTCAAGGCCAAGATCATGGCCCCGAGTCAAGGATACGATGAGCCCTTCTATGAGTAATAAAAGCGGTTCAACGAGATGGTCAGGGTGTGCCCGGACCTAAATATTGATGACCACCACCTCATGCTCTACTTCTACGGTGGCTTAAGTCTAGATGTTCGGACCATGGTCATCTCAAAGTCCCAAGGGATCATGGAAGAGACTACTGTAGAGGCAAGGACTGCATTCAAGATCATTGCTCAAAGGGAGAAGCAATTCAATTATAGGGGCCATGCCTCTATTCCAACTAGTGGAGCACGTTCACATGGCCAGGATGATGCCATTGCCCAGATCATCGCTATGGTTAAGTGGATGAACAATAAGAGGGAGAAGACTGTGCAAGTTTGTGAGGTGTGATCGGTTCATTGGCACATTTCATGAGAGTTCCCTTCCGTAGAAGAAGTGAACTTTGCTAAGGGATTCATCAATGGGTAAAGGCCCTGGAATGACCCGTACACCAAGTCTTATAATTCAGGGGTGACGGAACCACCCCAACTTTCAGTGGAGTGATGATACACCCTGATCCGAAAAGTCCTCTTAGGGCATAAAGATCGAGGCGTGCTAATTGATATTTGGACAATGACGTCTAGATGACACCCCGTCCAATTACGTTGTGCCAACGAGACCTGAGGGATTTAAAAACACAAGGGTGAGTGCACCCAGTAGCTTATTTCGGTGTAAAACCATTATCAGTAAATAAACTTTAACTCCTCGTTTCATCCCAAAACCAAAAAAAGTTATCTCAAAACTCGTACGTAATATGAGATATGGTAAAAAAATAATTTAATATTAATTTAAATACACATCCAGATGAGTCATGCAGAAATCATGAATATGTCACAATGTCAACCCACTAAACAATTTCTCTTGAGTCACTAATCATACATGAATAAAGCATAAAAGGGTAGTAATAAGTCATTTAAAATCAATGAGTAATTCATTATTAAATCCTTGCATGATGCAAATTTTTTCCACAACAGGCCCCCTGAAGCTCAGGGATAAGACTGGTGCATTTTAACCAGTATAGCGAGCAGCGCGGGTGAACGATCACGTGGAGGAGTGGTCTGTGTCCTAAAGACGGGCACAAGGTACCAGCGACTCCGAAGTGGGTTCTAACATCCCAATGTCATCAATGCCCTGGGGACTAATATGCAATGCAAGATGTAACTCGACTATGTACATACATGCATAACCATCGCATCATATCACATCTAGCACCTCCAAGTAAGCATTCTAAATCAAGTATATCAACCTTACCCCACAAGTAATAAATAATAACTCATGCATGCTCGATAAATATCATAAGTATAAATATCGTAAAACGTGCGAGTAAAAACATCATAAAATAAGTTTAGGGAAAAGGGTCCACTTACACACAAGTTGGGTAGTTGAAATCACCTGACATACCAAGCTGGCACAAACTCCAAGTCCATTTAGCCCTACCCAACCATCCAAAAATATCACAATTACTTACAAACCATCAAACAAGTCACAACTCTAATAAGCCTTTATTTGAGAATTATTTTATACCATTTTATAACCTTCATGGTTATCTTTTAATATAAAAAACCCAAAAAAAAGGAGAAAATAATCTATTTTGAGAGAAATGTGTAGAATTAGATAGAGATCTGAATTATGAGATTTTTAGCAAAAGAATCATCCCGATTGGAGTTATATTGAAGAAGTTATGATCGAAACAAAGAAGACCACCAAAAAGATTGAAAGATTTTGGTAGCAACCTACGGAATCGATCCATTAGTCCAAAGAAGCAATTTGGCAGCCACCTGCCGAACCATCGATGTTAACTTCAGTGTGCGCCTCCCGATCCTAATGCCTTTACTTTGGCCAGTTCCCATCGAAGCTCCATCCGAGCTTCCCATGCACGTTGACCATCCTTTGACTGCATATTTTGACTTAAAATTTCGGTGGCCAGCCACCGAAATTTTTCTTGATGTTTTATTCTGATATTGAGGCATATTTTGAGATAATTCCAACTTGATTTCACACTTATTCTCCATATTGTAAAAAGATTTCAATCATACTTTCTTTTGTATTATTATTTTTACTCCTTTTACTTGTAGGAAAAGATTTTAATTATATTTCTTTATTTTTTTAGGAAACCTGTTCGTTGTACAATTTATTGTAAAATCCTATTTATCTGAGAATTAATATTTCTTGTAACGACCCGTCCCAATTTCCTAGATTAGATTAGTGAGGCTAATCAGTGATTAGTTAGGCGAAATCGGACAAACAATGCGAAATGACCGTTTTGCCCCTGTGTGTGGGCAAAACGTTGACTTTTCATTCTGGAGGTCAAACGGACTTTGAACGATGACCATGACGTATTTCGTGACGTCACGAGTTCATAGACAGGTGACACGTTCAATTCCGACGTTCGAGGAGGAAGTTATGACGTTCAGAAGTTTAGGGGCATTTTGGTAATTTTGGTTAAAAGGGGCAATAGTTGACTTTTGACCTGGGAGGTCCGATGGCCGAGGGTCGAGGACCGTTACGTAGATCGGGATGTTACGAATCCATAGACAGGCGGCACGCTGAAATCGGACTTCGAATGGGGAAGTTATAGGTCACGGAAGTTTGATTTCACTATGCACGTACTTCGAGACGGAGATGATTTGGCAAAATCTGATTGGGCTAGATATTTTAGGTGGGTCCCATGGATGAGTGACAAGTGTCACTCATCCCATTGGCTAAATCCCCTAATTTGTGGATCTACTTAATTAAATAATATTATTTAATTAATTTAATAATTAATCCACCTTACATTCAATCCTAACCATCAATTCCATCCCTCAATCAATCCACACCACTTATCTAATCTCCACTTCTCTCATCAGCCATCAAACTTCATCACTTCATTCTTTTTCATCTTCAAACCCGAAACCCACCATTTTCTCCATTTTCCTCCAAAAACACACAAACCACATCACACCTCACCACCATCCATTATTTGAGCTGAACATGACCGTGAGAGAGTGTTGAGGGGCTGAGGACCGAGAGGCTGGACGGTGGCCCACGGTGGAGGCCACGGCGGAGTGAACTCGTGAGGTAAGAAAATATTTGAAAATTTGAATTTGGGTTTCGATGGTTTTTAATCGATTTCATTAATTGGAAATGCTATCTGGAGGTCTTAGGGTTCTTTTAGGATTGTTTTTGGGGCTTAGGATGGCCGGGAAGAGCCGTGAACGGCGGGGGAAAATCCGGCCGCCATTAACGACGGTGAAGGTGCGGATTACGGGGTTGTTTTTGGGTTTTGAACGTTCAAAATGATTAGAAATGGGATTAGGAAGGTATTAGAATGAAAATGGGACAAAATGGATCAAAAACATGGAGGTTTTAGGGTTGAACCGGTCGAGCCGGTTCGGTCCGGTTCGAACCAGCGAACTCGGTCGGAGGGAGGTTGCTGGTGACACTGTTCACCGCGCATGATCTCACGCATAGGTGACTTCCTAGGGCGCGTGGGGGCGCGTGAGGCACTATTTGGGAAAGTGTTCAACATATGAAATCTTCTATTCGATGTAACGAACATTTTGGAACTAGTCTCGTGTCAATCGGACATCGTTTCGATAGGTTTCGGGCTGTCCGAAGGTTTAGGATCGGTTTTAAAATAGTTAAAAGTTCGGGAAAATTACGGGGCTTTGGTAGGAGGTTAATAAGGTAGTTAGTAACCTTCTATTACGATTTGGACAGGTTCGGGAGTCCCGGTGACAGTGATTGGCTCGGGAGAACCTATGGCACACAAATCGAGATGACAGCTCGGACTGTCTGTGAGTGGACCTTGTTTTCTAAATTGGTGCATGCATAAATGTTTATTATATGTTTTAAATACTTGTTTGTGATGCCATGAGTGCATTTGGTGTTGTGGTTACGTATAGGCACGCATTTCGAGGTTTCGCCCCTTTACGGTGCCTATACGGGTCTGTATTTCTGTATTGGTCTAAATGAAATGGTTTTGGATTTCCAAAAGGATAAACTCGGGTATGAGACCCATTTGGTTTTGTCTCGGGCATATAACGCTATTTACGACCTTCGGGTCTAAATCGTGGTCGCGGCGAGTGCTATGTGCACGGCGATCGACGACGCTCGCCTCCGGATTGGGATGTGTTCCTTTCGGAGAGGTCACGATGCACTATTCGTGGTCGGCAGCCTGGGGAGGCTCGACTTCGGAGTGCTGACGATTCAGGATATCGATCGGTGATGAGTGCACCATGATCTTGTGGTGGTCGCGTCAGTTGATACGTTCACGGCGACATACTAGGATTGAGGGCGGTCCTGGATGGATGGTTGCACGCATCACTACGATCGGAGTCGTGACTGACCCTTAGATATCAGGCACGGTGCCCAGCTGATGTCATATGTTCGGGCACGAGACCCTGTTGCTTTATGGTTATGATTTCGGGTCAGGGACCCTAGATGGATTTCCAAGTTCATGGCGGTTTATGGGAACCGGCATGAACTCTGGAAAGGTCATTGTGGTACATGACGGTTTGTGGGAACCGGTCATGGAGGATGTTGTCTATATGTATATGAATATAATGGATGTTATGGATCATGACGGTTCAGGGGAACCGGGCATGAATGTTTATGTTATGTATATATATGTTCATATACCTTCCTTTACTTGTTCTATCTCCTCCGGGGAGGGTCGTTGGTCTGGGTGGACCCTAGAGTAGTCACGGAGCACCGACTAAGTGAAGTCGCCCCAGTTGGGTTCCCTACTCTCAGGAAGGCTTGTACTATAACCTCAGGGCGGTCATTGGTCTTCGGACATTGACTTGGTACCTGAAAGACTTGGGTTTGAGACCCTGGGTAGCACGCTCGTAGCTTTGGAAACTGTGACAGGATTGGTTGTGTGAATTATATGTATATATGATATATATATATATATATGTTATGTGATATGTGGGGTTACACAGGTTTTGAGCAGTGGCTCGTGTACTTGGTTTACTTCTGATTTGGGCTGAGTCCCTTATGGATTTGGGCAGTGGCCCGTATGGTCGTTTTCATTATGGTTTTGGGCTTAGTTCCCACATATGGTTTCATTTGGTTAAATGGTTTTCAAATGCATGCATGCTTTTTAGTGAAGGGTACAAATGTCTTTATGGAAATGTTTTTATAAACTGGTTGTTTTGTCCACTCACAACTTTTAATGTTTTGACTGCCCTTCAGGTTGACATCGGGTGTGGACTGTAGCAGAGACCGAGATATCACATGCTTCCTCCGGATCCTGGCGTACTTTGATAGCCCGGGAGGGGAAAGGTCGGAAATATCCCTTGTTTGACACTTTATGTCAGACGGGAGCAGGGTCATCCCGCGTTAATCCCGGGGGGATTTGGATGGGTCCTGTCATTTCTCCTATAAATAGAGGTCCTAAGATTTAAGTAAGGGGAGACCCATTATCTCATAAACTATTGTTTTTCTTAAGATTTAAACCTAGCCAACTTCCATTGATTCAATAAAAGAGTTTATAGCCATATTGCTTACATTTATTCATCTTTGCAAAGTTACTTCTGCTATTCAGAGAGCCTTGTGAATAACAATCTATTCTCCATACCAAGTTGGGCAGTTGAAATCACCTGACATACCAAGCTGACACAAACTCCAAGTCTATTTAGCCCTACACAACCATCCACAAAGATCACAATTACTTACAAACCATCAAACAAGTCACAACTCTGATAAACATTTATTTGAGCATTATTTTATATCATTTTATAACTTTCATGGTTATCTTTTAATGCGCAAAATGAAAAAAAATAGGAGAAAATAATCTATTTTGTGAAAAATGTGCAGAATTAAAAAGAGATATGAATTATGAGATTTTGAGTGAAAGAAACATCTCAATCAGAGTTATATTGAAAAATTTATGATCGAAACAAAGAAGGCCACCAAAAAGATTGAAAGATTTAAGTAGCAACCTACGAAATCGATCCAATAACCCAAAGAAGCAATTTGGCAGCCGCGTGCTGAACCACTGCTGTTAACTTCAGTGCGCGCCTCTCGATTCTAAAGTCTCTAATTCTGCCAGTGCCCACCGAAGCTTCATCCTAGCTTCTCTTGCTCGTTGACCATCCTTTGACTGCGTATTTTGACTCAAAATTTTGAAGGTTGGCCACCAAAATTCTTCCTGAAGGTTTATTCCGAGATTTAGGCATATTTTGGAATAATTCCAACTTGCTTTCACAGTTATTCTCCATATTATAAAAGGATTTCAGTCTTCCTTCCTTTTGTATTATTATTTTCACTCATTTTACTTGTTGGAAAGGATTTTAATTGGATTTCTTTAATTTTTAGGAAAGCTTTTCCTTGTTCAATTCATTGTAAACTACTATTTATTTGGGAATTAATAATTCTCCTAGAAATAGAGGTCATAAGATTTATGTAAGGGGAGACCCAATATTTCATAAACTATTGTTTTTCTTAAGATTTAAACCTAACCAATTCCATTGATTCAATAAGAAAGTTTATAGCCATATTCCATATGTTTATTCATCTTTCGCTATGCCATTTATATGATTAGATGATACTAAAAAGATGACAGTTTATTTTAAAATTGTCATTTTATTTAAAAAGATGACAATTTTAATTAAAACTATCATGTATAATAATATAAAAACAACCGTTTAAAAAAAAAAACTGTTATCGGTAGGTTATAAAAAAGGAAGGTATAAAGAGAAAAAGTGTTTTCTATTTTGAATATCAAATTTGTAGGAATAAAGATTTTCTCTGAAACTCAAAGCCGCAAAGTCAAAAATGAAAACATGCTGACTACTGTAGTTACAGTAAAAAAAGCCTCCAACTTGAAACAAGCAACCAAATTCTCGCAAAAACAACCAAATTTCATTTTCTGCATTCTGGGTCGAAGGGGATGAAGCTCTGCGAGGGTTTCTGAGTTTCAAAATTTTAGCTCGAGGGGAGAGATTCGGCGTTCTGCTCCCAAGCACTTACAAAGGCGTCGTCGACGTCTCTAATAGATACGCAGGTTCGTTCATCTCAATTCCCCCAATTGAATTGAACGATTATTATATCTTTAATCCTATCCCCAGTTTACTTCTTTGTTAGGTTTACACCCGAAAATTTGTTAAATTGAGTGTAGATTTGATATTTGGGATTGTAGGGTTTTGTTGAGCAGTGCTCATTGTTCATTATAGCACTGAAGCGGAAGAGGAAGAGTGATTGAGATTGTGTGTGTGTGAGAGAGAGAGAGAGAGAGTGAGGGGCAGAGAGCAAAGAAGAAGGAAAAGCCATTTTCCTCAAGACAGAAGCGGAAGAAGCGCTTCTGAGAAGACAAGCCAGCAATGTCGGTTATCTGATCCCTTGCTTTCATCCCTACGGAATTAATCATTTCATTTTTTTTAGTTTACATATTTTTGTTTACTTTCTCTTATCTATCATAAATGTCCTCTCATATTTCGTCTGATTTTTCTTTTATTGCATGCATCTGGCGTTTTTTTGTCTCCTTTTTTAGTTGTTGATTTGGCGCGATTATTGAGCTCTTCGAGATCAATGCCGTATAGTTAGGTAGATTCGGCGGGGTTCTTTTTGTGTTTGGTTTTGAAGAAAGTTGAAATTGGTATTTGGATCAAATGATTAATGATTTTCTTTTTTGAAGTTATTTCTATTTCCGAAGGACAAATTTCTTTCTAGTTTATACCCATGTACCTTTTTTTCCTAGAGCCAATCCAGATCGGCATTTTACATTTGATTCCGGTTCTAATGATTCCTTTGCTTCAATAGCGGTTTATTTGTAATTTTTTGTTTTTGTTTGAATTTTGGACGGAATGCTATTCCATTAGAGAGTTGGCCAAAAGGAAATTTAGGCAAAAATGACATTGGAGGCTTCATAAATAAGTATAAATAAACTGTTAACTAATTCAATTTGATCCCTCCCATACATAGATGGAATGGATATGAGAAAGTTTAGAAAACTGCTTAGATCTACCAATGCAGCTGAGTTATGAAATTGCCGGAAGCTTTAAGAAATTAAGAATATGGAAACATCTTCATATCGTTGTTTTATCCATCTTGCATACTAAAACTCTTAGTTTATTTGCTCTCTTTGTGTGAATTTGATTGTTGTTGAACTCTTATTTTTCTCTGGAGTGATTTTTTTTTATAGTTGTTTTTTTATATGCAAGAATTTCTGAAAGTGGAAGACTATTTGCCTTTTTTGCTAACTGCCTGAATTTCTTTATATGATATTGGGTTCACAAATTTGTCGAAAAGATCAGGTTTACATCTTTCCTTTCATTTTGTTTGTTCACGATATGGTTTTTGCATCACTGCAAATAATTTATGTGTTGTATTGTCTTGTTCCCTTTGGTCATTCGAATGACATGCAGGTTGCAGTAGCTGAAAATGAGTTGGAACCCGAACATGGAAGTTCATTATGCCTACAACAGTAGTCCTTATAACAGGTGGGTAGCTTTATGGAGTATTTTGAAGGTCTTACCTATGAACATGTGAACTTTATTTTTTCAGGCGATTCCCATGCTCAGGTACTTTCCATTAACATCTGCATAAAGGTTTCTTTCAAATTTCAAAACATGGAGATTCATTTATTAGTTTTCACATGTATTCAATGGAAATCAGGTTCAAAGTAGTCTAACATATGTTATGAATCAATGATGTAGTCCTTGTATGGTATTATGTTCCTAAAATGTAGACTTGTAGACACAACTACTTAATGGAAAGAGTGACTATATGGAATTCGGTCCTAGGATTGGGAGCAATGAGTTTGTACTTTATTTTTTACCCATAATAATTCAAATATTTGAACTGAGAGAATATTTTTCCGTATTTGTCAGTGGAAATAAGTGGAAATATTCATTTTATTCCATCTATAGGAAGATTTTCCTTCTCACGTGTGTAGGAGAGTGCGAACCCAACAATGAATACAAATTATTACAAGTTTGGGTTGTCTGAACCTGGGAGTACTTCATATTATGATCTTGGTTTTGATCATGCCTATGAGTTCAATGATCCTGACCCAAGAAGTGGTGAACAAAGAAGGCTTTTACAGAGCTCTTCAACAGTGACTAATGAACAGAATGGGGAAGTGATTTCAGAATTGGAGGGAAATGCAAATACTTCTACACGTGACAGCCCCATAGAGTGTAAGTTCCAAGTATTTTCTCTCTTTCTTTTGGGTGTGGAATGGGGATTTAAGATGGTCACAGGTTTCATGTTTATGGTCTATCTTTGGCTAGCAAAAATATGATATAGAAAATAAAACAATGAACCAGTGACAATGTATTTTCCTTGGTGGTAAAGTCCCCAAAGCTGGTAGACATTCTTATAGTGTTCTCCATATTTTCTTCCATTGTGGACTAAAACCTTATAAGGCTTGTAGGACCAGCAAGTTAGATAATGTATAATCCTAGTAGTGACTACAGAGTTGGATTAATTATATTATATATCATGGCAAGATTCCACAGATGGAAGATAATGATTAGTATATTGCATATAATATGTGTCAAATTTATGTGTATTGGTTTTTGGTAATCACCTTTTCCTGACTTTTTGGGTTTGCAACAATGATAGGTCATTTCATATACATTGTTATCATAGTCCAATCCTTCTTTACAAGATTAATTTTCTTGGCACTAGAGCCCTGCATAGAGAATAAGTTAATCGTATGCCTGCAGCCTAAAAATTGAATATTGCTACCATATGTTCTATAAAGTCCCTCAATGACCTTTTAGTTTATAGCCAAATCCTGTAAACTTCTTCTATGCTCCTACTAGAATTAAGATGATTGGCTGTAGGGTGCTTCAGCTTAGCCTGCATGAAATGTTTCATCCCTATAGTACAATATCCTCTTCCGAACTGATCAGTTTTATGGTCATTCATTGTAAATTCTTTAAATGAACATCAGTTTCAAATCCAAATTAAGCCATTAGGCCTTGTTGTCTCAGGATGGTTTCAGTTTATTGCACGAGCTTTCTGGTATCTAGGTTATTGTAATACACCAGGGCGGGGGCTTGAGCCATAATCATGATATAGAGTAATGAGAGAGCTAAATAAAGTTCTGGTGACAAAGGAGAGGAGCGAAATGATTACTTTATCCATAACTGTGTTGATGTGTGAGGGATTATGTTCGTCCTATCATTTAATAATAGGTCCCATTGTTATAATATTTTACTTGTCCCTGATTTTGTCTCTCTTTTGTAGTTACATAGGAGGTGTTGTATTGTTGTACTTGCTCTTTTACATTTCGCATTCTTTTCAATTTCAAAATTCTGCTCCATAGAACTACCTAAGCTCTTCATTATGGCCACTATGGTTTTGCCCTGTTAATTAAGGTAATTGTTTTATGCAACTGAAAAATAAAACTTTTAAATCTATGTCATGCCAAGTGTGCTCTTTTATTCTTGTGTAACCATGAGATTGTCAATTGTAAATCTATGTAGATTAAACTTCAGAGTGGAACCTTGAGACTGTCAATTGTAAACTCAAAATCATTTAGGATTGTAAATGCATATTTCTGCTTGCTTGATTAAGATTGTGCTCTGGCTACTATTTTCTCCTTGTTGTCTCTCCTTTTACTCCTAATGTCATTTTATGTTAGTTCTTTTCGACTGTTTTTTTTATATGCTTGAGATTTGACAAAATTTCTATCAATTTAAGTACGATCCTTTACATTGCAGGACCAAGGAGACATCAAAATTCCCTGGATTATCAGGTATTTACCTTCTCCATGCTTTGGGTAGGGAACTAGTTGTAGCTAAATTCTAGTAAGTGTTAAAATGGGATTAGCCTCTAATATGAGGCCTCAAGTTTGTTTGGCGAACTTTTTATTTGCTTATTCACACTATCCTCTTTGTCGGGGGAACTTTTTCTATTAAGTAGCTATTTGTTAATGTCAGGACCTGACCCTCATCTAGCACGATATTATCCGCTTGGGGCCTTCTTGCCCTTGCTCTCACGGTTTTATTTTCGAGGGCTCACGGTGCAACTTCCTAGGGGGTCACCCATCATAGATTTGCACTAGTCTCAACTCGCTTAACTTTGGAGTTCCAACTGAACCCAAAGCCAATGAGTTTCCAAAAAGCCTCGTGCTAGATAGGTGTGTGCCTACACCTTTAAGGCACACCACCATTCCCCTCCCAGACCATTCCCCCCTCGTAGGAATGTGAGATCGTTCACCGTTCCTTCTAGGACATGAATCTTACAATTCACCTCCCTTAGGGTCCAGCGTCCTCGCTGCACATTTCCCGGTTGAGGTCTGGCTCTAATACCATTATGTCAGGACCCGACCTTCCTCAGTCAGGACTCAACCTTCCTCAGTCAAGATCCGACTCTAGCACAATATTGTCCGCTTTGAGCCTACTCGTCTTCACGGTTTTGTTTTTTGGAGCTCACGATGCTACTTCCCAGGGAGTCTTCCATTATGGAATTGCACTAGCCTCAACTCGCTTAACTTTAGAGTTCCAACCGAACCCAAAGACCCTGTGCTCCCAAAAAGTCTCGTGCTAGATAGGTGTGTGCCTATACCGTTAAAGCACATCACCATTCCCCTCCCTGACCATTCTCCCTCGCAGGAATGCGGAATCGTTCACTGTTCCCTCCAGAACACGGGTCTTACAGTTAATGTTTATTGTTCTGTCAACATTTAAAATTTGGTCGTATATTGACTATTAAGTTTTTTTATTAAGATTTAATGTCGTGTCGATTTCACGATGCAGTCTTTGTTTCACCAAAATGAAGAAATTCATGTGTCAAATGTGATACTGAAAATCTCTAGTATATCGTTTTGTTGTGATATTGAAAATCTCTAGTTTAGGTTTGAAGTACATATTTTTCTTGTTTTTATAAACTGAAAATCTCCGTTGAGTCACATATTTTTAATATTTTTATATATTAAATTGCACATTTCAATATGTGTGTGTGGATATGAAATCAGGCAGGTCTCTGCTTATCATGGCAGGTCTCTGCTTATCAGTTTGTGTGCTGCTAGGACTAGGGTAGATCTTTGCTCATTTTTTGACTTGCCTTGGAGATTCACTCTTTTGTGGTTTATAATTTAAGTACTCATAATCAGGGATAACGAGCTAAATGATACATAATCAAGGATTCATTGTTTTTTTTGGTTTATAGCTTAAGTACTCATAATCAAAGATAACGAGCTGAATGATGCATAATTAAGGTAAATGAAGAATCTAGTCATGGGGATAAATCTGATGAAGAGCAAGATGAAACGAAGGACTAGGTTTCAAGTCCAAAAAGAGGCTGGGAAAACTAGATCCACATGAAGGATCTATAGAAAGCTTATCAATGCGTTCTTTATTTGTATTCACGTCAATTTGGTTGCATATTGTTTTTTCCAACAATTTTCAAGTTTTCCGGAGTCTTCATAGCTAATACAGTTAATTCTTATATTTTTTGGATTGCAATGTACGAATATTTTTTTTTGGTTTTAGTTGATTTAATAAAGATACCACGTTTAATGGATTTGTTATTATTCATTGAAAAAAATTTATATTTGAATCGATGTCAGGTGCTCGAGGAATTGATACACAAATGTCATTTTTTAATAAGATTATAATTGTCTTCTATGTAAGTGTCGTCTATTTGAATAATATCAGATGACATTTATTAACTGTTGTTTATTAGGTTAATAGGTGACAGTTTTTTTCAGAAAAATTGTTGTTTGATGGTGTATCTGACAACAATTTTTTCACACATAGACAATAGTTTTCAGAAAAATTGTTATATATTAGGTTCTCAGATGACAGTTTGTGTGAAAAACTGTTGTTTGATAATGCATTTGACGACAGTTTTTCTGAAAACTGTTGTCTATTAGCCTAATAGATAATAGTTAATAAGTGTCGTCTGATATGATTCAAATAGATGACATTCACATAGATAACACTTTTTTTTCCAAACAGATGCCAGTTTTTTACTGTCATCTAAGACCAAAAATGACAGAGTGTTTGTAAAGTTACTTCTGCTATTTAGAAAGCTTTGAGAATAGCAATCCATTCTCCATTCACTTTGGTTTCTTAAATGACACTTTGAAATCAAAGTGTAACTATTTCCTTTCATTTAAACCCTTGAATTAAATCTTGGTTGTGTTTATAGTTCAATGTTTGTGATGGTTTATGTCTTATGATGCTTTTAAACTTAAATTCAATCTCCATGTATTTTACTTTTTCTGAATCTTAATTACTTCTTATGTTTTGCTGCTTAATACTTCAAAGTTCTATTTGAAGTGTTTGAACCCGCTATCGGGTTATTTAAGATAAGATTAAAGAGATTGAATGTTTGAGCTCGCTTTCAGGGAATTTAATCAATAACTTAAGGTGATTCATATTATAAGTGTTTGAGCTCATTATCGGGGCATTTATAACGTGAAAAACATATGGATGCAATTGAGTTCATTAATGTAGAATTTTGTGATTGGTTTGATGCATGTAGGAATTGGTGTTAAGACATGGAAAGTGGATAATGGTGATCGCGTGTAAATATGTAAATAAATTGTGTAGGAGTTGAGTAAATAATGTGATTCTTGATTTGGATTTGTTTACATAAAAGTGTCGGTTTTGTTTATGAAACTATTCTATGGTTTGCAGCTACAAATTAGCATGAGCATTCACATTTAAATTCGTAGTTATAAAACGTAGCTTCGACTACACACTTTCAAAAACCCCTCTTCGTTCTTATTCATTCTACTAAACATTTTCATACATAAGTATCCTCAATCTCTGGTTTAGAACGATACTTTTTTACCAATGCTACATCTACAAAAAAAGGTTTTTAATTGTATAAGTTTTCAATAAGTGTTAATTTGATGCTTATTGTTTGTGTATCAATTTTTGGCGCCTTTTTCAAAGATTGAAAATTCTTTTGTGTGATTTCGTTTGTGTTTGTCTAAGAGATTCATCATTTCCATCATCAAGCTACTTTTGTATCTCCTCGAGTACAACGAGCAATCCAACAAACATCGCCCCTCAATGATATAACAAATCTAATGCTTACTGAATAGTTTTCTATATGTCCTTTATGGGTTTCTTTGTCAACAATTAGTCTCCTCCCTGAAAGATACCAAACACTCACAGGTAGGTTGATTTTCCTTCACCAACAATTCAAGTAAGTCATGTACTCGAAAGACCTTGATGTTTCAATTGTCCCACAATGTAACACATTTCGAAGTAATCAAATTTAACGACCTCGGCAATCCATCTGGAAAGAGGTCAACAATTCCTCCAGTACTTCCTAATGGCAATGGAGAACCTCAAAATTAAAGGTCAAATAGGGTTCATACTAACTCCCTAACTACTACGATATATGAACGGTTCCCCCGAACTAAGGTGCAATGTGTATAATTGGCATTAGAACAACTAATCTTAGATAGCCTCGAGGTTTGAATGGCGACCTAATACAACTCTTTGTTTAATCAGTTGCTAGCTATCCGAATAACGAAAATGTAGGCCAAATGTTAATCCTTCGGGTTCTTCAAGTAAATAACTCAACTAAGGGGGCCCTTCTAGTCTAAAGGTCTAACATAGAGATACAGAAGGCGCCAAATACAAGGTCTGATTCGATTTATTTTTAGGAAAAGAAGTGGAAATGTAACACTCCTTAAGGTGAAAATTCATAACTAACAGTTCCTCCTAATATTCAACAAGTCCCTATTGTCGCTACATGAAGGAGGTATTGAATACCGTGAAGGGCCCACCTAGGCCATAAGTTCAAATTGGTGAAAAACTCTTAACAACCACAACTCGAAACATGGTAAACTCTCGAAAGGATGTGAGTGGGGTAATGACGCTGAAATCCTTTCTTCGCAATAGGTGATGACTTCCATCATGAAGGTACCTAAATCTTTGTTTGATACAAGTTAAGAACACCCAAAGTTTGATTTTTCCTTAAATCCTGAAGAGCAAGGAGATGTTCAAAGGAATAGGGACATCACTCCACTACTCGAGTGGAGTCCGAAGAATATAGGAGTGGGGTTATCTAAGAGGAAGCTTATGCAATTGCTTGGGGGGAGAAGCTAAGTGGCAAAGTGAAACCTTTATGACTCGGGGTCAAGGCACAAGTCAAACTCTTCCGAGTAAAGATAGAAACGTAATCAGGGAGTAAAACTCACCATAAACAAACTAGTAAAGGTGTGCCAGTAAAATATCAAAGCAAGAAGAGTGAATAGTGAAAAATCTCCATACTAGGGTCTATATCAACTAGGGTATAAGTTTCAATCGGTTAATCCAACTTCCTCTCAGAGTTTACCCTAGTAGTAGGACCACCAAAATCTACTCGTTTGTTCGAATAACCTTAAAAGTTTCCTATGGGCGGTCAAAAAAATGCTTATGTCAAATACTAGTTTGACTGGTCCAGAAGTAAACTTCGACAACAGTTAACACCTACTGACAAGTCCCATCCCTAATCCCTCTAGATTAACGTGGGATGGCCTACTCTCATCTGACAACATGTGCCAAACCAGGGATACTACCGTGACTCACTCGGGGTTTCTAGAGTACGCAGCTTCAAGTGATGCCTTGGTCTCTACTACAGCCGCGTCCGTGATCAACCTAGAGGGTACCAAAAACATCAGAAGTACGGAGTGGACAAAATAAAATTTTGATCCAAAATCATCATTTAACACTCCGTTTTATAAAGCTTGCATGCATAATCAATTAAACCATTACTTTCAAATAAAACAGTAACATATGAAAACAAATGCTTTCATCGCAAAACCAACACATGTGAAAATATCTGGACACAAAACAATAAATCAAAATGATGACCATCCTCATATCCCACATCTGTCTCATACCACCATATCATCATCAGTCACGATATCCAAGTAACGCGTGCAAATAATCTCCAAGACTACTAACGTCGAACACATCTACGACCGGCGTTCAACATACATCATAAGCACTTTTGAGTCGAGTCTCCCACGGCTGCTCGACAAAGCCAGTGCACCGTGACCTCTCTGGGGGGGACACATCGCATCCCTGAGGCAAGCAACAACATCATAGGGTCCTTTTTGGGGAAACACATTCACAACCGAAGTCATATCAATATTTACGGAAAATGGTCATAGTGAAACCAGTGGAAACAAATTTTCATAAACTGTTGTATCTCAAATCAAATCAGTTGTTTTGCATAGGGTCTACAACCAAAACATAGTTTCCACAATCATCATAAAAATGGCGTCCAGTCCTCATTTCACAATACTCAAAATAATTTCATAACTCAAATCACTGTTCGATTTCACATTAGGCTATAACCTAAGTCAAAATCATTATCCAATTGGGTCTCAAGCTCAAAATACCATTCTTACGCAAATACATAAAATCTTTCATTTCCAAACCAAGATCAAACCAATATATAAATATTTACGCAATTCATCATTCAAAGCAATATGCAAACGTTGCATTTCAAATCATGCTCATAGAACCATCAAAACATATATGCATGCATCATTTATAAATCAAACTCCACTCACAAACAGTACATGATACGCACTCAAAAACTGTACCGTAAGCCAATCCGAAGCCTTCAGAACGTCTGAGCCTGTCCAAATCACCCCTAAGCATCACTAACAATCCATATAAGTCCATACAATTAACCCTCAAATACCCTGGAACTGAAATCTCGTCCCGAACACGCTTCTCGATTCTAAAAACCTCAAAAACACCAATTAAACGATTTCTGATCGATCTGAAACCACGACCGTTGGATTCAGATTGTCCGAACCTTTCGAACAAGATTGGTTTGACTTAGAAATTCTTGTCTATGTGCCTTGACTCACTGGTCAAAGGCTTCCACACGCCGGGTCAACTCTAACGTCACTATTAACATCAGCCCTAGCTGATGTCACTGCTAACGTCACCTACTGACGTCAGCCTAACATCTGACAACTTGACAACTTTTGACAGCTTGCCATGTGGCACCCCCTGATTGGTACTATGTGTCACACTCTAGCACGTGCCACATGTCACCTTCTGACGTCATCCTCCCACCTCATCTTGCCACGTCACCTACCATGTCACTCTGACAGACTTCTGACAAGTTGCCACGTGGCACCAACCAAACCTGGTCACGTGACCTGACATGATGACGTCACCTGCCATGTCATCATCGTCAACCTCCAATTGGGTCGACCTGATTCACTGTAACGGGTCATTCAACCTGTATGTCCGACCCAGTTTTTTCTCTCTGAAATCTCCACAATTTCTCTCCATTCTTTCACCGAACCGATCACCTCTCACCCAGAATTAGATTTATGGTCTTAAAACGAGAAGAACGTACCTCAAAACCTCCAATCAAACTCGATGTCCACGGCTGAGCCTTAAGCTTGTGCCTAGGCCACTCCAATCGTCTAAATTCCTTCCTTTTTATCTCTACATGCTTGCATCATCTCGTAGAACACGAATAGGGGTTCTACTGGGTGTAGAAACATTTAAAATTTAAGACCCAAAATCAAGGCTTTTCGAGTTTTACCTGTTTCCGTTTTTCCAGAAACCACTGTGGCTTCGCCGTCCACCGTCTCTTTCTCAGTCTCTCAAGACTTTTCTCTCATTCTCTGTTTCCCTCAATCGTGAACCAGCAAGATGAAGAGGATGATAATGGTGGGTGGGGCTTTTGTGTATTTGTGGAAATGAATGGCAAAGAGGTGTAATATGATGCAAAGGTGAGGGCCATAGGGTGGGTGACACTTGTCACTCATCCTATGTTCCCAAATAGATATTTTGGGTCCTACAAGTTAAACACCAAAATTCAAACGTCTCATTAATCGTACAATCATAAAATACTATTTAACCGTTCTAGGCTTGTAGAATTTCCATACAACATCTAAATTCAACGTGTTACTTGTCTATGTAATCGCAATCCTACGATTTACGCAATGGACCTCAGTCCATGTTCAAAAGTCAACATTTTCCCCTTCCAAGGGAAAAATCGTCATTTTACCTCAATCATCCGATTTATCTCAATTTAATCCTTGATTAACCTCGATAATCATGAAATTATGGGACGGGTCGTTACACCTAACCATAAGGTCACTTCCAATAAAAAGGGTACTCGTCAATACAGGTTTCTACACCACAAAAAGAAGGTCGTGGAACAACAGTCGATTTAAGATCGTCCTGTCGGAAGATACCTTCGAGGTTACAGTAAAATTGTCACTTGTGACTGTAAAATGAGAAATTCATGCTTGTACTCAGAATTAAAGGAAGATTTAGTACGTCACCATAACCTATTCAACTGGAAGGGTAAGAAAATGGTTAGAACTTGGATCCAAACCAACTTGGTTAAACATGCACGAGAAGATCCTCAATAGGCAACCTGATTCAATGTACTAGTTCGTAACAAGCGAGAGTATCAGATCCCAAGGTAGGGTTGGGGAAAAAGATCCAATCGTTTAAATACCCAAAACTCTTAGTTAACCTTGTTCTTACCATGAAATGTTCATAGGTGCCACAAGTGCATGGTCCAAATGTTAGCGTAGCAACACACCGATAGGGTCAAGTGTACATTACTTAGAAGTAACGTAATGCCCGAGTGTGGAAGACTGATCTAGGCAGGAAAAAACATAGTGATCGAGTTTGGTTAGGGGTTGCCATCGATAGTCATCGGATTACGACATATGAAGACTAATCTACTCAGAAGGTCCTCAGATTACGACCATGCGAATTAGACTCTTATCCAAGGAGTGAAGAGTTTGTGAGAATCTTAATAGTCATCGATAAATGTGGGTAACTAACCCCACAACTTCCCGACATATGAACCGAAGTTATCAAAGAAACATCTAACCCGCAATTACAATCAGTTCAATTAGTAACCTAGGCGGCGACACAAGAGGTTAAGGTGTCAAATATTTTACATCAAAGTAAAAAGCGTGTGACGAGGAGTAAATGGTTTTTGAGTATGATCGATAGATTAACACCCAAATAAAAGAGAAGGTTGGGATCATAAAGTGACTTACGTAAATAAGGATTCAAAATCAAAATTAAACAATTCACATTCAAAAACATCCAGAACACAAAATCCTTTCCAAAGTCAAAGTCATTAAATTAGAAAGAGTTGCTCTTGAAAACAAAGGTTAAAAGTAGTAACTAAGAACGACTTAAAAAATGTGGGTTACAATAATTTAAGCACCACCCAAATGCGAAACTCGACGGAAGGAAGGTCAAACCATAACGAAGCAGAGCTAATGTTAAAAGACGCATCTAACAGTTTGAGGAGTGGCTTTGACACTTGAAATTGGGTTGTTTGATCATCAAAAAATTTAAAACTAATCACATGTCTTAGAGCCATGCTCTGATACCAAATTGACACACCCTGATCTGGAAAGTCCTCTTATTACAAGAAGATCGGGG
Source organism: Prinsepia uniflora (assembly GCA_032719365.1). Taxonomy (NCBI): domain Eukaryota; kingdom Viridiplantae; phylum Streptophyta; class Magnoliopsida; order Rosales; family Rosaceae; genus Prinsepia; species Prinsepia uniflora. The sequence continues at coordinate 38,327,649 of CM064872.1, forward strand.
CGTGCTTACCGACGTCTGTACGTTGACGTCCAAATGACAAAAGCCATTTAATTTAAAACGTTACGTTTTAGGGTGGTCAGGTGAAGCCTAACCTGTGAAAATCGATCACATTTCACCCAACAGCGGAAGCACAGAGCATGCCCAAAATTTGATGTTCATACCCTGCACACTACGTGCCATTAATCGATTATTACGTCAGTTCACAAGAAGCAAGAAAGTGAGTGTCAGAGTAGCAACTACACCTCGAAATATGTGCGTTCAAACGAGACCAAAGAGATTTAAAAACACAAGGGTGAGTGGACCCAGTAGCTTATTTCAGTGTAAAATCATTATCAATAAATAAATTTTTACCCCTCGTTTTGACTCAAAACTGAAAACTATTATCTCAAAGCTTGTACGTAATACGAGATATGGTAAAATATTAATTTAATAATATTTTAAATACACATTTAGAAGTCATGCAGAAATCAAGAATATGTGATAATGTCAACCCACTAAAGAATTGCCCTTGAGCCATTAATCATAATTGGGTATCCTACTCGCGTACCATGACCACATGAACGACTGGGTGCAATGCTCCTTCACCACATGTCCCCAAGAGGTCGGGGACACGACTGCCGCTTTTTAACTTGTCTAGGGAGTAATACAGGTGAACGATCACGTGGAGGACTGGTCTATGGCTTATAGACGAGTACTAGATACCATCGACTCCAAGGTGGGTTCTAACATCACTATCTCATCAATGCCCCATGGACTAATATGCAATGCAACATGTAACTCGAATATCTGCATACATGCATAACCATCACATCATAGCACATCTAGCACATCTAGGTAAGCATTGTAAATCAAGTATCTCATTTTACCCCACAAGTAATAAATAATAACTTAGGCATGCTTGATAAATATCATAAGTATAACTATTGTAACATGTGCGATTTAAAAAATTATAAAATAAGTTTAGGGAAAGGGGTCCTCTCACACACTAGTCAGGGAGTTGAAAGCACCAGACATACCAAGCTAGCACAAACTCCAAGTCCATTTATCCCTAGGAAACCATCCACAAAGGTCACAATTACTTACGAATCATCAAACAAGTCAAAACTTTGAAGGGTAGTCACAAACGAGGCCTAGAATCACTTAATACAGACATATAGATGTTGATAATGTTCGAAACCCCAAAAAATAGCGCCCAATCACTGTCGGGAACGGAAAATCAGTGCGTATGCGCTGTCGAGAGTTGAAAAGAAGCTCCACACACCATTTGGGGATTGGAAAACCGTCCGGTGTGGCTCCACAGACTGTAAAACAGTCTTGCGCCACCACGCGTTGGCCAGAGCTCGGGAAAGTGGCTCAAGTGTCGCCACATAATGCACCCACAAGCGCGCGTCACACACTTTGCGCATGTCAAGCTACAGTGTTCCACGCACTAAATGTGCACCTCACACGTGTGGGAATATGCCCTAGAATATTCCCCAAAAATTCCATGGAATATTCTGTTTGTGAACCGTTAGGTGATCGTTACTCACCAAGGTTTCGCTAAAGATAGTGATCGAACCACCGAGGCGTCGCTGCCCACATTGGCTAGAATCTGGAACTTTCGTTGGAAAATTCCCAAAATACGGCTATGTCCAAAATCTACGATTCGAAGCCAAAACAACCATCAAAGCACCAATCCTACACTACTTAATGCTAAGAATCCAAAAATCCTAGTCCTAAGTCATCAGGACGGTTTTCTGTTCTACTGTTTTGTCAGTCGCATCTCCGCCTTTGATCTCACACTAGAATTAACATGCAAATGGGTTAGAATGATGCTTTAAGTCTAATTAAAAGAGTGATTAGATTCAATGGGGTCGTCCTTACCTCTAAAAACATGAATATAAGCGAATTTGGAATGGGTTCAAGTGAGTTCCGAGTTGAGTTGCGGTTGCTGATATGGATCCTTGTCTCGGAAGGAACATGCAAGAGGTCAGTAAGGGCCTATGTGAACTAAGGAAGTCGACTCAAACCAGGAAATGGGTTGGTTTACCTTGTTGAAGTCGTTGATTTTTTTCGTGTCAAGGCTGGGTTGTTTTCGAGTCTAGAGCGAGTCTGTATCGATATTCCTCGCCAAGGTGGTCGTTGACATTAGAAGCATGAACTTTCAAGTTTGCCTGACAGAGTCGTAGCCGTGGATGGTGGTTGAAGGCTGGATCATAGCAAGGGACTTGATGGGGATTCCTTGACCGTCGCAGTTTCTGCTCGAATAATTCCTACTCATATTTGGAGAGTGTTCCCAGGGGACAATCAAGACAGAAGGTGTCGATGGTTTAGGTTTTTTAGTATAATCATGGGCAGGGGAAGCAATCACAGTGGCCATCACCATTTTGGTGAAGGGTTATTGAACTCTCGCAGCTTCAAGAGTGAAGGAGATGAAGCTGGAGTGACAATGGTGTGGTGTGAGTAAAACATAAGAATCAATGAGTCATGGGCCTATGCCAAATTATTTTTATTTGTCAAATAAAAATTCATAGAAAGGCTTAGACCCAGTACAATCCTTTGCGGCAAACAAGCATTTGGGTGTCTGAAAGTGGGCTTGGGTCAAGGTAGGGACAATTAAAATGGATTAGCTACATGGAGATCAAGTTTTGGATTTCCAATTTGGGCCCGGGTTGTCTTGGGCTTAAAAATTGTATTGGACCTATGTAAAAAAAAATCAATCCATCTGACACACCAAACGAGGCCCAAAAATACTTGTAGGGGAAATAAGGCAATTTTACACTTTTTGTTTCTAAATTTCGGTATGGGTTGTATCAAGTGACCCCAATGCTGCTTCAAATCCATCCAACCCGTCATCGAGCTTCTCCCAAGCCCCGGGTCCCCAGGCGTGTATTGTGTGTCTACTGCACAAGATTTGAGTAACAACACCACACCCTTAGAAGATTTAGTGAACACCTTAGCTCAATCCACCTAGGCCTACATCATGGTCGTGAAGATGATAGGAGCATATTTATGCGACTTAATTAGCTTGTTCTTGTGCATTTACGTTGTTAGTTCTTAGTTATTTTAGTATTTTAAGCTAATTTCATGTGTTTTCAGGTTCTATGGGCAAAGTGTGCAAGAAGGTACATTTTGGAGTCTTTTGGAGCATAATTGGGCTTGGAATGGATATCACATGCTTGGAGCAAAAGGAATGGACGAAAATGAAGACCAAAGGAGGCTAGGAGTGAGTGAAGAAGTGAAATGAAGAATAAAGAGTTCAGAGTTAGAAACCAAGTTTCTATTCTTGAAGGTTTCTATTCTTGGAGGGTTCCATTTTTGGGACTTTCTATTTTTGGCTCTAAACTTTCCTAATCCTCATTCCCCTATGTTCCAGCCACAAAAGGATTCCAAAACATTTTAGGACACTTAATTGGTTGTTCTAGAAGTCTAAACCTGTTCTAAAGTTCTTGCCGCACAAGGGGGATGGTTGTTGTCTATTTTCAGCCACAAAAATTCATTCCTATTCTACTTTAAATCCTAGCCGTGCAAGGGAGGCCCATCTTTCCTAATTCCTGATCCTAAGCCACCTAACCTATTTCCTTTAATTTCCTGTTTTGTTTTCCTTTTTCTAGAATCTTTGACTTAATTTCTGATTTTAATTGCCTTTTTCTCTCCTGATTTGTTTTCCTAAATTGTTCCAAAAATTAAGAGGGCTGAGATTACTTGCCCTTTAAATAAAATCTGTTTGGCCGCACCCTAGGGGGACTCATTCAGACTCAACCATTCTCTCACTATTGACGTCAAAAACCTTCACCCATTCTCTGCAGCCATCATCCTTCGCCAATCTCCATATTTTCTGACCCTAAACCTTCCTTTCTGTGCCATACACCCATCCTAGACACTTTTCCACCATTCTACATCATCCGTAACCACCACAATTCACCACCATCCCTTGTGCCACAGCAAAGAGGAAGGAGGAGTGCCTTGAATGTGCTTCCTATTCAATTGAGGATTGCTGGAACGTTTAGGTGTTTTCTTTCTTTTATTCTCAATGTTTCAATTCAATAATCTCTGTGCTGTGAGTATGAGGAACTAAACCCCTCTTAGTTAGGGGGTGACTCGAAACCATGTACATACTTGCAATATGAATTGATTACCTTTAGTTGTGATTTCATAAGTTGTGAATTCAATTCGTTTAACTGCTTGATTGATAACTTATTCGTGTATGTTTATTAAGAGTGCACGCTTAGTTTTCATGCATGAATATGATGCTAGAGTATAAGGGAGTTTCACCTAATAGTTACAATCTTATATTCACAAGTAGTGGAGGTTGCTTATAAACGATCGCGTTAAATGAATTCTTGGCACGAGTTTCATGCTCATCATAGTACGAATGCCTCGTCAATAGTTCTCATATTGCTTAATGATCTTTGATTGTATCTTTATTGTGCTTTTCACGTAAAGGACTTTTGAAGAATGTGTTGAATTGTTGTATGCATTTTCCCATCCAATTCAATAACTTAAGGAGAACTTGAAGGTTAATTTAAGCGGACCTAATTAACCTGGGGTGTTGAGTTCCATGATTTATCAAAAGAACAACTGAGAATTGGTTTATGTGCAAGTATGTCATGTGTGGTGAAGAACCCTCTAGCTAAACTTTCATCCATAGTTTCATCCAAATTCGTTTTACAATCTGTTTTCTTTGTTTTCAAATTCGTCAAAACCAAGTCCCCCTTTATTTTGAAGTGCCATATTAGTTAGAAAGTGTTTTAGTTTGTGTTTTTAAGTGTTTTGATTCAAGTTATAACCCAATTTCATCCAAATTAGTGTTAGGTGCTCAAAACTGCCCAGAAAGTGTTTTTAAGGCAGTTTTGAGTCTTTTGGTTACTGTTTTGAGTTTTTGGTTTGTTTTAGTGTTTTAAACTTTATTTTTGCATTCTTTGAGTCAAGATTAGTGTTTTAAACTTTATTTTTACGTTTTTAAGTCAGTTGTCAAGTGTTTAGCAATCCCTCCTAATCCCCTGTTTAGAACGATCCCCACTTACATGCTTTACTACAATTGTCACAAGAGGGTTTAATTTGTGTGCTTATATATTTCGCACCAAATTTTTGGCGCCGTTGCCGGGGATTAGTAACTTTGCTAATCCCTTGGATCTTTTATTTCAGTTTGTTTAGTTTATTACAGATTCTGACATTGTTTTGTTTTCTTGTTTTTAGGTACTAGTGTATGACTCGAAGCTCCCAACCTATTCGTAAGCATATCTGGGACTTCGACGATGATTTTGAGCGAAATTTGAGAAGGAATAAGAATCAACAAGTGCCCAATCCACCTACTTTTGAACCTGCGTTCGAAGAACAAGTAGTAGAGGAGGAAGAAACCCCCAAGGCACAGGTTGGGGAGGAAGTGCAAGACATGGCAGCAGAGACTAGAACAATCAAGGAGCTTTCTGCTTCGGGGTTGGACAATGCCACACCCTTATGCATCCAATACCCCGCAGTTGCTGCAGATAAGACCTCCGAGTTCGAGTTAAAGTCAAGTTTGCTCCACCATATTCCGATGTTCCATGGGTTGTCCATGGAAGATCCGAATAAACATTTGAAGGAATTTGAAGTGGTGTGTTCAAGCATGACTCCCATCAATGTTGACGGAAGTATATTGAAGATGAAGGCCTTTCCCTTTTCTCTCTTGGAAAAGGCGAAAGATTGGTTGTATGAATTGGCTCCCGGAACTGTCACATCTTGGGAGAGCATGAAGCGAGCTTTCTTGGAGAAGTTTTTCCCAACTTCTCGAGTCATCACCATACGAAAAAGGATAAGTGGAATTCAGCAAGAGGAAGGTGAGTCTTTTCCTACTTACTATGAACGTTTTAAATCACTTGTTGCTTCTTGTCCACAACATCAGATGAAGGAGGAGTTACTTCTACAATACTTCTACGAGGGGCTCCTACCAATTGAACGTCAAATGCTCGATGCCTCGGGGGGTGGAGCGTTGGTGGAAAAAACACCTATGGCTGCCAAGATTCTAATTGCTAATCGAGCGTTGAACGCTCAACAATATGAAGGCGTTGGCCAAAGAGGACCCCCACGGCAACAAGTGCATGAGGTAAGTTCCAAATCCGACATTCATGTACAATTAGCTAATCTTACTTCCATTGTGTCTCAGATGGCCGAAGGAATGAAGATGCAAGGACCAAGTGTGTGTTGTGTGTGTTCTATCCAAGGACATGCTTCTGAAAAGTGCCCACAATTGATTGAAAATGGTGGATGGGAAAGTGCCAACGCAATTGGATTTCAAGGCCAAATTCAGTCAAGGAATGATTCATATTCCAACACGTACAATCCGGGGTGGAGAGACCATCCAAACTTCAAGTGGAGGGAGCAACAATAACTCCAACAACAAGGTGGTTTTAGGCAGCAACCTCCGGGCTTCTACAACAAGCCATACGTCCTCACACAAGTCCCACAACAATCTGCCCCTAATGCTTCAGGTTCGTCTTTAGATAATGATGCGCTTCTTAAAATATTAACCACTTTGTCTCAGGGGCAAGAAAAGCAAACCCAAGCTATGCAAAGCCAAGACAAGAGGGTGGATCAATTGGAGAAACAAATTGGGCAGATTGCAGATTTCGTGGGCAAATTTCGAGACCCCGGTCAACTCCCTAGCTCAACCATTCAAAATCCGAAGGGAGGCTTCGAAAGTACAAAAGCCATACTCCTGAGAAGTGGAAAAGAAGTTGGGGCAGGTTCTAAACCATCAACATCAGGTCCCATAGAGGATGAAAAACTGAGATTTGAAGAGGAAGAAGCAAAGCCACCCACGGAAAAGGTGGGAACACCTTTGCCGCAAGCTTCCATAGTCCCAAATCTGTCCAATTCGGCCAATAAGGGTAAGAATGTGTCCAATTCAGTTCACACTAATGTTTTTCCTTCAAATGTGCCTTTTCCTAGTAGGTTCATGCAAACGAAGAAAGAAGAGGCTGAAAAGGACATCCTTGATACCTTTAGGAAAGTTCAAGTTAACATACCTTTGTTGGATGCAATCAAGCAAGTCCCGAGATACGCCAAGTTTTTGAAGGAGTTGTGCACCACTAGGAAGAGGATTTCGACCAAGGCGGTGGTAAAGGTAGGTGAGAATGTATCCGCCATCTTGCAACGCAAACTACCCCCCAAATGCAAAGATCTGGGTAGTTTTACCATTCCTTGTGTAATTGGTAACACTATGTTCAAATCTGCCATGCTAGACTTAGGTGCTTCTATAAATGTTATGCCATATTCCATTTATGCATCTATGAACCTAGGAGTGTTGAAAAATGATGGTGTTATCATATAATTAGCTGATAGATCTAATGCCTATCCAAATGGGGTTTTGGAAGATGTTTTGGTGCAGGTTAATCATTTGATCTTTCCGGCGGATTTCTATGTTCTTGAGATGGATGAATCGGATCATGCATCTTCGCTGCCCATTCTACTTGGGAGGCCATTCATGAAGACGGCCCGGACTAAAATTGATGTGTTTAATGGAACTTTGTCCAGGGAATTTGATAGGGAAGTTGTTAATTTCAATCTTTCTGATTCTATTAAGTATCCTAGTGAGGATCATTCATATTTCTCTATTGATATAGTTGACTCTTTGGCGTAGGGATATCTTGAAGATTTGAATGACGATGCACTTGAAAAGGTCATTACAAGAGGCGTGGAACTCAAAACCAAGCGGGCAAAAATTAAGCTAACCCATGGCACACATGAATCACTTCATGCCGTGCCCCCTAGTGAGGAAATCAGTGAGATGGTTGCTGCCCTTGAGTCGTTACCTAAACACCTTGGTAAGCCTCCAATCCCAATTCCAATTCCCGTTTCTACTAACAAGTTGTTACCTTCAGTGATCCAGGCACCGATTCTTGAGCTTAAACCATTGCCAGACCATTTGAATAATTTTTTTTGGGAGATAAAGAGACGTTGCCCGTCATTGCCTCTTCATCACTCACAGCAATGGAGGAGGAGAAACTGATTCGGGTGTTGAAAGAGTACAAAATAGCCATTGGATGGACCTTGGCCCACATTAAGGGAATTAGCCCTACAACGTGCATGCATCGCATACTTCTAGAGGAGAGGTCTAAGCCAACTCGAGAGGCTCAACGCCGACTCAATCCTCCAATGATGGAAGTTGTGAAAAAGGAGATTATCAAGCTTCTTGATTGTGGAGTGATTTATCCAATCTCGGATAGTCATTGGGTTTCATCAGTTCAAGTTGTTCCAAAGAAATCGGGAGTCACTGTGGTAAATAATGAAGAGAACGAACTTGTGCCTACCCGTATCCAAACAGGTTGGAGAGTTTGCATCGATTATAGAAAGCTCAACGCCACAACAAGGAAGGATCACTTCCCTCTGCCGTTCATCGATCAAATGCTTGAAAGGTTAGCTGGTCATTCATTTTATTTCTTTCTTGATGGGTATTCTGGATATAATCAAACTCCGGACGATCAAGAGAAGACCACTTTTACTTGTCCATTTGGTACCTTTGCCTATCGTCGAATGACATTCGGTTTATGTAATGCACCAGCTACGTTTCAAAGATGCATGGTAAGTATCTTTTCAGATTATGTTGAAAAGTTTATTGAGGTTTTCATGGATGATTTTAGTGTCTTTGGTGATTCATTTGATGATTTCTTGGATAATCTCACTTTAATATTGAAACGTTGTGTTGAAACAAACCTTGTGTTAAATTGGGAGAAATGTCATTTTATGGTTAAACAAGGTATTGTTTTGGGTCATATAATCTCTGAAAAAGGAATTGAAGTTGATAAGTCTATGGTAGATCTTGTACGTTACTTACCCTCTCCTACTTCGATTAGAGAGGTTCGTTCTTTTCTTGGTCATGCAGGATTTTATAGACGATTTATCAAGGACTTTTCCAAGGTCACACAACCCCTATGCCGTCTCCTCCAAAAGGAAGTGTCTTTTGAGTTCACTGAGGCGTGTGAGAAAGCATTCAACCATCTCAAAGACTTACTCACCACGACACCAATCATCACTCCACCGGATTGGTCCATTCCCTTTGAATTGATGTGTGATGCATCGGATTATGCACTTGGGGCTGTTTTGGGTCAAAGGAAAAGCAAACAGCCGCATGTTATTTATTATGCGTCCCGCACTTTAAATGATGCTCAATTGAATTATTCTACAACCGAAAAAGATCTTTTGGTGGTTTTATTTGCTTTAGATAAATTTAGATCATATCTAATTGGTACTAAAGTAATTGTTTTCACTGACCATGCAACCTTGAAGTATCTTTTCACCAAAAAGGAGGCCAAACCAAGGCTCATTTGTTGGATGCTCCTACTTCAAGAATTCGATATTGAAATTAGGGACAAGAAAGGTTGTGAAAACGTGGTGGCTGACCACCTGAGTAGAATGGTGCGTGAAGAGGACCTTCTTCCCATTTCTGAAATGTTTCTGGATGAACAACTTCTGTCCATTGAGGTAAGTACCCCTTGGTATGCCGATTTGGTCAATTTCTTGGTGTCTAAGCAAGTTCCTAACACCCTAAGCAAGGCCCAACGTGACAAACTTAGAAAGGATGCACGTTTTTTTGTATGGGATGACCCATATTTGTGGAAAATCTGCCCTTATCAGATTGTGCGCCGTTGTGTTATTGAATTTGAGTTTAATTCAATTTTGAGTTTTCGCCATTCATATGCATGTGGTGGACACTTTGGCACACAACACACAGCGCATAAGGTTCTTGAATGTGGTTTTTTTTGGCCTACGTTGTTTAGAGATGCTAGGATTTTTTGTTTGACCTGTGATAGATGTCAAAGGACAGGAAATTTAGGCCAAAGAGACCAAATGCCGCAAACCCCCATTCTTGTTGTGGAAATCTTTGATGTTTGGGGTATTGATTTTATGGGTCCTTTCCCTACATCTTTTGGTTTTACTTACATTTCACTTGCGATTGATTATGTGTCGAAGTGGGTGGAAGCCAAAGCCACCCGAACTAACGATTCCAGAGTTGTTGCAGATTTCGTTAAATCTAACATTTTCTCTAGATCTGGGATGCCTAGAGTGCTCATAAGTGATGGCGGATCTCACTTCTGCAACCGCACCATTGAAGCATTTTTGAGGAAGTATAATGTGATGCATAAGGTTTCCACACCTTATCACCCCCAAACAAGTGGCCAAGCCGAAGTTTCGAGTAGAGAAATCAAGCAAATCTTGGAGAAGACCGTTGGGCCAAATAGAAAAGATTGGAGCTTGCGTTTGGAAGATGCATTGTGGGCATATAGAACGGCTTACAAAACGCCCATTGGTATGTCCCCATTTCGGCTAGTATATGTCAAGCCATGCCATCTGCCCGTGGAGCTTGAACACAAGGCACATTGGGCGGTCAAAACCTTCAATATGGATGTGGACACGGCTGGAAATCATAGGAAGCTACAATTGAACGAGCTTGAAGAGATTAGGCATGATTCGTATGAGAATGCCCAGATTTACAAAGAAAAGACGAAGGTATTCCACGACAAGATGATTAGAGGCAAAACCTTCTCAATTGGGCAGAAAGTGTTCCTATTTAACTCTCGTCTTCATCTATTCTCCGGTAAGTTACGTTCTAAGTGGGTTGGTCCATTTGTTTTTACTAATGTTTTTGTGCATGGTGCAGTCCAAATACAAAGTTTGAAAACTAGACAAGAATTCAAAGTTAATGGGCATCGATTGAAGCCCTACTATGAGAACTTTGTTGAGCATGTCGTGGAAGAGATCCCACTCCATGCTGTGGGCTCCAATGGGGACTGAACGTGTTCTTCGTCCGGCTGCAAGACGTTAAAACAAGCGCTACTTGGGAGGCAACCCGTGCATTCGACAAAGGAAGCCCTAGGAAACACTCCAATTCCAGATTTGCGTTCCTAAAACTCTTCTCTTTGTTGTTATTCTAATCTACCCAGTTTTGTATTTAAGTTGCTGTTTGTGTGTTTACTTTTGTTTAGTGTGATTTTATGCTTGAAACATTGAGGACAATGTTTGATTTAAGTGTGGAGGGGTAACTAAGTGTTTTTGATGCAAATTCATGGGATTTTATCACCCATTACTTATAGACTTGTTCCTTGCTGTTTTAAAGTGATTTTAAGCTGTTTAGGAGTGTTTTAGTGTGTTTTGACTTAAAAATCCGAAAATCTCAGAAAAATTTGAAAAATTGTTTTGAAAAACCGAAAAAAAGTTGTTTTTGTGTGTTTGTTTGTGTCTTAGGTTACCTTCCAACACAATGACGAGGATTCGGTTTTTAATTGCATGATTGTTAAAGAGAGTTATAACATGGATGGAATCTGATTTACTCTTTTGGTTTATGCTTGGTTATGGTTATAACTTATGAATTCACAGGTAATTACAAAGAAAAAAAAAATCAGTTTTGTAATATGCTTGAAGGAATGAACTCAAATTAATGCTACAACCTTGTGAGACTTGAGCCTAAACGTTTATTTGGAGAGTTGATAATCTGTGCATTATTGTGTTCTAAGTCGTTGCATGATCTCATTATTCTTAACTTGGTTACTACTTAGAAGGCGTCTCATCACTTAGTTCCAAATGCTAGAACTCATGCCCATTTCATTCAAAGCATGCTATTGTTTTGCATAACACATATTCAAGATGAAGTTGTGTAGTGTCCACCACCATAGCCAAACTGTCGTGTATCCTACATCATTTTATGTTTAAGTTAACCCCGTTGAGCTTTGTTAGCCTATGTTCTTTGTTAACCCACACTATCCTCACCTAGCTTAGATTAAGACCATCCATACCTTTGTTCTTGAAGCATAGTAAAGCATGAAACAAAATGAATTCCTTTTGATCAATGTATTGCAGAAAACAAGTGTGGGGGAAGTAATTCTTGTGTGTGTGTGCCAAATTCCTTACTAAGGCACGGGTAGAAAAGAAAAATAAAAGAAATTCGTAGAAAAAGAAAAAGAAGAAGAAAAGTGTGTGAAAAGAATGAAAAAGAGTTGGAAAAGATATGAAAAAGAGTTCTAAAGTGTTGTTTGTTGAAGAAAGGGTCCAAAACATTGAATTCGGCCCTAAGTGTTGCTTGAATCTGCCCTTTGTGTTTAAAAGACGATTTCTGCAATCTTAAGTGAATTCTAAGTTTCAATTTCATTACTTTGCTTGCTATCGCTTTAAGAACGCTTGTTATCCCTATCCTTTCGTTGTTGGCCAATACCCCAAGCCCCGTTAGAACCCTTGACTTCAATCTTGAGTGTTATGTGTTTCAATTTGTGGAGTTTGAATTTAGTATGAGCATATGGTGTCACTGGTTCTCGCATCTAAGTAGTATTATTCCATTCATGAGATCATATCTAAACATGCTTAATAACTCCAGAAATTTCCCTCTTTGTTATAACATATGTGAGTGTTTGTTTTCATGTTTACATCAATCTTCTCACATATACCTAGTGTAGGGTGTGTAGTTAGAAAATCTGAGTGAAAATTGAGTGTTTATCTTGTAAGGAATTGAGCAAATTCTCTAAGGCATGTTACTACATTCAAAACATCGTTTTAATTGGTTAATTGTGAACTAGTAAGTGGTGACGGTAATTAAGTATGTGCTCAAGTGTAAAGATGACTAAAATCTGTGGGAATGATGATTTTTAACATGTCATGTGCATTGGAAATTCCTGAGGTAAATGTTGGAAGGATAGGTTGTGTTTTGCTTGTTTTGTTTCGTTTTGGTTTTTTTTTGTTTATTTTGTTTTGCTCGAGGACTAGCAAAAGCTAAGTGTGGGGGAATTTGATAGGAGCATATTTATGCGACTTAGTTAGCTTGTTCTTGTGCATTTACGTTGTTAGTTCTTAGTTATTTTAGTCTTTTAAGCCAATTTCATGTGTTTTCAGGTTCTATGGGCAAAGTGTGCAAGAAGGTGCATTTTGGAGTCTTTTGGAGCATAATTGTGCTTGGAATGGATATCACATGCTTGGAGCAAAAGGAATGGACGAAAATGAAGACCAAAGGAGGCTAGGAGTAAGTGAAGAAATGAAATGAAGAACAAAGAGTTCAGATTTAGAAACCAAGTTTCTATTCTTGAAGGTTTCTATTCTTGGAGGGTTCCATTCTTGGGAGTTTCTATTTTTGGCTCTAAACTTTCCTAATCCTCATTCCACTATGTCCCGTCACTGGACTCTCAATGCTCTCAACTCTATTTAGTACCTTCCAACAACATGGTTGCAAAATGGGTTACATACCCGGGAAAATCTCCTCTAGATATATCAACCATATAAATCATATGTCATCGGAGGAAACTTGGAACAACCTAAATCACTCCAAGTTCACTGAGCTAACTGGGGACATCACAGCACAAGTCCCATGTCCCTAATGACAAACTTGTCGTAGCGTCCCGGGCTCCAAGCCGTATCTCATGATTTATCTATTCAACATGATTTACTTTAAAAAGTTAAGAATTTTCAAATTAACCTTGGGCTTATATCCCCAATTTTCTTGTATTCAATTCTAATTCAAATATAAACATTGTCAGGACCCGACTCTCCTCGGTTAGAACCCGACTCTAGCACGATATTGTCCGCTTTGGATGTCCTCGCCCTCACAATGTTGTTTTCAGGAGCTCACGGTGCAACTTTCTAGGGGGTTACCCATCATGGAATTGCACTAGCCTCAACTCGCTTAATTTTGGAGTACCAACCAAACCCAAAGCCACTGAGCTCCCGAATGGCCTCGTGCTAGATAGGTGTGTGCCTACACATTTAAGGAATACCACAATTCCCTTCCCAGACCATTCCCCTCGCAGGAATGTGGAATCGTTCACCGTTCCATTTAGGATACGGGTTTTACAAACATGGTATATCATATATTTAGAAATATACTCGAAGGTCATTCAATAACTCAAAAATTATATCAATAAATTTTGTATTTTAAAACAAAAAACTTTTATATTGACCAAATTCCCAAATAGTGACTCACGCACCTATACGCTCCACAAGTAGACTCTTCGCGGGGGCCTCAAACGCATGCGTAAAGTTTGCCTTCAACCTCCAGACGGGTCTTGGTTTCCTATTGCCTTACCTGCAACCTTGATTAGGTTCAAACTTGACTATTTCTCAATCATTTCCTTTTATTTGAATGTCCAAATTCATCTAAGAGATTCTAGAAAAGGATCTATGAACTCAAGACTATGGAAACTCACCTCGAGTTCATGCTTTGAATGGTTGATCTTTCTAGTAAGACGCGGAAAAAGGAAATTGGAGTTTTTATCCTTGTTCATAGTTTGGCTTCAGGATTTGGACATGTTGCTTAGGAGAAGAAGACATGCTTGTGTTCTCTGCTCGACTTCGTAGTTCCATTGATTTGGTTCCCTAAACTTTAGTCCTTCACATTTTTAAAACAAACTTTTTTTACCATGTATTTGTTTTACATCAATATGAGTGAGTAGTTTCCATTGAAAAAGGGCTTCTAGGAGCCCTAACCTTAAGATTCGAATAATGTCGTTTTTCCTTGATTAATGTTAATATAAATGTTTTGGATTTGAATGTTTTTACCATGTTTATGTAATTGATTTTCTTTGAGTGGTTACTTAATAAAATTGATTATTGGTGAATGCCTGCATGTTGGTTCATCACCATCGTGGAGTTGTTAGGACCGAAGGCAGTGGCTTACATCTTATTTGTAATACAATCCATGACCCCTTCATCTTTCTTAAGTTTCAAAGGGTAGTGTATGGCATGAAATTCCTCTCGATTATAATGTGTTTGATTGTCAAAATTGAATAGACATCCTAAGGTAAACATCATACCTATGATATGATAAGTTAGAAGGAATAAATGTGTAGGCGTGTAACGACCCGTCCCGGAAGTCGGAATTAGATTAGGGTTTAATGACGGAGTAACAAAGGTAACCGGTGCTTAGTTGGATACTTTTGGTCGGTTGGCGCAGAATGACGATTTTGCCCCTAGAATGGGCAAAATGTCAACTTTTAGTTCGGACGGTCAATTGGGCATGGATCGATGACCGTGACGTATTTCGGAACGTCACGAGTCCCTAGACAGGTGGCACGCCCGATTCCAACATCCGAGGAGGAAGTTATGATGTTCGAAAGGTTGAGGGCATTTTCATAATTTGGTTAAAAAGGAGGAATTTGTTGACTTTTATTTGACCATTAGTTTTCACGCAAACCGAGGATCGTTAGTTAGGTCTCGATGTCCTGAGTGCAACGACAGGCGGCACGTAGTCATCGGGCGTCAGACGAGTGAGATATAGGTCTAGGAAGGTGAGGGGTAACATCGTAATTTGAACAATTAGGGGTATTTCAGTGTTTTTACCTTGGGAATTGTGCCAAACAGATAAGGACATGTGTACAGTGATTATTGAATATTTTGGGACTGTGTCCACAGGGAGGTTGACACCTGGTGTGATCCTAGAGGGTTCTAACCACTTTCACGGTTACACTTAAATCGATTGCTGTGTTTTTTGTTGTTCAAATGAGAGAAACATAGACCTTGAGACAGTGAGGAAAAATCGATCAGTTTCAGAGCGTGTGAGTCTTGGTGATCAAGTGAGTGTGAGTAAAGAGAAGCTGAGAGTGTAGGGAGTGCATTAGGGTGTTTGGAGTGAGTGGGAGACTCAGAGGCAGTGAGGAATCTCAGAAAACAGAGAGGAAGCCTTGGGCCGTGGTGCAACCGTAATCGATCAAACCAATCAATTTTGGGTTGTGGTAGTGTTACGTGGACGGAGGAGAGACTCTAGGAAGCTAAGGGACACGGCGGAGCTCACGGCGGTGAGCAGAGACGCGGGTAAGCCTCTAGTTCCTCTTGACAGGACCCATCCCAATCCCCCCCGGGATTAGTGCGGGATGACCCTGCTCCCGTCTGACACGAAGTGTCAGACAAAGGATATTTTTGTCCTTTGCCCTCCCGGGCTATCAGAGTACTCCAGGATCCGGAGGAGGCATGTGATATCTCGGTCCCTGCTACAGTCCACATCCGATGTCAACCTGAAGGGCAGTCAAAACATTAAAAACTGTGAGTGGACAAAACAAAGAGTTTATAAAAACATTTAATAAGGAAGACATTTGTACCCTCCACTAAAAAGCATGCATGCATTCGAAAACCATTTATCCAAAACAACCATATGTGGGACTAAGCCCAAAGCAGATATAAACTAAGGTCGAAAGGACCACAATAAAAACGACCATACGGGCCACTGCCCAAATCCTGTGCACACCTGTACACACCACATATCATATATCATATATCCATCACATACATATATATAAGTCACACAACCAATCCTGTCACGGTATCCAAAGCCACGCGCGTGCTACCCGGGTCTCAATCCGAGTCATCTCAAAGTCAAGATCAATGTCCGCAGACCACTGACCCTACCCGAGGTAATAGTAACCATAGCCTTCCTGAGAGTAAGGAACCCAACTGGGGGGTGACTCCACTCAGTCGGTGCTCCGTGACTACTCCGGGGTCCACCCAGGCCAACGACCCTCCCCGGAGGAGATAATAGAAGTAAAGGAAGGTAGACGAACATATATATACATAACATAAACATTCATGACCGGTTCCCCTGAACCGTCATGATCCATAATATCCATAATCAGGTAACATGCCGGTTCCCATAAACCGTCATGTACCGTAATAACATAACCAGGTAACATACCGGTTCCCATAAACCGTCATGTACCGTAATAACCAACAAGGGTTCATGCCGGTTCCCATAAACCGTCATGAACCATGATACCATAACAAGGGTTCATGCCGGTTCCCATAAACCGTCATGAACCTGGGAATCCATTTAAGGTTCCCTGACCTGAAATCAAAACCGTAAAGTGACTGGGTCTCGTACCCGAACATAGGACATCAGTTGGACACCGTGCCCGATATCTGAGGTCATATGCCCGAGACAAAACCAAATGGGTCTCATACCCGAGTTTATCATTTTGAAATCCAAATCCAGTTCATTAAATCAATACAGAAATACAGACCCGTATAAGCACCGTATAAGGCCGAAACCTCGAAATACGTGCTTATACGTAACCATATACAAATGCACCCATGGCATCATCAAACAAGTAAATAAACATATAATAAACATTTATGCATGCACCAATTTAGAAAACAAGGTCCACTCACAGACCGTCCGAGCTGCCACCTCGATTTGCGTGCCATACGGCTCCCCGAGCCGATCACCGTCACCGGGACTCCCAAACCTGTCCAAATCGTAATAGAAGGTTACTAACTACTTAATTAACCTCCTACCAAAGCCCCGTAATTTTCCCGTATTTTTAACTATTTTTAATCCCGAACCTAAACCTTCCGATGCCCCGAAACATATCGAGATGGTGTCCGATCGACACGAAACCAGTCTCAAAATGTTCGTTACATCGAATAGAAGATTTCGTATGTTGGAACCTTCCCCAGATTCCCTGCCACGCACCCTCACGCGCCGCCCGAAGTGGCTGCGCGTGGGCTTCACGCGCCTGCTACAGTACCTGCTGACGTCATCGCTGACGTCAGCATGACATCATCTGACAGCTGTCAGGTCTGACATGTCAGACTCTGACAGGTGCCACGTGTCAAGCTCCCATTGGTCCACGTCACTATGCTGTCAGTGCCACGTGGCAGTCTGACAGGTGCCACGTGTCATCGCGGCACTGGTCCACTTAAGTGCCACGTGTCAGCCCCTGATTGGGCCACGTCACTGACATGTCAGTGCTGACTGTGCACTGACATGTGACACGTGTCGCACTCCTATTGGCCCATTTTCTGACATGTCAGCTGACATTGTCAGATCTGACAATGCTGATGTCATCGCTGACATGATGACGTCAGCATGATGACGTCACCTGTCATCTCTGTCCTCCCGCGGGTCGACCCGAACGTCTGCAACCGGGTCGCCGTGACCCGCGGCTTGACCCGGCCGGTTCTCCCTGCTCCGGCCACCATTTTTCCTCCCGTTTGTCCCATTCTACTCCTCTCAACCTAACCTAAAGATCCATGGCCCTAACAACTAAGAACACCCTCAAAAACTATACCTTCCAAGTTCATCAATGGCGGCCGTGACTACCTCCGCCCTTCACGGCCGTTACAGGCCACCTCAGCCTTCGAAAACAATCCTAAAAGAACCCTAAGACCTCTAGGAACATTTCCCAATCCCTAGATGCGATTAAAACACAACAAAAATCAATTTTCAATTTTTGAAAGAAAACTCACCCACGGTTTCTCTCTCCCCGCCGTGTCCTCCGCCGTGGCTAGCCGTGGCCTGCCTTCCTCAGCCCCTTTCCACCACCTCACGGTCATGTCCAGCTCGCACAAGCAATGAATGGTGATGGTGTGTGTGTGTTTTGGGTTTTTGAAGAAAGTGAATAAAATGGAGGATTTTGGGTTATGGGGTTTCGGGTGTGTGTGAAGAATGAAGGGGATGAAATCAGATGAGAGAATGAGGGATGAAGGGTGAGGATTAAAAGGTAGGGTTGAAATGGATGGTTAGGATTAATAGTTGTTAGGTTAAATTATAAAATAATTAAAATAATAATATTTAATTATTTAGATCCACATTTTGGGGGATCAAAGCAATGGGATGAGTGACACTTGTCACTCATCCATGGGGCCCACCAAAATATCCACCCAATCAGATTTCGCCGAAACGTCCCCGTCTCGAAGTTCGTGCATAGTGAAATCGAACTTCCGTGACCCATAACTCTCCCGTTCGAAGTCCGATTTCAGTGTGCCGCTTGTCTATGGATTCGTATCGTCCTTATCTACGTAACGGTCTTCGGCCCTCGGCCATCGGACCTCCCGGTCAAAAAGTCAACTTTTGACCCCTTTTATCCAAAATTACCAAAATGCCCCTAAACTTCCGAACGTCATAACTTCCTCTTCGAACGTCGGAATTGAACGTGCCACCTGTCTATGAACTCGTGACGTCACGAACTACGTCACGGTCATCGGTCAAAGTCCTTTTGACTGCCCGATTAAAAAGTCAACATTTTGCCACCCTCAGGGGCAAAACGGTCATTTCGCATCGCATATCCGATTTCGCTCTACTAATCACTGATTAGCCTCACTAATCGTGATTAGTCACTAATCTAATCATGGAATTTGGGACGGGTCGTTACACCTCTATTTTCCAGATTTTGTTTAAAATCAAAGTCGTGAGGTTTTAGGCTTGGTTGGGTGTTTTTGTTGATCCTGGCAGCTTTAGGAGGCTGCTATCTAGCTAAGGGACTCGAACCCGTGATCGGAAGGACGACGGGAGGCCGGAATTCGAAACTGGTTTTTCTGGGTTTTGCTTCGACTTTGGGAGGTGAGATTTAGACCCTTATTTCGTGTGTTAATTAGATGAATCTGATGCTTAAAGTGGGACAAAACTATTGGTGAAGAGAGGATTGAAAATGGACTAGATTTGAGGGAGAACCGGCCTCGCCGGCTCTGTTTGACCGGACCGGTCTGGACCAGTCTGAACCGGGTTGGCTGGAGGTAGGAGACGATGAACAGTGCAGGGAAGGCCTGTGATACCCCCGAGGCCTGTGATTGTGGTTTGAGTTTAAAGACTCGTTGATATCCCGGGAAGGCCTGGTTAACTGCGCATTGTGTTTTGAGTTTAAAGACTCGGGCACACTTGAGATCCAGTAAACTTGTATGATCGATGTTTTTCACTAGTTTTCAAATGTTTGGGCTGTGACCCGAATAACTTGGTTTTTATGGATTTCGGGCCGAATGCCTGAACTTGGTTTTGATTTCTGATGATTTGCACGTTTATTTTCATATCATTTATATGGTGGTTTTAAGTTACTTGGTTATGCATGCATGTTTTCAAACGGAGGGTGAATCCGGTTTTATTTTGTAAACGGTTTTATAACTCTTATTTATTTTTAGTCTACTCACGCTTTTAATGTTTTTAACACCCTACAGGTCGTGGTGCGAACGTTGGGGCTAGTTGAGGCAGAGTTCGAGGCATAAAGTCATCCGTTGCGTGCTTAGCTTACAGTAGGGCTTGTATTTGTTTTCGTACGGTTACTATGCTCTGTAAACTGTATGACTTTTCTCTCGGGTCTGACAATGTGGGTTTTTTTGTATATAAGGTTATTTTGGTCTTTTAAGTGCGGTTTTCAGACGGGAGTAGGGTTCGTCTCGGTTATCGGGGTGATAATCGGGGTGGGTTCTATCACTGACTCAACATCAAGGACCCTGCATGTGCATAATATTCTTGCATTTATAATGACTTAATCTGGGAACACATTTTAGATTCAAGTGGTTAGTGGTAGATCGTTAGATGGTTCTCCTAAATCCATCGGAGAACCTTCATTTTCCTTCTTTCTAGGCTTTGATTGTGTTTACCTTTAGTTTATATTCTTAGTTACGTGCAACCCAAACATCATCAACACCCCCCCCCCCCCTTCGTCCCTTCGTGTGTTTACTTTAATTGTTGTTGTTTTGAGTCATTGCATGTCCTGTTTTGTTTATTTTCCATTCGAGTTAAGAGTCTATTTAAGTGTTCATCTATTGTCTGAGTCCTTGACCAATCGACCCTTACCTTTTACTTTACTATGTTCGACGACATTATACGCTTGCAAGGATATTATAACTAGGATTGAGTTAGTTCACGTTTGTTTTCTAATTTATTTCTAGCAAGCGCTATTTTCAAGCAACGTGTAACGACCCGTCCTGAATTCCGGGATTATATTAGTGACTAATCTTGGTTAGTGAGGTTGATCGGTGATTAGTTGAGCGAAATCGGGCGAACGATGCAAAATGACCGTTTTGCCCCTAGTCGTGGGTAAAATGTTGACTTTTCGATCGGGCGTTCAAATGGACCTTGACCGATGGCCGTGACTTGGTTCAGGACGTCACGAGTTCATAGATAAGTGGCACGTTCGATTCCGACATTTGAGGAGAAAGTTATGATGTTCGAAAGTTGAGGGGCATTTTGGTAATTTTGGTTAAAAGGGGCCAAATGTTGACTTTTGACCCGGGAGGTCCAATGGATGAGGGCCAAGGACCGTTACGTAGAGCGAGTCGATACGAATCCGTAGACAGGCGGCATGCCGAAATCGGAGTTTCGACGACGAAGTTATGGTCACAGGAACGAATTCGATTAACCGAACGAACCGAGGCTTCGATTAAAATAATATTATAATAATGAATAGTGATCGTTGATGTGGATGCTGGGATGAGTGACAAGTGTCACCCATCCCTCATTTTGAGGCCTAAAATCTGTTCCATGTTTCCCTCCAAACATCATCATTCCTCCATCATCATTTCCTCCATCTTTCTTTTATTCTTCTCTGTTCTTTGAACCGTGAGCAAACAAGGGAGAGTTGAGAGAAGTGAGCCGTGAGAAACAAGCTCTACAACCCCCTTTGATCTTCATCCTTTGCTTATGATCCGTGAATGAAAGTTGGAGAGGATGTTGAGACGAACCCAATGGTGGCCACGGCAAGGACCGTCATGCACGGTGGCCGAAATTTTGGAAGGTAAACCGTGGGATTCAAATTTTGGGTTTTTGATTTTGATGGTGTTGATCGATTCTAAGCTTAGGATGATGTTCTTTGAGTTCTCACGAGCTTGTAGGTGCAATTTGGGACCGATTTGGACGTTGGAGGTGGCCAGAATGATGATTGGAAATCTGGCCGAAACTTTGAATGGCCATAACTTAAAATCCAGGTACTTTATGAATTCTCTGGGTTGATATTTGGAATCCTTGGCTCGAGTAGATGGATTTGCATAGGTAGAACGTCGAATTTGGTTAAGAAACGAGTGAGATATCGAACTTTGAATTTTGGGGCATCAATGGAGTTTTCCGGTGAGAAATTCCGGCGAGTTGACTCGTTGACCGGCGAGTTGACTCGTTGACTTTTGACTGTTGATTTACTGTTCATGATGACGTCAGCGTTGACTTTTTGGTCAATGTTTGACTAGAATTTTGACCCGCGCGTGTGAGCTTATTTTTAGGTGGGACCAGGACCATTTTAAAGGTTTCGATGATCTGGATCCAATGGCGGTGGTTTCGGGTCGATCGGAGATCGTTAAGTTGGTCAAATCGAGATTTTTCACCTCGAGAAACGTGTACGAGACACGTTGAATTTTCCGGGAAATTTTAGGGTTCTTAATATGGACTTGTATAGGTTAGTAGTAACCTTTGGGTGTGATTTGGACAGGATTGGAAGTCCCGGTGATAGTGGTGTGGCCCGGGAAGGTTTATGGCACGCGTATCGAGGCGTATCGTTGAACGGTCTGTGAGTGGACTTTTGTTTTCTAACTGTGATGCATGCATATATGATTTAAATGCTTTATTATATGATTTGATATGTTTTGACATGATTGATGTTTCAATCCGGTGATTTCTCCCTTTTATGGAATATTATATTATTTTTGGCACGATTTTCGAGAAATTGTGAAATTGATGTTTTGGGCGTAGGCCCAGGATTTAAAATGATGTTTGGACTCGGGTTACGAGTCAAGGATTGAAAATGATGTTTTGACCCGGATTATGAGTTAAGGATTTGATTTCATGGATTTATATGAAAATGGAAACTAAGTTTGCGATCGCATGGATTTGCGTGAAAATGATATTTTGGGCTTGAGACCCAAGTGAATAGTGATTTTGACTCGGATTTGGAGTCACATGTGAATATGATTAAATTGATGATTTTGATTTATAAAGTGAATTCTGGACACTGTTTTATGATGGATTTGTGGAACTTGCTTTGTGAAAGCTATGTCTCGGGCATAGGCCCCATTGAAATGTTTTTGACTTGATTTGAGACATAAATGATTTTAAAATGAAATTACTGGATTTGGTGACTGTTCCACATATACCATCCTCTGTGATTTCATAGTCTCCTCCAGATGTCGTAGATCCTGGAGTAGTCACGATCCACTGCCTGGAGATGAGTAGCTCCGAGGGAGGGTTACTCGCAGGAGCGTGGGACCACTGCCTGGAGATGAGTAGCTCTGAGGGAGGCTCACTCGCAGGAGCGTGGAACTATGTTGATATCCTCCAGATGTTGTTGATTCCTGGAGTTGATGTACTCGGACGTGAGACGCCGAGTTTGCACGCATTGCATTGATATCGTGACGGGATATATGGATATTGAGATTGGATATTGAGGATTGGTGGTATTATGATTTATTGATATTTGTGTCCATAGGCTTTATAACAGATGCATTATGTCATGAACTGATTTGATGAACATGAGTTTTTATGGACCATGGGAAAACGTATTTTGATTTTATCGGTCCACTAATCATACTTGATTGATTTCACACTATTACTCATGTTTTAAGTTATGGATGCACGTTTGTGAAAACTGAAGGGTAAGAATGTGTTTTGGTAAATGTACTTATCAAACTTTATTTTTTTCCACTCACAGCTTTTATTGGTTTTAATGCCCTTCAGGTTGATCACGGATGCGACTGCAGCAGAGACTAGGACATCGCACGCCTCCTCCATCGATCCTGGCGCACTCTGGAAGCCCCGTTTGGGCAGTGACTTTTGGTTATCCCTTATCTGACACCTCTTGTTGGACGGGAGCAGGGCACATTCCACGGTAATCCCGGGGGGATTGGGATGGGTCTTGTCACAACGACCCTGGATGGTCACCAAAATTGCGAAAAAAATGTGTGAGTGGACAAAATAAACATTTTATAAACATAGTTTGAAGAACGTAAATAGTTTACCCTCTATTTTCTAAAACTATGCTTGCATAAAATAAAACCTTAACAAATGAACAATCAGATTATAGTGTAAACGACATTTCTTTGAAAATTCAATTAGAAAGTCGTATAAGCACAAAAATCTGTAAATTAACCAATATCAATCAATCAAATCATATATGAAAAATATATCAAGATGCCACAATAATGATCACACTTAACAAAACCATCCTCGATGCTCGAATACCAATCATCATTTATAAAACGCACTAACGACATGCAAACCACTCGGGAAAACAGAGCCCAGCTCTAGACGTCCGAGTGTGGACTAAGCTAGGAAAACAGAGCCCTACTCAGAATCTCCGAGACTAACCAGCTGACCAACAATCCGAGGAGGGTAGTTCGTAAATAAAACACTTCAAAAATATCGAGAAACATACATTTATAGTATATATCAATTCCTTGAAACCAAATCCGCATTTCAAAATCCAGATATAAGACTAAACACAATTTTATAAACATGGTAAAACGTACACTTATAATTAGTTAATAAATTCCTGAAAATCATACAAAAATAATTTAAAAATCATAATTGAACTATCATCACCTAAATCATGTAATAATGCAATTAAAATAATCAAATATGCATTGATAATAATTTAATTAAAATAAAAGTTGACTCACACCGTCCAAGCAGTTGAATTTCTCGTTGCACACTCTTTCGTAAATTCCAGGAACTTTACCTTCTTGAATCCCTAGATTTTTAGTCAATGTCCAGGGTCCAAATTTGAACTCCGTCCTGGGCTCGTTTCCTGCACAATTCCCTTTAATCTATCAATGGTTTGGCTCGTAGAGATCCCAGTAAGATGATTTTAACTGAGAAATTAAAGTCAAAAATTGTAAATCAAATTTATGGGGCACATTACACCTTTCAGGTTTACTAGTTTAAGCTTTCTTTTGGGTTTTTCGAATTCTAGTTCTTTCTCCTCTTTTTTTTTCTTTCCTCTTCTCTTTCTATCTCTCCCGCTCTGGTTCTCTCATCGCAGATCGATCATGGGTTCTTTGTTTTGGTGGCTTGACAACAACACGAACACAAATGATTTCATTTGAAAACACAAACACATTTACATGCACTACCCACAAAGTCGATGCAACCAATTAGACCTGTAACAAGCTCAATCGATCTCCGATTTCGACGAGCCACCTGTCTACGGTCTCGAGAAGCTAAGACCTACATAACGGTACTCACGAAAAATAAAAAATTATATGATGCAAGGGAAAATATTCAATTCTCTTTTTAAATTTCCAAATTACCTTTTTTGAATTTTCGGGAAGTTACATCAGGCATCCGAAGCACGACTCCATTTTTATAAGGTAGGTGATGTAATTGGGACACAAACATCTAGATCTCTGCTCTGTTTTCCTAGGCCTACTCGTATGTATAGAGCTCGGCTCTATTTTCCCATGTTTGCCAATTGGTAGTGCAGTTTTTTTTATCGAGACTAGTATTCAAGAATCAAGGATTGGTTGGTTGTGTTTGATTATTGATGGTTGTGTTCCGATTGTTTTACATTGGTTGGCTTGATTTACAAATATTGTATCAATTTGTTTTGATTTACTGTTATTGGATTGGTTGGTTTTGGGTTTACCTTATCGATATTTTTTTCCAAGTGAATTTATATGGTTTGATGATCATAGATTTTAAGAAATATGGGCCGTGAGCTATTTACTGGTATTTTATGATCGTTGTGGTCTTGCCGTTAATGATTTTTTTAGTTGAAATTCGATTGCTTTGATTTTACTATATACATGCATGGTTTTGAAGAACTCGAGGGTAATTGTTTATTTTCTTCGAAAAATGTGTTTTGAAATAAATATTTTCGTCCACTCACACCTTTTAATGGTTTTGATGACCTTATAGGGTCGTCGCACGAAAATCGGGGACGATCGAGAGGCAGAGGTATGAGCATAAATCAGTATGAGTATCCCTTGTTTGACAAGTATTGAGAGTAATATCAAAATTTTGGATAGTTTGTCACACGGGCGTAGGTCCGGGCACGATTGTCAAATTATTTTTCGAACGAGTCCTGTCATTATTTATCTAGAATATTGCTTTCCGTTTGAAGCATTAGTAATGATTTTTTTTTCTAATGTGTAAAAAAAATCAAAGGCCAATAAGGTGAACAAGGTAGCAAAGAAATTTGAGCACCTTTGGGAATCGCGACACTTTCTAGCCTGACATGAGGATCGACGTGTGGTCGAGTCACTGTTCCCTGAAGTAGATGTCTATGGGAAAGTTTATGATGGGCTAGGCTGTAACGACCTGCCCAGGAGTTCGGGTTTAGATTAGTACTTAATGAAGGATTACTGAGATTAATCGGTGATTAGTTGGGTAATTTCGGTCAGACGGTGTGAAATGACGGTTTTGCCCTTGGAATAGGCAAACAGTTGAATTTTGACTAGGACGGTCAAATGGACTTTGACCGATGACTGTGACGTAGTTCGGGACGTCACGAGTCCATAGACAGGTGGCACGTCTGATTTTGACATTTGAAGAAAAAGGTATGAGGTTCGGATGATCGGGGGTATTTTTGGTAATTCGGTTGAAAAGGGGCAAACTGTTGACTTTGCATATGACATGGATTTTTCACGTAGTTCGAGGACCATTAAGTAGGTCTCGATTCCTTGAAAACAAAGACAGGAGGCACGCTGTCGTCGGACCTCGGACGGCTCAGGTTTTGGTCTAAAAGCGCTAAGGGCAAAATGGTAATTTGCAAGGGCAACGGCAATTTGGTCTTTTTGATGTGCCCAATTATAATTGGACATGTGGCTACCTTGGGGATTGTGCCTAGTAGAATTAGGACACTTGTCCCACTCTGGAAGGTTGTGGAAGTTTTGGCACCGTCTTATTTGAATGGTTTAAAATAAAGGGTGAAGTCGTGCACGGTTTGGGGAAACACTGAAAACAGATCAGGGGAACCGTGAAACCATTATCTTCGATTCTTCATCAATTGAGGATACTTGGTGAAGGAAAATGAGAGAACAGATGGTGAGTAGAATGGTGGTGGTCACGGCATGGTACGACGGCGACGACAGATGAGTGTTCCCGTGAAGTTGTAGTTTGAATTTGATAATGGAAAATTGAGTTCTAGTGACTGATAATCAAAGTGGTCATTTGGTTGAGGTTCCTGGAGATCCTAGGAAGCAATTGGGACTAGAACCACGGCCAACGGTGGCCGGAATCACACGAACATAGAGAAGGAAAAACTAGATTCGATCCTTGGTTTGGGAGGTAAGTTCTCGACTTGTTTTTCATGTTTGGACATTATAAATCGACTAGAAACATCGAGACGAGGCTAATAGCATGAAACGGATTGGACTTGGACTGAAATTGGACCCTGAACCGTGAAAGCCTGTTCGGTTGAATCGGACTAGTTCGAACCCGGTTTGACCATGGTTGAAGACAACCTGTGCTGGCGCGTGAGGCCCATGCGCAGCCCCTTTGGGAGGCGCGTGAGGGCGTGTGGCACGTCTTTTGAGGAAGTTTTCAACAAGTGATTTTATTGTATCGATGTAATGAACATTTTAGGACTAGTTTGGAGTCGATCAGACATCGTCTCGATATGTTTCGGGATGTCCGAAGGTTTAAAGGCTAGGTTAAAAATAGTTAAAAATTTGGAAAAATTACGAGGCTTTAGTAGAAGCTTTATGAAGTAGTTAGTGACCTCATTATGGGATTTGGACAGGTTCGGGAAAGCCGGTGATGGTAGATTAGCCAGGAAAACGTAGATGCACGCGTATCGAGGCGGCGACGCCAATGGTCTGTGAGTGGACTTTGCTTTCTAACTTATGATGCATGCATAAATGTTTTTATATGTTTTCTATATGTGATTTCTATGTTTATGACTATGATATCTGTGCTTTCAGTTTTGCACGTATTTTGAGATATTTACGTAATTGCACGTTTTACGAGATTATGGTTTTATGCTATGATTTGATAACGGTTTCAATACGATGATTTTGGGATTTGAAATATGATTTGAGTTCAATGATTTGTAATGGATTTTAAAACATGATTTCAATTTTGGAATCGGATTTCGGAAATATGATTCGGGATT
The DNA here is from genome assembly GCA_032719365.1 of Prinsepia uniflora. Lineage (NCBI taxonomy): Eukaryota > Viridiplantae > Streptophyta > Magnoliopsida > Rosales > Rosaceae > Prinsepia > Prinsepia uniflora. The sequence continues at coordinate 38,355,383 of CM064872.1, forward strand.
CGATTTTGGAACTTGAAAAGTGTATTTCTGGATTTGGATTCGGAATGGTGATTCTGGATGCAGACTTGGCTTCGGAATGATGATTTCGAATTCGGATTTGGAAGTGGATTATGGATTTGATAAAAAGGTTTTTAATTGGATTTGCTGGATTTGGTTATTAGATTTAAAGACTCGGATATGATCTGTGACGGGGCGGGCCTGGATATGTGATTGGGTTTAAAGACCCGGATTGAGTTTAAAGACTCGGAAGTTTAAAGACTCGGATATTGTGATTTCCCCCGTAGGCCTATTGAGTTTAAAGACTCGGGAGTTTAAAGACTCGAATTATATTGAGGCCTGGATTGAGTTTAAAGACTCGGATTTATATTGAGTTTAAAGACTCGGATAGATCCAGCATGTTCGATTGATTGAAATAGATTTCAAAAGTGTTTTCAAATATGTTTGGATTTCTGTGATAATTTGTTGGTATTGGGTTGAGGCCCAGGATATGAGAAAAAGAAATGATTTCAAGCTTTTGGTTTCATAAATGGTTTGAATATGAAGTGGTTTTATGAAATGGGTTTTATATGCATGCATTGGTTTTTAAATGGAGGGTATAAACGTCTTTTCTTATAAAAATTTTATGAACTTATTATTTGTTTGTGTCCACTCACAATCTTTTTTGTTTCTGATACCCTCCAGGTTGTTGCGGTGCGGGCTGTTGTGAGAGAGACAGAGACATCACACACGCGATCCACGGTCAACTCTGGTACGTTGACCTGGGTATCCATTGTCTTTCTTGCGTGTTCCACGGGGGTTGAACGAGCGTTTAGCCTTGATAGGTCGTTCATTAAGCATTATTTTATATTATTTTATACCCTTTATACTTGACTTTTAATATTAAAATAATAAATAATTAAATAAAATAATTTATTTTGCGATATTTTTGTAGAAATAAATAAAACTTGGAATTTGGAGCATTTTGGTGAAAGAATCGTCGCGATCGGAATTATAACGAAGAAATTATGGACGAAATATGAGAAGCCACCGAAAATCGCAAGGAAATTCGGTGGGAAGCTGCTGAAATCCAGAAACCCAAGCCAAAAATCAGCATCTTTCCCCAAAATTAGCTTCTTTTCCCCAAAATCCACCCAATCTCATCATTTCCATCACTTCTTCATGTATTATTTTATTATTATTTTTATATTTTAATTTTGTACTTTTATTTAAATAATTGTGGCATTCCCTCTATAAATAGGGATGCCATTTCATGTATTAGTGTCCCCATTAGTCTCCCTTAGTCCTCATTTTCCCCATTTTGTTTCTCCTTTTGGTTTAGGTTCTTATATTTTCTCTCTAGTTATTCTCTTCTTTTAGTTCATCTTCTTTATTTTGTTCTTTATTATTGGGGACCATTTTAAGTTCTTGTAGATCTTCTTATTAATTAGTTTCATTTTAATTCTTATTCTTAATTTATGTTATTTTTATGTTATTTTCATTTCTTCTTTACTTTGTTCATATGATTTTTCTTTGAGATCTCTTAAACACATTTTTATGCTTTCCTTAAAAAATACCTAGGCCAAGTATTTCTGAAATAATTCTAGAATTTAAATCTGCATTCTTATGTTTTATCCTCCATCTTCATAAGGTTCTAACCGCTGTCGGTGTTCCTTATGAATAACATTCCATTGTTTCCATCCACTTTCGGAATCACAAGTTGTTCTTGGGTTCCGAAAGTGTAACTTTATTCCCTTTACTTTAATTCTTGTTATTGTTTAGGTTTTACTTATAATTCAATATATGTGTTGGTATTTTCTTTCTAACATTTGTAAGTAATAATGCAATCTCCATGTGTTTTACTTTTTGAATTTCTTTTACTTCATATGTTTTAGTGCTTAAACTTCAATTCGATGTTAAGTGTTTTATCCGCTGTCGGTGCACTTAGAGTAGAATTGAAGAGATTAAATGTTGATCGCTGTCGGCGCATTTAATTATAAACTTAAGGTGAATCACGTTGTAAATGTTTGAAGCATATTGATGTTTGACGCACATTAATGGTCGATGCATTTATAATATTGAAAGATATATGTAAGTATTTGAGATGATGAAGGTAGGATTTCGTGATTGGTTTATTATGAGCAAAATGTTAGAGTGTTGACAAAATTTGTACTTGAAGGAAGTCTATTTTTAAGGGTAGTTTAATTAATATGATTGTTAATTCGAAATTACTTACGTAAAAGTGTGGGTTTTGTCTATGAAACTACTCTATGGTTTGTAAGTTCTAATTAGCATGAGCATTTGCATTTTAATTCTTAGTTAGTGTTTTCTTTAGTTTAGGTTACAAATCTTTTCAAAACCCTCCCTTTTTAATTCTTTATTCTTTATTTCTTTTATTCTTTTAATTCTTTATTCTTTTATTCTTTTATACTTTTATTTTATTCTTTATTCTTTAATTCTTTAATTCTTTATTCTTTATTCTCTATTCTTTTATCTCTTTATTCTTTAATTAATTAATTCTTTGATTATTTAATTATTTAATCCATTAATTTATTCATTATTTTTTTATTCATTATTCTTCTCACTAACATATTATTAATGTTCCCTAATTTCCCCAGTTAAGAACGATCCCTATTTACCAATACTACATCTACACCAAAAGGGTTTAAATTGGATAACACTCAAATTACGTGTTTAATTTGATGCGTAGTTTGGGTTTTGTCAATTTTTGGCGCCATTGCCGGAGAAATTAAAAATCATTCTTAATGTGTTAGTATGTATTCAATTGTTTATATATAAAATGTTCATACTTGTGAATAATGTTTACATATTGTAAATGTGTTAAACTTATATTTTTACACTTTATTCCATTATACTTGTTTAACTTTATTCCATTAACTTTATGTTCATACTTTAAATTTATTCCATGAACTTTAAATTTATTTCATTAACTTTAACTTTATTCCATTAACTTTAAATTTATTCCATTAACTTTAACTTTATTCCATTAACTTTAATTTTATTACATTAACTTTAACTTTATTCCATTAACTTTAAATTTATTCCATTAACTTTATGATTCACAATTATTTTATTTTATTCTTATTTATTTATTTGTTTAATTATATCTTGACAACTTTGAATTAAAAAAAAATTCAAATAAATAAAAAAAAATAATAAAAAATCTTATTTTAGCTTTGTGTTAGTGTTAATTTATACTTGTAAATAAATGTTGTATATATGTCACTTGTTACCTTTTATACTTGTTCATAAATTGGTCATAACTTTTATATTTCATAGTATACATACATACTTGTTCATAATAAACTTTCATTTATGTTTCTTTATAATTCTCTTACTTGTCATATTATTCTTGTTCATACTTGTACATAATGTTCATTCTTTTTAATTGTTCATAAATGCTTATGGTACATGTTCACTTTTCCTTATTTTTACTTTTATTTTTTTATTTTTTTTGTAATTAAAAAAAAAACTAAAATTCGTAAAAAAAAAGTATTTCCTTTTCTTCATTTATTTAATTATTAAATTCGGAAAAAAAATTAATTAATAAAAAAAATAATTTCTTATCTTCACTTTGTGTTAGTGTCAATCTAACTTGTTAAATAAATCTTATACTTTTATTAGTTTGTTAATGTAAATTTATTTTGTAAATATCATTACTTGTCAATGAAACCATACTTGTAAATAAATTGTTCATACTTGTATAAATTGTTCATACGTAAATTGTCATGTTATATTTGTAAATTGTGCATAAAAACATACTTGTAAATAGTTCTTGCATTCATGCATTAGTCTCGGCTATATGTAGATCACTTGTGCTTCGAAGTTTAGATTTTGATCTTTAATCGGTGAAGACTCTTTTGATAACTCTCACCCACGGTGATTGTTAACACTTGAGTCATCTTAATTCCTCTGGAGTAAAAAATTTTCGAGGGTGATGTCCAGGACAAGAGACAGTACTCATAACGGGTTTTTGGGTCTAAGAAAGGGATATCAACGGAGTTTAAGCCTCGGGATGTCTTCAAATTAGCCCTGCCTCTTATGTGTATTCTTTCTAACTTGGTCACCTTTGAACTTGCCCAAACAGTTGAATTAATCCAAGATATTTACTTGGGCCGCACGGACGTATAAGTCTTCATTTAAACTTTGAAGCTATGTGAACCATATATATCTTTGACTTCCCTCGACATGTAAATATTGTTTATATCTTAATTTACATTATTTGTCATGACAAAGTTAAATTGCATCTTTAGTTTAACTAACTTGCATCTTTCATTCTAACTTGCATTTCATCTTTCATTTAAGTTGCATTTTTCACTTAACTTGCATATTTAGTTTAACTTGCATTGCACTCTTCCTCTAACTTACATCTTTAATTCAAATTGCATCATTAACTTCAATTTGCATATCTAACTTGCATTCTTGACTAACGTACATCTCTGACTAACTAACATGCATCTTTGTCTAGGCTGGATGGACGTTAAACTTCAAGCGCTTGTTGGGAGGCAACCCAATGTGTTCCCGGGATGTGAAGGAGTCATCAATATAGATTTGCTATCCTTCTACCCTTCACTCTCTTTTATTTTGTTTATTTAATATTTTCCTATTATTTTCGTAAATCATCTTCCTTACTTTGATTTTATGTTTAATTACTTCGTATTTTCCTACATTGAGGACAATGTAGAATTTAAGTGTGGGGGAATGGTTTACAATTTTAATTGTTAAAAAAAAATTAAAAAATAATAATAAAAAAAAGAGAAAAAAAGGGGTGAAAAATATTTTTTTTTTTTACTGTTTTGAATCTTTTTGTTTTAACTTAGTGTTTTTATGAGTCTTAAGTTGCCATTTAACTTGTCAATGACATAAATGAACAAAAATGAATATGTTATGACCATAAAGATAATCACTACAACTTGAATTTGTTTGTTAATATTTTGTGATTAAGTGTTATAACTTGAAGAGAATGCATATAAATTGGTACATGAACGAGCATGATAAGATAAGTATGAATCATATGAACCTTATGTGAGCTTTAGAACTTTATATAAATCTTTGATGATTGATTCGTAAGTTTTTTGTTTAAATTGATATACATATGCCTCATAACTGCTTGTCATAGTTTTTAATGAACTCTAGAGTACTAGAACTTATTCTATGTGATTTTCAAAACTTTTAAGTCAATAAACTCTCTGATTTTGGAAATGATTAAGGCATTAGGGTTAACACCACAAATTCAAACATCCATGTTCCCTATTTTGTGTGCACAAGTTGCGACCCCCCTAGTTTTAACCCCTTTTGAGCCCACATTAAGCCTTTCTTTTATCACCATGATTATCTAAACACTTGAGCTTAGTATAGACATCCTTTACCCTTGTTCCAAGAACTCGGTTGAAGATATAAAGATTGTGTAAGGAGAAAATAATGATGTTGAAAAGACTTTTATGTGAATTATTTGGATTTACCGACTCAAGTTTTGTTGTATTGTTGACACACGTTATTACCTTGATATAAAAAAAAATCAAAAAAAAAAGTTGAGTCTCGATCAAGGTAATAAGGTTTGGTTATGTAATGTTTGAGTTAAGCCTCTTACATTTGTAAATCCGACACAAAGAATGATTATGAGGCCCAACATGATGGAATTAGGCCTATGTTCGAAGGGATGGATTACTGACATCATTGCACTAAGGTTGGGAAGTTATGATACGTTTTGTGAGTCTATTGAGTCTTGGAACGAATTGAGCACCACTTGTCCTATATTTTCCTTGCCTCTAAACATAGCCCCATTACAACCTTCGCAAAGACCTTATGATCCTTAAGATGGTAAATTTTGATTAGTGGAGTCAATCACTTGAGTAAGCTTATGGTTTTGGTTCATTTGTGCAAGCATGTTTTGTTTTTATCTTGAGGTGTTTGTTTGAAATTTTGCAAAAGTACTTCATTTCGATTATGTGAGTATTTCTCACATACTTTAAGTGCAAACACAACCCTCACAAATTGAGCGAACTTATGAGTGCATATCCTTGTTGACAGGACCCATCCCAATCCCTCCAGGATTAGTGCGGGATGACCCTGCTCCCGTCTGACACGAAGTGTCAGACAAGGGATATTTCCGATCTTTGCCCTCCCGGGCTATCAGAGTACGCCAGGATCCAGAGGAGGTATGTGATATCTCGATCTCTGCTACAGTCCACATCCGCTGTCAACCTGAAGGGTATTAAAAACAGAAAGACTGTGAGTGGACAAAAATAAAAAAATTTATAAAAAAATTTCCATAAGAAGACCTTTATACCCTCCACTAAAAAGCATGCATGCATAGTAAAATCCTTTATTCAAACACATAAGTTAAAACATCCATAATTAGGGTCACAACCCCAAAATCGGTAAATACAAGTTATACGGGCTCCTGCCCAAAACCATTTACAGAAAACCATAACACAGTGAACATATGAGGGATCTCAGCCCAAATCCATTTATCATTATAAACACAATTTTCCAAAACCAATTGAAATCATGTTTATCCATTATATTCATATCCAGAACCTGTCACGGTAAAATAGAGCTACACGTGTGCTAACCGGGGTCTCAAACCCAAGTCTCTCCAGGGTCCACCCAGGTCAAAGTCCGTAGATCTATGACCCTCCCTGGAGGTAACGAACCATGCCCATCCTGAGAGTAAGGAACCCAACTGGGGGGCGACTCCACTCAGTCAGTGCTCCGTGACTACTCCGGGGTCCACCCAGGCCAACGACCCTCCCCGGAGGAGACAATCATATATAAAGGATGGAATATGAAAAACCTTTTGAAATCATTCTTGAAACCTTTCAAGGATTCATGCCCGGCCCCCATAAGCCGTCATGAATCATAAAATCCTTTCATGGGTTCATGCCGGTTCCCATAAACCGTCATGACCCGTAAAAACCATTTGTAACACATAGCTGGGCACTAGGCCCGAATTCACATAGAAACTGGACCCCCGGTCCGAATCGTAAACCAATTGGGCCTCTGGCCCGATTCCGTAAATCAAATGGACCTCAAGTCCGAGAATTACCTTTTCAAATCCAAAATTATTTCATTAAATTATTTCCAAGACCATAAGAATGGAAAATCAGAGTAAAACCGAAAAACCTCGATTTACGTGTAAGCACGTAAATCGCCTCGAAATACGTGAAACCATATAATTCACAAATATCCAAATCAACGTTATCAAATCAAATTCATTATCCTTTTGGAAATCCAAAACCATTTCATTTAGACCAATAAAGACCTACAGCCCCGTATAGGCACCGTATAGGGCCGAAACCTCGAAATACATACCTATACGTAACCACACATCCAAATGCACTCATGGCAACACAAACAAGTATTTAAAACATATAATAAACATTTATGCATGCACCAATTTAGAAAACAAGGTCCACTCACAGACCGTCCGAGCTGCCGCCTCGATTTGCGTGCTATACGGCTCCCCGAGCCGATCACCATTACCGGGACTCCCAAACCTGTTCAAATTTTAATAGAAGGTTAATAACTACTTAATTAACCTCCCATCAAAGCCCCGTAATTTTCCCGAACTTTTAACTATTTTTAAACCGACCCTAAACCTTCCGACACCCCGAAAACTATCGAAACGATGTCCGATTGACGCGAGACCAGTCCCAAAATCTTCGTTACATCGAATAGAAGATTTTCCGTGTTGAACACTTTCCCAAATTATGGACGACGCGTCCTCACGAACCCCTAGAAGGTCGAAAATACTGTTCATCGGCACTAACCTCCAGCAGACCGGTTTTACTGTTCATGGCCGGTTCACCTGGTTTGGCGGGTCCAACTGGACCGGCGTGACCGGTTCACAGCCCTAGACACCCCATTTGTCATCCTAGTTCTTCCTTTTCGATTCCTTTCTTCCTATTTTGATGTTTTCTATCCATTTCAATCCTTAAACGCAACCGAAAACGTCTAAAACCCTTCGTTTGATTTTGAACCAAACGGTTCAAGTTTTTCAAAACTCTCCCATGGCTGCCCAGCCATCCCAAGCTTCCTTTAACCTTCCTAACATGTCCCTAGCAACCTAATGGACTCATTAAAACCATTAAAAACTAACCAAAACGCCAAAACCGAATTAAAGGGAGAAAATGGGCTAACCGGGTACCTTGTGGGTTTCTCCTCCTCTCGCCGCCGTGGACGGCGGTTCTGGCCGGAAACCACCTCCCATTGTCCTCTCTTCCATCCCTGGTCTCAGTCCTAGTGAAGGTTGGATTGGTTTGGGGTGAATGGTTGGGTGAGAAAATGAGATCGGGTTGTTTGGGTGTGTGTTTGAAATGGAGAAAGGAAATGCACGGTGCATGAAGGAAAAGGAATGGCCTGTGGATGGGTGACACTTGTCACTCATCCATAGGGCAGGAACTAAATATCTGGGCCCCACTAAAGTCCAAACGTTCGTTCATTTCGTAATTCGTGCAATAGTGCACTTGAACTTCCGTGAACCGTAACTTCGCCGTCGAACGTCCGAATTCGACGTGCCGCCTGTCTACGGATTCGTATCGTCCCCATATACGTAACGGTCTTTGGCCCTCGGCCATCGGACATCCCGGTCAAAAAGTCAACATTTTGACCCTTTTAACCAAAATTACTAAAATGCCCCTAAACTTCCGAACGTCATAACTTCCTCCTCGAACGTCGGAATTGAACGTGCCACCTGTCTATGAACTCGTGACGTCCTAAAATACGTCACGGTCATTGGTCAAAGTCCGTTTGACCGCCCGAATGAAAAGTCAACGTTTTGCCACCCTCAAGGGCAAAACGGTCATTTCGCACCGTTCGTCCGATTTCGCTCTACTAATCACGGATTAGCCTCACTAATCGTGATTAGTCACTAATCTAATCTAGGAATTTGGGACGGGTCGTTACACTTGTGAGTTGATTCATACTTGTCTTATTCATGTAGAGATCCATTTCACCATATTTACTCATTATCTTACTTGTTAAAACATTTTGTTACCATGTATTAACTCTTGAATTCCATGTGCTTAAATGATTTAAGTGAAATTCTTTTATGCCATGATAATAATGAAATATTGAGACAAATGGTTAAGAGTTTACTTATTTTGAATTCGTAGTTTAGTTTTAGTATTTTGTAGGGACTAGCAAAGTTTAAGTGTGGGGGTATTTGATAGGTCGTTAATTAAGCATTATTTTATATTATTTTATACCATTTATACTTGACTTCTAATATTAAAATAATAAATAATTAGATAAAATAATTTATTTTGTGATATTTTTGTAAAAATAAATAAAACTTGGAATTTGGAGCATTTTGGTGAAAGAATCGTCCCGATCGGAATTATAACGAAGAAATTATGAACGAAATATGAGAAGCCACCGAAAATCGCCAGGAAATTCGGTGGGAAGCTGCTGAAATCCAGAAGCCCAAGCCAAAAATCAGCATCTTTCCCCAAAATCAGCTTCTTTTCCCCCAAATCCACCCAATCTTATCGTTTCCATCACTTCTTCATGTATTATTTTATTGTTATTTTTATATTTTAATTTTGTACTTTTATTTAAACAATTGTGGCACTCCCTCTATAAATAGGGAAGTCATTTCATGTATTAGTGTTCCCATTAGTCTCCCTTAGTCATCATTTTTCCCATTTTGTTTCTCCTTTTAGTTTAGATTCTTATATTTTTCTCTCTAGTTCTTCTCTTTTTTTAGTTCATCTTCTTTATTTTGTTCTTTATTATTGGGGACCATTTTAATTTCTTGTAAATTTTCTTATTAATTAGTTTCCTTTTAATTCTTATTCTTAATTTATGTTATTTTCATTTCTTCTTTACTTTGTTCTTGTGATTTTTGTTTGAGATCTCTTAAACACATTTTTATGCTTTCCTTAAGAAATACCTAGGCCAAGTATTTCTGAAATAATTCTAGAATTTAAGTCTGCATTCTTATGTTTTATCCTCCATCTTCATAAGGTTCTAACCGCTGTTGGTGTCCCTTATGAATAACATTCCATTGTTTCCATCCACTTTCGGAATCACAAGCTGTTCTTGGGTTCCTAAAGTGTAACTTTATTCCCTTTACTTAAATTCTTGTTATTGTTTTGGTTTTACTTATAATTCAATATATGTGTTGGTATTTTCTTTTTAACATTTGTAAGTAAGAATACAATCTCCATGTGTTTTACTTTTTGAATTTCTTTTACTTCATATGTTTTAGTGCTTAAACTTCAATTCGATGTGAAGTGTTTTATCTGCCGTCGGTGCACTTAGAGTAGAATTGAAGAGATTAAATGTTGATTGTTGTCGGCGCATTTAATTATAAACTTAAGGCGAATCATGTTGTAAATGTTTGAAGCATATTGATGTTTAACACACATTAATGATTGATGCATTTATAATATTGAAAGATATATGTAAGTATTTGAGATGATGAAGGTAGGATTTCGTGATTGGTTTATTATGAGAAAAATATTAGAGTGTTGGCAAAATTTGTACTTGAAGGAAGTCTATTTTTAGGGGTAGTTTAATTAATGTGATTGTTAATTCGAAATTACTTACGTAAAAGTGTGGGTTTTGTCTATGAAACTACTCTATGGTTTGTAAGTTCTAATTAACATGAGCATTTGCATTTTAATTCTTAGTTAGTGTTTTCTTTAGTTTAGATTACAAATCTTTTCAAAACCCTCCCTTTTTAATTCTTTATTCTTTATTTCTTTTATTCTTTTAATTCTTTATTCTTTTATTCTTTTATACTTTTATTTTATTCTTTATTATTTAATTCTTTATTCATTATTCTTTTATCCCTTTATTCTTTAATTAATTAATTCTTTGATTATTTAATTATTTAATTATTTAATTATTTAATTCATTAATTAATTCATTATTTTTTTTATTCATTATTGTTCTCACTAACATATTATTAATGTTCCCTAATTTCTCCGGTTAAGAACGATCCATATTTACCAATACTACATCTACACAAAAAGGGTTTAAATTGCATAACACTCAAATTACATGTTTAATTTAGTTTGGGCTTTGTCAAGCCTTCGTGTCACACGTGAGTTAGACGGGAGCATGAGTTAGCCCTTAATCTCGGGGGATTGGGGGTGGGTCGTGTCACAGGTAGTCAGGTGGCTGACATTATTCATGTAAGTTTGATGTTTCCTGTCGTTAATAATTCAATTTTTATTCTTGATAATTAATTTTCTAATGATAACTTCATTCCAATTTGTAGGATGAGATGTTTGAGGATGTGCATTTGACATAAGAATAGTTGAGATAGCATCAATCGGAGGTCCTGCTGCAGGACTAGCTATCGGATCCTACAAGGTTGATCTCCATTTTGGAGTGCCAACTTGGTAGGCGTCCTACAAAGGTTGTCCAGGGCGCAGGGGAAAGGTCTGTTCGGGATGTCTCGAGTCGGTCTTGGAGTTCGTTCCGGAGTTCTGATCCCAAAGAGGTCTCCCAACTGAAGGACAACATAGAGAACCTCCATGCTGAGAATGTCGAGCTCAAGGCCCATTACGTGGGCTTTCGGCCCAAAACGAGCAAGTTTAGGCCCAGCTCGGCCTCTTGTTCAATCGAATAGGTGAACGTTAACTGAATGGCCTCGACTCGTAAGACCGTGATCACCACGCCCATCCTAATCCACCGTCGACTACTTAGTTTTTTATTTTAAATTATGTAAAAATATTACATTTATTTCTATATATATTATTTCAATTTTATTTTTTCTATTATTGTTTTAATTGCATTTATTTAAATATATATTAATATTAATTATATATAATTATTTCAAGTATTAAAATATTAAAAAATATATATTTAAAACTTTGCACGACAAAGACCTTGCCAAGAAAAATTTGTCATTAATAGGCTGGTTCGATGAATCTTTGCCAAACAACATTGTTCATAACAAAGTTTGCTTAACAGAGACTTTGCCCGGCAAGGTTTTGAACTTTGCTCGTTGTTTTGCCTGGAGAATGGCTCCGTCGGGCAAAAGTTATTGACTTCGTTTTTGCATGGCGGACGTCTTTTTCCATCGAGCAAAGCCCTAACCTGACAATGCATGCATCAGAGAGGTCGCCCCGCTGAGCTTCGCTGGGTAAACCCCTCGCCCGGCAGACTAGCCTTCTTGTTCGACGAAGCCACTTCGCCAAGCCATCCTTATTTTGTTGTGGTGTATAAAGATGTACTATCGAAATGAAATGCAAATATTATTTAACATTTGATTTTATTGAATAAATCGTTGTTTTTTTTAATGATAAACTATTAGTCCATTTTCAAAATTTGATCTCAAGCTTAGCCAACACTCCTTCGCTTACATTCACGCCATTAGGTATGTCACGCAGACTAACAAATGCTACTTATGTGACAATTAAGAATTCTTTCTAAAACCGCAGAGAAAAGGAAAGGAACATGAAAAATAGAGATCCAAACCTTTTGAATATGGGAAGAGACGAAATATTACCCCGCATATAGCCCTCACAATTTGGCCCAAAAGCCCATGGCTTATGGGGGCCCGATAAGCCCGATGGACAAAAGCCCGGCCCGACCCGCTATGAGTCGTGGGCCAACCCGCCCTGAGAGTTAGTGGGCTAGGCTTGGGCTTATGGTGTTTAAACCCGATAGGGCCGAGCCCGATAAAATCCGATAAGCCCAGCCCGACCCGTCCGTAATAAACCCGGCCCATAAGCCCGAAAATATAAAATATTTATTATTTAAAAATTAATACTCAACCCATTCTTAATACTAATATTTCAACCCAAACCCAAATCTCAGCCCCAAGTCCACCTAATTTATTTTAAAAAGCCCAATACCTAATACTTAATACCTAATACCCAATACAAACCCTAACCACGCCTCCACCTACTTAATAAGCCCAACGTTTTTGGACCCTTGAGTATTTTATTTTAACAAGGCCACATTTTTGCACCCTTGTGTATTTTTTTTCATTATTAATATTTTTTTTGTAATTTTAAAATTTGAGACATAATTTATTGCAAAAACCCACGTAAGCCCGATCCAAGTGGGCTTAATAGGCCCGACCCGAAAAGCCCGATATAAACCCGGCCCGATAAAAGCCCGTGGGCTCTTTTTTATGTCATTAAGCCCGCCCGGCCCGGCCTGCAAATTTAAAAATTATTTAATAAGCTCGGCCCGGCCCAAGCCCAAAAAATTTGGGCCGGACTTGCCCAGCCCGACCCAATACCGAGGCCTACCCGCATACATGTCATCTTCTTGGTGTTTTTGCAAAAGATGAGTGCACTATTGCCGCCTATGAAAATGGATGCAATATATTTATAAAATTTTGCTAAATTGTATTTGTAGGTATTGATTTTATTTCCGATAAATAATTAGTTCATCTAGTAAATTTTTTAAATTTTACTTTTATTCCTATTATTCATAATTAAAGTTTGTAAGGATAATATCTCTATTTATTTATCTCTTTCACGATATTTTTAAATAAAACATATTTTTTATAAAAAAAAATAATTATTAGTTAACAACCTTACAAACGAGACCGAGGACGTGTCAACATACAAATTTTAAGCGTGGAATGTAATCATTGAAATTATATATAAGGATGATAAAGAAATCATACAAATCTAATTAACAAAAAAAGTAATTATACAAAATAAACAGACAAAAATAAATAAAAATTATAAGCAAAAAATAGTGAAGGATAAACTGGGTAGTTACTGTACTGTACCATCCATTTTTTTATATCTTTTAATTTTTACAATTTAAAAAAAGTTAAAAGTAAAAACAAAGCAAATATTTTCACACGCTAGTATAATTAAGAAGTATGAAATTAAAAAAAAAAACCATGAATATATATTATATTTTATTATATCATAAAAAAATTTGGACAAAACAGTTGGGATGCATAGCTTTATCGAAACTTTTAACACAACTACAAAAAAAAAGTACAAAACGAATAAGTTTTTTTATTTTATTTACAGGGCTTGGTTGGATTTTAAATTATCGAGTATATTGAATTTTTCAAAGAGTTGATTTTCATATTTTATTTCTTTTAATTATCAATTCATTATATATATATATATATATATTTTTAATCATTGAGTAAATCGAAGAACAATTAATGGGCCGAAACAAAAAGAAGGATAGTGTAAAAAGAAAAAAAAAAACAAATTGTAATTGGAAGATGAAGGCAAATTGGCAGTGATTGTTGGCATAGTTTTCTCAGCTTTTGAGTACTAAAAGGAGGGGGGAGTCTGCTGGTGATTTATAGCACAAAATGATGATGTTCGCAAGTGGGCATTGAAAAGCTAAATTCCTTTTCACCCTTCTCCATGACTTATTAGCTGAATGAGAAGAATGTGACAACAAAAAGAAAAAGGAAATGCCATGGTGGATTACATTTAGACCCTATTTTATTGTAATTAAGGTTCATTAATTTAAGTATTGCTGGCCTGAATTAAGATTATTCTAGTTATTGTCAATCACTTGATGTTTAACTACCGTGATGAGATTTAAGATTTATTAGATATTATGCGTACTCAAGATTTGATTTTAAAACGAATTTACTTACTTTGAATTCTACTGAAAATTAGTTTCCTTCTTTCTTTTATGTTGAGACCACCTTAGGCCTCAATAAAAGAAAAATAACATAATTTGTTCCACATTTTCAAATAAAAGGTAGATTTTTCATTTTTTTTTACCGTTTCTCAATGATATTTGGACTTTAACACAGAATTTTTCAATCATTAATATCAAACTCTATACAGTGGAACATGAAAGTTTTCATATATAAATTTGATTATAAATTTAAAAATAATTATAAATAGAAAGAAATATGGGTGGATGAGATTAGTATTGTCGAAAAGGAAGAGTAGAAATTGATATAGAGGCAAATCTCATGATTTCCCATATTCGCTCATATCCAACTTGAGCTATTTTGTGTTGGGAACCACAAGCATTGGGCCCATGTTCCCCAAGCTTTTTTCCTGCTTTGGGTGACATGCTAACATGCATGGCTCTTCCCTTAGTATTTTTTATTTTTTATTATTTTTTTGGTTACTTTCTTTCTTATCATTTCTTTGAAGATTAATGAAAAGGACTTTTCATTAATGCCTTCAACCAAATTTCATCTATGCTATACAATTCCATAAAAAATGAGTGGTCAAAGTAAACCTCTGACTTTCTAGAAAGGTTTTTATTGATTATTTATTTATTTATTTAGAAGATTAAATCCAAATACTTGAGGTGACAGGTTGGTAAATATTTGGATTGTGAAGGTAAATATTTGGGCCTGAATTCTAATGCATAAAGGATGTGGATGCCTTCATAGTTTCGGTTGGGCTAGGATTACGAGGCTTGAAAATAAGCCCAAGTCACCACATCCCAAAGTATGGTTGAGTTGAAGTACTAGAATGCTCAGTGGTATAGATTTTTCGGATTTTAGGAGACGAGATTAGATATATGGGTAGTGGCTTTATTTTTTACTAGAAATAAATTTAGATTCTCCCCTTATATATATTAGGTGTATCCCATGCACATATGATGTAGTGTCTCTTTCCACTCTCAATTCGCTAAGTGTCAATTTTTTCAAGAAAAAAAATTTAGAAAAATATGTTAAAATAGAACATCTTCTAAACTCAGCGCTAAATAAATTTTTTTGAACATTCTTGTTGAAATAAAACTTTCAGATGATAAAATGACTAAGTTACCATCAAATACTAGATGAAAACAGAAAATGCACAACAATTGTAGCCTGTTTTTGACGATTAGTTCACTCTCTGTAATGCCCACGAGGAAACAATCTATAACTATTCTTGCAACTCTGGTGATAGCAAATACTATTAAGCTCTTCACATACTTATTGATTTAAAAATCAGAAGGTTGTTATTCCACCGGAACCTAGTACTCGTCTTGTCTATTGCAGGCTACTCTATTCGATGAGAAGTATGTATAGTAGTAACTAGCAAGGTTATTCCTGTTGGTCAATTTTTGACGTCAACAGAGTCCTTATGCCAACAACAGCATAATAGGTTGTTGGAAGATAAACCAAACTTATGGTTTAATAGTAATTATGTCATAAGTGTAAGGGTACTTTTGTCTTTTAATGATGTATGGTTAATCTGGCTGTAGTATAAAAGGTTCTCTTATTGTCTTTGTAAGAGAGAGAGAGAGAGAGAGAGAGAGAGAGAGAGAGAGAGAGAGAGAGAGAGAATAGTGAGAAGGTAGCCTCATCTTAAATACCTTCATCTTTCTCTTATATGAAGTCTGAAGCCATTTTTGCTATATGTCTATGAGTATATGAAGTTATTCTCATTCAGTAATTCCACTATTCTTATATGAATCCTTTGAGGAACTAACTCATCAAGCTCATTCTTTATTACAGTAATTCCACTTTTCGTAGGAACCCCTTGCACAAGACTTACCCACTTAGAGTCACAAATGGGGTAGATGATACCAACATCCAAAATTTTCAGCACCTCTTTCTTGACAACCACTTTCATTGGTGGGTTCAACCTTCTTTGCGCCTCTCGGGAGGGCTTAGCCTCGGCTTCTAAAAGGATCCGATACATACATTTTGCTGGACTAATCTCCTTAATGTCAGTAATACACCACCCAATGGCCAAGTGATGAGAGTGTAGTACTTGAACTAGTTGCTCTTCCTCGTGTGGGCTCAAGTTTACCATGATGATAACTGGTAGGGTTTGGTTGCTACCTAGATAAGCATAGATGAGGTGCTCTGGGAGGGGCTTAAGCTCAAGATCCGTAAGTAACTTAGTAGAGGTCACAAACCTAGTGGTGGTGAAAGGTAGAGGTTCAACGACCACCCAAAATTGGCTCATATGGCCCACGACATTGAGGTAGTTAGATTTTCCATCACACTCAGTCCCAAGGGGTCCTCAGGTTTTGGGGTGGTAGTAAAGGCCTTTTTGAGGCCATTATCCATACATGAATAGGCATAGTATTCCTGTAGTAACATGTCTAATGTGTTCAAGGCACAATCTGCTATAGGTTCCACCAGGTACTGTACAATGTCCTGGATGGAAAAAGTGCGTAGTTGGCCCAAAACCATAATGGAAACTTTTCCATTCTTCACATCAATGAGACATTCATCTATGGCAAGTAATGGACTTCCAAAAATCAGTGGGAGTTCCTCACTTTTATCTCTTTGATCCATCCTCAAGATATAAAAATCAACAGGGATGCACACCAATATGGACTAACACGTCCTCAAGTACACCTATAAAATTAGTAACTAAAGCATTAGCTAATCTTCCGCATAAGTGAGTTGGTTTGATCCCTCCTATTTCCAAGGACTTGTAGATATGGAAAGGCATGATGTTAATAGATGCCCCTGTGTCTCACAAGGAATCCTCAAAATGCTTGGACTAAATTACACAAGGAAGTAAGGAAGGCCCATGATCGTTGACTTTGAGTGGCATGGGCATTAGGCATGCAACACATGCCTTTGAGAGGTCAACAACAAGTGTATAACTAAAGTCACGTCTCCCTGCAACTAGGTCCTTGATGAGCTTCACGAAGATAGGCATGTGCTTAAGGATCTTGGAAAAAGGTAGCGTGATCTAAAATTTCTGTAACATGCTAATAATTTCAGCTCCAAATTCCTCCTTATGCTTGTCTTGGTTCTGAAACCTACGAGGAAATGGATAAGACACATTATTATTCAACTCAAAGGAAACCATTTTAGATGTTTTAGTAGTAATTGAGGGAGATTATCAGTTTGAAGTGTCTGTGTGACAGGACCCCTCCCAATATGACTAGACCAACATGAGGGATCATGCTTCCGTCTAATAGTTACTACTCAAAAATATTAAGATCAATCTCAAAAGATTGTATAATGACAAAAAAATCGTTCTAACTGTCGGATCAGAGATTACACAAATGGTTGACTCACTATATACAGAGCACAAGTTGTACAACAACTCATAATACAACACGTTTCACCCTAAATACACCAAAAACTCGCTCACCGGTGAGCCTTGGTTCTTGGTTGAGTGCAGTTAGGTGCTAAGCGGTCGAGGTCTTCTTGTAGCATTTCGTGAGGCATTTCGAAGCATGATGGCATTAGATAGATGATGTGAAATCCTTTAGTGCTTACCATAACTTACTTGGAAGATTGCCCTTGTAATGCCCTGTAAATTTGAGAAAAATCGAAATGACAATTTTGTCCTGAAGGATTCAAGGTTGACTTTTTGACTCGGGTATCTATTGGACATGTTGCAAAGGCTATTACGAAGGTCTCAGACTCCTAAGTCGGTAGACAAGTGGCATGCCAATATTTTAGAGGTCGAATGGTTTCGTGTGAGTCAAGAAATGATGAAGGGAATTATGGTAATTTCAACCTAAAAATATATTTTGGTAATTTTATAATTTGGACATGTGAAACATGTAATTTTTTCTAGAACACTCTTTATTTTTCCTCCCTCACTGCTCCACCGACTTACTCACCTTATATAATAATGTCTGCGTATGTGCTTGGGGTGGTATTCGGTGATTGTAGGTTGAGAATAGAAGAAAGAAATGAATGGAAAAAAACAAGAGTAAGAGTGAGGAAGAAAGGGAGTAAAACAGAATAAGGGGTAAGAAGGGAAGAATAAAACTGGGATGCAAGGAAGAAGATGAGATGATGAAGGAAGGTTTGGGAGAACAGAACCCAAACCTGTAAGCTTCAAAAATTGGTTGTGGACCATTAAGGACGTTATCGAGTTTTTCACTTCCTACTAAGGATACTAGGGTGGTTATTAAGTCCCCAGGAACATATTGGGATGAATATGGGGAAGGATAGGGCTAGAAACAGTGGTGGGCTGCTTCTAGAAACCATGGTCGTTAGCCATGATCATAGAATGGAATAAAAAGGTAAGTCTTCTTGCTTTCAAACTCAATAGATATATTACTGAGACTGTTTAGATATTGTTAGGCTGTTAAAACATGAAATTTGGTCATAAAAACTGGTTTTCCAATCAGGTCAGAACGGTGGGTCGTAGACGACCCGGTTGGAAGAAACTGGGTCAAAACTAGAGGTTGAAGATGAATAGTGGTGGAACGTGGCCACCACGCGCAGAGAAAAGAAGCTGCATATCCGGCCTTTTCTCCGAATGTGTTCAACACGAAATATTTTCCTTATGTAATTTTGAGTTTAATGGTGTAAATATTGAATGGTTTGGACATTGTTTGAGTGTAGTTTTTGATATTTAAAGTAATAGGTTAATATTTTAAAATTGAGTAATTCATGGGAAAATTATGAAGAAATTATGCAAAATTTAAGTTGGTACCACTAAGTATTTTCATGGTAAATTGAGGTGCGAAGAAGAATTGTGGGAACTTGATCGAATACGAAGTGGTGCTATAAGCTATTTGAGCTCAGGAATGACATGGCATTATCTGTTTTGGCTTGATAACGATCGCAGTCATGGATGAAAGCATTGGTGTTTTGCATGAACTGGAAATTTTTGCTACATCATGGCTTGGAAGGCATCTTCCCAAGATGTTCTGTTGGAACATTGACCCGATAAAAGGTCCTTGAGGGCGCACTTGAGTGGCTGCGGGCTAGACCGGAAATCCAGAGTGTGGCATAGGTGTACCGTGTTCTGAGTGTTACTGCAACAAAAATTTTGGATGGTTTTTTCCACCCTGAATTGTACGAATTGTAATATGGATCATTCTGGGGTGGACAGGAGTTGAAACCACCGTGTAGTTGATAGGTTCCACGAGGGGGCGCTCATGAGATTTGTGTCCTTGGACTGAACACACTAGCACACCTTAAACTCCCTTGGCCTTCTCATTGCAAAGTTTCTTGGCCATTGCCATTAATTGAGTAATGGTACTATCCTTTTCATCCTAATGTACCCTTAGTCGAGACCTTTTAGGAGTGTCTTTGATATTTGAATTGCTTCTCCCTTTGAGCTATTTTCTCAAAAGTCATACATGCCTCAACAACCATACCATGGAAGAATCGCTTGGGATTGAGAGTTGACCATGGTTAGATATCACTGGTTTTTGAGTCCTCCATAAAAGTATAACATCGAGTGATCATCCCCAATGTTAGGTTGAGGACACACTCGAAGCATCTCATTTAACCTTTCTCAAAAATTCGTAGAAAGACTCATCGATGTCTTTTCATGGGCTCATGATCATGGTCTTCTATTTATTGGCTTTCTCCATGAGATAGCCACTGAGTTAGGAACTTGGATGCCAAGTCCTACACAAGCTCATTGATGCAGGATCTAAGGAATGGAACCATGCCTTATCACAATCCTTAATGGAAAAGTGAAACAGTCGCAGTCAAATCTCAATCTCGATCATCCCATTAATTCGTTAAGGTGGAGTAAACTTGGAAAAAACTCCTTAATGTGAAGGGGAGGGTTCTGATAGAAGGAAAGTCCAACAATGATTAGGTAAGACTAGTTTTTCTATGTGTAATACTTTGCAACTGCACAAAACGTGTAGAGAGTATAGTAGCACTGAAAAGGTCGATCCCACAGGGACTTTTTTAACCATGTCCAACAAGTTCAATCAAAGTGACCTTAGGGTGAAAAGTATGCCAATAGAGGGGGTTTGTTCTCAGATTGTTTGGATTGCAAGTAATGAATTATTAAGTTACCAGATTGTTTTTAAAGATAGAAATTAGGGCCAACCATCTACCATATCACTTGTTATCTTCCTTAGAATCCATTAACCATCTTCATTTAGTGATTTTAATTAGGTGCACGTGCTTAAGGCATGACATAATGCTCAATAGACACATTCAGCCTCTCTTACTTAGTGTACTCAAGGCAAGAGACATATGCTCTCAAGTGTCTACCCCAACGTTTTGGTGATTCTTTGCATACAAATAGGATTTGATGACACCACACTAACCTAAGGGTATAAATACTTCCCTAAGCTTCATGGGTTCAATCTACAAATAGTAGTCTACCCCCTAGTCGTGATGATTCCAATAACGAGATAGATATGATAAGCCTCCCCCCTTAGCTACTCTTACGCACACCCTATTGAGTTCATTAAGCATAGTAGATCAAAACCAATTCAATTCACACGATGAAGGAATCAAACAAGAATCTATGTTCAAAAACTCATGGTTAGGACTTCAAGTAGCCCCAATGCTCAAAAGGACTACTCACGTATGCTTTCATTAAACAAAGACTTGATTAAACAAAACATTGAATAAAAAAATGAATAGAAAGAAGATACTGAGTTACAAACGAAGAGAATGGTGAACATTACACGATCAAGTCCACCCTTGAAGTCTTTGAACCAAAAACTGCAAAAATAAGCGGCATAAATTAAGTCTAAAATTTGACAAAGTTTAGGGACCAAAGGAGGTGGAAAAGATGGCCGTCCTTAGAATGAATGAAATCAGGGTTTAAAATAGGGTACAAAACCCTAGCTACTTCCTAATCGAACGAAGGGTAAAAAGGTGGAACACGAATTGGTCCCTTCTGGGCACGTCACCAGTGATAGGTCACCAGGGACATGTCACTGGCACTCGGTCTGGAACGAGGCCTCAATCAAGGAAAAACAATGGAACACGACTCTGGAACTTGGAACAGAGGTGGAACATGACCCTCGAAAAGAACATGCACATAGTGCTACCTAGTGACATGAATCCTGGCATGTCACTAGTGACATGCTGGTGACAAGGTCTTAGCTTCAGCTTCTCGGTTTAGGTCCAATGACATGCCAGTGACATCAATAGGGTCCGAGTGGCATGGCATGGGCTTGGTGGCATGGCAGTGACACGATAGTCGCACAAGACCTCGGTTGGGGTCCTTCACCTTTTGGCTCAATTTGAGGCCTTTCTTCACAATTGCACTGGTTTTTGCCTATGATTAATGTCCTTCACAATTCTCACCAAAAAGGTCATTTTTCTCCTATATTATTAAATGATTCATAGAAAAAGTAAGTAAAGGAATAGGGGATCATGTCAAAAGATGTTGAATTATTGACCTATCAAATACCTCCAAACCTAACCTTTGCTAGTCCTTTAGAAAACAATCAAAGTAAGGGACTCGATCTAGTTAAAATAAAACAATTGAACCCCTAGGCTGACCTAGTAGGAGAAGTTGTGTCTCCTGAGGGTTTAACAACATGATCCCCACATACATTTGTCTTAGACACTAACATGCTATTGTTTATACACTTCAAAGCTAATGAGAAACCAAAATAGCAAACAATCTTAACCAGCTAGAAGATGCATAAGATCGTGAGTTCCAAGTATTCGAGTGTAAGTGCCATGCTTAAGAGATCAAGCTTAAAAGCACAAGTGGTCAAGCATCCTCGAATCATTTCGCCTTGACTCTAATTTTTACAAGATGTCACTCAATGCACAAGAGTCCCTAGGGTTTCGCTCATACAAGAATTTGTGAAGAATTTATGCATTGGCATCAAAATAATCACATATGAGTTTACATGAATAATGGAACTTTCTGAATTTAAAGATGTCAAGAAGGA
This sequence comes from Prinsepia uniflora, assembly GCA_032719365.1. Classification (NCBI taxonomy): domain Eukaryota; kingdom Viridiplantae; phylum Streptophyta; class Magnoliopsida; order Rosales; family Rosaceae; genus Prinsepia; species Prinsepia uniflora. The sequence goes on from CM064872.1 coordinate 38,377,829, forward strand.
ATTGATGCTTACGAACTAAGATACTTACCTCAACCTTCAACCAGCAGGTTCACAGAATCACTTAGGTTTTCATTGATGGTTGCAATGGGGCTAGGCTAAGGGCATCTTGAAGGAAATGATAGAGTTCAATGGGCCCATGGTGTGCCAAGGCATGAGAAGTCATGACTTGAGCTAGTATTAAGATCCCAACTTGTAACTTGTGACCCACAGAAGCTTGATCATGAGGACTAGGGCTTCTTGGTTCAAGTTTTTTTTCTATACTTTTTCTTTCTTTTCAGCTTTAGGTCTTCATTGATAGTTGCAATGGGGCTAGGCTAAGGGGGTCTTGAAGGAAAGGATAAAGTTTAATGGGCCCATGGTGTGCCAAGGCATGAGAAAGTCAGGACTTGAGCTAGTATTAAGATCCCAACTTGTAACTTGTGACCCACTGAACCTTGATCATGAGGACTAGGTGTTAGGACCCGTCCTAATCCCCCCAGGGATTAACGAGGGACGTCCTAATCCCGTCGATCCTTGGCATTCCCACCTAAGAAAATCAAGGATGATCCAAGACGATGACATCAAAAATTCATCCTATGTGGATGCAAACAAAATTGCTGGCATTCACCACGCCATGTAACCTAACATCATTTGCCACCAAGCAGAAAATGAGAAATCTCCATTTCACCTAATCTTCGAAATACCCAACTCCTTCTGATGACCCAAAACAAAACCCGGGTCCACCACCAAGACACGATCAACGTACTGGTGACACAACCATCATCTACCATGGCAGAACTTGAGTAGTCACCCTAATGACTTCGAAATACCCATTACCAATGCGGAAAACCCGCACTCGTCTCGTCGCCTCAAACACAACCTCTCTCGATTCCAAAATTCCAATCATGTCGGAACCATCACACTCGGACATCAACCACGTGTCCGTAACTAGTCTAACTCGCTACCAAGTTCGTCTATTGGCTTATACCGTTTATGTACATCCAATAGGATATGGACCATCACTACTCGGTTCTCACGTCTAGACTACTGCTGGATCGACTCTCGGTTTCCCATGTTACTAACAATCACACAGTCATCACATTCCTATTGGGACTTAACCCAACACATCACATCCCCTGCTGGATGGGATCCAGTTCAACTCTATCCGTGATCCACGCTCGGACCAGAGATACCGAACATATGCCCAACTCGACGGAGTCACATCCCGACTCGTGACTCATCGTCATCACAATCACTGGCACTAGCACCGGCACCATCACTAACACCAGCACACTAGCATCAACATTAGCATCTAGTGTGGCGAAACAAACAACCCTGGATCTCCGCTTCATATCGAGCGACAAACCCACACCTCTGCTCGAATTGGAGAAACTCTGCCTCCCTCGTACCCAACAACTCTAGGTACAGTCACCCTGACAATTCATACGAGAAAAGGAAACGTTCCCCGAACGTCTCCGATTCCCAACAACCACAACTGTAACCACTCTTGATAGTAGTGCCTGCCACAAAACTCCTGCAGACCTAACCACCAGACATAGCTATCGAGACTTCCCATCCAACATAATCAATCACCCGTACTAAACTACTCCATATCCCCACTCTGGGATTTCCATCGACAAGTACCAACCCTGGTAACCTGTCCAACCAATCTCTAACCAGTCGTAACTAGACTCAACCAATGTCGTCTACGCTGTCGTCCATGATTCTTAGCTGCACCAACTATCCATCACAACTAAGTAGTACGAAAACCAACTAGGTCTAACCGAGTAACACAACCTCGACTGCAGAGTGTAGTCCCATGACTAAAACTGACATGAATAGACCGACCGACGGTCTCGACTCCGAAAAGTCACCAAAGTCAAACCACTTGCCAACTCACATTTTTGAACTATACATCAATACCTTAGGGTTCCATGATCACCCACCCTAGGATTCCTCAAAACCCAACTACAGAAGGCAGTATAATCCACAATCTGACCGACCCCGCGGTCCCGACATCGTATGAACGTCAAACCCAATCCTACCTTCAGGTCAACTAGGGTTCCTCGAACCCTGGTGCTCCCAGCAGCATAGCCACTTAACTCAACAAAATCCGGCCATCTACTGGTCACAAACTCCTAACCAGTCGTCAAAATAGATCCTACAACATCGTGAAAGATGATCCCCAACTAACCGTCTCACGATCAAAACTCTAAAGTACTTTTACATTTATCCTTTCGTAAGGTCCCACAATGCCAACCATGACAGAACTATGGCAACCCCAGCATCGAGTACCGAAACAAGATGATCTACGATTCAATCCCTACTAACTATCATACCGCCATCCTAACTATCAGGTTGATAATGAAACTGCAGTTCACTAAGACATCACATCCTCGACCTGCGCGATACTCCAAGAGCAAACTTGCTCTAATACCACTTGTAAGGACCCGTCCCAATCCCCCCAGGATTAACAAGGGACGCTCCTTTTCCCGTCTGACACGGAGTGTCAGACCCGGAAAAATTTGAACCTTTAGCCTGCAGGATTCCAGAGTACGCCAGGATCCGGAGGAGGTATGTGATGCCCCGGTCTCTGCTACAGTCTGCACTGTATTCAACCTGAAGGGCATTGAAAACAGAAAAGACTGTGAGTGGACGAAAAGTAATAAGTTTAATAAAACACATTTCATAAAAGACCTTTATGCCCTTCACTAAAAAGCATGCATGCGTAGGAAAACCATTTATCAAACCACATATGTTTCAATAACCAAATCCACATGGGCCCCTGCCCAAAACCATTTACAGAAATACGTAACATAGTAAACATATGTGGGATCTTAGCCCAAATCCATTTATTATCCATAAAACACAATTTCGCAAAACCAAAAAATCATGTTTATCATAATTCATATAACCAATCCTATCACGGTATCTAGAGCTACGCGCGTGCTACCCGGGGTCTCAAAGCCCAAGTCTCCCCAGGGTCCACCCAGGTCAATGTTCGTAGATCAATGACCCTCCTTGGGGGTTATAACCGGTAGCCTTTTTGAGAGTAAGGAACCTAACGTGGGCGACTCCACTCAGTCAGTGCTCCGTGACTACTCCGGGGTCCACTCAGGCTAACGACCCTCCGCGGAGGAGACAATGCATATATATATAAGGATGGTATACACAAAACCTTTTGAAATCATTCTCAAAACCTTTCAAGGGTTCATGCCGGGTCCCCATAAACCGCCATGAGCCATAAATCCATTTATGGGCCCTCGACCCGAAATCACAATCTTAAAAACATAACTGGGCCCTAAGCCCGAATCCACTTACAAACTGGGCCTTCGACCCGAATCGTAAACCAACTGGGCCTCGTGCCCGCTTTGATAAATTAAATGGGCCTCGTGCCCTATTTCGTAAACCAAATGGGCCTCAATGGGCCTCGTGCCCTATTTCGTAAACCAAATGGGCCTCGTGCCCGCTTTCATAAATTAAATGGGCCTCGTGCCCTATTTCGTAAACCAAATGGGCCTCGTGCTCGATACTTAAGTCAACTGGGCCTCGAGCCCAATACGCAAACCAATTGGGCCTCGAGCCTGATACGTAAACTAACTGGGCCTATGGCCCGATGCCTTGTTAAATCAAATGGACTTCAAGTCCAAGAGTTTGTAAATCAAATGGGTCTCGTGTCCGGTCCATATTTCCAAATCCGAAAATCGATTTAAGAACCAATTGGGCCTCTAGCCCGAGAACGTAGCTAAAAGAGACTTCGAGTCCGAGGGTTTCCAAAACAAATGTGTTTCGAACCCGAGTTTACCTTTTCAAATCCAAAACCATTTCATGAATTCATTTCCAAAACTGTAAGCACGGAAAATCAATGTAAAACAGAAAACCACGATTTACGTGCAAGCACGTAAATCGCCTCGAAATACGTGAAACCATGTAAATCACAACCATCAAAATCAGCATCATAGAATCATATCTATAAAGCATATAAAACATTTATGCATGCATCACAGTTTAGAAATCAAGGTCCACTCATAGACCGTCCTAAGATGTCGCCTCGATTTGCGTGCCGTAAGCCTCACCGGGCTAATCGTCGTCACTGGGACTCCCAAACCTGTCCAAATCAATCTAGAGGGTTAATAACTACCTTATTAACCTCTCATTGAAGCCCCATAATTTTTCTGAATTTTTAACTATTTTTAAAGTCGATCCTAAACTTTCGGATGTCCCGAACATTATCGAGACGGTGTCCAATCGACACGAAATCTGTCCCAAAATGTTCGTTACATCGAATAGATTAATTCACATGTTGACAACATCCCCAAATTACCCCCCACGTACCCTCACGTGCCGCCCAAAGGGGCTGCACGTGAAGCCCACGCGCTGCTATAGTGTCATTCCCTACCTCGCGTGAACCCGGTCTGCCTGGTTTTTCCAATTTGACCGAACCAGCGAACCGGTCCGGCCGGTTCTCTCCTGTTTCCCAGCCATTTTGACTCCCGTTTCTTCATATGTTATCCTCTCATTCCCAGCAACACTTTTATGATTTTAAAACTAAGAAAACTGAACCATATACTCGCCAGAAAATGATGAACAGTGACCACGGCCTTCCTCCTCTGTTTCCAGCCGTCCCAGCCATCCCTTCCTTCGAAAACAATCCCAGATGAGTCGCCTTTGTCCCTAGGTCACAATAGAATAAAAAGGAGCTCAAAACCGCGACCAAAACTTGGGTTTCAATTTTTGAAAACTCACGAGTTCACGGTCAACCTTACCTCCTCCGCCGTAGACCGCAGTTCCCGTCGTCTTTCAGCCTCTCAGGTCACTCTCTCACGATCATACACAAGCATTGATGGTCATGGTGGTGCGGTGGTTCATGTGGGTGTTGTTTGTTCATAGGGAGAAATGGAGAATGGAGGGGGGGGGGGGGGGGGGGGGGGGTGTTTCTGGTTGTTTAAAGAAGAAGATATGGTGAGGTTGATCAGAGAAGAGGAATTGGATGGTGGTGATGGTAAGGCAGGGAGAGATGGACGGTTGGATGATGAGAGATGAGGGATGAGTGGATTATAAATTAATTAAAAATATTAATATTTTAATATAAACCCACCAATCACATCTTAGATCCAATAATTGGGGGTTTGGGCCAATGGGATGAGTGACACTTGTCACTCATCCATGGGTCCCACCTAAATATCTGACCAATCAGGTAATGCCACCTCATCACTGCCTCCTAATGCGTGCATAGTGCAATCTAACTTCCGTGACTCATAACTTTCCCGTTTGAAGTCCGATTTCGGCGTGTCACCTGTCTAGGGATTCGTAACGACTCGATCTACGTAACGGTCCTCGGCCTTCGGCCATGGGAGCTCCCAAGTCAAAAGTCAACTATTTACCCCTTTTAACCAAATTACCAAAATGTCCCTGAACTTTCGAACGTCATAACTTCTTCCTCGAACGTTGGAATCGAACGTGCCACCCGTCTATGAACTCGTGACGTCCCGAACTACGTCACAGTCATCGGCCAAAGTCCATTCGACCGCCTGAAAGAAAAGTCAACGTTTCGCCCATTCTAGGGGAAAAATTGCCATTTTGCATCGTTCGTCCGATTTCGCTCAACTAATCACCGATTAACCTCACTAATCCTTGATTAGGCACTAATCTAATCTCGGAATTCGGGACGGGTCATTACACTAGGGCTTCTTGGTTCAAGTTTTTTCTTTGTTTTTTCTTTCTTTTCAGCCTTAGGTTGATGGTTGCAATGGGGCTAGGCTAAGGGGGTCTTGAAGGAAAGGATAAAGTTCAATGGGCCCATGGTATGCCAAGGCATGAGTCATGACTTGAGCTGGTATTAAGAACCTAACTTGTAACTTGTGACCCACATGAGCTTGATCATGAGGACTAGGGCTTCTTGGTCCAAGTTTTTTCTTTGTTTTTTCTTTCTTTTCAGCCTTTTTTTTTCTTTTCTCTTTTTTTTTTCCTTTGAATTTGTTTCTTTCCTTTATGCTTGATTTTCTTTGACTTGAACCAAGGCCCTTAACATTGCCTCAACCTTACTTTAGACACATAAACTTCAATTGCCAACATAAAGCAACAGTACATATTCTTGACACTACCTCTCATCAAGACTCTCAATTGAGGAAACCTCACACAAGCATGGCCTTAGGGTATGGTCATAGTGTTAAGCTAAGAGCTTGGGAGAATAGATTGTGGGTGATGAAAGTAGATGCAAGTGTTTGGCTGCAAGGGGGCAAAGGGAACATGCAATGGGGAAGAATGAGGCCTTTAAAATCTGAACATACATAGCCTAGATCATGTCAAGTGAACATACTAGCATTCAATTAAGAGCATCTTAAGAGATTAAGTTCATAAACATCAATGCAAAGAGATTATGAGATCCAACTATGAAGAAAAAAAGTGAGAAAGTACATGAGTAGAAACAAGGAAATCACTCTCAAAGAAGGCATAAAGGTAAAAGGTCTTACATATGCAGTCTCCACTAATGTTACAAGAGTACTCAATCTCAAGTGCTATGTAAAATTAACTACTTAAGTACGATAATTTGTAGTGCAATTGGGAACCCAATGATCCAACATTCAAATAGGCAGCATAGACAATTGACACGTTTATAAGTTCCGATTAACCAAGTAGTGCAAAGTACTAGCATAAAAATAAAAAGTTTTACACAAATATAAGGATGACACAAAAGTAAAGATAGTTTCCTGGATTGGTACCCCCAAACCTGAATTTTTCCAACATAAGAGTGAAGTCCACACCCCCAAACCTGGATGACACACAGTCCTCGATTTGTGATACAAAACAAAGCATGGATGCATAGGTTAAAAGGATAAAAACATAAGAAACATAACCAACATGAAGTAAAAAAACCAGGGCCAAAGTGCCTCCTATGAGCGCTTGTTTTAACGTCTAGGAAAGATGGTGCTGGCACCCTATGAAGGGGTTCCTTGTTGGCCAAGTAAGGGTCCTGTGTTGGCAGCTTGAAGGGCTGGATAAAAGTGCTTCAAATGGTGGCCAATTTACCTTGACGTTTAGGGTGTTGAATGTTCACTGCCCTGCGAGGGTAGACATGTGTAACCACATAGGGACCTGTCCACCTACACGTGAGTTTTCCATGGAAGAGTTTGAGTCTAGAGTAAAACAGTAATACCTGCTAGCCCATCTTGAAGATCTTGGGTTGAATGTGCTTTTCATGGTAGGCTTTAGTCCTTTCTTTGTACAAACGTGTACTCTTATAGGCCTCATTCCTAAGTTCATCCAACTCACTCATTTGAAGCTTCCTACGAAGGCGTGCTTCATCTATGTCCATGGACATCTGCTTGCCAGCCCAAAAAGCCTTGTGTTCCAACTCCACAACAGATGACATCACTTGCCAAAGACAAGCCTAAAATGGGACATGCTAATAGAGGTATTGTAGGCTGTTCTATAGGCCCAAATGACATATTTGAAACGACATGACCAATCCTTCCTATTGGGATTCATTGTCTTTTAGAGGATGGCCTTGATGTCACAGTTAGAGATCTCAACTTGTCCATTTGTTTGTGGGTGGTAGGGAGTTGAGACTTGATGTGTCATTCCATACTTCTTTAGCAAGGACTCGAAAGGTTTATTGCAAAAGTAAGCCTCTCCATCACTGACTATGGCTCTAGGGGTCCTAAACCTTGTGAAGACGTTGGTTTGTAGGAAGCTCAAGGCCACCTTGGCATCATTAGTTTTGGTGGCCACAGCTTCTACCCACTTGGAAACATAGTCAATGGACACTAGGATATAGAAGTGTCCAAGGGAGTTTGGGTCCCATAAATTCAATGACCCATACATCAAAGATCTCAACAACTAGAATAGGGTTGAGGGGCATTTGGTTCCTTGGTCCCATGTTTCCTTTACGTTGGTACCTCTCACATGCGAGTACAAACTCATATGAGTCCTTAAAGAGAGTTAGCTAGAAGAAACGATTTTGTAGGACCTTCAAGGCCGTCTTCTTGGCCCCAAAGTCTCCTCCACATTCTTGGCTATAACAACCCTCAAGAATAGGGCGTACCTCATGTTTAGAGATGCATCTACGGATAATTTGATTCGAAGAATGTTTCCATAGTTAGGGATCATCCCAAACATAGTAATTTTCTTGCTTGGCAAGCTTGTCCTTTTGATACCTACTCAGATGGGAGGGGAACTTCCTAGCCCCGAGGAAGTTGATCAAATCAGCATACCAAGGATCATAGTCTTGGACTAAGAAAATTGTTCATCAAGGAAAGTCTCAGCTAAGGGAAGTTGATCTACCTATTCATGAGAGCCATCAATGAGACGACTCATATGATCAACCACTACATTCTCAGTGCCCTTTTTGTCCCTTATCTCCAAATAAAACTCCTGTAAGAGTAGCATCCACCTTAACAACCTAGGCTTGGCATCTTTCTTGTTGTGCAAGTATTTCAAGGCAGCAGGATCTATATGGACAATGACCTTGGTTTGAATTAGGTAAGACCTAAACTTTTATAGGGCAAAGATCACAGCAAGCAGCTCCTTCTTTGCTTTGTGGTAGAGTAGTTCAATTTTGCATCATTCAAAGTGTGGCTTGCATAGTATATCGTATAGGGAAGCTTTTCTACTCTCTGTTCCAACACAACCCCAACTGCAAAATCAGATGCATCACACATGCTCAAAGGGCAGATCCCATCTAGGAGGCATGATGATTGGGGAGCTTGTGAGCTTGGTCATGACGGTGTCAAAGGTCTCACGGCATTCCTTAGTGAAGTTGAAGCTCATCTCTTTGGCAAGTAGATCACACATAGGTTGTGCAATCTTGGATAAGTCCTTGATAAACCTCCTATAGAAACCAACATGCCCTAGGAAGAAACATACCTCTTTGAAAGTGGTAGGGTAAAGGAGCCTTTCCTCTATGTCCAGCTTAGCGTTGTCCACTTCAATCCCTTCCTTGGATACGACATGGCCTTGGACAATCTCTTGTTAGACCACGAAATGGCACTTCTCCCAATTCAAGACCAAGTTACTCTCTTGGTATCTTGTGAGTACACGTGCCAAGTTAGCTAGGCACAACTCAAATGAGTGGCCAAAGACAGAGAAGCCATCCATGAAGACTTCAATGGTGTCCTCTACCATATCTGAGAAGATACTCATCTTACACCTTTGGAATGTGGCAGGAGCATTGCAATGACCAAATCGAATCTTCCTATAGGCAAAGGTTCCATAAAGGCAAGTGAATGTTGTCTTCTCTTGGTCCTTAAGTGCAATAGGGATCTGATTATATCATGAATATCCATCCAAAATCAATAGTGAGAGTGGTCTGCCAAACGTTCCAACATTTGGTCGATGAAGGGAAAGGGAAAATGGTATTTCCTAGTGGTGGAGTTGAGTCTCCTATAGTCAATTCACACTTTCCATCCAGTTTGAGTCCTTTGAGGGACCAAATCACCATGCTCATTCTTAACCACAGTGATGCCACTCTTCTTAGGCACCACTTGCACTGGACTCACCCACTTAAAGTCACTAAAAGGCTAGATAATCCCAACATCCAAAAGTTTGAGGATCTTCTTCTTCACTACTTCCTTCATAGAAGGATGCAGCCTTCATTGGCTCTCCATTAACAATTTAGTATTAGGTTCCAAGAGGCGGAAGGGCCTTGTATGTTGTTTTCTTAGCCCCAAAATGGCCTCCACATGCCAAATTATGATAAAATTCATGTATAGAATGTACTCCGTTGTCGGGAATGCACCAACAAATGATTTGGTCTAAGAAATACTTCCATAAGTAGGGCTCATCCCATATGTAATACTTTGCTTGCTTGGCTACCTTATCCTTCTGTACCTTCTCAACGAAGTAGGAAATTTTTTAGTAGCAAGGTAGTTAGTTAAGTGAGCATACCATTGATTAATTGCTTGAATGGGGAAGAGCGGCTCAGCAGCAAAAATTTCCAGGAAAGGTAGTTGGTTCCCCTCTACATTAGAGCCCTGGATGAGGAGTCTCATGTGATCAGCAACCACGTTCTCACTCCTTTTCTTGCCTCAGATCTCCAAATCAAATTCTTTTAGGAGTATGATAGAAAGAAAAAAAGAAGCAAGATTATGAACTCATTGCAATCCGTATTAAAACCTTGCATGTGCATATCGATTAAGAATGTAGTAACACATGAGTAAGGGTCGATCCCTTGAGGACTTGTTCAATGAATAGTTCACTTAGTTATGAATGTTTAACTCAATCACTTTATTTTGAGGCACAAACAATTAATAAAAAGGGGGGATGGTGATGATGCTCAGAGTTAAAAAACAAAACAGAATTTAAAGAGTGCACAAAGTAAACGTTGATTTGATGGTTGATTAAGGCGACTTAAGGCAACTTTCCATCACTAACCAATTAAGTCATTAACATGTATTACCAGATTATGTTGTTACAAATGTGTGAATCCAATGCTCGTGTAATGGCCCTATCGTTTAGTCACTTTACACATTTATTTTTCTTACTTAGCATGTTCTAGGAGTGTTGTTTATTTAAGAATGTCTATTCAATTTTACAACTAAACACATTAAAGAGCAGAGGTAATTTAATGAAATTGAACTAACCTATGAAACTTTGTAAAGCCGAAGGGCTCATGGTCGGATTACAGGTAAGATGTATGTCACTACCTTTGGTCCTAACAATATGGTGATCAATCAATATACAGCCATTCACGAATGACGCATTGAATCAAGTGTGAGTGGAAATGAAGGGCTCCTTTGGCGGCAAGAAACAAAGATAAGGACCCTGACTTATCTCCAATATTTAAGGACTTATCAATCTGAAAACAAGGAGAAGAAAAGCATATTAAATCCCTGAATTTCAGGTCTTGGATAGCTAACCTGATTTGGGATTGGTCCAAGTCACAATCCAAGTGTGAACATGAGGCTATGTCGGCCAAGAAAAGGGCAGAAAGCTTCCAGGTTGATCTTGGATGAATTAAATGCATAAATGACATGGCATTGAGACCAGGAGATGATCTGGATGGCTTGATTATGTCCAAGACATTGGAAACTACCAAAACAGGGCCAAGATCGACAAAATAACCCAATTTGGCCTTAAAATAACCTCAAATGGAATGTCCTTAAAAGTTGGTCATGAATGAAACATTAGAAAGAGAGCAAAAAATAGAGTAAACTGTGTAAAATTCAAGTCCATAGCTAACCATTTATCTATTGGAACAAAGACGCCCAAAATTACGAATCGTTAGCCCTGTGCCCTAAAATACAAGTACCTGGGCCAGAAAAACAAGAAAAAGAGCCGGGAATGTAGGCACATGGGTTAGGAACAGGTCACTGGTGACATCCCAGTGACATGGTCCAGGCACACCAACGAAAACATGGGACAGGAACAACAATAGGCACATCGACAGGCACACAGACCAGAGGGATGTCACCAGTGACATCCCAGTGACATGCGGCTGGGACCTAAACTACATCCTTCGACCATTTCTTCACTGTAACTCCTATTTCATCCATTCTTTTTGCATTCTCTTTAGAATTGACTTAACTTTCATCCACTACACACGTCTCACAAAATGGATAATTCCTATTAATTGCACAAATATAATCAAAAGCTATTTAAAAAGGATAGGAAATGACATTGAAACAATGCATAATTAATGACTTATCAAATACCCCTAAACCTAGCTTTTGCTAGCCCCTTAGAAAAACAGAAAATAAAAAGACTCGATTTAGTTAAGATAAACATTTAAACCCCTAGGATCACCTTGTAGGAGGAGTTTTTTTTCCTGAGGGGTTTGGCTGCACAGACCCGCAAACGCTTAAGATTAGCACAATAAGGATGATAGAAACAACAAGTAAACAAGTTAATAGGGACCAATGATCGAAAACATGCTTAGCCAAATCAAGAGACATACGATACCGTGGTCCAAGTGCTCAAGTGGAAATGCAAAAAATTTAGAAGGATCATGCATAAGAACAACTTCATTCAAGTGCCTTGAAAAGATTTCGCCTCGACTCTAATCCTCACTAGGTATCACTCAATGCACTCAATAATCCTACAGCTTACGCTCGACAAGCATATGTGAAGAATTTACATTAAGGAATCAAAGTTAAATCACATATGAGTTTATTATGAAAAACGATGCTTTTGTGCAAATATGATCTCAAGAAGGAATTTTAGTTTAAGAATAGAGGTACATACTGATAAGCCGTGAATTAAGCATCATTTTATACCCTTTATACTTATATTTTAATGTTTAACTACCAAACAATTGTAGAAAATAATATATTTTGTGGAAAATGTGTAGAATTAGATGAGCTCGGAATTACGAGAATTTAGGCGAAAGAGTCACCTTAATCGGAGTTATATTGACAAAGTTATGATTGAAATAAGGGAAGCCACCAAAAATCACTCATGATTTCGGTCGGTACCTACCGAATCCACAAAGAAAGCACAAAGAATAGTAACGGTAAGCGCTTACCAAAGTCTGGATCTTCCATTTGGCGTGCGCTCACCGAAAGCCTCAATAGAAGTTTGCGCGTTGACTGGCGAGTTGACCCCGACCTTCTTCTTCCTTGTTCGGCTAGCGCCTGCCGATGCTCATTCCCATGATCAGCAGCCTTCTACCAATTCATTTCCTGTTCAATTCCAGCACCTATTTTCCATATTTCTTGGGGAAATATGTCCAAATCAAGAGTGGATTTGTTTCTTTTTCATTTAGGAAACCTTTTTAATTAGGATTTTTATTACCTTTTTCCTTTAGGGCTTTAATTTAATTAGTTTAATCATTTTCCTTTTAGGATTTAAATTGTGAACTTGACAGGACCCATCCCAATCCCCCCGGGATTAGTGCGGGATGACCCTGCTCCCGTCTGACACGAAGTGTCAGACAAGGGATATTTCCGACCTTTGCCCTCCCGGGCTATCAGAGTACGCCAGGATCCGGAGGAGGCATGTGATATCTCGATCTCTGCTACAGTCCACATCCGATGTCAACCTGAAGGGCAGTTAAAACATTAAAAACTGTGAGTGGACAAAACAAAAGTTTATAAAAACATTTCATAAGACATTTGTACCCTCCACTAAAAAGCATGCATGCATTCAAAAACCTATTATCCAAAACAAACCATATGTGGGACTAAGCCCAAAGCAGATATAAACCAAGGTCGAAAGGACCACAATGAAAACGACCATACGGGCCACTGCCCAAATCCATAAGGGACTCGGCCCCAAACCATAAAGAAACCAAGTACACGAGCCACTGATCAAATCCTGTGCACACCTGTACACACCACATATCATATATCTTTTATCCATCACATACATATATATAAGTCACACAACCAATCCTGTCACGGTATACAAAGCTACGCGCGTGCTACCCGGGTCTCAATCCGAGTCATCTCAAAGTCAAGGTCAATGTCCGCAGACCACTGACCCTACCCGAGGTAATAGTAACCATAGCCTTCCTGAGAGTAAGGAACCCAACTGGGGGGTGACTCCACTCAGTCGGTGCTCCGTGACTACTCCGGGGTCCACCCAGGCCAACGACCCTCCCCAGAGGAGATAGTAGAACATGGAAAGAAAGGTAGATGAACATATATATACATAACATAAACGTTCATGACCGGTTCCCCTGAACCGTCATGATCCATAATATCCATAACCAAGGTAACAAGCCGGTTCCCATAAACCGTCATGTACCGTAATAACATAACCAGGTAACATGCCGGTTCCCAAAAACCGTCATGTACCGTAATGACCAACAAGGGTTCATGCCGGTTCCCATAAACCGTCATGAACCATGATACCATAACAAGGGTTCATGCCGGTTCCCATAAACCGTCATGAACCCGGGAATCCATTTAAGGTTCCCTGACCTGAAATCAAAACCGTAAAGTAGCTTGGGTCTCGTACCTGAACATAGGACATCAGTTGGGCACCGTGCCGGAAATCTGAGGTCATATGCCCGAGACAAAACCAAATGGGTTTCATACCCGAGTTTATCCTTTTAGAAATCCAAAACCTTTTCATTAAAACCAATAAAGAAATACAGACCCGTATAAGCACCGTATAAGGCCGAAACCTCGAAATACGTACTTATACATAACCACATACAAATGCACCCATGACATCATCAAACAAGTACTAAAGCATATAATAAACATTTATGCATGCACCAATTTAGAAAACAAGGTCCACTCACAGACCGTCCGAGCAGCCGCCTCGATTTGCGTGCCATATGGCTCCCCGAGCCGATCACCGTCACCGGGACTCCCAAACCTGTCCAAATTGTAATAGAAGGTTACTAACTACTTAATTAACCTCCCACTAAAGCCCCGTAATTTTCCCGTATTTTTAACTATTTTTAATCCCGAACCTAAACCATCCGATGCCCCGAAACATATCGAGACGGTGTCCGATCGACACGAAACCAGTCCCAAAATGTTCGTTACATCGAATAGAAGATTTCTTATGTTGGAACCTTCCCCAGATACCCTGCCACGTGCCCTCACGCGCCGCCTGAAGTGGCTGCGCGTGGGCTTCACGCGCCTGCTACAGTACCTGCTGACGTCTGACGTCAGCATGACGTCATCTGACAGCTGTCAGGTCTGACATGTCAGACTCTGACAGGTGCCACGTGTCATGCTCCCATTGGTCCACGTCACTGTGCTGTCAGTGCCACGTGGCAATCTGACATGTGCCACGTGTCATCACAGCACTGGTCCACGTCAGTGCCACGTGTCAGACCCTGATTGGGCCACGTCACTGACATGTGACACGTGTCGGCTGATGAGTGGTCCACGTCACCTGACAATCTGACAGGTGCCACGTCATCATGCCACGTCACCACCTTCAACCACTCGACGGGTCGACCCGAACCCTGCAACCGGGTCGCCGTGACCCGCGACTTGACCCGGCCGGTTCTCCACCGTCCGACCACCAAAATGCCTCCCGTTTGTCCCATTTTCATCCTCTAATCCTAACCTAGGGTTCTATGAAATTAAAATGGAAGGAAAACACCAAAAACCATACCTTCGAGCTTGGCCATGGCGGCCGTGACTTCCTCCGCCGTTCACGGCCGTTCCAGGCCTTCCTAACCCTCGAATCCAATCCTAATAGACTCCTAGGGTCCCCAGAAACCATTCCTAATCTTTAGAAACCATCGAAAACCCCTAAAACTAGAAATCCAATTTTTGAATAAAACGTACCTCACGGGTTTTCGGGTTTCCCCGCCGTGGTCCGCCGCCTTGAGTCCTCGCCGTCGCGTCCTCATCATCACGGTCCTTCCTCACGGTCACACATAAGATGAAAAATGATGAGATGGGGTGGTATGTGTTTGGTGTGGTGTTTGAAAATGGAGAATGAAGAAAATGGTGGGGGGTTTCGGGTGTGAAGAAGAATGAAGAAGATGAGATCAGATGAGAGAATGAGAGATGGAGGGTGAGGATTTAAAGATGAGATTGAAATGGATGGCTAGGATTTAAGGTTGTTAGGTTTAATTATAAAATAATTAAAATAATAATATTTTATTACATAGATCCACCAATTGGGGGATTTAGCCAATAGGATGAGTGACACTTGTCACTCATCCATGGGACCCACCAAAATATCTGTCCAACTCAGATTTCACCGAAACGTCCCCGTCTCGAAGTTCGTGCATAGTGAAATCGAACTTCCGTGACCTATAACTCTCCCGTTCGAAGTCCGATTTCAGTGTGCCGCCTGCCTATGGATTCGTATCGTCCTCATCTACGTAACGGTCTTTGGCCCTCGGCCATCGGACCTCCCGGTCAAAAAGTAAACTTTTGACCTCCTATTCATCCAAATTACCAAAATGCCCCTAAACTTCCGAACGTCATAACTTCTTCCTCGAACGTCGGAATTGAACGTGCCACTTATCTATGAACTCGTGACGTCACGAACTACGTCACGGTCATCGGTCAAAGTCCATTTGACCGCCCGATTGAAAAGTCAACGTTTTGCCACAATTAGGGGCAAAACGGTCATTTCGCATCGTTCGTCCGATTTCGCTCTACTAATCACCGATTAGCCTCACCAATTGTGATTAGTCACTAATCTAATCTAGGAATTCGGGACGGGTCGTTACAACCTTCCCTCCTTAATTAATTTCGTCCTCGAAATTCCAACCGACCTAATTCTACCCGTTCTTCCCTCCTTAATTAGTTTCGTACTTGAAACTCCAACTATCCTGATTCCACATCCACCCCGTGGAAAGTAGAATCGACCTCGAAACTCGTGTACACTCATACACCCACTAACTAGAACGATAACCGTCCGCAACTAGACGTACGACTAACACTCACGTCGTATCGACTACATTCGACCACGTCGAATGACAGAAGTCGTACGCTCCGAACTGACACCACTTGTCAGATCTACCATTTCGTTGACACAACAACTCGACGGTTCCTTACTAAATCTCCACTCAACGATCCACGCTGACACATCTGACAAACTGTCACCACTTGACAGTCGCCAGTCAAAAACTGATATGACACACACTCGTGGTTACACTAACCACAAGCATTTCACTCGACCTGTGTGTAACTAGACCCATCAGAAATACCATGACCCACTGCACAGTATCCAATGTCGAGTCCACGACCTCAACTAATCCGAGGGTATCAGAACCAATCCGACTACCAATACGCTCACTAACATACTACGGGTATAACCTATATACTGTCACCAGGCACGACAAGTACACCTAGTATCGTACCTTGAACAACGTACAAAGTACGTATATCTACCCATCGACATACCACAACAATAACCAGACCACCTAGGTCGTAGTCAAACACGTTTCAATAATGGAGTCCATTTGCCCAATCCAGTATTAGACAAATCGAAACTCCGACCCATTATTTATTTCCAAATCCGAATCCGAATCCGCAATTTCGTAAGAAATCCCGAATCCAAACCCAGAAGTCATATCCATATCATGTTCAAATTCGAATCCGAAATCATCATTCCGTAGACTAGTATTAGGAATGACCATTCCGAACCCAAATCCATAAAAGAAAATCCACAGTCAAGCTCCAGAATCAAATCCTGAATCGTCACCCAGAATCCGATTCCAAAACCCAAATACAGAAATCCTCTTTCAAGTTCCAAAATCAAATCCTGAATCGTCATCCAGAAATCTGATTCCAAAACTCGAAATATCGTTCACGTCTACCGAGACATACCAAAACCAAACCTATCGGTTACCTGCTAAACCGATTACCCTATTACAAACGATTGACTTCATAGGGAAGTCAATCCCAACATCCACACAACACTAGGTCAGACAAAATCCGACCTCGTTAGACACCTACTCATCGGACAACTACTCAGGCGAGTAATAAGCCATATGGGGTTTACCTCGAAAAGAAGTTCAGTCCCATCATGCTTCACTCAACATCCAAGTAAGAGTAATAAACTCTCCACCTATCTGGATATCCAAATCACGATCCAGATCCAACACTACGTCAACCGACCATAGACGTCACAATCCCCGATCGTCACGACGTCCAAAGTCCTCAACCATTTCCCACATCTAAATAGATTAGTCAACGACGAGACACGCCGAGACTGTGGGTTCTCACTGATTACCTCGTATCGATCCTTGTCATTCCACCGAGGAAAAATCAAGAATGATCGAATAATCCATCCTACGTGAATGCAAACAACACTCGCTGCACTCACCACGTCATGTAACCTAACATCGTCTGCCACCAAGTAGAAAATGAGGAATCTCAGTCACCTAACTTCGATATACTCACTCCACCTAATGACCCAAGACAAATCACAGGTCCACCAACCAATACACGATCAGTGTACTAGTGGCAACCAACAACATCAATAACATCTACATCATCTACCACCCTCAATTATGGTAGAACCTGAGAAGTCACCCAAAATGACTTCGACATACCCAATACCAATGCGGAAAACCCGCATTCCTCTCGTCACCTCAATCGCAACCTCTCGCGATTTCGAAGTTCCAACCAGATTGGAAACAACATACCCGGACATCAACCACGTGTCCCCTAACCAGTTTAACTCTATCTGAGATCCACTCCTGAACCACAGATACCGAACATATGCCCATTACGACGGATGTCACATCCCGACTCGTAACTCACCGTCATCAAGATCACCGGCACCAGCACCAGCACTAGTACCAGTATCATCACCTGCACTAGTATCAACACACATGCATCCACACTAGTAGCAGCACACTAACCCCAGTATCAGTATCAGCACACCGTGTGCAAACTGACAACCATGGATCTCCGCTCATACCAAGCGACGATCGCGTACCTCTGCTCGTATAGGAGAAACTCTGCCTCCCTCGTACCCAACAACTCTGGGTACATTCACCCTGACAACTCATACGAGAAAAGGAAAACGTTCCCCGAACGTCCCCGATTCCCAACAATCGTAACTACAACCACTCTCGGTAGTAGTGCCTGCTACACACTCGTGCAGACCTCATTACCAGACATCACTATCGAGACTCCGCATCCAACGGAATCAACCGTTCGTACCAACCATTTCGTCTCCCACTCAGGGATTCCATCGACAAGTACCAACCTTGATAACTTGTCCAACCGATAAACACAACCTCGACTGCTAAGTGCAGTCCCAACACAAGCTGATATGACCAGGCCGACTAACGAACCCCAAATCTGAATATTCGTCCAAGTCAAACCACTCGTCAACTCGCCTTTCTGAACCATACCCACCAAGGTAGGGTTCCACAATCACACCTAGAGTTCCCCAGAACCCAACTGCATAAGGCAGTAAAATCCACGATCTGACCGACCCCGCGGTCTGGACATCATAAAGACGTCAATCCAATCCTACCATCAATCCAACTCGGATTCCTCGAATCCGGTTGCTAACTGCCAACTGCAGTAAATCTATCTAACTCAACCAAATCCGATCATCCGATGATCACAATTCCCAACTAGTCGTCGGAACCAATCCTACGACATCGTGAAAGACGATCCCAACTAACCGTCTCACGATCAAAACGTTAACGTACAGGTACGTCATCCCTTCCGTAGGGTCTCACACTGTCAACCTTGACAGAACTATGGCAACCCCGGCCTCAAATGTCGAACCAAGGCATGCCAATCCTACTAACTATCGTACCGGCACCCCAACAATCAGGTTGACCACGAACTGCAGCCCCTTGAGGTATCACATCCTCGACCTGCGTACAAACTCCAAGAGCTACACGGTTGCTCGAATAGAGACAACCCCGCTCTGATACCACGCTGACAGGACCCATCCCAATCCCCCCGGGATTAGTGCGGGATGACCCTGCTCCCGTCTGACACGAAGTGTCAGACAAGGGATATTTCCGACCTTTGCCCTCCCGGGCTATCAGAGTACGCCAGGATCCGGAGGAGGCATGTGATATCTCGATCTCTGCTACAGTCCACATCCGATGTCAACCTGAAGGGCAGTTAAAACATTAAAAACTGTGAGTGGACAAAACAAAAGTTTATAAAAACATTTCATAAGACATTTGTACCCTCCACTAAAAAGCATGCATGCATTCGAAAACCTTTTATCCAAAACAAACCATATGTGGGACTAAGCCCAAAGCAGATATAAACCAAGGTCGAAAGGACCACAATGAAAACGACCATACGGGCCACTGCCCAAATCCATAAGGGACTCGACCCCAAACCATAAAGAAACCAAGTACACGAGCCAGTGATCAAATCCTGTGCACACCTGTACACACCACATATCATATATCTTTTATCCATCACATACATATATATAAGTCACACAACCAATCCTGTCACGGTATCCAAAGCTACGCGCGTGCTACCCGGGTCTCAATCCGAGTCATCTCAAAGTCAAGGTCAATGTCCGCAGACCACTGACCCTACCCGAGGTAATAGTAACCATAGCCTTCCTGAGAGTAAGGAACCCAACTGGGGGGTGACTCCACTCAGTCGGTGCTCCGTGACTACTCCGGGGTCCACCCAGGCCAACGACCCTCCCCGGAGGAGATAGTAGAACATGGAAAGAAAGGTAGACGAACATATATATACATAACATAAACGTTCATGACCGGTTCCCCTGAACCGTCATGATCCATAATATCCATAACCAAGGTAACAAGCCGGTTCCCATAAACCGTCATGTACCGTAATAACATAACCAGGTAACATGCCGGTTCCCATAAACCATCATGTACCGTAATGACCAACAAGGGTTCATGCTGGTTCCCATAAGCCGTCATGAACCCGGGAATCCATTTAAGGTTCCCTGACCTGAAATCAAAACCGTAAAGTAGCTTGGGTCTCGTACCCGAACATAGGACATCAGTTGGGCACCATGCCGGAAATCTGAGGTCATATGCCCGAGACAAAACCAAATGGGTTTCATACCCGAGTTTATCCTTTTAGAAATCCAAAACCTTTTCATTAAAACCAATAAAGAAATACAGACCCGTATAAGCACCGTATAAGGCCGAAACCTCGAAATACGTACTTATACGTAACCACATACAAATGCACCCATGCCATCATCAAACAAGTAATAAAGCATATAATAAACATTTATGCATGCACCAATTTAGAAAACAAGGTCCACTCACAGACCGTCCGAGCTGCCGCCTCGATTTGCGTGCCATACGGCTCCCCGAGCCGATCAACATCACCGGGACTCCCAAACCTGTCCAAATTGTAATAGAAGGTTACTAACTACTTAATTAACCTCCCATTAAAGCCCTGTAATTTTCCCGTATTTTTAACTATTTTTAATCCCGAACCTAAACCTTCCGATGCGCCGAAACATATCGAGACGGTGTCCGATCGACACGAAACCAGTCCCAAAATGTTCGTTACATCGAATAGAAGATTTCTTATGTTGGAACCTTCCCCAGATTCCCTGCCACGCGCCCTCACGCGCCGCCTGAAGTGGCTGCGCGTGGGCTTCACGCGCCTGCTACAGTACCTGCTGACGTCATCGCTGACGTCAGCATGACGTCATCTGACAGCTGTCAGGTCTGACATGTCAGACTCTGACAGGTGCCACGTGTCATGCTCCCATTGGTCCACGTCACTGTGCTGTCAGTGCCACGTGGCAGTCTGACATGTGCCACGTGTCATCACGGCACTGGTCCACGTCAGTGCCACGTGTCAGACCCTGATTGGGCCACGTCACTGACATGTGACACGTGTCGGCTGATGAGTGGTCCACGTCACCTGACAATCTGACAGGTGCCACGTCATCATGCCACGTCACCACCTTCAACCACTCGACGGGTCGACCCGAACCCTGCAACCGGGTCGCCGTGACCCGCGACTTGACCCGGCCGGTTCTCCACCGTACGATCACCAAAATGCCTTCCGTTTGTCCCATTTTCATCCTCTAATCCTAACCTAGGGTTCTATGACATTAAAATGGAAGGAAAACACCGAAAACCATACCTTCGAGCTTGGCCATGGCGGCCGTGACTTCCTCCGCCGTTCACGGCCGTTCCAGGCCTTCCTAACCCTCGAATCCAATCCCAATAGACTCCTAGGGTCCCCAGAAACCATTCCTAATCTTTAGAAACCATCGAAAACCCCTAAAACTAGAAATCCAATTTTTGAATAAAACGTACCTCACGGGTTTTCGGGTTTCCCCGCCGTGGTCCGCCGCCTTGAGTCCTCGCCGTCGCGTCCTCATCATCACGGTCCTTCCTCACGGTCACACATAAGATGAAAAATGATGAGATGGGGTGGTATGTGTTTGGTGTGGTGTTTGAAAATGGAGAATGAAGAAAATGGTGGGGGGTTTCGGGTGTGAAGAAGAATGAAGGAGATGAGATCAGATGAGAGAATGAGAGATGGAGGGTGAGGATTTAAAGATGAGATTGAAATGGATGGCTAGGATTTAAGGTTGTTAGGTTTAATTATAAAATAATTAAAATAATAATATTTTATTACATAGATCCACCAATTGGGGGATTTAGCCAATAGGATGAGTGACACTTGTCACTCAACCATGGGACCCACCAAAATATCTGTCCAACTCAGATTTCACCGAAACGTCCCCGTCTCGAAGTTCGTGCATAGTGAAATCGAACTTCCGTGACCTATAACTCTCCCGTTCGAAGTCCGATTTCAGTGTGCTGCCTGCCTATGGATTCGTATCGTCCTCATCTACGTAACGATCTTCGGCCCTCGGCCATCGGACCTCCCGGTCAAAAAGTAAACTTTTGACCTCCTATTCACCCAAATTACCAAAATGCCCCTAAACTTCTGAACGTCATAACTTCTTCCTCGAACGTCGGAATTGAACGTGCCACCTGTCTATGAACTCGTGACGTCACGAACTACGTCACGGTCATCGGTCAAAGTCCATTTGACTGCCCGATTGAAAAGTCAACGTTTTGCCACAATCAGGGGTAAAACGGTCATTTCGCATCGTTCGTCCGATTTCGCTCTACTAATCACCGATTAGCCTCACCAATTGTGATTAGTCACTAATCTAATCTAGGATTTCGGGACGGGTCGTTACAGAACTCCTATTTATTTGGGGATTAATTTTCTCCTATAAATAGAGAGGCTTATGTTATTTGTAATGGTCGCCCATTTTTCTACCCAAAGCTCTGCTTAACCAATTTTCCCTTTTTAATAAATTCAAGATTTCTTGTGCAAGGTTAATTATACCATACTTCATATTTTACACCTTCATCCGTGACTTAGTTGGGGGGTCCCCGCTTGTGTCACCAAAGAGTGCTCATTCACTTCGTATCCATAGGGTATCTCGAAGAGAAAAAGTGTAACACGACCTCTTCACCTTATAGTTATCTTTTTGTACTTGAATATCTTGGTTTATGAACTGATTTCTAATATTATTCTTAGTTTTATTGCTTTAATTCAATTTTCTATGTGTTTTATGATTCTAGTTTTTGTTATGTTTGTATGTTCGTGCTTAATGCTTGACTAGATATAGGGGGTCCCGAGTCTAGATCATTGAAAGTGTCATCGAGGGTCCCGGGCACGTACTTGAGAGGATGTGTAAGTAACTCGTAATGCTAGAATTAGAGGATTTCATAGGTTGAAGTTAATAGAATTCATGAATGAGTTAGGTTAAAGATGAGTTGACCATGTAAATATTAGATTAGGTTAGATTAGATTAGTTTAATTACTTATGACTTTTAAAACAATCAACTACCCCCCTAATTAATTAATCAGACGATAATCATACTTAGGTACCCTCAATCCCTGGTTAAGAATGATCCCTACTTATCAATGCTACAATCTACAAAAAAGGGGTTTAATTTACATATGTTTTTATTAAGTGTTGAGTATGATTTTGTGTTTACTTTAATGCTTAGTTTTAGCGTATCACATACCTCGATCCTTTGCATAACCACGAGATCAGTAGGTCTTCATTCAAGGGTTGTAATGGGGCTGGGTTCTAGGGTTTAGAAAGAAAGGTTGGAATTCAAAGAACCTATGTTGCATTAAGGCATGAGAAGTCATGACGCGGGTCTTGACATACAAATGATGAATCTATGCTTGAACTCACGACATTTCTCCTTATTTGAGGTACTTGGCTCACTTGGTTCAGTTCCAAGTTCTTTGTTCTCTTTTTTTTTTCTGTTTTTTTTTCTTCTTTCATCGCAATTTTTCAATTTTTTTCCTTTTGAGTTCATGATGAACTTGATATGCTTCTTTTTTAGATACATGAACTGAGTTAAGATCATGCAATAACTCATTCTCTTTGCAATTATAAACAAATGAACTTCCAATTCGAGCGTACTAATAGATGGTTTATCAAACAAGGAATTATGAATGATAAACTTTAATGTGATACTCTTGTAAGTGAACAAAATCATGTAACGAGTGTAGTAGGTTCGCAAAGGTCGATCCCACGAGAACTTGTCTCAACGTGATTCCACTTAGTTCGGAACTAAACAACTTAGTGATTAAGTAAATAGGGGTGGTTTAGAGTGATGATTGCACAAAATAAATGGTGAAAACAAAGTGTAAAGTGATGAAAACTTGATTGAATGATTATGACGAATCAGGCTTATTATCCACTTTTACCAATTATAGTTTTTCTTAGTTTCCTTGATCTAATTACTATGCATGTTCTGAATTAAGTGCCCGTGCATAGGCCCGGCTAAGGCTCGCCCAACACCAATTATCTTCTCTTAATTTGCATGTTTTAAGTGTGACGTCTACTATAAAACGTCTATTGTCAATGATGCGTGATAAAGCATAAAACATGAAGAAGATTTAATGACACTATACTATCCCTAGAAAAGTTATGTACAGTTCTAGTAGGTCATGAGTTTAGAATACAAATAAAATTCCTCCTATATATAAACTTAATGTTACAAATTGCAAGATGATATAGTGGTCTGTCAAGCAATTACATCAACAATTATACACAAACAAGGTGATCAGGCTTATAAACATAAATTGAGTTCATGAAACGTGCAGTAATCCAACAAATTCAGTCATGCATAACAATCACAATCAAGAACCAAAACTCTAAATACGAACTAACATGGCTAGGGCTTCAAACAGCCCTAATCCTTAAGGGAACTACTCACACATACTTAGATAACATCATAATTGAATTCATAAAATCTTAAAGAGAATAAGGGATTAAGAAACAAAAATACTAAGGAGTAGCAACGAGTAGGAAAAGGGACTCGAACACTTTTCTTCTCCCAAGCTTCATGTCCATCTTGGTACAAGACTTGAATGACAAAGCTTGAAAACTTGTAAATTACAGTTGATTGGCCTCATATGTCCAAAGCATGGTTCTGTTTTTCTGACACGGTTAGTTAAGTTGGGACCCAGACGTCCTGAGCTAGGCTCTCTTTTCCTATGTCGATCCACACCCGAAAGTCCAAAGCTAGGCTCTGATTTCTTGGGTGGCACTCGAATCTCTATAGCTGGGGCTTTGATTTCCCGAGTGGTATGGCCTATCGGTAGTGCAGTTGTGATATGATGATTAAGATTGAGGCATCACAGATGGGTTGGTTCAGTGTTATGATTATGGTTGTGCATGGATATGCTTGTAAATGCATTGTCACTTTGATTTGGTTGTATATGGACTTATATTCTGATATGGTTGGATTTCTGGTATTTCCACGTATTTCAAGATTAGTTGTTTTCTATCTGTTTTATCAAGATTTGAAAATTTATCAAGTGCGTGCATAGTTTTATAAATAGAGGGAATTACTTATGTTTTGGAATTGTGTTTATAAATTTCTTATTTTTGTCAACTCACACGTTTTTCTTGATTTTTAAACCCTCTAGGGTCGTGGCATGGGTATCGAGACTACTCAAGAGATGGAGGCATGAGTTGGCGAGATTACAGGTATCCCTTGTCTAGCGAGTGTTAGAGGAAATTTTGATAGTTTGGTTACTTTTCAGATGAAAGTAGGGCCCGAGTTACCGAGTTGTTTTTAGGATCGGGCTTTGCTAACTTGGTATCAGAGCTGGACCTTGACCGTAAGTGTGCCAAATAAATACTTAGTTTAGAGAACTATCTAGATTAGGAACAACGTGACAAAAAGTATTATGTGGCTTCATATATGTGAGTAAGCTATCTAGTGTTTTCCTAAGGAAAGTGTATGGAATGGATAAAACGTGAGTAGGAACACCTATAAATTTTATGTCTCAACTTATACGATGCCTTTGGAGGGACTAAGGAGTATCACCATTCACAAAAAAAATGTTATTGGTAAGTTGGCCTGAGATAATGGGTGTAGGAGTTTTAGATGGATATTGTGTTACACCAGTAAATAAGGGATGCAGTAGTGGAAGCTATAGGAACGTAGCAGTTTCTTTCGATCCATGAGTAGATGTGGGTTTGTTCACCGGTCTTGCTTCCCAAGCTCATGGGTCTTGCTTCCCAAGCTCATGGGTCTTGCTCACCTTTCTTTCTTCCTAAGCTCACGGGCTTGCTCACCATTCTTGCTTCCCAAGCTCACCAGCCTTACAATCCACCTACCTTGGGGCTCAGTGTCCTCCCTGACACACTCACGATCGGGGTCTAGCTTTGTTACCATTCTGATTCTCCAACTGAGGATCTCCCAACTGAACTATCCCCCATACTCTAGTCAACAAGTACAAGTAACAATGTACTCAGGTTAAAAAGTCAACGGTTGACCTTCCAAGGGAAAAATCATCATTTCCATAGAATTTTCCAAGTTTTATTTTCCTCGAATGTCTGGGTCGTTACAATACTGATATCTTTTTTTTCAATTAATAATTGCCAATGTTAAAAAATAAAAAAGAATGAAGAAATTCAAATTTAAAAAAAATTGAGAACGAGCTTGTTGGTTATCGACCAATCTTTTTTTATCAAAATGAAAATTACATTGATAAAGGAGGGATTACATCTGAATGGGTGCACAAAACAGATTTGGGCCTCATTAAAACCTCACCAAAAAACCTAACTAGCCTTAGATAAATCTGATAAGGAAAATTGAGTATCCGATAAAAGAAAACAAAATCAAACCTCCAAATTTCTCACAAGTAAAGAATCAAGCCAAGGTGGAGGAGGGGAGACCCATGCCATCTGATGCTATGACTAAGGACCCTATTGCGCTAGCTAGAGTGCCACACGATTAGCTTCCTTAGGGACAAATCCCAAAACTTGGAAGGGAGCTCAAGAGTAGCCATAAGTGCCGCCCCTTCATAACTAAGCAACCCCACATGATTCCAATTATCATGAGCATATTTTAAAACCGCTAGAGACTCCATAGAATCAGTCTCCACCTCCAGTACCGCAACCCCAAAAAATTGCACCATAAGTAGCTTGGATATGAGGGGAGCTAGATCGGCAGCAAGGAAGATATTCCAGGGGTAGAAGGTCTAGAAAAACTAGCAATAACCCCCCACCCCCTTTCTCAATGCCCCTCAACATGCCATCTTTTTAGACTGATGCATCACCATTCAATTTCAAATGCCCAGCTTCCAGCTTAACCCACTTAGGTTGTCATATAAGTTGAGCTCCGGGAAATTTAAAATAAAGTCCTTAAAACTCTTCATAAGCCACCAACCCCCACAATGCAAGCTCTGAAGCATCACCCCTAACAACTTATTAATGGCCTTGTTTCTCCTCCACCACACTTGCCTACACACAAATACAAATTGCTCAAATTCAGGCACATTAAGCTTATGAAAAGTATACCTAAGAAATTCCATGAAATGGCCCGCAGAGGGGAAGCCATCCATGAATCAGTCTTCACTCTTCTTACCACACAAACTACATAAGGTTGAAGGAATAAATTTCTTGAGTTGAAGGTTGATAGTGATAAAGAGAATTTCCATGCTTGCTTTCCAAGAAAAGATCTTTAGCTTATTAGGGATATGTAGCATCCAAAGTTGTTTCCAAAACAATTCAGTTTGATCCATATCAGAGCCTTCAGAACTAGCCCCTAAATTTCATCCAGTAAAATCAACGCAACATGATAACTAGGCGTAACTGAGGACTTCGCAATTTTGGAGAGAAACCAATACCGACCATCAGAAAAACTGAGCAAATAAGGAAAAGAAATTCTCTGAATTTCCTAGACATCTTCCTCATGGAAAGAGGCATGGAGAAGGTCATGATTTCATAAACAATCAAGGGATAATAAGGGAGGAAACCAAGCAATCACTCGACAAACCAAAGTTTATTATAGGACGAAAAGGTGAAGGCCATGGAATGCAACAATCATTGAACATCCCAATTGATTTCCCAAATCCCACATGACAAACAAGGCCCTTTTTAGCTACCTCACGACCCCAAAGAATAGGCCTTCAAACCAAGGAGGGAGCTGATCCTACTTACGCAGACATGAAATCCCGATCCACAAAGTAACAGGCTTCGAGCATCAAAGTAGCCCTATTAATTGGTTCAAAAAAACCGATCAAAAAATTGAACCGAGTTGGAGACAAACCAAAAAATACCGAATCGAAGGAAAACCGTGATTGTTTGGAGAAAACCGAACGAAACCAAACTGAACCTGCTCGGTTTTGGTGTTCGGTATAAGAACACCGAACGGAACCAAGTCAAACCGAATGGACCTAAAGATTGAACCGACCCGAACCAAAATTCTTTAGGTTACTTTGTAATGGACATTAATTAGTGGTAATGGATATTGATTAGTTGTAATAAACATTAATTAGGTTGTAATGGACATTAATTTGATAATAAATATCGATTATTGTATAAAAGTACAAAAAAAATTGGTTTTTAAAGAAAATTGAACCGGTTCAACCGAACCAATTCACCATAATTTGAAAAAAAAATGCCGATTTTAACCGAAATCGAACCGAACCGAATAGGAGGAAAAATCGAACCGAACTGCATTGGAGGAAAAATTGAACCGAACCGAACTGATTCCCTAACCAGTTTCTGTAAAAAAACCGAACCGAAAAATCAATTAACACACCTACATCAAAGTGACTAATGAGTTTGGGTGTTATAAGATTCTCCATGCTTGCTTCGCCACTATAGCTTGATTAAAAGATTCAAAATTCCTAAAGCCTGTATGTCCACACTTTTTGGGACAACAGAGCTTGTGTTAGACTAACTAGTGAATCCCTCGACCACCAAATATTCCCCACAAATAGCCTGCAACCTCAGTTGATAACTCATGACAAAGAGATTTAGTGAGTTGAAAAACACACATGAAATAAGTGGGTGGGGTATCATCCATGACTTTCACCAAAATTTCCTTTCTAAAAGCAGAGATTAACTTAGAATTCGAAGTACTAAGGCGGGTTTGAAGGGCATCTCCAACTTTAACAAACAATTTCTGCTGATTCCTAGATATCAATATAGGCAGCCCTAGATATTTTTTGTGGAAATCCACCACTCGTATTCCCAACATATTAGAGATCAACTGCAAAAGAATCGAATTAGTATGTGGGCTAAAACACGATATAGATTTTTCAAAATTAACCAATTCACTAGACAATTTCTCATATTCTTTCAAAACTAGGAAGAGATGCATACATTCTGGTAGATGGGCGTTACAGAAGAGGAGATTTCCATTTATAATAAAGAGGTGAAAGATAATTGGGGCCCTTGGAGCCACTCGAACACTATGAAGTCATTTTTCACATTGGGCTTTAGATAAAAGGGTGGAGACATCAACATAATTGGTATATTTTTTGCCTAATAATAATTGGTAGTATTACAAAATAAAAATAATTATGACATTAAAATTAAAAGAAAATTTGAGAGCGAGCTCATTGGCTATCGTCCAATTTTTATTAATTAAAATGAGATCTTCATTGAATAGAGAATAATAAAAAAGTACAGAGATTGGATGCACCACAGGCGTGGAGCCTCATTAAAACCCTCATCATAAAACCCAACTAGGGCGGGAGAAATCCAATGAGGGGAAAATAGTACTCCAAAAAAAAAAAACTCAAAAACACAACAAAACAGCTAAAGTTCAATGTCCTTCACTAAAAGGGATGCGGGCCAATGAGGCAACATAGGGCCCATCCGGTTCGTTCCTAAGTACGTTGCCCCTTCTCGGCCAAGCTGTGAGCAACAAAGTTGTCCGAAAGAGGAAAATAGACTAGAGAGGCTAGGGTATGCGATGAATATCCATCAATCCCCGGACTTCGCGAGCAAGAAGGCCTACCGGTGTCCACAGATGTTGGGCCTCCTTAATAGTGCTCACTTCTTCCAAACATTCGAGCACCCAACCATTGCACCTGAAGGATGTGTAATGACCCGTCCCAAAATTATGTGATTATCGAGATTAATTAAGGATTAATTTAGGGTTATCGAGACTAATTCGGATTAGTCGAGGAAAAATGACGATTTTACCCCTAGATGGGTGAAAATGTTAACGTTTGACTCGGGATGTTAATTGCACGTGGACCAAGGTCCATTACATAGATTGAGGGGTTACAAGTACGTAGACAGTCGGCACGTCGAATTTGGATGTTGTATCTGGAAGTTACTGGTCTTGAACGATTGTACGAATTGTTTTACGATTACACGATTTACGAGGCAGGTTGACTTTTTGTTTCTTATGGGCCTGGATATTTGTTTCCAGATCTAATGGATGAGTGACACTTCTCACGCATCCATTGATCCTCTTCCCACATTCATGCAACTCTCCCCTTTTGTTCATTATATCCAAAACCCATTTTCCATCTCATTCCATCATCTTCTTCTTCGTTTCTTTTGCGGTGAGGAGCCCAAAGTGAGGGTGAGGAACTGAGGAAGATGATGGAGGGACGTGCAGCCGTGGTGGCTGCTTGGAAACCTAGAAACCAGGTAAGAACCCATAAGCTTAAAAGTGGTGATTTGGTTTGCACGTTTGGAACTTCGATTTAAGGCCATTATATTGTTTTTCTAGGTGGGAGTTGGGTCAAGGTCGCAGGTTAAACGATCTATTATAGTGGTTTGCGTTGACCCAACTAGAAGTAGACGACGATGATGTGGCAAGCCACGTCATCATGTCAGACCACGTGGCTAACTAGATGGTGACACATGGCAAGGTGTCAGGTCCACCCAGCATCAACGTAGCCGTGCCACACCAGTATTGTCAGACCACGTGGACCAGTGATGTGGTGCCATGTGGTAACGTGTATGAGAGTTGTCATATTGTCAGGTGCCGTGACAAGTCCACGTCAGCACTAGCAGACCACGTGCACTAGTAAGGTGGTGCCACGTGGTAATGTGTCAGAGTGACGTACCAGTACATGTGGCACTGATGACGTCATCAATGACCTTAGTATAACATCATCATGTGACACATGGAACATGCCAGAGGGTGACACATGGCAACAATCAGGGAGTGCCATGTGGTAATGTGTTAGAGTTTTCAGGTTGTCAGATGTCAGACTGACGTCAGTTGTGTCATTAGCTAGGGGTAACGTCAACAGATGACATCAGCAGTGATGTCAGCGTTGACTAGACGTGTATGAACTTTGGATAGCGCATGTAGGTATGTGGACACGAATTTGGAGGTTAAATCAGTCTTGTTTGAACAGTTTCAACATTTTGAATCCAATGCTGGTTGTTTCAGGTCGGTTAGAGATTGTTTGGTTAGTGGTTTGGAGGTTTTTCTCCTTAGTAAGCGTGTTTGGGATGCGTTTTCAATTCCGGTGTTTTTGGAGGATTCTGATATGGATTTGTATATATTGATAGTGACCATTGGGGTGTGATTTGGACAGGCCCGAATGTTCTGAAAACTTCGGATTGGCTTACGACCCGGGTTTTGAGCTTGTAGGATGGACCATGTGTGAGTGGACTTTTGTGTTATAACTGTTATGCATGCATATATGTTTTAGTGGTTTTATGAGCATGATTTGAAATGCAAGGTTTACATATTGATTTTAATGATGATTTTATATCATTACTTGATGATTTTGTCCTTTTAAATGTCAGTTTACGAACGATTTTACGGATTTGTATGAAAATGGCATTTTGGCCTTGAGACTCTGTTGGACAATGAAATGACTATGGGTATTGTGAAACGAGTTCTGGAAATTTTTTACAATGGTTTTGAGATAATGGATTGTGAAATGATTTTATGAGATTTTGGTGGAAACTATGTTTTAGGTGTAGGCCCTATGCAAAACAACTTATTTGAATTGAGATGCAACCATTTATGGAAATGTGTTTCCACTATTTTTACTATGACCATTCTCCGTGATGATGGATATGACTTTGGTAGGAATGTGTTTCCCCGTAGAGGGCCTCCGGTTGTGAATGTGTTTCCCTGGAGAGGACCCTATGATATGTTGCTCCCCTCTAGGATGCGCACACTGTCCCTCCCTCCCCCCCCCCCCCCCCCCCCCCCCCCCCCCCCTCTTTTCCGGAGAGGTCACAATTTACTGCCTGTTGTTGAGCAGCCATGGGAGGCTCGATTCACGAGTGCTTATGATGAATGAGATCAGTCATTGAAATGTTCACGACGATATGAACGTTGGCCATAGATGTATTCACGGCGAAGTTCTCTGACGTGAGCTGTCCTGGAACTTGATTGCACGCGTTGCTTGGATATCGTGACTGATGATGATTATATGATGGTATGAGACAGATGTGGGATATGAGAATGGGTCACGTTTTTGATTTACTACTTTGTGTCCAGATATTTTCGCATGTGTTAGTTTTGGCGATGGAAGCATTTGTTTTCCATACGTACTATTTTACTTGAAAGAAATGATTTAATTGATATGCATGCATGCTATATAAAACGGAGGGTTAAATGATGAATTTTAGAAATTGGTTTTCCAAACTGTTTATTTTTGTTCATTCGCATGTTTTACTTGGTTTTGGCAGCCTTCAAGTTGATCGCGGATACGGGCTGTAGTAGAGATCGAGGTATCACTTGAAGTTGGGTACTCTGAAAACCTCGAGTGGGTCACGAAAATATCCTTGGTCTTACACATGGTGTCAGACGGGAGCAGGTCATCCTAAGTCAATCCTAAGGGATTAGGGATGGATCCTGTCAGCTTGGTACTTGAGCACTGAGTTGCTCTTGTGGTGTCACGCACCCTCGGTGCACGATAGTTTTACTTCAAATGTGATGTCTCTATGAAAACAACCTTGTCATCAACCTGAGAGTGAGGATAAGTATAGGAAAGTTAAACGTGAAGAACCAACCCATTGGCTCAATTAGGCATTAGATGCCGAGTTTTAGGGGTTCAAATTCCAAATAGGATCGAATTTTGTGTGGATCCAGTGCCTGGAGCTGTGGAGTTACAAGTTTATTGGATCCCAATATGGCGAATTTTTGAAGTTGTGACTTATGGTTGACTAGTTTGGATGTGTTGTTCCTTGTAGCAAGCGTGTAGACGACCCTAGATCAAGAACGATGGAACAATAGTGATAGAAGATTTATGAACCAAAAAATTATGGAGGATAACTCCTAATGTAATACTTTGCAAGTGCACAAAATCGTATGACGAGTATAATAGGTTTGCAAAAGTCGATCCCTCGAGGACTTGTTCAACGTGAATCCACTTAGTTTGGAATGAAACAACTTGAGAAAAATTACAAAAATGTTGGGGGGTTTTGAGTGATGATTATAACGAAATTGAATGATGAAAAAAGTTCAGAATGATGAAAAACTTGATTTGAAAGTTGATTGGATGATTAGGACGAATTAGGACATGTTATCCACCTTTACCAATTACAGTTCTCCTTAGATTTCGTTGATTAGATTAATTATGCATGTATCTGAATTAAGTGCCCATGCAAGGGTCCGGCTAAGGCTCACCCCACATATTTATCTTCTCTTAGATTGCATGTTTAAGCATGATGTACCCGCCTTTAAACAACTATTACCGATGGTGCGTGATAATGTATGAAACATGAAGAAGATTTAATGACACTACACTATCCCTAGTAAAGTGATGTGCAATCCTAGGAAGTCATGAGCTTAGATTACGAATAAGATTCCCCCTCTTAAACGTGATGCTACAAATTGCAGGGTGAACACAAACATCAAGGTGATCCGTCAAGCAATTACATCGACAATTATACGCAAATAAGGTGATCAAACTTACAAGCATAAATTGAGTTCATGAAGTATATTAATCCAATAAATCTAGACATACATAATAATCATAATCAAGAGCCAGAAATCAAACACGAACTAACATGACTAGGGCTTCAAGTAACCCTAGCCCTAATTACACTACTCAAATATTATTGAATAAAATAAGGACATAATTAAAAGGTGCAAAAATATAAAAAATAAATAATAAAAGGAAAATGAATAAAAGAGATGAAGGAAAACTCCCTCAAGGTAGACGTGCTGAATTTGAAGAGGCTTGAATTATAAAGAGTGCTTGAATTAAATTACAAAACTCTAAACTAAGAACATGGATTGAAGTACAAATTTTGACAGAGTTTCGTGGACCTTCAAGAGGTAAATTCGGCCCCCAAAAACATTGAGAAAACGTCTATTTACAACCTCAAACACCTGCCCTAACATCTCCCTCAAAGAAAAGGGAAAACAGCCCCAAAACAAGGAGGCAAACTCCTTGTTTTTGTGAAAAACCATAGTTAGCCGTTTTTTGTATCCTTCTTGTACAAGGAGTTCCTTTCCTTCCTTCTTTCCACTTCTTGACTTTATCTTTGACTAGGAATTCATTTAATGCTATCCTAAATCAGATTACATTGCCCTAAATTAAAGGAAACAGGATAAATTGCGGCTAGGAAAGTTAATTAACCCTAGCCATGTACAAGATGGTTTCTTAATTTCCAAGAAACTTCCTTTTCCTTGTTTCTTGCCTCTTTAACTTCAAGATCTGATTAGGACATCATTAAGCTTCCTTACCCAAGTTAATCCACGTCATTCCTCATTGATAAGGGAAGGCAAATTCGTCCAAAGTTGCTAGATGCACAAGTAAACACCCTAAAACAACCCTTAGCCGTATTTTGTGGGCTTCTAGGGGCTAGGCCGTGGCTTCTAGGGGCTAGGCCGTGACTTTTAGGGTCATGTAAATGGGAGATGATGGGGCCTTTTACGAGTCCTTGATGAGTCCTTACAGATTTTTCCTAGGAAAGATCACATTTCATTGCAAAACATGATTTAAACCTCAACTAAGCAATCTGCACAAACTTCACAAAAGAGATCATTTTCTCCTATTGTTTGAATGATTATAATCAAAAGATAAGTAAAAGGGATAAGAAATAACGTTGAAATGATGCTTAATTTATGACTTATCAATAGTACCTGAAACGCGTACTTGTGGATCGGGTCACGAGGTGGCCGATAAATGGATCTTTTGCTTTAGCACATTGTTCTGTAGTCCTGAGCGTTTGGTTCTTATAGTAGTGAGCTTTTTGGATAGGTCTGCACTTGCTTGGTGGTAGACATTTCTATCCATGCGTTGGATGAGACTATCGAGATTTGGGCTACGTCGAAGGAACGTTTCTTACATCAGTCTCGCCTCAGTCTTATCGAGATACGAGGGAGGTGGAGTTCCTCTGACATGAGCAGGAGATTTGGTGGTAGCTCAGTACGAGCAAAGGCTTGTGACTTTGTCATGGTACGCTCATGTTTTGGTGGCGATTCAGGCAGTGAGAGTTCGTTAGTTTGTGTTGGGTCTTGGGAGTAAGACTCGAGTGATGGTGCGGTATCTCAGTTGGAGATGAGTATGATGGAATTTCAGCAAAAATCGGTTGATTCCAGTTGATACTGAGTGAGTCTAGAGGATGCATTTCCATGGAGCTTTGAAAAGGGTTGCCTTTAGCTCTGATTGATGAGTGGCAGACATGCGAGTTATAGTGGTCGATGAGCGGGACGAAGAGGATCCCGTGTGGCTCAGTAAGATTTCAACATTCTTGTAGTTCGGTTGGTTTACTGGAGGCACCGGGTATCACTGGATTGGTGATAGGTATCCTAGCTACCTTTGGACGGATTTCACAAGTGTTGTTGGAATACGGACCCACACACTTTTATTTTTAGAAGTCAGACACTTTGGTTGATCAGGAGTGGATCCCATTGGGTTGGGACATGTGAGCCAGTACTTCGACTGGTGCGGTGATGGAATCACCTATTGAATTTGCGTAGAAGGTGTGACAAAAGAAAGATTGGTTTTCCAGGACACATATGACTTGTTTTGATGTTCCTAATGGATTGGTGAACTACCCGTTACTCCTCTGTTGAGTGTTTGAGGAACCAGTGGAATTTGGTAGTCCTGGGTTGTCATGATTGGTATGTTGGTGGGACCAGAGGATACTTCTTGTGATCTATCCCACATTGAAAATGTGGTTGATGTTCTGAGTGAGTTACGGCTTGGAAGCCAGAAAGTTAGTATAGAATGGTTGTTAGGGCTATTGGACACGTGTGGTGAGGTTTCCAGTTTTCTCACTAAGCTTAGAGAGATATTAGTTGTGCAGGAGTTTTTGGATGCGTTGTCGAGAGTGCCACCCCATGGAAAGGTTCTGAGTACTCAATGTATTTTTGCAACACCCATGTTGGATAGTAGGACATTATGGCGAAGATCACGGGTCAGTACAGATTTCATGGATTCGTATTCACATCTACATCTGATAAACTTTGATGTCATCATCTTTGACTTTCTTCATACGAGACATTATCATGGGCTAAGTGGAAGAAATATGTTATTCGTATATTAAGTGGTGACAAGTTCTATAGTATTAAGTGGTGACAAGTTATATAGCTTACAATTTAATTTTTTTCTGCTATGTCTTGGCGTGCAGGAGAAGTGTGAAGGCACATGAGGGATACCGAAGCCTAGTTAGGATTACCCTTAGGGGGTGCAGTGATATACCCAGTGGAGTGAACATCTGTGTTGGTGACCCGTATTGGTATTATGGGTCATATTATTTTTGCTGAGAGGGCTAGTTTGGATCCTCGGAGGATAGAGACACGATTGACATGATTGACTCGGGAGGGAGTAAAATTGATTTAGTTTGAGAGGCTTGCTGGAGGTAGATGACTGTGGAGTGTTGTTGGGCAGTGTTCCCATGAGACCCATATGGCTGGATTATATGTTACTGCACAACTTCAAGATCCGATCCTTCGCATCATCAGGATGGGGGTCGAGGTTTGGATTGGTACGTCATGGTAGACGTAAGTTAGTTGGTTTTTGGAGTTCTCGATGAGTATGTGTTGGACACATCTCAAGTGTTGGTCGGGTGACCGGGAGAACCCGAAGAGGACATTGAGTTATAGTGTACGATCTTTCTAGAACAGAGATCAGACGGATAGGTTCCAATGTTGGATCATGATTGGCTTGCTAGTGATATGATAGATGGATTAGATTCGAGATTGATATGGTGTGTGGACTTGATTGTGGATACTGGTATATGTTCGGATGGTCCGTGTGTAGTCTTTGAGCAGGCCTATGAGTAGTTCCTATGTGATTGTGTAATGTGTGTGCACCTGTGAGTAGTGCATGTGTGATGGTGTAATCGTTGAGTGTTGATCATTTTGATTGATGTGGCACGATCATCAGATTGAATACGAGACGGACATAGTATGTTAATCAGATTGGATCTAATGTTGTATGTTCATTAAGGACTTGGACCGGGCATCAAATAATGTGCGCTAGGGTAGAGTGGCTTTAGAGTGTTCAATTATTGTGCGAGCTTGGAGCTCAGGCCATGGTTGTGGGCTAGAGGAACCCTATAAAATGTGTTTGTGATTATCTCGGCTTGAGCAAGTATTTGATGGGGCCAAATACACTCCAGATGAGTGAAATACTAGTTCGAGACTCGAGAGGAGTCAGGATCACATCGTTGGTCGTTGAGTGATACGAGGTACTATAAGAGGACTCTAGTGCGAGTCAGATATGGATAAGGATCTTGAATGGAAAGAGTGCAGCCGATAAGTTACCGCCTTGACACGACGGTTCGTCGTAGTTATAATTGATGGTTGGAGATCGTCTAGTAACAGAGGATTTGAGATTGCTACCACTAAGCAAAGATGTTAGACTTGGTTATGATTGCACTTGCGTGGATGACAGGTGAGATCAACGAGCGTTGATGTCTTGAACGAGACTTGAGATTTGAGCTTTAGAGGTTTCAGTGACAATGTGAACACTCTCCTTTCAGGTACGGTCATTGAGGATGAGCCAGGATTCTGCATTGGCCGCTGGATTGTAATTAAGGTTAGGTGATATTGTTTTAGGTGCATACTGTGGATAGATGTTCTACGTGTATGTGGACATATCGGATTCTCGGGTTAGAGGGAAGATGGTTTTCTGTAGCCGGATTAGGTTAGTGTGAATTTCAAAAACGAATTTCTTTAAAGAGGGTAGATTGTACGAATTATTTTACGATTACACGATTTACGAGGTAAGTTGACTTTTGTTTCTTGTGGGCCTTGATATTTGTTTCCACGTCCAATGGATGAGTGACAATGAGTGACACTTGTCACTCATCCATTGATCCTCATCCCACATTCATGCATCTCCCCCCCCCCCCCCCCCCCCCCCCCTTGGTTCATTATACCTAAAACCCATTTTCCATCCCATTCCATAATCTCTTCTTCGTTTCTTTTGCAGAGTGAGGGTGAGGAACTGATATAGACGATGGATGGACGTGCAGCCGTGGTGGCTGCTTGGAAACCCAGAAACCAAGTAAGAACCCGTGACCTTAAAAGTAGTGATTTGGTTTGTACGTTTGGAACTTCGATTTAAGGCATTTTATTATTATTCGCGGTAATGCGAGCTTGTATAGACAAAAAGGAAGGAAAATGGAGGCTGGAATAGTCCAAGGGACGAGTTCGAAAGTGGGTCGTGAAGCTCGAGCATGGCTAGAGGTTTTCAGGTGAGTTTGCTCTATTTTAGGATGGTAGATCGATTTCATGGGTCCTTTAGAATAGATTCGTGAAATTGGATTGAAGAATATACGTAAAATGGGGATTTAGGAGTCGGGTCAAGGTCGCTGGTCAAACAGCCCATTATAGTGGTTTAGGTCGACTCGACCAGAGTTAGACAACGATGATGTGGCAAGCCACATCATTATGTCAGGCCACGTGGCCAACAAGATGGTGACACGTGGCAGGGTGTCAGTTCTAGTCAGCATCGATGTGGTCATGCCACGTTAGCATTATCAGACCACGTGGACTAGTGAGGTGGTGCACATGGCACCATGTTAGAGAGTTGTCAGATTATGAGGATGACGTATCAGGTGACGTGGCATGCCCACGTCAGCAATATCAGATCATGTGGACTAGTCAGGTGGTGCCACGTGGCAATGTGTTAGTGTTGTAAGAGTGATGTGGCAGTACACGTGGCACCAGTCAGGGAGTGCCACGTGGTAATGTGTCAGAGTTATCAAGTTGTCAGATGTTAGACTGACGTCAGTGTTGACTAGGCGCGTCTGAACTTTCACCAGCGCTTGTGGGTGTTTGGAGATGAATTTCGAGGTCAAACTGATCTTGTTTGAAATGGTTCGACATTCTGAATCCAATGGTGGTGGTTCGATGTTCGATCGAAGATCGTTTGGTTAGTGTTTTGGAGGTTTTTCTCCTCAGGAAGCGTGTTCAGGATGTGTTTTCGATTCCAGGGTTTTTGGGGGTTTTTGATATGGACTTTTAAAGATTTATAGTGACCCTCAGGTGTGATTTGGAAAGGGCCGGACGCTCTGAAGGCTTCAGATTGGCTTGGGACTCGGGGTTTTGAGCTCGCAGGATTGACCGTTTGTGAGTGGACTTTTGTGTTATAACTGTGATGCATGCATATATGTTTTGATTGTTTTTAAGCAGATTTGAAATGCAAGGTTTGCATATTGATTTGAATGGTTATTTGATATCATTACTTGATGATTTTATGGATTTAAATGTTGGTTTATGAACTATTTTACGGATTTGTGTGAAAATGACATTTTGGGCTTGAGACCTAGTTGGATAATGATATCATTTTTGGTATTGTGAAATGAGTTATGGACATTGTTTTACGATGGTTTTGAGATAAAGGATTGTGAAATGAATTTATGAGATTTT
The DNA here is from genome assembly GCA_032719365.1 of Prinsepia uniflora. NCBI lineage: Eukaryota > Viridiplantae > Streptophyta > Magnoliopsida > Rosales > Rosaceae > Prinsepia > Prinsepia uniflora. The sequence goes on from CM064872.1 coordinate 38,417,232, forward strand.
GGTGGAAATTATGTTTTGGGGAAAGATCCTATGCAAAACAACTGATTTGATTTGAGATGCAACCATTTATGAAAATGAGTTTCCACTGTTTCAACTATGACCATTCTCCGTGATAATGGATATGACTCCGATAGGAATGTGTTTCCCCGGAGAGGGTGTCCAGTTGTGAATGTGTTTCCCCGGAGAGGACCCTATGATATGTTGCTCGCCTCTAGGATGCACTGTGTCCTACCCACCACCCCCCCCCTTCCCCCTTCCCCCCTCCTCCCTCTTCCGAAGAGGTGACAATGTACTGTCTGTTGTCAAGTAGCCGTGGGAGGCTCGACTCAAGAGTGCTTATAAACAATGAGATATGTCGTTGATATGTTCATGACGATATGAACGTTGGCCGTAGATGTATTCACACCGACATTCTCGGACGTGAGCTGTGACAGGACCTGTCCCAAATCTCCCGGGATTAACGTGGGAAGTGCCTGCTCCCGTCTGATACGAAGTGTCAGACCAGGGATAAATGTGTCCTTTGCCCAACCGGGACTATTAGAGAGCGCTAGGATCTAGAGGAGGAATGTGATGTCTTGTCTCTGCTACACCCCGCATCCACGATCAACCTGAATGGCATTCAAAACACGAAAGCTGTGAGTGGACAAAACAAATAATTTTATAAAAACATTTCATCAAATGGACCTTTATGCCCTTCACTAAAAAGTATGCATGCATTCGAAAACCATTTCTCAAACACAGAACAAGGGGCCTTGGCCCAAAATCCAAAATAAGGAACCCATAACGAGTCTCCTTCTCAAAACATAAAACATAGGGTCTCCACCCAAATCCAAAACACGTGGGCCTCAACCCAAAATATTCTCTGTGAAATCTCACACATATATACATATATACATATATAACGCATCCTAGACATCATCTGATGTCAACTTGAGGCACACAGCCCCTAGGGAACTCATCCCCGATATATGTCACGATTTCTATATATATAAGTATGCATACTACTCGGGATCTCACTCCGAGTCTACCCCCAGGAATTCTCCATCTGGGAGGCTCTGTCTCTGAAACCAGTCTGGTCATCTCTCTGGATCAGGTCCAGGATTCTATCATATCTTCCACTCCTAGAATGGGCTCCATATGGGGATTACTCATTTCGGGCAGTGGATCGTGACTCTCCAGGTCGACGTCTGGAGGAGACCAATCACCTCATAAAGGAGGGTATATACATACTAGTATAAAAACCACACTCGGGACTCACGCCCGATAACACAAAGTAATTGGGCCTCCAACCTGAACTTATGACTCAACGGGGCCTCTAGGCCGATTACACAATTAACTGGGTAACAAGCCCGAACTCATAATCAACTGGGCACCAGGCCCGATACCTCAGGGTCAGTCACGATTTCGATCATAGTGATGCGTGCGACCACCAGTCCAGGAGGTATGGTCAACTACAGTCAACCAAACCATCTCCATCACGATTCCCAAGAATCTACCCTAGGCGATGAATCCTTCTCATCGCATAGTGGTAGAAACTTACCATGAGCACATCACGACTGAGCTACCCTCAGCTCGTGGCTCATCGTTTCTTTTCATTAACGTTATCACATCACCGCACACGGAGTGCGAATCGAAAAAATCGTAAAACCTTGCTCCTATCGAGCAATCGCCACTCATCTCTGCTCGGGTCGGAGGGACTCTGCCACCCTCGTACTCCACGACTCAGGTGTGACCGTTCTTACAATCCATAACAGAGAATGAACGTTCCCCAAACGTTCCCCGATTCTCAACAACCACCCACAATTTTCGGCCTCGATGGTGGTACCTACCACGGGTTCGTGCAGACACAACCCACACACAACACCAACGAGACTCCGAAACTACGTGGTCGACTCACCGCCGGCACCAACTGTGTAACACACCACACAACGTCCACCGATCGGTCCACCTCGGAATCCGATCAACAAGTACCACTCTCCTGGTCACTAGTCCAATCAATCGCTAACTAGGGTTATCGTAACTCGGCTGCTCGCTGCAGCACGTCCATCTCGAGTGATCCCTCGCGCTCGACTTCGAAGAGTCGTCGTACTCCGACACTAGTGTCCCAACAACCAGTAACCAAATCTAAGGACCTCGTCCCCTCGTCACTCTACATTGCACAACAACTATTCCGGGCATCCTCTGTCGGTCGACATCCCTCTAGGATTCGACACCTCTCAAAGTAGCATGAACACAAAGGGAAGGGGATATACATGAACATTTTTGGGCTGGGCAATGGATAGGTGACACTTGTCACTCATCCATTGGGCCTGTCCTAAAAAGCTGGGCCCACTTAAAGCCAAATGTTCCTCACCTCGTAAAACGTGCAAAAGTTCATTCGAACTTCCGTGAACCGTATGTTTTCCTTCGAACGTTCAAATTCGACGTGCCACCTTTCTACGGACTCGTATCGATGCGATCTACATAGGTCCTCGGGCCTTAGGCCATCGGACCTCCCGGGTTAAAAGTCAACATTTTGCCCTCTTTTAGGGGTAAAATCGTAATTTCGGCCTAAATGTCCGTTAATCCTCGGCTAATTTCCGATTAGTCTCACTAATCCGTCATTAATTTCTAATTAATCCTTAAAATTAGGGACGGGTCGTTACAAGGTGTCCTGGAGCTTGATTGCACACGTTGGTTGGATATCATGATTGATGATGATGATATGATGGTATGAGACAAATGTGGGATATGAGAATGGGTCTCAATTTTGATTTATTGCTTTGTGTCCAGATATTTTCACATGTGTTGGTTTTGGCGATGAAAGCATTTGTTTTCCATACGTACTGTTTTACTTGAAAGAAATGATTTAATTGATATGCATGCATGCTATATAAAACGAAGGGTTAAATGATGATTTTTCGGAAATTGGTTTTTCAAACTGTTTATTTTTGTCCACTCATACTTTTTATTTGGTTTTGATGCCCTCCAGGTTGATCGTGGATGCGGGCTGTAGTAGGGACCGAGGCATCACATGAAGCTGCGTACTCTGGAAACCCCGAGTGGGTCAAGGAAATATCCCTGGTCTGACACGTGGTGTCAGACGGGAGTAGGTCATCCCACGTTAATCTTGAGGGATTAGGGATGGGTCCTTTGAGAAGGAGGTCACGCTGAATAGCCTTAATTTCAACAGTAACCACTGACCCTCCTAGAGCCCTGGCCTCGAAAAACCAGCCACCAGAACTCCACTTGAGTTTTTTGGCACCCCTCCCACACCACGCTGGAGCGTGTCCTTATAGACCGCGACATCACAATTATGTTTTAGAAACCCCTCAGCTGCTTTGGCCAACCTAGGCTCGCGGCGAAGCGGGGCCCCATATAAACTAGTTGTAACCTTGTAAACTCTGAATAAGTAGCTATTATTGATTCATAATTCTCTGCACCCTTTTTTAACCTGAAATGTATGTACTACTTTATTTCTCCAATTCCAACCACTCCCTCAAAAATAAAAAGTTTATCTAACTAAGAAAAGGAAATATATAAACAGCATAAGCAAAGACGCCAAACAAAGTCTTTGAAATAGGAAACCCCGTCAAAGGAAACTCAACAAAGCTCTCAACCCTTTAACTATGTTTACAGCCCCATAAGGCATGTAAGGCATCCTCCATACGTTTTCCATGTCAACTAAAAAGGTTTGAATCAAGCAGCTTCTGGGAAAAAAAATTATGAGCCGTCAGCAATATCTCAAAACAAGCCCGCCAACGAAAGATCTTCAGTTTATTAGTGACCCTTAGCTTCCACAAGTGCTTCCAAGTCCTCACACTCTGACCACCCGTGGAGCACTCCCCCTCACCATCTGCATCAACATAACCCATGGTGAAGACTAAATGGTAACATGATTTCACCGTATACTTCCCATCCTTTAAGTAAAACTAGTACCGTCCATCAGAGAAAGCTGCTTGAGCCGGAAGCGCAATACTACATATATCTCGAACATCCTCTTCATAGAAAACTGACTCCAATAAGTCCACATCCCAACTGCTAGAGGGAGACTAAGGGACGAAACCACAAAATTCACAAGAAGTCCTCGGTTCAGGATAGGACAGAACGTCCATGGCCTTAGATCCACCTAACGTAAAACACACCAACAGAGGCACTATTGCCTACCCTGCTTGACCACCACTCGACCCTAGATAATGAACCGCCACACAAAAGACCGAAGGGACCCAACACGAGCCACCATAAAATCCTACTGCGTGCAGTAGAGGGCTTTCATAATCCAAGAAACCAGCGATCCCGGTTACTCCAGCAGCCTCCAAGTTTGTGTTTTGATCATAGCTTGATTAAAACTCTCAAAATTCTTAAAACTCGATCCTCCCAAATTCTTAGGATGACACAACTTATCCCATCTCATCTAGTGGATATTGTGCTTCCTATGACACGACCTACCCCCAATCTCCCGAGATTAAGGGCTAAGCCATGCTCCCGTCTAACTTACGTGCGACATGAAGGCTAAACTGACGTCCAACCTCCACGTAACACGTAAGCCGGACAAGGGATTCCCAAGTGAACCGTCCAGAAATTTTTGAACTTCCCAGAGCGCGCAGAATCTACTGTGGATCTCGTGTGTGATGTCTTCGTCTCTCTAACAACAGCCCGCATCGCATCAAACCTAGAGGGTATCGAAAACATAAAAAGACTGTGAGTGGACAAAAATAAAGGATAACTATAGTAAACAGTTTATATGAAAGACATTTATACCCTCCATTTAAAAACCAATGCATGCATATAAAAGCTATTTCATAAAACCATTTCATATTCAAGCATATAAACCTTTATGAAACCAAAAGCCATAAATCCTTTCATTTCCTCAAATCCTGGGCCTCATCCCAAAACCATCAAAATCCATATCATTCGGGGCATAGGCCAAAACATCTAAAAACCATTATTATTAAAAACCATCAAGTTATCATCGAAATCCAAAACACATTTGAAAGCCATTTGGAATCCATTGAAATCAATCGAACCTGCTGGATCTATCCGAGCCTTTAAACTCAATATTAATCCGAGTCTTTAAACTCAATCTAGGCCTCAATATAATCTGAGTCTTTAAACTCAATAGGCCTACGGGGGAAATCACAATATCCGAGTTTTTAAACTCCCGAGTCTTTAAACTCAATCCGGATTTTTAAACCCAATCCGGGCCTGCCCCCGTCACATATCATATCCGGGTCTTTAAACCCAATAACCAGATCCAGCAAATCCAATCCAAAACCATTTTAAAACTATTTCCAAATCCATGTCCAAATTCGAATTCGAAATCACCATTTCGAATCCCAAGCCAAATTCATATCTGGAAATCGTATCCACAATCCATTTTCAAATCTGAATCCGAAATCATCATTTCGTAAGCCGGCATCTGGAATCATCATTTCCTAAATCCAGTTCCAAAACCCGAAATCACATTTCTCGAAATAACTTTTATGAACAGGGCTTCAAGCCCGAAATCACTTTTCCAAAATCCATTATGAATCGTTGAAATCAAATCATAATCCATAATTCAAATCCCAAAATCAAATTACCAAAACCATGATCAAATCGCAATATAAATAGTAAGCTCGTAAAACGTGCAAATACGTAATTATCTCGAATTATGTGCAAAACCGTAAATCATCAATATCATATCTCAAACATAGAAATGACATGTAGAAAACATATAAAACATTTATGCATGCATTATAAGTTAGAAAGCAAAGTCCACTCACAGACCGTTTATGTCGCTGCCTCGATACCCGCACACTTATGCTTTCCCGGCTAATTCACTATCACCCGGCTTTCCCGAACCTGTTCCCAGTTTCCGGGACGGGTCGTTACATCCTGGCTTTACCGCACCAAAACCTTCAATCTCGACTGAGAGTTCATGACAAAGGGATTTGGGAAGCTAGAACATACTCATCGAGTAAATGGGAAGCTCTTGGGCCACTGCCTTAACCAACACCTTCTTCCTAGTTATAGACAGTAACTTTCCCAAACATCTTTTTCTTATTATAGCTAGTAACAGTAGGAAGACCCAAATATTTTTAATGCTAATCTACAATTCTAATACCTAGAAAATTTGATTTACCTCTTCATCACAAGATCCGTACCAAGGCTAAAACAAGCAATAGACTTGTCGAAGTTAATCAACTAACCTAAGCCTCATTCGCACTCTTTCAGCACTCTAAGAAGCTGGGAACATTCCTCCAACCAAGCATTGCAAAAAAGTAGACTATCATTTGTAAAAAGGAGGTAAGAGATCGAGAGGGGTCCTGAGAGCCACCGTCACCCGATGAAGCTTCCTAGCATACTGGGCTTGAGGTAAAAGAGATGAGAAACCTTATGCATGAATAAAGAAAAAATAAGGCAAGAGGGGGTCACCCTGCTGAAGCCCCTGGATGGGGACGATATGATTAGTTGCCTGTCCCCGAACCTGCACACCATAGCTGATGTTGACACACAATTCATACGCAGACTAACAATGCGATCACTGAACCCTAACTTTCAAATAATACCCTCGAAATATGGCCATTCAACCCTTTCATAAGCCTTAGACATATCCCGTTTTAAGATCATTGTTTTTAAATTACTGTTCCCCCTTCTCCAAATGCATGTATGGACTCAAAAGCAACCAAAATTTATCAGTTATGAGACGAGAATGAATAAAAGCACTGTAAAAATCTGAAATGACCAAGCGCATCACACCCTTTAACCTGTTCACAATAATTTTGGCAATAATTTTATAAATTACCCTTCATAAATCAATGGGCAAGAAATCAGTTACCTTAGTAGGGCTGTCCACCATTGGAATGAGTGAAATTAGCGTATGATTTATAGGTTGTACACTAGAACCATCATTAAAAATAGAAAGACAGAACCTAGAGACATCATCCCCCACCACATCCAAAAATTTCTGATAGAAAAAGCTAGCATCCCATCCACCCTAGGAGCCTTAGTTGGAAACATTCCAGCTAGGGCCACCTCCAACTCTAAGCGATCAAAAAGCCTATCTAGTTTTGAGTTTTCTCATTGTCCCAAAATAGGCTTGACCACCCACAACACAGTAGTCAAATCAACCATCCCAGAAGTAGAAAATAACCCACTAAAATAGTGTAAGACCCGTGTATTAGGAAGAACAATGAACAATCCCACACTTCTCGGGGAAGGAAAGGTGAAGTGCCTTATATGTGTGGGCATGTATCTATCTAGCAAGAGGCCTTTTGGGAGCTTACTGTGTATGAATTCCTTGGGAACTCCAAAGTTAAGCGCGTTTGGGCTAGTGCAATTCCAAGATGGGTGACATACTGGGAAGTTGTACGTGGGTTTCCAAAAACAAAAACATGAGAGCTAGGGAAAAGCAGACAATATCGGATAGGTGAGTTGGGATGTGACAAAATGGTATCAGAGAAGGACCCAACCGAAAGTGTGCCAGCGAGGACGCTAGGGCCCCAATGGGGGTGGATTGTAAGATCCGTGTCTTAGGAAGAACGGTGAACAATTCCAAAAAGCTCGGGGAGGGAAAGGTGAAGTGCCTTATACGTGAAGGCATGCATCTATCTAGCATGAGGCCGTTTGGGAGCTTACTGGCTTTGGATTCCTTGGGAACTCCAAAGATAAGCAAGTTTGGGCTGGTGCAATTCCAGGATGGGTGACCTACTGGAAAGTTGCACGTGAGTTGCCAAAAAAAAACCGTGAGGGCTAGGGCCAGAGTAGATAATATCGTGCTAGATGGGTTGGGAAGTGACAGAATGGTATTAGAGCTGAACCCCAACTGAATGTGTGCCAGCCAGGACGCTAGGACCCAAAGGGGGGGTGGATTGTAAGACCCGTGTCTTAGGAAGAGGAGGTGGATTGTAAGATCCGTGTCCTAGGAAGAACGGTGAGTAATTCCAAATAGCTCAGGGAGGGGAAGGTGAAGTGCCTTATATGTGTAGGTATGTATCTATCTAGCATGAGGCCTTTTGGGAGCTCCCTTGCTTTGGATTCCTTGGGAACGCCAAAGTTAAGCGAGTTTGGGCTAGTGCAATTCCAAGATGGGTGACCTTATGGGAAGTTGCACGTGAGTTCCCAAAACCAAAACCGTGAGGGCTAGGGCCAAAGTAGACAATAACGTGCTAGATGGGATGGGACGCGACAAAATGGTATCAGAGCTGGATCCTAACAGAAAGTGTGCCAGCGAGGAAGCTAGGACCCAAAGGTGGGTGGATTGTAAGATCCGTATCTTAGGAAGAGGAGGTGGATTGTAAGATCCATTTCTTAGGAAGAACGGTGAAGAAATCCAAATAGCTCGAGGAGGGAAAGGTGAAGTGCCTTATATGTGTAGGCGTGTATCTATCTAGCATGAGGCCTTTTGGGAGCTCCCTGCCTTTGGATTCCTTGGGAATTCCAAAGTTAAGCGAGTTTGGGCTGGTGCAATTCCATGATGGGTGACCTACTGGGAAGTTGCACATGATTTCCCAAAAACAAAACCGTGAGGGATAGGGCCAAATCAGACATTATCGTGCTAGATGGGATGGGACATGACAAAATGGTATCAGAGCTGGATCCCAACCGAAAGTGTGACAGCGAGGAAGCTAGGTCCCAAAGGGAGGGGGGGATTGCAAGATTCGTGTCTTAGGAAGAGGAGGTGGATTGTAAGATTTGTGTTTTAGGAAGAACAGTGAACAATTCCAAATAGCTCGGAGAGGGAAAGGTGAAGTGCCTTAAATGTGTAGGCATGTATCTATCTTGCATGAGGCCTTTTGGGAGCTTACTGGCTTTGGATTCCTTGGGAACTCCAAAGTTAAGCAAGTTTGGGCTGGTGCAATTCCAGGATGGGTGACCTACTGGGAAGTTGCACGTGAGTTGCCAAAAAATAAACCGTGAGGGCTAGGGCCAGAGTAGATAATATCGTGCTAGATAGGTTGGGACGTGACAGAATGGTATTAGAGCTGAACCCCAACTGAATGTGTGCCAGCGAGGACGCTAGGACCCAAAGGGGAGGGGGGGTGGATTGTAAGACCCGTGTCTTAGGAAGAGGAGGTGGATTGTAAGATCCGTGTCCTAGGAAGAACGATGAGTAATTCCAAATAGCTCGGGGAGGGAAAGGTGAAGTGCCTTATATGTGTAGGCATGTATCTATCTAGCATGAGGCCTTTTGGGAGCTCCCTTGCTTTGGATTCCTTGGGAACGCCAAAGTTAAGCGAGTTTGGGCTAGTGCAATTCCAAGATGGGTGACCTAATGGGAACTTGCACGTGAGTTCCGAAAAAAAAACCGTGAGGGCAAGGACCAAAGCAGACAATATCGTGCTAGATGGGATGGGATGTGACAGAATGGTATCAGAGCTGGATCCCAACCGAAAGTGTGACAGCGAGGACGCTAGGTCCCAAAGAAGGGGGGATTGCAAGATCCGTGTCTTAGGAAGAGGAGGTGGATTGTAAGATTCGTGTTTTAAGAAGAACAGTGAACAATTCCAAATTGCTCGGAGAGTGAAAGGTGAAGTGCCTTAAATGTGTAGGCATGTATCTATCTAGCATGAGGCTTTTTGAGAGCTTACTGGCTTTGGATTCCTTGGGAACTCCAAAGTTATGCAAGTTTGGACTGGTGCAATTCCAGGATGAGTGACCTACTGGGAAGTTGCACGTGAGTTCTCAAAAATAAAAAGTGAGGGCTAGGGCCAAAGTAGATAATATCGTGCTAGATGGGCTAGGACGTGACAGAATGGTATCAGAGCTGGACACCAACCGAATGTGTGCCAGCGAGGACGCTAGGACCCATAGGGGGGTGGACTGTAAAACCCGGGTCTTAGGAAGAGAAGGTGGATTATAAGATCCGTGTCTTAGGAAGAATGGTGAGCAATTCCAAATAGCTCGGGGAGGGAAATGTGAAGTGTCTTATATGTGTAGGCATGTATCTATCTAGCATGAGGCCTTTTGGGAGCTCTCTGGCTTTGGATTCCTTGGGAACTCCGAAGTTAAGTATGTTTGGGCTGGTGCAATTCCAAGATGGGTGACCTAATGGGAAGTTGCACATGAGTTCCCAAAAACAAAACCGTGAAGGCAAGGGCCAAAGCAGACAATATCGTGCTAGATGGGATGGGACGTGACAGAATAGTATCAGAGTTGGATCCCAACCGAAAGTGTGACAGCGAGGACGCTAAGACCCAAATGTGGGTGGATTATAAGATCCGTGTCTTAGGAAGGGGAGGTGGATTATAAGATCCATATCTTAGGAAGAACTGTGAAAAATTCCAAATAGCTCGAGGAGGGAAAGGTGAAGTTCCTTATATGTGTAGGCATGTATTTATCTAGCATGAGGCCTTTTGGTAGCTTACTGGCTTTGGATTCCTTGGGAACTCCAAAGTTAATCTAGTTTGGGTTTTTACAATTCCAGGATAGGTGACCTACTGGGAAGTTCCACGTGAGTTCCCAAAAACAAAATCGTGAGTGCTAGGGCCAACGCAGAAAATATCGTGCTAGATAGGTTGGGACGTGACTGAATTGTATTAGAGCTGGACCCTAACCGAAAGTGTGCCAGCGAGGATGCTTGGACTCAAAGGGGGGTGGATTGTATGACCCGTGTCTTCGGAAGAGGAGGTGGATTGTAAGATCTGTGTCTTAGGACGTATGGTGAACAATTCCAAATAGCTCGGGGAGGGAAAGGTGAAGTGCCTTATATGTGTAGGCATGTATTTATCTAGCATGAGGCCTTTTGGGAGATCGCTGACTTTGGATTCCTTGGGAACTCGAAAATTAAGCGAGTTTGGGATAGTACAATCCCAGGATGGGTGACCTACTAGGATGTTGCACGTGAGTTCCCAGAAATAAAACCATGCGGGCTGGGCCCAAATCGGATAATATCCTGCTAGATAGGTCGGGTCGTGAAAGAATGGTATTAGAGTAGGACCCCGACCGAAAGTGTCCCAGCAAGGATGTTGTGCCTTAAGCGGGGGTGGATTGTAAGATCCGTGTCTTGGGAAGAATGTTGAACAATCCCACATCGCTCGTGGAGTGAAAGGTGAAGTGCCTTATATGTGTGGACAAGTATCTATCTAGCATGAGACTTTTTGGGATCTCATTGGCTTTGGATTCCTTAATAACTTCAAAGTTAAGCGAGTTTGGGCAGTTGCAATCCTAGGATGGGTGACCTACTTGGAAGTTGCACGTGAGTTCCCAGAAACAAAATTGTGAGGGCTAGGCCCAAAGCGAACAATATTGTGCTAGATGGGTCGTGTCGTGTCAAATAGTCTACAAATTCCCCACACAGGTCTTGGTCTGCTGTCTTCAAATAGTCTTCAAATTCCTCGCACAGGCCCAAAGCGGGCAATATCGTGTTAGATGGGTTGTATCATGCTAGATGGGTCGTGTCGTGACAAATATCGTACTAGATGGATTGTAAGACCCTCACATCAAAGATTCCCAGGATAAATTCCTCCATCCACTTTCCATTTCAAACTGGTGAAAAAACTTTGTATTCCTATCCCCCTCTTTGAGCCAGTTAACCCTTGAGCACTAGCGCCAAATAAGCTCCTCTTGAGCCCTTAATCTATCAAGCTCCTTATCGAACCCTTCAGCAACCTGTTGATCATGAACCGAAGGGGAAGAGCAGGTGAAGCCGTCCAGCTAGGGGTGAAGCTACTTAAGTTTACAAACGATATTGCCAACCTGTTCACGACTCCAGCTTTGTAAGACCCCTTCTACCCTCTGAATCTTTCTAAGCACATCATCCCCCTATGTGACACGTAAGTCGGAAAAGGGATTTCCAAAATGAACTGTTCAACAGTACCGGACTTCCGAGAGTGCGCAGACTCTACTGTGGGTCGCGTGTGTGATGTCTCCGTCTCTCTCGACCAACAGCCCGCACCGCAACAACCTCGAGGGTATAAAAAACATAAAAAGATTGTGAATGGACAAAAATGAATAATAATTCAGAAAACAGTTCAGACAAATTACATTTTTACCCTCCACGCAAAAATCAATGCATGTATATCAATTCATGTTATGAAAGCATCTCATTTTAAAAAACTATTAATGAAAAACCATATTGGAAAAACCCGAATCAAATCCATTAGTTAAAACCAGGATCTCAGCCTAAAACCACAAATCAATCTCAAAGTACTGGAACTCGGTCCCAAAACTCTTCAAATCCAAGTCATCTGGGCCACTTCCCAAAACATCTGAAAATCAGTGAAAACCCAGTGAAAAACATCAATCATACAAGTTTGCTGGATCTCAAGTGCGCCCAAGTCTTTAAACTCAAAACCATGCGCAATAATCAGGCCTTCTCGGGATATCAACGAGTCTTTAAACTCAAAACACAATCACAGGCCTCGGGGGGTATCATATCCGAGTCTTTAAACTCAAAACATATACCGAGTCTTTAAACTCAAAACACATCAATATAGGGGCGTCCCCCCCGTCAATCAACTGAGTCTTTAAACTCAAATTTAAATACAAATCCAAAACATATACCTTATCCGAATTCGCAACAATGATTCCGTAAACCGGCATCCGGAACCACCATCCCGAACCCAAATCCAGATTTCCTTGAAATCAAATCATATTCAAATCCCGAAATCCAATCATCAAAATCATAATCAAATCGCAACATAATTGAAATCTCGTAAAAACTACAAATACGTTATTTCTCGAAATGCGTGCAAAACCGTAAATCATCAAGATCATAACTCAAATCACAGAATTATGTATAGAAAAAATATAACAACATATATGCATGCATCATAAGTTTGAAAGTAAAGTCCACTCACAGACCATTATGCCGTCGCCTCGATACGCACACACTTATGCCGTTCTTGGCTAATCCGTTATCCCCGGCTTTCCCGAATCTGTCCAAACCCCATAAGAAGGTTACTAACTACTTCATTAAGCTTCTAGTAAGTCCCCGTAATTTTCACGAATTTTTAACTATTTTTAAACGAGCCCTAAAACCTTCGGACAATCCAAAACATATGGAGCCGATGTCCGATTAACTCGAAACTAGCGTCAAAATGTTTGTTACATCGAATACTTTAAAAGTCATGTTGGAACCATCCTCAAAAGACATGCCACACGCCGCCATGTGACTCCCAAAGGGGCTGCGCGTGGGACTCACGCGTTGCTATAGTGTTGTCTTCAACCTCTGTCCAACCCGGTCTGAACCGGTTCGAACCGGCAGAGTTCGACCAAGCCGGCGTTCATGGTTTTCTAGCTATTCTTGGTTTGTTTTCAGTCCTTTTTAGTCCATTAGATTCGTCCAACTATATGTGATTGATTTAACTAATTAAATTGTGAAGATTTAGCCTATTTCATACCTTCCAAATCGAGCAAGCAACCCCGTGCCTGCAACCTCATGCTACCATTGATTCTGTCCACCTCCAACCCTTGTTCTTGGTCCTTGATGTTTGTTTAGAGGTCCAAAACACCGTCCAATGCACCAAACAAGTCAACAACAGCTAAATTGTATGTTACCATTTTCAAATTCAAATTAAGCATTCACGGGAATTTGGCCTTACCGTCCTCCTTAAGTCTCCAAACTAGGCTTATTCGATCCACTGGACCTCTAGCATCATCTTCCCATCAACTAATCAATCCAAACCGTACGAGAACACGATTACCATTCTAATTGTAAAACAGAACGTCTCGGGTTCACAGGGTCTCTGCCTCGACCCGCCGTCACGAGCTCCACCGTGGCCTTCATTCTCCTCCAGATATCACCTCTTCATCTTTCCTTTACAAAGCCAAGGTTAAGGATGTAAGTTGGTAGTTGTTTCTAGTGTACCCTCCCCGAAGTCCCCTGTTTTCCTGGTTTCCACGGCCACCGCCGTGGACGGCCCTCCACGGTGGCACCACTATACACAGCCCTGTCCATACTTCCATTTGGGTTTCACTCATTAATCAGGGTCAAGGGATGAAGATCAAGGGAAATTGGGGAAGTTTCTCTCTGTTTTTCTCTGAACCAACCCGTATAAACGATTTAAAACGGTTGTAAGGCGGCTGCACAGGTTCCACAATCCTCTAGATTGGGCCAGGTGTTCAATTCTCTGTGGACTCTCCTTCCCAAGCCAGCCATATGTCCATTTATCACTGGGCACAGATCCCTATGCACTATAATGACCAAAATGCCCCTTCCTGCACAAATTACCATTTTGCCCCTCGAGTTCCTAGACCCGTAACTTTAACGTCCGAACTCCAATCGACACATGCCGCCTGTCGTTGTGCTCAAGGAATCGAGACCTTCCTAACGGTCCTCAAATTCCGTGAAAATTCCACATCGTTTGAAAAGTCAACAATCGCCCTTTTTTAACATAATTACCAAATTACCCTTCAACCTTCCGAACGTCATAACTTTTTTCTCGAATGTCAGAATCGGACGTGCCACCTGTCTATGAACTCGTGACGTCCCAAACTATGTCACAGTCATCGGTCAAAGTCCATTTGACAGCCCGAACGAAAAGTTAACTGTTTACCCAATTCCAAGGGCAAAATTGTCATTCTGTACCGTCGGTCCGAATTTATCCAACTAATTATCGATTATCTTCACTAATCTGCCATTAACCACTAATCTAATCCCGGTTTATGGGACGGGTTGTTACACATATGATCTGAAGTTCAGCAGTTCACATGCTAAGAAAACACACTCGGATAACATTGGAAGAATGCCTTATTGATCACTGCTCTATCCAAACTAACCTGCACCAGACCATCAACCTGTCACCTTTTACTCTAGGTGAACATGTACCCCTATAATGGAACAGTCAACAAGCCAGAAATCCTCCAAAGCCAAGAAAAACTCTCTCATTTGATGGAGGGGCCGTGGCGATTACCCTGCTGCTCCATAGACACCTCAATCCATAACCATAATTCAACCTTCATAATAACTCCCACGAGCATCTCTTGAAACGGACCTCTGGATTACCATAGATGGTAGTGAAATGAAAAGGGACGTCTCCCACTCCCTCAATCAAAGCGTCAATTTGACCTGTGGAAGACGTCCCTTTTCGTTTCACTACCTTCTATTAGTGAGGGACGTCTCCCACTCCCTCACTAATCCAGACGTCCTCTAACACCCAAAGAATGCTTCACATAGTCCATCTTCGTAACATTTTTTTTTTGTTTTCATCAAAAATAAAATACCTGGTTTTTTTTCCCTGAAGGGTTACTTCAAAGTTCGCATCACTCGTGGGCATCCCAGCCCACATACATTCTAGCATAATAGACTTATTGCTCGTGATGGGATGACCCTACCACTTTGTGGATCGCATGTCAACCACAATGCAAGAAGAAGCACCAAACTTCGAACTACCCGGTCCTCTCCCAGAAGAGATGTGTAACGACCCATCCCAAATTTCGGGATTAGATTAGTGACTAATCAAGGATTAGTGAGGTTAAATGGTGATTATTGGAACGAAATCGACCGGACGGTGTAAAATGACCGTTTCACCCTTGGTTTTGGGCAAAATGGACAGAGGTCTGAGTAAAGGATTGATTGTCGACATGTGGTTGTCCAAGTGAGTTGATGACAGGACCCATCCCAATCCCACCGGGATTAGTGCGGGATGACCCTGCTCCCGTCTAACACGAAGTGTCAGACAAGGGATATTTCCGACCTTTGCCCTCCCGGGCTATCAGAGTACGCCAGGATCTGGAGGAGGCATGTGATATCTCGGTCTCTGCTACAGTCTACATCCGCTGTCAACCTGAAGGGCAGTCAAAACATTAAAAGCTGTGAGTGGACAAAACAAGAGTTTATAAAAACATTTTAACGAGAAGACATTTGTACCCTTCACTAAAAAACATGCATGCATTCGAAAACCGTTTAACCAAAGAAACCATATATGGGAACTAAGCCCAAAAACATAATGAAATAACCATCATGAAAACGACCATACGGGCCACTGCCCAACTCCATAAGGGACTCAGCCCAAATCATAAGAAACCAACCATACAGGCTACTGCCCAAAACCTATGTAAACACACATCATATATTATATATAGCATACATCACATATATATATATATATATAATTCACACAACCAATCCTGTCACGGTTTCCAAAGCTACGCGCATGCTACCCAGGTCTCAATCCGAGTCTTCTCAAAGTCAAGATCAATGTCCGCAGACCACTGACCCTACCTGAGGTAATAGTAATCATATCCTTCCTGAGAGTAAGGAACCCAACTGGGGGGTGACTCCACTCAGTCGGTGCTCCGTGACTACTCCGGGGTCCACCGAGGCCAACGACCCTCCCCGGAGGAGATAATAGAAGTAAAGGAAGGTATATGAATACATAAATGTTCATGCCCGGTTACCTTGAACCGTCATGATCCATAACATCCATGCACGGTTCCCATAAACCGTCATGCACCACAATGACCTGACAAAGGTTCATGCCGGTTCCCATAAATCGTCATGAACCACAATGACCTTTCCAGAGTTCATGCCGGTTCCCGTAAACCGTCATGAACTTGGAAATCCATCCAAGGTCCCTGACCCGAAATTAACAGTGTAAAACAACAAGGTCTCGTGCCCGAACATATGACTCAACTGGGCACCGTGCTCGATATCTAAGGGTCAGTCACGACTCCGATCATAGTGATGTGTGCAACCATCCATCCAGGATCGCCCTCAATCCTGGTATGTCGCCGTGAACGTATCAACCAACGCGACCACCACAAGATCATGGTGCACTCATCACCGATCGCTATCCTGAACCTTCAGCACTCCGAAGTCGAGCCTCCCCAGGCTGCCCGACCACGAATTGTGCATCGTGACCTCTCCGGAAGGAACACATCCCAATCCGGAGGTGAGCGTCGTATCGTTGATCACCGTGCACAAAGCACCCGTCGCGACCACGATTTAGACCCGAAGGTCGTAAATAGCGTCATATGCCCGAGACAAAACCAAATGGGTCTCATACCCGAGTTTATCCTTTTGGAAATCCAAAACCTTTTCATTTAGAACAATAAAGACATACAGACCCGTATAGGCACCGTATAGCGCCAAAACCTCGAAATACGTACCTATACGTAACCACACATCCAAATGCACTCATGGCATCACAAAAAAGTATTTAAAACATATAATAAACATTTATACATGCACCAATTTAGAAAACAAGGTCCACTCACTGACCGTCCGAGCTGCCGCCTCGATTTGCGTGCCATACGGCTCCCCGAGCCGATCACCGTCACCGGGACTCCCAAACCTGTCCAAAATTTAATAGAAGGTTACTAACTACTTAATTAACCTCCTACCAAAGCCCCGTAATTTTTCCGAACTTTTAACTATTTTTAAACCGACCCTAAACCTTTCGACACCCCGAAAACTATCAAAACGATGTCCGATTGACGCGAGACCAGTCCCAAAATCTTCGTTACATCGAATAGAAGATTTCCCATCTTGAACACTTTCACAAATTATGGCCCACTCGTCCTCACGCGCTCCTAGACGTGCCAGATCACTATTCATCATCATCAACCTCAGAAAAACCGGTCTGAACCGGCCAGTACTGTGCTGAACCGGCGGAACCGGTTCAGCGTCCCTCCGTCCTCATTTTCGGTCCGTTTGCTCCCATTTTAATTCCTAAATTCCTATTTTCAAGTTTCCTATCTATTCCAATTAACAAAACCTATTAAAACCGCCTAAATCAATCCATAAAAATCACCCCCTCACGGCCCCTGTTTTCCGATTCCGTCCCCAGGCTTCACAGCCGTCAACCCCCGTTCAAAACCATCTCTATACGCCCTAAACAATCTAACAAACATTCCCTAATCAACCAAAACTATCCATAATGTAAAAATCGACAAAAGGGGAGATTTGGGTCTAACTGGGTACCCGTTCGGGTTTAGGCCTCCACCGTGCACGGTGGCTTCGTCCTGGCCGGCCACCACGCTTCACAGGTCCTCCTCTCCCTCTCTGGTCTCTCACAGATGGGTTATAGGGTCAAGGGTTTGGATTGGACTCAGAAATGGTGATCGAGTTTGGTGGGAGGAATGGAACAAAATGGATGAATGATCGATGCAATGGGATGATATGCATGAATGGGAATCAAGGGCCAGTGGATGGGTGACAAGTGTCACTCATCCATTGGGCCTCCATAAAATATCTGGGCCCACTAGAGACAAAACTGCACTTTTTGTCTCGTAAAACGTGTCGTCGTGAATAGTAACTTGGAACTTCCGTGAACCGTAACTTCACCGTCGAACGTCCAAATTCGACGTGCCGCCTGTCTATGGATTCGTATCGTCCTTATCTACATAATAGTCCTTGGCCCTCGGCCATCGGACATCCCAATCAAAAAGTCAACATTTCGCTCCTTTTAACTAAAATTACGAAAATGCCCCTAAACTTCCGAACGTCATAACTTCCTCCTCGAATGTCGGAATTGAACGTGCCACCTGTCTATGAACTCGTGACGTCACGAACTACGTCACAGTCATCGGTCAAAGTCCATTTGACCACCGAATGAAAAGTCAACATTTTGCCACGACTAGGGGCAAAACGGTCATTTTACATCGTTCGTCCGATTAGCCTAACTAATCACCGATTAACCTCAATAATCGGGACGGGTCGTTACAGTTGAGGATTTGGGAAGTCCAGTGGTTGGACTTGACATCTCGTTGGAAGCATATCTGTTCCCAACATGGTTGGAACTTCAGATTCGAGGAGAGTTGTGATTTAGGCGACGAGAGGAGTTCTTGTTTCAGTATTGGTGATGAGTATTTTGAAGTCATCTGGGTGACTTCTTATTTTATGCTCGTGGCAGACGATGGTTATTGTTACCAGTACGTTGAGCGTGTATTGGTTGGTGGAGCCATGATTGACTTTTGGTCATAAGACAAGATGAGCAGAATGATGACGTGGGATGACAAGGATCGAAATGAGGTAATTACAGAGAACCCACAATTTAGATGTGCTTCGTTTTTGACTGAGTGTTTAGATGTGAAAATAGTTGAAGAATGGTGTGACTGACGAAGGATTCAAAGAGGGTGCAAGACCCTACTATCAGATTTCAGGTGGATTGTTAGTTGAGTGAGCATGTGTGGATCCTAGGTGGATCAGGATTATGATGTTGTGGACATTGGGCATTGTGACGATCTAGGATCCTGATGGTGCTAGTCGGGTGACGTAGTGATGGATCTCGATCGTGATCTAGTTGATCAGGTGAGGTGGAGAGTTTATTGCCCTATCGTGAATACTTGGATATGGGAATGTTGGGACTGAACTTCTTTTCGAAGTTAATCTGGTATGGAGCGGTACTTGAGTGAGTTGAGATGTTTACGTTTTGGCTAGGGTATTTGACTTTGTGAACGAATGGGTATCCGATGGGGTCAGACTTGGTCAGCCTTAGATGTGTGGATGGTGGGATTGGATTCCCTATGAAATCAATCGAATGTAATGTGTTAATCGAATGAGCAGGTAACTGATAGGTTCAAAATTGGTGCGTCTCGGTAGACGTGGGTGAATTTGGATGCTCAATTGGAATAAATGGGTTTGCCTTGGTAGGCGTGAGTACCATTGGTACGTGTGGGATTACGTGTTTTGGAGTAGACATTGTGATACTAGTCGGGTGACCAGGGAACATGGAATGGACACAACATTGGGGGTGTATGGTCTGTCTCATGTGATATTGGACTGATAGACTCCAGAGTTGAAACGTGCTTGACTGATAGCCACATAGTGTACAGGTTGGAGGATGGATGTACGTGCCCAGTACGTTGTGTAAGGATCAATACTGGATAAGCCTATTGGTATCTGGTGACAACACATAGGATGTACCAATGGTGTGTGGTTGAGTGTGTGAGTTGTCGGCTTAGTTCCGATGTCATTGTATTGGTTGAGGACATGAACTGGACATTGAATACTATGCACTAGGTAGAGAGATTTTGACGGATTTAATGATTGTATGAACAGGTGCTCAGAGCCGTGGATGACTAATGGAACCCTAGAGTTCGGATGTGTATTACTACTGGGCAGGTATTCAATGTGGTCTAGTTACATGCAGGTTGTCAGGACCCGTCTCAAAATCCCCCAGGATTAACGTGGGATGCGCCTGATCCCATCTGACACAAAGTGTCAGAACAGGAAAAATTCCGTCTCTAGCCCTCTCCAGGGCTTCCAGAGTACGCCAGGATCGTAGGAGGAGGAGTGTGATGTCACGATATCTGCTACAGCCCGCATCCGCGATCAACCTGAAGGGCATTAAAACATCAAAAGTCGTGAGTGGACAAAATAAATGTTTCATTAAAAACATTTTCATATAAAGACATTTATGCCCTTCATTAAAAGCATATGCATGCTTTCAAAAACCATTTATCAAACATTCATAAAACCATTTGTCAAACATATTCTCAAAACCTTTCAAGGGTTCATGCCTCGTCCCCATAAACTGTTATGACCCATAAAAAACCTTCAAGGGTTCATGCCGGTCCCCATAAACGGTCATGAATCATAAAACCATTTGGGTCCCCGACCGAAAATCACAAAAACCCATAACTCCATACATGTGGGATCTCAGCCCAAATCAACATACGTGGGTCTCAGCTCAAAACCATTCTCAGTGAAGTACCAAAACATCGAATACGGGGTCTCCGCCCCAAATCACTTTCTAAAACATGGAACACAGGGTCTCCGCCGCCAAATCACTTTCCGTAAAACCTCATAAGTACGCATACGTATAACCCATCCGTGGCACTTTATAGAAGATGCCAACTCGGGGCACACAACCCCTGGGGAACACATCTCCGATATATGTCACGATTCATCATATCTATACTAGTGTGCATACTACTCGGGGTCTCACTCCGAGTCTTCCCCCAGGAATTCTCCATCTGGGAGGCTCTATCTTTAGACCTAGTCTGATCATCTCTCCAGAATCTGGTCCGGGACCATATCATAAATCATAACTCCCACTCTTGGAACGGGATCCCTATGGGGATACCCATTCTGGTATGTAGATCGTGACTCTCTAGGTCGACGTCTGGAGGAGACCATATAATCATATGGAGGGTTCATATTCATTTTCAAATCTTTATCTTTCTTTCTCAAAACACATTTTAACTGGGATTCCTCGAATCCGATTCAAATCCAGTTTCACAGGCCTCGGCCTAAATCCTCAGTTCAACAAGGTCACATGCCCGAATTCTCATTTCATAAATCGAACCGGGACTCAAGCCCAATTCCACAATCAACAGGGCCTCAAGCCAGATACCACAGCTAATTGAGCCCTAAGCCCGAAACCATAAACCAACAGAGCCTCAAGCTCGATTTCACAACCAATAGGGCTTCAAGCCCGATACTACAGTCAACCGGGCCTCCAGCCCGATATTATAACTCAAATGGACCCTCGGTCCGATTCCTCGTCAAATCAAATGGACTCCAAGTCAGAGAGTTTGTAAATCAAATGGGTCTCGTGCCGGATTTCATATTTCCAAATCCAAAACTCATTCATTAAATCCTCATTGAAAACCTAGCACGTATAAGCATCGTATAAAACAAGAAGTCTCGAAATACGTACAAATACGTAAATCCTAGGCTACCACAAACGAATGCACTCATGGCATCACAAAACATGTATTTAAAACATTTATAAACATTTATGCATGCATCGAATTCATAAAACAAGTCCACTAACAGACCGCCGAAGTTGCGGCTCGATACGCGTGCCATAAGCTTCTCCCGGGCCAATCGTCCCCTCCGGAATTCCCAAACCTGTTCAAATTAATTTAGAGGGTTACTAACTACTTAAATAACCCCACACTAAAGCCCCGTAATTTTTTGGAATTTCTAACTATTTTTAAACTCGAACCTAAACCTTCGGACATTCCGAAATTTATTGAAACGATGTCTGATTAACACGAAACCAGTCCCAAAATGTTCGTTACATCGAATAGATGAAATTACATGTTGGACACCTCCCCAAAGGAAGGTTCACGTGCCCTCATGCGCCCCAAGAATGCACTGCACGTGGGCCTCACGTGCAACGCTACAGTGTCGTCCTTGTCCTCCAGCGGGCAGTCCGAACCGGCCGGTCCTGTGAAGCCGATCCAGCCGAACTCACGAGGCCGGTTCAGCCCTCTAAATCCCTTATTTTTCGTCGAATCTTTTCCTTTCCGATTCCATTCTTTCTATTTTCTTATTTCCTATCAATTTACATCAAGAAACCTTAAAGGAAACACCTAAAACTCACGGTTTGATTTTGTTCCTCACCTTCCAAGATTTTCAGAAATTCCCCAGGCTTCCTCAACCGTGAAACCCCATCAAAAACCATCTCTAAACTTACTAAGCAACCTAATAAACCCATTACAAACACCTAAAACCATTCTTAACGTCACAAATCGATTTTAAAAGGAAAAAGGGGCAAATCGGTACCTTGCACGGTCTCATGGCCGCCGTCCACGGCGGCGCTGCCTCCTACCAGCCACCATCATCCGCTTGCACTCCTCATACTCCCTTGGTCTCTCAAGTATGATCAGATGGGAAGGATGGTTGGATTGGGTTGGAAGGTAATCGGGTTTGGGTTTGGAGGATGGAAAATGATCAATGAAGAGGAATGGGACATGCATGAATGAAAAAGGGGTGGTCAGTGGATGGGTGACACTTATCACTCATCCATTGGGCCAGTTACAAATATCTGGGATCCACTTAGGACAAAAGTCCATTCGTCTCGAACTTCGTACAATAGTTCCTTCGAACTTCCGTGAATCGTAACTTCTCCGTCGAACGTCCAAATTCGACGTGCCACCTGTCTACGGATTCGTATCGTCCCGATCTACGTAACGATCTTTGAAACTTGGCCATCAGACCTCCCAGGTCAAAAGTTATCTATTTACTCTTTTTCAACTAAATTACCAAAATGCCCCCGAACTTCCGAAAATCATAACTTCTTCCTCGAACGTCGGAATCCGGCGTACCACATGTCTATGAACTCGTGACATCCTAAACTACGACACAGTCATCGGCCAAAGTCCATTTGACTGGCTAAACGAAGTCAACGATTCGTCCATTCTAGAGGCAATATTGTCATTTCGCCATGCTCGTCCGTTAATCCTCGTCTAATCCCCAATTAGTCTCGCTAATTAGTCATTAATTCTTAATTAATCCCGCTAATTCGGGATGGGTTGTCACACAAGTCGAGTGAGATATTGGTATACGTATTCTCAGGTTAAGTGAGTTGGTGGTTGGTGTAACCACGGGTTGTTTTGCATGAATCAGCTGCTTTGTGACTCTCACTAATGGCAGCATGGATTTATGAGGAAATTTTGGTACGAGGTACCTCGGTGTGACTCTAGAGTGAGTCAGGGTGTGTCAGTGATTCGAATTGTGACCTTGGATCCGTGAGTGACGGTTGAGCGCGACGTTATGGAACGTGTAATGTTGACATGGTAAAACTCAGGAAATGCGGAGAAATTGTGAGATTTGGTAACTCTCGATGTGTGAGAGATGTCGAATTGATTTACGACTGGCAGAGTGATGACGGTTTCGCTGAATGTGTCAACGTGGATTGATGAGTAAGATTTTGTGACTCCTAGTGGGAGCAGATGTCAGAGTGTATTAGTGATGGAGATGAACCGTCAAGCTGAATGTTTTCGAGTAAGGGTAGGATTGTCAAACTGTATTAACTCGGATCGTGTGATCAATTTCACTCGAGGAGGTTGAGGGTAGTTGATGCCATGTGAGTCCGTGATGGGACGTCTGGGTGTAAACAAGTATTGTGTTGGTTAGTGGGTGTACATGTGTACACATGATGTGAGATTGAATTATTTTCCACGAGGTGGATGTGGAATCGATATAGTTGGAATTTCGAGGATGAAATTATTTAAGGGGGGAAGGTTGTAACGACCCGTCCCGAATTCTGGGGTTAGATTAGTGACTAATCAAGGATTAGTGAGGTTAAACAGT
Organism: Prinsepia uniflora; assembly: GCA_032719365.1. Classification (NCBI taxonomy): domain Eukaryota; kingdom Viridiplantae; phylum Streptophyta; class Magnoliopsida; order Rosales; family Rosaceae; genus Prinsepia; species Prinsepia uniflora. The sequence goes on from CM064872.1 coordinate 38,441,125, forward strand.
GATTACTCGAGCGAAATCGACCAGACGGTGTAAAATGACCGTTTTGCTCCTAGTCTTGGGCAAAATGCTGACTTTTGACCCGGGTGGCCTAATGGCCGAGGGCCGAGGACCGTTAAGTAGATCGGGTAGATACGAATCCGTAGAAAGGCGACACGTCGAAATTGGACGTCGGATGGAGAAGTTATGGTCACGGTAGCAAAATTGGGGATTTGATGTCTCGGGATTCGCAATTAAATATTATTTTATTGTGATTGGCTGATATTTTCTATAGGGCCCTTGGATGAGTGATAAGTGTCACTCATCTCATTGGCTACTTTTCCCGGTTTTATGGATCTATACCTAGTGATAAGTGTCACTCCTCTCTCTCTCCCTCTCGCGATCACCCTCTCTAGTTTCTGCAAAAAAATCGAACCCCTAATGTAACGACCCGTCCCGACAATCGAGATTAGATTAGTTGTTAATGACAGATTAGTAAGGTTAATCAGTACTTAGTTCGACGATTTCGGACGGACGGTGCAAAATGACCGTTTTGCCCCTACAATGGGCAAAAATGTTGAATTTTTGTTCGGGCGGTCAAATGGACTTTGACCGATGATCGTGACGTAGTTCGGGATGTCACGAGTTCGTAGACAAGTGGCACATCCGATTTCGACATCTGAGGAGGAAGTTATGACGTTCGGAAGTTCGAGGACACTTTGGTAATTTTGACGGAATAGGGGTAAATGATTGACTTTTTGGACGACAAGTCAATTTCACATGTTTCGATGACCGTTAGATAGATCTCGATGCCCTGAATACAACGACAGGCGGCATGAGACAATTGAAGTTCGAATGACGAAGTTCCAGGTCTAGGATTACGAAGGGCAAAATGGTAATTTTGCATGGCAGGGGTAAAATGGTCATTGTGATGTCTTGGGATATGTGCCCAGTGAGTGTTGGACAAGTGGCTGCCTTGGTGAAGTGAACCATAGAGATTGAGACACCTGGCCCAATCTAGAGATGTGTGGAACCTCTCTGCCGCCTTACTGATTTGTCTTTAAAAAACAAGTGCAATTTGTGCATGGTTGGAAAACAGAGAACATAGGGTGACCGTGAATCCTTTGTCCCTTGATCTCCACCTTTTTACGCTGATGTGTGAGGAGAAAAAAGAGACTGGATGATGAGGAAGGAGGTTGTGCCGCCGTGGAAGACCGCCGTGTGAGGTGGCAACAAGTTTGAAGGTAAGGCTTTGTGCCCTGTTTTTAGAGGTTAACAAAGGTAGATGGTTTTAAGATAATTTGACCATTTTGGTGGTCTCTGTAAGGTTATAGAAAACAAATCGAGCTTAAGGAACTCGTTTTCGAGGTCTAGGAACGGTGGTAAGTGTTGCTAGCCGTGGAAGTTGAATTTCCAGTTAGACATGGTGAAGTTCGATTTACAGTTTGATAATCGTATTTATGCTTTAGGTGAGGTTCTGATGATGATTTGGAATTGATCACGCGTGGAGAGAAGGCCTGGGACAATCTATGGACGCCAGAATTAGAATTGGAATATGGCCGGTTCGACAAGTCGACATGGGGAGGTAATCTCTAGTTCCATTTTCACGGTTTGATATGTAAACTAATTAGAATTGAAAGGACGAAAGTGTTGGATTAATTAGGAGTAAAAACGGATGAAAAAGGAACTGGAAATTGGACAAAACCGCTCACGTCGGTTCACTTGAACAAGTTGAACCGCTGAGCCGGTCTGAACCGGGTCGATAGCGGGTTGAAGATGATGAACTGTGGGTGAGTGGCTCCCACGCGCAGCCCCTTTGGGCGGTACGTGAGGGCGCGTGGGCCCTATTTTGGGGAAATTTCCAACACGACTTTCAAAGTATTCGATGTAACCAACATTTTGGCACTGGTTTCGAGTCGATCGGACATCATCTCGATATGTTTTGGGTTGTCCGAAGGTTTTAGGGTCCGTTTAAAAATAGTTAAAAATTTAGGAAAATTACGGGGCTCAAGTATGAACATTTTGAAGTAGTTAGTGACCTTATTATGGGATTTGGACAGGTTCGGGAAAGCCGAGGATAGTAGACTAGCTGAGAACGACGTAAGTGCATGCGTATCGAGGCAGTGGCGAAACGGTCTGTGAGTGGACTTTGCTTTCTAACTCTTGATGCATGCTTATATGTTTTTAATGTTTTCTATACATTATTCTATGATTAGATTTATGATCTTGATGATTTACGGTTTTGCACGGTTTTTGAGATATTTATGAAATTGCACGTTTTACGAGATTTCGTTTGATCTTGTGATTTGATGATGGTTTTAATGATTTGATTTCAGGGTTTGAAATATGATTTGATTTCAATGATTTGAAATGGATTTCAAAAAGTGATTTTGGGTTTGGAGCCATGTTCATGTGATTTCAGAAACGAGCTTTCGATTTTGAAACTAGATTTCGGAAATGAGATTACGGATTTGGTTTTGAGACTTGGAAAGGAAATTCTGGATTTGGGTTCAGGATGATGGTTCCGGATTCCGGCTTACGGAATCATTATTGCGAATTGGGATATGGATTTTCTATGGTTTTCACTGTTGATTGAAAAATGGTTTTGGGTTTAAAGACTCGGAAAAAGAAAAAGAAAAACTGCTGGATCTGTTTTTGAGTTTAAAGACTCGGTTGATTGACGGGGGGAGGGCCCTAGATTGATATGTTTTGAGTTTAAAGACTCGGTATATGTTTTGAGTTTAATGACTCGGTTATGATACCCCCCGAGGCCTGTTGATTGTGTTTTTGAGTTTAAAGACTCGTAGATATCCCGGGAAGGCCTGATTATTGCGCATGGTTTTGAGTTTAAAGACTCGGGCGCACTTGAGATCCAGCAAACTCACATGATTGACATTTTCATTGGTTTTTCACTGGTTTTCCGTTGTTTTGGGCAGTGGCCCGGATGATTTGGATTTGATGAGTTTTGGGGACTGAGTTCCCGTACTTTGAGATTGATTTGTGATTTTGGGCTGAGGCCCTGGTTTTGACTAACGGATTTGATTCGGGTTGTCAAGAATGGTTTTCGTTAATGGTTTTGGAATATGAGATGGTTTCATAACATCAATTGATTTGCATGCATTGGTTTTTGCGTGGAGTGTAAAAAAATGTAATTTCCCTAAACTGTTTTCTAAATTATTATTTCTTTTGTACACTCACAGGCTTTTCATGTTTTTGATACCCTCTAGGTCGTTGCGGTGCGGGCTGTTGGTCGAGAGTGACGAAGACATCACACCCGTGATCCACAGTAGTTGTGGCGCACTCTGTGAAGTCCGGATGCTTTTTGGATGGTCGGATCAAGAATCCCTTGTCCGACTTACGTGTCATAAGGAAGTTAGACTTCGGTTTAGCCTTCGTGTCATGCGTAAGTTAGACGAGAGCAGGACTTAGCCCTTAATCCCGGGGGATTGGGGGTAGGTCCTATCACCCAACCGAACAATAAACCCTCTAAACCTTCCCCATTGTTGTTGGAGTGTAAATGAACGTGAGAGAATGGGGGGAGATGAGTCTAGTGGTGGCATGGGCGTCAGTCATCATGCACGGTGGCATAATTTGAGGGTGGTTCCAACATGTGAACTAATCTATTCAATGTAACGAACATTTTGGGACTAGTTTCGTGTCAATCGGACATCGTTTTGATATGTTTCGGGGTGTCCGAAGGTTTAGAATCAAGTTTAAAAATAGTTAAAAATTCGGGAAAATTACAGGGCTTTAGTAGGAGGTTAATGAAGAGGTTAATAACCCTCTAGTGTGATTTGGACAGATTTTGAAGTCCCGGTCATAGTGATGGGGCCCGGGAGGGCTTTTGGCACGTGTATCGAGGCGGCAGCGTAGGACGGTCTGTGAGTGGACTTCGTTTTCGAAACTGTGATGCATGCATAACTATTTTATATGTTTTACATATGTGATTTCTATGATGATGATTGTGGCACTGGTGGATTATACGATTGCACGTATTTCGAGGTAAACTTGTATTTACACGTATTTTGGGGTTTACGAGTTTATTGTTATGTGAATGTGAATTCAGTAATGATTCTGTGGCATGGTTTTGGAAAGATGAATTCGGGCAAGAGACCCATTTGAACTATGTGATCGGGCCAAGGGCCCAATTGGTTTACCAACTTGGGCTGAGACCCTTTTGAGTCCTGTGATCGGGCCGAGGGCCCAGTGGTTTACAAAATCGGGCATGAGGCCCAATTAATTTTGATAAATGTGATTTCGGGTATGAGACCCTATGTTTTATAAACGTGATTTTGGGCCGGGGAACCTAAATGGATTTATGATGTTTTATGAGAATTTTGGCTCCCATCCCGGAATTCGGGATTAGATCAGTAACTAACCATGATTAATGGGGGTTAATCGGTGATTAGTTGGGTGGAATCTAACGAACGTGGCAAAATGACCGTTTTGCCCCTAGTCGTGGGTAAAATGTTGACTTTTTATTCGGGCGGTCAAATGGACTTCGCCCGATGACCGTGACGTAGTTTGGGCCATCACGAGTTCATAGACAGGTGACACGTTCACTTCCGACGTTCGTGGTGAAAGTTATGACGTTCGGAAGTCCTGGGGCATTTCGGTAATTTGGACGAAATAAGGGAAAATGTTGACTTTTTGATCGGGAGCTCCGATGGCCGAGGCCCAAGGACCGTTAGGAAGGTCTCGATGCCCTGAGTCCGTCGACAGGTGGCACGCGTCCATCAGAGTTCGGATGACCGAGTTACGGGCATGGATGTGTGAGGGGCATTTTGGTAATTTTCTGCACAAGGACAGAATGGTAACTTCACAGGGGCTGTTTGAACGGTTACTGTAGCACCTGTTAATGGGAGACATTCCATTGCACGGGTGGTTGGTTTTTGGGGCAAATTGGATGGGCTAAATTGTAGTTTAAGGGTTATTGGATTGTTTAATCGTGTTAGTGGGAGACACGGCCGTGTGGGCGGTGGAAATGGGCAACTAAACCGTGGCTGGTGCACCTGAAAATGGAAGAAAACAGGGGATGTTCCCCACGCCTAATCGACCACCTACACGACCAGTTGAGGGGAGTATTGGGCTGATGAGTTGTTTAATGGTTAAGGGATTGTTTATGCGTCGTGTGGGAAACAAGAGATTGTGGGTGTGCGTAGGCAGAGCACGGGAAGGATTTTTAAAATTGGTCTGGGTTTGTTTGCGGGAAACAGAGACTCAGTGAGTCTGAGTGAGGTTTCCCACGGGTGTTGGCTCGCAGTTCAGTTAACTGGGAGATGGGTATTGTGTGGAGTTCATTCTGTGAAGGGAAGGGTCGAGCATTGGAGAGAAACAGAGAGCTGAAAACTGGGAAAACGGAGGGAAAATCCAATTTCGAATTATTGGCCAGCCCAAGCCAATTCGAGGCTCAATTCAGTCTTCTGGGACATCACTTAGTCGATCCAGATCAAGGGGACCGAAGCTCGAAGCCTGGGGAGCCATGGACAGTCACGACTGAGTTGCAGAAAAACCGAGCTTGGAGTCGGGGTCATGGAGGTAAGCTCTTGTGAAATTGAGTTCACAACCATCGTGAGGGTGAGTCTACGATGCTTCCCCACTAATCAATTGAAGGAATCAGTGACATCGTGTTGAACTGGGATGATGAACTTCAAGTACAATTTGAGTTCAGTTGAGTTGGTTTTAGACCGTGTCGATTTGAATGAGTATTACAGACCCCTAATTGAGTGTATTGCGAGTCTAGTTGTGGGATCAATTGAAGAAATTAGATGGTTTCTCACAGGAATTTGATCGGGTCGAGTCTCGGGTGAAATGGCCTGTTTACCAGTAATCCTAGGTGGAACGACGACTGTACACCGCACTGTAGCAGGCGCGTGGCTTTCACGCGCAGCCGCTTGCGGCGGCGCGTGAGGGCGCGTGGGACGGTTTTTCAAGGTGAGTTCAAAACGACTTCTGTCCTACACGATATGACGAACATTTTAGCGTTGATTTCGAGTTTATCGGACACCGTTTCAATATGGTTCCGAGGGTCCGAAGATTTCCGTTACGTTTGTAATTAACGATTAATTCCCGGAAAATTATGGGAAATTAGTATGTTTTTATGTAAGCCCTTAGTGACACTATAGTATGTTTTCGGGCAGGATTTGAAATTTCTGGAAAATATCGGAAATGACGGAAATGCGCGCAGCGCGGGAAGACGAGCTTATTGAACGATGTGTGAGTGGACGTTGCTTTCAAATTTAATGCATGCATAAATTATTTCTATGATTTTTATGATTATGATTATAAGTTGTGATTGATTTCTATTTCCGTATTTATACGTATTCGATTTCCGTATTTATACGTATTTTTACTATACATGTGGAAATACTCGTATTTCGAGATTATGGTTACTCTAATTCTCGATGATGGTTTAACGAATGGTTTTGCATGAATTGCGCGTGCCATGTCTTAATAAGGTTTGAATATGAATGTGAGTATGACTTACGATTTTGACACGTTTTTCAAGAACGTTCCGGATTTGCACGATTTACGAGATTTCGAGTTATTGTGGTTTGATCACTGTTGATGTTTGAATCTGGGAATTGAAATGAGACTTGCGATTTTGAGGATTTTAAAAATGGGTTTTGAGTATGTTTTGATTGGATCGTGATTTTGGTGATTATGATTGTGGTTTTGATGTGTTGAAAATGAGATTTGAGAAAGAAGTGATTTCTAAGAATTAAAATGGATTTGAAAAAGGTGATTTCGGGCTTGATGCTCGGGGCACAAAAGCAACTTTGATTTACGAGATTTCGGTTTTTCGAAAATTTAAAGCGGATTCTTGGTTTGGGTTCAGGATGATGCTTCCGGATGCCGGCTTACGGAATCATTGTTGCGAATTCGAATTCGGGAAAGGGAAAGGATTTAATAAAGTGATTTGTTCTGATTTTGCATGCCCCGTGTTTAATGATAAGTTGATTATGTTTGTGAAGTATGATTTGAGAAAATGAATGTGGAAATTCGGACCATGGGTCCAGTTGTGAAAAATGTGACCCACTGAAACTGTCTTACGGCTGCATGCAGAAAACTTTATTGGACATTTTTTTTCCATCACTCGTAGGGCAGGTTCGCCGTTGCCTCCTCCGCCGGCAGCGGACATCCATTGATTACGTGATTCAAACACCCACAGCAAAAGCAGGAAAAAAAGATTCTTTCATACTCAATCTCATACCTCTTGGAGGGTTCATCATTGAGAAGTTTGAGAGTGATGAAACGCTTCAGAGACTCACTAACCTGTAGTGTGACTCGGATACGAAGATAGCTCCCCATGCAATCCCTGTTCCTTCCCCTATCCACAACCACAAACCTCCCACACGATTTCCCACTCTATATGCTATCTTCGGATTCAAGAAGATGGAAGAATTTTGCGAACCCTAATCCAAAAAACTACGACTCCAAACACACTTTAGCATGTTCGACACGGTCGTCCGTCGCTGCCACTGCAAGAAGGGCCCCGTCGAACGTCCAAGGAGAACCCTAGACCACCTTGTTTCGATCTGCTGCACTCGCGAAGGAGAAGAGAAACCAATCGTCTTCCCTCACCGCCACCACTAAAAACTTTCTCGTGTATGCCATATACGTCTTAAAGGATTCAACATAGCTTCACGGTTGTAACCTATCGTCGTCAACAGATGGCCTACCAAGAGAAACTACGATGAGAGGGAGTCCATATCCCCTCCACTAACGTCGACTTCCACGTCCTCCGATGCCAAGATGGCCAGCGAGGCTTCCATGCTCCCACTTAAACCCTCCATGCACCTCGCCCACTCCTGAAACCACGACCACACGAGTCTGCAGACCACGTCCCAAGCAATAATTGTGGCCGCCATGGTATCTCAGCCGAAAAGAAAACGTACCAGAACTCAACAGCCATCCAAAACCCTAATTGAATAAGTTGGAAGGGATGTTTTAAAAAAAAACCTTACCCACCGATCTTTCTGTAGTTTAATTCCCTCATATTTTAATTAATAAGATTCCAACAACAAAAAATTCAAATAATAAGACAAAACTGTGTATGTCCTAAAGATAAATAAAAAATTAAAATACCGAACATTCATTTTACACAAAAATAAAAATAAAATCACACATAATAATTGAGAGGATAGCCGTTTTTTTTTATGGATAGTGGGTAGCGGTTATCTTACTTATTTTCACGTTTTTTTAAATGACAAATAATCATTTTTTCAAAAAACATCTCAAGTAAACGTAGGCTTTGATAACATTTATTTAAACTCCCACTCCCACTAATTCATTTCATCTATTTAATAGTTAGAAAAGAAATTCAAAACCCACCCTTATAAAAAGTCTAAATCAAAACATCTCATTGTTATTCCGCCATGCATAGAAAAAAATGTTGCAGGCGAGGATGGATGTTCTCTTCTAATGGTAAATTTCTTTTTTCCTAATAAGTTCCTCTCGCAACTTTGAACAATCTCAAATTTTTGGTATGCAATTCTTCTTTTAATATGCACGTTGTTTTTCATTTGTCTCTTTTCAAATTAGGTTTCATTAGTCTCATTTCTTAAACTATTCACATACTGTTTTGCGTTTTAATGTTCTGGTACGTGCTGCAAGCCTGCATTTGCATGTTTTAAGACCGGATCTTCATCACTATCTTCCTACATTTCATATCATTGCAGGCAGAGGTAAAAGTTTTAAAGTCTACACATTTGTTCCTTTCATTTTAATTTCTTTCTATTTTCTTTTTTATACAACTTTCCTTCTTTTGTTGTATAATTATCATAATGCAGTAATATTAAAATACATGATATTTTATAACTGCATATCTTATATCATACTTATCTTTTTCATTCAAATAAAATCACTCACATTTTTGTGATCTGGTGTCATCTTATTGATTTCATCTAGCTTTTCCAGATTGTGAATGAGCGTATGATTATAAGGACATACTGATTGTGTGATTATACGAGTACAAACACCAATGGTCGTAAATTAATCAGCATATTTGCAATTTTCGGTGACAGGTCCGGTAAGAATTTGAATATAAGTGGATAACTTGTAATGCAAGATTCACCGTTATAACGACTTGTAAACTAATAAAGTCCAATATCAATTAAGAACTCTCTTTATTAAGAATCCTTGTAAAGGAAGGTTTAATTAAATGGCCTTGTTGGTACCAAACCTAAATCATCTAGGATTCTTATTCAATGTATGACAGACGCATTGATAGAAGTCATGATGTATATAAATACTGATCTTTACTCTCACATATGTTATGCTTAGTAAGGTTAAGGCTTAGAACCTATCTTAAGCCTAAGCAATTTCTGGTCTGAAAGAGAGGAAAAGAGCAGTGTTGGCGTGCCCTTAACTATTGTTGACGCAAAATTCGTCCTTTAAACTCAAAAGCCTCATGGATTCCTGCAAATAGCAAACAGTAAGTTATCGTTCGTTCAATGATCGAGACCTGGGAGGCTGTTCGACCAAGAACGCTTCAATATTTAAGTTAACTTTGAAAGAAAAATCTCAAGAACTTAACTAGCGTTGAATCAAATTACCATGGAAATAAAATGAGCTCCGCTACTTATAGGAAATCTGTGGGAGTCTCTGAGCGTTCTAATTGATCGGTTGAATTTGTAATTAATAAATAATATATTATTTAATAATTATAATAATGGCTCATTATGATAATAATGATAATTATTGTGATTTAATACTAATATTAATTGTCCGTTATTAAGAATAATGACAATTAACTCCCGAGAATAATATTAATATTACGCAGACTTTTAACTCGATTAAATAACATATTTAGCTGATAAATAGATTATTTAATGTGTGGGCGTCTACAAGTCATTAGCATTATTGCGAGTGGCAATTTGGTCATTTCGGGAATTATGAGCCATATGGTAGCTCTACAATTTTCGGGTGATTTTGGGTTTCACAAATGCCCCCACATCACTTAGGAATTCAAGGAATCCTAAGAGATGTACATAAGGGTGGCAATTTCTGACACGACTCGATATACGACTCGAAACCCGCACGAAATTAACCCGAATTAACCCGACTCGATAATAATCCGGGTCATTTTCGGGTCAACCCGTTATAACCCGTTTATTAAACATGTGGGTTTCGGGTCAACCCGCTAACCCATTTAATAACCTATTAACCCGTTTATTAAACGGGTTATTGAGTCCCAACCTGTTAACCCGTTAACCTGCGAACCCATTTAGTACTCTAGGGTTTCACAAGGACCAAAATATAAATACTAAAACTTTATAATTTATAACCTAATTAAACACAAAAAAACAGCTCCACCTCCACGCCTCCACTTCCATTTCTCCAGCAGCCTCATCTGATCTTTTCCATTCTCCTCTGATCTCCTCTGATCTTCCCCATTCATCAACCTTCATCACCATTCTCCTATGATCTTCCCCTGGTATTAAACACAAAAAACAACTCCACGCCATCACGCGTCCACGCGACCGAGTCGTCGAACGCCTACCTTTCCACACGATTGACGTCGCCGACCTCTACACGTGAAGGAACCTCGCTGGCCTCCGCACGCGAAGGTACCCCTCCTATATATGCACATTCCCCAAATAACCAAGCTTTATTTACCAAATATATTTACCCAATTTGCTCCCTTGTCCTCAGCTTTCTTTAACTAATTTATTTTAAATTGTATGTTCCTCATCCATTAGAATTGTATGGCATATGCACACACACATACATAATCTGAGCACAGTTTAAGACTTGATAGCTGAGACTTGAGAGAAAATTGGGTGATTGACGACGCATCATTGAAAGATCCTTCGGTTTAAAAAAAATAAAAAATAAAATTCAAATAAAGGTGTTTGCTGGGCTGGAAAGAAAATGGAATGGTCAGCTTTTCATTTCATTATTCACAGACTAAGCGAACATCCGGTTTTACTAATTAATAAATTAAATAATAACGAAAACCCCTAATTATAGTAATCAAGCTAATATAATTTAGTCTTTAAATAACAAATTAATAAATTAGCAGTCCTAAAACTAATGGAATAAATTAGTTTAGTTGCTGATGGGCATATATGATGAGTGGCCGTACAGGATTTGCAGGGAGGGTGGGAAGCACATGCCATCCTTTTTTTTTATTTTCTAAATTAAACTCCTAGCTACCCTCTTCCAACAAAACAAAGCCCACGTCGTTGTGTTTGGAGTCTGGAGTTTGCAATTTGGATTCTTGAATTCTCGTGAAATTTGTTTATAAATATGAATATGCATGCCAATTGCCAATAGCCGATTGCCAAGTCAATCCCCTGCCTCTGCTTACTTTGTTTAATTACCACCCACATCAGCTCCTTCTCCTTAATTTGAAAACTCTGTCCAATGTGCTTGCTTTGCTTACTTATTATTTGTATTATGTTGAAACAAACCTAACAAAAGCAATGTATATATATATATATATATATATATGACGTATGCCATTTAGTAATTGAATTGTAGGGTAGATATACAATGCACTTTAACTAGGGAATCAAAGCGCGCTATTCCATTTTAGCTAATAATTTTTTTTTTAAAATTGGATATTTATTGTAAGAGTAATGATAGAGATATCAAGTTTTATGTATGATATATTAGTCTTCATTTTTTTTATATTTGATTCCATTTGTATTCACAATAACTAAGAAATTGTAACACCGTTTAATATAAAGGTTTAATGATAATGAAAGATGGTTTTTGTGTTAAGAGTAATGATATATTGCTATGCATCTCATTTACTATTTTATACTTTGTTTGTTGTTAAAATATGGTTTTTGTGTTTGCTTTTATTCAGATGGAAAATCCGTTTGATGATATTGGTGATAGTCTCGAAGATAGAAGTGCAACCGAAAATGATAATAAAACATAAATTCCAGTTGATGCAGAGCCTCTGTCTCAAGCTCAGGAAACTGCTACAGCTAATAAGAGGAGAAGAAGGTTGACTTCAGAGGTATGAAAACATTTTGAAATTCTTCCTCCTACTGAAGGAGAGAAAAAACAAAGAGCTAAGTGCATGAAATGTGGGTTAACATATATTGTTGATAGCAGTTATGGTACTGGGAATCTTAAAAGACATATTGAAACATGCATTAGGAAAGATACTAGAAATCTAGGACAATTGTTGTTATCAAAATCTAATGGAGCAATTATAACTAGATCTACAAAAATTCGATGAAGATAAGTTTAGGGAGCTATTGGTGATGGCTATTGTTATGCATGACTTACCATTTCAGTTTGTTGAATATGCTGGTATTAGACGAGTCTTTAGCTATATATGTGCTGATCTCAAGTTGATATCTAGGAATACTGCCAAAGCTGATGTTTTAAGCATGTATAAAAGAGAAAAAGATAGGCTTAAGAAGATATTAGGGGTCATTCCTGGAAGAATTTGTTTGACCTCAGATATGTGGAGCTCTTTAACAACTGATGGTTATCTATGTTTGACTGCGCATTATGTTGATGCTAATTGGAAACTACATAAAAGAATTTTGAACTTCAGTTTCATGCCTCCTCCGCATAGTGGTGTTGCCTTATCTGAGAAAATTTATAATTTGTTGTGTGATTGGGGGATTGAAAGAAAAATGTTTTCTATCACTCTGGATAATGCATCTGCAAATGATTGTTTTGTTGACTTGTTGAAAAGACAACTTCTTTTGAAGGATGCACTTTTAGTGAATAGAAACTATTTTCATATCCGTTCTTGTGCGCACATTCTGAATTTAATTGTGCAAGATGGTATGAAAGAAATTGATGATGCTGTGATAAAGATAAGGGAGAACATTAAGTATGTTAAGGGTTCACAGATGAGGAAACAAAAATTTTTAGATTGTGCAACACAAGTGTCCTTAGAATGTAAGAAAGGTTTGCGTCAAGATGTACCAACTAGATGGAACTCCACTTTTCTTATGCTTGATGGGGCTCTTTATTATCAGCGTGCATTTCTTCATTTGCAATTGAGTGATTCTAAATATAAACATCCTCTCTCTCAAGATGAGTGGGATAAGGTGGAGAAACTCTGTAAGTTTCTCAAGGTGTTTGATGATGTAACCTGCTTGTTTTCTGGCACGCAATATCCCACATCAAATCTGTATTTTCCTCAAGTGTTTGTTGTCCAAGATACATTAAGAAAGGTCAAGGAGGATTTAGATAGTTTTATGAGGACCATGGCTATAGGAATGATGTCAAAGTTTGATAAGTATTGGAAAGACTACAGCATGATCCTTTCTATTGCTGTAATACAAAATTCAGTTTGTGGAGTTCAGTTATAAGAGGTTGTATGGTCCTGCCTCCAGGGAAATGGCTTATAAATGCAAAAGTATTCCAAACCTACGGGTCCAACAAGTAGCTCATCATCTTCTCGGTTGGATTCCAATGATGTTGATATGGTTTCTAAAGAATGCATAGATGTAATACGAAATAATATCTAGTATACAATTTCTTACTATACTTGCTTATGCATCTAAAATTATAGAATGTAGTTTCTGTTTTTTTCCATATATTTATTGTCGTCAATATGAATTAGTCTTATAGTTTATGATATCATATGGGAATTTGATGACTTTGAGAGTGAGGAATTCACTTTTTCGGCCCAAAAGAGTCAGCTACAGCTATATTTGGACGAGCCAAAAGTTGATAGGAAGCTAAAATTGAATGTTCTTGATTTTTGGAAAACTAATCAATTTCGTTATTTTGAATTATCTATCATGGCACGTGATATTTTGTCTATTCCTATTTCTATGGTTGCGTCTGAATCAGCTTTTAGTGTTGGTGGAAGAGTTTTAGACCAGTATCGCAGTGCACTCAAACCTGAAAATGTCGAAGCTATAATCTGCACATGTGATTGGATATTTGGTAGCGATGGTTTATTTTCTTATTTTCACCTTTTAGCTAGATTTTTCTTATCTATTGTTTTCTTAATTAAGAAATCTCATTTAAATATTTAATTTTGTAGATGATTTAGCACTTGCGTCCAAGTTGGAGGATCTCACTGAGGATATCAGCAAATTAGAAATTAGTATCAATAATTCTCAATCTGTTGAATGCTCTAATACCATTCCTAATGATGGATAGCATTTAGGTACTAAAAAATCACATTCTAGCATGTCTTTACACATTGTTATTAATTTTGTGGTTGGATTCTAATATTTTCTTCATTTTATTGTAGGTGCTGATTAGTTGCGGTGTTCTTGTGCAATTCACGAAGATCTAATCAATTTTATCACTTTTTTTGTTGAAACTTTTCCCTTAGAGTTTATTAATTAATCACTTAATTTTATTTGGTATTATGTACTATGCTTATTTTCTTTGGAACTTAATATTACATTGATGATATTGTATTGTTGGTCATGGATACTAAATTATTGCATGTACTTAGGAATTATGAATTATGAAGTTTGTTGAATTATGAAGTTCGTTGATGGTTGGTATAATATTTTAGTGAAAAAATTCTGCTTGAAATATTATGTAGGATATATGGTTAAACAGGTTAAATGGGTTAAACAGGTTAAATGGGTTAAACATGTCAAATGGGTTAAATGGGTTAAACATGTTAAATGGGTTAAACGGGTTAAACAGATTAAACGGGTTAAATAGGTTATTCAATACGACACGTTTAATAAACGGGTTAAACGGGTGGGTTCTGGTTACCTGTTTAATAAACAGGTCGGGTTCGGGTTTACATGTTTTGACAAGATTAATAAATGGGTCGGGTTCGGGTTGATCTTAAATAGGTAAAATAGAGTACATGACACGACACGAACCCGACACGATCCGACCCATTGCCAGGCCTAGATGTACATTCTTGGGATTTACCGTCCCCAACCTTTCAGGTGTTTTTGTCTCGTTCCATCTCTGTGTCCAAGGAAAAACGGATAGGCTCGTAATTAAGTTGAATTTTATCCGTCCCAAAATTCACTCCATAGAGAGAGTCTATTGTCAGTTACATTCTTTGACCCCAGGGACATAATTCACCTATTTATGGCAATTAACCCCATTCAATAAATGGAATTAATCGCATTTGTACGTTCTTTTGGCTTTTGTTTTTTATTTAAGTAGCATGTATCAGCTGAACTAGGAGAGTCAAAGGAAAAATTGTCCCCTAGTCTTTCCATCTGTTTGAGTGGGTGGAAAAAGGATTAGCTCTGGAGGGAGATAAATTGCAGGTCCCCCCCTTTCAAGAAAGTTTGAGGGTGAGATTTTTGTACTTGCAATTTTTTTTTTGTTGCATTGAAGGTAGGTATGGTGGGTCTGTTGATTGGAGAAAATTGGGGCAATCGTTTGCTGGATGAGGGGTAAGAAAGGATGCATGGTGGACCTTGTGAGGTAGAGCAAAGTTGTGGGCCCCGCGCGAGGCGCCATCTGCATGGAAAAGTGGACGTTGTGTGATAAATTTCCTGCAAACAGTCTCCAAGATCCTTGCGAATATGGACAGTGGCCAATTTGAGGTTTCTCAGGGTGAATTTAAATGACAAGCTGTAGGTGGCAGCTTTTGTTTGTGAAAAATTTTAGGGAGTGGATGCGTGGGGGCATCTCACCAGTCGTGCAGGCATGCGTGTGAGGAGACGTGGCAAGCGAGAGTCGGTGGCAGGGCACACGGTGCGGAAGCGCCATGTGCGCGTCGCTTGTAGGTGGCTTTGATTGGCGGGTCCTGCGCGGCAGGGCACTGTGGGACAGCAAGTCCGAAGAGGCCACGTTGCACGTACTAATCGGCTAGTCAACCTAGCATCTATAGTTTTGTCGGGGAAGCGGGGTTCGAAGGCCACGCGGCTCATGCTGGTTGGGTTTTCCTTTCACTTTCGTGACAAGAATGTGAGAATAAGTTAGCTTGTTGATTTTGTCCTCCCTTCATCTGCCACGTGGCAAGCTGTGGGCGAGGCCCTCCTGGGCACATGGCCAGTGTCAACTTGTTTGAATATTTGCATAGTTCTTAATGTGTCTTCCCTTCACCCGCCACGTGGCAAGCTGTGGGCGAGCCCATCTTGGTCATATGGTCAGTGTCAACTTGTTTGACTATTTGCATAGTTCTTAATGTATATATATATATATATATTGAATATTGCTATTTATATGTACTTAATACATAAATTTAATATACATTTTGACGTTTTTTTTGCAGGTATATTTATATGTCTATTTAACATATATAAATATATTAATACATTAAAATATAGATTTAATATATTAATGTTATCAATATGTATTTGATAATATCATATTTATTTTGAATAACCAGGTGTGTATATATTCTAGTGCGTATATATTTGGAATATATTTTTTTAGGAACTAATAAATTTGTTCCTTTATTGTACTTCTGGACATCCGTTGGCCACAATTCGAGCGGTGATCTCTTGATTTGTTTGAGGTGGTCATTTCAAGATGCGTCAAGGTGCACTTCTGGAGAGACCTAGCAAGCTCGTATTGTGGGATCGGGGTGACTGGCGCGCAGTCAGATTCCATTCTGAGGGAAGGACAAAGACTTTGAAGGTCCCGAAGGTTTCCAATCATGGAAGATCCTCAACAAACATGCATTTGCAGAAGGGGTACTTTCAGAGCTTTGCGATAGATGCTCCACCGTGAAAGCTCCCAAGAATAGTAGGGGAAGAAACTCAAAATCCAGTTGCTGGACCAAATTCCATCCTTTGATCGTCAGCTGCGGATTCATATTCCCGTTTTCGATGTTTTTTCTAGGATCCTTAATCAGATGGGTTGCTTTCCTGCTCTGCTAGACGTTGACTATTACGCACACATCTTGTGTTTTGAGAAACTGAACGAGTATTTTAGATTGGAGCTTACTGTTGATGAATTCTGGCACTGCTACTCTATAATGCATGATGGGCTCTCCAGTGGAAGTCTTACGCAGGTCATCCCCAACGTTGAGTTGTTCGTGAGCACTATATTCTCCGACAGGGCGTATAGACATAGCTGCTTTGAGTTGCATGGCACACGGGACCGCAACTGCAGTGGAAATGTGAGGACTGCATCTCACTTCCGTACTCACGATGAACTGTACTCAGATTTTGAGAGTCAACCTGACCTTAGTAAGATTGACAGAGCCTTGAAAATTCCTCCTGAGTTTCGTGAGATAAGCTGGCTACTTTGCCCATCTAGCGAATCTGATGGCGGAAGACCCCCTACTAGCTTGCTCTAGGAGTGTTTAAGCACTACGCTACGTCTGAAGGGAGCTGTCATTCAGAAGAAGAACCATAGATAAGAACTTGCGGCTCCTTCCGAGAGGAAATCAGGTCCTGAAATGCATTCTTCAGACATCCCGGGCTCCACACCCTATCATCCTAGTCCAGCAGGATCATCCAGTAAACGCAGAGCCTCAGATGGTCCTTCAGAGCAAGCAGTTGATCCTTCCAAGAAACGGAAGGCTGTTTCTACTTCGCCTGAAGCGATTGAAGCACTGAGGGATAAGGGCTCGAAATGACTAGTGGAAAAGATATAACCAACTTCTAGGATTGTGGACACAGAAGCTGGCCCTGAGTATGCCGAAACTGCGAAGGTAGTGCCACATATTGCATATGATAAAGTTTTCAGAGACCTCAGGATTGCAAAAGCTGGGGGCCACAATTTGGTTGACATACTTCGAGGACAAGCTGGCCTGGAAGAGGAAAAATAAGAGAATGAAATCAAGGTGCATATGCCTTCGAGAGGGTCACGACCATTCCAGACAAAAAAACAATGCCTTGGTGGGGAGAATACGTTCATTGGAGAACAAGGTGTGCGAACTGGAGATAAGTCACACAGAAAAGCTGTTGGTAGAGAGTGAGCGTGATACTGCCTTCCATGAATCTGCTTTGCTGCGAGGGGCTTGCATGATTTTGAAGAGAAAGTCAAACTCCTGGAAGCTGAAATCCAAAATTTGAAAGCCATTTGCTCGATGCCACCACATGCCCCACAAGTTTGTGCTTTAAGAA
This sequence comes from Prinsepia uniflora, assembly GCA_032719365.1. Classification (NCBI taxonomy): domain Eukaryota; kingdom Viridiplantae; phylum Streptophyta; class Magnoliopsida; order Rosales; family Rosaceae; genus Prinsepia; species Prinsepia uniflora. The sequence continues at coordinate 38,459,043 of CM064872.1, forward strand.
AAACGTAACGCAAAAGTTGGGTACAAAGATTCGGAGCGGGATCACTACCAAAGAACCGGAGGTTGAACTAGACATGGATCCTGAGCCTAAACTTGAGCCTGATGGAGAGGCTAAGAAAAACGTTGTTCCTAAAACCAACAAGTCACCATTTGATAACATATCCCTACTTTCAGCAGAAAAGTGGGCAGAGTTTCGAAGGACCATGGGCTTCGAAGACTTGCCTCTGTAGTTACTTTTTTATGTTGATGATTGTATTTGCATTTCTTGTAGTCAATAATTGGTTTGATCAATCGAAATGTGATTTTCCAACCATTCTTCAAATGAATAAATGAAAACGATATTTATGAGAAATTTTGAGCTCCCGTTTCTTTGTCAAATTCTACTAGTTGTCTTGATGTATCCAAAATTGTTCACCCATCAAATGCCCCCGTTGTAGCCATGGGCGTCCAACATTGGGTTTTAGCGAACTTGGTTAGCGTTCGTTTTGGTGTTGCCTTCAAGGAAGGGATTTTCCTCTTAAAAGAAGACTTGAAGAGTTTCTAGGTGGAAGACTTTGAGTGCTTCCTGGCAGAAGGCTTTTAGTGTTTCCTGGTGGAAGGCTTCGAGTGCTTCCTTGTGGAAGGTTTTGGGTGCTTCCTGGTGGAAGGCTTTGCAAACATTCTCAAAAAACAAAGACTTGGTATCTTTATTAATAAGTTGAATAAAACATTCTCAGAAAACAAAGACTATATTAAATACATAACTAAGGCTGGTCTAGTTTTAGGTTTGTACAAAACATAGTATTTTCTAAGGTGATGAGCATTCATGGAACCAATCACCAACTTCCCGTCCATGGTTTCCAAAGTACAACTCTCCTTTCCTCCTACTTGGTAGATTCGGTAAGGCCCTTCCCATGGGGACTTGAGTCTTTGAGAGCCAGGATGGTTCGGTGTTTTGAACATCTTCTTGAGAACAAGGTCACTAGGGAGGAAGTACAGGAACCTTGCCTTTTTCTTTGGTAGGAACTTCAGACGTACTGTTGGTAGCTGGAGATGCGCTTAACTACTTGTTCCTTTAATTCCTTGCTGGGGTCAAGAGAAGTCCTTAGAGCTATTGTAACGACCTGTCCCAGAAGTTGGGATTAGATTAATAGTTAATGACGGATTAACGAAGATAATCGGTGATTAGTTGGATACTTTTGGACGGACAGTGCAGAATGACGATTTTGCCCTTGGAATGGGCAAAATGTTGACTTTTAGTTTCTACGGTTAAATGGACTTTGACCGATGACCATGACGTAGTTCGGGACGTCACGAGTCCATAGACAGGTGGCACGTTCGATTCCGACATCCGAGGAGGAAGTTATGATGTTCGGAAGGTCAAGGGCATTTTTGTAAATTGGTTAAAAATGGGGGAATTTGTTGACTTTTTGCACAACAAGTTTTCTTCACGCAAACTGAGGACCGTTAGGAAGGTCTTGATTCCTTGAGTATAATGATAGGCGGCATGAGACAATTGGAGTTCGGATGACGGAGTTATGAGTCTAGAAATATGAAGGGTAAATTGGTAATTTGTACAATTGAGGGTAAATTGGTCATTTCCTGCCTAGGGAATTATGCGCAGTGGGAAATGGACACTTGGTAGTTGTTGGAAAAAGGTGGCGAAATGATTTGTGACGTGTGGCCCTCTCTGGATGGTCTTAGAATCATCGTTCACCCCCTTGAACCCCGTTTAAACAAATTGTGAGTGTGCACGGGGGAAGAATAGAGAGAAAAACATAGTGATCTTTCCCCTCAGTCTCTTGATCCTCATCCTTTGGCGGTGAGTTGTGAATGAAAGATGGAGCCTTGAGAGTAAGGATTGTGGTGGTACCACCGTGGTAGACCGCCGTGAACGATGGTGGTTGGGAAAACGGTAAGAGCATCTCCCCTGTTTTTGCACTCGACAATTGTAGGAACAGGTTCTGATCATTACTACTTGTTTTGGTGGTGTGTGTGACGTTTTGGAGAGTGATACAAGCACTCTGGACTTGAAATCGACACCTGAGGTGGACAGGAAGGTAAGGGTTGCCGTGAAACTCGACTTACAGCAAACCATGGTGAATTTGGATTTAATGTTTGTTGAACGTTTTGGTTAAGGGACTGACCAACTTACCAGAGGACTTTTGGGACCAAAACGGTAGTAGGAGACGGCCTGTGGTGGCTGGAACTGGAAGTCGATTGGAGCAAAAATCGTTTACAACCTGGAAAGGTATTTTTCGATTCTTAATTTCCTGTTTTAGGTCATAGGTAGGATTAAGGTAATCAAACGACTTTGTTGAAGGAAGAATGGTTGAAAACGGGACTAAAATAAGCAAGAAAAATTGGTGAACCGTCCACGCCGGTTTGGTTCGGCCGGACCGGTTCGAACCGGTTCAGACCAGGCTGGACAGAGGAAGAAGAAAGTGAATAGTAGGCGCGTGAGGGCTCATGGGGCCCCTTTTGGGGAAGGTTCCAACACTACTTTAAAGTATTCGATGTAACAAACATTTTGGCTCTGGTTTCGAGTCAATCGACATCATCTCGATATGTTTCGGGATGTCCGAAGGTTTTAGGACTCAATTAAAAATAGTTAAAAATACGGGAAAATTATGGGGCTTTAGTATGACCATTGTGAAGTAGTTAGTGACCTTAGTATGGGCTTTGGACATGTTCGGGAAAGTCGAGGATAGCGGAATGGCCAAGAACGGCATAAGTGTGCGCGTATCGAGGCGACGTCGGAATGGTCTGTTAGTGGACTTTGCTTTCAAACTTGTAATGCATGCATATACGTTTTTATATGTTTTGTTTACTTAATTCTAGGATTTGATTTATGATCTTGCTGATTTATGATTTTGCACGGTTTTTGAGGAATTTACAGGATTTCACATTTTACGAGTTTTCAAACGATCTTGTGATTTGATCATGGTTTTAATGATTTGATTTTGGGATTTGAAGTACAATTTGATTTCAATGATTTGAAAAGGATTTCGAAAAAGAGATTTCGGGCTTGGAGCCCTATTCACGTGATTGAGATTTCGGATTTGGTTTTTGAGACTTGGAAAGGAAATCTGGATCTGGGTTCGGGATGATGGTTCCGGATGCTAGCTTACGGAATCATTGCTGTGAATTCGGATAAGGATTTTCTATGGTTTTCACCGTTGCTTGAAAAATGGTTTTGGGTTTACTGACCCGGAAAAAAAGGAAAACCCACTGGATCTGGTTTTGAGTTTAAAGACTCAGATTGATTGACCGGGCGGGGGGGAGGGGGGGGGGGGGGGGGCGGAGGGGGGCCCTAGATTGAATATGTTTTGAGTTTAAAGACTCGGTATATGTTTTGAGTTTAAAGAATCGGTGATTTTGATACCCCCCCAACCCTGTGATTATGTTTTGAGTTTAAAGACTCGTTGATATCCCGGGAAGGCCTGGTTATTGCGCATGGTTTTGAGTTTAAAGACTCGGGCGCACTTGAGATCCAGTAAACTTGTATGATTGATATTTTCACTGGTTTTTCAGATATTTTGGGCAATGGCCCGGATGATATGGATTTGACGAGTTTTGGGACTGAGCTCCCGTACTTTGAGATTGACTTGTGATTTAAGGCTAAGGCCTGGATTTGAATGAGGGATTTGATTCGGGTTTTCAAATGGTTTTAAATGATGGTTTTTGATATGAATGGTTTCATAACGTGAACTGATATGCATGCATTGGTTTTTACGTGGAGGGTAAAAATGTAATTGTTTTATTGAACTGTTTTTGAACTTATTATTTATTTTTGTCCACTCACAGTCTTTGGTGTTTTCGATACCCTCCAGGTTGTTGCGATATAGGCTATTGGATGAGAAAGACGGAGACATCACACCTGCGATCCACAGTAGTTCGGTACACTCTGGGAAGTCCGGTTACTTTTGGGATGGTTGGATCTAGAATCCCTTGTCCGACTTACGTGTCACATGAAGGTTGGACATCAGTTTAGCCATCGTGTCATGCGTAAGTTAGACGGGATCGGGATTTAGCCCTTAATCTCGGGGGATTAGGGTTGGGTCCTGACAGCTATGGAGTTGACCACTGGATCATTAAGCTCGGTAAAAGGTGCTGGAACAACAACATGTGGTGGTATGACAGCGTTGGTACCATATGCAAGAGTGAATGGAGACTCGCCAGTTGCACGATGTAGAGTTATGTAATAAGCCCATAGCATGCCATCCAACTCTTCTTCCTAGAAGCATTTTTTATCGTCTAGTCGCTTCTTGATATAGTCGAGGTTTGTAGTGAGTCCTTCCAACCCCATTTTACGCACAACGTCCAATCTTAGGATATTGGATGCGCTTCCTTGATCGACATGATCCCAATGAATATGTTTTGAGTTTAAAGACTCGGTATATGTTTTGAGTTTAAAGAATCGGTGATTTTGATACCCCCCAAGCCTGTGATTATGTTTTGAGTTTAAAGACTCGTTGATATCCCGGGAAGGCCTGGTTATTGCGCATGGTTTTGAGTTTAAAGACTCGGGCGCACTTGAGATCCAGTAAACTTGTATGATTGATATTTTCACTGGTTTTCAGATATTTTGGGCAATGGCCCGGATGATATGGATTTGACGAGTTTTGGTACTGAGCTCCCGTACTTTGAGATTGACTTGTGATTTAAGGCTAAGGCCTGGATTTGAATGAGGGATTTGATTCGGGTTTTCAAATGGTTTTAAATGATGGTTTTTGATATGAATGGTTTCATAACGTGAACTGATATGCATGCATTGGTTTTTACGTGGAGGGTAAAAATGTAATTGTTTTATTGAACTGTTTTTGAACTTATTATTTATTTTTGTCCACTCACAGTCTTTGGTGTTTTCGATACCCTCCAGGTTGTTGCGGTATAGGCTATTGGATGAGAAAGACGGAGACATCACACCTGCGATCCACAGTAGTTCGGTACACTCTGGGAAGTCCGGTTACTTTTGGGATGGTTGGATCTAGAATCCCTTGTCCGACTTACGTGTCACATGAAGGTTGGACATCAGTTTAGCCATCGTGTCATGTGTAAGTTAGACGGGATCGGGATTTAGCCCTTAATCTCGGGGGATTAGGGTTGGGTCCTGACAGCTATGGAGTTGACCACTGGATCATTAAGCTCGGTAAAAGGTGCTGGAACAACAACATGTGGTGGTATGACAGCGTTGGTACCATATGCAAGAGTGAATGGAGACTCGCCAGTTGCACGATGTAGAGTTATGTAATAAGCCCATAGCATGCCATCCAACTCTTCTTCCTAGAAGCATTTTTTATCGTCTAGTCGCTTCTTGATATAGTCGAGGTTTGTAGTGAGTCCTTCCAACCCCATTTTACGCACAACGTCCAATCTTAGGATATTGGATGCGCTTCCTTGATCGACATGATCCCAATGAACTTGAGCATGCGCAATCTAGATTTCGGACCAGAGCATCATCATGCGGCCAATCAAGTCCTACCCTGTCCTTCAAAGAGAAACCAACGACAAGGTTGTTGGCCACCCTAGGGGCGGTGACATGGGAGACCAGAGGGAGGACTAGTACATCTCGAATCTTTCTTTCCTTCTGTTTGGAAATAGTTCCCAGCAACACTTATTCTACTATAATTTGTTTATACAAATCATCTTTGCTGCAGGTTCCTTCGGTGCTTTGTCAGCGGGTCGATCTGTGGCCTTCCCTTTAATGTACTCGGTGCAATTTCTTTCTTTGATGAGATTTCGGAGATATCTCTCGAAAGATATGCACTTCCCGATGCTATGCCCATAGCACTCGTGGTAGGAACACCACTTCGTCTTATCGGCCTTCTCTTGATCGCCTTTGACTGACTCTGGCTTCTTGAACCAAGGTTTGTCCTTTATCTCATTGTGGATCTGATGGACTAGCAAAGATAACTGCAAATTAGGCTTTCCCACAGTCGAAGTTTGGGAGGGCTGACCCGCTTTGCGCTTGTTGGACTTTCGAGACGCAAACTTGCCATGCGGCTCATCCTTGTTGGAGGCCTTCTCGTTCGCCCCAACATGATCCTGTGCATAGGTGGCATTCTTCTCGTCCTCCCAGCATGCATGCCACTCTGCCAGAGAGAGCATCATGATGAGACTTCGCGCATTGCTCATGACGATGTCTCCGTAGAGCTGGTTGTCCCGAGGAAGCCCATGCTTGAACGTCGTTGCAGCAACAACGTCGCTACAGCCAACTATTAGAGTCTTTTCCTCGTAGTATCTCCAAATTTATTGGAAGAGGCTCTCTTTTGACCACTTTTGGATGGTGAAGATATAGTCATCTTTTACTTCGACCGTCCGAAGTTGTGCGTACTCCTTCACAAACGCCAGAGCTAACTCCTCAAAAGAAGAAATGGACCTCTGAGGAAGATGATTGAACCATGACATGGCCTGGCCTTGCAGAGAGGCTTGAAACACTTTGCACATGAGTTTGTCGTTGTGTCTATAGGGAACCATGACACCCTGGTAGTAATCTATATGCTTTACTAGGTCAGAAGTTCCTTTGAAGGGATTGAAGTTTGGCGTCGCGAACCTTTGAGGGAATGGTTCCTCCTAAATATGTAACGACTTGTCCAGAATTATGAGATTAGATTAGTGACTAATGAAGGATTAGTGAGGTTAATTTGTGATTAGTTGAGTGAAATAGAATGGACTATGCAAAATGACCATTTTGCCCCTAGTCTTGGGTAAAATGTCGACTTTTGACTCGGGGAGTCAAACGTACGAGGACCGATCACCTTAACGTAGATAGAGATGTCACGAGTACGCACGATGACTGTGACGTAGTTCGGAACGTCACAAGTTCATAGACAGGTGGCACACCCGATTCCGCTATTCGAAGAGGAAGTTATGACGTTCGGAAGTTCAAGGGCATTTTCGTAATTCGGATGAAATGGGGGAAAATGTTGACTTTTTGATTGACAACTAATTTTCACACACTTCGAGGACCGTTGGGTAGGTCTCGATGCCCTGAGTTCGTAGACAGGCGGCACGCTGAAAATGGACGTCGGACGGGCAAGTTACGGGTCTAGAACGAGGAAGGGCATTTTGGTAATTTGTGAAGAAGGGCAAAATGGTAAATTCCGATGGGACCACTGAGACAGCCGTGTGTGGGGGTTCTGAGAGAATTCTTCAGAACAGAGCATGGGTATGGATTGTTTATGTAGCAAATTAGTTGGGCTGAGTGTTAAGGAGTTGTTTATGCATTTGAGTGGAGCAGGGCACGGGTGCAACGGTGGGTTTGGGAACAGGAGCTGCTGGTGTGTCTGAAAAATTGGAGAAATGTTTCCCATGCCCGATCGATTTCCCAGGACCAATTTGAGAGGGACTGAATGCTGAAACGGATTGAAGAGAGGGGGGAACAGAGACAGAGGGAGAACACGGGTCTTGTTCAGTGGGTGAGTGTGGTTGTTTTGGGACTTGAAACTGGGTGGTGGCCTTGAAATGAAAAACAGAGGACATACCACCATTGAGCTTGATCGACCTTCCCCACTATCAATTGAGAGAAAAGAAGGGCTAAAACAGAAAGAAGAGAGGGAGTGCAGAGTTTGGAGATTGAGAGAGGAAGGTTTGGGATGAAAATGGTGAGAGAAGAAGTCAAAACCCGAAACGGATTGTAGAGAGAGTGAAAATTCAATTTCGAAATGGAGGCCAGCCCAAGGAAAATTGAGGATTCATTTATTCTTCTGGGATCAATCCAAGTCGATCCAGTGCGAGAAGGAAGTAAGTTTTTGTGAAATTGAATCCTAAATCATGCTTACCATGAGGCTACAATGCTATACGACTAATTAATTGAAGAATTCCATGGTCATTTGACGCACTCAGACAGGGAACTTGTTTTTAAAACATGGTTTAAGTCGAGATAGTTTGGGGTAATGACGACTGCAATGGTTGTTACAGATCCCTAATTCAACATGTTACGAAGCTAGTGGAAGGTTCAATGGTTCAAATTGGTGTTGAATTGATGGAATACTAGCCGGGCCAAGTCGCGGGCAACCGGACCCGTTTACCAATCATTCGGGTGAGGACGATGACTGTAGCAACATTGTAGCAAGCGCGTGAGTTTCACGCGCAGCCACTCACGGCGGCGCGTGGAGACGTGTGGCCCCGAATCTCGAGGTAAGTTCGACACGACTTTTGTCCTATACGTTGTAACAAACATTTTAGCGTTGGTATCGAATTTATCGGACACCGTTTCGATGTTGTTTCGAGGGTCCGAAGATTTATGTTACATTTTTAACTAACGTTTAATTCCCGAAAAATTATGGGAAATTAGTATGATGTTATTTGAGTACTTAGTGACACTGAGGAATGATTTCAGACTAGATTCGAGATTTCTAGAAAATGTCAAAAATTACGAAAACGCGTGCAGCGCGAAAACGGGCGTTGTGGACGGTGTGTGAGTGGACTTTTCTTTCAAAATTTAATGCATGCATAAATATTTCTATGATTTCTATGATTATGATTATGACTTGTGATAATTTCGATTCCGTATTTATTCGTATTTTTTATATGCATACGAAATTGCACGTATTTCGAGACTATGGTTTCTCTTATGTTTTGGTGATATTTTTTAATGAATGATTTTATATGATTTGTGCGTATAATGTTTTAATGATGTTTCGATTATGATTATGAGTATGATTTACGGTTTTGACACGTATTTCGAGAATGACACGGATTTGCACGTTTTACGAGATTTCGAGTATGTTGTGGTTTGACTGTGATTTTGGTTATTTGATTATGGTTTTGATGTTTTGACCTTGGAACTTGAAATATGATGTGATTTCAAGGATCTAAACCAGATTTTGAAAAAGGCGATTTCGGGCTTGATACCTTGGGCATAAAAGTAATTTTGATGAACGAGATTTCGTTTTCGGAAGTTTGAAAGTGAATTTCTGGTTTGGGTTCGGAATGACGGTTCCGGATGCCGGCTTACAGAATCATTATTTCGAATTCGAATTCGGGAATGGATGATAGTTTGATAAAGTGATTCGATATGATTATACATGTCCCGTTTTAGTGATGATGTGATTATGTTTTGTGAAGTAAGATTTTGGTGATTTGAATATGGAAATTTGGACATGAGTCCTGTTATAACAAAATGTGATTTCGGATTGGATTTGGAATTTGGATCACGATGGATCTTGGATTGTTGTGATTTACAAATGGTTTTGGGTTGAAAGACTCGGTGTTATCGCTGGATAATGTTTTGAGTTTAAAGACTCGGTTAATTGATGACGGGGGAGGGCCCTTGATGAGTTTAAATACTCGGTTACTGTTTTGAGTTTAAAGACTCGGTATGATACCCGCCTATTGATTATGTTCTTAGTTTAAAAACTCGTTGATATCCCAGGAAGGCCTGATTATGCCCATGGTTTTGAGTTTAAAGACTCGGGCGCACTTGAGATCCAGCAGATTGTTTGACTTATGAATGACTGTTGATTGCTGATGTTTCGGATGTGTTGGGCAGTGGCCCGATTTATATGGTTGATGGATTTGGATTATGTTGTGTACTTGGATTTGATTCATGGTTTTGGGATGAGGCCCTGTGTTTGTGATTGCGGGATAAGACCTGAAGGTTAAGAAAAGGAAAATGATTTGATTTTCGTACACGGTTTTCTTATATTGGAGATGAAACAGATTGCGAAATGATTTTCGAATGCATGCATTGGTTTTACGTGGAGGGTAGAAATGTCTTTCTGTAACTGTTTTATAAACTGATTTATTTTTTTTCCACTCACACCTTTTGTGTTTTTATTGACCCTCCAGGTCGTGATGCGTTGATCAAGGCTGATCGAGAGGCGGAAGCATGAGTGAGTACGTGTGTGGCTATCCCTGGTTTGGCAAGTACGGAGGGTAATTTGGGAATTTCAGTCGACTTGCCAGACGGGAGCAGGACCGGGCACGGTTATCAATGTCCCTTCGGGAGCTTTCCTGTGAATTTGGTATCAGAGCACTAGGTTGCTGATTCTGTTGCCACATCATGCCTCTGAAGTGTAAGCCTCGTGTGCGACCTGGTAGTGAGACGGGTAGACGAGGGTGTATGAGACCTTGTGATAGATCTCGGACGAGATTAACCCTGGATTGAGGGTCCGATGTTACCTAGAGTACACTGTGAACTACTGTTTGTAGACATAGAATTGTGAGGGTCCCAGGGACGAATGAGCCTAGAGGCTAGAAAGGTTGCATAATCGAGCAAGTTGTACTCGTAATGAGGTTATTCACAGGAAATTCCTTAAGTGGAATGCGTGTTTAAAGTGTCTAAAATGTGATGGGAAACCTCTTAGGCCTTATCGGTCGTATAAGATGTGGTTGAGCATTAGTATTTGCTCGGCGACTGGGTATGTCAGTGATGACATGATTGATTGGTATGAGACTGGACTCGAGAGGAGTCGAGATGTGGATGTGGGACTCAAAATGAGTGCGGATATGGGTTAGAAACGTGAGATGAGTCATGGTAAGGTGTCAAGGCTCGAGAGGAGCCAGAAGTGCTGAATGAGGAACGTTTGGAACTTAGGATGCCAAGGACTGGTATATGGTCGGGTATTGAGGAGTTAGGAAATTACGGCTTGTTTTTGTTTTGGACTTGTGGGACATGTCAGTATCCTTAGTGACTGAGGTTCGGGCGGGGACCCGAAGTATACGAGGATTTGGACTTAGGAGATATTCCAATTCAGTGGGACGCAAGTCGGGTCCACTGGAAGGTAAAGTAACAAGGGTAAGTATATAGTGAGAGTTATGGTTGTGAGTCGTCTTGTCACATCATAAATCAATGGTTTTATAGATTGATGGATATAAGTGAGATGGCACTGTTGGGGGTGTGTTAGAGTGAGGATTGGCTCCCGTATTGACTGTGGATATGTCAGGCAAGGGAAGAGTTGGTGGGGCCCATGATGGAACATAGGGGCGTGGTCAGTTAGGACCACATGCCCGGGGATTTGCAATTCCTTCATAGGAAGTCTGAGTAGCCCTGGATTGATGGCCTGGATACCTATTACTTGTGGTCATGATGTGAGTTTAACCCGGACGTATGTTTTGGGTAGGTCCTGGGCTATCCACCCTTCCATGACTTGAGATTGGCTATTGGTCGGGTATGGTGTTAATTGTGATTGGTTATGGTGTGGGAGTTGTTGAACTGACTCGAGTTACCGATGTGGTACTTTTATAATAGTTTTATATGGTAAAATTGGTGAGACATAAGGGGGGTTAGACCTATCGATGTGAGGTTACCGAGGAGGACTGGTGTCGTTCTCCTAGTGGCTGACTTAGATTTGGATGAATTGGATGTCATCCTCGGAATGGATTGGTTGATGACTCATGAGAACTCTATCGAGTCTGTTGATTAAAGAGTGATGTGATATGTGGAATCTAGGATTCGAGAGGTTATGTTTCAGGGAGACTCGAGGGTGTTACCCTCTAGGATGATTTGGATCCTCACAACCAATAGATGGTCAGTATGAGGTATTCAAGTTTGTTGATCACATGTGCGGTGTATGAGGTTCGGGTATGAGAAGCTTAGTGAGGGCTGAGGAGGCCCAGACTTCTTAACATATTCCTAAGGTTCTGCCAGGATGGGGTTTTGCTAGGATGAGGAATTAAGTTACGATGATTTGAGATTACATGTTGGTTATGGGCGACTTAATAAGGTAACGGTATGTAATAAGGTAACGGTATGGAATAAGGGTTTCGTATCACGAGCTAAGGAATTATGGTTTCTTGGGAAGGTTGTGGTTAGTGACCCTACTAAGAGAGGCCAACATGGTGGCGATTGTCGATTTTGAGTAAAAGAGAGAAAAGGATAATATTCGGAATGGATATGGCTAAGGTTAGTGGTTGGTGATACCCTTGGAAAGCCAAATGGACTAGTTACAGTCGGGAGATGAGGAGTCGGGTAGTCTGACCACATTTAGATGATGGCTGGTACCATGATCGATGATTGGTTGGTGTACTTACATGTACCGATGGGCATGTGATGTACTGAATAGGTGAATTTAATATGACTCAGAAAAAGAGATAGTTGAATAAGTGTTAGGTCTTATAGACCAGAGTAGGTTTGGGAAACGGGAGTTGGTTTGAGATTTGTTGGAGACCCCCAAAAGATTGTAGGGATCTCTCCCATGGTTTTCCAGTTTTCGCGATTGACCCGGAAGGAGGTAAGAGGTTTTGGAAATGAGAAATGAGGTAGAATGGTTACGAGTGGAGGAATAGTGACTTACGTTCCATGGTGATCCCTCCTGTGTGTATATTGAGATGTACCACTAGATTTGGGACTCGGCGAGTCGTGTGTTGATGCTACTTAAACCCTCAGAAGTTGACCTTCGTTGTATGAGTTGAGATCGACCCACGGGGTTGAGAATGCAGAGGTCATATACCTTTGGCAAAGAATGTACGAGTACTGTATCAACCATCGGGATTAGTATTAATGGATAAAAAGAAAGGCCTAATGTGTGATAAGGTGATGGTGGTGATGGTCGGGATAGTGAGATTACGACACATTGGTGGATCAGGTATTGCTGGGGAGTGGATTGTAATGTTTGATAACCTAAGGATAGGTGAAATCCTGTTAGTTATGGAACTCCATGGGATTGGAGTAATACATGATTTCTGATAACTTGGATAGTTGGCATCCAACTGCCGGAACATACTTGGTGTATGGTGGAGTGGAGGTCAAGAGAGGGGTGTGATTTGTGATATGGTACGAATGATGGTGCTGAGTGCTTATTGGAAATAGGAAGGAATCATGAGAAAAGGTTAAAAATCATTATGCATATTGACCCTGGAAGAGGGATATGGTATGATTGACCTAGTGAGGGGAATGAGTTCTCGAGTTATGGAACCATGTGAGTTTATTGGCCTGGTGGCCTGATGACACATGTGCGGTTTTAGCCATGGGATCATGTCAAGAGTGGATGACATGAAAACGAGAAGAGAAGACAGATTTTGTGTTTCTTGGATTGTGTGGACTTGAACGTGAGCTAGGCTACGTAACCAATCCTAACGGGTTTGTTTTTGGGAACTCCCGTGCAACTTCCTAGTGGGTCACCCATCATGGGATTGTACCAGCCCAAACTCACTTAATTTTGGAGTTCAACCCACACCCAAAGCTGGTGAGCTCCCAGAAGGCCTAGCGTTATATAGGTGCGTGCCCACACATATAAGTCACATCACCATTCTCCTCCCCGAGTGATGTGGGATTGTTCACCGATCTTGCCTTTCTAAGCTCACATGTCTTGCTTACTGTTCTTGCTTCCAAGACAAGGTATTACAATCTACCCACTTAGGGCCCAGCGTCCTCGCTAGCACACTTCCGAGTATCAGAGACGGACCCCAACCGGAAGTGTGCTAGCGAGAACGTTCGAGCCCAAGGGCGGTGGATTGTAATACCCGGTCTTGAAAGCAAGAATGGTGAGCATGACCCGTAAGCTTGAGAAGAAAGCACGGTGAGCAAGACCCGTGAGTTTGGAAGGGAAAGATCGGTGAACAATCCCACATCGCTCGGGGAGGGAAAGGTGTAACGACCCGTCTCGGAGTTCAGGATTAGATTAGTGATTAATGACAGATTAGCAAAGTTAATTGGTGTTTAGTAGGGTGATCTCGGATGCAGGGTGCAAAATGATGGTTTTATTCCTAGAATGGGCGAAATGTTGACTTTTGAATCAGGTGGTCAAATGGACTTTGACCGATGACTGCAACGTAGTTTGGGACATCACGAGTTCATAGACAGGTGGCACGTCCAATTCGAACATTCGAGGACGAAGTTAGGATGTTCGGAAGGTCGAGGGGTATTTTCGTAATTTGTTTGAAAATGGGCTAATTGTTGACTTTTTATACGACAACTATTTTTCACGTATTTTGAGGACCATTAGGTAGGTATCGATTCCTGAGTACAACGACAGTCGGCACGCTATCATCGAACTTCAGACGGCTCGGATTTTGGTCTAAAAGCAGTAAGGGCAAAATGGTAATTTGTGAAAGCAAGGACATTTTGGTAATTTGTTGCCTTGGGATCTGTGTTAGTGACACTTGGCTGCCTTGGGATGGTTGCCCACTGGATTTGGGACACTTGTCCCTCTCTGGAAGGCAGTTGAAGCTTGTCACCGCCTCTTCCAATTATTTAAACCGGTTTGCACGACTATGGTTAACAGAAAACAGAGTGAAGGCCCTTGTGTGTGAGAAAACCTGTGGGAAACAACCCCCACAACCCCTTGATCTTCACTAACCTATGAAGGGAGTTGAGAGTGGCTGATGAGGTGCTAGTGTTGGTGCTGCCACGAGAACCGTCGTGGACAGTAACCCTGATCTGTGAGACAACCATGAGGAAACAGAGGAAATCATGTTCTACAAGCAATACGACCCTCAAACTTCAACGATTGAAGTTGATGTGTGAAGGAAAGATGAAGGGAGTACGACAACTACCCTGGTGGTGCCACCGTGGAAGGTAGCCGTGGACGGTGGCCGACGAAGCCATGAACGGTAAGTTAATGATTTAAATTAGGAACTTAGAGGTTTTAGCGGTTGTTAAACATTTTTATTAATGGGAATGTGTCTTGGATGTTTCAAGGAACTCATAAGGACTGAAACTAAGGCTTGTGGTGGTCGGGAACGTGGAAATTGGAAGATGGGAAATTGTTCGATCTTATTTCGATTTGGAAGGTAATAAACAGGCCCTAATTTCATGTTTTAATTAGCTAGGTCGAGCATATATGTTGGGACGAAACTAATTGTAAAACAATGATCGAAATCGGATTGGAAATGGTTGAAAACTATGAACGCCAGTTCGGGTCTGGACCGGTCTGAACCGGTTTACCAAGGTTGAATGTGATGAACAGTAACTGCGAGTGAAGCCCACGTGCAGCCCCCTTGGGCGACATCACGACAGGACGCGTCCCAATCCCACTGGGACCACCCGGGGACGAGCCCCGCTCCCGTCTGACAATGACTCTAAACATACCAAAATTACCCTTAAATAAAAACCGAATATTCAAATAGATATATAATATGCAACAGCAGTGTTTAAAGCGATACTGTCAGACAAGGGAAAGTAAATCAACAACACGTGAGCACAATAGTCAGAGTACATTATTCGGTGCTCAACCTACCCACAAGTGGGTGTACAGGTGCACAGCTAAGCAAACTGAGCCTCTTCCTCCTCCTCCGGGTCCTCCTCCTCTATTTCTGTGTCAGGGTCTGGAGGGCTCAGTAAAACAAGAGTGAGTGGGCCAAAAATAACAGTTTATAAATCAATTTAAGAATAATATAAATCATAAGGTTTTACCCCTCCGTTTTCCAAATCTTGCATGCAGTGAAAACATAATGTTATAATGAAATTGTAACCATAAAATCACAATAATAATCGAAAGGAGAAACTAACATATCAGTGCACTGCAAAAACCAACCCAAATGATGTCACGGTCTAAGGCTACGCGTTGCCACTCAGGGTCTCACACCCAAGACTCTCTAGGTACATCACCTCCCGGTATCCCGATCACTGCCCGAGGTATATGAACATGCCTTCCTAAGAGTAAGCAGCCCAACGGGGGTCAACTCCACTCAGTGAGGGCCCCGTGACTACTCCAGGGTCCACCCAGGTCAACGACCCTCCCTGAAGGAGACAATATAGACAGGTAGGAAAGTACAACACAATAACAATATAATTTACCCTATGTCCCCCCGGACATCCCAGACAAAATCCACATATAATCCAGACGGGTCTCATGCCCAAAACATTGTAATAACAGATATAAACAGTTCATATAAGACTCATCGAAATCATAAGTGGACATAGTAAAACAGTTTATGCATGCAAGCCTTTTATAAATCAAACAGCCCACTCACACTCGGTCCTTGCTGCTCAATGATCTCTAAAACCTGTATTAACATACCTGAGAGTTACTTAGGGGCCCTATAATTCCAATACCAAGACCCTAGAATAGATCCGCCTCAAAAACGCATCCTAAGCACTATTCCCGAGGCTTCAACCCCCATTTTGACTAACCTAACGATCTCCGATCGACACGAAACCACCTCCATTGGATCCGTATCGTCGAAACCTTGAAAATGGTACCGGCCCCTCCAAAATCACAGTTCACACGCGCCCCCACGCGCCTGGTCAATGCTGCTACAGTACCGTTGACGTCAGCAGTGACGCCATGCCGACACTTGTCAGGTGACACGTGGCATGTTCTGATTGGTCCCTAGTCTGACAATTTATGACAGGATGACGTCAGAAGTGACATCAGCATGATGACATCATCACTGCTACAATACCGGGTCAGCCCGTTTTACTAGAACCGGGTCGCCGTTGACCCACGGCTTGACCCGATTCCACCGTACGTTTCTGGCCACCATTTTCAACGGGGTTCATTCCTACAGGGCCGTCTAGGTCTGTTCTATGGTTCTGTAACCTCAAAACTAGAAGGAAACTAGAAGAAACTCACCAGAGCTTCGATGAACTTCACGGTCAAAATCCGGTCGTCGTCTCCGGCTATCCTCGCCGCCTCAATCGTCCAAATCGGTCCCTATCAGCTCGTCTCTAACCCTAGAGCATGTCCATAAGCAAAGAATCGATTCCTAGGCGTTAAAATGGGTTGGTTCGAAATAGGGAACATAAACACGGCTCTCAGGTTTTGGGCCTTACCGCCGCCGTGTCGCCGTCGTAGCCTTCGCCGTCTGGTTAGTCGTGCTCCTGGGGTCCTCACGGTGTCAACTAGAGCTCCACTTGAATCGAGGTGGTGGAAATGTGGGGTTTTGATTCTTGGACCCGATTCCTCTGTGTTTCGGGTCTGAGTTTTGCACGGGTTGTTCAAGGCAGGGGAAGGGGTGGTGGTCGATGGGGGTGCACGGGGGTGATCAGGTGGTGATGGTGGTGCTGTGGGTGGTCGCCTGGTGGTGTAAAGGTAGCTGGTTAGGGTGTTTGGGTCGAGAGAAAATCGAAAGGAAAATGGGTTGCACGGTTTAGAGAAAATGTGTGTGTGTGTTTTGTGTGAGAGAGAGGAATGATAGTGCATGAAGAAGAAAAAGCAGAGGGAATGGAGGGCTGGGATTAACTTGGGCATAAATCCAATGGCTAGGGTTAGTTGAGAGGAAATAAAATGTTTAATATTGGACCTATAGGAGTAGACCCAACTTTATGGGAATAGTAGTCACTTGGATGAGTGACACTTGTCACTCATCTGCTGGTTTGATTTAAATATGAGTTTGGCACGGATTCTCATAATTAATTAATATTTTATTTCGTTGTTCTCGGTTCGTAAATTCCGCTAAAACGCTTCCGTGACCATAACTTCTTCATACGAACTCCAATTTCGGCGTGCCGCCTGCCTACGGATTCGTGACGTCCCGATCTACATCATAGTCATCAAAGTCCAAATTATTTCCCGGGTCAAAAGTCAAAGTTTCCCCCCTTCGGGGGCAAAATAGTCTTTTTACATTAAAATATTAGTATTCTTGGTTCGGGTCGTTACAACCTACCCACCTTACAGAAATTTCGTCCTCGAAATTTACTCAAACAAGTGTGGGTACTAACCTCTCATCAATTCCTCGGGTTCCCATGTCGCTTCCTCCACATCGTGGTTCCGCCATAGCACCTTAACCAATGAAATCGTCTTGTTCCTTAAGACCTTTTCCTTCCTATCCAGAATCTGTATTGGTCGTTCCTCGAAGCTCAAATCTGTCATCAGTTCCAGTGGTTGTTCCGGCAATGCATGAGAGTCATCCCGAAGATACTTCCGTAGTATAGATACATGGAATACGTCATGTACTCTGGAAAGCTCCGAAGGTAGTGCTAAACGATAAGCCACCGGACCAATCGGCTCGACAATCTCATATGGCCCGATATAACGGGGACTCAGTCTCCCACCTCGTCCGAATCGAAGAATCCCTTTCCACGGCGATAGCTTTAAAAAGACAAAGTCACCAACCTCAAACTCCAAATCTCGGATCCGTCGATCCGCATAGCTCTTTTGATGATCCTGGGCTGCCTTCAATCTCTCCCGAATAACTCGAACTGTCTCCTGGGTCATATCCATCAAATCCGGCCCCACTGCGGTTCTTTCCCCGATCTCCATCCAGCATACAGGTGTTCTGCACTGTCGACCATACAGTGCCTCATAGGGAGCCATCCCTATACTCGCATGGTAGCTATTATTGTAGGCAAACTCCATCAATGGCAATCGATCAGCTCACGAATCCTGGAATTGCAACACACAGGCTCTCATCATGTCCTCGAGAGTTTGTATTGTCCTTTCAGACTGTCCGTCGGTCTGTGGGTGGAATGTCGTACTGAAGTGCAATTTCGTACCCAAAGTAGTTTGTAGACTCTTCCAAAATCTGGAAGTGAAACGCGGATCCCGATCCGACACGATCGACTCCGGGGTACCATGTAGTCGGATGATCTCATTAATGAATAGTTGGGCCAAACGGTTGGGCTTGTACGTCTCACGTACAGGCAGAAAATGCGCTGATTTGGTCAACCGGTCTACAATCACTCAAACCCCATCAAATCCACTCCTTGTCTTCGGTAACTTGAAGACAAAGTCCATTGTAATATGATCCCATTTCCATTGCGGGATTGGAAGTGGCTATATAGGCCCATACGGACGCTGCCGTTCTGCCTTGACCTGCTGACAGATCAAACACTTGTTGACATACTCAACTATCTCCCTCTTCAATTCCTGAAAACTCTATTCACACTGCTCGTCCCACACAAACTTCACCCATTTCCGGGTTAACCGAGTCAACGGTACGGCAATCTGGGAGAAACCCTCCACGAATCTCCTATAGTAGCCTGCTAACCCAACAAAACTTCGCACCTCCGTCACCGTGGTCTGTCTTGGCTAATTTGTCACAGCCTCCGTTTTCTGAGGATCCACGCTGATCCCTTCGGTTGATATGATGTGACCCAAGAATCCAATACTATTTAGCCAGAATTGACATTTGCTTAACTTGGCATATAGCTGCTCCTGTCGTAGTTTACCCAAAACCAGCCGTAAATGCTTCTCATGGGCCCTAACACTCTTGGAATACACCAAGATGTCGTCGATAAATACGATCACAAATTTATCCAAGTACGCTCGAAAGACCCGATTCATCAAGTCCATGAATGCAACTGGTGCATTCGTCAGTCCGAAAGGCATCACCAAGAATTCATAATGCCCATACCTCGTCCGAAAAG
The DNA here is from genome assembly GCA_032719365.1 of Prinsepia uniflora. Classification (NCBI taxonomy): domain Eukaryota; kingdom Viridiplantae; phylum Streptophyta; class Magnoliopsida; order Rosales; family Rosaceae; genus Prinsepia; species Prinsepia uniflora. Next base: position 38,478,219 of record CM064872.1, read on the forward strand.
CTGTTTTCTGAACATCTCCATCGGCTATTCTCAGCTGATGGTATCCTGACCTCAAATCTATCTTTGAGAAGTACCGTGCTCCTCGTAACTGATCGAACAAATCATCGATCCTGGGTAAGGGATACTGATTCCTTACCGTGGCCTTGTTCAACTGCCGGTAATCCACACATAACCGCAAACTACCCTCCTTCTTTTTTCACAAATAAGACCAGCGCTCCCCATGGTGATGTACTGGGTCGGATAAACCCTAGATCCACCAGTTCCTGTAGTTAGATTTTCAATTCCCCTAGCTCTGCCGGTGCCATACGATACGGTGCTTGCGAAATCGGTCGAGTCCCAGGGAGTAATTCAATCGTGAAATCGATCTCCCTAGGTGGTGGTAATCCAGGTAAATCCCCTGGGAAGACATCAGGAAATTCCCGCACAATCAGAATATCCTCAATTCTCAAAGATTCATCCGTAGACTCTACCACATAAGCAATATAACCCTGAAACCCCTTCTGTAAAAGTTTGGTAGCTGTGTGTGCAGATATTACCTTGGGTGATGCGTCTCCACACTCTCCCTGAAATATCACCTCCAGCAATCCCGGACCCCTCAAAGTCAACCGCATGTTACTACAGTCGATGAGCGAATTGTACTCCGACAACCAATAACCTCCATGTATCACATCGGAGTCGTGTACATTCATAAGAATCAAATCTGCTGGAAACTCGATTCCTTCAATCTCCACAGGGCAAGCTCGTATCTCCTGGTTCACTTGGTAGGTCACCCCCATCGGTGTCCCCACACCCATCTCGTGCTCAAGTGCGGTCACCTCACAACCCAAAAGACCCGCACAACGCGGTGAAATAAAAGAATGAGTTGCTCCCGAATCCATCAATGCACGAACAGCAATACCATAAATGTGTACCGTACCTGTCACAACTCCCGGAATAGATCTGGCCTGCTGACGTGTGACAGCATAAACACGGGCCATAGACTCAGCAGGTCGTCCCCGTCCTCTAGCTCCTTGATCACGGCCACGCACAACACCGCGTGCCCGGCTGCTGACAGTCTGGGATGCTGAGCTCTGTGCTGGCATAGTGCTGCCCCGAATCAGTGGACAATCAGAAGCATAGTGCCCCGGCTCACCACAAGCGAAGCATGTGACCTCCCTAGGTCGACCCGAGTATCCTCCTAGTGAGGTGCTCATCGGTGAGTACGGCTGCTGCCAAGCCCCAGAACGCTGTTGAGACCGCTGAGGACTCCTGAACTGACCAAAACGTCCTCGGCTGACCGAAGATGCAGATCCGCCAGAATGTCCACCCTTCGAGCCCCGACGGCCCGAGAATCCCAAGTGTGGGCGATCACGTCGCCGTGTCTCCCCCTCAGCTCGCTGACGTTCCAGAATACTGTTCTCAACCCTGGTCGCCGCATCAGTCAGATCCCTCATGGTAGCAAAGGGAGTCGCAGTCACCATCGCCTGAATCTCAGGTCGCAGGCCCCACTCGAATCTGCGACATCGGTCATCCTCGGTAATCACGAAGTTCTCAGCAAAGTGAGACAACATCAGGAAGGTCTCCTCATACTCTGCTACAGTCTGGTCTCCCTGCTGGAGTTGCAGAAACTCCGCCTCACGGGCGTTGCGAAACGACCGTGGATAAAACTGGTTGAGAAACAGCTCCCGGAAGGTCTCCCACGGAATAGTGTGAACGGTCCAGCCGGCCAGGACAAGGTTGTGCCACCATCGGTAGGCGCTCCCATCCAGTAGGAATGTCGCCAGTACGACACGCTCCTCCGGAGGACAATGCATGACCTCGAAGATCCTTTCCCAGCGGTCAATCCACTGGTGTGATTCCTCGGGGTCGGTCCCCCCACTAAAGAGCGTAGCACCCAGGCGCTGGGCCCGTTCAACGCTCGCAGTGTCTCTATTCCCTCCATTGTCCTCGTCAACACGTGCATGGGGATCACGTCGGGGAGGCATATCCAACTGTTAAGAGGCAAACTGGTTAAAAGACATCGAAAGCGACCACGTACAAAGTACAAACCGCTAACCTAGTACTCTGACTGCTAATCCTAATGCTCTGATACCAAGCTGACAGGACCCGTCCCAATCCCACTGGGACCACCCGGGGACGAGCCCCGCTCCCGTCTGACAATGACTCTAAACATACCAATATTACCCTTGAAAAAAAACCGAATATTCAAATAGATATATAACATGAAACAACAGTGTTTAAAATGATACTGTAAGACAAGGGAAAGTAAATCAACAACACGTGAGAACAATAGTCACAGTACATTATTCGGTGCTCAACCTACCCACAAGTGGGTGTACAGGTGCACAGCTAAGCAAACTAAGCCTCTTCCTCCTCCTCCGTTTCCTCCTCCTCTATTTCCGTGTCAGGGTCTGGAGGGCTCAGTAAAACAAGAGTGAGTGGGCCAAAAATAACAGTTTATAAATCAATTTAAGAATAATATAAATCATAAGGTTTTACCCCTCCGTTTTCCAAATCATGCATGCAGTGAAAACATAATGTTATAATGAAATTGTAACCATAAAATCACAATAATAATCGAAAGGAGAAACTAACATATCAGTGCACTGCAAAACCCAACCCAAATGATGTCACGGTCTAAGGCTACGCGTTGCCACTCAGGGTCTCACACCCAAGACTCTCCAGGTACATCAGCTCCCGGTATCCCGGTCACTGCCCGAGGTATATGAACATGCCTTCCTGAGAGTAAGCAGCCCACCGGGGGTCAACTACACTCAGTCAAGACCCCGTGACTACTCCAGGGTCCACCCAGGCCAACGACCCTCCCTGGAGGAGACAATATAGACAGGTAGGAAAGTACATCACAATAACAGTATAGTTTACCCTATGTCCCCCCGAACATCCCAGACAAAATCCACATATAATCCAGACGGGTCTCATGCCCAAAACATTGTAATAACAGATATAAATAGTTCATATTAAACTCATCGAAATCATAAGTGGACATAGTAAAAGAGTTTATGCATGCAAGCCCTTTATAAATCAAACAGCCCACTCACACTCGGTACTTGTTGTTCAACGACCTCTAAAACCTATATTAACATACCTGAGAGTCACTTAGGGACCCTATAATTCCAATACCAAGACCCTAGAACAGATCCGCCTCCAAAAAGCATCCCGGGCCTTATTCACGAGGCTTCAACCCCCATTTTGACTAACCTAACGATCTCCGATTGACACGAAACCACCTCCATTGGATCCGTATTGTCGAACCCTTGAAAATGGTACCGGCCCCACCAAAATGGTACCTGGTCAACGCGTGGGTCAACGCCACTACAGTACCACTAACGTCAGCATGATGACGTCATCACTCCTACAGTACCGGGAATCTGATTAAAACCTGAAAAACCATCAAGAAAACAATAGTATGAGTGCCCAGCTAATCTCTCCAACATTTGATCAATAAAAGGTAAAGGAAAATGATCCTTTCTAGTGGCAGAATTCAACTTCCTGTAATCAATGCACACACGCCAACCAGTGGTCATTCTTGTAGGCACAAGTTCATTGTTATCGTTCTTCGCCAATGTGATCCCCGAATTCTTAGGCACCACTTGGACAGGGCTTACCCATTTGCTATCAGAAATAGGGTATATGATACCCACATCAAGCAATTTCACCACTTCAGCTCTCACCACTTCTTTCATATGAGGATTCAATCTTCTTTGAGCTTCACGAACAGGCTTGGATCCTTCCTCCATTAGAATTCGGTGCATGCACATTGTAGGGCTGATTCCTTTGATATCTGCAATAGACCAACCAATAACAGATTTGTATTCCCTAAGCACTCTAATAAGCTTGTCTTCTTCCAATGGAGTTAGACCAGAAGATATGATAACTGGGAGAGTTTCTTCTTCACCAATGTAGACATTTTTGAGGTGGGATGGAAGTGGTTTGAGCTCTAGCTTAGGGGCTTGAATAATTGAGGGAATCAGGTGAGCTGCAGAGGGTAAAAGTGGTTCAATGGAAGGTGTCATGGAGGATGGGTATGAGTTCAAAACTTCTAGAGCAGCAACCTCTTCCATTAATGCATATTCCTCTTCAAATTCATCTTGCGGGTGAGTTAACGCCACTTCTAATGTATCACTAGATTGGGTCTGCAAAAATTTAGAAACCACCAAAGAATCCAACTTATCAACATATAAGCAATCCAATGTAGTCGAAGGATAAGTTAGAGATTCAAACACTTTAAAATGAACGGTTTCGCCTAGTACAGTCATAGTGAGCAGTCCATTATGTACATCAATTACAGTCTTTGCTGTCGCCATGAATGGTCTTCCAAGCAAGATTGGTAGGTCTCGGCATGTACGGGAACCTCGTTCATATCGAGAACTACAAAATCAGCAGGCAAGATTAGTTTATCAACTTGAACAAGGATATCCTCTACAATACCTCTAGGATACTTAACTGAACGATCAGCAAGTTGAAGTGAGATGGTGGTCTTCTTTAGCTCCCCCAAACCTAATTGTAAGTACACTGAGTATGGCATCAGATTAATGCTTGCCCCAAGTCAAGCATGGCCTTCTCAATGATTCTGTCTCCAACGGTGATGTTAATGCAGAAACTTCCTGGATCTTTCAATTTTGGTGGTAGTTTGCTTTGTAGCACAGCACTAACATTTTCACTCACCACAACCTTCTCATTAGGTCCATATTTTCTCTTATGGCTATTCAGCTCCTTGAAAAACTTCCCATATGCAGGCATGTTCCTAATCACATCAAGCAAAGGCAAATTAATGTTCACTTTACTTAACATATCATATATTTTTTTAAAAGACTTATCTTACCTGCTTTTAGCAAGTCTTCCAGGGAAAGGAATTGGTGGTAAATAAGGCTTTTCAGCCTTGTGAAGTGGCTGATCAAGTTGGTCTGAGCTTGCATGACTACTCAAATTCTTTGGTTGATGCTCCCTCTCCGTTTGGTCTCTCATGTTCTTTTCGTCAGTAGCCCCTGCATTCATTTCAGATTTGGAGTTAGAATCATCATTATTAACACCATTATCAACCATCTTACCACTCCTAAGCATTGTAATTGCTTTAGCTTGCTCTTGATTCTTTTGAATCACAAGTGGTTGGCTTGGCAATTTTCCAGGTTCCCCTTGATTAAGAGCCTCTGCAATCTGCCCTAGTTGAGTCTCCATATTATTTAGAGCTGCAGAATGGTTTTGAAGCATGCGATTTGTTGATTGTTGGAATTGCACAGTATTCTGGGCAAGCAGCTGCACAGTGTCCTCGAGTGAATTGTTGGCTTTCGGTTGGAAAGAGGAACTGGCTTGATTCTGAATATTGTTGTTGCTGCTCCATGAAAGATTGGGATGATTCCTCCATCCGGGATTGTATGTGTTGGAGAATGGGTCATTCCTTGGCCTCTGATTATAAGAGTTTGTGAAATTGACATGTTCTTGTCCAATTTCTGGATAGGTGGATCCCATAGGGTTGTCAAATTTAGTATGATCAAAGGCTTCACATACCCCATATGATTCCTTCATGTTAGACCTTGATTGGGCAGCAACTAACGCATCCAACTTCTTTGCTAGCATCGATATCTGAGCACCAACTTTAGCATCGTTAGAACCATTAATCTCATAAATTCCAGCTTGCTTACCTCTGGTGTCCATGTGTTGAGTTTCCATGGCAATCTATTCGAAGAGAGCACAAGTCTGTTCAGGAGTCTTGTTCTTCATGGAACCCCCTGCAAAGTTTGTAACAATGTTCTTGCTTGAGAGGGTTAGTCCTTTATAAAAAATACGCATTTGTAAGTTTAAAGGAATTCCATGATGGGGGCATTGGAGAAGTAACCCATTGTATCGTTCCCATGCCTCTGAGAACGACTCATTAACCTGTTGTGTGAATGTCATGATTCGATCCCTCAACATATCCGTCTTGTTTGTAGAAAAGTACTTCTCTAGGAATTTCTTTTGAATGTCAGCCCATGTGGTTAGTGATCTAGGCCTCAAAGAATTAAGCCAATACTTAGCTCTTTCCTTCAATGTGTACGGAAACACTCTAATCCTCAATTGCTCTTCTGATACATCTGTCAAAGGAAAAGTACTCACTAGGTTAAATAACTCTTTTAAATGTGTAAGTGGATCTTCGTTAGGTAAACCATGAAAAGAAGGAAGCATATTAAGATGAGAAGATTTCAGCTCATAGTTTCGGGCTTGGACAGGCAGCGTAATGCAAGAAGGATTGGTGTCAATGGTTGGGATATCAAGGTCTACCATAAAGGTCACTTCTTCTGCCATCTCTTCCTCTTCCTCAGATTAAGTGCCAACACTCTTAGACACGGACAGATCCTCAATTGAAAGGCTTCCGTATGGCTCTAACGCAGAAAGCTTTGCAGCTTTGAGGTTCTCTTCTAGGATGTTCAGACTTGGTTCCCCTCGGATTGATTTGTGTCCCAATGGTTTGGAATGCTTTCTTCTCGCAGATTTGACTTGTTCCACAAGATTACTATACATAAACTACTTGAAAATGAAGCAAATAAAACAAAATTAAGTAAATTAGAACTAAAACAGAAAATGAAAAATGGAATAGGAAAAGGCATGTTATGCTAAGACTGAATCAGTCCCCGGCAACAGCGCGAAAAATTGTTGTGTCTTGCAAGTGCACAAGAGTTGATAATATAGTGGTGCACAAGTAAGGATGTCGAACCCACAGGGACTGAGTAGACTTAAGCAGAAACTAGCCTTAACCTATTCTATGTGAATACAACTAAAACAGAAAATTGAAGTTCAGGTCATTGATTTGGTTTGAATTAGTAACTGATTTTCTGTTGAGAGAAGTAAGCAGGGAATATACTAAATAAGGAAGGAAACTGATGATTAAGAGGCCTAGGGTCTTGACTTCACCACTACAATTCAATTCCATGTAAATTAAACCGAGCACAAATCAGTTTTACTAGATAGCTTCATGGGTTCGTTTTCACTTACTTATGGTCAGTCGTGGGTGTCCGATCAAACCATGTTCCTTTAACCTTAATCTAGATGTGGTGTCCAACATAGATTTCAATCAAAGAACCAATAAGAACAAGAAAACAATAGAACCAAATAACTCCATGGAATGGGTGTCTTCTTAGGATATTATTCATTCAATTACAGATCATCCAAACAAAGGCATGAGCGTCTACTTAGTATTTGGATAAGAAAACTAACAAACAATCTTAATGGTGATCAGACATCAAAATAGAATGTTAAGTATCAATAGAGCGTAGTAATTGAATCATGAAACACATCAAGAAACTGAAAATACTTAAGTTCAACACATGGAATAAAAATTGCAGGATTACATCAAAACACTAGATATGAATTTAGCTACACATCCTGATTAACAAAAAACATAGAAGCAATATAAAGCATGAGTGAAATCAAACCCAAAAGGGGAAGAAACCCTTGAAGTAATTCTGATGTCGACTCCTTCATCTTGCATTCAGCCCGCTCCTTCCTCAAAAACGTTCAAGAGAGGTTCTTAAAAATAAAAATAAACAATAATGCGACTAGGGTTTTTTTGGAGCCCCTAAAATCAGAGACTAAACTCCTTCAAATAGTTGTCTACAATCCCTAGAAGTTATGAGAATAAATAGGAAGTTATCCCTAACTTAAAGACTCCTAATCTGACCTAAAATAAGGAATTATATCCTAAAAACGTTTTTCCTAACAGGGCTGAGACAAGGGTCCTAAAAATCAGGCCCTTGTCTTATTTCCTGGCTGAAATCAGCCTTGTGCTGTGTGGCAATGAAGATTCCTGATGTCTAGGACTTCCCTAATGGAGCAAGGTGCGTTCTTGGGCCTTCTCAAGACTTCCTTGGACGTCACTTTCCTCTTCTAGAATGCTCAGACCTTCCTTATGTGGCACTTTCCTTTTCTGGAATGCTCAGACCTTCCTTATGTGGCAAGGAACAATCTTGGCATTAAAGACTTCTATTTTCGGATGACAAGGCCCACCTTTGTGTGCTTGAGGCTTCATGACTCCTTCTTTCTTTATTTCCATGCTTTTAAGAACTTTTCTAATTATGCACACACTTCACAAGATTGATCATTTTCTACTATGGATGACAATTAAATCACACAAAAGACAAGTAAATGAGCATTAGATGACATCAAAAAGATGCATGAATCATGACTTAACAAATACCCCCAAACCTATCTTTTGCTAGTCCTTGAGCAAAATAAAGAAGAAAAACTAAACTAAACAAAATGAAAAGACTCAATCTTAGTTAAGGATAGATCATTTAAACCTGTAGGTGTTCCTAGTAGGAGGAGTTTTGTCTCCTGAGGGTTATGGCAGCTATGATACCCACAAACGTTTTACTTAAACAACTAACATGCTAGAGATAGTTCATAACAAGTTAACAAGAGTCAAAGAAAGTAGACATGCTTTGCAAAACTAAAAGGAATGCCACAACAATAAGCATCATGTGTGATGTGTAGATGCCAATATCTCATGTAATCATGCTTAAAAACAACTTTATTGAAGTGCTCCGAAAGATTTCGCCTCGACTCTAATCCTCACCAGGCATCTCTCAATTCCCACATGAATCCTAGGCTTACACTCTTATCAAGCATATGTGATGGACATTATGTAAAGGAATTTAAGTTTAATCACATATGATTTGCAATGAAGAATAGCACTTTCTGGAATTAAAATCTCATGAATGGAATTGAACTTTAAGAACATAGATACATACCTCAGTCCTCAGCATGGTTGCCCATAAGATCAGTTAGGTCTTCAGTTTTGGTTGTAATTGGGCTAAAGCTTATGGTTAAAGAAAGAAATGATCGGATTCAAGAACCTATGTTGTGCCAAGGCATGAGATTTCATGACCTGAACATTGAAGTCCTGCTCTGATTTCTCACTTGGAACCTCATGACAACATTGATATAAACTTGATTCCTCTTTGGAAGTCTTCTCCAGTTCATTGGCTCACATTGATCAATTCAGTTTTTCTTTCACTTTTTTTTTCTTTTGATCTTTTTTTTTTCTTTTTTTCTGAATTGAATCAAGATCATGCAATGGTTTTCTCATTCCTTGTATAGCTTTATCACTCACATTCAAACTTGCACTCCCACCTTGTTGTCTTTGTTGTAACAGTTCTTTTGAATTGGGCAGCAACATCATTAACTCTTCATTCACACCATGAATCTCATTTAATGCAACCTTAGCACAAACTTAGGTTATAGGGCATGGCCTGATTGAACGGTTGAGTGTTTGGCAGGTTATGCTTAGGGTGATGAAAGAAAGGGCTGAGTGTTTAGTTTCAAAATGGCTTAGGGAGCACACAACAAGGTAGGCCAAGGCCTTTAGAGGTTTATTCACACATAGCCTACATCACTTCTTATGGAAAACCACACCTCAAATCAAGAGCATCTATATGATATCAGTTCTTTAAAATTCAATGCAAATGTAATGGAATGAGATCATCATAAAAAGAACAAAACTAGAGAGTGTTTAAGAGTAGAAACAATGTATACCACTCTAAAAGAATGGCAATAAAGCTCAACAATCTCACAAGGTAGTCTCCACTAATTTTCTGAAGTTCACTCAAATTCAGTTGTTTTGTTCACTTTGTCACTTGAAACATGGCATTGTGAAGTGCAAGGTGTGATACAAACTGGTTATGGCAAAAACTCCTAGTAGAACAAAGATAGTTAACTCAGCATGTAGACTCTCATTAACAAGTTAAAACACGTATCACTAGCAAAAACTTAAACTAACTACACATACTAAAAAAACATAAAATAAAAACTAAAGCTGAAATTTCAAAATCAGGCCATGTATAACCCCCACCCTACGTGTTCCAATATTCCAATTTTTCAATCCACACCCCCAAACCTAAACTAAACATTGTCCTCAATGTGATAAGAAATATTCAATGAGAAGACTAAAACAGAGTTGAGGTTTAGAGAGTCCAGAACAGTAGAAACAAGAGAATGTTAGAAATCACAAACCAATGCTATGTTGCCTCCTAGAAGCGATGTATTTAACCTCTGGGCAAGACGTGGTAGCCTTGACTAAGTCACTGAAATCTCGACCAAGGCGACATCATAGTGGGACAGATCTAGATTATCCTCCAAATAGGGTTTAAGTTGCTGCCCGTTAACTTTGAATCGATCCCCATTCTTCTCATTCTCAATTTCAATGGCTCCATGAGGGAATACGTGAATCACTTTGAAAGGACCGAGCCATCTAGACTTCAACTTTCCTGGAAAAAGTTTCAACCGTGAGTTAAATAAAAGAACTTTCTGGTTAGGAGTGAATACCTTTCTCAGGATCGCTTTATCATGATAAAGCTTGGTTCTCTCCTTGTAAATTCGGGCATTTTCATAAGCGTCATTTCTCAATTCCTCAAGCTCATTCAGTTGAAGTTTCCTTGCTGTCCCAGCTTGTTTTAAATCGAAATTGAACTTCTTGATGGCCCAGAATGCACGGTGCACAAGCTCCATAGGTAAATGACATGCCTTTCCGAAAACCAACCTATAGGGACTCATTCCAATTGGAGTTTTATATGCTGTCCGGTAAGCCCAAAGAGCATCATTGAGGCGTAAGGACCAATTCTTCCGAGTAGGGGACACAGTCTTCATCAATATGTTCTTAATCTCCCTATTGCTTATCTCAACTTGTCTATAAGTCTGGGGATGGTACGGAGTTGCAACTCTATGACTGATGTTGTACTTTTTCATTAAACCATCAAATGGGCGGTTACGAAAGTGACTGGCACCATCACTTATAATCGCCCTTGGAGTCCCAAACCGAGTGAAAATCTTATCCTTGAGGAAATTCAGAACCACCTTGTGATCATTAGTCCTCGTAGCTGCTGCTTCGACCCATTTTGATACATAATCTACTGCCACGAGAATGTACGTATAGCCATATGAAGATGGAAAATGACCCATAAAATCGATTCCCCACACATCAAAGAGTTCAACTACCAAGATGTTAGTCAATGGCATCTGGTTCCTGCTACTTATGCTCCCCATCCTTTGACATCTATCACACTTAGAACAAAAGTTAAAAGCATCTTTAAATAAAGAAGGCCAAAAGAAACCAGATTGAACAACCTTAAGCGATGTTTTCTTGGCACCAAAGTGTCCTCCGCATGCAAATTCATGGCTGAACCTGAGTATGCTTTGTTGTTCAGTTTCTGGTACACATCTCCTTATAATTTGATCTGGACAGTACTTGAATAGGTATGAGAGAAACTTCTTTCATTCCTGAAAAGAAAGATCATCCCTAATCACTCCACAAGCAAGATAATTAACAAAATCAGCATACCATGGTTCTTTTTCTTGAATGGCTAAGAGCTGATCATCAGGAAATGATTCGTTGATGGCGACAACACTCTTTTCTGTATCACCATCATCAGCTAGTCGAGACAAGTGATCAGGGACAGGGTTATCTCGTCCACTCTTATCACGAATTTCCAGGTCAAACTCTTGAAGCAAAAGTATCCACCTTATCAACCGAGGCTTTGCATCTTTCTTCATAAGCAAGTACCTAATGGCTGCATGATCAGAATAGACAATCACCTTAGATCCAACAAGATAAGGTTCTACTAGCATAGTAGATCACATGAGGTAACTTATGAACACGTTGCCCCTAAACTGCACCTATATCATACTCAGACGCATCACACATTAATTCAAATGGCAAAGACCAGTCCGGAGCCATGATAATATGGGCATATGTTAGTTCACGTTTTAGGATCTCAAAAGCATTCACACACTACTCATTAAACTTAAAATCAGAATCCTTAGCAAGAAAATCACATAAAGGACGAGTTATTTTGGAAAAATCCTTGATAAACGGCCTATAAAAACCTGCATGTCCAAGAAAACTTCTAATAGCTTTAACTGATGTAGGTGGGGGCAGATTCGAGATGAGATCAATTTTAGCTTTATCTACCTCGATTCCCTTGCAAGAAATCACATGACCTAGCACAATACCTTGTTTTACCATGAAATGGCATTTCTCCCAATTCAAGATCAAATTGGTTTCCTTGCATCTTTGAAGTACAAGAGAGAGATGGTTAAGGCAGTTATCAAATGATGAACCAAACATAGAAAAATCATCCATGAATACCTCCATAAACCTCTCAATCATATCCGAAAATATGGCCATCACGCATCTTTGAAAAGTGGCAGGAGCATTGCATAGACCGAACGGCATCCTCCTATAAGCAAATGTTCCGAATAGACAAGTTAATGTAGTCTTTTCTTGATCTTCTGGAGCAATGGGAATCTGATTAAAACCTGAAAAACCATCAAGAAAACAATAGTATGAGTGCCCAGCTAATCTCTCCAACATTTGATCAAGGAAAATGATCCTTTCTAGTGGCAGAATTCAACTTCCTGTAATCAATGCACACACGCCAACCAGTGGTCATTCTTGTAGGCACAAGTTCATTGTTATCGTTCTTCGCCAATGTGATCCCCGAATTCTTAGGCACTACTTGGACAGGGCTTACCCATTTGCTATCAGAAATAGGGTATATGATACCCACATCAAGCAATTTCACCACTTCAGCTCTCGCCACTTCTTTCATGTGAGGATTCAATCTTCTTTGAGCTTCACGAACAGGCTTGGATCCTTCCTCCATTAGAATTCTGTGCATGCACATTGTAGGGCTGATTCCTTTGATATCTGCAATAGACCAACCAAAAGCAGATTTGTATTCCCTAAGCACTCTAATAAGCTTGTCTTCTTCCAATGGAGTTAGACCAGAAGATATGATATCTGGGAGAGTTTCTTCTTCACCAATGTAGGCATATTTGAGGTGGGATGGAAGTGGTTTGAGCTCTAGCTTAGGGGCTTGAATAATTGAGGGAATCAGGTGAGCTGCAGAGGGTAAAAGTGGGTCAATGGAAGGTGTCATGGAGGATGGGTATGAGTTCAAAACTTCTAGAGCAGCAACCTCTTCCATTAATGCATATTCCTCTTCAAATTCATCTTGCGGGTGAGTTAACGCCACTTCTAATGTATCACTAGATTGGGTCTGCAAAAATTTAGAAACCACAAAAGAATCCAACTTATCAACATATAAGCAATCCAATGTAGTCGAAGGATAAGTTAGAGATTCAAACACTTTAAAATGAACGGTTTTGCCTAGTACAGTCATAGTGAGCAGTCCATTATGTACATCAATTACAGTCTTTGCTGTCGCCATGAATGGTCTTCCAAGCAAGCTTGGTAGGTCACGGTCATGTACGGGAACCTCGTCTATATCGAGAACTACAAAATCAGCAGGCAAGATTAGTTTATCAACTTGAACTAGGATATCCTCTACAATACCTCTAGGATACTTGACTGAACGATCAGCAAGTTGAAGTGAGATAGTTGTCTTCTTTAGCTCCCCCAAACCTAATTGTAAGTACACTGAGTATGGCATCAGATTAATGCTTGCCCCCAAGTCAAGCATGGCCTTCTCAATGATTCTGTCTCCAACGGTGATGTTAATGCAGAAACTTCCTGGATCTTTCAATTTTGGTGGTAGTTTCCTTTGTAGCACAGCACTAACATTTTCACTCACCACAACCTTCTCATTAGGTCCATATTTCTCTTATGGCTATTCAGCTCCTTGAAAAACTTCCCATATGCAGGCATGTTCCTAATCACATCAAGCAAAGGCAAATTAATATTCACTTTACTTAACAGATCATATATTTCTTTTAAAGACATAACTTGCTTGCTTTTAGCATGTCTTCCAGGGAAAGGAATTGGTGGTAAATAAGGCTTTTCAGCCTTGTGAAGTGGCTGATCAAGTTGGTATGAGCTTGCATGACTACTCAAATTCTTTGGTTGCTGCTCCCTCTCCGTTTGGTCTCTCATGTTCTTTTCGTCAGTAGCCCCTGCATTCATTTCAGATTTGGAGTTAGAATCATCATTATTAACACCATTATCAACCATCTTACCACTCCTAAGCATTGTAATTGCTTTAGCTTGCTCTTGATTCTTTTGAATCACAAGTGGTTGGCTTGGCAATTTTCCAGGTTCCCTTTGATTAAGAACCTCTACAATCTGCCCTAGTTGAGTCTCCATATTATTTAGAGCTGCAGAATGGTTTTGAAGCATGCGATTTGTTGATTGTTGGAATTTCACAGTATTCTGGGCAAGCAGCTGCACAGTGTCCTCGAATGAATTGTTGGATTTCGGTTGGAAAGTGGAACTGGCTTGATTCTGAATATTGTTGTTGCTGCTCCATGAAAGATTGGGATGATTCCTCCATCCGTGATTGTATGTGTTGGAGAATGGGTCATTCCTTGGCCTCTGATTATAAGAGTTTGTGAAATTGACATGTTCTTGTCCAATTTCTGGATAGGTGGATCCCATAGGGTTGTCAAATGTAGTATGATCAAAGGCTTCACATACCCCATATGATTCCTTCATGTTAGACCTTGATTGGGCAGCAACTAACGCATCCAACTTCTTTGCTAGCATCGATATCTGAGCACCAACTTTAGCATCGTTAGAACCATTAATCTCATAAATTCCAGCTTGCTTACCTCTGGTGTCCATGTGTTGAGTTTCCATGGCAATCTGTTCGAAGAGAGTACAAGTCTGTTCAGGAGTCTTGTTCTTCATGGAACCCCCTGCAAAGTTTGTAACAATGTTCTTGCTTGAGAGGGTTAGTCCTTTAGAAAAAATACTCATTTGTAAGTTTAAAGGAATTCCATGATGGGGGCATTAGAGAAGTAACCCATTGTATCGTTCCCATGCCTCTGATAACGACTCATCAACCTGTTGTGTGAATGTCATGATTCGATCCCTCAACATATCCGTCTTGTTTGTAGAAAAGTACTTCTCTAGGAATTTCTTTTGAATGTCAGCCCATGTGGTTAGTGATCTAGGCCTCAAAGAATTAAGCCAATACATAGCTCTTTCCTTCAATGTGTACGGAAACACTCTAATCCTCAATTGCTCTTCCGATACATCTGTCAAAGGAAAAGTACTCACTAGGTTAAATAACTCTTTTAAATGTGTAAGTGGATCTTCGTTAGGTAAACCATGAAAAGAAGGAAGCATATTAAGATGAGAAGATTTCAGCTCATAGTTTCGGGCTTGGACAGGCAGCGTAATGCAAGAAGGATTGGTGTCAATGGTTGGGATATCAAGGTCTACCATAAAGGTCTCTTCTTCTGCCATCTCTTCCTCTTCCTCAGATTAAGTGCCAACACTCTCAGATTCGGACAGATCCTCAATTGAAAGGCTTCCGTATCGCTCTAACGCAGAAAGCTTTGCAGCTTTGAGGTTCTCTTCTAGGATGTTCAGACTTGGTTCCCCTCGGATTGATTTGTGTCCCAATGGTTTGGAATGCTTTCTTCTCACAGATTTGACTTGTTCCACAAGATTATTATACATAAACTACTTGAAAATGAAGCAAATAAAACAAAATTAAGTAAATTAGAACTAAAACAGAAAATGGAAAATAGAATAGGAAAAGGCACGTTATGCTAAGACTGAATCAGTCCCCGGCAATGGCGCGAAACATTGTTGTGTCTTGCAAGTGCACAAGAGTTGATAGTATAGTGGTGCACAAGTAAGGATGTCGAACCCACAGGGACTATAAGCAGAAATTAGCCTTAACCTATTCTATGTGAATACAACTAAAACAGAAAATTGAAGTTCAGGTCTTTGATTTGGTTTGAATTAGTAACTGATTTTCTGTTGAGAGAAGTAAGCAGGGAATATACTAAATAAGGAAGGAAACTGATGATTAAGAGGCCTAGGGTCTTGACTTCACCACTACAATTCAATTCCATGTAAATTAAACCGAGCACAAATCAGTTCTACAAGATAGCTTCATGGGTTCGTTTTCACTTACTTATGGCCAGTCGTGGGTGTCCGATCAAACCTTCCTTTAACCTTAATCTAGATGTGGTGTCCAACATAGATTTCAATCAAAGAACCAATAAGAACAAGAAAACAATATAACCAAATAACTCCATGGAATGGGTGTCTTCTTAGGATATTATTCATTCAATTACAGATCATCCAAACAAAGGCATGGGTGTCTACTTAGTATTTGGCTAAGAAAACTAACAAACAATCTTAATGGTGATCAGACATCAAAATAGAATGTTAAGTATCAATAGAGCGTAGTAATTGAATCATGAAACACATCAAGAAACTGAAAATACTTAAGTTCAACACATGGAATAAAAATTGCAGGATTACATCAAAACCCTAGATATGAATTTAGCTACACATCCTGATTAACAAAAAACATAGAAGCAATATAAAGCATGAGTGAAATCAAACTCAAAAGGGGAAGAAACCCTTGAAGTAATTCTGATGTCGACTCCTTCTTCTTGCATTCAGCCCTCTCCTCCCTCAAAAACGTTCAAGAGAGGTTCTTAAAAATAAAAATAAACAATAATGCGGCTAGGGTTTTTTTGGAGCCCTTGAAATCAGAGACTAAACTCCTTTAAATAGTAGTCTACAATCCCTAGAAGTTAGGAGAATAAGTAGGAAGTTATCCCTAACTTAAAGACTCCTAATCTGACCTAAAATAAGGAATTATATCCTAAAAACGTTTTTCCTAACAGGGCTGAGACAAGGGTCCTAAAAATCAGGCCCTTGTCTTATTTCTTGCCCGAAATCCGCCTTGTGCTGTGTCGCAATGAAGATTCCTGATGTCTTGGACTTCCCTAATGGAGCAAGGTGCGTTCTTGGGCCTTCTCAAGACTTCCTTGGACGTCACTTTCGTCTTCTGGAATGCTCAGACCTTCCTTATGTGGCACTTTCCTTTTCTGGAATGCTCAGACCTTCCTTATGTGGCAAGGAACAATCTTGGCATTAAAGACTTCTATTTTCGGATGACAAGGCCCACCTTTGTGTGCTTGAGGCTTCAAGACTCCTTCTTTCTTTATTTCCATGCTTTTAAGAACTTTTCTAATTATGCACACACTTCACAAGATTGATCATTTTCTACTATGGATGACAATTAAATCACACAAAAGACAAGTAAATGAGCATTAGATGACATCAAAAAGATGCATGAATCATGACTTAACAAATACCCCCCAAACCTATCTTTTGCTAGTCCCTGAGCAAAATAAAGAAGAAAAACTAAACTAAACAAAATGAAAAGACTCAATCTTAGTTAAGGATAGATCATTTAAACCTGTAGGTGTTCCTAGTAGGAGGAGTTTTGTCTCCTGAGGGTTATGGCAGCTACGATACCCACAAACGTTTTACTTAAACAACTAACATGCTAGAGATAGTTCATAACAAGTTAACAAGAGTCAAAGAAAGTAGACATGCTTTGCAAAACTAAAAGGAATGCCACAACAATAAGTATCATGTGTGATGTGTAGATGCCAATATCTCATGTAATCATGCTTAAAAACAACTTTATTGAAGTGCTCCGAAAGATTTCGCCTCGACTCTAATCCTCACCAGGCATCTCTCAATTCCCACATGAATCCTAGGCTTACACTCTTATCAAGCATATGTGATGGACATTATGTAAAGGAATTTAAGTTTAATCACATATGATTTGCAATGAAGAATAGCACTTTCTGGAATTAAAATCTCATGAATGGAATTGAACTTTAAGAACATAGATACATACCTCAGTCCTCAGCATGGTTGCCCATAAGATCAGTTAGGTCTTCAGTTTTGGTTGTAATTGGGCTAAAGCTTATGGTTAAAGAAAGAAATGATCGGATTCAAGAACCTAAGTTGTGCCAAGGCATGAGATTTCATGACCTGAACATTGAAGTCCTGCTCTGATTTCTCACTTGGAACCTCATGACAACATTGATATAAACTTGATTCCTCTTTGGAAGTCTTCTCCAGTTCATTGGCTCACCTTGATCAATTCAGTTTTTCTTTCACTTTTTTTTTTCTTTTGATCTTTTTTTTTCTTTTTTTGTGAATTGAATCAAGATCATGCAATGGTTTTCTCATTCCTTGTATAGGTTTATCACTCACATTCAGACTTGCACTCCCACCTTGTAATCTTTGTTGTAACAGTTCTTTTGAATTGGGCAGCAACATCATTAACTCTTCATTCACACCATGAATCTCGTTTAATGCAACCTTAGCACAAACTTAGGTTATAGGGCATGGCCTGATTGAACGGCTGAGTGTTTGGCAGGTTATGCTTAGGGTGATGAAAGAAAGGGCTGAGTGTTTAGCTTCAAAATGGCTTAGGGAGCACACAACAAGGTAGGACAAGGCCTTTAGAGGTTTATTCACACATAGCCTACATCACTTCTTATGGAAAACCACACCTCAAATCAAGAGCATCTATATGATATCAGTTCTTTCAAATTTAATGCAAATGTAATGGAATGAGATCATCATGAAAGAACAAAATCAGAGAGTGTTTAAGAGCAGAAACAATGTATATCACTCTAAAAGAATGGCAATAAAGCTTAACAATCCCACAAGGTAGTCTCCACTAATTTTCTGAAGTTCACTCAAATTCAGTTGTTTTGTTCACTTTGTCACTTGAAACATGGCATTGTGAAGTGCAAGGTGTGATACAAACAGGTTATGGCAAAAACTCCTAGTAGAACAAAGATAGTTAACTCAGCATGTAGACTCTCATTAACAAGTTAAAACACGTATCACTAGCAAAAACTTAAACTAACTACACATACTAAAAAAACATAAAATAAAAACTAAAGCTGAAATTTCAAAATCAGGCCATGTATAACCCCCACCCTACTTGTTTCAATATTCCAATTTTTTCAATCCACACCCCCAAACCTAAACTAAAAGTTGTCCTCAATGTGATAAGAAATATGCAATGAGAAGACTAAAACAGAGTTGAGGTTTAGAGAGTGCAGAACAGTAGAAACAAGAGAATGTTAGAAATCACAAACCAATGCTAGGTTGCCTCCTAGAAGCGCTGTATTTAACGTCTGGGCAAGATGTGGTAGCCTTGACTAAGTCGCTGAAATCTCGACCAAGGCGACATCATAGTGGGACAGATCTAGATTATCTTCCAAATAGGGTTTAAGTTGCTGCCCGTTAACTTTGAATCGTTCCCCATTCTTCTCATTCTCAATTTCAATGGCTCCATGAGGGAATGCGTGAATCACTTTGAAAGGACCGAGCCATCTAGACTTCAACTTTCCTGGAAAAAGTTTCAACCGTGAGTTAAATAAAAGAACTTTCTGGTTAGGAGTGAATACCTTTCTCAGGATCGCTTTATCATGATAAAGCTTGGTTCTCTCCTTGTAAATTCGGGCATTTTCATAAGCGTCATTTCTCAATTCCTCAAGCTCATTCAGTTGAAGTTTCCTTGCTGTCCCAGCTTCTTCTAAATCGAAATTGAACTTCTTGATGGCCCAGAATGCACGGTGCTCAAGCTCCATAGGTAAATGACATGCCTTTCCGAAAACCAGCCTATAGGGACTCATTCCTATTGGAATTTTATATGCTGTCCGGTAAGCCCAAAGAGCATCATTGAGGCGTAAGGACCAATCCTTCCGAGTAGGGGACACAGTCTTCATCAATATGTTCTAATCTCCCTATTGCTTATCTCAACTTGTCCAGAAGTCTGGTGATGGTACGGAGTTGCAACTCTGTGACTGATGTTGTACTTTTTCATTAAACCATCAAATGGGCGGTTACGAAAGTGACTGGCACCATCACTTATAATCGCCCTTGGAGTCCCAAACCGAGTGAAAATCTTATCCTTGAGGAAATTCAGAACCACCTTGTGATCATTAGTCCTCGTAGCTGCTGCTTCGACCCATTTTGATACATAATCTACTGCCACGAGAATGTACTTATAGCCATATGAAGTTGGAAAAGGACCCATAAAATCGATTCCCCACACATCAAAGAGTTCAACTACCAAGATCTTAGTCAATGGCATCTGGTTCCTGCTACTTACGCTCCCCATCCTTTGACATCTATCACACTTAGAACAAAAGTTAAAAGCATCTTTAAATAAAGAAGGCCAAAAGAAACCAGATTGAAGAACCTTAAGCGCTATTTTCTTGGCACCAAAGTGTCCTCCGCATGCAAATTCATGGTTGAACCTGAGTATGCTTTGTTGTTCAGTTTCTAGTATACATCTCTTTATAATTTGATCTGGACAGTACTTGAATAGGTACGGGTCATCCCACAAATAGTGCTTCACCAATGAGAGAAACTTCTTTCATTCCTGAAAAGAAAGATCATCCCTAATCACTCCACAAGCAAGATAATTAACAAAATCAGCATACCATGGTTCTTTTTCTTGAATGGCTAAGAGCTGCTCATCAGGAAATGATTCGTTAATGGGGGCAACACTCTTTTCTGTAGCACCATCATCAGCTAGTCGAGACAAGTGATCAGCGACAGGGTTATCTCGTCCACTCTTATCACGAATTTCCAGGTCAAACTCTTGAAGCAAAAGTATCCACCTTATCAACCGAGGCTTTGCATCTTTCTTCATAAGTAAGTACCTAATGGCTACATGATCAGAATAGACAATCACCTTAGATCCAACAAGATAAGAACGAAATTTTTCTAAAGCAAAGACAACCACTAAAAACTCCTTCTCTGTCGTTGAGTAGTTGAGTTGAGCATCATTCAAGGTTCTACTAGCATAGTAGATCACATGAGGTAACTTATGAACACGTTGCCCCAAAACTGCACCTATAGCATAGTCAGACGCATCACACATTAATTCTAATGGCAAAGACCAGTCCGGAGCCATGATAATAGGGGCAGCTGTTAGTTCACGTTTTAGGATCTCAAAAGCATTCACACACTGCTCATTTAACTTAAAATCAGAATCCTTAGCAAGCAAATCACATAAAGGACGAGTTATTTTGGAAAAATCCTTGATAAACCACCTATAAAAACCTGCATGTCCAAGAAAACTTCTAACAACTTTAACTGATGTAGGTGGGGGCAGATTCGAGATGAGATCAATTTTAGCTTTATCTACCTCGATTCCCTTGCAAGAAATCACATGACCTAGCACAATACCTTGTTTTACCATGAAATGGAATTTCTCCCAATTCAAGATCAAATTGGTTTCCTTGCATCTTTGAAGTACAAGAGAGAGATGGTTAAGGCAATTATCAAATGATGAACCAAACACAGAAAAATCATCCATGAATACCTCCATAAACCTCTCAATCATATCCGAAAATATGGCCATCACGCATCTTTGAAAAGTGGCAGGAGCATTGCATAGACCGAACGGCATCCTCCTATAAGCAAATGTTCCGAATGGACAAGTGAATCTAGTCTTTTCTTGATCTTCTGGAGCAATGGGAATCTTATTATAACCTGAAAAACCATCAAGAAAACAATAGTATGAGTGCCCAGCTAATCTCTCCAACATTTGATCAATAAAAGGTAAAGGAAAATGATCCTTTCTAGTGGCAGAATTCAACTTCCTATAATCAATGCACACACGCCAACCAATGGTCATTCTTGTAGGCACAAGTTCATTGTTATCGTTCTTCACCACTGTGATCCCCAACTTTTTAGGCACCACTTGGACAGGGCTTACCCATTTGCTATCAGAAATAGGGTATATGATACCCACATCAAGCAATTTCACCACTTCAGCTCTCACCACTTCTTTCATGTGAGGATTCAATCTTCTTTGAGCTTCACGAACAGGCTTGGATCCTTCCTCCATTAAAATTCTGTGCATGCACATTGTAGGGCTGATTCCTTTGATATCTGCAATAGACCAACCAATAGCAGATTTGTATTCCCTAAGCACTCTAATAAGCTTGTCTTCTTCCAATGGAGTTAGACGAGAAGATATGATAACTAGGAGAGTTTCTTCTTCACCAATGTAGGCTTATTCGGGAAAGCTGGTGATAAGGGATTAGCTGGCGTATCGAGGCGGCGACATGAATGTTCTGTGAGTGGACTTTTCTTTCTAACTTATGATGCATGCATAAATGTTTTATATGTTTTCTATACGTGATTTCTATGTTTATGCTTATGATCTTTATGATTTACGGTTTTGCACGTACTTCGAGATATTTATGTAATTTCACGTTTTACGATATTATGGATTTATTCTATTATTTGATAATGGTTTCGATACTATGATTTTGGGATTTGAATTATGAATTATATGGAAAGTGATTTCGGGCTTGAGGCCCAGTTCATAAAAGTGGTTTCAATAAACGTGATTTCGGTTTTAAAGTGATTTCTGGATTTGAAATTGAGATTTCAAATTATGATTTCGGATTTGGTTTTGGAATTTGATTTTTGATGAATTTTTGGATTTTATATGACATTCACTTGGTTTTGGGTTTAAAGACTCGGTTGATTGATGACGGGGGAGGGCTCTGGATTGATATGTTTTGAGTTTAAAGACTCGGCATATGTTTTGAGTTTAAAGACTCGGTTATTGTGATATCCCTCGAGGCCTATTGATTGTATTTTGAGTTTAAAGACTCGTTGATATCCCGAGAAGGCCTGATATATGTGAGTTCCAACAGATTGATTGATTTCTAATTTTTGGTTGGTTTTTCACTGGTTTTCAGTTGTTTTGGGTTGTGGCCCGCATGATTTGGATTTAATGGCTTTTGGGCTGAGTGCCCGTACTTGATTTTGATTTATGTTTTTATAAACGGGTTTAATATGTTGGAAAGGAAATGGTTTTAGGAAATGGTTTTCATATGCATGCATTGGTTTTACGTGGAGGGTAATGTCTTCTCTTATTAATATTTTTCTGAACTTATTATTTATTTTTGTCCACTCACAGTTTTTTATGTTTTCGATACCCTCTAGATTAATGCGGTGCGGGCTGTTGTTAGAGAGACAAAGACATCATACACGCGATCCACATTAAGTTCTGCGCACTCTGGGACATTGGAAGGTGGTTTTGGTACATTGGCCTAGTATCCCTTGTCTAGCTTACATGTTACATGCAGGTTGGATGACGGTTTAGCCTTCGTGTCACACGTAGGTTAGACATGAGCATGACTTATCCCTTAATCAGGGGGGATTGAGGGTGGGTCGTGTCAAATTGGTATCAGAGCGCGCTTTGTGCGCTCTGCGCGAGGTTGTGGCTTCTAGAGCAGGTGGTTAGACGACTTGTGTTGTGATGTTAGTGTGGATGTGATGTCTCGACGCGGAACAGCCCGTCATCAACCTGGATGCTAGAATGATCGTACGTTAATTAGTGGTTAGTTAGGGATGCTTGCTAATGCTTGGGTGATAGTCTCCCGTTACATGGTATGTGGGTATGCTGTATGTCTGACAAGACCCACCCCGATTATCGGCTCGATAATCGGGAAGCATCCTGCTCCCGTCTGACAATCGAACACAAAAGACCAGAATAACCAAATAAAATTACACCACACCCCTTGTCAGACCAGGGAGATTAAAGAGTACAACCGACTGGACATCAAGTCCATAGTTACACAGAGCATAAAATTACAAAACAAGATAAAGATCAAATCCTACTCTGCGAACTAACTACACCGCAACGGAAAACTTTATGCCTCTGCCTCTGCCTTAGCGTTAGCCCCCAAACTGGTACCACGACCTGGAGTGTATTAACAACAGCAAAGTGTGAGTGGACTAAAACAAAAGTTTCCAGAAAACAGTTTCATGAAATCGGGGTTCACCCTCCAGTTTTACAACACGCATGCATAACTAGATATTCGAAAACAGCATAACTAAACATTCGAGAACCCTTTTTCGAATCATATGGAAACTGTTATAGTAAACAGCCATAAAATCATATAAAATAATATAATATTCCCAAAATCCAGAAATCATCGCATCGAAACATCAATCATACCAATCATGTAAAACTGAATCAACAATCAAGCCGTTGGATCTATCTGAGTCTTTAAACTCATGTGTCAGGCCTTCCCATGATATCAACGAGTCTTTAAACTCAAAACATAACCAATAGGCCTCGGGGGGTATCACAATAACTGAGTCTTTAAACTCATGAGTCTTAAAACTCAATTAGAGTCTTTAAACCCAATCCGGGCCCGCCCCCGTCATCAATTTACCGGGTCTTTAAACTCAAAACCATATCCAACAATCATACGGGTCTTTAAACCCAAAATCATGTGTAAAATCGTAACAATCTAGGATCCATCATGATCCATTTTCCAAAACCATTCCGAAATCACTTTTCGTCATAATAGGACTTATGTCCGAATTTTACATGCAAATCCCAAATCTTACTTCACAAAACATAGTCAAACCATCATTAAAACGTGACATGCATAATCATATCAAATCACTTCATCAAACCATCATCCATGCACAGGGGAAAACGTAATCTCGAAATACGTAAAAATAGGATAATCACCTCGAAAAACGTGAAATCACGTAAAACATAAATATCATAATCATCACCATGAAATCATGTATGAAAGCATAAAACAAGCGAGTAAAAACAGTTATGCATGCTCGGTTAGAAATCAAAAGTCTACTCACGGTTTTCGGACACGTCAATTGCGCCTCGTGCGCTCCTCGGTAGCCTCGGGAATGTTCGGGCTTGTCAAAAAGTACAATAAGGGTTACAAACATCCCCAAAAAGCTTGCATTAATTTCCCTAATTTTTTTATGATTTTTCGACGTAATTAACTTAAAGCCCAAAACCTTCGAACCCTCAGAACTAACCCGAAACGACATCCGCTCGACTCGAAATTTAACTCAAAATGTTCGTTAAGTTGAAAGGATGAACTTATCGATTGACCGTGACCGGAGACACGGCCTCACGCGCCGTCACACGCCGCCCAAAGTGGCTGCACCTGAAAGCCACGCGCCTGCTACAGTGTCACCATCTTCACCCAACTGACCTGCAAACGGGTTGTTCGACCCGCGACACAACCCGACCAAATCTCCATCAATTCTCACTCGAATCCCTTCTTTTTTCCACCTAAATCATTCCTTAACATTTTAATTTAAGTTCCCATTCCTTAATTATCTTCAATTTTCCCTAAATCCCTCATTCGACCCGTGATCAAGCAAACGGGTCGACTTCTGAAACTCACCCAACTCAGCTCCATTCCCAATTTAATTTAGACAGAAGCTTTATGGGATCTAAACGAACACTAGAACACAACCAATATCAGGGAAGCTTACCTGGAAGTAGTCGTCTTCAACCTTGGAAATTTCAAGAACCAGAGGCTTCTGTTCTTGGCCAAACTGTGATCGATTCCCTTCACAATCGACACGGTTGAACTCCAAATGGTCCCAAAAGACTATTTCAGTCCTTGGTTTTGTCCAACTCGACCCACAAATCAAATTTTAATTTTCCCTCCAAGTTCCAGTTTTTTTTCTTCCCGTCTGTTTTTCTCTCAAGCTCTCAGCCCTCTCTTGCTCAAAATGAATCTCAACAAACTCCTATCTCTCTTTTCATCGACCCGTGCAGCCGTCTGACGTCCGTTTACAGCGTGTCACCTGTCTACGAACTCAGGGCATCGAGACCTACCTAATGGTCCTCGAATTGCGTGAAAACTAGTGGTCAATCAAAAAGTCAACATTTTCCCCCTTTTGTCTGAATTACGAAAATGCCCTTGATCTTCCGAACATCATAACTTCTTCCCTAATCGTCGGAATTGGACGTGCCACCTGTATATGGACTCGTGACATCCTGAACTACGTCACGGTCACCAGTTAACGTCTGTTCGACCTATCAATCAAAAAGTCAACAAATTGACCATACTATTCACAAGGGTAAAAACGTCATTTCATTTATTATTTTACAAAATTACATTCGTTGAATTTCCGGGGCGTTACAACCTCCCCCCCTTAAGAAATTTCGTCCCAAAATTTTAATGAAACAAGTATGGATACTGCTCTCGCATCTGCGTCTCGGGTTCCCATGTGGCTTCCTCCACATTCTGGTTTCTCCAGAGAACCTTTACTAGGGGAATGGTCTTCCGACTTAACACCTTATCTTTTCGATCCAAAATCTATACCGGCTGTTCTTCAAAGCTTAAGTCTTCTCGGAGTTCAATGGGTTACTCTTCCAGTACATGAGATGCATCATACACATACTTCCGTATCATCGACACGTGGAAAACATCGTGGACTTTGGAAAGTTCTGGAGGTAGTGCTAATCTGTAAGCAACCTTGCCAACCCTCTCAACAATCTCCTATGGTCCGATGAAACGAGGGCTCAACTTTCCCCGCCTTCCAAATCTCACTATACCTTTCCAAGGAGATAGCTTCAGAAATACCCGATCTCCTACTGAAAACTCAAGATCTCTAATCTGACGGTCCACATAGCTCTTTTGTCTATCTTGGGCTGCCTTGAGCCTATCTCTGATGAGTTCGACTTTCTCTGTTGTCAGTTCCAACAACTTGGATCTAGTCAACTTCCTTTCACCCACGTCCGTCCAACATAACGGGGTTCTACACTGCCGTCCGTACTAAGCTTCGTAAGGGGCCATCCCAATGCTCGTCTGATAACTGTTGTTATAAGCAAACTCCATCAAGGCTAGATGCGATTCCCAAGTACCTTGAAATTGTAAAACACAGGCTCGCATCATGCCCTCCAAAATCTGAATGGTCCGCTCAGACTGAAAAGCAGTGCTGAAACGTAGTTTCGTCCCAAAAGCCTCTTGTAGACTCTGCCAAAACCGTGAAGTAAACCTCGGATCTCTGTCGGAAACTATTGATTCTGGAGTACCGTGCAATCGGATGATCTCATCGATAAACAACTGAGCAAACTGTGTCATCCTAAAGTTCTCTCGCACCAGCAGGAAATGAGCTTACTTCGTGAGCCTATCCACAATCACCCATACGCCATCATGTCCCTTAGGCGTCCTGGGAAGCTTAAACACGAAGTCCATCCTCAAATGATCCCATTTCCACTCTAGGATCGGCAGGGGCTGCATTGCTCCGTAGGGCCTATGTCGTTCGGCTTTCACCTGTTGACAAATCAAACATTTACTGATGTACTCAGCGATCTCACGCTTCATACCTGACCACCAGTAATGCTCCTGAAGCGTACGATACATCTTGGTCCCTCCAGGATGCATCGCATAGGCTGAACTGTGAGCCTCATCAAGGATCGTCTTTTTCAGTGCTTCATCCTCAGGTACACACAACCGTCCTTCTTTTACTAAGGCTCCATCCTCACGAATCCCAAAATCCTGTCTCTCCCCAGCCTCAACCTCAATCCGAAAGATGCCCAAAACAGGGTCCTGAAACTGAGCATCGATAATCTGATCAACCAAGATAGGTCGTACATGGAAACTCGCTAGTAGCGCTTCCTGACCATCAACAGTCAAACCCACTCCAATCCTACGGAGTTCAACCAACAAGGACAACCGAACCATTCTCAAGTGTGATAAAGAGCTAGCTGACTTCCTACTCAGGGCATTGGCTACCACATTAGCCTTCCCCGGGTGATACTCGATGGTGCAATCATAGTCCTTAATCAACTCTAACCATCGGCGTTGTCTCAGATTCAGCTTCTTCTGAGTAAAGAGATACTTCAAACTCTGGTGGTCCGTGAAGATCCTGCACCTCTCACCATACAAGTAATGTCGCCAAATCTTCAACGCATGAACCACCGCTGCAAGATCCAAATCATGAGTGGGGTAATTCCTCTCATGAGGTTTCAACTGTCGGGAAGCATAAGCAATCACCTTCCCAAACCCTGCAAGGAAGCATCATTGTATACCTCGAACTCCCCACTATCATCTGGAAGGGCTAACACAGGAGAAGATGTCAACCGTCTTTTTAGCTCTTGAAAGCTCTGTTCACAACTCTCGTCCCAGACATAACGGACTCCATTCCTAGTTAGTCGTGTCAACGGAGCAACAAGAATAGAAAATCCCTCGATGAAACGCCGGTAATAACCAGCTAACCCCAAAAAGCTCCTGTCCTTGGTCACTGTCTTGGGCTACTCCCAGTTTGCTACTGCCTCAACCTTCTGGGGATCCACGCTAATACCTTCGGCCGAAATCACATGGCCCAGAAAACCAACACTGTTCAACCAGAACTGACATTTACTCAACTTGGCATACAACTGGTTTTCTCTCAAGGTATGAAGCACCTTCCTCAAGTGCTTCTCGTGCGCCTTCGCACTCTTCGAATACACCAATATATCATCGATAAACACAATCACGAAATGATCCAGGTATGACAGAAACAATCGGTTCATCAGGTCCATAAACGCGGCTGGAGCGTTAGTTAAACCAAAGGGCATCATTACAAACTCGTAATGACCATACCGGGTTCTAAAGGTTGTCTTGGGTACATCCTCATGTTTAACCCACAATTGATGATACCCAGAACGAAGATCGATCTTGGAGAAGTCCTGAGCTCCCCTCAGTTGATCAAACAGGTCATCGATCCGTGGTAGGGGGTATTTAATCTAGATAGTTTGACAGGACCGCCCTCGAAAAGGGCATTGTTAACTGTGCCCGGTCCTGCTCCCGTCTGGAAAGACGAATGAAATCCCCAAGTTACCCTCAGTATCAGTACTTGCCAGACCAGGGATAGCCACACATGCTTACTCATGCCTTCGCTTCTCGATCAGCCTCGAACAATGCGCCACGACCTGGAGGGTCAATAAAAACCAAAAGTTGTGAGTGGACAAAAATAAATCAGTGTATAAAAACAGTTTCAAAAGACTTTTTTACCCTCCGTGTAAAGCCAATGCATGCATACAAAAATCATTTCACAATCGGTTAACATTTTCAACCTAAGGAAAACAGTGCATGAAATCAAAATCATTTTCCTTCTCTTAACCTTCGGGTCTCAGCCCGCAATCATAACCACGGGGCCTCAGCCCAAAACCGTGAATCAAAACCAAATACACAACATGATCCAAAACCATCAACCACATAAACCGGGCCACTGCCCAACCCAACCGAAACATCAGAAATTAACCATAAATCACAAGTCAATTTTGTTGCTGGATATCAAGTGTGCCCGAGTCTTTAAACTCAAAACCATGCGCATGATCAGGCCTTCCCGGGATTTCAACGAGTAAACTCAAAACATAATCAATAGGCCTCGGGGGTATCACAATAACCGAGTCTTTAATCACACGAGTCTTTAAACTCATTAAGGGCCCTCTCCCGTCATCAATTAAAAGAGTCTTTAAACTCAAAACGTGCTCCAGCAATAACACCGAGTCTTTAAACCCAAAACAGTTTTCAACGAGTATTTAAACCCAAAACATTTTTCAAACACAACAACGTGGGATCCATCCCAAAATCACATTTTTAACAATAGGACTCATGGTCCGAATTTCCACATTCGAAATCCCAAATCGTGCTTCACAAAACATATCCAAATCATCAGTACACACGGGGCATGTACAATCATACCAAATCACTTTATTAAATCCTTTTTCATTCCCGAATTCGAATTCGCAATAATGATTTCGTAAGCCGGCATCCGGAAGCATCATCCCGAACCCAAACCAAGAATCCACTTTAAATTTTCGAAAACCGAGATCCCGTTAAGCAAAGTTACTTTTATGCCCCGAGCATCGAGCCCGAAATCGCCTTTTTCAAAATCCATTTTAATTCCTTGAAATCACTTCATTTCTCAAATCTCATTATCAAAACATCAAAACCACAATCATAAACACCAAAATCACGGTCCAGTCAAACATACTCAAAATCTCGTAAATCGTGCAATATCCGGAACAATCGCGAAAAACGTGTCAAAATCGTAAATCATACTCACATTCATATTCAAAACATTATTAAAATATGACACACACAATTCATATTGGATCAAATCACATTACGCAAAATCTCGGAAACCGAAGAAATCTCAAAATCCCGTAACACGTGCAAATCCTCAGAACTCTCGAAAACCGTGTCAACACCGTGAGTCACACTCCCAATCATAAACAACATTCATA
The DNA here is from genome assembly GCA_032719365.1 of Prinsepia uniflora. Lineage (NCBI taxonomy): Eukaryota > Viridiplantae > Streptophyta > Magnoliopsida > Rosales > Rosaceae > Prinsepia > Prinsepia uniflora. Next base: position 38,508,038 of record CM064872.1, read on the forward strand.
AAACATTATATGCACAAATCATGCAAATTCTTTTGTTAAACCATCATCAAGAATAAGAGTGACCAGTCTCGAAATATGGGTAATTTTGTATGCATAGAAAAAATGCGTATAAATACGGGAATCGAAATCAATCACAACTTATAATCATAATCATAAAAATCATGGAAATATTTATGCATGCATTAAATTTTGAAAGCAATGTCCACTCACACACCATTCTTAAGGCTCAGTTTCGGGCCGCACGCGTTCCCGTAATTTCCGGCATTTCCCAGAAAACTCGAATCCTGTCCGAAAACACATTCCAGGGTCATTAAGGTCTCAAATATCAACACATTAATTCCCCATAATTTTCCGAGAATTAATCGGTAATTAAAAACGTAACCTGGACCTTCGGACCCTTCAAACAACATCGAAATGGTGTCCGATAATTTCGAAACTAACGCTAAAATGTTCGTTATAACGTATAGGATAAAAGTCGTGTTGACCGTACCTCGGGATTCTTTCCCACGCGCCGTCACGCGCCGCCGTGAGTGGCTACGCGTGATAGCCACGCGTGAGCTACAATAACGGTGAACAGTTCGTCTTCTTCGCTCGTTTCCTCTGCAAACGGGTCCTATGACCCGCGTGACAACCCAGTTCAATTCCTATCAATTCAGCCTCGATTACTTCAATTGAACATTTATTTATCTTCGATTCAAGCCTAATTACAGGTCTGAAATGTAAAGTCCATCAACACTTACCTCAAACCATCAATTCGAGTCTGGTTTTCCCGAAGAACATCCGACTCTGATCAGTCGACAATGTCCCATGATTTCCGATGTCATTCTTCAGTTAATCACACCAGAAGCTTTGTACAGTCCCTAGGAACATATCTTCGATCTTAATTGCGTCCTCAAACCCCTCAACTTCCATGACTCAAACTTCAAATTTTTCTGAACCTTTCGTGTCCGTCCTTGGCTTCCCAAGGCATCACGCTTCGATCCCATGGTTTGGATCGACCAAGTGAGGTCCCAGAAGAGTTTTTCCAGCCTCAAATCGGCTTGGGCTCGCCTGCAAATCGAAATTGGATTTTTCCCTCCCAAAATCAGTTTTCTTCGAACTCGGTTTCCTCTCAACACTCAGGCCTCTCTTTAGTTGGAAATGATCCTCAAAACTCCTCCAATTGCTCTGATGATCAAACAAAACCCCAACACCCGTGGGAAGTCACTCTGGCCCCTCTGTGCAACTGTCTCCCGCAAGCTCCCAAAACCCGTTTAAAAATGGCACCCGTGGCCTGCACTCCCACTCCAGGCGCACAACTTCATGCCCGTGGCTTCAAATTCCCAACCCATTACTCACACACTGATCAAGGGTTGTTTAAACAATTCATCACACACTGCACAACAAAGTCCCACTCTCTGTTTTTCAATTCAGAAAAATGCACTAAGCCCATACACGGCTGTTTCCACCTACAGCCACCAAATTACCATTATACCCTCAGGTTGACAAATTACCAATATGCCCCTCACACATCCAGACCCGTAACTCGGTCATTCGGACTCCGATCGACGTGTGCCGCCTGCCTACGAACTTAGGGCATCGAGACCTTCCTAACGGTCCTTGGCTCTCAGCCATCGGACCTCCCGATCAAAAAGCCAACATTTTCCCTTAACTCGTCCAAATTACGAAAACGCCCTTGGGCTTCCGAACGTCATAACTTTCACCTCGAACGTCGGAATCAAACATTCCACCTGTCTATGAACTCGTGACGTCCCAAACTATGTCACGGTCATCGGTCAAAGTCCATTTGACCGCCCAAATAAAAAGTCAACGTTTTACCCACGACTAGGGGCAAAACGGTCATTTTGCAACGTTCGTCCGATTCCGCCCAACTAATCACCGATTAACCCCGTTAATCATGATTAGTTACTAATCCAATCCCGAATTCCGAGACGGGTCGTTACATAGTTACCCTGTTCAACTGTCTGTAGTCAATACACAATCTCAAACCTCCGTCCTTTTTCCTGACAAATAGCACTTGAGCTCCCCAAGGAGATACACTCAGTCGAATAAACCCCATCTCGACCAACTCTTACAGCTGTGCCTTTAATTCTTTAAACTCAGCTGGCGCCATACGGTACGGAGTCTGAGATATAGGTTGCGTACCTGGAACCAGATCAATGGTGAACTCGATATCTCGGTGAGGTGGCAATTCCAATAGATCCTCCGGAAAAACATCTGGGAACTCCCGCACTATCGGTATATCGTCTACCTTTCACGGTGCAGCACGTGTGTCCACCACGTGAGCCAAATACCCTTGGCACCCTTTCCTCAGCAACTTACTTGCCTTCAGGGCTGAAATCACTCCAGCAGGAGTTGCTCGTTGTATTCCCTTAAATGTGGTTTTAGGTAACCCTGGACTCTGAAAAGTGACCTTCTTATTGACACATTCGATAGAAGCATGATGGAGTGTTAACCAACCCATTCCCAAAATGACATCAAAATCATGTAAGTCCAGGAGTATCAGGTCAGCTACCAATCCAACGTCGCCTACCATTACGGGACACTCCCTCAACACTTGGGTTACCAAAAATACCTCTCATGTGGGCGTACTAACACCCATGTCACAATCCAGTGCGGATACCTCTCTATCCGCTAACAAACCACAATCCCGTGATATAAACGAATGAGTAGCTCCGAGATCTATTAAAGTACAAACATCATGTCCAAAGATTGTAAGTGTACCTGTCACAACACCAGGTGCTGCCCAGGCCTCCTGGTGCGTAACCGCAAAAACTCGGGCATGTGGCCCAACTGCTCGCCCACGGCCCCTGCCCCTCAGTCCACTAGTCCTTCCAGTACCTCCTCTTCTAGTACTCCCCATCCCAGAAACTGCAGCCGTGTTCCGTCCCTGCTCTGCTGCACCCCGACCTGCGTCACCACTCTGTAGCAAGGATGGGCACTTTCTCCGGTAGTGGCCCCGCTCGCCACAGAAGAAACAGATAACACTGGAAGCATCTCGAGTAAAACCACCACTCTGTTGTCCCGTGGAAGCAACTGAGGTCGCACTCGCCTGCGGAGCCGGCTGTTCTCTAGGTACTCTGAATCCGGGACTCTGAAAATTACCAGGCCAACCAAAACGATCATTGCCTGCGGACGAAGCTCCACCATAACGTCCTTTTTTCGGGGCTCTCTAACCAAATGATCCAGGAAGTGAACGCTCTCGACGTTGTCCACCACCTGAAAATTGTGGACGTGTCGGTAGACTAGCCTCAACCCGCACTGCGGCATCAAACAACTCTCTGAGGGTAGTAAAAGATCTGGCCGTCACAATGGCCCGTATCTCACCTCGCAGGCCAAGCTCAAACTTACGACATTTCTCAGCTTCAGTAGACACAAAGGTAGGAGAAAAATGGGCTAGCATCTGAAATTTCTGCTCATACTCTGCTACGGACATGCTCCCCTGTTGAAGCTGCAGAAACTCTATCTCCCTAGCATCACAGAAAGAACGGGGATAATACTGATCAAGAAACCGTTCACGAAAGGTCTCCCAGGTCACTGTATGGGCATCCCAACCCGACAACTCCAGAGTATACCACCAATCATAAGCAGATCCATCTAGCAAAAGGTGGCCAACACAACTCGCTCCTTAGAAGGACAGTGCGTCACAGCAAAAATCCACTCAAACCGAGAAATCCAACGGTGGGCTTCCTCGGTATCTGCCCCACCACTAAATACTGTAGCCCCAAGATGCTGGGCTCGCTCGATCGTAGCACTCTCGGCATCACTAACGACGCCTTCTGCAGGTCGTGGAGGGGGTTCACGTCGTGAACGCATGGCCGATCGTCCTTTCTGAAAGAGGCATAAGTTAGTACAATAACCGAGGCACATCCAAGTGCCAGACATAAACCGTAAACCAATGCTCTGATACCAATTGACAGGACCCACCCCGATTATCGGCTCGATAATCGGGAAGCATCCTGCTCCCGTCTGACAATCGAACACAAAAGACCAGAATAACCAAATACAATTACACCACACCCCTTGTCAGACCAGGGAGATTAAAGAATACAACTGATTGGACATCAAGTCCATAGTTTCACAGAGCATAAAATTACAAAACAAGATAAAAATCAAATCCTACTCTGTGAACTAACTACACCGCAACGGAAAACTTTATGCCTCTGCCTCTGCCTCATCGTTAGCCCCCAAACTGGTACCACGACCTGGAGGGTATTAAAAACAGCAAAGTGTGAGTGGACTAAAACAAAAGTTTCCAGAAAACAGTTTCATATTTCATGAAATCGAGGTTCACCCCCCAGTTTTACAACACGCATGCATAACTAGATATTCGAAAACAGCATAACTAAACATTCGAGAACCCTTTTTCGAATCATATGGAAACCGTTATAGTAAACAGCCATAAAATCATATAAAATAATATAATATTCCCAAAATCCAGAAATCATCACATCGAAACATCAATCATACCAATCATGTAAAACTGAATCAACAATCAAGCCGTTGGATCTATCCGAGTCTTTAAACTCATGTGTCAGGTCTTCCCAGGATATCAACGAGTCTTTAAACTCAAAACATAACAAATAGGCCTCGGGGGGTATCACAACCAGATCCAATCCGGGCCAGCCCCCATCATCAATTAACCAATAGTCTTTAAACTCACGAGTCTTTAAACTCAATCCGGGTCTTTAAACCCAATCCGGGCCAGCCCCCGTCATCAATTAACCGGGTCTTTAAACCCAAAACCAGATGCAACAATCATACGGGTCTTTAAACCCAAAATCAAGTGTAAAATCGTAACAATCCAGGATCCATCATGATCCATTTTCCAAAACCATTCCGAAATCACTTTTCGTCATAATAGGACTTATGTCCGAATTTCACATGCAAATCCCAAATCGTACTTCACAAAACATAGTCAAACCATCATTAAAACGTGACATGCATAATCATATCAAATCACTTCATCAAACCATCATCCATGCACAGGAGAAAACGTAATCTCGAAATACGTAAAAATGCGATAATCACCTCGAAAAACGTGAAATCACGTAAAACATAAATATCATAATCATCACCATGAAATCATGTATGAAAACATAAAACAAGCGAGTAAAAACAGTTATGCATGCTCGGTTAGAAATCAAAAGTCCACTCACGGTTTTCGGACGCGTCAATTGCGCCCCGTACGCTCCTCGGTAGCCTTGTGAATGTTCGGGCTTGTCAAAAAGTACAATAAGGGTTACAAACATCCCCGTGCGTTCCTCGGTAGCCTCAGGAAAGCTTACCTAGAAGAAGTCGTCTTCAACCTTGGAAATTTCAAGAACCAGAGGCTTCTGTTCTTGGCCAAACTGTGATCGATTCCCTTCACAATCGACACGGTTGAACTCCAAATGGTCCTAGAAGACTATTTCAGTCCTTGGTTTTGGTCAACTCGACTCACAAATCAAATTTTGATTTTCCCTCTAAGTTCCAGTTTTTTTTCTTCCCGTCTATTTTTCTCTCAAGCTCTCACCCTCTGTTGCTCAGATTGAATCTCAACAAACTCCTATCTCTCTGTTCATCGACCCGTGCAGCCGGCAACTCGTGGGAATCTCTCTCAGTCCCACTGAAATTTGTTTCCCGCAAAACAGACCCATAACCCAGTTTTAAAATTCCTCCCGTGCACTGGTTTTTCTGCCCAAACTATACCACAATGCTTCCATTACCTCAAAACCATTAAACAAATCTTTGAATCAGTGAAAGCCTAAACAATTCCTTGATCAGAGAACAGATTAAACAATTGCACAAAATTACCATTTTGCCCTCCTGCACAAAATTACCAAAATGCCCCTCATCTTCCTAAACCCGTAACTCAACTGTCCGACGTCCGTTTTCAGCGTGCTGCCTGTCTAACGGTCCTCGAATTACATGAAAATTAGTGGTTAATCAAAAAGTCAACATTTTCCCCCTTTCGTCTAAATTATGAAAATGCCCTTAAACTTCCGAACGTCATAACTTCTTCCCTAATCGTCAGAATTGGACGTGCCACCTGTCTATGGACCCGTGACGTCCCGAACTACGTCACGGTCATCGATCAATGTCCGTTCGACCTATCAATCAAAAAGTCAACAAATTGACCATACTATTCACAAGGGTAAAAACGTCATTTCATTTATTATCTTACAAAATTACATTCGTCGAATTTTCGGGGCGTTACAATGTCGGTAGTAGGTTTTAAAGGATAGCGTGCTTGGCGCTAGATATGATCATTGTTTGATTGGTCCTTAGGGTCAGATGTATGCCAGAGTGGTACCCGGATGGTAACTAGTGAGATACGATTGTTCATTGGCGGGTTGGCATGTAGGGCTCGATGACAGCCTGTTGAGCCGGATGGTACTCGTTGGCTGGTTGGGCCGACTGACGGCTGCATGTTGGGTCGGAAGGGAATTGGATGGCGATAGTATGGAATTGTGACCCTTTGGTTAGTTTGGTTAAGATTGGGCTTGTGCGGCTACGAGTAACCGGATGCCTCGAGTTGCATATGTAAAGAACTTACTATCATATGAGCTGAGCGATTTCCCCCCTAGCAATGGTTACTGGTTGACGATTGTGAGTACCTTAGTGTTTTGGAAAACGTAAGTTGGGGTTTGTAGTTGTCGTGACTTGGATCGACGATTCGGTCGAATTGAAGATAGTACTACTGGCAGCAACCGAGGTATTGGATGGTTTGGTGGATAACTCTGGTCGAGTCTAATGAGATTGTGGAGATTGGTTGGCATGACTCGACTAGTAAAGTGAGGTGTAGTGGATCTGGTTGCGGTCTCATCTAGGTACCGTGGAGCATTGGGTTGCTTAGAGATATGGAATTTAGGGGAGGTCAGTTCCTCGACCCAAGCGTAGATTGAGGGTTTTGGCTCGGTATGACCGGAAATTCTGGATTTTTGTGATCTGAGCCCTAGATCGGAAATGATGTGTCACAAGCTGGGATGCTTGTGAATGGTAGGATGGGCACCTCTTGAGTTGAGATTGTGACCAGTCGTGAAGTGTTGGTGTCTAGTAGAAACCACTAACCAAGCGAGTATAGTCGATGACCATTGGCAGGTCATGTTTCAGTACGAATGGTCAGGATGCCGTTAGGTGGATCAGAGTAGCACAACGGAAGCGCAGTGGATGATTGGGCTAGGTTGGTATGGTCGGGTTGACCATGAGTGAGTTTGGTGATTGACGACTTCGAGGATAGTGCCTGAGGAGTCTGAGGTCAGTGATTGAAGATTGATGATCCCGAGAGTTGGTGACTCGTACTCTAGTGATGCTTGGAGTTGAACCTCGGAAAATTTGAGATGCGATAAGCAGAAGAGGTGCTGATTGACATCCTTTTGGATGTACATAAACGGTTTTAACCGACGGGTGAGTTGGATTGGTTACTGACACAATTTGGGTTGTCTGGATGAGTTGTGGAGTTCCTAAGTGTAGTAGAGGAGTTGACGTTTGTATGGTTAGTCCAGTAGTGGTATACTCATTGGGGATGAAGTCCCATGGTTGGAAAGATGAATACACTTCCAACATGGTTGGAATCTCGGAATTAGGAGGTGTTTTGGTGATGTTGAGTGATGGATACTCTGGAGTCGATTTGGGGACTCAGTGAAGGAACTTCATGAGTTATGAATCCCCTTAATCAGGGACATGTGTGGGTGTGTTCAGGCGTAGAGAGAGTACTTGGTGACGCCATGTTTGGCATGTGTGGCAAGTGTCACAAGATTGTGTTAAGTTGGATTAAGGTAGGACGAATTGTGATGTCTTGGTTGAGGACCTTTGTGAGTTGACGAAAGAAAGAAGATAAGGCAGAATAAGAAGGAGACTATAACTGATCGATAAGAGGTAATTGAAAAGAATCCACAATCTAGACGTATCTCGAGACATGTGGTAGTCTTAAGCGTTCTGATCTAATGCTGTAGTCTGATCATTTGTGGGAATTGAAGGCGAAGTAGTGAGACAGTAAGTGGGACCCACTTAAGAGTGAGTGGATCGTGGTTAGATCATTAGGATTGAGTTATGGTGAATCAGGAGAATCGTATGCAAGATAGAGGTTGGATATGTTCGTAAGATGTGTTTGGATGTTGGTCGGGAGACCCAAGAGCCCAGGGACCTTGGGTGGACTTGAGTTGGTGTGCCTTGGGTGACCTGTGAGGCTGAAGAGTTGGTCTTCCTTGGAAGACATGTAAATCAGCCTAGTGGTAGGATTGGACCGATGGACTTCAAAAGTAAAGCGTGATTGGCTTGTAGATAGGTGGTAATTAGTGTGGAGATGAGGGACGTGTGTTTGATTACAATGGTTGTAGGGTTGTTGTTGCGTATGATTGGTGCATGTACTTGAGATCTGTGTTAATCATTCCGATGCGATTAGGCGTGCTTCGTGATGTGGTAGAAGTGTTGGTGATCGGCTAAGAGCGGAGGTATGTTGTTGATTGTATTACTGAACAGAGTCGTTCCGATGTCATTGATTGACTGAGCATATGGACTGGATCAGGGTGATCCCGAGTGATCTGATTGGTTATGGCAGGAGTCCGTATTGATGTGAGCTGGATGCTCAGAGCCATGAGTGGTTGGTGGGGCTCTGACGCGGAGAGGTGTGATCACGGTTTAACATGTATGTGATAGGGTCTAGTTGCAGATAGGTGGTGTGGAACGTGGATGGTGTTCCCACAGGTTGATTGTGTTGGTGGTTAGTGGAACCACCAATGAGTAGATGTGTTGAGTTGTTGAGTTGATCGGTGTGAGCGAGTACGTTGTGACTCCGGTGAGGTCGGCGCAGATAGCTAACGGAAGCAATACGGATAATGATGCATAGGAGTACCGAGGCTGGTAGATGCTGTCTTGAGAATTGGTTTGCGAGGTGAGATTTGTGCATGTTGATGGAAAACTCGCACGATGTACTGAGGTGTTGGTACGAGGTACGAATGACTCGAAAACGAGTCGAGATGATGCGACTGGTAGCAGAGGTACTGTGACATACCAGTAGTAGTTGAGTGGTGAGTGTCGACTGGTGCGACGTTAGCGGTACCACGAGTACGTGTTAGAAATGTGTTGACCTCGGTAGGAATGTGATGGTCGCCAGATGGACCGAAAGTTGGTTGAGTTGGTTCACTTGGGAAAGATGTGATGATCGGCTTGATGACAGTTGTGGTGATGATAGAGGTGACAGTTTGGGAACTGTTAGGGTAGAGCAGGTTTGGCAGGTGATGTACACCTGGAAAGAGGCCCAGGTGTAATGACCCGTCCCGGAAGCCGGGATTAGATTAGTGGTTAATGACAGATTAGTGAAGTTAATTAGTGATTAGTTGTGTAATTTCGGGGTGTGAAATGATAATTTTGCCCCTAGAATGGGTAAAAAGGGTGACCTTTAGTTCGGGCTGTCAAATGGACATTGACTGATGACTGTGACGTAGTTCGGGACGTCACAAGTTCATAGACATGTGGCACGTCTGGCTCCGACATTCGAGGACAAAGTTATGAGGTTCGGAAGTTTAGGGATAGTTTGGTAATTTGGTGAAAAAGGGGCAAATTGTTGACTTTTTGTATAACATGCCTTTCTCAAGTATTCCGAGGACCGTTAGGTAGGTCTTGATCCCCTGAGTACAACCACAGGCATCACACTATCATCGAATTATGGATGGCTCGGGTTTTGGCCAAAGGAATTTAAGGGAAAAATGGTAATTTCCCATAAAAGGGCATTTTGGTCATCTGCTACCTTGGGATTTGGGCCTAGTGACACTTGGCTGTCTTGGGAGGGTTGCCTCATCAGATGTGGACACTTGGCTGAGCTCTAGAGGCTTGTGGAAAGCTCCCAAGCCGCATCTGTCCAAATTTAAAGGATGATACTTGGTTGCACGGGATGGGAACACAAAGTGAAAAATAGAGACACAGAGTTTGTGAGAATTCAAAACCCCCTCAGCAATCCTTAATTGGCTGTTCCATGTGAACAAAAATGAGGGGATAAACGATGAGGAATGTGGTGGTGATGTCGTGGATGGCCGTCGTGCACGGTGGCGGTAGGATGAGGGCCAGACCCGTGAACTCCCATGTTGAGATTCAAATGGCACGTGGTGATTTCTTGGTTCTTGATTGATTTGGTATATTCGAGGAGGTTTCTAAGGATGAAAGAAGACAAGGGAGCCTGGTTTCGAGGCCTGCCGTGGAAGGTGGCCGAGAAACCCGAGAACGGGTAAGTTGGAATTCAACAATGGTGAATCTCGATTTATTGCGTGATGACTGGTTTGAGTAGTTGGTTTAGCTTCTGAAGGTGTCAAGGAGGTGAAAGGAATAAGAGCTAGGGCTTGTGGTGGCCGAGATCGCCAGAACACAGCGGTGGAAAATTGTTCGATCAGATTTCTTCTTGAAAGGTAATTTATCATGCTTCTATTAGTGTTTTAATCACGTAGATTCATAAGAGAGGATTGGACGAACCTAAGGGTGGAAAAAGGATTAAAAATGGACTACATTTGGATAGAAAACCGGCCACGCCGGTTCGGGCTGGACCGGGTTTACCCGAGGAAGAAGACGATTGTGTTGGGCGCGTGACTCCCACGCGCAGCCACTTTGGGCGGCTCATGAGGGCGCGTGACTCCCACGCGCAGCCACTTTGGGCGGCTCATGAGGGCGCGTGGGGCCTAGTCTAGGGAAGTTTTCAACATGACTTTTAAAGTATTCGATGTAACAAACATTTTGGCACTAGTTTCGAGTCGATCGGACATCGTCTCGATGTGTTTCTAGATAACCGAAGGTTTTAGAGCTCGTTTAAAAATAGTTAACCTTTATGAAGTAGTTAGTGACCTTATTATGGGATGTGGATAGGTTCTGGATAGTCAGTGATAGTGGATTAGCCGGGAAAGAGTAATTGCACGCGTATCGAGGTGGCAAAGCTAATGGTCTGTGAATGGACTTTGCTTTCGAACTGATGATGCATACATAAATGTTTTTATATGTTTTCTATATGTTATTTCTATGATTATGATATGATCTTGATGATTTACGGTTTTGCACGTATTTCGAGATAATTACGTATTTGCACGTTTTTACGAGCTTACAATTTATGTTGCGATTTGATCATGGTTTTAATGATTTGAATTTGGGATTTGAAAAATGAATTGATTTTAATGATTTATAATGGATTTTGGAAAAGTGATTTCGGGCTCGAAGCCCGGTTCATGTGATTTCGATAAACGTGATTTCGATTTTGGAATCGAATTTTGGAAAAATGACTCGGATTCAGTTTTAGAACTTGAAAGTGAAATTCTGGATTTGGGTTCGGAATGATGGTTCCGGATGCTAGCTTACGGAATCATTATTGCAAATTCGAATATGGATTTTCTATGATTTTCACTTGGTTTTGGGTTTAAAGACCCGTTGAAAACTGGTTTTAGGTTTAAAGGCCCGGATATGGCTGGATCTGGTTTTGAGTTTAAAGACTCAGTTGATTAACGGGGGAGGGCCCTGGATTGATATGTTTTGAGTTTCAAGACTCGGGTATTGTGATATCCCCCGAGGCCTGATTGATTGTGTTTTGAGTTTAAAGACTCGTTGATATCCCGGGAAGGCCTGATTATGCGCATGTGTTTCAGTTTAAAGACTCGGGCGCACTTGAGATCCAGTAACTTGATTGATTGATGTTTTTCACTAGTTTTTCACTGGTTTTCAGATGTTTTGGGAAATGGCCCGGATGATTTGGATTTGATGAGTTTTGGGCTGAGTTCCCGTAATTTGATGAGGATTTATGATTTTGGGCTGAGGCCCTGGATTTGAGTTACGGATTTGTGAAAAAGAAATGATTCCAGTTTTCATTGATGGTTTGCTTATCTTGGATATGAAATGGTTTTATGGAATGGTTTTCATATGCATGCATTGGTTTTTCGTGGAGTGTATAAATGTCTTTCAGATAAACTGTTTTCTGAATGTATTCTTTATTTTTGTCCACTCACAGTCTTTTTGTGTTTTCGATACCCTCCAAGTTTGATGCGGTGCGGGCTGTTGTTAGAGAGACGGAGACATCACACGCACGATCCACAGTAGATTCTGTGTGCTCTGGGAAGTCAGGAAATTTTTGGACGGTTCGCTTGGGAATCCCTTATCCGGCTTACGTGTTGCGTGGAAGTTGACCGTCGATTAAGCCTTCATCTCACATGTAAGTTAGACGGGAGCATGGCTTAGCTCTTAATCCTGGGGGATTGGGGGTAGGTCGTGTCACCAGGTGTGAGACAAGTTGGATTCCCCCAATTCGTTGCGAACGTACGAGAGAAATTCCTTTAAGGGGGAGATTGTAAGGACCCGTCTCGGAGTTCAAGATTAGATTAGTGATTAATGACGAATTAGAAAAGTTAATTGGTGTTTAGTAGGGTGATCTCTGACAGAGGGTGCAAAATGACGGTTTTACCCCTAGAATGGGCGAAATGTTGACTTTTGATTCGGGTGGTCAAACGAACTTTGACCGATGACTGCGACGTAGTTCGGGATGTCACGAGTTCATAGACAGGTGGCATGTCCGATTCTGACATTCGAGGAAGAAGTTAGGATGTTTGGAAGGTCGAGGGGTATTTTGGTAATTTGTTTAAAAAGGGGCAAATTTTTGACATTTTATACGACAACTTTTTTTCACGTATTTTGAGGACCATTGGGTAGGTCTCGATTCCCTGAGTACAACGACGGTCGACACGCTATCATCGAACTTCGGACGGCTCAGATTTTGGTCTAAATGCACTAAGGACAAAATGGTAATTTTAGAAGGCAAGGACATTTTGGTAATTTGTTACCTTGGGATCTATGTCAGTGACACTTGGCTGCCTTGGGATGGTTGCCCAACGGATTTGGGACACTTGTCCCTCTCTGGAAGGCAGTGGAAGCTTGTCAGCGCCTCTCCCAATTATTTGAACCGGTTTGCACGACTATGGTTAACAGAAAACAGAGTGAAGGCCTCTGTGTGTGAGAAAACATGTGGGAAAAACCCCCCCACAACCCCTTGATCTTCACTAACCTGCTAGTGTTGGTGCTGCCACGAGAAACATCGTGGACAGTAACCCTGATCTGTGAGAGACCTGTAAGGAAACAGAGGAAATCATGTTCTACAAGCTATACAACCCTCAAACTTCAACGATTGAAGGTGATGTGTGAAGGAAAGATGAAGGGAGTAAGACGACTACCCTGGTGGTGCCACCGTGGAAGGTAATCGTGGACGGTGGCCGACAAAGCCATGAACGGTAAGTTGATGATTTAAATTTGGAACTAAGGTTTTAGCGGTTGTTGAACATTTTTGTTAATGGGAATGTGTCTTGGACATTTCAAGGAACTCATAGAGGCTGAAACCAAGGCTTGTGGTGGTCGGGAACCGTGGAAACTGGATGATAGGAAATTGTTTGATCGTATTTCGATTTGGAAGGTAATAAACAGGCCCTAATTTCACGTTTTAATTAGCTAGATCGATCATATATGTTGGGACGAAACTAATGGTGAAAAAAGGATTGAAATTGAGTTGGAAATGGCTGAAAACTGTGAACGTCGGTTCGGGTCTGGACCAGACCGGGTTAGTCTGGATCGTTCTGGACCAGTCTGAACCGGTTTACAAAAGTTAAAGACGATGAACAGTAACTGCGCGTGAAGCCCACACGCATCCCCTTTGGGCATCACGTGAGGGCGCGTAGGACCCCTTTTGGGGAATTGTTCAACATGTGATTCTATCTAATCGATGTAACGAATATTTTAGGACTAGTTTCAAGTCGATCGGACAGTGTTTCGATATGTTTCGGGATGTCCTAAGGTACTAGGACTAGTTTAAAAATAATTAAAAATTAGGGAAAATTACGTGGCTTTTGTAGAAGCATTATGAAGTAGTTAGTGACCTTATTATGGGATTTGGACAGGTTCGGGAGAGCCGGTGATAGGGGATTAGCTGGCGTATGAAGGCGGCGACACGAATGGTCTGTGAGTGGACTTTTCTTTCTAACTTATGATGCATGTATAAATGTTTTATATGTTTTCTATACGTGATTTCTATGTTTATGCTTATGATCTTTATGATTTACGGTTATGCACGTATTTCGAGATATTTACGTAATTGCATGTTTTACGAGATTATGGCTTTATGCTATGATTTGATAATGGTTTCGATAGTATGATTTTGGGATTTGAATTATGAATTTTGGAAAGTGATTTCAATACCGTGATTTCAGTTTTAAAAGTGGTTTCGATAAACGTGATTTCGGTTTTAAAGTGATTTTTGGATTTCAAATTGAGATTTCAAATTATGATTTCGGATTTGGTTTTGGAATTTGATTTTTGATGAATTTTTGGATTTTATATGCATTCAATTGGTTTTGGGTTTAAAGACCCGTTGATACTTGGTTTTGGGTTTAAAGACTCAGTTGATTGATGACGGGGGAGGGCCCTGGATTGATATGTTTTTAGTTTAAAAACTCAGTATATGTTTTGAGTTTAAAGACTCGGTTATTGTGATATCCCCCGAGGTCTATTGATTGTGTTTTGAGTTTACAGACTCGTTGATATCCCCGGAAGGCCTGATATATGTGAGATCCAGCAGATTGATTGATTTGTGATTTTTCGTTGGTTATTCACTTGTTTTCAGTTGTTTTGGGCTGTGGCCCGGATGATTTGGATTTTATGGCTTTTGGGCTGAGTGCCCGTACTTGATTTTGATTTATGGTTTTATAAACAGTTTTAATATGTTGGAAAGGAAATGGTTTTCATATGCATGCATTGGTTTTACGTGGAGGGTATAAATGTTTTTTCTAAACTTATTATTTATTTTTGTCCACTCATAGTCTTTTATGTTTTCGATACCCTCCAAGTTGATGCAGTACGGCTGTTGTTAGAGAGATGGAGACATCACACACGCGATCCACAATGAGTTCTACGCACTATGGGACATCGGAAGGTGGTTTTGGTACATTGGCCTGGTATCCCTTGTCCAGCTTACGTGTTACATGGAGGTTGGACGACGGTTTGGCCTTCGTGTCACATGTAGGTTAGACGGGAGCATGACTTATCCCTTAATCCCGTGGGATTGAGGGTGGGTCGTGTCAAAAGGTGAAGTGTGTTATATGTGTGGGCACGTATCTGTTAACACAAGGCATTTTGGGAGCTCATTGCCTTTGAGTTTGGTTGGAACTCCAAACTTAAGCGAGTTGAGCTTAGTGCAATCCCACGATGGGTGACCCACTGGGAAGTTGCACGTGAGCTCCCAAGAACAATACCGTGAGTGCGGGGCCCAAAGAAAACAATATTGTGCTAGATGGGTCGGGTCGTGACACGTCGTGCGGGTAGATCACCTTGTGCTCTTCTTCCTCCGAGAAGGACACGACCTCCTAGCTGGTGCGTGCCACCTTCCGAGCTCGGCCCTCCGCGACCTAGAAGACCTGCTAATTGTGCTTCATGGTGCGAAGGAAGCCTTTTCTAGCTCGGTTCGATGCCAATGGGGATGAGATGGAATTGATGCCAATGATAGTGTTGATCTGAGGATATCGGGGCTGCTATGGAGCATTTTCCAAGTATTGGTTGATCTTGCCATCTCGAACTAGTGCCTCTACCAAGTCTCTGAAAACCACTCATTGTTCGATGTTGTGGCCGTTGTACTTGTGGTACTGGCAGTAGACGCTAGTGTTCTTAGCCAGCCGGCCTTTGTCGGGGGCCCAGGTTGGCTTAGGGATCATGTCTTCCACTTTCATTTACACATTCTCTTACGAGGTGTTCTGGATTTTGTATGTTTCGTACTTAGACCGAGGGGGAGGATGCTCGGTGTGATTTCTATCGGCCCTATGATCTTGTTGGTCATGCCCTTGCTAGTGACCATGGTGGTCATGGTGGCAGTGGTTCTTGACCTTCTTCCCCGAGCTGTAGGAACTAGTGTATTCCTTTTTTTTCCCACTCGGGGAATTTCGGTGCTGGGTTTGGCTCTGGGCACCTTGTTCAGGAGTAGATTTGGTGTTGGGGTGGCTTGGTCAGTATGTTTTGACCAAGTCCCCTGTTTTGGGCTAGTTTGTGTTGGTCGTTGTGGCACTTCCCATTCTAATCACCAACTCAGCCTTAGCATGAATAGCCGTCTGTTTCAACAATTCATTGTAAGTAGACCAACCTTGGGTGTGTGCGGCATACCTGAATTGTGATTCGCGCAGACCGCCCTTGAAAGTGGTGAAGGATGCTTGTCGTCGGAGTCGGTGCACCGAGAGTATTCCAAGATGAAGCGGGAAGCGTATTCGCGTAGCTTCTCTTTCTCTCCTTACTTCAAGAGGAAGAGGCCTCAGTCGAGAAGAGTCTGTTAGTTTGGATCATGAACTGGTTTAGGAAGATGTTGGTGAGCTGCGTGAAAGAGTCTATGGAACCGGGTTCCAGTTGGTAGAACCAATTGATAGCGGCCTCAGTGAGGGTGGAACTGAAGACCAGGCAACGGGCCTCGTTGGTTAGGCTCGAGAAGGCGATGGTCGATCAAAATTTTTTGAGGTGGTCGATCAGGTCTGTCTATCCCGTGTAGAGGGGGATCTTCAGCAACTTGATCGTGTGACCATGCTGGAAATAGTTGATTCGAACCATGAAAGGGCCCTCACTGGGTCCACCCCAAGTGTGTCTAGGGCGTTCCTTTTAAGGCCTCGAGGCACCTCACCCGGTCGAGAAGCTATTGGACTATCGGATTGGCATTAGAGGCCTTGTTTGGGCACAAACAGTCGGTGCCTTGAGGAGGGAGAGGTGTATCCCATCGAGACGAGTTCCCTCAGTTTCCTCCAGACCTGTTTCTCCACGGGGGGAGATTGGATCGTCGTGCACTGAGGATTTCTTGGGAGGAGTCTGCCTCTTCTGTGACTGAGATGAGGGCATTGTTCCAGCTGTGGAAGTGCTTCTGTGGGCCGGTCTCGAAATGTGTCCAACCGGTCTATTCCTTCGTCGATAGACCCTTATTCTAGGGAAATTCTAGCTGGATGGGACTGAGCTGTCGGCGTTCTAGTCTGGGCAAGCCGCTCAGGGGTTCGCTGGCATCGATGTACACCCTGGTTCCCTAGGCACCCTTGCATGGTATGACTAGGAGTTTTGGGGCTTTGGTGGTCGGTTCTAATGTCGTCCCCTTCTCGGATGGTCGACGGATCCTTTCGACGCGTTCAACACAGTCAGCCACGACTCCCTCGGCCCCTCAGATCTTGTCTGATGCGCGACGGACATTTAGCTCGGCCTTTGCAGCTTGTAGTTGGGCTATGACTTCGATGTATTTCCAATTGAGTTCGGTGTAGTGCACCTCGGCCTGCGTGTCGTTGGCCCTGATTTTGACCATGTCGCGTTGTAACTTTTCCAACACCCGGAGCACCTCAGGGGAGGTGTCACTCGGTCGTCGATCGGGTGTGGGTGTGACTTCTTCGTCCATGTTGTCCTACATGCATGGATGTTGTCCCACAGTCGACGCCAAACTGTTGATGCACAAAATGTGCCAACTTAGGGAGCGAATACTGCTATGCCGCGTGTCCTTAAATAGACCTGAAAAGAGGAAAAAACTGGTTGGTCGGTCAGAGTATAGGCACCAGTGTGGTACTAGCCCAAAGGTACTCTGACACCCAAGTTAGTGATCGGTTTGAGACGTAAGGGGAGCGGTGAATAATATAGTGTAAAGTAGTAGTGAATAGTTCATGCTTAGTTACCTTTGTATGACAAATGGACCCCTTTTGTATGGGTGTGGTGAGTATAATAAATATATTCTTCCGATATGGGACAAATGTCAGTTGTTGTGGGATCGACACGTGGAAGGTGGGACTGGACACGTGTCAGCGTTGGCCAGACCCATACTAGGATTTTTGGAGATGTGTTGGGCGGAAGTACTGGGCCTTCGAGTCGGTCTAGGCCGACGTACCGACCGATAGAGGGCTGGGCCTCCGGAGTCGGCTAGTGGCATGGTGCTGATAGAGGGTTGGGCCTCCTAAGTTGGTCTGGGCTGATGTGGTATTTGGAAGTGGATTGGGCCTCCTGGTTGGTATGGGCCTTCAGGTCGGTCTAGGCCGATATAGTATGAACAATGACAATTCCCAAAGAGAATATTAATATTACGGAGACTTTTAACCCAATTAAATAACGTATTTAGATAGTAAATAGATTATTTAATGTGTGGGCATCTATAAGTCATTAGCATTACTATTAGAGGCAATTAGGTAATTTCAGGAATTATGGACCACGTGGCAGCTCCACAATTTTCGGGTGATTTTGGGTTCCACAACTATTAATTTGGCAAAATCAGGTTCTGTATATTCCCTAACTCATGTCCATATATATATATATATATATATAATTGTATTGAATCAATTACATAGTGATCTTTGTTGCACGTTTGATCTAAAGTATGTATAATTATTTACATGTCTGACATTCAGGTAATTTTACTCTGCTCATTTTGTATATCTTACCAACATCTCACTCGACCTATGTGTAACTGGACTCATCAGAATCACCCTGACCCAGTGCATAGTATCCAATGTCCAGTTCACGTCCTCAACTAATCCAATGGTATCGGTACTAAGTCGACTACCAACACGCTCACCAACGTACCCTTGGTATACCCTATATACCGCCACCAAGCACCACAAGCCTGCCCAATGTCGATTCTCGCACGACGTACCCATTCATGCCAAAAGAGCATCCAATCTTACCCACGTCTACTGAGACGTACCAACTCCTAACCTATCGGTTACCTACTCAAACGATTAACACATTACATTCGATTGACTTCATAGGGAAGCCAATCCCATCATTCACACATCTAAGGCTGACCAAATCCGATCTTGTCGGACACCTACTCGTTTGATTAATACACCATACGGGATTAACCTCGAAAAGAAGTTCAGTCCCAACATCCTCATACTCAAATATCTAAGACAGGGCAATAAACTCTCCACCTACCCTGATCGACAAGATCACAGTCCAAATCCACCTAGGATCCACACATGTTCTCCCTCAACTAACCATCCACCTGAAATATGATCCTAGGGTCTTACATCCTCTTTGAATCCTTCGTCAGTCACAACACTCCTCAGCCAATTCCCACATCTAAACATATCACTCAATGACGAGACACGTCGAGACTATGGGTCCTCTCCAATTACCTCATATCGATCCTTGTCATTGCATCTAGGAAAACCAAGGATGATCCAAGACGATGACATCAAAATTCATCCTACGTGAATGCAACAAAACTCGTTGTACTCACTACACTACGTAGCCTAACATCGTCTGCCACCAAGCAGAAAATGAGAAATCTCGTTCACCTAAATTTGAAATACCTGACTCTTCCAGATGACACAAAACAAATCGCAGGTCCACCAACCAATACATGATCAATGTACTGGTGACAACAGACATTATCTGCCATGGCAGAACATGAGATGTCACCCCCATTGACTTCGAAATACCCATTACCAAGTTCGCCTATCGACTTATACCGTTTATGTACATCCAAAAGGATGTGGACCATTACTACTCGATCCTCACGTCTCAATTACTGCTAGATCTCATCCAGTCCATCACTATCTGAGGTCCACTGTCAAATCACAAATACCGAACATATGCCCATCTCGACAGAGTCACATCCCGACTTGTGATTCATCGTCATCACGATCATCAGCACCAGCACCAATAGCAGCACACTATGTGCGAATCAAACAACCTTGGATCTTTGCTCATACCGAGTAACGGCCCCGTAGCTCTGCTCAAATTGGAGAAACTCTGTCTCCCTCGTACCCAACAACTCTAGGTATAGTCACCTTGACAACTCATACTAGCAAAGGAAAGGTTCCCCGAACGTTTCCCGATTCACAACAACCACATCTACAACCACTCTCGATAATAGTGCCTGCCACCACTCATGTAGACCCAACCACCAGACATCGCTATCGAGACTCCGCATCCAACTGAACCAATCGCCCGTACTAACTACTTTGTATCCCCACTCCGGGATTCCATCGACCAGTACCAACCCTGGTAACCTGTCCAACCAATCTCTATCCAATCTTAACTCGACTCAACCAATGTCGTCTACCAGGTCGTCCATGACCTTAGCTGCACCAACTATCCATCACAACTAAAGTAGTATGACAACTAACTAGGTCTAACCGATTAATACAACCTCGACTGTAGAGTGCAGTCCTATCACTAAAGCTGACATGACATGACCGACCGACGGTCTCGATTCCGAAAAGTCGCAAGAACCAAACCACTCGCTAACTCACATTTCCGAACCATACATCAAACACTAGGGTTTCTTACAAAGGTCATCTACCAACTCCGTTGTACTCACATCTTCTAACCCATCTATCACCATTAGGGTCCACCTTCCCAGACTATCCATCATGCCTTAGGGTTCCACCATCACACCCTAAGGTTCCTCTGAACCCGGTCGCAGAAGGCAGTATAATCCACAACCTAACCGACCCCGTGGTCCCGACATCGTATGGACGTCAAATCAAATCCTACCATCAACCCAACTAGTGTTCCTCGAACCTAGCACTCCCCGCAACACGATTCACAACACAACATAACATAACCATCTAATGGTCCCAACTCCATATTATCGTCATATCTGATCCCGCAATATCGCGATAGAAGATCCCAACATAACCGTGGGGACGGTTAAAACTCTAAAGTACTATTTCGTTCATCCCTTATTAGGGTCCCACACTGCCAACCACGACAGAACTATGACAACCCTCGCATCAAATGCCGAAACAAAACTATCCACGATTTACTCCTACTAACTATCATACCGGCATCCTAACTATCAAGTTGATAACGAACTGCAGCCCATTGAGACATCACATCCTCAACTTACGCGCACCACAAAAGCAAACTTAGTCTGATACCATTTTACATGACCCATCCCAATCCCCCCGGGATTAACACAGGATGTGTCATGATCCCGTCTGAGCCTGAGCCCAAGCCCGATTCGTAAACCAAATGGGCCTCGTGCTCGATTTCATAACCCAACTGGGCCCCGAGCTTGATTCGTAAATCAAATGGGCCTCGAGCCCGATACGTAAATCAACTGGGCCTCTAGCCCGATGCCTTGTTAAATCAAATGGACTTCAAGTTTGAGAGTTCGTAAATCAAATGGGCCTCGTACCCGATTCCATATTTTCAAACCTGAAATCAATTCACGAACCAATTGGGCCCCTAGCCCGATAACATGACTAAAATGGACTTCGAGTCCGAGGGTTTCCAAAATAAATGGGTCTCATGCCTGAGTTTACCTTTTCAAATCCAAAACTATTTCATTAAATCATTACCAAAACCATAAGCACATATATACGTGCATATACGTAAATCACCCCGAAATACGTGAAATCATATAAATTACCAATCCATAATCACCATGATATAAATCATATCTATAAACCATATAAAACATTTATGCATGCATCACAGTTTAGAAATCAAGGTCCACTCACAGACCGTCCTAAGGTGCCGCTTCGATTTGCGTGTCGTAAGCCTTCCGGGACTAATCACTGTCACCGAGACTCCCAAACCTGTACAAATCATACTAGAGGGTTACTAACTACCTTATTAACCTCCCATTGAAGTCTCGTAATTTTCCCGAATTTTTAACTATTTTTAAACTCAATCCTAAACCTTCGGACTCCCCGAACTATATCGAGACGATGTCCAATCGACACGAAACCAGTCCCAAAATGTTTGTTACATCGAATAGATTAAAAGTCATTTTGAAGTCATTCCCAAACAATGCTTCACATGCCACCCAAAAGGTTGCGCGTGAAGCCCACGCGCCTTGCACTATTTGTCTTCAACCTCTGCAGGCTGGCCAGTTCAGACCGGTTCTGCAACCCGGTCCAACCCGAGCTGGGAAGGGTGGTTCAAACGATTTCCTCACCTATTTTCGACCTGTTTTCCTCCATTTTAATCGCTATAGGTTCTTCTAACAAATTCCTATACATCTATGCTTTCAAACTCATAAAAACAAGTCGAAACCATACCTCCATGATCGAAGAATGGCGACAGCCATCTCCTCCGCTGTCTCTGGCCACCACAGGCCACCCCAGGCCTTGCTTTCAATCCTACTCGACTCCTTGCAGCCTCAGAGGCGTTATCCAATGAACAAAAACAGTTATCAATCCTTGAAATAAGATCTGCCATTTTTAGACCAAAACCAAAATATTTTCGAGAAAACCACTTACCAACACCTTCGTGCACGACCATGGCCACCCTTAGACTTGTCTCATCCCCCAGTACCTGTTGGGTCCAACCAAAACGATCAACAGCCTCCCAAACTTGAACTATGACTTTTGGAACCACTTCGGTCCCTTTCCTCCGAACCTGGCCACCGTCCACCGACGTCCACGACGGCTCGACCCGTGGCCACCAGTCGACTCGCCTCGATCTCCCCTCTAAATTTCATTTAGGTTTCACAAGCAAAAGATGAAGTTTGAGGGTTGTGAGTGTAGTTGTGTCGTGTGTTTTTTTTTGAGAGGGAAAAGGGTGATCGGGTTTGGAGGTCAAAAATGAAAGAAGATGATACCTGATGATCAGATGAGGGAGAGATGGACGGTGGAGATGAGAGGGGGAGGTAGAGATCAACGGCTGCGATGAGAAGTGGGTGGGATATATATATATATATTAATACAAGTGGCCCAATCACAATTTAGATCCACATTTTAGGGTTGATGCCCAATCGGATAAGTGACACATGTCACTCATCCATGGGTCCCACAAAAATATCTGCCCAATCAGATTTTGCCACATAATTTTTGCCTCGTAATGCATGCATAGTCCAATTGAACTTCTCGTGACCATAACTTCTCCGTTCGACGCCCGATTTCGACGTGCCGCCTGCTTATGGACTCTTGATGTCCCGATCTATGATACGGTCATCGATCCTCACCGACTCAAAAGTCAACATTTTGCCCACGACTAGAGGCAAAACGGTCATTTTACACCTTCCATCCGATTTCACTCAACTAATCACCGATTGACCTCCTTAATCCTTCATTACTCACTAATCTAATCCTAGAATTCGAGACGGGTCGTTACATACAATCTCAATAGTCACAATGAAAACGATGGAAACACATTTTACAAACAGATGCATTTTCAAATCCAAATAATAGTTTTACATAGGGTCTCAGCCCAAAACATAGTTTCCTCAATATCATAAAACAACGTCCAGTATTGATTTCATAAAATCATGCTCAAATCATTGCATAAACATTTAATCATTTCCTCTTTGTAAATCATATGAAAACTTGCATTTCAAATCATACTATGCATGCATCAATTCAAAAAGTCCACTCACACTCGATCCAAGCAACTAGCTCAACCTTGAGCTAGACGTCGCTTGGAAGTCTCGGGATCGTTTCTGCATGTCAAACACAACGAGTAATGGTCACTAGACCTGTACAATACCTTAGGATAGAAAACCATAAACACCAGAACAGTAAACGTAACTAAACGCACAACCCGAGGCTAAAACCCATCCTAACACCACTCAGACGACCTTCGATCGACTTGAAACCACCACCATTGGATTTAGATAGTCGAAACCTTTTGAATAAGACAATTTTGACCTTGAAATTCGTGCCCATCGGCCCTCACGCACCGATCATAGTCCGGTCAATACTGGTCGTCGCCAGTCAACGGTGGTTCGCGGCAGTTAAAGTCAGTCAACGGCTGACGTCATGACAACGTCAGCCTGACATCTGATAGGTTTGACAACCTCTAATAGCTTGCCATGTGGCACCACTCCATTAGTCCACGTGCTCTAACAATGCTGACGTGGACTGCCATGTCAGCTGCCATGTAAGCCTAACAGATCCTAACACCCTGTCACATGGCACCTCCTCACTGGTCCACGTCATTGGACGTGGCTGACATGGACTGCCACGTCACCTGCCACGTCATTCTACATCCTCTGACAGGTTTCCACGTGGCACCACCCCACTGGTCCATATGGTCTAACCACGTCAGCTACTAACTAGGCCTGACCAACTACCTGATTTGCCACGTGGACTGGCATTGATGACGTGGATTGCCACATCATCACCTTCAACCTTCAGATGTGTTGACCCGTTTGAATGTAATGGGTCGTTTGACTCGTGAACCTGACCCGACTCGTTCATCCTCCTTCGACCACCAAAACGTGCCATTTTTCGACCCATTGACTTGTAATCAACCCAGTAATAGATCTATGGACTTAAAAACACGAAATAAGGGCTGAGTTTACCTACTCGAACTCGATCTTCCACGACCAGTTTTTGAATCCTTCTCCAAGTCGATTCCAACCACCAAATTCTTCCTTTTTGGTTCCTATAGCCTCGCACAAGTTCAAGGGTCAAAACCCTAATCTCAGATTGTGTCTTCAAACCTTAAAACTCGAAATCCAATTTTAAAATCCTATGGCATACCTTCTCGATTTTTCGGCCATCGTACACGGTTGCCCTTAACGTTTATGCCTTCCTTCTCATCTCAAATCACTCTTTCAGTCTCTGTTTCACTCAGGCAGTAGCAGGGAGGGATGACGGATGTTTGTTAATTGTTTTGGGTGATTGGGTAAGTGAGGAAGGAGAGGACGAAGATGAAATTGATGGGTGCATGAACTTGGGAAGCTGGGCCAATGGGATGAGTGACAATTGTCACTCATCCATTGGTCCAATCATGATATTTGGGCAAATTAAAATCTACCAACTATACCCATCTTGTAAAACTTAAATAGTACTTTAATTCTTCTATGACCCGTAACTTCCCCGTCTGATGTCTAATTTTGACGTGCCGCTTATCCATAGACTCGTGACATCTCGATCTACGTAATGGGTCTTGGTCAAAATCCAAATAAACTCTCAGGTCAAAAGTGAATATTTTCCCTTTCTAGGGGAAAAATGGTCATTTCACATTTAATTTCCGAATTTACATTTTCTTAAAAGTTTAGGTTGTTACACCTGACTGTTTGGTATTCGGGTCATTTGACTCGCGAGTAGGACCCTGCCATATCTCAATTGTTCCACGTTCAATCTTATCATTCCAAACATGAAAGCTAACTAAATCAAACTAAGGAATCGATTTATGAAGTCAGAAGGAAGAAATACTTACCACAACTTATTGTTGGATCGCACCAGCCTTTCAGCCATGGCTTCCAAGAGCTGCTCCACCACTTCTCCGCTTCTAGAACCAATCCTACCAATCTCAATAGGACTACATTACCTTCATAAGCATACTAGCATACACGTTAGGCTGTTTCTTGGTTTTGAACTAGAAACCCGATACATGAGCTTCACGGGTTCTATCACACCTCTCACTGTTTCCGCTACCTTTCACTCCCTAAATTTCTTCAGTCTCTCCCTTTTTCTTGTTTCTCTTATCCCCTTTCTTTTTCACAGTGATTTCCCTTGATTCATTCACCCTCTCCTACTTTTCTTTCACTTTTCTTTTATTTCTTCACTTTCGGCCAACATACACCGAGCCTCCCTTAACACAACCAAGCTTACACATTTATACATGGGGAGAAAATCGGTGTGAGGTTGAAAACAAGGGAGAAGAGAAGATTCAAGATGACTCTAGAATCCCATATGTAAAATTACATATTTAACCCCTCCAAGCAAAATTACCAAAATTACCAAAATACCCCTAGGCCCTCATTGACCCTAGAATCCCATAACACCGTTTTCGACATGCTGCTTATCTACGCACTCAGGAGGCCAAGAACTTCAAAACAGTTTTTCTGAAGTTTCTAGACGATGTCCTGATCAAAAGTCAACATTTTGAATTTTTGGTCAAAAGTCAACTCTTTAACTTTTAGGGGCAAAATAGTCATTTTCTATTTTCTCGAATATCTGGGGCGTTACAGTTGTGTTATGTGGGTGTTCGGTCGAGAAAGGAAAAGAAGATAACTAAAGCGAGAGAAGGAGAGAAGAGGAAAGGGAGGAAATCCAAAGAAAAGAGAAAGAAAATAAAGAGAAAGGAAGGGAAGTGTGAGTTCAGACCATGATGGAGAGTGGGTACGAGAAGGGGATTTTCGAGTTTGGAGTTTGTTAACCCAGTTCTTGACTGGAAACCTTGGAAACAAGGCCACAAACGGCTTTCTTGAGTTTCTGCGACCCGATAAAGCCTTGGTTTGTGAGGTTGGACGTGGAGATCATTTAGAACCGAAGAATAGAGTTTGGCCGAAAGTTGAGTGGTTGGGGGTTGGATTTAGGTAAGTTTTCTTCGAGTTTTATTTACATGGATCTTGTCTCGAAACAGAATGGAAAAAGGTTGAGAAACCATGGATTTAGAACCAGTTTGGGTCGCCGGGTTGGGCGACTCGAAAAACCAGTTATACGGGAGGATGATGGCACTGTAGTTAACGCGTGGATATGGTTGCCTCGAGACATTCAACACTTTTTTTCTTTATTAATTCGAATTTCCTAATTCTTTTTTTGTCAAATAATAATTGGTAATATTATAAAATAAAAAGAATTAGGAAATTCAAATTAAGAAGGAAAAAAAAAATTGAAAACGAGCTTATTGGTTGGACTGTGAACCACAGCAGCAAGCAGCAACACCCCTCTCCCGCCAGATACTTTCCATCACCAAACCATTCGTTTTCCCCCTTCCCCTAATTAGGGTTTCCGAACCTCAATGTTGCAGAGCCAATTCAACAAGGGTGACCAGGTGGAGGTCATAAACCCAAGCCATGGCTCCAACGCTCCCTACCACCCAGCCATCGTTCTCCGCCCCATAGCCAAGGACAAAGCTCACATCTTGGTCCAGTACCAAACCCTAACTAACCCCAACGCCGACACCCCAAGACCCATCAACGAGATTGTCGAATTACGCAATGTCAGGCCAATGCCGCCTAAAGAGCTCCACCAGTTCTTCAAGATCGGCGATGACGTCGACGCCTACAGAGACAAAGGCTGGTCTCGTGGAACTGTGATGGATATTTTGGAGAATTCCAAGTACGTGGTAGTCTTACAAGGTCAAGAGTTTGAATGCGAGCAGTTTAATTTGAGGCTCCACAGGGAGTGGGCTGATGGCTCTTGGGTCCCTCCTTTTCAACAACAGGTATCATTTCTTTCCTTTATTTTACAATTCTTTTTTGTATCTTTTGGGTTAATGGGTATTTGTTTTTTCTAATAAAATTTTGCTTCTTTGTTTATGATATTATGTTGTGTTTCTGCTGGTGGCTCTGATTTAATTTCTTTCAGAAATTTGTTGAAGTTCACTTTGGAATTTCCGGGTTTTGAACTTTTGGGTGTGATTGAGGTTTGAGAAGAATGCCCAAGTGTCTTAGATTTAGTGTATGAAGAAGAAACTCTTTCAATTTCGAAGCATAGTAACATTTATATAATGTATTTTATGTGAATGTAGATTCCTGCTGCAAGTGTCTGACATCGAATTATATTATTATTTATCAACCAATTGATCTCTTACATCTACAAAAATGTCTTAGACACTGAGGAAAATGGTTTTAAATTGCACAAGGTGTCATCTATGCTTTATTCTGTTCTTTCACTTCTTTGATGTTTGGTGCAGCTTTGTGAAACTGATTTATGCTATTTGCATTGTGGTATGATGTTCTGGTAATCTTGTGGTTAGCATTCCATATGGATACATTTTCTGGGTGATCATTCTTGTAGTTTCGAATGTTTGATGAGATTATGAAAACTTGAATTGCAGGAAAACTCATCTGGACCTGCGGTAAAACCCAAAAGGCTGGTAGTGAAATGTAGTCGATTAGGGCCTAGATTTGAAAATGGGACTATGGTGGAAGTCAGTAGTGACGAGGAAGGTTACAAGGGTGCTTGGTACATGGCTGAGATAATCGCGTATATGGGGAATGACAAGTTTCTGGTGGAATACCAGCACCTGGTAACGGATGATGGAACAGAGCTCTTAAGAGAAGAAACATATGGAAACTATGCTAGACCTTGTCCCCCTCGTCTTCCATCAGTCCCCCAGTTCAAATTACTTCAAAGGGTCGATGCGTGGTACAACGAAGGATGGTGGGAGGGTGCCATTTCCAAAGTTCTGACCGGCTCAAAGTATGCTGTCTATTTCAGTTCCTCCAACGAGGACATGGTGTTTAAACATGCTCATTTGAGGCCTCATAAGGAGTGGATGAATGGACGATGGGTTCATTCTTACGGTATAACTTGTAAGCCTATTTATTTCACATATCGAAATCATGAACTCATTAAGTAATGTTCTTCAACTTCTTCTTTCTTGTGTTTGCTGCTTAGATTATTTGGCATCTGCTTGTCATAAATTGAGAAGGCATTACTTATTGGAAGGTTTTTGTTGAGGAACTCTAACGTGTTCTTCTCTATCTCTGTGCCACAGGTCAACACATATGGACATGATCAGGAAACCGAAAACATGCAAAGGAGACATCTCGGTTATGTGTTTCTTAGCTCTTTATCAGAATGTTTATAATGTATAAAGCAGACTTATGGCCACCAACCACATTCTATCATGTTCATCTGGTGACTACCTTTTGTCGTTGCTAATCTATCAAATTCAATGGTCCTCATCATGATCACAAATTTCCTCGTTTGGTTCATTAAGTTTCTTGAATCATGAAATGCAGAAGAGTTCACATGTGTTGTTATCTTCAGATGCATTGTCAATGTCCTTTTTCGGTTAGCATGCTCCAATCACATGCCTTGGAATTACATACTAGGTAGTGATCTCTTTTTTACTTTTTATTTTTTGGTGACGAAAGGAAATAAAAGAAACAACACCCAAGAGACCAAACAATAGCCCTCATCTGATCATGCCCAAGAAGACCATCTTTTTACAAACGAGTAACCTCGTCTGGAGGTGCCTGCAGCATCACAAGACCCAGATGCAACAAACCAGTAACCTCATCTTCCAACAA
Organism: Prinsepia uniflora; assembly: GCA_032719365.1. NCBI lineage: Eukaryota > Viridiplantae > Streptophyta > Magnoliopsida > Rosales > Rosaceae > Prinsepia > Prinsepia uniflora. The sequence continues at coordinate 38,536,908 of CM064872.1, forward strand.
ACCACTCATCTTGGAGGCTTGTTGGCCTCATGCAAGTTAGCATGATGATGAAGGCCTCTATAGTTAGCATGCTCCAATCACATACAAATATCAAACGCACACATAGTTGTTAACCTGTCACAAAACCATAAATATTTCTCACAATCGTAATTAGTATGGCTATGCAGCAAGACAATAATGTGTTATTAATGCGGGAAATCAAGCCAATGTGCTATCAATTTTTTTTCTTTGATGATACTTTATTTCAAAACTCAAAATTGAAATCATACCAAAGTAAACCACTTTGGTTCAGTTTAATACTAAATTTTAGTTCAATTTAATTATTTAGTATTTTTTTCCCTGTTCATTTTATTCGGAACGATTTGATTTCGGTGTTTCAGTTACATATTTCTAAACCTTGTTCTTGGAAACCTTGTTCTTGGAAAGTCATGGCCTCCTGGAAAGTACAGCATATATGTCACTGCTTTGCAAACATGGATAGGGAAGGGATATGGTTTCATTGGGGCAAACAATGCAATAGCTTCGGTTAGGAAAAAGAAAGAGCTTCTACAGCAACAAAAGATTTTTTTCCGATCCGGGGCCTCGTAAACTCTGTAAAGCGGCTTCCATAGCCAGCATCGCCATAATATGACTCATAGATCGCCTTTCGCTCCTTTAATCACCGAGAACAAACTTTCTACGATCCTATAGTGGCTTATCAGCCGAAACCCCTGCTTTTGCCAGCATGACAACAAGCACGGACTGGCAGCCAAGAGTCAATTGAATGACCAAAGCATCGGTTGCTTCGACTTACAAGTTAGTTTTCAATCTTTCAAGCTCGTCCCCCTTAATGAGTCTCTCAAAAGCCAGCTCGCTTATCTTGGAATTTCCTATCTGTGGTTGATTTGTTGGGAACAAAAATGTCTCCTTGGTATTGCGTACAAGCTTACATGTGCGCAAATGACTGCGCCCAAAGAATAAAGGGAAATTGTCCTACATATCCGGTTATGAAGATATAAAGTGCATTGACAAAATAAAATATAATGTAATGTTAGGAGGGTGAACCCGATCCAAATTGATCCTTACCGGCATATTTGGTTTTCCAAACTGATCAGATTCTTTTTAGAGTGACTGTTCGGTTTCAGATTTTAAAGACTTAACTAAATCATGCAGGTTTTCAGTTCAAGTCCATCGAGCCGAATACTTGAACTCTGCCCATCCTACTTTATTCCGAGCGAAGGGAATTTATAAAAAATAGTCAAAATTTAACCATTAAATTCACAAATATAATTTTTTATAAAAACTTTTAAATATAGCAAATAATAATGAACATGAATAGACTTGAATGCCCTTTAAACCAAAACTCAAATACATTGTCAGCAAAACTTCGTCTTAGGCAGCTTCAAAATCTTACCAAACTTGCTATGGCTCTCGGGCATGGGTGTAGCCAAACCTAACTCAATTTATCTCTCTCCCAAAAAGAATTTTGATATTTTCCTCTCAAAGCTAAATATTGGGTTTTGATATTACATGGTCAGCAAAAAATTTGGGTGGTTAATTTGTGATTGTGGAATCAGATTTTCGGGTTGGCGTTTTGCTGCTAGATTTGCAGCCGAGTAATTTACACCCTTTTGGTTCTTTGCTCTTGGGTTGTTGTTATTTTATGAAAAGAAAGTGTTTACACCCGAAAAAAAATCCCCTCTAGGCTCAAGTTGATGGCTCATGGAAATTAAAGGCCGAAGACCGACACAAACCCCGCCCAAGTAGTTTTGAGCATGGAGCGGAAGGAAGTGTGGGTGTGCGGACAGAAAGCGAAGAAAATTGAGGCATGTGGGAGTATTCCAACTACAAAAATGGCAAAGTGGGACTCGCACGTGACGCAACTCGACAAGTTGAGAGCTCCTTCACCGCATATAAATAGAGAACGACCCATCTTCTCAAAAGACTGACAATTAACCAATCAAACTCAGCAAATTAATCTTTATCAATTTTTGAACTTATGAACACCTTTAACTAAGGTTTCATGGTTTAAAACAGCTCTCCCTTGTGGCAAAAACTACCTCTTTCGACCTAGGAAATCAAGATGCAGTTTCTTTTCTCACCCCTTCGAGGAATTTATGCAACTACTTAACCGTCTTTCTGACCGCTTTAGCAACAATTTCATAATGGTTGGCTTCATTTTCCTGCACAAGCCTTCTTTCTGACTGATCAAGTGTCATAAGGGTTGCCCTTTTTCCGACTGACAAGTTCATGGACTTTCTACTGAAGTTCGCGGAAGATTAACCTTCTTTCTAACCATTCAAGGTCATAAGGGTTGATATTGTCAACAATCATCTCACGGAAAGTTATTCCGACTACCGTCTCACGGAAAGCCATCTCGACTACCGGTTATACGGAAGGTCATCTCGACTACCGGTTATACTGAAGGTCATCTCGACTACCGGTTATACTGAAGGTCATCTCGACTGCCAACTCATGGCTAGTCACTGAGGGACTCAAACCTCGTTTTCGATGTCTTGTTGTCACATTTGAGTGTTATGTCATCTCATGGCATGATTTTGATTGATATTCATTCCACTTGATGATTTTCAGAATTTCTTGCTTAATATGTGCTTCAAATGTGAAGAAAATAATTTACTTTTATGTGCTTGTAATTTCATTTGTTATTCAATTCCAATACTTTTACATTTATGTATTCGTACTTCCATTTCCATTTCAATACAAACCGGATTTTCTTAAGTAGTAATTGGTACTTAGGATACACCTTCCAAAGCGTGGTTCACGCCTTACCAGGCCGAGATACCATCTCTGTACTTTGGTCTGAATACTTCGATTTCGACTTGAGAGAATCTGGGACCATTGTCCATTTAGCTATTGAAATAACGTCGCCAACCTGAATATCATGGCGAAATAAATTTCTGACTAGGGAATTATTGGAAAGAAAATATTTTAAATTCTTGAAAAAAGCATAGAAAATAACAGCGCATGAGATTCCTTGTTCTCCTGCCTCACAATATCTGAATAAAGGTTATTGGACTGAAAACAGAACCCATTTACACTGTCTAATAGCAGTTTCTACTGGCATGCCTGCACTGAATAAAGGTTATTGGACTGAATAAAGGTTATTGGCATGCCTGCACTGAGTTGAAAGGCCTATTGGCTAAGACCCATCACACTCATCCCAATCCAACATCTCTACACCATTCATAGAAAAAAAAAATCCCCACGAGTAGTCTACCCAACAAGACACGACCTTAAAAATGTCTAGATAGGCCCGGGCCCTACTCTCGACTAATAAGTGACCTAAACTACTAAAATTTCCCCTAATACTCGTCAAACAAAGAATACTTGTACTCTCACCAGCTCATGCCTCCACCCCTCTAGTAGCCTCGATTTTTGTGCATCGGCTCTAGAGGGTTTTAAAACCAAGAAAACGTGTGAGTGAACGAAAATAAATATTTAAAAACATCATTGAAAAACACAAGTAATTCCCTCTATTTTCTAAACACTATGCAGCATACGAAAAACTATCAGTTTTATGTTAAAACCAGAACAAAAATCATGAACCTTGAAATACGAGAAAATAACAAAAACCAATCATTATTTGCAAAACCATCTCATTCACGAAAAACCAACGCGTATCAATAACAATAATAATTCACATAGAACAAAACCGTCCTCGATGCCCAAATATCAATCATCATATCACATAGGAACTCGGGAATACAGCATTTGAGGGCCCACTCGGGGATACATAATCCGAGTGTCTAGTCACATATCTCACATTGCTCTATCGATAGGCCAACCACTCGAGAACTACAAAGTCCAGCTCGACGTCTGAGTGTGGGTCGACTCAAGAATACGGATCCCAGATCGACGTTTGAGTCACAGTCCAATCATAATACCAGTCTCAAGAATACGAAGTTTTACCTCAATGTCTGAGACTACTCACCAGTATAGGGAATACCGAGTTTTACCTCGACGTCTGAGACTGTCCAACCAACCCGCCATCCCGATGAGGGTTATCCACAATACAACATAACAGATATAGCAAATCACAAGTACCAAGCAAACACATTTATAACTCATACCTATTACACAATCTAAATTCAAACCTCAAAATTTGGGCCTAAGCCCCCATCATAAGTTATACCAAAACCTCATAATACATGTCTATAAGATAATCCCTAAAATCATTGAAACTAGTATAATCAACCAAATTTCACCAAAAACATGTGAAAATTCATATCAATTCAAAAATCAAATCCAAAATTCAGTATAAAGCGAGAATACAAAATATGCAAATTTCTCATAACACGTGCAATAAAATAATTTTTCGTAAAATCATATAAAATCATGCCCAAATCACCAATATTAAAATCACATAATAATGCATTAAAAATATGTAAATATACATGCATAGGAGTTTAGGGAAAAGAAAGTCCACTCACACTCAGTCCACGAAGTCTGATACCGACTTGCACTAATTTTCGTAATTCCTGAAACCTTCCCACATCATAATTCACTTTTAGGGTCACTAGTAATACCAAATAACTCACAATTTAATCCCTTAATTTTTTGGGATTTTAAAACGGATTTAAAACAATCCCTAAACTTTCGGACAATCAAAACTGCCCCAAAACAACACCCGGTTGACTTGAAAATTGTACTATTACACTTGTAACATCAAATAATTGAACTTTTGTGTTGAGCCAATTTCCAAACAATTTCCCACACACCCTCACGTGTTCCGTAAAGTCCTTACATGTGGGCCTCATGCGCGGGGGCACTGCTCACTTCCTTTAACCTCCAGCCAACCCATTTTTCTGCAACCGAGTCGCCCGGCCCAACAACCGTGACCTGGGTCGAAAACCTCTATTTCTCATCCTTTTCTCGACTTCAAGTATCCATATTACTCTTCTAGATGCCAAGAAAAGACCTATAACAAAGAAACAACAAAAACTCACCTTGATGGCTTGTTTCGAATCCATGAACTTAAGCCATGGTTTCAAAGTCCCATCCTCGACCTTCCTGCATGAAAAACTCCACACTTTCAAGTTTAAAATGATCCCAAGGACTCTAGAAGGACATAAGATCACCCAGTTTCATGCTCCATCGTCCAGAAGTAAACTTTCATAGACAAACATGTATGGACATGTTTCGGGTCCATGGGTTAGGAACTCTCCTTCTCCTTCTCCTTCTAGTTTTGTTCTAGTTTATCTACCTCAAACACTCCCTATTTATATATCTTTCATTCTTCTGCTTTCCTCTGGTTCTCCCTTCTTCCTTGTTTTCCTCTAATTTCTCATTTTCTTAATTTTCAGCCCTTCCCCACCGAAGCTACACACACACACACATAAACTTGTAAGTTGGTGATGAAGTGGAGGGAGGAAAATATCATGTCTATCTAAACCAATGTCACCATCAACAATATCCCATGTGTAAAATTACCAAAATACCCTTCATTTGAAAATTACCATAATTCCCCTAATCAAATTTGACCCTTAGAAAACTCATTCATCCTTTCATTTTGGCAAACCACCCATCTATGGACTCACGAGTGCGAGACCATCGTAACGGTCTTTGTAGAAAGTCCAACAAATACTCAGGGTCAAAAAGTCAAATGTTGACCATATGTGGGCAAAAACATAATTTTCACAAGATTTTCCAAATTTTATTTTTTTTCTCGAATTTCTAAGTTTTTACACCGCCTCCCTCGCTCCGTAGATTAGGTTCCTCGCTGGGGTCTAGTAGGGGTTGTCTCGGGACATTCAACTCTTAGTACAAGAAGAGAATTTTGGGGAAGAACATAATCTAGCACTCCCGATAGGACTCTTCGCAGTCCATGCCCAAACCTAGGTCTACTCAGCGATGCCGAGTGATATGCTAAAACTAAGCATTAAAGTAAACACAAAGTCACACTAATACTTAATGAAAACATATACAAATTAAAACCTTTTTTTTTGTAGATTGTAGCATTAATAAGTAGGGATCGTTCTTAACCGGGGATTGAGGGTACGTAAGCATGATTATCATTTAATTGATTAATTACAGGGGTAATTGATTGTTTCTATTGTCCTACGAGATTAACTAACCTAAATTAACTTAATCTAACCTCATTATTATTTACATTGGTCAACTCATCCTCTTACCTAACTTATTCATATGTTATACCAATTTCCATAATCAACGAACTTCCAAAACCTTAGTTTAATGAAATACATGTACATTATCTTAAGTATGAGGTCAGGAATACGCCCTATACACATTCAATGATCTAGACTCGGGAATACGCCCTATATCGAACCAAGCATTAAGCATAAACATAACAAGTAAGATTATTGAAATCAATACAAGATATAGAACCATAATAAGATTAATGATCAATCCAATAAACATGATATTCAAGTACAAAGAGAAAACTACATAGTAAAGAGGTTGAGTTACACTTTGAATCCTCGGGAATACGCCTTATAGGTGCTAGGTGGTTCGACACTCTTTGGTGAGACACTCAGGAATACGCCTTATAGGTGCTAGGTGGTTCAACACTCTTTGGTGAGACACTCAGGAATATACCTTATATATCAATGGAAGATGATGAAGTGTGGAGGATGGTGTAGTTTACTTGTGAACAAGAAATTTCGGATTTATTGATAAGGGAAAATTTGTTTAAGCAGAGCTTTGGTGTAAATAATGAGTGACTCCTTTACAATTGTCCTAAGCCTCTCTATTTATAGGCATAGGACAATTCCCTAGCGCAATTCCTAATTAAATAAGTAATACAAATCCTAAAGAAAAAAGTAATACAATTCCTAATTAAAAAGGGGAAACATTTCCTTGTGTTATTTGGAAATTGGGGTTGCTTGTTGGAAATTTCAAAAAAAGGAAACAGCTGGGCTTACATGGAATGGTGAAGTCACTGGGCTTTTAAGTAGAGAGGGCCATTGATCCACGCTGGGCTTTGGGCGTGCAAGATGGGTTGTTGGACACACGGGCTGGTGTAAGGCGTGATGAGGCCACGTAAATCGGAGTACGAAAATTGGAAGTACGGGTTGATTACAAGATGAGATGCCTTGCAGAAATGGACTAATGGTGCAGGTGTTTGGGCATGTAGCCCGACATGAATTTGGGCACGGTGCAAAATATGAAAATTGAACCTACAAATTAGAAATTAATTATTAATGCTTAAATCTAATCATTAGCTCTTGTAATTAGTTCCAAAATTATCAATTCTCGTAATTAATATATGAAAAGAATAAAATGAGATAGATTTAATATAATTAAGGTTTCAACAAAGCAAAATATAAAGAAAATTGATATATAAATATGGTTAATTAGGTGGCAAGGGTTTCCTCGAGGCATTCGGCTTTTAAAACGAGAAATGCATTTTGGGGAGGAACATAAACTAGGATGCCCAGTAGGACAGTTCGCAGTGCATGCCCAAAACCTAAGTCTACTTAGCGATGCCGAGATGCTAGGGGAAGATTTGTAAGGAATTCTCCACAAGAAACGGTTCTTAAGGTACCTACCACATAACCGGACATGGAGCCCTAACACAATCGTGTTATGGAGGAGGTCATTGGCCCGGATATGGGTAAGGAAGAGCTCGCACACTTTTTCAAGGACATCTTAGCTCCTATCAGCTTGCAGATCAAAGCTTTGAATCATCAGGTCTAGGAACATTCTAACTGTGACACAGCTTCATTAAAGATCACTAATGTTCCACCGTTCGAGGTCCCAAGACATAATAAAGGCAAAAGTCATTTGGAATCAGGGGCATCAGTCTTGAAGTCTCTGTTCAAATGCCAAATTTTTCAGGGAAAACGGGTTTCGAGATGTCGGAAATAAGCAGAGCTCAATAGGAGTTTCCATTCTTTGACTCTAGTTTGTTTTCTAGGAACTAGCCATTCAATGGCCAGTGAGAAATTAAACCTAAGAACATCAACATACTAAACAGCTGGAGAAAGTCTGATTTCGACGAGGTAGGATCAGATGAAGAGCTTCTTCATGATAGAAGACCATCTCGAGCTACAGATCATCAGGCCCATATGAACGAAATAAACGAGGTAAGGCTTCTGATAATACGTTAACCAGTGCCACCTCAGAGAATCAATGTCCCAACCTTTAGAAAGCCTTATCTGGTCTATATAGACCAGGAAAATCCTTTTCCCAAGAATTTCAAGTTGCCATCATTTACACTTTTTAATGGATATGGCAGCACATCATCTTGAGAACATGTTGGATGGTTCCCATCCCAATGTGTGGTTGTTGTAGATTATTCATACCTTAAGTTGTGGCTATTCAGTAGCTCCATGTCCGGGGATGCATTCTCATAGTAGGCTTTACTTCCAAAAGCTTCCATCCACACTTGGGGGCAAATGGAGGCTAAGTTCCATGTGGAATTCTACAGGGTTGGACTTGAAGTCACTATTAGTGATTTAATGGCCCTCAGGAATGGTGAGCATGAGACGACAAAGGACTTCATTTCCAGGTTCAAGAGGATGAAAATGAAGTGCAGGTTCCCCATCAACAATGCCTAGATGGTAGCTAATGCACAACGGGTTCAGAGGGTTTCCCTTAGGAAGAAGTCCGAGGATAGCACTTTTTCGATCTCTAGAAAATAGTAGTATTAGCAACCAAGTTTGAAAAGGCTATTAGAAGACGAACAACAATAAAGGTACAATTCCAAAGTTCCACTGTTTTACAAGAACAGGATACATGTGCACTAGCTGAAGCATCAGTAGCTTAAAGAAGAAGCAAAAGCTTCAGAGGAAGAGTAAGAGCTTGAGGTAGTCACAACCGAGATCCAGACTCCAAGGAATGGACCAGTGACCCTCAAGTCATTAGTTAAAACTTCCCAGGAGAAAAGCCACACATGCCAAGCGATAGCCTATTCGCAAACAAAACACCAGTGTTTGGCTCTTACTCTTTCAACATTGCCAAAGATGGAGAAATCTAAGATGAGCTGGTAAGGGTGAAGGTGATCAAGCTAGACCCCAAGTAGGAATGGCCCAAGCAGGAAGAACTTAAGGGAAAAAAATTTTGTAAATGGTAAGTGTCAGGACCCGTCCTAATCCCCATGAGATTAACGCGGGACGCGCCTGATCCCGTCTGACACGAAGTGTCAGACAAGGGAAAATTCTGACTTTAGCCCGCTCGGGGCTTCAGAGTATAGGATCCGGAGGAGGAGTGTGATGTCTCGGTCTCTGTTACAGCCCATATCCACGATCAACCTAAAGGGCATTCAAAACATTAAAAGCTGTGAGTGGAAAAAAAAAAAATTTCTAAAAACATTTTATAAGAAAATACGTTTATACCCTTCACTAAAAAGCATGCATGCATTCGAAAACTAGTTATCAAACCACTATGGCCTTGGCACAAAATCTTAAATGAAACCAATCATACGGGCCATTGTCCAAATCCATGTGGGACTCAGCCCAAACCAGAATTCCGATCATATAACATATAAATACAACAAATAACTAATCCTGTCACGGTATCTAAAGCTACGCACGTGCTACCCGGGGTCTCAAATACCAAGTCTCCCTAGGGTCCACCCAGGTCAATGTCCGTAGATTAATGACCCTTCCTAGGGGTTATAATCCATAAGCCTTCCTGAGAGTAAGGTACCCAACGGGCGACTCCACTCAGTTAGTGCTCCGTGAATACTCCGGGGTCCACCCAGGCCAACGACCCTCCCTGGAGGAGACAATCCATAAATAAGGAAGGTATATGAATACATATATATATAGAAAACATTCTTAAAACCTTTCAAGGGATTCATGCCTGGTCCCCATAAACCGTCATGAAACTAGAAATCCATTTAGGGTCCTCGACTCGAAATCATAAACGTAAAGTAACTGGGCCTCAAGCCCAAACTCATGACTCAACTGAGCATCGAGCTTGATATCTTAGGGTCAGTCACAATTCCAATTGTAGTGATGCATGAAACCATCCGTCCAGAACCGCCCTCAATCCTGGTATGTCACCGTGAACGAATCAACCAGCGCGACCACCACTAGATCATGGTGCACCCATCACCGATCGATATCATGAACCGTCAGCACCCCAAAGTAGAGTCTCTAGTGGCTGCTCGACAACGGGTCGTGCATCGTGACCTCTCTGGAAGGAACACATCCCAGTCCGGTGGCGAGCGTCGTATCGTCCGTCGTCGTGCACATAGCACTCGTCGCGACCACGACTCAGACCCGTAAGTCATCAATACGGCCACATGCTCGAGGCAAAACCAAATGGGTCTCATGCCCGAGTTTATCCGTTTTTAAATCTAAAACCATTTCATTTAAACCATCGTAGAAAGCATAGTACGTATAAGCACCATATAAGGTAGAAACCTCGAAATACGTGCCAATACGTGAACACACACAAATGTACTCATGGCATCACAAAACATGTATTAAAACACATAATAAACATTTATGCATGCATCAATTTAGAAAACAGGGTCCACTTACAGACCGTCCGAGCTGCCACCTCGATACGCATGCCATACGGCTCTCCCAGCAAAACACCATCGCCGGGACGTCAAACCTGTCCAAATTGTAATAGAGAGTTACTAACTACTTAAATAACCTCTCACTAAAGCCCCGTAATTTTCTGAAATTTTTAATTATTTTTAAAGTTGATCCTAAACCTTCGGACATCCCGAAACTTATCGAAACAATATCCGATCGACACGAAATAAGTCCCAAAATGTTCGTTACATAGAATAAATTAAAAGCCATGTTGAAGTCATCCAAAAAAGACACTTCACGCCCCCCATGCGCCGCCCAAAGCGGTTGCGCTTAAGCCCACGCGTCTGACACTGTTCACTGTCTTCAACCTCCAGCGACCGGGTCCATTGGTTTTGAACGGGACTGGACCGGTCTTGACCGGCATGGCCTGTTCACTGTCCAATCTTACTCATTTTCAATCCAATCTTTCCCTTTTCAATTCCTATCTTTATGTCTAGTCCTTAGAAACTTATTTGAATGAATAAAACTGAGGGAAACCGTCAGGAACATACCTTCCATGATCGAAAATGACGACGACCTCTGCAACCTCCATCCGCCATCGTCTCTAGCCATCCTAGCACTCGAAACCAATCCATATCGACTCACCTAGGTCCTTAGATCGTGTTAGGATCAATAGGAACTCGAAACCGTCCTATAAAACTCATTTTTCCAAATTTGAAAATAAAAAGGGTTCTCGGGTAAACTCACCTTTGCCGTCCACGACGGCCACACCGTCACTGCTGCCTCCCCCCCTCCCCCCCCCCCCCCCCCCCCCCCCACCCAGCCTCAAGTCAACCTCAGTTTCTCATCGTTACACACACGAACACAGGGGTGAAGGGATGATGGGGTGGTGTGTTTGTTTGCTCAAAAGAGAAATGGAGAATGGGGGAGGGTTCGGGTTTGTGAATGGAACAGAGAGGATGACTGATGATCAGGTGAGAGAGAGAAGGAAATGGATGGTGGAGATGAGAGATTAGATAAGATGAATGGTTAGGATGAGAGGTGGGTGAAATTAAATTATAAAATAGTTTAGGATAATAATATTTAATTAGGATAGATCCATTTTTTGGGGAAGTGACCAATGGAATGTAACACCCCGGAAATTCGAGGATCTTAATATTGTAATTTAATGTATGAATTGACGTTTTTACCCTTGTGAATGGTATGGCCAATTGTTGACTTTTTGATTGGTGGGTCCAATGGACTTTGACCAATGACTGTGACGTATTTCGGGACGTCACGAGTCCATAGCCAGGTGGCACGTCCAATTCGGACGATCAGGGAAAAAGTTATGGCTATCAGAAGTCCAGGGGCATTATAGTAATTTGGACGTTTGGGGTGAAAATGTTGACTTTTCGTTTGGCAACTAATTTTCACATGACTCAAGGACCGTTAGGTAGGTCTCGACATCCTGAGTCCGTAGACAGGCGGCACGCCGAAATCGGACTTCGTACGAGGAAGTTATGGCCACGGAAGTAAACGCCATTAACCGAACTAACCGAGAACCGGATTAAAATAATATTATAATAATAGGATCTGATTACTTTAATCAAATCAATCTGGACCCTTGGATGAGTGACAAGTGTCACTCATCCCCTACATTCCCTAAAACAAGGATCTGTGTTGGCCAATAGATTAATTTATTATTTTATTTCCTCAAATCCTCACCATTGGTCCTAAAGTCAGATTTAATCCTAGCCCTTGATTTCATATGCCTATTCTGTTTTAAACCCATGAGACCATACACTTACATTTTCATTCTCTCAAACCGTTTAACACGGTTACCTCTTGGAACAAACTCACCAGCACCTCACCACTCAACTTCACACACCCGGCAACACTAGGCAGCCAACATCCACCCCCAGACACCGGCCACCACCCCACAGCCACCCTGCACGGCCGGAATTCTCCCAGACCCGAGAAGAAACCCGAACAACCCAAACCATCCAACCATCCAAACCTTCACACCTGGATTCGAACCAACGTACGGTTGGGTTCACTGTGACGGCAGGACGACCCAGAACTGGACTGGACGACATACGGCGGCGACACGGCGGCGGTAAGTTGAAAAACCCGAGAGACCCGATTTTCTTCCCTGCTTCGAAACGTCCGTTTTTGACGTTGAATTTGTTTGGTTGCTTTTAAGACACACTTAGGAGACCTAGACGACCAGTTTGAACCAAGGACCGTGGATGGAAACTCGACGACTCGCCGGAGAAGATAACCAGAACTGGCAGCCAACCTTCCCGTCGATTTTCAGGTAGTTTCTTCGACCTAAAATCTAGTTTTATTTGCACAGAACCATAGATGAGGTAGAGACGAGTCCATATGAACAAATTTCACCAGAAATGGTGATTGGGTTGAGGAGAACTGATCGGGTTGAACCGTGGGTCTACGGTGACCCGGTTCTCAGACCCGGTTACTGTAGCTGATGACGTCAACATGTTGACGTCAGCAGTGATGTCATGATGACATCATCATGTCAGAAATCAGTCAGACCAGGGACCAATGGACTGCTGACACGTGTCCTCTGACACTGTCAGTGATGACGTCAGTAGTGACGTCATGCTGACGTCAGCAATACTGTAGCACTATTGACCAGAGGGTTGACCAGGTGCATGGGGGCGCGCGTGAACAGTACTTTTGGTTGGACCACCACCATTCTTTAGGTTTCGACGATCCGGATCCAATGGCGGTGGTTTCGGGTCGATCGGAGATCATTATGTTGGTCAAAACGAGGTTTATTGCCTTGGGAAGCGCGTTCGGGCGGCTTTTCCGGGCCGGTTTCAGTCTAGGGTTTCATGGTTAAATGTTAGGGGTTTGTATTGACCTTCACGTATACTTTGGACATGACAGGGATTGTACAGTTGTACCAGAACGAGGGTATACGTTCGGTTTTTAGCAGGATTGTACTGTGATTGGGCCATTTTCCTTAAACCCTTGCGTGCATAAATGTTTTCTGGTTTTCTTATATATATATTCACATGCTAAAAACAAATAACGGTTTTGATGATATGGAAATTATGGTTATGGCACGTTTCACGGTATTTGTGCTTGAGACCCGTCTGATGAAACTTAAAAGATTGAGTTGGATTTATTTATGTATATATATATATATATGATTTGCATGTGGATATCAATAAAATGTATTTGGTACTGCACTGTATAGATCCATTCATGTGATGCTGTCTCCTCCGGATGAGGTACCCCAGAATGGTCACGGACGTCTAGAACGTCCAGCGTCTATGACGCTAAGCATCAGGGATGCTATACCCGAACGGGGTTCGGGGATTGAACTCAGAATTGAGACCCGAGTGGCACGCGTAGCCTTTTGATTGTGACCTTATTAGACGTCAGGGACGTCAGATATCGGGGATGTCGGGATTGGAGTGTATAGTACAGTGGCTAAAATTATGTTTATGGTTTTAATTATATGCCTTATGGTTCATATTATATGATTGATGGTTTAAAATTTTGATGCATGCATGTTTGGAAAACGGAGGGGTAAAGTATATTTACTTACTAAACGATTTTATAAACTTGAGTTTCGGTCCACTCACCCTTAATGTTTTGGTAACCCCTCCAGGTTGTGCTACTGAGGTAGAGGAGGATCCTGAGGCTGAGGCATAGATCTACTTCTGCGTACCTGAACCCCTGTTGGGTGGTTTACCCGCAGGTTTATTTTAGAGTCGTGCTCGCAACTTGTAATTTTGGATTTCATCCCTTGTCTGACATCTGTTTAATTCGGAATTGATGTATAACTTTAATTTGGTTGTTTATGCATTTGATGTTTTGAGGTCAAAATTGGTAGGAGTTATGGGTGTCAGACGGGAGTAGGGCACGTCCCCTTGTGGTCCCTGTGGGATCGGGGCGGGTCCTGTCATGGAATGAGTGACACTTGTCACTCATCCAGGGGTCCCACCTAATTAAGTCAACCAATCAAATTTAGCCAAGTGTCTCCGCCCCGTAATGCGTGCATAGTGCAATCGAACTTCCCGTGACCATAATTTTCCCGTTCGACGTGCCACCAGTCTACGGATTCGTATCAACTCGATCTACGTAATTGTCCTCTATCCTAGGCCATCGGACCTCCCGGGTCTATAGTCAACATTTTACCCACGACCAGGGGCAAAACGATCATTTTACACCTTCCATTCGATTTCGCTTAACTAATCGCCGATTAACCTCACTAATCCTTCTTTGGTCACTAATCTAATCCCAGAATTTGGGACGGGTCGTTACAACCTTCCCTCCTTAAATAATTTCATCCTCGAAATTCCAACTATACCGATTCCACATCCACCTCGTGGAAAACAAAGTCGACCTCACATTGAATGTAAACTCATACACCTACTAACCAGAACGATACATGTCTGCAACCAGACGTTCCACTGACACTCACGTCACATCGACGACACTCAACCACGTCGAGGGATAGTAATTACACGCTCCGAGTTGTTACCACCCGACAATTCTACAATTTCGCTGACACAAACGACTTGACGGTTCCTTCCTCAATCACCAATTGATCCTAACATCTACTCCAACTAGGAGTCACCAAACCTCACTCATCGATCCACGTCGAAAGATCCCGACACACTGTCACCACTTGAAAATCGCTAGTCGAAAACTAACGTTATATTTACTTGTGGCTACACTAACCACCAACTCACTCAACCTGATTATACATTTACCAAACCTCACTCGACCTGTGTGCGACTGGACCCATCAGAAACACTATGACCTAGTGCACATTATCCAATTTCCAGTCCACATCCTCGACTAATCCAATGCTATCGGAACTAACCCGACTACCAACACGCTCACCAACGTACCCCTGGTATATCCCATATACCGTCACTAGGAAACACAAGCTTGCCAGTATTGTTCCTAGAACAACGTATAGGGTACGTACATCCATCCATCAACCAGTCCACTACAATGTAAATCGTAGCCAATCACGTTTCAATTCTGGAGTCCATCTATCCAATCCAGTACTAGACAAATCGAAAACTCCAACTCATCGTCCATTTCGAGTCCCATGGTCACCCGACCGGTATCACAACGTCTACTCTCAAACACGAATTCCAATGTACCAATCGGACTCATGCCTATCAATGTGTACCCACTCATGCCAACTGGCATCCAATCTCATCCACGTCTACCGAGACGTAGCAAATTCGAACCTAACGGTCACCTACTCAAACGATTACCACATTACATTCAATTGACTTCATAGGGAAACCAATCCCAACATTCACACATCTAAGGCAGACCAAATCTGACCTCGTCAGACGCCTACACGTTCTATTAATACCCATACGGGATTAACCTCGAAAAAAAGTTCAGTCCCAATATTTCCATATCCAAATATCTAAGATAGGGTAATAAACTATCCACCTAAACTGATCATCAAGATCACGATCCTCGATCGTCACAATGCCCAAAGTCATCAACATCAAAATCCCGATCCACCTAGGATCCACACATGCTCACTCAGCTAACTATCCACCTGAGATCCAATCATAGGGTTTTACACTCTCTTGAATCCTTCGTCAATGACATCACTCCTCAACTTATTCCCACATCTAAACAGATCAATCAACGACGAGACACGTCGAGACTGTGGGTCCTCTCCAATTACTTCGTATTGATCCTTGGCATTTCACTTAGGAAATCAAGGATGATCCAAGATGATAACATCAAAATTCATCCCACGTGAATGCAAACAAAACTCACTACACTCACCATGCCATGTAACCCAACATCGTCTGCCACCAAGCAGAAAATGAGAATCTCATCCACCTAACTTCCAAATACCCAACTCCTCCTCACGACCCAAGACAAATCGCGGGACCACCAACCAATACACGATCAACGTGTTGGTGACAACAATTATCATCCGCCAGGGCACAACTTGAGAAGTCACCCTAAATGACTCCGAACTACCCATTACCAACGTGGAATCAAGCACTCCCATTGTCACCTCAAACACAACCTCTCTCGATTCTGAAGTTCTAACCATGTCAGAACCAACACACTCAGACATCAACTACGTGTCTGTAACCAGTCTAAATCACTACCAAGTTCGCCTATCAGTTTACACCGTTTATGTACATCCAAAAGGATGTGGACCATTACTACTCGATCCTCACGTCTCAATCCCTACTGGATCCCATCTAGTCCAACTCTCTCTGTGATCACCACTCAGACCACAGATATCGAACACATGCCCACCTCGACGGAGTCACATCCCGACTCGTGGCTCATCGTCATCACAATCACTGGCACCAGCACCAGCACACTAGCATCAGCATCCGCATCAGTATCAGCATCAGCATCAGTACAAACTACATGAATCAAACAACCCTGGATCTTTGCTCACACCGAACAACGATCCCGTACCTCTGCTCAAATTGGAGGAACTCTACCTCCCTCGTACCCAACAGCTCTGGGTACAGTCACCCTGACAACTCATACGAGAAAAGGAAACGTTCCCTGAATGTCCCCCAATTCTCAACAACCACGATTGTAACCACTCTCGATAGTAGTTTCCTGCCACAACTCGTGCAGACCCAACCACCAAACATCGCTATCGAGACTCCGCATCCAACGAAATCAATCGACTGTACTAACTACTCTGTATCCCCACTCCGGGATTCCATCGACAAGTACCAACCCTGGTAACGTGTCCAACCAATCTCTAACCAATCGTAACCCGACTCAACCAATGTAGTCTACCAGGTCATCCATGACCTTAGCTGCACCAACAATCCATCACAACTAAAGTAGTACGACAACCAACTAAGTCTAACCGATTAGTACAACCTCGACTACAAAGTGCAGTCCCATCACTAAAGTTGACTTAACCTGACCGATCGACTGTCTCAACTCCGAAAAGTCTTCAACGTTAAACCACTCGCCAACTCACCTTTCCGAACCATACATCCTACCTTAGGGTTCCACAATCACACCCTAGGGTTCCTCAGAACCCAACTATCCTTAGCAGTAACATCCAAAATCTGACCGACCCCACGGTCCTGACATTGTATGGACGCCAATCTAATCCTACCGTCAACTCAACTAGGGTTCGCATTTCCTGACCATTACGCAAAAAGAGGTTCCATCACTCAATTGGGGTTCACATTTCCAGATCACCACTCAAATAGGGTTTCCCCGAAACTAGCTGTTCCTAGCGGCATAACAATCTAACTAAACAAGATTCGACCATCTCATGGTCATAACTCCCAACCAGTCGTCATAACTGATCCTACAACATCGTGAAAGACGATCCCAACTAACCGTCCGATGATCAAAACTCTAAAGTACTAATATGTTCATCCCATCATAGGGTCTCACACTGCCAACCTAGACAGAACTATGGTAACCCAAGGCATCAAGTGCCGAACCAAGACGAGCTACGATTCAATCCTACTAACTATCGTATCGGCATCCTAACTATCAGGTTAATAACGAACTGCACCCCATAGAGACATCACATCCTCGACCTGTGCGCACCGAAAGAGCAAACCTTGCTCTGATACCACTTGTTAGGACCTTTCCCAATCCCCCTAGGATTAACGCAGGACACACCTGATCCCGTCTGACACAGAGTGTCAAACAAGGGAAAATTATGACTTTAGCCCGCTCGGGGCTTCAGCGTACGCCAGGATACGAAGGAGGAGTGTGATGTCACGGTCTCCGCTACAGTCTGCATCCGCGATCAACTTGAAGGGCATTCAAAACATTAAAAGCTGTGAGTGAACAAAACATGTGGGACATTGCCCAAATCCATGTGGGACTCAGCCCAAACTAGAATTCCAATCATATAACATATAAATATAACATATAACCAATCCTATCACGATATCTAAAGCTACGCGCGTGCTACCCGGGGTCTCAAATCCCAAGTCTCCCTAGGGTCCACCCAGGTCATTGTTCGTAGATCAATGACCCTCCCTTGGGGTTATAATTCATAAGCCTTCTTGAGAGTAAGGTACCCAACGGAGGCGACTCCACTCAATTAGTGTTTCGTGACTACTCTGGGGTCCAGCCAAGCCAACAACCCTCCCCGGTGGAGACAATCCATAAATAAGAAAGGTATATGAATATATATATATATATAAAACATTCTTAAAACCTTTCAAGGGATTCATGTCTGGTCCCCATAAACCATCATGTAACCAGAAATCCATTTAGGGTCCTCGACCCGAAATAATAAACTAAAAGTAACTGGGTCTCAAGCTTGAACTCATGACTCAACTGGGCATCGAGCCCGATATCTCAGGGTCAGTCATGATTCCAATCGTAGTGATGCGTGCAACCTTCCGTCCAAGACCGCCCTCAATCTTGGTATGTCGCAGTGAACGAATCAACCGATGCGACCACCACTAGATCATGGTGCATCCATCACCGATCGATATCCTGAACCGTCAGCACCCCAAAGTCGAACCTCTATTGGCTGCTTGACATCAGGTCGTGCATTGTGACCTCTCCGGAAGGAACACATCCCAATCCAGAGGCGAGCGTCGTATCGTCCGTCGCCGTGCACATTGCACTCGCCGCGACCACGACTCAAACCCGTAGGTCATTAATAGGGCCACATGCCCTAGGTAAAACCAAATGGGTCACATGCCCGAGTTTACCCCTTTTTAAATCTAAAACCAATTCATTTAAACCATCGTAGAAAGCATAGTACGTATAAGCACTATTTAAGGTCGAAACCTCGAAATAAGTGCCAATACGTGAACACACACAAATACACTAATGGCATCACAAAACATGTATTAAAACACATAATAAACATTTATGCATGCATCAATTTAGAAAATAAGGTCCACTCGTAGACCGTACGAGCAGCCACGTCGATACGCGTGCCATACGGCTTTCCCGGCCAAACACTGTCACCTGGACCTCCAAACTTGTCCAAATGGTAATAGAGGGTTACTAACTACTTAACTAACCCCTCACTAAAGCCTCGTAATTTTCTGGAATTTTTAACTATTTTTAAAGTCGATCCTAAACCTTCGGACACAACGAAATATATTGAAACGATGTCCGATAGACACAAAACCAGTCCCAAAATGTTCATTACATCGAATAGATTAAAAGTCATGTTGACGTCATCCCCAAAAGAGATGTCACGCGCCGTCCAAAAGGACTGCGCGTGAGCCCACGCACTTGACACTGTTCACTGTTTTCAACCGCCAGCGACTGGGTTCACTGGTTTTGAACCAGACCAGACTGATCTGGACCGGTATGGCCGGTTCACTGTCCAATCTCACTCATTTTTTATCTAATCTTTCCCCTTTCAATTCCTATCTTTATGTCTCGTCCTTAGAAACTTATTTGAATGAATAAAACTGAGGGAAATCATCAAGAACATACCTTCCATGATCGAAAATGGCGACAGCCCCTGCAACCTCCATCCGCCGTCATCTCCCGCCGTCCTATCCCTCGAAACCAATCCACATCGACTCACCTAGGGCCTTAGATCGTGTTAGGATCAATAGGAACTCGAAACCGTCCTATAAAACTCATTTTCCAAATTTGAAAATAAAAAGGGTTCTCGGGTAAACTCACCTCTGCCGTCCACGACGGCCACACCGTCACTACTGCCCCCCCCCCCCCCCCCCCAGCCTCAAGTCAACCTCAGTTTCTAATGGTTACACACACGAACACAGGTGTGAAGGGATGATGAGGTGGTGTGTTTGTTTGCTCAAAAGAGAAATGGAGAATGGGGGAGGGTTCGAGTTTGTGAATGGAATAGAGAGGATGACTGATGATCATGTGAGAGAGAGAAGGAAATGGATGGTGGAGATAAGAGATTAGATAAGATGAATGGTTAGGATGAGAGGTGGGTGAAATTAAATTATAAAATTGTTTAGGATAATAATATTTAATTAGGATAGATCCACTTTTTGGAGAAGTGACTAATGGGATGAGTGACACTTGTCACTCATCCAGGGGTCCCACCTAATTAAGTCAACCAATCAGATTTAGCCAAGTGTCTCCGCCCCGTAATGCGTGCATAGTGCAATCGAACTTCCCTTGACCATAACTTTCCCGTCCGACATCCGATTTCGACGTGCCGCTTGTATACGGATTAGTATCAACTCGATCTATGTAATGGTCCTCTGCCTTTGGCCATCAGACCTCCCAGGTTAAAAGTCAACATTTTGTCCTCGACTAGAAGCAAAACGGTCATTTTACACCGTCCGGTCGATTTCGCTCAACTAATCACCGATTAACCTCACTAATCCTTCTTTGGTCACTAATCTAATCCCAAAATTTAGGACGGGTCGTTACAGCATGTGCCGTTACACTATGAATGGAGAAGTGAGAGAGAAGATTGAACTGATGATGGTGGTGGCAAGATCGTAGGCCACCGTGCACGGCAGCCATGGAACCGTGAAGGTATCGGTTTTGGCCCTTTTTCAGTTTATTTTGATTCTTGACGTTGGGGACAGTTTTAATCGATTAGGATGAGCTTGTTGGGTTGTTCGGAAGATAATAGGATGGTTTTGATGGTGGTTCATGGCTGAGGAAGCCCAAGGGGGTGGTCAGGGAGTTTGAACCGTGAGGAAGAATTTTGGTTAGTCGGGTTTTTCATGGTTTCCTTAGATTTTATGATTGGAATAGATAGGAAATGACAAAATAGGAAGATTGGAATTGAAATGTAAAGGATTAGATGAAAAATGGGTGAGAAACAAGGCCGGACCGGACTTACAGGCGAACCGGCTGTACTCGGTTTGGTCGCAGGAAGAAGATGATATGCAGTGGCGCGTGAGCCCACGCGCAGGGCCCTTTGGACGGAACATGGCAGTGCATGGCACACTTTCTAGGGATGACTTCAACATGACTTTTAATATATTCGATGTAACGAACATTTTTGGACTGGTTTCGAGTCGATTAGGAATCGTCTCGATATAGTTCAGGCTGTCTGAAAGTTTAGGATCGACTTTACAAATAGTTAAAAATTACAAAAAAAATACGGGGCTTTAGTGAGGGGCTATTTCAGTAGTTAGTAACCTTCTAAATTTCTAAAAATTACGGGGCTTTAGTGAGGGGCTATTTCTAAACTAATGCATGCATAAATTTTTTATAATTGTTTTAGAACATGTTTTTGATACCATGAGTGCATTTGTTTGTGGTAGCCTAGGATTTACGTATTTGCACGTACTTCAAGATTTCTGGTTTTTATACGATGCTTGTACATGCTAGGTTTTCAATGAGGGTTTAATGGATTGGTTTTGGACTTGGAAATATGAAATCGGGCACAAGACCCATTTGATTTACAAACTCTCGGACTTGTAGTCCATTTGATTTTCCAAGGAATCGGACCGAGGGTCCATTTGAGTTATACGATCGGGCTGAGGGCCCCGTTGGTCTACGGATCCGAGCTTGAGACCCTTTTGGTTGTAATCTCGGGCTTGAGACCCCTTTGACTATGGTATCGGGCTTAAGGCCCCGTTGGTTGTGAAATCTGGCTTGAGGCCTTTGCTTTATGGTTTAGGGCTTAGGGCCCAGTTAGTCGTGATATTGGGCTAGAGGCCCAGTTGATTATAACATCGGGCTTGAGCCCCAGTTCGGTTTGTGAAATGAGAATTCGGGCATGAGACCCTATTGAACTGTGGATTTAGGCCGAGGCCAGTGAAAATGATTTGAATCAGATTCGAGGAATCCTGTTGAGACGAATCGGATATGAGACCCAGTTGAGAAATGTTTTGAGAAAGAAAGAAGTATTTGAAACGTACAAACCCTCCATATGATTTATATGGTCTCCTCCAGACGTCGACCTGGAGAGTCACAATCCACAGACCAGAATGGGTATCCCCATAGGGATCCCATTCCAGGAGTGGGAGTTATGAGTTATGATGTGGTCCCGGACCAGATTCCGGAGAGATGATCGGACTAGGTCCGAAGATAGAGCCTCCCAGATGGAGAATTCCTGGGGGAAGACTCGGAGTGAGACCCCGAGTGGTGTGCACACTAGTATAGAGATGAATCGTGACATTTATCGGGGATGTGTTCCCTAGGGGCAGTGGGCCCCGAGTTGACATCTTCTCAGAAGTGCCGCGGATGGGTTATACGTATGTGTACGTATGAGGTTTACAGAAAGTGATTTGGGGGCAGAAAACCCGTGTTCCATGTTTTAGAAAATGATTTGGGGCGAAGACCCCGTATTTGATGTTTTGAGAATGGTTTTGGGCTGAGACCCACGTGTGTTTGATTTGGGCTGAGTTCCTATACGGTTTGTTTTCCGGTTTTGGGCCAAGGCCTAATGGTGTTGTAAATGAATTTATGGTTCATGACGGATTATGGGGACCAGGCATGAACCCTTGAAAGGTTTTGAGAATGTTTTCAAATGGTTTTATGAATGTTTTGATAAACAGTTTTTGAATGCACGCATATGTTTTTAGTGAAGGGCATAAAGGTCTTTTGTGAAAATGTTTTTAATGAAATGCTTATTTTTCCACTCATAGTTTTCGTGGTTTTAATGCCCTTCAGGTTGATCGAGAATGCAGGCTGTAGCAGAGATCGAGACATCACACTCCTCCTCCTACGATCCTGGGGTACTCTGGAAGCCCGGGTGAGGGCTAGAGATGAAATTTTCCCTGGTCTGACACTTCGTGTTAGACGGGATCACACGCATCCCACATTAATCCCGCGGGATTTGGGATGGGTCCTGAACTGAATCTCGATCCTGTCCTCTGAGAGCTCCCATGTCGACCCGACCAGCCACGATCTCGTGAAGATGAAGGTGCTCCTCTGTAACTTCCTCCCTTTGTGTTCCTCTGGCCCATTGGTCCAAGGTATGGACGATACCGACGTCTCCCCTCGCCTAAAGGCTGTCATGCCTGGTGTGCCGCCAGACTGGCCTCGACACGAACCTCTGCGTCGACCATGTCTCTCAGAGTAGCGTGACTGGCAGTTGTCACACCTACCTGAATCTCCCCTCAGAGACCAAGTTCAAACCTCTGACACTTGACTTCCTCTGTGCTCATAAAACCTGTCGCGAACCGAGAAAGTTTCCCAAAGGTCTGCTCATAGTCCGCAACAGACATATCTCCCTGCTCTAGCCGCAGGAACTCTGCCTCCCGTGCAGCTCCAAACGATCGCGGGTAGTACTGATCCAAGAATCGGGCACGGAAGACCTCCCAAGTAGTGGTGTGGACAGACCATCCTGACATCTCTAGACCATGCCACCACTGATAAGCTCCGCCTTCCAGTAGGAAGGCCGCCAATTTCACCCGCTCACCTGGAGGGCAGTGCATCACCGTAAAAATCCTTTCCCACTTAGCAATCCATTCAGGGCATCCTCGGAGTTTGATCCCCCGCTGAAAGGAGTGGCTCCCAAACGCTGAGCCCGTTCAATACTTGCGCATTCCATTTCCCTCTCTAGTTCCTCATCAGTCCGTGCTTGAGGAATTATCCTTGGAGGCATAACCAACTGTTAAGAGGCATAGATTAGACAACATTATCCTTAAACTTGAAAAGTACCTAGTACTAACCGCTAGTCTAGCATGCTGACCACAAACTATTTCTCTGACACCAAGCTGACAGGACCCGCCCCGATCCCCCGGGGACCACAAGGGGACGTGCCCTGCTCCAGTCTGACACCCGAACCAACATTCCAAATTTAACCTTAAAATTTCAAATGCATAAATATCCAAAATAGAGTTATATGTACAATCTGAATTCAAAAGATGTCAGATAAGGGATAATGTCCAAAATACAAATTCCGAGCACGACTCTAAGCTATCCTGCGGGTTAACCTACCCAACAGGGGGTTCAGGTGCGCAGTGTAGATCTATGCCTCAGCCTCAGGATCCTCTTCTAGCTTAGTAGCACGGCCTGGAGGGCTCAAAAAAACATTAAGGGTGAGTGGGCCAATGACAGGACCCGTCCCAATCCCACTGGGACCACCCGGGGACGTGACCCGCTCCCGTCTGACAATGACTCTAAACATACCAAAATTACCCTTAAATAAAAGCCGAAGACTCACATAGATAGATAATGTACAAACACAGTGTTTAAAGTGATACTGTCAGACAAGGGAAAGTAAAATACAACATGTGAGCACACTAGTCAGAGTACATTTATTCAGTGCTCAACCTACCCACAAGTGGGTGTACAGGTGCACAGCTAGGCAAACTAAACCTCTGCCTCCTCCTCCGGATCCTCCTCCTCTATTGTCGTGTCAGGGTCTGGAGGGGTCAGTAAAACAAGGGTGAGTGGGCCAAAAATAACAGTTTAGAAATCAATTTAATAATAAAATAATCATAAGGTTTTACCCCTCCGTTTTCCAAATCTTGCATGCAGTGAAAACATAATATTATAAACCAATGAACCACAATAATAATCGTAAGGTGAAACTAACATATCAGTGCACTGTAAAAACCCAACCCAAATGATGTCACGGTTCTAAGGCTACGCGTTGCCACTCAGGGTCTCACACCCGAGACTCTCTAGGTACATCAGCTCCCGGTATCCCGGTCACTGCCCGAGGTATATGAACATGCCTTTCTGAGAGTAAGCAGCCCAACGGGGGTCAACTCCACTCAGTCAGAGCCCCGTGACTACTCCAGGGTCCACCCAGGCCAACGACCCTCCCTGGAGGAGACAATATACACAGGTAGGAAAGTACAGTACAATAACAGTATAGTTTACCCTATGTCCCCCGGACATCCCAAACAAAATCCACATATAATCCAGACGGGTCTCATGCCCAAAACATTGTAATACCATATATAAGCAATTTATAAGACTCATCAGTGGAAAAGTAAAACAGTTTATGCATGCAAGCCTTTTATAAATCAAACAGCCCACTCACACTCGGTCCTTGCTGCTCAACGATCTCTATAAACCTGTATTATTACTCCTGAGGGTTACTTAAGGACCCTATAATATCCATACTAAGACCCTAGAACAGATCCGCCTCAAAAACGCATCCCGGGCACTAGTCCCGGTGCTTCAAACCCCATTTTGACTAACATAACGATCTCCGATCGACACGAAACCACCGCCATTGGATCCGTATCGTCGAAACCTTGAAAATGGTACCGGCCCCACCAAAATTACTGTTCACACGCGCCCCCACGCGCCTGGTCAACGCGTGGGTCAACGCTGCTACAGTACCGCTGATGTCAGCAGTGACGTCATGCTGACGTCAGCATGACGTCATCACTGACACTTGTCAGGTGACACGTGGCACATTCTGATTGGTCCCTGGTCTGACAACATCTGACAGGATGACGTCATTATGACGTCAGAAGTGACGTCAGCATGATGACGTCATCATGCTACAGTACCGGGTCGACCCGTTTGACTGGAACCGGGTCGCCGTCGACCCACGGTTTGACCCGATTCCACCACACGATTCCGGCCACCATTTTCGACGGGGTTGATCCCTATGGGATCGTCTAGGTCTGTCCTATGGTTCTACAACCTTAAAACAAGAAGAAAGTGGAAGAAAACTCACCAGAATATCTCTGAAACTCACGGTCACGGTCCGGTTGTCGTCTCCGGTGATCCACGGCGTCTCCGTCGTCCAACCCGGTCCCAAACGACTCGTCACTCACCCTAGGACATGTCTGTCACCTAACAATCAATTTCTAAGCATTAAACACGATCGGGTCGAACAGGGAAGGAAAACGGGCTTATCGGGTTTTGGGTCTTACCGCCGCCGTCACGCCGCCGTAGCCCTCGCCGTCGTCCAGTTAGTCTCCTAGGATCCCCACGGTGCAGACTGGAGCTCCTCCCGCGTCGAGGTGAGGTGGTTCTCGAGTTTTGCTTCTTGGACCTGTTTCCTTGAGGTTTTCGGGTCGTGTTTTGGACGGGATTTTCAGGGCTGGGAAATGGGGTGGTGGCTGCCGGTGATGCTCGGTGATGGTTAGTGGATGTTGGTGATGCAGCTGGTGATCGGGTGGTGGTGTGAGAGTGGCTGGTTCGATCGCCTGGTTTGAGAGAAAAGGGGAAGAATGCACGGGTTTGTGAAGGGGGAATGGATGTGTGTGTTTGTAAACAAAGGCAGAGATCGTGCATGAAGCAGAAAAAGCAGAGGAAATGGAAGTCTGGGATCCATTTGAGCAGCAGATCCAACGGCTGGGATTAAATGGAGGGAAATTAAATAATATAAAAATTGATTAAATAGTGTTAATTGCTTTATTGGAATAGTAAGGCTTTGGATGGGTGACACTTGTCATCAATCCATCGGTTCGATTTAAATATTAATTTGGCACGGATTCCCGTAATTAATTAATATTTTATTCCGTTGTTCTCGGTTCGTAAGTTCCGCTAAAACGCTTCCTTGACCATAACTTCTTCATACGAACTCCGATTTCGGCGTGCCGCCTGTCTACGGATTCGTGACGTCCCGATCTACGTCATAGTCATGGGTCAAAGTCCAAATTATTTCCCGAGAAAAAGTCAAAGTTTTCCCCCCAAGGGTAAAACAGTCTTTTTACATTAAAATATTATTATTTTGGTTCGGGTCGTTACAACCTACCCTCCTTACAGAAATTTCGTCCTCGAAATTTACTCAAACAAGTATGGGTACTGCCCTCTCATCAATTCCTCGGGCTCCCACGTCGCTTCCTCCACCTCGTGGTTCCGCCATAGTACTTTTTCCTTCCTATCCAGAATTTGCACTGGCCGTTCCTCGAAACTCAAATCTGTCATCAGTTCCAGTGGTTGCTCTGGCAGTGCATGAGAGTCATCCCGAAGATACTTCCGTAGCATCGATACATGAAATACGTCATGCACTCGGGAAAGCTCCGAAGGTAGTGCTAAACGGTAAGCCACTGGACCAATCCTCTCGACAATCTCATATGGTCCGATATAACAAGGACTCAATCTCCCACGTCGTCCAAATCGAAGAATCCCTTTTCCACGGCGATAACTTTAAAAAGACAAAGTCACCAACCTCGAACTCTAAATCTCGGATCCGTCGATCTGCATAGCTTTTCTGACGATCCTGGGCCGCCTTCAATCTCTCCCGAATAACCCGAACTGTCTCCTGGGTCATATCCATCAGATCCGGCCCCACTGCAGTTCTTTCTCCGATCTCCATCCAGCATACCGGTGTTCTGCACTGTCGACCATACAGTGCCTCATATGGTGCCATCCTTATACTCGCATGGTAGCTGTTATTGTAGGCAAACTCCATCAATGGCAATCGATCAGCCCACGAATCCTGGAATTGCAATACACATGCTCTCATCATGTCCTCGAGAGTCTGTATCGTCCTTTCAGACTGCCCGTCGGTCTGAGGATGGAATGCCGTACTGAAATGCAATTTCGTACCTAAGGCAGTTTGCAGACTCCTCCAAAATCTGGATGTGAAACGCGGATCCCGATCCGACACGATCGACTCTGGGGTACCGTGTAGTCGGATGATCTCGTTAATGAATAGCTGGGCCAAACGGTTGAGCTTGTACGTCTCACGTACAGGCAGAAAATGTGTTGATTTAGTCAACCGGTCCACTATTACCCAGACTCCATCAACTCCACTCCTTGTCTTCGGTAACTTGAAGACAAAGTCCATTGTAATATGATCCCACTTCCATTGTGGAATTGGAAGTGGCTGCATAGCCCCATACGGACGCTGCCGTTCTGCTTTGACCTGCTGACAGATCAAACATTTGCTGACAAACTCAGCTATCTCCCTCTTCATCCCTGGCCACCAATAATAGTCCCGGAGGGTACGGTACATCTTTGTCCCTCCTGGATGCATAGCATAGGCCGAACTGTGGGCCTCGTCTAAAATCTCTCTCCTTAACTCTGGTACCGCAGGTACACACAATCTCCCAAGCTTTACTAATGCTCCATCGCCCCTGACGGAGAAATCTTGTCTCTGTCCGGATTCAACCTCGTTCCTGTAATCACAAAGTATCTGGTCCTGTAGTTGAGCCTCGATGATCCTGTCGACCAACACGGGTCGCACATGAAAGCTAGCCAACAAGGCTCCCTGATCGTCCATCCTTAACATAACTCCGCTCTTCCGGAGTTCCACTAGCAAAGGAAGATACACCAATCTCAAATGCGCAACTGATCCCGCCGACTTCCTGCTAAGTGCATCAGCTACAACATTTGCCTTGCCAGGATGGTACTCGATGGTACAATCATAATCCTTCAACAATTCCAACCATCTCCGCTGTCTCATGTTGAGTTCCTTCTGAGTGAACAAATGTTTAAGACTCTGGTGATCGGTGAATATTCGGCATGTCACACCGAACAAATGATGTCTCCAGATCTTTAGAGCATGAACCACCGCTGCCAATTCTAAATCATGAGTAGGGTAGTTCAACTCGTGCGTCTTCAACTGCCGGGATGCGTAAGCAATCACCTTTCCATTCTGCATCAATACACAACCCAAACCCTGCAGCGATGCATCACTATATACCACGAACTCTCCACTGCTGTCTGGTAATGCAAGGACAGGTGCAGTGGTTAATCGGAACTTTAATTCCTGAAAACTCTGTTCACACAGATCGTCCTATACAAACTTCACCCCTTTCCGGGTTAACCGAGTCAATGGTGCGGCAATCTGGGAGA
The DNA here is from genome assembly GCA_032719365.1 of Prinsepia uniflora. Taxonomy (NCBI): domain Eukaryota; kingdom Viridiplantae; phylum Streptophyta; class Magnoliopsida; order Rosales; family Rosaceae; genus Prinsepia; species Prinsepia uniflora. The sequence continues at coordinate 38,565,956 of CM064872.1, forward strand.
AACCCTCTACGAATCTCCGATAGTAGCCTGCTAACCCAACAAAACTTCGCACTTCCGTCACCGTGGTCGGTCTTGGCCAATTTGTCACAGCCTCCGTTTTCTGAGGATCCACACTTATCCCCTCGGGTGATATAATGTGACCCAAGAATCCAATACTATTTAGCCAAAACTGACACTTGCTTAACTTAGCATACAGCTGCTCCTGTCGTAGTTTACCCAATACCCTTCGTAAGTGTTCCTCATGAGCCCTGACACTCTTGGAATACACCAAGATGTCGTCGATAAACACTATCACAAATTTATCCAGGTATGCTCGAAAAACTCGATTCATCAAGTCCATGAATGCCGCTGGTGCATTCGTCAATCCAAAGGGCATCACCAAGAACTCATAATGCCCATACCTCGTTCGAAAAGCTGTTTTCTGAACATCCCCCTCGGCTATTCTCAGTTGATGGTATCCTGACCTCAGATCTATCTTGGAGAAATATCGCGCTCCTCGTAACTGATCGAACAAATCGTCGATCCTGGGTAAGGGATACTGGTTCCTTACCGTAGCCTTGTTCAACTGCCGATAATCCACACACAACCGTAAACTACCCTCCTTCTTTTTCACAAATAAGACCGGCGCTCCCCATGGTGATGTACTGGGTCGGATAAACCCTAGATCCACCAATTCCTGTAATTGGATTTTCAATTCCCGTAGCTCCGCCGGTGCTATACGATACGGTGCTTGTGAAATCGGTCGAGTCCCAGGGAGTAACTCGATCGTAAAGTCGATCTCCCTGGGTGGTGGTAATCCAGGTAAATCTCCTGGAAAGACATCAGGAAATTCCCGCACAATCGGAATATCCTCAATACGCAAAGATTCATCCGTAGACTCTACCACATAAGCAAGATAACCCTGACACCCCTTCTGTAAGAGTTTAGTAGCTGTGAGTGCAGATCTTACCTTGGGTGATGCGTCTCCACACTCTCCCTGGAATATCACTTCCGGTAATCCTGGACCTCTCAAAGTCAACCGCATGTTACTACAGTCGATGAGTGAATTGTACTCCGACAACCAATCGACTCCAAGTATCACATCGAAATCGTGAACATTCATCAGGATTAAGTCTGCCGGAAATTCGACTCCCTCAATCTCCACAGGACAAGCTCGTATCTCCTGGTTCACCCGGTAGGTCACACCCATCGGTGTCCCCACTCCCATATCGTGCTCAAGTGCGGTCACCTCACGGCCCAACAGACTCGCACAACGCGGTGAAATAAAAGAATGAGTTGCCCCCGAATCCATCAATGCACGAACAACCATGCCATAAATATGTACAGTACCTGTCAACACTCCCGGAATGGATCTGGCCTGCTGCTGGGTAACAGCATAAACACGAGCCATAGACTCTGCAGGTCGTCCCCGTCCTCTAGCCCCTCGATCACGGCCACGCACAACACCGCGTGTCCGGCTGCTGTCAGTCTGGGATGCTGTGCTCTGCGCTGGCGCAGTACTGCCGCGAATCAGTGGACACTCAGAAGCATAATGCCCCGGCTCCCCACAAGCGAAGCATGTGACCTCCCTAGGTCGACCCGAGTATCCTCCCGGTGAGATGCTCATCGGTGAGTAAGACCGCTGCCAAGCTCCAGAACGCTGTCCAGACCTCTGAGGACTCCTGAACTGACCAGAACGTCCTCGGCTGCCAGAAGACGAAGATCCACCAGAATGTCCTCCCTTCGAGCCACGACGGCCCGAAAATCCCAAGTGTGGGCGATCACGTCGCCGAGTCTCCCCCTCAGCTCGCTGACGAGCCAGGATACTGTTCTCAACCCTGGTCGCCGCATCAGTCAGATCCCTCATGGAAGCAAAGGGTGTTGCAGTCACCAACGCCTGAATCTCAGGTCGCAAGCCCCACTCAAATCTGCGACATCGGTCTGCCTCGGTGATTACGAAGTTCTCAGCAAAGCGAGACAACATCAGGAAGGTCTCCTCGTACTCTGCTACAGTCTGATCCCCTCACAAGGGGACGTGCCCTGCTCCAGTCTGACACCCGAACCAACATTCCAAATTTAACCTTAAAATTTCAAATGCATAAATATCCAAAATAGAGTTATATGTACAATCTGAATTCAAAAGATGTCAGATAAGGGATAATGTCCAAAATACAAATTCCGAGCACGACTCTAAGCTATCCTGCGGGTTAACCTACCCAACAGGGGGTTCAGGTGCGCAGTGTAGATCTATGCCTCAGCCTCAGGATCCTCTTCTAGCTTAGTAGCACGGCCTGGAGGGCTCAAAAAAACATTAAGGGTGAGTGGGCCAATGACAGGACCCGTCCCAATCCCACTGGGACCACCCGGGGACGTGACCCGCTCCCGTCTGACAATGACTCTAAACATACCAAAATTACCCTTAAATAAAAACCGAAGACTCACATAGATAGATAATGTACAAACACAGTGTTTAAAGTGATACTGTCAGACAAGGGAAAGTAAAATACAACATGTGAGCACACTAGTCAGAGTACATTTATTCAGTGCTCAACCTACCCACAAGTGGGTGTACAGGTGCACAGCTAGGCAAACTAAACCTCTGCCTCCTCCTCCGGATCCTCCTCCTCTATTGTCGTGTCAGGGTCTGGAGGGGTCAGTAAAACAAGGGTGAGTGGGCCAAAAATAACAGTTTAGAAATCAATTTAATAATAAAATAATCATAAGGTTTTACCCCTCCGTTTTCCAAATCTTGCATGCAGTGAAAACATAATATTATAAACCAATGAACCACAATAATAATCGTAAGGTGAAACTAACATATCAGTGCACTGTAAAAACCCAACCCAAATGATGTCACGGTTCTAAGGCTACGCGTTGCCACTCAGGGTCTCACACCCGAGACTCTCTAGGTACATCAGCTCCCGGTATCCCGGTCACTGCCCGAGGTATATGAACATGCCTTCCTGAGAGTAAGCAGCCCAACGGGGGTCAACTCCACTCAGTCAGAGCCCCGTGACTACTCCAGGGTCCACCCAGGCCAACGACCCTCCCTGGAGGAGACAATATACACAGGTAGGAAAGTACAGTACAATAACAGTATAGTTTACCCTATGTCCCCCAGACATCCCAAACAAAATCCACATATAATCCAGACGGGTCTCATGCCCAAAACATTGTAATACCATATATAAGCAATTTATAAGACTCATCAGTGGAAAAGTAAAACAGTTTATGCATGCAAGCCTTTTATAAATCAAACAGCCCACTCACACTCGGTCCTTGCTGCTCAACGATCTCTATAAACCTGTATTATTACTCCTGAGGGTTACTTAAGGACCCTATAATATCCATACTAAGACCCTAGAACAGATCCGCCTCAAAAACGCGTCCCGGGCACTAGTCCCGGTGCTTCAAACCCCATTTTGACTAACATAACGATCTCCGATCGACACGAAACCACCGCCATTGGATTCGTATCGTCGAAACCTTGAAAATGGTACCGGCCCCACCAAAATTACTGTTCACACGCGCCCCCACGCGCCTGGTCAACGCGTGGGTCAACGCTGCTATAGTACCGCTGACGTCAGCAGTGACGTCATGCTGACGTCAGCATGACGTCATCACTGACACTTGTCAGGTGACACGTGGCACGTTCTGATTGGTCCCTGGTCTGACAACATCTGACAGGATGACGTCATTATGACGTCAGCATGATGACGTCATCATGCTACAGTACCGGGTCGACCCGTTTGACTGGAACCGGGTCGCCGTCGACCCACGGTTTGACCCGATTCCACCACACGATTCCGGCCACCATTTTCGACGGGGTTGATCCCTATGGGATCGTCTAGGTCTGTCCTATGGTTCTACAACCTTAAAACAAGAAGAAAGTGGAAGAAAACTCACCAGAATATCTCTGAAACTCACGGTCACGGTCCGGTTGTCGTCTCCGGTGATCCACGGCGTCTCCGTCGTCCAACCCGGTCCCAAACGACTCGTCACTCACCCTAGGACATGTCTGTCACCTAACAATCAATTTCTAAGCATTAAACACGATCGGGTCGAACAGGGAAGGAAAACGGGCTTATCGGGTTTTGGGTCTTACCGCCGCCGTCACGCCGCCGTAGCCCTCGCCGTCGTCCAGTTAGGCTCCTAGGATCCCCACGGTGCAGACTAGAGCTCCTCCCGCGTCGAGGTGAGGTGGTTCTCGAGTTTTGCTTCTTGGACCCGTTTCCTTGAGGTTTTCGGGTCGTGTTTTGGACGGGATTTTCAGGGCTGGGAAATGGGGTGGTGGCTACCGGTGATGCTCGGTGATGGTTAGTGGATGTTGGTGATGCAACTGGTGATCGGGTGGTGGTGTGAGAGTGGCTGGTTCGATCGCCTGGTTTGAGAGAAAAGGGGAAGAATGCACGGGTTTGTGAAGGGGGAATGGATGTGTGTGTTTGTAAACAAAGGCAAGATCGTGCATGAAGCAGAAAAAGCAGAGGAAATGGAAGGCTGGGATCCATTTGAGCAGCAGATCCAACGGCTGGGATTAAATGGAGGGAAATTAAATAATATAAAAATTGATTAAATAGTGTTAATTGCTTTATTGGAATAGTAAGGCTTTGGATGGGTGACACTTGTCACCAATCCATCGGTTCGATTTAAATATTAATTTGGCACGGATTCCCGTAATTAATTAATATTTTATTCCGTTGTTCTCGGTTCGTAAGTTCCGCTAAAACGCTTCCTTGACCATAACTTCTTCATACGAACTCCGATTTCGGCGTGCCGCCTGTCTACGGATTCGTGACGTCTCGATCTACGTCATAGTCATGGGTCAAAGTCCAAATTATTTCCCGAGAAAAAGTCAAAGTTTTCCCCCCAAGGGTAAAACAGTCTTTTTACATTAAAATATTATTATTTTGGTTCGGTTCGTTACAGCCAAAACTCAAAGTTTATAAAACAATTTAATACTTAGAACATATACTTTTACCCCTCCGTTTTCCAAACATGCATGCATTAGTATTTAAAACCATAAAATCATGTAAGATATCACAAGTCATATAATATAATAAAACCATAAATATAACCACAGCCACTGCACTATACACTCCAATCCTGACATCCCAGATGTCGGACGTCCCAGACGTCCAAAAAGGTCGCAGTCCCAAGGCTACGCGTGCCACTCAGGGCCTCAGTCCCGAGTCCAATCCCTGAACCCAGTCTGGGTACGGCATCCCAGATGCCTAGCGTCCCAGACGCACGACGTCCCGAACGTCGAACCATAGCAATCCTGCTCCTGAATTATCCTACGGTCTGGTCCCTCAGTAGAACGACCCCTCGCAGGCAATGCGCCGTGACCACTCCGGGGTACCACATCCGGAGGAGACAGTATCACACGGGTGGATCTATACAGTGCAGTACCAAAGATAGTCATCGATATCCACATGCATATATATATATATATATATGTATATATGAAATCCAAAACAATACTTAAATTCCACCAGACGGGTCTCAAGCCCAAACATCGTAAATCGTGCCATAACCATAATTTCAAGATAATCAAAACCATTACTTGATTCCAGCATGTATATATATATATAAGTGAAAACAGTTATGCATGCAAGGGTTTAATGAAATCGGGCCCACTTATAGAACAATCTTGCTGCAAAACCGTGCGTAAAACCTTGTCCCGGAACTACCGTACGATTCGTGTCAGTCCAATCACACGTAAGGGTCACTACAAGTCCTTAACATTTACCCAAGAAGTCCTAAACTGAAACCGGCTCAGGAAAGCCGCCCGAACACGCTTCCCGAGGCAACCGGCCCTATTTTGACCAACTTAACGATCTCCGATCGACTCGATTATTAAACTCAAAATGTCCAGTACACTGAAAGGATGAAAACTCTAGTTGAACGTGACCGGAGATGAGGCTTCACGCGCCCCCACGCGCCGCCCAAAGTGGTTGCGCGTGAAAGTCACGCGCTTGACACTGTAGCTACAGTGTCGTCTCCTTCACCCGTTAGTCTGATAAACGGGTCCCCAACCTGTGACTCGACCCGGCCAAATAACCACAAATTCCTACTTGATTTCCTTCGTTTTTAAACCTAAGATCTTCCTTAACCATTCAATTTGACTTCCGAGTCAATAATTAGTCTTAACAGGTTCTAAATCAACCCTTCGGCACGTGATCAACCAAACGGGTCGATCATCATAACTCACTGGTTTTAATCCTATTTTTAAATTAACTTAACAGGAAGCTTACTAGGACCAATGCAAACCCAAATAGACAAACAATTGAACAAACACTCACCTGGAAGTCGTCATCCACAACTCTAAAAATTCTTTCTAAATGGAACTTGGGTTCTTGGCCAAGCTGTGGCCGAAGCACTTCAGGGACGGTATGGTTGAACTCCAAATGGTCCTAGAAAGCCGTTTAGGTCCTTGGTTTCGTCCAACTAGCCTCACAAATTAAATTCGATTTTTCCCTCCAATTTTCAGATTTTCCAGTTCTCTGGTTTCTCTCAAGTGTTCGACCTCTCCTCTTCACAGAATTGACCCTCACTCACTTCCCAACTCTCAGTTAATTGAATCGTGCAGCATCACTTGTGGGAATCTCTCTCAGACCCACTGAAACTCTGTTCCCCGCAAAGCTTGTAAACTCAGTTTTAAAAATGGTGCCCGTGGTCTTGTGCTTGGTTCAGTCCTCAATCTGTGCTTTTCACTGCCTCAAAACAATTAAACAATCACCCTGGTCCAGCCACTAAAACGTTTAAACAATTGTTTGCTCAGAACCACCAAGCACGGTGTGGAGGTCCTGTTTCCAACGGTTTCAAACAGTAACCCCTGCGAAAAATTACCATTTTGCCCTTCTGTTCAAAAATTACCAAAATGCCCTTCTCTTTCCAAACCCGTAACTTAACCGTTCAATATCCGTTTTCAGCGTACCGCCTGTCTACGGACTCAGGGCATCGAGACCTACCCAACGGTCCTCGAGTCGTGTGAAAATCAGTTGTCAATCAAAAAGTCAACATTTTCCCCTCTTTCGTCCATATTACGAAAATGCCCTTGGACTTCCGAACGTCATAACTTTTTCCCTGATCGTCGGAATTGGACGTGCCACCTGTCTATGGATTCGTGACGTCCCAAACTACGTCACGGTCATCGGTCAACATCCGTTTGACCTACCAATAAAAAATTCAACAAATTAACCATACTATTCATAGGGGTAAAAACGTCATTTCATTCATTATTTTACAATTTTACATTCCTCGCATTTCCGGGGCGTTACAACCTTCCCCCTTAAGAAATTTCGTCCCGAAATTTTAAGGAAACAAGTAAGGAAACTGTTCTCGCATCTACGCCTCGGGTTCCCATGTGGCTTCCTCCACATTCTGGTTCCTCCAGAGAACCTTTACTAGGGGAATCTTTTCTAACGTAGTACCTTATCTTTCCGATCCAAAATCTGTACCGGCTGTTCTTCAAAGCTTAAGTCTTCTCGGACTTCGATGGGTTGCTCCTCCAGTACATGAGATGCATCATACACATACTTCCGTAGCATCGACACATGGAATACATCGTGGACTTTAGAAAGTTCTGGAGGTAGTGCTAATCTGTAAGCAACCCGGCCAATCCTCTCAATAATCTCGTATGGTACGATAAAATGTGGACTCAGTTTCCCCCATCGACCAAAACGGATAATCCCTTTCCACGAAGATAGCTTCAGGAAAAAAAAATCTACAACCTCAAATTCCAAGTCTCGAATCCATCGAACAGCATAACTCTTTTGGTGATCCTGTGCTGCCTTCAATCTTTCTCGGATAATACGGACTGTTTCCTTGGTTATGTCCATCAACTCCGGCCCTACTGCCGCTCGCTCTCCTATCTCCATCCAACAGATAGGTGTTCTGCACTGCTGACCATACAGTGCCTCGTAGGGTGCCATCCTGATACATTCCTGATAACTGTTGTTGTATGCGAATTCCATTAATGACAAATGAGTATCCCACTAATCCTGAAATTGTAGCACACAAGACCTCATCATGTCCTCCAGGCTCTGAATGGTCCTCTCTGACTGTCCATCGGTCTGTGGATGGAAAGCAGTACTGAAATGTAGATTCGTACCCAAGGTGGTTTGTAAACTCCGCCAGAACCTGGAAGTGAAACTCGGATCGCCATTAGACACGATCGACTCCGGCGTACCATGAAGTTGAATGATTTCCTTCACGAACATTTGAGCCAGTCGGTTGGGTTTATAAGCCTCCTGTACCGGCAGAAAATGGGCTCACTTGGTTAACCGGTCTACAATCACCCACACTCCGTCGAATCCACTCCGGGTCCTTGGCAACTTAAAGACGAAGTCCATGGTGATATGTTCCCACTTCCACTCGGGAATCGAAAGTGGCTGCATAGCCCCGTAAGGTCTCTGCCGCTCCGCCTTAACCTGCTGGCAAATCAAGCATCTGCTCATGAACTCTGCAATGTCCTTTTTCATCCCTGGCCACTAATAATGGCTCCGGAGGGTACGGAACATCTTTCTACCTCCCGGATGCATAGCATAAGCCGAACTATGGGCTTCCTCTAGAATCTCGGGCCGTAATTCTGCCACCGCATGTACACACAATCGTCCCAACTTCACAAGTGCTCAATCACCTCGGATGGTAAAATCCTGTCTCTCACCTGCTTCGACTTCAATCCTGTAGATACAGAGTGTCGGATCCTGTAATTGTGCTTCAATGATCCGATCGATTAACACAGGTCGTACGTGGAAACTGGCTAACAAAGCTCCTTGCTCGTTCGTCCCCAGTATAACTCCAGCCTTCCGGAGTTCCACTAACAAAGAGAGATACGCCATCCTCAAATGGACAACTGATCCTGCTGATTTCCTGCTGAGCGCATCTGCCACCACATTTGCCTTACACGGATGGTACTCAATCGTACAGTCATAATCCTTTATTAGCTCCAACCATCTACGTTGCCTCATGTTAAGTTCCTTCTGGGTGAATAGATACTTTAGGCTCTGGTGGTCGGTGTATATCCTGCACGTCGTACCGAAAAGATAATGTCTCCATATTTTTAGAGCATGAACCACCGCTGCCAACTCCAAATCATGGGTAGGGTAGTTCAATTCATGAGTCTTTAGTTGCCGTGATGCGTAAGCGATAACCTTACCATTCTGCATTAACACGCAACCCAAACCTTGTAGTGATGCATCACTAAAGACCACGAACTCTCCACTGTTATCCAGCAATGCAAGGACGGGTGCAGTGGTCAACCGATACTTCAATTCCTGAAAACTCTGTTCACACTACTCGTCCCAAATGAACTTCACCCCTTTTCGAGTCAATCGAGTCCACGGTGCAACAATTTTGGAGAAACCCTCCACGAATCTCCGATAGTAACCCGCTAACCCAACAAAAATCCGTACCTCTGTCACCGTTGTCGGTCTGGCCCAGTTAGTCACCGCTTCTGTTTTCTGGGGTTCCATGCTAATCCCATAAGCCGATATCACATGTCCCAGAAAACCAATATTGCTCAGCCAAAACTGGCACTTGCTCAGCTTGGCGTACAACTGTTCCTGTCTCAGTTTCCCTAATACCAACTGTAGGTGTTTCTCATGTGCTTTGGCACTCTATGAGTACACCAGGATGTCATCAATGAACACAATCACAAATTTATCCAAGTAAGATCGGAAGACCCTATTCATCAGATCCATGAATGCTGCTGGAGGATTTGTCAAGCCGAAAGGCATCATTAGGAACTCGTAATGTCCATATCGGGTCCGAAATGCCGTTTTTGAAACATCCTCCTCCTTAATTCTCAGCTGGTGATACCCCGACCGTAAATCAATCTTTGAGAAGTACTGTGCTCCTCGCAACTGGTCGAATAGATCATCAATCCTGGGTAAAGGGTACTGGTTCCTCAGTGTCCCTTTGTTGAGTTGCCAGTAATCTACACACAATCGGAGGCTCCCCTCCTTCTTCTTCACGAATAACACCGGTGCTCCCCACGGTGAAGTACTCGGTCAGATGAATCCAAATCCACCAACTCCTGCAACTGAGTCTTGAGTTCCCGTAACTCAGCCGACGCCATCCGGTATGGTGCCTGGGATATAGGTCGGGTACCGGGGAGTAGTTCAATCGTAAACTCGATCTCCCGCTATGGTGGTAATCTAGGTAGGTCTTCCGGGAACACATCCGGAAACTCTCGCACCACTGGTATCTCATCGATACTCGGAGTATCAACCTGCTCCGTCACAACATGCACCAGATAACCCTGGCATCCTTTCCGTAGAAGTTTGGTAGCGGCAAGTGAACAAATCACTTCAGGAAGCGAACTGTCACGCTGCCCCTAAAATATAACCACCAGGAAACCCGAACTTCGCAGAATCACTTGCCTACTACAACAATCAATGAGTGACCCATGCTCCGATAACCAATCCATCCCTAAAATTACATCAAAGTCATGGATATCCATAATGATTAAATCTGATGGTAGATCTACATCCTCTACTCTCAACGGGCACCTCCGAATCACCTGATTTACCAAGTACACGATTCCCATCGGCGTGCCGACCCCATCTCTCTATCTAAAGCTGATACCTCATACTCGCACAACTCCTCAAAATAAAAGAGTGAGTTCCATCAATACACGTACAAGAAGGTTTGAGATATGAAGAGTACCTGTAACCACGCCTGGGGCTGTCCTAGCCACTGCTGAGTCACTGTAAATACGCGAGCCCTGGGCCCTGCAGTCTGTCCGCGCCCACTCGAGCCACGCTAGGCACCACGGTCACCTCTCTGTCCTCGACCTCCGACAGTGTTGGAAGCCGAACTCTGCACAGCACTAGAGCCTCCTGCATCGTTGCTCCTAGACAACAATGGACAATCTCGGGAATAGTGGCCCGCTCCTCCACAAGCAAAGCAACTGACTGTCCTCGGCCTGTCCGAAGACCCACCGGATGCACCACTCCAAGATGAATGCGATCATGAGCTGAACCTCGATCCTGTCCTCTGAGAGCTCCCATGTCGACCCGACCAGCCACGACCTCGTGAAGATGAAGGTGCTCCTCTCTAACTTCCTCCCTTTGTCTTCCTCTGATTCATTGGTCCAAGGTATAGACGATCTCGACGTCGCCCCTCGCCTGAAGGCTGTCGTTCCAGGTGTGCCGCCAGACTGGCCTCGACACGAACCGCTGCGTCGACCTTGTGTCTCTGAGCAGCGTGACTGACAGCTGTCACACCTGCCCGAATCTCCCCTCGGAGACCAAGTTCAAACCTCTGACACTTGTCTTCCTCTGTGTTCACAAAAGCTGCCGTGAACCGAGAAATTTCCCAAAGGTCTGCTCATAGTCCGCAACAGACATATCTCCCTGCTCCAGCCGCAGGAACTCTGCCTCCCGTGCAGCGCAAAACGATCGCGGGTAGTACTGATCCAAGAATCGGGCACGGAAGACCTCCCAGGTAGTGGTGTGGACAGACCATCCTGACATCTCTAGACCATGCCACCACTGATAAGCTCCGCATTCCAGTAGGAAGGCCGCCAATGTCACCCGATCGCGAGCCACTCGGGGTCTCAGTCCCGAGTCCAATCCCCGAACCCAGTCCGGGTACCAGACGCACGACGTCCCAGACGTCCAATCATAGCAATCCTGCTCCTGAGTCATCCTACGGTCCGGTCCCTCCGTAGAATGACCCCTCGCAGGCAATGCGCCGTGACCACTCCAGGGTACCACATCCGGAGGAGACAGTATCACACGGGTGGATCTATACAGTGCAGTACCAAAGATAGTCATCGATATCCACATGCATATATATATATGTATATATGAAATCCAAAACAATACTTAAATTCCACCAGACTGGTCTCAAGCCCAAACATCGTAAATCGTGCCATAACCATAATTTCAAGATAATCAAAACCATTACTTGATTCCAGCATGTATATATATATATATATATATATATAAGTGAAAACAGTTATGCATGCAAGGGTTTAATGAAATCGGGCCCACTCACAGTACAATCCTGCTGCAAAACTGTGCGTAAAACCTTGTCCCGGAACTACCGTACGATTCCTGTCAGTCCAATCACACGTAAGGGTCACTACAAGTCCTTAACATTTACCTAAGAAGTCCTAAACTGAAACCAGCTCGGGAAAGCCGCCCGAACACGCTTCCCGAGGAAACCGGCCCTATTCTGACCAAATTAACGATCTCCGATCGACTCGATTATTAAACTCAAAATGTTCAGTACACTGAAAGGATGAAAACTCTAGTTGACCGTGATCGGAGATGAGGCTTCACGCGCCGCCCAAAGTGGCTGCGTGTGAAAGTAACGCGCTTGACACTGTAGCTACAATGTCGTCTCCTTCACCCGTTAGTCTGATAAACGGGTCCTCAACCCGCGACTTGACCAGGCCAAATAACCACCAATTCCTAATCGATTTCCTTTTTTTTAAACCTAAGATCTCCCTTAACCATTCAATTTGAGTTCCGAGTCATTAATTAGTCTTAACAAGTCCTAAATCAACCCTTCGACCCGTGATCAACCAAATGGGTCGATCATCATAACTCACTGGTTTTAATCCCATTTTCAAATTAACTTAACAGGATGCTTACTAGGACCAATGCGAACCAAAATACACAAACAATTGAACAAACACTCACCTGGTAGTCGTCGTCCACAACTCTGGAAAATTCTTTCAAAATGGAACTTGGGTTCCTGGCCAAGCTGTGGCTGAATCACTTCAGGGACGGTATGGTTGAACTCCAAATGGTCCCAGAAAGCCATTTAGGTTCTTGGTTTTGTCCAACTAGCCTCACAAATTAAACTCAATTTTCCCCTCCAATTTTCAGATTTTCCAGTTCTCTGGTTTCTCTCAAGTGTTCGACCTCTACTCTTCACAGAATTGACCCTCACTCACTTCCCAACTCTCAGTTAATTGAATCATGCAGCATCACCCGTGGGAATCTCTCTCAGGCCCACTGAAACTCTGTTCCTCGCAAAGCTTGTAAATTCAGTTTTAAAAATGGTGCCCGTGGTCTGGTGCTTGGTTCAGTCCTTAATCTGTGCTTCTCACTGCCTCAAAACAATTAAACAATCACCCTGGTCTAACCACTAAAACGTTTAAACAATTTTTTGCTCAGAACCACCAAGCACGGTGTGCAGGCACTATTTCCAACGATTTCAAACAGTAACCCCTGCGAAAAATTACCATTTTGCCCTTCTGTTCAAAAATTACCAAAATGCCCTTCTCTTTCCAGACCCGTAACTCAACCGTCCGATATTCGTTTTCAGCGTGCCACCTGTCTACTGACTCAGGGCTTCGAGACCTACCCAACGGCCCTTGAGTCGTGTGAAAATCAGTTGTCAATAAAAAAGTCAACCTTTTCCCCTCTTTCGTCCATATTACGATAATGCCCTTGGACTTCCGAACGTCATAACTTTTTCCCTAGTCGTCAGAATTGGACGTGCCACTTGTCTATGGACTCGTGACATCCCGAACTCTGTCACAGTCATTGGTCAACGTCCGTTTGACCTACCAATCAAAAAGTCAACAAATTGATCATATTATTCACAGGGGTAAAAACGTCATTTCATTCATTATTTTACAATTTTACATTCCTCACATTTCCGGGGCATTACACGACATGCAATTGTTTAGGATTCGTTTTCCGCAGGATGCCTTGTTTTCGAGAGGTTAGATTCCCATTAGCATCGATCTTCTTGCGATTCTAATGGCTTAGAGCTGTAGTGTTATTGATTAGTAGGATGTAGTGGACTAGTTGACACCGTATGATGACCCGAGAGTCGAGACCATTGTCGGTCGTGTCATGTCGAATTGGAGAGTGTGCTGCAGAGAGCAACTGAGGTCATGGTTGACCCGAGTGAGATTGTTGGGAATAGGAGCATTGGACCCTATTTGGCATGTGTTGCGATGTTTCGGTGTGTCGAATCTCGGAGGGATGTCGACTGGTAGTGGATTCCCGGAGTAGTTGTGGTGTAACGCGATAGGATACGATTGCGACGTGTAGTCGTTGTGTAGTGTTGGCACGGAGTATGGCCAAGTTCTTTTGGAGGTCAGCGGCTGAGAGCCGTGGAATTACATGAGGATGAGATCCTCACAGTGTGGTTACTGTTTTTTTGGAACCAGTATTGGAGTATGACGACTCTTCGGAGTCGAAAGCGAAGGGATCGGTCAGGATGGTTGGGCTGCAGCGGGCAGCCGGGTTTGTAATAAACCTAGTAAGAGATTGATTGGGCAAGTTACCAAGAGTGTGGTACTTGTCGACCGGATCCTGAGGTGGACCAATCGGTGGATGTTGCGTGTGGAGTGGTTGGTACCGGCGGTCGACTACCGCATGGATTGAAGTCTCAATAGCAGAGTGTTTCTGTGATTGGTCTGCAAGTGGTTGTGGCAGACGCTGCTATCAATGGACGTAGTCGAGTCTTATCGAGCTGGATAGGCTCAGGTTTCCGTGATGATTGTGATGATGGGATTCTTCAGTCGTGACGATGATACTAGGTGCGTGAGTGACGCACAGTATGAGTAGTGATTTTGGATTCGACTCGGTTATGGCTGAGTGCAATCGCAGAATGAGACGCTGACGTTGGGTGTTGGCACGCTTGCCACGTTGCCTTGGTGGGGTGACTGTGACGAGTAGGATATACTTGGAAGAGTGACAGGTGCCCTAGATATCCTTGGATTGATTACACGAGTGTGAGTGCTGGAGTTGATCCCGTAGAGTTGGGATGTGCGAACCAGTATGTAGAGAGGTGCCCAGAGGGGCGAGCATGTGAGTTCGGTGGGCACTGAGTGGGACAGAGAGAATCCCGAGTAGCTCAGTGTGAGGCATCAGGAGTACTTGGTTTGGTGATACGAGGCTCGGGGCTCGAGTGTGTGCCCAAGAGTAGTAACGTTAAAGGTTGAAATGCCTAAGTGGCATTCGGATGAAAAGATATAAATGGATGACATGAGTGACGTCACATGACGTATGGGTCGGTTGGTCGGATATGGTAGTACACAGAGATTTGGCTTTAGATCACGACAGACGTTGCGATCTCTTTAGCCTACCAACCGATGTCAGTAGATTCTGACCAATTCTGTGAGTCAGAGTTGGATCAGGATGATTAAAGGTACGAGATGCGAGTGTTGGAGGTCGTTTATGCACATCCGTAAATAGTATATAAGGTTTAACCTTGAGTCGTGTGAATTCCACTCGGAATGAGTGTACCTACATAAACGGTATTCACGGACGCGTGGATGGTATCCGATTGAGCTAAGGACTTGAGAGTCCATCTAAGATTGGTTTGGGTTGACTACGGTTGACCGTACCTCCTGAGTTGGGAACTTGGGAATCATTTGCCTATAGGACGCAGGAAATGCTCGTGTGATGAGTGAGCTCAGTAATTGGAAAAGAAACATGGTTCCAACGTGGTTGGAACTTTGGAATGAAGGGAAGTTGTGACTGAGACGTTGAGGAGAGTACTTGATTCCACATGAGTGATGGATTGTTTGAGGTCACTGAGTGGGACTCTTTGGTAAATAGTGCTGGATGCTGGAAGATGACATACTTTGATGTCATCACCTTGGATTCTCCTTGATTCTTCCCTAGGTGGGACGACGAGGAGTGATATGACAGCTAAGGGGTTCAAAGAGGGTGTAAGAACCGAACACCTAGGATCTGGGTCAAATTTGTTTGACTTGAGGAGTAGATGGTATTTAGTATCACCGGATGTGACGAGTGAATGTCTGAAGTAGCGAACCCATGTTGGTCTTATGGGTTACCTTATGTCGACCGAGGAAGCTGATAGTCGATCCTAGGTGGATCGAGTAATGTGGTTGGACGTTGCCAGAGTGCAGTCCTTGAGTAGGTCGGGTGGCGCCCGATGTTGTTGTGATCAGGGTGCACCGGTGTGTTGTGCACGTTGGACGATGGGATTGACCACGGCCAATCGATATGTTTGGTCGAGAGTGTCCCGAGATTATGGAAATGTTATAGATTGGATAGAGTCCTAGATGTACATGAGTGGTGATCGGATTAGATCCGATAGTGACAGGTTGAGACTCGAGGTGAGTCTAGAGGTCAGCAGAGATTTCTGAGTGATACGAGATACGATACGAGGACTCGAGAGCGAGTCGAGATCATAGTAGAGCAGCGAAGCGCAGTGGAGCTGGGAGTTGCTAGCTGGTCACGATGGTTGTGACCTATGGTGGTAATGGATTAATCGATATCCGATGAGTTCGGATTGGTATGATTGGACTCTAAGGAGAGTCAGTATAGACATAGGTTTGAGTATGGTCTGCAAAGTTAGATTTGTGCCATTGTGATGGCAGGATCTATAGATTGTTGTCTGATCGGATGCTGAGCAAGAGGTCAGCTTAGATGTGTTAGCCCTTAGTGGGAGCACGTAATTCAGCCTCACGACTGTAGGATGGAACATGTCAGAGTGTTAGACTGAAAAGCCGTTCGAATTTCAGTTTGGTATTGCTGACCTATCAAATTGAGTGACAAGCAAGATCGACGAGTGTCGATGTTCTGTCTCGAGTCAGACTTACGGGCTGACGTGATGACTCTCACGAGTCGACGATCGGAACACTGTTGATGAGAGTAAAGTCAGAGTTTAGGAGGCTCTGGTGGTGGTACGTATCGACGAGCACGGCATAGTGACGGATGTGTTTGATTACACGAGGGTACCCCTCTACTTGGGACATGGTTGGATTCCACAATTTGGTTGTGGAATCGGGTCGATTTGAATTTCAGGGACGAAATTCTTTAAGGGGGAAGATTATAACGACCCGTCCCGAAATATGGGGATTAATTAAGACTTAATGATGGATTATCCTCACTAATCGGGGATTAGACGAGGATTAACAGACGAGCAGGGCGAAATGACGAGGGAGGAAGCCCAAGGGGTGGTCGGGGAGTTTGAACCGTGAGGAAGAATTTTGGTTAGTCGGATTTTCATGGTTTTCCGTAGATTTTATGATTGGAATAGATAGGAAATGACAAAATAGGAAGATTGGGATTGAAATGGAAAGGATTGGATGAAAAATGGGTGAGAAACCAAGCTGGATCGGTCATGCCGGTCCAGGCAGACCGGACTTACATGCGAAATGGTCAGACCCGATTCGGTCGTAGGAAGAAGATGATCTGCAGTGGCGCGTGAGCCCACGCGCACGGCCCTTTGGGCGGCGTGTGGCCCACTTTCTGGGGATGACTTCAACACATGAAATCATCTATTCGATCTAACGAACATTTTGGGGATGGTTTTGAGTCGATCGGACATCGTCTCGATATATTTCGGGCTGTCCGAACGTTTAGGATCGACTTTAAAAATAGTTAAAAATTCCGAAAAATTACGGGGCTTTAGTGAGGGGTTATTTAGGTAGTTAGTAACCTTCTAAATTAATTTGGACAGGTTCAGGAATCTCGGAGGAGACGATTTACCCGGGAGAGGCGTATGGCATGCGTATCGAGGCACGGCTTCAGACTGTCTGTGAGTGGATCTTTCTTTCTAAACTAATGCATGCATAAATGTTTTATAATTGTTTTAGAACATGTTTTGTGATGCCATGAGTGCATTTGTTTGTGGTAGCCTAGGATTTACGTATTTGCACGTATTTCGAGATTTCTGGTTTTTATACAATGCTTGTACGTGCTAGGTTTTCAATGAGGGTTTAATGAATTGGTTTTGGATTTGGAAATATGAAATCGGGCACGAGACCCATTTGATTTAAAAACTCTCGGACTTGAAGTCCATTTGATTTGACGAGGAATCGGACCGAGGGTCCATTTGAGTTATACGATCGGGTTGAGGGCCCCATTGGTCTACGGATCCGGGCTTTAGACCCGTTTGGTTGTAATCTCGGGCTTGAGACCCTTTTGACTATGGTATCGGGCTTAAGGCCCCGTTGGTTGTGAAATCGGGCTTGAGGCCCCTTTGCTTTATGGTTTCGGGCTTAGGGCCCAGTTAGTCGTGATATCGGGCAACATGCTTAGTTGATTATAACATCGGGCTTGAGTCCCAGTTCGATTTGTGAAATGACAATTCGGGGATGAGACCCTGTTGAACTATGGATTTAGGCCGAGGCCTATGAAATTGATTTGAATCGATTCGAGGAATCCTGTTGAGAAATGTTTTGAGAAAGAAAGAATTATTTGAAATTTACATACCCTCCATATGATTTATATGGTCTCCTCCAGGCGTCGACCTGGAGAGTCACGATCCACAAACCAGAATGGGTATTCCCATAGGGGTCCCATTCCAGGAGTGGAAGTTATGAGTTATGATGTGGTCCCGGACCAGATTCCGGAGAGATGATCGGACTAGGTCCGAAGATAGAGCCTCCCAGATGGAGAATTCCTGGGGGAAGACTCGGAGTGAGACCCCGAGTGGTGTGCACACTAGTATACAGATGAATCGTGACATTTATTGGGGATGTGTTCCCTAGGGGCTGTGTGCCCCAAGTTGGCATCTTCTCGGAAGTACCGCGGATGGGTTATACGTATACGTACGTATGAGGTTTACGGAAAGTGATTTGGGGTTAGAGACCCCGTGTTCCTTGTTTTAGAAAGTGATTTGGGGTGGAGACCCCGTATTCGATGTTTTGAGAATGGTTTTGGGCTGAGACCCACGTGTGTTTGATTTGGGCTGAGTTCCCATATGGTTTGTTTTACGGTTTTTGGCCAAGGCCCAATGGTGTTGTAAATGAATTTATGGTTTTATGAGAATGTTTTCAAATGGTTTTATGAACGTTTTGATAAACGGTTTTTAAATGCATGCATATGTTTTTAGTGAAGGGCATAAAGGTCTTTTGTGAAAATGTTTTTAATGAAATGCTTATTTTGTCCACTCACAGTTTTTGTGGTTTTAATGCCTTTCAGGTTGATCGTGAATGCGGGCTGTAGCAGAGATCGAGACATCACACTCCTCATGCTACGATCTTGGCGTACTCTGGAAGCCCCGGTGAGGGCTAGAGACGGAATTTCCCTGGTCTGACACTTCGTGTTAGACGAGATCAGGCGCGTCCCATGTTAATCTTGGGAGATTTGGGACGGGTCCTGACATCTACCACTAACAGAAATGGGAAAGCGTTACGCACTAGATACAAGACAAAATATGACCTGAAGACCTCAGCCCCAGGAATGAAGATGAAGTTGAAATGCAACGGGAACGGTCGAGATGGCGATCTTTTAGATATACCTGAGCAGAAACATGGTCCGCTTGTCCCCAAAATCAAGGCTCTACAAAACTCCAAAGCTCAGTAGTATTTAGATATTCGGAAAAAGCATGAACAAAAGGCTAGTTAGCGGACTATGGGGAAAGTGACTAGCGGAAATCACAAAACAAACAACCAATTCTTCCCGGTAAGGCCACCAAAATGGCCGAACCTTTCAAAACTACAATCTAGGAAGGAAAGTGGTATAAGGCAGGTAAGAACAAAAAGCCAACCATTGCCAAGAGAAAGATTCAGAGACAATTCGGGGCATACCTTTGCTATAAGAAGGGCTTTGGGACAAGGCCTCTTGAAGAACCAACAACACCTCTAGCAACCAAGAGAAAGATAACCAGTCCTCCCAAAACAAACAAGGAGGAGGAGAAAGAGAAAATGAAAGATACTCACCCTAGCACTCTCTCATAAATGTTTTCTACAACTAGGAGAAAACTCGTATACAGGAACTTCGCCCAAGTAGAACTGAACAGCAAGCAAACCAAGACTGCAGAAGACCCAATAGAAGAGTCACCTAAGGCTGACAACCAGAAAAGGACCGATCGGGATGTGACCAAGGAAGAAATAAAGGAACTTGAAAAAGACCTTCTAGAAGTCATGGAATTAGATGTCTTATTTAACAAGGAACAAAAACCTCAAGTTGAGATCGACGTAGTGGTAGTCCTGCTAGAGCACCTATCACCTGTATATCACCAAGTCGACCAGATCGTCGGTGATGTTTCTATCTATAAGCCTTCCAGAGGAACGATTCAAAACCCACTGGATTTGGCCCTCAATGTTATCTCAAAGTCTATTTGTTGTTACGAAAAGTCACTATTTACTGTCCCGACTAGGGGAATAACATATCATCTGCGACCTATCTTCATTACAACTCATCTCGAAGGTACCCCGATCGATAAGATGATGATAGATGGAGTGGCTTCCATCAACTTCCTACCGGTTAAGATGTTGAAGAAACTGAACAAAACACTATAAGACTATTTACTAACTTCGAATACAATGTCTAACTTGAGTGGAATCGTCACTAAAAGTCATGGGGTTCTAAAACTCATGGCGTTCTACCCTTGAAGATCACAGTGGGATCCAAGAAGTTGATGTTGACATTCTTTGTGGTGGACAAAACTTCAGCCTATAATGTTTTACTCAGAAGAGATTGGATCCACAAGAGCATGTGTGTTCCTTCTACCCTACACCAACAAAATCGCCATATGGAATCCTGATGACACCACCCACGAGGGAAGGTCTTAGGAAATTTTCCAAGCAGATGCAAGGCCATTCATGCCCAATCCGACGGTAGTTGAAACTAGTTTCTACAATCCCGAGATGGGTAGCATCAAGCTTACCGAAAAAGATTAGAATGGCCGACCTAATAGGCCGACGACCCACAAATGGTCCAAACATGGATTCCTAGCCTAAGAAGAATGAAATATACCTTCCCTAGTGTGAGGGTCTCTGAATGGATAGTGAACCCAGGAAGGAAGAAGACCAAGAGGAAACAATTTGGTCTATAAAAGGAAAGATTGCAGGTATATTGGGGTGAGCAAAGGAATTTTTTGCTGCATCCCGAGAGGTGTCTTTTGGTGAAGGTAAGCCTCAACTCACTAAAGAATGGGAAATGGAAAGTTCAGTCATCCACATGGCAGAGTTTATTTGTGGCACTGGAGAAGTGGACGAAGAGGATGATATTCCACCTGAGGTAATAAAGGTTTGGTCCTCAGAAGTGGATAAACCACCACTAGAGACCCAAGACCCCTTGGAAGAGATCAATCTTAGAACCAAGGAAGACCCTTGACCAACCTATATTAGTGAAATACTAGAAGAAACAAGGAAGAAAGAAATGATCGCGCTTCTCAAAGAAGAGACTATTTTTCATAGCACTACACAAAGATGTCGAGACTCGATAGAAAGCTATTTAAACACCAAGTACTTATCAAGGAGTTGTATAGACCAATCTGCCAACCTAGGAAAAGGATGTTAGTAGAAACTGAGCTCAGAGTCAAGGGGAAAATTGGTAAACTCCACCAAGCAGGATTCATACGGACAACCAAGTATGCATAGTGGGTATCCAACATAGTACCAGTAATCAAAGTGAAAACCAAGTAGGTAAGCATGTGCGTCGATTTATACAACTTGAACGAAGTAACTCTAAATGATGAATACATGATGCCCATGATGTACATGTTAATTGACGGCACATTGATAGGTCATAATTTATGCATGTTTTATCCATGATTTAATGACTTTTTACTTATATTTTGTTAATATTTTGTTCTATGCAATTGGAGAAAATAATATAGTTTGTGAGAAATGTGTAGATCAAATAGATCTTGGAATTATGAGAATTTGGACGAAAGAATCACCTAAATCGGAGTTGAAACGAAGAAGTTATGAGGGAAAGAAAAATGCACAAGAATTCGGTGGCCATCCACCGAAATCAGCATCAAGGGTCCTTACGCATGCACTATAGCGCTGCCTCCTATTTGGTGCGAGCCTACCGAATACGCTGCCAAACTCTTTAGAACGCGCATGTTGATGTTCTTCCTTTAGATTCGGTGGCCTTTCACCGAAACCTCCAAGTAGTAGCCCTGCGCCTTTGACTAGGGTTGACCGCGCCTTTGACTGCCTCAATTTCGGTGGTTGACAACCGAAAACGAACCCTGAAGGTTTATCCGAGTTTTTGGCCTTTTTTTAGGATAATTCCAAGTTTCTTTCACATTTATTCTCTCTATTGTATAAGGATTTTAGTCCTACTTCCTTTTATATTCTTATTTTCAATTCATTTACTTGTAGGTAAGGTTTTAATTAGATTTCTTAATTATTTAGGAAGCCTTTTCTTTATAGAATGTAATTGTAAAATCCTATTTTTAGGAGGATTAATTATTCTCTTATAAATAGAGGTATTAGGGTTTATGAAAAGGGTGCCGAATTTACCTCTAGAAGGTCCCCGAAACTTTGTCAAAATTCATACTTCAATTCATGTTCTTCGTTTAGAGTTTTGTAACCTTAATTCAAGCACTCTTTTCAATTCAAGCATCTTCAAATTCAGCACGTCTACCTTGAGGGAGTTTTCCTTCATTCCTTTTATTATTTACTGCTTTATTTTTGTTTATGCATCTTTCTTTTTTGCCTTTTCTTAATTCAATAATGTTTGAGTAGTGTAATTAGGGTTAGGGTTACTTGAAGCCCTAGTCATGTTAGTTCTTGTTTGATTTCAGGCTCTTGATTATGATTGTTATGCATGCCTAGATTTGTTAGATTAATGCGCTTCATGAACTCAATTTATGCTTATAAGCTTAGCTACCTTATTTGTGTATAACTGTTGATGTGATTCCTTGACAGATCAGCTCAATGTTTGTGTTCACCCTGCAATTTGTAGCATCACGTTTAGGAAGGGGAATCTTATTCGTAATCTAAACTCATGACTCACTAGATGTAATGACCCATCCCTGAATTCGGGATAAGATTACTAACTAATCATGATTAGCAGGGTTAATCGGTGATTAGTTGGGCGAACTCGGACGAACGGTGCAAAATGACCGTTGAATTTTTATTCGGACAGTCAAATGGACTTTGACCAAGGACCATGACGTAGTTTGGGACGTCACGAGTTCATAGACAGGTGGCATGTTCGACTCCGATGTTCGTGGTGGAAGTTATGACGTTCGGAAGTCCAGGGGCGTTTTCGTAATTTGGACGAAATAAGGAAAAATGTTGACTTTTTGATCGGGAGGTCCGATGGGCGAGGGCCAAGGAACGTTAGGAAGATCTCAATACCCTGAGTTCGTAGACAGGCAGCACGCATCAATCGGAGTCCGGATGACCGAGTTATGGGCCTGGATGCGTGAGGGGCATTATGGTAATTTTTGTACTGAAGGCAAAATGGTAATTTGGGCCGTGTACTGTTCACTCACGGTGGAACACGGTGGGAAACAAGGACAGAGCACTATGCCGTGAATGGACTGAATCCTACATTGTTTAATCTGTAGTGGAAGGTCAGAACGAATTGTTAATTAGGATTGAGGAAGTGGAAACATGGCTGAGTGGAACTGGGAGGATCAGTCGTGCACAGTGTACAGGTGGTTTCAATTTCTGGTGGGGTTCTATTTACGGGAAGCAAATTCCCAGTGGGTCTGAGAATGTCCCCACGAGTTGTCGTCCTCCTTGTGTGATTTGCTGAGTTGTGAGCTGAGGGGATTCATTTTAGGTAAGGACTGAGCGAAAGAATTAGAGTGATGGTTGCCTGTGTCTGAACTGAAAAACAGAGAGATGGGAACCGTGAGCAATTGATCGTCCTTATGTGTGTGTGAGTTCTGTGAGGTTCTGTGATCAAATGTGAGTGATCAGACAGACTTGTGAGTGATTTTGGCTGAGAATCGTGTGAGGGCAAGCCTATGTGTGTGAGTGAGCTCTCAGGAAAAACAGAGAGGTGTTGATAGGGTGGTGCAGCCAGGAGTAATCAAGTTGAACCAATTTGGATCGAGGGGAGGCTAGGACAGCTCTGGGAACCCAGCAGGATGCAGCGGAGAGCACGGTGGTGGACGGCAGGCGGGTAATTCTCATTTCCCTCTAATTGCTCTGTTTTGCCGTTTTGGTTCAATCGTTAAGTCGTGAGGTTTGTGAGTGAGTCGAAGGTTTCTGTTAGTTCTGTTAGACTCCTTGGGTCCCTAGGAACCTTATGGTTGTGACGCCGTGATAGGGGGAACCTCTAGTGGCCGGGAGTCGAAACAGGCCTTTGACGGTTTTAAATTTGAAGTTTGGAAGGGTTTAAACAAGCTCAATCTTCGTGATTCAATTAGCTAAATCAATAAATTGTGATTGGACGAATCTAATTGACTAATTAGGACTGAAAATCACCTAGATTAACCAGAGAACCGTGAACGCTGGTCTGAACCTGGTGAACCGGGTCCACCCGAGGTAGACGATGACACTGTAGCAGCGCGTGGGCTTCACGCGCAGCCGCTTGAGGCGGCGCGTGGGGGCGCGTGGTGGGTCCAATGGGGAAGTGTCCAACATGGGAAATAATCTAAACAATGTAATGAACATTTTAGAGTTGGTTTCGTGTCAATCGGACCCTGTTACGACATTGTTCGGGAAGTACGAAGGTTTTAAGTCGGGTTTAAAAAGAGTTAAAAATTCGGGAAAATTACGGGACTCAAATAGGATGTTGTTGAGGAGGTTAGTAACCCTCTATTGTGATATGAACAGGTTCGGGAGTCCCGGTGTTAGTAACGAGGCCCGGGAAGGCCAGTGGCACGCGTATCGAGGCGCTCGGCTAAACAGTGTGAGTAAACATTTGATTTTTATAAATTCTATGCATGCATAACTGTTTTACGATTGTTATAATTTTGATTATATGATTTATTTTGGATATCGGTGAATTTATATGATTTCACGCATTTCGAGGCGATTTACGGGTTTACGCGTAAATCAAGATTTTCTGGATTTGCACTGATTTCCATAATTGTGGTTGGATATGATTTTATGAAACAGTTACAGAATTGATTAAGTGAATTCGGGCTAGGGGCCCAGTTGACTGATGAAATCGAGCCAGGGGCCCAGTTGTTTTATATATGTGATTTCGGAATGCTTTTCGGAAAACGGATCGTGAGGGATCCTGATTGATTGTGTCTTATAAAATAGTTTTGGGTTTAAAGACTCGGGTGCTATTGCTGGAGCACATTTTGAGTTTAAAGACTCGGTTAATTGATGACGGGGGCGGGCCCGGAAAATTGGGTTTAAAGACCCGGATTGAGTTTAAAAACTCGTGAGTTTAAAGACTCGGTTATTGTGATACCCCCGAGGCCTATTGATTATGTTTTGAGTTTAAAGACTCGTTGATATCCCGGGAAGGCCTGTTTATGCGCATGATTTTGAGTTTAAAGACTCGGGCGCACTTAATCCAGCAAACGTGTATGATTACAGTTTTTCACTAGTTTTGGGCATTACCCGGATGAACTGGATTGATAATATTTGGGACTGAGTCCCCGTGTTTAGGATTTATTTAAGAAGTATTGCTGATTTCTGATTGTTTCAAATGTGTTGAGGATGGTTAATTCTATTAAATTTTTTATTATCGGTTTTCGATGCATGCATACGTTTTTACTGAGGGGCATAAATGTCTTATAAAATGTTTTTAATGAAATTGTTTATTTTCGTCCACTCACAGCTTTTGGTTTTTCATGCCCTTCAGGTTGATCTCGGATGCGACTGCAGCAGGGGACCGGGACATGGCATGCCTCCTCCATCGATCCTTGCGCACTCTGGATGCCCGTAGGGGCGGTGGCGTCTGGTTATCCCTTGTCTGACACTTCGTGTCAGACGGGAGCACGTCACATCCCGTGGTAATCCCGGGGGGGGATTGGGATGGGTCGTGTCCGCTTGGTATCAGAGCAGGGTTGCTTTTGTTGTGCGCGCAGGTCGAGGATGTGGTGTCCCTTGTTGGCGGCAG
The DNA here is from genome assembly GCA_032719365.1 of Prinsepia uniflora. Classification (NCBI taxonomy): domain Eukaryota; kingdom Viridiplantae; phylum Streptophyta; class Magnoliopsida; order Rosales; family Rosaceae; genus Prinsepia; species Prinsepia uniflora. The sequence continues at coordinate 38,591,608 of CM064872.1, forward strand.
TTCGTCATCAACCTGAGAGTTAAGGTAATCGGACGGATAGTTGGCAGGATTGAATCCTGATTAGTGGATATAATGTGATTGGCCTGATACGCCATGCGTTAATGCGATTCAACCTAAGTGGGGTTGTATACGATGAATTGGTAATGTGGGACCGTCGGTTCGGTCATATGGTATGGGATTGTCGTGCGGCTGGGCACAATTGGGTTCGAGAAACCTTAATTGTGTGGTGATTTTGGGAAATGCGAAACTCAGTTGGGTAATGGTCTAAAATGTGAACCCTAGTGAGGGTAAGAGATGTTGGTGAATTGGAGTTAGCCGAGGACCTTCGTGGTGGTACCCACGTTGAGTTGATGGTCGGATTAGAATTGACGTCTATACGATGTCTGGACCGCGGGGTCGGTCCGGTTGTGGGTTTTACTGCAGAGGGCGGTTGGGTTCGGTGGAACCCTAGGGTGTGAGTTTGGAACCCTAGTTTATGATGGTTGGGGAAGATGAACCCTAGTTATGATAAATGGACTAGTATTGTGACTCTATAGTTCTGGAAGGTTGGACGATTTTAGGATGTCGGGGTGTTCTGTCGAGGCAGACCCCAGATTATGACTAGTGGATTGGAACTGGTGTTGCGACGAGCAGCTGAAGTCATGGATGGCTAGGTGGATGACTCTAGTGAGTCTAGCCGGAATGGTAGAGATTGATTGTCAGATGTGGAGTGAATTGGTGGGATTCGATCCACGGGTACGGTTATGAGAAAAAAAATATGGAATTCCGAGTTGGACCAGAATAGTAGGGTGACGCGTGGATACGGATCTTGATGGTGATGATTGTTGGTCGATAGTCCTGTAGAGATGACTGGCTGTCGTGGGTAATTGGTGTGAGAATCAGGGGACGTTCAGGGAACGTTCGTTATCCTGATGTGGATGGTCAAATTGGAGGTACCCATAGTTGTGGGGTACGAGTGGTGATACGGGATCGTCGTTCGGTATGAACGGAGATCTAGGGTATCAACTTTGCACATTTTTGCTTGTGTGGGTCTTTGTGTGCGAGTGTGGATGTTTGGATGCCTGTGTGCTGAGGCAAGTGTTGATGATACTAGCATTAGTGCTGGTGTTGGTGATTGAGATTGTGGTGAGCCACGAGATGGGATGTGACTCTGTCCTGATGGACATATGATCGGTATCTGCGACTCAGTGGTGGTTGAGTCATGGACTAGATAGGATCTAGTGAAGATTGTGAGGTGTTGGGACAGGGTCCCCAACAGTGTTGAGATGACAAGTGATGGATGGATATAATGGTATGTTGAGACAGGAGGAATCTAGGGATGATGTTCCCTATGTCATGAGAATTTTTGGATTTGGGGAGTTGATGTCAACTCTGAGATTGGTATGCTGGTGTGTTGTTAATGTCCTCAGAAGGTACAAGGAAATTATTGGAATTGGAAAAAATGAGGAAAACCATTGGTGGTATCGATGTGGGATTTTGGTGATTGTGAATCACATGAGGATTGAACTTGTAAAGGCTGAGATGTGTGAAGAAGGCAGTGGTGTATGCACATCTAAAAAGAGTTGAGAAAATTCCCATTCGGAATCGGGATACGTGGATAAATGGTCGTTAACGGACGTGAGGTCCGAGTTTTGGATTGATTGTGGACACATGGTTGTCCAAGTGAGTTGAGAACGTAGGAGGTCCAGTGGTTGGACTTGACATCGGATTGGGAGTATGTCTGTTCCCAACATGGTTGGAATGTTGGTTTCGAGAGGATTTGTGATTGTGGGACGAGAGGAGTGCTCGTTTCCGCCTTGGTAATCGGTATTCTGAAGTCATTGGGACTGACTTCTTATTTCTGCCCTGGCAGACGATGTTATGTTCACCAGTACATTGAGCGGGTATTGGTTACTGGACCCATGTGTGGTTGGGGTCATCAGGAGGAGTTGCGTATTTCGAAGTTGGGTAAATGAGATTTCTCATGTTCTGCTTAGTAGCAGACGATATGGACTACTTGGTATGGTGGGTGCAGTGAGTTGTGTTTGCACTCACATAGGATGGATGATGATGTCACATTATTGAATTACCCTTGATCTTCCTATGTGAAATGACAAGGATCGAGATGAAGCAATAGGAGGTGACCCACAATGTTGATGTGTTCCATTGTGAATGTATGATTGGATGTGGAAATAATTGGAGGAGTGTTGTGTGTTGACAAAGGACTCATGAGGGCGTAGGACCCTACGAGTGGATTTTGGGCAGAATTCTAGCCACGTGAGCATGTGTGGATCCGAGACGGATCTGGATTGTAATGAACATTGGACATGGTGACGATCTGGGATCGTAATGGTACCTGTCTGGTGATGTGGTGGTGGATTTGAATTGTGACCGCTTGGGTCAGGTTTGGGTCAGGTTTGGGTCAGGTTAGGTGAAGAGCTTATCGCTCTGTCACATGTTTGGATATGGGAATAATTGGACTGAACTTCTTCTCGAAGTTAATCAGTACTCGAGCGAGTTGGAATGCTTACGCATCGACTCAAGGATTTGACCTGTGAGTGTGTGGTGATTCCACGAGGTCTAGTTGGTCAGTTTTGGGATATGTGGATGTTGGGATTAGCTTCCCTTGGAGGTCAATCGAATGGATTGAGCAGGTAACCGATAGGTTCGGTTTTGGTACGTCTGGGTAGACGTGGATGAGATTTCGGGTTTTGAAATCGGATTTCTGGGTGACGATTCAGGATTCGATTTCATAACTTGAAAGTGAATTTCTGGATTTGGGTACGGAATGATTATTCCAGATGCTAGCTTACGGAATAATGATTTCGGATTCGGATTCGGAAATGGGTTAAGGATATGATGTTTGGGTTTGGATCCGGGATTTCTTATGAAATTGTGGATTCGAATTCGGACTTGGATGTGGAACTAGGTAATGAGTTGGGATGAGCGATTTGTCTAGTCTGGGATTGGACAAGAGAACCTCAATATCTAATTATGATTGATTGTGGGCCATGTAGTGGGCTTAGTGGCGAATGGGTATACGTATCCTATACGGTGTACGAGGATCGGTATTGGACAGGCCGTGTGGTGCCTGGTGACGGTACATGAGAGATACCAGTGGTGTATGGTTATACGGGTTGGTATCGGCTTAGTTCCGACGCCATTGGATTTGGTGGTGTGTGTGAACTGGACATTGAGTACTATGCACTGGGCGGAATTATTTTGTTGGGTTCAGTGATTTTATGAGCAGGCGCTCTTAGCCACGGATGGCTAGTGAACCCCAGTGTGGAGATGTGCGATCCCCGATTGGCTAGTATTCAATGTGTGTCAGTTACACCACCTGACTGAGTAAGATGACGGTATACGTACACTCAAGATGAGTGAGTTGGTGATTGTGTAACTACGAGTAGCCTTGCGTGATGTTATCACGTCGAGATGATTCCAGCGTCATGGTTCGCTGAGGGAATTGACCGTTATGGACTTTAGATGGATATATGTCGCCTGATTGGGTTGCCCTGCGAGATGAGATCATGTGGTTGATCTTACGCTACCTGAGCGAGTAGCAGTATGAGGTGTTGTCACCGATTGGCCGACAGATGGAGCTTTATCAGGGTGGTGAAACTTAGTGGAGACAGTTTGACTGATAGTGTCAGCATGCACTGACAGTTGTGTTTTGGTAACTCCCCGGGGGAGTAGGCGTCAGATATGTTAATGATTGGGAAAGAACCGACAAGCTGAAGGAGTCAGCTAAATGGTGAAATTGACAAGCAATATTCACATGGATCAGGTGATTAATTTCACTCGCAGTGTTCGAGTGTGGTAGGTACGGTGAGAGACCGTGATGGGACGTTTGAGTACAGAAAAGTTTGGTGGGTGTACGAGTGTACACAAGTGTGAGATCGAAATGTTTCCACGAGGTGGATGTCGAACGAGGATAATTGGAAATTTCGAGGATGAAATTTATTTAAGGGGGGGGGGGGGACTATAACGACCCATCCCGGAATTCGGGATTAGATTACTAACTAATCATGATTAGCAGGGTTAATCGGTCATTAGTTAGGTGAACTCGGACGAACGGTGCAAAATGACCGTTTTGCCCCTAGTTGTGGGCAAAACGTTGACATTTTATTCGGACGGTCAAATGGACTTTGACCAATGACTGTTACGTAGTTTGGGACGTCACGAGTTCATAGACAGGTGGCACGTTCGACTCCGACGTTCGTGGTGGAAGTTATGACGTTCGGAAGTCCAGGGGCGTTTTCGTAATTTGGAGGAAATAAAGGAAAATGTTGACTTTTTGATCGAGAGGTTCGACTCCGAGGGCCAAGGGAAAATGTTTTCGTAGACAGGCAGCACGCATCAATCAGAGTCCGGATGACCGAGTTACGGGCCTGGATGCGTGAAGGGGCATTATGGTAATTTTTGCACTAAGGGCAAAATGGTAATTTGGGCCGTGTACTGTTCACTCACGGTGAAACGCGGTGGGAAACAGGGACAGAGCACTATGTCGTGAGTGGACTGAATCCTACATTGTTTAATCTGTAGTGGAAGGTCAGAACGGATTGTTAATTAGGATTGAGGAAGTGGAAACATGGCTGAGTGGAACTGGGAGGATCAGTCGTGCACAGTGCACGGGTGGTTTCAATTTCTGGTGGGGTTCTATTTACGGGAAGCAAATTCCCATTGGGTCTGAGAATGTCCCCACGAGTTGTCGTCCTCCTTGTGCGATTAGCTGAGTTGTGAGCTGAGGGGATTCATTTTGGGTAAGGACTGAGTGAGAGAATTAGAGAGATGGTTTCCTGTGTCTGAACTGAAAAACAGAGAGATGGGAACCGTGAGCAATTGATCGTCCTTGTGTGTGTGTGAGTTCTGTGAGGTTCTGCGATCAAATGTGAGTGATCAGACAGACTGGTGAGTGATTTTGGCTGAGAATCGTGTGAGGGCAAGCCTATGTGTATGAGTGAGCTCTCAGGAAAAACAGAGAGGTGTTGACAGGGTGGTGCAGCCATGAGTAATCAAGTTGAACCAATTTGGTTCAAAGGGAGGCTAGGACGGCTCTGGGAACCCAGCAGGATGCGGCGGAGAGCACGGTGGCGGACGGCAGGCGGGTAATTCTCATTTCCCTCGAAGTGCTCTGTTTTGCCGTTTTGGTTCAATCGTTAAGTCGTGAGGTTTGGGAGTGAGTCGAAGGTTTCTGTTAGTTCTGTTAGACTCCTTGGGTCCCTAGGAACCTTATGGTTGTGACGCCGTGATGGGGGGAACCTCTGGTGGCCGGGAGTCGAAATAGGGCTTTGACGGGTTTTAAATTCGAAGTTTGGAAGGGTTGAAACAGGCTCAATCTTCATGATTCAATTAGCTAAATCAATAAATTGTGATTGGACGAATCTAATGGACTAATTAGGACTGAAAACTACCTAGATTAACCAGAGAACCGTGAACTCCGATCTGAACCTGGTGAACCGGGTTCACCCGAGGTAGACGATGACACTGTAGCAGCGCGTGGGCTTCACGCGCAGCCGCTTGCGGCGGCACGTGGGGGCGCGTGGTGGGTCCAATGGGGAAGTGTCCAACATGGGAAATAATCTAAACAATGTAACGAACATTTTAGCGTTGGTTTCGTGTCGATCGGACCCCGTTACGACATTGTTAGGGATGTCCGAAGGTTTTAAGTCGGGTTTAAAAAGAGTTAAAAATTCGGGAAAATTACGGGACTCAAATAGGATGTTGTTGAGGAGGTTAGTAACCCTCTATTGTGATATGAGCAGGCCCGGGAGTCCCGGTGTTTATAAATTCTATGCATGCATAACTGTTTCATGATTGTTATAATTGTGATTATATGATTTATTTTGGATATCGGTGAATTTATATGATTTCACGTATTTTGAGGCGATTTATGGGTTTGTGCGTAAATCGAGATTTTCTGGATTTGCACTGATTTCCATAATTGTGGTTGGATATGATTTTATGAAACAGTTACGGAATTGATTAAGTGAATTCGGGCCAGGGGCCCAGTTGACTGATGAAATCGGGCCAAGGGCCCAGTTGTTTTATATATGTGATTTCGGAATGCTTTTCGGAAAACGGATCATGAGGGATCCTGATTGATTGTGTCTTATAAAATAGTTTTGGGTTTAAAGACCCGGGTGCTATTGTTGAAGCACATTTTGAGTTTAAAGACTTGGTTAATTGATGACGGGGGCGGGCCCGGAAAATTGGGTTTAAAGACCCGGATTGAGTTTAAAGACTCGTGAGTTTAAAGACTCGGTTATTGTGATAACCTCGAGGCCTATTGATTATGTTTTGAGTTTAAAGACTCGTTCATATCCCGGGAAGGCCTGTTTATGCGCATGGTTTTGAGTTTAAAGACTCGGGCGCACTTAATCCAGCAAACGTGTATGATTACAGTTTTTCACTGGTTTTGGGCATTGACCCGGATGAACTGGATTGATAATCTTTGGGATTGAGTCCCCGTGTTTAGGATTTATTCAAGAAGTATTGCTGATTTCTGGTTGTTTCAAATGTGTTGGGGATGGTTAATTCTATTAAATGTTTGATTATCGGTTTTCGATGCATGCATACGTTTTTACTGAGGAGCATAAATGCCTTATAAAATGTTTTAATGAACTTGTTTATTTTCGTCCACTCACAGCTTTTGGTTTTTCATGCCCTTCAGGTTGATCTCGGATGCGACTGCAGCAGGGGACCGGGACATCGCATGCCTCCTCCATCGATCCTTGCGCACTATGGATGCCCGTAGGGGCGGTGGCGTCAGGTTATCCCTTGTCTGACACTTCGTGTCAGACGGGAGCACTTCACATCCCGTGGTAATCCCGGGGGGGATTGGGATGGGTCGTGTCACTAGAATTGCACATCACTTTTCTAGGGATAGTGTATTGTCATCAAATCTTCTTCATGTTTCATGTATTATCACGCACCATCGATAATAGTTGTTTAAAGGCGGGTACATCACGCTTAAACATGCAATCTAAGAAAAGATAATATGTGTAGGGTAAGCCTTAGATGGACCCCTGCACGAGCACTTAATTCAGAAACATGCATAGTAATCTAATCAAGGAAATCTAACGGAACTATAATTGGTAAAGGTGGATAGAAACTCTAGCTCGACTTAGTTAGTTAATCTTAGTTAATTTACTTGCATTCATTCAACTTCACAACCCCCTATTTGTTCTTTAATTAGTTCACTAAAGTCATTCGAACCAAAAAAAATTGGACATTGTTGAGCAAGTCTCTGTAGGATCGACCTTTGCTTGCATCTATACTATCTAAACGTCTTGTGCGCTTGCAAAGTTATTACACATAATGGTTTTTCCTAGTACATCCTTTGTGCTTGGTAAAATAGCCATCAAGTTTTTGGCGCCGTTGCTGGGGACTTGTTCCTCAACGTTGTCCGTTTTATTTGATTCCTTTGACTTAGTGGTTTTTCTTTTTGTTTTGTATATAATTGTTTTGGTTTTCTTTTTGTTACGTGTTTAGGTACCATGGAGTCGTGGAATTCTAATTACTATCCTCAAGGTTGGGCTACAAGCCCTATGCACACATTCCTTCGGATCCAAGTAATCAAGGGGGATGGGCATACCCCCAAGATTGCATGTACATGCCTAAGCCTTACAATCAGCCCTATATGGAGCCATACCACCACAGATGGAGTGAACCAGCACCATACACTTGGACCCCTCCTCCTCTAAATCCTAGGCCTGCTCGACCTCAAAAAACACTCTGGGATGCACTAACCGGGGCTCGATCTCAAAGAACACTTCAGGAAGCCCTCTTAGAGGACAAAGAACTAGAGCACCTTCGACTGAAACTTCTTTGGGAACCCGATTGGTATGATGCAGATAATGTTGTGTATGTCCCCTTGCCACCCACGAACAGCACCAATGAATGCACCTCTGGTCATGCTCTTGATGTTCATGAAATAAAACCAAACCCGCAAGCATTGCACCAAGTTTTGGTCGAGGTCCCTGAAATTCCAGCACCTATCCATGAGGTCCCTAAAATTCCACCACCTATCCTTGCTGCCTCAACTCCTCAAGCACCTCATATCCTTCATATTAACACTGGTAGTCTACATTGAACTCACAGTTGCACTTCACGATACCATAATCAAGTGATCAAACAACCAGAGCAACTGAATTTGAGCATACATAGAAAATTAGTGGAGACTACCATTGTGAGATCTTCGAGCTTAATTGCCATTCTTTCTGAGTGATTTACTTGTTTCCACTCTTAAACACTCATCATTTTGTTCTTAATTGCATAATCTCTTTCTATTTGCATTGATGTTTAACGGACCATATCTTTTGGATACTCTTGATTTAATGTGTAATTATTTATGAGATGTGATATAGGCTATGTGTGTTTTAGCTCCTAAAGACTCTTCTTTTCCCTGTCCCAATTGCATGCTTCTTAAGCCCCTTTGAAGCCAAACACATAGCCGTTTTGTTCTTCACCTATAATATGACCTAACTAAGTTTTGAACCGTTCATTATGGCCATACCCTATGATCTAAGCTTGTGTCAAGGTTGCATCAAATTAGATTAATGGTGAGGAGGAATATATGTTGATGTGTTGTGCTACTGATACCCATGTGATGGGAGTATGTTTGTATGGAAATATTGTTCGTTTATGTGTAAACTGAGGATGTTATTGCATGATTTTGGCTCGGCTCATATAAAAAAAATTTTATCAAGTTCATTAGTGTAAAAAAATTGCGATTAAAGAAAAAAAAAAGAAAAGAAAACAAAGAGTGCAATGAACTTTGAATTGAGTCAAGTGAGCCAAGTACCTCAATTAGAGCATTGTTGTGAGCTTAAGCATGGTTTCATCTAGGCTCAAGGTCTGAGTCATAACTTCTCATGCCTTGATGCGGTTTAGGTTATTTGAATTCCAAACTTCCTTTCTAAACCTGAGAACCTAAACCCATTACAACCCTTGAAAGAAGACCTATTGATCTTGTGAATGGTTATGCAAAGGATTAAGGTACATATCTATGTTCTTAAACTTCAATTCCTTCGTGAGATCATATTTTCAGATAAAGTGATGTTCTTCATTGAAATTCATATGTGATTAACTTGATTGTCTTTACATAAACTCATCACATATGCTTTTCGAGTGAATGCCTTAGGATTTGTGTGTTTATTGAGTGATGCCTAGTGAGGATTAGAGTCGAGGTGAAATCTTTCCAGGGTGTTTAGATGACGTTGTTTTCCTAATTTGATCATTTGAGATATTGGTATAAACACTTGACACCTTGAGTTCACGGTTATGGCATGTTCCTTTGTTTTTATGAGTTTGTTTTCAGTTCTTGGTTCTTATTAATTTGTTGATGCATGATTTCTAGCATCCATTGGGTTAAGTAAAACGTTTATGGGTATCATGCTGCTATAACCCTCAAGAGACAAAAATCCTCCTACTAAGTGAACCTAGAGGTTTAAATACTTATCTTAACTAGATCGAGTCTTTTTTTTTTTTGCTTGAGAACTAGCAAAATATAGGTTTGGGGGTATTTGATTGGTCATAATTTATGCATGTTTTGTCCATGATTTAATGCCCTTTTTCTTATGTTTTGTTAATATTTTGTTCTATGAAATTGGCGAAAATAATATATTTTGTGAGAAATGTGTAGATCAAATGGATCTTGGAATTACGAGAAGTTGGACGAAAGAATCACCTAAATTGAAGTTGAAATGAAGAAGTTATGAAGGAAAGAAAATGGCACAAGAATTCGGTGGCCATCCACCGAAATCAGCATCAAGGGTCCTTGCACATGCACTGTAGCGCTACCTCCCATTCGGTCTATGCCTACCGAATACGCTACCTGTCTCTTCAGCGCGCGCATGCTGATGTTCTCACTCCAGATTCGGTGGCCTTCCACCAAAACCCCCAAGCAGCAGCCCTGCGCCTTTGACCAGGGTTGTCCGCGCCTTTGACCACCTCAATTTCAGTGGTTGACAACCGAAAACGATCCCTGAAGGTTTATTTCAAATTTTTGGCCTTTTTAAGGATAATTCCAAGTTGCTTTCACATTTATTCTTTATATTGTATAAGGATTTTAGTCCGACTTCCTTTTATATTCTTATTTTCAATTCCTTTACTTGTAGGAAATGTTTTAATTAGATTTTTTAATTATTTAGGAAGCCTATTTGTTATAGAATTTAATTGTAAATTCCTATTTTTAAGAGGATTAATTATTCTCTTATAAATAAAGGTATTAGTGTTTATGAAAAGGGGGCCGAATTTACCTCTTGAAGGTCCCTGAAACTCTGTCAAAATTTGTACTTCAATTCATGTTCTTTGTTTAAAGTTTTGTAATCTTAATTCAAGCACTATTTTCAATTCAAGCATCTTCAAATTCAGCACGTCTACCTTAAGGGAGTTTTCCTTCATTACTTTTATTATTTGTTGCTTTATTTATGTTTATGCATTTTTCTTTTATGCCTTTTCTTAATTCAATAATGTTTGAGTAGTATAATTAGGGTTAGGGTTACTTGAAGCCCTAGCCATGTTAGTTCTTGTTCGATTTCTGGCTCTTGATTATGATTGTTGTATGCCTAGATTTGTTCGATTACTGCGCTTCATGTACTCAATTTGCGCATATAAGCTTAGCTACCTTATTTGTGTAAAATTGTTGATGTAATTGTTTGACGGATCATCTCGATATTTGTGTTCATTCTGTAATTTGTAGCATCACGTTTAAGAGGGGGAATCTTATTCGTAATCTAAACTCATGACTCACTAGAATTGGACATCACTTTTCTAAGGAGTATAGTGTCATCAAATCTTCTTCATGTTTCATGCATTATTACGCACCATCGGTAATAGTTGTTTAAGGGCAGGTACATCACGCTTAAACATGCAATCTAAGAGAAGATAATATGTGTAGGGTGAGCCTTAGCCGGACCCCTGCACAGGCACTTAATTCAGAAACATGCATAGTAATCTAATTAACGAAATCTAACGGAACTATAATTGGTAAAGGTGGATAGAAACTCTAGCTCAACTTAGTTAGTTAATCTTAGTTAATTTACTTACATTCATTCAACGTGACAACCCCTCATTTGTTCTATATTTAGTTCACTAAAGTCACTCGAACCAAAATGAATTGGACATGGTTGAGCAAGTCTCTGTGGGATCCACCTTTGCTTGCATCTATACTATCTACACGTCTTGTGCGCTTGCAAAGTTATTACACGTAGAAGTTTTTCCTAGTACATCTTTTGTGCTTGGTAAAATCGCTATCACACATCATAAAACCAGTTTCTATCCTTTATGTATGGAAACACAGGATATAACCAAATCCTCCTAGTAGAGGACGATATTCATAAAACTGCATTCAGGTGCCCTGGACACTTGGGGGCATTCGAATATGTAATAATGCCTTTCAGTTTGAAAAACGCGAGGGCTACTTATCAACAGGTAGTGATTTCCATTTTCCATGAAATGATTGGGAAGGATTTGGAGGTCTACAATGATGATGTCGTGGTGAAGTCCCAAGGCAAGGAAAAACATATCGATGATCTCCGACAAGGTTTTCTAAAGATGAGACAGCTGAAGATGAACCCTTAAAAATGTGCATTGGGAGTACAAGCAAGAAGCTTCTTAGGTTTTTTGGTCCATCAAAGAGGAATAGAGGTGGGTAAGAACAAAGCTAAAGCAATCATGGATTCATCTCCCCCAAAAATACTAAAAAAACAACCTCAAAGCCTGCCCATGAAGGTCAACTTCCTTAGATGATTCATAACCAACATATTAAGGAAAATTCAAGAGTATTCCTCGCTAGTGAAGATCAAGGACACGGAAGAGTTCAAGTAGGAGGAAAAACATTAAATCGCTTTTGAGAAACTCAAAGATTATCTATCCAAGTCTACAGTTCTAATGCTGCCCAAGGTATGGAGACCCTTGAAGTTATACATATCAGCATCACAAAACACCATTGGGAATTTGCTCGCTTAAGACAATGAAGAAGAAAATGAGCATGCAATCTACTATTTAAGTAGGAAACTAACAAAGGTCGAGCAAAGGTACACGGTAGTGGAGAAATTATGCTTAGCCATTTACTTCACGGGCATCAAGTTGAGACATTGCATGTTGTAAGACCCCTTCTTGGAAGAAAGAACGGTGAGCAAGACCCGTGAGCTTGAGAAGCAAGAACGGTGAGTTAGACCCGTGCGCTTGGAAAGGCAAGATCGGTGAACAATCCCACATCGCTCGGGGAGGGAAAGGTGAAGTGCCTTATATTTGTGGACATGTATTTATCGAACACATGACCTTTTGGGAGCTCACTATCTTGAGGGGGAGAATAGGAAAATAGATATTGTCCTTATCTGAGTTCAACTTCCAATATGTGCCACAAAAGACAATGAAGGGCCAAGCCATTGTTGATTTCTTAGCGGAATATCCAAGCATTAACATCAGACGAGAACCAATTCCACAAGTGGGCATGTTAATCATATTTCCTTGGAAATTTTATTTCGATGGATCTAAGACTAAATATTCAGCTAGAGCTGAAATATGCTTGATTGATCCAGAAGGAGTTTCCCACCAGTTTTCAATTAAGTTGGATCGGGAAAACATAACCAACAATCAAGCTGAGTATGAGGCACTAATAATCAGAGTGAAGATACTAATTGAAATGGGAGTGTGACAGATTGAGATATATGGGGATTCAGAGTTGGTAGTCAATCAGATAACAGGAACCTACACATGGTGGAATCAATGTCTGACCAACTACTACCCCGTGGTGACATCATTAGCCTCTAAGTTCATCGACCCAACCATCAAACATATACCTCGAGAAGAAAATTTAGCGGCCAACGAAATAGCCCAAGTTAGATCCGGAGTTCTATTTTAGGAAGGGCAAACTGAGAAAAGAATCAAGGTGGGGAAAATATCCCTACCTTCTATACTAGAAAAGGATGCCAAACTGGATGTCATGGACACTGAGGTTGAATCTGGCGATTGGAGAACCCCGTTTATCAAGTATCTAAAGTACCTATCAAGTGAGGACAAGAGTTTTAGGAATAAGGCATGTAACTACACCATGTGGGGACCTGACCTTGTAAGGAAAAACTACGATGGGAACCCTATCACGATGTATTAGACCCAAGGAAGCAATGGTAGTGATGTGAGAAGTACATGAAGGAGTGTGCGGGGCACATTAGGTAGGAAAAAAATGAAGTGGCTTATATGGAGACATGGTTACTTTTGGCCAACATCTAATCGGATTGTTATGCATATGCTAGGGGATGTGATGCATGCTAGAGACACGCTCATTTCCAGCATGAACCTGCAGTACCTCCCAACCCAACCCAATAGTCAAGCCTCTTCGGAAAAGGCATTGTTACATTGTAGTAGCCACAGATTACTTTACCAAGTGCGCAGAAGCCAAAGATCTCAAACAAATCACCACTCTCAAGTTAGTAAAGTTCTTGAAAGAAAACATCTTGGGTAGGTTTAGAACAACCCGAAACCATCGTCACTGACCGCGGGACATCATTCACGTCACAAGAGCTGCAAGAGTTTGGGGCTCAATTCTCGATCACGCTTGTCCAATCTAGTCCTTATTATCCTCAAGCCAATGGCCAGGCAGAGGCTAGTTACAAAAGCATCCTTACTATCCTAAAGAAAATGCTCAGGGATTATCCTACGAATTGGCACAAACAGCTGATCTATACACTATGGTCATACCGAATTCCAAACCGTGGAGCAATCAAAACATCCCTTACTGACCTTATTTATGGTCGAGATCTGATGCTCCTAGTTGAAATGAACATTAACTCGTTACGACCGCGACACCAATATGATTTGGACACTGAGGAATATATCCAAGCCATGTGTTATGAGTTAGAGGAGTTTGATAAAAAAAAAAAAAGAATAATCGCTTTGAACAAGATCATACACAAAAAGGTGGTAGTGGAAAGACCATACAATAAGAGAATGAAAGCAACATCTTTCCTGGAGGGTGATCTTGTGTGGAAGATGATATTTCCGTTAGGGACTTCCATTCTTAGAAGAGGAAAATGGAGCCCAATTTGGCAAGAACCACGTATTGTTCACAAATTGACCGATAAAGGATCCTACTATCTGAGAGATGATAAGGGCGTGGTGGAAAAAAATCTAACCAATGCCATTCATACGGAGAAGTATTACTCCACGCCTTGGGATTCCAAGAGCGGGGTTATTGGGTGAAAAATCACAAAAGGTACGTCTACTTTCAAAAGAAAAATGCATTTCAAAGGAACTTTACAAACATCTAGCAAATTTCCACCCCTAAGGAGCTATGTTATAGATGGCCACTTAAATGGCCACCAAAAGAAAGAGGGTGGAGTCCTCACCAAACTATCTAACGAGAAGAAGAGGGACCCACAGTCACATTGAAGTGAGACCTCTTTGCTGTCTCTATAACCATCTACTCCTCGGACCATCCATCAAGATGAAGACGACTAACAACATGGGCTATGTACCCGTCATTATAGCTGTTCTTAAAAGAAACTTGCAATATGGTCTCGATGTGACGGTCTTAGGCCTTGACCATTTCTAGTTTTTTGGAGATACGAGTCTTGAGGACATCATGTTCGCCTTGAGCTTGTTGAAGTTCCAGGCACCTCTTCTGGCAATAGCCTTCAAGAGACTGGACCTATTGTTGGAAGGACAATAGGTAAATAACAGAGAAGTGAATGTTGTTTTTCTTGCCTAGTTGGTGAGCACATGATAGAGATTTTACCAAGAAAAAAGATGTACTAGGCAAAACCTCTATGTGTAATAAACATTGCAAGCGCACAAGACGTGTAGATAGTATAGATGCAAGCAAAGGCCGATCCCACGAAGACTTGCTCAATGATATCCAATCCTGTTTAACTCAATTGACTCAAGTGGAGTAATTAAAATGCAAATATAGGGGGTTTTCACATTGAATGAATGTAAGTAAATTAACTATGATTAACTAACTAAGTCGAGCTAGGGTTTCTATCCACCTTTACCAATTATAGTTCCATTAGATTTTGTTGATTAGATTACTATGCATGTTTCTGAATTAAGTGCCCGTGTAGAGGTCCGGCTAAGGCTCATCCTACACATATTATCTTATCTTAGATTGCATGTTTAAGCGTGATGTGCTCGCCCCTAAACAACTATTACCTATGGTGCGTAATAATGCATGAAACATGAAGAAGATTTAATGACACTACACTATCCCTAGAAAAGTGATGTGCAATTCTAGTGAGTCATGAGTTTAGATTACGAATACGATTCCCCCTCTTAAATGTGATGCTAAAAATTGCAGGGTGAACACAAACATCGAGGTGATCCGCCAAGCAATTATATCAATAATTATACACAAGTAAGGTAGCTAAGCTTATAAGCATAAATTGAGTTCATGAAACGCAGCAATCCAACAAATCCAGGCATGCATAACAATCATAATCAAGAGCCAAAAATAAAACAAGAACTAACATGGCTAGGGCTTCAAGTAACCCTAGCCCTAATTACACTACTCAAACATTATTGAATAAAACAATGACATAATTAAAAGGTGCATAAACATAAATAAAGCAAGAAATAATAAAAGAACAATGAATAAAAGAGATGAAGGAAAACTCCCTCAAGGTAGACGTGTTGAAATTAAGATGCTTGAATTGTAAAGAGTGCTTGAATTAAGATTACAAAACTCTAAACTAAGAGCATGAATTGAAGTACGGATTTTGATAGAGTTTCAGGGACCTTCAAGAGGTAAATTCGGCCCCCTTTCCATAAACCCTAATACCCCTATTTATGAGAGAATTATTAATCCTTTTAAAAATAGGAGTTTTTAATTAACTTCTATAAGGAAAAAGCTTCCTAATTAATTAAGAAATCTAATTAAAACCTTTCCTACAAGTAAAGGAATTGAAAATAAGAACACAAAAGGAAATAGGACTAAAATCCTTATACAATATGGAGATTAGGTGTGAAAGGAAATTGGAATTATCCTAGAAAAAGGCCTCAAACTTGGAATTAAACCTTCAGAAGCCTTTTCGGTGGTCAGCCACCAAAATCGGGCGGTCAAAGGCTCAGTCAACCCTTGGTCAAGGGCGTAGGGTTGCTGTGCAGGGA
This sequence comes from Prinsepia uniflora, assembly GCA_032719365.1. Classification (NCBI taxonomy): domain Eukaryota; kingdom Viridiplantae; phylum Streptophyta; class Magnoliopsida; order Rosales; family Rosaceae; genus Prinsepia; species Prinsepia uniflora. The sequence continues at coordinate 38,607,697 of CM064872.1, forward strand.
TTCGGCAGGACATTGGGTAGGCGTTTATCAAAATATGATGCGTGCTATAGTGACACGAAAGGAATCTCTTAAGACTATTTTGGTGGGTATCCACCGAATTCCTGTGCCATTTTCTTTCCTTCATAACTTCTTCGTTTCAACTCCGGTTTAGGTGAATCTTTCACTCAAATTCTCGTAATTCCAAACTCTATTTGATCTACACATTTCTCACAAAATATATTATTTTCTACAATTAAATAGAACGAATTATTAACAAAACATAAGTAAAAGGGTATTAAATCATGGATAAAACATGCATAAATTATGACCTATCAGCATGCACCAAATCATGCAAGTGTTGGATCTCTGCCGACTAGGTCTCTACTAGGCGACGAAGGCTGATGGTTTGGTTCTCGAAGAAAATCAAAATATTTTGAGCTGCATTAGGAGCCGAAGAGCATAGTTGCGCATTCGCGTGACTATTGGTAGTGCCCATGTTTACCGTTTAAAAATGAGAACGTTGAGTTTTTCATGAAGAATGGTAGATTTTATAGGCCAACTGGCGTGGCTTACGTCAACCCTTAATTATTACTACATGAAAAATCAAATTATCTCAAGAAGACACATAGGCTCTATTAAATAGTGAAAACAACAGGGGCTAGGACCTAGCCTACAAAGTAAAGCGGTGAAAAGATAAAAATTAGCATTATAAGCATAGGATAAGATAACATCGAAAACTTAATACTTTAAAACATAAAGAGAAGAAAAATCTAAATCTGGACCATTGGAAAAGGCTTCTTGGTTACACGGTCAACAAAACCCTAATCAAACCCATCACGGTAAGCAACCACCCTCAACTATTGACCCAAGGTATCACGAAAAACAACTTCAGCCCTGAGTTGTTCTCCCTCATCCTTCATGGCAGCAACCACTCTTTCTAGCTGCAACAAAGCATCTCTGGGCGTACTAACTTGTTCACAGAGGGAGATAATCTTGAGTTTAATCGAGGACCATTTCTTAAGATGAAGAGACAGTTGTGCTTCTTTTGAAGTACGACATGCATAGAGTTCCCCTCTCTAATAGTAATGACCTACAGTTGTTCTTGAGATTGAATGTGGAGACGCACAACAAGCCTATGGTATAAAGAAAATGGAACATTGCTCAGGTCATGCTATGGGAGAGACATTTTTTTATGGAAGAGGTTTGTGTGTGAACTGCCAATTTATAAGCATTTTTCTACATTATAGTTTAGCAGTTGGAAGTATAGACAAAAAGATAAAGACACTTGCCAAAAACTGAAATTTTATTGGATGGTACCCGAAGAAGGTCGTGCTTAGTAATCATCTCTGACCACAAAAACAACAAAAGAAAATCAAGGTCGTGCCACCCGAAGAAGGTCGTGCTTAGTAATCATCTCTGACCACAAAAAAAAAATCAAGGTCGTGCCACCTGAAGAAAGTTGTGCTTAGTAATCATCTTTGACCACAAAAACAACAAAAGAAAATCAAGGTCGTGCCACCCGAAGAAGGTCGTGCTTAGTAATCATCTCTGACCACAAAAACAACAAAAGAAAATCAAGGTCGTGCCACCCGAAGAAGGCCATCCTTAGTAATCATCTCTGAACACAAAGGATCTAATCACATCCTTGGCGGCCTCAAGCTCAGATGATCGTGGATCCGATGATTGTGCAATACAAGAAGCAAGTGAGGCAAGGAAGGCCACATCAGAATCCAAATGCTCGAGTTTGACGGGGAGACCAACTTGGAAAGAAGAGAAATTAACTTAGGTCCTCGGAATATGGACTTTTCATGAAATTAGAAATTCAAGGGCAAAAGTGTACCGAAGCTACATCTGGGACAACACTGCTTGAGGGTTGACGAACCATGGATCCAGGAAGAATAGGAAATGAAAATGCCGATGAGGATGCTACTGGGGATAGAACACTTGGGGGATTCTGGTCTCTCATACTCATCAAACGATCAAGGACATGGAGCATCCTTGATCCTAGAAAGAGAATTATCAGCGGCTAACAACCATTCCCCGTTTAAAATAACTACATAAGTAAATGGATCAGAGGATATAGGTTAACAAGTAAGCGGGCATATGCACCAAAAGAAATAGTACCTGGAGGAACATGATTATTTTCGGACTTCCTGTGTTCAACTGAAATCGAAACAGTCGGATCAAAGCTTATGGTGCGCTCCAACATCAAAAATTGACATGTCCATACTTGCTTGGGGGTGAAGGCTTCCATAGAAACTAGGAAGATTACACGTACATTGGACAACAAGTCCTGAGTAGCGATTGCCAACTTTGGGATAGGGGTCCCCACACGGAACGACATTCCAGCATTCACACCTCGTATGTGCGGTTCAGGGACAGCCTGGAAGAAACCTAACTAACGATCACAATAATTTGGCTTATACACTTCGAAGTCAGGGAACGGTCTATTGGTCTTGCCACCACCTTTCAGGAGATCTCGGGCAAGGACAAACTCATGAAATCTCAAGCATAGATCCCTCTGCGAACGGGATTTGCAAACAAACAGAGAAAACCTCCTTCTCGGAACCATGGAAATTTCTTGATCACATTAGCCTCCCAATAATCTCAAGGGTGAGAAAATAGAGTATAAAAGAAGGACATGTAATTTCTAGTGGAGAAAGAGAGGGGAGGTAAGGACATCAGTAGCTAAGCTAGGACCACATAATCAGGAAATTCGATACCATAACTATAGAATTGTTGGTGCACCTAATTCAGCCACACCTGAACCATCCAAATGGGACCATTCAAAGGGACTAATTTCGCAGGATAGAGGACTATGGAAAATAGAACAATGTACACGTGGGCCAGAATAAAGGGGCCTAGAGCTATGTTTGAACAAGTTGTCAATGCTTCAGCTAGTGGGACCCATTCTAGTGTTGGACTCTTCATGATTTTAGGAAACACGAACCAGTCCAGCCACAAGCGGTAGAAATGGATTTTCTCGTAGACAAACCCCAAGTAAGAACACGAGAACCCAAGATTCTCAAACTCATTTTCAGTCTTGAGCTGCCCGTTCCTGTCAAATGGGCAGAAGGCAGATAAGAATTGGGAAAAAAAAAGCATTAATGAACCTCTCTAGACATCCTGATGATCGAAGAGACATGATCCTCATTCAATTTGGATGGAAAAGAAAGATTAAAGTCAGCCACGTCTCCCAATGGGGACAGCCCGAACAGAACAACCATGTCCAAGAGGGTTGGCGTCATGGGTCTAACTAGGAAATCAAACGTGTTTTTACTGCTATTCCAGAAGCATAGTGCCAAGTGCAGAAGACCATAATTAGGAGCAATGCAAATAATGGAAAGGCTCACCAAATGATATATGTCATTTCTCTAGAGCTCTCTCAGGCACATCTGTTGCATCCTTTGAACCCATTGTTTCCAAGGACTTACAAGGTTCAGATGACCCAGAGAAGGAAAGAGATGCTTCCATATAGGTTCGTCCATGAGAATGACTTCCTGTGACGACCCAGAAATTCGAAAAAGGAAATTTTGGAAAATTGGAAGGAAATGACGATTTTGCCCTTGGTTATGGGGGTAAAAGTTGACTTTTTGATCAGGACATTTTTTGGATTTTTCGTAGAGACCGTTGGGTAGGTCTTGAGACGCTGAATCCGTAGACAGGCGGCATGCGTCAATCGGAGTTCGGACGTGGAAGTTACGGGTCTAGAACTACGAGGGCATTTTGGTAATTATGTGATGTAAGGGCAAAAAGGTAATTTGGGCTGGGACTTAATGATTCAGCCATCTTGGTGAGTCATATGTTTTGGGAGTGACATATGTCACTTGCCTGGAGAGTGGAGTGTCACTAACCGTTTCATCTTTAAACGATTACATAAAATAGATAAGTTGGATATGGTTGGGGGAAAGAAAAACAGAGGCTTCCTACTCACCCCACACAGAGACATCAGTGAGCCTCACCTGATCAGTCGAATTGGGAAGGTTAGAGAGAGGGAAAACAAGGAATTATAAAAGATTGATTACCTGGAACTGTATAGAAAGCCCGAAACCCCCACCCGAAATCCTTGATTGAAAGCTTGGATTTGAATTCGGATTTGTATGAGTAATTGGTGAAACAAAAATTGGGATGAGTTTATGCGGACCTAAACGAGTCGAATGACATCAAAAATTGAAGAAAATTGAGGAGGAATAAGCCTAGATGGACTCTGGTTTTGAATCAAAAACCCACCTCTGAGTTCGATTAATTGGAGGGAGTTAAAGTCGCAATTGAGGTTGGTAATCTATTTAGAAGGATCCTACAAAGCTTCCTGATGAATCAATTGAAAGGAAACAGATAAAAGTAAGGGAATTTGAATGATGAACAATATTCGGCAGTTCTTCGAATTCGAGTTCAAATCGAATGGATTGAGGTAAGGACTTGTGTAATTGAAATCACATACCTCTAATTAAGGTTTAACCGATGATGTTAGATGAATTAATTGAAAGAAATGATGCAGAATTGATGGGTATTGAGTCGGGTTGACACGCGGGTTGTAGAACCCAAATTGCAGAGAATCGGGCTGGGACAAACACTGTTCATTGGCGCGTGGCTCCCATGCGCAGCCACTAACGGCGGCGCATGAGGGCGCTTGGAACCTTGTCTCAAGGTGAGTTCAACATGAAACTTACTCCTTTTGATATAATGAACATTTTGGCACTGGTTTTGAGGAAATCGGATATCGTTTCGATAGTGTTCAGTGTATCCGAAGTTTAATAGACGTTTTAAATATGTATATAAATTCCGAAAAAAATTAGGGAAAATTATATGAGGTATACTGAAGTGTTAGTGACCCTCGATAATGATTTTGGATAGGAATTGTGATTTCTGGAATTTACGAAAAAACGTGCAGCCCAGAAGCGGGCAGTTTGGATAGTGTATGAGTGGACTTTGCTTTCTAAATTTCAATGCATGCATAATTGTTTTCTATGCTTTCTATTTATGATTCTATGCTTATGCTTATGGTAATTACGATTTTTGTATTTACACGTATTTCGATATGCATTACATAATTGCACGTATTTCGAGAATATGGTTTATGCTACACTTTAATGATGGTTTGATGGATGACTTTATATAGTTTACACATATCATGTTTTGATAATGATTTGATGATGTGACATTGGGTTTGAATGTGAATTCGGGCACGAGACCCATTTCGAAAAAATATGATTTCGAATTTGGTTTTGGAATTTGGATTTCAATGGATTCTGGATTTTCTATGATTTACACATGGTTTTGGGTTTAAAGACCCGTTGCTGTTGCTGGATCTGGTTTTGGGTTTAAAGACCCGGTTGATTGATGACGAGGAAGGGCCCTTGATTGATACGTTTTGAGTTTAAAGACTCGGATATGTTTTGAGTTTAAAGACTCGGTTATTGTGATATTCCCCGAGGCCTATTGATTGTGTTTTGAGTTTAAAGACTCGTTGATATCCCGAGAAGGCCTGATATATGTGGTTTTGCGTTTAAAGACTCGGTGCTTGAGATCCAACAGATTGATTTACTGGAGTTTCTATTGATTTTCTTGTGGTTTTCAGATGTTTTGGGCAGTGGCCCGGTTTATATGGATTTTTTGGCTATGTTCTCATACTTGGATTTTGATTCATGGTTTTGGACTGAGGCCCTGGAATTATGGTTTTGGATATGAAATGATTTCCGATTTTTCGTAAATGGTTTTTTGATTGTGGAACTAAGTGATTTTCGAATGCATGCATTGGTTTTACGTGGGGGTAGAAATGTCTTTTTCTGTAACATGTTTTATAAACTTATTTATTTTTGTCCACTCACACCTTTTATGTTTTTTTTGACCCTCCAGGTCGTAGCTCAATGATCGAGGCCGATCGAGAAGTGGAGGCATGAATGGGCACATGTATGGTTATCCCTTATTTGGTAACTGCTGAGGGTAATTTTGAAACTTCAGTTGACTTTTCAGACGGGAGCAGGAATGGGCACGATTATCAATGTTCCTCAGGGGACGGGTCCTATCACTTCTACTGATATATGGGAGGCGCTTGGAAGATTCTTAGGTGAAGGTTGAGAGTTATTGCCCTGTCCAAAGGAAAGCCCTTCCCGTAGGGACAAAAAGCCGAACGACGATCTGAATTAGTCATGAGACAGGGACCATGTATAACTTCACCATCATTTTTAAGGAACTCCAAAATATCACAAGAATCTCTTGAATGGGGTTCAAAGCCCAAACCACAGACCCACAGAGTCTTAACGGTGGGTAACTAGATGGGAGAGTTGGGAGAATCATCCTTATCTTTACGCTGAAAAGTAAGCATGGAAGTCATGAGTTTTTCATAAGTAAGAGAAGGCAATGAATTCACAGTAAGAAAGATAGAGCTATGAGAGACTATAGTTGGAAGTTGGAACTTCCAAAAGGTATAGGTAGAGAGAAGAGAGGATGCGAAGGATGTGATCATGGGAATCATGTGAATTTAAAATCTTCTATAACTAAAGCATTTCAAATTTAAGGGGCAATGCTTACAATCGGAAAAAAATCCCCTCTGAGCCAAGTTGATGGCTCACTAAAATTAAAGTCCCAAGATCGACACAAGCCCAACCAAAGCATCTTTGAGCGTAGAGAGGAAGGAAGCGTGGGCAGTACTGACAAAATGAAAAAAAAAAATTAAGGTATGGGGGAGTATCCAAACAACAAAAATAGAAAAGTGGGACCCGTGCGGGACCCAACTCGGCAAGTTGAGTGCTCCTTTAATGCCTATAAATAGAGAACAACCCAGCTTCCCAAAAGACTGAAAATCAACCAATCAAACTCAGCAAATTGATCTCCATCAATTTCTGGACCTATGAACACATTTAGCCTAGGTTTGATGGTTTAAAACAGCTAGCCCTTATGGCAAAAATTGTCTCTTTTGACCTAGGAAATCAAGATATAGCTTCTCTTCTCACCCCTTCAAGGCATTTATGCAACTGTCTAACTTTCTTTCTAACCACTCCAGCATCAATGTCATAATGGTTGGCTTAATTTCCATGAACAAACCTTCTTTCTGACCGATCAAGTGTCATAAGGGTTGCCCTCTTTCCAACTGACCAGTTCATGAATTTTCGACTGAGGTTTACAGAAGATTAACCTTCTTTCTAACCGTTCAGTGTCATAAGGGTTGATATTATCGACTACCAGCTCACGAAAAGTCATTTCGACTATGGCTCACAGAAAGTCTTCGGCCACCATTTCACGGGAAGCCATCCTGACTATCAGTTATATGAAAGCTCATCCCGACTGCCAACTCATAGTTGGTCACTGAGGGACTCAAACCTCTTTTTCGACGTCTTTTCATCCCATTTGAATGCTCTGCCATCTCATAGCATGATTTTCGACTGATATTCATTTCAATTGATGATTTACAGAATTTCTTGCTTGATATGGGCTTGAAATGTGAAGGAAATAATTTAGTTTTTTATACTTGTAATTTCATTTATTATTCAATTCCAGTATTTTTACATTTCTATATTCGTACTTCCATTTCCATTTCAATACAAACCATATTTTCTTAAATAGTAATTGGTATTGGGGATACACCATCCAAAGTGTGGTTCGCGACTTACCAGGTCGAGATACCATTTTTGTGCATTGGTCCAAATACTTTGATTTTGACTTGAGAGGACCTTGGACCATTGTCCATTTAACTGCTGAGATAACAACGTCGCCAACTTGAATGTCATGGAGAAATAAACTTCTGACTTGGGCATTGCTAGAAAGAAAATATTTAAAGTCCATGAAAAAGGCATAAAAAATAACAGCACATGAGATTTCTTGTCTGTCTGCCTCACAATCGCATTGATTAGAAAAAAGGTTCTTGGATAGAAAAGGAACCAATTTACACTGTTTAGTGGTAGCTTTTACTAGTGGCATGCCTACACCTGAGTTGAAAGGCCTATTTGCTAAGGCTCATCACACTTAACCCAATCCAGAATCTTTACACAATTCACAACAAAAGAGATCCCCACGAATGGTCCGCCTCACTCGCTCCGCATACCAGGTTCTGCACGGATGTCCAGCAAGTGTTGTCTCGGGACATGCGGTTCCTAAAACAAGAAAAATATTTTAGATAAGAATATAAAGTGAGGATATTTTGTTCGCCAAAAAGAAATTATGAAAATCATTGGAATGAGGAAATTATGAAGCTTTCAATGCATTTTTTTTTAATTCATCTTGAGGTTGTGTTTGGATGGAGACAATGAACGAAATAAAGAATCTGAGTTTGATAATTGAAGAAGAAGAATTGAAGACAATCAATCTCATTGTTTTATATGTTCCTAGGGATTTTTTTTTATTAGAGAAATTCAGGTATTAATTGGTGCCACCACTTTAACTAGAATCCATTGAGACCCCAATCGAATTTTACCATCACCAAAAAATTCTAACGAACAAAGAGATAGAGTTTCCATCACCAAAAAAAAAAGATAAAATTATTCATGAGATTGATATGGACAATTTTAAATGTAGATTACTATGTAGTTTTACGATTTAAGGTATTTAAGTCTATTTAGTTATGTTTTGGCTCTATTTAAAAGTTTTTATAAAAAGTGATATTTATGAATTTAGAAATTAAATTTTGGTTAGTTTTGATAAATTCTCCCGAGTAAATATCCTATGTAACAATTGTATCCGAACAATTTGTCAGCTATCATTAGACCATTTCTTATTTTAAACAAAAATATGAAAACATAATTTATCTATAATTTATCTGAATTCTGAAGTATACTTGGGTTCAGCCAATTTGGCGCGAACCTAGGTAACCTTTTTCTTGGGTCGATCTCGTCACGTGGCTCTTTAGGATTGGTCAACCTTGAAAGAGCCCAGAAAGCTCATGATATCTGAACATCGATCGCTGCCGTTGGTACAATTTCATCAAGTGACATTACCTTGTCCACGCGTCTTCAATTTTCCCCCAAATTAGGATCCTAAATGCTCCTTTCATCAACCTCTACTTTTTCTTCGATCAAAACTCGTTTGCGTTTGCTCAATCAAAAATGGCCAACTTTGAAACTCACAAGTGGGAGGCACTTCATATCAAGGCATTAAACCCAGTTCGATGAAAACCCATTTCCAAATTTCACCTGGTAAGCAAATTGCATACTGTTCATATTTGTTGGAATTTGATGATGAATTCAGAAAGATATGGGTTTTTCCCGGACGAAGTCGTCCTTCAGATTCTTTCAAGACTCCCGATTAAGTCCCTGTTCAGGAGCAAAATTGTTTGTAAGCTTTGGTACAGATTAGTTTCTGGTAAATATTTTATACAATTGTACAATGAAACGTCTGCTAAGAACCCCATGCTTTTGGTTGAGATTTCTGATTCACTGGGATCGAAATCTAATTTAATTGTTGTTGACAATCAGAGGGGGGTTTCTGAGTTTTCCTTAGATTTCTTGAAGGACAGAGTTAAAGTTAGAGCTTCTTGTAATGGGTTGTTGTGTTGCTCTAGCATACCTGATAAGGGTGTTTTCTATGTCTGTAATCCCATGACTCGTGAATTCAAGTTGCTTCCAAAGAGTAGGGAAAGGCATGTAACCCGATTTTACCCTGATGGTGAGGCTACTCTAGTGGGATTAGCTTGCAATTTGTCCACACACAAGTTTAATGTTGTTTTGGCTGGTTGTCATCGGACTTTTGGTCATAGGCCGGATGGAACTTTTATATGTATGGTGTATGATTCTGATTCGAACAAATGGAGGAAGTTTGTTTCGTTTCAGGATAATCAGTTCACCCATATGAACAAGAATCAAGTTGTGTTTGTGAAGGGAGCACTTCATTGGTTAACCAGTAATTCGCCTCTTATTCTTGTGCTTGATTTGGATTATGACATTTGGAGGAAGATATCCTTGCCAGAACAAGTGAGTTGCGTGGCTGGAAATAGGTTTTATCTGTTGGAGTCGGATGGCTGCTTGTCGGTGATTCAGATTTCAGATGCTTGGATGAAAATTTGGGTGTTGAAGGAGTATGAGAGGGAGGAATGGGATTTGGTGGATACAGTGAGTCTCAGATGTATCAAAGGACTTGTTCCAGGGATCTTTCCCATATGTCAGACCGGTGAATATGTTTTCTTGGCAACCCATAAACAGATATTGGTGTATTTTCGCAAGAATCGTGTGTGGAAAGAGATGTACTCAGTGAAGAACAGCTCCACACTCCCATTGTGGTACTCAGCACATGCATTTCGCAGCACAATCTTTTCTTGCCGGTAAGATGTGGACATGGATTTCTTATGGTTAGCTGGTTGTTGTTTGTCAACAGTTAACATTTAGTCATAGATTATGCTCTTATGTTTGACGATTTGGTTTTTTAGCATAGAATGGCTTGCTTTGTTTTCATCAATATGGTCCATTTTAGTATAGTTCCCGAATACGGGGTTATCAACTTCTCTTAGTATGTGTTTGCCCATTTCCATCTTGTGGAAAACATTGTAAGACTCGATGATTCATGAAGAGATGCATTTAAAGATGCAGACTTTGGCATTTAGATATGGATATTCTTGAAAACTTGTCACAGGTTATTGTTTTGGATGTGAAGAGTTAAGAAGTGAAGTAATATTTGGGTCCCACTGAGAATTAAATACAACTGTAACTTCTCAGGGACGCAGAAGAAGATCAAGAACAAGGAGGCGACCTTTAATTGGTGGGCTTTGACAGCAGCTGCTCCTAGGTAACAATATCAGATGCTTGGCAAGGATGTGGGCAAGGTTGGAACCGATCTTGGGGATGGGTGATTTCTCAGATTTGCTTGGAAAAGGAGATGGGCACAACAATGCTACAATGGGTGGTGTGAAATTTCTTGGCTTTTGAGGATGATTGTTTGCTTAGTATTAGCAAGCTGAAGGTCTTGATTGATCACAAAATTATTATGTAATTATGTTATTGATCATGAAAGTGTTATGCAATTGGATTAGTTTAACATGATTCATGGTTTTATCATTGCGCTCTGTGTCTTCGATTGTCTGGCTGCATCTTTGTTTTCGATCTTGTGATTTCTTCGACTCTTCAATTTTTTTCGATTTGCGATCTGTTTCTTTTTTTTTATCTTGAGATTTCCCTATTCTCCAATTTTTTAAATCTGCTTTTGTTCTTGTTTTTTTTTTCAGCTAGGGTTCTTGACATCGTTTTTTCCTAAATCTTGGTTTCACTGTTGGTTTTCTTCATGGAGCTTTTACTGTCACAATGCCTACCGCTATGGAATTGCACAAACATGCCACTGAATTAGTGTCTATGAAGCTTGATGAAACAAATTACATTTCTTGGAGCATCAAAATCCAGCAGTTGCTGAAAGGTTTTCTCTATTTTTCTTATATCTAATTACACCCAATTTCTTAATAATGTGATCTTTACTTGTCTGCTCTAAGAAAAACAAAAAATTAATTTAAATTTAATAAATTAATTAATGATAAATCAAATAAGAAGAAAGATTCTTAAGTTCTCGGAGCTAGGGTTTCAATTTGTGGCGCGCTTCGACATTTCAAGGTGGCGACTAGGGAGAACGTGATAAGGAATGAAGTACAGGAGTGGGTACTGGACCCTGTTTCAAAGAGATGCTACAAAGCACGTCTGTGTTTGATGCGGGGTCTATTGTTCGTGGCTAATGCAGGGCAGGGACTTAAAGTACGGATGGCAATTTCTGACACAACTCGATATACAATTTGAAATCCGCACGGAATTAATCTGAGTCAATCAGACTTAATAAAAATTCGGATCAATTTCGAGTCAACCTGCTATAACCTGTTTATTAAACACGTGGATTTCAGGTCAATCCATGAATCCATTTAATAACCTATTAACCCATTTATTAAACAAGTTATGAATACGAACTACTCACTCATGAACCTGTAAACCCATTTATTACTTAGGGTTTTACAATGGCACCTATAAATACTTAAATTTTATATCATTTATAACCTAAAGACTAAATCTATAGCAGAGAGTAGCCGCACCCCGCACTCTCTCCATTCTCCAACCTCCATCAACACTTTGTTAGCTTCTAAGGCTCCATTCTCCAGTCGCTTCGTCGTCTTCCAAGCTCTGAAGCTGTCAGCCGCCACTACTCCAATAGCTCCATCCTCTCCACGCGACCATGCCGATCTTGTCAAGGTAACCATGCTCATCTTCTCCATAAAACAGTTGGTTATTCGAATATTGAAAGCAATATTGAATTTGATTTCTGGGGCGGGTGAGAATCGCAGATTTTATGAGTTCTGGGGTGGGTTAGATATTGTCAAGGTAACCATGCTCATCTTCATTGCTTGTTATTTTTACTTTTACCAATTAGCTTGATCTGTATGCACTTTTCTTGATTTTTTAATTGGGTCAAGGATAATGACTCAAGTCTAACTATAATGTTTTAGCCCCCCCTAGGATCCGTTTGATTTAGAAATCATAACATGAGACTGGAATGTTTGAAAAATGTTGTTGAGCTTGTGATTTGATTTCTTTTGCATTCTTAGAGAATAAAATTGCTTGTCAAGAATAAAATTCTTCATTGATAATTTTGATTTGACTACTTCCAACTCCAAACATGCTCGTCAAGAATAAAATTCTTCATTGATAATTTTAAAGTTCATGAACCTGTTACACACACAAATTAATTTGATAACACAATTATTTTTATGTTCTAAGTGCATTCCACACAGTTTTGTGAATTTCGGAACCTGTTAACATACACGTTAATTCGATAGCACCATTGTTTTGAAGTCTTGGCCAAACAAATTTCTTGGCAATGTTGGATGTATATATAGAGTAAAACATGTATGAATATGTAAGGAAGCAATGAATTTATCAAAACCTTAGATAGTATAGTTGACGGAGGTTACATTCCGATTCCATTTGCATATAAGTTCTCTGTTTTATGGACTGGGTTTTACCTTGTGGCCATATCTTATTTGATGGAATATTATATATTGCTATGTTCTATCGATTCTAAATAAAAACAAGCTCAAGAAAACATTTAAATCTCAGCACATCAATTTTGGCCCAGAATTGAGAGTATAAAAATTGAAGTCCGTTCCAAATACATCATTGGTTTGCTTTGCTTGAGCAACACCTTAAAATCTATTTATTATATTATGGATAGCCACTAGGTACTAAAAAATTACTTTCTAGCATGTCTTTTTTTTTTGTTACTAATTTTGAGGTTGGATTCTAATGTTTTCTTCTTTTTATTGTAGATGTTGATTAGCTGCTGTGTTCTTGTACAGTTCACAAAGATCTAATCAATTTCAACACTTTTTTTTTTTGGCTGAAACTTTTCCCTAAGAGTTTGCTAATTAGTCACTTAATTTTATTTGGTATTATGTACTAAATAAGAAAATGTGATGCTTACTTTCTTTTGAAACTTAATATTACATTGACAATGTTGCATTGTTGGTCATAGATACTAAATTATTGCATGAACTTATGAATTATAAATTTGTTGATGGTATGATATTTTAGTGAAAATTTTGCTTCAAATATTACGTTGGATATATGGTTAAATAGGTTAAATATGTTAAATGGGTTAAATGTGTTAAATGAGTTAAGCGGGTTATCCAATACGACCTGTTTAATAAATGGGTTAAACAGGTGGATTTGGGTTACTTATTTAATAAACAGGTCAGGTTTGGGTTGACCTTAAATAGGTAAATTATAGTACGTGACACGACACGACCCATTGCCACCCTTAATCTAAAACCTGGGCTTTGGAGGAGGAAAATTATATGGTGGGACATCTAACGCATGAGCCTGTTATTTGTTTTTTAGTCAACATAACAATTTTTTACACGACTTTATATATGACCTAAAATTCGCACAAAATTTATTTTGATTATTTTTTTGTCAACCTTTTATGACAGGTTTAATAAACGAGTGAATTTTGAGTCAACATGTTAACCAGTTGTTCAATTGAAATCGTACTCGTTTGAAAAAGTTTTCACAATCCCTACAAACAAGACACAATAGTTAATCAAAGTTAACATTGAAGCCTCAGGGGTTATTCAATTAAGAATACTCTGATGCATAAGTAAGTTTTGAGAGAGAAATAAAAAATACTTAGAAGTGAAGAAATGACTTACTTTGAAAGTAAAATTAGCTCCACCATTTATAGAGAAGTCTTGGACTTACAAAGCATTCTCGTTGGTCGTTTGATTTTGTAGTTAATGAATAATACATTTTTAATAAGTATATTATTTAATAACAATAATAATGGTTCATTGGTAAGAATAATGATGACAATTATAATAATTTAATATTAATAATAATAATGGTTCATTATCAAGAATAATAACAATTAATTCTCAGATAAAATATTAATATTATCGAGACTTTAACCTGATTAAATAATATATTTAGTATTTAATGTGTGGGTGTTTGTGAACCGTTAATATCATTACCGATGACAATTTAGACATTATATAATTTATGTGTCACGTGACAGCTCCATAATTTTTGGATGATTTATGAATCCACAAATGTCCCCACATCGCTTAAGAATTCAGGAAATCATAAGGGATGTAAGCTTTTAGTAGCCCCAATAATGTTTGGAGTACGACTCTTATTTTATCTTGTACTATTTTTGTGTATAATGAATTCAGTTGGACTTGAAATGTAATATTGAGTTGATGTAGATACGCCTGGGCTCGGAGCCTGATCTGTGATAGGGCCGTGTTTCCTCTGACTTCGTTAATGGCCAATTTGAAATTAACTCTCCAATTAATTTCAGGAGTTTATAACCTCTAATTAATTTTAGGAGTTTGTAACCTCCAATTAATTATCATATTGCTGGTGGAAGGTTTCATTTTCTTTTTAAGGAAGAATGATGGTATGTTGAAAGGACAAAATTGTTTATCTCCTCCGTCATTAGAATACAGTTGATGCAAAAAAAATCTCCATTTTTTCTTCCGTTGGGTGCAGCTGAAAAGTTCGAAAAGATGAAGTTTTTTATTTTAATCTTCTTCTCCCTGTCATTTGGTAGAGAAGAAGAAATAAAAAATTTTGACTTTCCTTTGCTAGTTCAGAATGTGATTGCATCACCATCAACAACGATCAAATAGTCTGATGGGAGCTTGAAATCCATATGTGGCTTGACTCTGTCTCTAACCATCCCTACGTGAACTTTGGCTTCTAGGGATTGCAACTAGTCTTCTTTTGTTTATTTTTTTCCGATTGCAGCTGGTCTTTTTATTTGATTTTCCTTCTTTTGCAGCAAACATGTCGTCATTCCTTTATATAAATATATATATATATAATATACAAATCTATAAAATATATAATTGCATAAACTAATATAATTTTTTTTTCAGTTTCGCCTTTTTGAGGATTTTGAAAGCTGCGAGAGTCTGATTATGTTGATTCAAGCGGTAATGCAGTCTATTTTCAGAGATAATCATTTCAAGATGCAAAAAGGCATACTTTCAAGGAAATCTTGAAGAACTCACTTTGAGGGAGTTACTAGTTGGTAGATGCAGAGGCTTATGCCAGGCTAGCATCAATGCATTTCCTCTTTAAGCGCGATGATCGACTGACGTGGAGAACATTCTGCGATTGACATGAGTATTTCGGGGGCTTAGGCCAACGTGTTTTCAGTCTCCTTCCATGTGTGGGTGGACTTATGAAGGCTATCAGCGCAAGTGGATTCTAGCTTTCATATGCTATTTGCTTGTCAACCCTGCGGTTTGGTAGCAAGTGGATACAAGAAATGGACTTATGGAGGCTTTTGGCGCATGTGAGCTCTAGTTGTCATTCGTTGTCTGCTTGTCAGTCATGTGGTTTGGTAGCTAGTGGATGCGAGCAATGGCCTTTTGGAGGCTTTCAGCGCATGTGGGCTCTAGTGGTCACTTGTTACCCGCTTGTCAGTCATACGATTTGGCAGCTAGTGGCTTCCAAATTGACTTGGCAATTTTTTTCCTTCTCATATGGATGTGACTTGGATTTCTTGGAGGATTCGTAATAAGTAGGAACTACGCACTTAAATAAACGCCTAATTCACACATTCTCAACTTAAACCCTGTTTTAAAGATTATAATAGTAATAAGTAGGGATCAATACGGATCAGGGAATTGATGGACATTTAACAATGGTTAGTAAAAAAAATAAAAGAATGTACTGGGGGGGTTTGATAGAAAGAAAGTCCAACAATGATTATGCAAGACTAATTCTCTATGTGTAATACTTTGTAAGTGCACAAGATGTGTAGAGAGTATAGTGGCCCAACAGAGGTCGATCTCACAAGGACTCAATGTCAAAGATGTCCAACAAGTTCAATCAAAATGACTTAGGGTGAAAAGTAAGAAAATAGAGGGGTTTGTTCTCAGATTTCTTCGGCTGCAAGTAATGAAACTACTATGTTACTAGATTGTTTTTAATAGACATAATTAAGGCCAACTATCTACCCTACCACTTGCTACTTCCTTAGACCTTGTTAACTATCTTCACCTTGTGACATGAATTACGTTCCCATGCCTAAGGCAAAGCATATGCTCAATAGACACATTCATCATTTCTTAGTTTGTATACTCAAGGTAGGGCATATACTCTCAAGTGTCTACCACAAATTTTTGGTGTTGCTTTGCACACAAAGAGGATTTAATGACACCACACTAACCTAAGTATAAATACAGCCCTAAGTTTCATGACTTCAACCAAAAATTAGGAGTCCACCCCCTAGCCGTGATTCTTACATTAACTAAGTTGGTATAATAGTCATACCTAGCACATGTCATCTACTACTAAATGCAAATAAGTTAACTAATATTAAAGTATCAATTGAGTTCATTAAGCATAATAGATCAATCTTATTCAATTCACACGATGAAGATAATCAAAAAAAGGTCTAAGTACAATAACTCGGGATTAGGACTTCAAGTAGCCCTAATCCTTAAAAGGACTACTCACACATAATTGAAACAAACAACGACATAATGTAAGACTCGTGTCCTGGAGGGAACGATGAACAATCCCACATTCCTGCGAGGGGGAATGGTCTGGGAGAGGATGGTGGTGTGCCTTAAAGGTGTAGGCACACACCTATCTAGCACTAGACCTTTTGGGAGCTCAAGTGGCTTTGAGGGGTATTGGAACCCCAAAGTTAAGGGAGTTGAGGCTGGTGCAATTCCATGATGGGTGACTCCTTGGGAAGTTACACCATGAGCTCCCGAAAACAAAACCGTGAGGGCGAGGCCCAAATTGGACAATATGGTGCTAGATGAGTCGGGTCCTGACCGAGGAGGGTCGGGTCTTGACAATTTGGTATCAGAGCCAGACCCCGACCGGGAAGTGTGCCAGCGAGGACGCTGGGCCCTAAGGGGGGTGGATTGTAAGACCCGTGTCCTGGAGGGAACGGTGAACAATCCCACATTCCTGCGAGGGGGAATGGTCTGGGAGAGAATGGTGGTGTGCCTTAAAGGTATAGGCACACACCTATCTAGCACTAGGCCTTTTGGGAGCTCAAGTGGCTTTGGGGGGATTGGAACCCCAAAGTTAAGCGAGTTGAGGCTGGTGCAATTCCATGATGGGTGACCCCCTGGGAAGTTGCACCATGAGCTCCCGAAAACAAAACCGTGAGGGCGAGGCCCAAAGCGGACAATATGGTGCTAGAAGAGTCGGGTCCTGACCGATGAGGGTCGGGTCCTGACACATAATCACAAAATGCATCAAATAATAAGATGAATAGAGTGAAGATACTAGGTTACAAACAAAGAGCTAGGTTACAAACAAGGAGAATGGTGAACTTCACATGATCAAATTACCCTTCAAGTTCCTTGAACCAAAAACCGCAAAATAAACTAATTGTAACTTAAGTCTATAATTTGACGAAGCATTGGAAAAAAGAAGAAGTAAAAGTCGGCCCCCCTTTGATGAAAGAACTTAGCCTTTAAATGACAGGACCCCACCCGAATACACAAGAATAGTACACTCATGCCCTACTCTCGTCTGATAGAAACCTAAAATTAGACAAGGGATACATATAAGTTTTTCTAGTTCATGCCTCCACCTAAGAGCCTCGATTTCCGTGCAGTGGCCCTGGAGGGTCGCAAAACAAGAAAACGTGTGAGTAGAAAAAAAAGAAATGTTTTAAAAACATAATTTGAAAACATTCAGCTTTTACCCTCCGTTTTTCAAACCATGCATGCAAATAATGAAACCATTTCAAAATCGTACTCTTCAATAAAACAAACCCAGTTTTTCAACTTGAAATATGCAAGAAGAATTCTCAAATCAAAAGAAACATAAATCATCTAGACCTCGGTAAGTCGATTTAACCATCACCACAAAAACAGATATCAATCACAAACAAAAAACTCAACAACATCACAAAGTCACATAAAATCGCTGCCCCACTAGTATGTACATCACAGCTCAATCGGGAACCGGAGCCCAGCTCGACATCCGAGTCATCACATCCCACAAACCAACACATCAATACACACAATCAATCCATAACCATTAGTATCATAGAAACTCACATATAAACAACGCATCATCAATACGCAAGCACAACATCAATCATCACATCACACAGACACTGCCGATATTTCATCACATACTCACTCGGGATACAGAGCCCAACTTGACGTCTGAGTGAAAACTGATATATCCCGTATTGAAAAATACGAATAAAAGATTTAGGAATTTACCTGTTTAGCCACAATTAAATTACGTGTACTTATATTTGGGCATGTGTAGGATTAATGGATAGGGTTAGGCCTCGAGAAAATTGGTTTCATGGGCCCAAACCAATAATATTTTTTGCACTTTTAGCTAGGCCCTAGTGACTCTTAAGAAAAGCCCAAGCCCAACCATTGCTATTGATGAAGTTCTAGGGATATCCCAAGACTTTGTGGGAAATTTGATAAGGGTAAGTTAGTTAGTTGGGCCCAAGTGAGAAGCCCAAACACAATGGTTGAGAAACACACACTCACACACCTAGGCCATTTCGAACGCAGGCGTCATTGATCTCCCTTACCTTGCGAATCCATTTCCCATCAAGTTGGGTGCTTAGACCTCAACTAACAGTTTCATCTTATCGAGACGAAGCTAGCCCCGTTGACTGGCACCACAACAGCCGTTGTGGCATGTGACTCAAGTCGTGCCCGACCCGTGACCCAACATTGATTGAAGGCTTGAGAGGTAACCCCTAAACCTATTTTCGATACCAATCATTTTGTCTCAATGAGTACTACTGAATGGTGCATTTGCTTATGGTTTTTGATTCGAGGAGAAGACGATCTGGCCTATAACCCGTTCCAGACCCGACTTCGACCCGTTAGGACTTCAATAGATTATCATGTAGATTAAAACTTCCCAAGTTACACAGTTGTAATCCCTTTGTCGAGAGCCTTCTAATGGGATATTTGCATGTGGAATATGAGGTGGTTACATCGACAACGACGGCGACCGGAAAACTTGAGTCGCGATTTTTCATGGTCTTGAGCCACCCATCCAGGTAATCACTTGATCACTAGTTTACATCATTGAAAACGCCTTCTTGAGGGCTACTGATTCTTATTTTGCTTGTGAGACTTAAGTGACGGACCGTGAGGATGGGGGTTCATCGGAAAACAGGAACAATGTGAAAGTCGAACCTTCCAAGCTTCATTTTGATTAGCATAGGTAGCTTTTGAAACTTTCGATCTATTAATTAAATTCCTCACATCGAGTAGAGTTGAAATGACCTTTTGCATGTTAAAATGGGCTGGATTTCATGGAATTGGATCCTGCCAGAATCTGGAATTTTCTTGGGAAAATCCAAAATTCCAGCCACCGTCGACAGTAGCGAAGTCTGTGGTTCGTTTGTCGTCTCCAGTGAAGCTTTGGTGACGGTGGTGGTCAACGGTCAACAGTTGACTGACATTAGTCAACCGTTATTCTTAACATTAACGGTTGACTAACGGCGTCTAACGGAATATTCCTGCACGTGTGGGCCGTATGCTTGGAACAGTGCCGCGATTGTGAGCTCGTGAGGGCATGTGGCTGCGCGTGGCTAGCGCGTGTGGGCTTTTGCCTGCATGTGGTGGCCTCGTGGACCACTTTCTCGAGCCCAGATCTGTGCGTGGCGGCGCGTGGGGCCCTTTCTCAGCCCATAGCGGTGTGTAGGCATACTTTCGGATGAATTAAGATCGTTTAAGGTGGCTTTTCAACTCCTAAACGGCTCGTGGAGCTATTTTTCGACTTTTGGAAGAAAATAGGTATTATTTTTTGCATTCTCGGGAGTGCTTGGGTATTGTTTCATAGGGCTTAGGACACCTCTAAACTTGTTAGGGTCCTAGTTAAGTGAGTTTAGGCCACGTTGGGCAACCCTTAGGAAGTTTAAGCGGATATTGAAAAGTAAGTGACTTTTACTTTGGTAAATGGTCTTGTAGGATTGGATCGGGCTTGGAGTTGGTGACTTGTTGGATTTTTCGGGTGACCCGACCCCCCGACTAGCGTGAATGGACCCCTTCCCTAAACTAGTTTTATATTAATTATTACTCACACGTTTTACGATATTTGCACAATTGATAACTGGTTGAGCGTGCTTGGTTTATTGCATGATAATGGTGATTTATGATTGTTATGGATGATTACTATGCATACATGGTTATTCTATTGTATTGTGATATGATATTATGTTATGCATAGTCGTACATTAGTGAGTCACATGTTGCATTACATATGAGTCCCCAGTCCTCCACATGATCGTTCACCTGCGCTACTCACTATACTAGTTAAAAAGCGCTAATCATGTCCCCAAGCTCTAGGGGACTCGTGGTGATCCTTCACGTGGTTGTGATACGTGAGTAAGATACCTAGTTTATGTTCCGAGTATGAGACTCGAGGCGACTCAAGAGCTATTTGATTTGGGTTGATATTGTGACATATGATTTATTTTTTCATGGCTCATTTGTGCATATAGGTTAAATTTTCATTTCATGATTGGCATTATCTTTCTCATAATACGTGCAAGTATATTATAAATGCTTTTGGGTTTTATACTAAAATGAGGGGTTAAATGTTGTTTATTGAAAATAGTTTTACACTGAAATAACAACTAAGTCCACTCACCTTTTGTGTTTTAAATCCTCCAGGCTTCAAGGTGTGCATGTACTTCAAGGAGTTTAGATGTTGCTCTGACACTCACTCCCGGGCGTGGAGTAAAGATGACGGTGCAATCGGTTATTAACAGGTAAAAAGGTATTGTATGATCATCAACTAGTTTTGTCCATGCTCTAAGCTTCTGATATCAGGTGAAATGTAGTCGGTTATTACTGGGTAGGTTCCACCCGACACTCTCAAACGCGTCATTTTAACCTAAATGGCTTCGTCATATGGGCATCATCGTTCAGATGTTGGCTAGCATGCCTCGACTTGCGTGCCATCAATGGACTTTCCAAAACGGGGTGTGTTAGTTTGGTAACAGAGCATGGTTGTAGGATGCGTCAATAGTTTTTGGATGCTTGATGGTCATATGACCCGATTCCCAGTGTTAGAGCCACTCTTCGAGAAGTTAATTACGTCTTTTTATCGTTGGTTGTTAATGGTTTACGGCTTGATAGTGCGTTCCCACAAGTAAATTGAGGCTCGACTTAATCGTTGTCACCACAATTATGGGAATAGTGAGATTTTATTCCATCGAATTTCGCGTTCGGTTGGTGCTTACGAACTTGGGGCTCATAGTGGGTGGTGTGAACGAGTTATTTGACGATGAGTGACGAGTTCACAATTAATTGACGAACTCGTGTGACGGTTTTCTATTGGAAAAATCCCTGATTCGTTTGCGTGCTCTAGTTGACTTTGTTGATCGAGGTTTTCGGGAACTGTGAAGTTATGATCGACTATTGAGGTTATCCTTTTAAGAAATAGGAACCTCCTTTGGGAATTTCTGTGAAGGTTTCGTAAGTAACGTCTTCATGAATTTGTGAAGTCTTAATGGCCACGAAAAAAGAAAATGCCTCGATTATCAGGCATAAGAGACTTTTTTCAGATCTAGAGCACATAACCCATCATGGGTTTATTATCGAGAATCTCCCAGCAGTTTGGGAAGCAGACTCCTAAAGTGCACTTTTATTCGTGTTTTATTGCTTGTGGTCATTCTGCTATTAGAATGGGAACCGTATTACCATTTGGTAGTTGTGTGACCCAAAGTTCTCTCAGTACAAACTCTAGAAACATTCTGATTTCTTGTTTTTAAAATTCCCTTGCTTGTTATGCCCTTGCTTTGAGAATTTTTCTTTAAAACCGAATCATTGTTCCCCAAACGTTTTTTAAATGAGGTTAACAGATTTTCTTTCACGTAAAAGAATATATATGGCGGGCTTTACTTTACTTTGTTCTTACGACTGGTTTACTAGAGACGTTTACTTCTTCGTGTAAAGTTGTTATTGTGACGTTTTGTTTTCAAATAACTTGGGTCTACTCAATGAAATTTATGCTTCGAGATTGTACTACATATTGTGATGTGATACATCTTGACGCCATTTGTATTCTCCTGACTTGTTGCTAAGTTTTATGAATAGAATTCCTATCTTACTAAATGCGCATGTTTACAACTAGGGACCATGTTCCCCTATTCGTTGTGTCCACTTGAATTTGTTTTAAACCACAGTTTTGGAGTTGCTTTTAGAAACTACGTGTAACTTTAGAGCTGTTCAGTTTCGATAAACTTTGTCTTTCGATAGAATTAGTAAACACTTTTACGTTTCCTTATTTGAATTGCTTGTTTTGCCGTTTGTGCCACGTCACACACACTCGATTCTAACCTATCACTGTGTCATTTATTAGCTTAAATGACACTAAAAAGATGACCGTTTATATTAAAACCGTTTATATTAAAACTATTTAAAGAGATGAGAGTTTAAGTATAAAGTATCATATATAATAGCATATAGACAATAGCTTAAAAAAAAAAACTGTCGTCTATTATTATTAGAAGTAATAAGTAGGAGGTCTGACAAATATGTGATATTTGAGAAACAAAATTTTCCCTCAAACTGAAAGCGTCAAAGACAAAGCGTGAATAAACACGCGAGGTATATGCACATAATCGAGAATGGATCGAAGGGGACTGAGATCTCTATTAGGGTTTCAATTTCAGCCGTTCAACTAGTAGCAGAAGAAGAAGAAGAAGAAGAAGAAGAAGAAGAAGAAGAAGAAGTCGAAGATGGAGTCGGGCATGGACAGGTTCTTTGTTTCTCTCTGTACTTTCGATTTAATTTCCAATACCATCAAATCAATTTCTTGGGTTTCTTGTTTATTTAGATCGTAGGTTCTTTTTTCTTCTGCAATCTCTCACAATCCCTAACTCATCTTTGCTGATTATAATTATTATTGCGTGTTGGGCATAAGTAAAAATTTGAAATTTTTTGCATTTGGTCGTCTATGTTCCGGACATGCCAAATCATATTATCTTGATGGTGCAGTACACTATTGATAGTTTGGTATTCTTAGATGCAGATATTTATCCAAAATTTCGTAAATGCATTTTTTTATGATATTAATGCTTCTTGTCCTTGTTTATATAAGCATTGTCCATGCCGAATTTAGATATAAAATCATTTTTACATTCTTTTGTGCTTTTTGTCTGTGAGGTTTGCTTTGTAAGGATAGCTTGTTAACTTACCTGTTTTCTGAAGCAAGAACATTGTTTATGATCTCCATCATTAATTTTTTTTATTGGATAAATGAATAGTTATGTCAATTGTGTCTTGGTTATCTGAATTTGTGTCATTACTTGTGAGTTCCTATCTCATTTGTACGACTTTTAACGTAACTTTCCCTTACGATCTGAACTTATTAATTAATTTTCTTCATTATTATTTGTTGTGTAAGCTTATAGAACATTTCTAGGCAAAGGTTGATTTTTTTTTTTCTTCTGCATCTTGTGTGCTAATAAATTTTAAGTCTCCATTGGGTTTAGGTTTGATGAAGCTTGTCTTGCAATTTCAAATATTGCATAGTGGTCTTTTAATCTGACTTCCTTTAAAGAGTAGTCCTTTCTCCTTTAGTTTGTTATGACCATACATGTCATAATTTAGCTTCTAAGAGTTGATATTTTACCTTAGAGCAACTTCTTCAATACGTATATGAATATGTAAGTCCTTCATAAATGTACTTTTCCTTTTTCTTTAGTCTTTTACTATGCTGCACGACTAGGGTTCACTAATGAATATAAGCTCTTGGGGTCTGTTTTGTGCTAAATTAGTGTTAAAATTGTTAATTTATTGTTTTCTTTTCACTATGGCAATGTTGTCATGCGCCCATTGTATTATTATATTTCTACTAATCCAATTGCTAATTATAATTGGAATCTGGTTATGTTCTAGGAAACATAAAACTCAAGAAAGAATACTTAATTTTCTTGAAGTCCTGTGAGAGGAGAACACATCACACAACCACAAAATTTCTAAGGATAATCTGCTGCATTATTCTTTGGTTAGATGAGGGAGTGAATGTGGTATTATTATATTTCCACTAATCCAATTGCTC
Organism: Prinsepia uniflora; assembly: GCA_032719365.1. Classification (NCBI taxonomy): domain Eukaryota; kingdom Viridiplantae; phylum Streptophyta; class Magnoliopsida; order Rosales; family Rosaceae; genus Prinsepia; species Prinsepia uniflora. The sequence continues at coordinate 38,632,164 of CM064872.1, forward strand.
ATCATGATTGGATTTTATTTATTTTCTAGTAAACCTAAAACTTAAGAAATACTACTTAATTTTTCTTGATGTTCTGTGAGAGAAGAACATATCACACAACCACACCCGGGTTAGAAAGAAAATTTCTTAGGATAATCTGCTGCCTTATTCCTTTGTTAGATACGGGAGTGGATGGTATTTAAAGATTATTAAACTAACTGCATTAATTTGTATACGCCACATTTAAATTAAGAGGGCAGTAAATCAAACTTTTTCTGTTATCTTTGTAAGTACTTGGATTTTTGAGATTGTGGACATTTTGTGGTTGATACCGGTGGTGGAGTTTTGGTTGTACTTTAGTGAGATTATGAGAGCCTTATTGTGAAAAATTGATATATAAAAGGGTGAGCTTTGTGTCTTCGTAATTTTTGACTAATTTTTATAGACATGGAGCAAATGTTGAATGCGTAGAAAGTGTGGCAATCTCATTAAGGGTAGGTCTACAATGAAACATCCCTGGTTTGGTGGAAAACAATGCTCATGAATAGATCAATAACTTATTATCTATGTTGATATCATAAATTGAATAGAAAACTTCTTTATAAGAGTTATACATCATTGTTTTATTATTATCATTATATCTGTATTCATGAATAACCTAAATTTTGTTAATCAAACAAATGCTTGGATATGAAAGGATTGGACTTTTAAATGCTTGAAGTAGATACTTAAATTTTTTTTTAACTACTTTTTTTATTTTTTATTAAAACATGTTATACACTTTTTTTATTTCAGTTTTTCTTGTTAGACATTGCTGAGTGGTTTGTATATCTATTTTGGAATCTTAGATAGATCAAATGATCTGAGTATATGGCTTACATTGAGTTGTGTCGCTTGTGAGAATGAGTGCACCAATAGTTTTTTTCTCAAAATCAACTATGGAAGTGAGTAGGTTGGTTTCCATTGAGTTATGTTGCTCAGGAAGTGCTCCACTAGTTCTCCCCAAAATCACATGCTAGAATCAATCTCATGTGCAGACCTGATATGAATTTTGAAAGAGCTGTTACTCCTGGCTTAGTTTATTATGTCCAAGAAACCTTTATGCTCATGAAACTTACATTTATTTAAAGCCAGCGCACACTACTTATAATTTAGTTATAATCCTTGTGTCTAAATTCCAAGTAGTGGAACACTTAGTATGCTGTCACAGCTGCTAAAATCTTAATATATTCCTTGTGTCTCCCCGTGCATGGCTTGTATAAAGGGAGTTCTTCGTTATCATCTACTGCGGGATTTCAATTTGTGGAATATGGATTATCCAGGCAGGTTCTGTAGTTACTCATTCCATTTATTAGGATTGTGGTAAGGGACAATTTGTAGACAAAAGGAGTTCACTGTTTGGGACACAGAAGATCTAGTAGGTGACACTTTGATACCTTTTAAGGAAAGGAATTTTTTTCATATTTTGTTTTTTTTAGAAGAACAACAAAAATGTAAGGGAAGCACATTCATAGCATGAGGTATGCTGCTCATTGGGTAGAGAATCAACAATGGAGCTGCAGAAAAAAGTTTATAGTCAAGTAAGTTACTTAAATTTCTGACTTATGACAGTCAGTTATTTCTTTCTTCTTTTTTTGTTTCAAATATTATTCCCCTCTTGATTGTGACTGGACAAAAAATGGGATTTTAATTAAAGATGGACTTTTATTTTTGTGCCAAATCTCCTTCTAAGAGGTTCTTTTAGAGAAATTCCTTATGATCGTAATTGAGGAAGTTTGGAGTTTTATCTCCATGATTCTCTCTTTTATGTTTGTTGGGATTTAGGCTTCAAATCAAGGTATACTATTTTTTTGTTGTCTTGATGGTTGTTTCTTGACAGCAATTAGGATGTTATCTTAAGATATTTTTTTCTTCTTGCTTGCTTGTGATGGGAAAGCTCTGACTGACTGGCAGTTCCCATCTTCTATGTGTGTATTCTAGATTAAAATGAACTTGGTGATTGCTTTTCTTTTGTACTGAAATGTCTTTTTCCATCAATTGCTAGATAGTAAGTAATATTGGATAGGAATTTGGACTCTGTTTTGGAAAACAAAAGTCAATATGGTGAAGTGTGGATGTAGAGTTCAGAATGAAAAAACTTCAGACCATGGAGTGTTCTTGATTTGAGTGTATTTGATTGAAAACTCTTTCAGTCTAGGAATATAAGGTTTGTGTTGAAGGTACTATTATATGAAAGCTTCCAAAGTATTCATCACTAGCTTAGTCTAGGAATTAACTTTTCTTCAGGCTGAGCTATCAGAGGCTTATTCCAAATCTGTTCCTATGATGTCCTGATTTTAATTTTGATTGCTCGGCAGTTAGGTTGTTGCAATTGAGGCATTGCAGGATCATGTGTTGTTTTCCAACAGCTGATGCTTTCAAAAGACACAGATAACATAAGCGATGAAGGCAGGATCATGTACTTATTCTCCTTCACATACGTTCTGTTCATATTTTTGTTCATTAGTGGTTGTATTGTTACAGGTTTCTTGATTACTTGCTTTAGTGTATGAAATTGATTAAGAGAAAGCACCCTATTTAACTGAAGGGAGAAAAGAGGAAGGTTGAATACACCAAGAACATTCAGGCCTACTTGCTTTGGGCTGCATTCTAATTTTGTGTTTGTTTCATCATATTGTTGTTGTAATATTAACTTCACTACTCAAACAACAGATTACAATTGTTGTTGTTTTCAATTGTTTTAATATATAAAATCACGTTCCAGAAATTTGTTTCAAAGAATTATAATTCTTTTATTTTATTGAAAATAATTTATGTATGTGAATTGAGAACAGGTTACAATTGTTGTGTCAAATAAAGATAAATAATATTGTATTTTAGATGACAGTCATCAGACGACGGTTTTTTTTGTAAAAAACATTCGTCTGATGGCATATTAGACGACAGTAACTGTCATCTGATTGTATTCAAATAGATGACATTCACATAGACAACACTTTTTTTTGCAATCAGACAACACTTTTTTTTGCAATCAGACAACACTTTTTTGCTGTTGTCTAAGGGCAAAAATGGCATAGTGTATGGTCTTTCCTTATCCTTTTTAGGAATTCACATGGTTTTGTATTTCGATAATTTGAATTTCATCTACATCCTTTCCAACTAAATGTTTTGGACAATAATTTTGAAATCCTTGAGTCTTAACTGCTACTTTTAAGAGCAAATCCATCTCGTCTAGGAAACATGATTACTGGAAAAGTTTTCGTATTTGGGCATTTTTGTCATGAGTTGTTTAATCCCAATTTTTGGATGCCTTGTTTTGCGGACTCCACCTTCCATTTTATTTGGGTGTTAAATTACAAAATCTACCCTTAAGCTAGTCCTTTGGCTCAAGTTAACGTCTTTTAATTAGAGGGCAAGTTTGATGAAAGAAGTATTCTGGAAACTTTGTTGCCTATCGGGATCATGGATTCAATTGATGGTTTAGGAGATATTTGGAACGAAATGTCAGTGCAATTAGAATCTAATAAGGTTGATCATGGATATGTTTGCTGCATTTGGGAGAACTAGACTCTTGGGTCGTATTCCATGACCAACCACCTCTTAGCGCACCTTCTCTGCTTCAGTCCGTGTGACCAGAAGTCGTGGGGTAGTCACCCACGCTTATCGATGACTACCAAGATCGTGGCAAATACTCTACTTTTTAGACACAAGCCTTCTTCTCTTTGTGGCCATCTGGAGACTTTTACCCATTTCGGTGTTTTGGATCATAGATTCCAAGTTCAAAATTGTACCCATTCGTTGGAGATGACTTCCTAATTGGTATCGTTGTCGTTGAAGCTTACTGCGGCATCTGTTGAACTAGTCGTGGACACGAGAATGTTCTTGGACCACGCTTTGGAAACTTTGGTAAGGCCAATAGAACGAATGAGACACGGTGGCCTTACTATTAAGGTAAATTGCACTATGGATTAATACGGTGACAGGACCCGTCCCAACTGGATTTTGATAACCGTACCCGGTCCTGCTCCCGTCTGAAAAATCAACTGAAGTCCCGAAACTACCCTTCAGCACCTGTCAGACCAGGGATAACTGCACTGATTTCCGCTCATTCCTGAGTCAATTCTCCTCAAATTTGAGCTGAAAACGTTCCAATGGATCCCAGAAGACTCACTTGAATCTCAATTTGAATCACTACAGTCTCATTCTTCAATTTCGAATTTTGGACGATTAAAGCTTCCACGGGTTTGGGTCTTCGGATTTAGGGACCTATCTTCCTCAATTCTCCCCTACTTCTCACTCGTTTTTCTCTGTAGATTTATCTCACCGTCTCAGGTTTTATCCTTGGCCTCATCTATCAATCAATTTGATCAATTTTAAACAAATGGATTGGGCGGTTTGTTGTTGTCTTTGTTATTATTCAAACACGACACACACATAAACAGGCCACCAATCCTCCAACTGCAGTGACATGTGTCACCTACTGGACTAAATGAGTCACTAATGGGTGATTCATCAATTATCCTAGTCAAATTACTATTTTACCCTTCTATACACCAATGACCAAAATGCCCCTAACATTCCTCAATCCATAAATTTTTCATTCGGACTCCGATTGACGCATGTTGCCTATCTACGGATTCAGCGTCCCGAGACCTATCCAACGGTCCTTCCGAAAAGTCCAAAAAAAAGGTCCCAATCAAAAAGTCAACTTTCGGCCCTTATAACCAGGGGCAAAATCGTCATTTCCTTCAAATTTTCCAAATTTTCCTTTTTTTTCAAATTTTCGGGTCGTCACATACGGACTTCCAGTGGAAGGTTTACAATTGGACATTAACTTGGGATTTTTTGGTGAAAAATCTAATGTCAGGACCCGACCCTCCTCGGTTAGGACCGGACTCATCTAGTACCATATTGTCCGCTTTGGGCCTCGCCCTCACGGTTTTGTTTTCGGGAGCTCATGGTGCAACTTCCCAGGGGGTCACTCATCATGGAATTGCACCAGCCTCAACTCGCTTAACTTTGGGGTTCCAATCCCCCCCAAAGCCACTTGAGCTCCCAAAAAGCCTAGTGCTAGATAGGTGTGTGCCTACACCTTTAAGGAACACCATCATCCTCTCCCAGACCATTCCCCCTCGCAAGAATGTGGGATTGTTCACCGTTCGAGTCTTACAATCCACCCCCCTTAGGGCCCAGCGTCCTCCCTGGCACACTTCCCGATCGGGGCCTGACTCTAATACCAAATTGTCATGACCCGACCTTCCTCGGTTAGGACCCGACTCATCTAACACCATATTGTCCGCTTTGGGCCTCGCCCTGACGGTTTTGTTTTCAGGAGCTCATGGTGCAACTTCCCAGAGGGTCACCCATCATGGAATTGCACCAGCCACAACTCGCTTAACTTTGGGGCTCTAATCCCCCCCAAAGCCACTTGAGCTCTCAAAAGGCCTAGTGCTAGATAGGTGTGTGCCTACACCTTTAAGGCACACCACCATCATCTCCCAAATCATTCCCCCTCGCATGAATGTGGGATTGTTCACCGTTCGGGTCTTACATCTGAAAGGAAGTTGGACTAATCGACCGAAATATATACCACTTTTTGGTAAGGACCCAAGTATGGAGAGTCCTCGTCACTACTCACGCCGCTTGGATATGCTACGGACACTTCACTATTAGTTCGTTGTGGTGAAACTGTATACCTCGTTAAAACTGCTACACCTTACTCGGGAACATTTTGATTATACATTGACCTCAAGTCCTTGGGTATTATTTCGTCACTTCGATCCTTTTACTATGATTGTATAAGCTCCCTTCTGGACTACCCCATCCATTTATTTATTTTGTCCTGGATGCCACTTGAGTTGTGGAGTGACACCCCTAATCCTTCAAGTTTCCCCCTATTGGTTCATACTTAGTAGAAGTCGAATTTTGGGCGTTCTCGAAACATATTGCTAGGTAAGGTAACAATCTTCTTTGGTGTTGTCGCTCCACTAAATCCCTTTCGAGAGTTTATCACGTTGGGGGGGGGGGGGGGGGGGTTAGTAGATTAAGAGATTACATTAATTGGGACTCATGAGTTATAGAGGGGCTTTGCAGTAATTGATACCTTCCCGTTGAGGAGACAATTTTGACTTTGTCGACTATTGAGAGGAACTAGTATGATCGTTAGTTGATAATTTCTAGCTGGAGGCATGAGGTGTTGCCTTTCTTCTCCTAAAGATCAAGTCGGACCAGACACGTACTTGGTGCCTTTCGTATCCTTATATTGGACCACTGGATTGGAAGGAACCCCACATAGCTATGTCAGCTATCCAAAGTACCCCTAGACATGTTTGAATAGAGCCTCCACTACCTCTATCCTTAGAGATTATTTATGTTTACTTGTTCCTAACTCCAACTTAGATTATTGCTCGAATAGAGAAATGTACTGGTTGCTTGAAACCTCATGGTCGCTCGAGAGTAACTACCCTAATGTGAGTTGGACATCGCAAGCCTTATGTTGGGATAACCTTTACGAAGAACCGTATTAGTAGGCAGGGCAATTGGACCCCGTCAGACCTTTAGCATTGAGGATCACCACTGCTATTTGGAAGTTCGAGAGAAATTGTCGTCCTCTTGCCAGATGGATGGTCGAGGTCATTAAATTTGATTAATCTAAAACGAATTTGATACTGGAAAGTTGGAACATTGAGGTCTTCTTAAGGCTTGGCCTATTTGGTTTGTTGGCAAGGAGAAAAGTTACCTACCCACGAGTGTCGGTATCCTCCGGAGCCAGGACTAACCGTTGACTGAGGAATCCTTATTGGACATTCGAGGACTATTAAGGAAGCATCTGATTTGTTGTATCATTTGAGGGAAATGTTTGTGGTTTACTTGATGTAAACCAAATGACACACCGATGGATTGGCAGTTGGAAAATGATGAAACCCTTAGCGGAGGACTAACCTATTGGACCTTGCGAGGAAGTTAAGTCTTAACTGTGTGGTCGTGGATGGTTTTCAGGTGATCGTTGAGAAGTGAGACGTGGACCGACTTTGATCAAATTTTAGGGACAAATTTTTTTCTTAAGAGGGGTAGATTGATACATCCCGTATCGAAAAATACGAATCGAAAAATTTAAGAATTTACCCTTTTAGCCCAAATTAAACTACCTGGACTTATATTTTGGCCTAAGTGGGATTAATGGACGGGGTTAGGCCACGAGAAAATTGGTTTTGTGGACTCAGACTCGTCGTTCTCCCTGTTTCCCAAACCAGAAAAAAAAACCCAGAAGAAACCAGCCCTTTACCCTTGTACCACGAGACTAGTAGTGGTCATCCCACCGTGTAGTCCACATTCCTACCTGGAGAACCCACCTAGCTCCTTGGTCATGTTGAACACATGAGTCATTGATCTCCCTCCCCTCACGAAGCCATTTCGATTATCAAATCATTCAACACGCATCACGAGGAGGGTTATTATCCACACACATACATAAATCACATCACAGTGCACCAATACTGAGGAATCACATATTCATATCAGATATCCATTTTGTAATCAAAATCTCGTTTTAGAAACCCGGGCCTAAGCCCAAAACCAAACTATACATCATACCTCATAAAACGTGAATAAATAGCCTTTTCCAAATCAATCCCACATCATAGACATTTCCATCACAAATCTCAAGAAATCATTATTTAACCACACTTAACACAAATCCATAATTTAGACAATACCCGAGAACATATACTCAAGAAAACCTCATAAAATGTACCATCAAACTACTTCCGAAAAACCATCCACAATCATATAAAAAATGACCAATAATTCAACATCAGTATCTCATATCATAAACCACATTCAATGCCAAAATCACAATCGATATGGAATTCGGAAACGTAATTTACGAAAATTCTCGTAAAACGCGCAATAAAATAATAATTAAATATAAAATCACCAAAAACCGTGTAAAATTCTCAATCACTCAAATATCACCACAAACACATAATAAAACATTTAAAACATATAAATATACATGCACAATATTTTAAGAAAATAAAACTTCCACTCATAGTGCAAATTTGTTGCTTATCCGGGTTCTGGACGTTCCTCGCCATATCCGAGAGTTCTATTTCCTGTCCAAAAATACAATACGAGGTTATTAAGGTCTCCCAAACCCTCAGGTAACCTGATGGTATACACCCTAACTTTTGGGAATTTAATATTAATTTTGAAACGTTAATTACATGCTTCGAACACCCAAAACTACCCTGATACGGTGTCTGATTGTCTCAAACCTCCGCCAAATGTTTGTAACATCCAAAGGATAAAAAAAAACATGTTGGCCAAACCCCCAAATTCTCTGGCACATGCCCCTAGAAGCAGCTGCGCGTGAAGCCCCTGCTCTAGACACTATTCATCGTCTTCCTCGCCCGTTTCCTCTAGTTTTTGGGTCGCCCCGACTTAGCGACCCAACTAGGCCATATCTCTCTCAAACAAAGAAACAAATATGCATAGGGAATTCAAGAGATAATAGAGATTCAATCATGTCATGAACAAGTAAGAGTTGGAGAAAACAATGATGAAATTAAGTATATGCATGCTTCAAATAAGTTAAGATCACCACACAATGGATGCACTCATAATCTGTTTCACTCATGAAATAGGGTTCACTCAAAGATATGTGAGTGAATAATTCACATATATATATATATATATATATATATATATATAAAAGCACTTGCACAATTATGAATAGAATGTATTACTTGCACAAATTAACCCAAACCATATGCTTACTCACACAACTTACTCAATAGATCAAAAGCTACTTATCTCATGGATCATAAATGTTTTTAATCAAATGTCGTAATGGGGATAGGATAAAGGCATTCAGATTTTTGGATATGTGGTGGTAAAGAACATTCCAAAGACTTAGTCATTACACCAAAACGTAATCAATTACAAGCAAAACTTCCTCCAAAACATCACCAAGAACATGTGGGAGCCAAATTTCATCTAGTAATCAATCTAAATTCTTACATTCAAAAAATATTTCCGGAGAGCTAAAAATAATTTTTTTTTCTTTTTTTTTTTAAACACTTTTTTTTGGCTCTCAAATTCATTTATTCTTTTGGCTTGTCTTATTTCTTTTTCTTTTTCACTTTTTTTTCCATCTTATTTTTTTGTTTATTTTTTCTTTTATTTCAGTAATCACACAATACATTAAGTAATTTGGACAAGTCTATTCCCATACACACATCATCACCTTGAATAGAATATCTTCATGCCATCTTCAAGTATGCTAATTGAAATCTTCAACTAAATATTTAAAATAAGGGTAAGGATACCTATACTAGGCTAAGAGTTTAGATATGCATGGTAACATAGGAAATGGCTAAACGTGGGCTCAGAAAGGGCTAATTAGGGGTTTTACAACTAATGCACACAAAAAGGGGACACATGGCTATTTGGCAAAGTGGTGGAAAACCTAAGTGCCTTTAATCATATCCACAATCAAAGTATGTATTGATTATAAGTTTTACAAATTGACATAAATATGTTCTAGTAATCTCTAGTTCATTAAAGCTTTTGTAAGTAATCATATGAGACATGTATAAGCTATAAACGATATACACTCAAGAAAAAAAAGAACATATAGCTCAAAAGCTCACAAAGATTTATGCGATTCAAAACATAATTCTAACATGCAAATTATGTACCAAGTTTTACAAACCATATCTACTACAAGTCAAAACAGTCAAAATATCTCAATTAGCACAAGAATTCCAACAAAGTGATATGCAAACGCCATAATATTCTTGTTTGTTCCATTTCATCATCAATTAGTTAAAAGCATCCTAAAACTCTTGAAAACAAAAACTAAAAACACGCGATTTTTTTTTGTATTTTTGTTTTTTTTTGGCAAGAAGTAATTAAAACGAACAAAAAACGAAAAAATAGTTGAAAATAATTTTTTTTTTTGAAAACGAAGACATTTAAAAATAATTTTTTTGAAAATAACGATTTTTTTTAAATGAGTTTGAAAAAATACATTTTGAAAACATTTTTTTTTTTTGTGTAGAACAATTTTTTGTGAAAACAAGTTATTGAAACAACTTGAAGAAAACAAAATTTGTTTAAAACAATTTAAAATGATTTTTTTTAAATAAAACCACAAAATTGTGAACCCCTCCTCCACATTTAAATCCGACATTATCCTCAATATATGAAAGTAAAAGCATATAATCAAGTATGAGATAGGGTTTTACGAAAATAACGAAGAAAATAAAAGTAAACGAAATTAAAAGATAAGGGAAGAGAATGCAAATCTATTGTAGACTTTTCGATAGGGTTGCCTTTCAACAAACGCTTAAATTTAACGTCTTTAGTCTAGACGAAGTGCTTCAATCAACTCATTCGATGTGAGGCCTATGAACTCTTTTGAACTCCACATCGTGCTCACTACTTGCCTCTAGGTAAGGTGTCAATCCATCTTGAATCCGAGGGTAAAGTTCATATGCTATCTTCTTGACAAGGGCGTCCCCAAGTTTAGTTCATGGGCTTTAGATTAAGTGAATTGCATATTGAGTGTTCCTTCAAGAGAGTTAGGTGAGAATATGTACATGAAAAGAAGACGAGATATAGAAAAAATTATACATAACAAACTGAGAATATTTACAAGTAAGGGAGGTCAAAGATATATATGGTTCACATAGCTTTCAGAGTTTAGAAGGAGATTTCTACGTCCGTGCGGCCCAAGTCAATATCTTGGATTTTGAACCATTTTTCCCCCATATGGGCAAGTCCAAAGTGACCAAGTTGAAAGAATATATGCAAGGGGAGGGTGATTTTGGAACTCCAAAGTCCTACTTCTGAGAGCTGGCCTATAGCATGCATTATCTCATGTACTAGACATTACCATTGGAAATTTCTTACTAAGGGAAGACATGTGTTCATTCCAAGATAACTCAAGTTTTAACAAACTCCGCCCTCAACCTCATGACTTTTAAGGGCCATGAAGGGTTTAGGAGTAAGTTAACAAACAAAACTTCACATATTCCATTAAAGATCAAGATCTAAACTCCGAAGCACAAGTGATCCACATATAGTCGAGACTAATGCATGAATGCATGATATTATTTACAAATATGATGTTATAAACAAATATGGTATGTACAATATAAACATATTTACACACAAAAAATCACACAAGAGATAATTTCAATCCCCAGCAACGACACCAAAAATTGATACGCTAAAACTAAGCATTAAACTAAACAAAAAGTCACACTCAACACTTAATGAGAACATATACAAATTAAAACCCTTTTTTTTTTGTAGATTGTAGAATTCATAAGTAGGGATCGTTCTTAACCGGGGATGGAGGGTACCTAAACCATGATTACCGTTTGATTATTTAATTAGGAGGTAATTGATTGTCTCTAATATCCTTCATGATTAATTAAGCTAAACTAACTTAATCTAACCTAATTTATTATTTACATTGGTTAACTCATCTTTAACCTAACTCATTCATAGATTATACCAATTTCTATAATCAACGAAATTCCAAAACCTTAGTTTAATGAAATACATGTACATTATCTTAAGTATGTGCTTGGGAATACGCCCTATACGCTTTCAATGATCTAGACTCAATAACGCACCATATATCTATTCAAGCATTAAGCATAAAAATAACATGGGAGATTATTAAACTAAATACAAGATATAGAACCATAATAAGATTAATGATCAATCCACTAAACATGATATTCAAGTACAAAGAGAAAACTACGGGGTTAAGAGGTTGAATACACTTTCAATCCTCAGGAATTCGCCCTATATATGCTAGGTTGTTCGACACTCTTTGATGAGACACTCAGGAATTCACTTTATATGTCAATGGAGGATGATGAATTGTGGAGGATGGTGCAGTTTACTTTTGCACAAGGAATTTCAGCCTTAAAAGAAAGGGAGAATTAGTTTTGACAGAGTTTTGATACAAGAATGAAGGACCCCTTTAACTAATGAGAAAAACTAAGTATTTATAGGCATAGGAAATAACCTTAGCACAATCCTAATTAAGAAGGAAAAACAAATCCTAAACTAGAAGGAATCCTTATTAGCTGCAATTTGCATCCTTATACCGTAAGGAATTGTCTTTAGGAATTACACACAAGACTCTTGATATTTCCATGCAACTTTCCTTTAACTCATATAGTAAACATCTCCTAGAAGCATGAGAATTTGATCTTGAACAACTGGAAAATGCACAAGGCTTCAATTCCTAGTAGAACAACTAATCCTACCCGGATAGCCTAACTATGCCTCACTAAAATAGGAATTCACGTGGCTGTAGGACTCCGATTTTAGTAATTCTTGAACCATTGGAAACTAGACTTCTAGATCTTTCCAACCATACCTTAATCACATTCTGTATCTGAGTTGTTCACAATGGTCCGTGGAATTGGGATGATTTACACAGGTAAATTTTTTCTTTGTAACTTTTAATCCACTTCTTCTTTTGGGCTTCTCCAAGAATGAATCTTGGCATAATCTTGAGCCTTCTTGTACATATGAACATAGTCTTCACCCATCTTGATGAATCTTGATCCAATCTTTATATATCTTGGATCATTCTTGATAGTTTATGCAGTTTTGTTCCAATTTAACCTCTTTACTCCACATTCTTGGATTAGTACCTAAAACCATTAAAACAAGTTAGAAATTATAAGATTAGGGATATAACAAAGTAAAATGTAAAGGAAATTGAGATAAAAAGGTGATGAAATATGTGCCTATCATCAACCCTTTGAGTTCAAGGTAAAAATGTCATTTCCACCCTCTTGATAGTCCCGTCATTTACAACCTACCTTCCTTAAAAAATTTCATCCTCAAAATTTAAAAGAGTATGTGTAATCCACTTCCATATCCTAGTGAATATCCGGATATTCAAGTTCTAAGTCGATACTCGTGATTTCCTAAGCAACAATAAATAAGCCTTCCAGAGCTAGTATAACACATGAATCATACTCAAAAGTAAATAACACACCTATCACCAACCCTGGTGGTTCACAAACCTCTGATCGTCTGATGGAATATGCTCGAGCTTGTGACCCAGAAAAACAGCCACGTCCTCTGAATCTAAAAGAATAACCTTCCACTTCCCTTCTTGTAGTACATTATGGACGTACAACCTACGCGTATTGATAAACCAAACCTCAATCACCTCCACCATTCAACGTTAGACATGGCCAGTTGGGATAGATGTAACGCGAGAAGCAAGGACTAATTTTGATAAACACCCTAAGGCTAGCTTGGCCATGGCATATACTCCATTAGTGTTCTCTTTCTTAGATCCAAAACTTGTCACCATTCATAACCTTTCTAGATACCAAGACCAACCGATGAAAGCTTTCAAAGTGATCTACCAAACCCAAGTGTTTACAAACTCTGCCCACAACCTCATGTCCATAGATTCACTTAGTCTACAGTGTGTGATGATGAAATCCACACAACATGAAGAGTTAAGGAGAAAGTGACCAAAAGGAGCACTACCTATTCCTGGAAAGCAAAATTTGAAGAAAAGGTTATTGAGATTCATGCAACTCTAAAACATTTAATAGGAAGTAATATATACAATTACACAATTTACAATTAAAATTTATGTACAAGTATGATAGTCATGCACAAGTATGATATTTACAAAATATTAACATATTTACACAAACGAAATCACACAAAAGAATTTTCAATCTCTAGCAACGGCGCCAAAAATTGATATGCTAGAATTAGGCATTAAAGTAAACACCAAGTCACACTCAACACTTAATGAAAACGTATACAATTTAAAACCCTTTTTTTTTTGTAGATGTAGCATTGATAAATAGGGATTGTTCGAAACCGGGGATTGAGGGTACCTACACATGATTAACGTTTGGAGTTTTAAATGGGGATAATTGATAGATTTTAATGTCCTATGTTAATTAGAATTAAACTAAACCGAATCTAACATAATATATTATTTACACATGGTCAACTCATCGTATACCTTACTCATTCATAAAATTATATAAACTTCGAAAGCTACAAAATTCTATAACCATAGTTTTACGAGATATTTGCATATTCGTAAGTACGTGCACAAGAAGCCCTCTACACTTTCAATAATAAACGTGAGAAGCCCTACTATCTATCAAACATTAAGCACCAATATACAAACATAACAAAAACTACAATATTAGAACACATGAAAGATTAATGAATTTAATACAACGTATAAGACCAAGATAAGATTAATAATCAATTCATAAACATGATATTCAAGAAAAAAAGATAGCCACAGGGCAAAAAGTTCGTGTTCATTTTTTTCTCCCAGGAAGCCGAAAGGATGCCAAGCGATTGGAACTCTTTGGTGTGACACTTTTCTCCCAGGAAGCCCAAAGCATGCTAATGTCATGGATGAAGGTGTAGAAGGTGAAATATAGTGTGATTAATCCTTGCAAAAGAAATATTGACTTTCTATAAAATGGTAAATTTTGGTCAAGCAGAGATTTGGTACAAGAATGAGAGACCCATGATTACCAGTTAAAACTAAGTATTTATAGGCATAGGTCAAACCCTAGCTCAAATCTTTATGAAATAAGTTATACAAATCCTAATGATAAAGGTGATCTAAATCCAGACCTAATCCTAATTATGCAAGGAATTTGAAGTCGGCGGTTATCAAAATGGACTGGAATGCAAATGGGCATGCTGAAGCTTGCAAACTAGCCCGCTGGAGAAAAGAGGTGTTGGACCTGTTGGACTTGGCATGCACAGACGTCTAGGCCAGCATGGAGACACGTGGACTTGGGCTGAAAATGGGACACTCGGGCTTCACTGGGAACAACTGTGCCGCACGCTGTGGACAACTGCGAGTTGATGCTAGCATTTATACCGCAAAGAGACACGCACAAATGAAGGATTTGGAATGGTGGGAAACTGAAGACTCGTGCATAACGGGCTATGGACTTACGCGCAAGTGTAAGTTGGTGGGTGTTTGTTTTTGGGCTTGCAGCTATGGAGCCACCACGCTTGTCAAAACGTTGCTATGACGTTAATAAACAACCATCATAAACCTAAAGTTCAATCCCCTAGCCTGCGGAGTATGTATGAACTCTTAAAAGTTTTCAAAGTAACTTAAACACCCAAACTAGCCCCAACATGAACTATGATGGACCCAAAACATGCGTCGAAAGATCTAGGGTGTAGAAAAACATAAAACACAAGTTGCCAAATGTCGGGGAAAGTGCCTATGCACCCCTACGAGCACCCACACACTTGCTTCTTTCTCCCACGAGCGACTGTAAGTCGTACTCGCTTTCAACCTTTAGTCACTAGTGCCACCCTTACTAGCAAGAATTACACTCCTGTAGACCTTATACCTAGTGTGCTTTCTTGTGTAATTATGATGTCTCCTCGATATTTTCCTCATTCATGGTCTAATGTTAAGAGAGGAATAGAGAAATGTGCATAGTGCATAGTATCCAAGATGGATCGGCGTCAATGTTTTGATAACTTCGATTAAGCAATAATCATAGTCTCTCATGTTAGGGGTTCTTCAAAGGTAACCAATGTTGAGAGCGCCTAGAAACTTGGTGTTTTTCACTGTCGGAAAATACAGTGTTACTGCCTATCAAGTAGGGCATGGGTGTTCATGTTGTTGCATTTCTAGAGGGCATGGTGAGGAAGTATTATATTGATGAGTCTTGTGTGTGGGACGAGCTACAATTTGAGTTGAGGAAAGGTTGAGCCTTGAGAAGGCTAGTCACAAGGCTCGGGGATCAGATGCAAGCTAGTAACTAACCTTATTTTATTAGGCTTGTTTGAATTTTGAGGACAAAATTTCTTCAAAGGGTGAGTTGTAAAACCCGTTCGTTTAATCAGGAAATTTCCATAAATATATTTAGGAAAAGAATATTTTAGCCTCAGGTTTAGGGGGTTTGGAGTCTGATTTTTATTGAAAATATTTTTGGAAGTTTTTCTTGTGCTGTTGCGTAGAACTCGAACTCACGAGTGTGTAGATAGGCAGCACATGAAAATCGGAGTCCATTTGAGAGAGTTAAAGGTCTAGAAGCTTCAAGAGCAATTTGATGATTTCGGGGTTGGATATTTTATACGCTCACTTTTCTATATTTTTTAAGAGATTCTCTCTCTTTTCTCTTGTGATATTTGTGTGCTTAAAACAGGAGAGTTGAAGCCTACACCCCTATCTCTTGGCCGATGATCTTGGCCCATCAACTCAAATCAATCCCATAAAACGGGTTTTCTCCTCCCCACAAGCATGAGCATACCCTCCGTGAGCTGAGGTGATCACTGTGGACGATGAATTTAAGCTCTAAACGTTGACCAAAACTTCTTGGTCATTTTTTGGCCACCACATGCATGGGTACTGAATTTGGACTCGAGATTTGGATTTTTGGACTTGAGTAGATAAATTTAGACTATTAGAACGTACGATTTAGTTTTGAATTGAAGGAATTGCGAAGTTTTGGAATTTGGCCAAAAATGACAGATGATTTCCAGTAAATGTTTAGAGCTTCATTTTGCCATCCAAGATGATCCTTTTGTATCCTAGAGGGCATGTATGTGCTCATTGGGAGGAGAATAATCATTTTATAGAATTCTTTTAAGTTGAGACAGCCAAAATTTTGTTCCAAAGGTATGGTGGGCTTTGGCTCCCCTATTTTGCCCCGAGAGAGAGGGAAAGAGAGACAGAGAGAGACAGAGACAGAGAGAGAGAGAGAGAGAGAGAGAGAGAGAGAGAGAGAGAGAGAGAGAGAGAGAGAGAGAGAGAGAGAGAGAGAGAGAGAGAGAGAGAGAGAGAGAGAGCACTTGAGAAAAGAGAAAGAATGTGTAGAAAAATCTGGAAAAGTTAAGGCATAAAATATCCAATCTCAAATTAGCAAATTTCCCTTGAAGCTTCTAGACCTCTAAATCTCTTAAATGGACTCTGATTTTTGCATGTCGATTTTCTACCAACTCATGAGTTCGAGATCTATGCAATAGTCCAAGAAAGTCTTCCAAAAAGGGATTTCAACAAAAAGTAGATTCTAGGCCCCCTAAACTCGAGTGTAAAATCATCTTTTCCTAAAACAATTTAGGAAAATTTCCTAGTTAAACATACAGATCGTTACATTTGTGGTTTACATTTGGGGTACGACAAGTGGTTACAACAACAGTGGCATGCAGAAGGGTGGGAGAAAAGAATGATAAGGCCATGGTTTTTTTCGGTTTGAAAGTTATTTGTTTGATTTTTAAATTTAATTTACAAATACAAAATTTCAGGAAAAAATGGACAAGTCTTGCTCCTGTCTGACAATTCTTTTACAGACAAAGGATTTACTAATTTTTTTATCGCACACTTTCAATTAATTATTCTTAACCAAAAAGAATTCCTCCATTGTGGGCTACCGCCCACTTCCAACCCTCTTACCCCATTCGAGAAAAGAATTTACTATTCCATCCATGTTCGGATTTTATTTCTGTTAAATAAATCATCAACAATTTGTTAACTTTCAAGTATAACCACGGGGCATCCTTCACAACATATTCGTATTCAATAATTTAATTACTTACTTCCAATCCTTTCTTTACCACCTAATCAATAAAATTACTTCCAAATATATCATATTCATTCTTTCAACACGTTCAATTTACCATAGCTTAACATGAAAAATTCATTATAATTACTCACCTACCATATTTGACGGGACCTAACCCTAAAAACACCCCATAAAGCGTACCCGAGCCCTGCTCCCATCTGACAAGAAACGCAAAGTGCTAACATTCACTTCAACTTGTCAAACGAGGGATACATAAAAGTCTTGCTAGTTCATGCCTCTGCCTTTCTAGCCTTAGTTTTCGTGCAACGACCTTAGAAGGTTACCTAACCAAGAAAAAGTGTGAGTGGATAAAAAGAAATAGTTTAAAAACCTACTTTTGAAAATAATTGGCATTTACCCTATGTTTTAGAAAACTTTGCATGCATACAAAAACCATTTCATTTTGTTGAAATAAAACACATTTTATCTTCTCGAAATACATGAAAACGTCCGTAAAGCATTTAACCGTAAATCAACTATTAAATACAAACCAACTCAACCATGAAATACTAGCACGTCACATACTTAATAGTCATTCACATCAATATATGCCACATAACCGAACTAGATCCACTGTCACATCAATCCATACATTTCACAGTTAACCCATCCTCGATGCATAATGCCAAACATCAAACCACTGCCCCACAGGCAAGCACATCACAAGCTCACTCGAGAACCGGAGCTCGGCTCGACGTCCGAGTCATCACAACATAGTCTCAGGAACCAAAGCCCTACTCGATGTCGGAGACTACCGAATCCATCAACACGCATATCAAGGATGGTTACTCATCCCAAATCACAACAGTAACATTTCATTAATCCATATAGAACATTACCACATAATTCACATAAAATCAACTCGACATCATTGCACAAGCAAAACATCAATCATCACATCACAAGGGCACTACCGGTAGGCCATATAGTACCACTTGGGATTTGGAGCCTAGCTCGATGTCCGAGTGAAACCCGACTAAGAATTCCCGGAGCCCATGGCTCCGCGTCTGAGTCGCCAACACAATACCAGTCTCAAGATTTGGAGCCCCCGACTAGTGGTCTAAGACTAATATCCAATTAACACAATCACCACAACATTGAACGAATCACAAGTAACAAGAAACATACTCATAACACATCTCAATATCACACATCAAATCCGCAATCAGAACCTTAAGCCTAAGCCCAAAACCATAATCAACATCATTCTCGTAAAACGTTCCATTAAATTAATATCTGAAAAATCATCCCGAAGTTCTAGGAGAATCATCAGAATCCAATATCACGAAATCTCATGTCATAATTCTCATTCAGTTCGAAACCACCTTCTAAATAATATTCGAAAGATAGTTTACGGAAACCTTTGTAAAACGTGCAATAAAATAATTATTAATTATAAAATCATCGAAAATCATATAGAAATTCCAAGCACCCAAACATCATCAAAACATAGAGAAATCCATTTAAATCATATAAGTATGCATGCATAATAATTTAGGAAAAAGAAAGTCCACTCACACACCATCCATATCATCGAATCCTACTTTGCATGCATTTTCATAATATCTGGGAATGACAAAACTTGTCATAAATCACATCTAAAGGTCATTAACCATCCCATATAGCTTCTATTTCAATCCCACAATTTTTCGGAATTTGTAAACGAATTTAAAACGAACCCTAAACCTTTAGATAGCTAAAACTACTCTGAAACGATGTTTGATCGACTCGAAACTTGTGCCAAAATATTCGTTACATTGGATGCATCCTCAAATTCCCTAGCATACGCCCGCACGCGCCGCCTGAAGCGGTTTCGTGCGAAGCCCACTCGCCCAGCTACAATGTCATCGTCCCAACCCGTTTCTGTAGTCTTTCGGGCCGCCCGACCCTACAACCCGATCCAGTCCTATCTCACTTATTTTTTACTCTTTATCACTTCTATTTTGTCCATTCTACTTTAATTGTACTTAAGAATAGATTTATGAAGTTAAAATGAGAGAAAAAACTCACCATGAAGCTCATCTTCCACTTCAACCTTTCGGCCATCCACACCCTTGCTTTTTGGGCGATCCCTCACGTCCAAACTCATAACATAGCATCTTATTAAGATCACAGAACCTCAAGGATGACATCTCTGAACCTGTTTCCCAAGTTCCCAGTTAAAAACTGGGTCGATCAAGTCAAACCAGCAAAATTGGGTCTCTAAACCTCTCCCCTCTCTCAATTGTTTTCTTCTCCCTTCATCCTTCTCTTCTTTGGCTTTATCTTCTTCTTCTTCTTCCGTGCTTCTTCTCCTTCCTAGTTTTTCTCTTGTTCTTCCTTTCTCTCTCTCAGCCGAAACACACAACAGCGTCACACACACACAACATTAACATAAAATCAGCACACACAATCCTATAGCTAGTGGCACAGAGACATAAGGGATAAGGGAAACTTGTCCCAATCCCATTCACTCAAAAGAAAAATCTCACACATAAATTACAAAAATGCCCTCATTAACTAAATTACCGAAATTCCCTTATGCCTTCTAGACCCGGATCAAAACCGTCCAAACTCTGTTTCCAGCATGCCGTCTGCTAACGTACTTGGGAGATCGAGACCTTCGTAAAGGTCTTTGAGAAAAAAAATCAAAAGTTATCCCGATCAAAAAGTCAACCCTTTGACTTTTAGGGGCAAAATGGTCAATTTTGTTAGAATTTTTCCGATTTTACCCTCGTTGAAAGTCCGAGGCATTACAATATTCCTTAAAATCCTATAAATATTAAACCACATAACCATAATTTACATACTCGTTGTATTAACCAGGTTGCATTAATATAGAGTTACAAATACCCAAGCAAAATTATTCTTGAATTCTTAATATAAAATAAAGAAACACACAACATAACTATTCATAACAACTCCTTAACTAAATCCTTAAGTCTTTATCCTTTGCACATATTCCAGCCCATCAAAATTAACCTTTGTTCTCCATTAAAACTCACAATAACTATATAATAGCATTCTCCAATTTTTAGGATTTAATTATTGTTTTTAGATAAAATAAAAATATTGAAAAATCAAAACCGTATGCCAAATGACATCAAATTAACTCAATCATTATACCAAAACACTCAGAATTGAAAGAGGAACATTTTACCTATTGACCACTTTCCAAGAAACCATCGCACGTGCCAGTGCAAAGCCTCTGCGCGTGGTGGCCACGCGCCTAACAGGGGTCATTGTCTTCATCATTCTAGACCTGATTGTCTTGTTAACCGGGCCGCGCAACCCGCGATCGAGAAACGGTCATATTTTGGCCATTTTACGTCCATTTCCGACGTTCCAAACATCCAAATTTATCTAAATTAGATAACAAAACAATCTATGACGACAAAAGGGAGAAATACTTACAAAAACTCACCATCCGACTTTACCATCCTTTAATTATGGCTTCCATGAGCAACTCCACAGTTTCTCCACGTCCAAACGATATCCTTATTGACTCAAGAGGATTGCACAACCTCCAGGAGTACTCCACTATGCTCGTCCGCTCGTTTCCAAGTTCTAAAAAAAAAATCGACATAGGGACCTACAAGTTCCTCAATTTTTCCTCTCGGTTTTTTGAGCCTAAGGCTTCCTTTGCAATAACCCAGACCCTTGATGAAAAGTGATTTTGGAAAAACTAAGTAAAATGACAATTTTATCCTTGGAAGGTAAAAATGTTGACTTTTTCCATGGTCCTTTTTTGAGAATTCTGAGAAGGCCGTTACGAAGGTCTCATGATTCTGAGTCCATAAAAAGGAGGCACGCTAAAATTGGAAGTTGAATGATTCTGATATAGGTCAAAATGGTAATTTGGAAATGAAACCTTGTTGGATTGTGCCAACTGTCAGCTTCTAAAAAGCCCTGATATTTTGCTTCCCCATTGACTTCTCCATCTATATATCAGAGTAGGTGTGTGTAGTGTGTGTTTGTTCGATGGGCATAGGTTGAAGGCCACGAAAGGCTGTGAAATCACCCGCCACGAGGGAGAGGTAGAACAGAGAGACAAAAGGTTTGGGAAGAAAGGAGAGGTGAAATCACCCACCATGAAAGGCTGTGAAATCACCCACCGTGAAATCATTCTTTTGATGATATGAATCTAACGGTATAATTTTCGAGGTGATCGAATATCGTCTTAGGGTAATTTTGACTATCCGAAGGTTTTAGGCATTATTTTAATACGTTTAAAAATTCCAAAAAATATGGGATTAATATATGAGAAAATGGGATGATTAGTGACCCTTAGAAGTGATTTTTGATAGGAAAAGACATTCTCGAATTTTACGGGGAAGCGAGCAATGTGGTTCGACCGTGCGTAAGGTACGTGCGAGTGGACTTTCGTTTTCTTTAAATCCTATGCATGCATATCTATATGGTTTTACATGATTTAATGTGTAATTTTCTCGATGGTATTTTGAATATGATTCCATACAATTTTATGTGAGTATTGATGATTTTATAGTAATTGTAACTTCGCACATTTTATGAGGGAACTGTCGAATTGTGTTCTGGTTTACTTCTGATTTTTGGGAAGTGGTTTTATACTCGATTCGACTTATCTATATGATTTTGGTGGTGTTTTATAGATTGGAATTTTATACGATTTTCTAGAATATTTTAATGGTTTGTTTTACGAGGTTTTGACATTATGTGTGATTTGGGCTTATGCCCGGGTTTTGAGTTTGGTTTTGGTTTTTGAACTTGTTTCTGGATATGGAATGAGTGCATGGTATAGTTTTGTGACTACTAAGTATATATGTAATGGTGTCTGTTGGTTAGTAGTGTCAAACGTCGAGCCGGGGTTCTAGATCCTGAGGCTAGTATTATTGTATGTTTGTGGATTTATGGATACTTGTTGCATGATTGGAAATGATTGCAGGATATTTTTGTGGTTTATGATGTGATGGGATGACCCTCCTCGAGTTTTGGAATGATTATGTCTCAAACATCTAGAGCAGGGGTCTGTTTTCTTAAGACGGTTATTTGGACTAGTGCCTAGACATCCTGAGCCGGGTTCTGTTTTCCTAGGATCAGTCCATACCCAGACTTTCAGAACTGGGCTCTGTTTTCCTAGGTGATAACCGGACGTCTAGAGCTGGGTTATGTTTTCTCGGGCACTCAGACGTCTAGAGCGGGGCTCTGCTTTCCGAAGTGATATTGGCCTACCGGTAGTGTATATTTGATATGATGATTCAGTTTTCAGATATCGAGGATGGGTCAGTTGATATGATGGGTTGGCTCGGTTTGATTAGCTGGTACATTGTGGTATGGTTATGCATTGGTTGATTCACTATATTTGTTGTGTTTATACTTTGACCTCGTCTTATATGCATTAGTACTTTGATATGAGTTTATATTGGACAATTTTCTGAACTGTCTGGATTTTTGTAACAACCCCTCCGTAATATACAGGATTAATTAAGAATTGATCGGGATTAATTGAGGATTAACAGACGATTGGGCTAAAATAACAATTTTGCCCCTAGACGAGGGTAAAAAGTTTACTTTTGACCTGAGAGGTCAAATGCACGTGGACCAATGATCGTTACATAGATCGAGATGATAAGAGTCTGTAAACAGGCGGCACGTCAAAAATGGACATCGTACGGGAAAGTTACGGGTCTGGAACGAATCGGGGTACGATTACACGAATTATAAGGCAAGTAGACTTTTGTTTGTAGTGGACCCAGATATTTATTTTCAAATCCCTTCCTATTTCATTCATCTACCTGAAACCCAAACCCATCCCCCAAACATCAAACCTTTATCCATTTGAGTTACTTGAGAGAGGCTGAGAGTGAAAAGAAGCTGACGGTGACAGTGTGGACGGTTGAGCACGACGGAACAGCCTGAGGAACCTAAAACCCAAGTAAACCCGAAAGCCTTGTTTGGGTCAAATTTTGAAATCGATTTTGGATGAGTTTTTGGGACATTTGGATGATTAGGACTGATTATTTTGGATTGTACGAGTCCACACGAACCAAAACTGTAAAGGCAGGCTGCTGGAATCGCCTGGGGTTCAAGTTTGAAAATCAACTTAAATGGGTCAAGCTTGGTTAAACCTATTGAGGTGTTTTCTTCCCATTTTGAATCCACAGATCCATTCCTGGGTTAATTACAAGCATATGAGTGAAAGAATAGAGTGAAAAGATTGAGAAATGAGTGAGATATAACTGGGCCAAGTTCTCAGGTCGGTTGACTCGTTAGAGAGTCGCGGGTCAACCCGGCCAGAGGTTGATGATGATGACATGGCAGTCCACGTCATCGTCCTATTAGGCTTGTCAGTCCACGTGGTAAATCAGATGATGCCACGTGGCAAGCTGTCAGGTCCAGTAAGCAGTGATGTGGTAGTGCCACGATAGACGTTGTCAGACCACGTGGACTAGTGAAATGGTGCCACGTGGCAGTATGTCAGGGATTGGAAACTGACGTGGCAGGTCCATGTCAGCCATGTCAGACCATGTGGACCAATGAGGCAGTGCCACATGGTAGTGTGTAAGATTGTCAGATCTGGCATGTCAGTGACACGTGGCACCAATCACGGAAAGCCATGTGGTAGGCAGTCAGACCTGACAGGTGTCGGACCTGTCAGGCTGACGTTAGCAGATGATGTTAGCGTTGACCATGATGATGTCAGCATTGATCGCCATTGACTAGCGCATGTGAACTTTGACCGATGTGTAAGAGCGTATTGGCACGAATTTTGAGGTGAAACTTGTCTTGTTTGAAAGATTTCGACGATCTAAATCCAATGATGATGGTTTCAGGCCGATTGGAGGTCATTTGGAGGTTTTTAGCCTCGGGAAGCGAGTTCGGGACATGTTGACCATTCTGGGATGTGCGAGTATTCTACGTGCATGAGTTTTATGTGATTTTGATGGTTTCACGGAGAGGCGTAAACCAAGGATTTGATTGATTTTGAAGGATTTCACGGAGATGCGTGAAATCAACATTTCGGGCTTGAGACCCAATTGGACATTGATCTTGACTTGGATTATAGTCAAAGGTGGTTTTGAATAAAGATTTGAATAATAAAATGGTTTTGGATTTGGAAATATATTTCGGACGTATGACCCAGTTGATTTATAGTTTGACTTATAGTATAGTCAAACGTGAGATACATCGAGCTGTGACCCAGTTATAAGATTATGAAAGATATTTTAAGCATGGGACCCAGTTGTGGATTTGATAGGAGTCGAGAAATCCTAGGTTTATGAAGTATTGATAGACACTGTTTTTGGGCTTGTTGCCCATTTGATGATAATTCGGGCTTGTGACCCTATTGATGAATTCGGGTCGCTGACCCTATTGATGATATTCAGGCTTGTGTCCTTATGATTTTGAGTTTAAAGACTCGAATTTTATTAGAGGGCCCGATTGTGAATATTTTTCCCCAGAGAGCACTCTGGAAATGATGCTCGCCTCCGAGATACGGAGAGGTCACGATGCGCTTGTTGTCGAGTAGCTGAGAGAGCGGCAACCGAGGGAGGCTCGACTCAAAAGTAAGGTATATGAGATTGATCGATGATATGTTCACGACGATCTGGTGATTGTCGATCGGTGATGTGTTCGAGGCGACATGCTCCGGATCAAAGCAGTCCTTGAGCTTAAGGGCACGAGTTGCGGGGTTTAGAATCGTGACTGATGGTATGATATTGAGTTTAAAGGCTCAAATTTTGACACCGTGTTTTGATTTGGGCTGAGATCCCACATGTTTACATTTTTGGGCTGAGATCCCACATGTTGTTAAGGAAATGGCTTCAATTGAGAAGTATTTTTCACTGTGTTTTGATTTATAAAGCAATACATCTTGCTTTTGAGAAAGTATTTGAAATACTGTTTTCTGATGCATGCATACTTTTACATGAAAGGTATAAATGTCATTTTCGTATAAATTGTTTTGATAAACTATTATTTTTAACCACTCATAGCTTTTATGATTTTTGATACCCTTCAGGTTGATCGCGGATGAAGTTGTAGTAGAGATCGTGACATCACATACCGCTACAGATCCTTGCGTACTTTGGATAACCCCAAGCGGGTTACGGTTTTTTCCCTACAGGAGCAGGCACATCCTGGGATAATCCAGGGGGATTGGGATGGGTCCTATTAATTTTCCTATTACTGTACGTATTTCAAGTTTATTGTTTTGTTGGTAAACTTGATGCATGCATAGTTTTCTAAAATGTAGGGAAATTTGTACATTTCAAATTTTGTTTTTAAAACCTTAATTTCATCCACTCACACATTTCTCTTGGTTTTGAAATGCTACAGGTCGCTGCACGGGAATCGAGGCTATTTTCGAAATAGAGGCATGAGCTCTCAAGTGTATAAGTATCCTTTGTCTAGCAGGGTTTGAGGGTACTTTTGGTACTTTAGGTTGCCTGTCAGATGGGAGTGGGACCCAGGTATGTTGTATATAGTGTTTTCAGGGTTGGGTCCTGTCAACTTGCTATTAGAGCCTGGGTTCTGATATGTGCTTGAAATTGTCATGCCTCTAGGATATGAGCGTCGTGCATGGTCTGGTAGTGAGACGTGAATTGGAATCCTGGGGTAGTTTTTGAGGCTGGGCTTGAATTGGTTATATGTGATACGTGCTGCTAGTGAAACTCACCTGGATTATTGAGATGTTATATGTTCCATATGATAGTGTGCTTCCCAAGTATTTGTGATGTTGGATTGGGTTAGTGGTGTAATTAGTGGATGACATATACTGATGGAGGAAAATAGTGGTATAACTTTAGATATTAGGTGAGCTTACTTGTGAGAGTTAGTGTAATTGTTGGTCTATTGGACTCAAATGAGCGAAATGGATACGTTTCCTTGGTTAGAATAAGTGTTGAGAAATAATTTGATGAAGGGCCTTCTGTCGAATCCGGCACATGTCATTATGGTTTGATTGATAATTATGTGTATCAGCATTGATTTGAATTGTGATTATTGAGTGGGGACCCCAATAAGGGTCAAGATATCTAGTAATAGTTGGAGGTAAGTTTAGATGTTGTAATCGAACAAGGGCCCAAGAAAAGTCAAAAGATAGAAATGTTGATGACAAGGCTTCGGAACAGGATTCGAAGCGATGTTGTGGGCCCAGTAAAAGGAGCATTTTACGATAGTGATAAACCGACTATAGGAAATCTGTTAGGGTAATACTTATGGAATGTATAAACACCCCCTGCATTGGGGAAGTGACTGAGAAAGGATAGTATTGAAATATAATTTGAACGTCTTAAGTTGGATACATAAGTGTTTTATCCTTCGAGATAGGAGATCGTAAAATATTTAACATTAGTAAGGGTTATTATTGGGGAGATTTGCGCTACGTGCATTTCATATGTTTTAGTTTGATTAACAAGTGTAATTTTTTGAGATACGCATTACTAAATGAAATGGAAATGGATCCCCCATAAGATCAAAGGGAAATTAAGAGGATTTGAGATTAGTCGATTAGTATGAGGAAGTTACATGTGGTTACGGTTGTATTCTTTGTGGAAGAGGAAGTTGTAAATAAAAGAAAAGGAATTGTGATGTACTATGAGGTCCCATACATAGTTACTTGGACTTGCTGACTAAAGCATAACAAGGTTCCTGAAGGTAATATGAGGTCAATGTTAGATCTTGAAGACTGAGGGTCATAGGATTGCTTAAGCATGAATGATGGTTATTAGACAACGATTTGTGGAGGAAGTGATTGTAAAAGCCAGTGTGGCTTGGAATATAATAGTAAAGGTGGGAAGGCTTTACGAACAAAAATGGATGTGAGTGAAGATGCCAAGTTGGGAAAAACTAGGTTGGAATTGTGGATATGTTATCTGGTATTGGTTAAGGGGAGGAGTATAAGGAAGATAGTATAAATAAGTCTTTATGTTACAACTATTTGATGTTAGGTAATGGTACTAAGGAATACCACCATTCATTCGGAATGTTTTGTTAAAGTGTCCTAAGGCTATGGTAACAGATTTGAGATAGATATTGTGTTACGTCAGTAAGCTAGGAAAGTTGTGATGAAGCCACATGAATGTGGTGGTTTCCTCCGAGTCGTGGGGCGATGTGGTATTCAATTATTGGTGGATTTGGTGCTTTAGTCTATTAGTACGTAGAGAAATGAGGTGGTGAGGACTGAGGATTGTAGATTGGTTGAGTGGTCAACTACAAGGAGTTATAAAATTAAATGTGTTTAGTTGAGAGTCAAGGAAGTATATGATCAGTCTAGCGAGACTACCCAGTTTTTAGAGAAAAGTAAAAGAGGATATTGTATAGAGTTCATGTTAGTATAAGACCTTATATTGTGGCAATGATAAGGTGAATGGAGATAGTTGGTATTATCTTTAGCACCCCTTGGGGAGGTGATGATGTGGAAATTTCGGATGTAATAACACACCTGAGTTGAAATAAAGAAGAAGATCTAGGAAAAGAGAAAGGAAAGAAAAATGTTACGCGATTCATTAGATTTGTAAAGGGAAGGATATACAGTGAAGGGAAATTAGAGATGATGTATGCTTCTACATTTAAGTGTTGGTTGTAAGCATTGGAATTAAGGAAACAATAAAGATAACGATGGTATATTAAGTAGTGGTATGGTGTTGTGGATATTGATTGAGGATTGTAGAATCGTGACTCAAAGGAAGTCCTAAATAAAACCAGAAGAAAAAGTTGGAAAGTGAACTTATTTGTTCAAGGTTCCATAAAATGAATGGGAGTGAGGGAGGAACTCCAGTTTTAGCTGTAGGCCCAAGTTTGGTTATGTTTAAGATTGGTGTTAAGTTAAATTTGTGTAAGTTGTAAAATAATGCTTTAGGACACTACGAATGATAGGACCAGTCCCTAATTTCCCCTGAAAAACCGAACAGGTCCTGCTCTTATCTGACAACCCTTTGTCAAACATGGGATTTTACAACTTCTTCCTCAACTCGAAACCTTAAATTAAACCAAATTAATTCCACCGCGTTGGGTTACCTTCCACATCCAACGCACTAAACCCAGTTAAATGGTGGAAAATACTTACTTACCCTTAATCGGAGTTTCTGGTTTAACCATATTAGTTATCGGGTCAACTAAGTATTCCCAAGCTAGCTAATCGTCTATTTCTCTTAACATAATTACTCATTATTTTCCTCATGGGACAATAATCATCCCTTAATTATGTTCCTCATTCTTTTATTAAACCTCATTTTATATTATTACTTAATTAGGTATGAATTAAATAGCAAATAACAAAGAATGTACAATTATCTCATAACTTGATTATCTAATAAGATAGTCTAGGTATTCTATAAGTTTATTGATCATAATCCTTGTCCATAATTTATAACTTTCCTCCTAATGATATTTACACTCCTGGTACCCATTTCATAATTAACGAGCAATTAAAGTACAATTAATAGATATTAATCTAATAAACATAACTCATGAAATATTCAGATGAATGTTCATATAGTGACCAATAGATCCATGAAATATATATTTAAACTCAGAAAAACGTAAGAAAAATATTACATGTTCATTGGACGGCCATTGGAGGTCGCACGCGAGGCCACACACCACTATAAGGTCCCTGCACGTGGTAGTCACGCGCAACAATGTCATCGTCAACCTGCGAATTAGACCTGACTGGTTCTTCACGGTTTTTCTTCCGATTTCCATGTTCTTTACATGGAATTGAATCGTTTGGGGTCTAGGAGCACATCTATGGATTCAGAACAACGTAAAACCTACGAAATTTAAAAGACCATACTTGCTCTGTTTTCGGCCATGGCGTCCAATTGCTGATCCTAGCTTTCCACTGCTCAAGGCTACGTTTTTTGGTCTTACAATGATCCCAGGTATAATTCTAGCATTCCAGAACCCTGGGGCAGCTATAGAAAGCTCGAAAAACTAGAACCCGATTATGATGTTCACGGGTTTCACCTTAACCGTCCAGGTTCTTCCTTCTGGAACCCCTAACCGTCCAATCTTTTCCTTCTGATTTTTCTTCCTTTCTTTCCTACCATCATTCTCTTAATTCCCCTCCGCTTCTTCTTTCATATTTCCCAGAATTCATTTTCTTTCCTTTTTCAACTACTCATGGCCGAATTCCCCTTATCCATCTATTCCCTCGTCTAGACAAAGGCATATGTATTACATGCCATAATACCAAATGACCATTTTACCCTTCTCACATATAATTACCAAAATTCTCTTATGCTTGTAACCTCATAACTTTCTTACCCGAACCCTGTTTTTGGCATGCTTCTTGTCAAAGTACTCAAGAGGGCGAGACCTTTATAACGGTCTTCTCGAATTAATTAAACAAGGTCCTGGTAAAAAAGTCAACATTTTGACTTTTAGGGGCAAAAGAGTCATTTCCTATTTTCTCGTTGTCCAGGGTGTTACAGCGAAGATGTGATCGTACTTAACTTTCATTTAGTAACTTTTGGCTTAGGAAGTGAGTAAAGGGTAATGTTTGAATATGTCAATTGTGTGACTAGTTGCAAATTGGATTTGCCATTAAGGTTATGTGCTTTCGATAGTCAAGTTCAAAGTATTCCCAGATGGTCCAAGTTTGGGGCATAAGTCGGTGCATATTGTTAGTAGGCAGTATGATTGACATTTGAATAAGAACTTGTCTTAGCCTAGTCTTACGGTTGCTGTGATATAATTTGCAAGTTATCTTATGATGTCATTACTATTATGACAAGAGTTAGTACGTAACTTGAATTGTATCTTAAGGTGATTTGTATAAATTGATAGTGTGACTTATTGACTTAATTCTGGTACTCTTAAACTCCATGTTTCAGTAAGTCAATATGGATATAAGATATACAAACCAGGAGGAATTTAGACCCACCTTGGTTAAAATTTTGATTTATTATCGTGTTATCATGGTTATGAATATCTTGACGGATAAGTTTTGAAATGTAAGTTTAACGACCCGTCTCGGAAGTCGCGATTAGATTAGTGGTTAATAACGGATTAGTGAAGATAATCGGTGATTAGTTGGATACTTTTGTACGGACGGTGCAGAATGATGATTTTGCCCTTGGAATGGGCAAAATGTTGACTTTTAGTTTGGACGGTCAAATGGACTTTGACCAATTACCGAGACATAGTTCGGGACGTCAAGAATCCGTAGACAGGTGGCACGTCAGATTCCGACATCCGAGGAGGAAATTATGATGTTCGGAAGGTCAAGGGCATTTCCGTAAATAGGATAAAAAGGAGGAATTTGTTGACTTTTTGCATGACAAGTTTTCTTCACTCAATTCGAGGACTGTTAGGTAGATCTCGACGTCCTGAGTACAACGACAGGCGGCATGCCGTCATCGGACATCGGATGGTCAAGATATGGGTCTAAGAAGTGAAGGGTAAAATGGTAATTTTGAACTTGTAGGGGCAAATCAGTCTTTTTACACCTTGGGCTTTGTGCAACCGAATAAGGACACTTGGGATGAGATTATTGGATATTTTTGAAGGCTGGACCACAGGTTGGAGGACACCTGGCTTGTGTCTAGTGGATTCTAGCCAAGTCGGCCGTTCTTTTTACAAGTTTAAAATGTGTGGGTTAGCCGTGCAACTGAGAAACATAGAGACTGAGACAGAGAACTATCAATCAGTTTTCAGTGTTTGAGTTATTTGTGATGGAGTGTGAATGATCAGAGACAAGTTGAGAGTTTGGTGAGTGATTCTTGGTGAGAGTTGTGTGAGGAAAAGGCTGAGAGGAAGGTGAGAAAACCCAAGAAACTGAGATGTCCACCGTGCACGACAGAGTGTTCGATTGATCAAACCAGTCAAGTCTGGGTTTGTGGAGGTGATCAGAGGACTGAGGAAGTGACTTGGGGACATTTAAGATTGCGGTGGAGGTCACGGCAGAAGGCTGGTAACAAGAAATGTAACGACCCGTCCCAAATTCCTAGATTAGATTAGTGACTAATCATGATTAGTGAGGCTAATCCGTGATTAGTAGGACAAAATCGGACGAACGATGCAAAATGACCGTTTTGCCCCTAATCGTTTCAAAACGTTGACTTTTCATTCTGGCGGTCAAACAGACTTTGACCGATGACCGTGACGTAGTTCGTGATGTCACAAGTTCATAGACAGGTGGCACGTTCAATTCCGACGTTCGTAGAAGAAGTTATGACGTTGGGAGGTTTAGGGGCATTTTGGTAATTTTAGTTAAAAGGAGCGAAATGTTGACTTTTTGACTGGGATGTCCGATGGCCGAGGGCCAAGGACTATTACGTAGATAAGGACGATACGAATCCATAGACAGGCGGAACGTCGAATTTGGACGTTCGACGGCGAAGTTACGGTTCACGGAAGTTCAAGTGCACTATTACACGAATTACGAAACGAGTTAACTTTTGGACTTAGTGGGGGCCCAGATATTTAATGGAGGTCCAATGGATAAGTGACAAGTGTCACCCATCCACTGGACATTCCTTCACATACATGCATCGATCATTCTTTCTTCCAAACACAAAACACTTACCCGATCTCATTTCCTCCCCTTTGTGCAACCCAAAACCAATCCAACCCAACCCCATATGATCACCTATGAGGCCTAGAGAGTGAGTGAGAGACTGAGGAGGTTGCTGGGCGGCCAGAACCGCCGTGGACGGCGGCAAGAAGGAGAAACCCGAGAGGATTTCACGGTTAGCCCATTTTCTCCCTTTAATTCGGTTTTGTCGTTTTGGTTAGTTTTTAATGGTTTTAATGAGTCCATTAGGTTGCTAGGGACATGTTAGGAAGGTTTAAGGAAGCTTGGGATGGCTGGACAGCCATGGGAGAGTTTTGAAAAACTTGAACCGTTTGGTTCAAAATCGAACCATAGGATTTAGAAGTTTTCGGTTGCGTTTAAGGATTGGAATGGATAGAAAACATCAAAATAGGATGAAAGGAACCAAAAAGGAAGAACTAGGATGAAAAATGGGGTGTCTAGGGCTGTGAACCGGTCACGCCGGTCCAGTTGGACCGGCCAAACCAGGTGAACCGGCCATGAACAGTAAAACCGGTCTGCTGGAGGTTAGTGCCGATGAACAGTGTTTTCGACCTTCTAGGGGCTCGTGAGGACGCGTGGTTCATAATTTGGGAAAGTGTTCAACACGGGAAATCTTCTATTCGATGTAACAAAGATTTTGGGACTGGTCTCGCATCAATCGGACATCATTTCTATAGTTTTCGGGGTGTCGGAAGGTTTAGGGTCGGTTTAAAAATAGTTAAAAGTTCGGAAAAATTACGGGGCTTTGATGGGAGGTTAATTAAGTAGTTATTAACCTTTTATTAAAATTTGGACAGGTTTGGGAGTCCCGGTAATGGTGATCGGCTCGGGGAGCCGAATAACACGCAAATCGAGGCGGCAGCTCGGACGGTCTGTGAGTGGACCTTGTTTTCTAAATTGGTGCATGCATAAATGTTTATTATATGTTTTAAATACTTGTTTGTGATTCCATGAGTGCATTTGGATGTGTGGTTACGTATAGGCACGTATTTCGAGGTTTCGACCCTATACTATTCCTATACGGGGCTGTATGTCTTTATTGGTCTAAATGAAATGGTTTTGGATTTCTAAATGGATTATGAATATGATTTTATGATGTTGATTTGGATATTTGTGAATTATATGGTTTCACGTATTTCGAGGCGATTTACGTGCTTGCACGTAAATCGAGGTTTTCCGATTTTACACTGATTTTCCATTCTTGTGGTTTTGGATATGATTTCATGAAATGATTTTGGATTTGAAAAGGTAATTCTCGGACTTGAGGTCCATTTGATTTACGGAATCGGGCCGGAGGCCCAATTGGTTTACGATTCGGACCGGGGGTCCAGTTTCTATGTGGATTCGGGCCTAGGGCCCAGTTATGTGTTACAAATGGTTTTTATGGGTCATGACGGTTTATGGGAACCGACATGAACCTTTGAAATGGATTTACGGGTCATGACGGTTTATGGGAACCAGCATGAACCCATGAAAGGATTTTATGGTTCATGACGGCTTATGGGGGCCGGACATGAATCCTTGAAAGGTTTCAAGAATGATTTCAAAAGGTTTTTCATATTCCATCCTTTATATATGATTGTCTCCTCCGGGGAGGGTCGTTGGCCTGGGTGGACCCCGGAGTAGTCACGGAGCACTGACTGAGTGGAGTCGCCCCCCAGTTGGGTTCCTTACTCTCAGGATGGGCATGGTTCGTTGCCTCCAGGGAGGGTCATAGATCTACGGACTTTGACCTGGGTGGACCCTGGAGAGACTTGGGTTTGAGACCCCGGTTAGCACACGTGTAGCTTTATTTTACCGTGACAGGTTCTGGATATGAATATAATGGATAATAAACATGATTTCAATTGGTTTGAGAAATCGTGTTTTATGTCGATAAATGGTTTTGGGCAGGAGCCCGTATAACTTGTATTTACAGAATTTTGGGACAATCCCCTAATTGTGGATGTTTTAACATATGTGTTTGGATAAATGGTTTTACTATGCATGCATGCTTTTTAGTGAAGGGTATAAAGGTCTTTTATGAAATATGTTTTATAAACTCTTTATTTTTGTCCACTCACAGTCTTTCTGTTTTTAATACCCTTCAGATTGGATACGATGTGGACTGTAGCAGAGACCGAGATATCACATACCTCCTCCGGATCCTGGCGTACTCTGATAGCCCGAGAGGGCAAAGGTCGGAAATATCCCTTGTCTGACACTTCATGTCAGACGGGAGCAGGGTCATCCCGCACTAAATCCGGGGGGATTGGGATGGGTCCTGTCAACGTGGTATCAGAGCATAGGGTTGCTCATAGGATGCTTATCAGAGCGGGGTTGTCTCTATTCGAGCAACCGCGGAGCTCTTGGAGTATGTATGCAGGTCGAGGATGTGATATCTCAAGGGGCTACAGTTCGTTATCAACTTGATAGTTAGGGTACCAGTACGATAGTTAGTAGGATGGAATCATGATATGCCTTGGTTCGGCACTAGATGCCGGGGTTGCCATAGTTCTGTCGTGGTTGACAGTGTGGGACCCTACGGAAGGGTGAACGTATTACGTTAGCGTTTGATCGTGAGACAATTAGTTGGGATCGTTTTCACGATGTCGTTGGATCAGTTTTGAGAACTGATTCAGTGTTGTGACCATCTGGTGGTCAGGTGGAATCCTAGTTGATTTGATGGTAGGATTGGATTGACGTCTTTACGATGTCAAGACCGCGGGGTCGGTCAGATTATGGATTATACTGCCTTATGCAGTTGGGTTCAGTGGAACTTTAGGTGTAAATGTGGAATCCTATGGTAGGATGTGTATGGTTTGGAAATTTGAGTTGACGAGTGGTATGACTTGGACGACTATTCGGATTTGGATTCGTTAGTCGGTCTAGTTATGTCAGCTTGTGTTGGGACTGCACTTCGCAGTCAGGGTTTTACTTATCGGTTTGACTTAGTTGGTTGTCGTACTACTTAGTTGTGATGGGATGTTGGTGCAACTAAGGTCGTGGGAGACCTGGTAGATGACATCGGTTTAGTCGAGATACGACAGGTTAGAGATTGTTGGACAAGTTACCAGGGTTGGTACTTGTCGATGGAATCCCTGAGTGGGATCCGGAGTGGTTAATACGGGCGGTTGATTCCGTTGGATGCGAATTCCAATAGCGATATCTGGTAGTTAGGTCTGCATGAGTTTGTGGCAGGCGCTACTACCTAGTGTGGTCGTAGTTATGGCTGTTGGGAATCGGTGACGTTCAGGTGACGTTTCCTTTTCTCGTATGCGTTATCAGGATGACTGTACCCAGAGTTGTCGGGTACGAGGGAGGCAGAGTTTCTCCTATTCGAGTAGAGGTACGGGGTCGTCGCTCGTTATGAGCGGAGATCCAGGGTTGTCAGTTTTGCACACGGTGTGCTGGTGTTAGTGTGCTGCTACTAGTATGGATGCCTGTGTGCTGATACTAGTGCAGGTGATAATGCGTTGGTGCTGGTACTCGTGCTGGTGCTGGTACTGGTGATTGTGATGACGGTGAGTCACGAGTTGGGATGTGACTCCATCGACTTATGTATATGTTCGGTATATGTGGTTCGGGAGTGGATCACAGATAGTGATGGACTGGATAGGATCCAACGGTAGTTGAGACGTGAGGATCGAGTACTGACGTGGGGGACTAGCGACCAGTTGGTCAGTGTTGGCCAGAGTTGGTCAGAATTGGTTAGATATGGTGGTTTGCAGAAATTTGACTGCAGATCACAGTAGGTGTCTGTTGTGACTCTTCAGTTGAGCGGTACGTCAGATTATGATGAATTGACATCCTTTTGGATGTGCATAAACAGTGTAAATCGACAGTCGAACTTGGTAGTGAGTTAGACTGATTATGGACACGTGGTTGATGTCCGGGTATGTTGTTTCCAATTTTGTTGGAACTTCGGAATCGCGAGAGGTTGTGATTGAGGTGACGAGAGGAATGCGGGCTTTCCGCATTAATAATGGGTATTTCGGAGTCGTTTGGGGTGACTTCTCCGATTCTACCATAATTGTTGATGGTGGATGAAGTTGATGATGGTAGATGACGGTAGAGGATGGTTACGTCACCAGTACGCTGATCGTGTATTGGTTGGTGAACCCGGGATTTGTTTTGGGTCATCAAGAGGAATCGAGTATATCGAAGTTAGGTGACTGAGATTTCTCATTTCCTGCTTGGTGGCAGACGAGGTTAGTTTACGTGACGTGGTGAATGCAGCGAGTTTGGTTGTATTCACATAGGATGAGTTTTGATGTCATAGTCTTGTATCATCTTTGATTTTCCTCAGTGGAATGACAAGGATCGATACGAGGTAATCAGTGAGAACCCACAGTCTCGACGTGTCTCGTCGTTGACTGATCTGTTTAGATGTGGGAATTGGTTTAGGACTTTGGGTATCGTTATGGATCTGGATCTTGATTTTGATGATCCAGATAGGTGGAGAGTTTATCACTCCTACTTGAGTGTTTGAGTTGAGGATGATGGGACTGAACTTCTTTTCGAGGTGATGTGGGTCATGGTATTTCTGATGGGTCTAGTTACACACAAGTCGAGTGAAATGCTTGTGGTTAGTGTAACCACGAGTGTGTGTCATATCAGTTTTTGACTGGCGACTGTCAAGTGGTGGCAGTTTGTCAGATGTGTCAGCGTGGATCGTTGAGTGGAGATTTAGTAAGGAACCGTCGAGTTGTTGTGTCAACGAAATGGTAGATCTGACAAGTGGTGTCAGTTCGGAGCGTACGACTTCTGTCATTCGACGTGGTCGAATGTAGTCGATACGACGTGAGTGTTAGTCGTACGTCTGGTTGCAGACGGTTATCATTCTGGTTAGTGGGTGCACGAGTGTACACGAGTTCCGAGGTCGATTCTACTTTCCACGGGGTGGATGTGGAATCAAGATAGTTGGAGTTTCGAGAACGAAACTAATTAAGGAGGGAAGAACGGTTAGATTAGGTCGGTTGGAATTTCGAGGACGAAATTAATTAAGGAGGGAAGGTTGTAACGACCCGTCCCAAATTCCTAGCTTAGATTAGTAACTAATCACGATTAGTGAGGCTAATCCGTGATTAGTAGAGCGAAATCGGACGAACGGTGCGAAATGACCGTTTTGCCCCTGATGGTGGCAAAATGTTGACTTTTAAATCGGGCGGTCAAATGGACTTTGACCGATGACCGTGACGTAGTTCGTGACGTCACGAGTTCATAGACAGGTGGCACGTTCAATTCCGACGTTCGAGGAAGAAGTTATGACGTTCGGAAGTTTAGGGGCATTTTGGTAATTTGGGTGAATAGGAGGTCAAATGTTGACTTTTTGATCGGGAGGTCCGATGGCCAAGGGCCGAAGACCGTTACGTAGATAAGGACGATACGAATCCATAGGCAGGCGGCACACTGAAATCGGACTTCGAACGGGAGAGTTATGGGTCACGGAAGTTCGATTTCACTATGCACGAACTTCGAGACGGGGACGTTTCGGCGAAATCTGATTGGGTGGATATTTTGGTGGGCCCCATGGATGAGTGACAAGTGTCACTCATCCCATTGCTTTGATCCCCCAAAATGTGGATCTAAATAATTAAATATTATTATTTTAATTATTTTATAATTTAACCTAACAACTATTAATCTTAACCATCCATTTCAACCCTACCTTTTAATCCTCACCATCAATCTCTCCTTCTCTCATCAGCCATCTCCTTCATCTTTGTTCATCCTTCCACCCGAAACCCCATAACACCATTTTCTCCATTTTCTTCCTTTTCCTTCAAAAACCAAAACACACAATCACACTTCACCATTCATCACTTGCATGAGCTGGGAATGACCGTGGGGGAAGGGTGAAGGCCTGAGGACGGAAAGGGTGGACGGTGGCCCACGGTGGAGGACACGGCGGAGGAGAACCCGTGAGGTAAGGAAATTTCAAAAATCCGAAATTGGGTTTTAATGGGTTTTACTCGATTCCATTAATTGGGTGAGGTTCCTAGGACTCCCAGGAGATGAATGGGATTGATTTCGAGGCATTAGACGGCCTGGAACAGCCGTGAACGGCGGGAGAAGTCACGGCCGCCATGGCCAAGCTCGAAGGTATGGGTTTTGACGTTTTCCTTCCATTTTAATGTCATAGGAATGTAGGTTAGGATTAGAGGATGAAAATGGGACAAACGGGAACGGTTTTGGTGGCCGGACGGCGGAGAATCGGCCGGGTCAAGCCGCGGGTCACGGCGACCCGGTTGCAGACATTCGGGTCGACCCGCGAGGAGGCAGGGATGACTGATGACGTCATCCTGATGACGTCATCATGTCAGATCTGACAATGTCAGACTGACATGTCAGACAGTGGGCCAATGGGAGCGTGACACGTGTCACTGTCAGGGGCTGTCAGTGATGACGTCATGCTGACGTCAACGATGACGTCAGCAGGTACTGTAGCAGGCGCGTGAAGCCCACGTGCAGCCACTTCAGGCGGCGCGTGAGGGCGCGTGGTGGGGTTTCTGGGGATGTGTTCAACATACGAAATCATCTATTCGATGTAACGAACATTTTGGGACTGGTTTCGTGTCGATCGGACACCGTCTCGAGATGTTTCGGGGCATCGGAAGGTTTAGGTTGGGGATTAAAAATAGTTAAAAATACGGGAAAATTACGGGGCTTTAGTGGGAGGTTAATTAAGTAGTTAGTAACCTTCTATTACGATTTGGACAGGTTTGGGAGTCCCGGTGACGGTGATCGGCTCGGGGAGCCGTATGGCACGCAAATCGAGGCGGCAGCTCGGACGGTCTGTGAGTGGACCTTGTTTTCTAAATTGGTGCATGCATAAATGTTTATTATATGTTTTATTACTTGTTTGATGATGCCATGGGTGCATTTGTATGTGGTTACGTATAAGCACGTATTTCGAGGTTTCGGCCTTATACGGTGCTTATACGGGTCTGTATTTCTTTATTGATTTAAATGAACTGAATTTGGATTTCAAAATGATAAACTCGGGTATGAAACCCATTTGGTTTTGTCTCGGGCATATGACCTCAGATTCCGGGCACGGTGCCCAGT
Source organism: Prinsepia uniflora (assembly GCA_032719365.1). Lineage (NCBI taxonomy): Eukaryota > Viridiplantae > Streptophyta > Magnoliopsida > Rosales > Rosaceae > Prinsepia > Prinsepia uniflora. Next base: position 38,671,326 of record CM064872.1, read on the forward strand.
TGGTGTCCTATGTTCGGGTACGAGACCCAGTCACTTTACGGTTTTGATCTCAGGTCAGGGAACCTTAAATGGATTCCCAGGTTCATGACGGTTTATGGGAACCGACATGAACCCTTGTTGTGGTATCGTGGTTCATGACGGTTTATGGGAACCGGCATGAACCCTTGTTATGTTATTACGGTACATGACGGTTTATGGGAACCGGCATGTTACCTGATTATGGATATTATGGATCATGACGGTTCAGGGGAACCGGTCCTGAATGGTTATGTTATGTATATATATGTTCGTCTACCTTCCTTTACATGTTCTACTATCTCCTCCGGGGAGGGTCGTTGGCCTGGGTGGACCCCGGAGTAGTCACGGAGCACCGACTGAGTGGAGTCACCCCCCAGTTGGGTTCCTTACTCTCAGGAAGGCTATGATTACTATTACCTCGGGTAGGGTCAGAGGTCTACGGACATTGATCTTGACTTTGAGAAGACTCGGATTGAGACCCGGGTAGCACGCGCGTGGCTTTGGATACCGTGACAGGATTGGTTGTGTGACTTATATATATGTATGTGATGGATATATGTTATATGATATGTGGTGTGTACAGGTGTGCACAGGATTTGAGCAGTAGCTCGTGTACTTGGTTTCTTTATGGTTTGGGGCCGAGTCCCGTATGGATTTGGGCAGTGGCCCGTATGGTCGTTTTCATTGTGGTCCTTTCGACCTTGATTTATATCTGCTTTGGGCTTAGTCCCACATATGGTTTGTTTTGGATAAATGGTTTTTGAATGCATGCATGCTTTTTAGTGGAGGGTACAAATGTCTTCCTTATTAAATGTTTTATAAACTTTTGTTTTGTCCACTCACAGTTTTTAATGTTTTGACTGCCCTTCAGGTTGACATTGGATGTGGACTGTAGCAGAGACCGAGATATCACATGCCTCCTCCAGATCCTGGCGTACTCTGATAGCCCGGGAGGGCAAAGGCCGGAAATATCCCTTGTCTGACACTTCGTGTCAGACGGGAGCAGGGTCATCCCGCACTAATCCCGAGGGGATTGGGATGGGTCCTGTCAGTGGGGGCCCAGATATTTAATGGAGGTCCAATGGATGAGTGACAAGTGTCACCCATCCACTGGACATTCCTTCACATACGTGCATCGATCATTCTTTCTTCCAAACACAAAACACTTACCCGATCTCATTTCCTCTCCTTTGTGCAACCCAAAACCAATCCAACCCAACCCCATATGATCACCTATGAGGCCTAGAGAGTGAGTGAGAGACTGAGGAGGTTGCTGGGCGGCCAGAACCGCCGTGGACGGCGGCAAGAAGGAGAAACCCGAGAGGATTTCACGGTTAGCCCATTTTCTCCCTTTAATTCGGTTTTGGCGTTTTGGTTAGTTTTTAATGGTTTTAATGAGTCCATTAGGTTGCTAGGGACATGTTAGGAAAGTTTAAGGAAGCTTGGGATGGCTGGACAGCCATGGGAGAGTTTTGAAAAACTTGAACCGTTTGGTTCAAAATCGAACCATAGGATTTAGACGTTTTCGGTTGCGTTTAAGGATTGGAATGGATAGAAAACATCAAAATTGGATGAAAGGAACCAAAAAGGAAGAACTAGGATGAAAAATGGGGTGTCTAGGGCTGTGAACCGGTCACACCGGTCCAGTTGGACCGGCCAAACCAGGTGAACCGCCCATAAACAGTAAAACCGGTCTGCTGGAGGTTAGTGTCGATGAACAGTGTTTTCGACCTTCTAGGGGCTCGTGAGGACGCGTGGTCCATAATTTGGGAAAGTGTTAAACACGAGAAATCTTCTATTCGATGTAGCGAAGATTTTGGGACTGGTCTCGCGTCAATCGGACATCGTTTCGATAGTTTTCGGGGTGTCGGAAGGTTTAGGGTCGGTTTAAAAATAGTTAAAAGTTCGGAAAAATTACGGGGCTTTTATGGGAGGTTAATTAAGTAGTTATTAACCTTCTATTAAAATTTGGACAGGTTTGGGAGTCCCGGTAATGGTGATCGGCTCGGGGAGCCGAATGGCACGCAAATCGAGGCGGCAGCTCGGACGGTCTGTGAGTGGACCTTGTTTTCTAAATTGGTACATGCATAAATGTTTATTATATGTTTTAAATACTTTTTTGTGATTCCATGAGTGCATTTGGATGTGTGGTTACGTATAGGCACGTATTTCGAGGTTTTGACCCTATACTATTCCTATACGGGGCTGTATGTCTTTTGGTCTAAATGAAATGGTTTTAGATTTCTAAATGGATTATGAATATGATTTTATGATGTTGATTTGGATATTTGTGAATTATATGGTTTCACGTATTTCAAGGCGATTTACGTGCTTGCACGTAAATCGAGGTTTTCCGGTTTTACACTGATTTTCCATTCTTGTGGTTTTGGATATGATTTCATGAAATGATTTTGGATTTGAAAAGGTAATTCTCGGACTTGAGGTCCATTTGATTTACGGAATCGGGCCGGAGGCCCAATTGGTTTACGATTCGGACCGGGGGTCCAGTTTCTATGTGGATTCGGGCCTAGGGCCCAGTTATGTGTTACAAATGGTTTTTATGGGTCATGACGGTTTATGGGAACCGGCATGAACCTTTGAAATGGATTTACGGGTCATGACGGTTTATGGGAACCAGCATGAACCCATGAAAGGATTTTATGGTTCATGACGGCTTGTGGGGGCCGGACATGAATCCTTGAAAGGTTTCAAGAATGATTTCAAAAGGTTTTTCATATTCCATCCTTTATATATGATTGTCTCCTCCGGGGAGGGTCGTTGGCCTGGGTGGACCCCGGAGTAGTCACGGAGCACTGATTGAGTGAAGTCGCCCCCCAGTTGGGTTCCTTACTCTCAGGATGGGCATGGTTCGTTACCTCCAGGGAGGGTCATAGATCTACGGACTTTGACCTGGGTGGACCCTGGAGAAACTTGGGTTTGAGACCCCGGTTAGCACACGTGTAGCTTTATTTTACCGTGACAGGTTTTGGATATGAATATAATGGATAATAAACATGATTTCAATTGGTTTGGGAAATTGTGTTTTATGTCGATAAATGGTTTTGGGCAGGAGCCCGTATAACTTGTATTTACAGAATTTTGGGACAATCCCCTAATTGTGGATGTTTTAACATATATGTTTGGATAAATGGTTTTACTATGCATGCATGCTTTTTAGTGAAGGGTATAAAGGTCTTTTATGAAATATGTTTTATAAACTCTTTATTTTTGTCCACTCACAGTCTTTCTGTTTTTAATACCCTTCAGGTTGGATACGATGTGGACTGTAGCAGAGACCGAGATATCACATACCTCCTCCGGATCCTGGCGTACTCTGATAGCCCAAGAGGGCAAAGGTCGGAAATATCCCTTGTCTGACACGACGGGAGCAGGGTCATCCCGCACTAATCCCGGGGGGATTGGGATGGGTCCTGTCAGGAAAGGTCTCTGGTCCCCTGTTTTTCCCGAAATGTTCAAAATCAAAGTCGTGAGGTTTAAGGACTGGTTGAGTGAATTTGTTGACTCTGGCAGCTTTAGGAAGTTACAATCAAGCTCAGCGACTCGAAACCGTGACTATAAGGGCGACGGGTGGCCGGAATCCGAAGGTCGATTTTTCTGGGTTTAAGTTCGAAGTTTGAAAGGTAAGGTTTAGGGCTTTATTTCTTGATTTTCTTATGTGAACCAATCATAAATTCAAGGAAGAAACTTAGGATAAATATAGGATTGAAAACTGCCTGAAAACGAGTGAAAACCGGCCTCGTCAGCTCGGTTGGATCGGACGGGTCTGAACCGGGTTGGCTGGAGGTTGACGATGACACTGTAGCAGCGCTTGGCTCCCACGCGCAGCCCCTTTGGGAGATGCGTGACGGCACGTGGGGCTTCTTTTGGGGAAAAGTTCAACATGGTTTTCACTCTAATCGATGTAACGAATATTTTAGGACAAGTTTCGAGTCAATCGGACACCGTATCAGGGTAGTTCTGAGTGATCTAAGGTTTAGGGGTTCATTTAATTACGTTTAAAAATCCGAAAAAATTGGGGAAATTAGGGTAAGCTTAAATGAAGTGTTTGTGACTCGGAATGGTGACTTTTGACAGATCTGGATATTCCTGAGACAATCGAGGAGCGTACGAGACGCGAGTGACGTGTTCGGACCTTGTGAGTGGACTATTTGTTTTCTAACCGAGCATGCCTAACTGTTTTTACTTATTTATTTATGTTTCGATATATGACTTTATGCTTTCGATACATGTGATTTTATGCTTATGACTTTGATATTCTTGCTTTACTTGATTGCACGTTTCGATATTCTTGCTTTACTTGATTGCACGTTTTTCAATACGAGTTATCGAATTTGAACGTACTTCGAGAATATGATTTCTGTTATTCTTTTGAGTATGGTTTCGGGATGATGATTTATGTTTATACGCTTTCTGTTTTACGAAAGATTTGTTGATATGATTTGAGATTGGAAGTGAAATTCGGGCGGAAGACCCCTTTCGGTTAAATGTGATTTCGGTTTTCGAAGATTTCCAGATTGGTTTTGGTTTTCGGATTTCGATACATTTATCTTATGCTTGAAAAAAATGGTTTTGGGTTTAAAGACCCGAAAAAGGAGAAAAACCCACTAGATCTGTTTTTGAGTTCAAAGACTCGGATTGATTAACAGGGGGAAGGCCCTGGATTGATATGTTTTGAGTTTAAAGACTCGGTATATGTTTTGAGTTTAAAGACTCGGTGATTGTGATACCCCCCGAGGCATGTGATTGTGTTTTGAGTTTAAAGACTCGTTGATATCCCGGGAAGGCCTGGTTATTTGCGCATGGTTTTGAGTTTAAAGATTCGGGCGCACTTGAGATCTAGTAAACTTGTATGATTGATGCTTTTCACTGGTTTTTCACTGATTTTCAAATGTTTTGGGTTGTGACCCGAATAACTTGGTTCTTATGGATTTAGGGCCGAGTGCCCGAACTTTGGTTTTGATTTCTGATGATTTCCATCTTAGGTTGTTTTTAGATACTTGGTTATGCATGCATGTTTTTAAAACAGAGGTTGAACTCTGGTTTATTTCGTAAACGGTTTTATGACTCTTATTTATTTTTAGTCCACTCACGCTTTTAATGTTTTTAACACCCTCTAGGTCGTGGTGCTAGCGCCGGGGCTAACGTCGAGGCAGCGGCGGAGGCATAGAGTTTTCCTGTTGTGCGTGTAGTCAACTCTTAGTAGGCTTTTTGTCTTATCTTGTACTTTACTATGCTCTGTGCTATTGTGGACTAGTTGTATTATAACTTCTCCCTGGTCTGGCAATGTATATTTCATGGTTTTCGTATGGCTATTTTGGTCTTTTGAGTTGGGTTGTCAGACGGGAGCAGGGTTCGTCCCGGTTATCGGGGTGATAATCGGGGTGGGTCCTTTCACAAGTTTGTGCCTTGACTTGTTAATCATTCTAATTCACGCTTGAGTTATGAGTAATTAGGGATGACTAGCAGAAGTTGAGCCTGAAAGAAGTAATGACTTCAGACATGTCCAAGAACACTTAGGGTGCTTTTCGGACGTGGTCAAATAGTGTTGAATTGGTTTCTGGGTCGGTTATATGACAGGACCCATCCCAATCCCCCAGGGATTAGTGCGGGATGACCCTGCTCCCGTCTGACACGAAGTGTCAGACAAGGGATATTTTCGTCCTTTGCCCTCCCGGGCTATCAGAGTACGCCAGGATCCGGAGGAGGTATGTGATATCTCGGTCTCTGCTACAGTCCACATCCGATGTCAACCTGAAGGGCAGTCAAAACATTAAAAACTGTGAGTGGACAAAACAAAGAGTTTATAAAAACATTTAATAAGGAAGACATTTGTACCCTCCACTAAAAAGCATGCATGCATTCGAAAACCATTTATCCAAAACAAACCATATGTGAGACTAAGCCCAAAGCAGATATAAACCAAGGTCGAAAGGACCACAATGAAAACGACCATACGGGCCACTGCCCAAATCCATAAGGGACTCGGCCCCAAACCATAAAGAAACCAAGTACACGAGCTACTGCTCCAATCCTGTGCACACCTGTACACACCACATATCATATAACATATATCCATCACATACATATATATAAGTCACACAACCAATCCTGTCACGGTATCCAAAGCTACGCGCGCGCTACCCGGGTCTCAATCCGAGTCATCTCAAAGTCAAGATCAATGTCCGTAGACCACTGACCCTACCCGAGGTAATAGTAATCATAGCCTTCCTGAGAGTAAAGAACCCAACTGGGGGGTGACTCCACTCAGTCGGTGCTCCGTGACTACTCCGGGGTCCACCCAGGCCAACGACCCTCCCCGGAGGAGATAGTAGAACATTTAAAGGAAGGTAGACGAACATATATATACATAACATAAACATTCATGACCGGTTCCCCTGAACCGTCATGAATCCATAATATCCATAATCAGGTAACATGCCGGTTCCCATAAACCGTCATGTACCGTAATAACATAACCAAGGTAACATGCCGGTTCCCATAAATCGTCATGTACCGTAATAACCAACAAGGGTTCATGCCGGTTCCCATAAACCGTCATGAACCATGATACCATAACAAGGGTTCATGCCGGTTTTAAGGTTCCCTGACCTGAAATCAAAACCGTAAAGTGACTGGGTCTCGTACCCGAACATAGGACACCAACTGGGCACCGTGCCCGGAATCTGAGGTCATATACCCGAGACAAAACCAAATGGGTCTCATACCCGAGTTTATCATTTTGAAATCCAAATTCAGTTCAGTTAAATCAATAAAGAAATACAGACCCGTATAAGCACTGTATAAGGCCGAAACCTCGAAATACGTGCTTATACGTAACCACATACAAATGCACCCATGGCATCATCAAACAAGTAATAAAACATATAATAAACATTTATGCATGCACCAATTTAGAAAACAAGGTCCACTCACAGACCGTCCGAGCTGCCGCCTCGATTTGCGTGCCATACGGCTCCCCGAGCCGATCACCGTCACCGGGAGTCCCAAACCTGTCCAAATCGTAATAGAAGGTTACTAACTACTTAATTAACCTCCTACCAAAGCCCCGTAATTTTCCCGTATTTTTAACTATTTTTAATCCCGAACCTAAACCTTCCGATGCCCCGAAACATATCGAGACGGTGTCCGATCGACACGAAACCAGTCTCAAAATGTTCGTTACATCGAATAGATGATTTCACATGTTGGAACCTTCCCCAGATTCCCTGCCACGCACCCTCACGCGCCGCCTGAAGTGGCTGCGCGTGGGCTTCACGCGCCTGCTACAGTACCTGCTGACGTCATCGTTGACGTCAGCATGACGTCATCACTGACATCCCCTGACAGTGACACGTGTCACGCTCCCATTGGCCCACTGTCTGACATGTCAGTCTGACATTGTCAGATCTGACATGATGACGTCATCTCTGACATGATGACGTCATCAGGATGACGTCATCAGTCATCCCTGCCTCCTCGCGGGTCGACCCGAACGTCTGCAACCGGGTCGCCGTGACCCGCGGCTTGACCCGGCCGGTTCTCCCTGCTCCGGCCACCGTTTCTCCTCCCGTTTGTCTCATTCTACTCGTCTCAATCTAACCTAAGGTTCTATGACATTAACATGGAAGGAAAACAACTAAAACTAACCCTTCAAGCTTGGCTATGGCGGGTGAGTTTTCCCCCGCCGTTCACGGCCGTTCCAGGCCACCCCAAGCCCCAAAACCAATCCTACTGAGCTCCTAGGACTACCAGCAACCTAACCCAATCCTTGGAATCAGCTAAAAACCATTAAAACACAACTTCAAATTTTTGAAGTTTTCTTACCTCACGGGTTCGGCTCCTCCCGCCGTGAACCGCCGCGTCCTCCGCCGTCCTTCGTCTCACAGTCCTTCATTACTCTCTCATGGTCACACACGACATATGGGCTCGTGGTGGGGAGGTGTGGTGGTGCGGTTTCGGGTTTGAAGGAAGAAGAAGAAAAATGAAGAAAATGGGGTTATGGGTTTCGGGCTTTAGGGAGAACAGAGAAGAGGGATGGCTGATGAGAGAAGAGAAATGGAGGGTGTGGATTTAAGGATGAATTGAAATGCATGGCCAAGATTGAATGGTGGGTGGGTTTGGTTAAAAAAAATTAATTAAATAATATTATTTTATTATATAGATCCACATTTTGGGGGATCAAAGCAATGGGATGAGTGACAATTGTCACTCATCCATGGGGCCCACCAAAATATCCACCCAATCAGATTTCACCGAAACGTCCCTGTCTCGAAGTTCGTGCATAGTGAAATCGAACTTCCGTGACCCATAACTCTCCCGTTCGAAGTCCGATTTCAGTGTGCCGCCTGCCTATGAATTCGTATCGTCCTCATCTACGTAACGGTCTTCGGCCCTCGGCCATCGGACCTCCCGGTCAAAAAGTCAACTTTTGACCTCCTATTCACCCAAATTACCAAAATGCCCCTAAACTTCCGAACGTCATAACTTCCTCCACGAACGTCGGAATTGAACGTGCCACCTGTCTATGAACTCGTGACGTCACGAACTACGTCACGGTCATCGGTCAAAGTCCATTTGACCGCCCGATTAAAAGGCAACGTTTTGCCACCATCAGGGGCAAAACGGTCATTTCGCATCGCTCGCCCGATTTAGCCTAACTAATCACCGATTAACCTCACTAATCGTGATTAGTCACTAATCTAATCATGGAATTTGGGATGGGTCGTTACATTATACGTAAATTGCGATATATAAAGATGCTTGGATATAAGGCTTTGTGGGCATTAGTAAATGATGTTATTGTTGAAGTGATAACCACATGAATATGATTTGGACTTTAACTTTTGTGGGGGTTTTTCGAGGTTCAGGTTACGGTCTTGATTTGTGAGTATATGGTACATATGAGTATAATGGAAGGGTAAGTTTTCTAACGGAATAACTAATTGAGATGTTGAAACGACAGAAATGTTCTTTATTCAATTTGATGCATGTCAGTGAGAATACGTGTTATTGTTAATAGACATGGACTCGAGTATGAAATAATAAATCGAAAATGATTTGAAGGCATTATGAGTTTAACGAGTATATTATGGAGATGAAAATTGTAAGGAAACTTGGTAGGGAAGATACTCTAGGAAATATTGGAATTGTCTGACAAGTATTGGATTTTGACTAGTGCAGGACTTAGTTCAGAAGACAATTGGGTTATTGGCCTACTCATAAAGCCGTAATATGAGGTACTGGATAGTTGAGACAATAGTTGGTTATGTTTGAAAATGAAATTGGCAAACTCATGGTTTATGTTGTGATTCTAGTGGTGATCGAGTTTTGAGCAACTCAATTGTCCAATTTGAATATGGACATGGAATAGGTTTAATTTTAAAATTTCGAGGACGAAATTTCTTTAAAGGAGGTAGATTGGAACGACCCGGACCCTTGAGGAAAGGTGAATTTGGAAAACTGAGAAAAATGACGATTTTGTCTTTGGAAGGTCTAAATGTTGACTTTTTGCCACGAACCTTTTTTTGAGAATTCCGAGAAAACCATTACGAAGGCCTCAGGATTCTGAGTCCATAGACAGGCAACACGTTAAAATTGGAAGTCGAATGATTCTGATACAAGTCAAAACCCGTAAGGGCATTTTCGTAATTTTGGCATTAAAGGTAAACTAGTTATTTGGCAATGAAACTTGAAGGTTGGACGTTGGAAAATGGTGCAGGATGCAGGTCGAACCTTGGGCTAGATGTAACAACCCGTACCTTCGGGAAGGGTAACAATTGTAATTTTGTAGAAGTTTTGTATCTAAAGGACGATTTTGCCCTTGTGAATAGTATGCCAAAAGTTGACTTTTTGAATTACAGGTTGGATGAGTGTTGACCCTTGACCGTGACGTAGTTAGGGACGTCACGAGTCCGTAGACAGGTGGCAGGTTCGATTCGGACAATCGGAGGAAAAGTTATGACATTCGGAAGGTTGAGGGCGTTACCGTAAATTTGACTAAATGAGAAAAATGTTCACTTTTTGGAGGACTTGTGATTTTCACGTAGACTGAGGACCGTTAGATAGGTCTCGATGTCCTGAGTACAAGGACAGGCGGCACGCTGTCATCGGACGTCGGACGGAATAGTTACGGGTCTAAGAAGTGTGAGGGTAAAATGGTAATTTGTACATGAGGGGTATTTTAGTCTTTTTCCTCAGCCCAATCAGATATGGGCAAGTGGCAGGGATATTTTGTGCTTAACCAAGGAATGGTGGACACGTGGGGGACACTAGATGGTTCCAGGGATTACTAAAGTGTGCACGGCCACACTTTGCACGATTTCAAACCGTGCACTTGGCTTTGAACACACAGAAAACAGAGAGAAGAAATTCGAGAGAGTTCGATCGATTCAGTGCAAGGATGAGTGAAGAGTGAATTGAGAGAGTGACAGAAAGACATGGCTGAGCTTGTGATCGTGTTTTGGTGGAGGAATCGTGCGCGGGGACACGGCGGTGGTGCGGCAGAGTTCTGAGGAAAACAGGGAGGTTGTGAGACAGGGGTGGTAGTTGTGCCGTGTAGTGGCTCAAACCAAGACCGTGGGAGGTTCAGGTGGCTGCAGGGAGTCCAACGAACACCGTGGCACGCGGCGGTGCACACGGCAGAGATTGAATCGAAAGGTAAGTTTCATTCCTATGTTTTTCTCGTGAATTTCAATTCAAAAGTCGTGGAGTTGGGCTTAGAGTCGAAGGATTTGGAGGCCAGGGTGAGACTCCTGGAGGTCCCAGGAGTCGTTTGGTTGTGGTGCCGTGCCGGGGGAGGACCTGGGCGGCCGGCGGCCAAAACAGGGGCCACGGGCCGTCTGTTTCGAGGCCGTGAACGGTGGGTTTTAGGCCGTGGTTCTTCAATGTTAGGACTGGGTTAGATTGCTTAGGATGGGACGAAGCTCCTGGGATTGGTTTGGACTGAAACGGTGGAGGAACGGAGGAGAGCCGGTCACGCCGGTTCAACTGTGTTGAACCGGGTGACTCGAGGAAGGAGAAACACTGTAGCAGGCGCGTGAGGCCCACGCGCAGCCACTTTGGGCGGCGCGTGGGGAGGATTTCGGCTAAGCTTTCAACATGGTTTTGGTTCTAAACGTCCTAAGGAAGTCATTGGTGTGGTTTTCGGGTGAATCAGATGATGTTACGGGATGGTTCGGGAATCCGGACGGTTTAGGGTCTATGATTAAAATATTAATAAATTCCCGAAAAATTGGGAAAATTAGGGTTAGCATCCTTGATGTATTTGTGACCCTATTTGGTGCATATTGACAGGACGGGAGGCACCCGAGACGGTCGAGGAGCGCGCGATTGACTCGTTCTGATTTGTGAGTGGACTCCTTCTTTTCTTTCGAGCATGCCTAACTGTTTTTATTAATGCTTTATGATATTAAATGTGTTTTATGCTTCTTGTTGATAATTACATGTGGTTGATATGTTGCATGTTTTTCGAGACATTTCCGGGATTTTACACGTTTTTCGAGAAAAGCTGGTTTTCGGATTCTGATGCCATATTTGAGGATTTCAACCTATAAATGTTTTCTGATGATGATAAATGGGTTATGAAATATGATTTGTGATTACATGTGGTTTTTGGTATAATAATGGATTTCTGGATTTGGGTTCGGAATTTCGGTTTTGAACGCCGGAAGGGCTTCGGACCGGGGATTTCGAATTCAAGTTTGGCGATAGATTTCGAATTGGTTTTTACTTTGAATTTGGATTGGATTTTCTGGATCTGGATATGGGTTTAAAGACCCGGATATTGATTGACGGGGGACGGGCCCGGATTGAGTTTAAAGACTCGGGAGTTTAAAGACTCGGATATTTACGATATTACCCCCATAGGCCTATTGAGTTTAAAGACTCGGGAGTTTAAAGACTCGGAATTATATTTGAGGCCTGGTTGAGTTTAAAGACTCGGATAGGTCCAGCAGGTTTGATCAGAAAATGATGGCTTGACGTTCATAGTTATGATATGGTTTTATGATGCACATACTATGATTTCTATATCCGTTTTATAGTGTTTCTATTTCTTATGATGTTTCATGTTATGATTTTCTAATACTTAGTTGGGCATGCCTGTTTTTAAAACGGAGGGAACAATTATTATTATTTTTCCATAACTTTGATTTGGCGATAAACTGATTTTAAAACTTTTATTTATTCTAGTCCACTCATACCTTTGGTTTAAATTTTCCCTCCAGGTCGTGGTGATAGCGCTGGGGTGAACGTTGAGGTAGATATCGAGGCATAGAGCTTACGACGTTCTTCTGTTGCGAGACTAGCATTGTAGGATTTTTGTGCCCATTTTGTAGAACTATGCTCTGAATGACAGTTGTATATATTTACTCCTTTGTCTGATAGTTATGCTTATTGTGGTGTTAGGGTTATTTGGTACTTTAAGTGTGATTGTCAGACGGGAGCAGGGTTTGTCCCGAGTATCGAGGCGATATTTGGGACGGGTCCTGACAATTGGTATCAGAGCATAGGTTTGTCGGTTTGTGTCGGTATGAGGTCGTATCTAGGTTGTTTTACTAACTCTATGCCTCTTTCAGCGTACGTTCGATCATGCCTCCGAGACGTGAACCCCCTCCACGACCTGAAGACGAAGCGGCGAGAGGGACTGAGAGCGCTTCGATTGAGCGAGCCCAGCGACTTGGGGCTACTACTTTCAGCGGTGGGGCAGACTCAGAGGAAGCACACCGATGGATCACCCGGCTCGAGCGTATTTTTGGGGTGATGCATTGTCCTCCAGAGGATCGGGTCTTGTTGGCTACGTTTTTGCTGGATGGAGTAGTGTATGAGTGGTGGTATACGCTGGAGTTGTCCGGCTGGGACGCACATACGGTGACGTGGGAGACTTTCCGGGAGCGGTTTCTAGATCAGTACTATCCCCGCTCTTTCCGGGATGCTAAGGAGGCAGAATTTCTTCAGTTGAAGCAAGGGAGCATGACAGTGGCTGAGTATGAGCAGAGATTTCAGATGCTATCCCGATTTGCTCCTGCATTTGTGGCTACCGAGGCGGAGAAGTGTCATCGGTTCGAGTTGGGTCTTCAAGGAGAGATTAGAGCCATTGTGACAGCCGGCTCATTTGCTACATTCCGGGAGTTGTCTGATGTTGCTGTCAGAGTGGAGGCCAGTTTGCCTGCCAGGCCACAGTACTCGGGCAGTGTGCGACGCCGAGAGCATTCTTTTCCTGGAGCATCGAGTCAAAGGACCCTGAAGCGGGGTAATTTTGGCGGTTCGTCATCGGCTGGTGGAGCCCGGTATGGCAGACCAGGCAGTTTTCAGGGCTCTGGATTTCGGGGAGCTAGGGCGTAGCCGACTCCTCAGGCGAGTGCGACTTCAGTTGCTTCTACTGGGAGGCAGACCGGTGGACCTGGTAGAGATGCTTGTTTCTATTATGGAGAGCGAGGACACTTTAGGAGGGAGTGCCCATTGTTAGATCAGGAGGGTGGAGCAGGCAGAGGTGCAGCAGAACCCGGGCGGAGTACTGCTTCAGTGTCAGGGGCAGCAGGCCCTAGGGGTGGCGGTGGTGCCACGAGCAGTTCTAGGGGGCGCGGTAGGTCATCAGGACCTCAGGCACGAGTTTTTGCTATGACCCAGCAGGAGGCCAGATCAGCACCGGGAGTGGTGACAGGTACACTCACCATACTTGGTCACACTGTTTTTGCTTTGATAGATCCCGGGGTGACCTATTCATTTATAGCTCGGAGTTGTAGTTTGGTGACGGAAAGGGAGGTGTCTACCTTGGGTTGTGCTTTAGGGGTGAGTACACCTACTGGGGAGGTGTTGGTAGTGACTCAGGTGTTGAGAGAGTGTCCGGTGATGGTAGGCGAGGTTGAGTTATTGGCGGATTTGTTATTATTAGATCTACGAGACTTTGATGTTATTTTGGGTATGGACTGGTTGACGAGACATCATGCTTCTATCGAATGTTTCGATAGGAGAGTGACTTTTCGGAGTCCCGGAGTACCAGAGACTATATTTCAAGGGGATCAACTTGCACTTCCTACTGAAGTTTTTTCGGCACTTGAGGCTAGCAAGCCGTTGCGTAAGGGGTGTCAAGGTTACATAGCCCATGTGGTGGATACTCATGCTACGCCAGTGAGGGCGGAGGATATACCAGTGGTGCGGGAGTTTCCCGATGTTTTTCCCGAGGAGTTGCCAGGATTACCACCTCATCGAGAGATCGAGTTCACGATTGATCTGTTACCAGGTACACAGCCTATTTCACAGACTCCTTATCGCATGGCACCTGCAGAATTGAGGGAACTTAAGGCCCAGTTGCAAGAGTTAGTCGATATAGGATTCATTCGACCGAGTATGTCACCTTGGGGAGCACCTGTACTGTTTGTCAAGAAAAAGGACGGAGGTTTGAGATTGTGTGTGGACTATAGACAGTTGAATAAGGTAACTATTCGGAATAAGTATCCTTTACCCCGGATTGATGATTTGTTTGACCAGTAAAAGGGAGCACAGTAATTTTCGAAGATTGATCTTCGCTCCGGCTACCATCAGTTAAGGGTTAAAGATGAGGATGTACCGAAGACAGCCTTTCGAACCAGGTTAGGTCATTACGAGTTTTTTGTGATGCCATTTGGATTGACTAATTCCCCAGCAGCTTTTATGGACCTCATGAACCAAGTGTTCCGGTCGTATTTGGATCGTTTTGTGATTGTCTTCATTGACGATATTTTGGTATATTCGAAGAGTGCAAAGGCGCACGAGAACCATCTGAGAATAGTGCTTAAGACCCTGAGAGAGCATCAGTTGTATGCGAAGTTGAGTAAGTGTCAGTTTTGGTTGACCATGTGATTTCAGCCGAGGGCATCAGAGTGGATCCTCAGAAGGTTGAGGCGGTAGCAAATTGGGAACAGCCCAAGACGGTGACAGAGATCAGGAGTTTTCTGGGTTTAGCTGGTTATTATCGGCGTTTTATTGAGGGTTTCTCTATTCTTGCAGCACCGTTGACAAGATTGACTCGGAAAGGAGTTCGGTTTGAGTGGGATGAGAAATGTGAATAGAGTTTCCAGGAGCTTAAAAGGCGGTTGACATCTGCTCCTGTGTTGGCCCTTCCAGACGATAGTGGGGAGTTCGAGGTGTACAGTGACGCTTCTTTACAAGGTTTGGGTTGTGTTTTGATGCAGCACGGGAAAGTGATAGCTTATGCTTCCCGCCAGTTGAAACCCCATGAGATGAACTACCCTACACATGACTTGGAACTGGCAGCGGTGGTTCATGCACTGAAGATTTGGCGACATTACTTGTACGGCGAGAGGTGCAAGATCTTCACGGACCACAAGAGCTTGAAGTATTTGTTCACTCAGAAGGAACTGAATCTGAGACAGCGCTGATGGCTGGAATTGCTCAAGGACTACGACTGTATTATTGAGTATCACCTAGGGAAGGCTAATGTGGTAGCCGATGCTCTGAGCAGAAAGTCAGCTAGTTCTTTGTCGCATTTGAGGACGGCACGATTACCTCTGTTGGTTGAGCTCCGCAGGCTGGGAGTAGAGTTGACTGTGGATGATCATGGAGCACTTTTAGCGAGTTTCCACGTGCGACCTGTTTTGATTGATCAGGTTATTGATGCTCAGTTTGAGGACCCTATTTTGGGCATCATTCGGATTGAGATCGAGGCTGGAGAGAGACAGTACTTTGAGATTCGTGAGGATGGAGCCTTGGTTAAAAATGGACGGTTGTGCGTACCTGAGGATGAAGCCTTGAAGAAGGTGATCTTGGATGAGGCTCACTGTTCAGCCTATGCGATGCATCCTGGTGGGACCAAGATGTATCGTACACTTCGAGTGCATTACTGGTGGTCGGGGATGAAACGTGAGATTGCAGAGTATGTCAATAGATGCTTGATTTGTCAGCAGGTGAAAGCTGAGCAGCAGAGACCCTATGGTGCAATGCAACCTTTGCCGATTCCCGAGTGGAAATGGGATCACCTGACGAAGGATTTCGTATTCAAGTTGCCCAGAACACCAAAGGGACACGATGGTGTGTGGGTGATCGTGGATAGACTTACGAAGTGTGCTCATTTCTTGCCAGTACGGAAGAACTTCAGGTTGACGCAGTTTGCACAGTTATTTATAGATGAGATTATTCGGCTGCATGGGACTCCAGAGTCGATAGTATCTGACAGAGATCCGAGATTCACTTCCCGGTTTTGACAGAGCTTACAGGAAGCTTTTGGGACAAAGTTGCATTTCAGTATTGCTTTTCATCCTCAGACCGATGGATAGTCTGAGCGGACTATTCAGATTCTCGAGGACATGATGCGAGCTTGTGTTTTGCAGTTTCAGGGTACTTGGGAATAACATCGGCCTTTGATGGAGTTTGCCTACAATAACAGTTATCAGGAGAGCATTGGGATGGCTCCTTACGAGGCTTTGTACGGGCGAGAGTGTCGGACTCCATTGTGCTGGACTGTGGTTGGTGAGCGGAGACTGACTACTTTTGAGCTGGTAGATCTTACACAGGAAAACGTGGCACTGATTAGGGATCGATTGAAGGCAGCTCAGAACCGACAGAAGAGCTACGCCGACCGTAGGATCAGAGATTTGGAGTTTGCAGTAGGAGACTGGGTTTTCTTGAAGTTATCTCCTTGGAAGGGAATCGTACGATTTGGAAAACGAGGGAGGTTGAGTCCTCGTTACATTGGACCTTATGAGATCTTAGAGCGGATTGGTCCTGTTGCTTATCGATTGGCTTTACCAGCAGACCTGGAAAAAGTACATAATGTTTTCCATGTATCTATGCTTCGGAAGTATATACGGGATGATTCGCATGTTCTGGAATCACAACCTGTTGAACTGAGGGAAGACTTGAGCTTTGAAGAGCAGCCAGTAGCGATTTTGGATCGGAAGGATAAGGTTTTACGGAGAAAGACGGTTCCATTAGTGAAGGTATTGTGGAGAAATCATCAAGTGGAAGAAGCTACTTGGGAACCCGAGGCCTTGATGCGTGAACAGTACCCTTACTTATTTCACTGAATTTCGGGGACGAAATTCTTTTTAGGGGGGTAGATTGTAACAACCCGTACCTTCGGGAAGGGTAACAATTGTAATTTTGTAGAAGTTTTGTATCTAAAGGACGATTTTGCCCTTGTGAATAGTAGGCCAAAAGTTGACTTTTTGAATTAAAGGTTGGATGAGTGTTGACCCTTGACCGTGACGTAGTTAGGGACGTCACGAGTCCGTAGACAGGTGGCAGGTTCGATTCGGACAATCGGAGGAAAAGTTATGACGTTCGGAAGGTTGAGCGCGTTACCGTAAATTTGACTAAATGAGGAAAATGTTCACTTTTTGGAGGACTTGTGATTTTCACGTAGACCGAGGACCGTTAGATAGGTCTCGATGTCCTGAGTACAACGACAGGCGGCACGCTGTCATCGGACGTCGGACGGAATAGTTACGGGTCTAAGAAGTGTGAGGGTAAAATGGTAATTTGTACATGAGGGGTATTTTAGTCTTTTTCCTCAGCCCAATCAGATAAGGGCAAGTGGCAGGGATATTTTGTGCTTAACCAAGGAATGGTGGACACGTGGGGGACACTAGATGGTTCCAGGGATTACTAAAGTGTGCACGGCCACACTTTGCACTATTTCAAACCGTGCACTTGGCTTTGAACACACAGAAAACAGAGAGAAGAAATTGGAGAGAGTTCGATCGATTCAGTGCAAGGGTGAGTGAAGAGTGAATTGAGAGAGTGACAGAGAGACATGGCTGAGCTTGTGATCGTGTTTTGGTGGAGGAATCGTGCGCGGGGACACGGCGGTGGTGCGGTGGAGTTATGAGGAAAACAGGGAGGTTGTGAGACAGGGGTGGTAGTTGTGCCGTGTGGTGGCTCAAACCAAGACCGTGGGAGGTTCAGGTGGCTGCAGGGAGTCCAACGAACACCGTGGCACGCGGCGGTGCACACGGCGGAGATTGAATCGAAAGGTAAGTTTCATTCCTATGTTTTTCTCGTGAATTTCAATTCAAAAGTCGTGGAGTTGGGCTTAGAGTCGAAGGATTTGGAGGCCAGGGTGAGACTCCTAGAGGTCCCAGGAGTCGTTTGGTTGTGGTGCCGTGCCGGGGGAGGACCTGGGCGGCCGGCGGCCAAAACAGGGGCCACGGGCCGTCTGTTTCGAGGCCGTGAACGGTGGGTTTTAGGCCGTGGTTCTTCAATGTTAGGACTGGGTTAGATTGCTTAGGATGGGACGAAGCTCCTGGGATATGTTTGGACTGAAACGGTGGAGGAACGGAGGAGAGCCGGTCACGCCGGTTCAACTGTGTTGAACCGGGTGACTCGAGGAAGGAGAAACACTGTAGCAGGCGCGTGAGGCCCACGCGCTGCCACTTTGGGCGGCACGTGGAGGCGCGTGGGGAGGATTTCGGCTAAGCTTTCAACATGGTTTTGGTTGTAAACGTCCTAAGGAAGTCATTGGTGTGGTTTTCGGGTGAATCGGATGATGTTACGGGATGGTTCGGGAATCCGGACGGTTTAGGGTCTATGATTAAAATATTAATAAATTCCCGAAAAATTGGGAAAATTAGGGTTAGCATCCTTGATGTATTTGTGACCCTATTTGGTGCATATTGACAAGACGGGAGGCACCCGAGACGGTCGAGGAGCACACGGAGCGCGATTGACTCGTTCTGATTTGTGAGTGGACTCCTTCTTTTCTTTCGAGCATGCCTAACTGTTTTTATTAATGCTTTATGATATTAAATGTGTTTTATGCTTCTTGTTGATAATTACATGTGGTTGATATGTTGCACATTTTTCGAGACATTTCCGGGATTTTACACGTTTTTCGAGAAAAGCTGGTTTTCGGATTCTGATGCCATATTTGAGGATTTCAACCTATAAATTTTTTCTGGTGATGATAAATGGGTTATGAAACATGATTTGTGATTTCATGTGGTTTTTGGTATAATAATGGATTTCCGGATTTGGGTTCGGAATGTCGGTTCTGATCGCCGGAAGGGCTTCGGACTGGGGATTTCGAATTCGAGTTTAGCGATGGATTTCAAATTGGTTTTTACTTTGAATTTGGATTGGATTTGCTGGATTTGGATATGGGTTTAAAGACCCGGATATTGATTGACGGGGGACGGGCCCGGATTGAGTTTAAAGACTCGGGAGTTTAAATACTCGGATATTTACGATATTACCCACATAGGCCTATTGAGTTTAAAGACTCGGGAGTTTAAAGACTCGGAATTATATTTGAGGCCTGGTTGAGTTTAAAGACTCAGATAGGTCCAGCAGGTTTGATCGGAAAATGATGGTTTGACGTTCATAGTTATGATATGGTTTTATGATGCACATACTATGATTTCTATATCCGTTTTATAGTGTTTCTGTTTCTTATGATGTTTCATGTTATGATTTTCTAATACTTAGTTGGGCATGCCTGTTTTTAAAACGGAGGGAACAATTATTATTATTTTTCCTTAACTTTGATTTGGCGATAAACTGATTTTAAAACTTTTATTTATTCTAGTCCACTCACACTTTTGGTTTAAATTTTCCCTCCAGGTCGTGGTGATAGCGCTGGGGTGAACGTTGACGCAGATATCGAGGCATAGAGCTTAGGACGTTCTTCCGTTGCGAGACTAGCATTGTAGGTTTTTTGTGCCCATTTTGTAGAACTATGCTCTGACTGACAGTTGTATATATTTACTCCTTCGTCTGATAGTTATGCTTATTGTGGTGTTAGGGTTATTTGGTACTTTAAGTGTGATTGTCTGACGGAAGCAGGGTTCGTCCCGGGTATCGAGGCGATATTTGGGACGGGTCCTGACACTAGAAGTGCAGGTATTACCCTCTATGTTTTAGTTGTTTTTTCTTCATTTTGAGACTATGGATCCAATCTTGAGATGAATTAGAAGGTAATCTATGAAAAAAGAATGAAAAAAGGACGAGAAATGAGCAATTTATACCTGGGTCAGGGTCACGGGTTAGGACGACACAGTTTGCAAGAAACTAGGTCAGCTGCAAGATAGGGACGATGAATAGTAGGCCGAGTGTGAGGCCCACGCAGCCACTTCTAGTGGTACGTCGGGGAGTGTGCCATGTCACCTCAAAAAATGGTCAACACGAAAGTTCATCCTTTCGACTATACAGATCCAACAATACAATTTTTAAGGCGATCAGATATTGTCTCGGGGTAGATTTGACTGTCCAAAAGTTTTAGGCATTATTTTAATACGTTTAAAAATCCTGAAAAAATAATGGGATTAATACGTGAGTCAATTGGGATGATTAGTGACCCTTAGAAGTCATTTTTGACAAGAGATGACATTCTCAGATTTTATGGGGAAGCGAGCAATGCGGTTCAACTGCGTAGAAGGTACGTGTGAGTGGACTTTCATTTTCTTTAAATCCTATGCATGCATATCTATATGGTTTTACATGATTTAATTTGTGATTTTCCCAATGATATTTTGAATATGATTCCATACGATTTTATGTGAGTTTTGATGATTTTACGGTAATTGTAACTTCGCACGTTTTACGAGGGAATTGTCGTATTGTGTTTTGGTTTACTTCTGAGTTTTGGGAATTGGTTTTATACTCTATTCAATTTGTCTATATTATTTTGGTGGTGTTTGATAGATTGGGATTTTATACGATTTTCTGGAATGTTTTAATGGCTCGTTTTACAAGGTTTTGACATGATGTGTGATTTGGGCTTAGGCCCAGGTTTTGAGTTTAGTTTTGGTTTCTGAATTTGGTTCTGGATATGGAATAAGTACATGATATATGTCAGGACCCGTCCTAAATATCGCCACGATACCCGAGACGAACCCTGCTCCCGTCTGACAATCACACCTACAGTACCAAAAATAACCTCACTACTACTATAAGCATAACTATCAGACGAAGGAGTAAATATATACAACAGTCAGTCAGAGCATAGTTCTACAAAATGGGCACAAAAATCCTACAATGCTAGTCCCGCAACGGAAGAACGTCGTAAGCTCTATGCCTCGGTATCTGCCTCAACGTTCACCCCAACGCTATCACCACGACCTGGAGGGAAAATTTAAAACCAAAAGTGTGAGTGGACTAGAATAACCAAAAGTTTTAAAATCAGTTTATCACTAATTCAAGGTTAAGGAAAAATAAGAATCATTGTTCCCTCCGTTTTTAAAACATGCATGCCCAACGAAGTACTAAAAAATCATAATATGAAACATCATAAGAAACAGAAACACAATAAAACATCGTAAGAAACAGATACAATATAAAATACCATTTTCCGATCAAATCTGCTGGGTCTATCCGAGTCTTTAAACTCAACCAGGCCTTAAATGTAATCCGAGTCTTTAAACTCCCGAGTCTTTAAACTCAATAGGCCTATGGGGGTAATATCATAAATATCCGAGTCTTTAAACTCCCGAGTCTTTAAACTCAATCCGGGCCCGTCCCCCATCAAATCAGTATCCAGGTCTTTAAACCCATATCCAGATCCAGCAAATCCAATCCAAATTCAATGTAAAACCATTTCCAATTCCATAACCAAACTCGAATTCGAAATCCCCGGTTCGAAGCCCTTCCGGCGTTCAGAACCGACATTCCGAACCCAAATCCGTTATTATACCAAAACCATATGTAACCACAAAGCATAAGTCATCACCCAAGTATCATCATCAGAAAACATTTATAGGTTGAAGTCCTCAAATATGGCATTAAAGTCCGAAAACCAGTTTTCTCGAAAAACGTGCAAAATCCCGAAAATGTCTCGAAAAACGTGCAAACACATCAACCACATATAATCAGCAACAAGAAGCATAAAAACATAGTTAATATCATAAAACATTCATAAAACAGTTAGGCATGCTCGGATTTAAAGAAAGAGTCCACTTACAAATCAGAACAGTCAATCGCGCTCCGTGCGCTCCTCGACCTTCTCGGGTGCCTCCTGTCCTGTCAATATGCACCAAAATAGGGTCACAAACACAACAAGGATACTAACCCTAATTTCCCCAATTTTCGGGAATTAAATAATATTTTATTCATAAACCCTAAACCGTCCGGATTCCCGAACAACCTCCTAACATCGTCCGATTCACTCGAAAACCATACCAATGAACTCCTTAGGACATTTAGAACCAAAACCTGTTGGAAGCTTGGCCGGATTCCTCCCCACGCGCCTCCACGCGCCGCCCAAAGTGGCTGCGCGTGGGCCTCACGCGCCTGCTACAGTGCATCCCCAACCTCGATCGAACCCGGTTCGCACCAGGGCTGCAACCCAGACCGGCGAGATCCAATCTCCGCCGTTCGGCCACCATTTCATCTCCTCTCTTTTCCTATAGCTTCGTCCAGGCACTAGGAATTCATCCCCCTCACTCTCCTGGTTCGACTCAACCCTCAGCTTCACGACTGAAGCTCCAAAGAAAACACAGACGACCCCCTGTTTTCCTTCCCGGCCGTCCAGTGCTTCCCCCTTCACGGTGGCGATTCCAACCTCTCCCTAAGACCTCACTGAGTCACTCCCAACTCACAGAAACCTTCGATTCACCCCTGAAATCCACGACTTCCCGTTTGAACTCACGGCCAAAACAGAGTACAGAGTACTCGCCGTCGCCTGAACTCCGCCGTGTACACCCCCGTCACGGCAACTGTCACAAACCACTCCTAGGACCTCCCTAAACATCATTGCACTCACCAATCCCCTCGATTCTCATCCTACCTTCACGACTTTCAAATTGAACAACACGGGAAAAACAGAAGAAGAAAACTCACCCTTTGATTCCGTCTCGGCCATGCGCACCGCCGCGTGCCACGGTATTCGTTGGACTCCCTGCATCCTCCTGAACTTCCCACGGTCGTGGTTTGAGTCACCACACGGCGTAGCCACCACCAAACTCTCACGGTCTCCCTGTTTTCCCAGAACTTCGCCGCACCACCACCGTGCCGCCGTGCACGATTTCTCCACCAAAACACGATCACCATCTCAAACACTTCTCTCTGTCACTCTCACAAATCACTCTTCACTCTCCCTTGCACAGAATCGATCAAACTCTCCCAATCTCTCACCCTCTGTTTCTCTGCGTTCAAACCCAAAGCACGGTTTGATTTTGTGCAAAGTGTGGTCGTGCACACTTTGGAACGTTTTAGAACCATCCAGCCACTCCCACTTGTCCATTATCCATAGGCCAGCACAAAAAATCTCTGTCACTTGCCCTTATCTGATTGGGCTGAGGGAAAAAGACCAAAATACCCCTCATGCATAAATTACCATTTTACCCTCACACTTTCTAGACCCGTAAATATTTCATCCGACGTCCGATGACAGCGTGCCGCTTGTCGTTGTACTCAGGGCGTCGAGACCTATCTAATAGTCCCCGGTCTACGTGAAAATCACAAGTCCTCCAAAAAGTCAACATTTTCCTCATTTACTCAAAATTACGGTAACGCCCTCAATCTTCCGAACGTCATAACTTTTTCTCCGATTGTCCGAATCGAACCTGCCACCTGTCTACGGACTCGTGACGTCCTAAACTACGTCACGGTCAAGGGTCAACAGTCATCCAATCGGTAATTCAAAAAGTCAACTTTTAGCCTACTGTTCGCAAGGGCAAAATCGTCCTTATATACAAAAATCTTATAAAAGTACATTTTCCCCCTTCCCGAAGGTACGGGTTGTTACAATCTACCCCCCTAAAAAGAATTTCGTCCCCGAAATTCAGGGAAACAAATAAGGGTACTGTTCCCGCATCAATGCCTCAGGTTCCCAAATAGCTTCTTCCACTTGATGATTCCTGCACAATACTTTAACCAAGGGAACCGTCTTCCGCCGTAAGACCTTATCCTTCCGATCCAAAATCGCGACAGGTTGTCCTTCAAAACTCAAGTCTTCCCTCAGTTCAACTGGTTGTGCTTCTAGAACATGTGAATCATCTCGAATATACTTCCGAAGCATAGATACATGGAAAACATTATGTACCTTTTCCAAGTCTGCTGGTAAAGCCAATCGATATGCAACAGGACCAATCCGCTCCAAGATCTCATAAGGTCCAATGTAACGAGGACTCAACTTCCCTCGTCTGCCAAACCGTACAATTCCTTTCCAAGGAGATAACTTCAAGAAAACCCAGTCTCCTACTGCAAACTCCAAATCTCTAATCCTACGGTCGGCGTAACTCTTCTGTCGGTCCTGAGCTGCCCTCAATCGATCCCTGATCAACGCCACTTTTTCCTGTGTAAGGTCCACCAGTTCAGAAGTAGTCAATCGCCTCTCACCAACCTCAGTCCAACACAACGGAGTCCGACACTGTCGCCCGTATAACGCCTCATAAGGAGCCATTCCAATGCTCTCCTGATAACTGTTATTATAGGCGAACTCCATCAAAGGCAAATGTGATTCCCAAGTACCCTGAAACTGCAAGACACAAGCTCGCATCATGTCCTCGAGAATCTGAATAGTACGCTCAGACTGTCCATCGGTCTGAGGATGAAAAGCAATACTGAAATGCAACTTTGTCCCAAAAGCTTCCTGTAAGCTCTGTCAAAACCGGGAAGTGAATCTCGGATCTCTGTCAGATACTATCGACTCTGGAGTCCCATGCAGCCGAATAATCTCATCTATAAATAACTGTGCAAACTGCGTCAACCTGAAGTTCTTCCGTACTGCCAAGAAATGAGCACACTTCGTAAGTCTATCCACGATCACCCACACACCATCGTGTCCCTTTGGCGTTCTGGGCAACTTGAATACAAAATGCATAGTCAGGTGATCCCATTTCCATTTGGGAATCGGCAAAGGTTGCATCGCTCCATAAGGTCTCTGTCGCTCGGCTTTCACCTGTTGACAAATCAAGCATCTACTGACATACTCGGTAATCTCATGTTTCATCCCCGACCACCAGTAATGCTCTCGAAGTGTACGATACATCTTGGTCCCACCAGGATGCATCGCATAAGTTGAACAGTGAGCCTCATCCAGTATCACCTTCTTCAAAACTTCATTCTCGGGTACGCACAACCGTCCACCTTTAACCAAGGCTCCATCCTCACGAATTTCAAAATCCTGTCTCTCTCCAGCCTCGACCTCAATCCGAATGATGCCCAGAATAGGGTCCTCAAACTGAGCATCAATAACCTGATCAATCAAAACAGGTCGCACATGGAAACTCACTAGGAGTGCTCCCTGATCATCCACAGTCAACTCTACTCCCAACCTGCGGAGCTCAACCAACAAAGGTAATCGTACTGTCCTCAAATGTGACAAAGAACTAGCTGACTTCCTGCTCAAAGCATCGGCTACCACATTAGCCTTTCCTGGATGATACTCAATAGTACAGTCGTAGTCCTTGAGCAATTCCAACCATCGGCGCTGTCTCAGATTCAGTTTCTTCTGAGTGAACAAATACTTCAAACTCTTGTGGTCCGTGAAGATCCTGCACCTCTCGTCGTACAAGTAATGCCGCCAAATCTTCAGTGCATGAACCACCGCTGCCAGTTCCAGGTCATGTGTAGGGTAATTCATCTCATGGGGTTTCAACTGCCGGGAAGCATAAGCAATCACTTTCCCATGCTGCATCAATACACAGCCCAAACCTTGCAAAGAAGCGTCACTGTATACCTCGAACTCCCCACTATCATCTGGAAGGGCTAACACAGGAGCAGATGTCAACCGCCTTTTAAGCTCCTGGAAACTCTGTTCACAGTTCTCGTCCCACTCAAATCGAACTCCCTTCCGAGTCAGCCGTGTTAATGGAGCAGCTAGAATCGAAAAACCCTCAATAAAGCGCCGGTAATAGCCTGCTAAACCCAGAAAACTCCTGATCTCCGTCACCGTCTTAGGCTGTTCCCATTTTGCTACCGCCTCAACTTTCTGAGGATCCACTCTGATGCCCTCGGCCGAAATCACATGGCCAAGAAATCCAACACTGGTCAACCAGAACTGACACTTACTCAACTTCGCATACAACTGATGCTCTCTCAGAGTCTTAAGCACAATTCTCAGATGTTTCTCATGTGCCTTCGCACTCTTCGAATACACCAAAATGTCATCAATGAAGACGATCACAAAACAATCCAAATATGACCGGAACACTCGGTTCATAAGGTCCATAAAAGCTGCTGGAGCATTAGTCAATCCAAAAGGCATCACAACAAACTCATAATGACCGTACCTGGTCCGGAAGGCTGTCTTCGGTACATCATCCTCTTTAACCCTTAACTGATGATAACCGGAGCGAAGATCAATCTTCGAAAAATACTGTGCTCCCTTCAATTGGTCGAACAAATCGTCAATCCGGGGTAGGGGATACTTATTCCGAATAGTTACCTTATTCAGTTGTCTGTAATCCACACACAATCTCAATCCTCCGTCCTTTTTCTTGACAAACAATACAGGTGCTCCCCAAGGTGACATGCTCGGTCGAATGAATCCCATATCGACCAACTCTTGCAACTGGGCCTTAAGTTCCCTCAATTCTGCAGGTGCCATACGATAAGGAGTCTGTGAGATAGGCTGTGTACCTGGAAGAAGATCAATCATGAACTCGATCTCTCGATGAGGTGGTAATCCTGGAAACTCCTCGGGAAAAACATCGGGAAACTTCCGCCCCACTGGTATATCCTCCGCCCTCACTGGCGTAGTACGCGTATCCACTACATGAGCTATGTAACCTTGGCACCCCTTACGCAACAACTTGCTAGCCTCAAGTGCCGATATAACTCCAGTAGGAACTGCACGCTGATCCCCCTGAAATGTAGTCTTTGGTAATCCGGGACTCTGGAAAGTCACTCTCCTATCGAAGCACTCGATAGAAGCATGATGTCTCGTCAACCAGTCCATACCCAGAATAACATCGAAATCACGTAAATCTAACAGCAGCAAGTCCGCCACTAACTTAACCTCTCCTACCATCACCGGACACTCTCTCAACACCTGAGTCACCACTAACACCTCCCCAGTAGGTGTACTCACCCCTAAGGCACACTCCAAAGTAGACACCTCTCTCTCTGTCACCAGACTACAACTCCGGGCTACAAACGAATGTGTAGCCCCGGGATCGATCAAAGTAAAAACAGTGTGGCCATGTATGGTAAGTGTACCTGTCACCACTCCCGGTGCGGATCTGGCCTCCTGCTGCATCATCGTAAAAACTCGCGCCTGAGGTCCCGATAACCTACCGCGCCCTCTAAAACTGCTCGTGGCACCACCGCCACCCCTAGGGCTTGCTGCCCCCGACACTGAAGCAGTACTCCGCCCGGGTTCTGCTGCACCTCTGCCTGCTCCACCCTCCTGCACTAACAACGGGCACTCCCTCCGAAAGTGTCCGCGCTCTCCACAGTAGTAGCAAGCATCCCTATTGGGTCTACCGGACTGCCTCCCAGTAGAAGCAATAGAAGTAGCACTCGCCTGAGGAGTCGGCTGGACTCTAGCTCCTCGGAATCCAAAACCCTGAAAACTACCTGGTCTACCAAACCGGGCTCCACCAGCTGAGGACGAACAACCAAAATTGCCCCGCTTCGGGGTCCTCTGACTCGATGCTCCGGGAAAAGAATGCTCTCGGCGTCGCACACTGCCCGAGTACTGTGGCCTGGCCGGCAAACTGGCCTCCACTCTAACAGAAAGGTAGCCAACAAGACCCGGTCCTCTGGAGGACAGTGCAACACCCCGAAAATATGCTCAAGCCGGGTGATCCATCGATGAGCTTCCTCTGGATCGGCCCCACCGCTGAACGTAGTAGCCCCAAGCCGCTAGGCTCTCTCGATCGAAGCGCTCTCAGTCCCTCTCACCGCTTCATCTTCAGGTCGTGGAGGGGGTTCACGTCTCGGAGGCATGATCAATCGTACGCTGAAAGAGGCATAGAGTTAGTAAAACAACCTAGACCCAACACAAACCGACAAACCTGGCTCTGATACCAATTGTCAGGACCCGTCCCAAATATCGCCACGATACCCGGGAGGAACCCTGCTCCCGTCTGACAATCACACCTACAGTACCAAAAATAACCTCAATACTACTATAAGCATAACTATCAGACGAAGGAGTAAATATATACAACAGTCAGTCAGAGCATAGTTCTACAAAATGGGCACAAAAATCCTACAATGCTAGTCCCGCAACGGAAGAACGTCGTAAGCTCCATGCCTCGGTATCTGCCTCAACGTTCACCCCAACGCTATCACCACGACCTGGAGGGAGAATTTAAAACCAAAAGTATGAGTGGACTAGAATAACCAAAAGTTTTAAAATCAGTTTATCACTAATTCAAGGTTAAGGAAAAATAAGAATCATTGTTCCCTCCGTTTTTAAAACATGCATGCCCAACGAAGTACTAAAAAATCATAATATGAAACATCATAAGAAACAAAAACACTATAAAATATCATAAGAAACAGATACACTATAAAATACCATTTTCCGATCAAATCTGCTGGGTCTATCCGAGTCTTTAAACTCAACCAGGCCTTAAATGTAATCCGAGTCTTTAAACTCCCGAGTCTTTAAACTCAATAGGCCTATGGGGGAAATATCATAAATATCCGAGTCTTTAAACTCCCGAGTCTTTAAACTCAATCCGGGCCCGTCCCCCGTCAAATCAGTATCCGGGTCTTTAAACTCATATCCAGATCTAGCAAATCCAATCCAAATTCAATGTAAAACCATTTCCAATTCCATAACCAAACTCGAATTCGAAATCCCCGGTTCGAAGCCCTTCCGGCGTTCAGAACCGACATTCCGAACCCAAATCCGTTATTATACCAAAACCATATGTAACCACAAAGCATAAGTCATCACCCATGTATCATCACCAGAAAACATTTCTAGGTTGAAGTCCTCAAATATGGCATTAAAGTCCGAAAACCAGTTTTCTCGAAAAACGTGCAAAATCTCGAAAATGTCTCGAAAAACGTGCAAACACATCAACCACATATAATCAGCAACAAGAAGCATAAAAACATAGTTAATATCATAAAACATTCATAAAACAGTTAGGCATGCTCGGATTTAAAGAAAGAGTCCACTCCCAAATCAGAACGAGTCAATCGCGCTCCGTGTGCTCCTCGATCGTCTCGGGTGCCTCCTGTCCTGTCAATATGCACCAAAATAGGGTCACAAACACATCAAGGATACTAACCCTAATTTCCACAATTTTTTGGGGAATTAAATAATATTTTATTCATAAACCCTAAACCGTCCGGATTCCCGAACAACCTCCTAACATCGTCCAATTCACCCGAAAACCATACCAATGAACTCCTTAGGACATTTAGAACCAAAACCATGTTGGAAGCTTGGCCGGATTCCTCCCCACGCGCCTCCACGTGCCGCCCAAAGTGGCTGCGCGTGGGCCGCACGCGCCTGCTACAGTGCATCCCCAACCTCGATCGAACCCGGTTCGCACCAGGGCTGCAACCCAGACCGGCGAGATCCAATCTCCGTCGTCCGGCCACCATTTCATCTCCTCTCTTTTCCTATAGCTTCGTCCAGGCACTAGGAATTCATCCCCCTCACTCTCCTGGTTTGACTCAACCCTCAGCTTCACGACTGAAGCTCGAAAGAAAACACAGACGACCCCCTGTTTTCCTTCCAGGCCGTCCAGTGCTTCCCCCTTCACGGTGGCGATTCCAACCTCTCCCTAAGACCTCACTGAGTCACTCCCAACTCACAGAAACCTTCGATTCACCCCTGAAATCCACGACTTCCCGTTTGAACTCACGACCAAAACAGAGTACAGAGTACTCGCCGTCGCATGAACTCCGCCGTGTACACCCCCGTCACGGCAACCGTCACAAACCACTCCTAGGACCTCCCTAAACATCATTGCACTCACCAATCCCCTCGATTCTCATCCTACCTTCACGACTTTCAAATTGAAAAACACGGGAAAAACAGAGGAAGAAAACTCACCCTTTGATTCCGTCTCCGCCGTGCGCACCGCCGCGTGCCACGGTGTTCGTTGGACTCCCTGCAGCCTCCTGAAATTCCCACGGTCGTGGTTTGAGTCACCACATGGCGTAGCCACCACCAAACTCTCACGGTCTCCCTGTTTTCCCAGAACTTCGCCGCACCACCACCGTGCCGCCGTGCACGATTTCTCCACCAAAACACGATCACCAGCTCAAACACTTCTCTCTGTCACTCTCACAAATCACTCTTCACTCTCCCTTGCACAGAATCGATCAAACTCTCCCAATCTCTCACCCTCTGTTTCTCTGCGTTCAAACCCAAAGCACGGTTTGATTTTGTGCAAAGTGTGGCCGTGCACACTTTGGAACGTTTTAGAACCATCCAGCCACTCCCACGTGTCCATCATCCATAGGCCAGCACAAAAAATCTCTGCCACTTGACCTTATCTGATTGGGCTGAGGGAAAAAGACCAAAATACCCCTCATGCACAAATTACCATTTTACCCTCACACTTTCTAGACCCGTAAATATTTCATCTGACGTCCGATGACAGCGTGCCGTTTGTCGTTGTACTCAGGGCATCGAGACCTATCTAACAGTCCTCGGTCTACGTGAAAATCACAAGTCCTCCAAAAAGTCAACATTTTCCTCATTTACTCAAAATTACGGTAACGCCCTCAATCTTCCGAACGTCATAACTTTTTCTCCGATTGTCCGAATCGAACCTGCCACCTGTCTACGGACTCGTGACGTCCTAAACTACGTCACGGTCAAGGGTCAACAGTCATCCAATCGGTAATTCAAAAAGTCAACTTTTAGCCTACTGTTCGCAAGGGCAAAATCGTCCTTATATACAAAAATCTTATAAAAGTACATTTTTACCCTTCCCGAAGGTACGGGTTGTTACAATATATTTTGTGACTAATGAGTATATATGTAATGGTGTCTGTTGGTTCATAGCCTCAAATGTCGAGCCGAGGGCTCCAGATCCTAAAACTAGTTTTATTGTATGTTTGTGGATTTTTGGATACTTGTGGCATGATTGAAAGATATTTGTGTGGTTTATGATGTGATGGGAGGACCCTCCTTGTGACACGACCCATCACAATCCCCCCGGGATTAACGAAGGATGTGTCTTGCTCCCGTCTGACACCAAGTGCCAGAAAAGGGATAACCCAAGCCTTGACCATCTCGGGGCTTCCAGAGCGCGCCAGGATCAGTGGAGGAGTGTGATGTCTCGGCCTCTATTATAGTCTGTAACCGTGATCAACTTGAAGGGTATTAAAAACCATGAAATGCTGTGAGTGGACGAAAATAAGTAGTTTAATAAACACAGTTCAATAAAAGACATTTATACTCTTCAGTAAAAAGTATGCATGCATTCGAAAACCAATTACTTAAACGTTCCTCAAATCAAATCAAAGTTAGTAAAATCATTTATCAATCAAAGCCATTTTCTTTGACAAGACCTGTCCCAACTGGACTTTGAACCGTGCTCCGTCCTGCTCCTGTCTAACAAGTCAACTGAAGTCCCGAAACTACCCTTCAGCACTTGTCAGGCAAGAGACAATTGCACTGATTTCCGCTCATGCCTCTGCCACTGGACCAGCCCCTAACGTCGTGCCACGGCTTGGAGGGTCATCAAAACAAGAAAGGTGTGAGTGGACAAAAAATAATATCATTTAAAACACATTTCAAAATACACCATTTACCCTCCAGTGTATCAAACCATGCATGCATAGAATCAACATATGAAAAACATCACAAGCTTTCTAGCCAAATCTCATGAAAACATCAAATCCCAGCTCTCAAGCCCAAATGCCATTTAAATCATTTTATAAAACCATTTTATCATACAATAAAGCATATAACTCGGGAATTACACATCTGAGGATCCTCTAGGAATTACACATCCAGAGTCGTCATCCTACTGGGAATTACACATCCACCCTCACCGGGAATTACACATCTGGTCCCTCCGGGAATTACGCATCCGGAGTCCCTCCGGGAATTACACATCCGGAGTCACTTCGGGAATTACACATCCGGAGTCACTTCGGGAATTACACATCCGAAGTCTACCCAGAAATTACACATCTGGGAACATCAAACATCAATACACAATCGAAATCTTTATTTCAAAATCATCATTAAAACCATGTCAAAACCATTTATCACCGAGTCTCATGCCCAAATCTCATTTCTCATTTCTCGTAAATCCGAAAAATCAACAAATAATTCAATGCACGTAAATCCGTAAAATCATATCCGAAAATCATTCAATTCCATTAAATCAGCTTTAACTCACAATACTATTCAAAACATCCTTTTAATATCCTGGGCCTAGCCCAAAATCATCAATTCCACGTAAATCCATACAATCGCAACCTCAGTTGCCCTTTTCACATAAATCCATAAAACATCTCAAAAAGCATTATAAATTCACCAAATCAATTTCCCGACTCAAAACCAATCTCAAATCCCAGGTTTTTGCCCAAAACAGTAATTTCACAGTTTCTCGAAAAATATGCCCAAAACACTGATTTAAAATAATCATTAAATCCAGAAATAATCATACCAAATCATTTCAGTTCAAATCATGCCATAAATCATGTAAAACATTTAACTATGCATGCATATCAGTTTATAAAACAAACGTCCACTCACACACTGCCAAACCGCTCGTTTTTCGAGCTGCAAGCGTTTCCGTAATTTCCGACATTTTCCAGGAATCTCGATTCCTGTCCAAAATCATTACTCGGGGTCACTAATGACTTAATTAACATCATATCAATTCCACATAATTTTACGGGAATTAAATATTAATTAAACACGTAACATAAATCTTTGGACCCTCGAAACAATATCGAAACGGTGTCCGATTGACTCGAAACCAACGCCAAAATGTTTGTTACATTGCATAGAACAAAGTTCGTGTTGAACTCACCTCAGGAATCATGCCCACGTGCCTTCACGTGCTGCCGTGAGTGGCTGCGCTAGAAACTCACGCGCCTGCTACAGTAATCTGCATAGTCGTCGTCCCAACTCGTTTCTCTGGTAAACGGATCCTGCGACCCGCGTATTAACCCGATTCAATGTCCATCAATCCTACATCATTTATTTCAATTCAGTCATCTAACAGCATTGTTATGGACCTAATTAAAGTTCTATGAATTTAATTACATGAACACTTACCTCAATCCATGAGTTCGAATTCGATTATTCGAAGAACTGCCGTACACTGTGCATTGTCTAATCTCCATCAATTCTCATCGTTTTCCTTTAATTGATGCATCAGGAAGCATCGTCAGATTCTCATAAACACCTTTCCAAGTCCAATTTCATCGTTCCATGTCTCCAATCCATTCGACTCAAGCTCAAAAATCCCAAGTTCTCCCTCTTTCTGTTCTAGTCCAAAACGACTCTAATTCACCTCAATTTTCATTGGGTTCTACTCGTCTCAATCCCAGGAAGCTAAATTCAAGGTCAATTTCACTCATAAACGTCTAATAATTCGAATTCGATCTTAATGCTCATGGGTAGTTTTCGGGTTTTCTGGATTTAGGTTCAATTCTGCTCAAGGTTCATAACTCCTCTTATTCTTCTCTATAATTCCTCACCATTTCACTTTCGATGACCTCAGTTCTCAATTGGTTTTGGTTGCTGGTAAGATCGATCAAGTGAGATCATGGTCTCTGTTTTTCCTTTTGTACGAACAGCTTCAATTCAAGCATATATCCAAATGCCACCAATTCAAACATTACAGTGATAGATGTCACTATACAACAAATCCTCATCCAATTTAACGAACACAGGTGTCCGCACTCAATTTAACACATCACCAAAATAGATGAATTAGCCAAGATTAGTTAAATTACCATTTTACCGTTCTATACACAAATGCCCAAAATGCCCCTAGCATTTCTCAATCCATAACTTTTTCATCCGGACTCCGATTGACACATGCCGCCTGTCTACGGATTCAGAGTCCCGAGACCTATCCAACGATACTTCCGGAAAGTCCAAACAAGGTCCCGATCAAAAAATCAACTTTCGGCCCTTATAACTAGGGGCAAAATAGTCAAGGTCCCGATCAAAAAGTTAACTTTCGGCCCTTATAACTAGGGGCAAAATCGTAATTTCCTTCAATTTTTCCAATTTTTCCTTTTTCGAATTTCCGGTTCGTTACAACTTCTGTCACGACCCAGCCCATCTAACACAATATTATCTGCTTTGGGCCCAGCCCTCACGGTTTTGTTTTCGGGAGCTCACGTGCAACTTCCCAGTAAGTCACCCATCATGGGATTGCACCAGCCTCAACTCGCTTAACTTTGGGGTTCCAATCCCCCCCAAAGCCACTGAGCTCCCAAAAGGCCTTGTGTTAGATAGATACGTGCCCACACATATAAGGTACTTTACCTTTCCATCCCCGAGCGATGTGGGATCGTTCACCGATCTTACTTTTCCAAGCTCACGGGTCTTGCTCACCATTCTTGCTTCTCTAGCTCACGGGTCTTGCTCACCGTTCTTGCTTCCAAGACTGGGTCTTACAATTGTAAGACCCTTTTCTTGGAGGGAATGGTGAACAATCCCACATTCCTACGAGGGGGAATGGTCTGGGAAAGGATGGTGGTGTGCCTTAAAGGTGTAGGCACACACCTATCTAGCACTAGGCCTTTTGGGAGCTCAAGTGGCTTTGGGGAGGATTGGAACCCCAAAATTAAGCGAGTTGAGGCTGGTGCAATTCCATGATGGGTGACACCCTGGGAAGTTGCACCATGAGCTCCCGAAAACAAAACAATGAGGGCGAGGCCCAAAGCTGACAGTATGGTGCTAGATGAGTCGGGTCCTGACCGAGGAGGGTCGGGTCCTGACATTCTTCCTCAAATCATTAGGGCCTTAGCCCAAAACCATAAATCCATATGGGAACTTAACCCAAAACCAATCACGTGGGAACTTAGCCCAAATCCATTAATACCAAACAACCAATCTAGTGAAATACATTTTAACCAATCGTTAGCACCCTAGATGCCTAATCAATATTGTCACGGTCTCTAAGCTACGCGTGCTACTCAGAGGTTTCAATTCCGAGTCTACCCACGGTCCACCCAGGTTAATGACCCTCCTTAGGATGAGGTTTTAACCTCATGCAATCCTGATCCTGAGCCTCTCTACGTGAGCCTCTATACGGTCTCTCCGTAGGGCTACCCCTCTCAGGCAATGCCCCGTGACTACTCCAGGGTACCGAATAGTCTGGAGGAGACAGTCCACATATAAGGATGGTATATGGAAAAAATTTCACAAATTATCTCAAAACCTCTCAAAGGGGCCCAAGCCTGGAATATAGTTTCATCAATTTCATTTCCATAAAACCATTGTAAATCCATAAATGGGTCTCATGCCCGAAGTATAACTTTCATAAACTATTTCCACATATCATATACTTAAACCACAATTAGGACTCAAGCCCGATATCATAACCAACTGGGCCTCTAGCCCGATATCATAAACCAACTGGGTCTTAAGCCGGATAGTATAAACCAAATAGGCTTCCATCCCGATACCTCATTAAATCAAATGGACTCCAAATCCGATAGTTCATAAGTAAAATGGGTCTCAATCCCAATTCCATATTCCCAAATCCGAAATCATTCCATGAATCCATTACTGAAAACACAAGCATGTATAACTCCATTATAAAACCATAAACCTCGAAATACGTGCAAATACGTAAATACTAAATACCACAATCATATGCACTCAAGGAATTTCAAATCAAAAAAATGAAACATATAATATAGTTATGCATGCATAATATTTAGAAAACAAGTGTCCACCAACAGATCGTCCTTACTACGCCTCGATATTCGTGCCGTAAGCCTCTCCGGGGCTAATCCAACCTCTACGGGCCATCCAGACCTGTCCAAATCACACTCAAAGATCACTAACCATCTATACAAGTCTATAGCATAAATCCCCAAAACTCCCAGAAAAGTCTACGTGTCGCTGATAAGCTACCCTAGTCTAAAAACCTCAATTTGACTAACCTAGCGATCTCCAATCGACGAGAAACCACCGTCATTGGATTCGTATCGGCGAAAACTTTAAAATGGTACAAGTCTCTCCTCAGGATTCGTACCCACGTGCCCCCACGCTTTGGTCAAAGTCAACACTAGTCAAAATTCAACGGCCAGGTCAACGGTCAGTCAACACTGACATCATGCTGAAGTCAACCGTGACGTCATCTTGACAGGTGCCACGTGTTAGCAACCCATTTATAATGACCCATCCTGGAATTTTGGGATTTGATTACTGAGTTTAAAGACTCGGATAGATCCAGCAGGTTCAATTTATGAAAATGTGTTTTGAATGTGTTTCGGATTTCTGTGATACACTGATGGTTTTCAAATGGTTTCTAGATGTTTTGGGCTATGACCAGGATGATATGGATTTTGATGGTTTTGGGCTGAGGCCCAGGATTTGAGAAAAGGAAATGATTTCTGTTTTCCAAAACGGTTTTTTTTATTATCTTGGAAATGAAATGGTTTTCGAATGCATGCATTCGTTTTACATGGAGGGTATAAATTTCGTTTCTTATGAAATGTTTTATGAACTTATTATTTATTTTTTTCCACTCACATTCTTTTATGTTTTCGATACCCTGCAAGTTGATGCGGTGCGGGATGTTGTTAGGGAGACGGAGACATCACACACGCGATCCACAGTGATTTCTGCGCACTCTGTGAAGTATGATATTGAGTTTGGTACGTGGACTTGGGTATCCCTTGTTTGGCTTACGTGTTCCACGGAGGTTGGACAAGTGTTTATCCTTTGTGTCGCACGTGGGTTAGGCGAGAGCATGAATTATCCCTTAACCCCGGGGGATTGGGAGTGGGTCGTGTCACTGTTGATCCACGTGGCTGACATGTTAGTGACACGTGGCATCACCTGATTGGTCCACATATGTAACGACCCGTCCCGGAAACTAGGATTAGATTAGTGATTAATGACAGATTAGTAAGTTAATCGGTGATTAGTTGGGTGTGTTCGGACGAACGGTGCGAAATGGCGATTTTGCCCCCAGAATGGGCAAAAATGTTAACTTTTCGTTTGGGTGGTCAATTGGACTTTGGCTAATGACCGTGACATAGTTCGGGTCGTCACGAGTTCATAGACAGGTGGCACGTCCGATTATGACATCCGAGGGAAAAGTTATGACGTTCGGAAGTTTGAGGGTCTTTTGGTAATTTGATTAAAAAGGGGCAATTTGTTGACATTTCATACGACATGGCTTTTTCACATAATTCAAGGATCGTTAGGTAGGTCTCGATCTCCTGAATACAACGACAGGCGGCACGCCATCATCGAATTTCAGACGGTTCAGTTATGAGCCCAATACGCGAGGGGCAAAATGGTAATTTGCAAGGATAAGGGAAAATTGGTCAATTGTCGGATTGGGATCTGGGCCAGTGCAATTGTGACACTTGGATGTGCTTGACATTGGTGCCCAATGGATGTGGGACACATGTCCCTTCTCTGGAGGGTCGTAGAACCCTGTAAGCCGCCTTTCTTGATTGTTTAAAACACTGGGTTTTTGCACGAGCTTACAAATAGAAAACAGAGTAAACCATGAGATCCTATTTGGTTACCTTCAATCCTCATCGTTTTCTGGTGACTCGTGAAGGAAAAAGTGAGAAGGGGTTGAGACAAGAAGTATGGTGGTCACGGCGGCGTTTGCAACTACGTAGGTAAGGTGGTTTGCCCGAGGACTCTGGTTTGGTTTGAACTGATAGCTTAGCTTCTAGTAATTGTTGACTGTTTTCGGTGGCTTGTATGAGGTGGTGGAGGATGAAACGAGCTCTGTGGACTCACTTCGAGGCCTGTGATGGTTTAAGGCGACCAAACAATGAAAGGGTAAGGTTTGGGGTTAACAATGGAAACTTGGTCTTTGATGGTTGATGATTAATTATGTGAATTGGAATAGGTTGTGGAGGTTGCAAGAAACTTATCAGGACTGAAACCACGGCTTAAGGTGGCCGGATTCACTGGAACTGAACGAAGAACAGTCGACGACTTGGGCCTTGATCGAGAAGGTAACTTCTCGTTCATAAGTTTCGATTTTGACATCGTAAATGAGTAGATAATGATGAGATGAAGATGTAGGAATAATTAGAATAAAAAATGGACTAAAAAAAAAGGAACTATGGAGTCGAACTGCCTACGCCAGTTCGGTCGAACCGGACATGTTCGAACCGGTCTGGATCGGGACGGCGAGAGGAAGAAGATAATGAACAGTAAGGCGTGTGGCTCCCACGTACAGCCCCTTTGGGCTGCGCGTGAGGGCGCGTGGTACCTCCGATGGGGAAGTGTTCAACATGTGAAATGATGTAATCAATGTAACGAACATTTTGGCACTAGTTTCAAGTCGATCGGACATAGTCTCGATATGTTTCGGGATGTCCGAAGGTTTTATGGCTCGTTTAAAAATAGCTAAAAATTCGGGAAAATTACGGGGCTTTAGTATGAACATTGTGAAGTAGTTAGTGACCTTATTATGGGATTTGGAAGGGTTCGAGAAAGCCGGTGATAATGGATTGGACGGGATCAGCGTAAGTGCACGAGTATCGAGGCGGCGACGCTAATGGTTTGTGAGTGTACTTTACTTTCGAACTTATGATGCATGCATATATGTTTTATATGTTTCTATATAATGCTTTCTATGTTTGAGAATTGATATTGATGATTTAGGGTTTTGCACGTATTTCGAGATTATTACGTATTTGCACGTTTTACGAGCTTTCGATTATATTGTGATTTGATCATGGTTTTGATGATTTGATTTTGGGATTTGATTTCAATGATTTATAACGGATTTTTGAAAGTGATTTCGGGCTCGAAGCCTTATTCATGTGATTTTGATAAACGAGATTTTGGTTTTGGAATCGGATTTTGAAAAGATGATTCTTGATTCGGTTTTGAAACGTGAAAGAGAAATTCTGGATTTGGGTTCGGGTTCGGGATGATGGTTCCGGATGCCGGCTTACTGAATCATTATTGCGAATTCGGATATGGATTTTCTATGGTTTTCACTTGGTTTTGGGTTTAAAGACCTGTTGAAAAATGGTTTTGGGTTTAAAGACCCGGAAAAAGAAAACGGCTGGATCTGGTTTTGAGTTTAAAGACTCGGTTGATCGACGGGGGAGGGCCCTGGATTGATATGTTTTGAGTTTAAAGACTCGGTATATGTTTTAAGTTTAAAGACTCGGTTATTGTGATATCCCCCGAGGCCTGTTGATTGCGTTTTAAGTTTAAAGACTCGTTGATATCCCGGGAAGGCCTGATTATGCGCATGGTTTTGAGTTTAAAGACTCGGCGCACTTGAGATCCAACAACTCGATTGATTGATGTTTTTCACTAGTTTTCAGATGTTTTGGGCAAAGGCCCGGATGAATT
Source organism: Prinsepia uniflora (assembly GCA_032719365.1). Taxonomy (NCBI): domain Eukaryota; kingdom Viridiplantae; phylum Streptophyta; class Magnoliopsida; order Rosales; family Rosaceae; genus Prinsepia; species Prinsepia uniflora. Next base: position 38,710,714 of record CM064872.1, read on the forward strand.
GGCTTTGATGAGGATTTGTGATTTTGGGATGAGGCCTTGGAAATTGAATTACGGATTTGAGAAAAGGAAATGATTCTGGTTTTCAATAATGGTTTTCTAATCTCGGATTTGGAATGAGTTTTGTATGCATACATTGGTTTTTAAACGGTGGGTATAAATGTCTTTCTGAACTTACTATTTATTTTTGTCCATTCACAGTCTTTTTATGTTTTCGATACCCTCCAGGTTGTTGCGGTGCGGGCTGTTGGTAGAGAGAGACGGAGACATCACACACGTGAACCACAGTAGATTCTGCGCGCTCTGGGAAGTTCAGAAGTTTTAAACGGTTCGTTGGGAATCCCTTGTTTAACTTACGTGTCACATGGAGGTTGGACGTCGGTTTAGCCTTCGTGTCACGCGTAAGTTAGACAGGAGCATGACTTAGCCCTTAATCCCGGGGGATTGTGGGTGGGTAGTGTCAAATTGGTATCAGAGCAAGTTTTGTGCGCTCTGCTCGAGGTTTGGTTCCCAGAGTCGTTGGTTCGTCGACTTGGGTGTTGGGATGCTACTGTGGATGTGATGTCTCGACGCGGAACAGCCCGTCATCAACCTGGACACGATAGTGGCAGTATGTTTGTTAGTGGTTAGTTAGCGGCGATTGTTAGTGCCAGGATGATAGTTGTTCGATACGCGATGCGAGGTATGACGTATGTCGGCTTAGGGCCTATGTAGTTAGCGTGTTTGGCACTAGATATGCTCGATGGTTGGACCATAGGGACGGATGTTTGCAAGCGTGGTTAACCTGGGTGGTAGCCAGTGAGCTACGATTACGAATAGGCTGGTCGGCCTGTGGGGCCCGATAATAGCCTATTGAGCTGGTGGTACACGTGGGCCGAGGAGGTCGGTTGACAGTGGCCTGTTGGGCCGGATGGCGATTGGGTGACGATAGTATGGAGTGGTGACCCTTTGGTCAGATTGGTTGAGATTGGATTTGTGCGGCTATGAGTGGCCAGATGCCTCAAATTGCGGGGGTAAAGGAACCTACTTGGAGGAGTTGAGGTATTTTTCCCCCTAGTGATGGTTACTGGTTGACGACGGTGTGTAGATTTTACGATAGAGGATGATCTTAGTCGGGTATGATGACCCGCGTGGTAAGGTTGTTGTGAACTAGTGGTTATCACGGATTTGGATAACCCGTACGACGAAGATGATTTGAGGAACCTTGTGGGATGACTGGTCTGAAAAACGTGAGTTTGGAGTTAGTGGTTAGATAGGTGTTTTGGTTGGGCCAACTTACGGCTGGATTGGAAATGGTGATGCGAGATGCAACCGAGGTAGTGGATGGTTGGTGGATGACTCTGGACGCGTCCAGTGAGATGGCTATGTTGGTTGAGCATTGAGTTGCTCAGAGTTGTGGAGTACGAGGGATGTCAGTTCCCCGACCTGAGCGTAGAGTGAGGGTTTGGGCTCAGTAAGAGTGGAGGATCGGGACTGGTGTTCTGTGAGCACGAGATAGGGGTTGATGTGCCACGAGCTGGGATGATTGTGAACGGTAGGATGGGCACATCGTGAGCTGAGGTTGTGGTCAGGTGTGTGGTGCCGGTGTCTGGTGGGAACCACGAATAGAGTTGGGAGATTTGATGACCATTAGTAGGTCATGTTTCGGGATGAACGGCCAGGATGTCGTTGGTTTGATCAGAGTAGCGTAGCAGAAGTGCGATGGACCTATACTTCGTGTTGGATCGGGCTAGGTTGGAATAGTCAAGTTGACCAACCGTGAGGTTGATTTTTGTGGACTTATCCTGATGTGTTGGAGATGTCGAGTGTGTTGGGCTGTAACGGCACATGCCAAGGTTGCATTGGGTGATGCTGAGGCCAGTACTTGGTGATTCCTTTAGATTGGCAAGGACTGTGACTCAGGAATCCGAGGTAAATGATCGGTTCTTGTGATTCCGAGAGGTAGTGACTAGTACTGTCAGAGTGCTCAGGAGTTGAACTTCGAAAAGGTTGTTGTGCGATCATCAGAATGAGTGATGATTGACATCCTTTTGGATGTGCATAAACAGGGATAACCGACAGGTGAGTGGTCGGTGAGTTGATTTGGCTAGGGGATCAGTAAGAGTGGTGGATTTCCTCTGTGTAATAGAAAAGGTGACGTTGGACAATTAGTCTGGAGATGGTATACGTGAGGATGAAGTCTCGTGATTGGAATCTCGGAATCAGGAGATGTTGTGATTTTGACGATGAGACCACTGTTGATTCCGAGTTTGTGTTAGGTGTTGAGTGTTGGATGCACTCAGTGATGGCACTTCAGGAATTGTGACCCCCCCTTGATGATGGACACGTGTGGATGTGTTCCAGAGTAGAAAGAGTACTTGGTGACATAGGGAGTGGCTTGTGTGGCGAGTGTCAGGGGATGGTGTTAGCCTAAGGTAGGCTGACTTGTGGTGTCATAATTGTGAACCATTGTGAGTTCCGTTGTAGGATGACCGAAGGAAGCTGAGAAGTAGTGACTATAACTGATCGATATGAAGTTATTGAAGAGAACCCACAATCTAGACGTGTGGTATTCTGGATCGATGTAACGGTATGATGCTAAGAGTTGTATGGACGAGAAGTGGGATCCACCTAGAAGTGAGTGGATCGGGATTGGATCGTTTCTGGCTCAAGATTGAGTTGTTATGGGTCAGGAGGATCGTATGTGGATATCTTGACCATCTTAGAGTTGTGCAGGATGTGTGCGGTCCCTCTCACATACGTATGGATATTGGACGTAGATCTGGTACTAGGTCTGCCCTGTATGCGTAGTTGAGATGTGATTGGATTTTATATTGGTCGGAAGACCTAGGAGACTGGGAGACTCGGAAGGGACTCGAGTTGGACTTCCCCGGAAGACGTGAAGTTTGGCGTAGTATTGGATTGGACTGATGGGCTTCAAAAGTGAGGCGTGTTTGACTCGTGGTCATGTGGTAATCCGTATGGTTACGAGGATGTTTGTGTGCCCTGGAGATACACTGTGAGGGTGACGGGTACACTATGATGTTGTTGGTTAGACTTTGGGTGTAATAGAATGTGGCTGATGCCGATGTGGTTGATTGGTGGACGTACCGTAGGATGTCGTTGGAAGTACGTGAGGATATAGTCTACGAGCTGTGTTTGAGGTATTCTAAAATATCTTTGTTTGATTTAAAATTCTTAGGGTTGTTATTGCGTGTGTTTGGTGGTATGCATCGTGGTTTTGGTTGGGTATGATTGGTGCATGTATTTGAGATGTGTCCCGATGCGATTGGACGTGCATCGTGATGTTTTGGTAGAGATGTTGGTGATCGGCTTGGTGTCGAGGTATGTTGTTGATTATCTTGATGAATCAGGACAATTTCGATGTGATTGACCGGTTGGAATATGTACTGGATCCGTGTGATCCTGAGTGATCTGACTAGTTGGTGGGAGTCAGTACTGATGTGAGCTGGATGCTCAGAGCCATGAGTGGCTGGTGGGACCCTGATATTGAGATGTGTGATCACGGTTTGATAGGTATGTGATAAGGTCCAGTTGCAGACATGTGGTGTAGGACGTGGATGAAGTTTCCACAGGTTGGCAGTGTTGGTGGTTAGTGGAACCACCGGTGAGATGATTGGTTGCGTTAGTGGTGTGAGCGCGTAAGTTGTGACTTCTGTAGGGTTGGCGCTGATCGCTGACGAAGTGATACGGATCATTGAATAGGTCTTGATGCATGGGAGTACCGAGGTCGGCAGATGCCGTCTTGAGGATTGGTGTACTTGAGCTTTGTGCCTGTTAACGGAAAACTCGCACAATGTACTGAAGTGTTGGTACGAGGTACGATTGACTCGAAAAAAGCTTAAGGATAATGAGACTGGTAGTAGTAGTGGTGTGAAGTACCTACTGTTGGCGGAGCCGTGAGTGTCGGCTGGTGCGACAGTAGAAGTGTCACAAGTAAGAGTTGGAATGTGTTGACCTCGGTGTGACGGAAATGATCTAGATGGTTCGCTTGACCGAGTTGGGGTAACAGTTTGGGAACTGTCAGGATAATTTGAATTTGGCAGATGATGGACACTGGGTAGGAGACCCAGGTGTGAGATCAGTTGGATTTCCCCCAGTAAGTTGAGACCGTACGAGATTCGAAATTTCAGGGACAAAATTCTTTAAAGAGGGGATTGTACTGACCCGTCCCAGAAACCGGGATTAGATTAGTGATTAATGACAAATTAGTAAGTTAATCGGTGACTAGTTGGGTGCATTCGGACGGACGGTGCGAAATGACAATTTTACCCCTAGAATGGGCAAAAAAGTTGACTTTTCGTTCGAGTGGTCAATTAGACTTTGACCGATGACTGTGACATAGTTCGGGATGTTACGAGTTCATAAACAGGTGGCACATCCGATTCCAACATCCGAGGGAAAAGTTATGACGTTCGGAAGTTTAGGGTCTTTTGGTAATTTGATTAAAAAGGGGAAATTTGTTAACTTTTCATACGACATGGCTTTTTCACGTAATTCAAGGACCGTTAGGTAGGTCTCGATCTCCTGAATACAAAGATAGGCAGCACGCCGTTATCAGATTTCGGACGGTTTAGTTATGAGCCCAATACGCGAAGGGCAAAATGGTAATTTGCAAGGATAAGGGCAAATTGGTCAATTGTCGAATTGGGATCTGGGCTAGTGCAATTGTGACACTTGGATGTGCTTGGGAATGGTGCCCAATGGATGTGGGACATATGTCCCTTCTCTGGAGGGTCGTAAAACCCTGTAAGCCGCCTTCCTTGATTGTTTAAAACACTGGGTTTTTGCATGAGCTTACAAACAAAAAATAGAGTAAACCGTGAGATCCTATTTGGTTACCTTCAATCCTCATCGTCTGCTGGTGACTCGTGAAGGAAAAAGTGAGAAGGGGTTGAGACAAGAAGTGTGGTGGTCACGGCGGCGTCTGCAACGACGAAGGTAAGATGGTTTTCCCGAAGACTCTGGTTTGGTTTGAACTGATAGCTTAGCTTCTAGTAATTGTTGACTATTTTTGGTGGCTTGTATGAGGTGGTGGAGGATGAAACGAGCTCTGTGGACTCACTTCGAGGCATGTGATGGTCTAAGGTGACCAAACACTGAAAGGGTAAGGTTTGGGGTTAACAATGGAAACTTGGTCTTTGATGGTTGATGATTAATTTTGTGAATTGGACTAGGTTGTGGAGGTTGCAAGAAACTCACCAGGACTGAAACCACGGCTGAAGGTGGTCGGATTCAATGGAACTGAATGAAGAACAGTCGACGGCTTGGGCCTTGATCGGGAAGGTAACTTCTCGTTCTTAAGTTTTGATTTTGACATCGTAAATGAGTAGATAATGATGAGATGAAGCTATAGGAATAATTAGAACCGGTCACCCTCGTGCACCTTCAAGATCACTCTAGTTTCGTGCACAATATTCAATGTCCAGTCCACGTTCTCAACAAACCAACCATATCGGAACTAAGTCGATTACCATACCACGTCCATCCCGGACTCAACTTGGAGCACTAGGTGCACAGTACAAACATCAGGTTGCTCTACACTCCACAACTACACTGTCCAACGTGTCCTGCTCACAGACGCACACCACGCACAACCACAACCTAATCCATGCACCACATAGCTACCAGCCAATCACGATTCAACTTTAGAGCATGTCCGTCCAATTCTATTCCAGATAGATCATACATTCCAACTCAGTGTCCATCTTGGGTATCCTAGTCACCTGACCAACACCTGAAGAGTGTCCAATCCCATTCACGTCCTCCAAGACGTACCAATCTCGAACCTGTCGGTTACCTGCCAACATCCTACCCGAGGCATTGCCTATTCATCTTTTCCTAATTGATACTCGGTGTATTGTCTCATTTGTCAACCCCGTGGTAAACTCCCACTAACATCCGAAATAATCAACCTAGAGCAATAGCCAAGATTCTGCTCCCTCAACTACAATCTCATACCAGATTAACTTCGGAAGGGAGTCAATCCCATCAACAAACTACAATCACGGAGATAGCCTCCAACGTACAATCACTGACACATTCAGTCTGACTGAATCCAATAACAGTACTCATTCTCATATCCAACCTCTGTCTTGAATTTTCATAACATCATTATTCCTGCGATCCAACCTCGCTTCGGTTTACTCGACCGTGTGTCGACGCCATCACCTTAATCATCTCGATCCACCCGATCTACTCAATCCACGGTGGATCCAAACTAGCTCTCTCTCTCTCTCTCAGCTAATAACCAGATTTCGGGTCATAAGGGTATACATCCTCTTTGAACCCTTCCACTGCCATATCACTCTTCACCAACCCACATAAGGAAAATCAAGGATGATGACATCAACGTTCATCCTACGTGAGTGTAAATACAAATTCCACTACACTCACCATGTCACGTGACACCATACATCATCCGCTCCTTAGCAGAAAATGAGAAGTCTCATCTAGTGACACTAGCCAACTAAGTGTCAATTCCTACCACTGGACTCCCAAGTCATCAACTCACTCGGATATCCACCCAAGTTTCCCATAACCAATCTAACTTAATAACACCCTCGCATGTCCATTTCACAATTTTTATGCACATCCAAAAGGTAGTGATGGAACTACCTGATTCTCACGTTCCGACACTTATAGGTTCAACTCCGGAGCACACCCTCGTGCCTCAAGCCTCATAACCACTAGGGAACCGGTCACCAAATTAGATATCCCGTACATTTGGTAACCAAGCATAATCTAACTCATTGAGCTATTCGGGATCCTCTCTATCCCGCTCAACCACTGCCAGACTCGTCCAAATACCACTCAAGTCTCAGAGAATTATCGTTAGCTCCCCAAATCCACTAATTTCCATGATGTTTCCATGTCGTCCAAACCACTTATTCTCCATTGGGATTCCTCCCAATCACCACCTAGTCACCTCAATCACTGTTGGGACTCTACCTAACTCATCTCAGCCACTATTAGATTCCATCCAGTCCATTTCTCGCATATTAGTCATTTTGACACAATTCTCGCTGTGCAATTGTTCACTAGTCGAGTTTTCCAGCTAGATGATGAGAACACAATCAATCCCTCACCATGTCGAAGGAACTCAACCTCCCTTCAAACTCAACAACTCTGGAAAACCACACAAGAAAAGGATGTTTCTCGAACATCACCCAAATCTCAACAGTCTCAACTAGAGTCGTTCACGACCTCAGCTGCAGCACAACCCCCAACTTAGCATGAACAATGTACGGTCTTAACTCTACAATCTCGTCATACCCAACCCTTCTCGGGTCTAATCTTACTGCATTCCGACATCCTGTGCCAACGTAACCTATCCAAGGTTCGGTTCCACTAGACTTTCCTACTCTTTACCCTAACTATCAGGTTGATGACATGCTGATTCCACGTAGAGTCATCACATCTTGCACATGCGTGACACTCTAAGAGAAAAATGTGTTTTGATACCACTGTAACACGACCTATCTCAATCCCCCCGAGATTAATGCAGGATGTGCTATGCTTCCATCTGACACCAAGTGCTAGACAAGGGATAACCCAAGCCTTGACCCGCTCGGGGCTTCCAGAGCGCGCCAAGATTAGTGGAGGAGTGCGATCAACTTGAAGGGTATTAAAAACCATGATAAGCTGTGAGTGGATGAAAATAAGTAGTTTAATAAAACACAATTCAATAAAAGACATTTATACCCTTCACTAAAAAGCATGCATGCATTCAAAAACCAATTACTCAAACGTTCCTCAAATAAAATCAAAGTTAATAAAATCGTTTATCAATCAAAGCCATTCCCTTCCTCAAATCATTAGGGCCTTAGCCCAAAACCATAAATTCATGTGGAAACTCAGCCCAAATCACACTCAAAGGTCACTAACCATCTATACAAGTCTATAGCATAAACCCCCAAAACTCCCGAAAAATTCAACGTGTCCCAGACACGCTTTCTTAGGCTAAAAACCTCAACTTGACCAACCTAACGATCTCTGATGGACTTGAAACTAGCGCCATTAGATTCGTAACGTCGAAACCTTTAAAATGATACTAGTCCAACCTTGAGATTTGTGCCTATGCGCCCACATAATGGTCAAAGTCAAAGTTAACGCTAGTCAAAAGTCAACGGTCAGGTCAACGGTTAGTCAACACTGACATCATGCTGACGTTAGCTGTGATGTCATGCTGACATCCTGACAGTTGTCAGATCTAACAGGTACCACGTGTCAGCAGCCCATTGGTTCACATTTCTGACATGTCAGTTGTCAGGACCCACCCCGGTTTCACCCCGAAAACCGAGGTATATCTTGCTCCCGTCTGACACCCCGACACAACCCAGTCAGACGCAGGAGAACTTTTTATCAATAACCCGAAGTTAGAGTTTTACAGAGCATAGTACAAAATACACCGAAAAGAAAAACCGATAACGTAAATACACGCACGCAGAAAAATTTAAATCACTCCAAGATCCCTCACGTGACTTCTATGCCTCGGACACTGCCTCGACGTCAAGACCCCGCACTAGCTCCACAACCTGGAGGGCAGTAAAAACAGAAAGTGTGAGTGGACCATAATAATAGAAACGTTCTAAAGCCATTTATCAGAAAACCGTGTTTAACCCTCCGTTTTGAAAACCACATGCATAACCGAGTTAACAAAACAGTTAGGATCCAGTTAACAAAACAGTTAGGATTCAATATTTAGCAAATATCATAAGAGACAGAAACACTATAAAACAGTTATAGAAGTCATAGCATAGGAATCATAAAACCGTAACAGAAACCATGAACTTCAAATCATCATTTTTCCCGATCAAACCTGCTGGACCTATCCGAGTCTTTAAACTCCCGAGTCTTTAAACTCAACAGGCCTCAATAATATCCGAGTCTTTAAACTCCCGAGTCTTTAAACTCCCGAGTCTTTAAACTCAGTCTGGGCCCGTCCCCCGTCAAATCAATATCCGGGTCTTTAAACCCAATAACCAGATCCAGCAAATTCAATCCAAACCAGTTGAAAACCATTCCCGAATTCACATCCAAACCCGAATTCGAAATCCCCGGTCTGATGCCCTTCGGGCATCCCGAACCGTCATTCCGAACCCAAATCCGGAAATTCACTTTCCAACTTTAAAACCAAATTCCGTTTCCGAAATCCGATTCTAAAACCAAAAAACCCTATAGTCACCAAATCATGTTTCAAAATCCCTTTATGAGCATTCAAACCATTTATCCTTTGAAAACCCCCAAAACATGACATTTTTGTCAGGACCCGTCCCAAATATGACCTCGATACCCGCGACGAACCCTGCTCCCGTCTGACAATCACACTTACAGTACCAAAAACAAACAAACAACCTTCACACAACTATAAGCATAACTATCAGACGAAGGAGTAACATATACACAAAATGGGCACAAAAGTCCTACAATGCTAGTCTCGCAACGGAAGAACGTCGTAAGCTCTATGCCTCGTTTCCTGCCTCAACGTTCACCCCAGCGCTATCACCACGACCTGGAGGGAAAATTTAAAAGCAAAAGTGTGAGCGGACTAGAATAACCAAAGGTTGTAAAATCAGTTTATCACTAATTTGAGGTTAAGGAAAAATAAGAATCAGTGTTCCCTCCGTTTTTAACACAGGCATGCCCAAACATCATAAGAAACAGAAACACTATAAAATCTCATAAGAAACAGATACACTATAAAACGAATATAGAAATCATAGTTTCAGCATCAAATCATCATTTCCGACCAAACCTGCTGGACCTATCCGAGTCTTTAAACTCAATCAGGCCTTAAAGGAAATCCGAGTCTTTAAACTCCCGAGTCTTTAAACTCAATAGGCCTGTGGGGGTAATATCAACATATCCGAGTCTTTAAACTCCCGATTCTTTAAACTCAATCCGGGCCCGTCCCCAGTCAATATCAATCCGGGTCATTAAACCTAATATCCAGATCCAAAAAATCCAATCCATATCCAGTGTAAAACCAATTCGAAATCGATCGCCAAACTCGAATTCGAAATCCCCGGTTCGAAGCCCTTCGGGCGTTCCGAACCGACATTCCGAACCCAAATCCGGAAATCCATCCTTATACCCAGAAATCACACATAATCACAAATCATATTTCATAACCCATTTATCATTATCAGAAAACATTTATAGGTTGCAATTGTAATTATGGCATCAAAAGCCGAAAATCAGCTTTTTCTCGAAAAACGTGCAAAATCTCGGAAATGTCTCGAAAAACGTGCAAACTCATCAATCACATATAATCATCATTCAAAAGCATAAAAACAGATTTAAGATCATAAAACGTTAATAAAACAGTTAGGCATGCTTGAAAGAAAGAAAGAGTCCACTCACAAATTCAGAACGAGTCACTCGCGCTCCGTGCGCTCCTCGACTGTCTCGGGTGCCTCCCGTCCTGTCAAAATGCACTAAATAGGGTAACAAATACATCAAGGATCCTAATCCTAATTTCCCCAATTTTTTGGGAATTAAATAATATTTTAATCCTAAACCCTCAACCGTCTGGATTCCCGAACAACTCCGTCACATCGTCTGATTCACCCGAAAATCACACCAATAAACTCCTTAGGACAATTAGAATCAAACTCATGTTGGAAGCTTGGCCGGATTCCTCTCCACGCACCTCCACGCGCCGTCCAAAGTGGCTGCGCGTGGGCCTCACACGCTTGCTACAGTGCCCTTCAACCTTGAGCAGACCCGGTTCAGCACAGTAGTCTGCAAACTGAACCGGCGTCAGCGGTTCTCCGCCGTACCTGCACGATTTCTCTCCCTTTCTTCTCCTAAAGTTCCAGTTCCAACCTATCCATTCCCCAGCTCCTCAGACCTCGACACCGCCCCAATCCCGTCGACTAAAGCTTGAACCAGACGACCAAACTCCCCCTGTTTCACGATCCAGCCACTCCGGTCATCCCCCGTCATGGTGGCAACACCAGACGGTTCCTAGGGCCCTTCTGCGTCTAACCCAACTCACCTTGACCGTCGACTCGTGCCCAAACGTCTCAACTCGCCGTTTGAACCCACGACCAAAACAGAGCACTAGAGTACTCACCGTCGACTGAACTCCGCCGTGTACTCCCCCGTCACGGCAACTGTCTTAAACGACTCCTAGGACCTCCCTAAACCTCACTTCACTCACCAATCCCCTCGACTCTAGCTCTAGGTCCACGACTTTGTAAAATAAGAAACACGGGAAAAACAGGGGAATTGGGTATACCTTTCGATTCAGTCTCCGCCGTGTGCACCGCCGCGTGCCACGGTGTTCGTTGGGTTCCTTGCAACCACCTGGACCTCCCTCTGCCTTGGTTTGAGCCACCTCACGGCGTAGCCACCACCACGAACTCACAGCCTCCCTGTTTCCTCAAACCTTCGCCGCACCACCACCGTGCCGCCGTGCACGATTCCAGTCCCAAAACACGATCAACACCTCACCCTCGTCTCTCTAACACTTCCACAGGTCATCAACTCACTCACCCTTGCTCTGAATCGATCGAACTCTCTCAATCGCTCACTCTCTGTTTTCCTGTATTCAAAACGGTTGCACGGTACAAAATGGACGATTTGTAGCCGTGCGTATGTGAGACTCACCTAGAACCCTCTGGTTCTCCCCGACGTGTCCAATCCCTATGGACCAACTGAAAAGATCCCAATCCACTACTGCCACTTGCCCTTATCTGATTGGGCTGAGGGAAATGACCAAAATACCCCTCTTGCACAAATTACCATTTTACCCTCATACTTTCCAAACCGTAACTGTTTCATCCGACGTCCGATGACAGCGTGCCACCTGTCGTTGTACTCAGGACGTCGAGACCTATCCAACAGTCCTCGGTCTACGTGAAAATCACAAGTCCTCCAAAAAGTCAACATTTCCCTCGTTTACTCAAAATTACGGTAACGCCCCCAATCTTCCGAACGTCATAACTTTTCCCCCGGTTGTCCGAATCGAACCTGCCACCTGTCTACGGACTCGTGACGTCCCTAACTACGTCACAGTCAAGGGTCAACACTCATCCAATCGGTAATTCAAAAAGTCAACTTTTTGTCTACTATTCACAAGGCAAAAACGTCCATTTATACAAAATTTTACAAAATTACATTTTTACCCTTCCCGAAGGTACGGGTTGTTACAATTTTACTCAGAAATCGACGTTTCTCGTAAAACGTGCCAAATACCGAATTTCCTCGAAAAACGTGCAACAATGTAAAACCAACAAAACGTATTCGATAAGCATAAAATCATGATTAAAACCATAAAACAAGTATAGAAAACAGTTATGCATGCTCGAGTTTAGAGAAGGGGTCCACTCACAGTACCGCGCCCTCAATCACGTCCCGAACGTCCAGCACGTTCCTCGGCTTCCTCGGGAAATCCCGATCCTGTCAACAACCACCAAATGACGTCAATAACACGTCTACAAGTATCCACCTAAATTCCCTCAAAATCCCCGGGTCCTGAACGTAACGAACCGGAACCCTAAACCTTCACCCTCGCGGAACTACTTCGATTCGACGTCCGATTAACTCGAAACCACTTCCATTAGACTCGTCACAACTCCTCGACCAAAAACCATGTTGACCACTTTCCCCAGAACCGCTGCACGCGCCTCCACGCACCGCCCAAAGTGGCTGCGCGTGGGCCTCACGCGCCAGCTACAGTACCACCGTCAACCTCACGTCGACTCGGTTCGCACCAGTGGTCTGCACCCTGAACCGGCGAGAGCGGTTCTCCTCATTCTGTCCACCAAAACGACTCCTCTCTTCACCAACAGCATCGTCCCATCATAGGCTACCCATTCTCGTACTTCACTCACCTCGACTCACCCTAAAACTCGTCGATTCGAACTCGAACAAAACCTGTACATTGCCCTGTTTCCTTCTCCGGCCACCCAGGTCATCTCCCGTCACGGTGGCAACACCAGACGGTTCCTAGGACCTTCCTAAACCTAACTCAACTCACCCTAACCATCGATTCACTCCCAAACTTCACGACTTTAGGTTTGAACATAGACGGTAAAACAGAGCACCAGAGTACCCGCCGTCGTGTTAACCCCCACCGTGCACCACCCGTCACGGCAGCACAACCAATAGAAGCCCAGACCTCCACTGAGTCACCCAAACCACCCTAAACTCATCGATTCGATCTCTAGACTCACGACTCTCAAGTCAAAACTCAACAGAAAAACAGGGCACACGCACGGAGATCAGAATTTACCTGCAACCGTCCACCGCCGTGCTCGCCGCCGTGTTCCCTGGAGTCCACAGCGTCGTCTCAGCCTCCTCTCGAGGTCAATCGCACCCGCACACTGTAACAACCCGTACCTTCGGGAAGGGTAAAAATGTAATTTTGTAAAAAGTTTTGTATATTAAGGACGATTTTTACCTTGTGAATAGTAGGCCAAAAGTTGACTTTTTGAATTACAGGTTGGATGAGTGTTGACCCTTGACCGTGACGTAGTTTAGGACGTCACGAGTCCGTAGACAGGTGGCAGGTTCGATTCGGACAATCGGAGAAAAAGTTATGACGTTCGGAAGATTGAGGGCGTTACCATAAATTTGATTAAGTGAGGAAAATGTTGACTTTTGGAGGACTTGTGATTTTCACGTAGACCGAGGACCGTTAGATAGATCTCGACGTCCTGAGTACAACGACAGGCGGCACGCTGTCATCAGACGTCGGACGGAATATTTACGGGTCTGGAAAGTACGAGGGTAAAATGGTAATTTGTACATGAAGGGTATTTTAGTCTTTTTCCTCAGCCCAATCAGATAAGGGCAAGTGGCAGGGATATTTTGGGCTGAACCATAGGTGATGGACACGTGGGGGACACTAGATGGTTCCAGAAATTACTAAAGTGTGCACGGCCACACTTTGCACGATTTCAAACCGTGCATCGTGCTTGAAAAACACAGAAAACAGAGAGAAGAAATTGGAGAGAGTTCGATCGATTCAGTGCAAGGGTGAGTGAAGAGTGGATTGAGAGAGTGACAGAGAGAGAAGGCGGTGCTTGGTGATCGTGTTTTGGTGGAGGAATCGTGCCCGGAGACACGGTGGTGGTGCGGCGGAGTTCTGAGGAAAACAGGGAGGTTGTGAGACAGGGGTGGCAGTTGTGCCGTGTGGTGGATCAAACCAAGGTGGTAGGAGGTTCAGGTGGCTGCAGGGAGTCCAACGAGCACCGTGGCACGCGGCGGTGCACACGGCGGAGCCTGAATCGAAAGGTAAGCCCACTTCCTCTCTATTTTTCCCGTGAATTTCAAATCGAAAGTCGTGGAGTTGAGCTTAGAGTCGAGGGATTTGGGGGTCATGGTGAGACTCCTGGAGGTCCCAGGAGTCGTGTGGTTGTGGTGCCGTGCCGGGGGAGGAACTGGGCGCCCGTCGGCCAAAACAGGGGCCACGGGCTCAGTTTTTCGAGAAGGAAATCGTGAGGTTTTGGGCCGTGAATCTCAATTGTAAGGACATGGTTAGATTGCTTAGGATGGGACGGAGGTTTGGGATTGGTTTGGACCGAAACGGTGGAGGAATCACAGAGAGCCAGTCACGCCGGTTCAACTGTGCTGAACCGGGTGACTCGAGGTAGGAGAAACACTGTAGCAGGCGCTTGAGGTCCACGCGCAGCCACTTTGGGCGGCGCGTGGAGGCGCGTGGGAAGGATTCCGGCTAAGCTTCCAACATGGTTTTGGTTCTAAATGTCTTAAGGAATTCATTGGTATGGTTTTCGGGTGATGCGGACGATGTTAGAAGGTTGTTCGGGAATCCGGACGGTTTAGGGTCTAGGATTAAAATATTAATAAATTCCTCAAAAATTGGGAAAATTAGGGTTAGTATCCTTGATGTGTTTGTGACCCTATTTGGTGCATATTGACAGGACGGGAGGCACCCGAGACGGTCGAGGAGCGCACGGAGCGCGATTGACTCGTCCTGATTTGTGAGTGGACTCCTTCTTTTCTTTCGAGCATGCCTAACTGTTTTTATTGATGTTGTATGTTATTAAATGTGTTTTTATGCTTCTTAATGATTCTTCTATATGGTTGATGTGTTTGCACGTTTTACGAGATATTTTCGGGATTTGCACGTTTTTCGAGAAAAAGCTGGTTTCGGATTCTGATGCCATATTTGAGGATTTCAACCTAAAAATGTTTTCTGATGATGATAAATGGGTTATGAAATATGCTTTATGATTACATGTGGTTTTTGGTATAATAATGGATTTCCGGATTTGGGTTCGGAATGTCGGTTCTGAACGCCGGAAGGGCTTCGAATCGGGGATTTCGAATTCGAGTTTGGTGATGGATTTCGAATTGGTTTTCCACTGGATTTGGATTGGATTTGCTAGATCTGGATAGGGGTTTAAAGACCCGGATATTGATTGACGGGGGACGGGCCCGGATTGAGTTTAAAGACTCGGACATTTATGATATTACCCCCATAGGCCTATTGAGTTTAAAGACTCTGGAGTTTAAAGACTCGGAATTATATTTGAGGCCTAGTTGAGTTTAAAGACTCGGATAGGTCCAGCAGGTTTGATCGGAAAATGATGGTTTGATGTTCATAGTTATGATATGGTTTTATGATGCACATACTATGATTTCTATATCCGTTTTATAGTGTTTCTGTTTCTTATGATGTTTCATGTTATGATTTTCTATTACTTAGTTGGGCATGCCTGTTTTTAAAACGGAGGGAACAATTATTATTATTTTTCCTTAACTTTGATTTGGTGATAAACTGATTTTAAAACTTTTAGTTATTCTAGTCCACTCACACTTTTGGTTTTAAATTTTCCCTACAGGTAGTGGTGATAGCGCTGGGGTGAACGTTGAGGCAGATATCGAGGCATAGAGCTTTTGACGTTCTTCCGTTGCGAGACTAGCATTGTAGGATTTTTGTGCCCATTTTGTAGAACTATGCTTTGACCTACAGTTGTATATATTTACTCCTTCGTCTGATAGTTATGCTTATTGTAGTATTGAGGTTATTTTGGTACTTTAGGTGTGATTGTCAGACGGGAGCAGGGTTCGTCCTGGGTATCGAGGTGATATTTTGGTCACAACACCGCCACAAGCCCTCAATCTTCTCTGTTTTCTCTGGTTGTCCTCGTGACTCTCACTCACTCACACACCACCATCACCTCTTCTAACCCTCTCACTGTCTTCCTCTCATGCTCTGCTCAATCTCACACACTCACAACTCACTAGCACACACACCATCATCGATCAATTCTCTCAATTTCCCCCTCTCTGTTTTCTGTCTCGTGCAAAGAACCAACACGAACTCAGCCCCAAATAATTGGACCGTGCCTCCTAGAAGCCACTAGGCTCCTACCACGCGTCACAATCCCTCAAATCCTCTCCTACATGGTTCAATCCCAGCCGTCCATCTGTCCTCTCTCTCTGCACAATTTCCAGAGTATAAAGACCAAAATACCCCTCCTTTTAACTCAAAATTACAATTATGCCACTAACTTCCTTGACCGGTAACTCACACTTCGTAAGTCCGATGAATACGTGCCGCCTGCCATCGTACTCAAGACGATGAAATCTATCTAACCATCCTCGGTCAACGTACCAAAACCCGTTCGTCCAAAAAGTCAACTTTTCCCTTATTTTAACCAAATTACGGTTATGCCCTCAACCGTCCGAACATCACAATTTCCTCCTCGGATGTCGGAATCGGGCGTGCCACCTGCCTATAGATTCGTGACGTCCTAAACTACGTCTTGGTCACTAGTCAACACCCATTTGACCACCCGAACTAAAGTCAACCTTTTTGCCCGAACCAGGGGCAAAATCGTCATTCTAAGCTTACGGACCTATCGGGACCACCTAACCACCAATTAGCTCACTCATCCCATCTTAATCACTCTACTAATCCCGATTCTCGGGACGGGTTGTTACATCAGTGACACGTGGCATCACCTGATTGGTCCACGTCACTGACATGTCAGGCTGAATGGGCACTGACAACTGCCACGTGTCGATTCTTGACTGGGCCACCTGGCTTGATAGCTTGACATGATGAAGTTGCTGATGTCATCGTCTTCCTCCTCTCGACGGGTCAGACCTAGATTACTGTATCGGGTTGCGTAGATCCGCGACTCGACCCGGCTCCCATTTCTCCATTTCTGCACCAAATTTGTCCTAGTTTCTTCCTAAAAACTCGTATTGAACCCAACAATCGATCTATGACATCAAAAACCCAAGAAAAAAACCCAGAAATTACCTTCCTAAGCTTGAACAATCCGGCTACCTACAACTGTCCTCCTCCATCTATTTCGGCCACCTCAGCATTCCATTTTTGGTTCCTCAGCCTCATAAGGACCCAATAAAAAAAGTCCCAATCAAAGAAATCGTCCAACCAACCTTAAATCTGAACTTAGAATTTTTTAATTTAAAACTCACCTTGTCGGGTTTCCGGCCACTGTGTATGACTGCCCTTGCCACTACCACCACCGTGCTCGTCCTCCTTCATTCTCCCACTTTCATTCACACTCTAGAAGCAATGGTTGGGGTTTTAGGGAGATGGGTTTTATGTCTGTTTCAGGTGCAAGGAAATAAAGGAAAATGAAGAACAAAATAGGATCCCAAGTGCTTGGGTTTTGGGCCAATCAGACGAGGGTCACATGTCGTTCACTGATTGGTCCACTCAGATTTCCAACCCAATCCAAAAATGCCATTTGTCCACATTCCTCGGTTTACATGAATAATACTATTTTCCTTCTATGAACCGTAACTTTCCTCTCGAACGTCTGATTTCAACGTGCCACTTATCTACGGACTCGTAACGTCCTGATCTACGTAACGGTCCTTGGTCCTCGTGCATTTGAACACTCGGGTAAAAAGTCAACTTTTTTTGCCTATTCCCTAGGGCAAAATTGTCATTTTACACCGATTGTTCAAAATGCCTTAACTAATTCCCGATTAATCACAATAATCCTTAATTAGTCTTTAATTAATCTTAATTACCCTTAATTAATCCCGTAAATTTGGGATGGACTTCTCCCTTGGTTTCTACCACGTTCATCACTTTTGCCATTTTTTTTTCCATATTTTGGTGCCACTCCACCGATAGCCTCCCCATACCTCACAATCACTATATATAATTCACATAAATCGGTGGATGTAAGAGGGAAAGGTAATAAAGAAAAACCTAGAAGATTGTAGGTCCTTCACACTAAATTACCAAAATACCCTCATGGTGAAAATTACCAAAATGCCCTTGCCCTTTCTAAGCCCATAACAAACTCATCTCGTCCTTATTTTTGGCTTTCCGCTTGATAATGCATTTAAGAGGTCGAGGCCTACATAACAGTCTTTTCGAGGTTTCTAAAAGATGTCACCGCCAAATGTCCACACTTTGACTTTTTGTTTAAAAGTTAACGCTTTGACTTGTAGAGGCAAAATGGTCATTTTTCATTTTCTCGAATGTCCTAGGTGTTACATTTTAAATCAGAGTAACATAAACTGACATGATGGTGCAGTTTTAGAGGTGGACAAAATCGTTAAACTACTAAATGTTTCATTTCAAATTTTATTTATCCAACAGTTTAATTTTGACCGGATAAAAATCAAACGGTTTGAGAATCCAAACTGCTCCCTCAGTAACATTTTGGATTTAAATTTTCATTTGGAAATCCGTTAAATCCAAACTGGACCATTAAAAAATATATTAATTTTTAAATCTATTACTAATACAAAGTAAAAATAATAAAATAAAAAGATACCAAAATATATCCAGATATATATATATATATATATATATTAAGATAAGAGTATAATAAAAAATTATTGTCAAGTGGGTCTAGTTCCGTTGGTTTTAATGTTAACTTGTAGACAATTGGTCTCAAATTCGAACCCCGATGACATATTGTATGAATAATTTCCAAAAATTTCTCATCCGCTGTAACAAAAAAATTTATTAAATAGTAATGTTTGTTTAATAAATATTAATATGGTGGTAATGATTACAATCCAATCTTCTAGAATCTTAATATAAAAAAATTTGAATATTCATTATTCTGTTATTTTTTATATTTTTTTTTTTGCCAAATTTTGTATCATTTTTTTATTGTCTATATAATTTTAAACCGTTTCAATCCAAACTGAATTATTAGTAATAGTTTAAAACGAAACGATTTTATTTTAAAATTTTAAAAAAAATTAAATTGTATTAAATCATCAAAATTTTAATAGTTAAATTTAAATATTATCAATCTTTATATAGAACCCTACCCTGCCTACCTCACTAATATTACCTAATAATTTAAGGCCGAAGGAGTGAAAAGTGCGTGGTGACAGTCAGCGGCCAAGGCCCAATCCGCTTTCGGAACGAGGAATTGCAGTCAGCCATACAGACCTATATTCTGCTTCTTGGATGAGAAGAGAAGACACAGAAAACTCCCTCGGATTCAGAGCTTCATGAGTGTTTATCTTTTTTGCAGACCCAAAAACTGTATGCTGATGCTCACCTCTCTCCTTCCCAGCACAAGACCCAATTTGCCAAACCCGCAACTTTTGTGCTCTTCGGTTTCAGCTTAATCTCTCACTATTTGTTCCCTCTCCTTTCCTCCGAGCTCCAGGTATGTCTATGTCAATGTCAAATACTTATCTGCGACTCATTATTTCGTAGGGGTTCTGCTCGATTTCATTGTTTTCGTCGAATTTATTCGCTCTTCTTCAGTAGTTAAAAATGGGTTTTATTCATTTCCAGACATTTGGGGATTTAAATCCCAAATGGGGTTTTTATTTTTTTTCCGTTTCAATTGAAATTTCTTTCAATTCTTGGATGATATTGATAACCATGGTGTTCTTAATTCAGTGTAATATTTATTTCTTCGTGGGAATTTTTTTCTTTTTCGCTTTTGTTTCTTGTTCCCCTTGAAAATGAACAATGTAAGTCTCAGGTACTATTTATGTGGGTTTATTTTGCATGAGGTTTTGGTTATTTTCTGGCTTGAAATTCTTGGGTTTTTGTTCTTTACCTCACCAATTATGCAGGTCAACCAATCTTGATGTGGGTTAAATCACCTATCTATGGTGACCCTTTCTTGGTTGCATACTATTATTACTAGTTTCACTCTTTGGTAGTATTCTAACTCTAAGTAAAGGTCCTGTTATGTGTTATCAGTAAATTCGGGAAATTTAGATTTTTTTACTGATATATGACTGTCCATTACTGTTTCGCAGTTTATACAGTGGTAGATGTAAGTCTGATTTGCTATAGTTTATGAACAGGAATATTTTATACAAGTTTGATTTATGCAAAAGGTTTTCTGAACCTCTATATAAACTATATAAATTAGGTGAGTTGAGTATACATGCATCCATGTAATTGAGTTTATTTTTTATTTGCAGGTTTTATATCTCATTCTAGCATGGATGACATGGCTGGTTTGAATCAACCATAGGTCGTTTAGCTCGACTTTTCCTTAAAACCAGCATATCAAGCCCTTTAAATCATGGCTCGGAAGGGTAATCAACAGAAGAATGGGGTAGATCGCCAGACATCAAAGCATAAAAAGAAGGGTTCAGATTCAGGGTATACGCTAGGAGAAACCAGAGGGCATGGGAAAGGAAGTGAGGTGAAAGTTTTCCTTGGAGAAGAACCACCTAATGGTGACCAGCCAAGTGATCCTCTTTCAGCCAGTGGGAGCAGGACCAATCATCACGGAGATGAGAATAAAAGCAATCAAAAATCTGGAAAGTCTTTGAGGAAAGAGAAGCAAGGTATGGATGCAATGCCGGGTCTAGGGGAGCCAATGTCTTTAGGGAGTGATTTAGGAGATTGCAATGGAAAGAGTGAAGCCTCAAGCATAAGGGAAGAAAATGGGACATTACCTCCAAGCCACTTACGCCGAAAACATTCAAAAAGAAAAGTTGGTTCTTCCCTGAAAGGATGGAATATGAAGACTTTGATGAGTCGGGTAGAGTTTTCAGATAACCTTTTGGTTAGAAACTTGAAGGCATCGGCATTTTCCTTCTTGAAGGTGGCTAGTGAATGGCTACAGAGGCATGAACCAATGTTTCTTCCTGCAAAAACTAACATACTGAATGCGCGTGATTATCTCAAAACAAAGCTTGTCCAGGCATATCCCATTTTATTGAAGGGGCTTATTCAGTTTGGGAGTATATTGTTTCTTTTATCAATGGCTTGGTTGGATTGTACCTTAAGGGGCGTTGATAGCTTACTTCGAATGGGGACAACATCCTTCTTTTCAGTTATATGGTGCAGTATTATATCAGTAGTTGCTATGGCTGGGATGTTCAAATTTCTAATGGTGTTGGTATGCCTAAATATTGCTAAATTGTTTTTGAACACTGATATCTTTATAACTAGAAAGTTTTATGCATTTCATTATTATAATCGGGGTTTTTCTTTTCCCAACAAAATGCACTGTTTGTATTCCTTTGACCTTTTTACATCTCTTTGGTTACTTCTATTTGATTATGACCTGTTGAGCATACAGACATGTGAATGTCACCTGATGAATAATTGTTTGTTTTCTGCATGGCTGATTTGGTGATTGAGATTAAGGTTGTCTGTTAAATTTTGTGCTAGAAAGCTCTCATGCCTTTTCATTAAATGCTCAGGTGCTTGTTGCTTTAATTGGACTTTCCATTGGATTCATGATCTCACTTTTGGTGGTTTCTGTTTGTGGAGCTTTTTTCCTGTGGTTTTATGGAAGTTTTTGGACAACAACACTTGTAATCTTCCTGGGAGGTGATTGTTTTACCTTCTTTTGAGTGTAGATAATCTATTCAAATATACATATTTCTTCACCACCACTTGCTGAGCTTTAATATTCTTCTAAATTCAGGTTTGGCATTCACTCTAAGCCATGAGCGTGTTGCTCTGTTGATCGCCACTGTGTATTCCATCTATTGTGTCTTGACGTATGTTGGATGGTTGGGCTTTCTTTTGGGGTTGAATTTGTCTTTTATCTCAAGTGACTGTCTGATATATTTCTTAAAGAACAACGTAAATCAGCAGAGAAGACCTACCGGGTTCCCTGAGCAGACACCTGGAATGCAAGGTCAACAAGGCTTCTTTAATGGTGAGCAGGCACATGCTCCATCCTCGGAAAGTGGCCCCTGGTTTTCTGCTGATCGGAGCCCTGGAGTACCTTCAACTACTGGGTCTGATTCTGAGATAACCTCTGACGATGAAGTAGTTCGGCTGTTAAACTGTACTGATCACTATTCAGTGTTGGGATTGCCTCGGTATGAGAATGTAGACGTATCTTTACTGAAGCGGGAATATAAGAAAAAGGTAAGTCTCATGTTTGTTTTCTATAATTGGCATGAAAAGGGATCTTCTCCAACTTCTCTGTTATTGTTTTGGTAACTTCAAAATCTTAATGGCTGAACATGGAGTCTGAGATATAATTTTATTTTTATTTTATTGAATGATGGCTTTTATCTTTCAGAGACTATTTTACTTATATACAAGTATATTTCTGGATCACTGCAATATCACTAGGATTATTTATTATATATTTTTTTTAAAGGAGTTTTTATAATTCTTATCAGGCTATGTTGGTCCATCCTGATAAAAATATGGGAAATGAAAAGGCTGCTGAAGCTTTCAAGAAACTTCAAAATGCATATGAGGTGATCTTCTTAGGTATCCATTGTGATTATTTCACAGATCTATATGATTTTCATTCTGATTGTACTATTGGATCTTTTGCTTGATCTTTTCTAGGTTTTACTTGATTCCTTGAAGCGAAAAACATATGATGACGAATTAAGGAAAGAGGAATTGCTAAACATTTTCCTTAGATTTCAAAGTGCTTCACAAAAGGTTATTTTTTTTTTTTTACCACTATCTTAAATATTCATGGAGTTCAAGAAGAGGTTGAAGCTTGAACTAAAATTTGCAAGTCGATTCCCCAAAATCTAAGGGGGTCCTTCTGTTCAACTTTGTCGTTAACTTGGAATTGTTGGTAGAAATTTGTTTGATTACATTCAGTAGTTATGGCTTCTTCTCGGAATTATTTGTTCATTGAAAGCAAATAGCTTTCAGGGCTGTAAGTTATTACTTGTTTAAGCTTGTTTATCTAAACTTCTAATGCAATGTGTTTCTTAGAATGGAGCGCATGGTGTCTTTCCCTCTGGATTTGCACACCCAGAAGCTGGTGGTGAGGACCCATTTGGAGACTCAAGGCGGATTGTCTGCAATAAGTGTGGTGACTTTCATGTCTGGATACTCACTAGGAAATCAAAATCTCAAGCACGATGGTGCCAGGTTTTTTATTGACCTTTGAAGCTTTCAATGATGTTCTATTTACTTTTTTTTATCGAAGTTGTTCCTCAGAATATTATGTCTAAGGGTTTAGCACCATTAAAACATGATGCTTCTGTTTTCTTAAAGAGAATATATTTTTGCGACTGATGCTGATGTTTTCTTTTTGGAATTTCTCTTTTGATAGGATTGCAAAGACTTGCATCAAGCAAAAGATGGTGATGGGTGGGTTGAACAATCTTCCCAACCGTTCTTCTTTGGATTGTTGCAGAAGGTATATGCATTTATCTATGTTGGGAGAATATTAAAATTGTCACTTGTCTGCTTTGCTACTTTGTCCTCTCCATTTAGCATAGTTAATGGTTCGTTACTTGAGAGTGGGAAAGAACCTTAAGAAACAGTTTAAAAAAAAAAACAATTATCACCATCATGACTATAAAGGCTTGTCCTTTAGCATGCGAAATGTGTTTAATGCAAGGTTATTCTTTTCAAATTGTGTTGTATGTGCAGGTAGATGTGCCCTCCGTATTTGTTTGTGCAGATAGCAAGATATATAATGCTACCGAGTGGTATATCTGCCAGGTGATTCATTTGAACTCTTTCTTTATTAGGTTTTTCATGTATGTCCTTTTCTTTCTCCGAAAACGCTCATGGAACCTCCTACCCACACGCACTGGTAGCGAGTTAGTATTATATTGAAATTAGATGAACAATTTTGTTGCAGGGAATGAGGTGTCCAGCCAACACTCACAAGCCAAGTTTTCATGTGAATACTAGTGTGACCTCTAAACATAATACTGGAAAGGGAGCAAGTTCAGGGCAAAGAGGTGGCGGGATGCCAACATCAAATATGGAAGAGAACATGACAGAGGAAGAATTTTTTGAGTGGTTACAGAATGCGGTGGAAACAGGCATGTTTGAGAATTTTAGTGCCGGCACCTCCTCAGAGAGCCCATCTTCGAGATCTGGAAATGGTACCAAAACTGGTGGTTCCGGCAGCAACAATAGCAGTGCTAACAAGAAAAAGAAAAAGGGAAAGAAGCAATGGTGAGTATCCTGAGTTGTTTATGACTACTGTTTGTATCCCTGCCATTATTGAATCTGATAAGAAAGGTTGTTGTGTTTCAATGTTGGTCTCTGTTGTCTTAAATTTTCAGAAAAAGAAGACCTGAGGAAATTAAAGTTTGACTTCATAAATCATAAGTAAAGAATTAGCCTGCATCCGCAATGCATACTACAGAATTTGTACAGCGTTCCATTATTGTTAACTTAATCATCCCCGCATCTTCCATTATCTAGTTCTTCCATTGGGAATATTGCATGTTGATCTTCCTTCCATTATTGTTAACTTAATTATCCCCGCATCTTCCATTATCTATTTCTTCTTCCATTGGGAATATTACATGTAAATCTTCCTATGTTAGTTCAAAATAGACTGCCGGAAGGTAAGGCAGTTACTTTTCTCGGTGGGGGCAAGGCAATATTGTTCTTGCCCTGCCTACATTTTGCACTTGGGGTTTGTGGGATCGGGATTTGGTTGCTAGTGTTGGAGGCACGGAATGCTGATCAAGAAAGATCGACGTTGGACAATATGCATGCATTGTTTTGTTCATGGAAATGGATGATATGTGAAGGCAGAGCTTATTTTATCAACTTCTTGTAAGCTTTTTATCTTATGATGAATATAATAACCCGCCAAGAAGTCCATTAAATGGCTGCAGGATGATCATTTGTTGGAAGTTCTTTTGTTGAAAGCATAGCATAAAGTCGAAGTGCGTGTAGCCAATAAGGGGGTCCAGACGTCCAGTGGTGAGGGTGCAAGCCGGGTAATCTCAGGTCTTAGGTTAAAATCTCTTGGGCTATTTTTGTGTAGGCGGCTATAGAAGAATTGGAAGTCTGTAGTCGTTCAGATTTAGGTATAATCAGTTGTTCGATCTCTCGCTTTACGAGTCTTTGGTTTACCTTCTCTTGCAGTTTGGGCACGAGCAGAGTTTCATGCTTGAGGCTTAGCCTTAGGTAGGTTTCCATAGATAATAAAACCAATCTCTTGCCTTGTGATGTTTTGGCACGAGCAGAGTTTCATGCTTGAGGCTTAACTTAGGTAGGTTGCCATAGATAATAAAAACAAGAAAATTTCAAGTGCTTTTTGAGAACACTTCCAATTGGAAAAATGAAAACACTTCCAATATTTTTATAATTTAGAATCACTTTTAAGTTTTTATATTAAAAACTTATTAGGATTTATGAAACCAATTTTAACCGATTAGTACTTTTAATATTAAATTAAAATGAATAATTTTCATGTTTTAGGTATAAATTAAATATTACTTTAGTATCATGTGTTGTACATCAAATTTTAGAGTTATATTTAACTTTTGAAATATTATATTTACGTATCTTGAACTTTAAAAAACATAATAATTTAGTTCTATCGTTAACTATTCCGTTAAAATCTCAATTAAGTATTGATGTGTTACATTTGATACTTTCAATTTAATTTAAAATAAGTGACATATGTATCACATGGTAAAATAAAAATTCAAATTATTTTTAGATTAAATTATTTCTTCTTCTTCTGCTCGGTTTTCCTTCTCTCTTTTCTTTAGGGTGTGTTAGAATGAAAAATTTTGAGATTGCTAAGAATTTATCAAATGATAGAATTTAAATTACTGAAATTTTTTAGAATTTTTAGTTTTATATTTGGGGAAATCTAAAAATAAAATGAAATTAAACATGTAATATAATATTCATATATAAATTATAGTTATAAAGATTACATTCCATATAAAAAAGTGTTATTTTAAAAATTTCAACTTAAAATTTGCGGTATCCAAATTTCAATTTTTTTATTTTCTTAAAATATTAAATTCTTATATTTATACATTATTAAGAGAATTGGTGCATTGGAAACTTGAAATTCTATTTTTTTACCAAGTCCCATTTTTTTTTTCTTTCATCCAAACACTGATTAATTTTTCTCTCCTCCTTCCTTCTTCTGGGCTTTTTTTCTTCCTTTTTTCAGTTTCACTTTCTTCCTTCTGTCTTTCTACTTATTCTTATCACCTTCTCCTTCTTCGTTCTTCTCTTATTCTTCTTCACATTCTCCTTCTTATTTCTTCTTCTTCTTCTTTTATTTTTTTTCCGGAATTTCTAAAAAAATATATGAATATTTCGTCACTAAAGCAAAATATGTCTTTAGTGACAAATTTATTTAAGAACAACGTTGCAAATTGCAATGCTGCTCATCATGAATGTCGACACTAAAGGTGTATTTAGCTTTAGTGAAGAAAAATTCATCTTTTATCAAGCTTTTCCAGAAAGAAAAAAAATTAGAGAAGAAGAGGATAAAGGAGAAACCAAAAGAGAAGGAAGGAGGAGAAATCGAGAAGAAGAGAGAAGGAGAAAAAAAAAAGGAAAATTGGGTAGAAGGAAGAAGGGAAAATAAAGAAAGGACAAGGAGAAATTGAGCAGAAGAAAGAAGAACTAGAAAAAAAAATTCAATTTTTTAAGAATAATGTAAAATATATATATTTTTTTATGCGCATGTGTTATTATTTTAAATTAAATTGTGGGTCTCAATTAATATTTAACATAATAGTTAGTTATTATATTTTAAAGAATTCAAGATACAACTTATAATCAATTTTCAAAAAGGTGTTAGGCGATCCTAGACCGGCCGATAGGGGTCTAGCCTAGATGGTTAGGCTGGAGTCTAGGTGGTTTTTTAAGGACAAAATTTAACAAATTAATAATTTAATGAATAATATTATATAATTCTAACATAAAAATTAATTAACTAGATATATAAATTGAGTTGGCATCATAAATATTGAAAATGTAAGTTTTTTATCAAATCTATTATACAACATATACTCTTTATTTTATTATCTTTGTTATAATTAATAATTATATTATTTACTAAGTTTTTAATAAATAAAATAAGTTTTATATATAAAGACTCTAAATTGGATTTACAAATTAAAAAGATTTACAAGCGAATCCAACTAAGCGGCTAGTCAATATGCGAGGCGGTTCCACATCTTTAAGTGCCTAAGCGTGCTGCCTAGGCAGACTAAGTGACGTTTTGAACAATGATTATAACACTAAAATTTAATATAAAATACAAAATATTAAAATGTAATTTACACTTAAATATTACACCACCAACTTGATTTTTTTTACCGACTAAATTTGTAAACATGGTATCTCTATTGAGTCCCAAAAAAAAAAAACATTGCATTTCTATTACTACTCTACAAGGAAAAAACAATAACTAGACGGTTGGATCTAACAAAAAAAGAAAAGACCGTAGGATCTCTCGCACGAAGAACTAGAATTTCCACGGGTGCGCCCGGTAATAATACGTGTGCATTTAGACGGACAGGATTTGAGTATCACCACCGTCCTTTTCCTTCACTAATACGGCAAATCGCCATATCCTTTGTAGGGCGCAGAGTCTGCGCGAAAGCTGGTTCAATGGGAGCGGTGTTACACTCCTTCTCTGTGGCTTCTCTGGCTCCAAAAGCTCTGAAACTGGTCCGCGGAAATGGATCCTCCCAAAACCTAAATTCGAGCATGGAATTTGCAAATGGGTACTATTTATTTTCTTCTCGCAGGCCATTTGGCGCACAGAAGCTCTCAGTTCGACCCAGAAAGTCGTTGGTTGCTGAAGCGAAGAAGAACAAAAACAAGGAGAAGAAGAAGAAGGAGGACAGCCATAGCCTTGCATCAAAACCAGATGAAGCCACTGGCCCTTTCCCTGAAGCTGTGCTCCTTAAAGTGGTTGCCTTTAAATTTTCACCCAACTAGATATTTTTACTCATTTCAGTCTTTTTGTTTATCTATTTCCTCTGTGCTAACTTGAGTTTCTGAAATGAAAATAATTTTTATAGGGACCCCTTAATTTTCAGCAAAGTAGAATTTTCATATTGATTATCTGAGATTTAAACCAAGTACATTATGGTTTCAGTTACATTCAAATTGTGGGTTCCTGAGGGGTTTCTATGTCTTTTTTTTTTTTTTTTTTTTGTGTTTATTTGGACTATAATGTGTGTCTTTCTTTTTTTGTTTATTTGGACTATAATGTTCCAGCGTATCTAGTATGAGCCCTGCGTTTAAAGAGACCTTAGTTTTCTTGAAGATCTAGTGATGGTTGATAAGAAAAGATTTTGGTTTGTTTACGTTTAGTGGCTTATGTTATGAATTTATTACGGGAAGGATCTAATTGAGATTGATTATGAGATGTGATTATGTTATGAATTGCAGAAGAAAGTTCAGGAAGATGGTAAACTCCTCCCCGAGTTTGCTGATGCTGAAGAAGGCGAGTTATTCTAATTGAAACTTGTTATTAATAATGGCTACTTTTCGATTCAATCCTCCAGGAAGGATTTTGGCTAAATGGGAATTGAGTTATAAATTTTGTTTTCATCACTATGCAGAGAAGGTGTATGGCTTTTTGAAGCTTCAGCTGCAAAACGATTTGAATGAGGAAAGATGTAAGTATGCTTCATGCTTATTCTTATTGCTTGTACTAGTAGGATTTTCTTTTGGCTGCATAGATGAGAGAGTAATGCACTCATGTGTACACTATACACTACTTGTATTTCAATGGAATAAGTAATTTACCTTTCTGAGTCCTTGTGTCATTTCTGAGATGCAATTTGTATTGATTTGATTAAAATGGTGAAAGCACTGACTTTCATAATGCATAGAAGTATGGAACAAATGTATGTTTTATTAGGTTACTGTGTGGGAATAATGTTTTATTAGGTTTTAACCGTGGGAATAATGTTTTATGACTTGCTGTTTCTCTTGTTACAGTTCGTCACTATGAGGTGGTTTATCTGATTAATGAGAAGCATGTGGAAGAGGTTGGGAGTGTCAAGGAGAAAATAGAAGGTTAGTAGCTTTACTCTTCTAGCTCTCTTAAAACGGTTGATTTTTATCGTTGAACCAAATATGACCCAATTATCCATGAATTTTGATGATACTGAAAAAGTTCATATACTATACTATCTTGTATTGTAATAGAGACTTCAAAGTTGAAACAGAAGTGGAGTACGAAAGTCGGTAAAATACTCTGATGTCTGCATGTTCCGAAGTTTTAATGGTCTCCATGTTGAATGTTGACCTCTCAAGGGTTTAGCGTTTAGCTAGCTAGCATTTCTTATGTGGGCAATGTGCTTCTCGTTGCCTTACATTTTGTAATAGTTCATTTTCAAGTGTTTTTTCTAGAAAAATCAAAGTTTTACTTCTAGAGAAAGAAGAAAATGTTTATCTTTAGGGAAGAATGTCAATAGTGCCTTTTGAGATGATCTTCAGCATTTATACATTAGATGTTTTATTTGAAAAGCTTTGAGAAGCGGTAATAATTTTGTAAACTTGGATATGTGATAAATGTCTTTCGAACATCGCAACTTTTAACTTCTCTCCGTAGTGTTCTCCAACTTACAAGAAAGTCGCATTAATTGGAATGAACACGCTCTGCTGATACGTGCAAGTAGTTACCTGGATTCTTGTAAAGTGTAGTTTCCCTTTTGGGTTACAGTTGAAATTCCACAGCTTTTATTGGTGTTGTGAATTATTTATTTCAGATTTTCTAAGGGAGAAGAAATCCAGGATATGGAAAGTAAGTGACTGGGGAATGCGAAGCCTTGCGTACCGAATCAAGAAAGCAAAAGATGCTTACTACATTTTGATGAACATTGAGATGGAAGCCAGATGGATAAATGACTTTAAGACCATGTTGGAAAAGGACGAAAGAGTCATTCGACATCTCGTGATGAAGAGGGACAAGGAAATCACAGAGGACAGCCCTCCTCCTCTCGAGTTCCACACCCTCTATGCAGGTACGGATTCTCAAGATGAATAGGACGATGAAGTTTATGACTACGAAGATGAAGATGGGATTATTGTTGCTAACACGGGCAATGAGGATACCGGAGATAGGAAAAACAGGGAACCAGGGAAGGTAAAACAACTCGCTTAGAAATTAGGGAAACAAGAAAGCCTTCGAGAGGGAATATGAGGGCTAGCAAGTGAGAAATCACAAAGTTCTGCCTAATCTGTGTGTAAATTTGTTCAACGTGTAGAACAATAGATTATATATAATTATAGAGACGACATTCGCTTATTTGAGTTTGTGTTAATTTAAGCCACATTGTCACAACTCGACTCCAACCAAATATTGTCCCCATCTGGACTCGCACAAAATATTGTCCTCTCTGTAGGGTTTTGTTTTTGGAAATTCATATGCAACTTCTCAGTGGATCACTTATTTTGGGATTGCTACCGTCTAACATCGCTTAACTTTGGAGTTCCAACTAACTTCAAAGTTCGTGAGTTCCCAAAATGCATCATATTAGAGGCACGCCCACACATATATGACGCATTAACTAGATCCCTCCGAGCGATGTGGGATTTCTAACCATGCCTCCAAGGCACGGGTACTCACAATTATTATGTTACGACCCTACTCCCTGTTATGATATTGTCTGCTTTAGGCTCAACCTTCACAACTTTGTTTATGCGAACTCACGAGTAATTTCCCAGTGGATCACCCATCCTAGGATTGCTCCAGTCCAATCTCGCTTAACTTTGGAGTTCCAACCAAACTCAAAGTCATTATATTCCCAAAAGGGCTCGTTGCTAGGAAGACATCGGCCACACATATAAGACACTTCACTTTTCCCTCTCTGAACGATGTTAGATTGCTCATCGTTCTTCTCAAGACACGAGTCTTACAATCCACCCACCTTGGGGCCCAACGTCCTTGCTAGCACACTTCCAGTTGGGGTCCAGCTCTGATACCATTCTGTCACGACTCTACTCCCCTAGCACGATATTATCCGCTTTGGGCCGAACCCTTACAGCTTTTTTTTTTGAGAACTCACACGCAACTTTCTAGTAGGTCACCATGTAACGACCCGTCCCGAATCTACGGGATTAATTCAGGATTAATCGAGAATTAATCGAGGATTATTAGATGGCCGAGGTAAAATGACGATTTTTCCCTTGGAGGGTTGAAAATGTTAACTTTTGACCCAGGAAGTCAAATGCACGTGGATCGAGATTTATTACATAGATCGAGATGATACGAGTCCGTAAACAAGCGGCATGTCGAAATCAAATGTCGGACGAGAAAGTTACGGGTCAAGGGCGATTTTCATACTATTCACCGTTGCATAAAAATCGAGACAGCCGTTGCATAAAAATCGAGACAGTTAACTTTTGGTGTTGGTTTGTGGGACCCAAAATATCTGTTTTGGGACCATAGGATGAGTGACACTTGTCACCCACCTTATGGCCCCTTTTAATTAATTCATGCATCATCATCATCTCATTTTCCTTCATCTTCTTCATCCTACCCGAAAACCCACCCCTTTCTCCATTCCATTTTGGTTTGAGGCCACAAAGAGACTAATAAGGTGAGTGAGGTGAGTGAGAGACTGAGAAGACGATGGTGTGGACGACGAAGAAGCTAGCCGTGAACCCAAGTAAACTCGAATTGACACGACCCATCCCAATCCCCCCGGGATTACGCGGGATGTGACATACTCTCGTCTAACCCATGTGCGACACGAAGGCCAGACACTCGTCTAATCCCCGTGTAACGTGAAGGCTAAACAAGGAATAACCTGAACCAACAGCCCATTCGGGCTTCTAGAGTGCACCCGGATCAGCGGCGGAGTGTGTTGTCTCGGTCACCGCTACAACCCACACCACGATCAAACTGAAGCGAATAAAAAAAACATAAAAACTATGAGTGGACGAAAATAAATAATTTAATAAACACTCATTTCATAAAAGGCATTTACGCCCTTCACTTAAAACTATGCATGCATACGAAAACTAGTTCAATTAAATATAATAAAACGTTTATAAAACCCAAGCCACTTCCTTTCTCAAATCATTAGGGTCTTAACCCAAAACCATACAATCAACCAAGTGTGGGAACTCACCCCAAAATCGTAAAACACCAAAATCCGTAAATCTAAATCCATGTGGGCCACTGCCCAAATCCATAACCACAAAAATATCATTTCATAAATCCAATAAATCAAGTTTACCAAATACCAATCCTCAACATCCCAGATACCTAGCGTCCCAGACGCTTGACGTCCCAGATGTCATATCACAGTCTAAGCAACGCGTGCTGCTCGGGGTCTCTCCGAGTCAATCTCTAACATCCCAGATGTCTAACGTCCTTCACGTCTAATTATAGAAATCCTACTCCTGATTCACTATATTGTCCGGTCGCTCCGTGCAATGACCCCTCGCAGGCAATGCACCGTGACTTCCCTAATGTCCCAGACATTTGGAGGAGACCATCCACATATCCTCGTATCAGGATGGTATATGGAAAACATTTCTTAAAAACCTTTCAAAGGGGTCATGCTTGGAATTTCCATAAAAGCATCATAAATCCATAAATCCAATTTCTCAAATCCAAATCCATTTAGGGTCTCCGAACCTGAAATCACATTTATAAACCACAATTGGGACTCATGCTCGATATCATGCTCAACTAGACCTCAAGTCCAATCATGTAAACCAAATGGGCCTCCAGCCCGATTTCTCATTAAATCAAATGGACTTCAAGTCCGATAGTTTCCAAAAAAAAAAAAATGGGTCTCATGCCCAATTCCATGTTTCCAAATCCGAAACCAGTTCATCAAACCATTATGGAAAATACGAGCACATATATATCCAACATAAAACCATATCCCTCGAAATACGTGCAAATACATAAATCATAAATACCACAACCATAATCATAGAAATCACACATATAAAACATATAAAACAGTTATGCATGCATCATATTTCGAAAACAAAAGTTCACTCACAGACCGTCCTAACTACCGCCTCGATACGCGTGCCATAAGCCTTACCAAGGCTAATCCACCATCTTCGGGACTTTTGGACCTATCCAAATCATACCCAAAGGTCACTAACTATCTACATATGTCCATAGGATAAAATCCCAAAATTCTCGAAAAAGTCAATGTGTCCCAGACACGTTTCCCGAGGTAAAAAATCTCGATTTTACCAACCTAACGATATCTGATCGACCCGAAACTACAACCATTGGATCCGGATTGTCGAAACCCTTTGAATGACACTAGTCCCACCTCAAAATTAGAGCTCATGCGCCCGTACGTGCGTGGTCAACATTGGTCAACGGTTAGTTAATGGTCAACTCTGACGTCATCGCCGACGTCAGTACTGACAGATTCTGACAAGTGTCAGATCTAGCACCTGTCATATCTAATAGTGCCGCGTGTCGACCTACCATTGGTCTACTTCTGACATGTCAGTCTGACATTGTCAGACCTGACATGATGATGTCACCCTGATGACGTCATCGCTGACATCGTGTCATCCCTGTCCTTCAGCTGGGTCAACCCGACTGCCTGTAAATGGGTCGCATAGACCCGTGACTAGACCCGGTTCCAAAACCTTCATTCTAGCTCCGATTTTATCCCCGTTTCTTCCTATAGTTTCGTCTAACCTCCCTTAATCGATCTATGGGCTCCAAACAATGAAAAATACGGTAAACTTATACCTTTGATTCGAGGAACATTAACCCAGAATTCTTCCGTCGAGTTCTCTCGAGTCTGGCCACCATTGCTCTCGGTCCCAAGCTGAATCAACTCATCTCGTCCTCAGGAACCTCATCCAACCAGACAAATCGATCAGAAGTCATCAAAACAAAATCCACCATTTTTGAACTAAAAATTGAGCTTTTGGGTTTTTGCCTTACCTCCCTACACCCAAACAAAAGAAATGAAACCCAGAAGTTAGAAGGGTTCATTCGACAGTTAGGAAAACTTGGGCTTTCTCGGGTTTCACGGGTTACCTCTGCCGTGTCGCCGCCGTAGGCCGCGTCGACCGTCTCACTGTCGTCCTAGGGTCCTCACAATCCTACCTTGGTCCTGGTTCGAGTCGAGAAGACGAGTTGAGATAGTGCGGGTTTCTTGGATCCGTGTCTCCGTCTCGGGTCTGGGGTTCCTCCTGGGATTTCAGACAGCGAGAAGAGAGATGAGGGTTGGTGGTTCACGGAGGAGATGAAGATGATGATGGTGAGGATGGCGGTCGTCGTCTGGTTGCAAGAATGGTGGTCGGCTGGGTGTTTGGTGCAGAGTAAGCCGTGTGTGTGTGTTTGTTCACGGTGAGCAAATGTGGGTGTGTGAGAGAGAGATGAGTCATGCAGATTAAAAGGAAAAGAGGACAAGAAATGAACGATCCAGATCAATCTGGACAGGAAAAATGAAGGGCTGGGGTTTAATGAGGGAAATTTAATATTTTAAAATTGACCAATAGGTATAGACCCCACTTTATTGGAATAGTAATCTCTAGGATGAGTGACACTTGTCACTCATCCGATGGCTCAGATTAATCCTAGGGAATTGCACAGATTTGAATATTTAATTATTATTTTACCTTTTGTTCTCGGTTCGCAAATTTCGCTAAAATGCTTCAGTGACCACCCGTCTAAGGATTTGTGATGTCCTGATCTACGTCATAGTCATGGGTCAATGTCCTAATTATTTCCCGGGTCAAAATTTAAGGTTTCGCCCTTCAGGCCTTGAGGGGAAAAATAGTCATTTCACAATAAAATATTAATAATCGAGGTTCGGGTCGTTACAACCTACCCCCCTTAAAAAAAATTCATCCTCGAAATTACTCAAACAAGTACGGGTACTACTCTCTCATTAAATCCTCGGGTTCCCATGTCGCTTCTTCAATGTCGTGGTTCCTCCACAATACCTTAACTAGTGGAATCGTCTTGTTCATTAAGACTTTGTCCTTCCAATCCAGAATCTGCACTGGCCGCTCCTCAAAGCTCAAGTCTGTCATCAATTCCAGTGGTTGTTCTGGTAGTGCATGGGAGTCGTCCCGAAGGTATTTCCGTAGCATAGACACATGGAACACATCATGTACTCGGGAAAGTTCTGAAGGTAGCGCCAAACGATAAGCCACTAGACCAATCTTCTCTGTGATCTCATAAGGTCCAATGTAACGGGGACTCAAATTTCCACCTCGTCCGAATCGGATGATCCCTTTCCATGGGGATAACTTCAAGAAAACAAAGTCACCAACCTCAAACTCCAAATCTCGGATCTGTCTGTGAGCATAACTCTTCTGTCGATCCTGGGCCGCCTTCAACCTTTCTCTGATAACCCGGATCGTCTCCTGGGTCATATCCATCAAGTCTAGCCCCATTGCGGTTCTTTCCCCGACTTCCATCCAACATACAGGTGTCCTGCACTACCGACCATACAGTGCCTCATAGGGTGCCATCCCAATACTGGCATGATAGCTATTGTTGTATGCAAACTCCATCAATGGTAACCGATCATCCCATGAATCCTGGAACTGCAGCACACAAGATCTAGTCATATCTTCTAATGTCTGTATCGTCCTTTCAGACTGCTCGTCGGTCTGTGGGTGAAATGTCGTACTAAAATGCAACTTCGTACCCAATGCAGTCTGCAGACTCTTCCAAAATCGAGAAGTGAAACGTGGGTCTCGATCCGACACTATCGACTCTGGGGTACCATGTAGTCAGATGATCTCACTAATAAACAGCTGAGCTAATCGGTTGGGCTTGTAAGTCTCGCGTACAGGCAGAAAATGTGCTGATTTGGTTAACCGGTCCACAATTACCCAAATCCCATCGAGTCCACTCAGTGTCTTCGGTAGCTTGAAGACAAAATCCATTGTAATATGATCCTATTTCCATTCCGGGATCATGACTAGCTGCATAGCTCCATACGGTTGCTGTCGTTCTTTCTTAACCTGCTGGCAGATTAAACACTTGCTGACGAATTCAGCTATTTCCCTCTTCATCCCTAGCCACCAATAGTGGTCCCAGAGGATACGATACATTTTTGTCCCCCCTGGATGCATAGCATACGCGGAACTGTGTGCCTCACCCAAAATCTCTTTCCGTAACTCCGGCACCGCAGGTACACACAGACGTCCAAATTTCACTAATGCTCTATCGCCCCGGATGGAGAAATCCTGCCTATGTCCTGTCTCAACCTCACCTCTGTAATCACAAAATATCCGGTCCTGGAGTTGAGCGTCAATAATCCTGTCGACCAGCACAGGTCGTACATGGAAGCTAGCCAACAAAGCTCCCTGCTTGTCCATCTCCAACATAACCCCGATCTTCCAGAGTTCCACTAGTAAGAGAAGATACACCATCCTCAAGTGTGCAACTGATCCCACTGATTTTCTGCTAAGCGCATCTGCCACCACATTTGCTTTGCCCGGATGGTACTCAATTGTACAGTCATAATCCTTTATCAGTTCCAACCATCTCCGTTGCCTCATATTAAGCTCCTTCTCGGTGAATAGATGCTTAAGACTCTGATGGTCGGTGTAGATCCTGCATGTCACACAGAACAGGTAATGCCTCCAAATTTTTAAGGCAAGAACCACCGCTGCCAACTCCAAGTCGTGGGTAGGGTAGTTCAATTCATGAGTCTTCAGCTGCCGAGATGCGTAGGTGATAACTCTACCATTTTGCATCAACACACAACCTAGTCCTTGCAGCGAAGCATCACTATAGACCACAAACTCTCCAGTGTTATCTGGAAATGCAAGGACTGGTGCAGTGGTCAATCGATACTTCAATTCCTAGAAACTCTGTTCACATTGCTCATCCCACATGAACTTCCCTTTCCGAGTCAGTCGAGTCAACGGTGCATCAATTTTGGAGAATCCCTCCACGAATCTCCGATAGTAACCTGTTAATCTGAAAAAACTCTGTACCTCCGTCACGGTTGTCGGTCTGGCCCAGTTGGTCACTGCTTCCGTCTTCTGGGGATCCACGCTAATCCCATCGGGTGATATGATATGGCCTAGGAATCCAATACTGTTAAGCTAGAATTGACACTTGCTCAACTTGGCATATAACTGTTCCTGTCGTAATCTGCCCAAAACCAGTCGCAGATGTTTCTCGTGAGTCCTGGCATTCTTGGAGTACACCAAAATGTCGTCGATGAACACGATCACAAATTTGTCCAAGTATGATCGAAAGACCCTGTTCATCAAGTCCATGAATGCAGCTGGTGCATTCGTCAATCCGAAGGGCATCACCAAGAACTTGTAATGCGCATACCTCGTTCAGAAAGCTGTCTTCTGAATATCACCCTCAGCTATCCTCAACTGATGGTACCCTGACCGTAGATCTATCTTCGAGAAGTACCGCGCTCCCCGCAGTTGGTCAAACAGGTCGTCGATCCTAGGTAAGGGATACTAGTTCCTTACCGTAAGCTGCCTTCCTTCTTTTTAACAAACAAAACCGGTGCTCCCCAGGGTGATGTACTGGGTGGGATAAACCCCAGATCCACCAGTTCCTGAAGTTGAGTTTTCAATTCCCTCAATTAGGTCGGTGTCATACGATACGGTGCTTGAGATATCGGTCGTGTCCCAGGGAGTAATTTGATTATGAATTCGATCTCCCGGGGTGGTGGTAATCTAGGCAAGTCCTCTGGAAATACGTCAGGATATTTTCGTACCACTGGAATATCCTCGATCTTCAAAGATTCATCTGATGACTCTTCCACATAAGCTAGGAAACCCTGACACCCTTTCTGTAAAAGTTTAGTAGCTGTGAGTGCAGATATTACTTTGGGTGACGAGTCTCCACTCTCTCCCTGAAAGATCACCTCCGGTAAACCCGGACTTCTCAATGTCACCCGTTTGTTGCACCAATCGATGATTGCATAGTATTCTGACAACCAGTCAACTCCTAGTACAACGTCGAAGTCGTGCATATCCAAAATGATCAAATCGGCTGGAAACTCTACACCTTCGACTTCCACTGGACAAGCTCGTAATATCTGGTTCACTCGATAAGTCACCCCTATCGGTGTACCCACACCCATCTCGCTCTCGAGTACGGATACCTCACGGCCCAAAAGACTTGTACAGCTCCATGAAATAAATGAATGAGTCACCTCCGAATCCATCAATACATGAACGACAATATCAAAAATGAATACAGTACTTGTCACGATTCCCGGAGCAGTTCTGGCCTGCTGGTGTGTGACTGTATAGACACGAGCCAGAGATTCGGTCGCCCGTCCACGTCCTCTAACTCCTCCATCACGGCCACGTACAACACCGCGTCCACGGCTACTGGCAGTCTAAGATGCTGAGCTCTGCACTGAAGTGGTACTGCCCCGAACTATCGGGAAATCTGATGCATAATGTCCCGGTTCACCACAAGCGAAACAGGTAACAGTTCTCGGCCTGCCCGAGTATCCTTCTGGTGAGTCGCTCATGTGTGATTACTAATGTTGCCAAGAACCGGATCGCTGCCGTGACCTCTGAGGACTCCTGAAACGACCAGAACGTCCCCGACTGCCTGAAGATGAAGATCCTCCAGAATATCCTCCCTTTGTGCCCCGACGACCCGAAAATCCCAAGTGAGGGCGATCACGTCGCCGTGTCTCTCTTGCTGCTCGCTGCCTTGCCAGAAGGCTGTTCTCGACCCTTGTTGCAGCATCGGTTAGATCCCTCATTGTGGCAAAGAGGTCGAAGTCACCATCGCCAGTATCTCTGGTCGCAGTCCCCACTGCAACCCTCTGCAACGATCATCCTCGGTGATCACAAAGTTCTCGACGAAGCGAGACAACATCAGAAAAGTCTCCTCATACTCTGCCACTGTCTGGTCTCCCTGCTGGAGCTGTAAGAACTCGGCCTCCCGGGCATTGCGGAACGACCTCGGATAGAACTGATTGAGGAATCACTCCCGGAAGGTCTCCCAAGGAATGGTATGGACAGTCCAGCCGGCTAGTACAAGGTTGTGCCACCAACGGTAAGCGCTCCCATCCAGTAGGAAAGTTTCTAGCACCACACGCTCCTCGGGTGGGAAATGCATGGCCTCAAAGATCCTCTCTTAACGGTTGATCCACTAGTGCGCTTCCTCGGGGTCAGTCCCCCCCCCCCCCCCCGCCCGCTAAAGATTGTGGCACCTAGGCGCTGAGCCCGCTCGATACTCGCAGTGTTCACATCTCGCTCAACTTCCTCCTCAGCACGTGTACGGGGATCTCGTCGTGGAGGCATATCAAAACTGTTAAGAGGCAAACGAGTTAAAAGACGTCTAAAGCGACAATGTACAAGGTACAAACCGCTAACCTAATACACTGACTGCTAATCCTAGTGCTCTGATACCAAGTTGACAGGACCTGTCCCAATCCCACTGGGACCACCCGGGGACGTGTCCCGCCCCCGTCTGACAACGACTCCAAATATACCAAAAGTACCCTTATTCGAAAACAAAATACTTCAAATTAAACAAATAACGTGCAACCAACATAGTTCAGAGTAATAAGCTGTCAGACAAGGGATAGTATAATACAAAACATGAGCACAATAGTCAGGGTACATTATTTGGTACTCAACCTACCCACTGGGGGTGTACAAGTGGTGCACAGCGAACTAGACTAAGCCTCGTCCTCCGGATCCTCCTCTAATCCCGTGTCACGGCCTGGAGGGGTCAGTTAAACATTTAAAGAGTGAATGGGCCGAAAATAAACAGTTTATAAATCAATTTCATAATAAAGTAAATCATAAGATTTTACCCCTTCGTTTTCCAAATCTTGCACGCATTGAAATAAATATAGTTTCATAATAGAATCATAATCATATAATCATATACTAATCAAAATGGAAAAACCAACATACTAATGCATTGTAAAACCCAACCCCTGCATCCCCGGTGCC
The DNA here is from genome assembly GCA_032719365.1 of Prinsepia uniflora. NCBI lineage: Eukaryota > Viridiplantae > Streptophyta > Magnoliopsida > Rosales > Rosaceae > Prinsepia > Prinsepia uniflora. The sequence continues at coordinate 38,750,726 of CM064872.1, forward strand.
TAATAATGATGTCACGGTTCTAAGGCTACGCGTTGCCACTCAGGGTCTGAAACCCGAGACTCCCCTAGGTCCTTCAATGCCCGGTATCCCGGTCACTACCCGAGGTATACTAAACATGCCTTCCTGAGAGTAAGCAACCCAACGGGGGTTAACTCCACTCAGTCAGTGCCCCGTGACTACTCCAGGGTCTACCCAGGCCAATGACCCTCCCTGGAGGAGACAAGATAGAAAGGTAGGAAAGTACAGCACAATAATAGTATAGTTACCCTATGTCCCCCGAACATCCCTGAAAACATTCCATATATAATCCAGACGGGTTTCATGCCCAAAACATCATAATATGTAATTTAAGCATCCCCATATAGTACCCATAATACTCCCATCCAAATCATAAAGTGGAATAGTAAAACACTTTATGCATGCAATCCTTTAAGAAATTAAATGGCTTACTCACACACAGTCCTCGCTGCTCAACAACCGCCTAAAACCTGTATTGACATGTCCAAGAGTGACTAAAGGACCCTACTAGTTCAATACCAAAACCCTAGAACAGATCCGTCCCGAAAACATAGCCCGGGCACTATTCTCAAGGCTTCAAACCCCATTTTGACCGTCCTAACGATATTCGATCGATACGAAACCACCACCATTGGATCCGTATCATCGAAACCTTGAAAATGGTACCAGCCCCACCAAAAATATTGTTCACACGCGACCCCACGCACCTAGTCAACGCTGCTACAGTGTTGCTGACGTCAGTACGATGTCATCTCCGACACATGTCAGAGGACACGTGTCACTCTCTGGTTGGCCCCTGGTCTGACAATCTTTGACATGAAGATGTCATTATGAGGTCACTGCTAACGTCAGCATGATGACTTCGTCACTGCTACAATACCAGGTCAACCTGGATCTCTGAAATCGGGTCGCCGTCGACCCGCGGCTTGACCGGTTTCCAGAACCCATTTTCGGCCACCATTTTCGATAGGGTTGTTCCTAATGGATCATCTATGTCTGTTATATGGATGTAGGACCTCAAAGATGGAAAATAAGGACGAGATCTATACCTGGGCTTCAAAGAAAACTCACGGTTGCTCCGGTCGTCTTCTCCGGCTGTCTCCTCAGTTTCCAATGTCGAAACCAGCTCCCAGTAGCTCGTCACTAATTCTAGGACATGTCCCAAACAAAAGAAATGAAACCCAGACATTAAAAGGGTTCATTCGAAACTTAGGAAAAACTTGGGCTTTCTCGGGTTTAACGGGGTTACCTCAGCCATGTCACCGTCGTAGGTCGCGTCGATCGTCTCACCGTCGTCATGGGGTCCTCACAATCCTACCTTGGTCCTGGTTCGAGTCGAGAAGACGAGTTGAGTTGGTGCGGGTTTCTTGGATCCGTGTCTCTGTCTCGGGTATGGGGTTCCTCCTGGGTTTTCAGACAGAGAGAAGAGAGATGAGGGTTGGTGGTTCACGGTGGAGATGAAGATGATGATGGTGAGGACGGTGGTCGTCGTTTGGTGGCAAGAAGGGTGGTCGGCTGGGTGTTTGGTGCAAAGTAAGCCTTGTGTGTGTGTTTGTTCACAATGAGAAAATGTGGGTGTGTGAGAGAGAGAGATGAGTCATGCAGATTAAAAGGAAAAGAGAAGAAGAAATGAACGGTCCAGATCAATCTGGACAGGAAAAATGAAGGGCTGGGGTTTAATGAGGGAAATTTAATATTTTAAAATTGACCAATAGGTATAGACCCAACTTTATTGGAATAGTAATCTCTAGGATGAGTGACACTTGTCCGTCAATCCTAGGGAATTGAACAGATTTGAATATTTGATTAATATTTTACGTTTTGTTCTCGGTTCGTAAATTTTGCTAAAATGCTTCCGTGACCATAACTTTTTCATACGAACTCCGATTTCGACGTGCCACCTGTCTACGGATTCGTGACGTCCCGATCTACGTCATAGTCATGGGTAAAAGTCCTAATTATTTTTCGGGTCAAAAGTTAATGTTTCCCCCCTTTAGGGGCAAAATAGTCATTTTATAATAAAATATTAATAATCGAGGTCCGGGTCGTTACATAGTAGCATCAGATGAAGATTTGGGGGTGTTTGTATAGGATTGGAGTTTGGGTGTTCACGGGTTATGGGTTTCATGGGGTTTGGGAGAAAAACAGAGAAAATGGGGATGAGGAATGACTGATGGTAAGGACCCCAATTAATTGGGTTCTGGGCCTATCAGATGGGTGACACTTGTCACTCATCTGGTGGGTCCTTCCAGATTTTTCCCCAACCAAATCATGCCACGTGTCGAATTCCTCAGTTTGCGTGAATAGTGCCGTAAAACTACGTAGAACCGTAATTTTCCCGTCAAACGTCCGATTTCGACGTGCCGCTTGTCTATGGACTCGTAACATTCTGATCTACGTCACGGTCATTGATCAAAGTCTATTTGACCACCCAGTTTAAAATTCAAATTTTTGTCCATTCCTAGGAGCAAAACGGTCATTTTACATCGTCCCTTCGAAAACTCACGACTAATCCTCGATTAGTCACGTTAATACTCAAATTAATCGCTAATCTAATCCCAAAATTTGAGACGGGTCGTTACACGAATACTCTTTTTAGTTTGAATTTCGGATTTTTGGTTTGGGGCCTTGGGAAGGTGTTTTGACTATTTAGAAGTGTTATCGGTGCTCTTACGAGCCTGTAGGGATCAAAACGGACGAGAAAGGATGGATAGGCAGGTCTGGGTGGTGGTTCGAAAGCCGGTCTTAGAAGGTCGAGTTCGATCAGGTAATCTCAGCCATTGTTTCATGTTTTTAAGGTCATAGGGTTGTCTATGGGAGTGAGACGAGTGTTTAAGATGAAAAATGGTGAAGTTTGGTGGCCAGACGACGTAGAACAGAACGGGTCTAGGTCGTGAGTCGAATGACCCATTATAGTGACCCGAGTAAACCCATCTGGAGGTTGAAGGTGATGATGTGGTAGTAACCTCCCTATCAGATCACATGGACCAATGAGATGGTGCACATGGAATGGTGTCATGAGCTATCAAGTGACGTTGCAGCTGACGTGGCATGTCCACGTCATGGTGCCACATGGAAATGTGTAAGAGAGGTGTTAGACATGTTAGTGACACATGACACCAATCAGAGAGTGACATGTGTAATGTTGTCAGAGCTGTCAGATGTTAGAGTTGTTAGGCTGACGTCAGCGTTGACTGGCGTTGACCACCATTGACCGTACTTTGACCGGCATGTGGACATGAATTTTGAGGTCAAATCGGTCTTGTTCGAAAGGTTTTGACGATCTAAATCCAATGGTGGTGGTTTCAGGTCGATCAGAGGTCGTTTGATAGGTCATTTGGAGGTTTTTAGCATCGGGAAGCGTGTTCGGGGTACATTTACTATTCCAGGAGTTTTGATGGTTTATTATTTGGCCTTGTATAGATGGTTAGTGACCTTCGCGTATGATTTGGACAGGTCCAGACGTTCCGGAGACGTTGGATTAGCCTCGAATTGGCTTCGGCGCAGCTTGGACGGTCTGTGAGTGGACTTTTGATTGATAAAATGATGCATGCATAACTATTATATATGTTTATGAACATGATTTGAGATGCACTAATTGCGTATGATTTAAATATGATTTGACATTTTCATAGAAAATGTTATATTTCATGTATTTCGAGCTTTCTATTTTTATGTGATATCATAGATTCTGAAATCACACCTGCACCTGGTCGAGGATCGAGGATCGAGGGTCACCTCCCCCGAGGTGCTCCGGGCGTTGGAAAAGTTACAAAGCGACATGGCCGAAATTAGGGCCAAAGGCACCCAGATCGAGGTACGCTAAACCGAGCTCAGCGGCAATGCACCGAGGTCGTTGCCAAGCTACAATCCTCTCAAGCCGAACTGAGCGCCCGCCGCGCTCAGGATGAAATTCGAGGGGCCAACCAGGTTGTGGTCGACTGCGCCTAGCGCACCGAGAGGATCCCCCGCGTAGCCGATAAGGGAAAGGCCGCTGCTCACCGAGAACTCGATAAGGGTGGCTTTCAAGGACCTAGTGGACGCACTAGTTCGAGACGAAAAGATCAACTAGTTCTTGTAAAATGCTCTGCAGCAACGCTGACACCCCAGATCAACACTATCACTGGCAGTACTTTCATCTCCTCATCACTGGCGTCGAACCAAGCTAGAAAAGACTTCCTCCGCAACATGAAGCACAACCAGCAGGTCTTCCAAGTTGCACAAGGGCGAGCTCGGACGGTGGCACACACTAGCTGGGAGGCCATATCCTTCTCAGAGGAGGAGGAACGTGGGGTGATCACCCACAGGATGACCCGCTCGTCATCCGAGCCATCATCAGCAACTTCGATGTCAGTCGAATCATGATCGACACTGGCAGCTCGGTAAACGTAATCTTCACAGAGGCCTACAATTAGCTTCGGCTCAAGGAGATCGAGCTAGACCGATCGCCTTTACAACTTTTTAGGCTCACGGGGGACTCCATTATCCCGGTTAGCATGGTCAACCTTCCCATCACGGGCATCGAAAACCCGAAGCGCGCCACCGTCCTGGTCCTCTTCCTTGTGGTCAACTGTCCAAGTGCCTACAACGTCATCCTGGGTCGCAGTCTGATCAACCAGCTCCGAGCAATCGTCTCCACCCACCCGCTGCTCATGAAATTCCCAACCCCGATGTTCATCAGATAAGTCCGAGGCCACCAAATGGAAGCCCGAACCTGCAACACTACCACTCTTGTTGGGAATGCCATCACCCAGCCCGTGGAAACTCTGGCCATCACCGAGTTCACCTACGAGGTCGACCAAGTGGACCCCCGAGTGGCTCAACTCCTGCGGAACGGACTGATCGAAGACTCCCGTGATCATTTTACCACGCCGCACCCTCAACCGATCGAGGTGGTAGAGGAAGTCGTCCTCTCGCACGACTTCGCTGACGAAAAGGTCAAAATCGGAACTACATTGAGCCCGGATCTGCGTGACGACCTGATCAAGTTCCTGAGCAATAATGCAGAGGCCTTCGCAAGGTTCTACGTTGACATGCTTGGCATCTTGACAGACGTCATTTGCCACCGACTCAGTATCAACCTGAGCTTCAAACCAATGGAGCAAAAGAGGTGCATCTACGATGCCAAGCGGACCGAGGCCATGAAGTCTGAAATCGTGAAGCTCAATACTATCCACTTCGTCCGCAAGGCCATCTATGCGGTCTGGGTGGCCAACGTTGTCTGGGTGAAGAAGCCCTCTGGTGCATGGCGCATGTGCATCGACTTCACCGACCTGAATAAGGCATGTCCTAAGGACAGTTCCCTCTGCCCAAAATCAACCAACTGATCATATCTTCCAGGAAGCTCCGACCGTATTTCTAGGCGCATTCCATCATTGTCCTAACCAATCGGCCACTCCGCCAAGTACTGCAAAAACCAGACCCTTCTGGTTGGCTCCCCAAATGGGCCATCGAGATCAGCGAATTCGACATCACCTTCTCCCCCCGATCGGCCTAGAAGGGGAAAGTCGTTGCAGACTTCATCATCGAGTTCACGTACCTACCAGCCGAGCCGAAGGTACATGCCGACACAGCACAGGCATCAACATCACGACCTACCATGGACGCTAACTGGCCTAGCTGGCTCCTCTATGTTGACGACTCGGCTTGTCATAGCGGCTCTGGCTCCGGTCTCGTCCTAACCACCCCGGACAAACACCGACTGGAGTATGCTCTTCACTTTATGTTCAAAGCCTCCAACAACGAGGTTGAATATGAGGGTCTACTCGCTGGCCTCCGCTTGGCCAAGCATCTGCAGGTCGAGAAAATACAGGTCTACAGCGACTCCCAACTTGTCGTCAATCAGGTCAAGCTGGGCCTCCTCCCCAGAAGACTGATTGGCATTGATCTCATCAGCATACATGTTGAGCTAGGCCTCTTGCTGATCCAGCTGCTATCCTTGGACCTGAAGCACGGCTTCGCGGGCCGACTCCGCCTCAACCCGGAGCACCTGCTAAGTCTCCAAGGACTGTCGAGCCAGTTTGTACGACTACTCCTTCAGCTCGGCATTCTCCTTCAGGGCCTGGGAGTAGTTGTCGAATACCCGACCGAGAGCCTACACCGGCAGAACACAAGTTAGAAAGTTTGAGGAGTCCAAATACATATGGTACGAAGTAAACAGGGCACTTACGTAGGAGGTGGTCATGAGTCACGTGGACATCCGGTAGGCCATGGAGCCCTTTGAGGGTCCACCCAGCTCGGACAACTTCATCGGCATCCTGCTTGCCATGCCATTGATGACCGGTAGCATCTTGCGGTGAACTGAGGATGTGACGTCATCCCACTGAGGACCCTCCTTGACAAGCCCACCCCGATTAGAGGATCACTGAACTTCTGGCTGGGGCTGAGAAGACAATTGTGTACAAACAACCAACCGAGTAGGCTCGAACACCATCAGCACAACCTCCTACTAACAGGACGGATCCCGGAGGAAAGGATCGATCGGCGACATCAGGGACGGATACGACAACCCCCGAAAAGTGAACTGCGGATTGGGGAAGTACATGCCAGAAAGATCTGAAACACTAGCGTGAGTCCTCGCCTCCTCGGTTGTATTGGCAAGGGAGTTCCAAACCCGCCTCTCCCGATCGTCCTCCTCACCCATAACCTCGATGGCGATCGGAGCCTCGGTCTGAACCACCGGCTTGGGGGCTCCACTGCGGTCCTCCAGATCAATCACCGGAGTCACCACGACCAGCTCGGTGGATGCATTGGTAGCAGTCGAGGTAGCAGGAACCGCGATCGAAATGGGCCTTGATCCCGCAGGGACTTTTTGCTCTTTTTTTGCTGCTTGTCTATGCCGACCAGCTGCCCCAACCTCTCGGCCGCCTTCGGATCAAAGCTTGGCGACCTCTGAGCACCTAAGCCACCGCTCGGCGCCTATTTCCTCTTCTCCCCAACCTTCTCCTGGGGAGCAGAACTGGCCGACCAAGTGTGTTTCCTGCGCTCGTTTGACCCCGTCATCCTCTGCTCTGACAGTGCCCTAGTCTCCTGAACCTATCGGTCAATATGCCTCCTAACGTCTTTGGGAACAACTTGCAGCAAACACCAAGTGTCAGTACCAAAAAGAAACAAAAAAAAAAGAGGCAACATCAATACGACTGAGTGTTCCTTACTAAGCTTGGAGATCAGACCGACCTCGTGGAGAGTTTGCGGCACTCGCTGCACGTCTCGATGACGCCACAGAGGAGTGCAAGCCTTCCTGACTCGCTCAAAGGTCCTTCGCTCCTCTTTGGTTGGGATCACCTCGGGAAGACTACCTGTACATACAGCCATCCGGTCAGTACACCTATACACCGACCAACACAAAAAAAAAAAGATTACAAGTAAATCGAGGGACCTACCCTCCGCACTTAGATCCTGGAACAAAGAGGGATGCCTCGTCCTCCCCGAATCTCGCCGACGTATATGAACTTGTTCTTATACGTCGTCTAGGAGGACGACAACCCGTAGATGAACTCCCCGGAGTCATCTTGTCTTTGCACCGAGCGTGCACCCAGCCTGTGCTCTGCTGTTGCTAGGCGAACTCGTAAAGATGGACGACCTGTGTGGAGGTCAGTGGCTTTTCCCCCGCTCTGACGAAGGCTGCATATAGGCTGATCAGAATGATCCACACATTCGGGTTCAGCTAACAGAGGGCCACGCCCAGCCCTCGGACCATCCTCCTCAGCCACGAATGTAACGGCAGCCAAACCCCGTGACTACACAGCTCAGTGTAAAACAGGGCCTGCCCTCCGGTGCCTCACTCAAGAGCTCGGTGGGACCGACCACCGGCATCTCAACATCCATCGGCACAGACCACATTGATTGGAATTTCTTTACCGTGGCCTCTGTCTCTCGGCTCTCATACGCGTCTATCGACCGCAAGACACGGTCGATAGGCTCCGCGGTCGGTACCTCCTCCTCAGTCTTCTGCTTAATGCTCACACCAGCGGATTTCTTCTTGCTTGATTGGGCCATGTCCTTAACCTGCACTGACCAGACGTCGACGCCCCGGTCTGCTCACCTATGATGTTTTTCTTCGTGGAGGACCTCGTCAGTGTTTCCTCCACCGAAGGCCCTACGTCCAAGGATGAGCTTTGTCAGTCTCCCTCATCATAGTCCCGTACTTCATTGGATTGACTATCCCGTTCAGACATCGGAAAAATCTATGAACATAGACAAAAAAGCACCTTTGGGTCACCGACCGCTATGTTCCTAGGATAGAACCGACGTCCGACCCCTAGTTCATTCACAATACAAAAAAAAAACACACAACAACATTGAATCGGGAAGAGCAGGGGAAGAAGGCCCTACCTTGTTATTATGTGAGGGTCACCCTCACTGGAAATCACACCACCGTCAAATTTATCACAAAAAATGCTTGCCAGAAATCGCCTAAGCACAGAACAATCTCAGAAGGCAAAATGCGTGAAAGTGAAAAGGGTAAAAATTCTTTCTTACCCACTATTTATAGGTACAGGTCGGCAGCCGAAGAGTCACCTCATTTCGCGTGACATTTATTACCATGCCAGCTCTTTTCCACAAACCACACGTGTCCCTGCACGACCCGCGACACAAACAACTCCTCAACTTCCCAACCTACTGAAACAACATGTGTACGACTCGTTTTCTCCTCCCACACCGACCGCTTACATCCGATTAGTCTCCCCTCCATCTTCCACCACAGACTACTCTGCTCGGTACACTCTTTCACATGGGGGACTTGGGGAACTGGAGGCATGCACATCTGATCTGGGGCACTCTTTTTTACAAGTCCCCAACCGAGAAATTCCACCTCAGTCACGAACTTGGGGGACTTCTGTTTATACCATATAGGCCCAAGTTGATCCAAAGGGCCCAGATCGACTTGTAGGCCCAATTCACTACCAGATACCACATCAGCCCAATCGGACTTTGGAGGCCCAGCCCTCTGTCGGTCAGCGTGGCGGATCAGACCGATCGGGAAGGCCTAGCCCTTTGTTAGCACCATGTCATAGACCGAATTTGTAGGCCCAGTCCTCTGTCCAATACCGACACGGGGGATAGCCCCACCTGCCACGTGTCGGCCTCACAGCAGCCGGCATTTTTCCCACATCGGAAGAATACAATTATTATACTTACCACACCTATACAAAGGGGTCCATTTGTCATATAAAGGTAACTAAGCATTTACTATGCATAACTACTTTTACAGTACACTTACTACCACACCCCTCACACCTCAGAACGACTATTGATTTGGGCGTCGGAGTACCTTTGGGCTGGTACCACACCCGTGCCTATACTCTGACCGACCGACCAAATTTCCTCTCTTTTACGTCAATTAAAAGGCACGTGGTAGAGCAGCATTCGCTCCCTAAGTTGGCACATTTTGTGCATCAAAAACTTGGATTAAAGCTAAAGGTGATTTGGAAAAGTGATTTGAATTGTGAAATGGTTTTCGTATTTGGAAATAATATTAAGGCATGTGTCGCAGTTGATTTATGGTTTGACTTAGAGTATAGTCAAACGGGAAATTGAACGATGTTTTGGAAATGATATATCGGGCTTATTACACAGTTATGATTTATGATATGAGATTTCGAGTTATGACCTTGTTGTGGATTTACGAGAATGGATTTGATAGGATTCGAGGAATCCTGGATTTGTGAAATGTTTTTGAACAATTTTTTTTATGATAGTTTTGTGGTAAGTGATTTGATGAAAATATATTTCGGGCATAGGCCCCATTGAGATATTTTGAGATGGTTTGAGATTTGTGAAATGTTTTCAACAATACCATCCTCTATGATGTGATTGTTCCCGTCAGACGTCGTAGATCCTAGCATGGTAGCCTCCAAACGTCTTAGATCCTAGAAAGGTCACAATGACATTGCTTGGAAGGGAGTAGCTATGATGGGAGACTCAAAGTCAATAGTGTTAGAGATGTACATTTATCAGACATCAAGCCAGTGGTTCTGAGACTGTCAATGCCATCGCTCAAATGTTGAGCTAGGGCTTCGATCCTGAGTTACCACTCGGACGTCGTAGAATCTGGGTGTATACTCGGACGTGTAATCCCGAGTCGCACGCGTAGCGCTGATTTCATGACTATTGAGCTAATTTTCCAGGTATTGGATAAAGAGGATTGGTTGATCATGTTTTCATACGACTTCGGATGTGAGTCGATGTTTCGGGCAGAGGCCCTATTGAGATGTTTTATGAGATTTGGATTTGGACTGAGTCCCTATGTGTTTTGGATTTGGGTTGAGACCCTACATCTTTGGGATTTGGGCTGAGACCCTACATCTTTGGGATTTGGGATAAGACCCTATGTGATTTGGTTTTGGGCTAAGACCTTACCAGGGAAATGGCTTTGATTAATAAATGTTTTCACTGTGTATTGATTTGAAAAGAAATATGTTTTGCTTTTGCGAAAGTATTTGAGATACTTGTGTTTCGGATGCATGCATGTTTTTAAGTGAAGGGTATAAATGTTTATTTCAGAAATTGGTTTTAAACTGATTATTTTTGTCCACTCACAATTTTATGATTTTTGATACCCTTCAGGTTCCTTCAGGTTGATCGCAGATGCGGGATGTAGTAGAGACTGGGACATCACATGCCACTACGTACTCTGAAACCGCTGCGTACTCATGAAACCACGAGTGGTTTTGGGCTAAGACCTTACCAGGGAAATGGCTTTGATTGATAAATGTTTTCACTGTGTATTGATTTGAAAAGAAATATTTTTTTGCTTTTGCGAAAGTATTTGAGATACTTGTTTTCGGATACATGCATGTTTTTAAGTGAATGGTATACATGTCTATTTCAGAAATTGGTTTTAAACTGATTATTTTTGTCCACTCACAATTTTATGATTTTTGATACCCTTCAGATTCCTTCAGGTTGATCGCAGATGCGGGATGTAGTAGAGACTGGGACATCACATGCCACTACGTACTCTGAAACCGATGCGTACTCATGAAACCCCGAGTGGTTTTGGGCTAAGACCTTACCAGGGAAATGGCTTTGATTGATAAATGTTTTCACTGTGTATTGATTTGAAAAGAAATATGTTTTGCTTTTGCGAAAGTATTTGAGATACTTGTTTTCGGATACATGCATGTTTTTAAGTGAAGGGTATAAATGTTTATTTCAGAAATTGGTTTTAAACTGATTATTTTTGTCCACTCACAATTTTATGATTTTTGATACCCTTCAGGTTCCTTAAGGTTGATCGCAGATGCGGGATGTAGTAGAGACTGGGACATCACATGCCACTACGTACTCTGAAACCGCTGCGCACTCATGAAACCCCGAGTGGTTTTGGGCTAAGACGTTACCAGGGAAATGGCTTTGATTGATAAATGTTTTCACTGTGTATTGATTTGAATAGAAATATGTTTTTCTTTTGCGAAAGTATTTGAGATACTTGTTTTCGGATGCATGCATGTTTTTAAGTGAAGGGTATAAATGTTTATTTCAGAAATTGGTTTTAAACTGATTATTTTTGTCCACTCACAATTTTATGATTTTTGATACCCTTCAGGTTCCTTCAAGTTGATCGCAGATGCGGGATGTAGTAGAGACTGGGACATCACATGCCACTACGTACTCTGAAACCGCTGCGTACTCATGAAACCCCGAGTGGGTTACAGTTTTATCGCTGGTCTGGCACGTGATGTCAGACGGGAGCAGGGCACATCCCATGATAATCCAGGGGGATTGGGATGGGTTGTATCACACCATCCTGGGATCTCACCAGTCTAGTATTACTTAACTTTGGATTTTCAACTAAACCCAAATCGAGTGAGCTCGTTAAATGCCTCGTTTCTAGGAAGACATCGTCCACACATAAATGGTTCTTCACTTTTCCCTCCCAGAGCAATGGTGTATTGCTCACCGTTCTTCTCAAGACACGGGTCTTACAAATTTCATGACCCGACCTTCCTCCAACATGATATTGTCCTCTCTGGACTCACTAGTCCAACCAGCTCCGCCTGTAGGGTTTTGTTTCTTGGAACTCACAAGCAATTTTCCAGTAGGTCATCTATCTTGGGATTGCTCCAGCCTAATCTCGTTTCACTTTGGATTTCCAACCAACTTCAAAATCAGCAAGCTCCCAAAAGGACTCCTATTAGATAGAGGCTGTAACGACCCAAACATTCGGAAAAAATGAAAATTTGGAAAAATTGAAGGAAATGACGATTTTGCCCTTGGTCATGGGGGGAAAAGTTGACTTTTTAATCGGGACCTTGTTTAGGCTTTCCGTAAGTATCGTTGGATAGGTCTCGAGATGCTGAATCTGTAGATAGGCGGCATGCGTGAATCATAGTTTGGATGTAAAAGATACAAGTCTGAGGCGGCGAAGGGCAATTTGGTAATGTTGCAAAAGAAAGGTAAATTGGTAAATTGGCACAGTATTGGATGACTCTACCGTATTGGTGAGTCATTTGGGTCTTTAGGTGACATCTGTCACCTTATAAACACGATTGGTGGCAAATTAATGATATTTGGTTTTGAATACGTATACATACACATGTATGCATGAAGGAAGAACAGAGTAGCAAAACAGCTCATCCAATCTTCCTTTCTGATCAAGTTCTGAGAGGGATAGAAAGATAGGAGTATTGAAGGAAGAAATAACGAGAAACACTGAGAGGAAAGGGAAGGAAAACCCAGAAAAATTAACCTGAAACCCACCTGAAACGTTGAATTGATGACTTGGGATTAAATTTTGAATTAGACGATTAATTGATGGAAATAGAGATGTGGATGGGCTTATAGAGGCTTAAACGAGTCGAGTGGGATTGAAATTGAAGGAAATGGTGAAGAAACGAGCCCAGACAACACTTGTGTTCTGTTGAGGAAATTCAGATTGAGTTGTAGAATTAGGGGCGTTGAACGATGAAATTGAACCTGGAAGTGTGTTTGGATGAACCCTGCGAAGCTTCTAAGTGAATTAATGTGAAGAAACAGATTAAATTCGAAGGAATTTCAGGATGAACAAAGCCCACCGGTTCTTCGAATTTTCGAATTCGAGTTCGTTTAGATTGAGGTTTGTTCTTACGTAATTGATCTTACAACACCTTAATTAGACTTCTAAAGATGCTATTCGATGAATAAATTGAAGAACTCAATGAAGAATTGACAGGAATTCAACCGGGTCAAGCCACGGGCCAACCAGACCCGTTTTACAGACAAACGGGCGGGAGAGACGACTGTCGCAGGGTACTGTACACGGAGCGTGGACTTCACGCGCTTTCAGTTGAAGAAAATTATTTGAGCTATATTGGAGTGTTAGTGACCCCCGATAATGGTTTTAGACAGGAATGGTGACTTCCGAAATTTACAGAAAGACGTGCGGCTCGGAAAACGAGCGATATGGACGATGTGTGAGTGGACTTTTGTTTTCTACCCATAATGCATGCATATATGTTTTAAATGCTTTATTATATGATTTGAAACTATTTGGCATGATTAATGTTACGATATGATGATTTCTGGATTTTGGGAATATTATATTGTTTTATATTGTTTTGGGCATGATTTTTGAGAAAACTATGGAATTGCTGCATTGGGCGAAGGCCTGGGATTTGAGATTGGTTTTGACTCGGATTATGAGTCAGGGATTGATTTAATGGATTTGTAATGCTTTTTGGATATGTTTTATGGATTTATGTGAAAATGGCAACTGAGGTTGCGATTGCACGGATTTACGTGAAAATGATATTTTGGGCTTGAGACCCATTGGAGATGTGATTTTGATTAGATTGGTATTTCCATGTGATTACATGATTATATTGATGGTTTTCGGATTTATGAAATAATCGGGACTCTGGTTTTATGGATTTTGAGGAAATTATGTTTTGGGCTGAGACCCTGTGTTGAAAATAGTTTTGAATTCAAATGCAACTGTTTTCACTGGTTTTCATGGTAGTGATATGTTGTGGATATTTAGGGCTTCGGTTGGGAATATGTTTCCTCCGGAGTGTACCCTGTGTTGTGGATATTAGGGCTTCCGGTTGGGAATGTGTTTCCTCAGAATGAACCCTGGAGATAACGCTCCCCTCCGGGATGGGATGTGTTTGTCCGGAGAGGTCACGTAGCACGGTGTCACAACCCACCCTCAATCCCCCGGGATTAAGGGCTGAGTCATGCTCCCGTCTAACTTATGAGTGACACGAAGGCTAAACTGACATCCAACCTCCATGTGAAACGTAAGTCGGACAAGGGATTCTTGACTAAACCGCTCAAAACTTCCAGATTTCCCAGAGCTCGCAGACTCTACTGTGAATCGTGTATGTGATGTCTCCGTCTTCCTCTCGACCAACAGCCCGCACCCCAACAACCTGGAGGATATCGAAAACAAGAAAAGATTGTGAATGGACAAAAATAAAGTATAAGTACAAAAACAGTTCAATAAAACAATTACATTTATACCCTCCATTTAAAAAAAAACCAATGCATACATATACATACATGTTATAAAGCCATTCATATCAAAACCATCAATGAAAACCATCTGAAAACCCGAATCAAATCCGCTCTTCAAATCCAATCGATTTATATACTGGACGTCTAGATTGTGGGTTCTCTTCAATAACCTCATATCGATTAGTTATAGTCACTCCTTTTTCCATTTCCTTCCGTCAACCTCCAATGGAACTCTCCAAGGTCCACAACTAGGACATTACAAGTCATCCTACCTTAATCCAACTTAGCACAATCCTACGACACTCGCCACACAGGCCACTCCCAGCGTTACTAAGTACTCTTTCTATTCCCGAACACATCCATCCGTGTCCATGATCAGGGCGGGGGAGGGGGGGGGGGGGGGGTCACGATTCCTGAAGTTCCTTTAATGAATCCCCAAATAAACTTTAAAACATCCATCTCTCACACGTGACATCTAACACCATCTCGGAATCAACACACATCTCGATGTCTAAACTACATCTATTCCTGCTTCCAAGATTCTAACCGTGTTGGAAGTATATCCACCATTTCCAATCATGGAACTCAATCCGCAACACGAATACCACCATTAGACCAACTGTCTCAACGTCAACTCTGCTACACTTAGGCGATCCACGACTTCTACAGACCACAATCCACGTGTCTGTAACTAAGCCAACTCACCAACCAACTCACCTGTCAGTTAACACCGTATGCACATCCAAAAGGAAGGTAATCATCACTCCTTTTGATGACTGCATCCCCACCTTTCTGAGGTTCAATCCCGAGCACCACTATCACACTCGTAACCCACTCTCGGAATCACAATCAACGATCACTCACCTCGGCCTCCTAAGTCCTGATATTCAAGTTCATCAATCACCAATCTCAAGACATCACTAAGCACGGGCCTCGGTATCACCCAATTGCCAACCTCCGCATTTCTAACA
This sequence comes from Prinsepia uniflora, assembly GCA_032719365.1. NCBI lineage: Eukaryota > Viridiplantae > Streptophyta > Magnoliopsida > Rosales > Rosaceae > Prinsepia > Prinsepia uniflora. The sequence continues at coordinate 38,766,154 of CM064872.1, forward strand.
CCTCAGGGTGAGTCCACGAAATCAACCTCACGGATGGTCAAACCCGACCATACCAACCGAGCCTGATCCAACACGAAGCATAGGTACATTGCGCTCCCACTGTGCTACTCTGATCAATTAACGGCATCCTGACCGTTCATACCGATACATGACCTACCAATGGTCATCACATATCCCTGCTCGGTTTAAGGTTCCTACCAGACACCGACACCTCACAACTAACCACAACCTCGACTCAAAGTGCCCATCCGACAAATTACAAGCGTCCCAGCTCGTGGCACATCATTCCGATCTAGTGGTCTTAACACACCAGTTCCGAGCCTCTACTCCTACCGAACCAAAACCTTTAATCTACACTCGGGTCGAGGAAACTAACATCCCTCGTGATCGCCAACTATGAGCAACCAAATGCTCAACCAACGCCGCACTCTCACTAGACTAGTCTAGAGTCATTCATCAATCGTCCACTACCTCGGCTGCTCCTAGCAGCAACATCTCCAATCTGGACGTATGTCGGCCCAACCACTACAACTACCGACCACAAACCCCAACTCACGGTTTCCAGACTAAGCACTTGCCCTAGGGTTTCTCACTCAGATACTCACAATCCAGACCAGTCATCCTACGAGGTTTCTCAAATCATCCTCGTCGTTCAAGGCATCCGACCCGACAAGCCACCAACAATCGGCCTCCTCGGCCCACGCGTACCACCAACTCAACAGACGACTATCAGGCCCCACAGGCCGACCAGCCTACTCAATCGTAGCTCACTGGCTACCATCCAGGTTAACCGCTGGCATGCCTCTGACCCTATGGTCCAACCAAAAATCGAGCATATCCAGCGTCCACCACGCTATCCTTTCTGGTCCAAAGCTGGTAAGTAACACATCCAAACACGTATCAGGCAACGCATCACCTAGTTGCTCGTACTTCCGCCACTACCTAAGCCACTAACTATCGTACAACTACTCATTATCACTCGCGTATCCAAGTTGATGACGGGCTGTTACGCGTTGAGACATCACATTCACAGTAGCCTCGCATCACGCTAACCGACAAACCACCTACACTAGAAGCCAAACTTCCCGCAGAGCACTCAAAACCTGCTCTGATACCAATTTGACACGCCTCACCCTCAATCCCCCGGGATTAAGGGCTAAGTCGTGCTCCCGTCTAACTTACGCGTGACAGGAAGGTTAAACTTACGTCCAACCTCCTTGTGACACGTAAGTGGGACAAGGGATTTCCAAACGAACCGTTCAACAGTACTGGACTTCCCAGAGCGCACAGACTCTACTGTGGTTCGCAAGTGTGATGTCTCTGTCTCTCTCGATTTACAGCCCGCACCGCTACAACTTGGAGGGTATCGAAAACATGAAAAGACTCTGAGTGGACAAAAAATAAATAATACTTTAGAAAACAGTTCAGTATTATTTAGAAAATAGTTTAGAGAAATTACATTTATACCCTCCATTTAAAAACCAATGCATGTATATAAAGTCATTCCATAAAACCTTTTCATATCCAAAACCATATTGAAAAACCAAAATCATTTCTTTCCTCAAATCCGCCGTTCAAATCCAGGGCTCAGCCTCAAATCACAAATCAATCTCAAAAAAGGGAACTCAATGCCAAAACTCATCAAATCCAATCAGCCGGGCCACTGCCCAAAACATTCTGAAAACTAGTGAAAAACAAGTGAAAATATCAATCATACAAGTTTGTTGGATCTCAAGTGCGCCTGAGTCTTTAAACTCAAAACCATGAGCATTATCAAGCCTTCCCGGGATATCAACGAGTCTTTAAATTCAAAACACAATCACAGGCCTCGGGGGGTATCATATCCAGGTTTTTAACTCAAAACATATACCGAGTCTTTAAACTCAAAACACATCAATCCAGGGCACTCCCCCCTTCAATCAACTGAGTCTTTAAACTCAAAACTAGATCCAGCAGTTCTTCTTTTCTTTTTCGGGTCTTTAAACCCAAAACTATTTTTCAAGCATAAAAAAATGCATCGAAATCCGAAAACCAAAACCAAACTGGAAATCTTCGAAAACCGAAATCACGTTTGATCGAAATGGGACTTCCGCCCGAATTTCACTTCCAAATCTCAATCATATCCGAAAATATTTAGTAAAACAGAATGCATATAAACATAAATCATCCATCCAAAACCATCCTCAAAAGCTTAACAGAAATCATGTTCTCGAAGTACGTGCAAATCCGATAACTCATATTGAAAACGTGCAATCAAGTAAAGCAAGAATATATAATTCATAAGCATAAAATCATATATCGAAAACATAAAATCATATATTGAAACATAAATAAATATGTAAAAACAGTTATGCATACTCGGTTAGAAAACAAAAAGTCCACTCACAGACCATTGCACCGATGCCTCGATACGCGCGCACTTATGCTTTCCAGGCTAATCCACTATCACCGGCTTTCCCAAAACTACCCAAATCGAATAATAAGGTCACTAAATACTTCATTAAGCTTCTACTAAAACCCCGTAATTTTTTTCGAATTTTTAACTATTTTTAATCTAGACCTAAGATCTTCGGACATCCCGAAACTTATCGAGACGATGTCCGATCGACTCGAAACCAGTGTCAAAATGTTCGTTACATCGAATACTTTAAAAGTCGTATTGGAACCATCCTCAAAAACCGTTTCACACGTCGCCTGTAGTGGCTGCACGTGGGAGCCACGCGCCCAGCACAATCATCTTCAACCTTGCTTTGACCCAGTCCGACCGGTTCACGATTCAGCCCGAACCGGCATGGCCGGTTCACGGGTCTATCTTGTTCAGTTTTGTCCATTTTCCTCCCTAATTAATTCTACAATCCTATTTCAATGTTTCTAAAAGATCCATGAGTTCAGAATAGGAAAACCAAGCTAAACATCATACCTTTAATTATTTCCTTTCGAACCGGTCAAGTTCCTCCATACGGCTCCATGGTTCCAGCCATCAATCACCTCTGGTTTTGATTCTAAATCTTTTCTGGAGCTCCTAGAAACCATTTCCAATCAACCAACACGAGTATTATGCTATAAAGAACGATTTACCATAATCAAATTCCAAGTTTAGCTCCTACGGGTTTTGTCCTTACCGTCTCTTGTAGGTCACGAAACTAAGCCCATTCAATTCTCTGAACCTCCAGAAACCATCTCCCATCAACTTCATCGAGCTAAACCCATCGGAACACGACTGTCAATTCCAATTGTCAAACATGACTTTACGGGTTTTCCACGGGTTCTTCACCGCCACAAGCCGTCGTGGGCCGTCGTGGTCACCACCATGTTCCTCTCATCTTCCTCTCCCACTTTGCTTCACAAAGCACGGGCAACTGAGGCCATTTGAACAGTTGAATTGCACTCAGACTCACGACCACCCTCAACCTCTATTTTCTGTTTTTTTTTCCCCACCGTGCACGAATTGCTCATTTGTTTTTAAAAACAAAAACAGTGAGGCGGCAGGAGGTTCCACACACCTCTGGATTGAGCCAGGTGTCCCATTCTCTGTGGATTCATTTCCCCAAGGCAGCCACTTGTCAAACACTGACTGGGCACATATCCCAAGGAATCACAATGACCAAAATGCCATTTGAAGGTAAAATTACCAAAACGCCCTATTTCGATCAATTTACCAAAATACCCTCGACCTTCTAAACGTTATAACTTTCTCCTCGAAAGTCAAAATCGGACATGCCACTTGTCTATGAACTCGTGACGTCTCGAATTACGTCACGGTCAGCGGTGAAAGTCCATTTGACCGACCGAACAAAAAGTCAACATTTTTGCCCATTCCAGGGGCAAAATCGTCATTTCGCACCGTCCGTCTGAAATCGTCCAACTAATTACTTCTTAACCTCACTAATCCGTCATTTACCACTAATCTAATCCCGGTTTACGGAACGGGTCGTTACGCACGGTCTGTTGTCGTGCAGTCGAGGGAGGCTTGACTCAGATCAGATGTGCTGGATTATGTGGAGATCGGTCGGTGATGTGTTCACGACTATCTGGATTGTCGCCTGGTGATATGTTCACAGCGACTTGCTCGGATTTTGAGCGGTCCTTGATCCTATTGATTTGCACGCGTTGCAGGGATAACGTGACTATGAGATTGGATATGGAAATGAGTCCCGTGGTTTTCTTGGGATTTGTGATTTATAAACATTTGTGCCCAGTTATATTTTACTCATGATTTATGATATGCATGCATGTTTGTGAAACTGGTGGGTAAGAATGTGTTTTGGTAAATGTATTTATAAAAGTTTGTTTTGTCCACTCACAACTTTTCTGTTTTATTGACCCTCCAGGTCGTGGCGTGATGATCGAGGCTATACGAGAGGTGGAGGCATGAGTGGGTACAGGTGCGGTTATCCCTTGTTTGTCAAGCCCTGAGGGTAAATTCGAAATTTCAGTTGACTTGTCAGACAGGAGCAGGACCGGGCATGGTTATTTATGTCCTTTGGGGACAGGTCTTGTCAGAGGTGCGCTCACACATATAAGGTGCATCCCCCATATCCCCCAAGGGATGTGAGATTGCTAACCATGCGTCTAAGGCACGGGTCCTCACACATTTGGTTTGTATTATGGAGAATTTTCAAAATTTGTCCACATTAAAAATAGATGGAGGTCGTCTCTAGTCAAATTTGAGGTCATATTTTGGATAGGGTTGTGATTTACCATTTAAAGCATTTGGAGCTAAGCGATTATTATTTGAATATTTTTTTTATTTCTTATGCATATTTTAATGTTTAGATAATTTAATTAAACTAACAACTATATCACATTTAAATTCACATTTTTGAACAAAAATATATTACTAAATAGTATTTTCCTTCTTAACTTGAGATACCATATTTTTCAGTAGAACTTTGTAACGTCACGTGTCAACATGTTAATAGTTCATGTGGGTTGTTTTTCAGATTTGCAGTGGCCAAATTAATGTTTTTGAAGATTTTTGGGGGGGGGTCACATGTTAACATTTGAGTAAATCTCCCAATTCTGAATTTGATTGTAGGCTATGTGACTGTTTGGTGATGTGAAAATACCCTCAATCGCTCAATATATATAAGTAAAGGTTGTGGGTGGATTGGGTGAGTAGAAGGTTAAGATTTTACCCCACAAATGAGGTGGTCAAGAATTGGGACCAATGTGGGTGTTTTTCAGATTAAAATTAAGCTCAAGGGTATCTAAGGAGACCTGACCAAGAAGACCTAGCCAAGGTGACCCAACCAAGGTGAGAAAGGTGGCTAAGGTGACCCAGCCAATGTGAGAAAAGTGACCAAGGTGACCCGACTAAGGTGAGAAAAGTAGCCATGGTGAGAAAGGTGACCCGACTAAGGTGAGAAAGGTGGCCAAGAAGACCCGACCAAAGTGACCCGGCCAAGGTGATAAAAATGGCCAAGGTAAGAAAGGTGGCCAAGAAGACCCGATCAAGATGAGAAAGGTGACCAAGGAGACATGGTCAAGGTGAGAAAGGTGGTTAGGGAGACCCGGCCGAAAAAGTAAGGGGCGACCGGTGTTTGAACTGTATAAGGAGCTACCGGTGTTTGAACTGTATAAGGAGCTACCGGTGTTTGAATTGTATAAGTAGCGGCCGATGTTTGAATTATACAAAGGGTGGCCAGTGTTTGAATTATATAATGGTGCGGTTGAATCTTTGTTAGTGGGTTCTCATCAACCCTTACCCGACCTTAATTTTCAAATGGCCATAAGAAATAAATCAAGTCAAGATAATGTCAACTTGGAATCTTCTTAAGAGAAAGTTTTGATTGAATCTCAATCAATTCATTTTGGTATCAATCCGACCTTGAATCAAGCTAGCCTAACATGAAAAGATTATTTTAATCTGACTTGGAGAGATTTGAATGGTTGTTGGATATAATAGACAATATAAATAAATATAAAATCTAGTATATTCAGTTTAACCTTGCATGTGCATAAATTGTGAAGATAGTATAGTAAATAAGAAAGGGTTGAATCCCATAAGGACTTGTCTTAACGTTTAATCCACATTATTGCTTTGATTAATTAATTAACTCAAATATTTATTAACATTAAAATAAAACACAAACACACGTATGCATGGGGGGTTTTAAAGATTATTAAAAATAACAAATAAGATAATTAACATAAAAAAATAATAAAAATAAATAGGTTAAGGCTCTCTATCCACCACCAACCAATTATAGTTGCTAATCAAATTTCCTTGACCTAATTAATATGCATATTTTGAATTAAGTGCTCGTGCTACGGTCCGGCTAAGGCTCACCCCACACCTATCATCCTCTCTTAATTTACATTTTTTAAGCGTGATGTGCACTGTAAAATTCTATTTATCAATGGTGCGTGATAAAGAATGAAACAAAAATATGATTTGATGACACTACACTACCCATAGAAAAGTGATGCTCAACTACCCCTAGAAAAGCAATGTGCAGTCTTAGGTTGTCATGAGTTTAGATTACAAATAAGAGCCCGCTCTTAAGCTCGATGCTACAAATTTGAAGGTGATATGATGGTCCGTTAAGCAATTACATAAAAAATTATACACAAACAAGTTGGTAAGCTTGTAAGCATAAATTGAGTTCAGGAAGCGCACTAATCCAACAAATTCAGCATACATAATAATCACAATCAAGAGTCAGAAATCTAATTAAAAAAAATAACATGACTAGGTCTTCAAGAATCCCTAACCTAAAACGAAACTAAAAAATAAAAGAAATTATAAAATAAAAGACAAAAGTATTTCACTATTATTTTTCTGAATGTAATCAACCTTCCGAACGTCTCAAAAACTAAAAACAAATACTCAAAACTCAAAAAAAAAAACACCTTTACGGAAACCCTAATACCTCTATTTATACGAGAATTATTAATCCTCATACAAATAGAAGTTTACAATTAAATTTTATAAGGAAAAGACTTCCTGACAGGACCCATCCCAATCCCCCCAGGATTAACACGGGATGACCCTGCTCCCGTCTGACACGGAGTGTCAGACAAGGGATACTTCCGACCTTTGCCCTCCCGGGCTATCAGAGTACACCAGGATCCGGAAGAGGTATGTGATATCTCGATCTCTGCTACAGTCCACACCGTATCTAACCTGAAGGGTATTAAAAACAGACAAACTGTGAGTGCACAAAAATAAAGAATTTATAAAAACATTTCATAAGAAAGACCTTTATACCCTTCACTAAAAAGCATGCATGCATAGTAAAACCATTTATCCAATCATATAAGTTAAAACATCCATAATTAGGGTCTCAGCCCCAAATTCTGTAAATACAACTCACCCGGGCTCCTGCCCAAAACCATTTACAGAAAACCATAGCATAGTAAACATACGAGGGATATCAGCCCAAATCCATTTTTCATTATAAAACATAATTTCTCAAACCAATTGAAATCACGTTTATCCATTATATTCATATTCAGAACCTGTCACGGTAAAATAAAGCTACACGTGTGCTAACCGGGGTCTCAAACCCAAGTCTCTCCAGGGTCCACTCAGGTCAATGTCCGTAGAACAATGACCCTCCCTGGAGGTAACGAACCATGCCCATCCTGAGAGTAAGGAACCCAACTGGGGGGCGACTCCACTCAGTCAGTGCTCCGTGACTACTCCGGGGTCCACCCAGGCCAACGACCCTCCCTTGAGGAGACAATCATATATAAAGGATGGAATATGAAAAACCTTTTGAAATCGTTATTTAAATCTTTCCAGGATTCATGCCCGGCCCCCATAAGCCGTCATGAACCATAAAATCCTTTTATGGGTTCATGCCGGTTCCCATAAACCGTCATGACCCGTAAATCCATTTCAAGGTTTCATGCCGGTTCCGATAAACCGTCATGACCCGTAAAAACCATTTGTAACACATAACTGAGTGCTAGGCCCGAATCCACATAGAAACTGGACCTCAAGTCCGAATCGTAAACCAACTGGGCCTCCAGCCCGATGCCTCGTTAAATCAACTGGACCTCGAGTCCGAGAGTTCGTAATTCAAATGGGTCTCATACCCGAGTTTACCTTTTCAAATCCAAAATCATTTCATTAAACCATTTCCAAAACCATAAGAATGAAAAATCAGAGGAAAACCGGAAAACCATGATTTACGTGCAAGCACGTAAATCGCCTCGAAATACGTGAAACCATATAATTCACAAGCATCCAAATCAACATCATAAAATCATATTCATTATCCTTTTGGAAATTCAAAACCATTTCATTCAGACCAATAAAGACGTACGGACCCGTATAGGCACCGTATAAGGCCGAAACCTCGAAATACGTGCCTATACGTAACCACACATCCAAATGCACTCATGGCATCAAAAACAAGTATTTAAAACATATAATAAACATTTATGCATGCACCAATTTAGAAAACAAGGTCCACTCACAGACCGTCCGAAGCCGCGCCTCGATACGCGTGCCATAATCGTCTCCCGGGTCAATCACCATCACCGGGACTCCCAAACCTATCCAAATTAATTTAGAGGGTTACTAACTACTTATATAACCCCTCACTAAAGCCCAGTAATTTTCCGGAATTTCTAACTATTTTTAAAATCGATCCTAAACCTTCAGATGCCCCGAAACATATCGAGACGGTGTCCGATCTACTCGAAACCAATCCCAAAATGTTCGTTACATCGAATAGATGATTTCGTATGTTGGACACATTCCAAAAACCCTAGCACGCGCCCACACGCGCCCCTGGAAGTTGCATGCGCGTGGGCCCCACGCGCCGCTACAGTACCGTCTTCTTCCTCGCGCAGCCGGTCTGAACCGGCCGGTCCTGTTTTTCCTGCAAATCCGGTCCGCCTGGACCGGCGTGACCGGTCCAAGCGTTTTCCCGTCTCAATTTGGTCCGATTCAACCCCAATTCAATCCTATAATTCCTATTTTAATCCTAGAAACCTAAATCCATTACTTAAAACATCAAAAACCATCAAAATCTCATGGTTTAATTTTGAACCTCACGGTTCATTTTTCCCGACCAGCCTACTCGGCTGCTCAGCCCAAACCGCCACCCAAAACCTTCCTATTACTTTCCTAACAACCTAAAAACCAATTCCTAATCACTCAAAACGGCCCATAATACAAGAAATTGAAAATTGGAGAAAAATGGGTTTATCGGGCTTACCGTGCCTTGCCCCTCCGCCGTCCTCGGCGGCGCTTTCCTGGCCGGTCACCAACCACCTCAGTCCTCCTCTCACTCCCTGGTCCTCACAGGCTTGATAAAATGGGGTTTGGATTGGATTGGTTTGAATGATGAGATCGGGTGGAATGGTTTGAAATGGAAAGAAATGATCGATGATGTAAATGCATGAATGTAGGCTAGTGGCCAGTGGATGAGTGACACTTGTCACTCATCCATTGGTTGCTGAAAAGTAACTGGGCCCACTAAAGACAAACGGTCCTCGTAAAACGTGTCGTCATAAATAGTAACTTGAAACTTCCGTGAACCGTAACTTCGCCGTCGAACGTCCGAATTCGACGTGCCGCCTGTCTATGGATTCGTATCGTCCTTATCTACGTAACGGTCTTCGGCCATCGGACCTCTTGGTCAAAAAGTCAACATTTTCCCCTTTTTAACTAAAATTACCAAAATGCCCCTAAACTTCCGAACGTCATAACTTCCTCCTCGAAAGTCGGAATTGAACGTGCCACCTGTCTACACGAACTACGTCACGATCATCGGTTAAAGTTCATTTAACCACCAGAATGAAAAGTCAACGTTTTTCCACGACTAAGGGCAAAACAGTCATTTCGCATCGTTCGTCCGATTTCGCCCAACTAATCACGGGTTAGCCTCACTAATCGTGATTAGTCACTATTCTAATCTAGGAATTTGGGACGGGTCGTTACACTTCCTAAACAATTAAGAATTCTAATTAAAAACCTTTCCTACAAATAAAGGGACTGAAAATAATAATATAAAAGGAAGTATGACCAAAATCTTTATACAATATGGAGAATAGGTGTGAAAGGAAGTTGGAATTATCATAAAATAGGCCAAAACCCGGAATTAAGCTTCAGCAGGACCTTTCAGTGGCCAACCATCTAAAACGGCCGTCAAACTGCTTGGTCAATACGAGGTCAACGGGCAAGCTGGTGTTCTAGGGTCTTTGGTGGAAGCTAACCTAATTGGGGAAAAGGGCATTAGAACGCGTGTGCCAAGGTCAATGGCAGTTCTTGGTAGGCGCTTACCGAATTGAGACATTTCTACAGTAACCACACAGGCTCCTATGCTTAATTCGGTAGATGGCTACCGAATTCCTGTGCAATTCTCTTTCCTTCATATCTTCTTCGTTTCAACTCCAATTTTGGTGATTCTTTCGCTCAAATTCTCATAATTACAAACTCTATTTGATGTTGCACATTTCTCACAAAATAGATTTCTCACAAGCTCCTATTACATCCTGGATGCTACAAAGAAGCGATGTGAAGTCCTAGGTTGTCATGAGTTTAGATTACAAAGAAGAGTCCCCCTCTTATACTCGATGCTACAAATTTCAAGATGATATGATGGTCCGTCAACCAATTACGTAAACAATTATACATAAAAAAGTTGGCTAATTTTATAAGCATAAATTGAGTTTATGAAGCACAGTAATCCAACAAATTCAGCATGCATGATAATCACAATCCAGAGCCAGAAATCTAATTGACGAACTAACATGGCTAGGGCTTCAAGAAGCCCTAACCTAAAAAGAAACAAAAAATTAAAAGAAATTATAAAATAAAAGACAAAAGTATTTCACTCTTATTATTTCTGAATGTAATCAACCTTCTGAACCTTTCAAAAACTAAAAAAAAATAAACTAAAAACAAAAAACTCAAAAAAAAAAAACTCCTTTACATAAACCCTAGTGCCACTATTTATCAGAGAATTATTAATCCTCATACAAATAGAAGTTTACAATAGAATTCTATAAGGAAAAAGGCTTCCTAACCAATTACGAATTCTAATTAAAAACCTTTCCAACTAGTAAAGGGACTGAAAATATTAATATAAAAGGAAGTAGGATTTAAATCCTTATACAATATGGAGAATAGGTGTGAAAGGAAGTTGGAATTATCCTTAAATAAGCCAAAACTTGGAATTAAGCTTCAAGAGGACATTTCAGTGGTCAACCACCGAAAAAGTCTATCAAACTGCTCGATTAACGCAAGGTCAACACGCAGGCTGTTGTTTTAGGGTCTTTGGTGGAAGGCAATCGAATGGGGGAAAAAGGCATCAGGACGTGTACACCAAGGTCAGCGACAATTCTCGGTACGTGTTTACCGAATTGGGCCATTGCTACAGTAACCGCAAAAGCTCTTATGCTTAATTTGGTAGATGACTACTGAATTCTTGTGCAATTTTCTTTCCTTCGTATCTTTTTCATTTCAGCTCCAATTTAGGTGATTCTTTCAATCAAATTGTCATAATTTCAAGCTCTATTTGATGCTACACATTTCTCACAAATTAGATTATTTTCTCCAATTGCATATAAAGAGATTTTGACAAAACATAAGTAAAAGGGTATTACATCCTAGAGGAAACATGCATAAAATATGACCTAATAGTGGCTCAACAAGGAAGGATTTGGGTGACTTAACAAGGAATGATTTGGGTGGCCCAACAAGGAATGATTTGGGTGGCTGAACAAGGAAGGATTTGGGTGGCTTAACAAGAAAGTTTGTAAGTCAGGAGAGTGGAGGCCAAGCATAGCCAATTCATGGGTTGGATGTACCCTATAAATAGCCAAGGTAAAGAAGAGAAATAGGGATCCACATCAACTCGCAAACTTACTCTTTGTCTTGAACACTTCAATTCTTAGACTAGAATTTATATTCAAGCTCTAGGGTAGCCAAGTTCTTCAATTCTTAGAGTAAGTTTAATTTTCAAAGAACTTACAATTATTTTGTTTTTATATTCAAGTTCATTTTTATGTAATCTTTATTTCGATTCAAGACTATTTTATTAGTGTTTATTTATCTTCTTTAGTTAATCGCTTTATTATTCTTAGTTTAGCATTCTTGTCTTTAAATTAAATTATCTCTTTTATTTTAAGTATTTATTTAATGCATGTACATTTAAGATTAATTTTTTAAGCAGAATTTAGTTTTATTTTTTATTTAATTATTGCACATGGATTCCATTCACATCATCCAAAAAATATAAAAAAAACATAAGTTCAAAGCCTAAACATCGTTGACCTTGAGGGAGTGAAAGAATCCAAACCAAGAAAAGGTTCCTTACTTGGTCACACAATCGTGAGATTAGAGGTCAACCTTACATACACATCCAACATTTATAATTCTATTCAGGCCATTTATTAGTTGGGTGGTTGCATGCCTGCACAATCCATTCAAAGAAGGACCAAAATCCTTTCTATCGACTTGATTAGTCAAATCGAGGGAAACATATTTTGACATGGCAAGTGAGGCACACTAGGTTTTGACATTGTATGCTCAGTGGAACTAGGACGATTCCTAATAAGGACCAAGAAACTCAGGCTCCTAAATTACTAGTTGGGCGGAGGAGAAGGAACATGGCTGGAACACTACCAATGTCGACCCGGCAATATGGTATGCCAACTTCTCAAGCAGGAAACAATGGCAAATTACAAGTCGGCCGAACCTCGGCCATAACCACAGATACTGTCTTGGTCGAGAAAACTTGTGGCCCTTTAGAGCTAGTCCTTCAACCAAATCCATCCACCTCATTGGACTTTCAACAATTGATCTAAACGTTGGAGACGAAAAATCGAGCTACATACCAGTGGCTAGATGAGTTAACTACTGAGGTGAATAATACGGGACTGGATTTACGCAACCAAATTGCTCAAGTGAATGATAGAATTGGCCAGCAGCTGGTCCAAAATGGACATCCAATTGTCGGGGGTTAAGTGGGGGCTCAAGCCGGAAATTTTGGAGTGAATGAGCAACCTAATAACAATACAGTGTCTATTAACCATGGTGCAAATATCCCGAATCATAATCCCCAAGGTTGGAATAATCAATTCGACCGAACCCATATTAAGCCTTCACTACGCCATATATGGGAATAGACTACACTATAAAGACATCAGATAAAAATGAATCTGATGTTGTTGCTAATATAAACATTAGTTACCTACTTACTGAAGTGTAAAGTATACAACAACTTCAATATACATATAAACCGATGTCTTTATGTTTATTTAACATCAGATGATTTTAAAGACCAAAGTCTATGTAAACCTTTATTTTTGTAAGCTTGCATCAGTTATTAAAAGCTCAATCTACCGATGCCTTAAGTAGAAAGTCAACATAAATTTCTCCCCTCCAATTTTAGCTTTTTCCCATCTCCGTTTCATTCTAAGTGATTAAAAACTCGTTCGCTCCGATTTTATTCTAAGTCTAACTTCTCCCTCCTCGAATTTTTTTTCCAAATCATGAAAAAATTAAACCTAAACTAAAACTTAAACAGTACAAGTAAAAAAAGATAAAAGTTAAACGTCTCTCTCTTGCAGCTAGGTGAGAGCATTCTAGACCCTACGCCGCGTTGGGGTCTTCCACAACCCACGACAACACTGTTTGGGTTTCTTTGCCAATCAATCAGACTATGGGCGAGGTTTAGAGTGAGATGTAGTTTGATCTATGGGCGAGGTTTAGAGTGAGATATAGTTTGATCTATGTGCGAGGTTGAGACTTGAGAGTTGTCAAGCAATCAGACGTCTCCTATTGGCCGATCAAATCAAACAACAATCTCACGACTAAACCCTCCTTTCGATATTCCTCAGTTTTCAAGTTTTACCCACTGCATCCTCGTTTTAATTTGTCCACCCCGAAATCTCCCTCCCCCTCTTGCCCAAATTCCTCGCCATAAGTTGCACTTGTAGGTAACCACACGCGTATTAATCCTCTGGAAATGGAGAATAAGCTTTCTCCATCGTTGATGCCTCATTTTTCAGCTGGTTGACTACCTAAGGTTTTAGCTTTCAAAATTCAAAATTCAAAAAATGTCAAGGAATTCGAGGGGGCAAGTCACCATTACACTTGGGCGTGGTCAGGTAGCTTCTCCGCCTTACTTCGTTTAAATTTTCAATATGATTTCCATTGCTCGGGCTCATTCAATTTCTCATTTTTTGTTGTTGCACAAAAATAAAAAGGATATTCATTTAAACTTTAATATTTGTGGCATCATATGATAATTGAGAATCCTACTTTTTTTAGTTAGTGAATAGTAACATCAAGTGGAGGAATTGTATTTTCAACATTTTCTTGTATTTACTCCATAATATCAGCACCTGCTAAAAGGGTTAGGCCTTCTCTGGTTTTGGTGACCTTGGTATCACCATTTAATAGGTAGTAAATAGGGTTGTTTTGGGTTCTGATGGTTCTTTTGCTGGTTCTCTACCTATGGCTAGTACCAAGCGGTCTGTTAGAGATAAGTTAGGAAGTAATGTAGATGGAGCTCGATCAAATGGAAGCCAACACAATAACAGCAAATGGTGTGCCTTTACTACTTCTAAAGTTTTTTTTATTGTCCATTATGGGATGCTCCTATTTCTTTGAATTTAGCATTTCATTTTTGGAGATACAAAGAAATTTGGCATTTATTTTTGAAGATACAGATAAATATAGTGCATGCTTAACTATGGTTGTATCGTGATACACATTTTCCTTACGCATTCTTTTCTCTTTACTTGAAAATGATTCTGCCATAGGACATTGATTTGGATCCCTGCTTTAATTTCCAATTACACTTTTTACGGAATTACTCCAATCTTTTGACTTTTCTCTCCTTTCTGGGTGTTTCTTTGCAGGCTGATGAACAACAGACTGTAGATGGCTTGCTACATATGCTAGGGTTGAGAAAATATGCCATTATTATTAAAGTTGAGGAAGTATGTTTCTTGCTATTTTTGTTTTTATTTTGTTATTGCGTTTGTTAATAGTAGATTGTTATGTATATAGGAAAAAATATTATTTTACAAATTATGATAATTTATTTTTAGATGGTTCCTAGTTTACTAGACTGTATTGTATACAAATTTACCTTATATTACTTTTTCTTCTTTTCTTGGGCACCACACCTTTCATACCTATAACCTCACTGAATGGAGGCGTGGTTTTATAAGTTGCTAG
Organism: Prinsepia uniflora; assembly: GCA_032719365.1. Lineage (NCBI taxonomy): Eukaryota > Viridiplantae > Streptophyta > Magnoliopsida > Rosales > Rosaceae > Prinsepia > Prinsepia uniflora. Next base: position 38,781,308 of record CM064872.1, read on the forward strand.
AGTGTTTTGTTGGACTATAAGCATTACTTCTAAATCATATTAGTGAAAATTATATTATAATATCTGAAACTTATCAGACTTTCCTGGATAGCTAAATTTGGGAGTTTTCTAGGTTAGTGAGCTCATTGTTGACCAATAAAGTTGCTGGCCTCTCTGTTTCAGCTTGTAATTTATATATCTAATCTTTACACAGATTGATATGACTGCATTGAAGCAGATGGGAGAAAATGATCTCAAAGAGCTCAGAAAACCTATGGTATTTACAATTCCCCCTTTTATGTACTATCTTTTTAGTTTATTTTTGAATGGGTCCAACTTAGGTGGTTTATAATTAATTCTACTTTGGTAGTTATTACCTTTTGCATATCAGCTGCTATTAAGGTTGCAAGTATGTTACTAACGTTTGCTTCCTTTCCTTAGCAGTTGAAGAATAACTATACTTTTGCTTGAAGGTCAATTTGCAAGAGGATTGGAGCATCAGTGAACAACTTGATGTATTCAATGAAGTCTGGTACTATCTGTTTCTTAATAATCGACAAGCTATAAAAGGTACAATGTATACAATTCTTTGACATTCAGACCTACTGCTGGTTTTAAAGTTTTGTTTTTTTTTTATTTGTGTGCAAATTTAGTAATTGATGCAATTCAGAAGTGGATCAAAACAAGAGATGGAATCTTTTTCCTTCAGCACGTTCTGGTATACTAAATCTCTCCTATTATACAAAATGATGTGTTTATTATCTCTATGATTATCGATTAGCATTTGTATTACAAATTTAGCTCTCGTACCATATTGTTCAGAGCTTCTCTGTCGAATTCTACTTAAATTTAGCTCTCGTAACACCATGTCAAATCTCAATAAGACCATTTAAGGATCTTCTCAATAAAAAAGAATCAATATATCCACATTCGTTCCTTGTAACAATCAACCTTCAAAGTTAGAATCTGCATAATCTGGAAACTCAGTATAAATTGAAATATTCACTATGTTCTGTAGATTTTGCAGATTCTTCTATGATGCTGAATGTTGTAAGGTAGGAATGTGGATACATTGATTCTTTATGTCTGTAAAGATCTCGTTTCCCTTTTGAACATGTTCTGCCGCCTTTTTGAACAAGTTATTGTATTGAGTTTAGTTCAATAGATTGGCGTTGCTTTTGATAGATTGGTGTTGCTATTGGGATTATTATTATTATTGATGAATTAGTGTTGCACTGCGATTAGTGTTAATGATGGATTCGTGTTGTATTGAGAGTACTGTTATTGATGGATTAGTATTGCTATTGAGTTGCTATGGATTAGTGCTGTTATGCATAAACATCGTTGAGATTAGTGTTATTAATGATAGTTTCATCTTCCATGTAGTATAATAATCCAGGTAATAATCCAGATTCATATGAGCCTAATTAATGAAATGATGAATTGTTTGTCTACTATAGAGTGCTCATAAGCAAATGGGTGGAAAGACATGTGGCTATTGTGTGATGTGATATATGAAGGGAATATGTGAAGATGCAACAACTTCCCTTCCCATAAGATACTTGGTAGATTTGGATTTCCAATAGTTTCTATGGATTAATGTTATTGATGGATTAATGTTGCTATTGAGTTGTTTTTGATGGATTAGTGTTGTTATCGATAGACTAGTGGTGCTATTGATGGATTAGTGTTGTATTGGGATTATTGTTATTGAGGAGTTAGTATTGTACTGTGATTAGTGTTATTGATGGATTAGTGTTGTATTGGGATTCATGTTGTTATTGAGTTGCTTTGATGGATTAGTGTTGTATTGAGATTAATGTTGCTATTGAGTTTCTGTTGATGGATTAGTGTTGTTATTGATAGATTAGTGTTGCTATTGATGGATTAGTGTTGTATTGGGATTAATGTTTCTATATTAATGTTGCTATTGAGTTTCTTTTGATGGATTAGTGTTGTTATTGATAAATTAGTGTTGTTGTTGATGGATTAGTGTTGTATTGAGATTATTGTTATTGATGGATTAGTGTTATTGATGGAATGGTGTTGTATTGAGATTACAATTATTGATGGATTAGTATTGCTATTGAGTTGCTATGCATTCACTTCGTACATTTTTCCTGTCTTTTCTAATGCTAGTTTCATTTTTTATGTACGTTGTATAATGATTCAGGTAAACAGAAGGAATTTTATACACAAAAGCAGTTGAATGAGGTTCGAAGTGAATGGGCAGATCAGGTCATAGGGTGGGTTTGGCATTCTAGGTGTTTTTGTTGGTAGCATTCACTTTGATTATCTATTCAAATTCGAATTTTAACTTAACATGAACATGTGATATGAGTAGCATATGATACATTATATGAACAATGTTCATTTGGAATTGATGTCTTAAGGAAAAATTAACATCAAATTATTATTAAATACGAAAGTTGCAATAATAATATAACATCGGATTTTAAGTACTGGTGCTATTAAGTACAAAATACCTTGGTTGTATAGAAGAGAATAATGCCATTGCCCACATAAGACATCAGAATTCAACACTTTTAGTCTAGTTGGAAGGGTCATATGCATTAGATATTAGAAAAAAAAATCAATGTTGTATGTGGAATACACTTCAATTAAAAACCGAAGTGTATTCCTATAGAAACAGCATCAGTTCCCAATACTTCGGTTCTAACCCCAATAGACTTTGGTTTTTCACCAAAGTTTATGACCAAATTTGACGTAGTACTTCCACCATGCTTGGCCACAATCCAATGTAGAGGCTGGGGGTGGCTTTGCTGGTTCATTCATAAATCAAATTGCCAATCTAGGTGGTTAGAGAAATCATGGAGGAAATTATCCAAATGGTGATGACAATGGACTCGACCAACAATATTGGGGTGTGGTCGAGCAACTAATACAAGAGATGGTTCCTCTACCCAAGAGAGTCGGCCAACCTTTGTATAAAAGGCCGTATTTGCAACACATTGACATGGAAGAATTTCTGCGTGGTTTCAGATTTCCTAAATCACCCTTTCTTCGGGAGTGAATTTTAATCCACAATGGAGTATGTAATCCGATTCATGGCTCAATGCATGGAAATAGCTCACTTGAAGGTCTCATGCTAAGACTCTTCCCTAGCACTCTCACAGGGTTCACATTCACTTGGTATTTGAATTTACCACAAAATTCCATCCCAAATTGGCAACCATGGAGCAAGTCTTTTATGAGCAGTATTATCGACTCGAGCTGGAGATGTCTATGGCCAACTTGGGCAAAATGAGTCAAAATTTTAATGAGTCGGCTAAAGAGTTCTTGGCTAGGTTCAATGATATATCCCATATCGAAGATACGTATCACAAATTTAGGAAATTACCTTTCTAACCCTATTTAACTATCCGAATTTTTATTTTGGCTTGTGTTGGATTAATTAGGAGGGTTGAGCCTTGTGAATTTTGGTTTAGGGGCCCAAACCCATAACACAAATTACCTATCTAGTTGGCCTTAGTAATTCATAGTAAAAAATCCCAAGCCCACATATTGAACCCTTCTAATCAGTTTAGTGTAATGGCTAGTTGAGCCCACTCTATTTGTCCCAATGTTCTATTTCACTAGAACCGATTTTGCAAACTAGCCCAAGAATCCAAGTCCCATCCTGTTAATCCCTTGCCCATGTTTCTCGTCTGGCAAAACTCCCCAGAGAGTTCTAACACTCTCATGAATGACCAGTGGATATCGCACACCCGCTCACCATCTCTTCTCCCTTACCTTGATCAAACTAGAATGCAGGCCACCCATTAGAACACCTGCCTACTGAAATCTAATCCAATGAACCCCTACTCCTTTTCTTCTCATTCTCTACGCTCCTATGGCCTCGAGTAGGACCTCTGAACCACGACAGCTAATTAGGACCTTAGGTTGTGTTGAGCTCTCTGAATGATGAATCCAAGGCATTCAAAACTGGTCTCTGACCTCGATTATTGTTTCACCACCGCAAAACTAGCCTCATTAATCGAGAACCACCGTGAACCAACAACAATTGGCGTGACCCGAACCACGACTCGACCTTGACTTGAGGACATTAAAGGTAACCTCTGAACCTACATTCAACACCACTTAACTTATTACGTCGAGTACTACTGATTGAAGCCCTTGCATGTAGTTTTCGTGGTGAGGAGCGGCGACAATGTCCACAGCTGGACTCAGACCGGTGTTGACTCGAATTAAACTCATTAAGGTTCGAGGGTTTTCCATGCAATCTCGAACCATATTGACTTGTTACCTATAATTTCCTTATTTTGAGCATTCGACTAGGCTAATTGCATGTTAAGTTTATGGCTAGAACATGGTACCGGAGACGACGGTAGGAAGTTGGTGGATTGCCAGAATCTGGGAAAAAATAGATAGTTCTTCAATTAAGTTAAACCATTTGAAATCCCCTTCCTATGACAAGACTACCCCCACCTTGCATGCATTTTTTGAGTTAATTTGACCCGAGAGCAGAGCTTCAATAGTTTTAGGAAAACAGAGAGACCACGACATCGTCAATAGTAGTTGTAACTAATTTCTCAACTCAAAACTATGATTTCAGAAATCCTTGCATGTTTTCGAATCGATTAGTGAAAATACAATCATTTTGGGGTTAAATCGTGGCCTCCGACCACCGTGAGCTGGGATCTTGTCATCCTCCCTGGTGGGACTCCAGTGGCTAAATCGATCATCAAAAACTAACGGATACCGTCAGAAGTTGATGGAATATGCTAAGGACAATAGCATATTCCATTAACTCCTAAAAGTGTTAAACTAGAGTTAGTTAGGGAATATTCCCTAGAATATGCCACATACATTGCACGCGTAGCACAATGCCACACGTGTTGCACACGTAGTACAGTACCACACGTGTGGTATATTCCAAGGAATATTCCATAATTAACTTCAGTTCTCCACCATTAGGAGTTAACGAAATATGCTAATGTCATTAGCATATTCGTCAACTCCTAACATGCATGGGGGCGAGTGGTCGGCGTGTAATGTAACGACTCGTCCCAAATTTCGAAATTAGTTTAGTAATTAATTAAGGATTAGTGTGACTAATCGGGGATTAATTGAGAGATTATGGACGGACGGTGTGAAATGGTCGTTTTGCCCTTGGAATTGGGCAAAAAGTTGACTTTGGACGCGGGTGTTCAGATGCCCGAGGACCGATGACCATGCCATAAATAGAGAGGTTATGAGTTTGTAGATAGGCGACACGTCCAAATTAGACGTTCGATGAGAAAGTTACGGGTCACAGACGGTTTTGAGCACTATTCATAATGACACATTATACGATGCAAAGCAGTCATTTGTCTTTTCGTGTGGGACCAGATATTTTGTGTAGGCCCAACGGATGAGTGACAAGTGTCACTCATCCATTGATCACTAACACACATACATGCATACCATCACCTTTCACTCTCATCTTCTCCATTCTTCCTAACCCGTGAAACCCACAATCCCACAACCTCATCCTATCCTCATATGTTTTAGACTGAGAGCGAGTGATTGAGGGTGGCTGAGATGGACGGAGACAGTGAGGATGAGGCAGGACTACTGTGGACGACGGAGATCACAGCTGGAAACAGGTAAACCGTAACCTAGTTTTAGTTCAAAAATGAGAAATCAATTTTAGACAATTTTCATGGGTCTCTGATGATCCTAAACTGTTTCTAGGGTTTGTACGAGTCGATTGGGATTTGTTTCGATAGCCACGGTGGTCTGAGACGGCCGGAAGCGGAGGAGGAAACTCGAGGTTACTATTCATCATAGAACAGGTATGTTTTAGCCCGTTTTTCTTAGTTTCGATCACATAGATCGATTAAGGGAGGTTAGACGAAGCCTTAGGAACAAATTTGGATGAAAATGGACTAAAATCGAAGGATTTGGAGTCGGGTTGGGTCCGCAGGTCTGCGCGACCCGGATTGCAGACCCGGACGGAGGTTGATGATGATGATAATGTCAGCAGGTGATGTCATCATCTGACAGATGTGAGAGGTGAACCTATGAGATGGCGACACGTGTCACATGTCAGTTCCTCGTCAGCACTGACATGTTAGTGATGTCGCTCAATCACATGTTGCCACGTGTCACTAACATGTCCGTGACGTGGACCAATGGCAGGCTGACACGTGGCACTATCAGAGTTTTCAAGTGACGTCATGCTGACATCAGCGATGCCTTTAGCATTGACCATTGACGTCAGGGTTGACTTTTCCATCTTTGACTTTAGGGTTGACGACGCCGGGGGGGGGGGGGGTGCATGAAAGTGAATTTTGAGGTAGGAACAGTGTCATTCGAAGGGTTTCGACGATTCGAATTCAATGGTGATGGTTTCGGGTCAATCGGAGATCGTTAGGTTGGCCAAATCGAGGTTTTTCACCTCAGGAAACGTGTCCGGGCCACGTTGACTTTTCTGGGAGTTTTGGGGTTATATCCTATGGGATTATATAAATAATTGGTGACCTTCGGATATGATTTGGACAGATTTGGAAGTCTCGTAGATGGTGGATTAGCCTCGGGGAGGCTTATGGCACGCATATCGAGGCGACAGTTAGGACCGTCTATGAGTGGACATTTGTTTTCTAAATATGATGCATGCATAACTATTTTATATGTTTTATATCTATGTGTTGGATGCCGTGAGTACGTATATTTGTGGTATTTGGTATTTACGTATTTACACGTACTTCGAGGCATATTATTTTTTGTTGGATTTACATGTGCGTGTGTTTTCAATTGTGGATCAATAGAATGGTTTTGGGTTTGGAAATATGGAATCGAGCGTGAGACCCTTTGATTTCGAAACTATTGGACTTGAAGTCCATTTGATTTAACGAGATATCGGGCTGGAGGACCATTTTGGTTTACATGATCGGGCTGGATGCCCAATTGGGTACGATATCGGGCATGAGTCCCAATTGTGGTTTATAAATGTAATTTCGGGTTCGGACACCCTAAAATGAATTTGGATTTGAGCACTTGGATTTCTAGATTTATGATGGTTTTATGGAAATTCTGGGCATGGCCACTTTGAAAGGTTTTGAAATGGTTTTATAAAAACGTATTCCATACACCATCCTTATATGTGGATATGTGGATGGTCTCCTCTAGATGTCTAGGACATTAGGGAAGTCACTACGCATTGTATACGAGGGGTCATTGCACGGAGCGACCAGACTGTATAGTGACCAAGGAGCAGGATTGCTATGATTAGACGTTTAGGACGTCAGACATCTACGATGTAAGAGATTGACCCGGAGAGACCCAGGTGGCACGCATAGCCTTAGACCATGATATGACGTCTGGGACGCTAGACATCTGGGATGCCAAGGATCAGTATTTGGATTACAGATTATTGGATTTGTGAAATGGAATTTTTGTGTTTAATAAATGGATTGGGGCAGTGACCCACATGTTTTGGATTTACAGTTTGGGGCTAAGGCCCTAATGATTTGAGGAAAGAAATGACTTTGGTTTTATAAACTCTTTTATTTTATATATTTGATTTGATTGAACTAACCATGCATGCATGTTTTTTTTAATGAAGGGCATAAACGCCTTTTATAAAATGTGTTTTATTAAATTATTTATTTTCATCCACTCACGGCTTTTATGGTTTTTAATACCCTTCAGGTTGATCACAGATGCGGGTTGTAGTGGTGACCAAGACATCACACTCTGCCACTGATCTTGGCACGCTTTGGAAGCCCCGAGTGGGACGTTGGTTCAGGTTATCCCTTGTCTAGCCATCGCTTTACACGGGTGTCTAGCTCTTTGTGTCACACGTGGGTTAGATGGGAGCATGGCATATCCCGCGTTAATCCTGAGGGAATTGGGATAGGTCGTGTCATGTAGGGCCCCATTGTCAGTGCATGGTGTCACGACCCCACCTTCTCCAACATGATATTGTCCGATTTGGGCCCAGCCCTTACGGTTTTGTTCTTAGGAGCTCACATGCAACTTCCCAGTGGGTCACCCATCTTGGGATTACACCAGCCCCTACATGCTTAACTTTGGAGTTCCTTAGGAATTCAAAGTAGTGAGCTCCCAAAAGGCCTCTGGTTGGATAGATGTGCGCCCACACATATAAGGCACATCCCCCAGATCCTTCTAGGCAATGTGGGATTGCTAACCAAGCCTCAAAGGCACGGGTCCTCACAATCCACCCCTCTTGGGGGTGAACATCCTCGCTAGCACACTCAATTCCAACCGGGGTTGGGCTCTGATACCAAATTGTCACAACTCGACCTTCTCCAACAGCATATTGTCTGCTTTGGGCTCTGTGTAACGACCCGTCCCGAGAGTCGGGATTAGTGAAGTGATTAATAACAGATTAGTGAGCCTAATTGGTGTTTAGTTAGTTACTTTTGGACTTTGGACGTAGAATGACGATTTTGCCCCTAGTTTGGGCAAATTGTTGACTTTTAGTTAGGGCGATCAATTGGGCATTAACCGATGACCGTGACGTAGTTTGGGGCGTCACGAGTCCGTAGACAGGTGACACGCCCGATTCCGACATCCGAGGAGGAAGTTATGATGTTCAAAAGGTCGAGGGTACTTTCGTAATTTGGTTAAAATAGGGGAAAAAGTTGAATTTTCGTACGACATGGTTTTTGTACGTAGACCGAGGATCGTTAGGTAGATCTCGTCGTCCTGAGTTCAACGACAGGCGGCATGCTTTCATCGGACGTAGGACGAGTGAGATACGGGTCTAGAACGACGAAGGGCAAATTGGTAATTTTGGCTTACAAGGGGCATTTTGGTCTTTCGGTGCTTTGGGATTTGTGCAAAGCAGATTGGGACAAGTGTACAGGTGCAATTGGATATTTTGAGTCAGGGACCATAGGATTGTGACATGTGGCAGTGGGCTAGAGGCTTCTACAAGTTTGGACGGTGCATTTAAAATTGGACTGTGTGTGTGAGTCGTATTTGTGTGCATTTGAGAGAAACAGAGACTGAGATTTAGGGAGGAATTGATCGAGTGCAGTGTGTGTTTGTGTGTTCTGGTGATCGAGTGAGGGAATAGAGACGACGGGGGAGCTAATGAGTGGTTCTGGGTGGAACTGTGTGATCGTGTGTGTGTGAGGTGAGCATGACCCGATAAACAGGGAGGACAGAATCAGAGAACCACCGTGCACGGTTGTGGACTTCCCGTGACTAAACCGTGGTGGTGTTGTGAGGACTGAGGAGAGTCGAACAGACCCAGCAGAGCTCACGGTGGTGGTCGGCGTACAGGTAATTTCTTTAATTTCCTTCGCTTGTTCTATTTTGTCGTTGGATTTCAAAGATTAAGTCATGGCTTTTGAGAACGAGTCAAGGTGTCTAGTAGGTCCTAATCGACTCCTTAGGTCCTTAGGAACCTTTTTGAGACGAAGAGAATGGTGGAAAGAGGGACAAAAATGGTGGACGGACTGCGGAGAACCGGCCACGCCAGTCCGGAACAGTGCACGGTTTCGAGGTTGAAGATGAACAGTGTTTCTATTCAGGCGCGTGAAGCCCACGCGCAGCCACTTTGGGCGGCACGTGGGGGCGAGTGGGGTGTTTTTTGGGGAAACTTCCAACTAGGTTTTTGGTCTAGATGTTATAACGAATCTTTTGAGATAGGTTTCGGGTTAATCGGACGTCGATTCGAGTTAGTTCTGCGGGATCGAAGGTTTAGGGTCTCGGTTCGTTACGTTTAGAACCCGGGGACGTTCGTGGGGAATTAGGAGGACCTTGGTGGATGTGTTAGTGACGTATTTTGGTGCCTTGTGACAGGTTCGGGAATCCCCGAGGTGGACGAGGAACGTACGGAACGTACGGGACGCGAGTGACGTGCTCGATATCTGTGAGTGGACCCCTTCTCTATAATTGAGCATGCATAACTGTTTTTCTATAATTGTTTTATGGTTTTACATGTGATTTCATGATTATTGAATATGTTATGAATGTTTTATATAATTGCACGTTTTACGAGAAAGCTACAGTTTTCATCACGTTTTACGAGAAAGGATTGATTTCTGATTATGATGCCATGATTTTGGGATTTCAAACGATAAAGGGTTATCAATGATTATAAGTGGATTTTGATACATGATTTGATGATCAAGGTTTTTGGTTTTAGAATCGAATTTCGTAAAGCGGAATTTGGTTTTAAAGTTGAAAAGTGGAATTCCGGATTTGGGTTTAGAATGACGGTTCTGGATGCCGGAAGGGCATCAGACCAGTGATTTCGGATTCGGGTTTGGATACGGATTTAGAATTGGTATTCAAATGGTTTTGGATTGGATTTGCTGGATCTGATTATTGGGTTTAAAGACCTGGATATTATGATTGACGGAGGACGGACCCGGATTGGGTTTAAAGACCCGGATTGAGTTTAAAGACTCGGGAGTTTAAAGACTTGGATATATTGATATTTCCCCCGTATGCCTGTTGAGTTTAAAGACTCGGGAGTTTAAAGACTCGGATTATATTGAGGCCTGGATTGAGTTTAAAGACTTGTGAGTTTAAAGACTCGGATAGGTCCAGCAGGTTTGATCGGATAATTATTTCTTGTTTTTATGATATGATTTTGAGAATGATCATTATACTGTTTTATAATACTGTTTCATGTTGGATGTAACGAGATTTATAACTGTTTCTAGAACTTGGGTTGTGCATGCATGTTTTCAAAACGGAGGGCTAAAACCCTGGTTTGTTTACGAAATGGTTTTTGAAACTTTCATTCTTTCTGGTTCACTCACACTTTCTGGTTTTTAATTGCCCTCCAGGTCGTGGAGCTAGCGCGGGAGTTGACGTTGAGGCAAAGTCGAAGGCATAGTGTTATCCTGGAGTGTTTTCAGTGTTCCGTTGTGCGTGTACTCTGTGTGTGGTTTTGTTTTACTTTGTTTGGTACTATGCTTTGTATAACGGTTGACTCTAGGTTGTTGTAATTTCTCCTTCATCTGACAGTGTAATTTGTGGTTTCAGTGAGGGTATTTTCGGTCTTCTGTGTTGGGTAGTCAGACGGGAGCAGGGTTCACCTCGGTTATCGGGGTGATAATCGGGGTGGGTCCTATCACTCTGCCCTCACTGTTTTGTTCTCGGGACCTCAAGTGCAACTTCCCAGTGGGTCACCCATCTTGGGATTGCACTAGCCCCTACTTGCTAAACATTGGAGTTCCATAGGAATCCAAAACTAGTGAGCACCCAAAAGGCCTCATGTTGGATAGATGCGCGCCCACATATATAAGACACATCCCCCAAATCCCCTTGGGAAATGTGGGATTTCTAACTAGACCTCAAAGGCACGGGTCCTCACACGTGGAGCCGTGTGTGAGGGTTTTCTTACCCTCTGCCTGTGCATGGCTACATGTGGAGCCCTTTTGGACCCATGGTAACGCGTGAGCATGTTTTTAGGTTGTTTGCAAAGGTTTTAAGTACTTTTCCAACCTTAATAAGGCGCGTAAAGCCAATTTTCAACTCTCAACCGCATATAGGCACTGTTTTCCTGTCTCAGTACCATGTGGGCTTTGTTTTCCAGGGTGTTGGGTAGCTTAGAATTTATTTAAGTCCATATCAAATGAATCTAGGCTCGTTTTGGGCTATCCTCAAGGGGTTGTGCATATAGGATGCATTTTGAGATAAATTTGACCCCTACGAGTAGTCTTCTTAGGGTTGTACTAGTTAGAAACTTGGGATTAGCTCGATGTGTCGGGTGATCGACTCCTCGACTAGTGTGAGTGAACTCCTTCCCCAAAACTGATTTTACAATAATTATATGCATATGTTTTACAAAGTTTACACTTGTGATAATTGTTAAGCATGCATGTCTTGTTATGTATTAATTGTGGTATTTGACTGTGATGATTGGTTTACGATGCTTACTCGGTTATTCTGGTATACTATGATATAATGGTTATGCATAGTCGTATGTTATCGAGTCACATGTTGCATTGCATATTAGTCCCTAGGCCGTTGATGAGATTGAGATTTTAGAACCCACTTAGGAGTCGCTAGTATCTAGTACCTGTATGTATGACTACATACCATCTTCTACGTGATTGATCACTCGCGCATCTCGTAATACTAGTTAAAAATACGCTAGCTTGTGGCCCGAGCTCTAGGGGATATGAGGTGACGGTGCATCGTACACAGCTTTCATGTTGTCCAGGTACCGAGCAAAGATACTTAGTTTTAGTCATATGCGTATGACCAGAGCGACTCAAGATCAATTTTTATGTGGGTTGAAATTGTACGGTATTTATGGTTTATGCATGGCTCATTGGGTCGTATTATTTAAATTACTATTAAATGATCATTATTATTATTTCTCGTATTACGTGCAAGTTTTATGATGACTGGTTTGGGATTTCATGTAAAAATAGGGGTTAATGCTTATTTATTATTAAATTTTTTAACTAAAATAATACTGGGTCCACTAACCCTTGTATTTGTAAACCCCTTAGGTCTTGTTGGCACGCATATACTTCGAGGAGGCTCGGCTGCTGTTCTGACACTCACTCTCGAGCTTGAAGTGAAGTTGATGGAGTAAATCGGGTAATGGCAGGTAAGGTGTAGTGTATGATCATCAAATATTGTCCATGCTCTAAGTTTCCATTGTTTGGTGAAATGTGATCGGTATTCACTGGTTAGGTTTCACCAGACCTCCCCAAAACCCGTCGTTTTAACTTAGATGACTTTCGTCATCTAGATAGCATTTTTCAAATGTCGCCTCACATGCTTTGACCTTCGTGCCCTAAGTGGAATTTCTGGGTCGGGGTGTGTCAATTTGGTATCAGAGCTGAACCTCGATGGGATGTCTACCAGCGAGAACGTTGGGCCCCAAGGTGGGTAGATTGTAACACTCGTGAGCTTAGGAAGCAAGAACGATGTGCAAGAACCGTGAGCTTGGAAAGAAAGAATGGTGAGCAAGACTCGTGAGCATTAGTAAGTAAGATCGGTGAGCAATCCCACATCGCTCGGTGAGCAATCCCACATCGCTCGGTGAGCAATCCCACCGAAAGAGGCGGCTGCGCGTGAAGTCGTTATGGGTGGTCTGGTCACCATGAAATATTTTAATTTTAAATTTCTGAATTTAATTATATAATTTCTGGAATTATGGGACACCGTTTGGGCATAGTTATGAATATCTAATATGTTTTGCTTATAAATTAATTATTCTTTAATTGTTTCATTAATTGTCCCTTAATTAGGATTGTATTATGGACATATGGTTAATTGTGAATAGCGTCATTGGAGTGTGATTATTTATATTGGTAAATTGGGATAAATAATTATTTATAGTGGAAGATGGTGATTTATTACACTTGTGGAAGGTGGTGATTGATTATGAAATTTTGGGAAGTGATTACTTATAACGTCCTTTAACTATTGAAGAATTGTGATGAATATTGCACTTGTGGAAGATGGTGATTGATTATTAAATTTTTAGATTAATTGCTATTTAATTAAACTATACCTGAATATGGTAAATCAGGAAATTGTTAGAATACTTAGAAGGTAAAATCTTGTGATAACCAAAGTTGTAATTCCACTGCTTGCTAGGAAGTGGGTAAGATGATGGCAGTAAACCCTGCAAGGTAGAACTAGTTTGGTTCCTTAAGGGTTCGAATCAAATTAAAAGTTGTACAATCCCTTATCTAATAAGAATTGTCAGATTGGAGCAGGACTGGTCTGGTTTGTTTTCGAAATGTCGGGATGGGTACTGTCATAATCCTCCGTTAAGAACGATCTCTACTTATCAATGCTACATCTACACAAAAGGGTTTTAATTTGCATATGTTTTTATTAAGTGTTGAATATGACTTTGTGTTTACTTTAATGCTTAGTTTTTGCATATCACTTGCACAAGGCCTTTTGAGAGCTCACTGGCTTTGAGTTTGGTTGGAACTCCAAAGTTAACTGAGTTTGGGCTGTAGCAATCCTAAGATGGCCGACTCACTGGGAAGTTGCGCGTGAGTTCTCAAAAACAAAACTGTAAACGCTGGGCCCAAAGCGGACAATATTGTACTAGGGGCGATCGGGTCGTGACATTCAAGGTGGCGAGGACTAAATGTATGGTCTCCATGCCTGATAACGCTCAAACTACGCATTAAATTAAACACGTAATTTGATTATTATGCAATTTAAACCCTTTTTGTGTAGATGTAGTAATGGTAAATTGGGATCGTTCTTAACCAGAGAAATTAGTGAACATTGATAACATGTTAGTGAAAAAGAATAACCAATAATCAAAGAATAAAATAATAAATGAATTAATAAATTAATGAATAATTGAATAAATGAATTAAAGAATAAAAGAATAAAGAATTAAAGAATAAAAGAATAAAAGAATAAAAGAATAAAAAATTAAATAATTAAAGAATGAAAGAATAAAAGAATGAATTGGGGAGTTTTGAAAGATTGTAATCATAAAATAAAGATAACAAGTGAAAACAATTATGAACTTAATTCTACTCCTACTTTAACCTTTGTACAAGTGGACTTTCTTCAAACACAATTTTTACCAATACTCTTAACATTATGCTCATATTGAACCAATTACGAAATCCTACTTTCATCATCTCAATTACATGTATACATTTTTTATATTATAAATGCACCGAATAGCGGATTATTACTTACAATATGATCTACCTTAACTTTGTGATTTAATGCGCCGAACAACGGTCAAACATTAAATTTCTTCAATTTTATTCTAAATGCCCCGAACAGCATATCAACATTTAGCGTTGAATTGAAGTTTAAACACTAAAACTTAAGAAGTAAAAGAAATTCAAAAAGTAAAACACATGGATATTGCATTCTTACTTACAAATTTTAGAAAGAAAATACCAACACATATATTGAATTATAAGTAAAACCAATAACAATAACAAGAATTTAAGTAGAAAAATATGGTTTTTTTTTTTCACAAGAATCACTGAACAGCGGCAGAAAACTTGTGATGATGGAAGAAGAAATACGAGGAATTCAGTTTTAAAAACTCTTGAATTGCCTTAGAATTACTCGGGCTAGGTATTTCTTAAGGAAAGCACAAAATTATGTGTAAGAGCTCTCAAAGAAAAGTCACAAGAACAAAGTAAAGTAGAAATGAAATTAAGAAATAAAATAAAAAGAATATAAATTAAATACTAAACTTAAAAGAAATTTAAGAAGAACAATCTACAAGAAACTAAAATGGTCCCCAAAAATGTGTCTGAAAAGATAGAAAAAAAAAATTAAACTAAAATGAACTAAGAAAAAGGAAGAAAAGCGAAAAATAGGGACCCCTCAACAATGAGAATGGTCTTCCTATTTATAGAGGAAGTTCCATCATTCAAATAATAAAATAAAAAATTAAATATAAAAATAAATACAATCAAATGATGAAATTAGGGATCGTTTGGAGTTGAAAATGGCTGAAAAGCTGCACAAAAGGAGCAAGAGCCATGTTGGAAATGTAGAGGAAGCCTCGACAGGGACCTGCTGACAATAGGGCATAGGTCTTGGTGGCAGGTAACTGTTAGGAGTGGGTGAAATCGGCATGGGATGCCTGAAAAGCCAGCTGACGTTCAACGAGGAACAGTTGGACTAGGTAAGTGTGCAGGCGCACCGGGCATTGACATAGGTACGGTTGTTCGATAGGCGCGCTCTGAAGAGGATGAAGAAAGCTCGGCCAGTGCTCTTCGAATGGCAGGCACGCATCATCTGGGCGGGGCTGCTTCGTGTGATTTGGGCCTACGATGGGCTCGCGCACTGATTTGGGCCCAAATCAATTAGGGCTGGAGATATGGCTTCTGAAAATTGGGGTTGGGCTTCGTTCAGCTGGGCTCTGGGCTGAGCAAAATGGATTCAGCTGCAAATAATGGATTTTTGGGCTTTTGCAAATGGATTTTCAAATTAATTTATATTATTCCACCAAATTTCATCCATAATTTCTTCGATATAATTCCGATCGGGACGATTCTTTCGTCAAAACGCTCCAAATTCCAAACTTTATTTAATTCTACAAAATGCCACAAAATAAAATATTTTCTCTAATTTTTCAGTATTTTAATATTAAAAGTTAAGTATAAAAGGTATAAACTAATATAAAATAATGCTTAATTAACGACCTATCAATTTGAAAACATGAGTTTGTCAAGCTAGCTCAAGGAGGACTTTCGCTCGACTTTAAGAAAAGATTTAATACGATCTCCTTTTAATGGTAGACCGATATAAAGGTCTTTTAAATGAGGAGCAATAGAAAAATCGTCAGATTTTTTGGCCATCTTTTTATAAAGATGTACCCTAGCCAACCCCGGCTAGGACAACAGTGGTTCAGGCATGAAAGGTGGAAGAAATAAAACAAACTGGTCACTTGGAGGAAATTCCATCCAAGGTTGATGATGAGTCGGCCGAAGTAAATCTGGTCGAGATGTTTATTAATGGGCTGCATATGTGCCAGGCATTTTCAAGAGCCACCAAGGACTAACAGCCGACATCGGCTCAAGTTCAAAACTTAGTGGTAGCTTTCAAAGGCCACCAAGGAAAAGCTTCCAAAGGCCATCATTTTATGTGGCTGGTGCCAATACGAGTTAGCATTAGATGACCCTAAGCTGAAGCCAAAGGAACTTGAGAAAGAGATAGTTAGGTCCGACTGACCAAAAGAGTTCTAGAAAAGGGTGATTTTGAGTCCAGTCGAGAATTACGGCTCGCATAGCCCAAGAGAAAAGTATGAACCTAGGCCGAATAAACGGCCATTCCAAACCTACCAAGGCAAGCATGAAAGGTCATGTTTTCCACTGAGGTGGAAACATCAGAAGACACTAGAGTATGAGGATTTTGTGGATGGCCCATTTCACCAAAGTGAGAATAAGCATAAGAGCATTTGGGTGACCATAGGTGACGGCTAGAAAAGAACTGTTGGCTGTGTCCAAAGGCCTAGGCCATCTAATAGTAGAAATATTAATACCTACAAAAGCCATATACTAAAGAGGGCCAATGGTACAAAAGTTGAGGGTTACGGCTTGCCACCAAATCCATTGACTAGGACTCAAGTAAAGAGAGCTCAAAGGCAATTTTCTACCAACAATAGAGCTCATGACAAATGGAAAAAGAAAGGACAAGCTTAATTGAACCGATTGGTCACCCTTAAAGAGGAAAAAAAAAGGAGGAGCTTGAGTTGACTAAAGCTAACGACATGGCCTCTTTGGAGGTAACAGCCACAGAGGAAGTCGAAATACACAAGTAGTGGGTGAATGGACGACTCATTTTCAAGGTCACTGGGACATTTGAAGTATAGAATTCAAGAGAAAACCTTCATGAACCAATGGTTGTGGGAGCAAAGGTTGAGGCCAAGTGAGGGACTAACTAGTCAAAGAGCCATAAGGTGAGTAGGAATGAGGCAATAGAGAGTCAGGGTCGGAAAGTAAGTCAAGCGACTAAAGGGGAGGGCAAAGTGAAAACTTACCAAGTTTTAAAGGGGGTCGAGAATGTCCCTAGGTTAGCTAGGGGAAATCTGATACCAAAGATAGCCAAATCATAGCCAAGAAGGCTGGGGGCAAAGACTTGTAGCAGAAGGAAATCTCTAAGATAGAAATTGACCAAGCAATGATTGAAAGGAGTGTAAAGGACACCAAGTCATCCAAAGTGGAGAAGAAGGCTGAGCCAACGACTGAGGAAAAGGTTGGGAAGCAAGACCACCCGGGTAAGTCAAATGTGGATTTGGGTGAGAGTGATGCACATTTGGTTGAAGATGAAGAAATGTAGGACGAAGACAACGTATACGACGAAGAGGAAGAGTATATGGAAGTGGAAGCCATTGAGGAGAATGAGGATGAAGTTTTTAAAGAGAAATGTGTCTAAAGTAAAAGAGATCGGGTACGAAACCCCAAAGGCTTCTCAAACCGAGATCCTAGAGCCTGAAATCGATATGGTCCAAAGTGAGAAAATGTGGAAGACCAATAACAAGAGGACCTTCCAATTTGGAAAAAAATAAAGAGGTGTATTAATATGGTCACATTACTATCTTTGAAGCCCAAATTGAACAATCCAACATCATTGCTGGTGATGTTTTGGATGAAGTAGTGTCTACGGTGCTGTATAATTTTTATGGATTTTATGGTGATTTTACGGTAATTACTTATTGCATGTTTTACAAGGAAATTGAGTATTTTATGGTCTGGTTTTTCACTGAGTTTTGGATGTGAATACTGGCCGTATGTATGATGTGAAACGCTCCTTGAGATGCCAGATTGGTTGGACGGTCTTAGACATCAAGGTAATGCTATGTAGTTCCTGAGATCGATATTGTGATGGATAGTCTCGGACGTCGAGGTAATGGTGTGTAGTTCCCAAGATTTGTGAGCACTCTCAGACGACAAGGTAATGCTCCATAGTTACTAAGACTAGGACCGTGACTCAGACATCAAGGTAAAGCTTCGTAGTTCCTGAGCCGGTGGACACTCGGACGTCGAGGTTGGGACTCAGTAGTTCTCGATTAATATTAGCCTACTGGTAATACACATTTGAGATGATGATTCAGCTTGCAGACATCGAGGATAGGTCAGTTGATATGATTGGTTGGTTCGGTATGTTGATGAATTCAGTATGGTTGTCTCTGTGCAATTGATATGCTTATGCATTAGTGTGGTCATGTTTGTGTTGGTATATTGACTTGGC
This sequence comes from Prinsepia uniflora, assembly GCA_032719365.1. Taxonomy (NCBI): domain Eukaryota; kingdom Viridiplantae; phylum Streptophyta; class Magnoliopsida; order Rosales; family Rosaceae; genus Prinsepia; species Prinsepia uniflora. The sequence continues at coordinate 38,799,938 of CM064872.1, forward strand.
TGGTTTTCTATATTTTTTGAGTATGTGTTTTGGTCTAGTCGTATTTGCAATGATGTCTTGATATGGTTTCATGTCGAACAGGTTTCTGAGGTTACTAGTTTTCTGGTTACTGCGTATTTTGAAATTGATGTTTTATCTGTAAACTTGATGCATGCATTGTTTATTAAAATAGAGGGAAATTAGTATATTTTCGAACTATGTTTTTATACCTTTAATTTTCGTCCACTCACACACTTTATTGGTTTTGAAACCCTTAAGGGTCGTTGCATGGGATTTGAGGCTTCTTACAGAGTGGAGGCATGAACTCACGAGTATATGAGCATCCCTTGTCCGATTGGGGATATTTTAGATTACCTATCAAATAGAAGCAGGGTCCGGATACCGTATTTAAGGTATTTTTCAGGCTGGGTCCTGTCATAATATCCTTACTAGTTTGTCTAAAATTTCGAGGAAGATTTTCTTTAAGGGGGGTAGGTTTTAATGAATTGAAAATTCAAGAAAAAGTGAATTTTAAAGGTTAAAAAGGGAAATGATGGTTTTGCGTCTATAAGGTCAAAGGTTGACTTTTTTACCTGGACACTTTCTAAACATTTCGTGAGGACCGTTACGAATATCTCGAATTCTTGAGTCTATAGACAGGTGGTATTCCAAAATCAGAAATCAAATGAATTACATATTGGACAAAATAGATTAGGGTAATTTTGGTAATTTTGGACATAAGGGTATTTGGGTAATTTTGCAAGAAGGATCTAGGATATTCTAGAATTTTCTTCATTTTCCTTCCCATGTCTTTCTCCTATCGCCTTGTGCTATTATGTGTGTGTGTGTGTGTGTGTGTGTGTGTGTGTGTGTGTGTGTGTGTGTGTTGATTGTGGGGTAGTTCAGTGGGTGGTGGCTGAAAAAGAAGAAGAAGAAGAAGAAAAAGAGAAATGTGAGAGAGAACTAGCTAGGGAGAAAGAGGGAAGGAGAAAAAAAGAAAGAGAGAGAAAATAAGTGAAATTGAAGGAAATCGATTAAAGAGAATAAGGAAAATAATGAAAGTAACATCGAAGTCTTGAGTTCCTATTTCAAGTTTCCTAGTTCTAGGCTAGGACACTCGAGAATAGGCATGTTAGTATCTTTCTGAAGGTCGTATGGTCATTTTAAGACAGGAAAAAAAGGAGCTTCAATGCGAGATAGGCCATAGAAATGATTAGGGGACCATAGCTGAAAGCTTGGAAACTTGGACCACGACATTGAGGTAAGGTTTCTTCATATTAGACCCATACATCTTCTTCTGGGTTTGTTTAAATGAAAATGGATAGTTAAAATGTGAAATATGGACATGAGAACTAAGTTTTAGAACTGGGTCAAGTACGCGAGTTGGACGGCCCAAATTACAGACAAACGTGTTTGGACCGAGGTTGAAAGTGGTCTTGTGCACGCATGTGGCCACCACGCGCAGAGAGCCTCACCGCTGCTTGGCTATGCTTGCGGCGGCCCTTCTCCGTCCAGCCGACATGTATGTTTATGTTCTTGATGTTACAAATCCAATGGCACTGTTTACAAGATGAACAGACATCGTCTCGGGATATTTTTGATTAGTCGAAGTATTTTGCACATTTTAAAATTATTATTTTAATTCCAAAAAATTAAAAAAAAATTAATATAAGGATCATATGGATATTAATGGACTTCAATTATGAATTACGACGAAGAGAAATTTTACGAAATTACAAGTACGATATATTTTAATTGCTAATAAATTATTATAATCTATTATTATTAGTGAATTTATTATACGATTTTCTTTTAATAGTGTTAATAATAATAATAATAATAATAATAGTAATAATAATAATAATAATAATAATAATAATAATAATAATAATAATAATAATAATAATAATAATAATAATAAAGTTGAGGATCGAACCAAGTAAAACTAGTAGTTCCCACCTCTTAACGAGGTTAGTGGGTTGGGCGTGGGCAGTTACCCCCGCAAGGGATAGACTTAGTTTGGTTAAACTAATAGGATGTGAATACAACTATAATCAAGAAAATTCCTTGTCTGACAGGGATAAAGAGTAAGTTGATAGGTCATAATTTATGCATGTTTTATCCATAATTTAATACCCTTTTACGTATGTTTTGTTAATATTTTGTTCTATGCAATTAGAGAAAATAATATATTTTGTGAGAAATGTGTAGATCAAATAGAGCTTGGAATTATGAGAATTTGACCGAAAGAATCACCTAAATCGGAGTTGAAACGAAGAAGTTATGAAGGAAAGAAGATTGCATAGGAAGGTTCCAGCAGCTTTAATTCCGGATTTCCTTCTATTTTTAGGTTATTTTCAAGGTCCTTCCACATTTATTCTCCATATTGTATAGGGATTTTAGTCCTACTTCCTTTTATATTCTTATTTTGAATTCTTTTACTTGTAGGAAAGGTTTTAATTAGATTTCTTAATTAATTAGGAATCATTTTCCTTATAGAATTTAATTAAAAACTCCTATTTTTAAGAGGATTACTTATTCTCTTATAAATAGGGGCATTAGGGTTTATTGTAAGGGGGGCCGAATTTACCTCTTGAAGGTCCCCGGAACTCTATCAAAATTCGTACTTCAATCCATATTCTTAGTTTAGAGTTTTGTAATTTAATTCAAGCACTCTTTATAATTCAAGCATCTTCAAATTCAGCACGTCTACCTTGAGGGAGTTTTCCTTCATCTCTTTTATTCATTGTCCTTTTATTATTTCTTACTTTATTTATATTTGTGCACCTTTTAATTATGTGCTTATTTTATTCAATAATGTTTGAGTAGTGTAATTGGGGCTAGGGTTACTTGAAGCATTACCCATGTTAGTTCGTGTTTGATTTCTGGCTCTTGATTATGATTGTTATGTATGCCTGGATTTGTTGGATTACTGCGCTTCATGAACTCAATTTATGCTTATAAGTTTAGCTACCTTATTTGTGTATAATTGTCGATGTAATTGGTTGACGGATCACCTCGATGTTTGTGTTCACCCTGCAATTTATAGCATCACGTTTAAGAGGGGGAATCTTATTCGTAATCTAAACTCATGACTTCCTAGGTCTGCACATCATTTTTCTACGGATAGTGTAGTTTTTATTAAATCTTCTTTATGTTTCATGCATTATCACGCACCATCAGTAATAGTTGTTTAAGGGCGGGCACATCACGCTTAAACATGCAATCTAAGAGAAGATAATATGTGTGGGGTGAACCTTAGCAGGACCCCTACACGGGCACTTAATTCAGAGACATGCATAGTAATCTAATCAAGGAAATCTAACGGAACTATAATTGGTAAAGGTGGATAGAAACCTTAGCTCGACTTAGTTAGTTAATCTTAGTTAATTTACTTACATTCATTCAACGCGATAACCCCCCCCCCCCCCCCCCCCCCCCCCCATATTTACATTTTAATTACTCTACTAGGGTCAATTGAATTAAACGGAATTGGATATCATTGAGTAAGTCTTCGGGGGATCGACCTTTGCTTGCATCTATACTATCTACACGTCTTGTACGCTTGCAAATTTTATTACACGTAGAGGTTTTTCCTAGTACATCTTTTGTTCTTGGTAAAATTTCTATCATAAGTCCTAATAAGTTCGAGATAGTTGTCAGACAGGAGCAGGACCGACATAGTTACCAAAGTAGCTTAAGGGCGAGTCATGTCACGATTACTAATAGCTTTTCAAGACCTTTTCACTACTTTCTGCCCTCCCAATTCCATGAGGTCAAGCTATGCATTGACCCGAGGGTCTCTACCTCAGACAATTAGGCCTTGATTCGGCTGGTCACACATAAGCAGGTTCAGGTAGCAATTATGCTGATTTATCCCCCAAAGTCCCCCAACCCTGATAGTTTTACTGCGAATTTCTACCATAAGCATTGGGGCCTTATTGGAAATGAGTTAATTCAAGTTGTTTTGCATTTCTTTCAGTTTGGATATATGTTGACACAATTTAATTTCACATACTTGGCTCTAATCTCTAACATGACACAAATTCATCCTTTTCATTGTGTAATGTCATTTATAAGATTATTACCAAGTTTCTCACTAATTGATTCAAGGGTTTGATGGGGGAGGTGATTAGTGATTCTCAGACTACCTTTGTGTCGGGTAGACAAATTACGAATAATATTTTTGTGGTCTATGAGCAGCTACATACAATTAGGAAGAAACATGGTAGAGAAGGTGAGGATATGTTGATAAAATTGGATATGGCGAAGGGATATGATAAAATGGAGTCTCTTAGAGGTTATGGCACGGCTGGGCTTCCACCTTATCTTTTGTCAATGGATTAAGGAATGCATATCTATAACGTCATTTAGTGTCATTATGAATGGCTCCTCTACTGAGGTATTTTGGCCCTTGAGGGGATTGAAGCAAGGTGACCCCCTTTCTTCTTTCATGTTTATTCTATGCGTAGAAGGTTTATCGACCTTTATCCATAGGAAGGCGAAGGTAGGAGCTCTTTGGGGTATTCTATGTAACGACCCATCTCGAATTCTAGGATTAGATTAGTGATAATCGAGGATTAGTGAGGTTAATAGGTGATTAGTTGAGCGAAATCGGATGAACGGTGCAAAATGACCGTTTTACCCCTAGTCGTGGGCAAAATGTTGACTTTTTGACCGGGAGGTCCAATGGCCAAGGGCCGAGGACCATTATGTAGATCGAATCGATACCAATCCATAGACAAGCGGAACGCCAAAATCGGACTTCGAACGGGGAAGTTATGGGTCACGAAAGTTTGATTTCACTATGCACGCATTACGAGATAGGGATGACGTGGCGATATCTGATTGGGCATATATTTTAGTTGGACCCATGGATGAGTGATAAGTGTCACTCATCCCATTGGTCAATCCCCTAATATGTGGATCTAAACCATTAAAATAATAATATTTTATTATTTTATATTTCTCACTCATCCCATCTTTTAATCCTGGCCCTTCATCTTCACCCTTCCCCTTCATCCTCACCATCCATCTCATCCCTCTCTCACCTGATCATCATCTTCTTTGTTTCTTCAAACAAACCCGAAAGCCCATTCCCCTCCATTTCTCCATTTCTCTTTTGGAACAAACAACCACACACACACCTCATCATCATAACCATTTCTATGTGATGTTGGAAGACCAAGAGAGACTAAGGATGGCTTGGGAATGGACGACGGGCCATGGCGGGGGAAACCTGAAAACCAGGGGTAAGCCATTTCGAATTTTGGACTTTGAGTTCTAGGGATTTTTGATCGATGCTACTGGTTGGGTCGTGTTCCTAGGACCTAAGGGGAGTCAAATGGGACCGGTTTGGTGGACTCGGGTGGCCGAAAAAGAAAGAACACGGTGGTTGCAGGTGGGCGGTTCAAGCTTGGATCTTCAAGGTGAGCTTTTGACCCGTTTTTCCTATTTTTAATGGCTGGATTAATTGGGTTTAGTGTTAGGAACATTTAGGGATAAAAATGGGAAGAAATGGAGTGAAATGAGTGAGGAATAAGGCTAAACTGTGACCTCCGGTTTGGTTGGACCGAACCGGTTCGAACTGTCTGAACCCGGTCGACTAAAGGTTGAAGATGATGAATAGTGCCCAGCGCGTGGGCCACATTTTGGGGATGCTTCCAACACACGAAATCATCCTTTCAATGTAACGAACACTTTGGGACTGGTTTCGTGTAAATCGGACACCGTCTCGATATTGTTCGGGAAGTCCGAAAGTTTAGGATCGGGATTAAAAATAATTAAAAATTCCAAAAAATTACGGGGCTTTAGTGATAGCTTAATATGGTAGATCGTAACCCTCTAAAGTGATTTGGACAGGTTTGGGAGTCCCGGTGACGGCAATTGGCCCGGGAGAGCCGAATAGCACGAGTATCGAGGCGGCAGCTCGGACGGTCTGTGAGTGGACCTTGTTTTAAAATTGATGCATGCATAAATTTTTATTATATGTTTTAATACTTTTTTTTATGCCATGAGTGCATTTGTGTGTGGTTATGTATTGGCGGTGCCTATATTGGTTTGTACTTCTACGTTGATTTAAATGAAATGGTTTTGGTTTTAAAAAGGATAAACTCGGGCATGAGACCCATTTGGTTTTATCTCGGGCATGTGGCCCTATTGACAACCTACGGATCTGAGTCGTGGTTGTTGCGAGTGCTATGTGAACGGCGATGAACAATACGACGCTCGCCTCCGGACTGGGATGTGTTCCTTCCCGAGAGGTTACGATGCACGTTCCATTGTCGAGCAGCCACAGAAGGCTCGACTTCGGAGTGCTGACGGTTCAGGATATCGATTGGTGATGAGTACACCACGATCTTGAGGTGGTCGCGTCGGTTGATAGGTTCACAGCGACGTACCAGGATTGAGGGTGGTCCTAGACAAATGGTTGCACACATCACTACGATTGGAATCGTGACTGACCCTGAGATATCGGGTATGATTCCCAGTTGAGACATGAGTTCGGGCACGAGGCCCAGTTACTTTACATTTGTGATTTCGGGTAGGGGACCCTAAATGGATTTCCGGATTCATGACGGTTTATGGGGATCGGGCATGAATCCCTTGAAAGGTTTTAAGAATGTTTTCTTTATATATATATATATATATATTCATATACCTTCCTTTATTTGGATTGTCTCCTTCGGGGAGGGTCATTGGCCTGGGTGGACTCCGGAGTAGTCACAGGGCACTAACTGAGTGGAGTCGCCCCCGTTGGGTACCTTACTCTCAGGACGACTTGGATTGTAACCCTCAGAGAGGGTCATTGATGTGCGGACATTGACCTGGGTGGACTGTGAGGAGACTTGGGCTTTGAGACCCCGGGTAGCACGCGCGAAGCTTTAGATACCGTGATAGGATGGTTATGTGATTTATATTTATATGATATGTGATGTATACAGGTTTTGGGTTGAGTCCCACATGGATTTAGGCAGTGGCCCGTGTACTTAGTTTTATTCACGATTTTGGGCTAAGGCCCCAATGGTTTGGTAAAAGGTTTTCAAATGCATCCATGCTTTTTAGTGAATGGTACAAATGTCTTCGATAATGTTTTTTTATAAATTATTGTTTTGTCCACTCACAGCTTTTAATGTTATGACTTCCCTTCAAGTTGACAGTGGATCCGGGCTGTAGCAGAGACCGAGACATCACATACCTCCTCCGGATCCTAGCGTACTTTGAAGCCCCGAGCGTGCTAAAGTCGGAATTTCCCTTGTCTAACACTCTGTGTCAGACGGGATCAGGAACGTCTCGCGTTAATCCCAGGGGGATTGGGACGGGTCCTGACATTCTAGTTGCCCCTAGGGCTTTATGTGTCACCCACTTATTCTTTACAGATGACTCAGTCATATTCTCTAGAGCTATTATGGCGGGGGTAGTTTGTTTGTAGGAGATCTTGCGACTGTACGAGGTGTGCTCGAGCCAGAAAATAAACTTTGAGAAGAGTTATGTGGTGTTCAGTGCAAACTTCCTTCTCTCTTATAGGAGTATGGGGAGTTAGGAGCCAGTGTGAAAGGATAGTAAGGCAACTATCTGGGGCTTCAAGCTGACTTCGGGAAGGAGGTTCTTGTTAAGTTCATTTTCTTGGTTCTATCTAATTATGCTATGTCATGCTTCCAAATCTCGATGTTGGGTTTGTGAGGATATTGAGAGGATACTTGCCCATTACTGATTGGGTTAGAAACACTTACAACATGGTATGCATTGAGCAGCTTTGGATAGGCTTACAATTACAAAAGAAGTTAGAGGGTGGTTTTCCATGACCTTAGAGTCTTCAACTTGTCCTTGTTTTCCAAAATTGGATAGAGACCTTTGGATCAACCATTTTCCCTCTTGGCTAGGTTGTTACGAGAAAAGTATAATAGTGAGATTACAGTTTTGGAAGCAAAGGAAGTGGCAGGGTCCTCACGGTGTTAGAAGGTATCTTGAAGGGGTTGCGCATCCTAAAGTTGGGCATCTATTGGCATGTTGGGGATGGATCATAGATTCACACTCAATCGGACCTCTGGCATCCCGTTGGTCGGCCTTCCAAGGTAAAATCTCTTAATCCAAACCTTCTAGCTTTGGTTAAATAGTTGATTTTCCTTATTAGCCATACTTGGTTGGGTAGTTTGATGGGGAGTTTTTTTAATAAGGAGGGCACAAATGTCATTTTCTATATTATGTTGAGTAAGTATAGGTGCACACACCGTTGTGTTTGGCACTATTCCAAGAATGGTAGATATAATGTTCACTCTAGTTATTTGTTGGCCACATAGATGGGTTGTATTGGTGAGTTGTTTGGAAAGGGTAGAGTGGAGACTAGTACGGTCAGTGGGCAACAGGGTATCTAAAAACACATTTGGAGCATGAATGTAACACACAAAATCAAGCATTTTATCTGGACCCGCTATCCTGGTTATATTGCTACCCTTTTAATACTTGGCTCGTCAACGGGTAAATGTGGAGACAATGTGCCCATTGTGTGGGGATAAGGTGTAATGACCCGAATCTCGATGAACCATGAAATTGTAAATTTTGAGTAGAAAAGGACGATTTTGTCCCTTAGTCAAATGTTGACTTTTTGCCAAAGTCAAAAGGTTGACTTTTTGATCGGAATAGTTTTTGGCGATCTCGAAAATGCCATTTGGCATGAAATATGATTTGAACGACTATGGTGATGGTTTATTAGTGATTTCAATGGTTTTTACGGAAGTTAGTCGAGGGCTCGTTTTACAAGGTTTCCTCGAGTATATGTGTTCCGAACTTTGGTTTTAAGTATAGATTTGGGCTGAACAAGGTTTGAACTTTGGAATAACGTGATTTTTCTGTACTTATGATTATCTTATGATTTTCGAATGATTTTCGTGAAAAAATTCTATTTGTGCATGTTTTACGAGAATGTTGTGGAATATGGTTTTGGGTTTAGGCCCGGAGTTCTGATTGTGGATTTGACTTGTGATATTAAAATGTGACATGTGTATGTGTTATTGTTATTGATGGTATGAGTTATGATAATGAATTTGATGTGGACTTGAGTTGATTATGTGTGATGATGCTCGTTGATTGATTAGTCTCAGACATTGAGTCAGGGACTTCGAATCCTGAGACTAGTATTGTGTATGATTGTAATTGTGTTGATTGTACGTGAGTCTCAGATGTCGAGCTCGGGGCTCCGATTATAGAGATTGTGTTTTGATGACTCGAACGTCGAGCCTAAGGCTCCGGTTCCCAATCAAATATGTATGTGATGGCCTACCGGTAGCGGACTTGTGATGTGATGGTTGATATGATGATTGATGTGGTGCATGTGATGATTCATGTTGTACTTGTGCATTGGCGATGATTTGATTATGTGTGAATTCTGTGGTAATGTTGATTATGAATGGATGGTGTGTTATTTTTGTGCTTTGGAATGAGTTATTTCCTCGAGATGCGTGCTGATGAATTTGGTAATCTCGGATGTCGAGTTAGGCTTCGATTCTCGAGTGAATTTGTGGTGTGCCCGCCTATAGGGGAGTGGTTAATGTTTTACGTTGTGATGATGATGGGTCAATTGGTTGTAATTGATGTGTTGTTCTTGTGTCGATGGTTATGATCTTGTATAATCGAAGTGAAATGGTTTTGAAATGGTTTTCATATGCATCCACGGTTTTGGAAAACAGAGAGTAAAAGATGGATGTTTTCAAATTATGTTTTAAAACTATTTCTTTTTGTCCACTCACACGTTTTCTTGGTTTTGTAACCCCCCAGGCACGCTGCAAAGAAATCCAGACTCGAGAGGTATATGCATGAAGTAGACATATTTGTGTTTATCCCTTTTCTAACAAGCTTTCTGTCAGGCGGGGAGCAAGGCCCGGGTGTACTATTCTAGTGTACTTGGGTGGGGTCTTGTCATAAGGAGTGTGAATCCCACCTTTTTTTCACCTGTCAGTTTGCTCAAAAATTTTGGTATTGAGGACCACTCTAGATGGCGAACAATAATTTCCAGGGGCTTTTGTTTTGTGATTGTTGCCATGCTCTAGAAGTTATGAATGGGCGCAAAGAGAATGTAGGGATCTTGTCCAAATCATTGCCTCTGGTTATTGGCGGATATGGAAAGCGTGTAATAGTTGGTGTGACACGACCCATCCCAATCCCTCTGGGATTATTTCGGGATGTGCCATGCTCCCGTCTAACACGAAGTGTCAGACAAGGGATAATTGAAAACCTCAGCCCGTGCAGGGCTTCTAGAGCGCGCCAGGATCGGTGAAGGAGTACGATATCTCGGTCTCTCCTATAGCCCGCATCCGTGATCAACCTGAAGGAAATTAAAACCATTAAAAGTTGTGAGTGGATGAAAATCAGTAGTTTAATAAAAACACATTTCATAAGAAAACATTTATGCCCTTTACTAAAAAGCATGCATGCATTCGAAAACCAGTAATCAAACCATTTACTTAAATCAATCATAGGGCCTTAGCCCAAAAACCGTAAACCCAAATATATGTGGGAACTCAGGCCAAACCATAGAATACAAAAATCCGTAAATCCAGATCCAAGTGGGCCACTGCCTAAATACATAAACACGAATCCATAAACACAGAAATCGCATTTTATAAATCTAATAGATCATGATCACCAAATATCATATAACCAATCCTCGGCATCCTTGATGTCTGACATCCCCGATGTCACAATCAGTACTGTCACAGTTTCCAAAGCTACGCGTGCTAGTCGGGGTCTCAATCCCAAGTCTCCCCAGAGTCCACCTAGGTAAATGACCCGCAGATCAATGACCCTCCCTAGGGGTTATAATCCATAAATGCCCTCTTGTGAGTAAGGTACCCCACGGGGGTGACTCATCTCAATTAGTGCTCCGTGACTTCTGTACGGTCCACCCAGACCAACGATCTTCCCTGGAGGAGACAATCCATAGATAAAAGGATAGTATATGAAAAATCTTTCGTAAATCATCTCAAAACCTTTCAAACCTTTCAAAAGGTCTATGCCCGATTTCCCATAAAACCGTCATGAATCCAGAAATCCACTTTTTCCAAATCCAAATCCATTTAGGGTCTCCGAATCTGAAATCACATTTTATAAACCACAAATGGGACTCAGGCCCGATTTCATAACCAACTAGGCCTCACGTCCGATCATGTAAACCAAATGGGCCTCCAGCCCGATCATGTAAACCAACTGGGCCTCCAGCCCGATGCCTTATTAAATCAAATGGACTCGAAGTCCGATAGTTCATAAATCAATTGGGTCTCAAGCCCGATTCCATATTTTCAAATCCAAAATCATACCATTGAACCATTATTAAAACCATAACCTCGATACACGTACAAATACGAAAAATATCTCGAAATACGTGCACATATGTAAATCACCAATACCTCAATGATCATAATCGAAATTACATATGTAAAACATATAAAATAGTTATGCATGCATCACAATTTAGAAAACAAGATCCACTCACAGACCGTCGTACGCTGCCGCCTCAATATGCGTGCCATAAGCCTTCCCGGGCTAATCACCGTCACCGGGACGCCCAAACCTGTCCAAATCATACTAGAGGGTTACTAACTACCTCATTAACCTCTCATTAAAGCCCAGTAATTTTTCTAAATTTTTAAACATTTTTAAACTCGATCCTAAACCTTCGAACACCCCGAACTATATCAAAACGATGTCCGATCGACTTGAAACCAGTCCCGAAATGTTCGTTACAACAAATAAATGATTTCGCATGTTGACAACATCCCCAAATAGTGTTGCACGTGCCACCCTAAGATGGTGAACGTGGAGTCACACGCCCTGCACAATGTCGTCCCTGTCCTTGCGTGAACCCGATCCGGTTCAGCCCTGCAATTCCGGTCGAAGCTTATATCTCCTCCATTTTTGATCCTTTTTTTCCAATTCCTAAACCTTCGTCTAATCATTTCCTATCAATCTATGTCCTCAAAACATACGAAAAGGGACGAGAAATTACCTCCCCGATCGATGGACACACGACTAGTTTTTCGGCCGTCCGTCTGGGCCACTCCGCCGTCGTCCTCCGTCCAAAGCCATCCACCCTCGACTCGCAAGGAACCCAGGAACATCATCCAATCGTAAAAAACATACCTAAACCTCCAAAACAAGAAATTCGAAATTTTAATATAAAAGGGGATTTCGGGTTTTTACCATTCCTCCGTTGTCCACGGCGGTCCAATCATCACCCAGCCACCATCCTCTCATTCATGGCCTCAGTCTCAGTCTCTCAAGGTCCTCGGTCGAACCAACATGGGAAGGGGGTGATAGGGGTGGTTTGGATTTCGGGTTTGGTGGGATGGTCGAATGAAAATGGAAAAGGGATGAATATGCATGTATGTGGTAGATGAGCAATGGATGGGTGACACTTGTCACTCATCCATTGGGCCTGCCCCAAAATATCTGGGCCCACTTAATGACAAATGCCACCACGCCTCGTAATTCATGTAATAGTGTCTCGAACTTTCCGTGAATCATAACTTTCCCGTCGAAGTTCCAATTTCGACATACCGCATGTCTACGGACTCGTGACGTCCCGATCTACGTCACAATCATCGGTCCTCGTGCATCGGACCTCCTAGGTCAAAAGTTAACTTTTTACCCAAGATTAGGGGCGAAATGGTCATTTTGCATCGTCCGCCCGAAATCACTCAACTAATCACCGATTAATCTCACTAATCCTTCATTAGTCACTAAGCTAATCATGGAATTTGGGATGGGTCGTTACATGGTGCTTCCAGGATACTTCACAGTCTCTGGCTTCAACCTTGGATATGTTTTTCCATCAAATGGATGAGTTCTCTAAGGTAAAGACTATGGGGACTATGGTGGGTCAGGTTGGTATGGGTGTACTAGAAGGACCGGATGAAGGGTTATGGGCCCGAGGTTAGCAGTCCTAGCCCTAGAGTCCTCAAACTCAATTGTGATGGAGCTTGGTCTAAAGGCATGCATATGGGGGCTTATGACTGGGTTCTTCGATCCTGTTTAGGATCCTTCGAAGAGGTCGGGGGTGCTAGTATGCTCGTTTTCTCATTGACTCTTCAGGCCAAGGATTTGGCGATCCATTCAAGTTTGGAGGCATGTGTGATAGCTAGCCATACTATGGTCATCATAGAATTGGACTCACCATAGTTGATTCAGTTGGTGCGTATGAAGGGTAATGATGGTAATATTACTAATACTCTTCACAATATTTATGTAATTTGTGAGTCTTTTTTGTCGGTTACTTTCCAATTTGCCCCTAGGTCATGTAACATGGTGGCTCATGCTATAGCAGACCATGTCTAGAGTTAGAGTAGGTACCATGCTTAGCCTGACATTGAGCCAACTTAGTTTTTAACTTTCTCGCTAAGAATGTTGGTGTCTCTATTCGTGCTTAATCAATAAAGATGCATGTCCAAGAAAAAAATAAACTCTCCCTCTTTTAAATGGACGTATAACTTAGAAACTTCATAACAATCAACTGATTATCGTATCAATTGTCTTTTACTCTTTTACATAACTCAAGATATGTTGAAAATGCCGCTAGTTCCGCTGGACCGCAAATCAACATGGAAAAAACTTAGATGATGATAACCAAACCTTGACAATGTTACTATCTAATTTCTAAGAAAAAACACTACCGGATTGAAAATAACTACATATCTAGGACTTGGCTAGCAAGGTACTAACTATCTTAATTGTTGTGTTCTTTTTTTTTTCCTTCCTCTTGTGCCTTGCAAAACTTGGCTATAGGAAAGATGATTAGCTTGGGTAAAAAACATAGTAGTCTTTATTGCATTTTCTCCGGTGCCCAAGACTCATTCACCTTCTTCTTATCATTTCCCTCATCAATCCAACTTGTGGCATATGCGTCTTGGTCATCCGTCACCCTCTCGTCTTCAATTGGTATCTCCTTTCTTGCCTTTCCCTACAAATTCTTTCAATAATGATTGGCATATTTATCCTCTCCCCAAACAGTCTAGACTACATTTTCTTTTTAGTTTTATGTCAACTACTACTCATTTTGATTTGTTGCATTGTAATATTTAGGGTCCTCATAAAAAACCCACATATTCAGAGGCTTGTTTATTTCTTACTATCATTGATGATTTTACTCGATGCACTTGTCTCTATTTAATGCATAATAAATGTGAAACGCAATCCATTCTTCAAACATTTGTTGCCTTTGTTCGTACTCATTTTCATGTAACAATTAAAGTCATATGAGTTGACAACGGTTCTGAATTGTTTTCTTCGCGTATTTTCTTTCAAACTACTGCCATTCAATATCAGCGTACTTGTGTCTACACTTGCCAACAAAATGGGATTGCCAAACAGACTAGACTGGCCCCTCAAATGCCCCGTAAAGCGTATTCAGGCCTCACTCTCGTCTGACAAGTTTCCTAAGGTGACAACATTACCCTGGAGCTTATCAAACAAGGGATGCACATAGGTCTTGCTAGTTCATGCTTCCGCCTCGCGAGCCTTGATTCTCATGCAATGCCCCTGGAGGGTTACAAAACAAAGAAAACGTGTGGAATATTTTTAAAACATAGTTCAAATGATAACCTTTACCCTCCCTTTTTCAAAACTATGCATGCATACGAAAAACCGTCAAGTTCTGACCAAAACAAAACATATTTTATAACCTCAAAATCTGTGAAAAGTAATCTCAAGTCAAAAGCAACTGTTAACCACCAAAAGCACCAAACATTCAACATAAACCTCACCCCAAGTCACCATAACAGACCACACTAACAGAATTCATGCGTAGTCAACCCATCATCGTCATACAATATCAAACATCAAAACACTGCACCACTAATAGGCACACCACCCGGGAAAGAAGCCTAGCTCGACATCCAAGTCGTGTTAGTCTCAAGAAAGGAGGTCCACTCGACATCTGAGACTAACCAACCAATAGGCATAACCACAACATACAACATACATTACAACTCATCACATCAATAACACACAATCAATCCATATCCAACATCACCACAAAATTCACATATAGTCAACTCAAGATCATCACAATACTTATACACAATCAAACCATATCCAAACCTTCCTTGAAGCAAAAATACAATATCAATCAACATATCACAATTGCACTACCAGTAGGCCATGTAATACCACTCACAATTTGGAGACCAGTTCAACGTTTAAGTCACCAACATCATACCAGTCTCAGGATTCTGAGACTAATCAATCAATCAACACACACCCATATAGATCACATACAAAATTTCACCACGTACCAATATCAAGAACTCACATATACATATACGTATCAACATCACAAACCAAATCCATAATTAGAACCTCGTGCCCAAGCCCAAAACACAATTTAGACACTCGTCTTGTAAAACGTGCCATTAACGTAACTTCCGTAAAAACACATCAGAAATCATATGAAAATCATATATATTTCAAGATCACATTATTTCAAAGAACAAACCCTGTTAAGTCCAAATCTATAACAACGAAATCTAGAAAGGAAAACCTTGAAAATCATGAAATGCAAGTTTTCCGCAAATATCATCAAAAATCACATAAAAATCCCAAGCAGTCAAACATAATCAAAATCATATAGAAACCCATTTAACACAATTAGATATGCATGCTTAATATTTAAATAAAATAAGATGTTGAGGAAAAGGTTCTTGAAAAACTCTTGCTCGTAGTCGGTGGCATAGTTGTTCTTGGTCCTATCTAGCTCCTCATACCCTTTGAAATATCCCACCGCCTGCTCCTGGGCCTTTTCCAAGTTGGCCTCCCTCGAAGATCTGACTCAACATAGCTCCTTCCAATGCCAAGCTCGGTGTTTCTTCGCTGCGTCGACCTTGTCCTGTAACTCGGCCCTCAGCCACTCCTTGTCCTCGATTTTCTCTTTCACTTTCCCTTTCTCAACCTCCACATGCCGAGCCAGGTCGGACGCCAACTTGATGGCTTTGTCCGCCTCGCAAAGCTTGGGTGCCAGCTCTTCCTATTTCTTCTTACGTTTTTCCTTATCCCTCCTAGCCGAGGCAGCTCTCTTCTGTTCTGAGGAAAACTGCAGATAGACCTCGCCAAGAGCCTGAAAATGCCTCATGTTAGAATGACACTCGATGCATAAACTATACTTGATCAAAAAAACAACCACTTATATTACTAAGTAGCAGGAGTGCCTTCTCCATCTTCTGGTCGGCCGTCCTGCATTGAACCGCCACCAGGTCCTCCAAAGGAATGGAGGCCCCTTGACAGATATCGTTTAGCAATGACACTATCAACCTTAAGTAAAAGAAGGTTGCCTCGAGGTTGGAAGACTCACCAGCCGACTCACCCTCGGTGAATAAACCAAGGTTTACATCCCCCCATGCCTCTTCAGTATCTCCAATATCCTCATATATATTCGAGGAGGAGATGGGGAGGGGTGAAGTCGGGGATCGACATGGTCCTCATACCACTGATTGCTTCCTGGGCGGACAGGACAACCTCAACCTCCAATTGCACCTTGGTTGGCTTTGGGTTAGGCGAGAAGACCTTCTCCTCCTCGGCCTCAACCTGCTTCCCTTTAGGCGTCTGATGGGGCCTCCATGGCTTTGGTTTAGGAATTTGGTCTTGCTTTGGGCACTCGGTCTGCTCATCTAGTCCTTTTTTTGAATTTTCCCTCTTCCTCTGGAGCATATGCTCCAAACGTTTCGTGGCCTTCCCAAGCGATGTCGACTCCTTTGAGTTCTTCTCAGCCTTCATTCTAACATACACACTATCTTTATAGATCATACTTTCGAGGTGGTATGGAATTGCACCGTCGAGCATCAGGTTAGCACAAAAAATAAAAAATAAAAATTAACAGTATCAACTCGGTCAAAATGACTTACGCTCGTCGGTGTCAATTAAGCCAGCCGAGTGTTGAAACCCTAACAACCAATGGATGCATTGATTCCATGCCAAGTTGTCCAAGCATGATCTCACTATCCAGATGATCTCCTTCTCCTTCGCATTGATCTCCTCGGGGGGAAACAAACATATAGGTCGAGACAACAGTTATCATACATACAGACACTTTGATAAAAACATGAACAATACTGACAGGGTTATTCTATACTACAACACCAAGACAACTAAAAAAACTTTGGTCTGAAACTTGCTCGGTATTGGTCCCCCCTTGGTGTCCTCATCGTAGTTCCCACCGACTAGGCAGAACTTCGTTTTGTACGACTTCTGCAAGGTCGATCAATTGAGTATGAACTCGCCCTTCTTGCTCTTGTTGAGATGCCAAATGAAGATCCACCTGGTGCTATGCTATTGAAACCTAAACTCATTTAAGTACATGAGCTGAGCATAGGTTGGCTTCTGTTGCTCGGCCCAATGGAAGGCCGTGTAGAGGGAGCGGAGCCTGATCATCACATTGGGATTGAGCTGACTGAGTGTCATCCCCATCTTCTTCACTATCCTCCACAACCAAGGGTGCAACGGTAACCTCACCCAGTGCTGCATCAACTCGGTATAGAATAACACCATACTAGTTGGGGGGTTACTTGACAACTCGCCCTTCTTCGGTAACCAAGTAAGCACCGACTCTGTCACCTCAAACTCTATACGCATCTTCATCAGACCCTTCTCGGTTTCCTTATTCACTCATCAACAATGAAGGCTGCTTGTTCTATTGGAACCGCGTCCAACACCAACCCATCGCTGGCCAACTTATCCTTGGTCATTCGCACCAATCCCTTTATGCCATCCATGCGTCAACTTTAGTGCCTTATGCACACCTTTCTTAACTATTGTCTCGCCATCCACCAAGACACTGCCATCGCCTGTGCGATCATCTGACTCATTCTACTAACTAGAACTCACGCCTACCTCATGCCCTGACCGAGACCTATCCTCTAAATCAGCTGAGATGGCCTTATTCTCACTCACAGACAAAGGAATGAGGACTTTCATGCTACTATCTGAAGACCCACCGACCTCTAAGTCGTAGCACCTCTCCTCCGTCACCGAGTTACTAATCTCGGACATCTACAAGAAAATTGGGAGAACACAACTCAGAGACCTACCTGGTCCTCGAAAGATTTGACCACACACTTAATCAAGTCCATGCTCAGTTCTTCACCAATCACTACTTTAATCTACAAAAATCAAGGAAATCGATGCTTACTGAGGTTTTCTGCGATAGAGTTGTGGATCAAAAATTGCACCATCGTAAGCACGATCAACGAGAGCTGATCGAAAATCTCCTTTTCACTTTGACAGAGTTCACGCCCAATTTTTCATAAACGCAAGTGACAAAATCAGTGGAGGGCCTCACCTATTTATAGTGCTTGACACAGTCTATGAAGAGTCATTACCCTCAATGGATGACACGTGTCACAACACACCTAGATTCGACCGACAAGTGTCACACATCCAGCTGAGGAAGACCAACTGCCCCTGCCACTACCTCCTTCACCACAGTCGACCATGCTCACCTAACCAACATGTCCGTACACCATCGAGCCACGTCGCAATTCGATGGAAGCCAACCATTCTAGGATATGGGCCGCTCATCACATACTGAGCTCCCATCAAGCGTACGCCCACCGAGAGACCCCCGGTCACTTTGCTCACCCAGCGCACCGAGACATCTCAAGTAACAGACCAAGAAACTTCCATCGAGTCACCCCCTATCAAGACCACCGACCACATGCCACTTCTCCCACATGGCCGAGACAATCACGGCAGACTCTCTCGCCAAGGGACTTGGGAAACTACAAGCATACTTCCCACCGAGTCAGGAAGAATGAGACAAGTCCCCGACCGAGAAATTCCATCTCAGTTAAGAACTTGTAGGACTTCTGTTGACACCATATCTGACCAGACTCACTGGACCGTATACCTAAAGCCCAAGCACCAAACACGGACCAAACCCATGTCATTTACATAGCCCCAATAATGGGCCCAAAACGGGATGACATGTGGAAGCACCTCCACCTTTATCTGCGAAACTCGTGTTAGTACGCAAATCGATGAGTATTTGTCCCACATCAAAACTATGGGAATTGAACATCCCACTCACCCATTCATAAGAGATACACATTTCCTAACAAAGGTAACTAATATTTACTATTGACTATTACTTTACCAAACTTACCACTTACTGTTTCCTCTTACGAACAAAGTTACTAACTTGATCGTCGAAGAACCTTATGCTAGCACCACACCGGTGTCCGTACTAACGGAAAACCCACGACTCTCCCAGTTAATAGGTTACGAGGAAGGAAACACGACGTTTGGTGATTAGACGACGAGTAATCGACCGTTGGAACATTTCTTGCTTCAACACCCTTTCTCGTCCTTTCTCTCTCTCGGTTGAACACACCTTACACACACAACACTTAAAACACATATAAACATGAACACACACAACTATATAGTCATTGGCACATTTGTATAAGAGATAAGTGGCACTTGCTACTATCTTACGGAGCTAAGAAAAATATCTCCCAAAGGAAAATTAGCAAAATGCCCATATTAGCCAAATTACCAAAATGCCCCTATGTAAATTAAACAAAGAATGAAATCGTCTGAACTTCGTTTTCTGCATGTTACATGCCGACGTACTCGGGAGGCTGAGACCTTCATAACGGTCTTTATGGAAAATCCAAAAGCCATCCTAGTCAAAAAGTCAACACTTCAACTTTTTGGTCAACAAGTCAACCCTTTAACTTTCAAGGGAAAATTGGTTAATTTCATTTGACTTTTTCTTTTTTACCCTTATTGAAAGTATGGGTCGTTGCACAAAGGCATACATCGCCACATTCTCACTATTGCCCCTGCCTTACTTTTCCAATCGCATTTGCCCTTTCCTCTTGGGGTGAAAGTGTCCTCATTACAGTTTACCTTATTAATCTTCATCCATCTCCATCATTATCTAACAAGTCCACCACATTCACAAGCAATGATCTTACTAAAATAGAACGTATCAAGCATTTCCTTCTTCGTCATTTTTGCATGAAAGACCTAGGAGACTTAAAAGTATTTTTTGGGCATTGAATTCTCTTGTTCCAAAAAAGGTATCCTCACACCTCAATGAAAGGCTACACTTGATATTTTGCAAGATTCAGGCCTTCTCGGTGCATATCCTGATAAATTCCCAATGGAAGAAAATTTGAAACTCACTCCCACAAATGGCGATCTACTTTATGATCCGACCAATTACAGAAATTTGGCTAGTCTATCTCACTATCGCAAGGCCTAATATTGTCTACTCAGTTCGTATATTGAGTCATATTATGAGTCAACCATGTAAACCCTATTGGGATGCAATCTTAGGGTTCTCATGTACATCAAAGGAGCACAAGGATAGGGTTTGTTGTTTTCAGCTTCCAACAATCTTGCCTTGAGAGCTTTTTGTGATTCAGATTGAGGAAGTTGTCATTGTAACGACCTGTCCCGAAAATCGGGATTAGATTAGTTGTTAATGGCGGATTAGTGAAGTTAATCGGTGATTAGTTGGATGCGTTCGGACGGACGGTGCAAAATGACGATTTTACCCTTGGGAATGGGCAAAATATTGACTTTTCGTTCGGGCGGTCAAATGAACTTTGACCAATGACCTTGACGTAGTTTGGGACATCACGAGTTCATAGACAGGTGGCACATCCGGTTCCGACATCCGAGAAAAAAGTTATGACGTTCAGAAGTTCGAGGGCCTTTTTGTAATTAAAGTTAAAAAGGGGGAATTTGTTGAATTTTTGCATGACAAGTTTTCTTCACACAATTTGAGGACCGGTAGGTAGGCCTCGATTCCCTGAGTACAATGACAGGCGGCACGCCGTCATCGGACGTCATACGGTTAAATTACGAGTCTATTAATGTGAGGGGTAAAATGGTAATTTGGACTTAGAAGAAAAAAATGGTCTTTTGGCGTCTTGTTTTCTGTGAACCATCAGGTGAGGACACCTGGGCACAATGGATTGGATATTTTGGGCTAAAACTATAGGATTGAAGACACCTGGCCAGCCTCGAGTGGATTCTACCAATTTCTCACACGGGTTATGTTTTAAACGGGTCACTTGTCTGAGGAGGGAAAAACAGAGACTGAGAGCTGATTGATCCTTGTTCCATTAGAGTGAGTCGGGTGTGAGCTTAGAGGCAGGGTGAGTGAGTGAATAGAGATGTGGTTGTGGGTGGTGCTGTCACGGCACGCCGCCGTGGACGGTGGCCATGGGACTGTGAGAAACAGAGTCCGGGGAAAAAATCGAAGAAATCATGGAATTCCAACACCCTCGAACGTGATCCTTTGACGATAAGTTGGTCATTAAAGTTGCTCAGGGAGAAGAGGGAAAGCCAGAAGTGACCACGGTGGTCCACGACGGTGGTAGTAGGGTAAGAATCGATTAATTTCAGTTTACCTTCGAAAATGGTATCTTGAGTTTTAACTATTGTGACCTGTTTGTTGCCTTGGATGGAGTTTTGGGCTTCAAAACAAGTGTAAAGGACCAGAAATCAGGACCAGAAGTGGACAGAATTGATGGAGGCTTGAAGTTACATGCACGGGTTGCTTGTGCGATTGGGAAGGTAAGAAGCAAACCTTAAATTCTTGTTTTTAGTAGCTAGATCAATTAGCGAAAGGGGGACGAAACTATTGGACTAAAACGGGTTTGAAAATCGGTTGAAAATGGAGGGAACCGTGGATGCCGGTTCAGTTGAACCGGATGAACATTGGACCGAACCGAACCCGGTTCGTGCAAGGTAGGAGATGAACAGTAGACGGCGCGTGGCTCCCACGCGCATCCCCTTTGGGCTGCGCGTGTGGGTACGTGTCATGTTTTTTCTAGGATAGTTCCAACATGACTTTTAAAGTATTCGATGTAACGAACATTTTGGAATTGGTTTCGAGTCAATCAGACATCGTCTCGATAGTTTTCGGGATGTCCGAAGGTTTTAGGGCTCGTTTAAAAATAGTTAAAAATTTGGAAAAATTACGGGACTTTAGTAGAAGCTTTATGAAGTAGTTAGTGACCTTATTATGGAATTTGGACAGGTTCGGAAAAGCCAAGGATAGAGAATTAGCCGGAAACGTCCTAAGTGTGCGTATCGAGGCGACGACGCTACTGGTCGGCGAGTAGACTTTTCTTTCAAATTTATGATGCATGCATATATGTTTTTTATATGTTTTCTATACATGATTCTATTATTTGATTTATGATCTTGATGGTTTATGGTTTTGCACGAATTTCGAGGTATTTACAAAATGCGCGTTTTATGAGATTTCGATCAAGTTTGTGATTTGAATCTGGCTTTGAGGATTCGATTTCGGGATTTGAAATATTATTTAAAAATGAATTTTGGAAACTATTTTCGAACCGGGTTTAAAAATGAATTTTGGAAAAATGACTTCGGGCTTAGAAGCCCAGTTCAAAAGTGGTTTTAAGGAACATGTTTTCGGGTTTTGGAATCGGATTCTAGGATGACTATTCTAGATTCGGTTTGGAACTTGAAAGTGGATTTCTGGGTTTGGGTTCAGAATGGTTATTCTGGATGCTAGCTTACGGAATAATGGTTTCAGACTCGGATTTGGAAAGGGATATAGATATGAGTTCTGGGTTTGGATTCGGGATCCTGATGAGATTGCAGATTCGAATTCTAAAATGGAAAAAGGTTTTCAAATGGTTTGGATTGGATTTGCTGGATCTGGTTATTGGGTTTAAAAACCCGGATATGATTATGACGGGGGGCGGGCTCGGATTGGGTTTAAAGACCCGGATTGAGTTTAAAGACTCGGATATTGATATTTTCCCCGTAGGCCTATTGAGTTTAAAGACTCGGTTTATATTGACGCCTGGATTGAGTTTAAAGACTCGGATAGATCCAGCAGGTTCGATGGTTAGATATGTGGTTTCAAATATGTTTTGGTTTTCACTGATATTTTGATGATGATGGTTTTCAATAATGGTTTTCTCACACGGGTTATGTTTTAAACGGGTCTACTGTCTAAGGAGGGAAAAACAGAGACTGAGAGCTGATTGATCCCGGTTCGTGCAAGGTAGGAGATGAACAGTAGATGTCGCGTGTGGGCGGGTGTCATGTTTTTCGAGGATAGTTCCAACATTACTTTTAAAGTATTTGATGTAACGAACATTTTGGAATTGGTTTCGAGTCAATCGGATATCGTCTCGATAGTTTTCGGGGTGTCCGAAGGCTTTAGGGCTCGTTTAAAAATAGTTAAAAATTTGTAAAAATTATGGGACTTTAGTAAAAGCTTTATGAAGTAGTTAGTGACCTTATTACGGAATTTGGACAGGTTCGGAAAAGCCAAGGATAGCGAATTGGCCGGAAAAGGCAAACGTGCGCGTATCAAGGCGACGACGCTAATGGTATGTAAGTGGACTTTTCTTTCAAACTTATGATGCATGCATATATGTTTTTTATATGTTTTTTATATGTTTTCTATACGTGATTCTATGATTTGATTTATGATCTTGATGGTTTATGGTTTTGCACGAATTTCGAGGTATTTACGAAATGCGCATTTTACGAGATTTCGATCAAGTTTGTGATTTGAATATGGTTTTGAGGATTTGATTTCGGGATTTGAAATGTGATTTAATATCAATGATTTAAAAATGGATTTTGGAAAAATGACTTTGGGCTTAGAAACCCAGTTCAAAAGTGGTTTTAAAGAACATGTTTTAGGGTTTTGGGATCGGATTCCAGGATGACGATTCTGGATTCAGTTTGGAAGTTGAAAGTGGATTTTCGGGTTTGGGTTCAGAATGGTTATTCTGGATGATTGCTGACGGAATAATGGTTTCGGACTCGGATTTGGAAAGTGATATAGATATGAGTTCTGGGTTTGGATTCGGGATCCCGATTAGATTGCGGATTCGGATTCGGAAATGGAAAAAGGTTTTCAAATGGTTTGGATTGGATTTGCTGGATCTGGTTATTGGGTTTAAAGACCCGGATATGATTATGATGGGGGTGGGCCCGGATTGGGTTAAAGACCCGGATTGAGTTTAAAGACTCGGGAGTTTAAAGACTCGGGAGTTTAAAGACTCGGATATTGATATTTCCCCCGTAGGCCTATTGAGTTTAAAGACTCGGGAGTTTAAAGACTCGGTTTATATTGACGCCTGGATTGAGTTTAAAGACTCGGATAGATCCAGCAGGTTCGATGGTTAGATATGTGGTTTCAAATATGTTTTAGTTTTCACTGATATTTTGATGATGATGGTTTTCAATAATGGTTTTCGATGGTTTTGGGCTGAGGCCCCGGACTTGAGAAAAGGAACCTATGTTCGGTTTTTCTTACATGGTTTGCTTAACCGGAATATTGAATGGTTTTATGACATGAATTTGATATGCATGAATTGGTTCTTAATTGGAGGGTATAAATGTGGTTGTTTTATGAACTGTTTTGGGCTGAAACTATAGGATTGAAGACACCTTGCCAACCTCTAGTGGCTTCTACCAATTTCTCACACGGGTTAAGTTTTAAATGAGTCTACTGTCTGAGGAGGGAAAAACAGAGACTGAGAGCTGATTGATCCTTGTTCCATTAGAGTGAGTCGGGTGTGGGCTTAGAGGCAGGGTGAGTGAGTGAATAGAGATGTGGTTGTGGGTGGTGCTGTCACGGCACGCCGCCGTGGACGGTGGCCACGGGACTGTGAGATGAACAGTAGATGGCGCGTGTGGGCGCGTGTCATGTTTTTCGAGGATAGTTCCAACATGACTTTTAAAGTATTCGATGTAACGAACATTTTGAATTAGTTTCGAGTCAATCGGACATCGTCTCGATAGTTTTCGGGATGTCCGAAGGCTTTAGGGCTCGTTAAAAAATAGTTAAAAATTTGGAAAAATTATGGGACTTTAGTAGAAGCTTTATGAAGTATTTAGTGACCTTATTATGGAATTTGGACAGGTTCGGAAAGCCAAGGATAGCGAATTGGCCGGAAACGGCATAAGTGCCCGTATCAAGGCGACGACGCTAATGGTCTGTGAGTGGACTTTTCTTTCAAACTTATGATGCATGCATATATGTTTTTTATTTGTTTTCTATACGTGATTCTATGATTTGATTTATGATCTTGATGGTTTATGATTTTGCACGAATTTCGAGGTATTTATGAAATTCGAGTTTTACGAGATTTCGTTCAAGTTTGTGATTTGAATCTGGTTTTGAGGATTTGATTTCGGGATTTGAAATATGATTTAATATCAATGATTTAAAAATGGATTTTGGAAAAAATGACTTCGGGCTTAGAAGCCCAGTTCAAAAGTGGTTTTAAAGAACGTGTTTTTGGGTTTTGGAATCGGATTCCAGGATGACGATTCTGGATTCAGTTTGAAACTTGAAAGTGGATTTCCGGGTTTTGGTTCAGAATGGTTATTCTGGATGCTAGCTTACGGAATAATGGTTTTGGACTCGGATTTGGAAAGTGATATAGATATGAGTTTTGGGTTTGAATTCGGGATCCTGATTAGATTGCGGATTCGGATTCGGAAATGGAAAAAGGTTTTCAAATGGTTTGGATTGGATTTGCTGGATCTGGTTATTGGGTTTAAAGACCCGGATATGATTATGACGGGGGCGGGCCTGGATTGGGTTTAAAGTCCCGGATTGAGTTTAAAGACTCAGGAGTTTAAAGACTCGGATATTGATATTTCCCCCGTAGGCCTATTGAGTTCAAAGACTCAGGAGTTTAAAGACTCGGATTATATTGAGGCCTGGATTGAGTTTAAAGACTCGAGAGTTTAAAGACTCAGATAGATCCAGCAAGTTCGATGGATAGATATGTGGTATCAAATTTGTTTTGGTTTTCACTGAGATTTAATGATGATGGTTTTCAATAATTGTTTTCGATGGTTTTGGGCTGAGGCCCCGTACTAGAGAAAAGGAACCTGTGTTCGGTTTTTCTTACATGGTTTGCTTGACCGGAATATTGAATGGTTTTATGACATGAATTTGATATGCATAAATTGGTTCTTAATTGGAGGGTATAAATGTGCTTGTTTTATGAACTGTTTTGGGCTGAAATTATAGGATTGAAGACACCTGGCCAACCTCTAGTGGCTTCTACCAATTTCTCACACGGGTTATGTTTTAAACGGGTCTACTGTCTGAGGAGGGAAAAACAGAGATTGAGAGCTGATTGATCCTTGTTCCATTAGAGTGAGTCGGGTGTGGGCTTAGAGGCAGGGTGAGTGAGTGAATAGAGGTGTGGTTGTGGGTGGTGCTGTCACGGCACGCCGCCGTGGACGGTGGCCACGGGACTGTGAGAAACCGAGTGCAGGGAAAAAATCGAAGAAATCATGGAATTCCAACACCCTCGAACGTGATCCTTTGACGATAAGTTGGTCATTTAAGTTGTTCAGGGAGCTGAGGGAAAGCCAGAAGTGGCCACGGTGGTCCACGACGGTGGTAGTAAGGTAAGAATCGATTAATTTCAGTTTACGTTCGAAAATGGTATCTTGAGTTTTAGCTGTTGCTGACTTGTTTGTTGCCTTGGATGGAGTTTTGGGCTTTAAAACAAGCGTAAAGGACCAGAAATCAGGACCAGAAGTGGACAGAATCGATGGAGGCTTGAAGTTACATGCCCGGGTTGCTTGTGTGATTGGGAAGGTAAGAAGCAAACCTTAAATTCTTGTTAGTATCTAGATCGATTAGGGAAAGGGGGACAAAACTATTGGACTAAAACGGGTTTGAAAACCGGTTGAAAATGGAGGGAACCGTGGACGCCAGTTTAGTTGAACAGGGTGAACATTGGGCCGAATCGAACCCGGTTCGTGCAAGGTAGGAGATGAACAGTAGACGGCGCGTGTGGGCACGTGTCATGTTTTTCGAGGATAGTTCCAACATGACTTTTAAAGTATTCGATGTAACGAACATTTTGGAATTGGTTTCGAGTCAATCGGACATCGTCTCGATAGTTTTCGAGATGTCCGAAGGCTTTAGGGCTCGTTTAAAAATAGTTAAAAATTTGGAAAAATTATGGGACTTTAGTAGAAGCTTTATGAAGTAGTTAGTGACCTTATTATGGAATTTGGACAGGTTCGGAAAAGCCAAGGATAGCGAATTGGCCGGAAACGGCATAAGTGCGCGTATCTAGGCGACGACGCTAATGGTCTGTGAGTGGACTTTTCTTTCAAACTTATGATGCATGCATATATGTTTTTTATATGTTTTCTATACGTGATTCTATGATTTGATTTATGATCTTGATGGTTTATGGTTTTGCACGAATTTCGAGGTATTTACGAAATGCGCGTTTTACGAGATTTCGATCAAGTTTGTGATTTGAATATTGTTTTGTGGATTTGATTTCGGAATTTGAAATATGATTTAATATCAATGATTTAAAAATGGATTTTGGAAAAATGACTTCGGGCTTAGAAGCCCAGTTCAAAAGTAGTTTTAAAGAACGTGTTTTTGGGTTTTGGAATCGGATTCCAGGATGACGATTCTGGATTCAGTTTGGAACTTGAAACTGGATTTCCGGGTTTGGGTTCAGAATGGTTATTCTGGATGCTAGCTTACTGAATAATGGTTTCGGACTCGGATTTGGAAAGTGATATAGATATGAGTTCTGGGTTTGGATTCGGGATCTTGATTAGATTGCCGATTCGGATTCGGAAATGGAAAAAGGTTTTCAAATGGTTTGGATTGGATTTGCTGGATCTGATTATTGGGTTTAAAGAGTCGGATATGATTATGACGGGGGCGGGCCCGGATTGGGTTTAAAGACCCGGATTGAGTTTAAAGACTCGGGAGTTTAAAGACTCGGATATTGATATTTCCCCCGTAGGCCTATTGAGTTTAAAGACTCGGGAGTTTAAAGAATCGGATTATATTGAGGCCTGGTTTGAGTTTAAAGACTCGGGAGTTTAAAGACTGAGGCCTGGATTGAGTTTAAAGACTCGGGAGTTTAAAGACTCGGATAGATCCAGCAGGTTCGATGGATAGATATGTGGTTTCAAATATGTTTTGTTTTTCACTGAGATTTGATGATGATGGTTTTCAATAATTGTTTTCGATGGTTTTGGGCTGAGGCCCCGGACTTGAGAAAAGGAACTTGTGTTCGGTTTTTCTTACATGGTTTGCTTGACTGGAATATTGAATGGTTTTATTACATGAATTTGATATGCATGAATTGGTTCTTAATTGGAGGTTATAAATGACAGGACCCGCCCCGATCCCACAGGGACCACAAGGGGACGTGCCCTGCTCCCGTCTGACACCCAAAATTCATACCAATTTTAACCTCAAAACATCAAATGCATGAATAACCAAATTAAAGTTATACATCAAATCTGAATTAAACAGATGTCAGACAAGGGATGAAATCCAAAATTACAAGTTGCGAGCACGACTCTAAAATAAACCTGCGGGTAAACCACCCAACAGGGGTTCAGGTACGCAGAAGTATATCTATGCCTCAGCCTCAGGTTCCTCCTCTACCTCAGTAGCACGACCTGGAGGGGTTACCAAAACATTAAGGGTGAGTGGGCCGAAACATAAGTTTATAAAACCATTTAATAAGTGAAACATATAATTTACCCCTCCGTTTTCCAAACATGCATGCATCAGAATTTAAAACCATAAATCATATAGTATGAACCATAAGACATGTAATAAAACCATAACATAATTTTAGCCACTGCACTATACACTCCAATCCTGACATCCCCGATGTCTGATGTCCCTGATGTCCGATAAGGTCACAGTCCCAAGGCTACGCGTGCCACTTGGGTCTCAATTCCGAGTCCAATCCCCGAACCCTGTCCGGGTACGGCATCTCAAATGCCTAGCGTCCTAGACGCTCGACGTCCCTAACGTCCAATATAGCAATCCTGCTCCTGAGTCACTTTACGGTCCGGTTTCCCCGTAGAATGATGACCCCTCGCAGGCAATGCGCCATGACCACTCCGGGGTACCACATCCGGAGGAGACAGTATCATAAGAATGGATCTATACAGTGCAGTACCAAATACATTTTATTGATATCCACATGCAAAACATATATATATACATAGATAAAAATCCAACCAATCTTTAAGTTTCATCAGACGGGTCTCAAACCCAAATACCGTGAAACGTGCCATAACCATAATTTCAACATCATCAAAACCGTTTCTTGATTCCAGCATGTGAATATATAAGTAAATCAGAAAACATTTAAGCATGCAAGGGTTTAATGAAATCGGGCCCACTCACAGTACGATCCCGCGGTGAACCTGCGCGTACGAACTTGTACCGGGATTATCGTACAATTCCTGTCAGTCCAAATCACACGTAAGGGTCACTATTAGTCTTACACATTTATCCAAAAGGTCCGAAACAGAAACCGGCTCAGGGAAACCGTCCAATACGTTTCCCGAGACAACCGGCCATAAACTGACCCTCCCAAACTATCTCAGATCAACCTGGTTAATTCATCAAAAATGTTCAGAATGATGAGAGGAACAAAAGTCATGTTGATCGTGATCGGAGATAAGGTTCAACGCGCCCTCACGCGCCGCCCAAAATGGCTGCGCGTGAAAGTCACGCGCCTGACACTGTAGCTGCTACAGTGTCACCTTCTTCACCCGATAGCCCTGTTATTCGGACCTTCAACCCGCGTCCAGACCCGGATAATTAACCCTCAATTTCCACTTGATTTCAATCCAATTTGATCCTAACATGTTTATTATTCTTCCAATTTAAGTTTTGAGACACTAATCAGCCTCGACAAGTCCCCAATCGACCCATCGACCCGTGATCAACCAAACAGGTCAATCACAAGAACTCCCTGGTTTCAAACCCATTCTCCAATTAACTTCTCAGGAAGCATAATAGGATCAAAACGAACTAAAATGAATGATCAATTGTGCCTAAAAGTACCTGAAGGTTGTCGTCCCAAGCTCTGAAATTTCTCTGAAAACGGCAGCCTCTGTCCCAGCTCAACCGTGGCTGGTTCCCCTCGATTTTGATGTGGTTGAGTTCCAAATACTCCCAGAAGACTAAACCAGGCCTTGGTTTGGTCCAACAGTCACCAGAAATTGAAAACCTGATTTCCCTCCAAATTTCCCGAAATGGTTTCTCTCTGGTTCCTCACCTATTCTCAGTTCTTTCAACGGCAGAGTGAAACTCATTCACTTCTCAATCAGTTTTAAACAATTCAAGCCGTCCCAGAGGCTCGTGGAAGCCTTACTGTCCACTGAATTTTGTTCCCCGAAAAAGCTTCGAATCTTCATTAATCAAATCGACCGTGCAGGGTGGATGGTTCAGGCCACGTTCTAAAGCATAAGACAAACCTTTCTTTCCAGCACATACTTGCATAAAAAATTGCGCACTGAACCACCGCACATGGTGGTGCCGTCCATGGTCCCCCGCGGTTGCTACAGCAACCAGGGCAAAATGACCAAAATGCCCCTGGTTCAAATAATTACCAAAATGCCCTTCACTTTCTAGACCCATAACTCAGCCATACGAAGTCTGATTTCGGCATGCCGCCTGTCTACGGACTCAGGGCATCGAGACCTACCTAACGGTCCTTGAGTCATGTGAAAATTAGTTGTCAAACGAAAAGTCAACATTTTCGCCCCTATCGTCCAAATTACGGTAATGCCCCTGAACTTCCGATAGACATAACTTTTACCCTGATCGTCCGAATTGGACGTGCCACCTGTCTATGGACTCGTGACGTCCCAAACTACGTCACGGTCATTGGTCAAAGTCCATTTGACCCTCAAATCAAAAAGTCAACAATTTGGCCATACCAATCACAAGGGTAAAAACGTCAATTCATACATTAAATTACATTATTATAATCCTCGAATTTCTGGGGTGTTACAATAAATGTGCTTGTTGTATGAACTGTTTTTAAACTTATACTTTATTTTTGTCCACTCACAGTCTCTTCGTGTTTTCGATACCCTCTAGGTTGTTGCGGTGAGGGCTGTTGGTAGAGAGACGGAGACATCACACCCGCGATCCACAGTAGATTCGGTGCACTCTGGGAAGTCCGAATACCTTTAGGACGGCCAAATCGAGAATCCCTTGTCCGACTTACGTGTCACATGGAGGTTGGACGTCGGTTTAACCTTCGTGTCATGCGTAAGTTAGACGGGAGCAGGATTTAGCCCTTAATCCCGGGGGATTAGGGGTGGGTCTTGTCAGTCATACTACTCAGAGGTCAGTTATGGGATATTACATTTTCCTTGGTGATTCTCGTCTCTTGGAGATCTAAGAAGCAACCAATGTTTCTAGATTATCAGCAGAGACCGAATATCGTGCCATGGAAAACCCCTCTTCGGAATTGACTTGGATACAATAGATATTACAAGATTTGAAAGTTTTACAGTTAGCCCTTACAACATTATTTTGTGATAACCATTCGAAGTAGCATATTGCAACCAATCTGGTTTTTCATGAACGTACAAAACACATAAAAATTGATTTTCACATTGTTCGGAAAAAGCTACCAGCTGAAATGATTAGTCCTTCATATTTTCCTATGAGATTCCAATTGACATATGTATTTACAAAGACTTTAGGAGCATAACAGTTCGTGTTATTCTGAGCCAAGTTGGGAGTTCGTGACCTCCATTCACTAACTTGAAGGGGAGTATTAATAAAATATTATATTATCATACATATTTACTTTCCTAGGAGTTAGGATATGTGAAATCCCATTGGTAAGGGTAACTTAATCATAGCCTAAGAATAGGTATTGACTTTGTGACTGAGCTGAATAGGAGTCTACACCCTTGTATATATTTTACATATCACGGCAATACAAGAATCACTTTAGCCTCAGTATTATTTGACATTCTACCTAAAATTTATTTCTATCAGTTGAAACTCAAACTAGACCACTCACCATTAAAACGAAGAATCTAAGGAGATTGAAGAAAAAGAGGGAAACTCAAGAATTCATTGACTACCTGCAGATTCAGCACTCCCGCCAAATATGAGAGGTAAATAATATCTAGATTGATGAACTCTGTAACCATGTATAAATATGTAGATTGGTAGACACCAAATCGTTGAAAGCTTTCTGAGAGCATCTACTAATTTAAGGTCTAGAAACTATATTTTCATCTTCTTTTGAACATCTACAAATGATCAAACTACAACATTTTGAAGCTCAACATTTTGCAAAATCCCAGCAACGCAG
The DNA here is from genome assembly GCA_032719365.1 of Prinsepia uniflora. Lineage (NCBI taxonomy): Eukaryota > Viridiplantae > Streptophyta > Magnoliopsida > Rosales > Rosaceae > Prinsepia > Prinsepia uniflora. Next base: position 38,832,070 of record CM064872.1, read on the forward strand.
GTACGATCGCTAGTTTTAACTAGAAATATATCGATGATTTTCTAATTTAAAATGGAGCTCGTGTTTCTCATCTCTTGCGAAGTATATCATCCAGAATGTAAATTGGTCCCAAATGACCTAAACTGCTAAAGAAACACCGCACTAACACGTTCCATATGCCGATGTTGGGGCAGATCCCTTCACTTACCATTTTATGAAGATACAACATGGCCTCATCTATACCTACCCAGTTACAAATCCCCCACACAAGACTGGTATAAGCTACTACATCTGGTTGCCACTCTGCTACACCACTACCGTTGAAAACCTTAACAGCGGTGCTTATTGTACCTCGCTTACAATTGGCATATATAATTATGTTGTATGTGAAGGCATCTTTTGTTCCTCTTACCAGCATGGTTCCGAAAAGCTGCATAGCCTCCTTGGTCATTTCAGCACGACAAAATCCATTCAAGACGGTATTGAAAGTTACCAAAGTCAGTTTAAGGCCCCTTTCTTCTATCTCCCTAACAAGTCCAAATGCTTCTTTGAATCTCCTAGCCTTGAAGAGACCATCCAATAACGAATTATATGTTGTAATGTTAGGCAAACATCCAAGTTTCTCCATCTTATGAAGAATCTTGACAGCCCAATCAACCTTTCCATCGCCACATAGCCCTTTGATAAATGCGTTAAATGTAATTGTATTTGGAGGACATCCTTCGGCAGCCATGTTTTCTACAAGATTATGAGCTTGATTGAACATATAATGCCTGCAAAGAACATCCACCATGCAAGTATATGCTATGACATTAGGACGGCAACTACGGTTCATCATGTTGTTCCAAGTATCAGATGCAGCAACAAGGTTACCAGCTTTTGCAAACCCATCAATTAGAGTGGCATATGTGGTCACATTTGGAGCGCAGCCATTTCTCTCCATCTCATGGCAAACAGATACAGCATCACCCATTCTCCCGTTGGAACAAAGACCATGTATCAGAGTAGTATAAGCAATAATGTTGGGCTTAAATCCGTTATGAATCATGCATTTCCACAAGTCGAGAGCTTCAACCACCCTCCCTCCCAAAAAATAACCCTTTACCAAGGAAGTAAGGGTGTGAATATTAGGGCTACATCCTCTCACAAACATTCGAGCAAAAACTGCAAGAGCAGACTGCAGGTTCTCCACATCAGAAAGAGAATTAATAATCGTCGAGTAAGTGACAACATTGGGCTCAATCCCCTTATCCACCATTTCACCCAGCAATCCCAACGCCTCCTCAACTTTGCACTCTTTGCAGAGCCCATTGATCAAAGAATTATAAACAGGCACAATACGTTCAAATCCACCAGCAAGCTCCCTAGCTTCCTCTACCTTTCCAAGTCTACACAAAGCAGACACTACAGTATAGCTCACCACGTCGGGAGAACATCCCTTCTTGGACATTTCGACAAGTAACTTATGAGCACCATCCACCCTATCATTCTTACACAATGCCTTCAACAGAATGTTGTAGGTATACACATTTGGTCCCATCCCATCTTTCTTCATATTAACATATATCGGATTAATCATCTGAAACTTATTCTCACTAAGCAATGCATCCAAGAGGTGATTGTAAATCTTCACTGTCGGTTTGCACCCAAATTCTGCTATCCTATAGAACATCTTCAAAGCCTGCTCAGCCAACCCAGCTCGCCGATAAGAGCTTATCACACTTATGAACAACTCATCAGAGCAGCTGATTCCCTCTAATTTCATTTGGTTCAATAGGTACTGCACACCGTCCATTTCACATTGGCTCCCAAGCTTCTCGATCATGGCCTGATACGTTAATGGGGTGTGTTTGAAAGCACTTGAATTGGCAATGGACCTGAAGTATTCTAATGCCGAAGCCATGTGATGCTCATGCCTTATCCTCTGCAGCACATCAGATTCCTGAAGAAAGGCTTCACTGGGCTCCATTCGGGGGTTAGGGTTTGAATTGAGAATTGGGTTTGTGTTAAGCACAAATGGGATCAATGGTTTGTGAACTTTTAGCACCATGGAGCAGCCCTCTTTCAAATACATTATAAGAATTGAGTTCAATTCAGCTTGTGCTTGCTGAAGCAAAGTTATGGCCTATGAGGTTGTCGAAGTAAACCTGTATTATATAATTTTCATATTGCTTAAAAGAAATCTCAGAAGTGAAACAATTCACACATATTGCTAATCTTCGCGCCTTTAATCCATATCAGACCTCTGATATCTATCAATTAGCAGCGATTCAACGGTTTTTTTTTTTTTTTTTTTTATGTCTAAGAAGTTTCTTCATACATGTAGATACTATAGTAAAGTGAAGTGACCACAAACAAGTTAACCACTAAATCTAAACCAAGCCCTTTCTCACTCACTAAGAACTGAGAACAAGTTAATTGTTCATCTTTTGATTCCGACTTCAGAATCAGAAACCCAGTAATTAACAAATAGGATGATATTGAATACAGAAATCAAACCTTGGATTTATGGTTTCCTGCAGGTCGTCAAGTCACTAACAATCCTCTTTCAGTAAAATGAGAGTGAAGAGAAAATCATGAAAATGCTAAGAGATTGATTTGGACATGGCTAGGGCCTGGAGGGGGACTGGGAAATGAGGAGGGAACAGAATTGAGAAAAGTTGGGGTAATCTTGTAAATATAACAACCGTGTGTGGTGAAACATGAAATTTAACACTCTGACAGGAGCGGTTTCTTCTAGTACCCAAATACCCGATTAGAGAACAGAAAGAAAGACAAAGCTGTATTCGGCAGGCTGAAAAAGCAGAGGCTTCCGATCGCTCGTCACTGTACGTACCTCTCTGCAATCTTTATTTCCTCCATTATTTATTGCTTTTTCATGCATTTTTTAGTTCTCAAATCATGGATCGTGTACACTATTCGATATTTGCACTGAATCTGGATTCTGGAACCTTGAGAACCATATTTTTTAATTTGTTTTCCTAATCGGATATGGGTTTTAATTTTCGTTAACAATCCACTGTAAAAGTTTGTAGCTTGCGTGATTCTGTTTCTTTATGCATAATTTGTGTTGGTGTTAGAGGTAGAGATTAACTTGTTTGTGGTCAATTCACTCTGCTATCCCGTATTTGAACAAACTTATGACCAAAAAAACTCAGTTCAGTTGCTGCTGAGTGATAGACATCACAGGTCCAATATGGATTTGAGGTGCGAAGATTAGCAATCTTATACGCATGGCTTGCTTCAGCTGGTTATTTATTGTTTATATATTGAAATTTTGATATTTTAATTCACTCTAGTAGTCTATGTGATTGTAGAACTTCAGGCAGACCCATAGTAATGTTAAAAAAACCCTAGTCTCCTTTTTCTCTATTAGCCCCAAAAAGAAAAAGAAAATTAAGAGGTCCCTCCCTCCTCCCCTTAACCGTTTTTCCTCTTTTTCTTTTGGGTTTGTAATAAGAGTCTCATTGTGGTGACTATGGTCTAAGTCATCCTCAGATTTGTGCTCCCCATCATATTATTTTACTATTTTTTCAATTCATAACATTACCCAAAATCTTCCTTTAATGGGATGGTTGCGGGTCTTGTTGTTATAGCTTGATTTTTATGGTGTGTTTGTACCCTTTTTTTATGGTATACAATGATATCACTTTTGATCGAATAAAAAAACCTCAAGGAGACCCATTTGATTGTGTTCCCTCATTTCCCTTATTGTGAAAATTTCAGATTTACCATGTTGTATGTGAGTTTTGGAATGCTGGCATTCCTGCTGGGTTTCCTTTTTTTCGTTTCACATTTATGCTATGGAATATGTCTCCATTGAACATCTATCCATTATGGGTTTGGATCATGGTTTTTGCAGAACTTTTTTCCTTCTTTTCAAAAAGAATTTATCATCTGACAGAAAGGAGAAGGCATGGCTGGACATAATGAGTCAAGTGCATCTGCAAAGAAATCTCGCTTGACTGCTAATGATGTGCCAACCCTAAGTGCTGAGAATTTCTAAGTAACATGAAAGTTATATATTACAGGTTTGTACGACTACCTCATAGTCCATGATGAATCTATTCTATGTTCTCCATGTCAACTCTATACGTGCACTTCTTGTCAATCCCCAAAATGTTGCTTTCTACGTTGAGTCTAGGAATGGAGGGTGGTTACAGGGATTAGTCATGTTGGCTACTGCATGATATTGATATGAGGCTAGTCTAACAAAATTATAACATGTAGGAAGATGTCACTCCAAATGAATTGATGGATTGAAAAGTGTTTCTTGCTAGAAATTGCATCCTTACAACTCTATTAAAATTGAAATTTCTGTAACATTTCCCTTGTGCAGCCGAACTTTTATGTCTATCATCAGTGGGGTCATTGCTGGAATTTTGGGACTGGTCGGCCTCAGTGGATTTGTTCTCTATTTTCTCGTTATGGCCATCACTTCAGTTGGACTCATTTCCAAGGGGGGGTTTACAGTTCATTCGTATTTTGAAAGCTGGAACCAGGTTATACTCGATGGCTTTCTTGGTGGCCTTCTGGTACGTTCTCTTTTAATTAACAATCTTGAATTTACTTCAAAACAGTTATAATTGGTGATACACCTAATACATTGCCATAACGTCAAGTGTGGGATGGCAATAACCTCATTTTTTTTTTATGTCCTCTTTCTCGTTTTCCCTTAGTTGACAAATTTTTCCTCATTTTTGCATACTTAATAGTAGGCCTGTTAATTGGTTCGGAAAAACCGGACCGAAAGTCGGACCGAATCGAAACCGAACATAAAAAAACAGAACCGAAAGAAACTAAAACTGAATAGGAGAAATCGAATTGAATCGGGTCCAATCCAGTTCAGTTTTGGTTCTTGATTTAACAAAATCGAACCGAATTGAAAAACTTAACCAAATGAAATGGGCTTCTGTTTTTGGAAATGGGTGATGGATTCCTTCAAAAAATCGGTTAAATCGGTTCAAAATCAAATTAAACCGGTTTAATTGTTTTTCGGTTCAAACGATTTTGTGGTTAAGAATTGGATCGAATCAAAATCGGTTCTGGTTCAGTTTTGGTTTCGGCAAAAAATTTGAACCGAAAAATCGATTAGCAGTCAAATGTAATAGTTTATACTAACAATGTGTGCAGTGTGACTGTGATTGACCCCTTTATGCTCTACTTAAATAACTTTTTCAATATTTGCTGACATCATAATACCTAGGGGGAAATGAGGTGCTTTTCGAGCTGCCATTATATGCCATACAGTTTCAATCTTGGTGTACGTACCTTATTTTTGTGAAAAAAAACTTTTGTAAATTTTTACGCAAAAATGTTGGACCGTGTTTTTCTGATCATAAAATATACAATTATGTCATTTCTATGTCTCTAGTATTTCCTATTTTTCCTTGACATAAAAAAGTTTTTCCTACGACATTGTGCATATATTCTGAGTTGTGGAGCGGACTAGGACAAATTTGCAACCTCGCAAACACAAGGGAGAACCATTGCTAACCTTTTGCTTCCTAAATCAATCAAGAATGGAGCCAACTTCCTGCTGCTGCTGCTGCTGCTGCTGCTGCTTTGGAGATGCCCAGTTTCTTTTTTCTTTTATTTATCAAACCAATGTATTTTTGGCCTTTTCTTAGGCTTGTTGACGACAATATTTACACCTTTTCGTTTAGGTCACTTTATATGGAAGCTACTTTGCCTTGCAATAATCCTCTTGAATGTTGTACAAAGCTAAAGAAACTAGATCTATTCGCATTTGCTTGCGCAGAACTATGAATATAAGCGATATTGGAAAAGAGGAAATAACATTCAATCACTCCAAATTCTACCATTATCTTTATAAATTTGAATTTAATACACTCCTTAAATCTGTTTTGCATTTGTTTGGATCAAAACTCTGAATTACAAGCGATATTGGAGGAGAAAGAAGACATCGCATTCAAAATGAGTATTTACTCTTTGACACTTGGCATATCTTGATAATGAAAAGACCAAACTCCAGGAACATTTTGCTATTATAGAAGAGAAAGTATAGCATAAATATGGCAATAGGCAATTGGCAATTGGCAAAGGTATTTCCCCCTGGATAGAGGTCAAAGTAATTAACTACCCTTCCTCTCTATACAATTTATGTCCCAACATCTAAATAATAATAGTACAATGCAATGTTGACAAACAAAAGCGACAGCTTATCCAATGATATCTGCATTTTCATTTACCCAGTGATAAGCAGCAAATGAATCCCATATCTCCACTTCATTATGGAGACAAAAAATCTTGTACTGGAACAATATTCTCCCGTGTTCACGCAAAACTTTCAGAACTGGCCTTGTGTACTATATCTTTTTCTGTACATGAATACTCATACCTGTGGAGTTTTCAAGCATCAACCAAATAACAGAGATACGATCAGAAACCATTACAACATTAGACATAAATACCAATGGGCAATGCGTTAATCAAGTTAAAGCTTTGACTGAATTTTCAGCGTTTCATAGTTGCAGGTACAGGCCGAAGCAACTCATTCATTCTTTGGCAATTCACCTTCCTCCCAGAAACATGGTGTATATCCCAACAATCCCACGCTTTTTTTTTTTCCTTTTTTCTCTTTTTTTTTTTTGGGATACAATGATCCTCTAGGAAGGGAATTACCTTTACTTTAAAGAAATGCGAAAATTAACATTAGGATGGAGGGACATGCACCTACAAAAGAGGATTTTCAGTTTCTGAGGCCAAGGAATGATTTCCACATAGAACATACACAAATGAAGCAAGGAACACACTGGTAGTCTGGAACTATTTTGAAGTTTTGAACAATGTGAAACAGACCAACATTTAACGAATTCAGAGGTATTAAAACTTACCAGCATTTGGGGGATTTTTAGGAAGACAAAAGAGATGAAGTATAATCCACAAGAAATTGCTGCGGCTGTAACTATGTTGTTGACAAGGCGATTGTTATCTTTACTGGGTACAAATGCTATTTTCAATGTATTTGTCAGGTCAAACAGCCTGTAAGAGATCTGCAAGCAAGCAAGAACAATTTGATGTATGAAAAGGAAAAATAGAGGTCAGGTATTTTCAGATTACAGCATATTTACTTACTGCAACGTATATGGCAGAAGTGAGCATGAAGTTCAATAGCGGGTACTCAGGGATCATAGAGAGCAACAGCTTAGGTTGAGCATCAGGGATGCCTGATCTGCAAGTTTTAGAAGAAATCAGAATAACAAACGTGTCTTATTACATAGCAGCAACTTCAGGCAGAAATATGAATACAACGGGCCTTCAACATAAATAAAAGGAAAAGCTATAATCCAACCAATGATCAGTGATTAAATACGAACTTCTCATTTTCTCAATAAGATATTTAACTGCTTTTTAATTATTTACTAACAAAAATATAGTTGAGAGGCATATTAAACCGACCCTAAAGTTCACAGGTAATTGATCAAGACATTTTCATTCTGTTAACCTTAGTAAAGATTTATAGACTATCATTAGCAAATGAATGAAGCATAAAGTGAGCCTATGTTATTAGTGAAACCATATAGGAACAATTATGGGCATCAACATACCTTAACCAGACGTGGAATTGCAAGATGTAGGTCTCCAGTGTTATCTTTCCGAGCCATCTGGCAAACCAAAGACAATGCTCTAATTTTCTAAGAATCTTCAAGAATTGCATAATGGTGTAATTTTTAAAATATACTAAACATACTAAAAATACCAGAATCTTTAAAATTATGCTTAATGGTGTCTGCAGAAAATGCTATACATGAGATAAAACAGATTCAAATCAGACAGATCACAAGATGGGCACTCACGCAAAAAGAGTCAAAGAATAACTGCGGAATTGCTGCGTGACATTTCTCAAACTTATGTAGACCCTGATCCAAAAAGAATGAGATACTACATCAGTAAATAGGACAAGTTTACAAAGTCAAAATTGTTACAACATTCAAGGAAAGATACCATACGTTATAGGAATCCATGAGGTATAAGGATGATATTTATTGTAAGTAAGCCTGTCCATCTTGTATATATACTCAAACCACAGATATCCCACCTAGAAAATCACAAACTACATCAGAGATGAATGTGTAAGGAGGATTTTCCTGAATATGAGAATTGTAATACCGTTAAGGATATCAGAGAAACAGCTGTTTTGATTGACATTTTACGCTTGCATTCTGCTTCCTCCAGTTTCTCCATCCATCTTTCAACCTGTAAAGAAATGCACCAATCCGTTAGCTATTGGCTCAAAGGAATGACAAACCAAGCAGACTCTTCATACTGAACCCACCCATCATGTGCAAAAAAATTACACTATGGATAAATTGGAATGGAAAAAGGAAAAATGCAGACAGGATTGTTATCGAATCTTACAGTTGGATGATAGTAGGCATATATCATTCCAATTATCCATATGTATCGATCAAGGCCCGAGCGGAAATGCCATTCATGCAAGAGAGGTAAACCTGGTTTCGCAGGATCTACGTAACCTGCAATTGGTTTTAGGGATTTATTTAAGTGATCTGCGATGTCTTCACACAGAAGATAAAGCTCCAGCAGTTACTTACCTAAGAGGAATGTAAATGGATACCAAAGAAATTCAAACACTCCAGGTATTTCCCATACCACGAAAACAACCAAGAAACAGCCAATGATTTTTAAAGCTATCACTGACCCAATCTCATTATACTTGTTCATAATACCAAGCGCCCCATAAACCATAAGAGTGAACAGAGTGTGCATGGGGCAGATGTAGTATAGCACGTAACTGTTGTTAAGGACAACACAGCAAAACACTACCAAGAAATTAAGCCGCCACATCATCTGCTCACAAGAAGAAACAAGATCAATTCAATATATGCTAAATCTGACAAACTCACCCACAGAATATTAGAGATCTAGGAAACTGCATACCTGTGCAAACCTTGGTAGGCTGAAATCTTTGCGAACATAATAATAAGAAAAGTTTCCAAATCCAGTCATCCAGACATATGCAGCAATAAATACACGGATTGCATTATAAATTTCTGCTGCAGCAAAATAGTGGTACAACAAAAATAACACCTGTCACATAGAGGAACAATAAGTAAGGCCTTGTTGATGAGAAGAATCACAATAAGATAAATTTTACAAGACCTAAAGAGCACGTTTTTCAAATCCTTCATGCACTCTCTCACATGTTACAAACTTTATGCTGGAATACATTAGTAGACATGGAAAACCAGATTCCTTGTGTCATTTATATGACAAAGAAGCATGATTTGGTGAACATACAGCAAGAATAATTGTTAATATGTTAAACAAGGGAACCAAAGTCAACTAACCTACAAATACACATAATAACAAGCATACGACAGAAGAAGGAAAAAGTACAAATTGAACAACCTGCATCCAGCCTTTCCACTCCTCAGTTTGATGCCTATTCAGATACAGCATGGATTTCCCGGTTAATGGAGACTTCTCATTATGTATTGTAAAAGAAGTCATTGCTGAAACTATGATGAGAAGGAAGTAAAGAAATATGAACAGATCACGATTGTAACTCTGCACAAACAGATGACATTCAATTATATAAGGCTCACTAAAAAAACGTATTTTATAAAAGAGATTAAGTAATTAATCTCATTTGTGTTCTCCATAATTACTAATTTCACAAATGAGATTAATTACTTAATTAGTAACTTCTTTTGACAAATTTTATAATGTTTTACAGTTTAAATTAGTGACTTGATCAAATATTGGTTCAGAGATATATCCTCATGAAAACCAAACAATGCCCAGAAGGAACAAAGAAATTTTTAGCAACGACTAAATCTTCAATTTCACCTTTGTTGATGTGTTGAAGAAATCCGTCCGATCACATAGATAGAAGTATGCTAAAAGGACACTAAATTCGGATCTGCATGTAAGAGAGAGATAAAACAGATAAAGATCATCATTCTTATACATTAATAAAGCATATATAGTGATCTGACTCAAGAAAACTACACTTACATTGCTCTGAGCATTAATCGATTTTCAAGCAAGAATGACCCATCCATAAAAATGAACCTAAACAGATATAGTAAACATAAGGACATGGCATGAGCAATCTGCAATCATAAATTGACAAATACTGGACTGTCACATAGAAACCTGAAAACTAGGGTAGAGAAAGAATAACTTCGTGCTTTTGGGGAGGCCGATTGGAGACCTCCTCCCTCAAGTAAAACAGCTCTGTCATCCTCTTTAACTGCCACTTTTTCCACTTCAACTAAATTCACTTCAGAGTACCTACTAGTGTTAAAAAATACATCTCACTCAGCACCAACATGGACAAGCTCATTCATCACTGAAATACACACTTATATATATATATATATAGTTGCAATGCGCAAAATATCGATGTAGTTGTGCACCATTATACAGGGATTGAGCTATCAGCGCAAAAATTGTTCAACTCACAATTTTGACGAGAGTGAATTCTTATTGTACTCCAAGAACTCAGAATAAAGCCAAGCTGAAATGATAGGTATAACTCCAAGCAAAAACGAAACCTGCAACCATCAAATGAACTAAATCCTCACTAACGTAAAAAACCCGCCGACAGAAAATTCACAGGAGAACACTCAAATCCGAGCAAGATCTGAAGAAAATCACTACAAGATGAGAAATTGAGTACCTGGCCGACAGTAACAGGGCTAAAGATCATCATCTTGGCAAGCCACGGATTCGTCACAAAGAGATCAGTGAACAAGCATTTCACAGATCGGGTTGGATCAGAAACTGAATAGGAGATAAATCTAAGTGTGAGATGCAATGTATTGTAATATGCGCCGCGTATTTATGGAAGAGAGGGTCGGAGGGAAAAAGAAGGTGAAAAACGAGTGCGGAACAAAGAGGGACTCAACGGAGAGAGAGAGAGAGAGAGAGCAGGTGAGTTAATGAGTGACACCCATATATGGTTATAATTAGGCTGGTTATAACAGCTTTCGTATATTATCTACGTATATCATCTTCACTTATTTTTCACTGTATTACCAAAACATATTTTCCATTAGCTCCGTTGCTCCAATCCTTGTCCATTATTAGTGGCGGCATCAATATTATCTACTTATAAGTAAAAGATAGGTTGAATCTAAGTTTTATTTCCTTCCTTATTCAATTAATTGAAATAGCAATCTGTGTTCGAACAAATAGTAAATCCCAACTCTAAATAGTAATCCCAACCTCATTCCACAACCAGCCTAATTTATATTAAGAGTTCCATCATCCATCGAGTACACAGCTGATGCCATGAGAGGCTTCGTGAAAATGGGGAAAACACGAAGGAGTTGAATAGGTAAGGTTTTACAGCCAGAGACAAACGAGGTAGACATCACTGGCATGCAAGGTGAGCTCGAGCAATACGTTGGCCTCTGGAAGGGCAAGCGGATTTCGGCCAATCTCCCTTATAAGGTGCAGTTCGTTGCCGACGTTCAAGGGCGTGGCGCTGTCAAGTTCTTCGCCCATCTCAAGGAGGACGAATTTGATTATTATCTCTAGCAAAGATAATAATCAATAGCAGCCCGAACTCCTTGTTTCTAAACTTTATTTGATTATATTTTTATCTATCTATTTTGTATGTATCTCATACTAGGTTGCACCGAAATACATATGGATACGAGGATACGATACGACACGATACTCCGATATACCAAAATCAAAAAATCAAAGGATACGATACGAGAAAGATATGGAAAATAAATAATATATTAAAATTCAAATATAGTTAACAACAAGCAAACAAATTCAGTTTATCCTATAACAATTTCATATAAAGATCTTTAGTCATCTTCTACATTAAACTCTTAATTGTGTTCATCTTCCATTTCATCAACGTCAAAGATAACGGCTTCCAAATCGGGCTCATCGCGAGAAAAAAACAGTCGTAACACTGAATTAATGACCTAAAAGCTGATTGTTCTCAATTAATGACCTAATCTTAGCACTGAATTGAAGTCAACACTAAGGTAAAAACAGAGATCAAACTTATATCCGACCTAATTGAATGATATCATAACATCATTGTAATAGAACTCTAATAGGCTAATTGGTAAAAAAGTTTTCTTTTTTAATGAAACACAAACCATCCATAATTAGGAGTCCATCTATATGCCTTAATTAGAATGACTATTATTCTCAACTCATAATTCATATGCTAATTGGTTATAATTCTTCACACATTTCCTATGAAACACACATAGGTGCAGCCTCTTTCAAGTTTTCAGCAAACAATCTTAATTGTGAGGAATACCATAGTGATGAAGTCATGAAACACACTGAAAGTGAAAAAATTCCCATGACCTAGAGACACAATTTCACCATGAAAATATCAACAAAACCAACTACAATGCAAAGGATATTTTTATAGCAAAAATTGTAATGAACTGTATGTTAATAATTATATTTATACGGGTGTGATGCCTCAATCTTATTAGATCACGAGGGAAGTGAGAGATCTGGATTGGGCAGCAAGTGACTGAGAGGGTTTGAAGTGATAGATGATATAAAAGCAGAGGTTAAGAAGAAGTGCCCAAAAGCCCCAAAGACAGTGTCTTGTGCGGACATATTGACTGCAGCTACAAGAGATGCCACTGTTCAGATTGGAAGACCATACTGGACAATCCCATATAGACGGAAAGATAGCAAAGTTTCGATTTCCAAGGAAACTGAAATGGTTCCAATTATGGGCCACCAAAACATGACTGCTTTGCTCGATTTTTTTCAATCGCAGGGCTCCAATTACTGAGACTTCTGACTGCAAAACCCAACTCAAATTGAAAACTTAATTTTTTCATGGACACTTACAAAGTTACAATCAAACCAAATATACACTTACATGATCATAGAAGCATAGAGATTAGAGAAAGAAAGAGAGGCAATTACTAATTTACTCACCAAGTCTCACAACAGTGCGGTGAGCTGCGGCTGCCGGCGTGCCGCACAAAGATGAGGGTGAGGCCGCGAGGAAGAAGCGAGGGCGAGGGTGAGCTGGGTCTGGGTCACTGACTCACTGCACACTACACGGAGACAATGGCGAGGGAGAGACGAGGACGATAAAGGGAGAGACGATGGAGATGATGGTGAGGGAGAGACGAAGACGAGAGGGGGAGAGACGATGGAGACAATGGCGAGGGAGAGACAAGGGCGAGCTGAGTCGATTTCCATATTTTATTTCATTTTCAACTATGTTTTGACATTTATACCCTCAAGTATCCCTCAAAATTTCAAAATAACGTATCCAACTATGAAACGTACGTATCTAAATCGTATCCAAATCTTGATATCATATCCAACTGTATCCACGCATATCGGACGCGTATCGGACCGGTATCGGTATCCGAAACGCGATACTGGCCCCCTTGGACGTTTCGGTGCAACATAGATCTCATATGGTTGGCTCAGTCTCTTATTCTCTTCGCTTGGAATTTTCTGATCAATAATATATCACCCCTTCTCTTGGTATTTGCTTATCAATAATATATCGCCCCTTCTCTTGGACGTAATAACTGCCTAATTGGGATCATCGAGTAAGGTGAACTGAGTTTAGCTAGAGTTGCGTTCATACAAGTACAACCTATGACAGATTATTTTCCGAAGAAACAAGAGAAATTTTGTACGATGTATGTCGAGTCCCTGCAGAGTGATGCTATGTGGTTGTCTGTGGCTGTAATAGTTTTAGAGAATGAAACCAAATTCACTATTTATCATCTTTTTCCTTAACTTTTTTTATAATAGCTTTTATGATTTTTTATAAATAATAATTAAACAACCAATTTCTTATTGACACATAGGTAACAATGACATCGTCATTAACATTGAGTAACGATTAGAGCAACGGAGGTAATAGTAGGCATGTTCTGGCAATACATTGGAACGATTTTCAGTTGTTAAAGCAAAGTGAGATTCGATGTCTGATTAGGGGAGTATTTTGAATAATAAATCTATATTTTTCTTGGTTTTTTTTAATGATAGAGCCATTTCCCATTTCCTAAACAAACAAAAAGATAGTGCCATCTCTTCTAATGATTAATCATCGTTGGATTGTTTCTTGTTTCCCTTTCTGGGGATAGAGTTGCGGGTCATCAGTTGTAGATCGTTAGATTTGAATCTGCCGGTTTGGATTTGGCATTTTTGAGGGTTTGAATTTTTATGGCAAAGGGCTTTGTGGAGTTAAAAATATTTGTTGTGTCTGAAATATTATGTTAATTTCTCATATTGTCCATTGCATTAAAACATCTCTCGTCTTATTTTTTTTTTATTTAAAAATTATTTTTTTCATAAGATGTTAATGGTATTTATTCTCACCAAATTTCTCAACCTCCCCATCCTTTGTATTAAAAAAAAATTTCTTTCTCAATACTCTTTTTTATTTCCAATGTAGAAGAACCCTCTCCCAAAAATTATTAGATCTAAGATATTTATTTTAATTTTCTCTTTATTTTCCATTTCCCATTTTCTAGTTTTTCTTTTATTCCTTTACTTGGTTAAAGGAAAAATAAAATATTTATACGTGAATTTATAAATTAAGGTTATCTTCTCTTCAAGCTCAACAGTGATGGAACTCTGGTTGGATGACATCACTATCCCTATTACTTTTTTTCAAATTAAGAACATCGCCCATTATCCTCTCTTTTTTTTCCCATTACTTTGTTATTCAATAATGGGATAAAATATGTGCACCTAAATTCTAAATAGAGGGAGATGGAACACCAAACTTGTCACATCCAAACTTGAACTTTGGGCATATACACAGTGTTTACACTCAAAAAAAATCATCTTGGGCTAAAGATGATGGCTTAGAGAAATTAAAGACTATATTTATGAAGACCCAGCTCAAGTGACAACTTAGAGTGAGCAGAAGAAGAAGACGTGGGTGATTTTGATGACGCACGAAGAATTAAAAGGCAAAAGGGAGGTTTCCAACAGAATAAACGACAACGTGGACTCGCTAAAGGCCCTACTTAACAACTTGATCAACCTCTTCACCACCTATAAAAGGAGAAAAAGCCCTCTTCTCGAAGGATAATGAATCAACCATTGAAAACTAGCAAATTAATCAACATCAATTTCAGAACAAATGCAAACTTTTAAAGTTACATTGTTTAAAAGGTTTGCCTTATTGGAAAAACCTGTTTCTTTTGATCAAGATTCAGTTATCTTTTTATCCCATCTCAAAGCTATCATGCAAACACCTAACTTTCTTTCTGATTAGCTCCCGCAACATCGTTATAAGGGTTTTCTTTATTCCCGGTTTGGTCCCAAGCCTAAAATAGAGACCCCCTACATTAACCTTCTTTCTAGCTAACTTCTGCAGCACTTTCATAAGGGATAACCTTATCCCGACTATCAATCTATGGATAGTCATTGATGCCTGCAAATGTTAACCTTCTTTTTTACTAGCTCTAGTAGCACTGTCATACGGGTTAATTTCATTTGGACTTCCAATCTATGTATAGTTACAAGTCGTTGAAGTATTAAAGCCTCTCTTTCGACGTCTCGTCATCGCCTCTGAATACTCTGCCAACCTATGACTTGATTCCGACTTATATTCATTTTAGTTAATGATTTCTTGAATTTCCTGCCTACTCAAGGTTCCAATGTGAAAAAAAAAGTTAACTTTTACGCACGTGCAATTTCAGTTTTTGCACTTCAATTCTAGTACTTATATTTTTCAGTACTTATACTTCCTTTTCCATTTCAATTCAAACCAAATTTTCTTAAATAAAGATTAGTACTCGCAACACACCATCCAAGTGTGGTTCATGATTACCTAAGTCAGGGCATCATTTTTGTGCATTGTTCCTATACTACAATCCCAACTTGAGGGAACTTGGGACCCCTTACCAACCTGATTAGTTAAATAACAATGCCGCCAACATGAATATCATAATGAACTCGTGAATTTTGACTACGATGGAAAGAAAATTATTATATTCCTTGAATACATTAAGAAGAAGGCATAGAAAAGAACGACGTAAGCAATCTTGTTCGCATGCCTTACAATCGTTTGATTAGAACAAAGGTTCTTCGGCCGCGTGATAGGGCCTGCTCCAAAATACTTTAATAATCATGCACGGTCCTACTTTCATCTGACTTGCGATCCGAAATTTCGAATCTACCCTCAATACTTTTTGGACAAGGGATACTTGTAATGCCGTACCGTTCATGTCTCCGTCTCTCGATTAGCCCCAATATATGTGCAACAAACTGAAGAGTCATCAAAACCATTAAAAGTGTGAGTAGACAACAATAGACAGATAAAACACAATTTTTGAGGAAAATAAACATTTACCCTCCATTTTTTAAAGGCTTATTACTCACTTTGCTCCCCTAACCGGACATTAAATATCACTTTGCTCATCGAAACGAATTTAGTTCCAATATTTAGCCACAACTGCACATTTAGTTGCACCGTTACTCCATCCGTTACCCCCCGTTAGTAATGACGTCAATGTTGCCACGTCTCAATCCCTAATTGGTTGTTTGATTATTTATAAAAAAATTATTAAAACTAAATATTGGAAAAACAAAAAATTGAAGAAGATGATGAACTAGGTTTCATTGTTCATCTTTCTTCTCGCTCTAATCTTCTTCATCTTCTCTCTCTCACTCCATTAAAGCTTCAAAATATAGGAAAAAACCCAGAAATTCACACAACCTGAAGATGAGGCCAAGCAGGTTCCATCACCCCAAGTTCTATAGAAAAAAACCAGAAGAAAAAAAAAAGCCATAGAAATTGTCTTTGGCCTATTTGTGATTTGAGGTTTTAGGGTTTGTGTGCAGCTAGGCTTTTTGGGAGAAAATTGTCCATGGACTCTAAGCAAGCTAAGCGTTTAACGATCCATCCCTTATCTTAAGGATTAATTAAGACTAATTATGGATTAGTGAGGCTAATCGGGCATTAGCCGAGGATTAACGAACGTTCAGAGCGAAATTACGATTTTACCCCTGAACGACGGCAAAAAGTTAACTTTTGACTGGGAAGGTCTGACGCCCGAGGGCCGAGGATTGTTACGTAGATCGACTCGATACGAGTCAGTAGACGGGCGGCACGCCAAAATCGGAGGTTCGACGGAGAAGTAACGAGTCTAGAAAGTTTTTTGGCATTATTCATGCAAACCGAGAAAAGAGAACAAGTGGCAGGTTTTGGTTGGTGAAAATATCTAGATTGGACCCACCAGATGAGTGACAAGTGTCACCCATCTGATAGGCCCATTAACCCAAACACTTGGGATCCTCTTTCATCTTCTTTGTTTTCCTTCCTTTAACCCGTGAGAAACCATTAACCATGAACCCAAACCCATACACCCACCTTCCCCAAACCTCATCCTCTATGATTAGGATATGAATGAAAAAGTGAGTGTGAAGAGAGAGGATGAAGAAGGTGTTATTGGCGTCGACCGTCGTGGACGGTGGCTGGCGAACCGCAAAAAGGTGAGCTTTGAATTCTAAAATGGTATGTTTAATTTTGGATGTTGTTGAAGGCTTAGGTCGATTCTAACATGTTGTTACGGTTCATACAACCTGGTAGGGACTGGTTTCGATCGTAGTGGTGGTCGAAAATGGTTGGGAACGGCAGAGGAACGTCGTCGTCACTGTTTAATCATGGGAGGTACGTTTCTTGATCGATTTTCATGTTTTTAAGGACGTAGAGTGATAGGAAATGATTATAGGAAGGTATAGGAATTAAAATGGACCAAAACAGACCAAAAATGAGAGAGATATGGGCTTGGACCGGTCACGCTGATCCAGTCGGATCGGAATTACAAGGCTGAACCGGACCGGGTCCAACGAGAGGACAAGGATGAACAGTGGGTGGCGCATGGCTCCCATGTGCAGCCCCTTTGGGTGGCCTTTGAGGGCGTGTGGGGCCTTGTCTCTGGTCATGGTCAACATGGCTTTTCATCTATTCGATGTAATGAACATTTTAGGACTGGTTTCATGTCTATCGGACATCGTTTCGATATGATTCAGAATGTCCGAAGGTTTAAGGGTTAATTTAAAAATTCGAGAAAATTACGGGGCTTAAATGAGAGGTTAATGAGTTGGTTAGTAACCCTCTAGTATGATTTGTCTAGGTTTGGGAGTCCCGGTGACAGTGATTAGCCCGGGAAGGCTTATGCCACGCATATCGAGGCCGCAGCTAGGATGGTTTGTGAGTGGACTTTGATTTCTAAACTGTGATACATGCATAAATGTTTTATATGATTTATATAAATGATTTCTATCATGATGATTATGGTATTGGTGACTTACATGATTACATGTATTTCGAGACAATTTATGTATTTGCACGTATATCAAGGTTTATGGTTTTACACTGATTATACGTGCTTGTGGTTTCGGTGATGGTTTGATGAAATGGTTTTGGATTTGAAAAGGTAAACTCGAGCATAAAACCCATTTGTTTTGGAAACCCTCGGACATGAAGTCCATTTGAGTTATATTATCGGGCCAGGGGCCCAGTTGGTTTACGAAATCGGGCATAAGGCCCAATTGTGTTTTATGAATGTGATTTTGGGTGGGGGATCTGTAAATGGATTTGGATAAATGGATTTTTTGTTTCATGACGGTTTATGGGGACCGGGCATAGATCCTTTGAAAGGTTTGAAAGGTTTTAAGAATGATTGCGAAATGGTTTTTCATATACCATCATTTTATTTATAGATTGTCTCCTCCGGGGAGGGTTGTTGGCCTGAGTAGACCCCGGAGTAGTCACGAAGCACTAACTGAGTGGAGTCACCCCCGTGGGGTACCTTACTCTCAGGAAGGCATTTATGGATTATAACCCCCAGGGAGGGTCAATGATCTCCGGACATTGACCTACGTGGATCATGGGGAGACTTGGGATTTGAGACCCCGGGTAGCACGCACGTAATTTTGGAAACTGTGACAGGATTGGTTATATGATGATTGGTAAACAAGATTTCTAAGATTTATGATATGGTGTTTTGTGAATAGTAAATGGATTTGGGCGATGACCCACATACTCGGATTTACGATTTTTGGGCTGAGTCCCCACATATGGTTGATATGTTATGGATTTGTGTAAATGGATTTGGGTAGGGGGCCGTATGACTTGGATTTACGGAATTTGGGGCTAAAACCCTAATAATGGTTATTTGAATAAATGGTTTGGTAAATGGTTTTCGAATGCATGCATACTTTTTAGTGAAGGGCATAAAGGTCTTTTTATGAAATGTGTTTTATTAAACTATTTATTTTCGTCCACTCACAGCTTTTTGTTGTTTTTAATGTCCTTCAGGTTGATCGCAGATGCGGGCTGTAGTAGGGACCGAGACATCACACTACTCTTTCGGATCCTGGCGCACTCTGGAAGCCCCGTTCGGGCTGAGGTTGGAATTATCCCCTGTCTGACACTTCGGGTTAGATGGGAGCAGACACGTCCCGCGTTAATCCCGGGGGGATTGGGACAGGTCCTGACAAAGCTGTTCGTGGGAGGCATCTCTCTGGAGACAACCGAAGAGAATTTAGAGATCATTTCAACAGCTACGACACCGTTTTTGGTTCAGTGATTACCAAGGACCACACCACTAACATCCCTAGAAGCTTTGGCTTCGTTTGGTTCTCTGACCCTTCTTTAGCTAACAAGGCCCTAGAAGACGCCCATGTCATTCTCGGCATAACGGTAATAATTTCCCCATTCATCTCTATTTACGCCATTGCTATTTAGTGCTCTGTTTGGTTGCTGCGAAATCCAATCTGTGATTTTTCTTCGTAAGCTGGGCAATTTCTAATTTGCGTTTGGAGCTGTAAGCTTTCATTTAATTTGCAGCAAAAACAAAACAAAAATTCAATTTTCGGGTAGTTGGATAATTGATCATGACTATTGTTAATAGGTAGATGTGAAAAAAGAATTTCCCAGATGCCATCAACAAAGTAAATGGTCGAGTAGGAGCAGCAACAGTAGTAGCTTTGAGAATGGCAACAACAGTCAGTTTAGAACAAGGAAGATATTTATAGGGGGTTTATCGGCGAGTCTGACTGAGGAAGGGTTTAAGAACTATTTTGAGGGTTTTTGGAGGATCACGGATGTAGTGATAATGTATGACAATGAAACCCACCGGCCTCGGGGCTTTGGCTTCATCATCTTCGAGTTGGAGGATAACAAATTAGATTTCACAAGACCCTGGGCCAAAGAAAATTTCTATGGCTTTTTTTTTCTTCTGGGCTTTTCTGGAGAATATGGGTGATGGAATCTGCTTAACCTCATCTTCAGGTTGTGTGAATTTCTGAGTTTTTTTCCTAAATTTTGAAGCTTTAATGGAGTGAGAGAGAAAAAAAGAAGATTAGGGCGAGAAGAAAGATGAACAATGACACCTGGTTCATCTTTTTCTTCAATTTTTTGTTTTTCCAATAATTAGTTTTAATCATTTTTATAAATAATTAAACAACCAATTAGGGATTGACACGTGGAAAAATTGACGTCGTTACAAATAGGGGGTAACAGATGGAGTAACGGTGCAACTAAATGTGCAGTTGTGGCTGAATATTGAAACTAAATCCGTTTCGGGGAACAAAGTTATATTTAATGTCCGGTTAGGGGAGCAAAGTGAGGTATTACCCCTTTTTAAAAGATGCATGTATATAATAAAAATTTAAACAAATGAATAATCAGATTCTAAATCGAAAAAATCATAGATCGTGGAACCACAAAATAATAAAGCACCAGGAAATAGCTCATGGCTCACATTTCTCGAAATCCACGTCTATATAATCATGTGACAAAACCCTAGACACTAATATTCATAACCAATCAAATGCTAATCGACAATTTAATGACCAACTCCCCCGAGCATCAGTTATCTGGGAATACCCTATGCTTTGGCTGCCTAGGAACAAATACCCTAAGCTTCGGTCGTCTGGAAAAACACCCTTAGCTTCTACCATTTAGGAACTCATCACAATGACATTAGACATAATCCATGTATCAAATTAGACAAGCCTCATGACCAGGTACAACCAATCTTGAAATTCAAGTATCAGTCACAATGAACGACATCACTACGCGTAAGCTAACTTGGGAATTACACGAAACCCCATTCGAGTCAAGTCCAGGAATTACATTGACGCACCATCCGAACACGTCTGGGAACTACAGGTAGCACCATCCAGGCTGTAATAGTATCCTTGAGAACTGCACTCATGCACCATTGAGGCATGTCCGAGAACTAATCAAATCTCCATCCTTAGGAAAACAGAGTCATGCTCTAGGCATCTGAGTGCTGACTATATCCGAGAATGGTTGATTGTGGAAAAATAATTCCCAAATCAATGAAACTCATATAATACAAATCCTTGACTTAAAACCAAGTCAAAACATGAAAAACCTGGGAATGAGCCCAAAAGACCATTTCCACAAAATACCGAAAAATTTGTGTCCAATAATCAATCAATAAATTCATAAAATCATCAAACAATCATTTCAAAATCATAATCAAAACATTGCAATATAAATCATGCATTAAAATAATTAAAATATTTCACTATGCATGCAAAATCATTTCGGAAGCCATCTAACCTGTCAAAATCACTACTATAGGTCACTAATATCCCAAATATGTCGCATTAAAATCCTCAAATTTTTGCAATTAAATACGAGTTAAAAACCTAAGCATAACTCTCCAAACATGCAAAACTAAACTGAAATGTTGTCCAATTGACTCGAAAATTGTACCAAAATGTCTATATTGTTGATTACATCAAAAAAGATGACCGTACCACAAGATGACATGGCACATGCCCCCACACACCACCCAAACTTTTTGCGCCTGGGCCTTACTTGCCATGCACTGTTCATCTTCTTCATCCTCTCACGAGTCGACCTGCGGGTCTGCACAGTCCAATCTGACCCAGCAGGTCGACGTGGTCATAAATTCACCATTTCGCATCCAAATCTTACGTTTTATACATCAAATTTCATCTCCACAAACTCAGAAACATATCTATGTCCTCAAAACAAAGTAACTCATGTTAGAAATCAAAGATACTTACCTTCAAGTTTCAGCTATGGTTTAAGACCATTTCTGCAACCTTCCCGTACCTAAGTCCATCGAGGATTACATTATTTCATGGTAACCTGAGTTTAGGAAAAGTATTAGGGACCTTTGTATCATGTTCTAACGTCTCAAACCACCCATTCCCATTTTCGGGCTCATGGGCCTTTCCACACTTGCTCCTTCTCTGTTTCCCTCTTTTCTACCTTCTTTTCTTTCTCTTCTCTCTCTTTCTGGTTTTCTAT
The DNA here is from genome assembly GCA_032719365.1 of Prinsepia uniflora. Taxonomy (NCBI): domain Eukaryota; kingdom Viridiplantae; phylum Streptophyta; class Magnoliopsida; order Rosales; family Rosaceae; genus Prinsepia; species Prinsepia uniflora. The sequence goes on from CM064872.1 coordinate 38,854,343, forward strand.
TTCCTTTCTTTCTTGGTTTTCTAGTTGTTCCCCTTTCCTTCACCGTTTAAGTTTCATGGGTTTGAAACACGCATATACTACACACAACACAACACAACATATATATAATGCTAAGTCAGTGCACAAAAAGAAAGGCAAATTGATAAGGTGGACACTTGTCACCTTCTCACTAAAATTAGCAAATACCTTGACTTGTGAAATTATCCAAATGCGTCTTATTCCAAATTACCAAGATACCCCTAATAATTCCAGACCCGTAACAATCTTTTCATATCTCTGATTTTGAGATGTCACTTGTCTACGAACTTGGAATCTCGAGGCCTACGTGGCAGTCCTCCTAAAAAGTCCAAAAATCACCTGGAGTAAAAAAAAAATCAAATTTTAACCTATAAGGACAAATTTATCAAATACCTTTTAAGAAAACATTTCAAATTACCTTTTTCAAATTTCCAGGTCGTTAGATTGCAAACAAACCCATCTATATTGTCTAGTAGTAATTTCTACTAGTAGCACGCCAACATTAAGCTAAAGCCTGTTTGCTTCCTGGTTAGCCCATCTAGTGAAAGACCATGGAAGGAAGGCCCATCACGTTCTCAACTCATTCAGCTTCAACTACATCTCTCCAAACAAGTGAAGAGACCCACGTAAGAGTCTACTCCCTAATTCCACAAACCCATTTATGTGCGGAGAGCTAACAAAGGTGGTCTCAGACCCACTTGTTCGAAGAAAACAACTTTTGGATAGGAACACACAACTCATACTATGTGTGTAGATTGAGATTGAAACTTGGAGCACGAAACTAGAATTATAAAACTATATTGCATGTTTGTTTGAGTAAATGTTTCGATTCGAATCTAAGTAACATTTATATTCAAACAAAAAAACATAAAACAAAATTCAAATTCCCTTATAAGTTTCACTTTCATAATAATATTTGTGGATTATGGCTTAAAATAGTAACAATTTTTGCCGTTTTCTAATTCCAAAAAGGGTGCCTTGAAAAATTTCTATTGATAAATGTAAAGTTCTAAGGAGAGTGGCCGCTAAATTCAAGTCCAAGGTTCCTACCAAATGTCAAGGTAACTTGAAGCCCAAGCCTGATTTGTTTATTATGAAAATTCAGAAGCCCAAGTCAGACCAAGGAGCCCAACTACCTAGGTCTGTGATGTTGCTGGATCAGTCACTCAGACCCTCCCTCATATCTAAGAAGAATTTCTTACAATCTCAAAGTGTGAGAACTAGTGATATAAATTGTTGCTTTTTGAAATGGGGCTGTTTGGTGATTATAAATGAATTGGATAAATCATGAAATTAGAGATATTTTTTTACAAGACCCATCTTGAAATCACTTTGATAACCGTAAAACATTACACTCCAGTCTAATAGTTAGAAAAAAGTTCTCAAAATACCCTTAAGGTCTCAAAATATAAATATGTGGGAGATCTTTCAAAAATCCGATAGAACTTTCCCTATAACATGCTTGAACTGCCATCTCACATTTTGGACAAAGTATCAATTCCAATCATCATTCGTCAATCTGAGACCACCATTCATACCAACCCATTAACTTAATGACGAAGCATAACCTTATGTGGTTACTCACATCATGCCTTAAAGATATGATTTAATTCAGCATCCAAGATTCAATTTACTTCATACTCGTTATTCTCATTCGAAGCCACAACCTAATATCCTAGTTCTCCCAGCTCTTCCAGATTCCTTATCCAATATTTTGGCTTTTTCGAACCATACTCTGATATCTCTAGTCCTTTTCAAGCCCTAATCTGATATCTCTAGCTATTTCCAAGCCATAATCTAATATCTCTAGGTCGGTAAACACACCACAACGAGACACACTGAGAGGACCGATCGTTTTGATCGAGGGGCACCTAAGCCATCCAAGGCTGACTCACTCGTCCAACACCTAATGGACCAAGTTAAAAAGCTCGAAGCCGAAAAGAAAAGGGCAACGAGGCCAACCTGGGCTAAGGCCACTCGTGGACCGTTCACCGAGATGATCAACCAGTTCAAGACCAACCATGAAATCAAGCCCCCGAAAATCCCACTTTACGAAGGAAAGGAAGATCCATATACTCATATGAACAACTACCACTTAGCCGTGGCCCTCAAAAACTACTCGGACAAGGAACAATGCCTGATTTTCAGCTCCACGCTGATTGAGGCAGCTATCAACTGTTTCTACAAGCTAGAGGTAGGAACCATGGACTCTTTCGAGCTGCTAACCTCCACCTTCATGAACCAATTCATTATCCAAACTGATCGTCTGTTATCGGCGGAGGACCTCATCCAACTGAAGCAAAGGGCAAACGAACTACTGTAGAAATACGCAGCCAGGTTCAGCCATGAGTATTCTCGGTGCACTGAGATAGAAGACAGAGCAGCATTCACAGCTTTCAAAGGCGACCTCCAGGAATCCCCTTTTAGGTACACAGCACACACTCAAGGTTGGACAACATATAACTATATTATGAAATAGGCGGCGGTATATACCAAAGACGAGACATTGAGCCAAAAGACAGACATATCCATGGCTAACACATATCAGCCGCCCCGACCAACTAGGTGAAAACATACCAACCGAGCATTCAGGACCACGGCAGGGCTCAAACCAGCATCCTCAAAACCAAGGGCAAAAAAGCTATGGGGGAAAGCGAAATGACTACTCCCATAGCAACATCTTATATAGCCAAGGGAAAAAGGGAAAGAATCTGAACCATGTAGATCGACAGCAGGGGGAAAACAACTAAAAGGGTGGACCAAAAAATGAGGAAAAATGAGTTCCTCGGTCGAAGTATGAGACCTACACCATACTCAACACCTTCTACGAGAATGTGTAACGACCCGTCCCGAATTCCGGGATTAGATTAGTGACAAATCATGATTAGTGAGATTAATCCGTGATTAGTTGCGCAAAATCGGACGAACGTTGCAAAATGACCATTTTGCCCCTATTCGTGGGTAAAATGTTGACTTTTTGACCGGGAGATCCGATGGCCGAGGGCCGAGGACTGTTACGTAGATCGAGTCGATATGAATTCATAGACAAGTGGCACGTCGAATTCGAACGTTCGACAGAGAAGGTACGGTTCATAGAAGTTTCGGGGCATTATTGTACGTTTTACGAAACGACTTGGCTTTTGTCCTCAAGTGGGCCCTAGATATTTTAAATTGGCCCAATTGATGAGTGACAAGTGTCACTCATCCATTGCTTACTGCCTCCCATACATACATCGATCATTCCTTGTTCGTGCAAAACCAAACCCAAACCCGATCTCATCTATTTCCCTCTCATACCATCACCCAATCCTTTCCCTCAGCTGACCCAATCCATGAAGGAGTCAAAGGTTGGACTAATGAGCTGAGGACGGCATGGAGGTGGCTGGGCAGCCGTGCACGATGGAGAGAGGAGGTATGCTCGGTTTTGCTCATTTTCCTTTTTATTTCGATTAGGAAATTATGGTTGATTTTGGGTGATTGGGGGATGATTAGTAGGTTGCTAGGAAGGTATTAAGGTAGTTTTGGTGGTGGTTCACTGCTGAGGAGGCTCTGGGGAAAATCTGGGCATGTGAACCGTGAAGGGAGAAATCAAACCATTGGGTTTTTCATGTTTTTCCTTGTTTTGATCATCTAAATAGGTTTCTAGGGATTAGATAGGAAGAATGGAATCAATTAGGAAGATATTGGACGAAAAATAAAGAGAGGAGGGCCTTGGACGGGTCACGCCGGTCCAGGTAGATTGGGATTGTAGGGTGAACTGGGCTGGCCGATTCGGACCGGTCTGGCCGTAGCTTGCTGGTGACTGAACAGTGGCGCGTGAGCCCACGCACAGAACCCTTTGGGCGGCATGTGACAGCGTGTGGGACCCCTTTTGAGGATGTGTTCAACACATGAAATCTTCTATTCGATGTAACAAACATTTTGGGACTGGTTTCGTATTGATCGGACATCGTTTCGATACGTTTCGGGGTGTCTGAAGGTTTAGAATCGACTTTAAAAATAGTTAAAAATTCTGGAAAATTACGGGGCTTTAGTGAGAGGTTAATTAAGTAGTTAGTAACCCTCTAAAGTGATTTGGACAGGTTTGGAGGACCCGGTGATGACGATTGGCTAGGGAGAGCCGAGTGGCACGCGTATCGAAGCGGCAGCTCGGATGGTCTGTGAGTGAACCTTGTTTTCTAAATTGATGCATGCATAAATGTTTATTATGTGTTTTAATACTTTTTTGTGATGCCATGAGTGCATTTGTGTGTGGTTACGTATTGGCACGTATTTCGAGGTTTCGACCTTATACGGTGCCTATACGGGTTTGTATTTCTACGACGGTTTAAATGAAATGGTTTTGGATTTAAAAAGGATAAACTTGGGCATGAGACCCATTTGGTTTTGTCTCAGACATATGACCCTATTGATGACCTACGGGTCTGAGTCGTGGTCACGGCGGGTGCTATGTGTACGGCGACGGACGATACGACGCTCGCCTCCAAATTGGGATATGTTCCTTCCGGAGAGGTCACGATGAACGTACTGTCATCGAGCAGCCACTGGAGGCTCGACTTATGAGTGCTGACGGTTTAGGATATTGACCTGTGATGGGTGCACCATGATCTAGAGGTGGTCGCATCAGTTGATTCGTTCATGAGTTCTAGCTTGAGGCCCAGTTACTTTACGTTTAGGATGTCGGGTCGAGGACCCTAAATGGATTTCTAGTTTCATGAAGATTTATGGGGACCGGGCATGAATCCTTTGTAAGGTTTTAAGAATGTTTTCTATATATATATATATATTCGTATACCTTCCTTATTTGGATTGTCTCCTCCGGGGAGGGTCGTTGGCCTGGGTGGACCCTAGAGTAGTCATGGAGTACTAACTGAGTGGAGTCGCCCCCGTTGGGTACCTTACTCTCAGGAGGGCTTGGATTATAACCTCAGGGAGGGTCATTGATCTACGGACATTGAGCTGGGTGGACCCTGAGAGACTTGGGCTTTGAGTCCCCGGGTAGCACGCGTGTAGCTTTAGATACCGTGACAGGATTGGTTATGTGATTTATATGTATATGATATATGATATGTGATGTGTATAGGTTTTGGGCTGAGTCCCACATGGATTTGGGCAGTGGCCCGTGTATTGCTTTCATGTAAGGTTTTGGTACATGGTTTTCGAATGCATGCATGCTTTTAGTGAAGGGTACAAATGTCTTCAATAAAATGTTTTTATAAATTATTGTTTTGTCTACTCACAGCTTTTAAATGTTTTGACTGCCCTTCAGGTTGACAGCGGATGCGGGCTGTAGTAGAGACCGAGACATTACATTCCTCCTCCGGATCCTGGCATACTCTGAAGCCCGAGCGGGCTAAAGTTGGAATTTCCCTTGTCTGACACTCCGTGTCAGACGGGATTAGGCGCGTCCCGCATTATTCCAGGGGGGATTGGGACGAGTCCTGACAGAATGTGTTGCTCAACGTCGAGCACATGATTCCAAAGTCCACATGGGCGTCAACTAATGGCAAACTTGGCAAGGACACGGGAACCTACTGCATGTACCACAAATACAACGATCATAGTACTAACCAATGTGTGGCATGCAGGGACCTAGTCGAAGCACTAGTAAGGGATGGAAAAATCAATCAGTGCCTTCATCATGCGCCACTTCTACCTCGAAACACACATATCAACATGATCACTGGATGACCTTTCATCTCCTTCCCCTTGACCTCCAATCAAGCAAAGAAAAACTTCATACGAACCTCCATGAAGAATCATTAAATCTTCAGCATCGAGGACGGCCGGGCCAAGAAGACCAGCAGGCTGGGCTGGGTACCGATTACTTTCTCGGAAGAGGAAGAACGAGGAATCATCTATCTTCACGACGACCTAATCGTCAACACGGCAGAGATATCCAACTTCGATGTCCAACGAGTCATGATCGACATCGGAAGCTCTTTTAACATCCTCTTCATGGGGGCATGCAAACAACTGGGCATATCGGAACCATCTTGGACCGGTCCACCACGCCACTCTTTGGCTTTACTAGGGACTCCATAGTTCCGCACGGCACCATCACTCTTCTGCTCTCCCTTGGTATACACCCTAAGAGAGCAATGGTACACTCACATTTCTTGGTGGTGGACTGTCCTGTAGCCTACGACATCATCCTTGGGAAAGGAATAATCAACCATCTTAAGGCAGTGGTATCCGCACACCTACTCTTGGTTAAGTTCCCTACCCCCATGGGTATTGGCCAGGTCCGCGGTGTCCAGAACGAGGAAAGGGCATATAGCTCCACAGCCCCAATCCAACCACCAAAGGAAAAAATGGCCGTGATAGAATCAACTTTGAGGTCGACCTGATTGACCCTAGAGAGGCACAACACGTCTAGGATGGACCAGTTGAAGACCCAAATGATCATTTGGCAACACCACATCCTCAGCCAATCAAAGAGATTGAAGAGGTTGTGCTCTCCCTCGACTTCGCAGACCGGAAGGTAAAAATTGGAACTACTCCTTCCCTTGACATGCGGCTACAGCCATCAGGTTTTTACAAGACAACTTCGAGGTCTTCGCATGGTCTTACACAGACATGTCGGGCATATCTACTACAATTATTTGGCATCAACTGAGCATCGACCCTTCTTACAAACCAGTCGAACAAAGGCACTGACTCTACTATGCAGAGCGAACAGAGGCCATGCAGGCCAAGATCATCAAACTCAGCACTATCCACTTCGTCTAGAAGGTAGTCTACCCAGGTTGGGTGGCCAATGTGGTACTGGTCAAGATGCCCTGTAGAGAATGGTGAATGTGTATTGACTTCACCGACTTGAGCAACGCATGCCCCAAGGATAGTTTTCCATTTCCCTAGATAGATCAGCTCGACGACGAGACGACAAGGCACAAGCACTTGAGTTTTATGGATGCCTACTTGGGCTACAATCAAATCTTCATACACCTAGCAGACTAAATCCACACAACATTCCGGACATACCAAGGACTCTACTGTTACAACGTCATGCTCTTTAGACTCAAAAATGTAGGAGCCACCTATCAACGTCTCGTAAACTTCATGTTTGTAGACCAGATAGGAAAGATAATGGAGGTCTACGTCGATGACATGCTCGTCAAGAGTAATTTGGCCGACCAACACATCCTCAACCTTTCGCAAATGTTCAACATTCTCAAAAAGTATAGAATGAGGCTAAATCCAGCCAAGTGCGTCTTTGAAGTCGGTTCAGGAAAGTTTCTAGGCTTCATGATAAGCCAGCAACGAATCGAGGTCAACCTAGAGAAAATCAAGGCCCTCGTCGATATGGTACCCCCGCGAACGCAGAAAGACATCCAGAGCCTAACTGGTCGAGTCGTAGCACTCTCATGATTCATTTCAAAAACAATGGACAAGTGTGTGGCGTTCTTTAAATCCCTCAAAGGCAAGTCCAGAGACGTAACTTGGACTGAAGAATGAACCAAAACTTTCAACGACCTTAAGGAATACATGGGTAGGGAACCATTGTTGGCAAGACCCGAGACTTGAGAGTCTCTCTTCCTCTACCTCTCTGTTTCCAGAAGGACGGAGCAGAACACCCCATGTACTATGTCAACAAGGCACTCTAAGACACAGAGACGAGGTATACCGACCTTGAAAAGAATGCTTTCACTCTAATCATGTCTTCCAGAAAGCTTCGACTGTACTTCCAGGCTCATTCAATCATCGTAATGACTGACAAGACGCTCTGAAAAGTGCTCCAAAAGCCAGAGACTTCGAGAAGATTACCAAAGTGGACGATTGAACTAAGCGAGTATTTTATCACTTGCACGTCCTGTACCACTGAGAAGGGCCAGAAAATCGAATACTTTATTTCAGAGTTCTCCTATGTGCGAGCCAAACCCACAACAGAGGCCGCTGCTCCTGCTCTCCCATCATCCACAACACAAACCATGGATGATAAAGGCCCAAAGCTATACCTAACCAAGCCTACTTGGCTCCTCTACGTCGACGGTACAGCCTGCCACAACGTCTCCAGTGCGATACTCGTGCTCACAACCCTAGACAAGGTAAAGATGGAATACGCTCTTCACATCATGTTTAAAGCCTTCAATGATGCCGCTGAATATGAAGCTCTACTCACTAGACTCCGCTTAGCCAAAACCATGTACGTCAGGAAAATTCAGATTTATAGCGACTCATCGCTCATCGTTAGTAAGATCAACAACAAGTCCCTCTTGGATGGCTTCGAAAGCCACACTATCACAAGGATCCCGAGGTCCTAAAATAGTTACACTGATGCTCTTGCTTGGCTTGCATCTTCCCTGGATGAGAAATTGAGCCGCAAGGTCCTTGTGGAAATCCTCAATCATCCAAGCACACATCACTCTTCCGTTTGCACCATCCACACCGACCCCACATGGATTGTAACGACCCGAACTTTCGTAATTATTATTTTATTATAAAATGACCATTTTTCCCCTAAGGGAGGAAAAAGTTAACTTTTATCCTGGGAAATATTTAGGACTTTGACCTATGACCGTGACGTAGATCGGGACGTCATGAGTCCGTAGGCAGGTGGCACATCGAAAACGGACGTATGACGAAAAAGTTATGGTCACGGGAGTGAAATTGAATAAACGTACGAACCGAGGGTTTAATTAAAATCATAATATAATATTGTAATCTGATCTAAAAATGAATTTAATCTGGACCCTTGGATTAGTGAAAAGTGTCACACATCCCCACACTTACTTTCCCTAATTCATGGATCTTGTCTCTATTGGCTAATTATTTTATATTTTATTTCTCTCACACAACCCCAGTCGTCCATCCTTTTTCCCTAGAGTGCATCTGCACCATCCGTTCCATTTCCTTTTCCTTTTTATCTGATCAGACAACTCTATCTCTCTCACACTCTCTTTTGCTACCCGTGAAAGAAAGAAACCATCCCCACTTCGAACAAACACCCAGACGACCACCACCCTCACTGTTTTGCTCCACCCCAGCCAACGGCTAGACCTCACCACTCACCACCTTCATCACCAGCCGTCATCAACTACCACCATTTCCTCCTCCCCTATCTGTAAAACCTGAAACCCCCCCCCCCCCCCCCCCCCCAAGACCCGAGAAGGAAGAACCAGCCCCAAAGAACCCAACCGTTCAAACCTCAACTCCAGAATTCGAACCAACGTTAGGCTAGGCATGTTAGGACGTCAGGAGAACTGAGGAGTGGACGAGGCAGCCCACGACGGAGACACGATGGCGGGACTTGATCTAGGGCGACTGACGATCAAGAAGAACCAGTTTCAAGGTTGGAAAGAGACTGAGTCGACAGGGAAGAGGATCGGAGTTGGCTGGCATTTTTCTTCGAGTTACATGTATAGATCTAGACCTTCATTCCAGTTTTTGAGTCCAGAGAGCTCTAGTGTAGTCTTAAACAAACCAGTAGGACCAAACCTTGTCAAAATTGGTGGCCAAAAATGGAAGATATGGTCGGGTCTTAGCCATGGGTCACGATGGCCTGGTCACTGTACTTCGGTAGGAACCAGCCGATGACCAGTTATGGGTTACGGTGGGTATCAGCCGAAGAACAGCACAGGATTCGGTAGGGCCAGACCGAATGTCAGGGGTGATGATGTCATTATGATGACATCATCATGTCAGATATGTCAAATCTTTGACCAGTCAGGGTAGGACATGTGTCATCTGACACTGTCAGGGCTGACACGTCTGTAGTGACATCATGCTGACGTTAGCAGGTACTCTAGTAGCGTTGGCCAGACTTTGACCAGGTACGTGGGGGCGCGTGTCAACGCTAATTTTTGTGGGACCAGTAGCATTTTCAAGGTTTTGACGATACGAATCCAATGGCGGTGGTTTCGTGCCAATCGAAGATCGTTAAGTGTGTAAAATTAGGGTTTGAAGCCTTGGGAAGTGTGTTCACACGGCTTTCCCGGGCCGATTTCATTCTAGCGCTTCATATTTGAACTGTAGGAACATATAGTGACCTTTATGTGTACTTTGGACTTGACATGAATTGTATGTAGGCAACAAGACAGGTTTATACGTCCAGTTAGCGGTGGGACCAGACTGTGAGTGGGCCTTTGATTTCGTTAAACCTTTTCATGCATAACTATTTTCCTTTCTATATATATTTATGAGTATGGCACGTATTACGATGTTTGGGCATGAGACCCATCTGGTTAGATATGCACAGTTTTGAGTTATATATATGTATATAGATTTCGATGATTGTCTTTAGTCCTGCACTGTATAGATCTACCCTAGTGATACTTTCTCCTCGGGATGTGTGTACCCTGGAGTGGTCATGGAGCAATGCTTGCAAGGGCTCAACCTACGGAGGGACCGGACCGTATAGTGACTCAGGAGTAGGATTGCTATGATTGGATGTCTGGGACGTCAGGCATTTGGGATGCCATACCCGGACTGGGTTCAGAAGTTGGACTCGGGATTGAGACCCCGGGTGGCACTCGTAGCCTTGGGACTGTGACCTTATTGGACTTCTGGGACATCAAACATCTGGGATGTCAGGGTTGGGATGTATAGTGCAGTGGCTGATGTTATGATTATGATTATATTATTCGATTATGCTTATATGATATGCTATTATGGTTTTCGATTCTAATGCGTGCATGTTTTGGAAAACCGAGGGGTAAAACCGTATGTTTACTTTATGGATTAAACTATTTTATAAACTTTATGTTTCTGGCCCACTCACCCTTAAATTTTTTACGGACCCCTCCAGGCCGAGCTCCTGAGGTAGACGAGGAGCACGAGGCAGAGGCATAGGTTAACGTTGCGCACCTGAACCCTACTTCTGGGTAGATCGGCACATGAGGAAACTTTAGGAGTCGTGCTCATCATTTGTGTTTTAAGCTTTCCCTTGTCTGACACTGTTTCATTTTCGGACGATTTGTATGACTTATTTTGGATATTTATGCATTTGAGTTTCCTTTAAGAGTAAAATTAGTATTCTAAGGTCGTGTGTCAGACGGGAGCAAGGCACGTCCCCAGGTGGTCCTAGGGGGATCGGGGCGGGTCCTGTCAACTAGGTATCAGAGCACTAGGTTGTGGTCAGCATGGTAGATTAGCGGTCAGTACTTGGTACTTTTGACATTTAAAGATGTTGTTATCTAATCTATGCCTCTTAACAGTTGGTTATGCCTCCAAGAAGAATCCCTCAAGCATCGACTTACGAGGAAGTAGCTAGAGAGATGAAGTGTACGAGTATCGAACGGGCTCAACGATTGGGAGCCACACATTTCAGTGGGGGATCAAACCCTGAGGAAGCACATGAGTGGATAACGAGATGGGGGAGGATCTTTACTGTGATGCACTGCCCGGCGGGCGAGCGTGTGACTTTGGCGACCTTCCTACTGGAAGACGAGGCCTACCAATGGTGGTACGACATGGAGATGTCGGGTTGGTCTGTTCACACTACTACTTGGGAGGTCTTTCGTACTAGATTCCTGGACCAGTATTACCCGCGATCCTTTCGCACTGCTAGTGTGGTAGAGTTTCTACGGCTTGAGCAAAGCGATATGTCAGTGACGGAGTACAAGAAGATCTTTGAGAGGCTATCTCGGTTCGCAGAAGCCTTTGTGAGCATAGAAGAGGATAAGTGTCAACGGTTTGAGCTTGGACTCAGAGGTGATATCTGGGCAGCGCTGACAGCTACCAACTATGCTACTCTGAGGAACATGTTCGACGCAGCGGTTCATGTCGAGGCCAGTCTGGTGGCACACCAGGCACGACAGTCTTCAGGTAAGGGGCGACGTCGGGATCAACCATATCTTGGACCCATGAGCCATCGGGGCTCGAAAGGAGGACATTATCGAGGGTCACCATCTTCTTTACGGGGTCGTGGCAGGTTTGGTCGACATGGGAGATCTCAGAGATCATGATTGAGGTCCAGCTTAGGACAGCATTCATCATGGAATGGTGCATCTAGTAGATCTTCGAACAGGTTGAGGACAGTTAAATGTTTTTCTTGCGGAGGATCGGGCCACTATGCCCGCAATTGTCCAACTTTTTCCAGGGGCAACGATGTAGGAGGCACTAGTGCAGTATAGAGTTCGGCTTCCAACACTATCGGGGGCCGAGGATAGGGAGGTGATCGCAGTACTGAGGGTGGCGTGCGTGGGCGCGGTCAGACTTCTGGACCCAGGGCTTGAGTATTTGCAGTGACCCAGCAGCAGGCTAGGTCAGCCCCAGGTGTGGTTACAGGTACTCTTCATATCTCTAATCTTGTTGTACGTGTGTTGATGGATGTTGGGGCTACTCATTCCTTTATTTCGAGGAGTTGTGCTGGTATGTTAGATTGTGAGGTATCGGCTTTGGATAGTGAGATGGGTGTTGGCACACCGATGGGAGTTGTGTACTTAGTGAATCAAGTGATTCAAAGATGCCCGGTGAGAGTAGAGGATGTGGATTTACTAGCCAATCTAATCGTTATGGATATTCATGACTTCGATGTTATTTTCGGGATGGATTGGTTGCAGAGCACGGTTTTCTCATTCATTGTGGGAGTAGACGAGTAATTCTGCAGAGTCCGGATTTTCCGGAGGTTACTTTTCAGGGAGAGCGTGACGGTTTGCTACCTGAAGTGATCTCGTCACTTGCTGCTACTAAGCTTTTACGGAAAGAATGCTAGGGTTATCTGGCGCATGTTGTGGAGACGCAGGTTGATACTCCGAGTGCCGATGATATACCTGTGGTGCGAGAGTTTTTGGATGTGTTCATGGAAGATTTACCTGGATTACCACCACATCGGGAGATCGAGTTCACGATTGAACTACTCCCCGGTACACGACCTATATCACAGGCACCATATCGAATGACATCGGCTGAGTTGCGGGAGTTGAAAACTCAATTGTAGGAGTTGGTGGAATTGTGATTCATCTGACCGAGTACGTCACCGTGGGGAGCATCGGTATTATTTGTGAAGAAGAATGAGGGGAGCCTCAACGTATGCGTCGATTATCAACAACTCAACAAGGCAACGGTAAGGAACCAGTACCACTTACCCAGGATTGATGATCTATTCGATCAACTGTGGGGAGCACGGTACTTCTCAAAGATTGATTTACGATCGGGTTATCACCAGTTGAGGATTGCTGAGGAGGATGTGCCAAAGATGGCGTTTCAGACCAGATACGGACACTATGAGTTCCTAGTGATGCCCTTTAGGTTGACGAATGCACCAGCGCCTTTCATGGATCTGATGAATAGGGTCTTTCGATCTTATTTGGACAAATTTATGATCGTGTTCATTGATGATGTCCTAGTGTACTCGAGGAGTGCTAGGGCACATGAGAAGCATCTACGGTTGGTGTTAGGGAAACTGAGACAGAAACAGTTGTTTGCCAAGCTGAATAAGTGCCAGTTTTGGCTAAATAGTATTAGTTTTCTGGGACATGTTATATCATCGTACGTGATTAGTGTGGATCCCTAGAAGACCGAAGCTGTGACAAATTGGGCTAGACCGACGACAGTAACTGAGGTACGGAAATTCGTTGGTTTCTCTAGTATCGCCTCACCTTTGACTCGTTTTTAGTAACTAAAACATCGGTTGACTACCACACCTGTTCTTGCATTACTTGATAACAACGGAGAGTTTGAAGTCTACAGTGACGCATCATTGTAGGGTTTGGGTTGCGTGCTGATGCAGAATGGCAGAGTTATCGCTTATACATTGAGACAGTTAAAGATACATGAATTGAATTACCCTACGCATGATTTGGAGTTGGCAGCGGTGGTCTATGCCTAAAAGATCTGGAGACATTGTATGTACGGTGTGACTTGTAGGATATTCACCAATCATCAGAGTCTAAAGCATTTGTTCACTCAGAGGGAGCTGAACATGAGGCAGCGACGGTGGTTGGAACTGATCAAGGACTACGATTGTACAATTGAGTATCATCCATGAAGGGCGAATGTCGTGGCGGATGCACTTAACTGAAAGTCAGCAGAATCAGTTACACACCTGAGGATGGTGTATCTTCCTTTGCTAGTGGAATTTCGAAGGCCTGGAGTTATTCTGGGGATAGATGAGCAAGGAGCTTTGTTAGCCAGTTTTCACGTACGACCTGTGCTAGTCGATCGGATCATCGAGGCACAATTTCAGGATCCGACACTTTGTATCTATAGGATAGAAGTCAAACTGGGAGAGAGACAGGATTTTACCATCCAAGGTGATGGAGCTCTGGTAAAACTAGGTCGTTTGTGTGTACCTGCAGTGGCAGAGTTACGGGCAGAGTGACAGGACCCGCCCCCAATCCCCCTGGATTAGGGGATAAATCCTGCTCCTGTCTAACTTACGCATGACACGAAGGCTAAACTGGCGTCCAACCTCCATGTGACACGTAAGTCGGAAAAGAGAAACTCGGTCCGATCGTCCAAAAGCTTCCGGCCTTCCCAGAGTGCACAAAAATCTACTGTGGATCTCGTGTATGATGTCTTCGTCTCTCTCGACCAACAACCCGCACCGCTACAACCTGGAGGGTATCGAAAACATGAAAAGACTGTGAGTGGACAAAAATAAAGTAGAAGCTCAAAAACAATTATCAGAAAACACAATTACATTTATACCCTCCTCAAAACCCGGGCCTCAGCCCAAACCATCAAAATCCGTTTCATCCGGGTCATAACCCAAAACATCGGAAAACCATTATGAAAACCATCATCATCAAGTCTCAGTGAAAACCAAAACACATTTAAAACCGCATTTCCGTCCATCGAACCTACTGGATCTATCTGAGTCTTTAAACTCCCGAGTCTTTAAACTCAATCCAGGCTCAATATAATCAGAGTCTTTAAACTCCCGAGTTTTTAAACTCAATAGGCCTACGGGGGAAATATCAATATCCGAGTCTTTAAACTCCCGAGATTTTTAAACTTAATCCGGGTCTTTAAACCCAATCCGGGCCCGCCCCCGTCATAAACATATCCGGGTCTTTAAACCCAATAGCCAGATCCAGCAAATCCAATCCAAAACCGTTTGAAAACCATTTTCCATTTCCAAATTCGAATCCGCAATCTCATCAGGATCCCAAATCCAAACCCAGAACTCATATCCATATCCATTTCCAAACCCGAGTCCGAAACCATCATTCCGTAAGCCGACATCCGGAATAACCATTCTGAACCCAAATCTGGAAATCCACTTTCAAGTTCCAAATCGAATCCCGAATCGTCATCCGGAAATCCAATTCAAAAACTTGAAATCACGTTCTTTAAAACCACTTTTCTGAACTGGGCCTCTAAGCCCGAAGTCACTTTTCCAAAATCCATTTTTAAATCATTGATATTAAATCATATTTCAAATCCCGAAATCAAATCCTCAAAACTAGGTTCAAATCACAACATTGATCAAAATCTCGTAAAATGCGCAATTCCGTAAATATCTCGAAAACCGTGCAAAACCGTAAACCATCAAGATCATAAATCAAAGCATAGAATCAAATATAAAAAACATATAAAAACATATATACATGCATCATAAGTTAGAAAGCAAAGTCCACTCACAGACCATTTTGCCGCTGCCTCGATACGCGCGCACTTATGCCGTTCTCGGCTAATCTGCTATCACTGGCTTTCCCGATCCTGTCCAAATACCATAATAAAGTCACTAACTACTTCATTAAGCTTCTACTAAAGCCCCATAATTTTCTCGAATTTTTAACTAATCCCAAAACATATCGAGACGATGTCCGATCGACTCGAAACTAATCCCAAAATGTTTGTTACATCAAATAATTTAAAAGTCATGCTGGAACCTTCCCAAAAAGTGTGCCACCCGCCCACACACGCCGCCCAAAGGGGCTGCGCGTGGGCCTCACGCGCTTACTACAGTGTCGTCTTCAACCTTAGGAAACCCAGTCCAAACCGGTCTGGTCCAGCCCGAACTGGCGTAGCCGATTTTCATCCAATTTCAGTTCCTTTTTAATCCATTTTTAATCCTAGTTAGTCCTTTAGCTACATATGATTGTTTATACTCGATCTACAATAATAAACTATGAGGTTAAGGTCTCGAAACTACCTCCCAAATCGAAGGTTAGACCGGTTGCTATCTGTCGTCAAGTTGTCACGATTCCGGCCATCTCCCCTTCTTATTTTGATCCCATCAGTCCGTAGAACCTCTTGAAACAACTTCCTATGATCACTATTGTTGAAACCGTCTAAAACACCAGTTACCATTTGTTAAAGACACATACCCATTTTCGAGTTCCACGATCGCCGTCCACGGCAAGCCTCGAACTTGTTCCCAATCGACTTGCCTGACCTTCCTGAGCATCCTCCTGGTAACCAATACGATCATCTCAGCCTCAAAGTCCAATTCCCTTTTGAATGAAACAGGGTACCCGAGCTTCTCTGTTTTCCCCAGTCCTTGAACCATCGTCCACGACAGCTTGTCGTGACAGCACCATCACAATCCCCACCTTCTATCCTTTCTTTTTCATTCACAGAAAAAGTAGAAACAAAGAAGATTGAAGGAGGTAGGGTGGGTTGGTCTAGCTGTTTCCTCTGTTTTCTATTTTTCCCCACTGTGCACGAATTGCTCATTTGTTTTTAAAAACCAAAACAGTGAGGCGGCAGGAGGTTCCACACACCTCTGGATTGGGCCAGGTGTCCCATTCTCTGTGGATTCATTTCCCCAAGGCAACTACTTGTAAAACACTAACTGGGCACAGATCCCAAGGAATCACAATGACCAAAATGCCCTTTTAAGGTAAAATTACCAAAATGCCCTTTGCATTCTTTGATCAAAACTCAAACCAGTCGACGTCCGATGATAGCATGCCGCCTGTCGTCGTTCTCAGGGCATCGAGACCTACCTAACGGTCCCCGAATTACGTGGAAAATCACTTTTTGTCTAAAAAGTCAACCATTTGCCTTATTTCGACCAATTTACCAAAATACCCTCGACCTTCTAAACGTCATAACTTTCTCCTCGAATGTTGGAATCAGACGTGCCACTTGTCTAAGAACTTGTGACGTCCCAAACTACGTCTCGGTCATCGGTTAAAGTCCATTTGTCCGTCCGAACGAAAAGTCAACATTTGTGCCCATTCCAAGGGCAAAATCGTCATTTCGCACCGTTCGTCCGAAATCGTCCAACTAATTACTAATTAACCTTACTAATCTGTCAGTAACCACTAATCTAATCCCGGTTTACGGAACGGGTCGTTACACAGAGATTCTTGAGGAAGCCCATAGTTCAGCTTATGCCATGTATCCCGGAGGTACAAAGTAGGCCTGGGCATGGTTCGGCATGGTTCAGTATAGAGGTAATACCGGAACCGTACCAAATAATTTTAACCGGTTCGGTATGGTACGGTTTTTCAAAATATAAAATTGGTACCGTACCATACCGTACAAATTGTGTTCGGTATGGTTTCGGTTTTGAGGCAAAACTATTCAAGAAAAAATTGAGTCAAATTCAATGCAAAAGAAAAAAAATCTAAATAATCTATCCATTCGAATTTTTTTGTGGTAACGAATTTGTACCAAGACCAGCTCATATTTCATTCATACAATTCCCCAACTCGTTAAAGTAAGTTATCAACACTTGATAATCATATCCTCAGTTTCTAATGTTGCACAACAAAAAGCAAATGAATTTATTCAGCAGACAAAATCAAACATACAATACGGGACAGGTGAAAAACAAACAAGAAACAAGATCCTCATTACAAAAAGAAACAAGATCCTCAATGCATAAATGGATGTTAATCTACATTAAGACTACAGAAGTTATGGTCTTGGCAGAAACTTCAGAGTTCAGACTCATATAAAGCAAATCACACTAAGGAAAAATCCTCATGTTAATAAGAACAAATCACAATACCTTGTCGCAAGTGCACAATATTTTGAATATATTAGCTCTAAATTCTCAGTTGTTGCTTCTTATCTATAATTCAAGTTTAAATAGGTGAATCGAATTGAAACAAATCTTTTTTAATTTGGATTCTTTCAGCTTTCTAACCAATGTACGCATATGATTTGAGTCTATAAATTAACATACATCTTAATTTTACTTTTTGAATATGAAATTCTAATTTCCTCAATTCTTCCCACCTCTACGCGGCCAGTGCATTGATTTCCTCCTATCTCTATCTTTTTCCCTCTCTTCCTTCTCCTCTTTCATTCTCAACCTCAAAATTTAACTACCCATTTCAAATTTCCTTGAAATTTACTTCGTAAATGGCGACAATCGTATGTCAAGGTCTGAAATCATGCCTGGAGTCTCCTCATCTAGTGGAGCCAAGAACCCTAAGGTTGAGGCTTTCTTCATCAATACCTTATCATTTCTTCCCAGCACCCCTAGATTTCTGAATCAAATCTTTTTTCTCTTACTCAAATCTTTGGGACTTGGCAATTGGAATAACAAGAAGAAGCACAACTTCGTTATCTTATAAATTTAGTGTTAGTTTCAGATTCTTACCTCAGCCATGAAGGAGAGCCAACAGAGAGAGAACATCGGCGAGGAGCGACGGAGAGATGAGCGAGGAAGGAGAGAGAGATAGAGCAGCGGCATATGGAAAGATGGGCGATGGCCGACGAGTTTAGTTTTTCTTCGCTCTCTTTTGTGTGCAGCGGCTGTGCTTGTGTATAAGAGAAACTGAGAAATCAAAAAGTGATGAACTCGTGAACTGATAACTAGGTTTTACGGTTTTACTTGTTTAAACATAAAAATAATTAAACAATATTGTAGAACTGGGTTCGTAATAATATGCCTGGGCCTACAATAATTAAACCTATTTAGTTTTTCAAAAATCGAACCGGCATATTGTAGAACTGGTATGATTACGGTTAGGCCTAATTACGGTTTTACAGGCATAGGCATATTGTTATATTTAATTTAATTATATAATTAATTAACAAATTTAAACCATTTCGATACGGTATTATCCAACACTAGAACCGGTCCCGTACCGATTTCAACCGGTATGGTTTCAGTACCGTACCGATTATCCATTCGGTTTTACTATTCGTTTTTTTTTTCGGTTTGGTATGATACGGAACGGGACGGTTTCGATTTTTCGGGACAATATGCCCAGGCCTAGTACAAAGATGTATTGTACCCTCTGGAACCATTATTGGTGGGTATGAATGAAAAAGGATATTGCGAAGTTTGCTAGCAGATGTTTGACCTGTCAGCAGGTTAAGGCTGCGCGGTAGAAACCATATGGAGCTATGCAACCACTTCCGATTCCCGAGTGGAAGTGGGACTACATTACAATGGATTTTGTCTTCAAGTTTCTGAGGTCACATAGTGGTTTCGATGGAGTTTGGGTGATAGTAGCCTGATTAACCAAGTCGGCTCATTTCTTGTAGATACAAGAGACGTATAAGACAAACCGAGTGGCTCAGTTGTTCGTGAAAGAGATCATTCGACTTCATGGTACGCCGGAGTTGATAGTGTCTGATCGAGATCCGCGTTTCACTTCCAGGTTCTAGCGGAGCCTACAGAATACTTTAGGTACAAATCTACATTTCAGTACAGCTTTCCACCCACAGACCGATGGACAGTCCGAGAGGACTATTCAGACCGTGGAAGACATGATGAGGTCTTGTGTGCTGCAGTTTCAGGATTCGTGGGATACTCATTTACCTTTGATGGAGTTCGCATGCAATAGAAGTTATCAGGCGAGTATCAGGGTGGCACCCTACAAGGCATTGTATGGTCGGTAGTGCAGGACACCTATCTGCTGGATGGAGGTAGGAGAGCGTGCAGCAGTGGGGCCGAATTTGATGGACATGACCTAGGAAACAGTCCAAATCATCAAGGAAATATTGAAAGCGGCGCAGGATCGCCAAAAGAGCTATGCTGATCGACGGATTCTATACTTGGAATTTGAGGTCGGAGATTTTGTGTTCTTAAAGTTATCTCCATGGAAAGGAATTATCCGTTTTGGTTGACGTGGGAAGTTGAGTCCTCGTTACATTGGACCATACGAGATCACAAAAAGGATTGGGTCCTTGGCATATCGATTGGCATTACCTCCAAAACCTTCCAGAGTGCACGATGTTTTCCATGTGTCCATGCTACGGAAGTACCTACGGGACGATTCACATGCTTTGCCGGAGCAACCATTGGAATTGATGACCGATCTGAGTTTTGAAGAGAAACCCGTGCAGATTTTGGATTGGAAGGACACAGTTTTGAGAAACAACACAATTCGGTTAGTGAAAGTGTTGTTGAGGAACCATGATATCGAGGAAGCAACGTGGGAACCCGAGGACTTAATGAGGGAACAATACCCCTATTTGTTTGAGTAAATTCCGAGGATGAAATTTTTTGTAAGGTGGGTAGGTTGTAACGACTCGAACATTCGTAAATATTATTTTATTGTAAAATGTCCATTTTGCCCTTTAGGGGAGGAAAAAGTTGAATTTTGCCCTGGGAAATATTTAGGACTTTGACCTATGACCGTGACATAGATAGGGACATCACAAGTTCGTAGGCAGGCGGCACGTCGAAAACGGACGTACGATGAAAAAGTTATGGTCACAGGAGCGAAATTGAATAAATGTACGAACCGATGGTTTAATTAAAATAATGATATAATATTGAAATCTGATCTAAAACTGAATTTAATCTGGACCCTTGGATTAGTGAAAAGTGTCACTCATCCCCACACTTACTTTCCCTAATTCATGGATCTTGTCTCTATTGGCTAATTATTTTATATTTTATTTCTCTCATACAACCCCAGCCGTCGATCCTTTTTCCCTAGAGTGCATCTGCACCATCCTTTCCATTTACTTTTCCTTTTTATCTGATCAGACAACTCTCTCTCTCTCACACTCTCTTTTGCTACCCGTGAAAGAAAGAAACCATCCTTACTTCGAACAAACACCCAGACGACCACCACCCTCACTGTTTTGCTCCACCCCAACCAACGGCTAGACCTCACCACTCACCACAATCATCATCAGCCGTCATCAGCTACCACCATTTCCTCCTCCCCTGTCTGTAAAACACAAAACCACCCCCCCCCCCAGACCTGAGAAGGAAGAACCAGCTCCAAAGAACCCAATCGTTCAAACCTCACCTCCAGAATTCGAACCAACATTAGGCTAGGCTTGTTAAGACGTCAGGAGAACTGAGGAGTGAACGAGGTGGCCCACGACGGCGACACGACGGTGGTAATTGATCTAGGGCCATTGACGATCAAGTAGAACCTGTTTCGAGGTTGGAAACAGACTGAGTTGACGGGGAAGACGACCGGAGTTGGCTGGCGTTTTCCTTCGAGTTACAGGTATAGATCTAGACCTTCATTCTAGTTTTTGAGTCCAGAGAGCTCTAGTGTATTCTTAAACGAACCCCTAGGACCAAACCTTGTTTAAATTGGTGGCCGAAAATGGAAGATATGGTCAGGTCTTGGTCGTGGGTCACGGTGGCCCGGTCATGTACTTCGGTAGGAACCGGCCGACGTCTAGTTATGGGTTTCGGTGGGTATTGGCCGAAGAATAGCACAGGTTTCGGTAGGGCCAGACCGAATGTCAAGGATGATGACATCATCATGATGATGTCATCATGTCAGATATATCAGATCTATGACAAGTCAGGGTAGGATACGTGTCATCTGACACTGTCAGGGCTAACGCGTCAGCAGTGACGTCATGCTGGCGTCAGCAGTGATGTCATGCTGACGTCAGCAGGTACTGTAGCAGCGTCGACCAGACTTTGACCAGGTGCGTGGGGGCACGTGTGAACAGTAATTTTTGTGGGACCAGTAGCATTTTCAAGATTTCAACGATAGAAATCCACTGGCGGTGGTTTTGTGCCAATCGAAGGTCGTTAAGTTGGTCAAATTAGGGTTTGAAGCTTCGGGAAGCGTGTTCAGACGGCTTTCCCGGGCCGGTTTCATTCTAGGGCTTCATATTTGTGTTGTAGGAACCTAGAGTGACTTTTATGTGTACTTTAGACTTGACATGAATTGTACGTAGGCACAGGGCAGGTTTATACGTCTAGTTAGCGGTGGGACCGGACTGTGAGTGGGCCTTTGATTTCGTTATACCCTTGCATGCATAACTATTTTCCTTTCTATATATATTTATGATTCAAGCAAAAGCATCTGATTATCTTGAGTTATTTGTATGGCACGTATTACGATGTTTGGGAATGAGACCCGTCTGGTTAGATATGCACAGTTTTGAGTTATGTGTATGTATATGGATTTCGATGATTTTCTTTAGTCCTACACTGTATAGATCTACCCTAGTGATACTGTCTCCTCCAGATGTGGGTACCCCGGAGTGGTCAAGGCGCAATGCCTGCGAGGTGTCATTTTACGGAGGGATCAGACCGTAGAGTTACTCAGGAGCAGAATTGCTATGATTGGACGTCTGGGACGTCAGGAATGTAACGACCCGAAAATTCAAAAAAGGAAAATTTGAAGAAAATGACGATTTTGCCCATGGAATTGGCCGAACGGTTGAATTTTGGTTCGAGCTGTCAAACGGACTTTGACCGATGACTGTGACGTAGTTCGGGATGTCACAAGTTCATAGACAGGTGGCATGCCCGATTCCGACATTCCAGGAGAAAGTTGTGATGTTCGGAAGTTTAAGGGTAATTTGGTAAATTGGTTAAAAAGGGGGCCATTTGTTGGCCTTTTGATCGGGACCGTGTTTGGACTTTCCATAAGTACCGTTGTGTAACGACCCGAACTTTCGTAATTCTTGTGATGTTCGGAAGTTTAAGGGTAATTTGGTAAATTGGTTAAAAAGGGGGCCATTTGTTGACCTTTTGATCGGGACCGTGTTTGGACTTTCCATAAGTACCGTTGTGTAACGACCCGAACTTTCGTAATTCTTACTTTATTGTAAAATGACCGTTTTGCCCCTGAGGGGGGGGGGGGAAAGTTGACTTTTACCTCGGGAAGTATTTAGGACTTTGACACGTGACGGTGACGTAGTTTAGGACGTCACGAGTTCATAGGCAGGTGGCACATTCGATTCCGACGTTCGAGGAAAAGTTGTGACGTTCGGAAGTCGAGGGGTATTTTGGTAATTTGGCCATTTGGGGGCCAAATGTTGACTTTTGACCCGGGAAGTCCAACGGAAGAGGGCCAATGACCGTTACGTAGGTCTCGTCGATACGAATCCGTAGACAGGCGGCACGCTGAAATCGGACTTACGACGAAAAAGTTATGGTCAAGAACGTAACCGAACTAACCGAGACTCGGAACTTAAAATAATAATAAAATATTAGAATCTGATTTACTTTAACCCAATCAATCTGGACCCTTGATGAGTGACACATGTCACTCATCTACCTCATCCACATCATCCCCAATAATCTGGATCTACGTCTGCCTTTAGAATAATTAATTAATTTAATTTCCTTAAATCCTCACCTTTCATCCTTAAGTCAGACTCAATCCTAGCCGTTGGTTTCTAATGCCTATTCTGTCAGGACCCACCCCGGTTCCACCCCGAAACCCGAGGTCAATCTCGCTCCCGTCTGACTCCCCGACACGCAACACCCCAGTAAAACTCACTCAAACCCAGTCAGACGCAGGAGTAATTAACAAAATGTCCCAAAGTTAAAGTTTACAGAGCATAGTAGGAAACACAAAGAACATAAAGGAAACGATAAAGTACACGCACACAAAAGCCTTTACACTATTCCGGAATCCCTCACGTCACTTCTATGCCTCGGACACTGCCTCGACGTCAAGACCCTGCGCTCGCTCCACAACCTGGAGGGCAAGTTAAAACAAAAGTGGGAGTGGACCAGAAAGTACAAAAGAGAAGTTCTAAAAACCATTTATCCAAAAACCGAGTTTAACCCTCCGTTTTGAAAACCACATGCATAACCACAGTTACTACTACAGTTATAATTCAATCATCAAAACATCATAAGAAATAGAAACACTATAAGATACCATAAGAAACAGATACACTATCAAGCGGATAGAGAAATCATAGTTCAGTATCAAATCATCATTTTCCGATCAAACCTGCTGGACCTATCCGAGTCTTTAAACTCCCGAGTCTTTAAACTCAATCCAGGCCTTAATCATATCCGAGTCTTTAAACTCAAGGCCTACGGGGGAAAATCAATATATCCGAGTCTTTAAACTCCCGAGTCTTTAAACTCAATCCGGGTCTTTAAACCCAATCCGGCCGGTCCCCCGTCACATATATCCGGGTCTTTAAACCCAATAACCAGATCCAGCAAATCCAATCCCAAAACCATTTGAAACCCATTTACCAATCCACATCCAAACCCGAATCCGAAACCACTGGTCCGATGCCCTTCCGGCAGCCAGAACCGTCATTTCGAACCCAAATCCGGAAGCCACTTTTCAACTTTAAAACCAAATCTCGTTTTCCGAAATTCGATTCTAAAATCGAAAACCTTGATTAGTCCAAAATCCATTTATAATCATTAGAAATCACTTATCAATTGAAATCCCGAAACTAGAGCATCAATTTCAGAAGTCAACCACTTCCTCGTAAAACGTGCTAAAAACCGGACTTCCTCGAAAACCGTGCACATGTAAAATCGACCAGGCATATCCGATAAACATAAAATCATAATTAAAAACGATAAAACAATTATAGAAAACAGTTATGCATGTTCGAGTTTAAAGAAAGGGTCCACTCACAGTACTGAGCCCTACTCGCGTCCCGAACGTCCAGCACGTTCCTCGGCTTCCTCGGGAAATCCCGATCCTGTCAAGCACCGTCAAAATACGTCTACAAACATTCTCCTAAATTCCCTCAAAAATCCCCGAACCGAAGACCTAGAACCCCGGGACCCTAAACCTTCACCCTCGCGGAACTACACTCAAACGACATCCGATTGACTCGAAACCAACTCCATTGAACTCACCACAACTCCTAGACCAAAAGTCATGTTGATCGTTTTCCCCATCGCCGCCGCACGCGCCCCCACGCGCCGCCCAAAGTGGCTGCGCGTGGCCCTCACGCGCCAGCTACAGTGTCACCCCCAACCTCGAGTGCACTGTGCTGAACCGGCTGCTGCAACTGGACCGGCGAGAGGCATTCTCCACCGTCCGGCCACCTTTTCCTTCCCTCTCTTCTCCTGCAGCTTCGTCCAAACACCACGAATCCATCCCTCAACTCCTCTAACCTCGACACAGCCCTGTCATCGTCGATTCAAGCTCGAACCAGACGGCCACTTCCCCTGTTTCACGATCCTTCTACTCCGGACACCTCCCATCACGGTGGCGACACCAGACTCACCCCACAACCTCACTGAACCTAGTCCCACACTCCTAACCCTTCGACTCACCCCAGAAGTCCACGACTTTGGGTTCGAAGTTCACGGCCAAACAGAGCACCAGAATGCTCGTCTTCGACTGAGCTCCGCCGTGTACGCCCCCGTCACGGCGACCATCCCAAACCATTCCTAGAACCTCCCTGAACATCACCCTAACCTTCAATCCTCTCGACTCTAAGCCCAGACTCACGACTTTCCAAATGAAAATCACGGGTAAAACAGAGCAGAAAACTTACCCTTCGATTGCGGCTCCGCCGTGCGCACCGCCACGTACCATGGTGGTCGTTGGCCTCCCTGCAGTCTCCTACGGCTTCCCTCGCCTTGGTTTGCCTCACCTCACGGCGTAGCCACCACCTCGAACTCACAGGCTCCCTGTTTCCCCAAAACTTCTCCGCACCACCGCCGTGTTGCCGTGCACGATCACAGCTCCAATTCACCACCACCAGCTCACACTGACCTCCCTGTCTCTCCCTCACTCACCAGAACTCAACACCAGCCACGATCACTCCCCCAACTTCTCCTCACAAGTTCACTCTGTTTCTCTGTGTATCGAAGAACTGCACGGGTTGCACGAGTGCACCCCAATTATTTGGGCTGAGACCACACAGGATTCTCCCAGAATCCTCTAGCCCCCTGCCATGTGTCACCATCCACTCCACTCCTTATCCCACCTGGTGAAATCCCAGCCGTTCATTTCCTTCTTTCTGCACAAATCCCAATGTGCAGAAAGACCAAAATACCCTCCAGTTTACACATTTTTACGGTTTTACCAAAACTTCCTAGACCCGTAACTCTCGCCTCGTAAGTCTGATGAATACGTGCCGCCTGTCATCGAACTCAGGACGACAAGAACTATCTAACCATGCTAGGTCAATCTACCAAAAGCCGATTATACAAAAAGTCAACCATTCCCCCTACTTTACCCAAATTACGGTCATGCCCTCAACCTTCCGAACATCACAACTTCCTCCTCGGATGTCGGAATCGAACGTACCTCATGTCTACGGATTCGTGACATCCTCAACTACGTCCTGGTCACTGGCCAATACCCAATTGACCACCCAAACGAAAAGTCAACTATTTTGCCCGGACCAGGGGCAAAATCGTCATTCTACCCGCAAGGACCTATCGGGACCACCTAACCACTGCTTAACCTCACTAATCACACCTTAATTAGTTTACTAAGCCCGGTTCTCGGGACGGGTTGTTACATATTCTGTTTTAAACTCATCAAACCATACTCCCACATTTTCATTCTCTTAACCGTGCACCCTCTCATCCTTCAAACAATCACACCAGCAGCTCACCACCCAACCTCCCTCACTAGGCAGCACCAGGCAACCACCAGCAACCTCCAGACGGCCATCACCACCACCAAGGCCACCCTGCACGGCCGGGCAACCCACAAACCCGAGAAGGAAACCAAACCACCCAAAACCATCCAACCATCCAAACCACGACTTCTGGGCTCGAACAAACGTAGGGTTAGGATCAGAGTGACCTCTGGACGACTCAGGACCGGACTGGGCAGCCCACGGCGGCGACACGGCGGCGGTAAGCCTGCAAACCCGAGAGACACCGATTTCCTTCCCTGTTTCGAAACTTCTGTTTTTAACGTTAGAATTGTTTGGTTGCTTTTGAGACATAACCTAGGGGACTAGACGAGCATTTTGGACCAGAGTTTGTGGCTGGAAGCTTGACGGCTCGCCGGAGAAGACGAACCAGAGCCGGCAGCCGGTTTCCCGTCGATTTTCAGGTGGTACCTTCAACTTAAAAACCTGTTTTAATTACACAGAGCCATAGAACATGTTCAGACGAGTTCATAGGAACAAATCCCATCGATTTTGGTGGTCGGGTTGATGAGAACTGGTCGGGTCGAACCGTGGGTCTGCGGTGACCCGGTTCTCAGACCCGGTTACTATAGCTGATGACGTCATCATGCTGACGTCAGCAGTGACGTCATGATGACGTCAGCATGTCAGAATATTGTCAGACCAGGGACCAATGGGCTGTTGACACGTGTCCTCTGACACTGTCATTGATGACGTCATGCTGACGTCAGCAGTGACGTCATGCTGACGTCAGCATCACTGTAGCACTGTTGACCAGAGGGTTGACCGGCGCGTGGGGGCGCGTGTGAACAGTATTTTGTGTGGGACCAGTGCCATTTTCAAGGTTTCGACGATACGGATCCAATGGCGGTGGTTTCGTGTCGATCGGAGATCGTTAAGTTGGTCAAATTAGGGTTTGACGCCTTGGGAAGCGTGTTCGGACGGCTTTCCCGGGCCGGTTTCAGTCTAGGGTTTCTTAGTTGTTTAGTGGGGACTTAAAGTGACCTTTACGTATGTTTTGGGCAGGACAGGAATTGTACTAACCCTTGGACGGGGCTTTACGCTCGGGATTGTAGCGGGATTGTACCGTGAGTGGGCCTTTGATTTCACTAAACTTCGGCATGCATAACTATTTTACTTTCTACTATATCTATATGTGATTCAAGTAAAAGTATCTGTTTATCTTGTGTATAATTTATGGCACGTATTACGATGTTTGGGCATGAGACCCGTCTGGTTGTTTATGAATGGTTTAGAGTCATATATATGTATAATGGATCTCGATATTATTTGTGGTACTGCACTGTATGGATCTACCCTAGGATTCTATCTCCTCCGGATGTAGGTACACCGGAGTGGTCACGGCGCATTGCCTGTGAGGAGTCATTCTACGAAGGGACCGGACCGTAGAGTGACTCAGGGGCAGGATTGCTACTATTGGATGTCTGGGACGTCAGGCATCTAGAATGCCTTGCTCGGACTAGGTTCAGGATTTGGACTCGGGATTGAGACCCCGGGTGGCACGCGTAGTCTTGAGACTGTGACCTTATCGGGCGTCTGGGACGTCAGGCATCTGGGATGTCAGGGTTGGGATGTATAGTGCAGTGACTAAGATTATATTATGTTGATATTATTCTGCTTATGACTATATGGTTTTGTGGTTTATGATACTATGCATGTCTTTTCGGAAAACGGAGGGGAAAAGCTATATGTTTTCGAAATGGTAAACTACTTTGTAAACCTTGAGTTTCGGCCCACTCACCTTTGTTGTTTTACTACCCCTCCAGGTAGTGCTATCGAGGAGGAGGATCCCGAGGAGGAAGAGGCATAGGTTTACGTTGCGTACCTGAACCCTACTGCTGGGTAGGTTGGCACGTAGTGTGTCTAGAGTCGTGCTCAATAAACTGTATTCGGGAACTATCCCTTGTCTGACACTATTTGTATTTGAGTATTTGTGTGGCGTGCTATGTATGACTTAACTATGGATTTTCTTTATGCATTTTATCTTCAATAAGGGTATTTTTGGTATTTTAATGTCGGGTGTCAGACGGGAGCAGGGCACATCCCGGGTGGTCCCAGGGGGATCGGGGCGGGTCCTGTCACGTTGGATAGGTCTCGAGACGCTGAATCCGTAGATAGGCGGCATGCGTCAATCGGAGTTCGGATGTGAAGATTACGGGCCTGAGAAAGTGAAGGGCAATTTGGTAATATTGCAAAAGAAGGGTAAAATGGTAAATTTGTGCAGTGATGGATTACTCAGCCCATTTGGATGAGTCACATCTGCCCTTGAATGACATTTGTCACTGGCAGATTGTGGATTAGTGGCAATTATCAGATGAGGATTAATTCGAATATGTATGTGTATGTGTGACATTTCGAAGGAAGAACGGAGCAGTAAAGCATTCATTCAATCTCCCTGTCTGATTAAGCTTTGTGAGGGATAGAAAGATAAGATATTGAAGGAAGAAAAATGAGAATGAGAGGAAAGGGAAGGGAAATTGTGAACGAAACCCAGAGAACCTAAGACCCAAACCTGTGGAATCCAAATGTTTCAAAAATTCGAATCCCAAATTAGAGGCTGTGATGACTACAATTGAGAATCGGGTGAGCTTCCTGGAACCCTTCTGATTAAGACCGTATCAAAATTGAAGGGAATTGATCAAGAACTGGACCCGCGATAATTTGGAAATACCATGGCTGAGTTCAAGTGATTGGAGGTAAAAGCTTTCGAAATTGGATTCAAAATTATCTTTACAATGAGGCTACGATGTTGTCTGACTAATTAATTAAACGATTCAATGGTTATTTGATGAACTCAGATGATGAACATGCTTTTCAAACGTGAATTAAGTCGAGATGGTTTGGAGTAATAAAACGTGAAATTGATGTTAGAGATCCATAATTCAGTTGGTTACGAAGCTATTGGAATGTTCAATTGTTGAAAATGATGTTGAATTGATGGAAAACTAACCGGGTCAACACACGGGCTAAACGACCCATTTTACAGGTATCCGGGCGAGGATGACGACTGTAGTAAACACTATGCAGGCGCATGGCTCCCAAGCGCAACCGCTTGCGACGACGTGTGAGGGCGCGTGGGCACGATTCCTGAGGTGAGTTCAACATGAAACTTGCTCCTTTTAATGTAACGAACATATTAGCTCTGGTTTCGAGTAAATCAGATATCGTTTTGATTGGTGTTCTGAGTATCCGAAGTTTTAATATACGTTTAAAATACGTATTTAATTCTCGAAAAAATTGGGCAAAATTATATGAAGTATATTGGAGTGTTAGTGACCCTCGATAATAATTTTAGACAGGAATGGTGACTTCCGGAATTTACGGAAAAATGTTCAGCTCAGAAAGTGAGCGATATGGACAGTGTGTGAGTGGACTTTTGTTTTCTACCCAAAATGCATGCATATATGTTTTAAATGGTTTATTATATGAATTGAAATGATTTGGCATGATTAATGTTTCGATATGATGATTTGTGGATTTTGGGAATATTATATTATTTTATATTAATGTTGGGCACGATTTTCTAGAAAATTGTGAAACTGCTGTTTTGGATGAAGGCCCAGGATTTGAAATTGGTTTTGACTCGGGTTATGAGTCAGGAAATGATTGATGAATTTGTAATGCTTTTTGAATATATTCCATGGATTTATGTGAAAATGGCAACTGAGGTTGTGATTGCATGGATTTGCGTGAAAATTGATATTTGGGCTTGAGACCCAATGGAATGTGATTTTGATTGGATTGGTATTTCCATGTGATTACATGATGATATTGATGATTTTCGGATTTATAAAATAATTGGGACTCTGGTTTTACGGATTTTGAGGAAACTATGTTTTGGGCCGAGATGCAACTGTTTTTCACTAGTTTTCATGGTGATGATATGTTGCGGATATATAGGGCTTTCGGGGTGGAATATGTTTCCCTCGGAGTGCACCCTGGATATTAGGGCAGAGGCATAGGTTAACGTTGCGCACCTGAACCCTACTTCTGGGTAGTTCGACACGTGAGGAAACTTTAGGAGTCATGCTCATCATTTGTGTTTTAAGCTTTCCCTTGTCTGACACTGTTATATTTTGGGCGATTTGTATGACTTATTTTGGATATTTATGCATTTGAGTTTCCTTTAAGGGTAAAATTGCTATTCTAAGGTCATGTGTCAAACGGGAGCAGGGCACGTCCTCAGGTGGTCCCAGGGGGATCAGGGCGGGTCTAGTCATGGATGACTATCACGGCCCATCACAATCCCCCCGGGATTAATACGGGATGTGCCAGACAAGGGATAAGCTAGGCCTCGACCCTCTTGGGTCTTCTAGAGCGCGTTAGGATCAGTGGAGGAGTGTGATGTCTCGGTCCCTACTACAGCCCACATCCACAATCAACCTGAAGGGTATTAAAAACCATTAAAAACTGTGAGTGGACGAAAGTAAATAGTTTAATAAAACACATTTCACCAAAAAGGCATTTATACCCTTCACTAAAAAGTATGCATGCATTTGAAAACCAGTTATTATAATCATGTACTTTAAACCAAACCATAGGCTTTCCAAATCCAAACTCAGTGAAAAATGCTTTTCAAGAAAAGCAATTTCCTTCCTCAAATCATTAGGGCCTTAGCCCAAAAGCGTAAAACCAATCCATGTGGGAATTCAGCCCAAAACCAACTCATGTAGGTCCTTGTCCAAAACCATTAATACAGAAATACCAATCCATTAAAAATATAGTTTAACCAATCCTTGGGATCCCAAATGCCTGACATCCCAGATGTCTAATAATGTCACGGTCTAAGGCTACGCGTGCCGCTCGGGGTCTCAATCTGAGCCTTTCCCTGAACCCAGTCAGGGGTATGACATCTCAGATGTCTAATAATAGCAATCCTGATCCTGAGCCTCCTACAGACGACCCCTTTGAGGTAATGCACTGTGACTACTCCAGTGCCCTTAACATCTGGAGGAAACAATCCACTCATAAGGATGGTATAGTTTTAAAACCGAAATCAAATCCATTTCAACAGGGTCTCAGCCCGAGATATAATTTCCACAAACCATTTCCATAAAACATAACTGGGACTCAAGCTCGATATCATAAACCAACTGGATTTTAAGCCCGTTAGTATAAACCAAATGGGCCTCCAGCCCGATACCTCATTAAATCAAATAGACTTCAAGTCCGATAGTTCATAAGTCAAATGGGTCTCAAGCCTGATTCCACATTCCCAAATCTGAAATCATTCCATAAACCACAATTGAAATACAAGCACGTATAAACACAATATTAAACCATAAACCTCGAAATACGTGCAAATACCACAGTCATATACAATCAAGGCATTTCAAATCATTGGTATAAAACATATTAAACAGTTATTTCATGCATCATATTTAGAAAACAAGTGTCCACTCAAAGACCGTCCTTGTTGCGCTCCTGCAAGCTGCGCCGTAAGCCATTCCGACTATACAGAACTCTTCGGGTCATCTAAACTTGTCCAAAACATACTTGAAGGTCACTACCAACCTAGATAAGTCCTAAGCAAGAACCCTCAATACTTCTGGAAAAGTCAACGTGTCCCGGACACTCATCCCTAGGCTAAAAACCTCAATTTGACCATCATAACGATCACTGATCGACCTAAAATCTCCATCATTGGATCCGGATCGTCGAAACCTTTAAAATGGTACTTATCCTACCTCGGGATTCCCGCCCACATGCCCCCACACTCGATTCAAAGTTAAAGTTAACACTGGTAAAAAAGTTAACGGTCAAGTCAATGCTAACGTCAGTGGTGATGTCATCCTAACAGATGCCACGTGTTAGCAACCCGTTGGTCCACATGTCTAACATGGCAGTGACATGTGGCATCATCTGACTGGTCCACGTCACTGATATGTCAGTGCTGGCTGGACACTAATATTGACGTGTCGACTCTTCACTAGGCCACCTGGCCTGACAGCCTGACATGACGACGTTGGCATGCTGACGTCATCATCTCCTACCTCTTGCGGATTAGACTCGAATCACTGTACCGGGTCGCGCAAACCCGCTACTTGACCCGGCTCCCATTTCACAATTTCTACGCCATTTTCCTCCCTGTTTCTTCCTAAACGTTCGTCTAATCCCCAGTAATCGATCTAACTAATAAAAAACATCTAACTGGATCTGGAATGTACCTGTTTCCCGATGAACAGTAATGAGGAACTTCCTCCTCTATTTCTAGCCGTCTTAGACCACCAAGCTTCTCTAAACCAGTCCCAATCAGGTCGCCTTGATCCCTAGAACATCACCCAATCTACCAAAATGATCAACACATGTCAAAATACGGTTTTCCAAAATTGGGTCAAAATGGGTTTTCGATGTTTAACTCTACCATGGGTCCCCTCCGTGCTCCGTCGTCCACTTACCCTCTCTGTCACTCTCAGTCCTTCACTCTTAGTCTCTCAGTAACTATAGTATTGGATGATAAAATGGTGGTGTGTTGTTTGTGTGTTTGGGAGGGGTTTCGGATTAGGGAAGAACAAAGGAGAAAATGAAGGTGAAACATAATCCGAAATGTTTGGGTTGGGCCAATCAGATGGGGGACAAGTGTCACTCAATGATTGGTCCACCCAGACTTACAACCCAATCCAAAAATGCCATTTGTCCACTTTTCTTGGTTTACATGAATAGTATCATTTTCCTTCTGTGAACCGTAACTTCCTCATACGAAGTCTGATTTGGACATGTCGCTTGTCTACGGACTCGTAACCTCCTGATCTATGTAATCGTCCTTGGTCCTCGTACATTTGACCATCCGGGTTAAAAGTTAACTTTTTGCCTATTCCCAAGGGAAAAATCATCATTTTACATTGTTCGCCCGAAATTCCACGACTAATCCCCAATCAGTCACGATAATCCTTAAATTGTCCTTAATTAATCCCGTGAATTTGGGACGAGTTGTTACAATCTTCCCCCCTTAAAGAATTTTTTCCCCAAATTTCAAACTAACCCAAGACCACATCCAATTTGTGGGAATCCAAACCTGCCTCACGTCTAGGCCTCAGTCCTCACACTAAGTGTACCCTCGTGTACACGTACACATCCACCAACCAACCATAGTACTCGTCTTTACCTAACGTCACACAAATATCCACGATAGTCGTCTGTACTCAACCACGTCTCGCCACATCCACGATACTCATCAGTACCCAACATCACTCGACGTTAACCACATTCTAACTCACTGGTAGGTCCGACATACTAGTCACCTACACTGGTACAACGCTGACTATTCTGCTATCACGCTGACACTTCTAAGCTGACAGGGCAACTTACCGTCTTACTCAGTTTGTAATTCAGGATTGTCGGCCTACTAAAGCCAGTTGACATACCGAACTAATATCTCATTCAGCCTGTGGTAACACTAGCCATAAACTCACTCAATCTGTGGATACCCAAATCGACATCTCACTCAACTTGAGTGTATCCGGACCTCATCAAATACTTGCTCCACCAATGATAACACATCACAACTCTAGGGTTCCACTAGCCATCCACGACCCTGAACTCCAACTCATAAAATCACTGAACCCTTCAAAATCACTCTAGTCTAGTGCCCAGTATTCAATGTCCAATCCATATTCTCAACAAACCAACCACATCGAAACTAAGTCGATTACCATACCACATCCACTACATGGTTAGCATGGTAACCATTCCCAGTCCAATTTCAAAGTCTATCTATCTGATCTTTTAAGGGTTCACAACACCTGAAAAAGGTCCAATCCCAATTACGTCCACCAAGACGTACCATCCCAAACCAGCCAATTTCCTACTCTAGGCATCGACTATTCATCTTTTCCTAATTGATACTCCAAGCATTGTCTCATTTGACAACCCCGTGGTAAACTCCCATTGACATCTGGAATAATTAACTTAGAGAAATAGCCAACAGTCCGCTCCATCAACGTATATCTCATACTAGATTAACTTCGAAAGGGAGTCAATCCCATTAACAAATTGCTATCATGGAGATAGCCTCCACCCTACAATCACTGACACTCGTCCGATCTGAGTGAATCCAATATCAATACTCATTCTTATATCCAATCTCTGTCTTGTATTCTCACAACATCATCATTCATGCGACCCAAACTTGGAAGCTATAGAACTTGTCACCACTTACTCCATAAACTGAGGATTTCCTTCACTTAGCCCATGATAATGTCCCTTAATCAGGATAAGCAAAGATGATGACATCAAAATTCATCCTACGTGAGTGTAAACACCAATCCTACTACCCTCACCACTTTAGATAACACCAAGCACCCTCTGATCCTTAACTCATTCAAATTTGATCCACTGCATGCTCCTCAAATCATTCTCCCTTCAGCCCAACCTTGTACTTGTAAAAGTGATGAGAAGTTCACTGGAGAAGGAAGTATATTTATTAGCAGAAGAAGACGTGCATTTAAGCAGATCAAAACCAACTCCCGAAGTCTCGTCCTTTCCGATAGAACTCGGGAGATCACAACACATCCATTTTCCATTATACCATTTATGCACATCTAAAAGGTAGTGATGGAACTACCTGATTTGCATGTTCCGACACTTACAGGTTCAACTCCAGAGCATACCCTCGTGCCTCAAGTCTCACAACCACTAGGGAAATGGTCACAAAACCAGGTATCCCGTACCTTTGGTAAACCAAGAAAATTCCAACCCATTGATTTAATCGGGATCCTTTCTGTCCCGCTCAATGACTACTGTAACTTGTCCAACTACCACGCTAGTCTTAGAGAAATATCGTTAGCTCCCCAAATTCACTTTTTTATGACGTTTCCATGTCAGCCAAAACCACTCATTCTCCATTGGGATTCCTCCCAATTACCACTTAGTCATCTCAATCATATCTGTCATCTCAACATAATTCCCACCGTGCAACCCTTCACTAGTCGAGCTTATCTGCTAGTCGATGAGCATACAATCAATCTATTGCTCATGGAGGAGGAACTCGACCTCCCTTCAAACTCAACAACTCTGGAAAACTACACAAGAAAAGAACGTTCCTCAAACGTCACCCAATTCTCAACAGTTTCACTATAACCACCCTCGATAGTGATGTCTGCCACCACTTCGTGTAGACTCAACCAAGAAAGTACTTCGTTATTGGGACTCCGTCCTCAGGCATCAACGCACTGCTTGTACCAACCGCTCATAACGGTGATGAGTTACCCACAAAATCCGCCAACGCACTGCCCGAGACATAATTCTCACAAATCTGTTCCACAAAAACCACCCGAACACCGTGTCCAGAACTTGTTCATAAACCCCAATTTATCATTATCCAAATCCAATTGAAATGCATTCTTTCCTTTCAATTTCCCATTAACTCTAAATCTAAGTCAAATCATCATTCCATCGGGTCTCAAGCCCAAAACCTCGTTTCCACGAAAATCCGTAAAACATTTCATAAACCGATGATTATAATCCACATCATCATCAAATAACAATATCAAAATATTTCAACTTAAATCAGGTAATAAAGCATTCAAAACAGTTATGCATGCATTTTCGTTCTAAAACAAACAGTCCACTCAAACTCAGTTCACGTTGCGTGCTAAACCTCAGCGTTATATCTATCACCGAGCTAGTCCAAAATCACCGGGCCTGTCCAAATCATGTCTAATGGTTACTAATGTGCTATACAAGTTCAGGCACTAAACCCTCACACATCCCGATACCAGAAAAAGCATCCTCGACACACTTCTCGAGGCTAAAAACCTACAAATGACTAACTAAATTGTCTCCGATCGAACTAAAACCACCACCATTGGATTCAAAACGTTGAAACCTTTTGATCAAAATTAATTTGACCTCAAAATTTATGCCCATGTGCCCCTACGCGTCAGTCACAATCTAGTCAATGCTAGTCCAGGGCTGGGTGGTCAAAGTCGATCAACGGTACATGAAGTCAGCCTGACAGGTCTGACACCTGCCACGTGTCACTAGCACCTCTGACACATAGCCATGTGGCACCACCCTATTGGTCCACGTGTTCTAACAATGCTGACTAGACCTGCCACGTCAGCTGCCACATAGGCCTGATAGGTCCTGACAAGGTGCCATGTGGCACCATCCGATTGGTCCACGTGGTTTGACATTCTGACACGTCAGCTGCTGATTATGTTTGATAGCCTGCCATGTGGCATCATCTGATTTCCTACGTGGATTGACAGCTCTGATAGATGATGACGTAGATAGCCACGTCATCATCGTCAACCTCCAGTCGAGTTGTCCTGGTTCTCTGTAATAGGTCGATTCGACCCGCGACCTGACTAGACTCAATCTCACTCATTCCTCAACCATTTTCGACCATTTTCTTCCTAACTACTCGTAATGATCCCAGAAATGGATCTATAGACTCAAAATCGACTAAAACGGTCTAGAAATTTCCTATGAAGCTTGGTGATATTCGAACAACCTTCAACCTCGATTTCCAGCCAGAATCCTTCCTTTTGATCCCACTATGCTCGTCTAGTCCCTAAGAATCATTTCCGATCATCAAAACCGTTCAACAAGCCCTAAAACCCAAACTTTGAATTTGAACCTAAACGACTTACCTCTCAATTTTTTA
The DNA here is from genome assembly GCA_032719365.1 of Prinsepia uniflora. Lineage (NCBI taxonomy): Eukaryota > Viridiplantae > Streptophyta > Magnoliopsida > Rosales > Rosaceae > Prinsepia > Prinsepia uniflora. Next base: position 38,891,589 of record CM064872.1, read on the forward strand.
GGCCACCGTGCACGGTTTTCCAAGTCATTGCCACTGTTTTCTTCGTCTCAGTTCACTCTCTCAACCTTAGGCACTCTCTCAAGCAACAAGGTGATGGATGATGGTGTGTTGTCGGTTGTTTGTGTGTTGTTTGTTTCAGGTAAACAAAGAGGAATAAATGAAGATGATACATTGAACCCAGACATTTGGGGGGCTGGGCCAATTAGATGAGTAACACTTGTCACTCATCAATTGGTCCAAATCAGATATTTTGAACAATCTCAAAATGCCAACTGTACATTCCTCGTAATACATGAATAGTACCATATTTCTTTCGTGACCCATAGTTTTCCCGGCGAACGTCCAATTTTGGTGTACCGTCTGTCTATGGACTTGTGACGTCTTTATTTACGTAACGGGCCTTGGTCAAAGTCCAAATGATGCCCCTGGTTAAAAGTCAACATTTTCTTTATCTAGGGGTAAAATAGTCATTTTACATTAAATTTCCGAATTTACAATTTATTAAAAGTCTGGGTTGTTACACCCTCGACCTCGGCATCCTCACCCTCATCGTCGAACAAATCGTCCTCAACCATCTCGGTGGTTATGTCCCGATCAAGCCAGGGAGTCCGAATCGATAGCCCAGGATTGTTTTAGAACAGGTTCTAGAAAAACTCATGCTCGCAGTCGGTGGCATAGTCGTTCTTGATCTTGTCCAGCTCCTCGGACTCCTTGAACTAGGCCACCACCTGCTCCTGGGCCTTCTCCAAGTTGGCCTCTCTTACAGCCTTGACTCGACCGAGCTCCTTCCAGTGCCGAGCTCGTTCTTTCTCAGCTGCATCGACCTTAGCCTGAAACTCGACCCTCAGCTCTTCCTTGTCCGCGATTTCCTCCTTCACTTTCCCTCTCTCAGCCTCCAACTGCAGAGTCAGGTCTAACGCCAACTTGATTGCCTTGTCGGCCTCGCGAAGCTTGGGTACCAGCTCTTCATGTTTCTTCTTGAGTTATTCCTTATCTCTCTAGGCCGAGACAACTCTCTTCTGTGCAGTGGCAAACTGCAGATAGACCTCGCTGAGAGCCTGCAAATGACTCATGTTAGAATGACATTTACTCTGTGCAAAAACTGTAACGCCCCGAACTTTCAAAAAATAGGAAATTACCATTTTGCCACTAAGAATCAAAGGTTGACTTTTTGGTCAAATTCAAAGAGTTGACTTTGCTTACTCAAAGTAAAAATGTTGACTTTTTACCGAGACCTCATTTGGGTAATCCGAGAGTACCGTTACGAATGTCTCGCACTTCTGAGTACAAAGCCATGCGGTACTCCACATTCAGAGTTCGAATAAGTAAGTTATAGGGCGAAAATGGTTAAGGGCATTATGGTAATTTGGTCAAGGGGTAATTTGGTAATTTCACATTTAGATATGTGATTCACATGAGCAAGTCCTAGAATGACAGGACCCGCCCCGATCATCTCTGGGACCACATGGGGACGTGCCCTGCTCCCGTCTGACACCCAAAATAATGTTCCAATTTTAACCTTAAACGTTCAAATGCATAAAAACCAAATGAAAGTTTTACATCAAATCCGAAATAAACAGATGTCAGACAAGGGATGAAATCCAAACTACAAGTTGTGAGCACGACTCTAACATAAACCTGCGGGTACACCACCCAACAGGGGTTCAGGTACGCAGAAGTGGATCTATGCCTCAGCCTCAGGTTCCTCCTCTACCTCATTAGCACGACCTGGAGGGGTTACCAAAACAATAAGGGTGAGTGGACCGAAACTCAAGTTTATAAAATCGTTTAGTAAGTAAAATATATACTTTACCCCTCCGTTTTCCAAACATGCATGCATCAGAATTTTAAACCATCGACCATATAATATGAACCATAAGGCATATAATTAAAACCATAACATAATTTTAGCCACTGCACTATACACTTCAATCCGACATCCCTGACGTCTAATAAGGTCACAATCACAAGGCTACAGGTGCCACTCGGGTCTCAATTCCGAGTTCAATCCCCGAACCCCGTTCGGGTACAGCATCCCCGATGCTTAGCGTCATAGACACTGGACGTTCTAGACGTCCGTGACCACTCCGGGGTACCTCATCCGGAGGAGACAGTATCACATGAATGGATCTATACAGTGCAATACATTTTATTGATATCCACATGCAAAGCATATATATATATATACATAGATAAAATCCAACCAATCTTTAAGTTTCATCAGACGGGTTTCAAACCCAAATACCGTGAAACGTGCCATAACCATAATTTCAATATCATCAAAACCATTATTTGTTTTTAGCATGTGAATATGTATAATAAACCAGAAAACATTTATGCACGCAAGGGTTTAAGAAAACGGCCCACTCACAGTACAATCCTGCTGAAAACTGAACGTATACCCTCGTTCTGGTACAATTGTACAATCCCTGTCATATCCAAAGTATACGTAAAGGTCAATACAAACCCCTAACATTTAACCATGAAACCCTAGACCGAAACCGGCCCGGAAAAGCCGCCCGAACGCGCTTCCTGAGGAAATAAACCTCAAATTGACCAACTTAATGATCTCCGATCGACCCGAAACCACCACCATTGGATCCGGATCGTCGAAACCTAACGAATGGTGGTGGTCCCACCAAAAGTACTGTTCACACGCGCCCACACGCGCCAGTCAACGCGTCGGTCAACGCAGGAACAGTCCCTGCTGACGTCATCTGACAGCTGTCAGGTCTGACATGTCAGACTCTTACAGGTGCCACGTGTCAACACACGATTGGTCCACCTCACTGATCTGTCAGGCCACGTGTCAGATCTAACATGTGCCACGTGTCAGCACGACACTGGTCCACGTCACTGACATGTCAGTGACACGTGGCAGTCCTTGATTGGGCCACGTCACTGACATGTCAGTGCTGACTGTGCACTGACATGTGACACGTGTCGGCTCACGGTTGGTCCACGTCACCTGACAGATCTGACAGGGTGCCACGTCATCACCTCTGTCCTCAGACGGGTTGACCCGTATCTCTGCAACTCGGGTCGATCAGACCCGCGATCATGACCCGGTCACCATTTCTTCAATTCTCAACCATTTCAATCCTAGTTTGTTCCTAGATGCTTGTCTCAATCCCAGAAAGGGTTCTAAGGAATCAAAATCGACAAACCCAGACAGGATCGAAGGCCTACCTCGATGAACAGACCCGGGTTCTCGTCGCCGTTTAACCACCGTTCAGGCCCTCACTGCTCACGAAAACAAGCCCCTGAGATTCCTAATAGTCCCTAGAATTGATTAGGGTAAATAGAAACCAAAGTTACACGTTGGAAATCAAATTTAAAATTTTGAGTTTTTAAAACCGTTTCGGGTTTTTAGGATTTCCCTACCTCGCCGCCGTCCACCGCCGTGCCTCAGTCCTCCCCAGTGAGTCCAGCAACACACAGACACAGAGAATGGGCGTAGTGCGTATGTGTTGGATTAATGGACAGTGTGTGAGGGTGTCGGCTGAGAAAATATATAGAAATGGAGGGAAAGTTGATCAAGGGAATGGACGGTCCAGATTAGATCTCAGGGATGAGATCAAGGGATGAGATTAGATCTGGAGGTTTTCAGATCAAAGGCTGAGATTCAAAGGTAGATTAAATCCTAAATAAATGCTTAGTGGAGCTTGATCCAATCTAACCATGGGGTGAGTGACACTTGTCACTCACCAGGTGTCCTCCAATCAGAATATCAGAATAAAATATTCAACATGAAAACCGAGATGCGAATCTCCTGATTTCACGTTTCTGACCATAACTTCCTCGTACGAAGTCCGATTTCGGCGTGCCGCCTGTCTACGGACTCAGGACATCGAGACCTACCTAACGGTCCTTGCGTCATGTGAAAATTAGTTTCCAAACGAAAAGTCAACATTTTCGCCCCTAAAGTCCAAATTACGGTAATGCCCCTAAACTTCCGATGGTCATAACATTTTCCCTGATCGTCCGAATTGGACGTGCCACCTGTCTATGAACTCGTGACGTCCCGAACTACGTCACGGTCACTGGTCAAAGTCCATTTGATCCACTAATCAAAAAGTCAACAATTTGGCCATACCATTCACAGGGGTAAAAACGTCAAATGATACATTAAATTACAATATTCAAATCTTCGAATTTCTGGGGTGTTACATAGAAGGATCTATATTGTTTCCTCCATTTCTTCACCGACTTCTACACACTATATATAGGTGTGTCATAGGGATGTTTGAAACGATAAGGGATAGCCCGAAAAACTACTAACAACCACTTTAACAAACCAACCCGTGAAAAGAGAGAAAAATAGAGAGGAGATGAGAGAAAACAAAAGCAGAAGAAAGAAGGTGAGAGTAAAAGGAAAAGATAGCTGAAAGGAAGAAGGAATAAACATGAGGAAACAGGGAAGAACAAGGAGAAACCAATGAGGCTTATGTGTCGGGTTTGAAGTTTCAGTCCAGGAAAAGGACTCCTCTATGGTCTAAGACGTTCTTGGAGGTTCTGCGACCTCCCTGAGCTAATAAGGAAGGATTTGGAGCAGGGAAATGGCCAGGACAATCCCTAGAAGCCATGGTTGTCACTGTGGTAAGGTGGAACCTTATAAAAGAGTAAGTATTTATTATATCTGAGCTTATGGATCGATTCCTTAGCTTCTTTAGAAAAAGTTTGGTGTTTGGAGCAATCAAAATAGTCGTATAATGACCGAGATAAGGCCGGGTCGATGTCGCGGGTAGGGCCGCCCAAAACCAAAGAATCGGGTCGACCCGATTAAGGTAGAAGATGACCTGTGCATGCGTGTGACCTCACGTGCAGAATGCTCACGGCAATGTGTGAGGCCGTTTTGGGAGGTTCGATCAACATGACAATTAATCCTTATAATTTTATGAATTTATTAGTATAATTTATAGATTTATTGGACTCAGTTTGGGCACTAATCTGAATATCTTATATTTTGAGAATATACCTTAAATTGCTATAATTGTTGCTTAATGATCTTTTAGTTATGGACCTTAATGAAGTGGTACGTTATTTACAAAGTAATTAGAATAATTATGGAAGTTGGGTCATAGGATTATTGGGATGTTACTAAATCAATGTAATATAATAAAGTGAAGGTTATGAGTCCATGTATGGAAATTGACAGGACCCACCCCGATTATCACCTCGATAATCGGGAGGAACCCTGCTCCCGTCTGACAACCGAACAAAAATGACCAAAATAAATATGAAACCGCAAAACATACATTGTCAGACCAAGGAGAAGTTATGATACAACAAGTCAACAATAGCACAGAGCATAGTTAACAGTACAAGATAAGAATAAAACCCTACTATGAGCTAGCTACACACGCAACGGGAAAACTTTATGCCTCTGCCTCTGCCTTGACGTTAGCCACAACGCTTGCACCACGACCTGAAGGGTGTTAAAAACATTAAAAGCAGAAATCATCGATTGAGATCCCGATTCAATACCCAGAAATTATCTCAAAATTGAAAAACGAAATTATATGTAATCGAAATAGGACTCATGCCCGAATTTCACTTTCAAATCCCAAATCATGTCGTCAAATCATTATCAAAACAGAGTACGTATAAACAGTATAAAATCATCCATCACATCATTATCAAGGAATATCAGAGACCATAGTCTCGAAACACGTACCAATACGATAAATCTCATCGAAAAGTGCGTAATCATGTAAAGCAGGAATTTCATAATCATAAACATAAAATCATATATTGAAATATGAAATGAGTAGGTAAAAACAGTTATGCATGCTTGGTGAGAAAACAAAAGTCTACTAACAAAGTTTGAACGCGCCAATCGTGTCCTGCACGCTCCCCGGATGCCTCAGAAACGTTCTGGCCTGTCAAATATCATAATTTCAGGTCACAAACACTTCAAGTAAGCTCACATTAATTACCCCAATTTTTTGGGATTTTTAAACTTAATTAAACTAAGCCCTAAACATTCGGACACGCAAAATACCCTGAAACGGTGTCCGATTGACTCGAAGCTTGTCCCAAAATGCTCGTTACATCGATTAGAGTAAAAACCGTGTTGACAACTTTCCCAGAAAGTGGGCCACGCGCCCTCACGTGTCGTCCAAAGGGGCTGCGCGTGGGCCTCACGCGCCTTACTATTCATCATCATCAACCTCCAACCAGATCGGTTCAGACTGGTCCAGACTGACCCGGTCCAACTGAACTGGCGATGGTGGTTTTCCTCCATTTCTCAACCCTTTTCACTTCTATTTCCACCCTTCGGTTTGTCCTTCAGTTTAGAACTGATTTGACTAACTAAAACACGAAATGCAACCTTGTTTCTTACCTCCTAAACTCGAAGAAGAAAAACTAGAAACTATTCGTCTCTATTCCCGGCCACCACGAGCTCCTCCGGCCATGGGTTCGTGTTTCTAGGCTCAGTAGCAACCTTCAGAAGATGCCCTCTGTGCTATGTCGTGGCCTCCACTGCGATCATCTCAACGTCCTAGGTTCCTTATTCTCCTCACTGATCACCACCACAGACAGAGCTTCAACATTTTGAGTCTCTCAACTTCAAGTTCTTCCCCTGTCGACCAAGTTTTTTAGTCCTCCTCTGTTTCCCTCAGTTCTCACACACGATTTCACGCAGGTTCTCACTCAGGCACACACACAAGCACAAGCACACACTGATCTCTCACTCTCTTGACTTAACCCATATGCACGACATGGCCCTGTTTTTTCATCGATCATCGTGTGAGATATGGTTGGAACCAACCAGAAAGTGGCCAAGTGTCCACATCTAAGTGCCTCAGGTGAAAAATATCCAACACTGTAGGGACATATGTCCCCATCCTATTGAACCATTTTCAAAAATCAGCCAAAAGACCATTTTGCCCTTTGGTACACAAATTACCATTTTGACCCTCACGTAGTTAGACTCATAACCAAACTGTCCGAAGTCAAATGACAGCGTTCCACCTGTCTTTGTACTCAGGGGATCAAGACCTACCTAATGGTCCTCGAAGTACGTGAAAAAGACATGTCAAATAGAAAGTCAACTTTGACCACACTATTCACAATGGTAAAAACGTCATTTTTTACATCAAAGTTTCCCGAATTTACATTTTTTCCCTTTTTGACGTTCCGGGCCATTACAAAAAACCACATAAATTATCAAGGAGCTTTGTGTATACTTTGATAACCTAAAAGTGGTTATGAAAAGAATGGAAGATAACCAATAATCAAGAAGCAGGTTGGATGTGGGTGGTATTCCTGTGCAGTGGATTTATTTTGGCTTAAGAATAAATGGGTAAACTTAATTAAAGAAATCCCTTGTCTGATCAAAATTATCAGACGAGAGCAAGATCCGTTTAATTGTTTCAATTAGTTTTGAGACGAGTCCTGTCATAAACTTAACTTGAACAAAAAAGCAACCATTTACATTGTTGAGCAGCATGAGTGCCTTCTCCATCTTCTGGTCAGCGGTCTTGCAATGAACCATCACCAGGTCATCCAACGAAATGGATACCCCCTGAAAGATACCATTCAACAACTGTACCATTTTCCTCGGGAAACAGAGGGTTGCCTCAAGGCTGGACGACTCACCAGCTGACTCACTCTCGGTGAAAAAACCAAGGTTCACATCCCCCGCACCTCTTCAACATCTCCAATATCCTCAGATCTAGCCGAGAGGGAGACGAGGGATGAGTGAAGTCTGCGATTGACATAGTCCTCGAACCACCAATAGCTTCTTGAACCGACATGACAGCCTCGGCCTCCAGGCCCACCTTGGCCAGTTTGGTTCAGGCGAGAGAACCCTCTCCTCCTCGGTCTCCTCGGTCTCATCTTGATTCCCATTGGGCGTTCAAGGGGGCCTCTTCGGCCTTCGTTTGGGAGCTCGGTCAACACCTTTCTCGGTATGCTCAGCCTGTCCCCTTTTCGACTTCTCCTTCTTCTTCTTGAGCATCTGCTCCAAACATTATGCGGCCTTCCCGAGAGATGCCAACCCCGTTGAATTCTTCTCGGCCTTCAATTTGACTAGTACGGTGTCCTTGTAGATCCTATTATCGAGATGATATGGGACTGCACCAACGAGCATCAAGTCAGCCAATAAAAAAAAACAATATCAACTAGATCACAATGACTTACACTTGTTGGTGTCAATTAGGTCGACTGAGTACTGAAACCCTGCCAACCGAAGTGATCTCCTCGGGGGAAACAGACATGTACACCAAGATAACTGTCAACATAAAAATAGACACTTAGACAAAAACATACAAACATACAAACAAGGATATCATATACTACGAATGCCGAGACAATTAAACACCTTTGGTCTGAAACTTGCTTGGTATTGGATCTCCCTCGGTATATCAAGTATGAACTCGCCCCACTTGCTCTTCTTACGGTGTCGAACGAAGATCCACCTAGTGTTCTGTTGTTGGAAACCAAATTTGTACAAATACATGAGTTGGGCATAGGTTGGCTCTAGCTGCTCGGCCCAATGGAAGGCCACCCCCATTTTCTTCACCATCCTACGTAATCAGGGGTGCAAAGGTAACCTCACCCCGTGGTGTATCAGCTCTGTATAGAACAATGCCATACCCGGCCGGCGGGTTACTCACTAACTTACCCTTCTTCGGTAACTGTGTGATCACCAACTTCGGCACCCCAAACTATATGCGCATCTTCATCAGACTCTTCTCGGTCTCCTTGTTCATGATCTCGTCCACGGTGAAGTCGGATTTTTCAATTCGCACAGCGTCCAACACCGACCCATCATTAGCGGACTTCGTCTTGGACATTCGTACCGACCCCTTCTGGCAGCCATGGGTCAACCTTAGTGCCTTGTGCACACTTTTCTTAACTATGGTCGTGGCGTCCACCAAGATACTGCCACTGCCCGTTGCGGTAGGCAAACTCCACTTCAGGGGCTAAGTCGTTTTGTTGACCAGAACACTCGACCACCTCGTGCTCTAGCCGAGACCTTCCCCTACATCGGTCGAGCTAGCCTTATCCTTACTCTCGAATAAAGGAATGAAGATCTTTACGCTACTATCTGAAGACTCACCGGCCTTTGAGATGTAGAACCTCCCTTCAATCACCGAGTTACTATCCTCGAACATCTATATGAAAATCAGGGATAACACAACTCAGAGACTGACCCAGACTTTGAAAGATCTGACCACAAACTAAACTAAGTTCATGCTCATTTTTTCATAATTTCCTACTTTAATCCAAAAAAATCAAAGAAATTTATGCTTACCGTGTTTTTTCGCGACAGAGTTGAGAATCAGAAATTGCTCCACTGTTATCACCGTCACCGAGAGCTGATTGGAAATCGCATTTTCAATTTGACAGTGTTTCGTGCAATCTCTCAAAAATGAAAGTGAGAAAATTGATGGAGACGCTCTCCAATTTGTAGAGCTCGACACGGACAATGAGGCGTCAGTACCCTCAGTGGCCGACAAGTATAGCAACACACCCAGATCCGACCGACACATGTCACACAACCAGCTATGGTAGACCAATCGCCCCTCCTACTACCTAATTTAACACAGTCGACCATGATCACCTAACCGACCTATCAGCTTGCCACCGAGCCACGTACACTGCTCGGTGGCTGTCGACCAACCTAGGGTTTAAGGCACAATCATCAAATACTGAGTTACCATTGGGCGAGCGCCCACCGAGAGGCCCTGATCACTCTTCTCACCCAACACATCGAGACATCCCACGTCGCTAACGGAGGAACCTCCGTCGAACCACCTTACTCGGTTCACCGACCACATGCCACTCCTCCTACATGGCCGAGACAATCTAGGCGGTCTCTCTCGCGAAGGGACTTGGGTGACTACAGTTATATTTCCCACCGAGCCTGGAAGAATGAGACAAGTCCCCGACTGAGAAATTCCTCCTCATTCAAGAACTTGAGGGACTTCTGTTGACACCATATCTGACCAGACTCACTAGACCGTATACCTAGAGCCCAAACACCGAACATGGACCAAGCCCATGTCTTTTACATAGCCCCGACAATGGGCCCAAGATGGGATGACAAAAGGAAGCACTTTCACCCTCGATCTGCGTAATATGTGTTAACATGTAAATCGAGGAGCATTTTTCCGACATTGAAACTATGGGAATTGAACATCCCACTCACCTATACATAAGGGATACACATTTCCTAATAAAGGTAAGTAAGATTTACTATTCATTATTACTCTATAAAACTTACAATTTATCGTTTCCTCTAGTTACTAACTTGACCGTCGGAGAACTTTAGGCTGGCACCACACCAGTGCCCATACTAACGGAAGACCCACAACTCTCCGAGTTGACAGGTTATGAGGAAGGACACAGGTCATTTGTTGATTGGACGACGAGTAATCGACCGTTGGAACATTTCTTGTTTCAACAGAAGTTTAAGTACTAAAACATATGAAATAACAAAAATTCAGAAAGTAAAACAAATGGAGATTGTATTCATATTTACAAAAGTTAGAAAAAAAAAATCAACACATATATTGAATTATAAGTAAAACAAAAACAATAAAAAGAGTTTAAGCAGAAAAAATGGTTTTTCCACAAGGATCCCTGACAGCAGACAGAACCTTGTGAAGATAGAGGAAGAAACATGAGGAATTCAGACTCAAAACTCTCGAATTACCTTAGAATTACTCGGGTTAGGTTTTTCTTAAGGAAAGCATAAAAATGTGTGCAAAGAGAAGTAAAAGAAAATCTAAGAAAAAAGTCTAAAAACAAGTCTAAACACAAAATTTAAAAGAAAACTAAGAAGAAAAATCTAAAAGAAGCTAAAAAGAGGCCCCAAAATGTATCTCCAAAGAGAGAGAAAAGGACTAAAGGGGGCCCTAAACAATGAAATGGTCTCCTTATTTTTAGAGGAAGTGCCAAAAAAATAGAAAATTAAATACAAATTAAATAATAAAAACAATAAAATTTTAAAATGAGGAAATGATGAATTTTAAGCTGATTTTTTGCTGATAAGTGGCTGGAAAACAGTGCAGAAGAAGCAGGTGGAGTGGCTGGGCAGAGGAGCAGATTTTCGGTGGTAGGCGACTGACAAATGTTGGTTAAATCGGCGTGCAGGCGCAAAAAAAAGGCAGTTACAGTTTGGTGGGTCAGTTGCATGGAGCAGGGCATGGAGAGTTCGATGGCTGACGTGCAGACAAGGCAGGTGAAATCGGAAGGCGCTTGCTGACTGAGGCAAGTGTTGTTCAGCGTGAAAGGCGTTGATTGGGCATGGGCTTTCATTGTGGACGCCCTGACGTGGGGTAAGCGGGATCGGTGGATCGCTGCAGGTGCTGCAGCGCAGGTTTGGGTTCATGAATGGACTAGACTACACTTTGGGCATTACGAACTGGGCTGGATTTTAGGCTGCAACAAATGTGGATTTTGGGCTGATTCGGTGGCTCCATACCAAATTCCCTTGTGAATTTTGGTAGCATCCCTTAATTTGATCATAACGTTTTCAACACAACTCCAATTGAGTTGATTCTTTCGCCAAAATACTCAAAATTCCAAGCTTTATTTATGACTGCAAATTTCTCACAAAAATATATTATTTTCTCCAATTTTTTAGTATTTTAACAATAAAAAATAAGAATGAAGGGTATAAAATAATATAAAATAAAGCTTAATTAAGAGCCTATCAAATACCCTCACACTTAAACTTTGTTGGTCCCTAGCAAATACTAAAATTAAACTAAGAATTTAAAACAACTAAGCCCTTAACCATTTGTCTCAATAATTCATTATTATGGTAATGGCATTAAAGATTTTCACTTGAAGGCATTTAAGCATATGGAATTCAAGTGTTATTAAATGGTACCAAAATGTTTCAACAAGTAAGACAATGTGTAAACTTTGGTGAAATGGATCTCAATATGAATAAAACAAGCATGAATAAATTCACAAGGATATGCACTCATAAATCACTCAAGTTGTAAGGGTTTTTGTTTGCACTCAAAGTATGTGAGAAAGATGCTGTGTTTGGGGCTTAGGCCCAAAACTCTGATTGTGGTTTCGGTTTGTGATATGAGATGAGATGTATGTGTTGTTGGATTGATGATGTAACCTGTGGTGCGATGATTTTGATGATGATGAATATGATGTGGACTTTAGTCGATTATAGGTTGTGATGATTATTGATTGGATGTGAGTCCCATGCGTCGAGCCCAGGGCACCAAATCTTGAAACAAGTATTGCGTTGGCGACTCAGACGTCGAGTCAGGGGCTCCGAATCCTGAGTCGAATTCCACTCGGACGTTGAGTCGGGGGCTCCGAATCCTGAGTGACTGTGTGATAGCCTACCGGTAGTGAGCTTGTGATGTGTTGCTTGATAATGTGCTTGTGCTTGTGCTTCGAGGATGGTTTGAATGTGGTTGATTGTGTATGAGTACCGTGATGATGTTGAGTTGACTATATGTGAAATATGTGGTGACATTAGATATGAATTGATTGTGTGTTGTTGATGTGATGCCTTGTGATGTATGATGTATAATTTATGTTGTAGTTATGCCTATTGGTAGGTGAGTCTCGAACGTCAAGCAGAGCTCCTTTCTTGAGACTGACACAACTCGGACGTCGAGCTACGCTCGTTTCTTGAGTTGGGTCCCGACTTAAATATCGAGCTGGGCTCCTTTCCTGGGTGGTGTACGTACCAGTAGTGTATTGTTTTGATGATTGATACGTCGACTTTTTGTTAATGGTTGTGATCTTTTATGATGGTTATATCGGTTTACCAAGGTCTAATACGGATTGATATTTTTGTTGATTTCTGAATTCTTTTCACGTATGTCGAGGATTATAAACTGTGTTTTGTTTTAATCAAAGTGAAAGGATTTGCATATGCATGCATAGTTTTGGAAAACGGAGGGTAAAGATGGATGTTTTCAAATCATGTTTTAAACTATTTCTTTTTGCCCACTCACGTATTATCTGGTTTTGTGACCCTTTAGGACTGTTGCATGGGAATCGAGGCTCAGAAGGCAGAGGCATGAACTAGCGAGACTTACATGTATCCCTTGTCTGACAAGTTCAAAGGTAATGTCGGTACTTTGAGTTACTCGCCAGACAAGAGCAAGGCCCAGGAACACTTTCCGAGGTTTCTTGGGGTTGGGATGAGAGAATTGGGTCGCGGACCATGGGTTCATGCATGGACTTGACTGCACTTTGGGCCTTGCGAATTGGGATGGATTTTTGGTTGCAACAAATGTGGATTTGGGCTGATTCGGTGGCTCCATATTGAATTCCTTTGCAAATTTTGGTAGCATCCCTTAATTTGATCATAATTTTTTCAATACAAATCCGATTGAGTTGATTCTTTCGTCAAAATGCTCAAAATTCCAAGCTTTATTTATTTATACAAATTTCCCACAAAATATTTTATTTTCTCTAACTTTTTGGTATTTTAACAATAAAAGATCAGTATAAATGGTATAAAATAATATAAGGGAAAGCTTAATTAAAGGCCTATCACAAACCACATCTTAAATCATGTAAAACCATACAAATATTCATGCATAGGGTTTAGGGAAAAGAAAGTCCACTCACACGTACCATACACGCAGTCGAACCGCATTGCATGTTTTTCTGTAAAATCCAAAAATGTCACCTGCTATCAAAACTCATCTCGAAGGGTCACTAAGCATCCCAATTAACTCAAAATTTAATCCCACAATTTTTTCAGGATTTTAAAATGAATTAAAATAATGCCTAAACCTTCGGATAATCAAAATTGCCCCGAGATAATGCCTGATCACCTCAAAAAAATGTATTGTTGGATTCGTAACATCGATTACTCAAACCTTCATGTTGGTCAGATTTCAGATAGGGGTGGCATGCGCCCCCACACTCCGATCAAAGGCACTGCGCGTGGTGGCCACGCTTCACTGTACGTTCATCGTCTTCAAGCTTAGGTTGGGTCGACTCGTGGGTCTATAATTTCGACCCGACTCGGGTTACTTGACCTGGCTCTAAAACATCCCATTTACACTCTTTTTCCTTCCTTTTTTTATCCTTAACTTCTAATCTATCTCAAGGAGGGATTCGTGATCTCAAAATGAAGAAAGAACAACTAAAAATCAAGGGACTATACCTTTTCTTTTTGGCCAACATTCAACCTTCATTCCTGACTGTTTCTCTCATCCAAAACCCCTGTTCTAGAACTCTTCCTGATGGTAAAGCTCCCAGAAAGGTCATAGGGTATTTGATACCAAGTTCCCAGGCCTTAAAAACTATACTTGAACCAAGAACCCAAGCACAACACTTTCGGGTCCACGACTGAGCTCAGTCATCCTCTTCCTCTCACTATTCTTTCATGATTTCCTCCAGTTTTTCTTTCTTCTCCTTCATGTTCCCCTCTTCCCGATCTCTATCTCCCTGGTTCTACCTCCCCCCTTATGGTATGTTTGATCATGGCATTTCATGGGTTTCTGCTCATAGCCACCGAACCATATCACAGCACACACACACCCCAATATGTAGGCTGGTAAGTCGGTGGAAGGGGGAAAATATCAGGCCCTTCTAGACTTGACACTTGTCAACATCCAACAAGATCTCATTGATAAATGACCATTTTACCCCTACTACCAAAATTACAAAAATTCCTTTGATCGTTCCTAACCCATAATAACTTCATTCGACCTCCGATTACTGCTTACTGCCTGTCTATGGATTCAGGAGTCTGAGACCTACATAACAGTCTTCGTATAATGTCCAACGGATACTCGATTCAGAAAGTTAATGTTTAACCATTTCAAGGGCAAAATCGTCATTTCCACAAAATTTCCAAATTTTCTTTTCCTCAATTTCCAGGTCATTACCACTTACAACCCCCCCCCCCCCCCCCCCCCCCTCTGCCCCTTTCTCTTCTTAAAGAAATTTCGTCCTCGAAATTTAAATAGCAATGTCACCAAAGTATGACAATCATACGATCACATTCTTTAACATAGGTAGTATAACCTAATCCACATGAGTAACTAGGGCACTGAATCAGCATTACTCAGACTATGTCTAGGAACCGCACTTAATTACATCTGAACAAGTCTAAATCCTTCCAATGATTGTTCCCTGCCAGCTGGACAGAACTAATCATCCACTCAAACACTAATTGCAACTCCCATCAATAACCCATATAAACTTATCCCTTAATTATCATTCCTCATAATCTCCTTAAATCATCACCAAGAAAACCACATATTAAATAATTTATAACCATATAAATATGCATGCATAAGGTTTAGGGAAAAGAAAGTCCACTCACATGTATCGTACGTGCAATCGAACCGTATTGCACGCTTTCGTGTAAACTCTGAAAACATCACCTCATGTCAAAAATCACCTCAAAAGGTCACTAACCATCCCAATTAACTCACACTTTAATCCCATAATTTTCCCAGATTTTTAAATGAATTAAAATAACACCTAAACCTTTGAACAGTTAAAATTACCCTGAGACGATGCTCGATCGCCTCGAAAATTGTACTGTTAGATTCGTAACATCGTATACTCAAACTTTCATGTTGGTATAATTTTCACATAGGGTGGCACGTGCCTCCACGTGCCTATCAAAGGCGCTGCGCGTGGTGGCCATGCGCCACTGTACGTTCATCATCTTCAAGCTCGGGTTGGGTCGACCAACGGGTCTACAATTCCAACCCGGCCCGCATGACTTGACCTAACTCTAAAACATCCCATTTACACTCTTTTTCCTTCTTTTTTTGATCCTTAACTCTTAATCTATCTCAAGGAGGGATTCATGATCTCAAAACGAAGAAAGAACAACTGAAAATCAAGGGAATATACCTTCTCTTTTCGGCCAACATTCAACCTTCATCCCTAACTGTTTCTCTCATCCAAAACCCTTGTTTTTGAAATCTTCATGATCGGAAAGCTCTCAGAAAGGTCATAGAGTATTTAATACCAAGTTCCCAGGCCTTAAAAACCATACTCGAACCAAGAACCCAAGAACAACACTTTCGGGTCCACGGCTGAGCTCAGTCCTCCACTTACTTTCACTATTTTGTAAAGACATGTTCCAAATTTTTGGGATTAATTAAGATTAAATTGAGTATTAGCGAGGCTAATCGGGGATTAATCCAGGATTGTCGGACATTCAGGGTGAAATTACGATTTTACCCCTAGACGAGGGTAAAAAATTGACTTTTGACCTGGGAGATCTAATGCACGTGGACCGAAGATTTTTATGTATATTGAGTCGATACGAGTCTGTGGACAGGCAGCACGTCGAATTCGGACGTTCGACGAAAAAGTTACGGGTCACGGAAGTTTCAGGGTACTATTGCACGATTTAGGAGGAATTGAACTTTTGTCCTTTGTGGGCCCAAGATATTTTGTGTAGGCCCAATGGGTGAGTGACAAGTGTCACTCATCTATTGATCACTAACACACATACATGCATACCATCACCCTTTATTCTTCATTGTTCCATTACCCGTGAAACACACAAACCCACAGCCCCAAATCCTTGCCATTCACCAATTATAGACTGAGAGAGAGTGTGACAGAGGATGGCTGAGGAAAGGTAACCCGAAACTGTTTTTGAAGTTTGAACTTGGGTTTTTAGTTTTGGACATCATATGACATCGTACTGTCAGACCTAACATGTCAGACTGATACGTGTCAGATGTCAAATATCAGAGATGATGTCACTGTTAACGTCAGCGTTGACTTTTGACCAGCCACCTTTCACCCGTACGTGGGGGCACATGGGCATGTATTTCGAGGTGGGATCAAGACCATTATAAAATTTTCAACGTTACGAATCCAATGGTAGTGGTTTCGAGTCGATCGGAGATCGTTAGGTTGGTCAAATTGAGGTTTAAAGTCTAGGGAAGCGTGTTCGGAACACGTTAACTTTTTTGAGAATGTTGGGGGTTCTTGATATGGACTGGTATAGGTTAGTATTAACCTTTGAGTATGTTTTGGACAGGTATGGATGACCTGGAAAGGTTGGATTAGCCGAGAGAAGCTTATGGCGCGGGTATCGAAGCACAGCTTGGACGATCTATTTTATGAATATGATGCATGCATAAATGTTTTATACATGTTTATGAACATGATTTTAAATTCCATGAGTGCATGTGTTTTAAATATGATTTGTTGGGAATTTTCATAGAAAATGCCGTATTGTACGTAGTTCGAGATTTCTATTTTATACGATGTTTGGGCTTCGGCCGAGTATACTACGTGCATGAGTTATATGTGATTCCGAAGGTTTCACGGAGAGGCGTGAAAACGAGGAACTAATTTACAATTTTGGAGGATTTCACGGAGATGCGTGACATCGAGATTCAGGCACGAGTCCCAGTTGAACGATGATTTGAAAGTGGTTTGAAAACGAGAAAATGGTTTTCCGATTTTGAAATATCTTTCGGGAATATGACCCAGTTGATTTGAGATTTAACTTAGAATATAATCAAACGCGAGATAAGTCGGACTACGACCCAGTTATGTATTTTATGAAAGATATTTCGGGTATGAGACTCAGTTGTAGATTTGACAGGATTCGAGGAATCCTGGATTATATTTCGGGCATGAGACCCAGTTGTGGATTTAATAGGATTCGAGAAATCCTGGGATATGAAGTGTCGTTGGACACTGGATTTTCGGGTTGTGACCCAATTGGTAACATTTCGAGTTGTGACCCATTTGGTGATAATTCGGGTTGTGACCCATTTGATGATATTTCGAGCAGATGGCGTTATGTGTGATATTACAGGTTAGAGTCCCGGACGATTGGGTTAGAGTTTTGATCGATAATGACATTCGGGTTCGAGTCCCGAATGATATGGCGCTCGCCTCCGGACTGCGGATGTGTTCCTTCTAGAGAGGTCATGAGGCACTCCCTGTTGTCGAGCAGCTGTAACGACCCGGACTTTCGGAAAAGGAAAATTTGGAAAATTTGAAGAAAAAGACGATTTTGCCCGTGGAAAGTAGGCGAACAGTTGACTTTTGGCTCGAGACGTCAAACGAACTTTAACCGATGACTGTGACGTAGTTCGGGATGTCACGAGTTCATAGACAGGAGGCACGTCCGATTTCGACGATCAGGGAAGACGTTATGATGTTCGGAAGTTCAAGGGAATTTTCGTAATTAGCTCGAAAAGGAGGAAATTGTTGACTTTTTGATCGACCACTATTTTTTACAAAATTCGAGGACCGTTAGGTAGGTCTCGATGCCCTGAGTCCATAGACAGGTGGCACGTTGAAAACGGACCTCGGACGGATGAGTTACGGTTCTAGAACGAGGATGGGCATTTTGGTAATTTGGTGAAGGAAGGGTAAAATGGTAATTTTCCAAGGCTGCAATTTGAAACTTCCGTGAATGGGTTTTAAGGGAATTGTTTGACTAAGGATGGATTAGTGGCTGGTCGGGCAGAGCACTGATGGATTATTTATGCTATTGTGTGGTTTGGGATGAGCACAGGTATGCAATGGTGGGTTTGGGAACAGGTACTGTGTTGGTGCTTTGAAATTGAAAAAAAACGTATGGCCATAAGTGTGTGCACGAGTAGGGTTGGGAATGGAGCACCGTTGCTTTTGATTTGTTTATGCATTTGAGTGAGGGAACAGAGACAGAAGACAGAGCACGGGTTGTGTTGTTTGAGGTGGGGTGCGGGAAACAGATGCACAACGAATTGTGTTTATGTTTTTGAAGGCTCGAGAGGATTTGAGAGGATAAAATAGTGTGGAAAAAAGAGAGAAACAGGAAGGAAAACCCCAGAAAAACTGAACCCACCTGAAAACCTTGAGAGTTCCCACTTAAGATCAAATTTTGAATTGGACGGTCAATTGATAGAATCAGAAGTGAGGTTGAGCTTCTAGACGTCCAAACTAGTCGAATGGGATCGACAGTAAAGAAAATGGTGTAGAGATGAGCCTAGACGACATTTGAGTTCAGTTTTAGAGATTCCAGTTGAGTTGGAATGGTTAGAGGGATTAGAGCTTGCAATTGAGATCGACGATAGGTTTCTGGTAATCCTGCGAAGCTTTTGGTTTGACCAATTGAAGGAAAACGGTGAGGATCGATGAACTTCGATGCAGGAACAGTGTTCGGATGTTTAGCGGGAATCTGAGCTCGAATTAACGTATTGAGGTGAGTTCTGATGAAATTTAAATTACAAAACCCTAATTAGCTTCCTAATGATGCTTTTCGATGAATCAATTGAAGGAATCGATGACTAATTGACAGAATCCCAGCCGGGTCACGCCGTGGGCCAACCGGACCCGTTTATCCGTCAGACGGGTTGGAACGACGACTGTAGCTTTTACTGTAGTAGGCGTGTGGACTCACGTGCAGCCACTCAAGGGGGCGCATAAGGGCGGGTGGGCCCGATTCTCGAGGTGAGTTCAACACGACTTTTGTCCTATGCAATGTAATGAACATTTTAGCGTTGGTTTCGAGTTAATCGGACACCGTTTCGACTTTGTTTCGAGGGTCCGAAGGTTTATATTACGTTTTTAATTAATATTTAATTCCCAGAAAATTATGGGAAATTATTATGATGTTATTTGAGTCCTTAGTGACACTAAGGAATGATTTCGGATAGGATTTGACATTTCTGGAAAATGACGAAAATGACGGAAACGCGTGCAGCGCGAAAACGAGCGTTATGGATGGTGTGTGAGTGGACTTTGATTTCTAAAGTTTAATGCATGCATAAATGTTTCCATGATTTCTATGATTATGATTATGAACGATTTTACATGATTTGTGTGTATCATGATTTAAGGATGTTTTGATTATGATTGTGAGTATGACTTACGGTGTTGACACGTATTTCGAGATTATTACGGATTTGCGCATTTTACGAGATTTCGAGTATTTTGTGATTTGATCATGGTTTTGATGCTTTGACCTTGGGATTTGAAATATGATTTGATTTCAAAGATTTAAAACGGATTTTGGAAAAGGTGATTTCGGGCTTGATGCCTAGGGCATAAAAGTAATTTTGATGAACGAGATTCGGGTTTTGGAAACGTAAAAGTGAATTTTCGGATTTGGGTTCGGAATGGTGGTTCCGGATGCTAGCTTACGGAATCATTATTGCGAATTCGAATTTGGGAATGGATGACGGATATGCTTGGGGATTTGAATGTGAAATTCGGACATAAGTCCTATTATGACAAAATGTGATTTCAGATTGATTTTGGAATTTGGATCACGATGGATCCTGGATTGTTGTGATTTACAAATGGTTTTGGGTTTAAAGACCCGGTACTATTGATGGATTATGTTTTGGGTTTAAAGACCCGATTAATTGATGACGGGGGCGGGTCCGGATTGGGTTTAAAGACCCGAATTGAGTTTAAAGACTCGGTTATTGTGATACCCCCCGAGGCCTATTGATTTTGTTCTGAGTTTAAAGACTCGTTGACATCCCGGGAAGGCCTAATATATGTGAGTTTAAAGACTCGGTAATTGACATCCAGCAAACTGATTGGCTTGTGGTTTACTATTGATTTCTAATGTTTTCGGATGTGTTGGGCAGTGGCCCGGTTTATGTGGTTTTGATGGATTTTTGGGTTATGTTATGTACTCAAATTTGATTCATGATTTTGGGCTGAGGCCCTGTGTTTTTATGATTACGGGCTAAGACACGAAGGTTAAGAAAAGAAAAACGATTTGATTTTCATACACGGTTTTCTTATGTTGGAAATGAAATGGTTTGCGAAATGATTTTTGAATGCATGCATTGGTTTTACGTGGAGGGTAGAAATGTCTTTTCTGTAACTGTTTTGTAAACTGATTCATTTTTGTCCACTCACACCTTTTGTGTTTTTATTGACCCTCTAGGTCGTGGCGCGTTGATCGAGGTTGGTCGAGAGGCGGAGGCATGAGTGAGTACGTGTGTGGCTATCCCTTGTTTGGCAAGTACTGAGGGTAATTTGGGAACTTCAGTCGACTTGCCAGACGAGAGCAGGACTGGGCACGGTTATCAATGTCCCTTCGGGGACGGTCCTGTCAGCAGCCGCTGGAGGCAATGGCAGAGTGAGGCTCGGAATAGGAGTGTCGATTTTATTCTCTGAGATCGATCAGTGATGTTTTCACGATGATCTAGATATGGTCGCGATGGGTGATGTGTTCACGGCGACATACTAGGATTGTGAGCAGTCCTGCGCTATTTGTACATGTGCTAGGATTGGAATCATGACTGACACTGAGATGAGGATGGGATGAGTTCCCATGTGTTTTATGATTTGGGCTGAGACCCCGTAGTTGTTTTGCTATGACTTTTTTTTGGGTTGAGATCCTACTGAGATATTAGCTTCGCTTGAGAAGTATTTTTCACTGGATTTGACTTGGGAAGCAATACGTCTTGCTTCCGAGAAAGTATTTGAAATAACTGTTTATGATGCATGCATACATTTACGTGAAGGTTATAAACTATATTTTCGATAAACTATTTTTATAAACTATTGTTTTGTCCACTCACAACTTTTATGGTTTTTAATACCCTTCAAGTTGATTGCGGATGCGGGCTGTAGCAGAGATCGAGACATCACATGCCACCACCAATACTGACATACTCTGGATAACCCCGAGCAGGTGACAAATTTATCCCTGGTCTGACACACGGTGTCAGACGGGATCAGGCACATCCCACGATAATCCAAGGGGATTGGGATGGGTCCTGTCAACCCTAACCCTTTCCACGTTTCGATTCTCCTCATTAACTGTATTATCTCTCTCCCAACTCTCAAAGTTCAAAACTCATATCTCAGTATCTCACAAACCCACACTCACTCAACACAATCGCTCTTATCTCTCAACCTCATTCTTCCCTTTACGCTTACTTTCACTTCCTATTCTTTCCTCTAGTTGGGTACTCTTGAGCAGTTTTGTTATGGTTTTTAAAGTAAGGTTTTAACGATGCCACGTTTTTTCACCCTTGTGTATTTTTTTCATTATTAACATATTTTTTTTTTCATATTCATATATTTTTTTTGTAATTTTAAAATTTGATAAATAGTTTATTGCAAAAGCCCACGTAAGCCTGGTCCAAGTGGGCTTAGTAGGCCCGACCCGAAAAGCCCAATAAAAACCTGGTCTGATAAAGCCCAAGGGCTTTTATATATGTAAGTAAGCCCGCCCGACCCGGCCCAATGACTAGGGCTAGTTTGATCATGGCATTTCATGGGTTTCTACCCAAGGCCACCGAACCATATACACCCCCAATATGTAGGGTGGTAAGTCGGTGGAAGAAGAAAAATATCAGTGTAACGACCCGTCCCAAATTCTTAGATTAGATTAGTGACTAATCACGATTAGTAAGGCTAATCGGTGATTAGTTAGGCGAAATAGGACGAACGATGCGAAATGACTATTTTGCCCCTAGCGTGGGTAAAACGTTGACTTTTCATTCGGGCGGGCAAATGGACTTTGACCAATGCCCGTGACGTATTTTAGGGCGTCACGAGTTCATGGACAGGTGGCACGTTGAATTCCGACATCCGTGGAAGAAGTTAGGACGTTCGGAAGTTTAGGGGCATTTTGGTAATTTTGGTTAAAAAGGGGCAAATGTTGACTTTTTTGACCGGGAGGTCCAATGGCCGAGGGCCGAAGACCGTTATGAAGAAAAGGACGATACTAATCCGTAGATAGGCGGCACGTCGAATTCAGACGTTCGACGGCGAAATTACGGTTCACGGAAGTTCCAGGTTACTATTCACAGCGACATGTTTTACGAGATAAAAAGTGCAGTTTTGTCTCTAGTGGGCCCAGCTTTTTAGATAGCCAATGGATGAGTGACAAGTGTCACCCATCCACTAGCCAACCTCACACATACATGCATATCATCCCTTGCATTTTGCATCGATCATTCCCATTTTCAACCCAAAAACCCACCCGATCTCATTTCTCTCATTCCCGTGCAACCCAAACCCATCCAAATTTCACCCAAGACCAGGACAGAGGACCAGGAGGCTGAGGGAGTTGAGGTGGCTGACCTGGATGGCCAGGGCCGCCGTGCACGGCGGCTGGAAGGGAGGAAACCCGCAAGGTACCCGGTTATACCATTTTAATCCATTTTTCCATTTTTATTGTTATGGTTCATTTTTAATGGTTCTAATGAGTCCATTAGGTTTCTGGGGGGTTGTTATGACGGTTTTGGTGGTGGTTGACGGCTGAGAAGCCGTGGGGAAGGAAATGGGAAAATAGGACCGTGAGGTCCATTTCGAACCAAGGGGTTTCAGGTGGTTTTTCTTAGTTTTAGGGATTGGGTTAGATAGGAAATGAGAAAAGAGGAATTTAGGGATTGAAATGGAGGAAAACGGACCGAAAATGAGGGAGTAGGAGGGCCGGACCGGTCACGCCGGTCCAGCTGGACCAGACTGCACAGTCGAACCGATCGGCTGAAAGTTAGGGGTGACACTGTAGCTAGGCGCGTGAAGCCCACGCGCAGCCACTTCAGACGGCGCGTGCGGGCGCGAGGGGGATATTTTGGGCAAGGTTCCAACATGTAATTTCATCTATTCGATATAACGAACATTTTGGGACTGGTTTCGAGTCGATTGGACATCGTTTCGATAGTTTTCGGGGTGTCGGAAGGTTTAAGTTCGGCTTAAAAATAGTTAAAGGTTCGGGAAAATTACGGGGCTTTGATGGGAGGTTAATTAAGTAGTTAGTAACCTTCTATTAAAATTTGGACAGGTTTGGGAGTCCCGGTGACGGTAATCGGCTCGGGGAACCGTAGGGCACGCAAATTGAGGCGGCAGCTCGGACGGTCTGTGAGTGGACCCTGTTTTCTAAATTGGTGCATGCATAAATTTTTATTATATGTTTTAAATACTTGTTTGATGATACCATGGGTGCATTTGTATGTGGTTACGTATAAGCACGTGTTTCGAGGTTTCGGCCTTATACGATGCTTATATGGGTCTGTATCTCTTTACTAATTTAAATGATTTGGTTTTGGATTTCTAAAAGAATAAACTCAGGTATAAGACCCATTTGGTTTTGTCTCGGGCATATGACGATATTTACTACCTTCGGGTCTAAATCGTGGTCGCGACGGGTGCTTTGTGCACGGCGATCGACGATATGACGCTCGCCTCCAGATTAGGATGTGTTCCTTCCGGAGAGGTCACGATGCACGATTCGTGGTCGGGCAGCCTGGGGAGGCTCGACTTCGAAGTGCTGACGGTTCAGGATATCGATCGGTGATGAGTGCACCATGATCTTGTGGTGGTCGCGTCGGTTGATACGTCCACGGCGATATACCAGGATTGAGGGCGGTCCTGGATGGATGGTTGCACGCATCACTATGATCGGAGTCGTGACTGACCCTTAGATATCGGGCATGGTGCCCAGTTGAGTCATGTTTTACACTGATGATTTCGGGTCAGGGACCCTAGATGGATTTCCAAGTTCATGACGGTTTATGTGAACCGGCATGAACTCTGGAAAGGTCATTGTGGTTCATGACGATTTATGGGAACCGGCATGAACCCTTGTCAGGTCGCTGTGGTACATGACTGTAACGACCCGAACCGAGAATAATAATATTTTAATGTAAAAAGACTGTTTTACCCTTGGGAGGAAAACTTTGACTTTTTCTCGGGAAATAATTTGGACTTTGACCCATGACTATGACGTAGATCGGGACGTCACGAATCCGTAGACAGGCGGCACGCCGAAATCGGAGTTCGTATGAAGAAGTTATGGTCAAGGAAGCGTTTTAGCGGAATTTACGAACCGAGAACAACGGAATAAAATATTAATTTATTACGGGAATCCGTGTCAACCTAATATTTAAATCAAACCGATGGATTGGTGACAAGTGTCACCCATCCAAGCCTACATTATTCCCATAAAGCAATTAACACTATTTAATCAATTTTTATATTATTTAATTTCCCTCCAATTAACCCCAGCCCTTGGATTGTCTGCCCAAGTGAATCCCAGCCCTCCATTTCCATCTGCTTTCCTTGTTCATGCACGATCTGTCTACCTTTGTTTACAAACACACACATTCATCCCCTCACACACCCGTGCATTCTTCCCATTTGCTCTCCATCCAAACACACAAACCCACGCCTCTCACACCACCACCCGATCACCAGCTGCATCACCAACATCCACTAACCATCACCGAGCATCACCGGCAGCCACCACCCCACTTCCCAGCCCCGAAACCGCCGTGCAAACTCAGACCCGAAAACCTCAAGGAAACGGGTCCAAGAAGCAAACCTCGATAACCACCTCACCTCGACGCGGGAGGAGCTCCAGTCTGCACCGTGGGGATCCTAGGAGCTTAACTGGACGACGGCGAGGGCTACGACGGCGTGACAGCGGCGGTAAGACCCAAAACCCGACAAGCCCGTTTTCATTCCCTGTTCGACCCGACCGTTTTTAATGATTAGAAATTGATTGTTAGGTGATAGACATGTCCTAGGGTGAGAGACGAGACGTTTGGGACCGGGTTGGACTACGGAGACGTCGTGGATCACCGGGGACGACGACCGGACCGTGACCGTGAGTTTCAGAGACATTCTGGTGAGTTTCTTCCCGTTTTCTTTCCATTTTGAGGTTGTAGAACCATAGGACAGACCTAGACGAACCCATAGGGATCAACCCCGTCGAAAATGGTGGCCGGAATCGTGCGGTGGAATCGGGTCAAACCGTGGGTCGACGGCGACCCGGTTCCAGTCAAACGGGTCGACCCGGTACTGTAGCATGATGACGTCATCATGCTGACGTCACTTCTGACGTCATGATGACGTCATCCTGTCAGATGTTGTCAGACCAGGGACCAATCAGAACGTGCCACGTGTCACCTGACAAGTGTCAGTGATGACGTCATGCTGACGTCAGCGGTACTGTAGCAGCGTTGACCCACGCGTTGACCAGGCGCGTGGGGGCGCGTGTGAACAGTAATTTTGGTGGGGCCAGTACCATTTTCAAGGTTTCGACGATACAGATCCAATGGAGGTGGTTTCGTGTCGATCGGAGATCGTTATGTTAGCCAAAATGGGGTTTGAAGCACCGGGAATAGTGCCCGGGATGCGTTTTTGAGGCGGATCTATTCTAGGGTCTTGGTATTGATATTATAGGGTCCTTAAGTAACCCTCAGGAATAATAATACAGGTTTATAGAGATCGTTGAGCAGCAAGGACCGAGTGTGAGTGGGCTGTTTGATTTATAAAAGGCTTGCATGCATAAACTGTTTTACTATTTCCACTGATGAGTCTTATAAACTGCTTATATATGTTATTACAATGTTTTGGGCATGAGACCCGTCTGGATTATATGTGGATTTTGTTTGGGATGTCCGGGGGACATAGGGTAAACTATACTGTTATTATACTGTACTTTCCTACCTGTGTATATTGTCTCCTCTAGGGAGGGTCGTTGGCCTGGGTGGACCCTGGAGTAGTCACGGGGCTCTGACTGAGTGGAGTTGACCCCCGTTGGGCTGCTTACTCTCAGGAAGGCATGTTCATATACCTCGGGCAGTGACCGGGATACCGGGAGCTAATGTACCTAGAGAGTCTCGGGTGTGAGACCCTGAGTGGCAACGCGTAGCCTTAGAACCGTGACATCATTTGGGTTGGGTTTTACAGTGCACTGATATGTTAGTTTCACCTTACGATTATTATTATGGTTCATTTGTTATGATTTCATTGTAATATTATGTTTTCACTGCATGCAAGATTTGGAAAACGGAGGGGGTAAAACCTTATGATTATTTTATTATTAAATTGATTTCTAAACTGTTATTTTTGGCCCACTCACCCTTGTTTTACTGACCCCTCCAGACCCTGACACGGCAATAGAGGAGGAGGATCCGGAGGAGGAGGCAGAGGTTTAGTTTGCCTAGCTGTGCACCTGTACACCCACTTGTGGGTAGGTTGAGCACCGAATAAATGTACTCTGACTAGTGTGCTCACATGTTGTATTTTACTTTCCCTTGTCTGACAGTATCACTTTAAACACTGTGTTTGTACGTTATCTATCTACGTGACGTCATCATGACGTCATAAGTGACGTCAGCATGATGACGTCATCATGCTACAGTACCGGGTCGACCCGTTTGACTGGAACCGGGTCGCCGTCGACCCACGGTTTGACCCGATTCCACCGCACGATTCCGGCCACCATTTTCGACGGGGTTGATCCCTATGGGTTCGTCTAGGTCTGTCCTAGGGTTCTACAACCTCAAAATGGAAAGAAAATGGGAAGAAACTCACCAGAATGTCTCTGAATCTCACGGTCACGGTCCGGTCGTCGTCCCCGGTGATCCACGGCGTCTCCGTCGTCCAACCCGGTCCCAAACGACTCGTCTCTCACCCTAGGACATGTCTATCACCTAACAATCAATTTCTAAGCATTAAAAACGGTCGGGTCGAACAGGGAATGAAAACGGGCTTGTCGGGTTTTGGGTCTTACCGCCGCTGTCACGCCGCCGTAGCCCTCGCCGTCGTCCAGTTAAGCTCCTAGGATCCCCACGGTGCAGACTGGAGCTCCTCCCGCGTCGAGGTGAGGTGGTTATCGAGGTTTTCTTCTTGGACCCGTTTCCTTGAGGTTTTCGGGTCTGAGTTTGCACGGCGGTTTCGGGGCTGGGAAGTGGGGTGGTGGCTGCCGGTGATGCTCGGTGATGGTTAGTGGATGTTGGTGATGCAGCTGGTGATCGGGTGGTGGTGTGAGAGGCGTGGGTTTGTGTGTTTGGATGGAGAGCAAATGGGAAGAATGCACGGGTGTGTGAGGGGATGAATGTGTGTGTTTGTAAACAAAGGCAGACAGATCGTGCATGAACAAGGAAAGCAGATGGAAATGGAGGGCTGGGATTCACTTGGGCAGACAATCCAAGGGCTGGGGTTAATTGGAGGGAAAATAAATAATATAAAAATTGATTAAATAGTGTTAATTGCTTTATGGGAATAGTGTAGGCTTGGATGGGTGACACTTGTCACCAATCCATCGGTTTGATTTAAATATTAGGTTGACACGGATTCCCGTAATAAATTAATATTTTATTCCGTTGTTCTCGGTTCGTAAATTCCGCTAAAACGCTTCCTTGACCATAACTTCTTCATACGAACTCCGATTTCGGCGTGCCGCCTGTCTACGGATTCGTGACGTCCCGATCTACGTCATAGTCATGGGTCAAAGTCCAAATTATTTCCCGAGAAAAAGTCAAAGTTTTCCCCCCAAGGGTAAAACAGTCTTTTTACATTAAAATATTATTATTCTCGGTTCGGGTCGTTACAACCTACCCTCCTTACAGAAATTTTGTCCTCGACATTTACTCAAACAAGTATGGGTACTGCCCTCTCATCAATTCCTCGGGTTCCCATGTCGCTTCCTCCACCTCGTGGTTCCGCCATAGTACTTTAACCAAAGAAATCGTCTTGTTCCTTAAGACCTTTTCCTTCCTATCCAGAATCTGCACTGGCCGTTCCTCGAAACTCAAATCGGTCATCAGTTCCAGTGGTTGCTCTGGCAGTGCATGAGAGTCATCCCGAAGATACTTCCGTAGCATCGATACATGAAACACGTCATGTACTCGGGAAAGCTCCGAAGGTAGTGCTAAACGGTAAGCCACTGGGCCAATCCTCTCGACAATCTCATATGGTCCGATATAACGAGGACTCAATCTCCCACGTCGTCCAAATCGAAGAATCCCCTTCCACGGCGATAACTTTAAAAAGACGAAGTCACCAACCTCGAACTCTAAATCTCGGATCCGTCGGTCTGCATAGCTTTTCTGACGATCCTGGGCAGCCTTCAATCTCTCCCGAATAACCCGAACTGTCTCCTGGGTCATATCCATCAGATCCGGCCCCACTGCAGTTCTTTCTCCGATCTCCATCCAGCATACCGGTGTTCTGCACTGTCGACCATACAGTGCCTCATAGGGTGCCATCCCTATACTCGCATGGTAGCTGTTATTGTAGGCAAACTCCATCAATGGCAATCGATCAGCCCACGAATCCTGGAATTGCAATACACAACCTCTCATCATGTCTTCGAGAGTCTGTATCGTCCTTTCAGACTGCCCGTCGGTCTGAGGATGGAATGCCGTACTGAAATGCAATTTCGTACCTAAGGCAGTTTGCAGACTCCTCCAAAATCTGGATGTGAAACGCGGATCCCGATCCGACACGATCGACTCTGGGGTACCGTGTAGTCGGATGATCTCATTAATGAATAGCTGGGCCAAACGGTTTAGCTTGTACCTCTCACGTACAGGCAGAAAATGTGCTGATTTAGTCAACCGGTCCACTATTACCCAGACTCCATCAACTCCACTCCTTGTCTTTGGTAACTTGAAGACAAAGTCCATTGTAATATGATCCCACTTCCATTGTGGAATTGGAAGTGGCTGCATAGCCCCATACGGACGCTGCCGTTCTGCTTTGACCTGCTGACAGATCAAACACTTGCTGACAAACTCAGCTATCTCCCTCTTCATCCCTGGCCACCAATAATAGTCCCGGAGGGTACGGTACATCTTTGTCCCTCCTGGATGCATAGCATAGGCCGAACTGTGGGCCTCGTCTAAAATATCTCTCCTCAACTCTGGTACCGCAGGTACACACAATCTCCCAAGCTTTACTAATGCTCCATCGCCCCTGACGGAGAAATCTTGTCTCTGTCCGGATTCAACCTCGTTCCTGTAATCACAAAGTATCTGGTCCTGTAGTTGAGCCTCGATGATCCTGTCGACCAACACGGGTCGCACATGAAAGCTAGCCAACAAGGCTCCCTGATCGTCCATCCCTAACATAACTCCGCTCTTCCGGAGTTCCACTAGCAAAGGAAGATACACCAATCTCAAATGCGCAACTGATCCCGCCGACTTCCTGCTAAGTGCATCAGCTACAACATTTGCCTTGCCAGGATGGTACTCGATGGTACAGTCATAATCCTTCAACAACTCCAACCATCTCCGCTGTCTCATGTTGAGTTCCTTCTGAGTGAACAAATGTTTAAGACTCTGGTGATCGGTGAATATTCGGCATGTCACACCGAACAAATGATGTCTCCAGATCTTTAGAGCATGAACCACCGCTACCAATTCCAAATCATGAGTAGGGTAGTTCAACTCGTGCGTCTTCAGCTGCCGGGATGCGTAAGCAATCACTTTTCCATTCTGCATCAATACACAACCCAAACCCTGCAGCGATGCATCACTATATACCACGAACTCTCCACTACTGTCTGGTAATGCAAGGACAGGTGCAGTGGTTAATCGGAACTTTAATTCCTGAAAACTCTGTTCACACTGATCGTCCCATACAAACGTCACCCCTTTCCGGGTTAACCGAGTCAATGGTGCGGCAATCTGGGAGAAACCCTCTACGAATCTCCGATAGTAGCCTGCTAACCCAACAAAACTTCGCACTTCCGTCACCGTGGTCGGTCTTGGCCAATTTGTCACAGCCTCCGTTTTCTGAGGATCCACACTTATCCCCTCGGGTGATATAATGTGACCTAAGAATCCAATACTATTTAGCCAAAACTGACACTTGCTTAACTTAGCATACAGCTGCTCCTGTCGTAGTTTACCCAATACCCTTCGTAAGTGCTCCTCATGAGCCCTGACACTCTTGGAATACACCAAGATGTCGTCGATAAACACGATCACAAATTTATCCAAGTATGCTCGAAAGACTCGATTCATCAAGTCCATGAATGCAGCTGGTGCATTCGTCAATCCAAAGGGCATCACCAAGAACTCATAATGCCCATACCTCGTTCGAAAAGCTGTTTTCTGAACATCCCCCTCGGCTATTCTCAGTTGATGGAATCCTGACCTCAGATCTATCTTGGAGAAATACCGCGCTCCTCGTAACTGATCGAACAAATCATCGATCCTGGGTAAGGGATACTGGTTCCTTACCGTAGCCTTGTTCAACTGCCGATAATCCACACACAACCGTAAACTACCCTCCTTCTTTTTCACAAATAAAACCGGCGCTCCCCATGGTGATGTACTGGGTCGGATAAACCCTAGATCCACCAATTCCTGTAATTGGATTTTCAATTCCCGTAGCTCCGCCGGTGCCATACGATACGGTGCTTGTGAAATCGGTCGAGTCCCGGGGAGTAACTCGATCGTAAAGTCGATCTCCCTGGGTGGTGGTAATCCAGGTAAATCTCCTGGAAAGACATCAGGAAATTCCCGCACAATCGGAATATCCTCAATACGCAAAGATTCATCCGTAGACTCTACCACATAAGCAAGATAACCCTGACACCCCTTCTGTAAGAGTTTAGTAGCTGTGAGTGCAGATATTACCTTGGGTGATGCGTCTCCACACTCTCCCTGAAATATCACTTCCGGTAATCCTGGACCTCTCAAAGTCAACCGCATGTTACCACAGTCGATGAGTGAATTGTACTCCGACAACCAATCAACTCCAAGTATCACATCGAAATCGTGAACATTCATCAGGATTAAGTCTGCCGGAAATTCGACTCCCTCAATCTCCACAGGACAAGCTCGTATCTCCTGGTTCACCTGGTAGGTCACACCCATCGGTGTCCCCACTCCCATCTCGTGCTCAAGTGCGGTCACCTCACGACCCAACAGACTCGCACAACGTGGTGAAATAAAAGAATGAGTTGCCCCCGAATCCATCAATGCACGAACAACCATGCCATAAATATGTACAGTACCTGTCAACACTCCCGGAATGGATCTGGCCTGCTGCTGGGTAACAGCATAAACACGAGCCATAGACTCTGCAGGTCGTCCCCGTCCTCTAGCCCCTCGATCACGGCCACGCACAACACCGCGTGTCCGGCTGCTGTCAGTCTGGGATGATGTGCTCTGCGCTGGCGCAGTACTGCCGCGAATCAGTGGACACTCAGAAGCATAATGCCCCGGCTCCCCACAAGCGAAGCATGTGACCTCCCTAGGTCGACCCGAGTATCCTCCCGGTGAGATGCTCATCGAGTGAGTAAGACCGCTGCCAAGCTCCAGAACGCTGTCCAGACCTCTGAGGACTCCTGAACTGACCAGAACGTCCTCGGCTGACAGAAGACGAAGATCCACCAGAATGTCCTCCCTTCGAGCCACGACGGCCCGAAAATCCCAAGTGTGGGCGATCACGTCGCCGAGTCTCCCCCCTCAGCTCGCTGACGAGCCAGGATACTGTTCTCAACCCTGGTCGCCGCATCAGTCAGATCCCTCATGGAAGCAAAGGGTGTTGCAGTCACCATCGCCTGAATCTCAGGTCGCAAGCCCCACTCAAATCTGCGACATCGGTCTGCCTCGGTGATCACGAAGTTCTCAGCAAAGCGAGACAACATCAGGAAGGTCTCCTCGTACTCTGGTACAGTCTGATCCCCCTGCCGGAGTTGCAGAAACTCCGCCTCACGGGCGTTGCGGAACGACCGTGGATAGAACTGGTTGAGAAACCGCTCTCGGAAGGTCTCCCATGGGATGGTGTGAACAGTCCAGCCGGCCAAAACAAGGTTGTGCCACCATCGATAGGCGCTCCCATCCAGTAGGAACGTCGCCAGTATGACACGCTCCTCCGGAGGACAGTGCATGACCTCGAAAATCCTCTCCCAGCGGTCAATCCACTGGTGTGCTTCCTCAGGGTCGGTTCCCCCACTGAAGTG
Organism: Prinsepia uniflora; assembly: GCA_032719365.1. Taxonomy (NCBI): domain Eukaryota; kingdom Viridiplantae; phylum Streptophyta; class Magnoliopsida; order Rosales; family Rosaceae; genus Prinsepia; species Prinsepia uniflora. The sequence continues at coordinate 38,924,212 of CM064872.1, forward strand.
CGTAGCACCCAGGCGCTGAGCCCGCTCAATGCTCGCAGTGTCTCCATTTCCTCCATTGCCCTCGTCAACACGTGCACGGGGTTCACGTCGGGGAGGCATATCCAACTGTGAAGAGGCAAACAGGTTAAAAGACATCGAAAGCGACCATGTACAAAGTACAAACCGCTAACCTAGTACTCTGACTACTAATCCTAATGCTCTGATACCAAGCTGACAGGACCCGTCCCAATCCCACTGGGACCACCCGGTTGAAGCACCAGGAATAGTGCCCGGGATGCGTTTTTGAGGCGGATCTGTTCTAGGGTCTTGGTATTGATATTATAGGGTCCTTAAGTATTGTGCAATTTAAACCCTTTTTGTGTAGATGTAGTATTGGTAAATAGGGATCGTTCTTAACCGGGGAAATTAGGGAACATTAATAATGTGTTAGTGGGAAAGAGTAATGAATAAATGTATAATGAATAAATTAATGAATTAAATAATCAAAGAATTAAATAATCAAAGAATTAATAAATTAAAGAATAGATGAATAAGAGAATAAAGAAATAAGAGAATCAAAGAATAAAGAATTAAAAGAATAAAAGAATAAAAGAATAAAGAAGGGGGGTTTTGAAAAGATTTATAACTAAATTAAAGAAAACACTAATTAAGAATTAAAATGCAAATGCTCATGCTAATTGGAATTTACAAACCATAGAGTAGTTTCATAGACAAAACCCACACTTTTACGTAAGTAATTTCGAATTAACAATCACATTATTTAAACTACTCCTAAAAATAGACTTCTTTCTAACATTTTGCTCATAATAAACCAATCACGAAATCCTACCTTCATCATCTCAAATACTTACATATATCTTTCAATATTATAAATGCATCAACCATTAATGTGCGTCAAACATCAATATGCTTCAAACATTTACAACATGATTTACCTTAAGTTTATTATTAAATGCGCCGACAGCGATCAACATTTAATCTCTTCAATTCTACTCTAAGTGCACCGACAGCGGATAAAACACTTAACATCAAATTGAAGTTTAAGCACTAAAACATATGAAGTAAAAGAAATTCAAAAAGTAAAACACATGGAGATTGCATTCTTACTTACAAATGTTAAAAAGAAAATACCAAGAAGAATAGTAAAGAAGATGAAAATAACAGAAAAATAACATAAATTACGAATAAGAATTAAAAGGAAACTAATTAATAAGAAAATCTATAAGAAGTAAAAATGGTCCCCAAAATTGTCTCTCAAAAGAGAGAAACAAAAGAACTAAACTAAGAACTAAGAACTAAGAACTAAGAACTAAGAAAAATGAAAGAAATGGAAGAATGAAACTAATTGGGGACTCCCAAAATACAAGGATTGAAGCCCTATTTATAGGTGGAAAAAGCTATCAAAAATATTATAAAAATACAATAAAAAATGTGGAATAATGGAATGATGAGTAGTAAAGATTTGTAATGATGTTTAGAAGTGGTTTGAGTTGTAAAGTTGCAAAATTGGGTTGGAAAGTTGAAGGAATTTGGGTGGAAGTTGGGTGGAAATTGGGTGGAAGCTGCTGGAAAATAATTCAGCAGAGAGCTGCTGAAAATCAAACGCAGAATTCGGCGCGTGCTGGCTGAATGGAGGAAAAGGGACTCGGCGGCAGGCTGCTGAAGAGAGGATGGAGACTTCGGCAGGCGCGCGCCGAAGAGGACGCTGGCGGTTCGGAACACGCTCGCTGAATTGGACTGGGCCGCACGGCTTGGACGCGGGCCGGACCTGGGGCTGGGCTTGCGGGCTTGCGGACTGGGCTGAATTTCTTTTTCTTTTTCTTTCTATTGGGCTGCAGCATTTTATTGGGTTTGGGCTGCACAATTAATTAATTTAATTAATTTAGTAATATTTCACCGAAATTCGTCCATAATTTATTTGTTAAAATTCCGATCGAGACGATTCTTTCGCCAAAATACTCCAAATTACAAACTTTATTTATTTAAACAAAAATAACACAAAATAAATTATTTTATCTATTTATTTAATATTTTAATATTAAAAGCTAAGTATAAAGGGTATAAAATAATATAAAATAATGCTTAATTGAGGACCTATCAAATACCCCCACACTTAAACTTTGCTAGTCCCTAGCAAATACTAAAATTAAACTACGAATTCAAAACAAGTAACCTTTAACCATTTGTCTCAATATTTCATTATTACAATCATGGCATAAAAGATTTTTACTTAAAGCGTTTAAGCATATGGAATTCAAGAGTTAATACATTGTAACAAAATGTTTCAACAAGTATGAAAATGAGTAAATATGGTGAAATGGATCTCAACATGAATAAAACAAGTATGAATCAACTCACAAGGATATGCACTCATAAATTCACTCAATTTTGTAAGGGTTTGTGTTTGCACTCAAAGTATGTGAGAAATACTCACATAATCGAAATGAAGTATTTTTGCAAAATCTCAAACAAACACCTCAAGATAAAAGCAACACATACTTGCGCAAATGAACCAAAACCATAAGCTTACTCAAGTGATTAACTCAACTAATCAAAATTTACCATCTTAAGGATCATAAGGTCTTTATAAAGGTTGTAATGGGGCTAAGTTTAGAGGCAAGGACAATATAGGACAAGTGGTGCTCAATTCGTTCCAAGACTCAATAGACTCCCAAAACGTATCATAGCTTCCCAACCTTAGTGCAATGATGTCAATAATCCATCCCTTCGAACATAGGCCTAATTCCATCATGTTGGGCCTCATAATCATTCTTTGTGTCGGATTTACAATTGTAAGGGACTTAACTCAAACATTACATAACCAAATCTTATTACCTTGATCGAGACTCAACTTTTTTTTTTCTTTTTTTTCTTTTTCTTTTTTTTTTTTTGATTTTTTTTATATCAAGGTAATAACATGTGTCAACAATACAACAAAACTTGAGTCGGTAAATCCAAATAATTCACATAAAAGTCTTTTCAACATCATCATTTTCTCCTCACACAATCTTTATATCTTCAACCGAGTTCTTGGAACAAGGGTAAAGGATGTCTATACTAAGCTCAAGTGTTTAGATAATCATGGTGATGAAAGAAAGGCTTAACGTGGGCTCGAAAGGGTTAAAACTAAGGGGGTCGCAACTTGTGCGCACAAAATAGGGAACATGAATGTTTGAATTTGTGGTGTTAACCCTAATGCCTTAATCATTTCCAAAATCAGAGAGTTTATTGACTCAAAAGCTTTGAAAATCACATAAAATAAGTTCTAGTACTCTAGAGTTCATTAAAAGCTATGGCAAGCAGTTATGAGGCATATGTATATCAATTTAAACAAAGAACTTATGAATCACTCATCAAAGATGTATATAAAGTTCTAAAGCTCACATAAGGTTCATATGATTCATACTTATCTTATCATGCTCGTTTATATGCCAATTTACATGCATTATCTTCAAGTTATAACACTTAATCACAAAATATTAACAAACAAATTCAAGTTGTAGTGATTATCTTTATGGCCATAACATATTCATTTATGTTCATTTATGTCATTGACAAGTTAAATGGCAACTTAAGACTCATAAAAACACTAAGTTAAAATAAAAAGATTCAAGAAAACAATTTTTATTTTTTTTATTTTTTTTATATTATTTTTTTTAATTTTTTAATTTTTTGAATTTATTTTTTTCAATTTTTTTTTAAACAATTAAAATTGTAAATCATTCCCCCACACTTAAATTCTACATTGTCCTCAATGTAGGAAAATACGAAGTAATTAAACATAGAATCAAAGTAAGGAAGATGATTTACGAAAATAAAAGGAAAACATTAAATAAACAAAATAAAAGAGAGTAAAGGGTAGAAGGATAGCAAATCTGTATTGATGACTCCTTCACATCTCGGGAACACATTGGGTTGCCTCCCAACAAGCGCTTGAAGTTTAACGTCCATCCAGCCTAGACAGAGATGCAAGTTAGTTAGTCAGAGATGTACGTTAATTAAGAATGCAAGTTAGAAATGCAAATTAAAGTTTAAGGATGCAATGTGAGTTAAAGATGTAAGTTAGAGGAAGAGTGCAATGCAAGTTAAACTAAATATGCAAGTGAAGTTAAAAATGCAAGTTAAATGAAATGTGAAATGCAAGTTAGAATGAAAGATGCAAGTTAAGTGAAAATGCAAGTTAAATGAAAGATGAAATGCAAGTTAGAATGAAAGATGCAAGTTAGTTACACTAAAGATGCAATTTAATTTTGTCATGACAAATAATGTAAATTAAGATATAAACAATATTTAAATGTCGGGGGAAGTCAAAGATATATATGGTTCACATAGCTTCAAAGTTTAGATGGAGACTTATACGTCCGTGCGGCCCAAGTAAATATCTTGGATTAATTCAACTGTTTGGGCAAGTTCAAAAGTGACCAGGTTAGAAAGAATACACATAAGAGGCAGGGCTAATTTCTTAGACCCAAAATCCGTTATAAGTACCGTCTCTTGTCCTAGACATCACCCTCGAAAATTTCTTACTCCAGAGGAATTAAGATGACTCAAGTGTTAACAATTACCGTGGGTGAGAGTTAATAGAAGAGTCTTCGCCGATTAAAGATTAAAATTTAAACTTCGAAGCACAAGTGATCTACATATAGCCGAGACTAATGCATGAATGTAATAACTATTTACAAGTATGTTTTTATGCACAATTTACAAATATAACATGACAATTACATATGAACAATTTATATAAGTATGAACAATTTACTTACAAGTATGGTTTCATTAACAAGTAATGATATTTACAAAACAAATTCTCATTAACAAACTAATATATGTATAAGATTTATTTAACCATTGAGATTTACACTAACACAAAGTGAAGATAAGAAATTTAAATTTTTTATTTTTTAAAATTTATGTTTTTTTCGGAATTAAAAAAAAAATAAATGAAGATTTTTTTTTTACGAATTTTATGCTTTTTTTTTTATTTACAAAACAATATAAAAATAAAAATAAGGAAAAGTGAATAATTACTATAAGCATTTATGAACATTTAAAAAGAATGAACATTATGTACAAGTATGAACAAGAATAATATAACAAGTAAGAGAATTATAAACAAACATAAATGAAAGTCTATTATGAACAAGTATGTATGTATATTATAAAATATAAAAGTTATGAACAATTTATGAACAAGTATAAAAGGTAACAAGTAACATATATACAATATTTATTTACAAGTATGAATTAACACTAACATAAAACTAAGATAAGATTTTTTAAAAAAAAAAATTTATTTACTTTGATTTTTTATTTTAAATTTAAATTTAAATTTTATCAAGACATAACCAAATAAATAATTACATAAGAATAAAATAAGTGTAATAAAAAAGTTAATGGAATAAAAAGTTAATGAAATAAAGTTAATGGAATAAAAAGTTAGTGGAATAAAAAGTTAATGGAATAAAATTAATGGAATAAAAAGTTAATGAAATAAAAAGTTAATGGAATAAAAAGTTAATGGAATAAAAAGTTAGTGGAATAAAAGGTTAATGGAATAAAGTTAATGGAATAAAAGTTAATGGAATAAAAAGTTAGTGGAATAAAAAGTTAATGAATAAATTTAAAGTTAAAGGAATAAAGAAAAAGTTTATGGAATAAAATTAAAGTTAATGGATTAAACAAAAAGTTAGAAAGTGTAAAGAAAAAAAAAATTAAAAGTAAGGAAAAGTGAATATGTACAATATACATTAATGACAAGTATCAATTTTAATATGAACAAGTAAAAGTAAAAGTAAACAAATGAAATTAAATTATGAACAAGTATCAATTTTAATATGAACAAATACAAAAAAAAAATTATGAACATTTATGAACAAGTATAAATTAGAAATTAAGAATAAGTAAAGTATGAGCATTATAAACAAAAATAATAAGAACAATAATAAGATGGATAAATATAATATTAACAAAAGTAAAATTTATAAACAAGTATAATATGCACAATTTATATACATACACTAATGAATTAAAAATGATTTTCAATTTCCCCGGCAACGGCGCCAAAAATTGACTAAGCCCAAACTACGCATTAATTTAAACACGTAATTTGAGTATTGTGCAATTTAAACCCTTTTTGTGTAGATGTAGTATTGGTAAATAGGGATCGTTCTTAACCGGGGAAATTAGGGAACATTAATAATGTGTTAGTGGGAAAGAGTAATGAATAAATGAATAATGAATAAATTAATGAATTAAATAATCAAAGAATTAAATAATCAAAGAATTAATAAATTAAAGAATAGATGAATAAGAGAATAAAGAAATAAGAGAATCAAAGAATAAAGAATTAAAAGAATAAAAGAATAAAAGAATAAAAGAATAAAGAAGGGGGGTTTTGAAAAGATTTATAACTAAATTAAAGAAAACACTAATTAAGAATTAAAATGCAAATGCTCATGCTAATTAGAATTTACAAACCATAGAGTAGTTTCATAGACAAAACCCACACTTTTACGTAAGTAATTTCGAATTAACAATCACATTATTTAAACTACTCCTAAAAATAGACTTCTTTCTAACATTTTGCTCATAACAAACCAATCACGAAATCCTACCTTCATCATCTCAAATACTTACATATATCTTTCAATATTATAAATGCATCAACCATTAATGTGCGTCAAACATCAATATGCTTCAAATATTTACAACATGATTTACCTTAAGTTTATTATTAAATGCGCCGACAGCGATCAACATTTAATCTCTTCAATTCTACTCTAAGTGCACCGACAGCGGATAAAACACTTAACATCAAATTGAAGTTTAAGCACTAAAACATATGAAGTAAAAGAAATTCAAAAAGTAAAACACATGGAGATTGCATTCTTACTTACAAATGTTAAAAAGAAAATACCAAGAAGAATAGTAAAGAAGATGAAAATAACAGAAAAATAACATAAATTACGAATAAGAATTAAAAGGAAACTAATTAATAAGAAAATCTACAAGAAGTAAAAATGGTCCCCAAAATTGTCTCTCAAAAGAGAGAAACAAAAGAACTAAACTAAGAACTAAGAACTAAGAACTAAGAACTAAGAAAAATGAAAGAAATGGAAGAATGAAACTAATTGGGGACTCCCAAAATACAAGGATTGAAGCCCTATTTATAGGTGGAAAAAGCTATCAAAAATAATATAAAAATACAATAAAAAATGTGGAATAATGGAATGATGAGTAGTAAAGATTTGTAATGATGTTTAGAAGTGGTTTGAGTTGTAAAGTTGCAAAATTGGGTTGGAAAGTTGAAGGAATTTGGGTGGAAGTTGGGTGGAAATTGGGTGGAAGCTGCTGGAAAATAATTCAGCAGAGAGCTGCTGAAAATCAAACGTAGAATTCGGCGCGTGCTGGCTGAATGGAGGAAAAGGGACTCGGCGGCAGGCTGCTGAAGAGAGGATGGAGACTTCGGCAGGCGCGCGCCGAAGAGGACGCTGGCGGTTCGGAACACGCTCGCCTAATTGGACTGGGCCGCACGGCTTGGACGCGGGCCGGACCTGGGGCTGGGCTTGCGGGCTTGCGGACTGGGCTGAATTTCTTTTTCTTTTTCTTTCTATTGGGCTGCAGTATTTTATTGGGTTTGGGCTGCACAATTAATTAATTTAATTAATTTAGTAATATTTCACCGAAATTCGTCCATAATTTATTTGTTAAAATTCCGATCGAGACGATTCTTTCGCCAAAATACTCCAAATTACAAACTTTATTTATTTAAACAAAAATAACACAAAATAAATTATTTTATCTATTTATTTAATATTTTAATATTAAAAGCTAAGTATAAAGGGTATAAAATAATATAAAATAATGCTTAATTGAGGACCTATCAATGCTCGCAGTGTCTCCATTTCCTCCATTGCCCTCGTCAACACGTGCACGGGGTTTACGTCGGGGAGGCATATCCAACTGTGAAGAGGCAAACAGGTTAAAAGACATCGAAAGCGACCATGTACAAAGTACAAACCGCTAACCTAGTACTCTGACTACTAATCCTAATGCTCTGATACCAAGCTGACAGGACCCGTCCCAATCCCACTGGGACCACCCGGTTGAAGCACCAGGAATAGTGCCCGGGATACATTTTTGAGGCGGATCTGTTCTAGGGTCTTGGTATTGATATTATAGGGTCCTTAAGTAACCCTCAGGAATAATAATACAGGTTTATAGAGATCGTTAAGCAGCAAGGACCGAGTGTGAGTGGGCTGTTTGATTTATAAAAGGCTTGCATGCATAAACTGTTTTACTATTTCCACTGATGAGTCTTATAAACTGCTTATATATGTTATTACAATGTTTTGGGCATGAGACCCGTCTGGATTATATGTGGATTTTGTTTGGGATGTCCGGGGGACATAGGGTAAACTATACTGTTATTGTACTGTACTTTCCTACCTGTGTATATTGTCTCCTCTAGGGAGGGTCGTTGGCCTGGGTGGACCCTGGAGTAGTCACGGGTCTCTGACTGAGTGGAGTTGACCCCCGTTGGGCTGCTTACTCTCAGGAAGGCATGTTCATATACCTCGGGCAGTGACCGGGATACCGGGAGCTGATGTACCTAGAGAGTCTCGGGTGTGAGACCCTGAGTGGCAACGCGTAGCCTTAGAACCGTGACATCATTTGGGTTGGGTTTTACAGTGCACTGATATGTTAGTTTCACCTTACGATTATTATTATGGTTCATTTGTTATGATTTCATTGTAATATTATGTTTTCACTGCATGCAAGATTTGGAAAACGGAGGGGTAAAACCTTATGATTATTTTATTATTAAATTGATTTCTAAACTGTTATTTTTGGCCCACTCACCCTTGTTTTACTGACCCCTCCAGACCCTGACACGTCAATAGAGGAGGAGGATCCGGAGGAGGAGGCAGAGGTTTAGTTTGCCTAGCTGTGCACCTGTACACCCACTTGTGGGTAGGTTGAGCACCGAATAAATGTACTCTGACTAGTGTGCTCACATGTTGTATTTTACTTTCCCTTGTCTGACAGTATCACTTTAAACACTGTGTTTGTACGTTATCTATCTATGTGAGTCTTCGGTTTTTATTTAAGGGTACTTTTGGTATGTTTAGAGTCATTGTCAGACGGGAGCGGGTCACGTCCCCGGGTGGTCCCAGTGGGATTGGGACGGGTCCTGTCAATGACGGTTTATGGGAACCGGTCATGGAGGATGTTGTCTATATGTATATGAATATAATGGATATTATGGATCATGACGGTTCAGGGGAACCGGGCATGAATGTTTATGTTATGTATATATATGTTCATATACCTTCCTTTACTTATATTATCTCCTCCTGAGAGGGTCGTTGGCCTGAGTGGACCCCGGAGTAGTCACGGAGCACCGACTGAGTGGAGTCACCCCCCAGTTGGGTTCCTTACTCTCGGGAAGGCTATGATTACTATTACCTCGGGTAGGGTTAGTGGTCTGCGGACATTGATCTTGATTTTGAGAAGACTCGGATTGAGATCTGGGTAGCACGCGCGTAGCTTTGGAAACCGTGACAGGATTGGTTGTGTGAATTATATGTATATGTGATGTATGCTATATATGATATATTATGTGTGTTTACACAGGTTTTGGGCAGTGCCCCTTGTGGTTAGTTTCTTATGATTTGGGCTGAGTCCCTTATGGATTTGGGCAGTGGCCCGTGTACTTGATTTCATTATGGTTTTTCTCGATAAATGGTTTTCGAATGCATGCATGCTTTTTAGTGAAGGGTACAAATGTCTTCTTATGAAATGTTTTATAAACTCTTGTTTTGTCCACTCACAGCTTTTAGTGTTTTGACTGCCCTTCAGGTTGACAGCGGATGTGGACTGTAGCAGAGACCGAGATATCACATGCCTCCTCCGGATCCTGGCGTACTCTGATAGCCCGGGAGGGCAAAGGTAGGAAATATCCCTTGTCTGACACTTCGTGTCAGACGGGAGCAGGGTCATCCCGCACTAATCCCGGGGGGATTGGGATGGGTCCTATCAGCGTGGTATCAGAGCGGGGTTGTCTCTATTCGAGCAACCACGGAGCTCTTGGAATGTACGCAGGTCGAGGATGTGATATCTCAATGGGCTACAATTCGTGATCAACCTGATTATTGGGGTGCCAATGCAATAGTTAGTAGGATTGGATCGTGGAACGTCTTGGTTTGGCACTGGATGCCGGGGTTTCCATAGTTCTGTCAAGGATGACAGTGTGGGACCCTACGGAAGGGATGATGTAAATGGTACTTTCGAGTTTTGATCGTGAGACGGTTAGTTGGGATCGTCTTTCACGATGTCGTAGGATCGGTTCCGATGACTGGTTGGATGTTGTGACCATCCGATGATCGGGTATTGGTGAGTTTGATGGATTTACTGCTGTGAGCAGCTGGATTCGGGGAATCCTAGTTGGATTGACGTCTTTTCGATGTCAAGACCGCGAGGTCGGTCAGATTATGGATTATACTGCCTTACACAGTTGGGTTCAGAGTGACCCTAGGGTGTGATTGTGGAACCCTACCTTAGGTGTATGGTTCGGGAATGTGAGTTGACGATTGATTTGACTTGGACGACTATTCAAATTTGGATTTGGTAGTCGGTCTAGTCATGTCAGCTTGTGTTGGGACTGCACTTCGCAGTCAAGGTTGTACTTATCGGTTAGACCTAGTTGGTTGTCGTGCTACCACAGTTGTGATAGATTGCTGGTACAACTAAGGTCATGGATGACCTGGTAGACGACATTGGGTTAGTCGGGTTACGACTGGTAGAGTTTGATTGGGACAAGTTATCAGGGTTGGTACTTGTCGATGAAATCCCTGAGTGGGATACGTAGTGGTTAATACGGGCGGTTGATTCCGTTGGATGCGGAGTCTCGATCGTGATGTCTGGTAGTGAGGTTTGCACGAGTGTGTGGTAGGCACTACTACCGAGAGTGGTTGTAGTTACGGTTGTTGGGAATCGAGGACGTTCTGGGGACGTTTCCTTTTTCCATAACGAGTTATCGGGGTGACTGTACCCAGAGGTGTTGGGTACGAGGGAGGCAGAGTTTCTCCTATTCGAGCAGAGGTACGGGATCGTCGCTCGGTATGAGCGGAGATCCAGGGTTGTCAGTTTTGCACACGGTGTGCTAGTGTTAGTGCTGATGCTAGTGTGGATGCTTGTGTGCTGATGCTGACAGGTGATGATACTGGTACTAGCACTGGTGCTAGTGCTGGTGATTGTGATGACAGTGAGTCACGAGTCGGGATGTGGCTCTGACGAGATGGGCATATGTTCGGTATCTGTGGTCCCATAGTGGATCTCAGATAGAGTTAAATTGGTTAGGGGACACATGGTTGATGTCCGAGTGTGTTGGTCCCGAAATGGTTAGACTTTCGAAATCGCGAGAGGTTGCGATTGAGGTGACTTCTCGGATTCTACCATGATTGATGTGGTAGATGATGTTGATAATGTAGATGTCGTTGGTTGCCACTAGTACGCTGATCGTGTATTGGTTGGTGATCTTGGATCATCCTTGGTTTTTCCTAGGTGGAATGACAAGGATCGATACGAGGTAATTAGTAATAACCCACAGTCTCGGTGTGTCTCGTCGTTGACTAATCTATTTAGATGTGGGAAAGGGTCTAGGACTTTGATGTTGGGGACTTTGGACGTCGTGACGATCGAGGATCGTGACGTCTATAGTCGGGTGACGTAGTGATGGATCTGGATCGTGATCTTGATGATCCAGATATGTGGTGAGTTTATCACTCTTACTTGGGTGTTTGAGTTGAGGATGATGGGACTAAACTTCTTTTCGAAGTGAATCTTGTATGGTATATTACTCAGGTGAGTAGTTTTCCGACGTGGTAGGATTTGGTCAGCCCTAGATGTACGTATATTGTGATTGGCTTCCCTATGAAGTCAATCTATAGTATTGTGGTAATCGGTTGAGCAGGTATCCGATAGGTGCGGATATAGTACGTCAAGATGTTTCGAGTTTTGGAATCAGATTTCTGGATGACGATTCAGGATTTGATTTTGGAACTTGAAAGAGGATTTCTGGATTTGGGTTTTGGAATCGGATTCTGGGTGACGATTCTGGATTTGATTCTAGAGCTTGACTGTGGATTTTCTTTTATGTATTTGGGTTCGAAATGGTTATTCCAAATGCTAGCTTACGGAATGATGATTTCGGATTCGAATTTGGACATGATTATGGATATGATTTCTGGGTTTGGATTCGGGATTTCTTACGAAATTGCGGATTCGGATTCGGATTTGGAAATAGATAATAGGTTGGAGTTTCGATTTGTCTAGATCGGACAGATGGACTCCATAATTGAAACGTGATTGACTACAACCTAGGTGGTTGTAGGCTGATTGATGGGTAGATGTGCGTACCTTGTACGTTGTTCGAGGTACGATACTGGGCATACTTGTGGTGTCTAGTGACGGTATATAGGTTATACCAGTAGTAGGTTGGTGAACGTGTTGGTAGACGGATTGGTTCCGATACCATTGGAATTGTTGAAGTCGTGAACTGGACATCGGATACTGTGCAGTGGGTCACGATATTTCTGATGGGTCTAGTTACACACAGATTGGGTGAAATGCTTTGTGGGTAAGTGTTTACTCAGGTTGAGTAAGTTGGTGGTTATTGTAACCACAAGTGGGCATCGTGTTAGTTTTGACTGGCGACTGTCAAGTGGTGACGGATTGTCGGGTTGTGTCAACGTGGATGGTTGAGTGAGGTATGATGACTCCCTGTGGGAGCAGACGTCAGGATAGATTGGGATTGAGAAAGGAACGTCGAGTTGGTTGTGTCAACGAAACGGTAGATTTGACAAGTGGTGTCAATTCGGAATGTACAATTACTGTCATTTGACGTGGTCGAACGTATTTGATACGACGAGAGTGTTAGTAGTACGTCTAGGTGCAAACGAGTTTTATTCTGGTTAGTGGGTGTACGAGTGTACACGAGTCGTGAGATCGAATTATGTCCACGAGTTGGATGTGGAATCAGAATAGTGGGAGTTTCGAGAATGAAACTAATTAATGAGGGAAGAACGGTTGGATTTAGGTCGGTTGGAATTTCGAGGACGAAATTAATTAAGGAGGGAAGGTTGTAACGACCCGTCCCAAATTCCTAGATTATATTAGTGACTAATCACGATTAGTTGGCTAATCAGTGATTAGTTAGGCGAAATCGGACAAACGATGCGAAATGACCGTTTTGCCCCAAGCGTGGGTAAAACGTTGACTTTTCATTCGGGTGGTCAAATGGACATTGACCGATGACCGTGACGTAGTTTAGGGCGTCACGAGTTCATAGACAGGTGGCACGTTGAATTCCGACATCTGTGGAAGAAGTTAGGACGTTCGGAAGTTTAGGGGCATTTTGGTAATTTTGGTTAAAAAAGGGCAAATGTTGACTTTTGACTGGGAGGTCCGATGGCCGAGGGCCGAAGACCGTTACGTAGACAAGGACGAAACGAATCCGTAGACAGGCGGCACGTCGAATTCGGACGTTCGACGGCGAAATTACGGTTCACGGAAGTTCCAGGTTACTATTCACTGTGACACGTTTTACGAGACAAAAATGCAATTTTGTCTCTAGTGGGCTCAGCTTTTTAGATAGCCAATGGATGAGTGACAAGTGTCACTCATCCACTAGCCAACCTCACACATACATGCATATCATCCCTTGCATTTTACATCGATCATTCCCATTTTCAACCCAAAAACCCACCCGATCTCATTTCTCTCATTCCCGTGCAACCCAAACCCATCCAAATTTCACCCAAGACCAGGACAGAGGACCAGGAGGCTGAGGGATTTGAGGTGGCCGGCCTGGATGGCCAGGACCGCCGTGCACGGCGGCTGGAAGGGAGGAAACTCGCAAGGTACCCGGTTATACCATTTTAATCCATTTTTCCATTTTTATTGTTATGGTTCATTTTTAATGGTTCTAATGAGTCCATTAGGTTTCTGGGGGGTTGTTATGACGGTTTTGGTGGTGGTTGACGACTGAGAAGCCATGGGGAAGGAAATGGGAAAATAGGACCGTGAGGTCCATTTCGAACCAAGGGGTTTCGGGTGGTTTTTCTTAGTTTTAGAGATTGGGTTAGATAGGAAATGAGAAAAGAGGAATTTAGGGATTGAAATGGAGGAAAACGGACCGAAAATGAGGGAGTAGGAGGGCCGGACCGGTCACGCCGGTCCAGCTGGATCGGACTGCACAGTCAAACCAGCCGGACCGGTCGGCTAAAAGTTAGAGGTGACACTGTAGCTAGGCGCGTGAAGCCCAAGCGCAGCCACTTCAGGCGGCGCGTGCGGGCGCGTGGGGGATATTTTGGGCAAGGTTCCAACATGTAATTTCATCTATTCGATGTAACGAACATTTTGGGACTGGTTTCGAGTTGATCGGACATCGTTTCGATAGTTTTTGGGGTGTCGGAAGGTTTAAGGTCAGCTTAAAAATAGTTAAAAGTTCATGAAATTACGGGGCTTTGATGGGAGGTTAATTAAGTAGTTAGTAACCTTCTATTAAAATTTGGACAGGTTTGGGAGTCCCGGTGACGGTGATCGGCTCGGGGAGCCGTATGGCATGCAAATCGAGGCGGCAGCTCGGATGTTCTGTGAGTGGACCTTGTTTTCTAAATTGGTGCATGCATAAATGTTTATTATATGTTTTAAATACTTGTTTGATTATGCCATGGGTGCATTTGTATGTGGTTACGTATAAGCACGTGTTTCGAGGTTTCGGCCTTATACAGTGCTTATACGGGTATGTATCTCTTTACTGATTTAAATGATTTGGTTTTGGATTTCTAAAAGAATAAACTCGGGTATAAGACCCATTTGGTTTTTTCTCGGGCATATGATGCTATTTACGACCTTCGGGTCTAAATAGTGGTCGCGACGGGTGCTTTGTGCACGGCGATCGATGATATGACGCTCGCCTCCGGAATAGGATGTAACAACCCGTCCCGAGAATTGGGATTAGTAGAGTGATTAAGGTGTGATTAGTAAGGTTAATCAGGGTTAGGTGGTCCCGAGGGGTCCGGGAACCTAGAATGACGATTTTGCCCCCTGCTTTGGGCAAAAATGTTGACTTTTATTTCGGGTGGTCAATTGGGGATTGACCAGTGACCGGAACGTAGTTGAGGTTGTCACGAATCCTTAGGCTGGTGGCACGCCCGATTCCGACATCCGAGGAGGAAGTTGTGATGTTCGGAAGGTTGAGGGCTTAACCGTAATTTGGGTAAAGTAGGGGGAATAGTTGACTTTTCGTATAATCGAGTTTTGGTAGGTTGACCTAGGATGGTTAGATAGTTCTTGTCGTCCTGAGTTCGATGACAGGCGGCACGTGTTCATCGGACTTACGAGGTGAGAGTTACGGGTCTAGGAAGTTTCGGTAGAACCGTAAAAATGTGTTAAAAAGAAGGGTATTTTGGTCATTGTGGCACATTGGGATTTGTGCACAGAGGAAAAGAATGGACGGCTGGGGTTTAAACAGATGGGATAAAGTTTGAAGGGATGGTGACATGTGTTGAAGGACTAGAGGATTCTGGTGGAATCCTGTGTGTTCACGGTCCTAGCTATTTGGGTGAACCCGTGTGTGTGTTGTTCTTTGACAAACACAGAGAACAGAGGGTGAGAGTTTGGGATCAGTTGATCGATCTGGGTGCAAGGGTGAGTAAATAGGGAGTTGTGAGTGTGTTAGTGAGGCAAGGCGGAGCTGGTGGCCGTGAATTGGAGGTGAAATCGTGCACGGCGGCACGGCGGAGGTGTGGAGGAATTTTGGGGAGAAACAGGGAGCTGTGAGGTTGAGGTGGTGGCTACGCCGTGAGGCGAGGCAAACCAAGGCCAGGGGAGGCTGAGGAGACTGCAAGGAGTCCAACGACCACCGTGGTAGGCGGTAGTGCGCACGGCGGAGCTGCAATCGAAGGGTAAGGTTTCTTTGCCCTGTTTTGCCGTGAAAATTCAATTTGAAAGTCGTGAGTCTAGGGCTAGAGTCGAGGGAGTTGGAGGTTAGGGTGAGACTCCTGATGGTCCTAGGGATCGTTTGAGTGTGCTGCCGTGATGGGTGGTGCACGGTGGTGGAGGGCACGACGGAGGGACCTTCAGTACTCTGTTTTGGCCGTGGGTTCAAACGGCGAGTCGTGTAGGTAGGGGCTGAGTCGACGGTATAGGGGTGTTGGTCTAGATTCAGTGAGGTCTTAGGGACCGTCTGGTGTCACCACCGTGACGGGAGGTGACCGGAGCTGAGGAGTCGTGAAACAGGGGATGTAGGCCGTTTGATTTCGAGCTTCAGTCGACGGTGTAGAGGCCGTGTCGAGGTGAACGGGGTACGGGAAGAGATAGGGCAGGTCAGGACGAAGCTACAGGTGAAAGAAGGGATCGAGTTGGTGGCCGGACGGCGGAGATCAAGTCTCGCCGGTTCAGCCTGCGACGGCCGGTTCAACACGGGTTGAAGACGGTACTGTAGCTGGCGCGTGGGGCCACGCGCAGCCACTTTGGGCGGCGCGTGGAGGCGCGTGCGGCGGTTCTGGGAGAAACAATCAACTTGACTTTTGGTCTAGGAGTTGTGTTGAGTTTAATGGAGTTGGTTTCGGGTTAATCGGAAGTCGTTTGAGTTTAGTTCCGCGAGGGTGAAGGTTTAGGGTCCCGGGGTTCTAGGTCTTCGGTTCGGGGATGTTTGAGGAAATTTAGGAGAGTGTTGGTAGATGTATTAGTGACGTAATTTGACGGTGTTTGACAGGATCGGGATTTCCCGGGGAAGCCGAGGAACGGGCTGGACGTTCGGGACGCGAGTAGGGCTCAGTACTGTGAGTGGACCTCTTCTCTAAACTCGAGCATGCATAACTGTTTTCTATAATTGTCTTATGGTTTTAATCATGATTTTATGTTTATCGAATAGGTTTGGTTGGTTTTTAGCACGTTTTACGAGGAATGGTTGGTTTCTGGAATATATGCTATGGTTTTGGGATTTTAATTGATAAGTGATTTCTAATGGTTATAAGTGGGTTTTGGAACATGATTTCAATGATCAAGGTTTGTGGTTTTAGAAACGGATTTCGGAAATGGAAGTTGGTTTTAACGTTGGAAAGTGAATTTCCGGATTTGGATTCGGAATGACGGTTCTGGGTGCCGGAAGGGCATCAGACCAGTGATTTCGGATTCGGGTTTGGATGTGGATTGGTAAATGGTTTTCAAATGGTTTTGGGATTGGATTTGCTGGATCTGATTATTGGGTTTAAAGACCCGGATATATGTGACGGGGGACCGGCCGGATTGGGTTTAAAGACCCGGATTGAGTTTAAAGACTCGGGAGTTTAAAGACTCGGATATATATTGATTTTCCCCCGTAGGCCTTGAGTTTAAAGACTCGGGAGTTTAAAGACTCGGATATGATTAAGGCCTGGATTGAGTTTAAAGACTCGGGAGTTTAAAGACTCGGATAGATCCAGCAGGTTTGATCGGGACATTTATGAGTTAATGTTCATGGTTTATGATACAGTTTTCTGATACTCATGTTGTGGTTTCTTATGATATTTTATAGTGTTTCTGTTTCTTATGATGTTTAAGAATGATTCTTTTATTAATGTGTTTATAACTGCTGGTTATGCATGTGGTTTCAAAACGGAGGGTTTAACTCGGTTTTCTTATAAAATGGTTTTTGAACTTTTGTACTTTCTGGTCCACTCACATTTTCTGTTTTAATTGCCCTCCAGGTTGTGGAGCTAGTGCGGGGTCTTGACGTCGAGGCAGTGTCCAAGGCATAGAAGTGACGTGAGGGATCCTAGGAGAGTTAAAGGCTTCTGTGTGCGTGTACTTTATCGGTTTTTATTTTCTTTGTAATTTAGTGCTATGCTCTGTAAACGATAAGGTTGGGATATTTTGTAATTACTCCTGCGTTTGACTGGGTTAGAGTGAGTTTTACTTGAGTATTGCGTCGGGGAGTCAGACGGGAGCGGGATTTACCTCGGGTTTCGGGGTGAAACCGGGGTGGGTCCTGACATAGGATGTGTTCTTTCTGGAGAGGTCACGATGCACGATTCGTGGTCGGGCAGCCTAGGGAGGCTCGACTTCGAAGTGCTGATGGTTCAGGATATCGATCGGTGATGAGTGCACCATGATCTTGTGGTGGTCGCGTCGGTTGATACGTTCACGGCGACATACCAGGATTGAGGGCGGTCCTGGATGGATGGTTGCACGCATCACTATGATCGGAGTCGTGACTGACCCTTAGATATCGGGCACGGTGCCCAGTTGAGTCATGTTTTACACTGATGATTTCGAGTCAGGGACCCTAGATTGATTTCCAAGTTCATGACGGTTTATGTGAACCGGCATGAACTCTGGAAAGGTCATTGTGGTTCATGACGGTTTATGGGAACCGGCATGAACCCTTGTCAGGTCGTTGTGGTACATGACGGTTTATGGGAACCGGTCATGTAGGATGTTGTCTATATGTATATGAATATAATGGATATTATTAATCATGACGGTTCAGGGGAACCGGGCATGAATGTTTATGTTATGTATATATATATATATATATATATATGTTCATATACCTTCCTTTACTTATATTATCTCCTCCGGGGAGGGTCGTTGGCCTGGGTGGACCCCGGAGTAGTCACGAGCACCGACTGAGTGGAGTCACCCCCCAGTTGGGTTCCTTACTCTCAGGAAGGCTATGATTACTATTACCTCGGGTAGGGTCAGTGGTCTGCGGACATTGATCTTGATTTTGAGAAGACTTGGATTGAGACCTAGGTAGCACGCGCGTAGCTTTGGAAACCGTGACAGGATTGGTTGTGTGAATTATATGTATATGTGATGTATGCTATATATGATATATGATGTGTTTTTACACAGGTTTTGGGCAGTGCCCCGTGTGGTTAGTTTCTTATGATTTGGGCTGAGTCCCTTATGGATTTGGGCAGTGGCCCGTGTACTTGATTTCATTATGGTTTTTCTGGATAAATGGTTTTCGAATGCATGCATGCTTTTTAGTGAAGGGTACAAATGTCTTCTTATGAAATGTTTTATAAACTCTTGTTTTGTCCACTCACAGCTTTTAATGTTTTGACTGCCCCTCAGGTTGACAGCGGATGTGGACTATAGCAGAGACCGAGATATCACATGCCTCCTCCGGATCCTGGCGTACTCTGATAGCCCGGGAGGGCAAAGGTCGGAAATATCCCTTGTCTGACACTTCGTGTCAGACGGGAGCAGGGTCATCCCGCACTAATTCCGGGGGGATTGGGATGGGTCTTGTCAATCAGTCCCTTCTAGACTTGACACTTGTTACATCCAACAAGATCTCATTGATAAATGACTATTTTACCCCTAATGCTAAAATTACAAAACTACCTTAATCATTCTAGATCCATAATAACTTCATTCGACCTCAAATTACCGTGTACTGCCTATCTACAGATTCAGGAGTCTGAGACCTTCGTAACAGTCTTTGCAGAATGTCAAAAAGATACTCCGATCAAAAAGTCAATATTTGACCATTTCAAGGGAAAATTTGTCATTTCCACAAAAATTTTCAAATTTTCTTTTCCTCAACTTCCGGGTTGTTGCATCGCCAGCTCTTCATGTGTCATAATCTGATATCTTCGACTCTTCCTGTGTCCTAATATGATATTTTCGGCTCTTCTTGAGCCTAATCTGATATATCCACGCTTTGTAAGTCCTAGTCTGATATCTCTGGCCCTTCTCGCTGAGGAAGTCATAGTATCAAGGAATCCTTAACTATCATATAAATCTTGCACTATTAACCCTCGAGCCAATACATGGCTCATAATAGACCCATACGAATTGAACTTACTCAAATAGGACTAAAATGAACTCCAATGGTCTCAAAATCGTAATAAATAGATCTGGAGCGCTGCAAAACCTTAAGTAGATGTCGTCCCCCCCCCCCCCCCCCCCCCCCCCCAACGGCCTTCACACACCAGAAGAAGGCCGTGAAATGCACCATGCGCTGGAAACACACCCCCACGCGCCAATTTCAGATTTTTATTGTTGGTCAATTCCTTCTTCCATTCCTCATTCTCCCAATTGTATTTTCCCTTTTTGATCATTTTCAGAATTTTGTTTCTGTTCATCAGATTTGGGTGAATTTCCTATTTTGAATATATTGTTTTCGTGTTTTGTGCCAAAGAATTGGTGTTTATGATTTCCATTTCAATGATTCTAGATGAAACCCATTCAAACTATGAGTTTTGTTTTTGTTTTTTTATTGAATGTATTGGCGAATGGTGCTGAGGATTGAGGTACGGTGAACATTAAGTTACCGGTGTGAGACTGAGCGGTAGACGATAAAATAGAAAACTTGGGTGGGTGGTTATCGAGCAGATTCTAGGTTAAATAATGGGCATTTCAAGAGAAATTGTGAGATGCATTGTAATTTCAGTATATTAGGTAGTGAGTGACAATGAATATATTAAGCATATTTTTCCGTAAAATGTGTCCCTGGTCCACTTTAGGCCCAGATCATGAAAAATTGATAATACAGGGACCGAAAGGGCAGAGCCCAGAAAGCGATTCCAAATTTGCAAACCCCCACCTACCACAGCACCAACCAACAAAATGAATAAAGATAAATAGTAAAACTAGAATTAATAATAACAATAATAGTAATAGTTGACGGGTAGGCACCAGGTCGATCAATGACAGAATCATGAGATGAGATTTTACCGAAGTTTTCTGAGTTTGAACCAACCAATAATTGAGAGTAAAAGGGATCCCTACCTAATAAAAAGAGTACTTAAACAAAGTTGTTTTAACAATTACACATAACTCTCCTCCTAAAACCACCACCTCGACCTCCTTTTTCGCACGACATAAACTAAACATTAACAAAATATGAAAGAAGCTTCTTGTGAACCCTAAGAAATACACTGCACCATTGATGAAAATAACAGCACCAAAAGCTAGCACAGAATTCAGGAATCAAACAGATCCTATTCTTAATCCTTTTTTCTTTCTTTCTACAAACAGGACATGAGGTTTAAGGGAGAGCAATAAAATGATAAAGTGAAAGTGATAGACTGACCCATTTCTTAATGGTCAGTCCTCAAATCAAGAACAAGAGGCCTCCCCGCCCCTATCGCTTTGAGGGTCTCTCATCATGCTCACCACCATCATCGTCACCATCTGAATCATCCTTGTCTGATCTCTTTCTCTTTGGTGGAGCCTCCACCTTCCCACCAGCATCATCCGAGTCATCTTCATCGTCTTCATCATCATCAAATTCTTCGCCATTCTCCTCAGGCTCAAAATCACTTGCATCTTCCTCATCTTCAGCACGGCCTACTGGACGCACCAAGTATTCAGTTCCTACGTCATCCTGCACATATTTTCGGGATGTCAGCCACTGATGGATTAACTAGCATAGTATCAAAGGAAAGCAAGTAAAAATATGAGAAACAGCAAAGGATACGGACACTTTAATTTAATTTCTCAAAAAGAACTCTTTATCATTAAGCAAGCTGATTGTTCAATCAGACCTGGTCAGTGGTCAATTTCAATTTCAGATGGGAGCTAATTACTTTGGTATGTAGACATAAATTATTCATTTACCAACAAAATCAGAAATTTTGAGAAGGAACATAAGTGTAGGAAATTGGAGGTAATTTAGGGAAAGTTTGTCAGATTACTATAGCACAAAGGTTAAGCAAAAGATCATCCCAAATTACAAAGAGAAAAAAAAAAAAAAACCAATAACAGCACCAATTTACAGAAGGAAGTAAAAAATAGACAAGATAATAAAGTACCAAGCTTTAATCAATTCAAATCTAGAAAAGAGGAGCAAATCTATTAGCAACAAAAGAAAAAACAAACCTTTTGAAGAATATTTTCGAAAGTTGTGTGAGAGCTCTAACAAATGCATAAAAAAATCTACTACTTATTCAAAAAAGTCCCATCTTTTTTTTGGCAAGTAAAAAAATCCAAATCCTAACAATAAGTATTTGTCATGAATCAAACAGTCCAATGGCAATCAAACAGGCCAATTAATACCCAGGGAAGAAAAATAGAGGGAAACCCTATCTATAGTCCATAGGTACAGCATATAACTATGGACTGCAAATAATCACATATTATAAAAAAGTCTCGGCCAACAAATCAGGAAGATATTGACTGCCCACAGGGGCAAAATTGATTGCTAAAATTCAGACAAGCAGATCTGGAAAAATTGCTTGACATCTTTTAAGATCCACAAATCATAGGCAAAAGGCAAAAGAAACTTCAACTTCAATCTTAAGAAAAATATCATAATAGTTATTCCTTAATTTCAATTTCAAAAGCAGGCCACAGGTACAAGAAAAATCCG
This sequence comes from Prinsepia uniflora, assembly GCA_032719365.1. Classification (NCBI taxonomy): domain Eukaryota; kingdom Viridiplantae; phylum Streptophyta; class Magnoliopsida; order Rosales; family Rosaceae; genus Prinsepia; species Prinsepia uniflora. Next base: position 38,946,587 of record CM064872.1, read on the forward strand.
GGTACAAGCAAAATCAATAATATTCCACATAAACATGATAAAAACATACAAAAAATACCAGATCTGATAGATCTATAACTGAAAAGACATAAATCTAGTTTGTCATAAAAGGGCAAATAGCACAAGGAATCGTCAGAACTAGTTACCTCTTCTTCGGCGTCACCCTCATCATCGTCGTCGTCGTTGTCTCCTTCGCCATCATCATCGTCGTCGTCGTCGTCGTCGTCGTCTCCGCCTTCATCGTCTTCGTCGTCTTCATCATCATCGTCTTCGTCGTCTACCGACTGAACCGGGGGACCTCCAGAGTACTGCACGACTTCCTGCACATCGTCGTCCTCATCTTCGTCTTCTTCCTCGTCGTCATCATCGTCATCCTCATCCACGTCGTCGTCGTCATCGTCCTCGTCGTCATCAACACCGTCCTCCTCTTCGTCGTCTAGGCTGCAGTCAGACTCAGACTCGGACTCGGACTGCGTTTCATAAAGCTCCAATTGCTCAGCAGTCAAAGGTATAACTTCGTTTTCCTCCACAACTTCCTCCATAACCTTCATTCTCAAAGACCTCTTGTTTTTTGATTGAAATCGAATTCGAATTAATTGGAATTGGAATCGGATTTGAATGAGAGTGAGCTAGAGGGAAGCGAGACGGGAGAGGAGCTTCTTGGTTCGCTCTACCAGTTCCTCTGCAACCAGTGATCTCAGCCGCTCAAACACGGGTTCACGCGGATAGTTGACGTGGCGGAAAATCGGACGGTCCTGCTGAGCCAATTTATAATTTTGTGTTTATAGAGTTTCCTGCGGCGCTTCAAATTGTGATTGTCAGCTGCTTGTCACGTGCAAGAAAAGCATTGGTAATGTCCCTAGGGTTAGGGTTTCTTTTCTAGTCCTCCGGAATCTGGGCCCTTGTTGTTGGGCTAGGCTTACTTCAATTTTTTATAATTGTGGACTGGGACTCTTAACGTTGTGGAACCCATCTCGTTCCGCTTCTGCTTCCCCTAGTTTCATTTATTTGGTAAGTTGGGACCTAACATTGCTAATAATGAATCCTACTATTAATAAGCATCGTGTGATTGCTACCACACATGAATGAAAATATTAGAAATTTCGGTCGAAAGTTTATTAAAATATCGAAAAATTCGACCGGCGACACCTATAGGGGCGAAGGAAATTGACCGAAATTTCACCATTTTTTCTTGTTTTAAACTCATAGATCTCTTTATAGGATCAAAACGGCCGAGATAGGGTGTTAATTAGTGAAATTTAGAAGTAAAAAATAAGGATTTTGAGTAGGGTCATGTTGTCGGATCCGAAAACTCGAATGGCAGACTAGGCTCAAGAAAAAAGACGACCCTGTGCAGGCGTGTGGCCACCATGCGCAGAGACCATCACCCGCACGTAGTGGAGCGTGCAAGGTCCGTTCGCCGTCTATTCAACATAAAATATTTTTTATTTTTTATTTTGAGTTTAATGGTACAACTTTTAAATTAATTGGATACCATATGAGTATGTTTATGAATATCTGATATACTATGTTTTATATTTAAATTAGTATTTGATATAAAAAAAATTGGGAATATAAATATAATGGTTAATTTGAATATTAATGGATTTTAGAAGCAAATTATGTTGAATTGAAGAAAAAATAGCAAATTATGTTGAATTGAAGAAAAATAGCAAAGTATGTTGAATGGTTAATTTGAATATTGATGGATTTTAGAAAACTATGAAATGAGCATATGATTAATAAGAATTCGTTATACGTCCAATTTTCACTAATTAATGTTCAATTTTCTAAATTATTATGTAAATGGAAACTCCCCAATTTTCTAAATTATTATGTCAATATAAACTCTACATTATGCTTATTTGTATGTTATTAACTATTTTATTATTCAATTATAATAATTCACTTCAATTTATGTTTATATTTAAAGTTTTATATTATTAGTCATCAACACTTACATGACTCCACCCGAATACACTTGAATAGTATACACGAGCCCTCCACCCATCAGACGGAAACCTTGTTAGACAAGGGATAAATGCATAACTCGCTAGTTCATGTCTTCGCCTCTCGAGCCTCAATTGTCGTGGAGTCGTCCTGAAGGGTTACAAAACAAAGAAAACGTGTGAGTATCTAAGAAATAGGTTAGAAAATATAATTTGAAAACATCCAATTTTACCCTCCGTTTTTCAAAACCATGCATGCGTACGACAACAATGTTTTGTTCGCGTATTCGGAGCATTAAGTCAATAACTAAAGGTGAATCATATTGTGAGTGTTTTGTCTGCATAGTCGGAGCATTTATAATATGAAATACTTATGATGATAATCGAGGTAATGAAGGTAAGATTTTATAATTGGTTTGACATTTGCAAGTTTTGGTGTGCGGACATGGTAAGTGGATGATGGTGTCACTTGTATATATGTTAGTTAGGAGTGGATTAAATAATGTGATTGTAAAATTGAATTTTCTTATGTAAAAGTATTGATTTTATCTATGAAACTAATCTACAGTTTGTAAGTTCAAGTTAGCATGAGCATTCGCATTTCAAATGTATGGTTTGTAAGCTCAAAATCCCCCATTTCTCTATTATTTCTACTAACCATTTTAAATGTCCCTCAATTCCCCGCCCTAGAACGACCCTTATTTACTAATATTACATCTACACAAAAAAAGTTTTAAATTGAGTAATGCATGAATTGAGTGTTAACAAGAACACCTAGTTTTAGCGAATCACTGACCTCGCTGGAACACTAGCTTTATCAATGTTCAAGCCCTTGGCTCCTCGACTAAGCCCCAAAACACAACCCGAAAACCATTTTTTTATTATATAGTAAACATATCCTTGTCCAAAGTCTTCCACCGACCAAAAGGCTCATCCTCTCTCTCACTCAAAGCATGCATACAGTAGAAAGGCGATCCAATCTACCACACTGAAAACAGAAAAAAGGCAACCTTTCATAATCAATGTCATACCTTTTAGCATGTTCAGAGGCCAACAACTTAAAGGTAGCAAATCGTTTGAGGGGTTCCTTCAATAGGATTTCCACAAGGAAACGCAAAAAACTACCTAAATAATCACCATTTAGACCTTTATCAACACTAGTAGACACCCCTATATGATTACCAATCCTTTTCGTCAATTTTGGAGTAAAAAAAAGGAGGAATTTTTCTCACCCAAATCCGGAAGGCTTGTAAAAAAAGGCACACCTCCCTATATCACAAAAAGAGCTCGCTCGAAGGGCCAAGGAGCGCCATTAAGAACATGTTGGCAATCAACAAGAGTCTCAAACGAGAAGAGCATACCATCACCCTCCATTCTTCATTGTTCCATTACTCGTGAAACCCACAAACCCACAACCCCAAATCCTTGTCCCTCACCTGTTCTGGACTGAGAGAGAGTCGTAGAGGATGGCTGGGAGATCAGGAGACGGCAAGGAGGTGGCAAGACCGTCGTGGATAGCGGAAGAAAAGTAACCCAAAACTGTTTTTTAAGTTTGAATTTGGGTTTGTTTTGGACGTGTAGGGGTTTTTTCTAATGATTAAGTTGCATTCCTGGGGTCTTTGCGAGTCGAGAAGAATTAGAATCGAAGGCTGAGGATGGTTGGGCAACTCAAGTAGGGAGGTTGAAGCTTGGTCGTGGACTTCGAGCTTACCCAGGTAATTTCTAGCCCGTAATTCATGGTTTTGAGGTCAGGGATCCTTTCCTGGGATTCAGACAATTCCATACGAACAAATGAGATCGATTTTGGTGGTTGAAAATGGAAGAACGAGCCAGGTCGGGTTGCGGGTCGCGTGACCCGGTTGTAGAGAATCGGGTTGACCCGGATAGAGGACAAGGACGAGATGGCATCATCAATGACATCATCAGATGATTTCATCTTGTCAGACTGACATGTGTCAGATGTTAGGTGTCAGAGATGACGTAACTGCTGACGTTAGTGTTGACCTTGCTGATGTCAGCGTTGACTTTTGACCAGCCATTTTTTACCTGTGTATGGGGGCACATGGGCACATATTTCAAGGTGGGACTAGGACTATCTTAAAGGTTTCAATGATATAATCCAATGGTGGTGGTTTCGAGACGATCGGAGATCGTTAGGTTAGTCAAATTGAGGTTTAAAGCCTAGGGAAGCGTGTTCTGGATACGTTGACTTTTTTCGGGAATATTGGGGGTTCTTGATATGGACTGGTATAGGTTAGTAGTAACCTTTAAGTATGTTTTCAACAGGTCCAAATGACCCGGAGAGGTCGGATTAGCCTGGAGAGGCTTATGGCGCACGTATCGAAGAGCAACTTGGACGATATGTGAGTGGACATTGTTTTAAGAATATGATGCATGCATAAATGTTTTATACGTATTTATGAACATGATTTGACATGCCATGAGTGTATGTGTTTTAAATATGATTTGTTGGGCATTTTCGTAGAAAATGTCGTATTGCACGTAGTTCGAGATTTCTGTTTTATATAATGTTTGGGCTACGGCCGAGTATACGCTATGCATAAGATATGTGATTCTGATGGTTTCACGGAGAGGCGTGAAATTGAGGAACTGATTTACAGTTTTAGAGGATTTCACGAAGATACTTGAAATCGAGATTCGGGCACGAGTCCCAATTGAACTATGATTTGAAAGTGGTTTGAAAACGAGAAAATGGTTTTCGAATTTGGAAATATCTTTCGGGAATATGACCCAGTTGATTTGAGGTTTAACTTAGAGTATAGTCAAACGCGAGATAAGTCGGGATACGACCCAGTTATGAGTTTTATAAAAGATATTTCGGGCATGAGACCCAGTTGTAGATTTGACAGAATTCGAGGAATCTTGAATTATATTTCAGGCATGAGACCCAGTTGTGGATTTGATAGGATTCGAGGAATCCTGGGATATGAAGTGTCGTTGGATACTGGATTTTCGGGTTGTGATCCAATTGGTAACATGTCAGGCTGTGACCCATTTGGTGATAATTCGGGTGGTGACCCATTTGATGATATTTTGGGCAGATGACTTTGTTTGTTATTACGGGTTAGAGTCCGGGACAATCGGGTTAGAGTCCTGATCGATGATGAAATCAGGATCGAAGGGCCAAGGAGCTCCATTAAGAACATGTTGGCAATCAACAAGAGTCTCAAACGAGAAGACGAAGTGATCCCCAATGGCAACAACCAAGTACTGCCTCCTTACATGCCATATTTTCCTCAGGGTGCCCAGTAAAGCCTCTCTGTTATAGGCTTTTAAAGTCAACAAATGACCCACCAAAAGGAATCTGGTTGGAAACGATGGTATAGCCTCCTCACAAAAATTTAACTTTGTCATTCAGCCTCTGATATTGCCAGTAGCGCTGCCTCACTTGTGAGATAATCCATCTAAGACATCTAATCGTCAAATTAAATAGAAAGAAATTGCAGAAAATGGATGAAGCAGTAGGAAGCAACGTACAACTCACACATATGCAACTTGTCCAGTTGCGGAGAATGTAACCCAACCCCATGAGCACTACACTTGCTGAGAAAAGAGAAGCATCCATACTATCGCACAAGAACGTTATTCGTTCACACAGACTAAAACTAGGCAATTGAACCCCATGGGTGGCAGAAACAAGAAGCTAAAACCAAAAGAAAAACCAGGCCAAAACTATGAGGGACACAATGACAAAGAAGGAGAAAAAAAAAAGCATCATGAAGTCTCACCAAAGCCCACTCTGTAACAACTCGTCCCGAAATTATGTAATTAACGAGATTAATTAAGGATTAATTAAGAATATTCAAGATTATTTGAGGTGAAATGATGGTTTTACCCTTGAAAGAGTAAAATGTTGAATTTTGACCCCGGAGGTCAAGTGCACGTAGACTGAGGTCCATTACGTAGAGGGGTACGTCAAAATTGGACATCGTATGGGAAAGTTACGGGTTAAGAAAGTTCGATCGGATTTTACAATGCACGTATGTTGAAAAGGGTTGACTTTTAGTTTGTTTCTTGTGGGCCTAGATATTTGTGTTCAGGGTCAATGGATGAGTGACAAATATCACTCATCCTTTGATCCTCATCTTTCATACATGCATCTTCCCTTTCGTTTCAAAAATCGAAACCCAACCCCATCCCATTTTCCTTCATTTGAACCAGTAGCTGGGCTGCTTGAGAGAGATAGAAAGTAAGGTCGATAGGGACTGAGAAAGACAGTGGTGGTGGCAGAGCCACAACAGTGGCTAGCTGGCTGTGAAACAAGGTAAAACCCGTAAATCCGTTTAGGTTGGATCATGGAATTTCGATTTTTGACTTTTGAGTCTCGTTCTGAAGCATTGTTCATGTTTTCTGAGTTTGGACGAGTGTGTATGATTAAAACTTGAAGGAAAAGAACGACTGGACAGACCTGGGTTCGAGTTTGAAACTGGACCCGTGAGGCTTCGATCTTGGACAACTTTTTCAGGTGAGTTTTCCTACTTTTGAACCCATGGATCAATTTCTGGGTAGATTTAGAAGAGAATGGTGAATGAATGGTATAAAAATGAGTTGAAATGAGGGAGAACGGACTGGGTCAAGTCATGGGTTGAATGACCCGTTACAATCAAACGGGTCGACTTGTCTGAGGTTGATGACGATAATGTGGCAAGCCACGTCATCATGTTAGGCCACGTGGTGAGTCGTCAGAAGGTGACAGGTGTCGTGGCAGCTGACGTAGCAAGTCCACGTCAGCGATGTCAGGCCATGTGGACCAGTGAGAGGCATCCGGAGTCCCTCCAGGAATTACACATCCGGAGTCACTTCGGGAATTACACATCTGAAGTCTACCCAGGAATTACACTTCTGGGGGCACTGAACATCAATACAAAATCAAAATCTTTCTTTCAAAATCATCATTAAAACCATGTCAAAACCATTTATCACGGGGTCTCATGTCCAAAGCTCATTTTCACACAAATCCGTACAACCGCAACCGAAGTTGCCATTTTCACATAAATCCATAAAATATCCGAAAAACATTACAAATCCATCAAATCAATTTCCCGAATCATAATCCAAGTCAAAACCAATCTCAAATCTCGGGCCTTCGCCCAAAACAGCAATTTCACAGTTTTCTCGAAAAATGTGCCCAAAACACTGATTAAAATAATCATTAAATCCAGTAAATAATCATACCGAATCATTTCAATTCAAACCATGCCATAAATCATGTAAAACATTTAATGATGCATGCATATCAGTTTATAAAACAAACGACCACTCACACACTGTCCAAACCGCTCACTTTCCGAGTTGCGCGCGTTTCCGTAATTTTCGACATTTTCCAGGAATCTCGAATCCTATCCAAAATCATTATTCAGAGTCACTACTGACTTAATTAACATCATATTAATTCCCCATAATTTTTTGGGAATTAATTACGAATTAAAAACGTAACATAAACCTTCGGACCCTCGAAAAAATATCGAAATGGTGTCCGATTGACTCGAAACCAACGCCAAAATGTTCGTTACATTGCATAGAACAAAAGTCATGTTGAACTCACCTTGGGAATCGGGCACACGCAGCCTCACGTACCGCCGTGAGTGGCTGCACGTGAAACTCACGCACTTGCTACAGTATCACCACCTTCACCCATTTAACTGTAAACGGATCCTACAACCCGCGAACAGACCCGATTGAATCTCCCTCAATTCTTGCTTGATTTCTACAATTAAACCGTCCATTAGCATCGTTTATATCTGAATTAGAGGTCTGTAAACTTAATTTGTATCAAACTTAACTTAATCCGTTAATTCGAACTCGACTATTCGAAGAACATCGAACACTGTTCATCGTCCAATCTCCACAAATTCTCATTGTTTTCCTTCAATTGATCATCAGGGAGCTTCGTGGGATCCTAATAAAGATATTTCCAAGTCCAATTTCATCGTTCCATGTCTTCAATCCCTTCGACTGAAGCTTGAAAATCCAAAGTCTTCTTCCTCTATGTTCTAGCCCAAAACGACTCCAATTTCCATCATTTTTAATCTGGTCCTGGTTGAAATGATCCCAGAAGACATAATTAAACCTCAATTTGAATCATCACGGCCAATAACTTTAATCTCGAATTTTGGACGGTTTTGAGCTTCCACGGTTTGGGTTTTCAGATTTCAGGATTAATCCTCTAATTTTTCACTCTCGAATTCACCTATCTCTCTCTATTTTATTGCTCAACTGCACCTGTTTCTCAATTGGTTTTGGTTGCTAGTAAGATCGATCAAGTGAGGTTATGGTCTTTGTTTTTCAAACACACACATTTTACAATTTAAACACACACACATATATCCTATCCAATACCCGATGGCTATCACAGCCACTAATGGTCATCTGTATAGTGACATGTGTCACTCACAGACCTGCATGACTCACCAAAGTAGCCGACTCATCAAACTTTAGCCCAAAATTACCATTTTACCCTTCCTTGGTTAATTACCAAATTACCCCTCACCGTTCGAGACCCATAACTTTCACATCCGAACTCCGATCGAGGCATGCCACCTGTCTACGGATTCACCGTCCCGAGACCTATCCAACGGTCCTTCCGGAAAGTCCAAACAAGGTCCCAAACAAAAATTCAACTTTTGGCGCTTAAAAACAGGGGCAAAATCGTCATTTTCTTCCAATTTTTTCAATTTTTCCTTTTTCGAATTTCCGGGTCGTCACAAGTGAGATGGTGCAATGTAAGGGTAGCAATTTTTGACACGACTCGTTACACGACTCGAAACCCGTACGGAATTAACCCGAATCAACCCGACTCGATAAAAATTCGGGTCAATTTCGGGTCAACCCGCTATAACCCGTTTATTAAAAGGGTGGGTTTTGGGTCAACCCGCGAACCCATTTAATAACCTATTAACCCGTTTAATAAACGGGTTATTAAAAGATAACCTACTAACCCATAAACCCGCCAACCCATTTATACTCTAGGGTTTTTTTTAAAATGACTAAATATAAATACTTAAATTTTATATAATTTATAACCTAAAGACTAACCACACACAGGCTATAGCCTACACAGCCGCACTCTCCACTTCTTCAGTCTCTCCCCATGAGAACCCTCTCTGTTAGATTTGTGGAAGCTTTGTAACTTTCAGTGTGATTCACACTTTTCCTTTAACAACAGCCAACTCGAAGCCCTCACTCATCCCCAATTCCTCTGAGAGTTGATTACACGCTTCGCCGAGTCCGATCTGGTGCGTCGCTGTAAAAAGTAAGATTTCCCAAACTCTCACTCCATCGTCGCTGCATGAAATGGATCGTTTTGGCCTTCGATTAATATAAATACAAGTTTTTGCATGTGAAATTGAGCAACCAGGCATGTGTTTGTACTTGTTTTGGCACTTAGCGTGTATCATGGGTGATACACTAATTAATATATCTACAATTTTTGATGCTGATGTTGCTGTTGTTGTGCCAATATTCATGTCTTGCATATATATATGATCATTGCCAAATTTGCTAATTTCAATTTAATCAAATGATCAGCTATATATTTCTCTTAGAGAAGAATATGTATATATATGTGGTTCTATAAGATCCCAGCAAGAGAGATTTTATTGTGTTCATGAACTTCTAATTTCTACCCAAAAAAATTACTCATTAATTAAGCCATTAATTAATTTGGACCCAAGTGTATAAGGGCAGGTTAATAATCCAAATTGGAAGGGTTACAAGGGTTTCTATGCACCCTTCTCTTATTATGTGGTAATTCAGGGTATCTAGGGGAATGCGAACCATACCTCTCCTTTCCACTGATAGATGGACTCAATGCCTGCATTCACAGAGTTCAATATGAATTAGAGAAGAAAATATGAGTTCGATACGAGTTGTACGCAAAAATATTAACCAGAGAATTAATATGTTTAATTTCAATTCAAGTTTAAAATGTAATAACAACGAAGGAAGGAGGTTAATATAAATATATTAATACAATTAAAAGTATATTTGGTGCATGTTAGCCTATTAGTACATATATAGCCAGGGAAATGACCAAAACCATCAATGTGCTTCGTGTAGCTATGCTGTTATTGTTAACCAAGGAAATAACAATATGTATTCCAGGTGACCATGATCTATCATTAACATGTGCCTAAGCTGAAAACTAGGGGAGAAATAATAAATAAGGTACGAATCTAAATATCTTATACCTAACATGTGCCTAAGCTGTGATACTCATATTTTTCGAACAGATTTTTTTGCTTCCAAAATGTTTAAAAGCAAATAAACACAACATGAATATATAGTAGGAGATGATAAAAGCATGCAGAGATACATCCTCTAATGGAGGATTTGAAGGGGTCAATTGACCCTTGGACATTAATTAATTGTATGTCAATTCGAATTAGATATTTTTAATATAGGTTGACTTGCTAATTAAAATACTATTCTTCTTTGTTTAATTCAGTGGCCAATAAACTAATTAAGGTTGATTAGTAGATCCCCTTAATCACTGCTCTTGTGGCAATAATTTGAGGGGATTCCCTCTAAATATTATCAAATTGAAAGCAATTCGAACAGCAAGGCTGACAGGACCCGTCCCAATCCCACTGGGACCACCCGGGGACGTGCCCCGCTCCCGTCTGACAATGACTCCAAACATACCAAAATTACCCTTAAATAAAAACCGAATACTCAAATAGATAGATAACGTACAACAACAGTGTTTAAAGCGATACTATCAGACAAGGGATAGTAAAATAACAACACGTGAGCACAATAGTCAGAGTACATTATTCGGTGCTCAACCTACCCACAAGTGGGTGTACAGGTGCACAGCTAAGCAAACTAAACCTCTGCCTCCTCCTCCGGGTCCTCCTCCTCTATTTTCGTGTCAGGGTCTGGAGGGGTCAGTAAAACAAGAGTGAGTGGGCCAAAAATAACAGTTTATAAATCAATTTAATAATAAAATAATCATAAGGTTTTACCCTTCCGTTTTCCAAATCTTGCATGCAGTAAAAACATAATGTTATAATGAAATCATAACCATAAAACCACAATAATAATCGAAAGGAGAAACTAACATATCAGTGCACTGTAAAACCCAACCCAAATGATGTCACGGTTCTAAGGCTACGCGTTGCCACTCAGGGTCTCACACCCGAGACTCTCTAGGTAAATCAGCTCCCGGTATCCCGGTCACTGCCCGAGGTATATGAACATGCCTTCCTGAGAGTAAGCAGCCCAACGGGGGTCAACTCCACTCAGTTAGGGTCCCGTGACTACTCCAGGGTCCACCCAGGCCAACGAGCCCCCCTGGAGGAGACAATATACACAGGTAGGAAAGTACAGTACAATAACAGTATAGTTTACCCTATGTCCCCCCGGACATCCCAAACAAAATCCACATATAATCCAGACGGGTCCCATGCTCAAAACATTGTAACAGCATATATAAAGAGTTCATATAAGACTCATCAAAATCATAAGTGGAAATAGTAAAACAATTTATGCATGCAAGCCTTTTATAAATCAAACAACCCACTCACACTCGGTCCTTACTGCTCAACGATCTCTAAAACCTGTATTAATATACTTGAGAGTTACTTAAGGACCTTATAACTTCAATACCAAGACCCTAGAACAGATCCGCCTCAAAATCGCATCCCGGACACTATTCCCGATGCTTCAAACCCCATTTTAACTAACCTAACGATCTCGGATCGACACGAAACCACCTCCATTGGATCCGTATCGTCGAGACCTTGAAAATGGTACCCGCCCCACCAAAATCACTGTTCACACGCGCCCCCACGCGCCTGGTCAACGCGTGGGTCAACGCTGCTACAGTACCGCTGATGTCAGTAGTGACGTCAGCATGACATCATCATTGACACTTTCAGGTGACACGTGGCATGTTCTGATTGGTCCCTGGTTTGACAATATCTGATAGGATGACGTCATCATAACGTCAGCATGATGACGTCATCATTACTACAGTACCCGGTCAGCCCGTTTTACTGGAACCGGGTCGCCGTTGACCCACGGCTTGACCCGATTCCACCGTACGTTTCCGGCCACCATTTTCGACAGGGTTCATTCCTATAGGGTCGTCTAGGCCTGTTCTATGGTTCTACAACCTCAAAACTGGAAGAAAAGTAGAAGAAACTCACCAGGGCCTTGCTGAACTTCACGGCTAGAAAGCCAGTCGTCGTCTCCGGTGATCCACGCCGTCTTAGTCATCCAAAACAGTCCCAATCAGCTCGTCTCTAACCCTAGGGCATGTCCATAACCAAAGGATCACTTTCTAGGCATTAAAACGGGTTGGTTCGAAACAGGGAACAAAAACGGGCTCTCAGGTTTTGGGCCTTACCGCCGCCGTGTCGCCGCCGTAGCCTTCGCCGTCTGTTTAGTCGTGCTCCTGGGGTCCTCACGGTGTCAACTGGAGCTCCACTTGAGTCGAGGTGGTGGGAATGTGGGGTTTTGCTTCTTGGACCCGATTCCTCTGTGTTTCGGGTCTGAGTTTTACACGGGCTTTTCAGGGCAGGGAAAGGGACGGTGGTCGCTGGTGGTGCACGGTGGTGATGAGGAGATGATGGTGATGCTGTGGGTGGTGGTCTGATGGTGTGAAGGTTGATGGTTAGGGTGTTTGGGTCGAGAGAAAATGGAAGGGAATATGGGTGCACGGGTTAGGGGGAATGAATGTGTGTGTGTTTGTGTTTTCTCCCCAGAGAACATGATCGTGCAAGGATAGAGAAAAAGAAAAGGAAATGGAGGGCTGGGATTTGTTTGGGTAGAGAAATCAATGGTTAGGGATTGTTGAGAGGAAATAAAAGAATTAAATATGGCCTATAATAGTTAACCCAACTTTATGGGAATAGTGTTGACTTGGATGAGTGACACTTGTCACTCATCCGCTGGTTTGATTTGAATCTGAGTTTGGCACGGATTCCCATAAATAATAATATTTTATTCCATTGGGTTCGGTTCATAAATTCCGCTAAAATACGTCCGTGACCATAACTTCTTCATACGAACTCCGATTTCGGCGTACCGCCTGTCTACGGATTCGTGACGTCCCGATCTACGTCCTAGTCATGGGTCAAAGTCCAAATTGTTTCCCGGGTCAAAAGTCAAAGTTCCCCCCCCAGGGGCAAAATAGTATTTTTACATTAAAATATTATTATTCTTGGTTCGGGTTGTTACAAGGCACATGGCACCAGCTGCATGCAATGTGCTTGTAGAATAATATGTATAAAGTTTTATGCAAATTGCATTTGAGTTTATAATGGGCATGAACATAGTTATAAGTTTGTGTTTATAATGGGCATGAACATAGTTATAAGTTTGCATTATCTTTGAAAGATGGTTTTTGTGTTAAGAGTAATGATATATTGGTCTGCATCTCATTTACTATTTTATACTTTGTTTGTTGTTTAAATATGGTTTTTGTGTTTGCTTTTATTCAGATGGAAAATCTGTTTGATGATATTGGTGATAGTTTCGAAGATAGAAGTGCAACCGAAAATGATAATGAAAGATCAATTCCAGTTGATGCAGAGCCTCTGTCTCAAGCTCAGGCAATTGCTGCAGCTAATAAGAGGAAAAAAAAGGTGGACTTCAGAGGTATGGAAACATTTTGAAATTCTTCCTCCTACTGAAGGAGAGAAAAAACAAAGAGCTAAGTGTATAAAATGTGGGTTAACATATATTGCTGATAGCAGTTATGGTACTGGGAATCTTAAAAGACATATTGAAACATGCATAAGGAAAGATACTAGAGATCTAGGACAATTGTTCTTATCAAAATCTGATGGAGCAATTATAACTAGATCTGCAAAATTCAATGAAGATAAGTTTAGGGAGCTATTGGTGATGGCTATTGTTATGCATGACTTACCATTTCAGTTTGTTGAATATGCTGGTATTAGACGAGTCTTTAGCTATATATGTGCTGATCTCAAGTTGATATCTAGGAATACTGCGAAAGCTGATGTTTTAAGCATGTATAAAAGAGAAAAAGATAGGCTTAAGAAGATATTAGGAGTCATTCCAGGAAGAATTTGTTTGACCTCAGATATGTGGAGCTCTTTAACAACTGATGGTTATCTATGCTTGACTGCCCATTATGTTGATGCTAATTGGAAACTACAGAAAAGAATTTTAAACTTCAGTTTCATGCCTCCTCCGCATAGTGGTGTTGCCTTATCTGAGAAAATTTATAATTTGTTGTGTGATTGGGGGATTGAAAGAAATTGTTTTCTATCACTTTGGATAATGCATCTGCAAATGATTGTTTTGTTGACTTGTTGAAAAGGCAACTTCTTTTGAAGGAAGCACTTTTAGTGAATGGAAACTATTTTCATATCCGTTGTTGTGCGCACATTCTGAATTTAATTGTCCAAGATGGTATGAAAGAAATTGATGATGCTGTGGTAAAGATAAGGGAGAGCATTAAGTATGTTAAGGGTTCACAGATGAGGAAACAAAAGTTTTTAGATTGTGCAACACAAGTGTCCTTAGAATGTAAGAAAGGTTTACGTCAAGATGTACCAACTAGATGGAACTCCACTTTTCTTATGCTTGATGGGGCTCTTTATTATCAACGTGCATTTCTTCATTTGCAATTGAGTGATTCTAATTATAAACATCCTCTCTCTCAAGATGAGTGGGATAAGGTGGAGAAACTCTGTAAGTTTCTCAAGGTGTTTTATGATGTAACCTGCTTGTTTTCCGGCACGCAATATCCCACATCAAATCTGTATTTTCCTCAAGTTTTTGTTGTCCAAGATACTTTAAGAAATGCTAAGGAGGATTTAGATAGTTTTATGAGGACCATGGCTATAGGAATGATGTCAAAGTTTGATAAGTATTGGAAAGACTACAGCATGATCCTTTCTATTGCTGTAAGTTTGGATCCTCGATACAAAATTCAGTTTGTGGAGTTCAGTTATAAGAGGTTGTATGGTCCTGCCTCCAGAGAAATGGCTAATGTGCGTGATAAGTTGTTTGAGCTATTTGACTTATACATGAAAAAGTATTCTAAACCTACGGGTCCAACAAGTAGCTCATCATCTTCTCGGTTGGATTCCAATGATGTTGATATGGTTTCTAAAGAATGCATGGATGTAATGCAGGTTCAAAATAATATCTAGTATACAATTTCCTACTATACCTGTTTATGCATCTAAAATTGTTGAATGTAGTTTCTGTTTTTTCCCATATATTTGTTGTCGTCAATATGAATTAGTCTTATAGTTTATGATATCATATAGGAATTTGATGACTTTGAGAGTGAGGAATTCACTTTTTCGGCCCAAAAGAGTCAGCTACAGCTATATTTGGACGAGCCAAAAGTTGATAGGAAGATAAAATTGAATGTTCTTGATTTTTGGAAAGCTAATCAATTTCGTTATCCTGAATTATCTATCATGGCACGTGATATTTTGTCTATTCCTATTTCTACGGTTGCGTCTGAATCGGCTTTTAGTGTTGGTGGAAGAGTTTTAGACCAGTATCGCAGTGCACTCAAACCTGAAAATGTCGAAGCTATAATCTGCACACGTGATTGGATATTTGGTAGCGATGGTTTGTTTTCTTATTTTCACCTTTTAGCTAGATTTTTCTTATCTATTGTTTTCTTAATTAAGAAATCTCATTTAAATATTCAATTTTGTAGATGATTTAGCACTTGCACCCAAGTTGGAGGATCTCACTGAGAATATCAGCAAATTAGAAATTAGTATCAATAATTCTCAATCTGTTGAATGCTCTAATACCATTCCTAATGATGGATAGCATTTAGGTACTAAAAAATCACATTCTAGTATGTCTTTACACATTTTTATTAATTTTGTGGTTGGATTCTAATGTTTTCTTCATTTTATTGTAGGTGCTGATTAGTTGCGGCGTTCTTGTGCAATTCACGAAGATCTAATCAATTTTAACACTTTTTTTTGTTGAAACTTTTCCCTTAGAGTTTGTTAATTATCACTTAATTTTATTTGGTATTATGTACTAAGCTTATTTTTTTTTTGAACTTAATATTACATTGATGATATTGTATTGTTGGTCATGGATACTAAATTATTGCATGTACTTATGAAATATGAATTATGAAGTTT
Source organism: Prinsepia uniflora (assembly GCA_032719365.1). Classification (NCBI taxonomy): domain Eukaryota; kingdom Viridiplantae; phylum Streptophyta; class Magnoliopsida; order Rosales; family Rosaceae; genus Prinsepia; species Prinsepia uniflora. The sequence goes on from CM064872.1 coordinate 38,962,659, forward strand.
GTTGATGGTTGGTATAATATTTTAGTGAAAATTTTTTTATTCAAATATTATGTAGGTTAAATGGGTTAAACAGGTTAAATGGGTTAAACAGGTTAAATGAGTTAAACAGGTTAAACATGTTATTCAACACGGCACGTTTAATAAACGGGTTAAACAGGTGGGTTCGGGTTACCTATTTAATAAACAGGTCGGGTTCGGGTTGAGCTTAAATAGGTAAAATAGAGTACATGACACGACACGAACTCGACACGACACGACCCATTGCCAGGCCTAGTACAATGTGACAGTATGTCAGAAATGTCAGAGTTGATGTGGCGGTCCAGGTTACAATGTAAGACCACGTGGACCAGTGAGGTGGTGTCACGTGGCAACGTGTCAGGGAATTTTTCAGATTGTCAGAATTGACGTGGCAGTGATGATGTCAGCAGGTGATGTCATCATGTGACGGGGCATGTGTCAAAGGGTGACTCGAGGCACCAGTCAGGGGGTGACGCGTGGCACCAGTCAGGGTGTGACACGTGGCAGTGTAACACCCTGGACTTTTATGATTTGGTAAAGTTGAAATTTTAATGTAAAATGACCATTTTGCCCCTAATTGGGGGATTTGTTGAATTTGGACTCAAATTGTACTTTGGATCTTGACCTATGATCGTGATGTAGATCGGGAAGTCACGAGTCCGTAGACATGTGGCACGCTGGAATCGGAGTCCGAACGGGAAATTTATGGTCAAGAACAAGAAAATGGCACTATTTATAAAACCCAGGAATCTCACACTTGGTTGGTTCTAATTGGATAACGTCAATCTAGTGGGACCCTTGGATGAAGGACAAGTGTCACTCATACCATTGGCGGGTTTCCCCATGCACTTGGATCAGCTTAGGGTTCCATTTTCCTCATTTTTATCTCATTTTCACCTATTATCATCTTCATCAACTCCCAAACTCTCTCTAACCCGTGAACACCAAAAACTCCACCCCACAAACACCATATCATCTGTTTTCCCCATTGAGGAACTGGGAGAGTGACTGAGACTAGAGAGACGTGGAAAGACGAGGTTGCACACGGCGGTGGACACGGTAGGAAGGTAAACCGAAACACTCACTTTGGTTCAAAAATGGAAGTTGGTTTTAGGACGTGTGTCGATCGATCTAATGGCCCCTAACAGGTTCGAGGAACTGTGACGATCACTCTAGGCTTGATTGGAGGATCTACGATGGCTGGAGTTGGTCGGAAAACCAGTTTGAAGTTCACGGGCTACTGTTCATCGAGGTTAAGGTAGATTTTAAATCGTTTTTCCTAGTTTTGATCTTATAGATTTGTTGGTTAAGATGAGACGAACAAGTAGGAAGAAATGGCATGGAAAAAGGTTGAGAAATCTGGATTCTGGAATCGGGTCGGGTCGCGGGTCTGTGCGACCTAGTTTGCAGACCCGTCGAGAGAACAGGTGACGTCATCAGCCTATCAGATGTCAGATGATGTGGCCCAATGAGGAAATGACACATGTCACATGTCAGTGCACATTCCGCACTGACATGTTAGTGACGTGACCCAATCAATGAATGCCACGTGTCATTGATATGACAGTGACATGGACCAACCAGCAGCCGACACATGGTACCTGTCAGTCTGACACGTGTCAGACTTGACATTGTCAGATGACGTCAGTGGTTGACATCAACAGTGACATCATCGTTGATTTTGACCGTTGACCTAATGTCAACGTTGACTTTTGTTGACGTCAGCATTGACTTTTGCTGACGTCAACGTTGACCTTTGCCCTACGCGTGGGGGCATGTGGGTACGTTTTTTCAGGTGGGACTAGTGCCATTTTAATGGTTTTGACAATCTAAATCCAATGTTGGTGGTTTCGGGTCGATCAGAGATCATTTGATGGGTCAAATGGGGTTTATAACCTCGAGAAGCGTGTTCAGGATGCGTTTCTGGGACGACACTGTTCCTAGGTTTTAGATATGAGTTTGTAAAGACCATTAGGGATCCTTGGATATGTTTGGACAGGTCATAAACTGTGATATAGCCTTAGGATAAGTTTTAGACGTTGACTAAGCAGCCAGACAATACTGTGAGTGGGTCTTTTGGTTTCTAACTGAATGCATGCATAACTATTTTCATTATACTATTATATGATTGTGTGCATGAGTAGGTTGGGTCTTATTTATGGATTGTGTACCTATCTATTATACTATGTGGGCAGGTGACCCGTCTAGTAATTATACTATTGGTTGTGGAGTCATACCAGGGGTCACAGGTTTATAGTATTGCACCAGATATATTGACCATATGGATTACTGTCTCCTCCAGTTATTGGTACCCTAGAGCGGTCACGGCGCGTTGCCTGCGAGGGGTCATTCTACGGAGCGACCAGACCGTAGGGTGACTCAAGAGCAGGATTGCTAGTATTAGACGTCTACGACGTCAGAAATCTGGGATGTCATACTTGGACTGGGTTCGGGGATAGGACTCGGGATTGAGATCCCGGGCGTCATGCGTAGCCTTAGGACCGTGACCTTATTAGACGTCTGGGACGTCTAACATCTAGGATGTCAGGGTTAGGATATACGGTGTAATACGATTATGGTGGATGCATTATTATTATATTATTCTGTGTGATGATATGATATATGATTGATGATATGTGATATGTTTCAGTTTTATTATAAATAAATATATATATATATACGTTTTGACTCAAATGCATGCATGATTTGAAAACGGAGGGGTAAAACAGTATTTTTAATATGTATTATGAACGGATTTGAAATATCCTTTATTTTCGGCCCACTCACACTTTCATTGTTCTCTTAACCCCTCTAGGACGTGACCCATAGGTAGAGGCAGGTCCTAAGGCTGAGACATAGTCAAGTTACCGCTGCATATCTGATACCCTGGTTGGGTAGGTCGAGCACCATTTTGTAAAATTGTTATCCGTGCTTGTATTTTTTAGTGTTCTCTTGTTAGGGCCCACCCCTAATCCCCCGGGATTAAGGGCTAAACCCCGCTCTCGTCTAACTTACGCATGACACGAGGGCCAAATAGACGTCTAACCTCCGTGTGACACGTAAGTCGGACAAGGGAGTTCCGATCCGACCATCTCAACAACTTTCGATCTTTCCAAAGTGCGCAGAGTCTACTGTGGAACGTCCATGCGATGTCTCCGTCTCTCACCCAACAGCCCGAGCTGCAACAACCTGGAGGGTATCGAAAACACAAAAATACGGTGAGTGGACAAAAATAAAGTATAGGTTCAAAAACAGTTATTAGAAAACACATACATTTATACCCTCCGTTTTGAAAACCAATGCATGCATATCAATTTCATGTCATAAAACCACGTATGAAAACCAAACACATTTTTCCTTTTCTCAAATCCCGGGCCTCAGCCCAAAACCACCGAAAAACCGTTACTGAAAACCACATCATCACATCTCAGTAAGATCCAAAACACATTTGCAACACATTTTCATCCATCGAACCTGCTGGATCTATCCGAGTCTTTAAACTCCCGAGTCTTTAAACTCAATCCAGGCGTCAATAATATCCGAGTCTTTAAACTCCCGAGTCTTTAAACACAACAGGCCTACGGGGGACATATCAATATATTCGAGTCTTTAAACTCCCGAGTCTTTAAACTCAATCCGGGTCTTTAAACCCAATCCGAGCCCGTCCCCCGTCAATCACAATATCCGGGTCTTTAAACCCAATATCCAGATCCAGCAAATCCAATCCAAAACCATTTGAAAACCATTTTCCATTTCCATATCCAAACCCGAATCCGAAATCACTCTTCTGATGCCCTTCTGGCATCCAGAACCGTCATTCTGAATCCAAATCCAGAACTCATATCCATTTCCTTCTCATTTCCAGATCCGAGTTCGCAACCATCATTCCGTAAGCCGGCATCCGGAATAACCATTCCGAACCCAAACCCGGAATTCCACTTCAAGTCCCGAATCGAATCCCGAATCGTCCTCCGGAATTCCGATTCAAAAACCCGAAATCACCTTTCTTAAAACCACTTTTGAACTGGGCCTCTAAGCACGAAATCACTTTCCAAAATCCTTTACTTTCTTTTGAAATCAAATCGTATTTCGAATCCCGAAATCAATCATTAAACTAGGTTCAAATCACATTATCCAAAAAAATCTCGTAAAACGTGAATTACCGTAATTTTCTTGAAAAACGTGCAAAAACCGTAAACTGTCACAATCATAAATCAAATCATAGAATCAAGTATGGAAAACATATAAAAACATATATGTATGCATCAAGAGTTAGAAAGCAAAGTCCACTCACAGACCATTCCGATGTCGCCTCGATACGCGCGCACTTACGCCGTTCCCGGCCATTCCGCTACCCTCGGCTTTCCCGAACTTGTCCAAAGTCCATAACGAGGTTACTAACTACTTCACAAGAGTCCTACTCAAATCCCATAACTTTCCCGAACTTCTAAGCGTACTTTAAACGGGACCCTAAACCTTCGATCCAGCAGAACTAACCCGAAACAACGTCCGAATAACCCGAAACCTCCATTGGATTTGTTATGACATTTAGAACAAAAATCAGTTGGACTCTTCACCGGAAACCGCTGCACGCGCCGCCCAAAGTGGCTGCGCGTGGTCCTCACGCGCCTGCACTCAAACACAGTTCATTGTCGTCTTCCTTGCGCGAACCTATAATGACCCGTCCCGAATTCCGGGATTAGTTTAGTGACTAATCTTGATTAGTGAGGTTGATCGGTGGTTAGTTGGGCGAAATCGAACAAAATGTGCAAAATGACCGTTTTGCCCCTAGTCGTGGGCAAAATGTTGACTTTTTGATCGGGCGGTCAAACGGACTTTGACCGATGACCGTGACGTAGTTCGGGACGTCATGAGTTCATAGACAGGTGGCACGTTCGATTCCGATATTCGAGGAGAAAGTTATGATGTTCAGAAGTTGAGGGGCATTTTGGTAATTTGGCATATTAGGGGCCAAATGTTGACTTTTTGACCGGGAGGTCCAATGGACGAGGGCCAAGGACCGTTACGTAGGTCTCTTCGATACGAATCCGTAAACAGGCGGCATGCCGAAATCGGAGTTCCGACGACGAAGTTATGGTCACGGGAACGAATTCGAGTAAACCGAACGAATCGAGATTTTGATTAAAATAATAATATAATATTAAGCTGGAATCAATCTGGACCCTTGGATGAGTGAAAAGTGTCACTCATCCCCACATTCTCTTTTCCTTAAAAACTGAATCTTGTTCCCCATTGGCAAGTTTAAAATGGTTTACTTTCCCCAATTTAATCTCAGCCCTTCATCTAATTGTGCTGTTGCACATCCCCACCGTCCATTTCCTTATTCATCAGATACCTCCCCCTCCTCACTCTCATTCTTCCTCTGCCCGTGAAGAAATTCGAACATACACACACACACCAGCCCATCTCCTATGTGTTTATGTGAGAGAGACCAACCATTGGTGAGGACAGAGAGACGACTGTGGTGAGCTGGGCACGACGAGAGACGGCGGAGACGACGGCGGTGAAACAAAAATAGAGAGGAGCAAAAATTTCAGAAATTGGAAAATCGATGTAGATTGGTTTTGATCGTTTTAGAAGGATGAGGGATGCTCCTGAGGTCAATTAGGCGTGGAGGTGGCCACGGTGGTGACCACGGCGGCGAGGTAAGCCCCCAAACCCGTGAGTCTGTTTTCGGGTAAAAATGGCAGTGTGAGTTTTGAGGCTGGTAGTTCGATTATGTTAATTAGGAGTTGTTTCTGACGGTCTCAGGAGTCTAGTGAGTGCAAAACCAAGACGACTGGTGGCCGGGATCGTGCGGGCACGACAGTTGCAGGTGGCCGGTCTGCACTCCTCCACGAACAGGTAGTGAAACGAGTTGGTTTCTCAGTTTTTAAATCATGAATCAACTAGAATTAATGAGACGAAGATGTAGGAACAAACAGAACTAAAAATGGTTGAGGATTGACTGTGAACCGGCCACCGGTTCGACTGAACTGTGAACTCGGTTCGCGAAGGAAGACGATGACACTGTTCACAGCGCGTGGGCTTCACGCGCAGCCCCTTTGGGCGGCGCGTGAGGGCGCGTGGAGGGTATTTTGGGGAAACTTCCAACATGACTTTTAATCTATTCGATGTAACGAACATTTTGGGATTGGTTTCGTGTCGATCGGACACCGTCTCGATATTGTTCGGGACTTCCGAAGGTTTTAAATCAAGTTTAAAAATATTTAAAAATTCGCAAAAATTACGGGACTTTGATAGGATGTTAATGAAGAGGTTAGTAACCCTCTAATGTGATTTGGACAGGAGTGGGAGTCCCAGTGATAGTGGTGTGGCCCGGGAGGGCCGATGGCATGCGTATCGAGGCGTACCGTTAAACGGTCTGTGAGTGGACTTTGGTTTTATAAATCCTATGCATGCTAAAATGTGTTATATGTTTTATATACGTGATTTCTATGATGGTGATTGTGAGTATTGATTTTGGGTATGTTGCATGTATTTCGAGGTGTTTTCCGTATTTCACGTATATCGAGGTTAAAGGTTTTATTGTGGTTTTATGTACTTGTGGTCTAATAAATAATGTGATAAAAGGGTTTTGAACTTGGAAAGATGAACTCGGGCTTATGACCCAGTGGTTTTGGAAACCTCGGACTTGGAGTCCAATTGAGTTATGAAATCGGGCCAGGGGCCTAGTTGTTTATGAAATCGGGCCAGGGGCCCAGTTGTTTATGAAATCGGGCCAGGGGCCCAGTTGTTACGAAATCGGGCTGAGACCCATTTGAGTGATATTATTGGGCCAGGGGCCCAGTTGATTTACGAATCGGGTTGTGGGCCCAGTAGTTTATAAAATGGGGCCGTGGGCCCAACGGTTTATAAAATTGGGCATGAGGCCCAATTGGGGTATAAATGTGATGTCGGGTCTGGGACCCTATGCGAATAAATGTGATTTCGGGTCTAGGACCCTATGTTTAATAAATGTGATTTCGGGTCAGGGACCCTAAATGGAATTGTGATGTTTTATGGCGATTTCGGGCAGGGCCCATTGTAATGTTGTGAAATGATTTAATAAAACTGTTTTCCATATACCATCTGGATACAAGGATATATGATGGTCTCCTCCAGGTGTTTGGGACACTGGGGAAGTCACGGTACATTGTCTGCGAGGGGTCATTGTACGGAGTTACCGGACCATATAATGACTCAGGAGCAGGATTGCTATGATTGACGTCTGGGATGTCAGACATCTGTGATGTCAAAGAGACCCGGAGAGACCCCGGGCAGCACGCGTAGCTTATTATACCGTGAGATATGACGTCAGGGACGTCAAGCGTCTGGGACGCTAAGCATCTGGGATGCTGGTGATGGTAATGGTAAATATGGATTAATGAATCTATGAAATGGCTTTTCGGTTGGATTGTGTTTATGTGGTAAAAATGGATTATTGGTTATTGAAATGTTATTTTGGGTCGGGGACCCTAAATGGTTTTGGATTTATGGATTTATGTTTATGGCTTTGGGCGGTGGCCCACATGGTTTAATATGTCTCGTAGTGGTATTCCACAGTTTTGGGCTGAGTTCCCACACTTGGTTTTAAGTTAACGGTTTTTGAGCTAAGACCCTAATGGCTTGGTTGAACAAACGTTTTGGTTACTGGTTTTCATGGCATGCATACGTTTTTATTGGAGGGCATAAATGTCTTATAACTGTGTTTAATGAACTTAATTATTTTCGTCCACTCACAACTTTTGGTTTTTAATGCCCTTCAGGTTGATCACGGATGCGACTGCAGTAGAGACTGGGACATTGCACGCCTCCTCCATCGATCCTTGCACACTCTGGAAGCCTCGTTTGGGCAGTGACTTTTGGTTATCCCTTGTCTGTCTTCCCTTGTTGGACGGGAGCAGGGCACATTCCACGGTAATCCCGGGGGGATTGGGATGGGTCCTGTCAACTTGGTATCAAAGCAGTGTTGCTCTTTTGTGGGCGAAGGTCGAGGGTGTGATGTCTCTTTGGACTGCAGTTCGTTATCAACCTGATAGATAGTTTTGGGTTTTAATAGTGGATAGAGTGTGATTGGCCCGATACGCCGTACGTTAATGTGATTCGACCCAAGTGGGGTTGTATGTGATGAACTGGTAATGTGGGACCGTCGGTTCGGTCATGTGATATTGGATTGTTGTGCTGCTAGGTGCAGCTAGGTTCGGGGAACCTCAGTTAAGTAATGGTCTAAAATGAGAACCATTGTGGTGATCGCTAGTGTGAGGGATGTTGGTACATCGGAGTTAGCCGATGGCCTTAGTCGTGGAACCCACATTGAGTTGATGGTAGGTTTGGATTTGACGTCTATACGATGTCTAGACCGCGGGGTCGGTCAGGTTGTGGATTTTATATTACGAAGAGCTGTTGGGTTCAGTGGAACCATAGGGTGTGATTGTGGAACCCTAGTATTAAAAAGGTAAACCTTATTTGTGACTAGTGGATGAGAACTTGTGCTGCGAAGAGCGGCTGAGGTCATGGATGACCATGTGGATGACTCTAGTGAGTCTAGTCAGAACTATGGGATTCGATCTACGGATACGGTTCTGAGATAAATTATGGAATCCCGAGTTAGACCGGGTATTAGTGCGATGTGTGGACACGGATCTCGATAGCAATGATCGTTGGTCGGTAGTCATGTGGAGATGACTGGCTATCGAGGGTATTTAGTGTGGTTACAATACTTGGGGATCAGGGGACGTTCAGGGAACGTTCATTATCCTGATGTGGATTGTCAGAATGGTGGTACCCATAGTTGTGAGGTACGGGATAGTCGTTCGGTATGAGCGGAGATCCAGAGTTGTCATATTTTGCACATGGTGTGCAAGTATGGATGTTAGTATGTGCTGATACTAGCATGGATGCCTGTGTGCTGATACTAGTGTTGTTGATAGTGTGTTGATGCTGGTACTAGCGCTGGTGCTAGTGTCGGTGATTGTGTTGACGACGAGCCACGAGTTGGGGCGTGACTCCGTCATGATGGACATATGTTCGGTATTTGAGAATTGGTAGTGGTTGAGTGATGGACTAAATGGGATCCAGTTGAGATTGTGATGTGTTGGGATTAGTCCCAACAATGGTAAAATGACAAGTGATGAGTGGATAAAAGGGTATGATTGAGACTTGAGTAATCTTAGGATGACGACCTCTACGTCATGAGAATTAGTGGATTTGGGGAGTTGTTGGCAACTCCGAGGTTGATGTGATTGTATGTTTTTAATATCTCCAGAAAGGACAAGGAAATGATTGGAATTGGAAAAGACGAGGAAAACCATTGGTGGTATAGATGTGGGGATTTGTAATTGAGAACTTGGAAAACCGAGTGTTGAACCTGTAAAGGTTGGGATGTGCGAACGAAACAATAACGGATTGATTGTGGACGCGTGGTTGTCCAAGTGAGTTGGGGATGTAGGGAGTCCAGTGGTTGGACTTGACATCTCGTTGGGAGTAGGTCTGCTTCCAACATGGTTGGAACCTTAGTTTCGAGGAGAGTTGTAATTGTGGGACGAGAGGAGTGCTCGTTTCCGCATTGGTGATGGGTATTCTGGAGTTATTGGGGTTGACTTCTTGTTTTCTACCCTGGCAGACGTTGATTGTAGTTACCAGTACGTTGAGCGTGTATTGGTTGGTGGACCCATGTGTGTTTTTGGGTCATCAGGAGGAGTTGCGTATTTCGAAGTTAGGTAAACGAGATTTCTCATTTTCTGCTTGGTGGCAGACGATGTTGTGTTACTTGGCGCGGTGAGTGCTGCGGGTTTTGTTTGCATCCACGTAGGATGAGTATTGACGTCATCATTTTGGATCATCCTTGGTTTTTCCTAGGTGGAATGACAAGGATCGATACAAACTTGGGTATGTGAGTCGTAAATGACGGGACAGAACTTCTTTTCGAAGTGGAGCTCGTATGGTATCTTACTCGAGTGCATAGGTTTCCGATGTGGTCGGATTTTGTCAACCTTAGACGTGTGGAGGTTGGATTGGCTTCCTTATGAAGTCAATCGAATTTATTGAACTGGTAACCGATAGGTTCGGTTTTGATGTGTCTTGGTAGACGTGAGCAAGATTTCGGATTTTGGAATCGAATTTCTGGGTGACGATTCAGGATTCGATTTTGGAACTTGAAAATGGATTTCCGGATTTGGGTACGGAATGATTATTCCAAATGCTAGCTTACGGAATAATGATTTCGGATTCGGATTTGGTAATGAATTAAAAATGTGATATCTGGGTTTGGATTCGGGATTTCTTACGAAATTGCGGATTCGGATTTGGAATTGGAACTAGATGATGGGTGGAGTTTCTATTTGTCTCATGCTAGATTGGGCAAATGTACTCCATTATTGGAACGTGTTTGGCTATGACCTAGGTGGTTGTAGTCTGGTCAATAGATAGAGGTGTGTACTTTGTACATGATTTGAGGTACGATACCTCGCAGACTTGTAGTGTCTGTTAATGGTATACGGGTTATACCCGAGGTATGTCGGTGAGCGTGTTGGTAGCCGGATTGGTTCCGATACCATTGGTTTAGTCGAGGTCGAGGACCAGACATTGGATACTATGCAATGGGTCATGGTATTTCTGATGAGTCTAATTACACACGAGTCGAGTGAAATTTAGGTAAGTGTATATTTAAGTCAAGTAAGTTGGTGGCTTGTGTAGCCACGAGTGAGTCTAGTGTCAGTTTTCGACTGACAACTGCCAAGTGGTGACAGATTGTCGGGATGTGTCAACGTGGTTGGTTGAAAGAGGTCAGGTGACTCCCAGTGGGAGTAGATACCACGATAGACTGGTGAGTGGGAAAGGAACCGTCGAGTTGTTGCGTCAACGAAATGGTCGATTCGACAAGTGGTGTCTATTCGAAAAGAGTGGTTTCAGTCATTCGACGAGGTCGAATGTAGTCAATGCGTTATGTGTACTAGTGGTACGTTTGAGTGCAGAAAAGTTTTGTCTGATTGGTTGGTGTACGGGTGTACACGTGTTACGAGGTCTACTTTCCACGGGGTGTTTGTGGAATCAGGGTAATAGGGTTTCGAGAGCGAAACTAATTAAGGAGGGAAGAACGTTTGAGTTTAGATCAGTTGGAATTTCGAGGACGAAATTAATTAAGGAGGGAAGGTTGTAACGACCCGTCCTGAATTTCAGGATTAGTTTAGTGACTAATCTTGATTAGTGAGGTTGATCGGTGGTTAGTTGGACGAAATCAGACAAAATGTGCAAAATGACCGTTTTGCCCCTGGTGGTGGGCAAAATGTTGACTTTTTGATCGGCGGTCAAACGGACTTTGACCGATGACCGTGACGTATTTCGGGACGTCACGAGTTCATAGACAGGTGGCACGTTCGATTCTGACATTCGAGGAGAAAGTTATGTTGTTCAGAAGTTGAGGGGCATTTTGGTAATTTGGCATATTAGGGGCCAAATGTTGACTTTTTGACCAGGAGGTCCAATGGACGAGGGCCAAGGACCGTTACGTAGGTCTCGTCGATACGAATCCGTAAACAGGCGGCATGTCGAAATCGGAGTTCCGACGACGAAGTTATGGTCAAGGGAACGAATTCGAGTAAACCGAACGAACCGAGATTTTGATTAAAATAATAATATAATATTAAGCTGGAATCAATCTGGACCCTTGGATCCACATTCTCTTTTCCTTAAAAACTGAATCTTGTTCCCCATTGGCAAATTTAAAATGGTTTACTTTCCCCAATTTAATCTCAGCCCTTCATCTAATTGTGCTGTTGCACATCCCCACCGTCCATTTCCTTATTCATCAGATACCTCCCCCTCCTCACTCTCATTCTTCCTCTGCCCGTGAAGAAATTCGAACATACACACACACACACCAGCCCATCTCCTATGTGTTTATGTGAGAGAGACCAACCATTGGTGAGGGCGGAGAGACGACTGTGGTGAGCTGGGCACGACGGGAGACGGCGGAGACGACGGCGGCGAAACAAAAACAGAGAGGAGCAAAAATTTCAGAAATTGGAAAATCGATGTAGACTGGTTTTGATCGTTTTAGAAGGATGCGGGATGCTCCTGAGGTCAATTAGGCGTGGAGGTGGCCACGTTGGTGACCACGACGGCGAGGTAAGCCCCCAAACCCGTGAGTCTGTTTTCGGGTAAAAATGGCAGTGTGAGTTTTGAGGCTGGTAGTTCGATTATGTTAATTGGGAGTTGTTTCTGACGGTCTCAGGAGTCTAGTGAGTGCAAAACCAAGACGAATGGTGGCCGGGATCGTGCATGCACGACGGTTGCAGGTGTCCGGTCTGCACTCCTCCACGAACAGGTAGTGAAACGAGTTGGTTTCTCAGTTTTTAAATCATGAATCAACTGGAATTAATGAGACGAAGATGTAGGAACAAACAGGACTAAAAATGGTTGAGGATTGACTGTGAACCGGCCGCCGGTTCGACTGAACTGTGAACCCGGTTCGCGAAGGAAGACGATGACACTGTTCACCGCGTGTGGGCTTCACGCGCGGCCCCTTTGGGCGGCGCGTAAGGGCGCGTGGAGGGTATTTTGGGGAAACTTCCAACATGACGTTTAATCTATTCGATGTAACGAACATTTTGGGATTGGTTTCGTGTCGATCGAACACCGTCTCGATATTGTTCGGGACTTCCGAAGGTTTTAAATCAAGTTTAAAAATATTTAAAAATTCCGAAAAATTACGGGACTTTGATAGGATGTTAATGAAGAGGTTAGTGACCCTCTAATGTGATTTGGACAGGATTGGGAGTCCCGGTGATAGTGGTGTGGCCCGGGAGGGCCGATGGCACGCGTATCGAGGCGTACCGTTAAACGGTCTGTGAGTGTACTTTGGTTTTATAAATCCTATGCATGCTAAAATGTGTTATATGTTTTATATACGTGATTTCTATGATGGTGATTGTGAGTATTGATTTCGGGTATGTTGCACGTATTTCGAGGTGTTTTCCGTATTTCACGTATATCGAGGTTAACGGTTTTATTGTGGTTTTACGTACTTGTGGTCTAATAAATAATGTGATAAAAGGGTTTTGAACTTGGAAAGATGAACTCGGGCTTATGACCCAGTGGTTTTGGAAACCTCGGACTTGGAGTCCAATTGAGTTATGAAATCGGGTCGGGGGCCCAGTTGTTTATGAAATCGGGCCAAGGGCCCAGTTGTTCAGAAATCGGGCTGAGTCCCATTTGAGTGATATTATTGGGCCAGGGGCCCAGTTGATTTACGAATCGGGTCGTGGGCCCAGTAGTTTATAAAATCGGGCTATGGGCCCAACGGTTTATAAAATCGGGCATAAGGCCCAGTTGGGGTATAAATGTGATGTCGGGTCTGGGACCCTATGCGAATAAATGTGATTTCGGGTCTAGGACCCTATGTTTAATAAATGTGATTTCGGGTCAGGGACCCTAAATGGAATTTTGATGTTTTATGGCGATTTCGGGCAGGGCCCATTGTAATGTTGTGAAATGATTTAATAAAACTGTTTTCCATATACCATCTGGATACAAGGATATATGATGGTCTCCTCCAGGTGTCTGGGACACTGGGGAAGTCACGGTGCATTGTCTGCGAGGGGTCATTGTACGGAGTTATCGGACCGTATAATGACTCAGGAGCAGGATTGCTATGATTGACGTCTGGGACGTCAGACATCTGTGATGTCAAAGATATGGACCCGGAGAGACCCCGGGCAGCACGCGTAGCTTATTATACCGTGAGATATGACGTCAGGGACATCAAGCGTCTGGGACGCTAAGCATCTGGGATGCTGGTGATGGTAATGGTAAATATGGATTAATGAATCTATGAAATGGCTTTTCGGTTGGATTGTGTTTATGTGGTAAAAATGGATTATTGGTTATTGAAATGGTATTTCGGGTCGGGGACCCTAAATGGTTTTGGACTTATGGATTTATGTTTATGGCTTTGGGCGGTGGCCCACATGGTTTAATATGTCTCGTAGTGGTATTCCACAGTTTTGGGCTGAGTTCCCACACTTGGTTTTGAGTTAACGGTTTTTGAGCTAAGACCCTAATGGCTTGGTTGAACAAACGTTTTGGTTACTGGTTTTCATGGCATGCATACGTTTTTATTGGAGGGCATAAATGTCTTATAACTGTGTTTAATGAACTTAATTATTTTCGTCCTCTCACAGCTTTTGGTTTTTAATGCCCTTCAGGTTGATCACGGATGCGATTGCAGCAGAGACTGGGACATTGCACGCCTCCTCCATCGGTCCTTGCGCACTCTGGAAGCCTCGTTTGGGCAGTGACTTTTGGTTATCCCTTGTCTGACACCCCTTGTTGGACGGGAGCAGGGCACATTCCACGGTAATCCCGGGGGGATTGGGATGGGTCCTGTCAGAACCAGTCTGAACCGGCACACCCGGTTCTCCGCCGTTCCTTCACCATTTTCTTCCCTCTCTTCACCAGCCTCTTCGTCCAATCCTAAGCAACCTATTCCCTTCACTCTAACTCCTCGACACAGCCTCCTACCCGTCTTCTCAGGCTCGAAATCAAACCTCCCCAAAACTCCGTTTTTCAATCCAGCCACCCAAGTCCTCCCCCGTCACGGCAACTACCTTAGACGACTCCTAAGAACCTCCTAAAGCTCACCCAACTCACCAAATCCCTCGACTCAGTCCCTAAGTCCATGACTTCCCGTTTGAAAATCACGGCAAAACAGAGCAATTGAACTGGAATGAGGAATTACCTGCAGCCGTCCACCACCGTGCTCGCCGCCGCGTTCCCTGGAGTCCACAGAGTCATCCCAGCTCCCCTTCGAGTCCAGTCGACCAGCACATGGCCACCCCACCACTAATTTCCCTCAGCATCTCTTGTTTTTCCTGATTTCTCCTGAGACCTCACCCCGCACACACACCAGTTTCCTCACAACTCACTCACAAGCTCTCACTCAGTCTCTAGGCACTCATTCACTCGCCAAAACACACAAACACTCACGATCAATGTCCAATTTTCTCTCAATCTCACTCTCTGCTTCTCACTTGTTCGAACACACACACACACAGGCACACACGACACAAACCGTTTAATTTGAACCGTGAAAAATCCTGGAAACCTCTAGCCCCCTTGCACGTGTCACAATCCCCTAAGCCCAACTCAAAATATCTCAATCCCATCTGTACACCTGTCCCAATCTTGTTGCACAATTTTCAAGGTGCAAAAGACCAAAATGCCCTTCCTTTGAGTCCAAATTTACGATTATGCCACTACCTTTCTAGACCCGTAACTTACGCATCCTAGGTCCGATGAACACGTGCCGCCTGTAGTTGAACTCAGGATGACGAGATCTACCTTACGATCCTAGGTCAACGTGTCAAAACCCAATCGTACAAAAAGTCAACTCTTTCCCCCTAGTTTAACCAAATTACGGTAATGCCCTCAACCTTCCGAACATCACAACTTCCTCCTCGGATGTCGGAATCGGGCGTGCCACCTGTCTACGGATTCGTGACATCCCGAACTACATCTCGGTCACTGGTCAATATCCAATTGACCACCCAAACTAAAAGTCAACTATTTGCCCAACCTAGGGACAAAATCGTCATTCTACGCTAACGGACCTATCGTAACCAACTAACCGTCGATTAAGCTCACTTATCCCATCTTAATCACTATCTTAACCCTAATTTCTGGGACGGGTCCTTACATCTCTATCCCTTTTCTGGCACTGTTGGACCCGTTCTCGGATGTATTTGATGTTTAAATGTTTATGGTGAATTATTTAACTTGTTATGGGTATTTTGGTCGTTTTCTAGGTTTGTGTCAGACGGGAGCAAGGTGCATCCCCACGTGGTCCCTGGGGGATCGAGATGGGTCCTGTCAGGCAAGCTATCAGAGCTGTCAGATGTCAGGTGCCAGGCTGACGTGATCGTTAACTTTTGTTGATCGATCTTTGACTGGTGCATGTGGGCTTGTGGGCATGAATTTTAAGGTCAACCGGTCTTGTTTGAAAGTTTTTGATGTTCTAAATCCAATGGTGATAGTTTCAGGTCGATCAGAGGTCTTTTGATAGGTCATTTGAAGGTTTTTCTCATCGGGAAGCGTGTTCAGGAAGTGTTCTAGGTTATGAGATTTTTGGGGGTCTTTGATATGGACTTATATAGGTTTATACTAACCTTTAGGCATGATTTGGGCAGGCTCGGACGTCCCAGAGATTGTGGATTGGCTTCAGATTGGCTTACGACGCGAGTTTTGAGCATGCAGCGTGGATAGTCTGTGAGTGGATGTCAGGACCCATCCCAAATCACCTCGGGATTAACGCGGGACGCGCCTACTCCCGTCTGACACGAAGAGTCAAACAATGGATAATTCCAACTTTAGCCCCACCGAGGATTCTAGAGTGCGCTAGGATCAGAGGAGGAATGTGATGTCATGGTCTCCGCTATAGCCCGCATCCGCGATCAACCTGAAGGGCATTAAAAACCATGAAAAGCTGTGAGTAGACGAAACAACAGTTTATAAAATCATTTTACAGAAAAGACTTGTATGCCCTTCACTAAAATGCATGCATGCATTCGAAAACCATTTATCAAATCATTAAACCATTAGCGCCTTAGCTCAAAAACCGTAAATGAAATCAATCATACGGGCCACTGCCCAAATCTATGTAGGACTCAGCCCAAAACCAATATATGTGGGTCCCAGTCCAAAACCAATCCTCGGCATCCCTGATGCCTGACATCCGAGATGTCACAATCAACCCTATCACGGTTCCAAGCTACGCGTGCTACCTACGGTCTCAAATCCCAAGTCTCCCCAGGGTCCACCCAGGTTAATGACCCGCAGATCAATGACCCTCATTGGGGAAAGGTTTTAACCTCTGGCAATCGTGCTCTTGAGTCACTATACGGACCAGTTGCTCCTTGCAATGACCCTTCCCAGGAAATGCCCTGTGACTAATCCAGGATACTACGAGACGTCTGGAGGAGACAACCCACCACTCAATGATACTATGGGACGTCTGGAGGGCATTCGTTCCTGAGGATGGTATACGGAAAACCATTTCAAATCATTCAAAGGGGTACGCCCGAATTTTCCATAAAACCATCACAAATCCAAATATGGGTCCCTGACCCCAAATCACATTTATAAACCATAACTGGGCCTCATGCCCAATATCATAACCAACTAGGCTTCAAGCCCAAATTTGTAAACCAACGGGGCCCCCGACCCGATCATATAACTCAAATGGGCCTCTAGCCCGATTTCTCATCAAATCAACTGGACTCCACGTCCAATGGTTTCCAACCAAATGGGTCTCATGTAACGACCCGTCCCGGGAATTAGGGCTAGGACAGTGATTAGTAAAAGATCAGTGAGCTTAATCGGGGGTTAGTTGGTCCCGATAAGGTCGTTAGCCTAGAATGACGATTTTGCCCCTAGTTTGGGCAAAAAGTTGACTTTTAGTTCGGGCGGTCAACTGGATTTTGACCGATGACCAGGACGTAGTTTAGGACGTCACGAATCCGTAGGCAAGTGGCATGCCCGATTCCGACATCCGAGGAGGAAGTTATGATATTCGGAAGGTTGAGGGCATAATTGTAATTTGTCTAAATTAAGGGAAAAAGTTGACTTTTTGGACGATCGGGTTTTGGCACGTTGACCTAGGACTGTTAGCTAGATCTCATCGTCCTGAGTTTGATGACAGGCGGCACGTATTCATCGGACTTACGATGTGTGAGTTACGGGTCTAGAAAGTTAGTGGCACAATCGTAATTTTGGGATTCAAGAAAGGGCAGTTTGGTCTTTTGCACTTGGGATTTGTGCAACAGAGAGGGACAAATGGAGGGGTGAGATTGAGCCACTTGTGAGAGAGAGAGAGAGAGGATTGTGACGTGTGGCAAGGGCCTAGTGGCTTCTAGGTTCGTACACGGTCCCAATTATTTGGGGTAATCGTGCAGGTGTGTGTTCGAAGAATAGAAACAGAGGGGGAGATTGAGAGGGAATTGAGAGGTGATCGTGAGTGTTGGTGTGTCTTGGTGAGGGGGTGAGTGACCAGAGACTGTGGGAGAGTTAGGGAGAAGGTTAGGATGTGCGGTGGTGGTGTGTGTGTGAGTTGTGAGCCACGGGAAAATCAGAGGAAACAGAGAAGAGGTGAGGAGTTTTTGGTGGTGGTGCTGCCGTGTTTGATCAATCGACGCTGCTGGTGGTGTTCAGAGACAGGAGTGGAGCCTTAGGAACCCAGTGGTCACGGCGGAGCTCACGGTGGTGAGCAGGACACTGGTAATTTCTTTATTTTCCTCTCTGTGCTCTGTTTTGCCGTCTAGGTTCAGATGCCAAGTCGTAGCTTTTGGGGTTGAATTGAGGAGTCTAGTGAGGTCTGGGGGACTCAGTAGGGTCCTAGGTAGCTGCTGGTTGTGCAGCCGTGATGGAGGAGTACACGGCGGAGGCAAGAACGACGGAGAGTACCCTGTGTGCTCTGTTTTATTCGTTTTGCTTCAACGTTGAGTCGTGGGTTTTGAGTACGAATCGATGGTTTTGGTGAGTTGGGTGAGGTTCAGGAAGGTCCTAGGAACCGTCTATGGTGGTTGCCGTGACGGGGGAAGACCTGGTTGGCCGGGAGGAAGAATAGGGGACTGGTTCTAGTTTTGTTCGAGTTTGAGTCAAGGACTTAGAGGCTGAATCGAGGTGTTTGGTTAAGGGGAATGGATAGCTTAGGACAGGACGAAGAGGATGGTGAAGAGAGGAGTTGATTTGGTGCACGCACGGTGGAGAACCGGTCACGCCGGTTCGAGTTGCAGGGACTGTTTCGAACCGGGTCGACCAGAGGTTGCTGGTGACACTGTAGCTGGCGCGTGAGGGCCACGCGCAGCCACTTTGGGTGGCTCTTGGGGGCGCGTGCAGTGGTTCTTGAGGAAGTTATCAACATAGTTTTTGGTCTAGGAGTTGTAACGAGTCTAATGGAATTGGTTTCGGGTTGTTCGGACGTCATTTGAAGTTAGTTCCGCGAGGTCGAAGGTTTAGGGTTTCGGTTCGTTTCGTTTAAGATCCGGGGATTCTTGGAGGAAATTAGGTGGACCTTTGTAGATGTGTTAGTAACGTACTTCAGTGATTGTTGACAGGATCGGGACTTCCCGAGGAAGATGAGTAACGTACGAGACGTTTGGGACTCGATTGAGGGCTCGGTATTGTGAGTGGACCCTTTCCTTAAACTTGAGCATGCATAACTGTTTTTCTATAATTGTTTTATGGTTTTATATGTGATTTCTTGAATGTTGAAGATGCTACGTTGGTTTTACATAATTGCACGTTTTTCGAGAAATAACGTATTTGGCACGTTTTACGAGGAATGTTGATTTCTGAGAATAATGTTATGGTTTTGGGATTTCAATGGATAAGTGGTTTGAATATTCATAAAGGGATTTTGAAACATGATTTGGTGATTAAAGAGTTTCGGTTTTGAAATCCGATTTCGGTAAGCGGAATTTGGTTTTAAAGTTGAAAAGTGGATTTCCGGATTTGGGTTCGGAATGACGGTTCTGGACGCTGGAAGGGCATCAGACCGGTGATTTCGAATTCGGGTTTGGATATGGATTTAGAAATGGTTTTCAAATGGTTTTGGATTGGATTTGCTAGATCTGGTTATTGGGTTTAAAGACCCGGATATTGATTTGACGGGGGACGGGCCCGGATTGGGTTTAAAGACCCGGATTGAGTTTAAAGACTCGAGAGTTTAAAGACTCGGATACATTGATATTTCCCCCGTAGGCCTATTGAGTTTAAAGACTCGGATATTATTGAGGCCTGAATTGAGTTTAAAGACTCGGGAGTTTAAAGACTCGGATAGATCCAGGAGGTTTGATCGGTTGGTTATGGCTTGGTATTTATGTTTTCTGATACAGTTTTATGACGCTGATGATATGATTTCTATAACTGTTTTATAGTGTTTCTGTTTTTATGATGAGGTTTATGTGATTTATCATTGTTTTAATAACTAGGTTATGCATGTGGTTTCAAAACGGAGGGCCAAACCCGGTTTTCTTATAAATGGTTTTGGAAACTTCTCTTTTATTTATGGTCCACTCACACCTTCTGTTTTAAATTGCCCTCCAGGTCGTGGAGCTAGATGGGGGTTTCGGCGTCGAGGCAGCGTCAGAGGCATAGAAGTCACGAGAGCGACCCCAGAGTGTTTACTTTTCCGTGTGCGTGTATCTAGTTTATCGGGTTTCCTTCTTTTGTATTTAGTACTATGCTCTGTAATTCGGGATGTTTTAAAGTTCTCCTGCGTCTGAAGGTGTATTTTAGTGGTTGCTTTGGTGTTGTGTCGGGGTGTCAGACGGGCGCAGGAATTACCTCGGTTTTCGGGGTGAAACCGGGGTGGGTCCTGACATCTCATGTCCGATTCCATGTTTCCAAAACCAAAACCTTTCCATTAAACCATCATAGAAAACGCAGCATGTATAAGCACAGTATAAAATCATAATTCTCGAAATACGTGCAAATACGTACACACTAAAAAACCACAATCAAATGCACTCATGACATCACAAAACATGTATTTAAACTCATATAAAACATTTATGCATGCATCAATTTAGAAAACAAGGTCCACTCACAGACCGTCCAAAGCTGCGCCTCGATACGCGTGTCATACGCCCTTCTTGGGCCAATCACCGTCTCCGGGGTTCCTAAACCTGTCCAAATTATTTTAGAGGGTTACTAACTACCACATTACCTCTCATTGAAGCCCCGTAATTTTTCTGGATTTTTAACTACTTTTAAATTCGATCATAAACCGTCGGACATCCCGAACTATATCGAAATGATGTCTGATTTACTCGAAACTAGTCCCAAAATGTTTGTTACATCGAAAGGATGATTTCATATGTTGGAAACTTCCACAAAAGGGTCCCACGCACCGTCACGCGCTGCCTAAAGGGGCTGCGCGTGGCCTTCACGCGCCTGCACAGTACTCATCCCTATCCTTCAGCAGACCGGGTTCGATAGGCCCACCTGCAAATCCGGTCTGACCGGACTGGTAGAACCGATCCAATCCATTTCGTCCCTCATTTTCTATCTGATTTAATCACTTCCAACTCCAATCTCTTTCTCTTTTTATTTCCTATCATTTTATGGACTCAAAACTATATATAAAAAAAAAAAGCCTAAATCCCATTGGTTTAGAAAACCAATTTGAACCCAAACTTCCATCCTAGGTTCTGGGCACTTCTCGGGGCCAAAGCTTCAACCTAAGGGTTCCATTTAGTTTCAAGGAACCTTAAAAACCTGGTGGGAGGTTCGATTTTGGTTAACTTGGACGGAAATCAAATTCGGTGGCTAGCCACCGAATTTCCTCTCGGCCGTCAGTCCGGCCACTCAGCCGTCCTCTGCCACTCAAAACCATTCCTAGGCCTTCATACTAACCCAACAAACACATCCTAACCATCTGAAACAACCCCCAACATCCCAACCCAAAATTCGAATTTGAAACCAAATAGGGGTGCTCGGGTGTACATGTTTCCCGTGGGTTACTCCGCCGTCCATGACGGTTCAGTCATCCTCTTGTTACCTTCGTGCTTCCCTTAGCACTCTCAACCACTCTCTCTGGCCGCACACATGATCAGATGGGGAAAGGGTTGATTTGGGTTCATCGGGTTGGTGGAATGGCCGAACAAAAGGGGGATGGATATGCATGTATGGGAAATGGTGGGCAATGGATGAGTGACACTTTTCACTCATACATTGGGCTTGTTCAAATGATATGGGCCTCACTCAGGACAAAAGTCCACTTTTGGCTCGTAAAGCATGTCATCGTAAATAGTTCCTCGGAACTTCCATGAATCGTAACGTTTTGATCGAATGTCCGATTTCAACGTGCCACCTGCCTACGGACTCGTATCGACTCGATCTACATAACAGATCTCAGCCCACGTGCGTCGAACTTCCTAGGTCAAAAGTCAAGTTTTTACCCTCATTTAGGGGAAAAATTATAATTTCACCCTGAACGTCTGATAATCCTTGATTAGCCTGGCTAAACCGTCATTAATTCTTAATTAACCTTAAAATTAGGGACGGGTCGTTACAAACTTCACCCCTTCAAGAATTTTGTCCTCGAAATTCAAACCGACCCAATTCTACAACCAACTTGTGGAAACCCAATCATGTCCCCTCTACTAGGGTACTCTCCTATAATTATACACGTCCGACACAAATACCGCACTCGTCGGTACACACCGTCTCCGGAGCTTCCAATGCTCTAACTCCACTCTCACCAACCACGTTCCGATCGTTGACTCTCGAGAGTCTCTACGTCGGCTCGTAAGTCTTACTCGAGACGTCGACGCTCGTCGTTCTCGCCTGTCACTCACTCTGACAGGTCAATCCTACGAAGTTGTCATCAAATTGAATTTTCAGTCTATCACTCTGACACGTTCCAACCTACAACCATCATGCTAAAATACATACTCCCACTCTGGGTTATCACATTCGAGCTGACATCCTGTTCAGCATCCGACCGACAATTATTCTCACAGCTCCTGTAACGACCCGTCCCAAATTACAGGATTAGATTAGTGACTAATGAAGGATTAGTGAGGTTAAACGGTGATTAGTTAAGTGAAATCAGACGGAGGGTGCAAAATGACCGTTTTACCCCTAGTGGTGGGTAAATTGTTGACTTTTGACTCGGGGAGTCAAACGTACGAGGGCCAATGACCGTGACGTACATCGGGACGTCACGAGTCCGTAGACAAGTGGCACATCAAAATAGGACGTCGAAGGGAGAAGTTATGGTCACGGGAAGTTCAATTGGACTATGCACGCATTACGTTGGGCAGATATTTAGGTGGAACCCACAGATGAGTGACAAGTGTCACTTATCCCATTGGTCATCAACCCCAAAATATGGATCTACAATGTGATTGGTCCACTTGGATTAAAATATATATATATTTCCACCCACCTCTCATCCTAGCCGTTCATCTCCACTTTTCCCTCTCATCTCCATCGTCCTTCTTTCCCTCTCTCATCTGATCATCAGCTATCATCTGATCATCAGCTATCATCCTCTCTGTTTCTAATTCTCAAACCCGAACACCACCCTTTTTTCTCTCTAAACAATCAAACACACATAAAACTTAGCACCTAACCACCATTATTCATCCTAGTGCTCGTGTGAGAGACTGTGAGTGAGGGAGTGACCTGAGAGGCAAGGGATAGACGGTGCCGGTAGCCCAGGTAACCCGAGAACCCACTTTGTTTTCAAAATTGGAAACTTAATTTTGGAGGATTGTTTCGAGTTCCTAATGATTCTAACACGGCCTTGGGGCAAGGACGAATTGTTGGGGATCGATTTCGAAGGAAAGGTATGACTAGAAGGACGGGAAATCGAGCTTGAAGTTTAAGCTCACTGTTCATGCAAGGTATCGTTTCATTTGGGTTTCATGTATTTTAAGTGACTAGATCGATAGGAAATGAGTAGATGAAGGTTTAGAAATCGAAAGGGGCAAAAATGGATTGAAAATAAGAGAGATTGAGCACTGGACCGGCCACGCTGGTCCAGGCCAGTTCGGTACGGTTCAAAACCAGAGAACCCGGTTCACCCAAGGTTAGGGGTGATACCGTTCACTGGCGCAAGGCTTTCACGCGCAGCCCCTTTGGGTTGCGCGTGAGGGCTCGTGGAGCATGGTTTGGGAATGTGTTCAACATGACTTTTAATCTATTCGATGTAGCGAATATTTTGGGACTAGTTTCGTGTCGATCGGACGTCGTTTCGATATAGTTCGGGACTTCCGAAGGTTTAGGATCGAGTTTAAAAATAGTTAAAAATTCGAAAAAATTACGGGGATTCAATGAGAGGTTAATAAGGTAGTTAGTAATCCTCTAAATTGATTTTGACAGGTTTGGGAGTTCCGGTGACTGTGATTAGCCCGGGGAGGCTTACAACACGTAAATCGAGGTGCTAGCGTAGGACGGTCTGTGAGTGGACCTTGATTTCTAAACTGTGATGCATGCATAAATGTTTTATATGTTGTAGATATGTGATTCTATGATGATAATTTGGATATTAGTGATTTACAAGATTTCACTTATTTCGAGGCGATTTACGTATTTGCATGTAAATCGAGGTTTACAGTTTTGCACTGATTATACGTTCTTCTGGTTTCAGAAATGGGTTAATGAAATGGTTTTAGATTTGAAAAGGTAAGCTCGGGCACGAGACCCAATTATTTTGGAAACCCTCAGAATCAAAGTCCAGTTAGTTACTTTGTCGAGCCAGAGGCCCAATTGGTTTCTTGATTTGGTTTCAGAATTGAAAATATGAAATTGGGCATGAGTCCCATTTGATTTACGAACTCTTGGATTTGGAGTCCATTTGATTTAATAAGGCATCGGGCCGGAGGCCCATTTGGTTTACGAATCGGGCACGAGGCCCAGTTAGTTTTACGAATTGGGCACGAGGCCCAGTTAGTTTACGAATCGAGCACGAGGCCCAGTTAGTTTATGAATCGAGCACGAAGCCCAGTTGGTTTACGAAATCGGGAACGAGGCCCAATTGGTTTACGAAATAGGGCGTGGGGCCTAGTTGGTTTATGAATTCGGCTTGGGGCCCAGTTACATTTTACGATTGTGATTTCGGGTCGGGGACCCATAAATAGATTTCTAGTTCATGGTGGTTTATGGGGACCAGGCATGAACCTTTGAAAGGTTTTGAGAATGATTTCAAAATGGTTTTTCATATACCATCCTTATATATTTATGGATTGTCTCCTTCGGGGAAGGTCGTTGGCCTGGGTGGACCCCGGAGTAGTCACGAAGCACTAACTGAGTGGAGTCGCCCCCGTTGGGTACCTTACTCTCAGGAAGGCTATTATGGATTATAACCCCCAGGGAGGGTTATTGATCTGTGGACATTGACCTGGGTGGACGCTGGGGAGACTTGGGATTTGAGACCCTGGGTAGCCCGCGCGTAGTTTTAGATACTGTGACAGGATTGGTTATATGATATATGATAAACATGATTTCTTGGATTTACGAAATTGTGTTTTGTGAATAAAAAATGGATTTGGGCTGAGTTCCCACATATGTTTGATATGATTCTGGATTTGAGTAAATGGATTTAGGCAGGGGCCCATATGTTTTGTATTTACAAAACTTGGGGCTGAGACCCTACTAATGGTTATTGAAACATATGTGGTTTGATGATGAACTTATTACTTTTTGTCCACTCACAGCCTTTTCTGTTTTTCAATGCCCTTCAGGTTGATCATGGATGCGGACTGTAGCAGAGACCGTAATATCACACTCCTCCACTGAATCCTGGCATGCTCCGAAAGCCGATCGGGTTAAAGGTTTAAATTTTCCCTGGTCTAACACTTCGTGTTAGAAAGAATCATAACACATCCCGTGTTAATCCCGGGGGGGATTCGGATAGGTCGTGTCAAGTGGTATCAGAGTAGGTTTGTTCTTATGGTGCGCGCAGGTCGAGGATGTGATGTCTCAATGGGCTGCAGTTCGTTATCAACCTGATAGTTAAGATGTCGGTACGATAGTTAGTAGGAATGAATCGTGGATCATTTTGGTTTGGTACTTGATGCTTGGGGTTGCCATAGTTCGGTCGTGGTTGGCAGTGTGGGACCATACCGAGGGATGAACGAAATAGTACTTTAGAGTTTTAACTGTCCCCACGGTTATGTCGAGATCGTCTATCGTGATATTGCGGGATCAGATATGACGATAGTGTGGAGTTGTGACCATTAGATGGTTTGAGTTGTGATTTGTGTTGCAAGGAGCAGCCGGGTTCGAGGAATCCTAGTTGAGTTGATGGTAGGATTGGATTTGACGTCCATACGATGTCCGGACCGCGGGGTCAGTCAGATTATGGATTATACTGCCTTCTGCAGTTGGGTTCAGAGGAACCCTAGGGTGTGATATTGGAACCCTAAGGTATGAATTATGGTTTGGAAATGTGAGTTGGCGAGTGGTTTGACTTTGACAACTTTTAGGAGTCTAGACCGTTGGACGGTCGTGTCATGTCAGTTTTAATTATGGGACTGCACTCTGCAGTCGAGGTTGTATTAATTAGTTAAACCTAGTTGGTTGTCGTACTACTTTAGTTGTGATGGATAGTTGGTACAGCTAAGGTCATGGACGACCTGGTAGACGACACAGGTTGAGTCGAGTTAAGATTGGTTAGAGATTTGTTGGACAGGTTACCAGGGTTGGTACTTATTGATGAAATCCCGGAGTGGGGGATACAAAGTAGTTAGCACGGGCGATTGATTCCAGTTGGATGCAGAGTCTCAATAGCGATGTTTGGTGGTCGGGTCTACACGAGTTCGAGGCAGGCACTACTATCGAAAGTGGTGGTAGTTGTGGTTGTTGAGAATCGGGGGACGTTCGGGGAACATTTCCTTTTCTTGTATGAGTTGTCAGGGTGATTGTACCTAGAGTTGTTGGGTATGAGGGAGGCAGAGTTTCTCCAAATTGAGCAGAGGTACGGGGTCGTTGCTCGGTATGAGCAAAGATCCAGGGTGTCTGTTTTGTACACGGTGTGCTAGTGCTGGTGCTGGTGCTGGTGTCGGTGTTTGTGATGACGATAAGTTATGAGTCGGGATGTGACTCCGTCAAGTAGGGATGGGCATGTGTTTGGTATCTGTGGTCCGGGAGTGGATCACAGATAGAGTTGGACTGGATGGGAACCAGTAGGGATTGAGAGATGAGGATCGAGTAGTAATGGACCACATCCTTTTGGATGTGCTTTAAAGGAATAAGTCGATATGCGAACTTGGTAGTGAGTTAGTCTGGTTACGGACATGTGGTTGATGTCCGAGTGTATTGGTTTCGACATGGTTGGAACTTCGGATTCGAGAGAGGTTGTGATTGAGGCGACGAGGGGAGTGCTTGATTCCGCGTTGGTAATGGGTATTTCGAAGTCCTTTAGGGTGACTTCTCAGGTTCTGCCATGGTAGATGATGGTTATTATCACCAGTACATTGATCGTGTATTGGTTGGTGGATCCATATTTTGTTTTGGGTCATCAGGAGGAGTTGGGTATTTCGAAGATTAGGTGAATGAGATTTCTCATTTTCTGCATTGACAGGACCCATCCCTATCCCTCCCCCCTCCCGGGATTAACGCGGGATGACCCTGCTCCCGTTTGACACGAAGTGTCAGACAAGGGATAATTCCGACCTTTGCCTTCCCGGGCTATCAGAGTACGCCAGGATCCGAAGGAGGTATGTGATATCTCGATCTCTGCTACAGTCCACATCCGCTGTCAACCTGAAGGGTATTAAAAACAGAAAGACTGTGAGCGGACAAAAAGGAATAAGTTTAGTAAAACACATTTATAAAAGACCTTTATACCCTTCACTAAAAAGCATGCATGCATAGTAAAACCATTTATCCAAACACATATGTTTAAAAAACCATAATTAGGGTCACATCCCCAAGTTCCGTAAATCCAAGTCACAGGGGCTCCTGCCCAAAACCATTTACAGAAAACCATAGTATAGTAAACATACGTGGGATCTCAGTCCAAATTCATTTATCATTATAAACACAATTTCCCAAACCAATTGAAATCATGTTTATCCATTATATTCATATCCAGAACCTGTCACGGTAAATTAAAGCTACGCGCGTGCTAACCGGGGTCTCAAACCCAAGTCTCTCTAGGGTCCACCCAGGTCAATGTCCGTAGATCAATGACCCTCCCTGGAGGTAACGAACCATGCCCATCCTGAGAGTAAGGAACCCAACTGGGGGGCGACTCCACTCAGTCAGTGCTCCGTGACTACTCCGGGGTCCACCCAGGCCATCGACCCTCCCCGGAGGAGACAATCATATATAAAGGATGGGATATGAAAAACCTTTGAAATCATTCTTTATACTTTTCGAGGATTCATGCCCGGTCCCCATAAGCCGTCATGAACCATAAAATCCTTTTATGGGTTCATGCCGGTTCCCATAAACCGTCATGACCTGTAAATCCAATTTTAACACATAGCTGGGCGCTAGGCCCGAATCCACATAGAAACTGGACCTCCGGTCCGAATCGTAAACCAACTGGGCCTCCGTAAATCAAATGGGTCTCGAACCCGAGTTTACCTTTTCAAATCCAAAACCATTTCATTAAACCATTTCCAAAACCATAAGAATGGAAAATCGGAGTAAAACCGGAAAATCTTGATTTACTTGCAAGCACGTAAATCGCCTCGAAATACGTGAAACTATATAAATCACAAGCATCCAAATCAAAATCATAAAATCATATTCATAATCCATTTGGAAATCCAAAACCATTTCATCTAGACCAATAAAGACATACAGCCCTGTATAGGCACCGTATAGAGCCGAAACCTCGAATTTAAAACATATAATAAACATTTATGCATGCACCAATTTAGAAAACAAGGTCCACTCACAGACCGTCCGAGCTGCCGCCTCGAATTGCGTGCCATAGGCTCTCCCGAGCCTATCACTGTCACCGGGACTCCCAAACCTGTCCAAATTTTAATAGAAGGTTACTAACTACTTAATTAACCTCCTACTAAAGCCCCGTAATTTTCCCAAACTTTTAACTATTTTTAAACCGACCCTAAACCTTCCGACACCCTGAAACCTATCGAAACGATGTCTGATTGACGCGAGACCAGTCCCAGAATCTTCATTACATCGAATAGAAGATTTCATATGTTGAAAACTTCCCCAAATTATGGACCACGCGCCCTCACGCGCCCCAAGAAGGTCAAAAACATTGTTCATTGGCACCTACCTCCAGCTGAACCGGTTCACTGTTCACAGCCACTGTACTGAACCGGCGTGACCGGTTCAGTGGTTTTCCTGCCCTATTTTGGTCCAATTTCAACCCTAATTAATCCTATAATTCATATCTATTCATTCCCTATAATTTCTACTCATTAAAACAACCTAAAACTACACACAACTCATGGTTAAATTCTTGAACCATACGGTTCAAGCTTCCCAAAACTGTACCATGGTTGTACAGCCATCCAAAACTTCCCAAAACCTTCCTAACACAATCATAATAACCCATTTAATTCATTGGAAGCAACCAAAATGACCCATAACAAAAAAAATGGAAAAATGGATCGAAAATGGCTAACCGTGAACCCCTTGGGTTTCTCCTCCTCTCGCCGCCGTGGACGGCGGTTCAGGCTTCCAGGCCGGCCACCTCTGCTACCTCAGTCTCTCTGGTCCTCACGGCTGGTCATGGGTTAAGGTTGGATGGGTTTTGGGTCGCACAAATGAGAGAAAATGGTGAGATTGGGTATTTGGGTTTGAATTAGGAAAAATGGTCGATGCATGAATCAATATAGGTGGCCTGTGGATGGGTGACACTTGTCACTCATCCATTGGGCCTCCATTAAATATCTGGGCCCCACTAAAGTCCAAAAGTTAGGTCGTTTCGTAATTCGTGCAATAGTACCCTTGAGCTTTCGTGAACCGTAACTTCGCCGTCGAATGTCCAAATTCGACGTATCGCCTGTCTATGGATTCGTATCGTCACGATCTACATAACGGTCCTCGACCCTCGGCCATTGGACATCTCGGTCAAAAAGTCAACATTTGACCCCATTTAACCAAAATTACCAAAATATCCCTAAACTTCCGAACGTCATAACTTCCTCCTAAAATGTCGGAATTGAACGTGCCACCTGTCTATGAACTCGTGACGTCAAAAACTACGTCACGGTCATCGGTCAAAGTCCATTTGATCGTCTGAATGAAAAGTCAACATTTTGCCACGACTAGGGGCAAAACGGTCATTTCGCATCGTTCCTCCGATTTCGCCCAACTAATCACCGATTAGCCGCACTAATCGTGATTAGTCACTAATCTAATCTACGAATTTAGGACGGGTCATTACATGCTTAGTTGCAGACGATGTTGGGTTATGTGGTGTGGTGAGTGCAGCGAGTTTTGTTGGCATTCACGTAGAATGATCTTGATGTCATCGTCTTGGATCATCCTTGATTTTCCTAGGTGGAATGACAAGGATCGATACGAGGTAATTGGAGAGAACCCATAGCCTCGACGTGTCTCATCGTTGACTGATCTGTTTAGATGTGGGAATTGGTTGAGGAGTGAGGTGACTGACGAAGGATTCTAGAGGGTATAAAATCCTATGATCAGATTTCAGGCGGATTGTTAGTTGAGTGAGCATGTGTGGATCCTAGGTGGATCGGGATTTTGATGTTGAGGACTTTGGGCATTGTGATGTTCGAGGATCGTGATCTTGATGATCAGGTTAGGTGGAGAGTTTATTTCTTTGCCTTGGATATTTGGCTATGAGGATATTGGGACTGAACTTCTTTTTGAGGTTAATCCCATATGATGTATTGATCGAACGATTAGGTGTCTGATAGGGTCGGATTTGGTCAGCCTTAGATGTGTGAATGATGGGATTGGCTTCCTTTCGAAGTCAATCGAATATGGTTTGGTAATTGAATGAACAGGTAACTGATAGGTTCGGAGTTGGTGCGCCTCAGTAGACGTGGGTGAGATTTGATGCCTAGTTGGCATGAGTGAGTAAGCCTTGGTGGGCGTGATTCAAATTGGTAAGTTTTGGATTTCGTGATTAGGAGTAGACGTATTGATGCTGGTCGAGTGACCATGGGACTCAAATTAGATGATGGGTTGGAGATTTCTATTTGTCTAGTACTGGATTGGACAGATGGACTCCAAAATTGAAACGAGTTTGGCTACAATCTAGGTTGTAAGCTGGTTCATAGATGGATGTACGTACCCTGAACGTTGTTTGAGGAACAATACTGGGTAGGCTTGTGGTGCCTGGTGACGGTATATAGGTATACCAGGGGTACGTTAGTGAGCGTGTTCTCAGTTCTGATACCATTGGATTAGTCGAGGACGTGAACTGGACATTATATATTGTGCACTGGGTCATGGTGTTTTTGATGGGTCCAGTTACAAGTAGGTCGAGTGAGATGTCGGAAGTGTATACTCAGGTTGAGTGAGTTGGTGGTTAGTGTAACCACAAGTAGGTATAGTGTCAGTTTTTGACTAGCGATTGTCAAGTGGTGACAGTTTGGCAGGATGTTTCAGCGTGGATTGATGAGTGAGATTTGGTGACTCCCAATGGGAGCAGACGTCAGGATAAATTTAGGATTGAGAAAGGAACCGTCAAGTTTATTTTGTCAACGAAATGGTATAATTGTCGGTGGTATCAACTCGGAACATGTGATTAATGTCACTCACCGTGGTCGAGTGTGGTCGATGCGGCTTGAGTGTTGGTGGAACATCTGGTTGCAGATAAGTATTTTGCTGGTTTGTGGGTGTACAAGTGTACATTTGATGTGAGGTCGAATTTTCTTTCCACGAGGTAGTTGTGGAATCAAGATAGTTGGAATTTCGAGGACGAAATTATTTAAGGAGGGAAGATTATAACGACCCGTCCCGAATTTCAGGATTAGATTAGTGACTAATGAAGGATTAGTGAGGTTAAATGGTGATTAGTTAAGTGAAATCGGACAGAGGGTGCAAAATGACCGTTTTATCCCTAGTCGTGGGCAAATTGTTGACATTTGACTCGGGGAGTCAAACTTACGAGGGCCAATGAACGTGACGTAGATCGGGACGTCACGATTCCGTAGACAACTGGCACGTCAAAATCGGACGTTGAACATAGAAGTTATGGTTACGGGAAGTTCAATTGGACTATGCACGCATTACGAGGTATGGATTATGTGGCAATATCTGATTGGGCGGATATTTCGGTGGGACCCATGGATGAGTGACAAGTGTCACTCATCTCATTGGTCATCAACCCCAAAATGTGGATCTACAATGCGGTTGGTCCACTTGGATTAAAATACATATTTTTCCACCCACCTCTCATCCTAGTCGTTCATCTCCACCTTTCCCTTTCATCTCTATCGTCCATCTTTCCCTCTCTCATCTGATCATCAGCCATCATCCTCTCTGTTTCTCATTCTCAAACCCAAACACCACCCTCTTTTCTCTCTATACAAACAAACACACATAACACTTAGCACCTCACCACAATTATTCATCATGGTGCTCGTGTGAGAGATCGTGAGTGATAGAGTGACCTGAGAGGCAAGGGAAAGATGGTTGGCCTCCGTGGACAGCGGCGATAGCCCAGGTAACCCGAGAACCCATTTTGTTTTCAAAATTGGAAACTGAGTTTTGGAGGATTGTTTCAAGTTCCTAATGATTCTAACATGGCCTAGGGGCAAGGATAACTTGTTGGGGATCGATTTCGAAGGAAAGGGATGACTAGAAGGACGGGAAACTGAGCTTGAAGGACAAGCTCACTATTTGATCATGGAAGGTATAATTTCATTTGGCTTTCATGTGTTTTAAGTGACTAGATCGATAGGAAATGACTAAAGGAAGGTTTAGGAATCGAAAAGGGCAAAAATGGATCGAAAATAAGAGAGATTTAGCACTGGACCGGTCACGCTGATCCAGGCCGGTCCGGTCCGGTTCAAAACCAGAGAACCTGGTTCACCCAAGGTTAGGGGTGACACTGTTCAATGGCGCATGGCTTTCACGTCCAGCCTCTTAGGGCGGCGCGTGAGGGCGTGTGGAGCATGGTTTGGGAATGTGTTAAACATGACTTTTAATCTATTCGATGTAACGAACGTTTTGGGACTGGTTTCGTGTCGATCGGACATAGTTTTGATATAGTTCGGGATGTCCAAAGGTTTAGGATCGAGTTTAAAAATAGTTAAAAATTCAGTAAAATTATGGGGCTTCAATGAGAGGTTAATAAGGTAGTTAGTAACCCTCTAAAGTGATTTTTACAAGTTTGGGAGTCCCGGTGGCGGTGATTAGCCCGGGGAGGCTTACTGTACGCAAATTGAGGCAACAACGTAGGACGGCCTGTGAGTGGACCTTGATTTCTAAACTATGATGCATACATAAACGTTTTATATGTTGTACATATGTGATTCTATGATTATGATTTGGATATTAGTGATTTACATGATTTCACGTATTTCGAGAAAATTTACGTATTTGCACATAAATCGAGGTTTACAGTTTTGCACTGATTATATGTGCATCTGGTTTCGTAAATGGGTTAATGAAATGGTTTTGGATTTGAAAATATGAAATCGGGCATGAGACCCATTTGATTTACGAACTCTCGGACTTGGAGTCCATTTGATTTAAAAAGGCATCGGGCCAGAGGCCCAGTTGGTTTACTAATCGGGCGGAGGCCCAGTTGGTTTACGAATCGGGCGGAGGCCTAGTTGGTTTACGAATCGGACACGAAGCCCTGTTAGTTTTACAAATCGGGCACAAGGCCCAGTTAGTTTACGAATCGGGCACGAGGCCCAGTTGTTTTACGAAATCAGACACGAAGCCCAGTTGGTTTACGAAATCAGGCGTGAGGCCCAGTTAGTTTATGAATTCAGGCTTGGGGCCCAGTTATGGTTTATGATTGTGATTTCGGGTCGGGGACCCATAAATGGATTTCTGGTTCATGGTGGTTTATAGGGACCAGGCATGAACCTTTGAAAGGTTTTGAGAATGATTTCAAAATGGTTTTTCATATACCATCCTTATATATTTATGGATTGTCTCCTCCGGGGAGAGTCGTTGGCTTGGGTGGACCACGGAGTAGTCACGAAGCACTAACTGAGTGGAGTCGCCCCCATTGGGTACCTTATTCTCAGGAAGGCTATTATGGATTATAACCCCAAGGGAGGGTCATTGATCTGCGGATATTAACCTAGGTAGACCCTGGGGAGACTTGGGATCTGAGACCCTGGGTAGCATGCACGTAGCTTTAGATACCGTGACAGGATTGGTTATATGATATATGATAAACATGATTTCTTGGATTTGCGAAATTGTGTTTTGTGAATAAAAAATGGATTTGGGCTGAGTTCCCACATATGTTTGATATAATTCTGGATTTGAGTAAATGGAATTGGGCAGGGGCCCGTATGTTTTGTATTTACAGAACTTGGGACTGAGACCCTATTAATGGTTATTGAAACATATGTGGTTTGATAAATGGTTTTCCTATCCATGCATGCTTTTTAGTGAAGGGCATAAATGTCTTTTATGGAATGTGTTTATGAAATTATTGTTTTTCGTCCACTCACATTCTTTTTTGTTTTTCAATGCCCTTCAGGTTGATCACGGATGCGGACTGTAGTAGAGACTGTGACGTCACACTCCTCCACCGGATTCTGGCGTGCTCAGGAAGCCGGTCGGGCTAAAGGTTTAAATTTTCCTTGGTCTGACACTTCATGTCAGACGGGATCATAACACATCTCGTGTTAATCCCGCGGGGGATTGGGATGGGTTGTGTCAGCTCCCACTGAGCGGTATCTCATCCCCTGTCACTAAACGATTCGCAACCGTAATCCACTGTTGAGAGGAACACCATTCCCCTCTAACACTTCCTAAGTCCACGACCATGATCATGACTAGCTAGTAACGCTCGGCTCTACTGCGCTTTCGCTGTGCCACTCTGATCTCGACTCGCTCTCGAGTCCCCATATCGTATCTTGTGTCACTCCGTGACCTCCGCTGACATCTTGACTCGTCTCAAGTCTCAACTGTCACATCACGTACTCTGTCGAAGCACATTCGACCTCTGACCCATCCTGGGTGTATCCGGACTCCATCGAATACTTACCTCAGTAGAGGTAACATGTCTGCACTGTAGCGTTCCCTTAGTCATCCACGGCTTGAGCCCCCGCTCACTTCAATCACTGAACCCTACCAATCTACTCTGCTTGAGTACACGGTATTCAACATCTAGGCAAACTCATCACTATGTCGGAACACAAAAACATAATCCTCGTCGAACCGTCACTATCGGATCTAATCTGATCGCCATCTCATGTCCAACGTTCACAACACACAGGTGCACCCTCATTAAGTCTATCATCAAGGCGCTACATGGCCTGCTCAAGGATTGCACTCTAGCAACTTCCAACCACATACCGTCCACACTCTAACCAAGGCTCGGACCTTAGCCGTTCGTCACGAGCCATCCTCAACCCATCACAATCTCTTTCCTCATATCCAACTGGAGGCATCAGCTATTCATCTCTTCCCGATCGATATCCACGTATCGTCCTTATCTCATATTTATTCCATATCCAATCTCTGTCTTGTCATCTCACCAACTATGCTAAGGGATCCTTCAACAGTCTTATAATATGGTTCTCCTCTACTCCTAGCATAGTATAATCAGCAAGGCAATTCATCTAGATGATGATCGACTTCAGTTTACTCGACCTACTGTCGCCACAATCATCTCTGTCATGTCGATCATCAAGATCGTCATCACACTACTCAATGTGACTCACCTCGGTCCACAGCAGTTCCACTACCTCAGACACTTACTCGTCATTTCTAGTGACACTAAATACCTTCTGCTTTTCAAATCATTCAAATTTGATCCACAGCCTAGGTGTTCGGTTCTTACATCCTCTTTGAACCCTTTAGCTGTCATATCACTCCTCGTCGTCCCACCTAGGAAAGAATCAAGGACAGTCCAAGGTGATGATATCAAAGTTCATCCTATGCCATCCTGCGGCACCAAGCATTATCTGCTAAAGAGCAGAAAACGAGAAGTCTCCTTTGTCGACTTCGGAATACCAACTTCCAATGCGGAATCAAGTACTCTCTTCATTGTCTCAATCACAACTTCTCTTGATTCCGAAGCTCCAACCATGTTGGAACCATTTCGGTATGCTTCCAAGTCCTCAACTCACTCGGACATCATCCATGTGCCCATAAATAATCCAACTCGTCGGTCTATTTACGATCGTTTATGCACTTCCAAGAGGATGTACCGCTCAACTGAAGAGTCACAACAGGCTTCTACTGTGATCTGCAGTCAAATCTCTGCATATCACCATATCGGACCAACCGGTCACTAATCCCCATGACAGTACTCGCGTCGTCCATTTATACCTTTTCATCCAATCACCACTTAGGAATTTCAACCCTTCACGCTACCACTCCTGGGCAGACACTCATGCCTCAAGTCTTGTATAATCAGGGACCTGGTCACCAAACCAAGTACTACCTATGCCTCGTACTGAGCCACTTGGGATCTTCTCTGTCCCGCTCATTTCCCACCAAACTCGCATGCTCGCCACTCTGGGCACATCTACTATCTCTTCGGCATACTAGTTCACACGTCCCAACTCTATGGGATCAACTCTAGTACTCATACTCGTGTGATCTGTCCAAGGGTATCTAGGGCACCTATCACTCATCCAGGTACATCCCACTCATCACAGTCACCTCCATAGAGGTAGCATGGCACACTTGCTAACGCCCAAAGCTCATCGCCTTCTGTAATCATACTCGGTCGTAACTGAGTCGAATCCAAAAATCACTGCTCGTATTGTGCCTCACTCACGCACCTCCGTATCGTCATCACGACTGACGAATCTTCATCGCTCAGTCGTCACGGCAACTTGAATCTATCCAACTCGATAAGACTCGATCACGTTCATCGATAGCAGCGTTTACCACAACCGCGTGTAGACCAATCTCAGAAGCATTCCACTATCGAGACTCCAAATCAATGTGGTCAACCTACCACCGGTACCAACCGCTCAATACGCAACTAGGTTTATCACAAACCCGGCTGCCCACTGCAGCACAACCATCCTGACTGATACATCGCTCTCTACTCCGAAAAGTCGTCATACTCCAATACTAGTGTCCTACCGACTAGTAACTACAATCCAAGGGTTTCAACCACTCTTACCCTACGGCCTCCTCAGTGTCAACCACCACTCAACCACGACATGTCATACCATACCACACAATATCTACACCGCAGCATCCTCTGCCAGTCAACATCCCTCCGGGATTCGACACAACAAAACATGGCTGCTCATGCTAAATAGGATACAACGTTCATATTCCCAATAGTCTCAACTAGGGTCATCCATGACCTCCACTGATATTACCTTGACACCATCTGCTATCTGACATGACTGCTCAGCATTTTCGACTCTCAGGTCGTCACGCCTTGTCTTTTGGTCCACTGGATCCTATCCACCAGTAACACTATGGCTATAAGTAGTTGGATTCACAAGAAAATCGATCCTGATGGGAATCCAACCTCTCGAAAACACGGCATCCTGCATCAATCGAACCCTATACCATCGCACCTCGTACCAAATATAATCCAACTAGGGGTCGATTCCACTGAATCCCCATACTCATACCCTAACTATCAAGTTAATGACGGGTTGTTACCATTGCAGAGATATCACATCCTCGACATGCGCATACCACCAGAGCAAACCTTGCTCAGAAAGCACAAACCTCACTCTGATACCACTTGTCAGGACCCGTCCCAAATCCCCTCGGGATTAACGCAGGACACCCTTGCTCCCATCTGACACGAAGAGTGAGACAATGGATAATTCCAACTTTAGCCCCACCGAGGCTTCCAGAGTGCGCTAGGATCGGAGGAGGAATGTGATGTCATGGTCTCCGCTACAGCTCGCATCTTCGATTAACCTGAAGGGCATTAAAAACCACGAAAAGCTGTGAGTGGATGAAACAACAGTTTATAAAATCATTTTATAGAAAAGACCTTTATGCCCTTTACTAAAAAGCATGCATGCATTCGAAAACCATTTATCAAATCATTAAACCATTAGAGCCTTAGCCCAAAAACCGTAAATGAAATCAATCCTACGGACCACTACCCAAATCCATGTGGGACTCATCCCAAAACCAATACATGTGGGTCTCAGCCCAAAACTAATCCTTAGCATCCCTGATGCCTGACATCCGAGATGTCACAATCAACCTAGTCACGGTTCCAAGCTACACGTGCTACCCGGGGTCTCAAATCCCAAGTCTCCCCAGGGTCCACCCAGGTTAATTACCCGCAAATCAATGACCTTCCCTGGGGGGAGGTTTTAACCTCTAGCAATCCTACTCCTGAGTCACTATACGGACCGGTCGCTCCGTGCAATGACCCCTCGCAGGCAATGCCTCGTAACTACTCTAGGATACTACGAGACGTCTAGAGGAGACAACCCGCCAATCCAGGATACTACGGGACTTCTAGAGGGCATCCATTCGTGAGGATGGTATATGAAAAACCATTTCAAATCATTCAAAGGGCTACGCCCGAGTTTTCCGTAAAACCATCACAAATCCAAATATGGGTCCCTAACCCGAAATCACATTTATAAATCATAACTAGGCCTCATTCCCTATATCATAACCAAATAGGCCTCAAGCCTGAATTCGTAAACCAACGGGGGCCCCAACCTGATCATATAACTCAAATGGGCCTCCATCCCGATTTCCCATTAAATCAACTGGACTCCACGTCTGATGGTTTACAACCAAATGGGTCTCATGCCCGAGTCCTTGTTTCCAAAACCAAAACCTTTCCATTAAACCATCATAGAAAGCGCAGCACGTATAAGCACAGTATAAAACCATAATTCTCGAAATACGTGTAAATACATACATACTAAAACACCACAATCAAATGCACTCATGGAATCACAACACATGTATTTAAAAACATCTAAAACATTTATGCATGCACCATTTTAGAAAACAAGGTCCACTCACAGACCGTCCAAAGTCGGGCCTCTATACGCGTGTCATACGCCCTTCCCTGGCCAATCACCATCTCCGGGGTTCCCAAACTTGTCCAAATCATTTTAGAGGGTTACTAACTACGTTATTAACCTCTCATTGAAGCCCCGTAATTTTTTCGAATTTTTAACTAGTTTTAAGCTTGATCCTAAACTTTCGGACATCCTGAACTATATCAAAACAATGTCCAATCAACTAGAAAATAGTCCCAAAATGTTCGTTACATCGAAATGATGATTTCATATGTTGGACACTTCCCCAAAAGGGGTCCCACTCGTCCTCACGCGCCTGCAGAAGACTTATCCCTGTCCTTCAACAGACCTGGTCGGACCGGTCCGGTAGAACCGGTCCAATCCATTTCCTCCCTCATTTTTGGTCTGATTTCATCCCTTTCAATTCCAATCTCTTTCTATTTTCATTTCTAATCATTTTATGGACTCAAAACTATAAAAACAATCCTAAATCCCATTGGTTCAGAAAACCAATTTGAACCCAAACTTCCATCCTAGGTTCTGGGCACTTCTAGGGGCCAAAGCTTCAACCTAAGGGTTCCATTTAGTTTCTAGGAACCTTGAAAACCTGGTGGAGGTTCAATTTGGGTTAACTTGGCCGGAAATCAAATTCGGTGGCCAGCCACTGAATTTCCTCTCGGCCTTTAGTCCGGCCGCTCAACCGTCCTCCGCCACTCAAAACCATTCTTAGGCCTTCATACTAACCCTAAAAACAGTTCCTAACCATCAGAACAACCCCCAACGTCCCAACCCAAAATTCGAATTTGAAATCAAATAGGGGTGCTCGGGTTTACCTGTTTCCCGTGAGTTCCTCCGCCGTCCACGGCGATTCAGTCATCCTCTCGTTGCCTTCCAGCCTCCCCTAGCACACTCAGCCACTTTCTCTGGCCGCACACATGATCAGATGGGGAAAAGGGTCGATTTGGGTTCAACGGGTTGGTGGAATGGTCGAACAAAGGGGGGATGGATATGCATGGTGGGAAATGGATGAGTGGTACTTGTCACTCATCCATTGAGCCTGTTCAAAAGATATGGGCCCCACTTAGGATAAAAGTCCACTTTTGCCTTGTAAAATGTGCCATTGTAAATAATTCCTCGGAACTTCCGTGAATCGTAACTTTTTCGTCGAACGTCCGATTTCGACGTGCCACCTGTCTAAGGACTCGTATCAACTCGATCTAGGTAACGGTACTCAGCCCACGTGCATCAGACCTCCCGGGTCAAAAGTCAACTTTTTACCCTCGTTAAGTGGTAAAATCGTAATTTCACCCTGAACATCTGATAATCCTTGATTAGCCTGGCTAATCCATCATTAATTCTTAATTAACCCTTAAAATTAGGGACGAGTCGTTACAATGGACTTGGTTTTATAAATGATGCATGCATATATGTTTTAATGTTTTACGAATATGGCTTGAAATGCAATGTTTTCATATGGTTGGATTGATGAAATGCATAAATGATTTATGCTGGTTGATTATCGGTTTTGATAAATCTTATGGATTTTTGTGAAAATGGTTTTTGGGCTTGAGACCCAGTTGGATTATGGGTTTGACTTAGTTTATAGTAAAAAGTGAAATTGAACCGTGATTTATGTGTGAAATCATTTTGAGATTGTGAAATGAGGATTGGACACCGTTTTTATGAGATTTGTGGTGACACGACCCATCCCAATACCCCTGGGATTAACATGGGATGCGTCGTGATCCCGTCTGACATGAAGTGTTAGACAAGGGAATAAATTAAAACCATTAGCCCGACTGGCTTCCAAAGCACGCCAGGATCTGGTGAAGGGGTGTGATGTCTCGGTCTCCACTACAGTCCCCATCCGTGATCAACCTGAAGTGCATTAAAACCAGAAAAGGTTGTGAGTGGACGAAAATCAACGATTTAATAAAACATATTTCATAAAAGACCTTTATGACCTTCACTAAAAAGCATGCATGCATAGGAAAACCATTTATCAAACCACATATGTTTCAATTACCCATTAATAGGGTCTCAGCCCCATGTTCCGTAAATTCAAGTCATACATGCCCTTGCCCAAATCCATTTACTCAAATCCATAATCATAACAAACATATTTGGGAACTCAACCCAAATCCATTTATTATTCACAAAACACAATTTCGTAAATCTAAGAAATCATGTTTACCATATATCATATAACCAATCCTGTCACGGTTTCTAAAGCTACGCGCATGCTACCCGGGGTCTCAAATCCCAAGTCTCTCTAGGGTCCACCCAGGTCAATGTCCGCAAATCAATGACCCTCCCTAGGGTTATAATCCATAAAAGCCATCCTGAGAATAAGGTACCCAACGGGGGTGACTCAACTTAGTTAGTGCTCAGTGACTATTCCAAGGTCCACCCAGGCCAAC
This sequence comes from Prinsepia uniflora, assembly GCA_032719365.1. Lineage (NCBI taxonomy): Eukaryota > Viridiplantae > Streptophyta > Magnoliopsida > Rosales > Rosaceae > Prinsepia > Prinsepia uniflora. The sequence continues at coordinate 39,003,688 of CM064872.1, forward strand.
GACCCTCCCCGGAGGAGACAATCCATAATATATAAGGATGGTATATGAAAAACCATTTTGAAATCATTCTCAAAACCTTTAAAGGGTTCATGCCCGGTCCCCATAAACCGTCATGAACTAGAAATCCATTTATGTGTCCCCAAATAGAAATCACAATCGTAAACCATAACTGCGCCTCAAGCCCGAATTCATAAACCAATTGGGCCTCACGCCTAATTTTGTAAACCAACTGGGCCTCCAGCCCGATTTGTAAGCCAACTGGACCTCGTGCCCGATTTCGTAAACCAAATGGGCCTTGTGCCCGATTTGGTAAACCAAATGAGCCTCGTGCCCTATTTTGTAACCTAATTGGGGTACGAGCTCGATTCGTAAATCAACTGGCCTCGAGCCCGATACGCAAATCAACTGGGCCTCGAGCCCGATACATAAACAAACTGGGCCTCCAGCCCGATGCCTTGTTAAATCAAATGGGCTTCAAGTCCGAGAGTTTGTAAATCAAATGGGTCTCGTGCCCGATTTCATATTTTCAAATCCGAAATCAGTTCACGAACCAATTGGGCCCCTGGCCCGATAACGTGACTAAATGGACTTCGTGTCCGGAGGTGTCCAAAACAAATGGGTCTCATGCCCGAGTTTACTTTTTTAAATCCAAAACCATTTCATTAAACCATTTTTGAAACCATAAGCACGTATAATCTGTGTAAAACCGTAAACCTCGATTTATGTGCAAATATATAAATCACCTCGAAATACGTGAAATCATGTAAATCAATAATATCCAAATCATCATCATAGAATCACATATGTAAAACATATAAAACATTTATACATGCATCACAGTTTAGAAATCAAGGTCCACTCACAGACCGTCCTACGCTGCTGCCTCGATTCGCGTGTTGTAAGCCTCCCCGAGCTAATCACCGTCACCGGGACTCCCAAACCTGTCCAAATCATACTAGAAGGTTACTAACTACCTTATTAACCTCTCATTGAAGTCCCCGTAATTTTCCCGAATTTTTAACTATTTTTAAACCCGATCCTAAACCTTCGGACATCCCGAACTATATTGAGACGATGTCTGATTTACACGAAACCAGTCCCAAAATGTTCGTTACATTGAATAGATTAAAAGTCATGTTGAAGTCATCCCAAAAATACCCCCCACACGCCCTCACGCGCCGTCCAAAGGGGCTGCGCGTGGGCCTCAGGCGCCTGCACTATTCATCATCCCTTACCTCCAGCGAACCCGGTTCACTGGTTTCGACCGGATCAGACCGGTTCAGTGCTTAAACTCTCTCATTTTCAATCCATTTTTGTCCCTTTCAATTCCTAAACCTTCCTCTACTCATTTCCTATCAACCAAGTCACTTAAAACACATGAAAAATAAATGAAACCATACCTCCCATGACCAAACAGTGAGCTTGACCTTCAAGCTCAGTTTCCCGTCCTTCTAGTAATCCATTTCTCTCGAATCGATCCTCATCGAGTCGTCCTGGTCCCTAGGTCGTGTTAGAATCGAAAGGAAGTCAAAACAACATCTAAAACTCAAACTTCTAATTTTGAAAACTCACGGGTTCTCGGGTTACCTGGGTTCTGGGTTATCGCCGCCGTCCACGGCAGTTGGCCATCCTGTCCTTTGCCTCACAGTCCCTCTCTCAGTCTCTCACAATGGCACACACGAACATAGATGTGAAATGGTGATAGGGTGGTGTGTTTGTTTGTTTAGAGGAAGTGAAAATAATGATCGGGTTTGGAGGAAAACATAATAGATGTAGGGTGATGGCTGATGATAATATGAACGGCCAGGATGGGAGCTCAGATGAGATGAAGATAATGAATGGTGGAGATGAGAGATGAGTGAAATTATCAAATAATAAAATAATAATATTTTAATGGTTTAAATCCACTTTTTAAGGAAGTCACTAATGGGATGAGTGCCACTTGTCACTCATCCATGGGTCCCACTTAAATATCTGCCCAAATATATTTTTAATAATATTTTAATCAATCCCGAGCCGTAAATCCCCAATTTCGCTCCCCTAACCATAACTTTTTCATCCGACGTCCAATTTCGACATGCCGCCTGTCTACGGACTCGTGACGTTCTGATCTACGTCAAGGTCATCAGTCCTCGTATGTTTGACTCTCCAAGTCAAAAGTCAACATTTTGCCCACGACTAGGGGCAAAACGGTCATTTTTCACCGTCCGTCCAATTTTTCCCAACTAATCCCCGATTATCCTCACTAATCCTTCATTAATCACTAATCTAATTCAGGAATTTAGGACGGGTCGTTACATGTGGAAACTATGTTTTAGGTTGAGACCCTACTTGAAACAAATGATTTGATTTGAAAGCAAAATGTTTGTGAAAATGCGTTTATAAGATTTGATAAATGTTTTCACTGTTTTTACTATGCTCATTCTCCGCGATGATTGATATGATTTCGGTAGGAATGTGTTTTACTAAAGTGGGCCTCCGATTGTGAATATGTTTCCCTGGAGAGGGCCCTATGATGATTGTTGCTCGCTTCCGGGATGCGCTGTGTGTCTCTCTCCCCCCTCCCCCCACCCTTCCGCGGAGAGCTCGTGATGCACTGCCTGTTGTCAAGTAGCTAGGAGGCTCGACTAAGGAGTGCTTATGATGTATGTGATCGTTCGTTGATTTGTTCACGATGATATGGACGTCAACCGTTGATTTGTTCACGGTGACGATATGAACATCGGGCATAGATGTGTTCTCGGTGACGTGCTCAGACATGAGCTATTCTAGAGATTATGTGCACGTGTTGCTTGAATATCGTGACTGATGATGATACGATGATATGAGACAGATGTTGAATTTGACGATGGGTCCCGAGGTTTTTGATTTATTGATTTGTGTCCAGATGTTTTTCACATGTGTTGGTTTTACGATGATTACATCGGTTTTCATATGTACTGTTTTATTGGAAAGAGAGAGGTTTTAAATTGATATGCATGCATGCTTTGTAAAAATGAGGGTTAAAATTATGATTTTAGAAACTTGATTTTCCAACTGTTTATTTTTGTCCACTCACACCTTTTATTTGGGTTTGACACCCTCCAGGTTGATCGCGGATGCAGACTGTAGTAGAAAATAAGGCATCACATGAATCTACGTACTTTGTAAACCCTTTTTGGTTCACGGTATTATTCTTGGTCTGACACGTGGTGTCAGATGGGAGCAGGTCATCCCATGATAATCTAAGGGAGTTAGGGATGGGACCTGTCACATCACTCACATAGAGAACAATAGCCGCCATGAACACCACAAACAACGGAGACCATAAACAAAGCCCAGAAAAAACAAGGCCAAAATCGTGAGGACAAACAACTATAGAGAAGACGAAGACAGCACCACGTACTCGCACCAAAACCACCCTCACACATCGATCACATCAGCCACCACCATCAAAGAGGAACGACGGAGATGAAAAACTTGATCCCTAGCGGTTGGGAGTTTTTTATATTATATATTAGGAAATTACTTAAAAGCTCCATATAATGCTTAGTCCAATATATATATATAAAGGGAAATATATGAAGTGAGAGAGACATAAGTGGAACAGTAGGTTTCATCGAGAAAAAAATGTCTTAAACTTTTTACAAAAACAAAATATCTTAAATTCAAAAGAGAGAGGGGTAAATTTGGTAGTTTGATTTATAAAAACATAAGAAAGTATTAAAATAATAAAATGAAGTACAAAAAGTAATTTGAAAAGTGTCCAAATTAGCTCTCTAAAGAGAATTTTATTATTTGATACTAATAATATAGCAATTTAAATGTGGTTAATAAAATTAAATATTTTTGGAAAATACCATGAGATTTCCTCATGGCCGGTCCAATAAATTGGAGGCTTAAGACAATCATTATAAAAGTACCTCTATAATATATATTTATATACACAATTAATAATTTTTTTCAACTTTTAATTTCTTTTCTTCCTTCTCGCAATATACAAAAAAAAAAATTAAGAATTTAAGCACATCAATCATACATAGAAAATATAGTCATTTTTGCAATATTATATTTTTAAGAAATGATGAAATTTTATCAAAAAATTTAGAGTTAGAGTTTTAATGACTTTATAAGACAAGTTAGATAAGTTATATTAATCAGAATAATTCTTATAATATTTCAAGAATATGAGCCCAATTTTTTAATAAAATAATTCTTTAAATTCAATTTAAATATTTTTCAAAATTTTACATATTTTTTTTATTTTTTTCTCATAAAAAAAAGACAAATTTAAAATTTTGAGCCCTTCTTATTTGTGGGCCAAGGGTTGTCGTCCTTACCGCTCTAGGCCATAGCCGGTCCTGAATGTCCCTATGTTCAAAGGGTGAATTTAATTTAGTATTCCTAACAAATTTTTTACTCCTACCTAAATACCAAGAAATTCACTTTCTAAATATAACAATTTGTGAACGGTATCATACCTTATAATTTAAAATTAATTATTTCGCACGCAGCAATGTGAAATGATAATGGTTAAACACTTTATTTCTAGTTGCGACAAGAACTCGATTCCTACGCGTTAATTAAAGGAGCGTCGCCATGTGATTGTTCATGTAATTAATTCCGTATTTTTAGGGCATAAATATGAAAATATATTATGGTCCCCACAAGAAATGCTTAATAGCTCACGTCATCCACTCAACCATTGTCGATCACCCGTCCAATTATATTGGTGATAGTCAATTAAACGTAGCTGAAACACGTGGATTTGTGTGTGTATATATATGCCTAATTAAGCAAATACGGCGTGACCAAAGAATAAAAATGTATAGAGATATCCTACTCTACATTCATGTTCTGCTACAAATTGCTATGCTGTCTCTCCCAACATAAAAATAAAAAAAAAATAAAAAAGGAAGAAGAAAGGAGACGATTTATCATTTATATAAAAGGAAAAGAAAGTGAGATCGTCATATTTATATAGACCACACATAGCGACGTGGTATTCGTCAGCTTTCAGCTTCAGTTGGCCGGAGTTTAACTTCTCGATGCCGTCATCGGGGATATTCCGGTGGTTGGGGATATTCAATTCGTCTTACTTCACTTCTGGATGGAATTTGACGTGGAACTTGGGGAACCTCTGCTGCTTTGGCTTCTCAATACTTGATGACTTGATGTGGACTCTGGTAACTGTGGTGGAGTCCTTAGCCTTGGCTTGTTTACTTTGCTTCTTCTTTCTCTTTTGTGGTTGTACCCTTTAATTCAATATATATAGCTAGTTTGTGGATACGTTAGAATAATTTTGGTGTATTTATATTCTGTGTAGAGGTTATTTGTAAAGTTTTTGGGTTTTAATTGGCGAAATTAAATTGATGAGTATACCAAATTTGTGTTGATTTTGAAGGTTATTGGGAATATAATTTTGAAGGTTATTCTTTTCTTGAAATTGATCTTGTAATTGAGAAATGGGCCTAACAGATCATCAAGTTTGGGCAGGATATGAAAATCAATGACAGCTTGAGCTTCAACTAATTTGATAAAAGATTACATTTATCTTCATCATCCGCCTCTTTAATTGCTATCAACATATCCCAAATTACCACTTTACCCTACAAAGTAACACTCTCTAATGTTAGGTCCTTTCCTTTGTCGGCATGTCACTATTACCTACCAAATCACTTTTTTCTTGTCAACTTCAAATTCGAATTCTTAAGGTATGTTTAGATGAAAAATTCGAAAAGTTGAGAGTTTAGGAGGGAGTGATTTAGAGAAGGAGATAGAGAAAGAAATATTCTTATTGAATAATGAGAATGCTTATACAAAACTAATTAACCCACTTATATATGGTTAGGGTTAATATATAAGTACAATTACTTATTTACCCCTTGTACCCATTTACATAAATAGATATATCACTTAATATAATTTACAACACTCCCCCTTGGTTATTTCATGTAATGGTGTCGCTGGACTGCGCACCTATGTGTTGACTCGTTAAAATCTTATCAGGTGATAAAAACCCTATGAGACAAAAATAACCCTGGTCGAAGAAAAAAGAGTGCAATGTGCGTGTAAATGATCACATCGGAATCTTCTGAGGTAGCTGATGTCGTCTCTTCTCGAATATGGGTAGATAGTTCGCCTTTGAGATAAAATGCATTAGTGTTGCTCCACCAAAACCTTGCCCGGTAAACCCAGTGGGAAAAACCCGTGGTCGAAGGGAAAAGATGTGCAAATGCATATAAGTCAAATCATGGCATCTTCAGGATGCATTGTTAGCGGGGTGATCATACTAAAATGTGCCTCATTAAAACCTAGTCAGATAACAAAACCCAATGGGACAAAATAACCCTAGTCGTAGGACAAAAGAGTACACGATGATCACGTGAGTATACTTCGGGATACTCAGTATACTTCTGGATACTTGGTATACTTCAGGATACTCCCCCTGATCTTGACTCCCCCTGAAAACTACAGATTATGTAGATCAGTTAGTCTACGTAAACCAATAACTCTCACATGCTGCTAGAATTTGCCTTTTGGTAATGACTTGGTGAACAAGTCTGCATGATTATCTTGAGATTGTATTGGCTTGATCTCAATCTTATGTTATTGCTGTTGTTGGTTAAATAAAAACTTCCGTGCAATATTCTTGGTATTGTCTCCCTTAATGAAACCGGTTTTCATCTGCTCTATGCAGACAACATTATCTTCGTAGATAACTGTCAGTTCATTATAGGTGGAATTCAGTCCACAGGTACTTCGAATATGCCCAGTAATGGCTCTTAGCCATATGCATTCACGAACTGCTTCATGCAGGGCTAAAATCTTTTCATGATTCGATGACGTAGCAACAAGGGTCTGTTTCGTAGACCTCCAAGATATTGCTGTGTTCCCAATGGTAAAGACATAACCGGATTGGGAACGTGCCTTATGTGGGTCTGATAAGTAGCCTGCATCAGCATACCCAACAAGGCCTGCATCATTCCAAGGACCAAGGGGGTTTGATTCATTTCTTGATGCATAGGGATAGAATAAGCCCATATCCGTTGTACCCATAAGGTATCAGAAAATGTCTTTTATACCATTCCAGTGGCGGCGTGTTGGCGCAGAGCTAAATCTAGCTAGTAAGTTCACAGCGAATGAAATGTTCGGTCTAGTGCATTGAGCCAAGTATAATAGAGCGCCTATTGCACTTAGATATGGCACTTCTGGTGTCAATATCTCTTCGTTGTCATCTTCTAGACGAAACGGGTCTTTCTTAGGATCTAGACTTCGGATGATCATGGGCGTGCTTAAAGGTTTCACTTTATCCTCATTAAAGTTTCTCAACATCTTCTGGATGAAATTCGATTGATGGACCAAAATTCCATCTGCACGGTGCTCGAGCTCCAGGCCGAGACGGAAGTATGTTCTCCTAAGATCCTTCATTTCAAATTCTAACTTCAGGTGCTTAGCAGTTTCTTGGATCTCTTCAGGAGTACCAATCAGATTCATGTCATCCACATAAACTGCCACTATAGCGAACCCGGAACTTGTTTTTTTAATAAACACGCATGGGCATAATTCATTATTAACATATCCCAATCTTATCAAATATTCACTTAGACGGTTATACCACATCCGTCCGTATTGTTTCAATCCATAAAGTGAACGCCTCAAACGAATGGAGAGCTTGTTCTGTGGTCTGGAACTATTTGCATCAGATATCTTAAGTCCTTCAGGAACTTTCATATATATCTCTGTATCTAGATCCCCATAGAGATAAGCTGTGACCACATCCAAAAGTTGCATACTTAGTTTTTCAGAAACTACCAAACTAATAAGGTAATGGAACGTTATAATGTCCATTACGGGAGAATACGTCTCCTCGTAATCAATTCCAGGGCGTTGAGAAAATCCTTGCGCCACTAGACGAGGTTTGTATCTCACAATCTTATTTTTCTCATTACGCTTCCTTACAAATACCCATTTAAAGCCTACAGGTTTAATATGGCGAGGTGTGGGAGCTACAGGTCCAAACACCTTTTTTTTTGTCAAGAAATCAAGTTCGAACTGGATTGCTTCTTTCCACTTTGGCCAGTCTTCTCTACGTTGGCATTCATCAATGGAGCGAGGTTCGATATCATCACTAGTTATTATTTCAGTGGCTACTGCGAACAAAAATATATCATCGATGATAATATCATTCCGATTCCATATCTCATTTAAGCATGCATAGTTTACCGAGATCTCTCTATTCTCGGGAGTGGGTTCAGACATTGAGGCGTCCCCTAACGTCGTCTCTTCTAAGACAGACCCATAATCCGGAATTATCTCATGAGATGGATCAGATGATATAATGATATCCAAGGGATTAGATTGTGCCAAATTTGTCCTCTTCCAGGGATGAGAATCCTTCGAACCTATTGGTCTACCTCGCTTCTAGGCAGGGACATATGACTGGTGAACCACAATGGCCGTACTTCGACCATCTAGGATGACCCGTCCATTTGGGACGGCGCCTCCTACGGGGACGTCTATCCTTGCAGGCACGTTTGCAACAGGTATATGTGATCTCGTCACTGTAGCTAGATTAGAGAAAGCATCTGGTGTAACGACCCGTCCCAAATTCCATGATTAGATTAGAGACTAATAACAATTAGTGAGGTTAATCGGTGATTAGTTAGGCTAAATCAGACGAACGATGCAAAATGACCGTTTTGCCCCTGGTGGTGGCAAAACGTTGACTTTTTAATCGGGCGGTAACCCTAAACCCTAAATGGACTTTGACCGATGACCGTGACGTAGTTCGTGACGTCACGAGTTCATAGACAGGTGGCACGTTCAATTCCGACGTTCGAGGAAGAAGTTATGACGTTCGGAAGTTTAGGGGCATTTTGGTAATTTGGGTGAATAGGATGTCAAAAGTTGACTTTTTGACCAGGAGGTCCGATGGCCGAGGGCCGAAGACCGTTACGTAGATAAGGACGATACGAATCCATAGGCAGGCGGCACACTAAAATCGGACTTCAAACGGGAGAGTTATGGGTCACGGAAGTTCGATTTCACTATGCACGAACTTCGAGACGGGGACGTTTGGTGGGCCCCATGGATGAGTGACAAGTGTCACTCATCCCATTGCTTTGATCCCCCAAAATGTGGATCTAAATAATTAAATATAATTATTTTAATTATTTTATAATTAAACCTAACAACTATTAATCCTAACCATCCATTTCAATTCTAACATTAAATCCACACCCTCCATCTCCTTCTCTCATCAGCCATCCCCTTCTTCTTTGTTCCTTACCACCCGAAACCCCATAACCCATAATCCTCCATTTTCTTCCTTTTCCTTCAAAAACCAAAACACACAATCACACTTCACCATTCATCACTTGTATGAGCTGGGAATGACCGTGGGGGAAGGGCGAAGGGCTGAGGACGGAAAGGGTGGACGGTGGCCCACGGTGGAGGACACGGCGGAGGAGAACCCGTGAGGTAAGAAAATTTCAAAAATTTGAAATTGGGTTTTAATGGTTTTTACTTGATTCCATTAACGGCGGGAGAAGTCACGGCCGCCATGGCCAAGCTCGAAGGTATGGTTTTTGATGTTTTCCTTCCATTTTGATGTCATAGGACTGTAGGTTAGGATTAGAGGATGAAAATGGGACAAACGGGAAGCATTTTGGTGGTCGGACGACGGAGAACCGACCGGGTCAAGCCGTGGGTCACGGCGACCCGGTTGCAGACATTCGGGTCGACCCGCGAGGAGGCAGGGATGACTGATGACGTCATCCTGATGACGTCATCATGTCAGGGATGACGTCATCATGTCAGATCTGACAATGTCAGACTGACATGTCAGACAGTGGGCCAATGGGAGCGTGACACGTGTCACTGTCAGGGGCTGTCAGTGATGACGTCATGCTGACGTCAGCAATGACGTCAGCAGATACTGTAGCGGCGCGTGAAGCCCACGCGCAGCCACTTCAGGAGGCGCGTGAGGGCGCGTGGCAGGGAATCTGGGGAAGGTTCCAACATGTGAAATCATCTATTCGATGTAACGAACATTTTGGGACTGGTTTCGTGTCGATCGGACACCGTCTCGATATGTTTCGGGGCATCGGAAGGTTTAGGTTCGGGATTAAAAATAGTTAAAAATACGGGAAAATTACGGGGCTTTGGTAGGAGGTTAATTAAGTAGTTAGTAACCTTCTATTATGATTTGGACAGGTTTGGGAGTCCCGGTGACAGTGATCGGCTCGGGGAGCCGTATGGCACGCAAATCGAGGCGGCAGCTCGGACGGTCTGTGAGTGGACCTTGTTTTCTAAATTGGTGCATGCATAAATGTTTATTATATGTTTTAAATGCTTGTTTGTGATGCCATGGGTGCATTTCTATGTGGTTACGTATAAGCACGTATTTTGAGGTTTCGGCCTTATACGGTGCTTATACGGGTCTGTATTTCTGTATTGATTTAAATGAACTGGATTTGGATTTCAAAAGGATAAACTCGGGTATGAGACCCATTTGGTTTTATCTCGGGCATATGACCTCAGATATCGGGCACGGTGCCCAACTGATGTCCTATGTTCGGGTACGAGACCCAGTCACTTTACGGTTTTGATTTCAGGTCAGGGAACCTTAAATGGATTCCCAGGTTCATGACGGTTTATGGGAACCGGCATGAACCCTTGTTATGGTATCATGGTTCATGACGGTTTATGGGAACCGGCATGAACCCTTGTTGGTTATTACGGTACATGACGGTTTATGGGGACCGGCATGTTACCTGGTTATATTATTACGGTACATGACGGTTTATGGGAACCGGAATGTTACCTTGGTTATGAATATGATGGATCATGACGGTTCAGGGGAACCGGGCATGGATATTATGTTATGTATATATATGTTCATCTACCTTCCTTTACATGTTCTACTATCTCCTTCGGGGAGGGTCGTTGGCCTGGGTGGACCCCGGAGTAGTCACGGAGCACCGACTGAGTGGAGTCACCCCCCAGTTGGGTTCCTTACTCTCAGGAAGGCTATGGTTATTATTACCTCGGGTAGGGTCAGTGGTCTGCGGACATTGACCTTGACTTTGAGATGACTCGGATTGAGACCCGAGTAGCACGCGCGTAGCTTTGGATACCGTGACAGGATTGGTTGTGTGACTTATATATATGTATGTGATGGATATATGATATATGATATGTGGTGTGTACAGGTGTGCACAGGATTTGAGCAGTGGCTCGTGTACTTGGTTTCTCTATGGTTTGGGGCCGAGTCCCTTATGGATTTGGGCAGTGGCCCGTATGGTCGTTCTCATTGTGGTCCTTTCGACCTTGGTTTATATCTGCTTTGGGCTTAGTCCCACATATGATTTGTTTTAGATAAATGGTTTTCGAATGCATGCATGCTTTTTAGTGGAGGGTACAAATGTCTTCCTTATTAAATGTTTTTATAAACTCTTGTTTTGTCCACTCACAGTTTTTAATGTTTTGACTGCCCTTCAGGTTGACATCGGATGTGGACTGTAGCAGAGACCGAGATATCACATGCCTCCTCCGGATCCTGGCGTACTCTGATAGCCCGGGAGGGCAAGGGTCGGAAATATCCCTTGTCTGACACTTCGTGTCAGACGGGAGCAGGGTCATCCCGCACTAATCCCGGGGGGATTGGGATGGGTCCTGTCAACGTGGTATCAGAGCGGGGTTGTCTCTATTCGAGCAACCGTGCAGCTCTTGGAGTATGTACACAGGTCGAGGATGTGATATCTCATTGGGCTACAGTTCGTGGTCAACCTGATGTTGGGATGCCGATACGATAGTTAGTAGGATTGAATTGTAGACCGTCTTGGTTCGGCATTCGATGCCGGAGTTGCCATAGTTCTGTCATGGTTGACAGTGTGAGACCCTACAGAAGGGATGATGTACTTATACGTTAACGTTTTGATTGTGAGACGGTTAGTTGGGTTCGTCTTTCACGATGTTGTAGGATTGGTTCCGACGACTAGTTGGGAATTGTGATCATCAGATGGTCGAATATTGTTGAGTTGGATGATCGGATTTGGTTGAGTTAGATAGATTTACTGCAGTTGGCAGTTAGCAACCGGATTCGAGGAATCCGAGTTGGATTGACGGTAGGATTGGATTGACGTCTTTATGATGTCCAGACCGCGGGGTCGGTCAGATCGTGGATTATACTGCTTTTCGCAGTTGGGTTCCGAGGAACTCTAGGTGTGATCGTGGAACCCTACCTTGGGTGTATGATTCAGAAATGGGAGTTGACGAGTGGTTTGACTTGGACGACTATTCGGATTTGGATTCGTTAGTCGGTCTAGTCATGTCAGCTTGTGTTGGGACTGCACTTCGCAGTCGAGGTTATATTTATCGGTTAGGCATAGTTGGTTGTCATGGTACTTTAGTTGTCGTTTGGTGCAACTAAGGTCATTGGTGACCTGGTAGAGGACATTGGGTTAGTCGAGTTGCGACTTGTTAGAGTTTGGTTGGACAGGTTACCATGGTTGGTACTTGTCGATGGAATCCCTGAGTGGGATACAGAGTAGTTGGTACAGGCGATTGATTCCGTTGGATACGGAGTCTGGATATAGCGAGGTCTGGTAGTTAGGTCTGCACGAGTCTGTGGAAGGCACTACTACCGAGAGTGGTTGTAGCTGTGGTTGTTGGGAATCGGGGACGTTCAGGGGACGTTTCCTTTTCTCGTATGGGTTGTCAGGGTGATTGTACCCAGAGGTGTTGGGTACGAGGGAGGCAGAGTTTCTCCTATTTGAGCAGAGGTACGGGATCGTCGCTCGGTATGAGCGGAGATCCAAGGTTGTCAATTTTGCACATGGTGTGCCGCTACTGATGCTGGGTGCGTGTACCGATAGTATTGTGGGTTGACGCTGATACTAGCGCTGGTGCCGGTGATCGTGATGACGATGAATTACGTATCGGGATGTGACATCCGTCGTGATGGGCATATGTTCGGCATTTGTGGTTCGAGAGTGGATCTCAGATAGAGTTAAACTGGTTAGGGGACACGTGGTTGATGTCCGGGTATGTTGTTTCCAATCTTGTTGGAATTTCGGAATCGCGAGAGGTTGCGACTGAGGTGACAAGAGGAATGTGGGTTTTCCGCATTGGTATTGGGTATTTCGAAGTCATTAGGGTGACTTCTCAGATTCTGCTAAGGCAGATGATGGTTGTATCACTAGTACACTGATCGTGTATTGGTTGGTGGACCCGGGATTTGTTTTGGGTCATTAAGTGGAGTTGAGTATATCGAAGTTAGGTGACTGAGATTTCTCATTTCTGCTTGGTGGCAGACGATGTTGGATTACGTGACGTGATGAGTGCAGCGAGTTTTGATTGCATTCATGTAGGATGGAATTGGATGTCATTGTTTGGTATCATCTTTGATTTTCCTTGGTGGAATGACAAGGATCGATACGAGGTAATCAGTGAGAACCCACAGTCTCGGCGTGTCTCGTCGTAGACTAATCTATTTAAGATGTGGGAAATGGTCTAGGACTTTGGTTGGCATGACGATCCTCGATCGTGACGTCTATGGTCGGTTGACGTAGTGTTGGATCTGGATCGTGATTTGGATATCCAGATAGGTGGAGAGTTTATTACTCTTACTTGGATGTTGAGTGAAGCATGATGGGACTGAACTTCTTTTCGAGGTAAATCCCATATGGCTTATTACTCGCCTGAGTAGTTGTCCGATGAGTAGGTGTCTGACGAGGTCGGATTTTGTCTGACCTAGTGTTGTGTTGATGTTGGGATTGACTTCCCTATGAAGTCAATCGATCGTATTGTGGTAATCGGTTGAGCGGGTAACCGATAGGTTTGGTTTTGGTACGTCTCGGTAGACGTGAACGATATTTCAGGTTTTGGAATCAGATTTCTGGATGACGATTCAGGATTTTATTTTGGAACTTGAAAGAGGATTTCTAGATTTGGGTTTTGGAATCGGATTCTGGGTGACGATTCAGGATTTGATTCTAGAGCTTGACTGTAGATTTTCTTTTATGGATTTGGGTTCGGAATAGTTATTCCAAATGCTAGCTTACGGAATGATGGTTTCAGATTCGAATTTGGACATGATTATGGATATGATTTCTGGATTTGGATTCGGGATTTCTTGCGAAATTGCGGATTCGGATTCGGATTTGGAAATAGATGTTGGGTCGGAGTATCGATTGTCTAATACTGGATTGGACATATGAACTCCATTATAGAAACGTGATTGGCTACAACCCAGGTAGTTGTAGGCTGATTGATGGGTAGTTGTACGTACCTTGTACATTGTTCGAGGTACGATACCGGGCAGACTTGTGGTGTATGGTGATGGTATATAGGTTATACCAGAGGTATATTGGTGAGCGTATTGGTAGTCGGCTTAGTTCCGATACCATTGGATTAGTCGGGGTCGTGAACTCGACATTGGATACCGTGCATTGGGTCATGGTATTTCTGATGGGTCTAGTTACACACAGGTCGAGTGAAATTCTTGTGGTTAGTGTAACCACGAGTGTGTGTCATATTAGTTTGCGACTGACGACTGTCAAGTGCTGACAGTTTGTCAGATGTGTCAGCGTGGATCGTTGAGTGAGGTCTGGTGACTCCCAGTGGGAGCAGACATCAGGATAGTTAGTGGTTGAGCAAGGAACCGTCTAGTTGGTTGTGTCAGCGAAACGGTAGATCTGACAAGTGGGATCAGTTCGGAGCGTACGACTTCTGTCGTTCGACGTGGTCGAATGTAGTCGATACGACGAGAGCGTTAGTGGTACGTCTAGTTACAAACGAGGTTTATGTTGACTAGTGGGTGTACTAGTGAACACGTGTTTTGCGGTCGATTCTACTTTCCACGAGGTGGTTGTGGAATCAGGATAGTGAAGTTTCAAGAGCGAAACTAAATTAAGGAGGGAAGAACGGTTGGATTTAGGTCGGTTGGAATTTCGAGGACGAAATTAATTAAGGAGGGAAGGTTGTAACGACCCGTCCCAAATTCCATGATTAGATTAGTGACTAATCACAATTAGTGAGGTTAATCGGTGATTAGTTAGGCTAAATCGGACGAACGATGCGAAATGACCGTTTTGCCCCTGGTGGTGGCAAAACGTTGACTTTTTAATCGGGCGGTCAAATGGACTTTGACCGATGACCGTGACGTAGTTCGTGACGTCACGAGTTCATAGACAGGTGGCACGTTCAATTTCGACGTTCGAGGAAGAAGTTATGACGTTCGGAAGTTTAGGGGCATTTTGGTAATTTGGGTGAATAGGAGGTCAAAAGTTGACTTTTTGACCGGGAGGTCCGATGGCCGAGGGCCGAAGACCGTTACATAGATAAGGACGATACGAATCCATAGGCAGGCGGCACACTGAAATCGGACTTCAAACGGGAGAGTTATGGGTCACGGAAGTTCGATTTCACTATGCACGAACTTCGAGACGGGGACGTTTCGGCGAAATCTGATTGGGTGGATAATTTGGTGGGCCCCATGGATGAGTGACAAGTGTCACTCATCCCATTGCTTTGATCCCCCAAAATGTGGATCTAAATAATTAAATATAATTATTTTAATTATTTTATAATTAAACCTAACAACTATTAATCCTAACCATCCATTTCAATTCTAACTTTAAATCCACACCCTCCATCTCCTTCTCTCATCAGCCATCCCCTTCTTCTTTGTTCCTTACCACCCGAAACCCCATAACACATAATCCTCCATTTTCTTCCTTTTCCTTCAAAAACCAAAACACACAATCACACATCACCATTCATCACTTGTATGAGCTGGGAATGACCGTGGGGGAAGGGTGAAGGGCTGAGGACGGAAAGGGTGGACGGTGGCCCACGGTGGAGGACACGGCGGAGGAGAACTCGTGAGGTAAGAAAATTTCAAAAATTCGAAATTGGGTTTTAATGGTTTTTACTTGATTCCATTAATTGGGTGAGGTTCCTAGGACTCCCAGGAGATGAATGGGATTGGTTTCGAGGCATTAGACGGCCTGGAACAGCTGTGAACGGCGGGAGAAGTCAAGACTGCCATGGCCAAGCTCGAAGGTATGGTTTTTGATGTTTTCCTTCCATTTTGATGTCATAGGACTGTAGGTTAGGATTAGAGGATGAAAATGGGACAAACGGGAAGCATTTTGGTGGTCGGACGGCGGAGAACCGGCCGTTTCAAGCCGCGGGTCACGGCGACCCGGTTGCAGACATTCGGGTCGACCCGCGAGGAGGCAGGGATGACTGATGATGTCATCCTGATGACGTCATCATGTCAGGGATGACGTCATCATGTCAGATCTGACAATGTCAGACTAACATGTCAGACAGTGGGCCAATGGGAGCGTGACACATGTCACTGTCAGGGGCTGTCAGTGATGACGTCATGCTGACGTCAGCAATGACGTCAGCAGATACTGTAGCGGCGCGTGAAGCCCACGCGCAGCCACTTCAGGCGGCGCGTGAGGGCGCGTGGCAGGGAATCTGGGGAAGGTTCCAACATGTGAAATCATCTATTCGATGTAACGAACATTTTAGGACTGGTTTCGTGTCGATCGGACACCGTCTCGATATGTTTCGAGGCATCGGAAGGTTTAGATTTGGGATTAAAAATAGTTAAAAATACGGGAAAATTACGGGGCTTTGGTAGGAGGTTAATTAAGTAGTTAGTAACCTTCTATTACGATTTGGACAGGTTTGGGAGTCCCGGTGACGGTGATCGGCTCGGGGAGCCGTATGGCACGCAAATCGAGGCGGCAGCTCGGACGGTCTGTGAGTGGACCTTGTTTTCTAAATTGGTGCATGCATAAATGTTTATTATATGTTTTAAATGCTTGTTTGTGATGCCATGGGTGCATTTCTATGTGGTTATGTATAAGCACGTATTTTGAGGTTTCGGCCTTATACGGTGCTTATACGGGTCTGTATTTCTGTATTGATTTAAATGAACTGGATTTGGATTTCAAAAGGATAAACTCGGGTATGAGACCCATTTGGTTTTATCTCGGGCATATGACCTCAGATATCGGGCACGGTACCCAACTGATGTCCTATGTTCGGGTACGAGACCCAGTCACTTTACAGTTTTGATTTCAGGTCAGGGAACCTTAAATGGATTCCCAGGTTCATGACGGTTTATGGGAACCGGCATGAACCCTTGTTATGGTATCATGGTTCATGACGGTTTATGGGAATCGGCATGAACCCTTGTTGGTTATTACGGTACATGACGGTTTATGGGGACCGGCATGTTACCTGGTTATATTATTACGATACATGACGGTTTATGGGAACCGGCATGTTACCTTGGTTATGAATATGATGGATCATGACGTTTCAGGGGAACCGGGCATGGATATTATGTTATGTATATATATGTTCATCTACCTTCCTTTACATGTTTTACTATCTCCTCCGGGGAGGGTCGTTGGCCTGGGTGGACCCCGGAGTAGTCACGGAGCACCGACTGAGTGGAGTCCCCCCCCCAGTTGGGTTCCTTACTCTCAGGAAGGCTATGGTTATTATTACCTCGGTTAGGGTCAGTGGTCTGCGGACATTGACCTTGACTTTGAGATGACTCGGATTGAGACTCGGGTAGCACGCGCGTAGTGTAACGACCCGTCCCGAATTCCGGGATTAGGTTAGTGACTAATCTCGATTAGTGAGGTTGAACGGTGCTTAGTAGGTCGAAATCGGACAAAATGTGCAAAATGACCATTTTGCCCCTGGTCGTGGGCAAAATGTTGACTTTTTGATCGGGCGGTCAAACGGACTTTGACCGATGACCGTGACGTAGTTCGGGATGTCACGAGTTCATAGACAGGTGGCACGTTCGATTCCGACATTCGTAGAGAAAGTTATGATGTTCATAAGTTGAGGGGCATTTTGGTAATTTGGCATACTAGGGGCCAAATGTTGACTTTTTGATCGGGAGGTCCGATGGGCGAGGGCCAAGGACCGTTACGTAGGTATCGTCGATACGAATCCAACGACAGGCGGCATGCCGAAATCGGAGATTCGACGACAACGTTATGGTCAAGGAAACGAACTAACGAACCGAGGCTCGGATTAAAATAATAATATAATAATGAATAGTGACTGTTGACCCTACACACCTGGATGAGTGACAAGTGTCACTCATCCCTTGAAATCAGAATCCATGTTTTTGGGGGAGACCTCATGATGATGTTTAATTAGTTTTTAATTAATTAATTAATCTTTTAATTTCCATTAATCTCCATATTTTCCTTAACCGTGTACAACCAAATCCAATACTCTCCCAACCAATTCCTCTTCCATTGCTGAACCTGAGAGTGTGAATTTCTGAGCAATTTGAGAGTGAATTCAACTGGGTAAACACGAGAGATTGACAGTGAGGAGGAACTGAGAATTCGAAAGATTAAGTTTTGGGAGGGAAAATCAAATTGGACGAATTGAGCTGCGATGATCGAATTGGAGCTTGGAAACATCTTACTGAGGTTGTGACGAGTCGATCCACGTCAAAAACGAGAAGAATTGGTGCCGTTTTGGCTCTGATCGAGCTTGGTGACAGAGGAAGAAATCGAGGATGAGTCGTGGAGTTTGGAGCTGCGATTGACTCAATTGTTGTGGGGAAATGACTCCTCATGATCCCACAATGCTTCTGGGTTCATCAATTGAAGGAAACCGATCGAGATCGATGGAACTCCATTGTTGAACAGTGACGGTGCTCGAGTTTGAGTCGTGACGTTTGAGCACCGGTTTGATGCAATTGATGTGGGGGAATTGTTCCTCAGGGTCCGTTGATGCTTCTGGAATCATCAATTGGATGAAACCTGCAGCAATTGAGGGAGTTCCATGATTGCACAGTAACCGGGTGTTCTTCGTGGATCATCGTTGAATCGTGGAATTGTAGGTAATGTTTTGTGTAATCAATGTTACAGAACCTTAATTTAACTTAAAATGAAACTAATGGAATGATCAATTGAAGGAATTAGGATCGAATTGACAGGATTGGAACCGGGTCGTCTCGCGGGTAAACTGGACCCGTTTACCAGACATACGGGTTAGGACGATGCACTGTAGCAGGCGCGTGGGTTTCACGCGCAGCCACTCACGGCGACGCGTGACGGCGCGTGGGCACGAATCTCGAGGTGAGGTCAACATGACTTCTGTCCTATTTAATGTAACAGACATTTTGGAATTGGTTTCGTGTCGATCGGACACCGTCTCGATATTGTTCGGGATGTCCGAAGGTTTTTAATTAAGTTTAAAAATAAGTAAAAATTCGGGAAAATTACGGGACTTTGATAGGATGTTAATGATTAGGTTAGTGACCCTCTAATGTGACCTGGACAGGATTGGGAGTCCCGGTGATAGTGGTGTGGCCCGGGAGGGCCGGTGGCACGCGTATCGAGGCACACGGTTAAAACGGTCTGTGAGTGGACTTTGGTTTTATAAATTCTATGCATGCTTAAATGTTTTATATGGATTATGGTTGTGATTGTGTGATGTTGATTTGGTTGTTGGTAAATTGTACGGTTTCACGTATTTCGAGGCGATTTACGTGCTTGCACGTAAATCGAGGTTTTCTGGTTTTACATGGATTTTCCATATTTATGACTTGGATATAATATGATGAAATGGTTTTGAAATTGGAAATATAAACTCGGGCTTGAGGCCCACTTGTTTTGGAAATTTCGGACTTGGAGTCCATTTGAGAATCGGGCCGGGGGCCCAGTTGGTTAATGAAATCGGGCCAGGGGCCCAGTTGGTATGAAATCGGGCGGAGACCCATTTGAGTTATGTTCTCGGGCCAGGGGCCCAGTTGATTTGTGAATTCGGGCCGTGGGCCCAGTGGGTTTATAAAGTCGGGCTGCGGGCCCAGTTGGTTTACAAATCGGGCCGTGAGCCCAGTGGTTCATAAAATCGGGCATGAGGCCCAGTTGGATAATAAATGTGATTTCGGGTCAGGGACCCTATGTTTAATAATTGTGATTTTGGGTCAGGGACCCTAAATGGAATTATGTGGTTTTATGGAAATTTCGGGCAGGGCCCATTGTAATGATGTGATAAAAGGATTTAATAAAACTGTTTTTCATATACCATCTGGATACAAGGATATATGATGGTCTCCTCCAGATGTCTGGGACACTGGGGAAGTCACGGTGCATTGCCTGCGAGGGGTCATTATACGGAGCAGCCGGACCGTATGATGACTCAGGAGCAGGATTGCTATGATTGACGTCAGGGATGTCAGATTATGGACCCGGAGAGACCCCGGGCAGCACGCGTAGCTTATGAAACCGTGAGATATGACGTCAGGGACGTCTAGCGTCTGGGACGCTAAGCATCTGGGATGCTGGTGATGGTAATGGTAAAATATGGATTAATGAATAAAATGGCTTATTGGTTGGATATGTGTTATGTGGTAAAAATGGATTATTGGTTATGAAATGGTATGTCGGGTCAGGGACCCTAAATGGTTTTGGGTTCATGGATTGATGTTCATTTATGGTCGTGGGTGGTGACTCACATGGTTTTAATATGTATGGTGGTGGTATTCCACAGTTTTGGGCTGAGTTCCCACACTTGGTTTTTGGTTAACGATATTTGGGCTAAGGCCCTAATGGCTCGGTTGAGCAAACGTTTTGGTTACCGGTTTTCGTGGCATGCATATGTTTTTATTGGAGGGCATAAATGTCTTATAAATGTATTTGGTAAACTTATTGGTTTTTGTCCACTCACAGCTTTTGGTTTTAATGCCCTTCAGGTTGATCACGGATGCGATTGCAGCAGAGACTGGGACATTGCACACCTCCTCCATCGATCCTTGCGCACTCTGGATGCCCCGTTGGGCAGTGGCTCTTGGTCATCCTTTGTCTGACACCCCTTGTTGGACGGGAGCAGGGCACATTCCATGGTAATCCCGGGGGGATTGGGATGGGTCCTGTCACGTAGCTTTGGATACCGTGACAGGATTGGTTGTGTGACTTATATATATGTATGTGATGGATATATGATATATGATATGTGGTGTGTACAGGTGTGCACAGGATTTGAGCAGTGGCTCGTGTACTTGGTTTCTCTATGGTTTGGGGCCGAGTCCCTTATGGATTTGGGCAGTGGCCCGTATGGTCGTTTTCATTGTGGTCCTTTCGACCTTGGTTTATATCTGCTTTGGGCTTAGTCCCACATATGATTTGTTTTGGATAAATGGTTTTCGAATGCATGCATGCTTTTTAGTGGAGGGTACAAATGTCTTCCTTATTAAATGTTTTTATAAACTCTTGTTTTGTCCACTCACAGTTTTTAATGTTTTGACTGCCCTTCAGGTTGACATCGGATGTGGACTGTAGCAGAGACCGAGAAATCACATGCCTCCTCCGGATCCTGGCGTACTCTGATAGCCCGGGAGGGCAAGGGTCGGAAATATCCCTTGTCTGACACTTCGTGTCAGACGGGAGCAGAGTCATCCCGCACTAATCCCGGGGGGATTGGGATGGGGGAATATTATTAGCTACACTCTGTAGATCTAGAATTCTCCTCACTTTGTGCGGTTCGGGGATCAAGATGAGATATAGTTGTCACGACCCACCCTCAATCCCCTGGGATTAAGGGCTAAGTCATGCTCCCATCTAACTTACGAGTGACACGAAGGTTAAACTGACGTCCAACCTCCATGTGACACGTAAGTCGGAAAAGGGATTCTTGATTGAACCGGACTTCCCAGAGCGCGCAGACTCTACTGTGGATCGCGTATGTGATGTCTCCGTCTCTCTCTCGACCAACAGCCCACACCGCAGCAACCTGGAGGGTATCAAAAACACAAAAAGACTGTGATTGGACAAAAATAAAGTGTAAGTTCAAAAACAGTTCAATAAAACAATTACATTTATACCTTTCATTTTAAAACCAATGCATCCATATCAAACCATTCCATAAAACCATTCTATATTCAGGTGATTCAAACCATTTAAGAAAAACCGAACTCATTTTCCTTTCTCAAACCCCGGGCCTCAGCTCAAAACCATCGAAATCCGTTCATCTGGGCATAGCCCAAAACATCGGAAAACCATTATGAAAAACCATCATCATCAAACCTCAGTGAAATCCAAAATACATTTGAAACCACATTCCCATCCATCGAACCTGATGGATCTATCCGAGTCTTTAAACTCCCGAGTATTTAAACTCAATAGGCCTACGGGGGAAATATCAATATCCGAGTCTTTAAACTCCCGAGTATTTAAACTCAATCCGGGTCTTTAAACCCAATCCGAGTCCGCCCCTGTCATAATCATATCCGGGTATTTAAACCCAATAACTAGATCCAGCAAATCCAATCTGAAAACCACTTATCCATTTCTGAATCTGAATCCGTAATCTCATCAGGATCCCGAATCCAAACCTAGAACTCATATCCATAACTGTTTCCAAATCCAAGTCCGAAACCATCATTCCGTAAGCCGGCATCCAGAATAACCATTCCGGACCCAAACCCGGAAATCCACTTTCAAGTTCCAAACTGAATCCAGAATCGTCATCTTGGAATCCGATTTCAAAACCCGAAATTACGTTTCTCAAAACACTTTTCTGAACTGGGCTTCAAGCCCGAAATCACTTTCCGAAATCCATTTTAAATCTTTGAAATCAAATTATATTTCAAATCCCGAAATCAAATCATTAAAACCAGGTTCAAATCACAACATCCATCATATTCTCGTAAAACGTATAATTCCGTAAATACCTCGAAAAACGTGCAAAACCGTAAACCATTAAGATCATAAATCAAATCATAGAATCACGTATAGAAAACATATAAAAAAATATATGCATGCATCAAGAGTTAGAAAGCAAAGTCCACTCACAGACCATTTCGTCGCTGCCTCGATACGCATGCAATTTCGCTTTCCCAGCTAATCCACTATCACCGGCTTTCCAGAACCTGTCCAAATCCCACAATAAGGTCACTAACTACTTTATAACACTCATACTAAATCCTTGTAATTTTCTCGAATTTTTAACAATTTTTAAACGCGCCCTAAAATCTTCGGACATCCTAAAACATATCGAGATGATGTCTGATTGACTCGAAACTAGCTCCAAAATGTTCGTTACATTGAATACTTTAAAAGTCATGTTGGAACCATCCTCAAAAAATGTGCCACGCGCCCCCACGACTCCCAAAGGGGCTACGTGTGGGCCTCACGAGCCTCAGCAGGTCATCTTCAACCTCACGCCGAATCGGGTCCAGACTGGTTCGGTTCAGCCTGGTCCAACCGAATAGGCACAGGAGGTCCAACGTATTAAACTGTCCAATTCTGATCCGTTTTCATTCCTTTTTAGTCTATTAGGTTCGTTCCAACCAGCCTAATCGATTTAATTGATCAAAACATGACTTAAGGGTCTGAAAAGTTACCTTCTCAAGTCCTCATTTGAAACCGGCCTGTTCTTCCATGCCTTGACCAGTACAGACAGTCTCTGGTCACTGTCTCAAGCTTGGTCGATTCCTAAAATCATCCTGAACATCATCCCGTTCATTAAATTGATCAACAGTTACTGCAACAAGAAGTTCCCAGTTTGAATTTCACGGCCTTACCTGGTCGGTTTTACAGCCACCGTCCACGGCGAGCCACCATTCTAGGTCCCATCGATTCCTAGACGCCCCAGAAGCATCAACCAATTGATCAATTGTGCTCTGTAGCCCTGTGTCTCGATTCCACCAATTCGAGCTGAAATAGAGAACTCACAGTTCCACAAGTTCCCATCTCCTCACGCCGTCGTCAGCCACCGTATCAGCACCACCCACTCGTCTCACCTTCCTCTAACCTTCCTTAACTAATTTGTTTCACTGGAGTTATTCAATTATTGGAATTTGGTGGGAAATTTTGGGTTAGGCCCTCTCTGTTTTCTGGTTTTCTGCTCAAACCGTATAAAACGATTTAACCCCGTGCACAATTGTAAGGCGGTTTCAAAAGGTTCCACAACCTTCCAGTATAAACCAAGTGTCCTCAATCTGAGGGGCACAATTTCCCAAGCAGCCAAGTGTCCAACACCAACTGGGCTCAGATCCCTATGCACAAAAATGACCAAAATGCCCCTAAAGGACAAATTACCATTTTGCCCTTCGTATTCTTAGACCCATAACTTCGTCGTTCGACATTCAATGATGGCGTGCCACCTGTCGTTGTACTCACAGCATTGAGACCTTCCTAACGGTCCTCAAAGTTTGTGAAAAAAGTCATGTCGTTTGCAAAGTCAACAAAATGCCCCTTGTTAACCAAAATTACCAAATTACCCTCGACCTTCTGAACGTCATAACTTCCTCCTCGGATGTCGGAATCGAACGTGACACCTATGTAACAACCCGTACATTCAAGAAGGGTAGAAATGTAATTTTGTAAAAGAATTGTATAAAAAGACGATTTTGCCCTTGTGAATAGTGTGTCAAAAGTTGACTTTTTGATTTACAGGTTGGATGAGTGTTGACCATTGACCGTGACGTAGTTTAGGACGTCACGAGTCCGTAGACAGGGGGCATGTCCGATTTGGACAAGCGGAGAAAAAGTTATGACGTTCGGAAGATTGAGGGCGTTATCGTAATATAGAGGAAAATGTTGACTTTTTAGTGGACTTTTGATTTTCACGTAGACCGAGGACCTTTAGATAGCTCTCAACGTCCTAAGTACAACGACAGGCGGCACGCTGTCATCGAACATCGGACGGAATAGTGATGGGTCTGGAAAGTTGAAGGGCAAAATGGTAATTTCTAAACTTAGGGGCATTTTGGTCTTTTTCCTTTAGGACCAATCAGATAAGGCAACTTGGTTGAGTGGGATTGGGTATTTAGGTTTTGGTCCATAGGAATTGGACACGTGGTAGTGCCTAGATGGTTCTAGGATTGTTTAGTGTACACACGGGTATAACTTGTCTCATTTCAAACCGTGCAAATTGGTTTTGAGAAACAGAAAACAGAGAGTGAGGCGGTGAAGAGTTTGATCGATTCAGGTTGTGTGTGAGAGCTTTGGTGAGTTGGAGAGTGACAGAGAGAAGAAAGAGAAATGGTGAGTGGTTGGGGGAGTGAAATCGTGCGAGAAACACGGCGGTGGTGAGGTTTGATTTTCAGAGAAAACAGAGAGAGGTGGTGGTTGTGCCGTGTTTTGGTTCAATCCGAGCTGAGAGGAGGCTAAGACGGCTGCAGTGGACTCAGTGGACACCGTGGTATACGGCGGTGCAGACGGCGGAGGACGAATCGAAGGTATGACTCTAATCCCCTGTTTTTCCCATTTTTTTCATTTCGAAAGTCGTGGACTTTGGGTTAGAGTCGAGGACTTTGGTAAGTGGTGTGAGGCTCAGGGTGGTCCTAGGAGTAGTCTAGGATGGTCGCCGTGACGGGGGAAGGTCTGGGTGGCCGGAGACCAAAACAGGGCTAACGGGCAGTTTTGTTTCGAGGTTGAAGACGACGGGTTTCAGGCCTTGATTTCTAGGTTTTAGGACGGGAATGGATTGCTGGGAACTGGACGAAGCTTGTGGGATTGAAATGGTGGAAAATCATGGAGGAATTGCAGAGAACCGGTCACGCCGGTTCAGTACAGTCGAACTGGCTAACTCGAGGAAGACGATGACACTGTAGCAGCGCGAGAGGCCCAAGCGCAGCCACTTTAGGTGGCGCGTGAAGGCGCGTGGGGAGGATTCTGAGCAACCTTCCAACATGGTTTTTAGTCTAAAAGTTATAAGGAATCCATTGGGACAAGTTTCGGGAAAATCGGATGTTGTTTCGGGATAGTTCTAGAATCCGGACGATTTAGGGTTTAAATTTAAATTACGTTTAAATTCCTGAAAATTTGGGGAAATTAGGGTTAGCGTATTTGATGTATTTGTGACCCTGTTTGGTGATTATTGACAGGACGAGAGACGCCTGAGATGGTCGAGGAGCGCACGGAGCGCGATTGATACTTTCTGATTCGTGAGTGGACTCTTTTTTATCTTTCGAGCATGCCTAACTGTTTTTATTTATGATTTATGATTTTAAATATGTTTCTATGCTTTTTAATGATGTTATATGTGGTTTATATACTTGCACATTTTTCGAGACATTTTCGGGCTTTTGCACATTTTTCGAGAAAAACTGGATTTCTGATTTTGATGCTAAGCTTTTGGGTTTTCAATCTATAGTGTTTTCTGATGGTTATAAATGGATTATGAGACATGATTTTGGTAATCACGGTTTTGATTTTAAAATCGGATTTCGAGAATCGAGATTTGGTTTTAAGGTTGAAAAAGTGGAATTCCGGATTTGGGTTCGGAATGACAGTTCTGGATGCCGGAAGGGCTTCAGACCGGTGATTTCAGATTCGGGTTTGGATATGGAGTTAAAATGGTTTTTCATATGATTTCGGATTGGATTTACTGGATCTGGATATTGGGTTTAAAGACCCGGATTTTGATGGACGGGGGACGGGCCCGGATTGAGTTTAAAGACTCGAGAGTTTAAAGACTCGGATATTTACGATATTACCCCCGTAGGCCTATTGAGTTTAAAGACTCGGGAGTTTAAGGACTCGGATTACATTTGAGGCCTGGTTTGAGTTTAAAGACTCGAATAGACCCAGCAGGTTTGATCAGACTTGACATTTGTGGATTTGGGCTTTTATGATATGATCTTAGCATATTTGTTATACTGTTTTATATTGTGGTTTTCTGATACTTCGTTAGGCATGCATAATTTATTTTAAAACGGAGGGAAAAATCTTATTGTTTTTCTTAATCCTTGTTGTTTCTAAATCGTGTTTGAAACTCTTATTTCTTTTAGTCCACTCACACTTTCTGGTTTTAATTTACGCTACAGGTCGTGGTGATAGCGCTGGGGTGAACGTTGAGGCAAGGACTGAGGCATAGAGCTTTACGACGTTCTTCCGTTGCAAGATTAGCCTAATAGGACGTTTGTGCCTGTTTTGTATAACGATATGCTCTGTACTACAGTTGTATTATATTTACTCCCTTGTCTGATAGTTATGCTTATGGTTATTTTGAGGTTCTTGTGGTACTTTAAGTGTGATTGTCAGACGGGAGCAGGGTTCATCCCGGGTATCGAGGTGATATTTGGGACGGGTCCTGACAACCTGTCTATGAACTCGTGACGTGCCGAACCACGTCACAGTCATCGGTCAAAGTCCATTTGACCGCCCGAACGAAAAGTCAACTGTTTACCCAATTCCAAGGGCAAAATCGTCATTCTGCACCGTCTGTCCAAAATTATCCAACTAAACACCGATCGTTAACCACTAATCTATCATTAACCACTAATCTAATTTTGGTTTATGGGAGAGGTCATTACATAGTGGAGACATTACACGTCAATTCACATCGTTTTTCAGGAACGTTGACGTTCTTATCTCTCCCTAACGGCGGGAAGACCGTCTCATCGAAGTGATAATCCGCAAATCGAGCGGTAAAGAGATCGCCTATCAAGGGTTCTAAATAGTGTAGAATGGAGGGGGATTCATAGCCAACATATATGCCCCTTCAGCGTTGAGGTCCTATTTTTGTACGTTGTGGCGGCGCAATTGGCACGTAAACTGCACACCAAAAAATGCGTAAGTACGAAACGTCGGGTTCGTACCCAGTTACCAGCTATAACGCGAAGTAAGGTTGGGTGGCAATGGATCTCAACCAGACCAACATAGCGGCATGCAAAATTGCATAGCCCCACGCAAAAATTGAGAGCTTGGTGCGCATAATCAAGGTCCGTGCAATCATTTATAATCGTTTAATTAATGCTTCTGCGAGGCCATTCTGGGTGTGAACATGGACAACTGGATGTTCAACATCAATCCCAAGGGACATGCAATAATCTTCAAAAGATTTCGATGTAAACTCACCGGCATTATCAAGTCTGATTGACTATATAAGATAATCCGAATGGTAGGCCCTTAATTTAATGATTTGGGCAAGGAGTTTAGCAAACGCAGCATTGCTTGTGGACAATAGGGTCACATGGGACCACCTCGTTGATCTATCAACCAAAACCATGAAATATTTAAATGGTCCACATGGTGGTTGGACGGGTCCAAAAATATCCCCTTGTATTCTGTACAAGAAAGGGACAAAGTCTTTATCGATCTTTGCATATGATGGTCTAGTGTTCAATTTTCCCATTGAGCAAGCTTGGCATAGTGTTTCACTAAACACAAGGTCCTTATTTGTAAGGGGATGCTCGTGTGATATATTGAGGATACGGCGCATCATACCTTGACTTGGGTGTCCCAATCGGTCATGCCATAATAAGTAGTTGCTAGGGTTAGGTAGCTTCCGGCTAGCTATGTGATTTGCCTCAATGGTTCTAATAGTGGTCATGTAGAGTCCACTCCTTAGGCATTCCAATTTCTCCAATGTACGCTTCCGGCCATACAAGTTGGAGGTTATGCAAAGATATTCCACATTCTGTTCGGTTGTGGTTTCAACATGATAATTATTGGCTCGAATATCCTTAAAACTCAATAACGTTCTGCTGGAACGTGTGGGAGTATAAGGCTTCAGCAATGGTAAATATAGTACTATTGGACAACATAAATTGTGCTCTTCTAGAGCCTTTAATCAAATTTGATTTGCTAGAAATAGTTGTCACAGGGGTGTGGTTAGGTATTAAGTTCGTGAAAAATATCCTATCACAGAGGATAGTGTGCGTAGTAGCACTGTCGGCTAGACAACAAACTTCACCATTTAACATGTCTAACCATCAATATAACTAAAGTAATCAACAATCACATTTATTAAAAATGA
The DNA here is from genome assembly GCA_032719365.1 of Prinsepia uniflora. NCBI lineage: Eukaryota > Viridiplantae > Streptophyta > Magnoliopsida > Rosales > Rosaceae > Prinsepia > Prinsepia uniflora. The sequence continues at coordinate 39,032,443 of CM064872.1, forward strand.
ATAAATAGATTAAATAATATTCGAGCAGATAAAAAAATAAGTCCAAAAAAAATATAAATCACTAAACAATGTCCATAAATAGTAATAAAAAAAGTATCCATAAAAAATGGCACAAACGCCGATCATATCCATGTTTATGTAAATAACTCAATCCTCATCATGTCCAACTGTAGTCTGGAAATCAGCAATGGCAAGGGTGGTAGTAGCAAGGTCTGGTCCAGCAGAAAAATTAGCCTCTCGAGTACCACGACTAGCATGGTACTGGGCAATAACTTGGGCTGATGCACGACAGGTGCGGGACCACTAATCACGACCTCCACATTTATAACATATGTCAGGTGGGTTTTGATTCTGGTGGCGACGGGCCGGATCAGGGTTTCTTTCATTTTGAGCACGCGGACTAGGAGGAGCTTGATATCCACTACGTGGACCTATACCACGGTTACCACGGCCACGTGGGGCATGGTAAACTTAGGCTCGGTCATAGGGATGTCCACCACGTGGGCCTAGACCACGATTACCACGTCCACGTGGGGAAAGGTAACCATGGACCCGGTCATAGGGGTGTGCACCATGTGCTGGACAATTACGTCCTCCACCTCTACCACGACCCCTATTTCTCCACTCACGGTTGGCATCGCGAGGTGCAACATCGTTTGCTTCAGGAAAAGGTGCTGCACTAGTACCCACAGGTCGGGATTGATCATTCTTCATTAACAAAATGTTGTTCTTTTCAGCGAGCAACAAAGTAGTGATCAACTCTGCGAACCTGGTAATAGTTTCTCCACTCACGGTTGGCATCGCGAGGTGCAACATCGTTTGCTTCAGGCAAAGGTGCTGCACTAATACCCACAGGTCCGGATTCTCTTGTCAGTGAGATGAAGCTTCACATCTTCAGTCCACTGGTAATAGTTTCTTCCGGAAAAGTCAAGTGCATCAAAATCCAATTTGTTGAGATGTGCCATTCTCTACAAAGAGGAATTAATAATATTAGTGCTTTGGGAAAAAATGCATCCATAAGAAACTAATGAGAACTTCAGGTTCTATAACATGGTATGATAAATTTAGGATATCTATGAAGGAAACTTCAGGTTCCTTGTATGTACAAGTAGTCTATTTACATTTATAAATAACATGTAAATAATGAAATAAACAAACAAACAAGTAAACAATATACAATATGCATAGATAGTATAAATAAACGCTATTTTGGTCCTTGATTTAGGGGTATTGCATTGCTTCAGGCATGCATGAGTATATGTTTTAGGCCCGAGGAGTGCAAATGAAGATTCTATTTTTTTTTTGGTCGAAGCCGAGCCGGCGGCAGTCACCTGGGAGCCGAGTCTCGCATTGTAGCGCTGGGCTGTTGCCTTCTGGACTGGTCTTTTTTTTTCTGGGCCTTCTAGAACAAAATCAAAATAGGGCCAGGGCTGTTTTTGTTTTTTTTTTTGGCCTTCTGGGTCTGATTTCTATTTTTTTTTTGTACTGGGCCATCAAAACCGGGCCAGTCAATGATGGGTTTTTCCAACTGCTGCCCCCCCAACCCCCCTCCCCCCTCATTCGGCTGTGTGAGGAAACTGTGCAAATGATGCCACTAAATTGAGGCCACTAATTGTAGCGCAAAGTGAGGAAGGATTGACCCTCAACCAATTGTTTGCAGCCTTAAGGCTTCTTTTCTATTTTTTTTCAGCCGCAAATAGTAAAGAAAATACATAAATCATGATAATAGCAAAATAATATGTGGTAGCCAATTGACCATCAGGGCCGTGCAAGCATAATATAATCCCAATGAACCATCAATTCAACAAATAATCAACATATGCGCGTATAATACATCAAATATCAACATATATGCTAGGATAAATGTAAGACCCGTGTCCTGGAGGGAACGGTGAACAATCCCACATTCCTGCGAGGGGGAATGGTCCTGGAGGATGATGGTGTGCCTTAAAGGTGTAGGCACACACCTATCTAGCACTAGGCCTTTTGGGAGCTCAAGTGGCTTTGGGGGGGATTGGAACCCCAAAGTTAAGCGAGTTGAGGCTGGTGCAATTCCATGATGGGTGACCCCCTGGGAAGTTGCACCATGAGCTCCCGAAAACAAAACCGTGAGGGCGAGGCCCAAAGCGGACAATATGGTGCTAGATGAGTCGAGTCCTGATCGAGGAGGGTCGGGTCCTAACAATTTGGTATCAGAGCCAGACCCCGACCGGGAAGTGTGCCAGCGAGGACGCTAGGCCCTAAGGGGGGTGGATTGTAAGACCCGTGTCCTGGAGGGAACGGTGAACAATCCCACATTCCTGCGAGGGGGAATGGTGCTAGAGGATGGTGGTGTGCCTTAAAGGTGTAGGCACACACCTATCTAGCACTACGCCTTTTGGGAGCTCAAGTGGTTTTGGGGGGGATTGGAACCCCAAAGTTAAGCGAGTTAAGGCTGGTGCAATTCCATGATGGGTGACCCCCTGGGAAGTTGCACCATGAGCTCCCGAAAACAAAACCGTGAGGGCAAGGCCCAAAGCGGACAATATGGTGCTAGATGAGTCGGGTCCTGACCGAGGAGGGTCGGGTCCTTAGGGCCCAGCGTCCTCGCTGGCACACTTCCCGGTCGGGGTCTGGCTCTGATACCAAATTGTCATGATCCGACCCTCCTCGGTCAGGACCCGACTCATCTAGCACCATTTTGTCCCCTCTAGACTCACTGGCCGAACCAGCCTAGCCCTCAGGGTTTTGTTCCCAAGACCTCACGCCTGGAAGGTAACCACCTTAACCAGCGCAGCCAAGGGAGGCCTAGTGCTAGATAGGTGTGTGCCTACACCTTTAAGGCACACCACAATCCTCTCCCAGACCATTCCCCCTCGCAGGAATGTGGGATTGTTCACCGTTACCTCCAGGACACGGGTCTTACAATAAATGTTCAAGAATCAATTATCAAAATATTAATACATGAATTATCATGATATATCAATTATCAATAATTATCAATAATTACCATGATATAATAAACATGGAATGGAAAAATCATGAAGATTATTTCAAATAATTCAATTGAACATATCAATGATCAATAATTCATGTGATTACAAACACCATAATTATTGATTCCAAACAATTCTTATAACATGAATTCTTGGGTTTTAATTTAATAAAAAAAATCAAAAAAATCAAATAATCTTAGAATTACATGCTTATAGGGATTGGATTTTAATAATAAAAATTTGGATTTAGAATACCTACTTGATTGGATTTATCCTTCTCTTGAGCAATCACCGATTTGGAGACGATCGTGCTGATAACGTATTGTGAAGAATTTAGGAGGGAGTGATTTAGAGAAGGAGGCAGAGAAAGAAATGTTCTTATTGAATAATGAGAATGCTCATACAAAACTAATTAACTCACTTATATATGGTTAGGGTTAATATATAAGGGCAATTACTTATCCACCCCTTGTACCCATTTACATAAATAGACATATCACTTGATATAATTTACAACAAAACTATTATTTTTTCACTATTTACAACTAAATCTAAGGAGTTAACAATATTCGTTATGATTATCTGAGGGTTTGCAAATTAGGTTACTCCCATAAGTTTTTTTTAATTGTTGGTCTATTGATGAGCAGTGGTGCAAGTGGCACTCCGGTTATGGTGCTTTAATAAGAAATTTTTCGATAGAAATTCCAAATAGAGGGAATGTAAAAATTTAGTGAGAAAAGGCTTGAGTAAATCATTCGTAGTGAAATTCATCTAGGATAGCCTTAGGACCGCCCCAATGCCAATCGAGGCCTAAGAAGAAAATCTAAATGAAGCTTCCTATCTAAATATTAATTATATAAATTTGAAAGAAAATTTATTTAAAAGTACAAAATATTTATAAAATATCCCCACTCATTATTCCCATTCAAGGAAAATGATTAATTTTGATCCGTTTTCACAGAACATTTTATTCATTTTGTATTTGAGGTTTCCTGTTATATCCTTAATTAATTGAAAAGAAAAAAGAGTAAGGAAAAAAAAATCAAATGAGTGAATGAAAAACTTCAAGATTAAAAAAAATAAAAAAAAAATAAAGAAACCAAATAAGTACATGGATACTAAATTGGAAGTCGGATGAGATAGTTCTGGGTCTAAAAAGGATCAAGGGTAATATGGTAATTTGGTACAAAGGCAAATTGGTCATTTCACACATGAGAGATTTTGGGGGTGCCAAGTGTCCAAAAACTTCTAGTTTTCTTCCTCCCTCCTTCTCCCACCGACATCCCACATTATATATATGTGTGTGTGTGTAGGGGTTTTGGTGCATGATAACCGAATGTGAGAAAGACTCACTAACCAAAGCAGACACGTAGGAAAACGAAGGAAAAAGAAGAAGAAGGAAATCAGGGGAAGAAGAAGGAGAAAGATAAGTGAAAGAAAATCAGCGTAAAACCAATGAGGGAGAGACGGGAAACAGTGGAAGAAAAACTAAGCTAAATGAGTCCTTACTTTGGGTTTCCATTTCTGGGCGTGGAAGTGTGGAACATGACGTCCCAATAGATTCCTAGAGCTCGTGCGACCCTACAAAGACAAGAACGAAGGATGTTGGATGTAGAGATGCTGTTGAAAAACTCTTGGACACCGTGGCCAAGAGCTTTTAAAACACAAACTGAGATTTTGAGGTAAGATAACCTCACTTTGAATCCACGGAGCGATTCATGAGCTTGAGAAGTTTTGTTTAGCTAATTAGAACATGAAAAAATGGACATAAATGGTATATTTTAGAACCGGGTCAAGTCACGAGTCGGATGACCTGATAACCATAAATCCAAGGTAGACCAGAGGTTGGTGGTGATGAATAATGATACATGTGACTCCCACGCGCAGTGGTGTTTTTGGGCATGTGGGGGAGCGTGGTAGCCCACCTTGAAATGTGGCCAACATGGATTTTGATGTATTCGATGTTACGAACCCAATGGCACAATTTTCTAGGCGATTAGGTATCGTCTAGGGGTGGTCTGCCATCATGGAGAAACTCTTCATTTGACCCTACCTCGTCGGAATCGGTTTTCCTCAGCTTTTTAGTATGTTTCTGTTCTTTGGCAGGATCGTAGGTTTTTTTTCTCCCCGACCATTAAATGGTTGGTTCCTAGAAAAAAAAAAATCCAGAGTCAAAGATAGAAAACTCTTGTTGAGCTTTTCTTTTTCTTGGATCGCGAAACCCATTTTCCCTCAGAAATTTGGCACTTAAAATAGGGGCTCCATGATTGATGCTCCTAACTCCAAATGGTTTTTACCTTTATCAGGTCTCAAGACCTCGGGTGTTGGAACATTAGTGTTCTTTATTGAAACCGTGTCACTATTAGAAAGCTTTTGACTCTAACAATTCAAAGCTTCAATCTGCAAGCTGATAGGAGTTAGGATGTCTTTGAAGAACTACGCGAGCTCTTGCTTACCCATATTCGGGCTAATGACCTCCTCCATGGCTCTATCATTGTGGGGCTCCATGTCAGATTGTGTGGCATGTATCTCAAGAACCGTTTCTTGAGGAGAATTCCTTACAAATCTCACCCTAGTGTCTCGACGTCTCTGAGTAGACCTAGGTTTGGGCATGCACTGCAAAGAGTTCCATTGGGCGTGCTAGATTATGTTCCTACCCAAAATGTTTTTCTTGTTTTAGGAGTAATGTCTCGAGGCAACCCTTGTTAGACCTCAGCGCGGAACCTAGTCTGCGGAGCAAGGGAGGCAGACTACTCTTGGGGATCTCTTTTGCGGTGAATGGTGTAGAGATGCTAGATTTGGCTGAGTGTGATGAGCCTTAGGAAATAGGCCTTCCCACTCAAATATAGGTGTGCCACTAGTAGAAGACTGCTACTAGATAGTGTAAATGGTTTAATTTTTGGCCCAAGAACTTTTTTTCTGATCAATGCGATTGTGAGGCAGGCGGACAAGAATTTTCCTGCGATGTTCTTTTCTACGCCTTTTTCATGGACTTAAAATATTATCTTTCTAGCAATGCCCAAGTCAGAAGTTCATTTCGCCATGAAATTCAAGTTAGTGACGTCGTTATTTTCAGTAGTTAAATGGATCTCTCAAGTCATAATCAAGGTATTCGGACCAATGCACAAAGATGGTATCCCGACTTGGTAAGTCTTGAACCATACTTGGATGGTATATCCCGATTTATCAACTGAAATGGAAGTGCGAATACAAAAATGTAAATGTACTATAATTGAATAACAACTGAAATACATGTATATAAAAGTAAATTATTTCCTTCGAATTTCAAACCCATATCAAGCAGTAAATTCCATAAATCATCAACTGAAATGAATATCAGTCGGAAATCATGCCATGAGATGGCAGAGCGCTCAAATGTGAAGGTAAGATGTCAAAAAAGTGGTTTGAGTTCCTCAATGACCAGCCATGATTTGGCAGTATGATACGTAAAAACTAAGCATTAAAGTAAACACAAAGTCACACTCAACACTTAAGGAAACGTACGCAATTCAAAACCCTTTTTTGTAGATTGTAGCATTGGTAAATAGGGATCGTTCTTAACCTGGGATTGAGGGTACCTAAGTATGATTATTGTTTGATTGATTAATTGGGGGTAAAGAGATTGATTTAAAAGTCCTAAGTAATTAAGCTACTCTAAACTAATATAATCTAATATTTACATGGTCAACTCATCTTTAACCTAACTCATTCATAAATCATACTAATTTCCATAACCAACGAAATTCCAAAACCTTAGTTTAATGAAATACATGTACATTATCTTAAGTACGTGCTCGGGAATACGCCCTATACACTTTCAATGATTTAGACTCGGGAATACGCCATATATCTAATCAAGCATTAAGCATAAACATAGCATGGAAGATTATTGAAATCAATATAAAATATAGAACCATAATAAAATTAATGATCAATCCAATAAATACGATATTCAAGTACAAAGAGAAAACTACGGGGTTAAGAGGTTGAGTTACACTTTGAATCCTCGGGAATACTCCATATAGATGCTAGGTGGTTCGACACTCTTGGTGAGACACTCGGAAATACGCCTTATATATCAATGGAGGATGGTGTAGTTTTTTTTTGCACAAGAAATCTCGAATTTATTAAATGGGAAAATTGGTTTAAGCAAAGATTTGGTACAAAAATGGGCAACCTTACAAATAACCTAAGTCTCTCTATTTATAGGAGAAAATTAATTCCCAAATAAATAGGAGTTCACAATTTAATTCTAAAAGGAAAATGATTAAACTACTTAAATTAAAGTCCTAAAGGTAAAAGGCATTCTAAATCCTAATAATAGAATAAATACAAAACTTAATTAAAAAGGTAATAAAAACTCCTAATTTAAAAAGGGAAAATAAATCCTAATTAAAAAGGGAAAATTCTTCTCCTTAATTTACTTTGAATTTGGGTTGCGTGCTGGAATTTTAGAAGATGGAAGAGCTGGAAAACGTGTAAGGCTTCAATATCTAGTAGAACAAGTAATCATTCCCGCGCAAACTGACTATGCCTCACCAAAACAGGAATTCTCGTGGCTGTAAGACTCCGATTTGAGTAATTCTTGAACCATTGGAAACTAGACTTCTATAGCTTTCCAACCATACCTTACTCACATTCCGATTCTATCTGAGGCGTTCACAATGGTCCGGGGAAGTGGGATAATCTGCACAGGCAGATTTCTGCTTTGTAACTTTTATTCCACTTCTTCTTTTGGGCTTCTCCAAGAACGAATCTTGGCATAATCTTGAGCCTTCTTGTACATATGGACATAGTGTTGACCCATCTTGATGAATCTTGATCCAATCTTTATAAGTTTTGGCCCATTCTTGATAGCTTGTGTGGTTTTGCTCCAATTTAACCTTTTTACTCCACATTTTTTGGGTTGGTACCTAAAAACATTAAAACAAGTTAGAAATTGTAAGATTAAGGATATAACAAAGCAAAATGAAAAGAAAATTGAGATGAAAAAGTGATGAAATATGTGCTTATCAAATTCCCCTATACTTAAACTTTGCTAGTCCCTAGCAAATACCAAAACAAACTAAGGCTTTGAAACTCTTTTTTATTTTACTTTTTCTTAAAAACAAAAACTACTAAGCCCTTAACAATTTGTCTCAAATTGTATCAGCATAAGTATGGGATCAAAGATTTACACTAAGAAGCTATATAACATATGGAATTCAAAAGTTAACACATCGTAACAAAATGCTTTGACAAGTAAAACAATGAGTAAACTTGGTGAAATGTATCTCAACATGAATGAAACAAGTATGAATCAACTCACATGGATATGCACTCATAATTTCACTCAATGTGTATAGGATTTGTGTTTGCACGCAAGGTATGTGAGAAAGATGCTCACATAATAAAAAGTAAGTTACTTCATAAAAATTTCAAACATAAACCATAAGAATATGAACATACTTGCACAAATGAACCAAAATCATAAGCTTACTCAAGTGATAGACTCAACTAATCAAAATTTACTCCTCTCAATAATCATAAGCTCTTAATTTAAGGTTGTAATAGGGCTAGGTGTAGAGGCAAGGAAAATTTAGGATAGTGGTGTTTAAGTTTTGTTTCAGGACTCAACCAAAGACTTCATTACATAGGCATTAGTGTTTTCCCATCATCATAGGCCAAGTATCAATTTGTTGGGCCTTAATCGTCACTATCAACATCTTTAAACTTGTAATTGGGACAAGGGACAAAATTATTCATATAGGCCAAATCACAAGTATAGGGGACTTGGCTCAAAACTCATTTTAGTACCTTATAGAACTTTTGTTTTTTATTTTTTTTTTCTTTTCATTTTCTTTTCATCTTTTTTTTTTTTGAGAGGTAATGCACTGAATACAACATAGTTTGAGCAGGCCTACACTTACATATAAGTCTTCATTCATCAAATCATTTTCTTGTATCTCCCGCCACTTGAAGTCTTCCACCAAGTCTTTGGAATAAGGTTAAAAGATATCTATACTAGGCTCACATGAATAGATGTTTAGGGCGATGAAAGGAAGGCTTAATGTAGGCTCAAAGTGAATTAAACTAGGGGGATAACACTTGTGCGATCAAATAGGGACATGGATATTTAGATAAGTGGTGTTAACCCTATTGTCGTAATCATGTCCAAATTCAGAGAGTTTATTGACTTAAAAGCTTTGAAAATCACATAGAATAAGTTCTAGTACTCTATAGTTTATTAAAAACTATGGCAAGCAGTTATGATGCATATCTATATCAATTTAAACAAAGAACTTAGCAGGACCCGTCCCAAATCCCCCGAAATTAAAGTGGGACGTGCGTACTCCCGTCTGACACGAAGTGTCAGACCGGGGAAAGTTCAGACTTTAGCCCTCACCGGGGCATCCAAAGTACGTCAGGATCGTAGGAGGAGGAGTGTGATGTCTCAGTCTTTACTATAGCCCGCATCCGCGATCAACCTAAAGGGAATTCAAAACAGTAAAAGGTGTGAGTGGACGAAAATCAATCATTTAAATAAAAACATTTTCACAAAGATCATGTATGCCCTTCACTAAAAACATGCATGCATTCGAAAACAATCTATTAAAACATTTACGAAACTATTAGGGCCTTAGCCCAAAACCGTAAATGAAACCATTACGGGAACTCAGCCCAAAGCTAGTCCACATGGGACTCAACCCAAATCGCATCACGTGGGTCTTAGCCCAAAACAAATACCGCTAGGTCTCAGTCCAAAACCATATTCAAATCATAGAACACGGGGTCTCCGCCCCAAATCACTTTCTGCAAGAAAACCTCATACGTATAGACATACGTATAACCCATCCTCGACACTTCCGAGAAGATGCCAACTCAGGGCACACAGCCCCTAGGGAACACATCCCCGACATATGTCACAATTCATCTCTATTTAAGTGTGCACACTACTCGGGGTCTCACTCCGAGTCTACCCCTAGGAATTCTCCATCTGGGAGGCTCTATCCAACATCTAGGATCTACGACGTCGGAATGGCTGTCTCCGGACCCAGTTCGAGACCATATCATAACTCCCACTCATAGAATATGCTCCCTATGGGGATACCCATTCCAGGTAGTGGATCGTGACTCTCTAGGTCGACGGCTGGAGGAGACCAATCAAATCATGTGGAGGGTTTATACATTTCTAATACTTTCTTTGTCAACACACATTTCAACTGGGTCTCATACCCTATTCATCTCAACAGGATTCCTTGAATTTGATTCAAGTCCATTTTCACAGGCCTCGGCCTAAATCCACAGTTCAATAGGGTCTCAAACCCGAATTCTCATTTCATAAATCAAACTGGGACTTAAGCCTGATTTCACAATCAACAGGGCCTCAATCCCGATACCACAATAACAGGGCCTCAAGCCCGATACCACAATAACGGGACCTCGAGCCCGATTTCACAATCAACTGGGCCTCTTGCCCGAAATCACAACGAATGGGGCCTCAAGCCCGAAACCATAAATCAATGGGGCTTCGAGCCCGATTTCACAATCAACGGGGCCTCAAGCCTGATACCACAATAACGGGGCCTCGAGCCCGATTTTAAAACCAACTGGGCCTCTAGCTCGATACTATGGTGAATTGAGAATCAAGCCCGACTTCATAATTCAATTGTGCCTCAAGCCTGAGTTCATAAACCAACAGGGCCCTTGGCCCGATCGTATACTCAAATGGGCATCTAGCCCAATTTCTCATCAAATCAAACGGACTCTAAGTCCGAGGGTTTCCAACCAAATGGGCCTCATGCCCAATTTCATATTTCTAAATCCAAACCCATTCATTAAACCCTCACAGAAAACATAGCACGTATAAGCATCGTATAAAACTGCAAATCTCAAAATACGTGCAAATACGTAAATACTAGCTACCACAAACAAACGCACTCATGGCGTCACAAAACATGTATTAAAACACTTGTAAAACATTTATGCATGCATCAGTTTAGAAAGAAATGTCCATTCACAGACCGTCCGAAGCCGCGCCTCGATACGCGAGCCATACGCCCTTCCTGGACTAATTGTCACCTTTGGGGTTCCTGAACCTGTCCAAATTAATTTATAAGGTTAATAACTAAATAAATAACCCCTCACTAAAGCCCCATAATTTTTCAGAATTTTTAACTATTTTTAAAGTCAATCCTACAGCATTGGACGTCCCGAACTATATCGAAATGATGTCCGATCGACTTGAAATTAGTCCCAAAATGTTCGTTACATCGAATAGATGATTTCACATGTTGTAACCACCCCTAAAATATGGCCCATGCGCCCACATGTGCCATCCAAAGGGGCTGCGCGTGGTAGCCACGCTCCAGCACACTGTTCATCTTCCACCCAGCAACAGACTGGTTCGAACCGAGTTCCTGGGCGGCTGGTCCAGCCAAACCGGCGTGGCCGGTTCAGCCCTATTTCTCATCCATTTTTTTTCCAATCCTTTCCAATCCAATCCCAATCTTCTTATCCAATCCCTAGGATTCTATTGGTGTGAAGAAAACTAAGAAAAACCACGAAAACCCGACCCGTTCAAATTGAATTCCACCGTCCAACTTTCCCGATCATCCTCCCTCGACGTCCGGCCACCAACCACTGTCCAAACCCTCTCTAAACCATCCTACAACCCTATTAAACGCTATCCAGCCAACTAATACAGCCCTTAACGTCCAAATCATAAAGTTGGATTTTGAACGTGAAAACGTACCTGCGCGGTTTTGCCGTCACTCCGCTATCCACGGCGGCTCAAGCCGCTCCCAGCCACCATTCTCAGTCCTTCTCTCACTCTGTCCTCACACACAGTCGAATGGGGAAAGGAATATGGATTTGGGTTCAAGGTTTTTGGGATGAGATCGGGGGAACCGTGTGCAAAATGAGGAAATGGGATATGCATGTATCAATTTGGGTGGGAAATGGATGGATGACAAGTGTCATTCATCCATTGGCCCTACCCTCAAATATCTGGGTCCCACATGAGACAAAAGTCTCCTTTTTGCCTCGTAAAATGTGCCATCGTAAATAGTTTCTCGAAAGTTTCATGAACCGTAACTTTTTCGTCGAACGTCTGTTTTCAAAGTGCCACCTGTCTACAGATTCGTATCACCTCGATCTATGTAACGGTCCTTGTCCCTCGGCCATCTGACCTCTAGGGTCAAAAGTCAAATTTTTGCCCTCGTTCAGGTGCAAAATTGTAATTTCGCCCTACATGTCCGTTAATCCTCGTTTAATCCCCGAGAAGCCTCGCTAATCCATCATTAAGTCTTAATTAATCCCGATAATTCGGGACGGGTCGTTACAATCTTCCCCCTTCAAGAATTTCGTCCTCGAAATTCAAACCAACCCAATTCCACAACCAACTGTGGAATCCAACCATGTCCCTCGACTCGGGTACTCTCGTGTAAACGTACACGTCCATCACACACGCCGTACTCGTCGGTACGTACCGTCACTAGAGCTTTCCAAGCTCCAACTTCACTCTCATCAACAACGTTCCGATCATCGACTCACGAGAGTCATCACGTAGGCTCTTAAGTCTCACTCGAGACGTCGATACTTATCGACCTCGCCTGTCACTCCTACCAAGTTGTCGTCCAATCAGCTTTTTAGCCTGACGACCTTTCTTATCCGACAATCAGAGCTGATATCCTTATGTATCATCCGATCTGACCATCATCCTTATGCTCCCACTGAGTGGTAACTCCTCTAACGGTTCGCAACCGTAATCTACTGTTCATAGGAACACCATTCTCCTCTAACACTCCCTAAGTCCACGACCGTGGTCATGACTAGTTGGTAACGCTTGGCTCCATTGCGCCTTCGCTGCGCTACTCTGATCTCAACTCACTCTCGAGTCCACGTAACATATCTCGCATCACTCAGCGATCGCCGCTGACAACTAGACTCACCTCGAGTCTCAACTGTCGTACTACTCCTCCTGTCGACACACAGACGACGTCTCACTCATCCGGGGTGTATCTGGACCCCATTCAAATACTTGTCTCAGTAGGAACACACGGCTGCACTATAGGGTTCCCTTAGTCATCCACGACTTGAGCCCTCACTCACAACAATCACCGAACTCTTCCAACCCACTCTGCTCGAGTACAAAATATTCAACGTCCAGTCAACTGAACACTATGTCAGAACACGTTCGACCATAGTACTCGTTGTACAATCAACATCGGACCTTGTTCGATCAACATCTTACGCCCATCTAGGATTCCATCCAACCTACAACACACTCATACTCTCGGGGTACTCTCAACCTGACATATCGATTGACCGTTCCCATCGTCCAACGTGCACAACACACCGGTACACCCACATCACCACAATCATCTAGGCACTACTCGACCTGATCTAGTCCTACATTCGGGTAACGTCCAATCACGTACTACTGTCCTCACTCCAACCACGGATTGGACCTCAACCGTCCGTCACTAGGTGAACATCAATCCATCACAATCTTTATCCTCATATCCAACTCGAGGCATCGACTATTCATCTCTTCTTGATCGATACCTATGTATCGTCCTTATCTCGTACATACTCACGTAACTAATTCCAAGATAGAGCAATACTCCCTCAATAATTCAACCTCTGTCTTGCCATCTCTCCAACCATGCCAAGAGATTCTTCCATTGTCTTACAATATGATTCTCCCTGATGATGACCAGACCTCAGTATACTCGGATCATGATCGTCACAATCATCTCTATCGTATTGACAATCTTGATCGTCACCACACGACTCGATCCATAATACCGACTCGGGTCCACTATGGGTCCAAGGTAGTGGACACTCTAGTCACATTAGGTGACGCTAAACACCATCTGCCCTCTGAATCACTCAAATTTGACCCACAGCCTAGGTGTTCGGTTCTTACACCCTCTTTGAACCCTTTAGCTGTCATATCACTCCTCGTTGTCCCACCTAGGGACAAATCTAGGAGAATCCAAGATGATGACATCAAATTTCATCCTATATCATCCTCCAGCACCCAGCACTATCTACTAAAGAGTCACACTCAATGACCTCAGAATATCCATCACCAATGCGGAATCAAGTATTCTTTTCATCGTCACAATCACAACTTCTCTTGATTCCGGAGTTCCAATCACGTTGGAAACATGCTTCTTTTCCAATTACTGAGCTCAATCATTACACGAGCATCCCCGCGTCCTATAGGCAAACGATTTCCAAGTCCCCAACTCAAGAGGTATGGTCCAAATCCAATCCGCAATGGACTCTCAAGTCCTCAGCTCAACCGGACACCATCCACGTGTCTGTGAATACCGTTTATGCACATCCAAAAGGATGTCAATTCATCTTAAACTGATATACCGCTCGACTGAAGAGTCACAATAGGCTCGTGCTGTGATCTGCAATTAAATCTCTGCATAACACCATATCTGACCAACCGACCCTCACATCATCAGATGTCACTTACGTCATCCATTTATACCTTTTCATCTGAACGCCACTTAGGCATTTCATTCTTTAACGTTACCACTCCTGGGCACACATTCGTGCCTCGAGTCTCGTATCATTAGGGAACTGGTCACCAAACCAAGTACTCCTCATGCCTCGCACTGAGCCACTCAGGATCCTCTCTGTCCCGCTCAATGCCCACCGAACTCACATGCTCGCCAAACTAGGTACATCTACTATCTCGTTGGCATACTAGTTCGCATGTCCCAACTCTATGGGATCAACTCCCGCACTCACACTCGTGTAATCCATCCAAGGATATTTAGGGCACCTGTCACTCACCCAGGTATAGCCCGCTCATCTCAATCACCTCCACGGAGGTAGCGTGGAAAGTGTGCCAACACCCCAAAGTCCAACACCTCATCCTGCGATCGTACTCGGTCGTAACTGAGCCAACTCCCAAAACCACTACTCATACTGTGCGTCACTCACGTACCCCGTATCATCACCACGATTGAAAAATCCCATCATCACGGCAACCTGAGCCTATCCAACTCAATAAGACTCGACTACGTCCATCGATAACAGCTTCTGCTACAACTTCATGCAGACCAAACTCAGAAACACTCTGCCATTGAGACTCCAAATCCAAGCGGTCGACTCACCGCTGGTACCAACCATTCCACACGCAACATCCACTGATCAGTCCACCTCAGGATCCGGTTGACAAGTACCACACTTCTGGTAACTTGTCCAGTCGATCGTCCACTGGGGTTATCACAACCTGGCTGCTCACTGCAGCAACCTGACTAATCCCTCGCTTTCGACTCCGAAGAATCATCGTACTCCGCTAATGGTGTCCAAACAACCAGTAACCACAATCGGAGGATCTCGTCCCCTCGTAACACTACGGCTCTCAACCGCTGGTCCTTACAAGAACTTGGCCACACTCCATGCCTAACACTGCAAAAACACCATGTGTAGCAATCATATCCTACCATGCTACACAACAATTACTGTGACGACCCGGAAATTTGAAAAAGGAAAAATTGGAAAAATTGGAAGGAAATGACGATTTTGCCCTTGGTTATGGGGCCAAAAGTTGACCTTTTGTTCGGGATGTCTTTTGGAATTTTGGCCATGATTGTTGGGTAGGTCCCGAGATGCTGAATTCGTAGACAGGCGACATGCGTCAATCGGAGGTCGGATGCGAAAGTTACAGGTCTGCAAAGGTCAGGGGTAAATTAGTAATTTGACAACCGAGGGGTAAAATGGTCATTTAGCAGGAAAAGGGCTCAGTCACCAAAGTGATGACTCTTGCCTTTAATTAGGGACACATGGCAGCCTGAGGAAGGGTTGAGTGTTTGTACACTATCCATTCCAAACGGTGAAACAAACACATACAAAATAGGGGATATCGATCTCCTTGGATCCAGCTAGAAACCATTTGACAAAATCTGAGAAACCTGGAGAAATTAAGAGGGTTGGAGCATGAAAACAGAAGGATAAAAACGAGGGATTGAGAGGATAATTGAAAACCCGTATACGAGAATTTGAAAAACAAGGTGAAAATTCGACTTTAAAGTTGTAAGCCTCAAGGATCAAATTTGAGATTGGATTCAACCTTCTGAGATCATTTTGAACCACTACACAACAAAAACGAGAGAAATTGATGCCGTTTTGATCGAGAGCCGGAGGCATGAGCGGAAATCAGTGCAGTTATCCCTTGTCTGATAGGTGCTGAGGGGTAATTTTGGGACTTCAGTCAACTTGTCAGACGAGAGCAGGACTGGGCACAGTTATCAACGTCCAGTTGGGACGGGTCCTATCAATTACTCCGGGAATCCTCTACCAGTCGACATCCCTCCAGAATTCGACACACCTAGCCATGTCCTCTCATGCCAACTAGGCTCAACGTTCCCATTCCAAAAGTGTCTACTAAGGTCCTCGGCGTTCGATTGTTCCCAACAGTAAACATACAGATCTTTTTACTCTTGTCATGGACGACTTTAACGTCCGACCTCTACTAATTCCACGTTGTTTTAGCCCATTTCTGATTTGATCGCTCAACGG
The DNA here is from genome assembly GCA_032719365.1 of Prinsepia uniflora. NCBI lineage: Eukaryota > Viridiplantae > Streptophyta > Magnoliopsida > Rosales > Rosaceae > Prinsepia > Prinsepia uniflora. The sequence goes on from CM064872.1 coordinate 39,048,948, forward strand.
TCTTGACCCTCAGGTCGTTATCCGGTGTCTACTGGTCCACTAAATCCTATCTCCAATACCACTATGGCTCTAAGCCGTTGGGTTCACACGAACGTTGATCCCACTCGGGATCCAACCTCTCGAAGAACGCGGCATCCTTTTCCAATCGAATCCTAAAACCATCGCACCTCATGCGAAACGTAATCTAACTAGGTTTTAGGGTTCGATTACACTGACTCCACTTATTCTTACCCTAACTATCAGGCTGATGATGGGATATTACAACTGCAAAGACATCACATCCTCGATCTGCGCGTACTCTAAGAGCAAGACCTGCTCTAATACCAACTTGACAGGACCCGTCCCAAATCCCCCGGGATTAACGTGGGACGTGCCTGCTCCTTTCTGACACGAAGTGTCAGACCAGGGAAAGTTCCGACTATAGCCCTCACCAGGGCATCCAGAGTACGCCAGGATCGTAGGAGGAGGACTGTGATGTCTCATTCTCTGCTACAGCCCGCATCCGCGATCAACCTGAAGGGCAGTCAAAACAGTAAAAGCTGTGAGTGGATGAAAATCAATCATTTAAATAAAAATATTTTCAAAAATCATTTATGCCCTTCACTAAAAACATGCATGCATTCGAAAACCATCTATTAAAACATTTACGAAACCATTAAGACCTTGGCCCAAAACCGTAAATGAAACCATTACGGGAACTCAGCCCAAAGCTAGTACACATGGGACTCAGCCCAAATCGCATCACATGGGTCTCATCCCAAAACCAATACCGCTGAGTTTCATCCCAAAACCATATTCAAATCATAGAACACGGGGTCTCCGCCCCAAATCAGTTTCCGTAAGAAAACCTCATACGTATAGACATACATATAACTCATCCTCGACACTTACGAGAAGATGCCAACTCGGGGCACACAACCCTTAGGGAACACATCCTCGATATATGTCACAATTCATCTCTATCTAAGTGTGCACACTACCCGAGGTCTCACTTCGAGTCTACCCCCATGAATTCTCCATCTGGGAGGCTCTATCCAACATCCAGGATCTACGACGTGTGGATAGCTGTCTCCAGATCCAGTCCGAGACCATATCATAACTCCTACTCTTGGAATGTGCTCCCTATGTGGATACTCATTCCAGGTAGTCGATCGTGACTCTCCAGGTCGACGGTTGGAGAAGACCAATCAAATCATGTGGAGGGTTTATACATTTCAAATACTTTCTTTCTCAACACACATTTCAATTGGGTCTCACACCCGATTCATCTCAACAGGATTCCTCGAATCCAATTCAAGTCCATTTTCACAGGCCTCGACCTAAATCCACAGTTCAACAGGGTCTCAATTTCGAATTCTCATTTCATAAATCAAACTGGGACTTAAGCCCGATTTCACAATCAACAGGGCCTCAAGCCCGAATTCACAATCAACAGGGCCTCAAGCCCGATACCACAATAACGGGGCCTCAAGCCTGATACCACAATAATGGGGCCTCGAGCCCGATTTCACAATCAACTGGGCCTCTAGCCCGAAATCACAACGAACGGGGCCTCAAGCCCGAAACCATAAATCAACGGGGCTTCGAGCCCAATTTCACAATCAACGGGGCCTCAAGCCCGATACCACAATATCGGGGCCTCGAGCCCAATTTCACAATCAACTGGGCCTCTAGCCCGAAATTACAACGAACGCGGCCTCAAGCCCGAAACCATAAATCAACGGGGCTTCGAGCTTGATTTCACAATCAATGTGGCCTCAAGACCGATACCACAATAATGGGGCCTCGAACTCTATTTCAAAACCAACTGGGCCTCTAGCCCGATACTAGGGTCAACTGGGACTCAATCCCGACTTCATAATTCAATTGGGCCTCAAGCCCGAGTTCGTAAACCAACGGGGCCCTTGGCCTAATCGTATACTCAAATGGGCCTCCAGCCCGAATTCTCATCAAATCAAATGGACTCTAAGTCCAAGGGTTTCCAATCAAATGGGTCTCATGTCTGATTTCATATTTCTAAATCCAAAACCCATTCATTAAACCCTCATAGAAAACATAGCACGTATAAGAATCGTATAAAATCGAAAATCTCGAGATACGTGTAAATACGTAAATACTAGCTACCACAAACAAACACACTCATGGCATCATAAAACATGTATTAAAACACTTATAAGACATTTATGCATGCATCAGTTTAGAAAGAAAGGTCCACTCATAGACCGTCCAAAGTTGCACCTCGATACGTGTGCCATACGCCCTTCCCGAACCTATCCAAATTAATTTAGAGGGTTACTAACTACTTAAATAACCCCTCACTAAAGCCCCGCCATTTCCGGAATTTTTAACTATTTTTAAAGTCGATCCTAAACCTTTGGACGTCCCGAACTATATCGAAACGATGTTCGATCGACTCTAAACCAGTCCCAAAATGTTCGTTACATCAAATAGATGATTTCACATGTTGGAATCACCCCCAAACGATGGCCTATGCACCCACACGTGCCGCCCAAAGGGACTGCGCGTGGGAGCCACGCGCCTGCACACTGTTCATCTTCCTCCCAGCGACAGACCGGTTCGAACCGGGTTCCTATGCGGCTGGTCCAGCCGAACCGGCCACTGTTCATCTTCCTCCCAACGATAGACCAGTTCAAACCGGGCTCCTGTGCGGATGGTCCAGCCAAACCGGCGTGGCCGGTTCAGCCCTCTTTCTCATCCATTTTTCCTCCAATCCTTTCCAATCCAATCCCAATCTTCTTATCTAATCCCTAGGAGTCTATTGGTGTGTAGAAAACTAAGAAAACCCATGAGAACCCTACCCGTTCAAATTGAATCCCACGGACCAACTTTCCCGATCATCCTCCCTCGTCGTCCGGCCACCAGCCACCGTCTAAACCTCCTCTAAACTATCCTACAACCCTATTAAATGCTATCCAACCAACTAATACAGCCCTTAACGTCCAAATCATAAAGTTGGATTTTGAACGTGAAAACATACATGCGCGGTTTTGTCATCCCTCCGCCATCCACGGCGGCTTAGGCCTCTCCCATCCACCATCCTCAATCCTTCTCTCACTCTGTCCTTAGACACAGTCGAATGGGGAAGGGAATATGGATTTGTGTTCAAGTTTTTTGGGATGAGATCGGGGGAACCGTGTGCAAAATGAGGAAATGGGATATGCATGTATCAATTTGGGTGGGCAATGGATGGATGACAAGTGTCATTCATCCATTGGGCCTGCCCTCAAATATCTGGGTCCCACATGAGACAAAAGTCTCCTTTTATCCTCGTAAAATGTGCCGCCATAAATAGTTCCTCGGAACTTCCGTGAATCGTAACTTTTTCGTTGAATGTCCGTTTTCAACGTGCCACCTATCTACGGATTTGTATCGCCTTGATCTACGTAACGGTACTCGGCTATCGGTCCCGGGTCAAAAGTTAACTTTGTACCCTCGTTTAGGGGTAAAATCGTAATTTCGTCCTGAACGTCCGTTAATCCTCATTTAATCCCCGATTAGCCTCGCTAATCTGTCATTAAGTCTTAATTAATCCCGGTAATTCGGGACGGGTCGTTACAAAACTCTTATGACTCACTCAAAAAAGATGTATATAAGGCTCTAAAGCTCACATAGGGTTCATATGACTCACACAAATCTTAACATGCTCGTTCTGTACCAGTTTATCATGCATCATCTACTACAAGTCATAAACACTTAATCATAAAGTATTAACAAATGAATTCAAGTTTTAGGGATAATCTTTTAGCCATGTTATTTTCATTTATCCGTCATTCTTATCATCGATAGGTTAAAGAGCATGCTAAACTTTAAAAAAAAAAACACTAATTTTAACAAAAAGACTCAAGACTAAAAACAAGAACAAAGAAAATCTTTTTGGGTTTTTGTTGTTTTTCAAATTTTTCCTTTGATTTTTGAAATAACACTCAATAAAGTTGTAAACCCCTCCCCCACACTTAAATCGGACATTGTCCTCAATGTATGAAAGTGAAAGCATATAATCTAAGTAAGGAGAATAGATTTACGAAAATAATGTAATAAAGACAAAAAGTAATTAAAGTAAAGAGAGTGAAGGGTTTAAGAAAGCAAATCTCCGTTTGATGGCTCCTCCACTTCTTTGTCATTGGGTTACCTCCCAAGAAGCGCTTGAAGTTTAACGTCCATTCAGCCTAACTAATCTAATCTAATATTTACATGGTCAACTCATCTTTAACCTAACTCATTCATAAATCATACCAATTTCCATAATCAACAAAATTCCAAAACCTTAGTTTAATGAAATACATGTACATTATCTTAAGTACGTGCTCGGGAATACACCTTATACACTTTCAATGATTTAGACTCGGGAATACGCCTTATATCTAATCAAGCATTAAGCATAAACATAGCATGGAAGATTATTGAAATCAATAAAAAAAATATAGAACCATACACTTTCAATGATTTAGACTCGGGAATACGCCTTATATCTAATCAAGCATTAAGCATAAACATATCATGGAAGATTATTGAAATCAATATAAAATATAGAACCATAATAAAATTAATGATCAATCCAATAAATACGATATTCAAGTACAAAGAGAAAACTAAGGGGTTAAGAGGTTGAGTTACACTTTGAATCCTCGGGAATACACCCTATAGATGCTAGGTGGTTCGACACTCTTGGTGAGACACCCGGAAATACGCCTTATATGTCAATGGAGGATTGGTGAATTATGGAGGATGGTGTAGTTTATTTTTGCACAAGAAATCTCGAATTTATTAAAAAGGGAAAATTGATTTACGCAAAGCTTTGGTACAAAAATGGGCGACCCTTACAAATAACCTAAGCCTCTCTATTTATAGGAGAAAATTAATCCCCAAATAAATAGGAGTTCACAATTTAATTCTAAAGGGAAAAGGATTAAACTAATTAAATTAAAGTCCTAAAGGTAAAATGTATTCTAAATCCTAATGAAAGAATAAATACAAAGCTTAATTACAAAGGTAATAAAAACTCCTAATTTAAAAAGGGAAAACAAATCCTAATTAAAAAGGAGAAATTCTTCTCCTTAATTTACTTGGAATTTGGGTTGCGTGCTGGAATTTTAGAAGATGAAACAACTGGAAAACGTGTAAGGCTTCAATTCCTAGTAGAACAAGTAATCATTCCCACGCAGACTGACTATGCCTCACCAAAATAGGAATTCCCGTGGATGTAGAACTCCGATTTGAGTAATTCTTAAACCATTGGAAACTAGACTTCTAGAGCTTTCCAACCATGACTTACTCACATTCGGATTATATCCGAGGCGTTCACAATGGTCCGTGGAAGTGGGATAATCTGCACAGGCAGATTTCTGCTTTGTAACTTTTAATCCACTTCTTCTTTTGGGTTTCTCCAAGAACGAATCTTGGCATAATCTTGAGCCTTCTTGCACATATGAACATAGTGTTGACCCATCTTGATGAATCTTGATCCAATCTTTATAAGTCTTGGCCCATTCTTGATAGCTTGTGTGGTTTTGCTCCAATTTAACCTTTTTACTCTACATTTTTGGGTTGGTACCTAAAAAGATTAAAACAAGTTAGAAATTATAAGATTAAGGATATAAAAAAGTAAAATGAAAAGGAAATTGAGATGAAAAGGTGATGAAATATGTGCTTCCCACAGTCGGGAAGACCTTTCATATGACCGGTAGTCGGGATGACTTCCTGTGAAACGGTGGCCTAAGACTGTCCGTGAGCCGATAGTTGAGATAACATTTCGTGAGTCAGTTGTACTGATGACTTTCCGTGAGTTAGTAGTCGATAATATCAACCCTTATGACACTAAATGGTCAGAAAGAAGGTTAATCTTCTACGAACCGCAGTCAAAAGTCCATGAATTAGTTAATCGGGAAAGGGGAAACATATATGACATTCGATCTGTCAGAAAGAAGGTTTGTACAGGGGAATGAAGCCAAGCATTATGACATTACTATTGGAGCAGTCAGAATGACGATTAGGCAGTTGCATAAGTGCCCCAAATGGACGAGAAGAGAAGTTGCATTTTGATTTTCTAGGTCAAAAGATGCAGATTTTGCCACAAGGACCAACTGTTTTAAACCATGAAACCTTGGTTAAATGTATTCATAGGTTGAGAAATTAATAGAGATCAATTTGGTGAGTTTGATTGGTTGATTGTTGATCTTTAAAGAAGCTAGATTGCTCTCTATTTATAAGCGGTGAAGGAGCTCTTCAACTTGCCGAGTTGGGTCCCGCGCGAGTCCCATTTCCCCGTTTTTTCCTCTTGGGATACTCCTTGTGCCTCAATTTTATTCGTGCTCTATCAACACCGCTCATGCTTCCTTCATCTCCATGCTCAAAGATGCAGATTTTGCCACAAGGACCAACTGTTTTAAACCATGAAACCTTGGTTAAATGTATTCATAGGTTGAGAAATTAATAGAGATCAATTTGGTGAGTTTGATTGGTTGATTGTTGATCTTTTAAGAAGCTAGATTGCTCTCTATTTATAAGCGGTGATGGAGCTCTTCAACTTGCCGAGTTGGGTCCCGCGCGAGTCCCATTTCCCCTTTTTTCCTCTTGGGATACTCCTTGTGCCTCAATTTTATTCGTGCTCTATCAACACCGCTCATGCTTCCTTCATCTCCATGCTCAAAGTTACTTATGCTGGGCTTATGCCGATCTTAGGCTTTTAATTTCTATGAGCCATCAAGTTGGGCCGAGAGGGAATTTTTTTTAGTGTAAACAGTTTCCCAATTAAGCTTTTTATTTTTTATTTTTGTGCTGCTGGTTTTTCTTTGTTTCTATTTCTTTCCCCCCTGAGGCCAAAACCTGAGGGGAAAAAAATGATTGAACCATATGTAATTTTGTAAGAAAGTCCCATTGTTTTCACAAGATCACTCACAATCATATCAACCTTTTGAAATTCAGACATGTGAACCCAATTAAAAATGCGAAAATTGCATCACCATATGGCCACATAACCCATGACGCAACACAAACGAACTGAAAATAGAATCAGAAACCCAATAAAAAGCTCCGCTATTACATATATATATATATATATATATATTTAGGCTCCTCTGATCCAATTCCAATGCTTGAATCTCAGAAAATGAGGTGCTCAATCTCAAACACAGAACACAGATGTTTCAGGGCTGGCCCACATAATATCTGATAGTCTTCTGGAAAATGCAGGTGGCACACTGGATTACATCCATGGCCTACTGAAGACATCCCCAGAGGCAGATTTGCAAAGGGCTTTGGCAAACTGTGTTGAGCTGTACATCCAAGTGGTCATGTTTAGTCTCCCACAGGCAATTGAAGCTCTTATCAACGGACATTTTGGGTTGGCAAATTTTGGGATTTCTGATTCTGCCAAGGAGGCTGAGGCATGTGAGAAAGGGTTTCTAGGGTCAACCAAATCCCCTTTGTGTTAGAAATTGAGGTTCCACTCCAAAACCAATTGACAATGAGGGGAGTAGCCCAAGATCTTATAAGGCACAAATTGTAGTTGTGCTTTTCAGATGTGGGACATTTTCCTCACATCTCAACACGCCCCGTCATGTGTGGCAGATTTTCCTGCCTATCACGTGATGATTTGATTGGATACGTGTGACACATGTGACGGTTAAGCCAATCACGTGAAATAACCCGCTCTGATACCATGTTAGAAATTGAGGTTCCACTCCAAAACCAAGCGGGATTATTCCACGTGTTTGGCTTAACCGTCACACGTGTCACACGTACCCAATCAAATTGTCACGTGATAGGCTGGAAAATCCGCCACACGTGAGGGGGCGTGTTGAGATGTGAGGAAAATGTCCCACATCGGAAAATCACAATTACAATTTGTGCCTTATAAGATCTTGGGCTACTCCTCCCATTGCCAATTGATTTTGGGGTGGAATCTCAAATTCTCACACTTTGGCTGATAGGAACTCTCTGGTGGCCAGCCTCTCTGATGTGGCTAAGGCCATTATCAATTTGTTAAACCCTTGATTATTTTTGGGCTTCTGAATACTATTAATTAATATATCATCTATGTACTGTTCATTATTGTTGCTTTACTTCTGTGGTTTTCATTTTCTTGTTTAGATTATTTGTAAGTTTAGCAGCAGTTTCAGGTACTGCAATTACATTTTCTGCTTTTCTTTGACTGTTTTGAGGGCTAGGTCTGCGCCACATGATCCAGGTTTCTGATCAATTATTTTATTATTAAAATTTTCTTAAATTTTCGGAATTACAAAAAAAAAAAGTTTTAATCAAATGGTTAAGAATGACTAATCGTATATATGAAGTATGCTTGATTCCTGTTAAGATTAGCACAAAATTTGTAATTTAAGTAGTTAAAAACAGTTACACTCGGATATCAAAGAGCTCTATGTTTGATTCCTGTTAAAATTAGCACAAAATTTGCAATTTTAGTTAATAGCAAGCAACTACACTCTATACCGAAGAGCTCTGTGTTTGATTTTCCCCAACGGTGATCTCGAAAGTGGTGAAATTAGTAAAGAAAACGCAACTCAAATTGTTACAGAAGCTTCTCATTTGATGGCTTAATCATCAAGATTTGCCTCCAATGAGTTTCTTCGTGATGCATTTGCAACTCAAATTTGCAGTTCAATGACCACAAGAGTGTCCAAATTACGAAGAAAGTTAACACTTGAAAGGTTAAGAATGATTAATCGTGCATATGAAGTTGTATATCAAAAAGCTTTAGGTGGCTGGTATAGAAAAGGAAAGTAGAAATTAAGATTGAATAAATAAATGTATACAGGTGAAGGAATATTGTATCTTGTGATGAATTGGGACCCTTGATGATTACTTACAGAGGAAGGCAGGCTCTAGAAACATATAAAAGTCTATTTTAAATTCCTCCAATGAAGCAATTGTGGAAAACTGACTACAACAAGAAGCTAACACCATGTGAAATCACATGTTGAGTTGAGGGCAACAATGCCTCAACTCTCCACCAATGTTAAAAGCACAACCCTAAATCCGAAATCCAATTTGACCAAGAAAAAAAAAACAAAAACCTAAACCCAAATGCACTTGGATAAAAAGCAAAACAAACAAACACACACAGCATTAGAGAATCCCTTTATTGGGCCTCCACTGCCAAGTTTCCCTTCACAATCACTTTGTAGCCAAAACTTGCACAAAAATGACATGTCAGTCAAGATCCCCATTTTGGTCACATTTCAGCCAAATCAATGCAGCATGCGGAAAGAAATAGACACGCCAACGGATGATTTTATGAATGAGTAGGACAATTACCATAATTTTATTTGGAAAAAAGGCAACTTATCAGTATCCATTTGACAACCAACACAACATGCTAAAAATCGTACAGTAACCCCTCCGCACCTCGCCCTCACACGGAGTCTCTCTCTCCCTCTCCCTCTCCCTCTCCCTTTCTCTCTATACATCCATGGGATATAGTATCAGCTAGATACAGCCCATGTCGGCCGTGCATTCAAAAAATTGGAAGTAACAATGTCTTGCATGAGGATTCTAAGGCATGTGGAGGAAATTTGTTCTTCCGCGTAGACCAGGCAACAACAAGACAATCTCAACCTGCCCATCTTCTCAGCTTCTCTTGCGGATCTGAACCAGAAACCTGCTCTACAATACTGCAAGGTGCAATCAAAGTTAGATGTTTGATTTCAGACTGAACCTAAAACTATTCCACCAGTAAAAGATATAAAGCAATCTTTAACAGGAAATATTTAAGCCAAATTAACTTAACATACTTAGGGGACCCGGAACCAGGTCCATTTTGAGCAGCTGATGACAGATTTGGGTAGTACCGAACAGAGATCAAACCGCCATCCATACCTCCTGCAGACACAGGAGATCCCTCGAAACTTAAAGGTAAGCATCTCCTAGACGAAATTCCTGCGTAGATTTGCCAACAGAATGTCAGTGCCAACTGCCAAGTAATGGGTAGGAACAGGAATATAAACCCCTCAATAAATGACAGAACCAAGTAACTATTAGTCTCCCTAAGTTAATTGCTGACCATATGGGGAAAAAATGATAAATCTTATCTATTTTAACAAGGCCCACTCATTTGACAACAAGAAAAAATCAGTCTCTAGTTTCCTACTCTGCAGTCTCGCTGAAGAAGAAACTAGTATTACACTTTTGAAGAAAACAAAAGGGATGTAAATTGAATAAACGTTAGTAAAACTGAAGAACAGAAAAGGAAGGAAGATAGAAAAAAGTCTCAAAGTCTCTGGCTTTGGCCATCTCTGAAAGAAATATATGTTAAGAAACTATATTAAAGGTGAATCTAGATTAACAAACAACAATTAACACCAAAAATTAACCCATTTATTTCCTAAGGTAAGAAATGCTAGAGCAAGCACTGATGAGATCCAAAAGTTGTAACCATCGGCCAGATAAAGCAAAAAATGTATGGAAATCTCAAGTTCCGAACAAAGTTTAGAATCTTTATACACATAAAACAAACAACCACGTATTTCTTTCACTTCATACGTAGGAAAAGGTTATGTGAAAACTCCTTTGCACCGTCTTAAACAGTGTTATTTAGTGGGACGGCAATCAAGTTAAGAACTATCATTTGCAACATATCCTTAGCTGAACCTCAAGTTCAATAAAGAAATATTACCTTGAAAGGTTAGCACAAGACAAAAGAGAACGGTGAACATCAACGCAAACGTGCTGGTATTTGAAGATGATGCCTTTTCAGCTTTCATCTTCTTCAAGGCTTTCATCCGCTCAATCCTTGCACGTTTCCACATAGCAATCTCAGAAAGTTCCTTGATTAACTTCTGGTCAGCTACATCCAATGAAGGGCCTTTTGGAGGTCTTGGAGGTTTAGGAGGTTTTTTATTGTTTGTCTTCTTCCGCTTGTCCTTCACCCATGTCTTGTCTACATGATCTATAACCTCATTCCCTTCCAGCATCTTATTTGTTGCCACCTTCAAATTATCAGGGCAGCTGCCATTTGAATCGAACCCACTGGCACACAAACTGACCCTATCTTCAACTCTAATTGCTCCATCCACAATTCCACCACAAACCTTAGAAATCAAAGTCTTCACCTGTTTCTTAGCACTCGAAACAGGGCTATTGCTTGAATCTTCCTGACTAACTACTCCCCCACTTTCAAGATCAACTTCCAAGCCCTTTTCCCTGGGACTCTTATGATCCATTACAACCGACCAAACCAAAGCTAAATGTTAACCTGCTCCCCAGGCTCCAAATGATCAAAGACACTATATTGTTCCCCTTAAAGAAACTAAGTTTGAATTGACGGAGTTAACCCATCATAAGGATTGGCCTCTTTGCAATGCAGTATATTTACAGGTGAAAATTGTTGACAAATATATCTTGCTTCATCGAGTATACAACACTTTCCAATTTAACTTGCAATTAAATGGCAGAAAGCAACCGAATGGAACTTAACTTGTTTGACACGGCTCACGCGTTTTCCCAAAGAACAATCTACACCATAAAAAGCCTCACTTCTTTTGGTCCCCTTTCCTGTCAATCAACAAAACCTTTCAACCATTGACAACAATCCAAGCCAAATACAATACAAGCACATGCAAAAGTATGTGCATAAAAACGCGTTCACAATTAATAAATCAATTAACCTTTTTCCTAATGTCAATGCAGGTTTCAATTGTACCAACAGAGAACTTCGAAGGCAATGCAAAAACGAAACAAACCTGAGACTCGAGATAAAAACTGAAAAATTAGAGTAGACGCAATCTAAACTAGGGCAGAAGCGATTTAAATGGACACTCAGAACCCCCAATCAACACCTTGTATTACCCATGATCTAAAAAATAATATTGAATTCAGAAACCCAGAACTCCAAACATTAAGAAACAATTTTAAATGACGAAATGAAATTTTAAATAAAATTAAAAAGAAACGAAAAAGTAGAAACCTTCAAAAGGCAGCGAAGAAACCCCAGATCCGATGCGGAGAAAGAGCTTACAGCGAAGATAGCGTCAAATATGGTAGCTCTAGAGCTAATTTAAGAGAGTCGGAGTGAGAAAAAAGAGGAGGGTATGAACACGAGGGGTTTTAGGGGAATCGCCGAGAAAGTGCGGGGTTTTCTATAAATACAAATGATTTTTTAATTTCAGATTTTTTATTATTATTTTTATGGCGCTATATCTTCGTCGGATAAATACAACCGCAAATGATGGGAATCTGACGTTTTCAGTTGTCATCTTCTTCAAAACTTCGCTGACACTTGTTCATGGCATTTCAGCCGTTTGACTGCCTTGGACTTTTTTATTTATCTATTTATTTATTTGTTTTCTCAATTTTGGCTAATATTTTGATTACAGTTGACCAATTAAGGTAGGCCTTTAAGACGCTTGCAATTTAAAATTGGATACATTTAATCGTACTAATTATAAATTAATCAATTTTTGATGCATAACTTATAAATTAGTTTATTTACTGATTTATTACATTATTTTTAAGCATTTTTTTCTTTAATTTAATTACTTTTTATTTTTTAATACCATTTTAATCGATAATTTACTTACCACATCTATGTTTTAGGAGCTATTTATTAAGTGATTTCAAATTTTAAATATTTTTAATTTTAATATTTATTTTGATAAAGACAATTATTCGAAATAAATTTCCTTCAAATTTCCTTCTATAATTCATTTTAATCTTCTAAATTTTTTAGATACTCTCTGATATTTTAGTAAGATCACAGTCATACATGTAGTTTATTTATTTTTTTTAAAAGTTATTCTTTATAAGTAAAGGTATCGTAGGAAATTTAATGATTTTTTCCCTAAAGCTAAATTAATAATTATCTATAGATTGCTTATCTTTCTATTCTATATTAATCCACCATTCAATTTACAGACTTTTCACACTTTCAACATTATTTGATATATCAAAAATAAAAATATTTACATGTCAGGACCGGTCCCAAATCCCCCGGGATTAACGTGGGACTCGCCTGATCCCGTTTGACACGAAGTGTCAGACCAGGGAAAATTTCGTCTCTAGCCCTCGCCGGGGCTATCAGAGTGCGTCAGGATCGTAGGAGGAGGGGAGTGATGTCTCGTCTCTACTACAGCCCGCATCCGCGATCAACCTGAATGACATTAAAATATGAAAAGTCGTGAGTGGACAAAATGTAAGGACCCATCCCGGAAGGTAGGATTAGTGAGGTGATTAGTGGTGGTTTAACTGGGTTATCGGTAGTTAGTGGGTTACTTTTGGACCTTGGGCGCAGAATGACGATTTTGCCCCTGGGTTGGCACAAAATAATATTTTATTTAAAAACCCATTTTCCGCATAAAGAGCTTTATGCCCTTCATTAAAAACATATGCATGCATTCAAAAACCGTTGATCAAAACGTTCATAAAATCATTTGAAAACATTCTCAAAACCTTTCAAGGGTTCATGCCCGGTTCCCATAAACCGTCATGACCCATAAATCCATTTGGGTCCTCGACCCAAAATCACGACTCAAAAACCATAACTCATTGCATGTGGGGACTCAGCCCAAAACGTTCTCGGTGAAATACTAAAACACAGAATACGGGGTCTCTGCCCCAAACCACTTTCTAAAACATGAAACATGGAACACGGGGTCTCTGCCCCCAAATCACTTTTCTGTAAATCTCATACGTACTCGTACGTATAACCCATCCTAGGAACTTCCGGAGAAGATGCCAACTCGGGGCACACAACCCCTAGGGAACACATCCCCGATATAAGTCACGATATCGAATCTATACTAGTGTGCACACTACTCGGGGTCTCACTCCGAGTCTTCTCCCAGGAATCTCCATCTGGGAGGCTCAATCTCTGGATATAGTCCGAGTTCTTTCTCTGGATCTAGTCCACACATCTCTCAGAATCTGGTCCGGGACCACATCATATCTAGTAACCACCACTCCTGGAACGGGATCCCTATGGGGACACCCATTCTGGTATGTGGATCGTGACTCTCCAGGTCGACGCTGGAGGAAACCATATAATCAATATGGAGGGTTCATTCATTTCAAATCTCTTTCTTTCTTTCTCAAATACTTTCTTTCTCAAAACTCATTTCTCAACTGGGTCTCACGCTCGAGTTCATGTTTCTAAATCCGAAATCCATTTCCTAAACCCTCGTTAAAAACCTAGAACAAATATGCATCGTATAAAACCAGAAATCTCAAAATACCTTGCAAATACGTAAATCCTAGGCTACCACAAACAATTGCACTCATGGCAACACAAAACATATATTAAAATACTTATAAAACATTTATGCGTGCATCAATTTCGAAAGAAGGGTCCACTCACAGACTGTCCGAAGCCGCGCCTCGATACGCGTGCCTTAATCGTCTCCCGGGTCAATCGTTGCCTCCGGGATTCCCGAACCTACCCAAATTAATTTAGAGGGTTACTAACTACTTATATAACCCCTCTCTAAAGTCCCGTAATTTTCTGAAATTTCTAATTATTTTTAAATGGGAACCTAAACCTTCGGACGTCCCGAACTATATCGAAACGATGTCCGATTGACACGAAATCAGTCCCAAAATGTTCGTTACATCGAATAGATGATTTCACATGTTGGAACCACCCTCAAAGGACAGCTCACGTGCCCGTACACGCCCCTAGAAGGGACGGCGCGTGGGCCTCACGCGCCCAGCACTGCATATCATCCATGAGCTCCAGCAGCCGGTCCGATCCGGTTCGGTTGGGCCGGCCGGTCCAACTGAACCGGCATGACCGGTTCAGGGGCATAACTTCTCCATTTTTCGTCCTTTTTCATCCATTCCAACTCCTATGGCTTCCTCTCTTCATTTCCTATCCAACCATGTCCTCAAAACCTAGAAACCAATCCTAAATCCTATGGGTTCAAACATCCAAATAAACCCAAAACTCCCATTTTATGTTTAGGGCATAACCAATGACTAAAACTCACTCCTAAGGGTTCTATTAGGCTCCTAAGGTCTCTAGAAGAAGCTTGGGGGATCGATTTGGCCTAACTTGGCCAAAATGGGAATTCGGTGGGGAGCCACTGAAAATCCTCCGGCCGCCTTCCCCGGCCTTCCCAGCCATCCTCAGCCTCCAAAACCGTCTCCTAGGCCTCCTAACAATCCCCTAAACCCATCCTAATCTACATCTAAGCTTCCTAACGTCCAAAACCCAAATTTGAATTTCAGAACACACAGAGGAAATGGTTTTACCTTGGTCTTGCAATCCACCGCCGTCCACTGCGGTTGGCCGTCTTCCACCGTCTCCTTATCCTCTCCATCATCCTCAGTTCCTCACATGGCCTCAAATGGATGTAGATGGGAAGGGCATGGATTTGGGTTCACTGGGTTTGTTTGGGTTGGTGAAACGATTGAACAGGAAAGAGGGATGGATATGCATGTATTTGTGTAATGGAAGCAATGGATGGGTGACACTTGTCACTCATCCATTGGGCCTAGGGAAAAGATCTGGGCCCCACTAAGGACAAAAGTCCACTTTTGCTTCGTAAAACGTGTCAATGTGAATAGTACCTTAAACTTTCGTGAACCGTAACTTCTCCGTCGAACTTCCGAATTCGACGTGCCGCCGATTCGTATCGTCTCAATCTACGTAACGGTCTTTGGCCCTCGGCCATCGGACCTCCTGAGTCAAAAGTCAACTTTTGGCCCAAATTACCAAATTGCCCTCGAACTTCCGAACGTCATAACTTTTCCCTCGGACGTCGGAATCGAGCGTGCCACCTGTCTATGAACTCGTGACGTCACGAACTACGTCATGATCATCGGTCAAAGTCCTTTTGACCGCCGAAACGAAAAGTCAATGATTTGCCCATTCTAGGGGCAAAATCATCATTTCACCCGAACGTTCGCTAATCATCTTCTAATCTCTGATTAGTCTTCGATTAGCGAGACTAATCCGTCATTAATTCTTAATTAATCCCGTTAATTCGGGACGGATCGTCACATTACAAATAATTAAATTTCAAAATGTAGATTGCAAATACAATGATATCTAAGATATGCAAATGGGTATAATATGTCTATGCCCACATCTAGACAAAAACAATTTCTCAAGTAAATTAACTTTAAAATTGTTAGCCTTGCAATAAGATATTATATGTATTTTTCTTAAAATAATGATATGGAAGTTAAATGGCATGTTTGTAATTTTTTTATAAAATAATTGACTAAAAAAATGATCTTGAATAACAATAAAAAAAAAGTACTTGATTATATATTTATTACTCTTATTTATTGTAGTTAACTAATTTATAACTTGGACACTAATGAAAAGGCCTTTTTTTAATAATAATTATCCTTATTCAATATGATCATGTGGAATATTTATTTCTTATATTTTTAAGCATTTAAACATTAATTTCATAGACTTAGGTCTCATTATTGGTCCAGATAGGACAAGTTCGGGCCATATATTTTTAAGCTTGAGCGGGGTCCGGTCGATTTTGTGCAAACTCTTTTTTGGGCCGAGTCTTTATCGACCTTCACAAGCTGGGCCAAATAAGCCCACTCGGATTGGGCTTAATTGGGCTTTTTGAATTACTTAAGTAATAAAAAGATAAATATGAAAAAAAATATTATTAAAAAAAGATAATCAAGATTATATTACCGAAGATTGGGACCCGTCCCGAAGATTATATTACAAAAGCGTAACATAAGCAGATTGATTATAGCACATGAGAGCAATCCCACTTAAAACAATGACTGATACATATTTTGTACATTTCTTGTTGATGTCCTTCAAGATTACACAACACAATGATCACTGACTAGATGACCCAGTCTTCTTCTTGAGGTCCTTATTATTACTATAAATATTCAGAAATGAAAAAAAAAATAAGTAGAGAAATATAAATTAAATAAAGAACCCTTGGAAAATGGAGTAAATAAATTTTACGAATATTCATAGTTAGAAAAAAAAAATTAACAAAAGAGGAAATTAAGGAAGAAAAAAACAATACAAATTTAGACATTTTAAATGAAGGTATGGTAAATTAGTATAGTATCACATATAATAATTTTGTTAAATACATCAAAATTTTAATACAATGTTATAGGAGAAAGTTCATAAGCTCTACTATCACTATAAAAATTCAGAAATAAAATAAAGTAAATAAATATGAATTAAACACAAAACTCCTGGAAATACAAAGTAAATACATTTTACGAATATTTGCAGTTAGAAAAAAAATCAACAAAAGAGGGAAATAAGGCCAAAAACAATACAAATTTAGAAATGTTAAATGTATGTATTGTAATTAGTATAATATCACATATAACTTAATTTATTTTTAATAATACAAAATTTAAAATAAAGTTGCAAGTGAAAGTAAAAAATTATGTATTATATATATATATAAAATTAAAATATATCTATTTTTTGGAGTGGGGGCCCAGACCCCCCCGGGCAGTCCCATGGCTCCACCGCTTCGTATTATAACCACGTGGTGTATTTTGTTTAAATGGTATATATGAGTTTATATTTAAAAAATTTATATAACTAAAAATTTCATTGTTCATTGTATCTTAACGTATAATGTGTTACATTATACTCAACATATCAATATAACTTAACCAAAGTCATTTTTTATAACCAATTCTCGATAATCTGTCATTATCCTTAATTAATCCCGTAGATTCGGGACGGGTTCTTACACACCGACAGCGGCCGACACCTACAATATGATTCACCTTAAATTTTTGATTAAATGCATCGATAGCGGCAGACATTTAAATCTCTTTAATCCTATTCTAAATGCACCGACAGCGACCGACACTTAGTTTTGAATTGAAATTTAAGCACTAAAATATACAAAATAGCTCAAATTCATGAAGTAAAACACGTGGAGATTGTATTCACATTTACAAATGTTAGAAAGAAAGTACCAACAAAAATATTGAATTATAAGTAAAACCGAAACAATAACAAGAGTTTAAGTAGAAAAACATGGTTTTTCACAAGGAACCCTGACAGCATGCAGAACCGTGTGAAGATGAAGGAAGAAATACGAGAAATTCGGTCTTAAAAACACTCGAATTTCCTTAAAATTACATAGCCTTGGGTTTTTCTTAAGAAAAGCATAAAAATGTGTACAAAGAGAAATTTAAGAAATTCTAAGAACAAAATAAAAAAAATGAAACTAAGAAACAAAATGTAAAGACCCGTCCCGAATATCGGGATTAAATATTAATTAATCATGGTTCAGAATGACTAATCGAGGATTAGTTGAGAGAAATCGAACGGGCGGTACGAAATGACCGTTTTGCCCCTAGTCGTGGGCAAAATTTTGACTTTTGACCCGGGAGGTCTGACAGTCAAAGGCTGAGGACCGTTACGTAGATCGAGTCAATACAAATTCATATATAGGTGGCATGTCAAAATCGGACGTCGAACGGAGAAGTTATGGTCACTGGAGCGAAATCGGGGAATTAATGTTTCGGGAACCGAATAAAATATTGCTTAAAGCTAATTTGGCAGATATTTAGTGTGGGGCCCTTGGATGAGTGACAAGTGTCACTCATCCCATGGCTTGGAACCCCCAAAATGTGGATCTATGTCTATTGGTCATCCATTATTTAATTAATTGAACTCTCGTCTCTCATCCTAACCATTAATCTCTATTTCTCATCTCATCCTCACCGTCTATTTCTTTAACCACACTATCATCTGATTATCATCATCGATCTCCATCATTTTTCCATTGTTCTTCAATGAACCCGAGCACCCAAACCTCATCCATAAACCTTCTGATCCTCAGCTAATGCAAGTAATGTGTGAATGGAAAAGTGTGAGTGAGTGGTGAGGAACGTGATGGTGCCACCATGGAGGGCCGCCGTGTGCGGTGGTAGGAGCAGGAAGGTAGGCAGTATGCTCTGTTTCATTTGAATTCGAAAATGGTGGGTCGGGTTCTACTGATGATGGACTGTTTTGGTGGGTTGTTTGAGAACTAGGAGGATGAGACGAGGTTGGTGGTGGCCTAGGAGGTGCACAAAAGCGACGGTAAGCTATTTTCCCGTAAAATGCTATATTGTATTCGAAATTGGCAAATCGTGTTTGGGTCATTATTTTTTGAATTGGTTGCATAGGTGAGCATCTGGGAGCTTCCAGGAATCGATCAAGATTGGTTTCGGGACCAGAGGTGGCCTGTAGTGGCCAGAGATGGCGGAAGAAAATGGAAGGGTGGATTGTCGATCGGGGAGGTAATTGTGAGCCCTTAATTTCAAGTTTTGATGTCATTAATAGATTAGAATTAGTGGAATGAAGCTATAGGATTAATTGGGAGTGAAAATAGGTGGAAAATTGGAGAAAACCGGGGACGCTGGTCTGGTCATAACTAGTGAACCGGTTCAGAACCTGGTTCACCAGAGGTTGAAGGTGACACTGTTCACCAGCGCTTGAGGCCCACCCGCAGCGCCTTTGGGCGGCACGTGGGGCACTTTTGGGACATGTGTTCAACATGACTTTTAATCTATTCGATGTAACGAACATTTTGGGACTAGTTTTGTGTCGATCGGACACCGTTTCGTTATGTTTCTGGGTGTCCGAAGGTTTAGGATCGAGTTTTAAAATAGTTAAAAATTTAGAAAAATTATGGGGCTTTAATAGGAGGTTAATGATGAGGTTAGTAACCCTATAGTATGGTTTGGATAGGTTTGGAAGTCCCGGTGATAGTGATGGGGCCCGAGAGGGCTTTTAGCACGCTTATCGAGGCGGCAGTTTAGGACGGTGTCAGGACCCGTCCCAAATCCCCCTGAATTAACATGGGACGCGCCTGATCCCGTCTGACATGAAGTGTTAAACCAGGGAAAATTCCGTCTCTAGCACTCACTAGGGCTTCTAGAGTACACCAGGATCGTAGGAGGAGGAGTGTGATGTCTCGATCGCTGCTACAGCCCGCATCCGCGTTCAACCTGAACGGCATTAAAACATCAAAAGTCATGAGTGAACAAAACAATCATTTCATTAAAAACATTTCATCGAAAGATATTTATGCCCTTCACTAAAAAGCATATGCATGCATTCAAAAACAGTTTACCAAAACGTTCATAAAACCATTTTTCAAACATATTCTCAAAACCTTTCAAGGGTTCATGCCCGGTTCCCATAAACCGTCATGACCCATAAAAACCTTTCAAGGGTTCATGCCGGTCCCCATAAACCGTCATGAACCATAAATCCTCCCCGACCCGAAATCACAAAAACCCATAAATCCATACATGTGGGAACTCATCCCAAATCAACATACGTGGGTCTCAGCCCAAAACCATTCTCAGTGAAATACCAAAACATACAATACGGAGTCTCCGCCCCAACCGTTTCCATAACATCGAATGCGGGGTCTCCGCCCCAAATCACTTTCTAAAAAATCTCATACGTATGAACATACGTATCACCCATTCGTGGCACTTCTGAGAAGATGCCAACTCGGGGCACACAACCCCTAGGGAACACATCCCTGATATATGTCACGATTCATCTCTATACTAGTGTGCACACCACTCGGGGTCTCACTCCGAGTCTTCCCCCAGGACTTCTCCATCTGGGAGGCTCTATCTTCAGACCTAATCTGATCATCTCTCCGGAATCTGGTCTGGGACCACATCATAACTCCTAACTCCCACTCCTGGAACGGGATCCCTTTGGGGATACCCATTCTGGTCTGTGGATCGTGACTCTCTAGGTCGACGTCTGGAGGAGACCATATAAATCATATGGTGGGTATCATTCATTTCAAATACTTTCTTTCTCAAAACACATTTCAACTGGGTCTCACACCCGATTCATCTCAATGGGATTCCTCGAATCAGATTCAAATCAGTTTTACAGGCCTTGGCCTAAATCCACAGTTCAACAGTGTCTCATGCCCGAATTCTCATTTCATAAATCGAACTGGGACTCAAGCCCGATGTTACAATCAACTGAGCCTCTAGCCCGATATCACAATTAACTGGGCCCTAAGCCCGAAACCATAAATCAACGGGGCCTCAAGCCCTATTTCACAACCAATAGGGCCTTAAGCCCGATACTATAGTCAACTAGGCCTCCAGCCCGATATTACAACCAAATGGGCCTCAAGCCCGGATTCGTAAACCAACGGGGCCTTCGGGCCGATCGTATAACTCAAATGGACCCTCGGTCCGATTCCTCGTCAAATCAAATGGACTCCAAGTCCGAGAGTTTGTAAATCAAATGGGTCTCATGCCCGATTTCATATTTCCAAATCCAAAACCAATTTATTAAACCCTCATTGAAAACCTAGCAAGTATAAGCATTGTATAAAACCAGAAATCTCGCCTCGATATGCGCGCCATAAGCCTCTCTCAGGCCAATCGTCTCCTCTGGGATTCCCGAACCTGACCAAATTAATTTAGAGGGTTACTAACTACTTACATAACTCCTCACTAAAGCCCCGTAATTTTCCAAAATTTTTAACTATTTTTAAACGCGAACCTAAACCTTCGGACGACCCAAACTATATCGAAACGATATCCGATTAACACGAAACCAGTCCCAAAATGTTTGTTACATCGAATAGATGAAATTACATATTGGAACCTTACCCAAATTTAGCCTCACGCGCCTCCACGCGCCGCCCAAAGGGGTTACGCGTGGGGCTCACGCGCCCACTGTAGATGATCTTCGACCTTCGGCCAGGCCGGTCTGATCCAACAACGTACAACCGGTCTACTTGGACCGGCGTGACAGGTCCAAGGCTCTCCTCCCTTCATTTTTCGTCCAATCTCCTCCTTTTCAATCCTAAACTTCGTAATTTGATCCTAGAAACCTAAATGTATGAGCCAAAACCCTTAAAACCTACAAAACAACCACGGTTCAACTTCTCCTCCACGGTTCAACATTTTTAATTCCCTTCCAAAGCTTGCTCAGTCTCTAACCATTCCCAAAACTGTGACGATCCAGAAATTTGGAATAGGAAAATTTTGGAAAATTTGAAGGAAATGACGATTTTACCCCTGAAATTGGACGAACAGTTGACTTTTGGTTTGAGTGGTCAAACGGACTTTGACCGATGACTGTGACGTAGTTCGGGACGTCACGAGTTCATAGACAGTTGGCACATCCGATTCCGACATTCGAGGAGAAAGTTATGATGTTTGGAAGTTCAAGGGTAATTCGGTAATTTGGTTAAAGGGGCAATTTGTTTACTTTTCAAATGACGTGGAACTTTCACGTAATTCGAAGACCATTAGGTAGGTCTAGAGACGCTGGGTTCGTAGACAGGTGGTATGCGTCAATCAGAGTTCGGATGATAAACTTACGAGTCTAGGAACATGAAAGGCATTTTGGTAATTTGTAAGGAAAACGGGCAAACTGGTAATTGGACAATTGATTACGAAATGGGACGGGAATTGGGCTGATTCAAGCCATGGTATGCCACCCAATGACATCTGTCACTTTGATGAAGCAATTAGTGGCACTAATTAGTGAGAGGTGGCAAGTGCATAGTGTGTGTGTGTGTGTGTGTGTGTGTGTGTGTGTGTGTGTGTGTGTGTGTGTGTGTGTGTGTGTGTGTGTGTGTGTGTGTGTGTGTGTGTGTGTGTGTGTGTGTGTGTGTGTGTGTGTGTGTGTGTGTGTGTGTGTGTGTGTGTGTGTGTGTTAGTGTGTTTGGAACAAGTGCACAGTAAAAGAATTGATACTGTGTGGGTGAACAATTAAGTGCTGTGTGAGTGAGGAGAAACTTTGAGGAATAGAAAACGGGGGAAGCCATTTGATGGTCGTGCTGTCCAGGGGAGTGAAAAAAAAAACAGAGTCCAATCCGTGTTATGAGGGTGAGAAATAGAGATAGAAAGAGATGAGTGTGGTGGTGTTACTACCTAGGGAGCATTGTGGACGGTGGCCTTCGACTCACGAGGAATAGAGGACAGCGTGACCTTGGATCCAATCTTTTCAAATCTTCATCAATAGATTAAGTCCTGTGAACAAAAAATTGAAAGGATGATGAGACTAACTCATTGGGCTCGAAGTCGACGCCTGAGATCGACGAAAAGGTAAGTTTGTCATGGGTTTCTTAAGTAATAAAAAAAAATGGTAATTTCATTTTTACACGTTTGTACTCATAATTATTAATTGGATGAGGGTCTGGAGGACGTAAGGGACTGAACCAGCTCAAAATGAAAGGAAATGTAGGTTGGAAACGTGGAAATAGAGAGAGGGAACCAGTTGACAGTTGCAGGTTGCTTGGAAGGTTTGTTTCTGGTCCTAAAGTCGTGATTTTATTAGTTAGATCGATTATATGATTTGTGCGTATCGTGTTTTGATTATGATTGTGAGTATGATTTATGGTTTCAGCACGTATTCCGAGATTATTACGGATTTGCACGTTTTATGAGATTTCGAGTATGTTTTGATTTGACCATGGTTTTGATGATCTGAGTTTGGGATTTGAAATATGATTTGATTTCAAATATTTAAAACGAATTTTGGAAAAAGGTGATTTCGGGCATGATGCCCAGTTCATAAAAGTGGTTTTGATGAACGAGATTTCGGGTTTCAGAAACATGAAAGTGGATTTCCGGATTTGGGTTCGGAATGATTATTCCGGATGCTAGCTTACGGAATGATGGTTTCGAATTCGGATTTGGAACTGGATGATGGTTGTGATTTGGGATTTGAACGTGAAATTCGGACATGAGTTCCATTTCGATAAAATGCAATATCGGATTTGGTTTTGGAATTTGGATTACGATGGATTCTGGATTGGTTGTGAATTACACATGGTTTTGGGTTTAAAGACCCGGTACTATTGCTGGATCATGTTTTGGGTTTAAGGACCCGGTTGATTGATGACGGGGGAGGGCCCTTGATTGATATGTTTTGAGTTTAAAGACACGGTTACTGTGATATCCCCTGCGGCCAATCGATTGCATTTTGAGTTTAGAGACTCGTTGATATCCCGGGCAGGCCTGATTATGCGCATAGTTTTGAGTTTAAAGACTCGGGTGCACTTGAGATCCAGCAAATTGATTGACTTGTGATTTACTGTTGATTTCTGATGTTTTCGGATGTGTTGGGTAATGGCCCGGTTTATATGGCTTGATGGATTTTTGGGTTATGTTATGTACTTGGATTTTGGATTCATGATTTTGGGCTGAGGCCCCGTGTTCACGGTTTCGGGCTAAAGGCCGAGGTTTGAGGAAAGGAAAATGATTTTGATTTTCATACACGATTTTCTTATACTAGAAATGGAATGGGTTGTGAAATGATTTTCGAATTCATGCATTGGTTTTACGTGGAGGATAGAAATGTCTTTCTGTAACATGTTTTATAAATAGATTTATTTTCGTCCACTCACACCCTTTGTGTTTTTATTGACCCTCCAGATCATGGCGCGTTAATCGAGGCTAATTGGGAGGTGCATGTATGAGTGGGACAGGTATGGTTATCCCTTGTTTGGCAAGTGCTGATGGTAATTTGGGAACTTCAGTCAACTTGCCAGACGGGAGCAGGACCAAGCACGTTTATCAATGGTCCTTCGGGGACGGTCCTGTCAAATTGGTATCAGAGCATTAGGTTGCTGATTCTGTTGCCACGTCATGCCTCCGAAACGTAAGCCTGGTGCGCGACCTGGTAGTGAGACGGGTAGACGCAGGTGTGTAGACCTCGTGATAGATTTTGGATGAGATTGACCTTGGATTGAGGGTCAGATGTTAATCAGAGTACAATGTGAACTACTGTCTGTTACACATAGAATTGTGTGGGTCCCAAGGATACATGAGCCAGAGGCTAGAAAGGTAGCACATTTGGGCAAGTTACACTCGTGATGAGATTATTATTAGTGGAATCCTGAAGTGGAATATGTGTCTAAAGAGTCTAGAATGTGATGGGATATGCCTTAGGCCTTATCGGTCGCATAAGATGTTGTTCACCCTCGGTATTTGTTCAGTGACTTGGTATGTCAATGATGGTATCGCTGATTAGGATGAGATTGGACTCAAGAGGAGTTGAGACGTGGTTATGGGACTCAAAATGAGTCAGGATATTTATTAGGACTTGAGACGAGTTATAGCAATGTATCAGGGCTCGGGGGAAGCCGAAAATGTTGAATATAATTATGGTCGCTGACATGACCGACCCTTGATTGAGGAATGTTTGGCACCTAGGATGCCAAGGACTGGTATTAGGTCAGATATTGATGGGTTATGACTTTGTGGATTAGTATTGTTTAATTTTGTGTATTGGACTTATGGGTCACGCCAGTTTCATTTAGTGACTGAAGGTTCGGGCGGAGACCCGAGATATACATGGACTTGAACTTAGGAGATAGTCCAGATCAGTGGGGCGCTAGTTGGGTTCGCTGGGAGGCAAAGTGATAAGGGTACTTATACAGTAATAGTTATGATTGTGGGTCGTCTGGTCACATCACAAGGCAATGATTATATAGATTGACAAAGTGATATGGCAATGTTGCGGTGTAATGGAGCAGAGATTGGCTCCTGTATTGACTGTTGATATGGCAGACGAGGGAAGAGTTGGTAGGGCCTGTGATGGACCATAGGGGTGTGATCGGATTGGGAACACATACTCGAGGATTGCAAGCAGGAGGCCTGAGTAGCCTCTGGAGTAGTGACATGGACATAAGTTTAATCAGGACGTATGCATTGGGTAGGTACCGTGCTATTCACTCTTTCATGTCTTGAGATTGTACATTGGACGAATATAGAGATGTTTGTGATTGGTTAAAGTATGGCAGTCGGTGAGTCGACTGGAACTACGGATGTGATAAAAGTGATGATATTAATGCGGTAACCTTGGTACTGGTGATACATATGGGGGGTAGACCTATCAGTGTGAGATTACCCAGGATGATAGGTGTTATTTGCCGAGTGGCTGGCTTAGACTTGGATAGTTTGGACGTAATCCTTGGAATGGATTGATTGATGACTGTCAGTTATGAGTAAAAGTTAAAAAGATAATGTCCAGATTTGGTATGGCTAAGGTTAATTGATGGTGATACCCTTGGATGACCAAATGGACTAGTTATATTTGTGAGTTGATGAGACAGGTATTCTGGGTTTTGTATGGTACCATGATTGACGATTGGTTAGAGTACTTACAGGTGGGCGTGTAACATACTAAACAGATGTATTAAATGCCCTCAGAGAGAAAAGTATATGGTTAAATAAGTGTTAGGTCTGGTCGACCAGAGTAGGTTGTGAAACAGATACTAATAATGGTCGGGATTAGGGAGAATCCCAGGAGAAACAAATGTATTGATCATTGGGTATGAATTGGAATAATACATGATATCTGATCATTTGGACTATTGGGGTCCAACTGCAGGATCATATCTGGTGTATGATGGAGTTGAGGCTAAGAAAGGGATGATTGTGCTGAGTGCTAGTTATTGGCAGGAGGTAGGTATCAGTGAAACCTGTTATGATAAATGCAATAGTAGGAAAAGTTAAATTCATTATACATAGTGACCCTGGAAAAGAGGTATGAAGTGATTGACTTAGCAAGGGAAATGAGCCCCTGAGTTTGGGCCTTATGAGTTTCTTGGCCTGGTGGCCTGATGGAATATGCATTAAGATTTAGCCATTGTACCATGTCACGAGCGGATGACATGTGATTGAGAAGATATGACTGATACTTATGATTCTTGGATTAAGTGGACTCAAATGTTAAGCGAAGCTCTCTATACCCCGAGTGAGTTGTAGTATGACTGCCCATGGGGCAAGGATGTACTGGCAAATTTTATTCCGATGTTGACCAATGGTGTAGACTAGTTAGATGATTTCTATATGTTGGGTATAACTTATATCCGGTTGAGGTTGATTATGTTTCGAGTTCATCTTAGACATATTTCCTCGAGAAAGATATCATGGCACCTATTGATTGGAATTTCGAGGACGAAATTCATTAAGGGGGATAGATTGTGACGACCCGGAAATTTGGAAAATTTGAAGGAGATGACAATTTTGCCTCTGGAATTGGGCGAGCAGTTGACTTTTGGTTCGAGCGGTCACACGGACTTTGATCGATGACTGTGACGTAGTTCGGGACGTCACGAGTTCATAGACAGGTGGCACGTCCGATTCCAATATTCGAGGAGAAAGTTATGATGTTCAGAAGTTCAAGGGTAATTCGCTAATTTAGTTAAAGGGGCAATTTGTTGACTTTTCAAACGACGTAGAATTTTCACGTAATTCGAAGACCGTTGGGTAGGTCTCGAGACACTGAGTCCGTAAATAGGCAGCACACGTCAATCGGAGTTCGGTCGATAAATTTACGGGTCTAAGAACATGGAAGGCATTTTGGTAATTTGTAAGGAAAAAGGGAAAAATGGTAATTGGACAATTGATTAAGAAATGGGACGGGAATTGGGCTGATTCATGCCATGGTATGCCACCCAATGACATCTGTCACTTTGATGAAGCAATTAGTGGCACTAATTAGTGAGAGGTGGCAAGTACATTGTGTGTGTGTGTATGTATTAGTGTGTTTGGAACAAGTGCACAGTAAAAGAATTGAAACTGTGTGGGAGAACAACTAAGTGCTGTGTGAGTGAGGAGAGACTCTGAGGAACAGAAAACAAGGGAAGGCATTTGATGGTCGTACTGTCTAGGGGAGTGAAAAAAAAACAGAGACCAAACCGTGTTATGAGGGTGAGAAACAGAGATAGAAAGAGATGAGTGTGGTGGTGTTACTACCCAGGGACCGTCGTGGACGGTGGCCTTCGACTCACGGGGAACAGAGGACAGCGTGACCTTGGATCCAATCTTTTCAAATCTTCATTAGTAGATTAAATCCTATGAACAAAAATTTGAAAGGATGATGGGACTAACTCATTGGGCTCGAAGACAACGCCTGAGATGGGCGAAAAGGTAAGTTTGCTGTGGGTTTCTTAAGTAATAAAAAAAATGGTAATTTCCGTTTTACACGTTTTTACTCATAATTATTAATTGGATGAGGGTCTGGAGGACGTAAGGGATTGAACCAGCTCAAAGTGAAATGAAATGGAGGCTGGAAACGTGGAAATAGAGAGAGGGAACCAGTTGACAGTTGCAGGTTGCTTCGAAGGTTTGTTTCTAGTCCTAAAGTCGTGATTTTATTAGTTAGATCGATTAGAATGAATAGGACGAATTGAATGGATGAAATAGGACAAAAATTGGATTATAAATGATGGAAAACCTCCTGCGACAGTTCGGTCAAACCGGGCCGGCTTGAATCGGTATGAACCGGGTCGACCAGAGGTTGTCGACGACACTGTTCACGCGCTTGGATTTCACGTGCATGAAGTTCCAGGTGCGCTTGGGGGTGCGTGAAGGGTAGTTTGGGGAATCGTCCAACATGACTTTTAAAGTATTTGATGTAATGAACATTTTGGCACTAGTTTCGAGTCAGTCGGACATCGTCTCGATATGTTTCGGGATGTCCGAAGGTTTTAGGGCTCGATTAAAAATAGTTAAAAATTCGGGAAAATTACGGGGTTTTAGTATGAGTATTATGAAGTAGTTAGTGACCTTATTGTGGGATTTGGACAGGTTCGGGAAAGCTGAAGATAGTGGACTAGCCGAGAACGGCGTAAGTGCACGCGTATCGAGGCGGCTTCGTAAACGGTGTGTGAGTGGACTTTATTTTCTAAATTTCAATGCATGCATAATCGTTTTCTATGCTTTATATTTATGATTTCTATGCTTATGGTAATTACGATTTCTGTATTTATACGTATTTCAATATGCAATACGTAATTGCAAGTATTTCGAGACTATGGTTTCTCCTATGCTTTGATGATGGTTTAATTGATAATTTTATATGATTTGTGCGTATCTGTGTTGATGATGTTTTGATTATGATTGTGAGTATGATTTATGATTTTGGCATGTATTTCGAGATTATTACGAATTGCACGTTTTACGAGATTTCGAGTATGTTGTGATTTGACCATGGTTTTGATGATTTGAGTTTGGGATTT
The DNA here is from genome assembly GCA_032719365.1 of Prinsepia uniflora. NCBI lineage: Eukaryota > Viridiplantae > Streptophyta > Magnoliopsida > Rosales > Rosaceae > Prinsepia > Prinsepia uniflora. Next base: position 39,077,903 of record CM064872.1, read on the forward strand.
GAAATATGATTTGATTTCAAAGATTTAAAACGGATTTTGGAAAAAGGTGATTTCGGGCTCGATGCCCAGTTCATAAAAGTGGTTTGGATGAACGAGATTTTGGGTTTCGGAAACTTGAAAGTGGATTTCCGGATTTGGGTTTGGAATGATTATTCCGGATGCTAGCTTACAGAATGATGGTACCGAATTCGGATTTGGAACTGGATGATGGATGTGATTTGGGATTTGAACGTGAAATTCGGACATGAGTTCCATTTCGATAAAATGTGATATCGGATTTGGTTTTCGATTTGGATTACGATAGATTCTGGATTGGTTGTGAATTACACATGGTTTTGGGTTTAAAGACCCGGTACTATTGCTGGATCATGTTTTGGGTTTAAAGACCGGAATGATTAATGACGGGGGAGGGCCTTAGATTGATATGTTTTGAGTTTAAAGACTCGGTTACTGTGATATCCCTCGAGGCCTATTGATTGCGTTTTGAGTTTAAAGACTCGTTGATATTCTGGGAAGGCCTGATTATGCGCATGGTTTTGATTTTAAAGACTCGGGCGCACTTGAGATCCAGCAGATTGATTGACTTGTGATTTACTGTTGATTTCCGATGTTTTCGGATGTGTTGGGCAATGCCCCGGTTTATATGGCTTGATGGATTTTTGGGTTATGTTATGGACTTGGATTTTGGATTCATGATTTTGGGCTGAGGCCCCGTGTTCACGGTTTCAGGCTAAGGCCCGAGGTTTGAGGAAAGGAAAATGATTTTGATTTTCATACACGATTTTCTTATACTAGAAATGGAATGGATTGTGAAATGATTTTCGAATGCATGCATTGGTTTTACGTGGAGGGTAGAAATGTCTTTCTGTAACATGTTTAATAAACCGATTTATTTTCGTCCACTCACACCCTTTGTGTTTTTATTTTCCCTCCAGGTCATGGCGTGTTAATCGAGGCTGATTGGGAGGTGGAGGCATGAGTGCGCACAAGTATGGTTATCCCTTGTTTGGTAAGTGCTGAGGGAAATTTGGGAACTTCAATCAACTTTCCAGATAGGAGCAGGACCAGGCACGTTTATCAATGGTCCTTCGGGGACGGTCCTGCCAAATTGGTATCAGAGCATTAGGTTGCTGATTATGTCGCCACGTCATGCCTCCGAAACGTAAGCCTGGTGCGCGACCTGGTAGTGAGATGGGTAGAGGAAGGTGTGTAGACCTCGTGATAGATTTTGGATGAGATTGACCGTGGATTGAGGGTCAAATGTTAATCAAAGTACTGTGTGAACTACTGTCTGTTACACATAGAATTGTGTGGGTCCCAAGGATACATAAGCCCAGAGGCTAGAAAGGTAGCACATTTGGGCAAGTTACACTAGTGATGAGATTATCATTAGTGGATTCCTTAAGTGGAATGTGCGTCTAAAGAGTCTAGAATGTGATGGGATACCCCTTAGGCCTTATCGGTCGCATAAGATGTGGTTCACCCTCTGTATTTGCTCAGTGACTGGGTATGTCAATGATGGTATGGATGATTAGGATGAGATTGGATTCAAGTGGAGTCAAGACGTGGTTATGGGACTCCAAATGAGTCAGGATATTTATTAGGACTTAAGAGGAGTTATAGGAATGTATCAGGGCTCCGGGGGAGCCAGAAAAGTTGAATATAATTATGGTCGCTGACATGGCCGACCCTTTATTGAGGAATGTTTCGCACCTAGGATGCCAAGGACTGGTATTAGGTCAGATATTGATGGGTTATGACTTTATGGATTAGTTTTGTTTAATTTTGTGTATTGGACTTATGGGTAACGTCAGTTTCAATTAGTGACCGAAGGTTCGGGCGAAGACCCGAGATATACATGGACTTGGACTTAGGAGATAGTCCAGATCAGTGGGACGCTAGTTGGGTCCGCTGGGAGGCAAAGTGATAAGGGTACTTATACAGTAATAGTTGTAACGACCCGTCCCAGAACCCAGGATTAGATTAGTAACTAATCATGATTAGCGGGGTTAATCGGTGATTAGTTGGGCGAAATTAGACGAACGATGCAAAATGACCGTTTTGTCCCTAGTCGTGGGTAAAACGTTGACTTTTAATTCGGCCGGTCAAATGGATTTTGACCGATGACCGTGGCGTAGTTTGGGACGTTACGAGTCCATAGACAGGTGGCACGATCGATTCCGACGTCCGAGGTGAAAGTTATGACGTTCGGGAGACCAAAGGCATTTTTGTAATTTGGACGATTAGGGGAAAATGTTGACTTTTTGTTTGACAACTGATTTTCACACGACTCGAGGACCGTTAGGTAGGTCTCGATGCCCTGAGTACAACAACAGGCAGCACGCGTCAATCGGAGTTCAGATGACCAAGTTACGGGTCACGGAAGATGAGGGGCATTTTGGTAATTTCATGCTGAAGGGCAAAATGGTAATTTTGCTATGCCCAGTTTGAACAGCCGTGGGTGGACATTGTTTAACAGAGTAGTGGACTGAAACGGTGCAATTTTTTATGCCTGGGTTGTTTGATCAGAATTGTTTAGTGACCTTGGGGAGAGTTAATGGCATTGAAGTATGGTTTGGGCAGGAATTCAGAGCACGGGTTGGGTTTAAAAATGGTTATGGTTTCTGTGTTGCGGGAAACAATTTTCACAGAGACATCAAAAGGTTTCCCACGAGTTGCCGCCCATTTGATCGATTAACTGAGTTAGGGGAAGTGAGAGGGTTCATTTGGAATTAGTTGAGGGCTGAGAGCTAGAGAGAACTGTGAGGAACCCGTTTCGGGAAATTGAAGGGAAAACTTGGTTTTCAATTTGTGAGGCCATTCGAACAAAACCAAGGACCGTGTTAGTCTTATGGGTTCACTACGAACTCAACCACAAAATAATTGAAGGAGATTAAGCACTGGTTGGCCAGGAACCTGAGTTCCAGTTTCAGAGAATTTTTAGTGCTGTGGACGACTACTTCCAGGTAACGGCTTGTTCAATTGGTTGTGCTAGAGTGTTCATTTAGGTCTCCTTAAGCTCCTGTCTAAGTTAATTCGAGAATGGAACCGTCTTGGGTGAGTTCCAGAAGTCGACCCGTTCGACTGTTCGAGTCTGGATTGATCGATTTAGTGCTTGTCGAGGGAAATCATTGACACAGATCTTAAATTAAATGATTATAGAAGATTTAAGGATAAAAAACGAAAGGAATTGATTGAGAATTGAGGGGTAATTAGCCGGGTCGAGTCGCGGGTTGAAGGCCCGTTTATCAGACTCGCGGGTGAAGATGGTGACACTGTAGCTACAGTGCTAGGTGCGTGGCCTTCACGCGCAGCCACTTTGGGCGGCGCGTGACGGCGCGTGAGACCGAGTTTCCGATCATGATCAACTAGAGAATTGATGCTTTCAGTCTATTTAACATCTTTTATTTTAAGCTCGGGTCGATCGGAGGTCGTTCGGGATAGTTTTGAGGGTTCGGAAATTAGGGTCTTAAGTTAAATTATGTCGAAAACATCCCGGAAAATTATGGGAAATTAGTATGTTGTTAATTGAGACCTTAGTGACCCTAAAAAGTGATTTTGGACAGGATTCGAGATTTCTGGGAAATGCTGGGAACTACGGGAACGCGTGCGGCGCAAAACCGAGCACTAAGGACGGTTTGTGAGTGGACGTTGCTTTCAAAATTTAATGCATGCATAAATATTTCTATGATTTCTATGATCATGCTTATGACTTATGATACTTTCGATTTCCGTATTTATATGTATTTTTGATATGCACACGAAATTGCACGTATTTCGAGATTATGATTTCCCTTATGTTTTGGACGATGGTTTCATGAATGATTTTATATGATTCGTACGTATCATGTTTTAATGAGGTGTTTTCAAGGATTTAAAACGGATTTTGAAAAAGGAGATTTCGGGCTTGATGCTCGGGGCATAAAAGTAATTTTGAATAACGAGATTTCGATTTTCGGAAGTTCGAAAACGGATTCTTGGTTTGGGTTCGGGATGATGCTTCCAGATGCCGGCTTAGGGAATCATTATTGGGAATTCGAATTCGGGAATGGGTAATGGTTGATAAAAGTGATTTGATCTGATTATACATGCCCCGTGTTTGATGATGAATGATTTTGTTTTGTGAAGATTTTGGGGATTTGAAAGTGGAAATTCGGACGTGAGTCCTGTTATGACAAAATGTGTTTTCGAATTGGATTTGGACATCACGATGGATCCCGAGTTATTGTGATTGGAAAATGTTTTGGGTTTAAAGACCCGTTGAAAACTGTTTTGGGTTTAAAGACCCGGGTGCTATTCTGGAGCACGTTTTGAGTTTAAAGACTCGGTTAATTGATGACGGGGGCGGGCCCGAAATTGGGTTTAAAGACCCAGATTGAGTTTAAAGACTCGTGAGTTTAAAGACTCGGATATTGTGATACCCCCGAGGCCTATTGATTATGTTTTGAGTTTAAAGACTCGTTGACATCCCGGGAAGGCCTGATTATGCGCATGGTTTTGAGTTTAAAGACTATGGCACACTTGATATCCAGCAAAATGATTGACTTGTGGTTTATTGTTAATTTCTGATATTTTTGATATGCACACAAAATTGCACGTATTTCGAGATTATGGTTTCCCGTATGTTTTGGACGATGGTTTCATGAATGATTTTATATGATTCGTGCGTATCATGTTTTAATGAGGTTTCGATTTCGATTGTGAGTATGGTTTACAGTTTTGACACGGATTTCGAGAATGTCACGGTTTGCACGTTTTACGAGATTCGAGTATGTTGTGGTTTGACCGTGATTTTGGTTATTTGATTATGGTTTTGATGTCTTGACCTTGAGATTTGAAATATGAGGTGTTTTCAAGGATTTAAAACGGATTTTGAAAAAGGAGATTTCGGGCTTGATGCTCGGGGCATAAAAGTAATTTTGAATAACGATTTTTCGATTTTTGAAAGTTTGAAAACGGATTCTTGGTTTGGGTTCGGGATGATGCTTCCGAATGCCGGCTTACGGAATAATTATTGCGAATTCGAATTCGGGAATGGGTAATGGTTGATAAAAGTGATTTGATCTGATTATACATGCCCCGTGTTTGATGATGAATGATTTTGTTTTGTGAAGTAAGATTTTGGGGATTTGAAAGTGGAAATTCGGACGTGATTCCTATTATGACAAAATGTGTTTTTGAATTGGATTTGGAGATCACGATGGATCCCGAGTTATTGTGATTGGCAAATTTTTTGGGTTTAAAGACCCGTTAAAAACTGTTTTGGGTTTAAAGACCCGGGTGCTATTGTTGGAGCACGTTTTGAGTTTAAAGACTCGGTTAATTGATGACGGGGGCGGGCCCAAAATTGGGTTTAAAGACCCGGATTGAGTTTAAAGACTCGTGAGTTTAAAGACTCGTGAGTTTAAAGACTCGGATATTGTGATACCCCCGAGGCCTATTGATTATGTTTTGAGTTTAAAGACTCGTTGACATCCCGGGAAGGCCTGATTATGCGCATGGTTTTGAGTTTAAAGACTCGGGCGCACTTGATATCCAGCAAAATGATTGACTTGTGGTTTATTGTTAATTTCTGATGTTTCGGTTGAGTTGAGCGGTGGCCCGGTTTATGTGGTTGATGGTTTTGGATGACGTTGTGTATTGGTTTTGATTCGTGGTTTTGGGCTGAGGCCCTGTGTTTATGATTGCGGGCTAAGACCCGAAGGTTAAGAAAAGGAAAATGATTTTGATTTCATGCACTGTTTTTCTTATGTTGAAAATGTTAACCGATTGCGAAATGATTTTTGTATGCATGCATTGGTTTTACGTGGAAGGTAAAAACGTCTTTCTGTAACTGTTCTTATAAACTGATTTATTTTTGTCCACTCACACCTTTTGATTTTTATTGACCCTCTAGGTCGTGGCGCGTTGGTCGAGGCTGATCGAGAGGCGGAGGCATGAGTAAGTACGTGTGGCCATCCCTTGTTTGGCAAGTACTGAGGGTAAGTTGGGAATTTCAGTTGTCTTGCCAGATGGGAGCAGGACCGGGCACGGTTATCAATACCCCTTTTGGGGGCGGTCCTGTCAATTTGGTATCAGAGCCCTAGGTTACTGATTCTGTTGCCACATCATGCCTCCGAAGCGTAGGCCTCGTGCGCGACCTGGTAGTGAGACGAGTAGGCGAGGGTTTTTGGGACCTCCTGTTAGAGTTGGGGTGAGATTGAGCCTGGGTTGAGGGTCAGATGTCGGGTAATGTACACTGTGAACTGCGATTTGTTAGACATAGAATTGCGTGCGTCGCATGGACGAACGAGACCGGTGGCTGGAAGGCCGCATAATTGGGCAATTGGTACTATCTCTTAGGCCCTATTGGTCGTATAGAATGTGGTTGAGCATTGGAAATTGCTCGGGGACAGGGCATGTCAGTGATGACATGATTGGTTTGGTATGAGATTGGACTTAGGAGGAGTCGAGATGTGAATGTGGGACTCACGATGAGTCAGGATTTTGGGTTAGGAACGTGAGATGAGTCATGGTAAGGTAACAAGGCCCGAGAGGAGCCAGAAGGTTGAGTGAGGAACGTTTGGCACTTAGGATGCCAAGGATCGGAGTATGGACATGTATTGAGGAGTTAGGGAATTTTGGCTTGGTTTTGTGGAATGGTGGTCTTGTGGAGATAGTTGATTGTTGTGGGTACTTGGTGTAGTGGTAGTAGTTGAGAATCAGGGGGCGTTCAGGGAACGTTCATTTATCCTGATGTGGATTATCATAATGGTGGTACCCCTAGTTGTGGAGTACGAGTAGTGATGCGGGATCGTTGCTCGGTATGAGCGGAGATCCAAGTCTATCAACCTTACACATTGTGTACTAGTGTGGATGTTGGCATGCTAGTGTTGATGAGAGTGCGTTGGTGCTGGTACTAGCGCTGGTGCTGGTGTCGGCGATTGTGATGACGATGAGCCACGAATTCGGATATGACTCTATTGTGATGGACATATGTTTGGTATTTTGGATTCAATAGTGGTTGAGTTATGGACTGTATAGGATCCAGCGGAGATTGTGAGGTTTTGGGATGAGTCCCATAGTGACAAGACGACAAGAGTTGAGTAATTCCCAATCGGAATCGGTGTATATGTATAAATAGTTATTAATGGACATGAGGTCTGAGTATTGGATTGATTGTGGACACGTGGTTGTCCAAGTAAGTGGTGGATGTAGGAAGTCCAGTGGTTGGACTTGACATCTCATTGGGAGCGTGTCTGTTCCCAACATGGTTGGTATCTTAGTTTCAAGGAGCGTTGTGATTGTGGAACGAGAGGAGTGCTCGTTTCCGCATTGGTAATAGGTATTTTGAAGTCATTAGGGTTGACATCTTATTCTCTGCCCTGGCAGACGATGTCGGATTACTTGGCATAGGAGTGCAGGGAGTTGTGGTTGCACTCACATAGGGTGGGTGTTGATGACATCGTATCGGATCATCCTTGATTTCCCCTAGGTGGATCTGGATTGTGATGTGGTGGACATTGGACATGGTGACGATCTAGGATCGTAATGTTACCAGTCGGGTGACGTGGTGACGTGTTGAAATCGTTATCGTCTTGATCAGGTTAGGTGAAGAGCTTATCGCTCTGTCATAAATATTTGGATGGGGAAATAGTTGGACCAAACTTCTTTTCGAAGTTAATCCGTACTCGAGCAAGTTGGAATGGTTATAATTGACTCGAGGATTTGACTCATGAATGATGGGATTGGCTTCCTTTCGAAGTCAATCGAACATGACGTGGTAATGATTGAGCGAGTATCCGATAGGTTCGGAGTTGGTTCGCCTCGGTATTTGTGGGTGAGGCTAGATGCCCTTTTTGGAATGACTGTACACGCCTTGGTGAGCGTGCTTGGATTGGTACCTTTTGGGTGACGTGTTTGGGAGTAGATGTTGTGTTGCTGGTCGGGTGACCTTGGGACTCAGAATGGATGATGAGTTGGAATGATCGATTTGCTTAGTTTGGGATTGGACAGAGGAACCCCAGTATCAGATTGTGATTGATTGTGAACCTTGTAGTAGACTTGTTGGAGGATGGATGTATGTACCCTGTACGATGTACGAGAATCGGTACTGGACAGGCCGAGTGGTACCTGGTAACGGTACATGGGAGGTACCAGTGGTGTTAGTTGAACGTGTTGGAAATCGGCTTAGTTCCGACACCTTTGGATTTGGTTGTGAGCGTGAACTGGGCATTGAGTGCTATGCTCGGGGCAGGGAAATTTTGTTGGGTTCAGTGATCTTGGAGCAAGTACTCTTAGCCACGGATGGCTAGTAAAACCCTAGTGTGGAGATGTGTGATCACATATTGGCTAGTACTCAATGTGTTTCAGTTACACCACATGTTTGTGTAAGATGACGGTATACATATACTCAGGATGAGAGAGTTGGGGTTTGTATAACCGCTGGTGGCCTTGCGTGATGTCATCACGTCTTGACATTGCCAGCGTCGTGGTTCGCTGAGGGGGTTGACAGTTATGGACATTGAGCTCGATATATGTCGCAGGATTGGGATTGCCCTGCGAGATGAGATCATGTTGTTGGTCTTACGCTACATTGAGTAAGTGGTAGTACCAGGTGATGACACCGACTGGCTGATGATTGGAGCTTTACTAGGGTGGTAAAGCTTAGTGGTGGCAGTTGGCTGATAGCGTCAGCATGGACTGGCAAGTGAGATGTGGTGCCTCCAAGTGGGAGCAGACGTCAGATCAGGTGATCAATTTCACTCGAGATGGTCGAGTGTGGTCGGTACGACGTGAGACTGTGATGGGACCTTTGAGTGCAGATGAGTTTAGCTGGTGTACGAGTGTACACGTGTTGCGTGGTCAAAATGTCCTCCACGAGGTGGATGTTGAACAAGGATAATTAGAAATATAGAGAACGAAACTAAATTAAGGAGGGAGGAACGATTGAGATTAGATCGGTTGGAATTTCGAGGAAGAAATTATTTAAGGGGGGAAAGTTGTAACGACCCGTCCCGTAATCCGAGATTAGATTAGTAACTAATCATGATTAGCGAGGTTAATCGGTGATTAGTTGGGCGAAATCAGACGAACGATGCAAAATGACCGTTTTGCTCCTAGTCGTGGGTAAAATGTTGACTTTTAATTCGGGCGAACAAATGGACTTTGACCGATGACCGTGGCATAGTTTGGGACGTCAAGAGTCCATAGACAGGTGGCACGATCGATTCTGACGTCCGAGGTGAAAGGTATGACGTTCGGAAGACCAATGGCATTTTCGTAATTTGGACGATTAGGGGGGAAAATGTTGACTTTTTGTTTGACAACTGATTTTCACACGACTTGAGGACCGTTAGGTAGGTCTCGATGCCCTGAGTACAACGACAGGCGGCACGCGTCAATCGGAGTTCAGATGACCAAGTTACGTGTCACGGAAGATGAGGGGATTATGGTAATTTCATGCTGAAGGGCAAAATGGTAATTTTGCTATGCCTAGTTTGAATAGCCGTGGGTGGACATTGTTTAATAGAGTAGTGGACTGAAACGGTGCAATTGTTTATGCCTTGGTTGTTTGATCAGAATTGTTTAGTGACCTTGGGGAGAGTTAATGGCATTGAAGCATGGTTTGGGCAGGAATTCAGAGCACGGGCTGGGTTTAAAAATGGCTATGGTTTCTGTGTTGCGGGAAACAAATTTCACAGAGACATCAGACGGTTTCCCACGAGTTTCCGCCCATTTGATCGATTAACTGAGTTAGGGGAAGTGAGAGGGTTCATTTGGAATCAGTTGAGGGCTGAGAGCTAGAGAGAACTGTGAGGAACCCGTTTCGGGAAATTGGAGGGAAAACTTGGTTTTCAATTTGTGAGGCCATTCGAACGAAACCAAGGACCGTGTTAGTCTTATGGGTTCACTACGAACTCAACCACGAAAGAATTGAAGGAGATTGAGCACTGGTTGGCCGGGAACTTGAGTTCCATTTTCAGAGAAATTTTAGTGCTGTGGACGACTACTTCCAGGTAACGGCTTGTTCAATTGGTTGTGCTAGAGTGTTCGTTTAGGTCTCCTTAAGCTCCTGTCTAAGTTAATTCGAGAATGGAACCGTGTTGGGTGAGTTCCAGAAGTCGACCCGTTCGACTGTTCGAGTCTGGATTGATCAATTTAGTGCTTGTCGAGGGAAATCATTGACACAGATCTTAAATTAAATGATTATAGAAGATATTAGGATAAAAAAGGAAAGGAATTGATTGAGAATTGAGGGGTAATTAGCCGGGTCGAGTCGCGGGTTGAAGGCCCTTTTATCAGACTCGCGGGTGAAGATGGTGACACTGTAGCTACAGTGCTAGACGCGTGGCCTTCACGCGCAACCACTTTGGGCGGCGCGTGAAACCCAGTTTCCGATCACAGTCAACTAGAGAATTGATCCTTTCAGTCTATTTAACATCTTTTATTTTAAGTTTGAGTCGATCGGAGGTCGTTCGGGATAGTTTTGAGGGATCGAAAATTAGGGTCTTAAGTTAAATTATGTCGAAAAAATCCCGGAAAATTATGGGAAATTAGTATGTTGTTAATTGAGACCTTAGTGACCCCGAAAAGTGATTTTGGACAGGATTCGAGATTTCTGGGAAATGCCGGGAACTACAGGAACACGTGCGGCGCGAAACCGAGCACTAAGGACAGTGTGTGAGTGGACGTTGCTTTCAAAATTTAATGCATGCATAAATATTTCTATGATTTCTATGATCATGCTTATGACTTGTGATACTTTCGATTTCCGTATTTATACGTATTTTTGATATGCACACAAAATTGCACGTATTTCGAGATTATGGTTTCCCGTATGTTTTGGACGATGGTTTCATGAATGATTTTATATGATTCGTGCGTATCATGTTTTAATGAGGTTTCGATTTCGATTGTGAGTATGGTTTACAGTTTTGACACGGATTTCGAGAATGTCACGGTTTGCACGTTTTACGAGATTCGAGTATGTTGTGGTTTGACCGTGATTTTGGTTATTTGATTATGGTTTTGATGTCTTGACCTTGAGATTTGAAATATGAGGTGTTTTCAAGGATTTAAAACGGATTTTGAAAAAGGAGATTTCGGGCTTGATGCTCGGGGCATAAAAGTAATTTTGAATAACGAGTTTTCGGTTTTCGGAAGTTTGAAAACGGATTCTTGGTTTGGGTTCGGGATGATGCTTCCGGATGCCGGCTTACGGAATAATTATTGCGAATTCGAATTCGGGAATGGGTAATGGTTGATAAAAGTGATTTGATCTGATTATACATGCCCCGTGTTTGATGATGAATGATTTTGTTTTGTGAAGTAAGATTTTGGGGATTTGAAAGTGGAAATTCGGACGTGAGTCCTATTATGACAAAATGTGTTTTTGAATTGGATTTGGAGATCACGATGGATCCCGAGTTATTGTGATTGGCAAATTTTTTGGGTTTAAAGACCCGTTAAAAACTGTTTTGGGTTTAAAGACCCGGGTGCTATTGTTGGAGCACGTTTTGAGTTTAAAGACTCGGTTAATTGATGACGGGGGCGGGCCCAAAATTGGGTTTAAAGACCCGGATTGAGTTTAAAGACTCGTGAGTTTAAAGACTCGGATATTGTGATACCCCCGAGGCCTATTGATTATGTTTTGAGTTTAAAGACTCGTTGACATCCCGGGAAGGCCTGATTATGCGCATGGTTTTGAGTTTAAAGACTCGGGCGCACTTGATATCCAGCAAAATGATTGACTTGTGGTTTATTGTTAATTTCTGATGTTTCGGTTGAGTTGAGCAGTGGCCCGGTTTATGTGGTTGATGGTTTTGGATCACGTTGTGTATTGGTTTTGATTCGTGGTTTTGGGCTGAGGCCCTATGTTTATGATTGCGGGCTAAGACCCGAAGGTTAAGAAAAGGAAAATGATTTTGATGTCATGCACTGTTTTTCTTATGTTGAAAATGTTAACCGATTGCGAAATGATTTTTGTATGCATGCATTGGTTTTACGTGGAGGGTAAAAACGTTTTTCTGTAACTGTTCTTATAAACTGATTTATTTTTGTCCACTCACACCTTTTGGTTTGAACCTCCAGGTCGTGGTGCGTTGGTCGAGGTTGATCGAGAGGCGGGGGCATGAGTAAGTACGTGTGGCCATCCCTGGTTTGGCAAGTACTGAGGGTAAATTGGGAATTTCAGTCGTCTTGCTAGACGGGAGCAGGACCGGGCACGGTTATCAATACCCCTTTTGGGGGCGTCCTGTCAATAGTTATGATTGTGGGTCGTCTGGTCACATCATAAGGCAATGATTATATAGGTTGACAAAGTGATATGGCAATGTTGGGGTGTAATGGAGCAGCGATTGGCTCCTGTATTGACTGTTGATGTGGGAGACGAAGGAAGAGTTGGTGGGGCCTGTGATGGACCATAGGGGCGTGATCGGATTGAGACCACATACTCCAGGATTGCAAGCAGGAGACCTGAGTAGCCTCTGGAGTAGTGACATGGATGTAAGTTTAATCAGGACGTATGTATTAGGTAGGTCCCGGGCTATTCACTCTTTCATGTCTTGAGATTGTACATTGGACGGATATAGAGATGTTTGTGATTGGTTAAAGTATGGCAGTCGGTGAGTCGACTGGAACTACGGATGTGATAAAAGTGATGATATTAATGCGGTAACCTTGGTACTGAAGAGACATAAGGGGGGTAGACCTATCAGTGTGAGATTACCCAGGATGATAGGTGTTATTCGCCGAGTGGCTAGCTTAGACTTGGATAGTTTGGACGTAATCCTTGGAATGGATTGATTGATGACTGTCAGTTATGAGTAAAAGTTAAAAAGATAATGTCCAGATTTGGTATGGCTAAGGTTAATTGATGGTGATACCCTTGGATGACCAAATGGACTAGTTATATTTGTGAGTTGATGAGACAGGTATTCTGGGTTGTGTATGGTACCATGATTGACGATTGGTTAGAGTACTTACAGGTGGGCATGTAACATACTAAACAGATGTATTAAATGCCCTCAGAGAGAAAAGTATATGGTTAAATAAGTGTTAGGTCTGGTCGACCAGAGTAGGTTGTGAAACAGATACTAATAACGGTCGGGATTAGAGAGAATCCCAGGATAAACAAATGTATTGACTTAGCAAGGGAAATGGGCCCCTGAGTTTGGGCCTTATGAGTTTCTTGGCTTGGTGGCCTGATGGAATATGCATTAGGATTAAGGCGTTGTACCATGTCACGAGCGGATGACATGTGATTGAGAAGATATGACCGATACTTGTGATGCTTGGATTAAGTGGACTCAAATTTTGGGCGAAGCTCTCTATACCCCGAGTGAGTTGTAGTATGACTGCCCATGGGGCAAGGATGTACTGGCAAATTTTATTCCGATGTTGACCAATGGTGTAGACTGTTAGACGATTTCTATAAGTTGGGTATAACTTATATCCAGTTGAGGTTGATTATGTTTCGAGTTCATCTTAGACATATTTCCTCGGGAAAGATATCATGGCACCTACTTATTGGAATTTCTAGGAATAAATTATTTAAGGGGGGTAGGTTATGACGACCAGGAAATTTGGAAAAGAAAAAATTTGAAAATTTTGAAGGTAATGACGATTTTGCCCCTAGAATTGGGCAAACATTTGACTTTTGGTTCGAGCGGTCAAACGAACTTTGACCGATGACTGTGGCGTAGTTCGGGACGTCACGAGTTAATTGACAGGTGGCACGTCCAATTCCGACATTCGAGGAGAAAGTTATGATGTTCGGAAGTTCAAGGGTAAATCAGTAATTTAGTTAAAGGGGCAATTTGTTAACTTTTCAAACGACGTGGAATTTTCACGTTATTTGAAGACCGTTGGGTAGGTCTCAAGATGCTGAGTCCGTAGACAGGTGGCATGCGTCAATCGGAGTTCGGACGATAAACTTACGGGTTTAGGAACATGAAAGGCATTTTGGTAATTTGTAAGGAAAAAGGGAAAAACGGTAATTGGACAACTGATTAAGAAATGGGACGGGAGTTGGGCTGATTCATGCCATGGTATGCCCCCTAATGACATCTATCACTTTGATGAAGCAATTAGTGGCTCTAATTAGTGAGAGGTGGCAAGTGCACAGTGTGTGTGTGTGTGTGTGTGTGTGTGTGTGTGTGTGTGTGTGTGTGTGTGTGTGTGTGTGTGTGTGTGTGTGTGTGTGTGTGTGTGTGTGTGTGTGTGTGTGTGTGTGTGTGTGTGTGTGTGTGTGTTAGTGTGTTTGGAAAAAGTGCATAGTAAAAGAATTGAAACTGTGTGGGAGAACAAATAAGTGCCGTGTGAGTGAGGAGAGACTCTGAGGAACAGAAAACAGGGGAAGCCATTTGGTGGTCGAGTTGTCCAGGGGATTAAAAAAAAAGAGTCCAAACCATGTTATGAGGATGAGAAACAGAGATAGAAAGAGATGAGTGTGGTGGTGTTACTACCCAGGGACCGTCGTGGACGGTGGCCTTCAACTCACGGGGAACAGAGGACAGCGTGACCTTGGATCCAATCTTTTCAAATCTTCATCAATAGATTAAGTCCTGTGAACAAAAATTTGAAAGGATGATGGGACTAACTCATTGGGCTCGAAGTCGACGCTTGAGATGGACAAAAAGGTAAGTTTGCCGTTGGTCTCTTAAGTAATAAAAGAAATGGTAATTTCAGTTTTACACGTTTTTACTCATAATTATTAATTGGATGAGGGTCTGGAGGATGTAAGGGAATGAACCAGCTCAAAATGAAAGGAAATGGAGGCTGGAAACTTGGAAACAGAGAGAGGGAACCAGTTGACAGTTGCAAGTTGCTTGGAATGTTTGTTTCTGGTACTAAAGTCGTGATTTTATTAGTTAGATTGATTAGAATGAATAGGACGAATTGAATGGATGAAAAAGGACAAAAATTGGATTAGAAATTATGGAAATCCGCCTGCGCCGTTTCGGTCGAACCGGGCCGGCTCGAGCCGGTCTGAACCAGGTCGACCAGACGTTGACGACGACACTGTTCACGCGCGTGAATTTCACGTGCAAGAAGTTCCAGGCTCACGTGGGGGCACGTCAAGGGTAGTTTGGGGAATTTTCCAACATGACTTTTAAAGTATTTGATGTAACGAACATTTTGGCACTAGATTCGAGTCGGTCGGACATCGTCTCGATATGTTTCGGGATGTCCGAAAGTTTTAGGACTCGATTAAAAATAGTTAAAAATTCGAGAAAATTACGAGGTTTTAGCATGAGTATTATGAAGAATTTAGTGACCTTATTGTGGGATTTAGATAGGTTCGGGAAAGCCGAAGATAGTGGACTAGCCGAGAACATCTAAGTGCACGCGTATCGAGGCGATTTCGTAAACGGTGTGTGAGTGGACTTTGTTTTCTAAATTTCAATGCATGCATAATCGTTTTATATGCTTTATATTTATAATTTCTATGCTTATGGTAATTACAATTTCCGTATTTATACGTATTTCGATATGCAATACGTAATTGCACGTATTTCGAGACTATGGTTTCTCCTATGGTTTGATGATGTTTTAATGGATAATTTTATATGATTTTTGAGTATCATATTTTAATGATGTTTTGATTATGATTGTGAGTATGATTTACGGTTTTGGCACGTATTTCGAGATTTTTTCGTATTTGCACGTTTTACGAGATTTCGAGTATGTTGTGATTTGACCATGGTTTTGATGATTTGAGTTTGGGATTTGAAATATGATTTGATTTCAAGGATTTAAAACGGATTTTGGAAAAATGTGATTTCGGGCTTGATGCCCAATTCATAAAAGTGGTTTTGATGAACGTGATTTCGGGTTTCAGAAACTTAAAAGTGGATTTCCGGATTCGGGTTCGGAATGATTATTCCGGATACTAGTTTACGGAATGATGGTACCGAATTCGGATTTGGAACTAGATGATGGATGTGATTTGGGATTTGAACGTGGAATTCGGACATGAGTTCCATTTCGATAAAATGTGATATCGGATTTGGTTTACGAATTTGGATTACGATGGATTCTGGATTTGTTGTGAATTACACATGGTTTTGGGTTCAAAGACCCGGTACTATTGTTGGATCATGTTTTGGGTTTAAAGACCCGATTGATTAATGATGGGGGAGGGTCCTTGATTGATATGTTTTGGGTTTAAAGACTCGGTTACTGTGATATCCCCCGAGGCCTATTGATTGCGTTTTGAGTTTAAAGACTCGTTGATATCCCGGGAAGGCCTGATTATGCGCATGGTTTTGAGTTTAAAGACTCAGGCGCACTTGAGATCCAGCAGATTGATTGACTTGTGATTTACTGTTGATTTCCGATGTTTTCGGATGTGTTGGGCAATGACCCGGTTTATATGGCTTGATGGGTTTTTGGGTTATGTTATGTACTTGGATTTTGGATTCACGATTTTGGGCTGAGGCCCCGTGTTCACGGTTTCGGGCTAAGGCCCGAGGTTTGAGGAAAGGAAAATGATTTTGATTTTCATACACGATTCTCTTTTACTAGAAATGGAATGGATTGTGAAATGATTTTCGAATGCATGCATTGGTTTTACGTGGAGGGTAGAAATGTCTTTCTGTAACATGTTTTATAAACCGATTTATTTTCGTCCACTCACACCCTTTGTGTTTTTATTGACCCTCCAAGTGTAACAACCCGTTCCGAGAATTGGGATTAGTAGAGTGATTAAGGTGTGATTAGTAAGGTTAATCAGGGGCTAGGTGGTCCCGAGGGGTCCGGGAACCTAGAATGACGATTTTGCCCCTAGGTCGGGCAGAAATGTTGACTTTTATTTCGGGTGGTCAAATGGGAGTTGACCAGTGACCAGGACGTAGTTGAGGACGTCACGAATCCGTAGGCAGGTGGCACGCCCGATTCCGACATCCGAGGAGGAAGTTGTGATGTTCGGAAGGTTGAGGGCATAACCGTAATTTGGGGAAAAGTATGGGGAATAGTTGACTTTGTGAATAATCGAGTTTTGGTAGGTTGACCTAGGATGGTTAGATAGTTCTCGTCGTCCTGAGTTCAATGACAGGCGGCACGTATTCATCGGACTTACGAGGCGAGAGTTACGGGTCTAGGAAGTTTCGGTAAAACCGTAAAAATGTGTTAAACAGAAGGGTATTTTAGTCTTTTTGGGTTTATGGGGATTTGTGCAGAGAGAGAAGGAATGGACGGCTGGGAGTTAATCAGGTGAGATAAGGATGGATGGGATGGTGACATGTGGCAAGTGTGTAGTGGGTTCTGGGGGATTCTAAGGTGTGTGCACGGTTCTATTTTTGGAGTGTACCCGTGCCCGTGTTCGTGTTTGTGCGCAGAAGGAAACAGAAAACAGAGGGAGATCGTGAAGGAAATTGAGGGTGGTGGTGTGAGTGTTGATGAATTGTGAGTGTGTGAGGGTGATCAGAGAGTGAGAGGGAAGCAGTGAGAGAGGTTGACGGTGTGGTGGTTGTGTGTGAAGGTGTCAAGAGTTGCGGGGAAAACCAGGGGTAAAAGCAGGGAGGTTGTGAGGATTGTGGTGGTGGCAGCCGTGTACGGGGCAATTGGGACCGTGGTGGTGTCGTGCGGGTTGCGAGGAGTCAGCCACTACCAGCAGAGCTCACGACGGCGACAGGTTGCAGGTAATTTCTATTGCCCCGTGTTTATGCTCTGTTTTGGCCGTGAACTTCAAATCGGAAGTTGTGGCCTGAGAGGTTGAATCGAAGAGTCTAGGGAGTTTAGGGAGTTTAGTTGAGTCCAGGGCGTCATTTGGTTGAGCTGCCGTGACGGGAGGTGCACGATGGAGGTTGGTACGACGGAGGGACTCTGTGTGCCCTGTTTTCCCGTTATGGTTCAAACCAAGAGTCGTGATCCTAGAGACTGAGTCGAAGGTCTAGGAGAGTCGGGTTAGGTTCCTTGAGGTTCTAGGAACCGTCTGGTCTTGCCACCGTGAAGGGAGGTTACCTGGGTGGCCGGATCGTGAAACAGAGTTTGGGGAGGTTTGATTTCGAGTTTGAGACGACGGGTAGGAGGCTGTGTCGAGGTGATTGGAGGATGGGGATGCTTCGAGTACGGTTGGACGAAGCTTTAGGTTAAGAAAGGGAAGGAAATCGTGCAGGCACGGCGGAGAACCGTTGACGCCGGTTCAGCTGTAGCCTACTGTGTTGAACCGGGTCGACGTGAGGTTGAAGGTGCACTGTAGCTGGCGCGTGGGGCCACGCGCAGCCACTTTGGGCGGCGCGTGGAGGCGCGTGCGGCGGTTCTGGGAGAAACGGTCAACATAGTTTTTGGTCTAGGAGTTGTTGTGAGTTCAATGGAGTTGGTTTCGAGTCAATCGGAAGTCGTTTGAGTGTAGTTCCGCGAGGGTGCATGTGTAGGGTCCCGGGGTTTTAAGTCTTTGGTCCGGGGATTTTTGAGGGCTTTTAGGTGAGTGTTCGTAGACGTGTTAGTGACGTAATTTGACGGTGTTTGACAGGATCGGGATTTCCCGAGGGAGCCGAGGAACGGGCTGGACGTTCGGGACGCGAGTAGGGCTCAGTACTGTGAGTGGACCCTTTCTCTAAACTCGATCATGCATAACTGTTTTTATATACGTTTTTGATGGTTTTACTCATACACCTATGTTTCTTGACTATGTTATGATGATTTTACGTGATTGCACGTTTTTCGAGAAAAAGACGGTTTTGGCATGTTTTTCGAGAGAATGTTGGTTTTCGGATTTTGATGCCACATTTGGGGATTTCCACCTATAAAGGTTTTCTGATAATGATAAATGGGTTATGAAATGTGATTTGTGATTACATGGGGTTTTGGTATGAAAATGGATATTTTTCCGGATTTGGGTTCGGAATGACGGTTCTGGATGCCGGAAGGGCATCAGACCAGTGATTTCGGATTCGGGTTTGGATGTGGATTCGTAAATGATTTTCAAATGATTTTGGGATTGGATTTGCTGGATCTGGATATTGGGTTTAAAGACCCGGATATATGTGACGGGGGGACCGGCCGGATTGGGTTTAAAGACCCGGATTGAGTTTAAAGACTCGGGAGTTTAAAGACTCGGATATATATATTGATTTCCCCCGTAGGCCTTGAGTTTAAAGACTCGGGAGTTTAAAGACTCGGATATGATAAGGCCTGGATTGAGTTTAAAGACTCGGGAGTTTAAAGACTCGGATAGGTCCAGCAGGTTTGATCGGGAAAATGATAAATTGATGTTTATGGTTTTTGATACGGTTTCTGATACTCATGCTGTGGTTTCTTATGATACTTTATAGTGTTTCTGTTTCTTATGATGTTTAAGATTGATTCTTTTATAAATGTGTTTATAACTGCTGGTTATGCATGTGTTTTCAAAACGGAGGGTTTAACTCGGTTTTCTTATAAAATGGTTTTTGAACTTTTGGACCTTCTGGTCCACTCACATTTTCTGTTTTGATTGCCCTCCAGGTTGTGGAGCAAGCGCGGGGTCTTGACGTCGAGGCAGTGTCCAAGGCATAGAAGTGACGTGAGGGATCCTAGAAGAGTTTAAAGGCTTCTGTGTGCGTGTACTTCCTCGGTTTTTATTTTCCTTGTAATGTAGTGCTATGCTCTGTAAACGATACGGATTTTGGGATATTTTGTAATTACTCCTGCGTTTGACTGGGTTCGAGTGAGTGTTCCTTAGGTGTTGTGTCGGGGAGTCAGACGGGAGCGGGATTTACCTCGGGTTTCGGGGTGAAACCGGGGTGGGTCCTGACAATTGGTATCAGAGCATAGGTTTGTCGAGTTTGTGGGGTTTGTTGGTTTGTGAGGTTGTGTTTCAGTTGTTTAACTACTTCTATGCCTCTTTCAGCGTGCGGTTGACGATGCCTCCGAGACGTAGACCCTCTCCACAACCTGAAGAAGTAGCCAGAGAGACGGAGAGTGCTACGATTGAGCGAGCCCAGCGGCTCGGGGCTACTACTTTTAGTGGTGGGGCTGATCCTGAGGAAGCCCAGAGGTGGATTACTAGACTGGAGCGGATTTTTGCGGTGATGCATTGTCCGCCGGAGGAGCGAGTATTGTTGGCTGCATTTTTACTAGATGGTGCGGCGTACGAGTGGTGGTATACCCTCGAGTTGTCTGGTTGGGATGTTCACAGTGTGACCTGGGAGACGTTTAGGGAACGGTTTCTGGAGCAGTATTATCCTCGTTCTTTCCGGGATGCCAAGGAGGCAGAGTTTTTGCATCTCCAGCAGGGGAATATGACAGTGGCAGAGTATGAACGGAAGCTCCAGATGTTGTCTCGGTTTGCTCCTGCTTTTGTGGCCACTGAAGCCGAGAAGTGCCGTAGGTTTGAGTTGGGCTTGCGCGGTGAGATTCGAGCCGTAGTGACGGCTGGATCTTTTGCTACCCTCCGAGACTTGTCGGATGCTGCGGTGCGAGTTGAGGCTAGTTTGCCGGTGCGACGCCGGGAACCATCTATTCCTGGAGCTTCGAGCCAGCGGACACCGAAAAGAGGTAACTTCGGTGGATCGTCCTCGTCGGGCGATGATCGTTTTGATAGGCCTGGTAGTGCCCAGAGTTCCGGATTTTGGGGTTACCGAGCACCGCCGACTCCGCAAGTGAGTGTGACGTCGGTAGCGTCTACAGGGAGACCGAGCAGTGGACCAGGCTGGAATGTGTGTTTCTACTGCGGGGAGCGAGGTCATTTTCGACGTGAGTGCCCACTGTTGCCACAGGAAGGTGGTGTAGGCAGAAGAGTAGCGGAGTCCGGACAGAGTACAGCATCAGGGACAGCAGGCACTAGAGGAGGTGGTGGCACATCCACGAGTAGTTCGAGGGGACGTGGTAGAGCGTCAGGATCTCAGGCCCGGGTGTTCTCGATGACTCAGCAGGAGGGTCAGTCGACACCAGATACGGAGACAGGTACTTGTTTTTCTTTTGGTTGTCCTGTTGGTTTGGTGTTTGGATTTCGGGGTAGAGTCTAGGAGTTAAGTTCCGTAGGAGGGTGACGGAAGGTATAGGAAAGGAGTGACTATAACTGATCGATTGGAGACTGTGGAAGGAGAGAACCCACAAGCTAGAGTTTGCCTTTAGGACTTTGTGGAGTTAGTCCGACCGTGGCCGGATTAGTAGCCGAGGGAGATGGGTGGTTGCATACGAGGAGGTACTCTATGACTTCTGTCGGGTACTGTGACATGAGGTATTTTATAATACCTTTGTTTTCTGTTCATAGAGTTTCCCTTGCGTACACCATGTAGTTGTTACATAGCTAGGGTTGGCTGTGGTGACAGTAGTTGGGGATGGAGTGAAATACCCAAGGTGGAGATGATAGACAGAGTGTTTAGGAGAAGCTGTTGCTGCCCTAGTGTGGATACCGGGTAGAAGACGTTAGGTGTCGGGAACTAGCTGTGGAATTTCGGGGACGAAATTCTTTTTAGGTGGGTAGATTGTAACAACCCGTTCCGAGAATTGGGATTAGTAGAGTGATTAAGGTGTGATTAGTAAGGTTAATCAGGGGCTAGGTGGTCCCGAGGGGTCCGGGAACCTAGAATGACGATTTTGCCCCTGGGTCGGGCGGAAATGTTGACTTTTATTTCGGGTGGTCAAATGGGAGTTGACCAGTGACCAGGACGTAGTTGAGGACGTCACGAATCGGTAGGCAGGTGGCACGCCCGATTCCGACATCCGAGGAGGAAGTTGTGATGTTCGGAAGGTTGAGGGCATAACCGTAATTTGGGGAAAAGTATGGGGAATAGTTGACTTTGTGAATAATCGAGTTTTGGTAGGTTGACCTAGGATGGTTAGATAGTTCTCGTCGTCCTGAGTTCGATGACAGGCGGCACGTATTCATCGGACTTACGAGGCGAGAGTTACGGGTCTAGGAAGTTTCGGTAAAACCGTAAAAATGTGTTAAACAGAAGGGTATTTTAGTCTTTTTGGGTTTATGGGGATTTGTGCAGAGAGAGAAGGAATGGACGGCTGGGAGTTAATCAGGTGAGATAAGGATGGATGGGATGGTGACATGTGGCAAGTGTGTAGTGGGTTCTGGGGGATTCTAAGGTGTGTGCACGGTTCTATTTTTGGAGTGTACCCGTGCCTGTGTTCGTGTTTGTGCGCAGAAGGAAACAGAAAACAGAGGGAGGTCGTGAAGGAAATTGAGGGTGGTGGTGTGAGTGTTGATGAATTGTGAGTGTGTGAGGGTGATCAGAGAGTGAGAGGGAAGCAGTGAGAGAGGTTGACGGTGTGGTGGTTGTGTGTGAAGGTGTCAAGAGCTGCGGGGAAAACCAGGGGTAAAAGCAGGGAGGTTGTGAGGATTGTGGTGGTGGCGGCCGTGTACGGGGCAATTGGGACCGTGGTGGTGTCGTGCGGGTTGCGAGGAGTCAGCCACTACCAGCAGAGCTCACGACGGCGACAGGTTGCAGGTAATTTCTATTGCCCCGTGTTTATGCTCTGTTTTGGCCGTGAACTTCAAATCGGAAGTTGTGGCCTAAGAGGTTGAATCGAAGAGTCTAGGGGAGTTTAGGGAGTTTAGTTGAGTCCAGGGCGTCATTTGGTTGAGCTGCCGTGACGGGAGGTGCACGGTGGAGGTTGGTACAACGGAGGGACTCTGTGTGCCCTGTTTTCCGTTATGGTTCAAACCAAGAGTCGTGATCCTAGAGACTGAGTCGAAGGTCTAGGAGAGTCGGGTTAGGTTCCTTGAGGTTCTAGGAACCGTCTGGTCTTGCCACCGTGAAGGGAGGTTACCTGGGTGGCCGGATCGTGAAATAGAGTTTGGGGAGGTTTGATTTCGAGTTTGAGACGACGGGTAGGAGGCTGTGTCGAGGTGATTGGAGGATGGGGATGCTTCGAGTACGGTTGGACGAAGCTTTAGGTGAAGAAAGGGAAGGAAATCGTGCAGGCACGGCGGAGAACCGTTGACGCCGGTTCAGCTGTAGCCTACTGTGTTGAACCGGGTCGACGTGAGGTTGAAGGTGCACTGTAGCTGGCGCGTGGGGCCACGCGCAGCCACTTTGGGCGGCGCGTGGAGGCGCGTGCG
The DNA here is from genome assembly GCA_032719365.1 of Prinsepia uniflora. Lineage (NCBI taxonomy): Eukaryota > Viridiplantae > Streptophyta > Magnoliopsida > Rosales > Rosaceae > Prinsepia > Prinsepia uniflora. Next base: position 39,100,887 of record CM064872.1, read on the forward strand.
GCGGTTCTGGGAGAAACGGTCAACATAGTTTTTGGTCTAGGAGTTGTTGTGAGTTCAATGGAGTTGGTTTCGAGTCAATCGGAAGTCGTTTGAGTGTAGTTCCGCGAGGGTGCATGTGTAGGGTCCCGGGGTTTTAAGTCTTTGGTCCGGGGATTTTTGAGGGCTTTTAGGTGAGTGTTCGTAGACGTGTTAGTGACGTAATTTGACGGTGTTTGACAGGATCGGGATTTCCCGAGGGAGCCGAGGAACGGGCTGGACGTTCGGGACGCGAGTAGGGCTCAGTACTGTGAGTGGACCCTTTCTCTAAACTCGATCATGCATAACTGTTTTTATATACGTTTTTGATGGTTTTACTCATACACCTATGTTTCTTGACTATGTTATGATGATTTTACGTGATTGCACGTTTTTCGAGAAAAAGACGGTTTTGGCATGTTTTTCGAGAGAATGTTGGTTTTCGGATTTTGATGCCACATTTGGGGATTTCCACCTATAAAGGTTTTCTGATAATGATAAATGGGTTATGAAATGTGATTTGTGATTACATGGGGTTTTGGTATGAAAATGGATATTTTTCCGGATTTGGGTTCGGAATGACGGTTCTGGATGCCGGAAGGGCATCAGACCAGTGATTTCGGATTCGGGTTTGGATGTGGATTGGTAAATGATTTTCAAATGATTTTGGGATTGGATTTGCTGGATCTGGATATTGGGTTTAAAGACCCGGATATATGTGACGGGGGACCGGCCGAATTGGGTTTAAAGACCCGGATTGAGTTTAAAGACTCGGGAGTTTAAAGACTCGGATATATATATTGATTTCCCCCGTAGGCCTTGAGTTTAAAGACTCGGGAGTTTAAAGACTCGGATATGATAAGGCCTGGATTGAGTTTAAAGACTCGGGAGTTTAAAGACTCGGATAGGTCCAGCAGGTTTGATCGGGAAAATGATAAATTGATGTTTATGGTTTTTGATACGGTTTCTGATACTCATGCTGTGGTTTCTTATGATACTTTATAGTGTTTCTGTTTCTTATGATGTTTAAGATTGATTCTTTTATAAATGTGTTTATAACTGCTGGTTATGCATGTGTTTTCAAAACGGAGGGTTTAACTCGGTTTTCTTATAAAATGGTTTTTGAACTTTTGGACCTTCTGGTCCACTCACATTTTCTGTTTTGATTGCCCTCCAGGTTGTGGAGCAAGCGCGGGGTCTCACGTCGAGGCAGTGTCCAAGGCATAGAAGTGACGTGAAGGATCCTAGAAGAGTTTAAAGGCTTCTGTGTGCGTGTACTTCCTCGGTTTTTATTTTCCTTGTAATGTAGTGCTATGCTCTGTAAACGATACAGATTTTGGGATATTTTGTAATTACTCCTGCGTTTGACTGAGTTCGAGTGAGTGTTCCTTAGGTGTTGTGTCGGGGAGTCAGACGGGAGCGGGATTTACCTCGGGTTTCGGGGTGAAACCGGGGTGGGTCCTGACACCAAGTCATGGTGCGTTAGTCGAGGCTGATTGGGAGGTGGAAGCATGAGTGGGCACATGTATGGTTATCCCTTATTTGGCAAGTGCTAAGGGTAATTTGGGAACTTCAGTCAACTTGCCAGACGGGAACAGGACCAGGCACGCTTATCAATGTTCCTTCAGGGACGGTCCTGTCAAAAACCTTCTCTAAACTTCTTAAGCAACCTAATAAACCCATTACAATTGATTAAAACCATGCCCAACGTTAAGAATCGAAATTAAAAGGAAAAAATGGCAAACCGAGCATACCATCTCTCTCCATCGTGCTCGGCGGCCCAACCGGCTCCTGCCACTGTCCTCAGCTTCATCAGCCTCCTCTCACTCTCTTGGTTCCTCAAACATGATCATATGCGGTAAGGGTTTGGATTTGGGGTTGGATGTTTGATCGGGTTTGGTTGGAAATGGGGAAAATGGTCGAACACAGTTAAGGGTGGATATGCATGAGTATGTTTGAGTGTGCAATGGATGAGTGACACTTGTCACTCATCTATTGGGCCAAGTGACAAATATCTGGTCCCGACTTAGAACAAAAGTCAATCTGTCTCGAGCTTCGTGCAATAGTTCCCTCGTACTGTAACTTCTCCGTCGAATGTTCGAATTCGACGTGCCGCCTGTCTACAGATTTGTATCGTCTTGATCTACGTAACGGTCCTCGGCCCTCAGCCATCGGACCTCTCGGATCAAAAGTCAACTCTTTGCTCCTTTTCAACTGAATTACCATAATAACCCCGAACTTCCGAAAATCAAAACTTCTTCCTCGAATGTCGGAATCGGGCGTGCCACCTGTCTATGAACTCGTGACATCCCAAACTACGTCACAGTCATTGACCAATTTCCATTTGACTGCCTGAACGAAAAGTCAACGATTCACCCATTCTAGGGGCAAAATTGTCAGTTCGCCCTGCTCGTCCATTAATCCTCGTCTAATCCCCAATTAGCCTAGCTAATCCGTCATTAGTTCTTAATTAATCCTAATAATTCGAGACGAATAGTTACAACGGTCTATGAGTAGACTTCGTTTTCTAAACTGTGATGCATGCATAACTATTTTATATGCTTTACATACTTGATTTCTATGATGATGATTGTGGTACTGGTGGTTCACATGATGACACGTATTTCGAGGTAATCCCGTATTTACACACTTTTCGAGGATTACGAGTTTATGCTATGGCTATGTGATTGTGAGTCTAAGTGTGATTCTAGGGCATGGTTTTGGTTTTGGAAAGATGAATTCTGGCATGAGACCCATTTGAATTATGTAAATCGGGTCAGGGGCCCAATTGGTTTACGAAATCGGGCTGAGACCCTTTTGAGTCTTGTGATCGAGCCGAGGGTCCAGTGGTTTACAAAATCGGGCATGAGGTCTAGTTGAGTTTTATAAATGTGATTTCGGGTCTGGGACCCTATGTTTCATAAACGTGATTTCGGGACCCTAAATGGAGTTGTGATGTTTTATGGAGATTTCGGGCAGGGCCCATTGAGATGTTTTGAAATGACTTTGTAAAACTGTTTTCCATATACCATCTTGATACGAGGGTATGTGATGGTCTTCTCCAGGTGTCTGGGACATTGGGGAAGTCACGGTGCATTTCCTAGGAGGGGTCATTATACGGAGCTACCAGACCGTATGGTGACTCAGGAGTAGGAATGCTATGATTAGACGTCTGCAGTGATGAAAATGTCGCCAATATCGGCGAAATATCGACCGAAATTTCGTTAAAATTGGCCGACGGCACATAAGGCGGGGGGGAAAATTTCCCGAAATTTCGACATTTCGTTTTGTTTTAAGCTCACAGATCTCATTATTTGATGAAAACGATTGATTTAGGACCAAAGTTCATGCAAATCGGACGTAAAACATGTGAATTCCAGTCGGGTCATGCCGCCGAGTCAAAAAATCCGAATGGCAGACCCGCGGGAGGAAGAAGGAGACTCTGAAATAGTGTTATTTGATTTACTTTATATATTATACCATTGTTATATTGTCAACTATGTTGGGCTAGTTGAGTTGGCTGGGCTTTAGAAATTTTCCCTTTAAATAACCAAGGGTCCTGGGTTCGAACCAGGACCCTCCCATGCTTTTATTTTTTTTCAAATGTTTTCCTTTTTTTTTTAATTCGTTTTTTTAAAGCTTTTATTTTTTCAAATGTTTTCCTTTTTCTTTAATTCATTTTTTCAAATGTTTTCCTTTTTTTAATTCGTTTTTCCAAATGTTTAAAATTTGTTTTTCAAATGTTTTCCTCTTTTTTTTAATTCGTTTTTTTCAAATATTTTCCTTTTTCTTCCAATTTTAAATATATGAATTCTTTCCAATTTTTGAACAAAGATTGGCTCTATTTTTTCATCTTTTTTTTTTCAATTTTAAATATATTTACTCATTTTATAATTTTTCTTCCATTGACATTTTTTTTATGTTTATTGTTATGTTTTTAATTATGTTAACATTCAATTATAGTAATTCATTTCAATTAATGTTTATATTTAAAATTTTATATTATTTGTCATCGGCAGAACCCTATTATATCTATTATTCATCATATATTTATTATATCAAAGTCATTTTATAGTTTTTATTAGTCCTATATAATCATCATTGGGTACTTAAGTTTTTCCCAAAATTTCATTCCAAATTTCCAACTTTTAGACCTAATTTCCGTCATTTTTGTTAACCGTAAACGATATCGATATCGATATCGATATTTGAGAGGAGATATCCGTAAATTTGACAAGCGATATATCCGTCGATATCGATATTTTAATCCTTGGACGTCTGGGACGTCAGACATCTGGGATGTCAGAGATATTGACCAAGAGAGACCCCGAGTAGCACGCGTTTCTTATTACCGTGAGATATGACGTCTGGGACGTCACGCGTCTGGGATGCTAGGCATCTGGGATTCCGGAGATGGTTATGTGGTAAATATGGATTGTTGGAATCATGAAATGGTATTTTTGTGGTTGTGGCTTTGGGTAGTGGCCCACTTGGATTTGTAATTACGGATTTTGGTATTCTACAGTTTTGGGCTGAGTTCGCACACTTTGTTTTGAGTTACGGTTTTGGGCTACGACCCTAATTGTTTATTTGAGTAAATGTTTTGAATTACTGATTTTCGATGCATGCATACTTTTTAGTGAAGGGCATAAATGTCTTTATGAAATGTGTTTTTATGAACTTATTGATTTTCGTCCACTCACAGTTCTTAATGGTTTTAATGCCCTTCAGGTTGATCACGAATGCGGGCTGTAGCAGAGACCGAGACATCGCACTCTTCCACCGACCCTGGCGCGCTCTAGGAGCCCCGTATGGGCTGAGGTACGTATTATCCCTTGTCTGGCACTTCGTGTCAGACGGAAGCATGACACATCCCACGTTAATCCTGGGGGGATTTGGATGGGTCGTGTCATGTGACTTTCGACAAGCAAGCTTCGAAATGGTGGAAAGTAGTTCGGCGGGTGCGCGACGCAAGCGGGTTGGGTTGGGTTGGGCAGGCGCGATTTTGGGCCGCGCGTTTGGGCTTCACTGGGCTGCAATTTGGGCTGCGATCAGAAAAGGTTGGGGCTGATTGGATTGGGTTGCAATTAAATGGTCTGGGCTCATTATTTAGTAGCTTCCCTCTGAATTTCGTCCATAATTTCTTTATTATAATTCCGATTGGGATGATTTTCCACAAATTATGTTATTTTCTCCAATTGTTTGGTAATTTGATATCAAAAGATAAGCATAAGGGTATAAAATAATATAAAATAATGCTCAATTAAAGACTTATCAGTTTTCAAGTTGGGGACGTGGTGCTCTATAGAAGAATGCCTTTTTGTGTTCTTTGTTGTGCTTCATAGTTCTCATCGACTTGTATTCCTAAACATATTTCCCATTACAATTCAATGCAATTTAGTTGTTTTATGTTTTCAATCATAGTCACGTGCGAGTAGGTTTTGCTTCAAGCCCTAACGATGAGAGTCGAATAATGTGTTTGGTTATGGATTTAAGTTATTCTGAATGCTTTCCCCGCCGCCCCCTCTCTCTCTCTCCCTCCCTCCATCCCCGCCCTTGTCGTGTGTCTTTAGTGTTTGTTTTGAGTCTTTCCTCATGTTTCTTGATTCTTGTTTCGAGTCTTGATTTTGAGTTTTGAGTCATTTTCATATCTAAGTTAGTCTTTGATTTAGTTGAGAGTCTAAATTAGGTGTCATATCTAGTGATCAAGTCCATTAGGGATCGACTTTTTCTTGCTACTGTACTATTTTCTACGATGTTGTACGCTTCCAGAGCATTCAACTAGGATTGAATAGGTTACATATTTGTGTGCTTGTTTAATTTCCTATCACATAGAGCGTAGGATTGAATTTGCTTGAATGTATTGTCGTCTTTCCATTATTTACAGTCCTCGATGAATTACAATTTTCCTTTTTACACATGGTGGGAGGATATTTCTCACCACATGTTTGTTGAGTTTCTCACATGAGTATTTCTTTGCCAGATCTTGGGGCTGTCTACGCCAGATATTACCTTAAACCCTTTCCACCCGAACCTTCTCCTCCATGCCCAGCACCATCACCATGGCCATAACCACAAGCACTTCCATCTCCAAAACTGCCTTGTCCCTTACTTCTACCATCGCCATCTCGTCCCTTACTTCCACCATCGGCATCTCGTCCCTTCCCTTACAAGCATCACCACCATCTTATATATATATATATATATATATATATATCTATTACACTTTAAATATTATGTTCATTTGAATTATTATCCATGTTTGCAAAAATTATACATCATTTACAAAACACTTTAACATTAGTTTTCATACTAAAAAAAAGTTTTATCAAAATATTTAATTCTTTAGCATGCAACTACTTGTTGAGAAATCAAACCCAAAGCAACTTTTTAAGGAAAACACAATAGCATCAAACTTACTACTCTAGTGACAATGAAAAAGAAATAAAATGGAGGCATGGGTTTCAGGGCATGGGCTACGAGTAGTGATTGAAAGATCGGCAATTTCGTCGATATTTTGGTCGATAGATTGGGAAAATAAGGAGTTCGCATCAAAATAAAGGGAAGATAGTTTTTCCCTTAATATCCATATTATCACCCAATATTGGTAAATTTCGGCAAAATTTATCAAAATTAATCATATCTATGTTATCGCACAAACTAGAGGTCCGCCATAAACCCAGCTCTGTACAAACTTCACAAAAAACGTCAATCTAGTTGTCTATTCTCATCTACAAAACCGTAAGAATTCAAATTTGTGCTTGGATTCCTGAAATTTTACCTGAATCGGAGAGGAGATGACCGGAAAGTTTCGCACGCCATCGAGCTTCAGCCTTCAATTAGTGCGCCTCGAGCTCTGGTGATGGTGGGAGAGGGCAAAGATGGGGTTATCTCAAGAAGAAGGATTGACAGAACATAAAGGCGTGGTTGATGGTGATATGTGTTGATCATCATAGAAGGTTGGGTGCACGACGACCATTGTAATATGGAGGGAAGAAGTAAGAACATAGAGGGAAACGAGAAAATAAAATGAAGAAAATATTGTGAAGATAGGTTTTAACTTTTAAGCCTTTTAATTGGACTTTAGGAGGAAAAAAAAAAGAGGCTTTAGATGGAGTGAGATCTTTTATAATAATTTATAATAAGGTATAATTAATAATTAATAACCCAATTATTCATACTAATATTTCTGATTCCACCCTTATTAGTTTATTCTCGATCTTTTATGAATTTGATTTTCCAGTTCCAAATCTCATTTTAGAAAATTTTCTACCCACTTTTCGAATTACATGGGAAATTGGAAGTCTAACTTTTGAATTAATTCTCTTTCCTAATTTAGTAACCCTTGAAGAAATTCGGTTCTTACAAATGTGGAGTAATTTGATAATTTAATAATTCCGACTTTAAAATTTTGGAACAGATTATATTATATATAACTAGTATTATATTCTTAAACTTTATTCAAAATTTTACTAAAAATTTCCAACTTTTGCAATAATTTTCCACAATTTTGTTTAGCATAAACGATATCAATATCGATATATCCATAAATTTGATTGCCGATATTTTCATTCTTAATTACGCATCATGATGGGGTAGGTCTACCCACTCACTCAGTGCCCACGTAGTATGTGCGCTCGACAACACACCACGTGATCAGTTGCCGACGTCCTTTGGGGATAGAGATCGATTGTCAATTATTGATGCATATAAATATACGCACAAAATTTAATTTAAATTAGTTTATTTCTAAATACTGGAATAGAATAATTTGGATGAAACATAATAATTATATGTTTGTAATATATTGCATGGTACATAATAGGGATCAATTTATAATCATTGAACCACAATAGAAATGTAAACGCATCTGTTTCGAACAATTAAATACTTTGAAATAGAATGAGTAAAATTAAATCTGATTAATTCTACGTAAGATGTAATTATTTGTATGCATCAATTACTACGTTATAGCATTCTTTATAGTGAATCTACGAATATGTGTTGGTACTGCGAAGCAATTGCTTTGACTTCTAACGAAGTAGCTGAGTTCATTTCAGTTCTTGTTGGAGTTAGTAAACCATGTTTCATTTGCTGTTATAGGCTTATTATAGCAGTTGATATGTGCTAATTATATTTGCTAGTTATAATAAACCACAGAATAAAGGTCATGACTCATGAACAGGTCAAAAAGAAAAGTCGTTCAGTTCCACCACTAACAGCCATCGGAAGCATAACTTCAAATATTTTGCGATTGAATATTTCAACGTACGGTTTGAATTATATTCTATGTACTGCATGTTAATTCGACCTTGTGTACATTATAACCGTACTATCATGCGTGCAATATTTTAAAATCACTAGCTAGCCAAATTTTAACGAGATCTCTTCTTATATATTCTTGGTGTAAAAGAATTACGTGGTTCAGTCTTGAAATATCTCCTCTTAATTTTGTTTAATAATTTTGAATATTTGTTGAGATTTTTTTCTGCTTGACCATATATATATATATGAAGTTGGGAGTTTGGGACCACGTAAGATTCTGTTAAAACTCCACAAGTGCATGCATACGAGGGTGGTTCCCTCACTAGTAGAATTTATAGCTTTTGCGGCAAAAACTATCCCGGAAAAATCTAAATTTGTCGTGATAGGTTATCTATCACGACAAAGATTACAATTTGTCGTCAAACTTTCAGCAGGACCTTTTTATTATGGCGGGAAACTTTTTGCGACAAACAAGGAGGCTATGACGACAAAGTTTTTCCTCGTGATTTTTTTTTCCAAAAATAATTTATCTGCTTGCAATTCTCTCAGGAAAAAATAGGCGGGATGTGTTCCCGCCGTAAAAATTGTGGTCACAGTTGGGGAACTTGATTTGTCGGCATAGGCATTGTAGTAGTGTCCAAACGGTGTCGTTCTATTTCATTTGTTGAGGAGAAAATTTGTCCTGCGCGACTTCTACTTCATTTTGCTTCTCTGCATCTCAATCTTTAGTCTTTTACATATTTAGTCAGACAGAAGACCCCAATCTCGACCGCTGTAGATCGATCTTCAGGTTTCTCTGCTTTCTCCTTCTTCGATTCTGAGACGAAGACATACAGGTGCGTCGCTCTTTGGTGTGTTTTCTCACAGAAAAATGTTGCGGTGATTTAGGTTTGGAATTTAATAAATCTTAGTCCATAACATGAAATTTTTCACCTGTATAGTTTGTTTCTTTATTTCTGCCTTCATTTGTACTATGGGAGAGATGTCATGTGAGGAGAACCTTTGGGTAGGAGGGTCACACTCGATTTGCAAAGTATTCAAATTATAGAATCAAAGTGAAATAGTCTGATACTTACCTATCCATCGCTATTTCATGGATATTTCAATCATGGGGGGATGGTGCTATCGAGAGTTGAATGTAAATATGATGTCAATCAGAGCTGACATGTTAATGGTTTTTTTGCTGTTTCAATCTCAGATAAACAAATTAATAGAACAGATATTTGATTTGAATCAAAGTAGTTATTTAATAATTAATATGATTTGCAAAGGAAAAGAGAAGGAAAAAAATTGGGTTTTATCAGATCAAGGATTAAGCAAAATGCCTTGTGTCAGTGTCAATGTCACCCACCCCCTACAATTTGTGTGCTTCAGTATCTTGCTCTAAAAGTAGAGGCTTGAGGAGTTTGCAGTGAAGGCTCACCATAGCTAGTAACTACCTTCTCCGAGAACAAAAACCCCTAAAAAGCTTGCCCTTGAAAGCTCCCTCAGCTTCTTCATATCTTTAACAGTGAGTGAAATTATTTTGAAGTTCTCATGATACATGTGTTGGAATTGGATCTTTAGTTGTGAGGTTAGTACATTTAAGTGTGTTTGGACAGGGAAATTTGAGGTAGAACTTAGGAATGTACAAAACTTATAAAGTTAAAAGAGACCAAGAATTAACATTTTGATGATACAAATTTCAAAATATGTTTAATTTCATAGTTACGAGAAACCCCCAATTAAGTTGATGAGGAAAATATATTAGCCAAATAAGTATCCGTACAGTTAAATCTAATAATTGGACTGCCAAGAAACTTCAAAGTTCTAACTTCTATACTACATTTGCAGGTTTATGTAAAAATCTTGCGGGTGGCAGTTAATCTAGGATATTGAAACTGATATTGTAACTTCATTTTCCTTGTGTCGATTATCAAAGTCTAATATGATTACATATGGGTTGTGTTTGGAATGCAGCCTGGTTATGAACGCCTCTGCTGTTTTAGGTGAACCTCGAGATCATAACTTTGCGACAACCTGTGATTGTTGAATGCCCAAGCATCTGAGGGAGGAAAAGGTCATAGAGTGTGCATTGTGGGTGTAAGGGCTGCGCAAGTGGAGATTGATTAGTGGTATGTTTCTTCTAATTTTGCTAGAAAGTTTTTAAAAAAGACTCCAATTATGGTCTCCATGCTTATATAGATCACTAGTTTAGAAAAACAAAAAATGAGTTGTTATATGAAGAAAGGAGGACAGAGAAGCACATCATCGCCAAAAGATCCAAACCACAAGAAGCAATATTTTCAAAACATATCAGGGAAAGGTGGCAAAAAATCCTAAATTTACAAAAGTATTTAATAGGTAAAATATGTATGCTTTGTCAACATATATACTTTCTAGCTATTATAATTTATAGCTAAGATTTAACAAACAAAAATGGAGATTATTGCTAGATATGTTCTTATGATTATCATTTTAAGTATGCTATATATTATCAAAATATCAAGTTAATTTCTTATGATTTAGGGATAAGTAGGACTCGATCGAGTTTTTGGATTAGAGACCTATCCCTAAGTCATAAGCTTGACTTCAAATCCTCCAAAGAGACAGTTTTTGTTTTTGTTTTCTAACTCCTTTGGTATATGGATAATTGTTAACTCAATTCCTTGTTTCTGTTTTGAAGTGAATGTGGTGGATCTAGGTTTCATTGGTTTTTGTTTTTTTTAGTTGTAATTCAGCTTTGAGTTGTATTTCATTCAATTTTATAAATTGGTCATTATATTGGAGTACCTTTGCTACGTGACATTAGCTGGCTCCATATTTTCATTCTTCAACCGTTGTCAATTTTGAAAGTTATTGTTTCCGTGAGTATGATTTGCCTACAAGGAATTCTGGTGTGTGTAATCTGGTGTGATGTTATTGTAATGCTCTCAGTTTAGGTTTGGTTAAAGGTGCCTGATCATGTGATATGTTAGTTCTAGTTATTAAAGACTAAGATATTGGAAAAGTTGAAAGTTTGCACCTTTATTGCTTATTTTGGTGACACACTCGCTGGGCAGAGTCATGATTCAGGATGGAAAGATCTGCATCCCTTCTATCTTAACATTTTCAATTTCAATTATTAGCACGAATCTATTGTTTTACACATGTGGAGTGTAACATTTGGTTAGAGTCTGACTACAATGTGTTACATCTGGTTACATTTGGTTTCTGCAATTTGATTTAGACTCATAGCAATTCAAATTCCTCATACCTTGTTCAGTTGAAATTGATGGGGGAAATCCATCATCTAACAGAACTCTCTGGTGTGGATTTGCATGTGGCTCATCTCAAAGCTTTAGAACTTGTATCATCTGTCTAAGATTTCGTCTAAGCCTGGAAACCTGAAGTCTATGATCCTGAAAGTAACCACTGCGATGGCAGAGTGAGGACTTGTAGATCCGTCTTCTTAATCACAGGGTATCTCCTAAACTCAAACTTCTTGATGCTCCGATTCAGGTCTGATTATCTTCTCACTTGGGTGCAGCGAAGGTCGAAGACCACTACGATTGTTGCTCAGGTATCTCCTTTCTTACAACCTCTTAGCTGAAAGAATCGAGACTAGCTCGAATGGTTTAGGAATAGATGATTGTTGTGTTTTTTATTTCGTTGACTCAAAATTAGAATGGATTGATGATTTTTCAATAACAATGAGTCAATTGAAATTCTTCTATTGTGGTCAATAGCTTCACGAGGATCATTTTTCCTATTAAAACAACAGATATTCAATAGCTTCACGAGGATCATTTTTCCTATTAAAACAACAGATATTCAATAGCTTCACGAGGATCATTTTTCCTATTAAAACATCAGATATTCAATAATCTAGAGCAAGAGTAAACATAGACAACTACATCAATGATACCAGATTGAAATGCATGACTAACCAGCCAGCCAAATGAGCTGGCAAAATCGGACCTAGTCCCCAAAGGAATAAGCTGTAGAAACCATGAAATAAATTACATCTTCCCTTCAGAAATTACATATAACAATAAGTTACTTGAACAGATTCCTAGACTCTCAAGGTAGTCACTTACTCCGAGTGCAGTTGAATGGGTGGCCTCTCTGTTGTGATTAGTAACAGGTTTTCCTGCCCAAAAGAATCCATTGACGACCTGCTTATCACACAACTCTTCATTCTCTTTCCAAGTTATACAACTAGCTTACAATGCTATGAATTCCTTTTATTTTTCTAACATAGATATTAAAACTCCTTCGCACTTAATTTGTATGGCAATATATCTTTGCTCTAGGTTTGTCCTTACTTGTATATTTATATACAATAACAAAAAATATTTCACTTTAATTTATGGTTGTATCCTTTCTAATTATAGGATTGTAATCTCATATTCTAAATATGTTTGTGTATATATATATATATACACATATATTATTTTGCATAAAAATTCTATTCAACACCTTCCACTCACATGTTTAAATTGAAAGTGGCTTGGGTTTCTTAAATTTGAATCTTAGATGGTCATGAGATATGAATTTGAAATCTATATTGCATATATGCAGAGGCTAATCTAGTCTTATTTGTGTTTCAATTAATTTCATCACATTATCAATGAAATATTGCTAAATCACATATAATTTGCTACATCATCAATTACTCATTGTGATTAGTGAGTGCATATCATTTATTCTTTTTTTTCTTTCGTTCTTTATTACTAGGCATGTGTTTAATTGGAGTAATTTAGATTCATGTCTAAGGTATGACCCTACAATCCTACATGAATGGACTATAACTGGCCTGTTGGCCCTCTTCTAACTCTTCCTTTAATTGTTGGATGAGGAAGGTTTGGACCACTAGCTCGATCACAGCCATTAATTATGCATGAATAGTACTCAAGATCGATGAGAAAATTTCAGATATCTATCCATCTACTTATTGTATCAATAATGCATGGTTATTAACAAATATTTAGATTTGGATTCTAGTGACGAAATCAAAAATTTATGTTAGAATATCCTTCTAAGTGAAAGAACAAAACAATATTTATACCAAAAAAATTAGCAAATTTGTGTGTATAAAACACACAATATTAATTGATCTATATATTCACTCTCATATAACACACATAAATATATAAATTATTGAGTATCGGTTTTAAAAAAAGGAAAATCAGAGGATTAGAAAAGGGAATCGAACAAAATAAAAAGATGAAGCTTTAATTCAGATTGTACTTGACTATATATAGACCTTAGGTGGCGTATTTGGCTACTCTCTACTAGCTAGATGGTACCAGATTTTTAAACTTAACGTTGAAATGATCTCAATATTTAAACAGAAGTATTTGAGATCAGTTTTTTTTTTTTTTTTAAGTTTGTACAAGTCAAATAAGTAGAGAACTCTTATGTTGATTTTATGCATGTACCAAATTCTTATTCCTCTGCGCAGATGCTAGTTGATAGCTACATTATGATCAGTAGTTAAGGCTTTGGGCTACATTAAGAATCATTTGGTGCCTAATTTTTCCTTCCATAAAGGTTAATTTTATATTGCTCCGTGAGTGTAACAACCCGTCCCGAGAATCGGGATTTCTAGAGTGATTAAGGTGTGATTAGTAAGGTTAATCAGGGGTTAGGTGGTCCCGAGGGGTCCGGGAACTTAGAATGACGATTTTGCCCCTGGGTCGGGCAGAACTGTTGACTTTTATTTCGGGTGGTCAAATGGGAGTTGACCAGTGACCAGGACGTAGTTGAGGACGTTACGAATCCGTAGGCAGGTGGCACGCCCGATTCCGACATCCGAGGAGGAAGTTGTGATGTTCGGAAGATTGAGGGCATAACCGTAATTTGGAAAATTAGGGGGGAAACGTTGACTTTTTATACGAACGGGTTTTGGTAAGTTGACCTAAGACCGTTAGATAGATCTCGTCGTCCTGAGTTCGATGACAGGCGGCACGTGTTCATCGGACTTACGAGGTGAGAGTTACGGGTCTAGGAAGTTTCGGTAAAACCGTAAAAATGTGTTAAAAAGAAGGGTATTTTGGTCATTGTGGCACATTGGGATTTGTGCACAGAAGAAAAGCATGGACGGCTGGGATGGAGCCAGTTGGTGAGAGAGAGTGGAGGATGGTGACATGTGGCAAGTGTGTAGTGGGTTCTGGGGGGTTCTCTGGTGTGTACGCGGTTCCATTATTTGGGGTGCAACCGTGTGTGCTCGTGTGTGTGTTACTCGACACAGAGAGAAACAGAGGGAAGGAATTGAGAGAATTGGAAGGCTGATTGTGGTGGCTGGTGAGTTTGTGAGTGTGTGAGGGAGATTAGAGAGTGGGAGAGAGCAGTTGAGATGGTTGGGAGGTGAGAAATCGTGGTGTGTGCGAGAAGGGAGCCACGGGAACCAGAGAGGAACTCAGGGGGGAAAACGGAGAAGATTGAGGGCTTGTGGTGGTGCGGTGGCCGTGCACGGTGCAACGAAGATCGTGGTGGTGTCGTGCGGGTTGTGAGGAGTCGACCAGCCCAGGAGGAGCTCACGGCGGCAGCAGGAAACAGGTAATTCCCTCATCCCCCTTTCGGTACTCTGTTTTCCGTTGAGGTTCAACGTGGAAGTTGTGGGTCTAGGGTGAGAGTCGAGGGAATTGGAGGTCAGGGCGAGGTTCAGGAGAGTCCTAGGCGTCGACTAGGTTGGTCGCCGTGACGGGGAGGTACACGGCGGAGCTCAGTCGAAGATGGGTCTCTTTTACCCTGTTTCGGCAGTGGACTTCGAACGGTAAGTCGTGACGATTGGGGTTGTGTCGAAGGTCTAGGAGAGGTGGTTTAGGTTCAGTGAGGTTCAGGGAAGCGTTTGGTGAAGCCACCGTGAAGGGTGGTGAGCTGGGTGGCTGGATCGTGAAACAGGGGTTGTTGGCCGTCTGGTTTCGAGCTTCAGTCGACGGGATTGAGGCGGTGTCGAGGTCTGAGGAGCTGTGGAATGGTTATATTGGAACTGGACGAAGCTTTAGGTGAAGAAAGGGAAGGAAATCGTGCAGGTACGGCGGTGAACCGCTGACGCCGGTCTGAGTTGCAGACCACTGTGGCGAACCGGGTTTGTCTGAGGAAGACGGTACACTGTAGCAGGCGCGTGAGGGCCACGCGCAGCCACTTTGGGCGGCGCGTGGAGGCGCGTGCGGCGGTTCTGGGAGAAACGGTCAACATAGTTTTTGGTCTAGGAGTTGTTGTGAATTCAATGGAGTTGGTTTCGGGTTAATCGGAAGTCGTTTGAGTGTAGTTCCGCGAGGGTGAATGTGTAGGGTCCCGGGGTTTTAAGTCTTTGGTCCGGGGATTTTTGAGGGCTTTTAGGTGAGTGTTCGTAGACGTGCTAGTAACGTAATTTGACGGTGTTTGACAGGATCGGGATTTCCCGAGGAAGCCGAGGAACGGGCTGGACGTTCGGGACGCGAGTAGGGCTCAGTACTGTGAGTGGACCCTTTCTCTAAACTCGAACATGCATAACTGTTTTCTATAATAGTTTTATGGTTTTAATCATGATTATCGAATATGTTTGGTTGGCTTTGCATTATTACACGTTTTTCGAGAAAAAGACGGTTTTGGCACGGTTTTCGAGCAAATGTTGGTTTTCGGATTTTGATGCCACATTTGGGGATTTCCACTGATAAAGGTTTTCTAATAATGATATATGGGTTATGAAATGCGATTTGTGATTACATGGGGTTTTGGTATGAAAATGGATATTTTCCGGATTTGGGTTCGGAATGACGGTTCTGAATGCCGGAAGGGCTTCGGACCAGTGATTTCGGATTCGGGTTTGGATATGGCTTGGTAAATGGTTTTCAAATGATTTTGGGATTGGATTTGCTGGATCTGGTTATTGGGTTTCATTCCGAACCCAAATCCGGAAAATATCCATTTGCATACCAAAACCCCATGTAATCACAAATCGCATTTCATAACCCATATATCATTATTAGAAAACCTTTATCAGTGGAAATCCCCAAATGTGGCATCAAAATCCGAAAACCAACATTTGCTCGAAAACCGTGCCAAAACCGTCTTTTTCTCGAAAAACGTGTAATAATGCAAAGCCAACCAAACATATTCGATAATCATGATTAAAACCATAAAACTATTATAGAAAACAGTTATGCATGTTCGAGTTTAGAGAAAGGGTCCACTCACAGTACTGAGCCCTACTCGCGTCCCGAACGTCCAGCCCGTTCCTCGGCTTCCTCGGGAAATCCCGATCCTGTCAAACACCGTCAAATTACGTTACTAGCACGTCTACGAACACTCACCTAAAAGCCCTCAAAAATCCCCGGACCAAAGACTTAAAACCCCGGGACCCTACACATTCACCCTCGCGGAACTACACTCAAACGACTTCCGATTAACCCGAAACCAACTCCATTGAATTCACAACAACTCCTAGACCAAAAACTATGTTGACCGTTTCTCCCAGAACCGCCGCACGCGCCTCCACGCGCCGCCCAAAGTGGCTGCGCGTGGCCCTCACGCGCCTGCTACAGTGTACCGTCTTCCTCAGACAAACCCGGTTCGCCACAGTGGTCTGCAACTCAGACCGGCGTCAGCGGTTCACCGCCGTACCTGCACGATTTCCTTCCCTTTCTTCACCTAAAGCTTCGTCCAGTTCCAATATAACCATTCCACAGCTCCTCAGACCTCGACACCGCCTCAATCCCGTCGACTGAAGCTCGAAACCAGACGGCCAACAACCCCTGTTTCACGATCCAGCCACCCAGCTCACCACCCTTCACGGTGGCTTCACCAAACGCTTCCCTGAACCTCACTGAACCTAAACCACCTCTCCTAGACCTTCGACACAACCCCAATCGTCACGACTTACCGTTCGAAGTCCACTGCCGAAACAGGGTAAAAGAGACCCATCTTCGACTGAGCTCCGCCGTGTACCTCCCCGTCACGGCGACCAACCTAGTCGACGCCTAGGACTCTCCTGAACCTCGCCCTGACCTCCAATTCCCTCGACTCTCACCCTAGACCCACAACTTCCACGTTGAACCTCAACGGAAAACAGAGTACCGAAAGGGGGATGAGGGAATTACCTGTTTCCTGCTGCCGCCGTGAGCTCCTCCTGGGCTGGTCGACTCCTCACAACCCGCACGACACCACCACGATCTTCGTTGCACCGTGCACGGCCACCGCACCACCACAAGCCCTCAATCTTCTCCGTTTTCCCCCCTGAGTTCCTCTCTGGTTCCCGTGGCTCCCTTCTCGCACACACCACGATTTCTCACCTCCCAACCATCTCAACTGCTCTCTCCCACTCTCTAATCTCCCTCACACACTCACAAACTCACCAGCCACCACAATCAGCCTTCCAATTCTCTCAATTCCTTCCCTCTGTTTCTCTCTGTGTCGAGTAACACACACACGAGCACACACGGTTGCACCCCAAATAATGGAACCGCGTACACACCAGAGAACCCCCCAGAACCCACTACACACTTGCCACATGTCACCATCCTCCACTCTCTCTCACCAACTGGCTCCATCCCAGCCGTCCATGCTTTTCTTCTGTGCACAAATCCCAATGTGCCACAATGACCAAAATACCCTTCTTTTTAACACATTTTTACGGTTTTACCGAAACTTCCTAGACCCGTAACTCTCACCTCGTAAGTCCGATGAACACGTGCCGCCTGTCATCGAACTCAGGACGACGAGATCTATCTAACGGTCTTAGGTCAACTTACCAAAACCCGTTCGTATAAAAAGTCAACGTTTCCCCCCTAATTTTCCAAATTACGGTTATGCCCTCAATCTTCCGAACATCACAACTTCCTCCTCGGAAGTCGGAATCGGGCGTGCCACCTGCCTACGGATTCGTAACGTCCTCAACTACGTCCTGGTCACTGGTCAACTCCCATTTGACCACCCGAAATAAAAGTCAACAGTTCTGCCCGACCCAGGGGCAAAATCGTCATTCTAAGTTCCCGGACCCCTCGGGACCACCTAACCCCTGATTAACCTTACTAATCACACCTTAATCACTCTAGAAATCCCGATTCTCGGGACGGGTTGTTACAAATCACTGGTCCGATGCCCTTCCGGCATCTAGAACCGTCATTCCGAACCCAAATCCGGAATCCACTTTCCAACTTTAAAATCCAATTCATTTAATTACCAAATCATGTATCATGTTTCAAAATCCCTTTGTAAGCAATCAAACTAGTTATCCTTTATAAATCCCAAAACCCTGGCATTTTACGCAGAAATCGACATTCTCGTAAAACGTGCCAAATACCGTATTTTCTCGAAAAACGTGCAACAATGTAAAACCAACCAAACATAGTCAATAAACATAGAATCATAATCAAAATCATAGAACAATTATGGAAAACAGTTATGCATGCTCGAGTTTAAAGAAGGGGTCCACTCACAGTACTGAGCCCTACTCGCGTCCCGAACGTCCCGCACGTTCCTCGGTTTCCTCGGGCAACCCCGATCCTGTCAACAATCACCAAATTACGTCACTAACACGTCCACAAGTGTCCACCTACATTCCCTCAAAAATCCCCGGGTCCTAAACGTAACGAACCGGAACCCTAAACTTTCACCCTCGCGGAACTACTTCGATTCGACGTCTGATTGACCCGAAACCAATGCCAATGGACTCAACACAACTCCTAGACCAAAAACCATGTTGATCGTTTTCCCCAGAACCGCCGCACGGGCCCCACGCGCCGTCCAAAGTGGCTGCGCGTGGCCCTCACGCGCGGCTACAGTACCACCTCCTTCCTCGAGAAAACCCGGTTCGCACCAGAACTTGAACCGGCCGCTGCAACGTGGACCGGCGAGACTGGTTCTCCTTCTTCCGTCCACCAAATCGGCTCCTTTCTACACCAACAACATCGTCCTTCTCTAGGCTACCTATTTCCGTACTTCACTCACCTCGACTCACCCTAAAACTCGTCGACTGAAACTCGAAACCAGACGGCCAAGCTCCCCTGCTTCACGATCCAGCCACTCCGGCCACCCCCCGTCACGGTGACCGTCCCAGACTCCTCCTTGGACCTCACTGAACCCAAACCAACCCTCCTAGACCTTCGACTCAGCCCCAAACTCGACGACTCTCCGCTTGAACTCACGGCCAAAACAGAGCACCCAATTACCCCTGTCGTGCCATCCTCCGCCGTGTACCTCCCCGTCACGGCAGCACACGCAGTCGAAGCTTGGGACCTCCCTGAGTCTCACTCTAACCGCCAATTCCCTCGACACGACCTCTAGACTCACGACTTAGCTTCTAAACCCAAACGACAAAACAGAGCAAAGACACGGGGGTGAGGATTTACCTGTCCTCCTGCCGCCGTCGTGAGCTCAGCCGTGAGGTAGTAGCTCCTCCTATCTTCCTCCGTCCTCTGAGCACTTCCCTTAACCTCGAGTGATCGATCACGGCTGCACCACCACTACAAACCCTCAGTCTTCTCTGTTTTCCTCTCTGAGTTTCCCCCTGAACTCTCAACGCACACACACCACGATTCCTCACCTCCCAAACCACTCACCAGCTTCCCTTCGACCTCCCGTCCCTCACTCACTCACCAGAACTCATCAGCACACACCATCACCCTCGATCACCCCTCAATTTCCCTCACGATCTCCCTCTGTTTTCTGAACCATCACGAACACACACACACGGGTGCACCCCAATTATTTGGGCCGTGCACACACTCGAACTCACCAGAAGCCACTCCACCTGAAACACGTGTCACCAATCCCTCTCACTCTCTCACCAAATGGCTTCATCCCAGCCGTCCATTTCCTTTCTCTGTGCACAATTCCCTAGACGCCCAAAAGACCAAACTGCCCCTCCTTATATTTTACCACTACCCCTCTAGACCCGTAACTCACACCTCGTACGTCCGATGACTACGTGCCGCCTGTCATCGAACTCAGGACGACGAGATCTACGTAATCATCCTAGGTCAAAGTACTAAAACCCGATCGTCCAAAAAGTCAATGTTTCCCCTTCTTTTCACCAAATTACGGTTATGCCCTCAACCTTTCGAACATCATAACTTCCTCCTCGGATGTCGGAATCAGGCGTGCCACCTGCCTACGGAGTCGTGACGTCCTAAACTACGTCCTGATCACTGGTCAACACCCATCAGACCGCCTGAACTAAAAGTCAACGTTTTTGCCCGAACCAGGGGCAAAATCGTCATTCTACGCTAATGACCTTATCAGGACCAACTAACCACCGATTAACCTCACTAATCACACCTTAAACAGTCTACTAATCCCGGCTCCCGGGATGGGTTGTTACAATCTGGATGGAGCACGAAAGGTTATAAGGCATGCCCGGTTTGTAACGAGGATGTAAGTTCCCAATGGTTCAGTGGGAAAGTTTGTTACTTGGGACATCGACGATTGTTGCCATGGGATCATCCATGGCGCCAGAACGAAGATGCTTTTGATGGGAATATTGAGGTAAATGCAAGACCTAGAGAATTCTCAGGTGAAAACCTTTTGGATCAGTTGAACAATCTACACTTTAGTCAGTTTGGTAAACATCCCAACAACCAGGATAGGAACAAAAAGAGGACACAAGATGCGTTAAATTGGAACAAAAAAAGTATTTTTTTTGAGTTAGAGTATTGGTCCAAGCTTAAAATCAGGCATATGCTAGATGTGATGCACGTAGAGAAGAATGTAAGTGATAGTTTGGTAGGGACGATTCTAGGCATAGAGGGAAAGTCTAAGGATACAACGAAGGCTCGCCAGGATTTACAAGACCTTGGCATTAGGAAACACCTGTGGTTAGAGTGGACGGGGAGCAAGTATAAAAAGAAATACGCAGCTTATACTGTTAATCCAGATGAGCGGAAATTTTTTTTCAATTTTTGAAGTCTGTAAAATATCCAGATGGATATGCAGCCAACATATCCAGAAGTATTAAACTTGATAAGGGAAACATTTCGGGCCTGAAAAGCCATGATTGGCATGTGTTATTGCAGCGGCTACTTCCTGTGGGAATTAGAAAATATTTGCATGCTGGTGTGGTTGAACCTGTCATTCATCTATCAAGGTTTTTTCAACAGTTATGCTCTAAGACATTGTGCAAATCAGATTTGAATAGGTTGGAAAGTGAGATTGTATACATTCTATGCCAGTTTGAACAAATTTTCCCCCCTCATTCTTTGATTTCATGGTTCACTTGATGGTGCATCTCCCTCATGAAGCAAAGCTTGGTGGGCCTGTTGGAGCTCGATGGATGTCTCCTATTGAAAGGTACTAACTATTGATCTTTTCAATTAATTCTATTTCATTGTAGTGTACGTTGCTTATAGATTAGCTACATGAAAAACTCACAATAATATTTTTCTTCCAGAATGTTAGGTAAGTATAAAGGCTTTATCCGAAATAGGGCTCGTCCGGAAGGGTCATTAATTGAAGCATACATTACAAATGAATCCCTAATGTATTGTTCAATGTACCTTCGTAATGTGGAGACATATTTCAATAAGCCTGATAGAAACAATGACGGTGGTGCACGAGAAGAGAAACTTTCTGTCTTTGCTCAAAATGCACGTCTGTTTATGAGTAAGGCAAGCATTGGATGGACAAATACTGATAACGAAGTAGCTCATTGGTATATATTGAACAATTGCGAAGAGGTATCACCATTCCTAATGTAAGTGAACTATTTATGGTTTATTGTTCATAATAGTTGAAGTATGACAACATATGTCCAATGTATAACAAATCCACTAATTAATAATGCAGGGAGCATGAGGAACTGATACGACGTGAGAATGATGAGAACATTGCAGAAAGGCATAAGAAATTATTTCCTGTTTGGTTTCGGGGTCAGGTAAGTAAAGATCGTGATTTTAGACTGATTTTTGGATTTTCTTTTTTCCTGATTGTAGGCTAGTTTCTCTTCAAAATTGTCTAATTAGAAAACAACAAATAACAATTGTTTTCCTTGGCAGATGAGAAATTTACAGAAGGAGAATTCTGCGAAGTTTAGTAATGAGTTATTTGAGTTATCGAGGGGCCCTGTTAGAGTTGAAACTTACCAAGGATGTGTTGTAAATGGAGTTAAGTTTGTGGTTGCTGAACGTGATGATAATTTGACTACCCAGAATAGCGGAGTTTTTGTGCCAGGAAGCTATGAGACTTCTGAGATTGATTTCTATGGCAAGTTGACAAGTGTAGTTGAGGTGTTATATAGACAACGCTATAGGGTCGTGTTGTTTAAATGTCGATGGTTTAACACAGACCCGACAAGGGTTGGAAGTCTAAAGCGCGATTATACGCTAATATCCGTGGATACACGTACTCAATGGTATGAACACGATCCTTATATCCTGGCAACTCAAGCCAAACAAGTGTTTTATTTGGACGATCTTAAGGCTGGTGGTGGCTGGAAAGTGGTTGAGCATATTGAACACAGAAATATTTGGAACATTCCAGAAAAGGAGAATTCTGAAGTTGATGAGAGTGATGATGATGGGCCATACCAAGAGAATATATCATCAGAGATACATAGCCAGATTCAACTTGATAATGATGATGTCATTATTACACCGTTACATAGAGAAGATGTCGCACCAATAGAGATTGATGCTATACATATTGATCTCGGCCCTCTCAGGCCAATTGATAGAGGGGATTTTATTGTTGAAGATGATAGTTCATTTGATGAGGAATATAGTCTTCAAAGTGATGAGGGTAATAGTATTGATAGTGATGAGGAAGACAGCTATGATAGTGCTAAGGACAACGACTTTGATCACTAAGAAATATGCCAAAAACACTTAGAAATTGATTTATACAAATTGGTAAACGTTTTACATATAATGTTTATATTTAGTTATGATTGATATAGTAAATGATGTCTGTTTTTTTAATTTGCAGATGAGTTTCATTTCAAGGAGAAAACTATTGCTACAGACTCGATCCAATGCTCACAGCCAATCTGCTCCTAAGGCTTCTTCTGCTCAGCCTAAAACAGCTTGTGGGTCTGGGACTCAGCCTCAACCTACCAAAAGGTCTTGTACTGCTCTTGTTGATAGTCGTCCTCAACCGACAAGAAGGCCCTCGCCGACTCAACCTCAACCGACCAAAAGGTCTTGTACTTCTCTTGTTGATAGTCAGCCTCAACCTACAAGAAGGCCCTCCCCGACTCAACCTCAACCGACCAAAAGGTCTTGCAATACTCTTGTTGATAGTCAGCCTCAACCTACAAGACGGCCTCCGCCGACTCAGCCTCAACCTATAGGAAGGCCGCCCCCCCCCCCCCCCCCCCCCCCCCCGACTCAACCTCAACCTACAAGAAGGCCTTCTCCACCTCGAACTGAATGTACAAGGGAGGCTTCTTCTACACCAATGCAGTCTCCCTCTCAACCTATGAGGGCTAGTTGTCGTTCACGCAACCGTAGGCTGCCTATTACTGCAACCTCCTCATCAGTTGGTAATAAAATCAATTCATGTTTACTTATTATTTGCATTTTTAGAACAATAAAATGACTAATGGTAAAGTTGCAGATGATGAGAGGATTGACTCAACCACGGGTGGAAATGAATCTAATGGTAGGTTGTAGAAAGTGCAAACCAATTTTTTTTGTATTTAGTCTTTTGTAATGATTTTTTTTTTGTTCACTTTAGGAAGGTGTACTAAGACTAAGTATGATTGTATTTATGTATTCTTATTGTACAATGATAGGTTCTGGTCGTCTTCCAACTCAAGCAGATGTAGAGCACCCAATTCCTAAACCGGGAGTTAGGGGGGCATGTGCGGCAATCAAGACAAATCGGATTGTTCGCACCACCTTGCAGAAGATTCATGTTGAATTTGATCCTCTGTTTAATAGACCTGTGAGTCAGCGGATTTCGAGCTTGCTGTCCCATGACCTTGGAGCAATTATCCGAAGGAATTGTGCCATGAATAAAGCATACTGGACCGACATTGAGGAAAATGATAGGAGTGCCCTTATGAATGAGATCACTGTGAGTAAATTACTTGTCATCGACTTCATTTTTCATTACTTGTGCAATTAGGTTTTTGAATAATTGGGTTTCCTTACTCTTTATTTAGTTTGTTTCTCTTCAACAAACTTTTTATATTTGAATTAGATTTTATTTTGGTTCACAGTTTTTGTTGATATTTTATGTAGAAAATCTTTTATTTGCACAAAACATATCGTTGACACTTTTTCAAATTAATTGTAGCTCAACTTTGACATAGACTTGAAAGATCCAAAGAGTGAAAAATATGTCAATGATGTCATGGCTAGGAGGTTTAGAGACTTCAAGCATGAGTTACACAAGTACTTTCAGCTTTTCCCAACAGCTGGGGAAGCGTTGGCCAACACACCATTGGAGATGGTACTTAGAGACGCTCAAGACCAATGGGCATTTATGTGTGCCCATTTTCAGACACCGAAGTTTTTGGTATTTTATTATTTTGCAAAATTATACAAAAAAAATTCTCTCTTAATGCTAACGAACTCATTAGTCATACAACTATGCAGAAAGCATCTAAGGCGAATATAGCGAACCGAGCTGAAAAGGAGATAGAGCATCATGCTGGTTCGAAATCTTTCGCACACATAGCAATGGAGTGTGTTAAGGTAAAATAACAGTTTTGTATTAAAGATATTATTGAGTATTGAGCATTAAAATACATTTATTAATTTTTTATACGCTATTATTCCACATTAGGAGGGTTCAAAATTTGTGGAGATAGACACTTATGGGAAAGCTTATTCTACGAAAACCAACCAATGGAACAATGATAAGGCCAAAGCTAAATATGTAAGTATTTCTTGAATTATATGTTTGGTCACTAAGTACACTTGCTGGCATTTCGTTTGGCATTTCGTTTCAAGTAAAGTGGGCTTGACAAGTATAGTCAAACAGCCTTTTACAAGTATGTATTGATACTGAAACTGAGTACACTGCTTGGTTTGGTGCATGATTTGTTATCGGTGAGATTTTGCTTGTCTTGATTTGCTATGGGGTTGCCTACTCAAAGTTTTGTTACCGTTCAAATGGATTTTTATTGGTTGTTTGTTAACACTCTCTTTTTCCTTTCAACAAACCCTCATTTTCTGGGTTTTGAATGAGGAAAAGCCTATAAATTTTCATTCGTTAATACAAATGAGTTTGTTTACACTGCTTGGTTTGCTTGTCTTGATGCAGAATGAGTTTGTTCCAGGCTTTGGTTTGATTATTGGATTTCTGAACAGATTGGTTGTTTGCTAGAGAATTTATTTTTATGCTTTATATGTTTGGTTGTTAGAGAATTTATCTTTATGCTTTATTTGATTGGTTGTTTCCCAAATCCGGGGTCTTGTTCAATGATTTTATGTTTGATATTATTTTATCATTCATATATTTGATTGTGAAAGACAATATGAATGGTAAAGTTATCATCAGACATTAAGGCAACATGTTTGTATCTTTTCTTAGTGTATCTTCATGCGATATGGTAACATATTTTTTATGTTGATTTCATTTGAAGGATGAAATGATGGACAAAAAGAATAATTATCTCCAAGAGGTAGCGAAGGAATATCCCGAGGGTACTCCATTAGATGAGATACCTATATCTGATACTAATGTTGGCCTTAATATTTTGATGGATGTACTTGGAAAGAAGCCTGGAACACAGATACGTGGATTAGGATATGGACGTGTTTGTGAGGCTGGAAGTTCTCGGTCTTCAACATCCACTCATTACTTACAAAAAGAGGTTGATAATTTGAAAGATGAGTTGACAGCAGCAAAGGCAGCTCAAGAGGTAGCTACCAAGGAAGTCGATCATTTGAGAGATGAGTTGACGATAGCAAAAAAGACATCTGACAAGAAAATTGAACATATGCAGTTGTATCTCCAGCAAATAGTACAAAGTATGTCAAAAGTGTCTGGGTTTAAACTACCACCGATTGATTTGGAAGTACCATCGACTGATGAAGCACACAATGAGGATGATAGTCACTAGGGTAGTCTTTTTTCGGGTTTATGTATACATTATATATCTAACTTGCACTTGAAAACTTATAACTCTTTTGAATGTATATATTATATTATTATAATGAGTATTAAAATGTTCTACAATTGTTGTATTGTCACTATTCTACAAATATGGTGTATTGTGGCATTTGGAAGTTGAATCTTTGTAATAATTATTATGTATATTTTTGTTGTGAAATAAACCTTAGACGACAAATATATTTGTCGGCAGAGAGTAACATTGCGATAAAGATAATTTGTCGCGATAGAGAACCTATCGCGACAAACAAAGTTTTCCACCATAGAACATCTGTTCCGACGCATGTATTTGTCGCAATACGCCTTCTTTCGCGACAAATATATTTGCCACCATAGCACATCAGTCCCGACGCCTTTATTTGTTGCCATAGGCATTCTTTCACGACAAATATATTTGCCAGCTCAACTTTTCTTTCCTGGCGAAAGTGTGTTTGACGGCACAAGGTGACAAATGTTTTGCCCCGAAAGATTTGCCGCGAAA
This sequence comes from Prinsepia uniflora, assembly GCA_032719365.1. NCBI lineage: Eukaryota > Viridiplantae > Streptophyta > Magnoliopsida > Rosales > Rosaceae > Prinsepia > Prinsepia uniflora. Next base: position 39,127,651 of record CM064872.1, read on the forward strand.
AGTCATTCTGTGCCGACAAAAGTTTAAAGTTTGTCGTCATAGAGCTTTCGCGGCGAGGCTTTCCTGACGAATGGGGCGACAAATAATTTCGCCGGGATAGAGTTTAGGCGGCAAATTTTGACTTTTACCGACAAATTGTGTTTGCCGCCTAAGACAACTTTTTTACTAGTGCCTAATTAGGACACGTAACAAGTATTGCATGTTCCTTTTTTTTTATCTGATATTGCATGTTCCTTTGTCATCAAAATTGGTACATCTTCTTGAATTACACATTTGTGAAATCATAAATTACCAGAAAATTATGTAGTTGTCACGTGATCTGTAACTATCATAATGTTGATATTACCCTCGGTATATACGATGACAGTATCACACGATCTTCACATTAATTTAATATATTTACCAGTTGAATATATTAATTAATCAGATCAATACAGATAATAAATAATCTCTCCGCGAGTTATTTATCATTATTTATATAGTTAATAATAGTGATTTCTCTCGGTAGAATCCCCTATTAAACACTATTTCCTTTAACCAATCAGACACTCCGGTGACCCACGAGACTCCAATATAAATACAAGGCCTCAGTCACCTTTAAAGGTAAATAAAAAACTTTTACAAACACTCAGTAGGTTTATTCTCTCAGAAAACTAATTTAAGCATCAGAGCGTTTACGGTTGAACCATCCCCCCGGATTCAACCTTAACTTCGTTTCATTTTTGTTATTGTGTGTAGGGATCGAGAAGGGATTTTACAGAACCAGACGATTTTTACATTAACAACTGGTGCTTTGACAGGACCCATCCCAATCCCCCCGGGATTAACGCGGGATGACCCTGCTCCCGTCTGACACGGAGTGTCAGACAAGGGATACTTCCGACCTTTGCCCTCCCGGGCTATCAGAGTACGCCAGGATCCGGAGGAGGTATGTGATATCTCGATCTCTGCTACAGTCCACACCGTATCCAACCTGAAGGGTATTAAAAACAGAAAGACTGTGAGTGGACAAAAATAAAGAATTTATAAAAACATTTCATCAAAGACCTTTATACCCTCCACTAAAAAACATGCATGCATAGTAAAACCATTTATCCAAACACATATGTTAAAACATCCACAATTAGAGTCTCAGCCCCAAAATTCTGTAAATACAAGTTATACGGGCTCCTGCCCAAAACCATTTACAGAAAACCATAACACAGTGAACATATGAGGGATCTCAGCCCAAATCCATTTATCATTATAAACATAATTTTCCAAAACCAATTGAAATCATGTTTATCCATTATATTCATATCCAGAACCTGTCACGGTAAAATAAAGCTACACGCGTGCTAACCGAGGTCTCAAACCCAAGTCTTTCCAGGGTCCACCCAGGTCAATGTCGGTAGATCAATGACCCTCCCTGGAGGTAACGAACCATGCCCATCCTGAGAGTAAGGAACCCAACTGGGGGGCGACTACACTCAGTCAGTGCTCCGTGACTACTCCGGGGTCCACCCAGGCCAACGTCCCTCCCCGGAGGAGACAATCATATATATAGGATGGCATATGAAAAACCTTTTGAAATCATTATTTAAATCTTTCAAGAATTCCTGCCCGACCCCCATAAGCCGTCATGAACCATAAAATCCTTTTATGGGTTCATGCCGGTTCCCATAAACAGTCATGACCCGTAAATCCATTTTAAGGATTCATGCCGGTTCTCATAAACCGTCATGAACCATAAAAACCATTGGTAACACATAATTGGGCGCTAGGCCCGAATCCACATAGAAACTGGACCTCCGGTCCGAATCGTAAACCAACTGGGCCTCCAGCCCGATTCCATAAAGCAAATGGGTCTCGAACCCGAGTTTACCTTTTCAAATCCAAAACCATTTCATTAAACTATTTCCAAAACCATAAGAATGGAAAATCAGAGTAAAACCGGAAAATCTCGATTTACGTGCAAGCACGTAAATCGCCTCGAAATACGTGAAACCATATAAATCACAAGCATCCAAATCAACATCATAAAATCATATTCATAATCCATTTGTAAATCCAAAACCATTTCATTTAGACTAGTAAAGACATACAGCCCCGTATAGGCACCGTATAGGGCCGAAACCTCGAAATACGTGTCTATACGTAACCACACATCCAAATGCACTCATGTCTTCACAAACAAGTATTTAAAACATATAATAAACATTTATGCATGCACCAATTTAGAAAACAAGGTCCACCCACAGACCGTCCGAGCTGCCGCCTCGATTTGCGTGCAATAGGCTCTCCCTAGCCAATAACTGTCACCGGGACTCCCAAACCTGTCCAAATTTTAATAGAAGGTTAATAACTACTTAATTAACCTCCCATCAAAGCCCCGTAATTTTCCCGAACTTTTAACTATTTTTAAACCAACCCTAAACATTCCGACATCCCGAAAACTATGGAAACGATGTCTGATTGACACGAGACCAGTCCCAAAATCTTCGTTACATCGAATAGAAGATTTCCCGTGTTGAACACTTTTCCAAATTAAGGCCCACGGGCCCTCACGAGCCCCTAGAATGTCGAAAACACTGTTCATCGTTATCCTCCTCGAACTGAACCAGTTACTATTCATTGCACTGTTCACCGCACGGTTTTCTCGGGTTTTCGGACTGATTCAGGGTCCGTTTGGTCCCATTTTAATCCCTAAATTCCTATTTCTTCATTTCCTATCTAACCCAATCCCTAAAATTAAGAAAAACCACCCGAAACCGAGCTTCCATCCGCCATCAATGGTGGCCGGATTTTCTCCTGCCGTTCACTGCCATGTCCGGCCATCCCAAGCCCCAAAACTAATCTCATTCTACTCCTAAGGTCCCCAGAAACCTTACCCAATAAACGAAATGGAGTAAAAACCATTAAAACTCAAATTCGAATTTTCAAAGTTTTCTTACCTCATGGCCGAGCTCCGCCGTCCACCACCGTGAGCCACCACCCTCCCCAACCGTGGCTCACCGTCCTTCGTCTCTCATCACCCTCTCACGGTCACACACACGGCATATGGGTTCATGGTGGTATGTGTGGGTTGTGTGTTTTGAAGAAAAAGGAAGAATGAAGAACATAGGGGGGTGCGGGTTTGATGAAGAAAATAGAAGAAATGAAGGTGATGATATTGATGGCTGATGAGAGAAGTGAGGATTAGATGATTAGAAGAGTGGTGAGGATTTGAGAGATTAGAAGAAATGGATGGTTAGGATTTTAAGTTGTTAAAATTAATTATATAATAATAATTATAATGTTATTTAATTAATTAGATCCACAATTTAGGGGATTGTCCAATGGGATGAGTGACACTTGTCACTTATCCATGGGACCCACTAAAAATATCTGCCTAATCAGATTTCGCCAAATCATCCCCGCCTCGAAGTACGTGCATAGTGAAATCGAACTTCCGTGACCTATAACTCTCCCGTTCGAAGTGCGATTTCAGCCTGCCGCCTGTCTATGGATTCGTATCGTCCTTATCTACGTAATAGTCCTCGACCATCGGACATCCCGGTCAAAAAGTCAACTATTTTGCCTTTTAACCAAAATTACCAAAATGCCCCTAAACTTCCTAACATCATAACTTTTTCTACGAACGTCGGAATTGAACGTGCCACCTGTCTACGAACTCGTGACGTCACGAACTACGTCACGGTCATCGGTCAAAGTCTGTTTGACCGCCCGAATGAAAAGTTAACGTTTTGCCACGACTAGAGGCAAAACGGTCACTTCGCATCGTTCGTCCGATTTCACCCAACTAATCACGGATTAACCTCACTAATCGTGATTAGTCACTAATCTAATCTAGGAATTCGGGACGGGTCATTACATGCTTTCATTGAGAGCGATATGAGAAATACTCAAAGCTTGCTCTTTAGGTTTTCCTTGAAAAACTCTGTTACACTTTCAACACTTACCCTTCCTCACATGACCAGAACACGCTGATCTGCACGAACCTCCCAGGGTGCCACATCCGCTATTGCGATGCCGTGAGCGAACCGCTACTTGAGATTCCAGAAGAACCACTTTCCCGTTTCCCACACGGTCCGCGCAACTCATCAATTCACCTACCATTCGGAATACTGGAGTGGACACCTACGTTCAGTTTTGGAACGTTCCCCCTACCTGCTACTACTGTGAATCCCCCACCTATGACAGGGACAGGGGCGACGTTTTTCTAACAAATAGATGGGATGCTGATGGGAGAAACGTTTCTAAGAGTCCTAAATAAGCTCCCTGCTGACATGGATCTAAGAAGGCACTTGGACGCCTTGCGCGGCCCGCATGCCAACAACCGGGCACCAGGGAGACGAGGTTTATCGCACTTGTCTGAAGGTGCGCGACGTGCACCCAGACGTGCTGCTCATCAGGAGTAGACGTCTCGGAGCTTGCCTCCACGACTTGGACTGACGCAGCTGGTCAAATAGCTGAGAAACCAAGTTAGGGCTCAATCAGAGCTCTTACAACAATTTTGGGGGGACATTGGAACATCCAGAATTACTGAAAAGTGCAATTAACCTCGCAAGGCATATAGGGATGTCCCGATATGTATAGGAAATGAGCATGTACTCTGCCAGACAATGTCCTAAGACACATCATTGAACGACTCAGGGGAAGAAAGCTGCATCCCCAGAGCAAGAGGCCAAGACTGCCCGAGACCTGCGGCCCGAGAGCGACTTGGAGGACGCCCTGAAGCACTTTCACGCATTGAGTACCCCGCACAATAGTCGACGGTGGCAGGCAGTCTCCCAGACGTCGCACACCCGCTCGAATGAAAAAATCTGCCATGAATCTAGGAACACGGACTATCGCAGCGAGAAGGGTGAGACTTACTTGCCAGTGCGACCGAGTGCCATGCCAACTGCAACTCGAGGGAGTCGACGCCATTTGACCTGGCACAGAAATCCCTATCACGAAGGTCCATTGCACGCTGAAGATATCCAGAGGATGCTAGATCGGCGCCTCCAAGGAGTTCCGCGCGATGGAGACTAAGAGGATGACTTTGGCGCCAGATTCAGGTATCATCTTCGCCGTTTGTGAGGGACATTGAGGAGGAGCCATTCTCGCAACCATTTTTAACTCCCAACTTTAATTAGTATAAAGGAATCTCTGACCCAATGAAGCACATCGATTACTATCGTGGAGGCAGGGTGCCTCACAGGCACAACGACACGCTCATGTGCAAAGTTTTCTAGGCCTCGCTGCAAGGTTAAGCAACAACCTGGTTCAACCACCTTCCACGGAGATTGATCGCTTCCTTCGAAGAACTGGCCCTAACCTTCGTCAAGGAGTACTCGCAGCTTCGCACTGTTAAATTCAAGGATGCATCGAAACCTTGCGACAATACATCTGAAGGTATTGCGAAGAAAAATCTCGTATTGTAGGGTGCAGCAACCTCGTGGTAGGGGCCTCCATGGCATTCAAGCAAGGCCTACCACGGGAAAACCAACATTACTGGGACATCGTCATGAGCAACGCCCAGAGTCTCACCAAGATGTTGTCCTTAGTAGAACGACATGCATGTTTTGAAGATGAAAAGAACACCACGCATGCCACGAACCACATTGAGGAAGGTGGATTTCCTCCAAAGACATTTGCGCAGTTCAAGGACGACGTCAACCACATGGAATCAGCCAAGAAGGCTAACAAACGCAAAAGAAACATATCTTTCAACACGTTCACCGGTATGAAGCTAAACATGCAGTTCTCTTTACCCATCCACCAAATCTATAATCAAATAAATGAGAAACCTTGACTCAAAAGCCTAGCGCCCAACAAAGGCGACCAAGAGAGGGCCGGTGAGACTGGGTGATAAGCCCACAAAAACTGCTATGGCCTACTTATCATAGCTACGAACCTTGCGAAGGTGAACAACATCAACACAACCCATATTCGATTTTTTTTTCGTTGTATATTGCCTTCAACAAAAATATCAACAAACTTGAGATTTTACATAGAAAATTTTGTGTCGAAAACTCCAAGACTTCACCCCGCGAAGCACTCCAAGCCTTCACCCCGCGAAGCACTCCAATCCTTCGCCCTACGAAGCAATCCAAGTCATCGCCCCGCGAAGCACTCCAAGCTTTCGCCTCGGGAAGCACTCCAAGCATTCCCCTCGTGAAGCACTCCAAGCCTTCGCCCCGCGAAGCATTCTAAGCCTTCGCCCCGCAAATCATTCTAAGCCTTCGCCCCGCAATGCACTCCAAGCCTTTGCTCCGCGAAGCACTCCAAGCCATCGCCTCGTGAAACACTCCAAGCTTTCTCCTCGCGAAGCACTCCAAATTTTTTCCTCGCGAAGCACTCCAAGCCTTCACCATGCGAAACACCCCTACGCCTTAGCCAATTGAAGCATCCTAAGAATTTTCCCTATAAAGAACTCCAAGCATCTGCCAAACAAAGCACTTCAAGCCTTCACTCGTGAAGCATCGAAGTCATCACCCAGCGAAGCAGCCAAGACTTCGTCCCACGAAGTGCCAGCACCTTGGCTCGTGAAGCAGCGAAGTCTTCGACCAAAAGTGTCAACGCCTTCACCCATGAAGCAATCCACGCACTCGCCCTGTGAAGCATCAACGCCTTCGCTCGAAGTGTCAGGACCCACCCCTAATACCCCGGGATTAAGGGCTAAATCCCGACCCCGTCAAACTTACGCATGACACGAAGGCTAAACTCACGTCTAACCTTCATGTCATACGTAGGTCGGACAAGGGATTCTTGATCCAACCATCTGAAAAGTATCCGGACTTCCCAGAGTGTACCGAACTACTGTGGATCGCGGGTGTGATGTCTCCGTCTCTCTCGACCAACAGCCCGTACCGCAACAACCTGGAGGGTATCGAAAACACGAAAAGATTGTGAGTGGACAAAAATAAAGTATAAGTACAAAAACAGTTATCAGAAAAAAATACATTTACATTTATACCCTCCATTAAAAAAAAACTGATGCATGCATATCAAATCCAAGTCATGAAAGCATTCATATCAAACCATCCAAGCAAAACCATTTGAAAACCTGTATCAAAACCGTTATTCAAATCCAAGCCTCAGCCTCAAGTCACAAATCAATCTCAAATCCGGGAACTCAGTCCCAAAACTCATCAAATTCAATTCAGCCGGGCCACTGCCCAAAACATCGAAAAACTAGTGAAAAACATCAATCATACAAGTTTACTGGATCTCAAGTGCGACCGAGTCTTTAAACTCAAAACCATGCGCTAATAACCAGGCCTTCCCGGGATATCAACGAGTCTTTAAACTCAAAACACAATCACAGGCCTCAGGGGGATATCATAACCGAGTCTTTAAACTCAAAATATATACCGAGTCTTTAAACTCAAAACATATCAATCCAGGGCCCTCCACCCGTCAATCAATCCGAGTCTTTAAACTCAAAACCAGATCCAGTGGGTTTTTCTCTTTTTCTGGTCTTTAAACCCAAAACCATCTTTCAAGAAATCAGTGAAAACCAAAGAAAATCCACAGTCAAATTCGCAACGATGATTCCGTAAGTTGGCATCCGGAACCATCGCCCCGAACCCAAGTCCAGACTTCCTTTCCAAATCTCGGAAACCAGATTCAAAATCTCATTTCCAAAATTTAGTTTCAAAACCGAAATCTCAATCACATGAAAAGGGCTCCAAGCCCGAAATCACTTTCCCAAAATCCTTCTCAAATCCTTGAAAACAAATCATCAAAATCATAGTAAAATCATAACCTAATTGAAATCTCGTAAAACGTGAAATTCCGTAAATATCGCGAAAATTGTGCAAAACTGTAAACCATCAAAATCACAAATCAAATCATAGAATCACTTATAGAAAACATATAAAATCATATATGCATGCATCAAGAGTCAGAAAGCATAGTCCACTCACAGACCATTCCGACGTCGCCTCGATACGCGCGCACTTACACCGTTCCCGGCCATTCCGCTATCCTCGGTATTCCCGAACCTATCCAAATCACATACTAAGGTCACTAACTACTTCACAAAGGCCATACTAAAGCTCCATAATTTTCCCGTATTTTTAGCTATTTTTAACCGAGCCCTAAAACCTTCGGAAATCCCGAAACATATCGAGACGATGTCCGATTGACTCGAACCCAGCGCAAAAATGTTCGTTACAACGAATACTTTACAAGTCGTGTTGGAACCATTCTCAAACACTGTGCCATGCGCCCACACGCGCCGCCCACAGGGGCTGCGCGTGGGCCTCACACGCCAACACAATGTCATCTTCAACCTTGCTTCGACCGGTCCGACCAGTTCACGGTTCAGATTGAACCAGAGTGGCCGGTTCACGGGTCCATCTGGTCCAGTTTTGTCCGTTTTCCTCCCTGATTAATTCTACAATCCTTTTTCAATGTTTCTAATTGATCCATGAGTTCAGAATAGGAAAACCAAGCTGAACATTATACCTTTAATTTTTCCTTTCGAACCGGTCAAGGTCCCTTATACGGTTCCATGGTTTCAGCCATCCTCCAACTCTGGTTTTAATCCTAACCCGTTCCTGGAGCTCCTAGAAACCATTCCCAATCAACCAACACGAGTATTAAGCTACATAGATCGATTTACCATAATCAAATTCCAAGTTAAGCTTCTACGGGTTTTGTCCTTACCGTCCCTTGTAGGTCACGATCGATCCTCTGAACCTCCAGCAATCATCTCCCAACAACTTCGTCGAGCAAAACCAATCGGAACACGACTGTCAATTCCAATTGTCATTCATGGTTCCACGGTTTTCCCACAGTTTCTTCGCCACCACACGCCGTCGTGGGCCGTCGTGGTCACCACCATGATCCTCTCATCATCCTCTCCCATTTTGCTTCACAAACCACAGGTAACTAAGGCCATTTAGACGATCGAATTGCATGGCCACACTCATCCCCTGTTTCCTGTTTTTCCCTCACCGTACACGACTTGTTCCCTCATTTTTAAAACAGAACGGTGAGGCGGCAGGAGGTTCCACACTCCTCTGAATTGGGCTAGGTGTCCCCAATCTGTTGGACACAATGTCCCAAACAGCCAGGTGTCCAACACTGGCTGGTCACAGATCCTTGGGCACAGAAAGGAACCAAATACCCTTACTAGGACAAATTACCATTTTGCCCTTCAAATTCCTTAACCCGTAACTATCTCATTCGAAGTCCGATGATGACGTGCTGCATGTCGTAGTATTCAGGGTATCGAGACCTTCCTACCGGTCCTTGAGTTGCGTGAAAATTCCTTGTCGTTCAAAAAGTCAACCTTTTGCCCCTATTCGATCAAATTACCAAAGTGCCTCTGAACTTCCAAACGTCACAACTTCCTCCTCGTATCTCGGAATCGGACGTGCCACCTGTCTATGAACTCGTGACGTCCTGAACTACGTCACGGTCGTCGGTCAAAGTCCATTTGATAGTCCGAACAAAAAGTCAACATTTTGCACATTTTAGGGGTAAAAGTGTCATTTCGCTCCGTCCGTCCGAAATCGTCCAACTAATTACTGCTTAACCTCACTAATTCGTCATTAACCACTAATCTAATCCCGACTTCAGGGACGGGTCGTTACAATCAACCCCCCTTAAAGAATTTCGTCCCTGAAATTTCGAATCTCGTACTTCTGTAGTCACTAGGGGAAATGCAACTTAATATCACACCGGGGTCTCCTACCCGGTTTCCAGCACCTGCCACATCAACTTTTTCTTTCATTTCCCAACTGTCACCACATCTTTGTCAAGAACCCACGTACCTAACTTCCAATCCATCTCGAACTCTATTGATTACCACCCGACCACGGGTTAAACACGCTTCATCGTTGAAGCCCATCGGTCGATCCTACCTCTAGATTGACCTACTCGTCTTTCGGAAAGTCCAACTCCAATCCCTTCCAAATCTCTCGGTCTCCTGGGTCTCCCGATCAATAAGAGCTCCATGTACACCTCAACTACGTATATAGGGCAGACCCATCACAAATTCCAAAACCCAAACCCAACATAGGTGAGACAGATCACACACACGTCCTACACGTCTAGATTGTGGGTTCTCTTCAATAACCTCATATCAATCAGTTATCGTCCCTCATTCTCCGCTTCCTTTCGTCATCCTTCGACGGAAAAACACAATGGTCCTCTCTCTACTCCTGAAATTCCTTTATTGAGTCATCCGAATCGACTTCAAAATATACTTTATTCATCATGTAGCACCAATCTCAAAATCAACACGACAACTCAACGTCTACACCACCATATTTCCTGATTCCGAGATTCCACTTACGGTACTTCTTATCCGAACGTCATCTTTACTTTACTATACTGAGGCAGTCCATAACTCCCACGGATCACACCCATGTGTCGGTAACCAAACCAACTCACCGACCAATTCGCCTGTCGGTTACAAATCCAATAGAGCGTCAATCATCACTCTTTCTAATGATCGCATTCCAACCTTCCCGAAGGTCAATTCCAAGTACAACTAACACCCTCGTACCCGACTCTCGGAATCACAATCAACGCTTACGAACCTCGGACTCCTCAGTAACTACCCTCGAAGTCGTCGATCACCAATCACAGACAATGTCCAAGCACGGGCCTCGGCATTACCCAAATTCCAATCTTGACACATCAGGATGAGTCCACAAAATCAATCCCACGGATGGTCAAACCCGTCCATATCAACCTAGCCCTATCCAACATAAGGCATAGGTCCACCACGCTTCCACTGCACTACTCTGATCAACCAACGGCATCCCGACCGTTCATCCTGATAAATGACCTACCAATGGTCCTCCCAACTATTCAATTACAAGCATTCTAACGCGTGGGAAATCATCTCTACTCCTTGGTTCACAATACTGGACTCGTCCAGAGTCATCCACCAATCATCTACTACCTCGGCTGCACTTAGCAGCACAGTCTCCAGTCTGGCCGTAAGTCGGCCAAAGCCACAACGTCTATCTACCACAAATCCTAACTCACAATTGCCAGGCTTCCGGGGTTTCTTACTTAGGTACTAACAATCCCAACAAGTCATTCCAAACCAGTCATCTCAACAGAGTTCCTTCAATCCTTATTCTTACTCAGATTATCCAAACCCGCAAATGCCACTGGTTCACTACAACCTTACCACTCGGGTCGTCACACCCGACTAAGACCATTCCTTATCGTAACTCTACTTACCAACATCAACTAGTATCCATTACTAGGGGGAAATCCCTCGAATCTCGAAGTAGTTCCTAAACCCTGCCACTCAAGGCATCCGGCTACTCGTGGCAGCACAAATCCAAACTCAACCCAACTGACCAAACGGTCACGAATCCATACTGTCAACATCCAAACACTATCCGGCCCAACCGGCCACCGTCAACTGGCCTCCTTGGCCCACGTATCTCACTAACTTAACGGGCTACTCTCGGGCCCCATAGGCCGACCAACCTACTCATCCGTAGCTCACCGGCTATCATCCAGGCTAATCCTCCTAGCAAACATTCGACCCTATGGTCAAACCACCGAGCACCTCTAGTGTCAAACACATTAACTATTTCGGCCTTAAGCTGACGTACATCATACCTCGTACTGCGTATCGAGCGACTAACATCCTGCCACTAACAATCATTGCTAACTAGCCACAGCGAACGTACTATCCCTATCGCATCCAGGTTGCTGACGGGCTGTTCCGCATCGAGACATCACATCTACAGTAACATCACACCACCCACGTCAACGAACCCACGACTCTGGGAACCAAACCTCGCTCAAAACACATGAAACCTCGCTCCGATACCAATTGTTAGGACCCACCCCTAATACCCCGGGATTAAGGGCTAAATCCTGACCCCGTCAAACTTACGCATGACACGAAGGCTAAACTGACGTCCAACCTTCATGTGACACGTAGGTCGGACAAGGGATTCTTGATCCAACCATCCGAAAAGTATTCGGACTTCCCAGAGTGTACCGAACTACTGTGGATCGCGGGTGTGATATCTCCGTCTCTCTTGACCAACAGCCCGTACCGCAACAACCTGGAGGGTATCAAAAACACGAAAAAGATTGTGAGTGGACAAAAATAAAGTACAAGTACAAAAACAGTTATCAGAAAAAAAAATACATTTACATTTATACCCTCCATTAAAAAAAACTGACGCATGCATATCAAATCCAAGTCATGAAAGCATTCATATCAAACCATCCAAGCAAAACCATTTGAAAACCTGTATCAAAAACGTTATTCAAATCCAGGCCTCAGCCTCAAGTTACAAATCAATCTCAAATCCGGGAACTCAGTCCCAAAACTCATCAAATTCAATTCAGCCGGGCCACTGCCCGAAACATCGAAAAACCAGTGAAAAACATCAATCATACAAGTTTACTGGATCTCAAGTGCGCCCGAGTCTTTAAACTCACCATGCGCAAATAACCAGGCCTTCCCGGGATATCAACGAGTCTTTAAACTCAAAATACAATCACAGACCTCGGGGGGTGGGGGGGTATGGGTATCATAACTGAGTCTTTAAAGTCAAAACATATCAATCCAGGGCCCTCCCCCTGTCAATCAATCCGAGTTTTTAAACTCAAAACCAGATCCAGTGGGTTTTTCTCTTTTTCCGGATCTTTAAACCCAAAACCGTCTTTCCAGCAATTAGTGAAAACCATAGAAAATCCACAGTCAAATTCGCAATGATGATTCCATAAGCGGGCATCCGAAACCATCGTCCCGAACCCAAGTCCAGACTTCCTTTCCAAATCTCGAGAACCAAATTCAAAATCTCATTTTGAAAATCCAGTTTCAAAACCGAAATCTCAATCACATGAACAGGGCTCAAAGCCCGAAATCACTTTTCAGAAATCCTTCTCAAATCCTTGAAAACAAATCATCAAAATCATAGTCAAATCGTAACCTAATCGATATCTCGTAAAATGTGAAATTCCCTAAATATCTCAAAAATTGTGCAAAACCGTAAACCATCAAAATCACAAATCAAATCATAGAATCACTTATAGAAAACATATTAAAACATATATGCATGCATCAAGAGTTAGAAGCAAAGTCCACTCACAAACCATTCCGACATCGCCTAGATACGAGCGCAAGTACGCCATTCCGCTATCCTCGGCTTTTCCGAACCTGTCCAAATCATATACTAAGGTCAATAACTATTTCACAAAGGTCATACTAAAGCTCCATAATTTTTCCGTATTTTTAGATATTTTTAACCGGGCCCCAAAACCTTCGGACATGCTGAAACATATCGAGACAATGTCCGATTGACTCGAAACTAGCGCCAAAATGTTCGTTACAACGAATACTTTACAAGTCGTGTTGGAACCATTCTCAAACACTGTGCCACGTGCCCACATGTGCCGTCCAAAGAGGCTGGGTGTGGGCCTCACGCGCCAACACAATGTCATCTTCAACCTTGCTTCGACCGGTCCGACCGGTTCACGGTTTAGGTTGAACTGGAGTGGCCGGTTCACGGGTCCATCTGGTCCAGTTTTGTCCGTTTTCCTCCCTAATTAATTCTACAATCCTTTTTCAATGTTTCTAATTGATCCATGAGTTTAGAATAGGAAAACCAAGCTAAACATTATACCTTTAATTTTTCCTTTCGAACCGGTCAAAGTCCCTTATACGGTTCCATGGTTTCAGCCATCCTCCAACTCTGGTTTTAATCCTAACCCGTTCCTGGAGCTCCGAGAAACCATTTCCAATTAAGCAACACGAGTATTAAGCTAAATAAATTGATTTACCATAATCAAATTCCAAGTTAAGTTTCTACGGGTTTTGTCCTTACCCTCCCTTATAGGTCACGAAACCAAGCATATTTGATACTCTGAACCTCCATCAATCATCTCCCAACAACTTCATCGAGCTAAAACCATCGGAACACGACTGTCAATTCCAATTGTCATTCATGGCTTCACGGTTTTCCCACAGTTACTTCGTCACCACACGCCGTCGTGGGCCGTCGTAGTCACCACCATGATCCTCTCATCATCCTCTCCCATTTTGCTTCACAAACCACAGGCAACTGAGGCCATTTGGACGATCGAATTGTACGTCCACACTCATCCCCTGTTTCCTGTTTTTCCCTCACCATACACGACTTGTTCCCTCATTTGTAAAACAGAACGGTGAGGCGGTAGGAGGTTCCACACTCCTCTGGATTGGGCCAGGTATCCCCAATCTGTTGGACACAATGTCCCAAACAGCCAGGTGTCCAACACTGGCTGGTCACAAATCCTTGGGTACAGAAAGGACCAAAATACCCTTACTAGGACAAATTACCATTTTTCCCTTCAAATTCCTTAACCCGTAACTATCTCATTCGAAGTCCGATGATGACGTGCCGCCTGTCGTAGTATTCAGGGTATCGAGACCTTCCTACCGGTCCTTGAGTTGCGTGAAAATTCCTTGTCGTTCAAAAATTCAACCTTTTGCCCCTATTCGATCAAATTACCAAAGTGCCCATGAACTTCCAAATGTCACAACTTCCTCCTCGGATCTCGGAATCGGACGTGCCACCTGTCTATGAACTCGTGACGTCCTGAACTACGTCACGGTCATTGGTCAAAGTCCATTTGACCGTCCGAACAAAAAGTCAACATTTTGCCCATTTTACGGGCAAAAGTGTCATTTCGCACCGTCCGTCCGAAATCGTCCAACTAATTACTGCTTAACCTCACTAATTCGTCATTAACCACTAATCTAATCCCGACTTCCGGGACGGGTCGTTACACGAAGCATCAAGTCCTTTGCTCATAAAGTATCAATTCCTTCAGCCCGTGAAGTAGCCAAACCTTCACGCAGGAAGCAACGCATCGCTTGCGAAGCATCAAGGCAATCGCCCTACGACGCATCAAGGCAACCGCTCTGCGACGCATCAACATCATTGTTCGTCAAAGCCATAATTCCTTCAACTCGCAACCTATCAACACTTGCACTCCGTGAAGCACCAAAGCCCAACACTGGCAAAAAGCTCAAGGAATTTACCTACGAAGGACTCGAAGCACCCATCCAAAGGGAAAAGTATAGCCTTCACCTTAAAGAGCTAAGTCATCACCTCAAGGAACTCGACGGCTAAGTTCAATGCAGTTAACCAAAAACGAGGAACATAGTACTCAAGAAAAATCCCAAGGATGTATAGCTCATACCCAACAAATGGACTTGCTAGACTTGAAAAAGCTACTAAGGATCGCTTTCTAAACCCACAAATGGGAGCAATAACTGGGTCATGTCATGAAAAATCTTTGGCAAATGTGTTAGTGCGCGCGACTACAAGTTCCAGCACACAAATTTGAGATTCATTTACGTACCAAGCTCAAACTTTACTTGCTTGAAAAGAGCTTGATGGCGCCAAAAATTTACAGAAGTTAGCTTTCCAACGCCACCAACGACACTCAATTTGGAGCCAAAACGAAGTTAAAAGACCAAAATTACGACATAAAGGTCAAATATACCAAAAATCACAAAACACTCAAAAAAATGGAAGGCTTCTATTAATCAAAATTAAAGAAGAACCATGAAGCTACGAGCCAAGAAGAATCGTGAAGCTCATCATCAGGACCGACACGACCTCGGAGTTTCTCCATCAACCCGTGAGCAAACCTTGGATGCCTTCAATCATTCCATCGTGGGTTTCCCCAGTGACGTATAGCCCGTGGACTTCTTCATGCAATGGGGCAACCTCCTCAGTATCACTTACTTGGCAAAGTTGGCCCCGAGAAAGAAAGTTCAGTGCTCCTTGGCTCTGTGAATTCAACTTCATCACTGCTTGACTATGCGATGCTGCTGAAGCAACTACAAAGCTGCTTGACTTCATGGAATTAGTGGTGGTAGCATCATCCATGCCTTGAAAACCTCTGTAATACATGTCTTCACGTCACTTTTCTTCAGTGGAGAGTTGGCGACACCTCCAAGATTTCCTCCTTCAAATACGTAATGACGTATAATATCTGGGGCACCACAAGGGCCTTGAAGATCAAGTCTCTAGAAGGTCATCTGTCATCCAAATAAACTACTTGGAAAGCTTCAGTTACGTCACAGCACCACATGCGCTTCGCTCGGTGTCATGTGAAACCTTGCCTTGAAGATGAAGCACATCTCGCCTTTTAGCTGCAACACAAATTGCCTTACAGTTGGAACAAACCTCACGTTGGGTTGTGACACGTCACAGTCCAAGTGACGAGACTGCTCACCTCCCCTGTTGAAAGCATCGATGTTGGCTTCACCTGCACTTGAAGATGACGAGTCCGCCAACGCGCTGAGCTCTTCTATCCACCAAGCACCAGGAGCATCGTCACTAGAAAGAGAGCCTCGTGTCATCTGGTGCATCACCTTCTGCTCTAACCTGGCCTTTCCTTGAGTTGTGGTACGCCAAGCTTTAGATGCAGAATACCTCGCCTAGCATTTGTAACGCGCCCACCTTGCATTCTACTGTGCCTCTCCTTACTTTCTGCTGCGTATCGCCTTACCACATTTCATATGGCCCATTGCTTCGTGCTCCAACCTTGCCTCACCTTACACAGTGGCATGCATCCCTTGCGTTGAGGCGTGCCCCACTTCAAGTCATGGGATGTCTCGTCTCTAACTGATGAAGGAATCGACAAGTCATAATGCGTCTTGCTCTCCATGTGCTGAGCTCTTCTATCCACCAAGCAGTCCTTAGGTGGTCATTGGAAAGAACGCCCCACGTCATTTGATGCATCACTTTGAGCTCCAACCATGCCTCGCCTCGCACCATAGCATATCCCTCATTGCATTGCAACTATAACATGTCTTGCCTCACAATTAGAACATGCCTCGCCTTGAGTTGTGACACGCCTCATTTCAAGTCAAGGAACTTCGCACCTCCCCTTTTGAAGACCTTAATTTTGGCTCCACCCGCACTTGAAGATGACAAGTATTTCAATGCACCAAGCTCTCCAATCCACAATGCACCACAAGCATGTCAACTAGATGAGCGTCTTGGTGTCAAGTCCATCATCCCCTCGAAGTTGGAAGCTCCAATAAGTCTAAGACACGCCACCAAATGATACTCCACAAAGTGAGGTCATCAAGACTATACTAGAAGTATGCCTTCATATATCTTGAAATAATCGTCTCGAAGAGTAGAGCACATCGCCACTTGAATCATATCAATCGGGCATCCACAGCTCTCAGAATCTACAAAAAATCGAAGTTGAACAAAAGAAAAATAATATATAAAATATATATTAAAATAATATATACATATATATATATATACATATATATATATATATAAACTTCTTACTAACGTAAGAAGTACAAAAACAAAAGAAAAAAGATTGCGGAAAAAAAAAAACAAAAACAAAAGCTGTCACGTTGACTGCAAGAAAAACAAAAGCAAGGAAAGTACAAAAAATTTATCTTAAAAATTGATACAAACGCAAAGGGAGAGGTGACGAAAATAAAAGAAAAATTCGTTGTCAAGCTTAAAAAAAAGCTACAGAAAAATTAAAGACAAAAAGGAGAGCAGTGGCCAACATCTCCAATTGCCAACCGATGTCTTCTTCTGCGTGGGGCGTTCCTGTCCCGTCCATGCAGCATAGCTTTGTTGAGCCAAACTACTCGAGCCATGGAGCCAAGTTAGCAGCCACTGCGCCTGGCTGACGCATCTTTTGCGCGGGGACCACCTGGTGCATTCCAGCCGCAACTTTCCTTCTTTCAGTCAACATCAGCCTCCCAATTATCTCTCTATTTGTCTTACTGGATCCTCAACTTGCACACGGACATCAAAGAAGAGGAAAATAGGGCTGCACACGGACATCAAAGAAGAGGAAAATAGGGTAGGGAACAACCCAACAACCACCAATTCTTTTTCACGAACAACAGACTAATATTAGGGTTTAATTTTTCTTTATTAAAAAGAAAGGTTACGACCTCCATTAAATAAAGAAAACAATCACACCCTAATTATCAAATGGGCTTTAAAAATCAACTCAAAGCAGGACTACAAACCCAAAGAATTTCTTATTGAGACAAGATTGAGGTCTACCAAAACTTCAACTGATCGAAGACAAACCGAGTCCTACTTCGATAAAAAATGGTTTA
Source organism: Prinsepia uniflora (assembly GCA_032719365.1). Taxonomy (NCBI): domain Eukaryota; kingdom Viridiplantae; phylum Streptophyta; class Magnoliopsida; order Rosales; family Rosaceae; genus Prinsepia; species Prinsepia uniflora. Next base: position 39,145,724 of record CM064872.1, read on the forward strand.
TCTGGAGCACAATAAAAATTACATCCCTTGAGATTCCTCGAATTCCTAAGCGATGTGCGAGCATTTGTGGAACCATAAATCAGCGAAAAATTATGCAGCCGCCACGTGGCCCGTAACTACCATAATGTCAATATTACCATCAGCATATACGATGAAGGTATCACACGATCTTCGCATTAATTTAATATATTTACTAGTTGAATATATTAATTAATCAGATCAATACCGATAATAAATAATCTCTTCGCGAGCTATTTATCATTATTTATATAATTAATACTAGCGATTTCTCTTGGTAGAATCACCTATTAAACACTATTTCTTTCAACCAATCAAACACTCTGGTGACCCACGAGACTCCACTATAAATACCGGGTCTCACTCACCTCTAAAGGTAAATCTAAAATTTCTACAAACACTGTCTATTTATTCTCTCAAAAAACTAACTTAAGCATCAGAGTGTTTACGGTTGAACCACCCAACCGAGATTCAACCTTAACTCCGTTTGATTTTCGTTATTGTGTGTAGGGATCGAGAAAGGGGTTTTACAGTACCAGACGATTTCTGCATCAACAACATTACAATAGAGTCGGCAATAAACTCACACTCATGGCTCGTGACTCATGTACATTTAATTCTACGTATAAATATAACTATATCAAAACACAAACATGAAAAATGCTAGTCATTCAACGGTATATATAACTATATTTTTTTCAAATTTGCACTGCATTTTGCTTCATTATATTACTGGCCATTCACCCAAAATATCCCTACTGTATTCTCAAATTGCTCCTAGTTGGCACGCATCTTCTTAGTTGGTCGACCGCAATGCGATATCTCAATCTCTCTTCAACAGTACGCCTTGATAGATCTCAACCCATAAAATTCATTGGACACGAAATTTAAGGTATGCTAGATGAGACCTGAACGGTGATGTCCGGATGGGGGGAAGCCAAAAGTTGGAAAGCAGTGTGTTTAGAAGGTCATTTGAGCTAGTAATTAGTAAGAATAAACATAAAATTCACTATAACTAGCGGAACCATGAATCACCAAAAATTGTGGAGCTGCCACGTATCACATAATTCTCAAAATGTCTTAATTGCCCCTGGTAATAATATTAACAGCTCACAGGCACCCACACATTAAATAATGCATATCCAGCTAAATATATTATTTAATTGGGTTAAAAGCCTCAAGAATATTAATTGTCATTATTCATAATAATGTACAATTAATATTAATATTAAATTGCTTTAATTATCATCATAACGAGAAATTATTATGATTTTTAAATAATTTTTTATTAATATATTATTTATTAATTACAAATTCAACCGACCAATCAGAGCGTTCTGAGACTCCCAAGGTTTTCCTATAAATAGCGGAGCTCATTTCATTCTCAAGGTAATGCGGTTCAACGCTACTTAAACTTTTGAGATTTCTCTTTCAAAGGTGACTTAAGCATTGAAGCATTCTTACTCGAACAATCCTTGGGGTCTTGATCTCGAACGAATGATAGCTTACTGTTTGCTGTTTGCAGGGATCTAAGAGACTTTTGAGTGTAAAGGAGAATTCTGCTTCAACAATTGGTGCTTTCATTGGGAGCTGATTGAGCAATATTCATGAAGAGCTCTCTTGATCGTTCATCGTTCTTCAACGTTGTTCATTCGTACTTCAGAATTTGTTCATCGTTCATCTTACTTCGTTCGTCATTCATCGACATTATTCGAAGATCTTGAACGTTCTTCATCGTCCAACAAAAACTTTCTGCTCAAGATTCTCCGATTTAGCATGGTTAGGGTTCGTCGACCCGTTCGATCAGCCAAAAATTATGTTTCAACCTCAACAGGACAGACGACGAACACAGCTCACATAGAGATCCCAGAGGAGAGCCCAAGTTGGCCCTAACAAGTGTTCATTAAGGTGCCAATGTAGATGCAGGGTCAGATTCCAAATTTCAGCTTCGGAACCTTCCTCTCTCCAACAACTCAAGTGCTAGCATTGGGAGAAAGCTTTTTAGCTTTTCAAAAAATTGACAAGCGATTGGCGAAGGAGGTCCCAAGGCAGAGTCATCCCCATGCAAACATGGATCTGTGGAATTTCTTAGACAGACACCACCATAGAAGAGAATCGAGCTCAAATTGGACTTGATGAGGACTAGCAACTCCTAAGGTGAAGGTCTCAAAGTAATACGCACCAATCGCATACACCTCGGCACTAACCTCCCTAGGATAACTTGTCTCAGCAGGTTTAAAGGTTGAGCAACCAAGTCCAAATGCAGTCAGAGCTTTTGCAACAGCTCTTGGCAGGACGAAATGCTCAAGAACCTCTGAGACACTCCACTTCACATAGAAGGCAGGTGTACGTTCCAAGCTGCCCAGGAAAGGAGACAGTATGATTCCAAACTATGTCTCGAGACACCTAGCTAAGTGACTCCAGAGAAGAAAGTCACACTCGCAGAGCAAAAATCCCACAACGCCTACGACCATCAATGCATGGGCGGCTTGGAAATCGAGTGGGGGCATCATCTCGAATAGAGTACTCACATGGGAGCAGAGGCAGCATGTGGCTTCCCAGAAGACCCCAAAATGGTTTGCCTATCGAAATGAGGGGGAGGACGAGGATGTTCTCGACAGTTAGCTCGTAATGACTCGCCACCTCAGCGAGGTGCGCTATAAGCTAATAATGTACAAAGAATGCTGGATCGACAAATTCAGTCATCCTCACCCTTTGTGAGATATATTGAGGATGAGACATTCCCTCAAAGATTTACGACACCGAACTTCAATCAGTTCAAAGGAACTTCCGACCCGGTGAAGCATATAGACTACTACCGAGGAGTCATAGTTCCCCATAGACACAATGACAAACTCATGTTCAAAGTGTTTCAAGCCTCTCTTCAAGGCCAAATCATTATGTGGTTCAACCATCTTCCCTGGAGGTCGATCACATCATTTGAAGAGTTGGCTCTAGCGTTTGTGAAAGAGTACGTGCAACTTCTGACAGTCGAAGTAAAGGATGACCATCTCTTCACAATCTAGAAGTGAGCAAAAGCGACCCTTCGCCAATACATTTGGAGATACTGCGAGGAAACCTCTCGAATTGTTGGTTGTAGCTACCTTATTACTGCAATGACATTCAAACAAGGGCTTCCTCGGGACAGCCAGCTTTATGGAGACATTGTCATGGGCAATGTACGTAGCCTCACCAAAATGCTCTCCTTAGCAGAGTGACATGCAAGTTAGGAGGATGAAAAGAATGTTGCAAATGCACCAGATCATGCTGGGACGAGAGAGAAAACCTCCAAACCATCATCATCACTCAAAGAGGATATCAGTGGCAAGTTTTCACATGAGGGGTTCAACAAATGCAAGGCGGGCCAAACTCTCAATGCCTCAACCATCGAGAAGCCTAATCTACAATTCTCAATACCACTCCACTAGATTCATAATGAGATCAAAGAAAAAACTTGGTTCAAAAAACCAGGACCCATCAAAGGCTATCAGATGAAAGCTGGAAAAGCCAAATGGTACGCCTATCATGAATGTTATGGGCACAACATCAACACATGTATATCTTTCTAAAGAAATCTCCAAAATCTTGTGAAGGAAGGAAAATGCACGAACTACATAAAAAAGAAGACTGCAAATCACATGGGGAAAAAAGAACCTAAGGATCCTACATCAAAAGTGATCCGCATCAACTAGCTACATGTCAAAATTAAAATGACATAGAATTCTATGAAACTTTCAATTTTGCTTTTCATGTTGTCTTCTAAATTCAAGTATCATGCATTTGAATTATCAATAAGATTGAAAAATTGTTCTGAATTCAAGCCTTCCTCTTGGAAGCACTTCAAGCCTTCCTCTTGGAAGCATTTCCAGCCTTCCTCTTGGAAGCACTTCAAGTTATCCTCCAAGAAGCAATCCATGTCTTCATTTGGGAAGTAGTCCAGGACTCTATCTAGGAATCACTCAAGGCAAAATGGAGTCGAAAACTCTTAGTGGATGCTCATGGCTGCAACGGTGTAAGGCCCCGTCCTGGAAGGTAGGATTAGTGAGGTGATTAGTGGTGGTTTAACTGGGTTAATCGGTAGTTAGTGGGTTACTTTTGGACCTTGGGCGCAGAATGACGATTTTGCCCCTAGGTTGGGCAAATTGTTGACTTTTAGTTCGGGTGGTCAATTGGGCATTGACCGATGACCGTGACGTAGTTCGGGACGTCACGAGTCCGTAGACAGGTGGCACGTCCGATTCCGACATCTGAGGAGGAAGTTATGATGTTCGGAAGGTTGAAGGCATTACCGTAATTTGAGTGAGCGAAGGGGCAAAAGTTGACTTTTAGCACGACAGGATTTTTACACGTAGACCGAGGACCGTTAGATAGATCTCGTCGTCCTGAGTTCAACGACAGGCGGCATGCGTTCATCGGACGTCGGACGAGCGAGATAGGGGTCTAGAACGGCGAAGGGCAAAATGGTAATTTTGATTTACAATGGCATTTTGGTCTTTTTGTGCCTAGGGAATTGGGCCAATCTGATAAGGCCAAGTGTACAGGGCTTATTGGATATTTTGAGTTTGGGATCACAGGACTGTGACACGTGGGGGTAGGCTAGAGGTTTCTACAAGGTTGCACGGTGCAAAATTTAAAGGGTTTTGTTGTTTGTTTTTGAGTCGTGTTCGAAGAAGAAAACAGAGAGTGAGATTGAGAGAGGAATTGATCGATTGCAGAGTGTGTTGTGTGTTCTGGGGATCAAGAGAGTGATAGAGAGAAGGGAGAAATTGGTGAGTGGCTTGTGAGTGAGGACTGTGAAAGGAATCAGGGTGGTGTGAGGTTTGAGTTCTCAGGAAAACAGAGAGAGTCGAGGTGGTGGTGCAGCCACAGACGATCGAATTGATCTAAACCAGTTCGACGGGAGGCTAGGACGGCTGAGGACCACTCTGTGGACGCAGAGGAGCACAGCGTTGGGAACGGCAGAGGTGAGATAGACGGTAAGCCCTGTTTCCCCTGTTTTTCCTGTTTTATTCAATTCGAAAGTCGTGGCTTTTGGGGCTGAGTCGAGGGCTTCTATGAGTTTTATGAGACTCAATAGGTTCCTAGGAGTCTTTTAAATTCGAAGCCGTGCAGGGGGATTGCGTGGTTGGCCGGGAACCGAAACAGAGGTGGCAGACAGTTTTTGTTCGAGCTTGGGGACGATGGGTTAGAGACTTTAATGTCTAGCTTTTAGGATTGGGAATGGTTGCTGGGAAAGGGACGAACCTAATGGGATTGAAAGTACTGGATTTGAGTAGGAAATAAGGGAGAACCAGTCACGCCGGTTCAGTACAGTTGAACCGGCTGACCAGAGGTTGAAGACAACCCTGTAGCAGACGCGTGAAGCCCACGCGCAACCACTTTGGGTGGCGCGTGGGGGCGCGTGGGGAGGATTCCGGTGAACCTTCCAACATATTTTTTGGTCAAATCGATGTAACGAGTCTTTTGGGATAGGTTTTGGGACGATCAGACGTTGTTTCGGGTTAGTTCTACGAGGTTGAAGGTTTAGGGTCTCGGTTAGTTACGTTCGAAGTTCGAGAAAATTGGGAAAAATTAGGAGGAACTTAGTTGACGTGCTAGTGACGTACTTTGGTGACTTGTGACAGGATCGGGAATCCCTGAGGAGACTGAGGAACGTGCAGGACGTTCGGGACGTGAGTGACGTACCCGGTAACTATGAGTGGACTTCTTCCTTATAACTGAGCATGCATAACTGCTTTTAATTACTTGATTTATGGTTTTATATGTGGCTTCATGATTATTTGAATATGCTATAACTGTTTTATATAATTGCACATTTTTCGAGAAATTACGTATTTGACACATTTTACGAGAAAGGTTTGATTTCTGATTATGATACCATGGTTTTGGGATTTCAAACGATAATTGGTTTTCAATGATTATAAATGGATTCGATGATCAAGGTTTTCGATTTTGAAATCGGATTTCGGAAAGTGAGATTTGGTTTTAAAGTTGAAAAGTGGATTTCCGGATTTGGGTTCAGAATGACGATTCTGGATGCCGGAATGGCTTCGGACCAGTGGTTTCGGATTTGGGTTTGGATATGGACTTAGAAATGGTTTTCAAATGGTTTTAGATTGGATTTTCTGGATCTGGTTATTGGGTTTAAAGACCCGGATTATGTTTGACCGGGGACGGGCCCAGATTGGGTTTAAAGACCCGGATTAAGTTTAAAGACTCGGGAGTTTAAAGACTCGGATATACTGATATTTCCCCCGTAGGCCTGTTGAGTTTAAAGACTCGGGAGTTTAAAGACTCGGATTATATTGAGACCTGGATTGAATTTAAAGACTCGGGAGTTTAAAGACTCGGATAGATCCAGCAGGTTTGATCGGATGGTTATATTGATATTTTATGTTTCACTGCTAATGTTTTATAACGTTATTATACGGTGTTTATGTTGTTACGGTTCCCACGAGGAAATAATGTGATTCATAAATGTTTTCAGAAATTGGGTTATGCAATTATGTTTTCAAAACGGAGGGCCAAACCCTGGTTTGTTTATGAAATGGTTTTTGAACTTTGATTCTTTTTGGTCCACTCACACTTTCTGGTTTTTAACTGCCCTCCAGGTCGTGGAGCTAGCGCGGGGGTTGACGTTGAGGTAGCGTCAGAGGCATAGAGTACTCGAGAGTTTTCCCGGAGTGGTTTCAGTTTTCCGTTGTGCGTGTACTCTGTGTGTAGCTTTGTTTTACTTTATTTGGTACTATGCTCTGTATAACGTTTGACTACGGGTTGTTCTTAAATTCTCCTTCGTCTGACAATATAACTTGTAGTTTTTCGTGAGGTCGTTTCGGTCTTTTGTGTTGGGTTGTCAGACGGGAGCAGGGTTCACCTCGGTTATTGGGGTGCTAATCGGGGTGGGTCCTGTCAAATGGGGGTATTGACAAACATACAAGTTTAGAAGTTACTTAAAGCGCATAAAAACTCTACAGAGGAAGCTTCACGCATGAATTCAAAATTTCGTATAAACAAAGTTTTCATTTATTCAAAAAATGGTTGGCAAATCACATGTCGATGAATCACACGAAGTATTCAATATTGAAATGAAAATAAAATAAAGGTAAAGAAACAAATAATCTATGGGAATTCTGGGGGTAAAGCATCAATGCCTATCATCTGTGGGACTCGGTCCATTCTTTAGCTGAAAGTAAGGGAAATCTGTCAGCCATTCTCGACCTCAACCTCTTGCTCCAGCTCTAGCTCTTCGGAAGGGACTCAGTACAACTCATCATACCCAACTTTAGCTCCTCATTTTCTTTTCGGAGCAAAGTTGTAGGGGCATATATAATAGCAAAAATTACTCGTGTCTCAATTGTTGGATTCATAGCCTTGTCAGATTTCCAACTCTTGGAGCTTGACCAAGTGCTTGGAACGATTGATGAAAAATCTGTGCCAGCTAGATGACCTCGCCGTCATTCTTGTCTTGGTTACTGGATTTCCACCATTATTGGATTTTCACCTCCAGGAGCTTGATCGAGTGCTCAGAAGGATTGACGAAAAAATTCGTGCTCGATGACCACGCTGGGCTGAGGCAACCAGGAACATCCCCCTTGAACAGACGTGGAAGGAATTCAAGGCTTGACTTTTTCGTTCTTCCAAGATACATTTTTTCTTCTTTGCATGGTTTGTTTCCAGCTCACCCACCTCACTCGCCAGTGTGTGAGTCCTCCAACCAATCCAAGTCACATACACATGGGAATAATAGAATCTCCGAGCCAAGTTAAAAGCCATGAAGTACCATATCACAAGACTAGCAAGCAAACCACACTAACATCAGCTCCCTCGTGATACTGATGTCAGTCGCGAAAAGCCTCTATAAGTTCATGTAACGACCCGTCCCGAATTTCGGGATTAGTTTAGTGACTAATCTCGATTAGTGAGGTTGAACGGTGCTTAGTAGAGCGGAATCGGACAAATTGTGCAAAATGACCGTTTTGCCCCTGGTCGTGGGCAAAATGTTGACTTTTTGATCGGGCGGTCAAACGGACTTTTACCGATGACCGTGACGTAGTTCGGGACGTCACGAGTTCATAGACAGGTGGCACGTTCGATTCCGACATTCGTAGAGAAAGTTGTGATGTTCGGAAGTTGATGGGTATTTTGGTAATTTGGCTTATTAGGGGCCAAATGTTGACTTTTTGACCGGGAGGTCCGATGGACGAGGGCCAAGGACCGTTACGTAGGTATCGTCGATACGAATCCAACGACAGGCGGCATGCTGAAATCGGAGTTTCGACGACGAAGTTATGGTCAAGGACGTGAAACGCGATTAACCGAGACTCGGAATAAAATAATAATATAATAATAAAATCTGATTACTTTAATCCAAACCAATCTGGACCCTTGATGAGTGACACATGTCATCATCCCCTTCATTCCCTAATTCAGGGATCTTTGTTGGCCATTTAGTTAATTAATTAATTAATCTCCTTAAATCCTCACCCTTCATCCTATACTCAGATTAGATCCTAGCCGTTGATTTCATTTTCTTATTTTGTTCTTAAACCATCAGACTCACATTCATTCTCATTTTTCTCTCAAACCCGTGCACCCTCACCCTTCGAACAATCACACCAGACCACATCTCAACCTCAACCCATGCATCAGACACCTCCAGACAGACCCCAGCCACCTCCAGACGACGGCCACCACCACCACGGCCGCCCTGCACGGCCGGAAACTCCCCAGACCTGAGAGGAACCCGAACAGCCCAAATCGATCCAACCATCCAAACCTTCATACCTGGACTCGAACCAACGTAGGGTTAGGATCAGTGTGACCTTAGGACGACTCAAACCACGACTGGGCAGCCCACGGCGGCGACACGGCGGCGGTAAGTCCAGAAATCCGTAAAGACCCGATTTACTTCCCTGCTTTGAAACGTCCGTTTTTTACGTTATGAATGTTTGGTTGTTTTTGAGACATGTCCTAGGAACCTAGACGACCATTTTGGACCATGAACCACGGCCGGAATCTCGACGAGTCGCCGGAGATGATGACCTGAGTTCTCAGCCGATTTTCCTGTCAGATTTCAGGTAGTTAAATCAACCTAAAAATGAGTTTGGATGTCACAGAACCGTAGAGGAGGTTATGACGAGTCCATAGGTTCAAACCGCATCAAAAATGGTGGTCTGGAACTCGATCTGTGATCGGGTCAAGCCGTGGGTCGACGGCGACCCGGTTACAGACCCGGTTTCAGAACCCGGTTACTGTAGCATGACGTCATCAGGGTTGACCTGAGTGTTGACCTGGCGCGTGGGGGCGCGTGAAGGGTATTTTGGGGAAACTTCCAACATGACTTTTAATCTATTCGATGTAACGGACATTTTGGAATTGGTTTCGTGTCGATCGGACACCGTCTCGATAGTGTTCGGGATATCCGAAGGTTTTAAATTAAGTTTAAAAATAAGTAAAAATTCGGGAAAATTACGGGACTTTGATAGGATGTTAATGATGAGGTTAGTGACCCTCTAATGTGATTTGGACAGGATTGGGAGTCCCGGTGATAGTGGTGTGGCCCGGGAAGGCCTATGGCACGCGTATCGAGGCACACGGTTAAACGGTCTGTGAGTGGACTTTGGTTTTATAAATTCTATGCATGCTTAAATGTTTTATATGGATTGTGATTGTGATTGTATGATGTTGATTTGGTTGTTGGTAAATTGTACGGTTTCACGTATTTCGAGGCGATTTACGTGCTTGCACGTAAATCGAGGTTTTCCGGTTTTACATGGTTTTTCCATAATTATGACTTGGATATAATATGATGAAATGGTTTTGAAATTGGAAATATGAACTCGGGCTTGAGGCCTAATTATGTTGGAAATTTCGGACTTGGAGTCCATTTGAGAATCGGGCCGGGGGCCCAGTTGGTTAATGAAATCGGGCCAGGGGCCCAGTTGGTATGAAATCGGGCTGAGACCCATTTGAGTTATGTTATCGGGCCCGGGGCCCAGTTGATTTACGAATTCGGGCCGTGGGCCCAGTGGGTTTATAAGTCGGGCTGCGGGCCCAGTTGGTTTACAAATCGGGCCGTGGGCCCAGTGGTTCATAAAATCGGGCATGAGGCCCAGTTGGATAATAAATGTGATTTCGGGTCAAGGACCCTATGTTTAATAATTGTGATTTTGGGTCAGGGACCCTAAATGGAATTAAGTGGTTTTATGGAAATTTCGAGCAGGGCCCATTGTAATGATGTGATAAAAGGATTTAATAAAACTGTTTTCCATATACCATCTGGATACAAGGATGTATGATGGTCTCCTCCAGATGTCTGGGACACTGGGGAAGTCACGGTGCATTGCCTGCGAGGGGTCATTATACGGAGCAGCCGGACCGTATGATGACTCAGGAGCAGGATTGCTATGATTGACGTCAGGGACGTCAGACATCAGGGATGTCAGATATATGGACCCGGAGAGACCCCGGGCAGCACGCGTAGCTTATGAAACCGTGAGATATGACGTCAGGGACGTCAAGCGTCTGGGACGCTAAGCATCTGGGATGCTGGTGATGGTAATGGTAAAATATGGATTGATGGATATATGAAATGGCTTTTCGGTTGGATATGTGTTATGTGGTAAAAATGGATTATTGGTTATGAAATGGTATGTCGGGTCGGGGACCCTAAATGGTTTTGGATTTATGGATTTATATTTATGGCTTTGGGCGGTGGCCCACATGGTTTTAATATGTATGGTTGTGGTATTCCACTGTTTTGGGCTGAGTTCCCACACTTGGTTCTTGGTTAACGGTTTTTGGGCTAAGGCCCTAATGGCTCGGTTGAGCAAACGTTTTGGTTACTGGTTTTCGTGGCATGCATATGTTTTTATTGGAGGGCATAAATGTCTTATAAATGTATTTGATAAACTTATTGGTTTTGTCCACTCACAACTTTTGGTTTTAATACCCTTCAGGTTGATTACGGATGCGATTGCAGCAGAGACTGGACATTGCACACCTCCTCCATCGATCCTTGCGCACTCTGGATGCCCCGGTTGGGCAGTGGCTCTTGGTTATCCCTTGTCTGACACCTCTTGTTGGACGGGAGCAGGGCACATTCCACGGTAATCCCGGGGGGATTGGGATGGGTCCTGTCAGTTCACTTCTCGTATCTACTAACTATCTAACCGTAGGAATAACAAGAAGACAGTGGATGACAACTAGAGACCACATGCGCCAGAAGCCTCTACAAGTTCATTGCTGGTATCTACTAGCTATCAAACCGTAGGACTCACAAGTAGACAATGGATGAAAACTAGAGACCACCCAAAAGCCTCTACAAGTTCAGTGCTTGTATATTCATCTACATGAGTTTAGGCTTGCTTGTCTCGCCACCCACACATGGCATGAGAGTGCAAACCACGCTGACATCAGCTCTCTTGCCATACTGATGTTAGTCACATAATGTTATCCGCACCAATCAACCATCGCATTTGACAAGGAAACTCGCTAACAACATGTAACGAACTATCTTAAATTTACGGGATTAATTAAGGATTAATAGGGATTAATCGAGGATTATGGAACGATCAGGGTATAATTATGATTTTTCCCCTAAAAAGGGTTAAAAAGTTGACTTTTGACCTAGGAGGCACAATGCACATGGACCGAGGATCGTTACATAGATCGAGATTATACGAGTCCGTAGGCAAGCGGCACATCAAAATCAAACATCATACGGGAAAGTTACGGGTCAAGGACGGATTTCTATACTATTCATAGTTGCGCGAAAATCAAGAAGGTTGACTTTGGGATTTGAAATTTGGGGCCCAAAAGATCTAGCCTGGACTAATAGATGAGTGACAAGAGTCACTCATCCTTTGGTCCATAACCCACAGTCATGCACCCATCTTCATCCTTTTTGTTTTCTCTCCCACCCAAAACCAAAACCCATTCCATTTTGTTCCTCCCACCTTCACCTGCAGCCTAAGAGAGAGACAGAGAGACTGGGGGACATTGATAGACGCGACGGTGGCCTGAAACCCGTTAACGCAGGTAAAACCTAAAACCTATTTGAATTTGGTTTTTGAGTTTCAAACATTTGGGACAAGTTTTGATGCTTTGTTGGTGTTCTGTGAGTCCCTACGAGTGTCTGAGGATAAAAACAAGGGTTGAGGATGGCAGGAAGGATCTGGGTTTGAACATAAAGGTTGGCCATGGGAGTTTAATCGTGATAGGTGCTTTCTGGGGCTCTTCTCTTGATTTTGTCGTTGAAGAGAGGTTCCTGGGAGAGAGGCTAGTGTATAGGAAGAAAAACGGAGGGAAATAGTGGTCGGACGGCTGAGTTCTTACCGGGTCGAGGTCGTAGTTCAAATCAACTCGTTATAGTCAAACGGGTCGATCCGTATGAAGGAAGACAATGATGACATGGCAGTCCACGTGATAGGGGGTTAGGATCTATTAGGTGACGTGGCAGCTGACATGGTAGGTCTACGTCAGCATTGTCAGACCACATGTACCAGTGTGGTGGTGCCACGTGGCATTGTGTTAGAGAGATGTCAGACGTGTTAGTGACATGTGGCACCAATCAGGGAGTGTCACGTGTCATGTTGTTAGAGCTGTCAGATGTCAGAGTTGTCAGGCTGACTTCAGCAATTGACCTTAATGTTAACTAGAGCGTGTGAGTGCGTGGGAATGAATTTCGAGGTTAAAATAGTCTTTTTTGAAAGGTTTCGATAATTTGAATCCAATGATGGTGGTTTCAGGTTGATCAGAAGTCGTTTGATAGGTTATTTGGAGGTTTTTAGCCTCGGGAAGCGTGTTTGGGACACATTTACTATTCTGGAAGTTTTGAGGGTTTATGGTATAGACTTGTATAGATGGTTAGTGACCTTTAGGTATGATTTGGATATATCTGGACGTCTCAGAGATTGTGGATTAGCCTCAGAGTGGCTTACGACGTAGATTGTGAGCGCGCAGCACGGGCAGTCTGTGATTGGACTTTATTTTAGGAAATGATGCATGCATAACTATTTTATATGTTTTATGAACATGACTTGAGATGAATTGAATGCATATGATTTAAATATGATTTATGTTGATGATTTGGCATTTTTGTAGAAAATGTTATAATGCACGCATTTCGTGATTTATATTTTATATGATACTTGGGCTTAGGCCGAGTATCCTACGTGCATGTGATTGATGTGATTTTGATGGTTTCACGGAGAAGCGTGAAACTAAGGATTTGACTATCAGTTTTGAATGATTTCACAGAGATGCGTGAAATCGACATTTCGGGCTTGGATCATAATCGAAGGTTAATTTGAATAAAGATTTGAATAGTAAAAATGGTTTTCGGATTTGGAAATGATATTTGGGCTTGTGTCCCAGTTGATTTATTATTTGACTTAGAGTATAGTCAAACGTGAGGAAATGATATATCGGGATGTGACACTATTTTGGATTTATGAAAGATATGTCGGGCTTCTGACCCAGTTATGATTTATGATATGAGATTTCGGATTTGTGACCCTGTTGTGGATTTACGAGTTTGGATTTGATAGGATTCGAGGAATCCTAGATTTATGAAGTGTTTCTAGACACTATTTTTATGATGCTTTTGTGGAAACTAATTTAAGGAAATTATATCCGGGCATAGACCCTATTCAGATGTTTCGAGATGATGTGAAATGTTTTCCACACGACCATCCTCTATGATGTGATGATAGCCTCCAGATGTCGTAGATCCTGGAGAGGTCACGAGGACACTACCTGTCTGAGTTAGGAAAACCTAAACGTTGAGCCACGGGCTCCAGAGCTAGGTGTATTTTCAGATGTGTAATCCCGAGCCCCACGCGTAGCGCTGATATCGTGACTAGTGAGATGATTGTTGGATACTGGATAAAGAGGATTGGTTGATGATGTTTTCAGGAGACTCCATCTATGAGTCTATGTTTTGGGAAGATGCCATATTAAAATGATTGATGAGATTTTTTTGGGCTAAGATCCCACGTGGTTTTGATTTCGGCTGAGACCCTATGAGATTTGGTTTTTGGGATGAGACCCTACTGAGGAAATGGCTTTGATTAAGAATCATTTTTCACTATGTATTATTTTGAAAAGCCATATGATTTACTTTTAAGAAGTATTTGAGATACTTGTTTTATGATGCATGCATGCTTTTTTAGTGAAGGGTATACATGTCCTTTTTGCTAAATGGTTTTATAAACTGATTATTTTTGTCCACTCACAGCTTTTAATGTTTTTGATACCCTTCAAGCTGATCGCGAATGCAGGCTGTAGCAGAGACCGAGACATCACATGCCGCTGCGGACTCCACAAGTCACTGCGCACTTTGGTAACCCCGAGCGTGTTACGGTGTTATCCCTCATCTAGCACATGGTGTCAGACGGGAGCAGGGCATATCCCATGATACTCTAGGGGGATTGGGACGGGTTTTGTCAGTTTGGTATCAGAGCACTAGGTTGCTCTTGTGTTGTTGCACATGTGCCAGATGTGATGTCTTTACGATGAGAACAACACGTCATCAACCTGATAGTAAGGGTAAGAATAGGAAAGTTACGTGGGAATGAACCCCAGATAGATTCTGTTTGACATGGTATACCGTGTTTCATTGGGGTCTAACCCTAAGTAGACCCAAGGAGTGCCGAGTTACTTGTGGGCCTAGTGGCTTGAAGCCGTAGAGTTATGAATGTGTGACAACTTTTCAGGGTATTGACCGATGATTGGTCAGGATGGATGTACTGCTGGAAGCAGCAGGAGTCGTGGATGACCCTTATTTGAGATTGGTTGGACAAGTTACCAGGTGAGTAGTACTTGTAGATCAGATACCGAGATGGAGCGATTAGTGTATTATACGCACTGAACGGTTGGTCTAGGCTGTGAGTTGCCCACATGAGTGCATGATTTCATTAGCGGAGAGTTTCTTGGTTGGATCTGCACAAAGTTCGTGGCAGACATTCCTGTTGAAAGACATGGATGAAATTATCAAGAGTTGGGCGACATTCGAGGAATGTTCTTACGTTATTTTCGCCCAGTCTTATTGAGATACAAGGAATGTGGAGTTTATCTCGAGAGACAGAGTTCCTCCGACATGAGCAGGAAATTTGACAGATGCTCGGTACGAGCGGAGACTTGGGATTTTTTCATGATGTGCTTATGGTTCAGAGATGATTGAGATAATAAGGACTCGTTAATGTATGTCGAGTCTTGGGAGTAAGACTTGAGTGACAGTGTGACAGCTCAGTGGATATGCGTGAGATGAGCTGGATGGAATCCAACAAAAATTGAGATGAGTTGGACAGAATCTTAGCAGCGATCAAATGGTTCCGGATGATGCCAGATACGTCTAGAGGTTGCAGATGCCAAGGAGCTAGAAGCAATCCAATTCGTCAAGTGACAGACATTCGATTGTGGTGATCGTTGAGAGAATATAAAGGATTCTGGGTGCCCTAATGAGATCATAGTATCCTCCTTATTGGATTGGCTTACTAGAGGCATGGGGTATGCCTGGATTGGTGATAGGTACCCTAGTTATCTTTCGACGGATTGCACGAGTGTTGGGTGCAGTAGAAGTTGATCCCATAGAGTTGGGACATACAAGCTAGTACCCCAATGAACCAGTTGTGTTGGCAGTCTTGATTGGTTGCGGTACGAGTGAGATATGGCTTGGAATCCAGGATCATACGACAGGTTGTTAGGAACGTGGGACACATGCTGTGATGTCCCTAGTTAGCTCAATGAGTTTGGAGTGAGTTGGTTATGCCGAGTATCCCCAATGAGCCATTGGGGGATTTGTATGGTTGCCATCTAAGTCCTATAATTGAACTTAGTGGAATTGGGGTTAAGTTGACTTGAAATGTCACTGTTAGGGTTCCCCAATGTTCTTTGTCATAATTCGATGGAACTTTGAGAGTTAGATTTGACGAGGCAGCTGGACAATGAGCTAGTATGGGATGATTATTCCTTCACACGAAAGTTAGTGAACTTTCTTGATCACTTCTGGGTTTCATGGAGATGTCACCCAGGTAGAAGTAAAATTGGTTGGGGGCCAAATTTATTTGAGTTGAGGAACGAAAGGTGCTTGGTGTCACCTAACGTGACGAGTGAGTGTCGGATTTGGTGGACCCCGTTTTGGTATTCTGGGTCATGTTACATTTGGCTGAGAGAGCTAGTGTGGATCCTCAGTGGATTTAGAAGATCAAGATAGATGTGGATCGGGTTAGCTATAGATTAGCGAGGATCGAGTTGATTGTGGGTCAAGATGCTTATGCATCGCGACGTTTTTGGACAGATTTGGGTTATGGATCGAGATGATTGAGTTGGTTGTTGAACGAGAGAGTTAGGATTAGTATCAACCAATTATGCCGATTAAGATTGGACCCATCCCCATCCCCTTGGATTATCGTGGAATGTACCTGCTCCCATCTGACAACGTGTGTCAGACGTAGGATAACAACCATAACCCGCTCGGGGTTATCCAGAGTGCGTCAGGATCTGTGGCCGCATGTGATGTCTCGAACTATGCTACAGCCCGCATCCGCGATTAACTTGAAGGGTATCAAAAACTATAAAAGCTGTGAGTGGAAAAAAATTACAGTTTATCAAAACAATTTATCGAAAATACGTTTATACCCTTCACATAAAAGCATGCATGCATCAAAAAACAGTATTTCAAATACTTTCTCAAAAGTAAGTCGTATTGCTTTTCAAAACAAAACAGAGTGAAATTGCTTCTCAATCGAAGCCATTTCCTCAGTACGGTCTCAGCCCCAAACCAAATCATACAGGGACCTTAGTCCAAATATAAAACCATGTGGGATCTCACCCCATCTCATTAGTATCATCAGTCACAATTCTAATCCCAACAACGCGTGCCTATAAGCTCGATGACTGCTCTGATCCTGAGCATGTCACCGTGAACACATCACCGGCCGACAATCTCCAGATTCAACGATCGATCTCATATACCACATTCCTGAGTCGAGCCACCCTCGACTACCGCCTCTATTGGCTTCTCGACAGAAACCGCATCGTGACCTCTCAGTACCTCGGAGGCGAGTATTATCTACAGAGTGCTCTCCGAGGAAACATATTCACAACTAGAGGCCTTCTAATAAAATATGAGTCTTTAAACTCAAAATCATAAGGATACAAGCTCGAATATCATCAATAAGGTCACAAGCACGAAATATCATCAAATGGGTCACAAGCCCGAGAAAATAGTGTTTATCAACACTTCATAAACCCAGGATTCCTTGAATCCTATCAAATCCACAACTAGGCCTCATGCCCAAAATATCTTTCATAAATCTCATAACTGGGTCACAGCCTAATATATAACACGTTTGACTATACTCTAAGTCAAACCATAAATCAACTGGGTCATACGCCCGAAAGATATATCTAAATTCGAAAACCATTTGACGATTCAAATCTTTATTTAAAACCACCTTGACTGTAATCCAAGTCAAGGTCAATTTCCAATTGGGACTCATGCCCGAATCTCAATTTCACGCATCTCCATGAAATCATTCAAAACCGTTAATAAAATCCTTGGTTTCACACCTCTCTCCGTGAAACCATAAAAATCTCATAAAACACATGCACGTAGAATACTTGGGTGAAGCCCAAACATCATCTGAAACATAAATCTAGAACTATGTGCCACATTGCATTTTCTACGAAAATGCCTAATCAACAACATAAATCATATTCACTCAAGGCATCTCAAATCATGTTCATAAAACATATAAAACAGTTATGCATGCATTATATTTCATAAAACAAAGTCCACTCACAGACCGTCCGTGTTGAGCGCTCCGAAACCCGCGCCATCAGCCACTCCAGGGCTAATCCATACTTTCTGGACGTCCGAACCTGTTCAAATCATATCCAAAGGTCACTATCAACCTATAAAAGTCCATATCAAAGACCCTCACATATTCTGGAACAGTCAACGTGTCCCGAACACGCTTCTTGATGCTAAAAACCTCTATATGACATATCAAACGAACTCTGATCGACCTGAAACCACCACCATTGGATTCAGATCGTCGAAACCTTTTGAACATGATCGGTTTCATCTAGAAATTTATGCCCACGTGCCCTCATGCGCCGGTTTAATCATCACGTGATGGTCAACGGCGGTTAATGTTGACGCCAACAAAGTCAACGTTGACATCATGGTCAGCACTGATGTCATTATAGTCAACGCTGACGTTAGCCTGACAGGTTTAACACCTGTCAAATATGATAACTGTCAGGTCTGTCATCTGCCACATGGCATTCTCTGTTTGGTGCCACGTGTCTTGATACGTGTCCCCAACATCTCTGACACACTGCCACGTGGCACTACCTTATTGGTCCACGTGTTCTGATAGTGCTGACTGGACCTGCCACATTAGCTGCCATGTAGGCCTAACAGGTCCTGAAACCTACCACGTGGCACCTCCCAATTAGTCCACGTGGTGTGACATGCTGACACGTCAGCTATTAACTGGGCCGAACATCCTGCCACGTGTCCCCCTCTGGTTGGCCACGTGGGCTGACAGGTCCGGCAGATGATGACGTGAACTAGCACGTCATCATCGTCAACCTCTATCCGGTCGACCTGCGACCCTATAACGGGACATTTGACCCGCGACCATGACCTGGCCAGAACTCAGCCGTCCAGCCACCATTTCACCCCATTTTTTTCCTATCGATTTTCCTTGAACCTAGAAAGGGTTATATGATCTTAAAATCAACTAAGTAGGCCTGGAATTACCTACTCAAATCCAAATTTCCATGGCCAAACATCAAGCTTACACTCAGGGTCGTCCATGGGTCCTTCCTCAATGTTTTTTCGTCCCTACAACCTCATACAATCCCAAGGAACATATCCAAGGCTTCAGTCAAAATCCAAAACATCTAGAAAACAAAAACCAGATTCAAATCAAATAAGGCTTTAGGTTTTTACATTTTCCTCAGGCCACCGCCGTGCTCAGCCTCTCACCATCATCACCTCAACCTCTCACTCACCCTCCCAGTCTCTGTGTGGCCTCAAATTGAAATGGAAATGGCTAAGGAATGGGTTTTCGAGTTTGAATGAACAAAATGGGAGAAGGGAGATGAGATGCATGTATGTGTGTGTGAGTGTGTGTGTGTGTGTGTGTGTGTGTGTGTGTGTGTGTGTGTGTGTGTGTGTGTGTGTGTGTGTGTTGATCAATAGATGGGTGACACTTGTTAAGCATCTATTGGTCCCCACAAGATATTTTGGGCCCCACTATTCAAACACAAAAAGTCAACTTCTCGCAATTCGTGCAATTGTGAATAGTTTTCAAAACTTTCCATGATCTGTAAATTTCCCGTATGATTTTTAATTTCACCGTGTTGCTTGTCTACGGACTCATATCAGCTCGATCTACGTAACATTCCTCGTTCCACGTGCATTAGAACTCCCAGGCCAAAAGTTAACTTTTTACCCTTTATAGAGGCAGAATTGTAATTTTACCCAAATCGTCTGATAATCCTCGACTAATTTGGATTAGCCCTTACTTAATTCTTGATATTTCATCATTATCTTTAATTAATCTCATATATTCGAGACGGGTCCTCACAAGGTTACCCATGTGATTACAGTCTGTTGACAGGATTGACTTAAAAGGGAGTCAATCTGGTATGAGATGATAATTGAGTGAGCAGAATTTTGATCACTTCTCTAGGTTGGTTATTCCGAACATTAGTAGGAGTTTTACCACGTTGGCACTGGTACACGAGAGTTGGGATTTACTATCTCCTTGAGAGATGTGCAGGATTTTAGAGAACACAGAGCCTTATGTGTTGGTACTCAGAAGGAGTGGAACTCGAGCTAGAGGAGACGGCTGGAACATATTGGCAGATGTTGAGGATACATTGAGTATCATTCGGGAATAGATGATTCTAAAAGCCAATGCCTTGAGTAGGATGTGTGCAGGCTCGTTATCTCTGATTTATGGTTGGAGATATTATGCTGGTAATGGACGACCTATAAATGTGATTGACTCGGAGAGGAGTTGAATTGATTTGGTTTAAGATCATAGTGATGGATTAACAGTTACAACACACTACATGATTCAAACCTTCGCATCATCGGGATGGAGGTCGAGGTTTGGATTAGTACGTCTTGGTAGACTGAGTTAGTTGGCTTTTGAAGTTCTCGATGAGAATATATGTGGGGCACATATTAAGTGTTAGTTAAGTGACTGGGATAGCTCCCAGAAAATTGGAATTAGCATATTAATTGTCGTGGTCTAACACCACGATTGGCATGATAACCAGATGATGATCGGATTGAACTCAAGATTGACGTGATCCGATAGATGCATTTACTGTGGATATTGGTACGTTGACGAATGTTGCGTGAGTGCAGTCCTTGGGTAGGCATGAGTAGTGCCTTTGTGATTATTGTGGTGTGGGTGCACCTATGAGTCGTGCAAGTTGATAACGAGATTACTGAGTATTGATCAGTCTGACTGATGTGGTAAGATCATCAAATTGAGTCCGAGATGGACATGGTATGACAATCAACGGGGTACCATGTTGATTGTACATTGGGTACGAGGACCGGACATCGAATATTGTTCACTACTGCAGAGTGGCTGGAGAGGGTTTAGTGATTGTGTGAGCATGGAGCTCAGGTCCATGATGGGCCAAAGTGACCATAGTGATTGTGTTTGTGATTATCTCGGCTAGACCAAGTATTCGATGGGGTCTAGATACATCCGAGTGTATTGAAAGGATGAGTGAGATGACAGCTTGGGACTCCAGAGGAGTCGGGATCATAACACTGGTCGCTAAGTGATATGAGGTATCGTACGAGGTACTATGATAGGACTTTAGAATGAGTCAAGTTGTTTGAGTCATTATCAAGCGGGACAGTGGAACCATGAGTTACCAGCTAGTCACGTGAGTATGACTAACGGTAAGAGATCATCGAGTGAGACAGAGGACTTGTGATGCTCAGTAGGAGTAGTATTGTCAAATTGGATGTTGAGCATGCTATCAGCTTGTTAGCGCAGGATTGTCAGCTTGGATTATCAGCTGAGAAAGATTGTCAGATTGGATTCTGAGTACACCTGCATGAGTGGCAGGCATAGTAGACAAGTATCGATGTCTCACTTAAGACTTGAGATTGGTAATTGGAAATTTCTAGTGACAACTGGCCACTATCGAATACATTAACGGAGGATGTCCTGATACTCAATCTATTTCGCAACCACCGCGTTAGAGGGCACCGACAGAGTTGAGAGAATTGAGGGTTCAACTGCAGGATTTAGCAGAGTTTGGGTTCAATTGACTTATGATGTACTCTGGGGAGCCCTAGAATCGTTTGTGAGGAAAGCGGATCGCACCCTGAGATTTTGGGATTCACTATCGGTAGCTGAACGAGGAAATAATGGGGAACTAATAATTCATATCGTGGAAGGTTTAGTGACCCTTCTTCATTTGCCCATCACCTCTGGATTCCAAAGGCATGTATCTACATTTGTGTCGGATGAACTTGGATATCATTAGTCGAGGATCTAGGGGTTGGATGTTCTTATAACCGCTTTCGGACTCGGTATAGGCATTATGGGTTTTTGGATTGTACCACTTGGCTTAACTAATGCCTCAGCGATATTGATGGACGTGATGCACTGAGTCTTCAAGATCATTTTGGAAATTATATTATGGAATACATCTTGATGGGTTTGAGAAGTGTGAGGGAATGTGTGGAATACCGGAACCTAGAGGTGATTTCTCTTAGGGGAGGTAATGGTAGGCCTAGTTGAATAAGTATCAGTTTGTTAGACCGGTGTTGGTTTCCTAGTCATGATTTCATTGTTGAGATGATTTGTGTGAGTAGGGTACGAAGGAATTGGGAAACGATTGACTACTACTCTGGTTTGACTATCTTGGACGATAATGGAGGTTTTGGGAATGACAGTGATGTATCGATACACGGGTTTAGATGGTGCACTTGTGTTTCACGCTATGGTTTTTGTTTATGAAGCTAGGAGGTTGAAATGTCTTGAGACGACCTAGTTTACCCATGTTTGGGAGCTTTCCGCAGTGGCACATGAATAGAAAAGTTTGACTCATTATCTCCTGGGAGATGTACATGATCCTTATGGATCATCCGAGCCTTATGTGTTGGTACTCCGAAGGAGTCAAACTTGAGGTAGAGGAGACAGATCTAGCTGATTGAATGACTAGGACGATACATTTGGGTATCATTCAGGAAAGGTGAGTACAATTTTCAATGCCTCGAGTGGGATGTTTACATGCTCGTTATCTCTCATGCATACGATTCATCCACCTTATTCTTGGACCTCTGGATGGAGGGTTTTTACTGGTAGTAGATGACCGTGGAATGATTATTGGGCAGTGTTCTTGTGAGACTCTTATGGCTGGATTAGAGGTTTACAACACAGCTTCAGGATTCGACCCTTCACATCATCAAGATGAGGGTCGAGGTAAGTAACCGACGAGACTTTTCACTCAAAATTAGTATGTCTAGGTATACGTAAGCTGGTTGAGGGGGGTACGTGTTGGACTTGTCTCAAGCATTGGTCGAGTGACAAAAAAACTCAGAAAGGATTTGAGTACGGTATGCGATTTGTCCATATGTGGGACCATACGGATAGCGTCTAGTGTCTAGCCATGATTGGCATGGTAGCCAGGTGATAATCTGATGGGATCTGAGATTGAGGAAAGAGGTTATATAGGGTTCAATTGTTGTATGAGCTTGAGCTCTGAGCCATGGTTGTTGGCAAGAGAAACCCTAGTGAAATTTATTTATGATTACCCCGGCTAGAGCAAGTATTCGATGTGGTCAAGATGCACTCTGGATGAGTGAGATGCCAGATTAGGATTTGAGAGGATTCAAGATCACGGAGTTGGTCTTTTGGTGAGTCGAGTTATCGTAAGAAGATTCTGGTACGATTTGGATTTTGGTAACGAACTCGGATGGAAACAAGGGAGTCAATGGGTTACTAGCTGGTCATGACAGTTCACTGTGGGTATTGTTGTTTTCTGAGGTCATACGAGACTGCATGAAGGATCAAACTTGAAGCTAGGTCGTGAAGAATCAAACTTGATCAGGCAATTTAAGAAACGTTTTTACAGTTTTAGGATCGTGGATCTTTTTCTGGGTAGATGACAATTAGTTTGGTGAAAAAAATGGAGAGAAACGGAGGAGAAATAAGGGAGAACAAGTCAGTTTAAAACCGGGTCGAATGACCCGTTATAGTCATTCGAGTCGACCTGGCTAGAGGTAGGAGATGATGATGTGGCAGTCCACGTCATCGCTATTATGCCACGTGAAAATTCAGGTGATGCCATGTGGCAACCTCTCAGGGTTTGTCAGTACCGTCGTGGCAAGTGACGTGGTAGGGCTGATGTTAGCATGACGTCATAGCGATGTCAGCATGGAAACGTGGCATGTATTAGAGGGTAACACGTGACACCTTTCAAGTGGTGGCACGTGGCATGATGTCAGATATTGTCAGGTTTTCAGATGTCAGCAGGTGACGTCAGTAGTCACTTTAGTTAGGGCTTACGTTAGTAGATGACATCAGCGTTGACTAGCATATTGTGGTCACGTGGGCATAAATCTCGAGGTCAAATGATCTTGTTTGAAAGGTTATCGACGTCCTGAGCCCATTGGTGGTGATTAAAAGTCGATTGGAGATCATTAGGTCAGAGTTTTGGAGGTCTTTCTCCTCAGGTAGCTTGTTCAAGACGCTTTTTCGGTTCCGGGGTTTATGAGGGTTTATTGTATGGACTTATATGGATTGTTAGTGACCCTCGAGTATGACTTTGCATGCCAGAACAACTCGGAGGCTTCGGATTGGATTACAGCTCGTGTTTTGAGCAAGCGTTGGTACTTTAGAGTGGACTTTTGTATTCCTGACCCTATGCATGCATTTTTATATGGTTTTTATATGTTTTATAATCATAATTTCTTGATGATTCTTTACGTGTTAGGTATATGAATTTTGGGAATATTGATGAATATTTAATAAAAATTGATATTAAAACATTTTGCAGGGAAATTGAGTTTATTAAACCCTGGATCCTCAATGAGTTATAGGGAATGGTTTTACACTTGTGATGTCGTGTTTATATGACTATGAATATATGATGATGTGACTGGGTTATGATGATGGTGATGATTGTGAAGATATGAGATGTGATTGGTGACCCACTCGAGATGTCGATTGTGATAGATAGTCTCGAACGTCCAGTTGTACTCCGTCATTCTCGAGGCTCATCTTGGACGTCGAGATGGGCTCAGTCATTCCCGAGACTCGTCTCAGACGTCGAGCCTTGGGCTTTCTAATTATTGAGAATAGGAACGTGACTCAAATGTCGAGTCCAGGAATCCGTCATTCTTGAGTTGGTCCACACTCGGACGTCGAGTCTGGGACACTGTTTTTCCCATGTGATATTCAGCCTATCAATAGTTCACCTTGATCTGAGGATTCAGCGGCTGACATCGGTTGATAAAATTGGTTGGTTCGGTATGTTGGATATTTCGGAATGGTTGGTACTATGTGATTGGTATGCTTCTGCACTGATGTGGTTATGTCTTTGTTGAGATATTGACATGGCTGGCTTTCCATTTTGTTAATTATGTACCTCGGTCTAGTCGTATTTGCGGTGTTGTTTGATGTGGTTTCATGTTAATAGGGTTTATGACAATATTGATTTTCTAGTTACCGCATGTATTTTAAGATTGATGTTTTCTTCATAAACTCGATGCATGCATAGCTTTATTAAACGGAGGGTTTAATGTCTGATTTCTGAAAAAAAAAATTCCAAACCATTGTTTTTGTCCACTCACACTTTCCATTTTATTGGGCATTGGATGTGACTACCTAGACTTTCATACGTCACATTCACCCCCCAACCCCCCCCCCCCCCCCCCCCCCCCCCCCCCCCCGCCCGTTTGATTGAAAAGCCTGAGAGGTAGAGCTTCTGCCTTCGATTCAGAGGTGTATGATTGTTGCTCGGCATGAGCAGTGATTTCTAGATTGGCTCGGTTCAAACTGAGTGCGACGCCGATTAAGGCATTGAGGCTTTTTTGGGTTACATCGAGTCTTTGGAGTAAGACTTGAGCGATGGTGCTGCCTGGAGGACTTACCATATTCCGGACTCTGGTAGATGTGGCATTTCTGAGGAAGATGAGTTTGATGTAATCTCAGTAGCGATCGGATGTTTCCAACTGATGTCGTTGGAGTCTTATGTATGCATTTTCCAGGGAGCTTTGAAGAGGGACATTTCTAGCGTCGAGTGTGATTGTAGTGGTCGATGAGCGGGGCGGAGAGAATCCCGAGAAGGCCGCTTGAGATATCAGAATTTTTCTAGACCGGTGGACTACACCTGGAGTAGAGACATGTGTTTTCTCTTGCCTTGGCTTTTAAGCACGAGTGTTGATGGAATACAGACCCACACACATTATCACTCTTGTTGACTAGGCGTTGATCCTACTAGGTTGGGACACAAGTATTAGTACTCTGACCAATACTATGCTCAGGGCTAGTTCGGCGACTTGAGACCTTTTGATATGGGTAGAAAAGTTGTGACAGTAAGAAAGATTGGATTCCTTTGTATAATTTTATGATTTGGACGTGATTCTAAGAATGGTTTGGTGAACTACCTGTTACACCTCTATTGAGTACTTGAGGAACCAATTGTAGTTGGTAGTCCTGACTACTACTTTGGATGTTAGTTCGATTTTGGAAGCCAAAAAGTTATTGTAGAATAATTGTGGATATTGAACTTGTGTTATGATGCCCATGGATAACACTCTGAGCTTGGGGCGAGATCAGTTATGCAGTGGTTATCGAATGTGTTGTCATAGGATCAACATGGTTGCCACCTCCGAAGGAGGTTCCTAGTACTCAATCTATTTCGCAACCATCGTGTCGGAGGGTATCGACAGAGTTGAGAGAATTGAGGGTTCAGCTACAAGATATGGCAGAGTTGGGGTTCGTTTGACTTATGATGTACTCTTGCGGAGCCCCAGAGTCGTTTGTGCCGAAGGTGGGTCGTACCTTGAGATTTTGTGATTGACGATTGGTAGCTGAATGAGGAAATAATGGGGAACTAGTAATTCTTATTGTGGAAGTGTTTAGTGACCCTTCTTCATTTTCCGGTCACCTCTGAATTCCATGGGCTTGTATCTACATCGGCTTTGGATGAATTTGGATATCATTAGTTGAGGATCCAGGGGTTGGATGTTCTTATAACTGCTTTCGAACTCGGTATAGGCATTATGGGTTTTTGGATTGTACCACTTGTCTTAACTAATGCCTCAGTGATATTGATGGACTTGATGCACCGAGTCTTTGAGATCATTTTGGAAATTATGTTATAGAATATATCTTGAAGGGTTCGAGGAGTGTGAGGGCATGTGTGGAATACCAAAACCTAGAGGTGATTGCCCTTAGAGGAGGCAATGGCAGGCCTAGTTGAACAAGTATTTATTTGTTCGACCGGTGTTGGTTTCCTAGTCATGATTTTATTGTTGAGATGATTTGGGTGAGCAGGGTGCGAAAGAATTGGGAAACAATTGACTACTACTTTGGTTTGACTATCTGTGACGATAATAGAGGTTTTGGGAATGACAGTGATGTATCAATACACGGGTTTAGATGGTGCACTTATGTTGCACGTGAAGGTTTTTGCTTATGCAGCTAGGCGGTTGAGATGCCTTGAGACCACCTAGTTTACCCATGTTTGGGAGCTTGCCGCAGTAGTGCATGAATAGAAAAGTTTGACTCATTATCTCCTGGGAGATATACATGATCCTTATGGATCATCCGAGCCTTATGTGTTGGTACTCTGAGGGAGTCGAACTCGAGGTAGAGGAGACGAATCGAGTTGATTAACTAACGATGACCATACATTTGGGTATCATTTAGGAAACGTGAGTATAATTGTCAAGGCCTCGAGTGGGATGTTTGCAGGCTCGTTATCTCTCATGAGTACAGTTCATCTACCTTGTTCTTCGACCTCTGGATGGAGGGTTTGTCCTGGTATTAGATGACTGTGGAATGATTATTGGACAGTGTTCATGTGAGACTCCTATGGCTGGATTAGAGGTTTGCAACACAACTTCAGGATTCGACCCTTCAGATCATCAAGATGACAAAAAAACTCGGAAAGTATTTGAATTCAGTATGCGATTTGTCCATATCTGGGACCATACAGATAGTGTCCATTGCCTGGCCATGATTGGCATGGTAGCCATGTGATAATTTGATGGGATCCGAGATTGATGCGTTATGATAATCGAATTGGATCCGAGTTTAACTGTCCTTTCAGATGTTTAGACCAGTTGTCAAATACTATACGCTAGAGGAAAGAGGGTATAGAGGGTTCAATTGTTGTACGAGCTTGAGCTCTGAGCCGTGGTTGTTGGCAAGAGGAACCCTAGTGAAACTAATTTATGATTACCTCGGCTAGAGCAAGTATTCGATGTGGTCAAGATGCACTATGGATGAGTGAGATCCCAGATTGGGACTCGAGTGGATTCAGGATCACAGAGTTGGTCTCTTGGTGAGTCGAGTTATCGTAAGAAGATTCTGGTACGATTCAGATTTTGGTAACGAACTCGGATGGAAAAAATGGAGCCAATTGGTTACCAGCTGGTCACGATGGTTTGTCGTGGGTATTGTTTTTTTCTAAGGTCATACGAGAGTACAGGAAGGAAAAGGAAGAGAACGGTAGCTGGAACAGCCGTGAGAGGAAGCAAAAGCTGGGTCGTGAAGAATCGAACTTCACCATGCAATTTGAGGTACGTTTTTACGGTTTTGGGGTCATGTATCATTTTTTGGGTAGATGATGATTATTTTGGTGAAAAAAATGGAGAGAAACGAGGGAGAACAAGTTGGTTTTAAATCAGATCGAACGACCCATTACAGTCATTCGGATCGACCTAGTTGGAGGTAGGAGACGATGATGTGGCAATCCACGTCATCGTTGTTAGGCCACGTGGAAAATCAGGTGGTGCCATATGGCAACCTGTTAGGGTTTGTCAGTTCCGTCGTGGCAATGACGTGGTACTGCTGATGCTAACATGATGTCATAGCGACGTCAGCATGGACATGTGGCATGTGTCAAAGGGTGACATGTGGCACCTTTCATGTGGTGCCCTGTGGCATGCTGTTAGATATTGTCAGGTTGTCATATGTCAGGCTGACGTCAATTTGTGCCCCTCGGATTTGACTTTGATAGGCCAGGACACCCAGGAGGCTTCGGATTGGCTTACAGCTCGTGCTTTGAGATAGCGGTGGTACATTTGAGTGGACTTTTTTTTTCCTGACCCTATGCATGCATTTTTATATGGTTTTTATATACTTTATAATGAGAATTTCTTGATGATTCTTTACGTGTTAGTTATATGAATTTTGGGAATATTCATGAATGTTTAATAAAAAATGATATTAAAACGTTTTGCAGGGAAAGTGGGCTTATTAAACCCCGAATCCTCAATGAGTTATAGGGAATGATTTTACACTTGTGATGTCGTGTTTATATGACTATTTTATTGGCTCATTGTACGAGGTTTGACGTGACTGTGATATGATATGATTGTGAATATATGATGATGTGACTGGGTTATGATGATGGTGATGATTGTGATGATATGAGATGTGATTAGTGACCCACTCGAGATTTCAATCGTGATAGATAGTCTCGGATGTCGAGTTGTACTCCGTCATTCTCGAGGCTCATCTTGGACGTCGAGCTAGACTCTGTCATTCCCGAGACTCATCTCAGACGTCAAGCCTCGGGCTCTGTAATTCATGAGACTAGGACGGTGACTCAAACGTTGAGTCTGGGATTCCGTCATTCTTGAGTTGGTCCACACTCGAATGTCGAGTCTGGGACACTGTCTTTCCCAAGTGATATTCATCCTACAGGTAGTTCACCTTGATCTGATGATTTAGTGGCAGATATTGGTTGATAAAATTGGTTGGTTCGGTATGTTGGATATTTCGAAATGGCTGGTACTATGTGATTGGTATGCTTCTACACTGATGTGGTTTTGTCTTTGTTGATATATTAACAGGGTTGGCTTTCCATTTTGTTGATTAGGTGCCAGGGTCTAGTCATATATACGGTGATGTTTGATGTGGATTGATATTAGTAGGGTTTATGACAATATTGATTTTCTAGTTACTGCATGTATTTTAAGATTGATGTTTTATTCGTAAATTCGATGAATGCATAGCTTTATTAAACGGAGGTTTTAATGTTTGATTTCTGAAAATATTTTTCCAAACCTTTGTTTTTGTCCACTCACACTTTTTATTGGTTTTGACACCCTCCCGGTTGATTGTGGACGTGGGCTGTGTGAAGGATGAGGCATCATGTAGATTTACGTACTCTGAAGATCATATCCCTTATCTGATAGGTGGTAAGTATACATACATAATTATCAAGGGTACTTTGGGGTTTTTGCATGACGTGCCAGACGGGAGCAGTTCCACCCATGCTAAATGAGGGGGATTACTGGGAGGTCCTGCCAACTTAGTATCAGAGCACTAGGTTGCTCTCTTTAAGAATGGCACCATGGGTATGTACGATAGTTTCGTTACAGACGTGATGCCTCCACGAAGACAGCCTCATCCTCAGCTTGGTAGCGATAGGAAAACGAGAAAATTTGAACGGGAAAGGACTTCATATCGGTTCTGCTGGCATTGGATGCCGTGTTTCAGCGCGATTGGACCCCGAGGAAGGCCAGTTCTATGTGGGCCCTGCGTATGGTACTTACTTTTGAGTGGATCGTACGGACAATAGGTTTAAGCAGACCAATGGATCTTACATTTGAACGGATCGTACGGACAATATGTTTGAGTGGTTCTGTTGGGCATTAGATGTCGTGTTCCAACTTGGTATCAGATTCTGTGGTGACCGATCAGTGGATCCTATGTTTAAATGGATCGTACAGACGATAGGTTGCCCTCTTGAGCTTATGGTATTGACATGAGTGTGCTTCTCAGATGGTTATTTGTTTTTATGGATTTGGATGTGACTACCTAGACTTTGATACGTGACATTCACCCCCCCACCCCTCCAATTTTATCGAAAAGCCTAAGAGGTAGAGCTCATACCTTCGATGCAGAGTATATGATTATTGCTCGGTATGGGAAAAAATTTCTAGATTGGCTCGATTCATACTGAGTGCGATGGCGATTAAGGCATTGAAGTTGTGTTGGGTTGCATCGAGTCTTTGGAGTAAGACTCGAGTAATGGTTCTGGTTGGTTGACTTACCATATTCTAGACTCCGGTGGAAGTGGCATCTCCGAGAAAGATGAGTTTGATGTAATCCCAGCAGCGATCGGATATTTCGAACTGACATCGAGTGTAACGACCCGTCCCGGGAATTAGGGTTAAGACCATGATTCAGATTAGATTAGTGAGCTTAATGGGTGATTAGTTGGTCCCGATAAGGTCGTTAGGGTAGAATGACGATTTTGCCCCTGATTCTGGCAAACTGTTGACTTTTAGTTCGGGCGGTCAATTGGGTTGACTTATGACTAGGACGTAGTTTAGGACGTCACGAATCCGTAGGCAGGTGGCACGCCCAATTCCAACATCCGAGGAGGAAGTTATGATGTTCGGAAGGTTGAGGGCATAACCGTAATTTGGCGAAAATAGGGGAAAAAGTTGACTTTTCGTATGATCGGGTTTTGACACGTTGACCTAGGATGGTTAGCTAGATTTCATCGTCTTGAGTTCAATGACAGGCGACACGTATTCATCGGACTTGCGATGTGTGTGTTACGGGTCTAGAACGGGAATGGTAATTTCGTAATTTTGGCTTAAAAGGAAGGGCATTTTGGTCTTTGTGCTCTGGGATTGGTGCAACAGAGAGGGACAAATAGAGGGCTGAGATTGAGACAGTTGTGAGAGAGAAGGGGAGGATTGTGACGCGTGGCAAGGGCCTAGTGGCTTCTAAGCGTGTGCACGGTCCAAATAATTGGGGGTGCCCGTGTGTTCGTGTTTGTTCTTCGACCCTGAGAGAAAACAGAGACTGGGAATTTAGGGAGGAATCGATCAACCTTGGTGAGGGTGTGAGTTTGTGAGTGTATGAGGAGTGACCAGAGATTGAGAGGGAGATAGTGAGAAGGTTGAGAGGTGAGGAATCAGTGTGTGGGTGAGTTGAGAGCCACGGGAAAACCAGGGGGAAAAATCAGAGAAAAAAAGGAAGGAATTGAGAGATTGTGGTGGTGGTGTGGCCGTGTACAGTGCAATTGAACTCGTGATGGTGTCGTGAGGGGTGAGATTAGTCGACTAGCCCCAGCGGAACTCGCGACGGCGACCGGAGGACAGGTAATTCCTCATCCCCATTAACTTGCTCTGTTTTTCCGTTTAGGTTCAGATGCCAAGTCGTGGCTTTAGGGGTTGAATCGAGGAGTCTAGTGAGGTCTAGGGAATTCAGTAGGGTCCTAAGTGTCTTCTGGTTGTGCAGCCGTGGCGGAGGAGTGCACGGCGGAGTCCAGAACGAGGGAGAGTACCCGCCGTTCTCTGTTTTTCCGTTTTGTTTCAATCGTTGAGTCGTAAAGTCTGGGATTGAGTTGACGGTTTTGGTGAGTTGGGTGAGACTCAGTGAGGTTCTAGGAAGGGTTTAAGGTAGCCACCGTGACGGGGGAAGACCTGGGTGGCCGGAGAAGAGAACAGTGGAAGAGTACGGGTTTCTGTTCGAGCTTGAGTAAACAGGTTTTAGGCCGTGTCGAGGTGTTTGAGTGAGGGGGATGGACAGTTTAGGATGGGACGAAGAGGATGGTGAAGAGAGGAGCCATTTTTGTGCAGGTACGGCAGAGAACCGCTCACGCCAGTTCGATTTGCAGGAACTGTTTCGAACCGGGTCGACTTGAGGTAGACGATGCACTGTAGCTGGCGCTTGAGGGCCACGCGCAGCCACTTTGAGCGGTGCGTGGGGGCGCGTGCGGCGGCGGTTGGGGAAACAGTCAATATGGTTTTTAGTCTAGGTGTTCTGACGAGTCTAATGGAATTGGTTTCGGGTTGTTCGGACGTCGATTCAATATAGTTCCGCGAGGGTGAAGGTTTAGGGTTCCGGTTCGTTACTTTTAGGACCCCGGGGATTTTTGGGGAAAATTAGGAGAATCTTAGTAGACGTGTTAGTAACGTACTTTGGCGGTTTTTGACAGGATCGGGACTTCCCGAGGAAGCAGAGGAACGTACGGGACGTTCGGGACGCGATTGAGAGCTCGGTACTGTGAGTGACCCTTTCCTTAAACTCGAGCTTGCATAACTGTTTTCTATAATTGTTTTATGGTTTTAATTATAATTCTATGTTTATCGGATATGCTTTGTTGATTTTACTTAATTACACGTTTTTCGAGAAAGTTCTGTTTTCAGCACGTTTTACGAGGAAAAGTGTGATTTCTGAATATGATGTTATGGATTTGGGATTTCAATGGATAAGTGGTTTGAATGTTCATAAAGGGATTTTGAAACATGATTTGGTGATTAAAGGGTTTCGGTTTTGAAATCGGATTTCGGGAATCAGAATTTGGTTTTAAAGTTGAAATGTGGAGTTCCGGATTTGGGTTCGGAATGACGGTTTTGGATGCCGAAAGTGCATCAGACCGGTGATTTCGAATTCGGGTTTGGATATGAATTTCGAAATGGTTTTCAAACGGTTTTGGATTGGATTTTCTAGATCTGGTTATTGGGTTTAAAGATCCGGATATTGATTGACGGGGGACGGGCCCGGATTGGGTTTAAAGACCCCGATTGAGTTTAAAGACTCGGGAGTTTAAAGACTCGGATATATTGATATTTCCCCCGTAGGCCTATTGAGTTTAAAGACTCGGGAGTTTAAAGACTCATATATTATTGAGGCCTGGATTGAGTTTAAAGACTCGGGAGTTTAAAGACTCGGATAGGTCCAGCAGGTTTGATCGGATAATGATGACTTGATATTCATGATTTATGATTCGGTTTTATGATGTTTATGCTATGATTTCTATAACTGTTTTATAGTGTTTCTGTTCTTATGATGATGTATATATGATTTATAACAGTTTTAATAACTGGGTTATGCATGTGGTTTCAAAAACGGAGGGCCAAACCCGGTTTTCTTATAAAATGGTTTTGGAAACTTTTCTTTTATTCTGGTCCACTCACATTTTCTGTTTTAAATTACCCTCCAAGTCGTGGAGCTAGAGCGGGGTTTCGGCGTCGAGGCAGCGTCTGAGGCATAGAAGTCGCGGAGGGGATCCCGGAGTGTTTCAATTTTCCGTAGTGCGTGTACTCTTTGTATCGGTTTTCTTTCTTTTGTATTCAGAACTATGCTCTGTAAAACTTGCCTTCGGGATGTGTTATAGTTTCTCCTGCGTCTGACTGAGTTCTTTGGTGGCTTCGAGTGAGTTTACTTTGGTTATGTTTCGGGTTGTCAGACGGGAGCAGGATTTACCTCGGATTTCGGGGTGAAACCGGGGTGGGTCCTGATAATTGGTATCAGAGCATAGGTTTGTTGAGTTTGTTGGGTTTTTCGGTCTGTGAGGTTGTGTTTAGGTTGTTTGACTGTTTCTATGCCTCTTTCAACGTGCGATT
Organism: Prinsepia uniflora; assembly: GCA_032719365.1. Classification (NCBI taxonomy): domain Eukaryota; kingdom Viridiplantae; phylum Streptophyta; class Magnoliopsida; order Rosales; family Rosaceae; genus Prinsepia; species Prinsepia uniflora. The sequence continues at coordinate 39,179,352 of CM064872.1, forward strand.
GACGATGCCTCCGAGACGTAGACCCTCTCCACGACCTGAAGACGAAGTAGCAAGAGAGACAGAGAGTGCGACAATTGAGCGAGCCCAGCGGCTCGGGGCTACTACTTTTGGTTGCGGGGCAGATCCTGAGGAATCCCATAGGTGGATCACCAGACTTGAGCGGATCTTTGCAATGATGCATTGCCCATCGGAGGAGCGAGTGTTACTGGCTACGTTCTTACTGGACGGTGCGGCGTACGAGTGGTGGTATACCCTCGAGTTGTCTGGTTGGGACGCCCATACTATGACCTGGGAGACGTTTCGGGAGAGGTTCCTAGATCAGTATTACCCTCGTTCTTTCCGGGATGCCAAGGAGGCTTAGTTTCTACAGCTTCAACAAGGGAATCTAAGTGTGGCTGAGTACGAGCAGAAGTTTCAGATGTTGTCTTGGTTTGCTCCTGCGTTTGTGGCTACTGAAGCCGAGAAGTGCCGTAGGTTTGAGTTGGGCCTGCTAGGTGAGATTCGAGCCATAGAGACAGCTGGATCGTTTACTACCCTTCGAGAGTTGTCGGACGCTACGGTAAGGGTTGAGGCTAGTTTGCCGGTGCGACGCCGGGAGCCATCCTTTTCCGGAGCTTTGAGTCAGAGGACACCGAAGAGAGGTAACTTCAGTGGAGCGTCGTCGTCGGGCGATGATCATTTCGGTAGACATGGTAGTTTCCAGAGTTACGGGATTTCGTGGTTACCGAGCACAGCCGACTCCACAAGTTAGCGCGACATCTGTTGCGTCGACGGGGAGATCGAATGGTGGACCTGGTCCGGATGTTTGTTTCTATTCTGGGGACCGAGGTCATTTTCGACGTGAGTGTCCACTGTTGCCACTGGAAGGTGGTGTAGGTCGAGGATCGGCAGAGCCTGGACAGAGTACAGCGTCAGGGACAGCGGGCACTAGAGGAGGTGGTGGTGCCACTAGTAGTTTGAGGGGACGTGGTAGAGCGTCAGAATCTCAGGCCCGAGTGTTTTTGATAACTCAACAGGAGGTTCAGTCAGCACCAGGTGCGGGGACATGTACTTTTACTATCCTTGGTTGTGTTGTACCTACTTTATTGTTGGATCCCGGGGTAAAGTCTAGAATTATCCCTAGGTGACCTGGAGTGTTACGGTGAGTTCCAGAAGAAACAACGGGGGAAAGGAGTGATTATAACTGATCGATATGAGGTTATTGAAGGAGAGAACCCACAATCTAGAGTTTGCCTTTAGGACTTTGTAGATTTATCCAACAAGTTGTCAAAGCAGCAGCCGAGGGACGTGTTAGCGAGGGAGTGAGCCAATAGGTAGATTTTCCTGTTTGGCCTAGATTGTCCTGGGTAGGAATTGAGATGGGTTCCGGAGAAATGTTAGTGGTAGTACGTGAGGATGTACTCTATGGATTCTGTTGGGTACTCCATATGAGGTATTTGCGAATACCTTTGTTTTCTGTTTATAGGGTTTCCCTTGCGTACGCCATGAAGCGTAATTGGTATTGGGGATGGAGTGAAATACCCAAAGTGGAGATGATAGAAAGGAGACCCAGGGATGGTTGTTGTCACCGGGTAGGAGACCCCTAGAATTGGGAACTAGCTGTGGAATTTTGTTTTTAGGTGGGTAGGTTGTAACGACCCGTCCTGGGAATTAGGGTTAAGACCGTGATTAAGATTAGATTAGTGAGCTTAATGGGTGGTTAGTTGGTCCCGATAAGGTCGTTAGGGTAGAATGATGATTTTGCCCCTGGTTCTGGCAAACTGTTGACTTTTAGTTCGGGGCGGTCAATTGGGTTTTGACCGATGACCAGGACGTAGTTTAGGACGTCACGAATCCGTAGGCAGGTGGCACGCCCGACATCCGAGGAGGAAGTTATGATGTTCGGAAGGTTGAGGGCATAACCGTAATTTGGCGAAAATAGGGGAAAAGTTGACTTTACGTATGATCGGGTTTTGACACGTTGACCTAGGATGGTTAGCTAGATTTCATCGTCCTAAGTTCAATGACAGGTGGCACGAATTCATCGGACTTACGATGTGTGAGCTACAGGTCTAGAAAGGGAATGGCAAGATCGTAATTTTGGCATAAAAGGAAGGGCATTATGGTCTTTGTGCTCTGGGATTGGTGCAACATAGAGGGACAAATGGAGGGCTGAGATTGAAATAGTTTTGAGAGAGAAAGGGAGGATTGTGAGGCGTGGCAAGGGCCTAGTGGCTTCTAGAGGTGTGCACGGTCCAAATAATTGGGGGGTGCCCGTGTGTTCGTGTTTGTTCTTCGACCCAGAGAGAAAACAGAGACTGGGAATTTGGGGAGGAATTGATCAAGCTTGGTGAGGGTGTGAGTTTTTGAGTGTGTGAGGAGTGACCAGAGATTGAGAGGGAGAAAGTGGGAAGGTTGAGAGGTGAGGAATCAGTGTGTGGGTGAGTTAAGAGCCACGGGAAAACCAGGGGGAAAATCAGAGAAAAACAGGAAGGAATTGAGAGATCGTGGTGGTGGTGTGGCCGTGTACGGTGCAATTAGACTCGTGATGGTGTCGTGAGGGGTGAGAGGAGTCGACTAGCCCCAGCGGAGCTCGTGACGGCGACCGGAGGACAGGTAATTCCTCATCCCCATTAACTTGCTCTGTTTTGCCGTTTAGGTTCAGACGCGAAGTCGTGGCTTTAGGGGTTGATTCGAGGAGTCTAGTGAGGTCTAGGGAATTCAGTAGGGTCCTAGGTGTCTTCTGGTTGTGCAGCCGTGGCGGAGGAAGTGCACGGCGGAGTCCAGAACGACGGATAGTACCCGTCGTTCTCTGTTTTTCCGTTTTGTTTCAATCGTTGAGTCGTAAAGTCTGGGATTGAGTCGACGGTTTTGGTGAGTTGGGTGAGACTCAGTGAGGTTCTAGGAAGGGTTTAAGGTATCCACCGTGACGGGGGGAAGACCTGGGTGGCCGGAGAAGAGAACAGGGGAAGAGTACGGGTTTCTGTTCGAGCTTGAGTAAACAGGTTTTAGGTCGTGTCGAGGTGTTTGAGTGAGGGGGATGGACAGTTTAGGATGGGACGAAGAGGATGGTGAAGAGAGGAGCCATTTCGGTGCAGGTACGGCAGAGAACCGCTCACGCCAGTTCGATTTGCAGGAACTGTTTCGAACCGGGTCGACTTGAGGTAGACGATGCACTGTAGCTGGCGCGTGAGGGCCGCGCGCAGCCACTTTGAGCGGTGCGTGGGGGCACGTGCGGCGGCGGTTGGGGAAACAGTCAATATGGTTTTTAGTCTAGGTGTTCTGACGAGTCTAATGGAATTGGTTTCGGGTTGTTCGGACGACGATTCAATATAGTTCCGCGAGGGTGAAGGTTTAGGGTTCCGGTTCGTTACTTTTAGGACCCCGGGGATTTTTGGGGAAAATTAGGAGAATCTTAGTAGACGTGTTAGTAACGTACTTTTATGGTTGTTGACAGGATCGGGACTTCCCGAGGAAGCAGAGGAACGTACGGAACGTTCGGGACGCGATTGAGGGCTCGGTACTGTGAGTGGACCCTTTCCTTAAACTCGAGCATGCATAACTTTTTTCTATAATTGTTTTATGGTTTTATTTATAATTCTATGTTTATCGGATATGCTTTGTTGATTTTACTTAATTACACGTTTTTCAAGAAAGTTCGGTTTTCAGCACGTTTTACGAGGAAAAGTGTGATTTCTGAATATGATGTTATGGATTTGGGATTTCAATGGATAAGTGGTTTGAATGTTCATAAAGGGATTTTGAAACATGATTTGGTGATTAAAGGGTTTCGGTTTTGAAATCGGATTCCGAATTAGGGTTCGGAATGACGGTTTTGGATGCCGGAAAGGCATCAGACCGGTGATTTCGAATTCGGGTTTGGATATGAATTTCGAAATGGTTTTCAAACAGTTTTGGATTGGATTTTCTGGATCTGGTTATTGGGTTTAAAGACCCGGATATTGATTGACGGGGGACGGGCCCGGATTGGGTTTAAAGACCCCGATTAAGTTTAAAGACTCGGGAATTTAAAGACTCGGATATATTGATATTTCCCCCGTAGGCCTATTGAGTTTAAAGACTCGGGAGTTTAAAGACTCAGATATTATTGAGGCCTGGATTTAGTTTAAAGACTCGGGAGTTTAAAGACTCGGATAGGTCCAGCAGGTTTGATCGGATAATGATGACTTGATATTCATGATTTATGATACAGTTTTATGATGTTTTATGCTATGATTTCTATAACTGTTTTATAGTGTTTCTGTTCTTATGATGAGGTATATATGATTTATAACAGTTTTAATAACTGGGTTATGCATGTGGTTTCAAAAACGGAGGGCCAAACCCGGTTTTCTTATAAAATGGTTTTGGAAACTTTTCTTTTATTCTGGTCCACTCACATTTTCTGTTTTAAATTGCCCTCCAGGTCGTGGAGCTAGAGCGGGGTTTCGGCGTCGAAGGCAGCGTCTGAGGCATAGAAGTTGCGGAGGGGATCCCGGAGTGTTTCAATTTTCCGTAGTGCGTGTACTCTTTGTATCGGTTTTCTTTCTTTTGTATTCAAAACTATGCTCTGTAAAACTTGCCTTCGGGATGTGTTATAGTTTCTCCTGCGTCTGACTGAGTACTTTGGTGGCTTCGAGTGAGTTTACTTTGGTTATGTTTCGGGTGGTCAGACGGGAGCAGGATTTACCTCGAATTTCGGGGTGAAACCGGGGTGGGTCCTGACATCGAGGGCATCTAACGTATGCATTTTCCAGGGAGCTTTGAAGAGGGACACTTCTAGCGCCGAGTGTGATTGTAGTGGTCAATGAGCAGGGCGAAGAGAATCCCGAGAGGGCTGCTCGGTCATTCCTGAGCTGATCCACACTAGGACATCGAGTCTGGGACTGTCTTTCCTGAGTGATATTCAGCCTACTAGTATAGCACCTTGATCTGGTGATTCAACAACAGATATCAGTTGATATAATTCGTTGGTTTGGTATGGTTGATATTTCGGAATAGTTGGTACTATGTGATTGGTATGCTTCTGCACTGATGTGGTTATGTCTTTGTTGAGATATTCACATGGCTGGCTATCCATTTTTTTGATTATGTGCTTGGGTCTAGTCATATATGCGGGGATGTTTGTTGTGGTTTCATGTTGGTAAGGTTTATGAGAATATTGGTTTTAGTTAGTGCACGTATTTTAAGATTGATGTTTTATCCCTAAACTCGATGCATGCATATCTTTATTAAATGGAGGGTTTAATGTCTGATTTCGGAAAAGATTTTTCCAAACCATTTTTTTTCCACTCTAAATTTTTATTGGTTTTGACACCATCCAGGTTGATCGTAGACGCAGGTTGTGTGAAGGCTGAGGCATCACATTGATTTGCGTACTCTGGAGATCCTATCACTTGTCTGACACGTAATAAGTGTACATGCGTAATCATCGAGGGTAATTTGGGGTTTTTTACATGATGTGTCAGACGGGACTCACTTCATAAATATCGTTGTCTAAAATACCCTTTATGACAGGACACATCCCGACCTCCCTAGGATTAACGTGAGATGTGCCATACTCCCATCTGACAATCATATTCAAAGTACCGAAAAGACCCTTTATGGGTTTAAAAGTAAACAGAGTTCAACTACAACATTGTTAGACAAGAGATAAGTATCTATACACATGACCGAGCATATATGTCAGTACAATAAAGTGCCAAAAGCTACCCCCCCAAGGGTATTCACGTACGCAACGGTACTAGTTATGCCTCAGCCTTAGCGTCAGCCCCTGCATCTGTATCACGGCCTAGAGGGTTAATAAAACAGTCAAAGTGTGAGTGGACCAAAAATAAACATTTTGGAAATACAATTTAAGAATAATAATATTTCCCCTCCGTTTTATAAACATGCATGCAATTAAGTTAAATTGTATGAAAACAGTTCAAATCATGCATACATGTGCATACATGTGATGACCTGGAAATTTGAAAAAGGAAAATATGGAAAAATTGGAAGGAAATGACGATTTTGCCTCTGGTTATAAGGGTCAAAAGTTGAATTTTTGTTCGGGACCATGTTTGGACTTTCTGTAAGTACCGTTGGATAGGTCTCGGGACGCTGAATCCGTAGACAGGCGGCATACGTCAATCGGAGTTCGGACGTGAAAGTTATGGGTCTCGAATGGCGAAGGGCATTTTGGTCATTTTGTTGGTAAGGGAAAAAAAGTAATTTGGCGCTGGGAATTTGATGATACAGCCCCATTGATGAATCATTTAGCTCCTTGAGTGACACATGTCACTACAGTAGAGGGATTGGTGGCTTTGTTATCATGCATGAATGCCTAACAAGGACAACAAAAACCGCCCACCCTTTTGTTTGAATTTCATCAATTAATTGATGGATGAAGCTAAGTATAAAAACCTGAGACGGTGGGACGAACATACAGAGAAAAATAAGTGGGAATGAGAGGAGAAGAGAGGAAGAAAAACCCAGAAAAACCCAAAGACCTAACCCGTGAAGTTCATACTTTTCAAAATTTTGAATTTGAATTTATAGCTTGGGATGCTTCCAATTGTGATTGAATTGAGCCTTCTGGGATCAATTCGATTAGGATCAGCTCAAATTCGATGCGAATTGGGGTCGTTTTGAGCTAGAACAGAGGGAATGAGGTATGTGGATTTTTGACCTTGAGTCGAGCAATTGGAGGGAATGAATGATGAAATTGAGGTTTGAATTATACTTAAAGGATTCCTACGAAGCTTTTGGATGGACCAATTGAAGGAAAACTATGGAGATTGATAACCTTCGAAGAATGAACAGTGTTTTGTGTTCATCGAAAAGTCGAGTTTGATTCGATTGGATTGAAGTAAGTGTTGATGTAATTGGGTTTACAGAACTTTAATTGGATCCATAACGATGCTAAGGGGCGGTTCAATTGTCGAAATTGATGCAAAATTGATAGGAATTGAACCAGGTCACCTTGCGGGTTGCAGTATCCGTTTACAGTTAAATGGGTGAAGGTGGTGACACTGTAGGCGCGTGGGTTTCATGCGCAGCAACTCACGGAGGCGCATGAGGGCGCGTGGGCCGATTCCCGAGGTGAGTTCAACATGACTTTTGTTCTATGCAATGTAACGAACATTTTAGCGTTGGTTTCGAGTCAATCGGACACCATTTCGATATTGTTTCGAGGGTCTGAAGGTTTTTGTTATGTTTTAAATTAATATTCATTTCTTGGAAAATTATGGGAAATTAATATGATGCTAATTAAGTCACTAGTGACCCTTAATGATGAATTTGGGAAGGACTTGGAATTCCTGGAAAATGTCGGAAATTACGGAAACGCGTGCAGAAAGCGAGCGGTTTGGACGGTGTGTGAGTGGACGTTTATTTTATAAACCATTATGCATGCATAGTTAAATGCTTTACATGATTGATTGCATGATTTGAATTGTAATGATGTCATGATGATTTGGCATGATTATTTGTGATTTAATGATTATTTTAATCGGTCTTTCAGGCACGTTTTACGAGAAATATGAAAATGATGTTTTGTGCTAAGCCCAGAGTCAAAAAGGTTTCAAAAAGGATATTTTGACTTAGTTGGTGAGTCAATGATGATTTCTGGATTATTTTAATGTTTTTAATGTGATTTTACGGATTTACGTCTAAATGGCATTTGGGCTTGAGACCCTATTAGGAATACTTTTGACTTGGTTTGAAGTCATGGATATGATTGATATGTGTTTGTGGTATGGATTTTGTTTGTGATTGTGGATACTAGACCATGTTTTGGATGGTGTGAGTGCAGCTCCTAGACGTGACTCGGATGTTGCGTGAGTGCAGTTCCCGAGTATGTGGTACGTCTAGATGGTGCGTGTGCAGTTCCCAGACATGACTGATATGACTCGGATGGTGCCTGAGTGCAGTTCCCGAGGTTGGCCTACGCGTAATGCGGATGTGACTGTGTGATGGTTTGTGCACTTGTGAATAGTGCGGATTGATTGATTGATTGATTGTGCACTTATGAGTAGTATTGAGTACGGGTTTTGGTCTTTGTGGCCAGGTGAATATGTTTTCATATGTTTGGCTTGAGAGCCGAGATTTTATACTTGTTATGTGATTTGGCTTGAAAGCTGGTGATTGTTATTCATATGTTTTTCCCTATGCATGCATGGTTTGATAAACTGGAGGGTAAATGACACGACCCATCCCAATCCCCCCGGGATTACCATGGAATGTGTCATGCTCCCGTCTGACAAGAGGTGTCAGACAAGGGATAACCTGTTGCCACTGCCCAACCGAGCTTCTAGAGTGCGTAAGGATCGATGGAGGAGGTGTGCGATGTCCTAGTCTCTGCTGCAGTCGCACCCGGAATCAACCTGAAGGGCATTAAAAACAAAAGTTGTGAGTGGACGAAAATAAACAAGTCTGTTTAAAACATTTATAAGACATTTATGCCCCTCAGTAAAATCATATGCATGCGCCATCATTTAAAATCATATATCATATAATATGAACCATAAAGCATGTAATAAAGCCATAAGTATAATTTTAGTCACTGCACTATACACTCCAATCCGACATCCCTGATGTCCGACGTCCCTGACGTCTAATAAGGTCACAATCACAAGGATACGCGTGCCACTCGGGTCTCAATTTTCGAGTTCAATCCCCGAACCCCGTTCGGGTACAGCATCCCCGATGCTTAGCGTCATAGATGCTGGACGTTCTAGACGTCCGTGACCTCTCCGGGGTACCTCATCCGGAGGAGACAGTATCATATGAAAGGATCTATACAGTGCAGTACCAAATACATTTAATCAATTCCATTTTAGGGTCCCCGACCCGAAATCACATGTAGAAATCAACTGGGCCCTTGGCTCGATTTCATAGTTAACTGGGCCCCTGGCCCGAATTCATAAGTTAACTAGGCCCCTGGCCCGAATTCACAAGTTAACTGGGCCCCTGGCCCGATTTTATAAATCAACTGGGCCCCTGGCCCGATTTTACTTTATCAGATCCATAACCGTTTCATGAAATCATATCCAACCACATTTTTGGAAATCAGTGCAAATCCAGAAACCTCGATTTACGTACAAACACGTAAATCACCTCGAAATGCGTGAAATCATATAAATTCACCAATATCCAAAATAAATCATTTAATCATAATTATAACAATCATGAAACAGTTATGCATGCATTGAATTTATAAAACCAATGTCCACTCACAGACCGTTTAACCGAACGCCTCGATACACTGTAGCAGGCGTGTGGGTTTCACACGCAGCCACTCACGGCGGCGCGTGACGGCGCGTGGGCATGAATCTCGAGGTGAGGTCAACATGACTTCTGTCCTATTTAAGGTAACGAACATTTTGGGATTGGTTTCGTGTCGATCGGATCCCGTTTCGATATTATTCGGGATGTACGAGGGTCGTGTCAGTAAATGATGCATTTTGAAATGTGTTTCAAATGATCTTATTTTTTTCCACTCACACCTTTTCTGTTTTGATGACCCTCCAGGTCGTGGCCCGATGTTCGGGGCTAATCGAAAGGCAGAGGCATGAGCAGAAATCAGTGCAGTTATCCCTTATCTGACAGGTGCTGAAGGGTAATTTCGGGACTTCAGCTGACTTGTCAGAGGGGAGCAGGACCGGGCACGGTTATCAAAGTCCAGTTGGGATGGGTCCTGTCATACATTTGGACACACATATCAGTAAAACACAATATACCCAATCCTTGACATCTGCGATGTCTATAACCTATACCAGTCACAATTTCCAATGCTACGCGTGCAACTCGGGATCTAACTCAAAGACGTCCAGGCTAATATAATAATGGGGTGCCTTCCCCAGATCTACCACATCCGAGGTGATATCATTAAATCGCACTCTTGAATATGAGACTCTCCTCGGAGCTACTCATTCCATGTAGTGTACCATGATTACTCCAGGATCCTTGATGTCTGGAGGAGACTATCCAAGTCATACAAGATGGTATATGTGGAATCATATCCAAATCCGGTTGAAAATCATATTAAAATCATTTGTCTCAAATAGATTCAAAAGACTATTCAATTGGGCCAATGCCCGAGATATAAATTTCACAAGAAATCATTAGAAAACTGTGTCCATAACTCATTTATAAATTCCGATTTATCCAAACCGATCATGCCAAATCGCAATTCAAATCCAATTAAAGTGCAATATTTCTTTTAAATTCTCGTTGGACTCTAAATCTAAGTCAAACAGTTGTTCAATCGGGTCTCCAGCCCAAAACATTATTTTCACGCAAATCCGTAAACCATAACATAAACCGATGATTACATCGACAACATCATTAAATAACGATATCAAAGCATTTCAACTTAAATCATGTAATAAAGCATTCAAAATAGTTATGAATGCATTTCAGTTGTAAAACAAAAGTCTACTCACGCTCGGTCCACGTTGCGTGTTCATTATCTGCACCGTAACCTCACACCTAGCTAATCCAAGGTCTACGAGCCTGTCCAAATCACATCCAAGGGTCACTATAGAAGTTCATACACTAAACCTTCACAAAGCTCGATACCAGAAATGCATCCCGAGGATAAAAACCCCTAAATGACCTATCCAACGGTCTCCGATCGACCTGAAACCACCACCATTGGATTCAGATCATCGAAACCTTTCAAACATGATAAGTTTGACCTTGAAATTTTCATCCACTGCCCCCACGCGCCAGTCAAAGTCCAGTCAACGCTGGTCGTTGCGGTCAACGGTGGTCAACGCCAATGTCATGCTGACATCATCTTCTGTCAGGTCTGACAGCCTGACAGGTGGCACTCCCTGACTGGTGCCACGGGTCCTACCATGTGTCCCTCACACCTTTGACAATTCTCCAACACATTGCCACGTCGCACCCTCTCACTGGTCCACCTGGTCTGATAGTGGCTAACGTGGACTGCCACGTCACCTACCATGTCACTCTGACACTTCCTGACATGTTGCCACATGGCACCGCCTTATTGGTCCACGTGGTTTAACAATACTGACGTAGACCTAACACGTCAGCTGCTGACTACGCCTGACAGTTGGCATCACCTGATTTGCCACGTGGACTAACAAGTTTGAGAGATGATGACGTGGACCGCCATGTCATTGTCTTCAACCTCTAGACGGGTCAACCCGCGACCCTTTAACGGGTCGTTCGACCCGCGACCTTGACCCGACTCGTTCTTCCTCCTCCGACCACTAAAATGTGCCATTTTTTTACCCATCAATTCGTAATTTTCCCAACAATCGATCTATGAACTCAAAATGAGAAGAAATCACTTCAACAGCTTCAATTAATCTTGGTGATTTTCGACCAATTTTCCAGTCCTTCGCCAAGTTGATTCCGGCCACTTTCCTTCACGATTTTGGTCCCTATGGACTCGTACAGTCCCAAAGAACAACTTCTAATCATCGAAACAGCCCAAAAATCCTTCTAAAATGATTTCAAAATTTGAACCCAAACCCTGGTTGAGACATATAAAATCTATCTTATCTATGTATTTAAGATATCCCGATAAAAAAGTCAATATTTTTACTTTTTTAGGGGCAAAATCGCCACTTATCTTATTTTTAGTTTTTCTCGTGGTTTAGGCCGTTACATGACCATCCTCATTGGAGCTCCGCCACTAGCGCTGCCGTGCATGGTGACCGAAAAACTAGAAATTTGACCCATAACAACTTGTAATCCAACCAGCCTAATCTACACGTCCTTGGGAACACCAAAAGAACAAAATTAGGAGGAGAGTCTACCGAAAGAAGCTTAGAAGTTTCTAGGAACTCACCGTGGTGCTACAATCCTTCTAGAAACTAACGAGCTCTGATCCGTCCGCATGGACGCCCAATCCAACATGCAATCACATAGAAATGATGCTCTCAACGAGGCAAATCAAATGGTGTAGCTTATAGTTCAAGAGCTTACCTCAAACTGCTATAAATATCATCAAGTCAATAAACAGATCGGAGTCGAGTTCCTAGGTCTATGTCCATTGTTCGAGCTCTGGCGGTCGTCATGGCTCCCAACTGCGACCAACAACCTCAAGCTGTCATGACAAAGCTTCTGGTGGCATCTACGACCAAATTGGTTTAGAGGTTCAGTGGGAAGTCTTCTGAGGAGCTAGACGATTCAGTCTTTTCCCGCATGCTCCTCGCCTAGTTCTTGAGCAAGTGATAACCATGTGAACGGGATAGGTCAAAGCGTTGAATACAATTGGGATGAAGAATAACGCTTCAAATAGGAAAAATTTCCTCGAGACAATGTCTGCTCATCTCGAAAACTGTACTAATTTGTTCGTAAGATCGACGAGTACAAAAGTAATGTTGGCGGGAGTCCCAAACTCTGGGCCACACGCCTACATGTGTCGTTGAAAGCCTCTAACTGTGGGTATCATGTGCCTGCGTACAGGTTCTCGTCAACCTCTAGACCAGTCGGCCCACGGGTCTGCGTGCAGGGCCCGACCCGACCCAGTCCCAAATCCTTCATTTTTCATCCTTTTTCTTCCGTTCAATGTCCATTCTCTTCTATTCTATCCCAAAAACAAGGGTATGATCTCAAAACTAGGTAAACAGAGCTTGGAATTAAGAACCCATACTTTCATGTTTCATCCAAGGTTTAAACTTAGTCCTGGACCATTTCCCGCGTCCATAACTTCTATTTCCAGGCTCTATTTGATCGCTGGATCTCCAGAAAAGTACTAGAATAACTGTTTCCCAAGTTTCCAAGCCTTAATCTAAATACTCAAAAATAAGAACACGCAACTAATGGTTTCAGGTTCCAAGTATGGGGCATTTCCTCTTCTCCTTCCTTATTTTCCTCACTTTCTCTTCTATTTCTTTATTTATTTATTTCCTTCTTCTTTCTTTCTTCCCTCCTTCCCTTGTTCTTTGGTTCCTTTCTTCACGATTGTTCCTTTTCAGTTGCCACGCTCCGAGCCCCACACGCCACACACACACACTCTCACACACACACACACACACACACACACACACACACACACACACACACACACACACACACACACACACACACACACACACACACACACACACACACACACACACACACACACACATATACAGATAGGGGTATATTGGTGGAAGAAAGAAAATAAGGGAGGGAAAAGAATATTCTAGACTACCCTAGATCCCTCTTATAAATTTACCAAAATACCCTTATACCAAAATTACGAAAATACCCTTACCTAATTTTGGCATGTATCGAATCTATTCGATCTCCCATTCCAAATATTGTCTATTTATGGATTCAAAATTTTGAGACCTACGTAACGGTCCCCACGTAATGTCCTAAAAGAGCCAAGGTCAAAAGGTTAACATTTGACCACATAAGGGTAAAATCGTCATTTTCTTTTCATTTTTCCAAAATTACCATTTTTAAATTTTGGGACCATTACAACTCTTCATAAAAATGGATATCATGTGGTACCCCATACCTATGCTGCAATTCGTCTGTGCTATCAGTATGTCTAATGGTTCCACAGGGGTGATATCTACCATGTCCTAATCTATGCTATCACTCTAGTCAAAGCAACGACCTGCTCCAATCATACTTACTGTAACGACTCGAACCTGATTTTATTGTAATTTTCTATTGATTAATGCAAAATGGCCATTTTTCCCCTAGGGGAAAAATTTTTACTTTTGAATCGGGACTCTTTTTGGACTTTGACCCTGGACTGTTACGTAGATCGTGTTGCCACGAGTTCGTAGACAAGCAGCATACCGAATTTGGACGCTCGGCGCGGAAGTTACGGGTCACGGAGTTCGATGGTTATTATTACATTTTCCGACATTTTGGGCCAAGTGACATTATTGGATTGGTCAACTGGTTTATTGGACCAATCAGATGAGTGACAAGTGTCACTCATCTAACTGGCCCCTTTACCCAAAAGATTGGGGTGCATGTATTTATTCCCTCTCTCTTTGTTCATTCGAATCGTATACTCATTTTGTATGAAAACACACAGCCATCGAAGCATATCCCCTAATCTTCCATCCTTCAGTTTGTGATTCTTGTGAGTGACGGAGAGTGTGGTTGACGCTGACTCAAGACTGAGGACGGTGGCGCACGGTAGAGGGGGTGTTCACAGGTAAAAACCCGAAACTCATGATCGGGTCAAGGTTTGGGTTTGAATTTTTGGGCCTTGTTACGTGAGCCTTAAGACACAGAACACTTTGTAGGGTCTGTGTGAGTCGATTGGAGCCTGGAACCAGGCACGCCGGTGTTGGGATTGACGGGAGGCAGATCGGGAAAACTGGGCTTCACGGTTTCTTGAGCTAAGGTACAATTTTACTATGTTTTAGATGTTTTTGAACCCATAGATCCAACCTAAACACCTAGAAGATCCTAGGGGTTGCAAAGGTTTTGAAAATGGGTCAAAAATGGGTGAGTTACAGTCGAGTCGGATCGCTTGTCTGTGCAACGCGAATAGCAGACCCGTCGAGAGTACAGGGAAGATGACGTCAGCTGATGACGTCATCCACCTCTCAGACTTTCAAACACGTGGGCCAGTAGGGACGTGTCACATGTCAGTGCTGACTATGCACTGACATGTCAGTGACGTGGCCCAATTCGTAGCTACCACGTGTCACTAACATGTTAGTGACATGGACCAACCAGTAGCTGACACGTGGCACTATTAGGGTCTGACACGTGTCAGTGATGTAGACCAATCCTAGAGTGACATGTGGCATTGTCAAAGTCTGGCATGTGTCAGACCTGACAGCTGTCAGGTGACGTCAGCATGACGTCACTGCTGACGTCAACAGACGTTGACCATCATTGACTTCTCCTTTGACCAGTGTGTGGGGGCGTGTGAGGGAGAATCTCGAGGTGGGACCAACACCATTTTCAAGGTTTCGGCAATAAGAATCCAATGGTGGTGGTTTCGTATGGATCTGAGATCGTTAAATTGGTCAAATTGGGTTTAATGCCTCAGGAAGCGTGTTAGGGCGGCTTTCCTGGGCCGATACTGTTCTGGGGTCTTATATTTGAACTTGTAGGACCCATTAGTGACCTTTGGAGGTGTTTGAATAGATTTAGGCGGTTCGTTGAGCAGCGAAGACCATGTGTGAGTGGGCTTTTGAGTTCAAAATGATTGCATGCATAACTGTTTTCACTGTTTTACTTCACTATTGAGATTGGATGATTCTTAGCACTATATGATGATGCTTTATACGTATTATAACTTTTGGGCATGAAACCCATCTGGATATATATGCTTTGAGTTTCGAAGTAAATTAGGGAGTTCTGTGGAACTTAATACTATTGCACTGTGTATACCTACCTTATGATTACTGTCTTCTTCAAACGTCTCGTAGTATCCTGGAGTAGTCACGGGCACTACCTGAGAGGGGTTGACCTGAGGAGTAACTCACGATCAGGAGTGCAGTTATGGATAATACCCCCAGGGAGGGTTATTGATCTGTGGGTCATTGGCCTGGGTGGACCCTGGGGAGACTCGGGATTTGAGACCCTGAGTGGCACGCGTAGCCTTGGGACTGTGACATTATTAGGCATCGAGGATGCCAAACATCATGGATGTCGGGGTTTGGTTTACAGTGCATCATTATTATGATTGTTTTCCCTATTTTGTTATCTATGCTTATATGATTCTACGATACTATTACAATTACCTATGTTTTAACTCAATGCATTCAAGTTTGAAAACAGATGGGTGAAACCTTATGATTATTTTATGATTAAATTGGTTTTGGAAACATTGTTTATTTTTCGGCCCACTCACTCTTTATTGTTTTATTGACCCCTCCAGGCTGTGCACACAAGGTAGAGGAGGAGGACCTAGAGTATGAGGCATAGATTTCATTGTTGCGCACCTGTACACCCGGTTGGGTAGGTTGAGCACCGTTTTGTAACTTGACATTGTGCTCGTATTTTGTATTTGTACTATCCCTAGTCTGACAGTGTTGGACTCTAGATTTGCATGTTTAACTCATCTATTTTAATTTGAAATACTTTAAGCCCATTAAGGGTAATTTCGGTATTTTAGAGTTATTGTCAGACGGGAGCAGGGCACATCCCCGGGTGGTCCAAAGGGGATTGGGATGGGTCCTGTCACTTACCCCTTGATCCAAAAAGCACACTGCACAAATATAAGAAAATAAAGAAGGAGAAGATATGAAGGAAATAAAAAGAACCCACGATATATTACTCAAACAAACAAGGCATCTACATAGCCTTCAACATTTCTCCCAAAAGTTACCATGCATATTTTACCCTCTCATCATTACCTCCCTTCTGCATGGACCCCTACAAACCTCTCTCTTTCTCTATGCGCAGGGGGACTACCCTCCAATGCATAGTCAATGGTGAACGCTACCTTTACAATAGCCCATATTCAAAAGTCAAGCTCGGTTGGGCAGTTAAAGGGATAGGAGAACTTACCCCACTCTGGTAGCACCTAAGAAGTGGTACCACGATCAGATGGGCTGACTAGTACCTAGGTCTACCATATTCAGCTCGTGAGTTGCAAAAGATTAAACTCCCTACCTAAGGTTCAACCCATGACTAGAAAGTTGGGGGGCTCGTGTTGATAGCGTTCATAAGCCGATGTGAAATGGGTAAATAGTACTTGACAAAACCTAGTCGGAACTCACTAATAAATCAATCGTAAGTTCCATTAAGAAGGCCAACCACTAACCCAAGCTCACAAAGCCTACTTCATGCCCAAGCTCAAGAGGACCAAACATGCTTACCACCCAAATCAAGGTAATGCTTCACCAATAGTACCATGTTTTTTGGATAGTCGACCATTGACCAAAGTAACGTTTAGTTAGTGGTACCACACCGTCAGGATAACGCTCGACCACTGACCAAGATAGTTCTCAGTTAGTAGTACCATGCCCCAGGGATAGCGTTTAGCTAGCCACTGGCTAATGCCCGGCTCAACAAGTGGTATTATATCACCATAGGCAGTTCTTGACACCTCTTTGACCCTGTTTGTACAGGAGGACACTTGTCACAAAACCCATGGAACAAAAGATTTCATCCCTCGGAGCTCACATGCAAGCCCAAGGAGACTTGGGGCAGAGAGATTCCAACCTCTTAGGGAGCCAAATGTCCTCACTAGCTCCCCACTAGCACAAAGGCCCTGACATGTGATACCATTGTGCCGCAACTAATACCACATTGTCCCTCGACTAGTAGCACTGTCCTAGGGATAGTAGTAATGCTCAAACAAAGAAGTGAGCACTCATTTTCCTTCTCTATGAATACCTCTCCACTTCCACATTATATTTTCAAATTTAAGTAAACGTACAAGCTCTACCTAAATGCTCTCTCATTAGAAACACAATCTGTGTCTTTTCTCTAAATATATACTTAGACACCAGAGATCAAGTGCCCAAGCCACACCGCCTCCCAAACTTGATATTCCCTTTCCTTTACCTTTGTCAAATTTCCTCTTAGGTACATCAATATTGAGCGACGAAAAACCCACTCTTCCGGAAAGATCTAAAGACTTGTTGTCCAAATCATCCACTGCTATTGCGAGAGATCTGACCACCTCATTTACAGAACCTAGAAATTGTCTCATACCCCAAGAGATTCTGGAGTTGTTGGGCATAACCCACGCATCAAGAGACCATGCACTATGATAAACATATATTGTTGGGGACCTTCCAGCAAGTAGGTGACCCCCTTCGACACGACAGCCCTACAGCCCATTAAAAAACAGTCAGTTCTGACAAGTACCGTTTTCCTTTCCATGTCCGATGAATATCCTTCCTTGTCATTGGCTTCATTATTTTTTTCATCTTTTTAGTGAACACATCCGTTGTCACTAATAGATTCGTGATGCTAGAAAATACAATTTACAGAAATTTTCCATAATTAATATAAGTCGTTTGGGGATTGGGCCTCAGGTCAACACTAATTTCCTTTGCTTGTACATTGGAACCTAACAAAGGCAGAAAAACTCTAATCGATGGGTCCTTCACTTGGAAATTAAAAAACTTTGAAAGCTACAGGTGAACTCTAATCTACAGGTTTATTAGAGTGAAGTTGAAATCTACATGGTTTATCCAAATAAATTTACTTAACGTTTTTGTTTAAACCACATAAATTGACTTGACTTAAAACAGACACCAGACCAACCACATACACAAGTTCGAGCCGAAATCAGAAGCACTGCACAATTGCCGGACTAAAGTTTGAAAACAGCAGCACCACTTGACGGCTTGGAAGCAAAAATATACAAGCCAAGATCGTTGTTGTATATGATGCCTTTGTCAATCCGCGACTGGTAGAAGCGTTCCTGATAAGATAAACAACCACAAGGGATATTCAAGTTCAACAACTCAAATAAATCAGCAGCATAGAAAAGCCCCCATTAAGGATGTTAGAAGACATAACCTTTAAATCAAGGATAAAATGCGGGACAATACTATCTTTTACCAAGGCAACGGCACACCCACCCCACCCAGCTCCTGTAAGCCTTGCCCCAAGAGCACCATTTTCCCTACAAGTGTTTACAAGTTCTTCCAATTCTGGACAGCTAGTTGAGAGAAGAAGGATAGTAAATATAATTTAGAAAAAATGAGTTTTAGGGAACACATACATTGTAACTAAGGACTATCTCAAGCTATGCACACAAGTGAACGATTATTATAGCAATCATGTGTCAGTGTGCATGCAAATTCCAGTGAGCTAAAAAACTGTAAATATGTACCTGCACTCATATAACACACTACAACTATAGTGACTCTGATTCATGAGATCACCAAGCTCCTTTAGCTTATCATCGTCGCTGCAAAAACACTTCCCGCGTTAGAATAAGATCTTGAGCTTGTTCCCACCTCTAATAAGTCGATGACGTAAACAATTGAAGACTTAGTAACCTTCTCTGCTCCCTAGGCTACCAAATATGAAGTCCCAAATTTTATAAAAGATAACATATAGTTTAGGTTAGAACTGATTCTCGAGCTCCACTGAACAAAGAATCCCATAGGCTGCAACATTCATAAAAAGGAAATCATATATGTTTAAACACCAGTACATGTCCATCACAGAGACCATGTACACAAAAGCATGCAGCGAACTAAGATACCATACCAATCATTCTCCTTTTCTAATAGAGTACTAGGTAGATATTGAGTTCAAACCCTAAAAGGGGTACTAGGTAGTAAGATTGGACGCTACTCTCTTCTTGTATCCTACATCAAAGTGCCATTTCCTGAATAAGTATGCACACCTTAAATCTGATGATACAGTGTCCTTGAAAGCATGTACCCGCTTGGCTTCAGAGTATACATGAGCAGCTCTCTGGTAAACAGAAGTTTGTCAACAATAAAGATAATTTTGAACTTGAAACAAGAGAATCAACAGATAGAGTAATGACTTTCACCGAAGATAGAGTAATGACTTTCACCTGATATAACTTGAAATGTTGAGCTGCACTCAACACGTTCAGAGAAGATGGAGAAGTTGCGAAAATAGATGGTAGACTTTCACCGAAGATTTCCTCTAGTTCTTCCACTGTATAAGGTTCTTCCTTTAAATACTCCTGTAGAAAAGTCAAAGAGTTATGTAATTGATATGATGAAAAAATAATTAAATAGCAAAGATCAACCACTGGTTGAAACTTGACAAAATAAAAATGTTGACAGGCAACGAATGAAGTTACCTTTACAGCCACGGCAGGGTCAGATGATCCACGAGTACTGGAAAATGACACACACAACCCTTCAACATCAGAAAGAGTTTGAACTTCTGTAATTGCCTCTTGCGGTTTCACTCCCAACTTTATGACAAGCATAATCTAAAAATTTCTCCAAGCTGACATTGTGAGTAAGTAGTATTACTGACAATAAAAGTAATAAATCCTAAGTAACCCAGGTTGACATCTGTTCCCTGTATAGAACTTAATCTTGGGCCAGAACCAAGAAATATTGTAAAATACAATAAATACAAATAGAGCGTATCAAAGTAGAGAAGTTATCACACTTACAGCAGCCAGACGACATTCAACCACACGGTTATTGTAGTTTATGGCAGCAGTCACTGCTTTTTGAGAGTCAGCCAGAGAATTAGCTACAACAAAAGTTCCACCAGCCGGAAGTTGCACATCGGTGGCACGGATAGGGTTGAAATCTATTAGTTCTGCAAACCCAGCCTTGGCCATCACAGAGATTGCCTGAATACTAAATCAATATCAGGAAAAATAGCTAGTTGAAGGGTTTTTCGAAAGAAATTAATCTAGAATGAAGTGAATTATCTTTGACCTGATCCATTCCACCAGATTGTGTACCGATATGTCGCTCACAGTCACAGGTAAGTTCTGCAATTTCTTTCTGCTCACAAGAAAAAAGCTAGCATTAGAGAGAGGTTTTAAGCTCAGAAGGACCCACAAATATTAATTTACCATGCAATCAGTAGACTAGAGGCAAACAGATATTACACCTTGGGATAATTCCTATCAAAAGCAGCCATTATAGCAATTGTAGAAGCACAAACTAATGCTGCAGAGCTTGACAGTCCAGATCCTACAAGTAGAAGTAAATAAGCCAATCAATAATCCCTTAAGATTTTACTCCCCCAGTTGAGGAAATATTTACCAATGTATAGCAATCTAATTAACCTCAAAATTTTGTTTTCTAATAATTGATGTAAGCTATACCTGTGAGAACCGTTCCATCAATAAGAACATCAAGCCCAACTACTGGAACATTTTCTCGCTTGGATTGCGCAAACTCATAAAAGCCTTAGTACCTGAAGAACATAAACCATACTATGAAACTGACAGATTCAACCTTTGACAATTCAAAAGCTTTTTACATCAAACAAAAAGATAAATTAACTAAATTTAGTACACATAAAGATACAGATAGAGCAACCAACATAGAAAGGTAAAGGGTGTAGTATCAATGTACAAATAGTACACAATTCCTTCCCAGCCACAAGAATTCCATTAATTTTGGCTTAAAATTGAAAACAAAGTAATTGAAGGTCATTTAACAAAAGAGATCATGAAAACAACCAAAGCATAGATTTCTACGTCATACCCACAAATGAAATAATGCCCCCATTTGTGATTTTTCAAGTCAATGTCCTGCACCAAAAAAGGGAAAGAAAAAACATGAAAACACAGTCAACAACTTTGACTGAAATCGAACTTCAAAATCAACTGGCAATTCATACAATTATGACCCATAGAAATCCTGAAAGCAGAAAATCATAGCCGCTTCAAAAAATCTGAACTTTCAGATAAAAGGAGAAAAAAGCATGTGCAAAATTATGGACCTGGGAAGGGACAGCCGGATAAGTACAGATTTGATACTTATCGTTGACATTGGCGATCCTAATAACCTTCTCGGCCTCTCCCTCGTCGTGCTTTCGAATTGCGACGATGGTGTCTTGTCGTATGGCCATTGGCAGCACTGAGTAGCCCTCATAGTCTATGTGCTCTCCGATCAAGTTCACTCTCCCTGGCCACCGTCCGTCAAAAAATCAAACACAAAGCACAAAACAGAAAAATTGAGATTTGAAAAGTCAGAGAGAGAGAGAGGGGGACCCACCGGGAGAGCGAGCGAAGAGGTGGGGAGGGTGACCGAAGACCCCCTGGAATTTCGAGTTCAATCGGTGGAATCGAAGCTGAGCTTCTTCGAGTTGGGAAGAGTCGCCGTAAACGGCGGCGAGGTTGTCATGAATTGGGATCGGAAGTTCTTCGTGTCGGGTCGTCTGTGCCATCTGATTGAAATTCTCCTTGCTAACAGTCGAATTGAATATTCTTTTCTGCTAAATAATTAACTAATATCAATATTTATTTAAAACTCACTGATTATAATTTTTTAATTTTTTAATCACTAGCTATCATAATAATTAAATAAATAATAAAATTGATCTTTTTTTCAAATATCCCTTTAAACTTTAAATTTGTATTTTTTTAGTATATAATTATATTAAAAATAATGAAAACATTACTTCTATTTATAATATTTTTTTCGTTTGTTTATTTTAAAAATAATATAAGTATTAATTTTAACATAAAATAAAATAATTAAAAGCACGAATTCTTCAAAAAAAAAACTTAAAATCTTCATCATTCGATATTAAATAATTTGGTTAATTACGTATCGCTTAGAATTTAATTCTTAAATTTTGGGATGTATGATTTTCCACTATCATCTCACTCCTTTCAAAAACTTTATATACCTACCATTAAAATCTAGACAATAGGGATTTCATTTTTTATTTCATAGAAAAAATTCAATTGTAATTATATAATATATATACACGTATAATATTTATTATATGTAGAATATAATAAAGTGCCCAACATGCCAAATAGACTAAACACTAAAGAGCATATGGAGCAAAGAGAGACAAAAAAAAAACAATATTATTTTTAGTTATTTGAAGGACCTCTCAATAAAAAATAAATTGATAAAAATATTTTGAATAAAAATAAAAGTTATTAAGTGTAAACCAATGCTTTACTATTTTTAATAAAAATACTAATAATTTACGACACTGATTCCGAGGATGACGGTTTATATTGATGATGTTGGACTTCGAGTTTGACTTTGTGCTACGAAGCAGGTTTTGTTTTTTTCCCCCTAATTATTTTGAGAAGAAGAATCATATAAAGAAAGGAGGAGTTGTAGGACAGAAAGAAACCAGTAATTGTGACGATAAAGATGGGAAGATTTAGAATCAGATAAGATTAAACGGACAAAAAAGAGTCCCAGTTTAACTGCTTTTTACCTTTGATTTACTTTTTACTGGTTTACATCGAAGGAAAAGCTTTTGTTGCGTGGGAAATTGGAGGAATTGAATTCAAAATTAGCAAAGCAGAGTGTTGTTCGCTTTTACGTGGTTTGTGAATTCGTGATTGGTGTGGCAGGCAAGGCATGGGCAGTGTGTGGCGCCGAGATATGGCAGGTAACCAAAAGTAACAATCAAAATAACAGACGTGATGGAAATATTTTGAGGTCCGGATAAAGGTCCCCATTGTGAGTAGAGATGAAAATATCGTACATTTCACTCGATATTTCGTCAAAATATCTGAATTTTTGGGGTGATAGTTAAATATGTTGAAGGAAATTAACTAATGTTTCACCAAATTTTCTTGCTCTGAATCTACAGATCATTTAATGGGATTAAAACGATCAATATACGATGTTAATTTGTGAAAATTGGACGTAAACAAAGGAGTTTGAGTCGGATCAAGTCTTCAGGTCCGGAAACTCGAGTTGTAGACCCGGCTAGATGAAAAAAGATGACTGTTAGTGTTTATAATGATATATTATGCGTTGCTTAAACATCCAACAAGGTTGGCTTAACCGAATTGGCTTTGTGGTTTCTTTCTTCACTGGAGGTCCTATGTTTGACGTCGTTTGTTAACACTTGTTGATTGATTTCTCTTTTTTATCCATTTCTTCTAATCTTTAACAAAGTTTGGCCTTATTTTTCCCTTTTTTTTTTCCAATTTTAAATATATTTGGACTTACTTTATCATTTTTCCTTCGAATTTTTTTTATGCTTATTGTTATGTTTTTAACTATATTAACATTCAATTCTAGTAATTCACTTCAATTTTTGTTTATATTTAATATTTTATATTATTAGTTATCGTCAGAATCATATTGTATCATATTATTCATCATATATTTATTATATCAAAACCATTTTATAATTTTATTAGTCCTACATAACCATTATTGGGTACTTCAGTTTTTTCCAAAATTTCATTAGAAATTTCCAACTTTTAGACTAAATTTCCGTCATTTGTGTTGATTGTAAACGATATTGATATATCCATCGAGATATCCGTAAATTTGACTAGCGATATTTCTATCAATATTGATATTTCAATCCTTGATTACGAGCAAGAAAATTGTCAGGACCCGTCCCAAATATGGTCTCGATACTCGGGACGAACCATGCTCTCGTCTGACAATCACACTTACAGTATCAAAACAAACAAACAACCTTCACACAACTATAAGCATAACTATCAGACGAAGGAGTAACATATACACAACAGCCAGTCAGAGCATAGTTCTACAAAATGGGTATAAAAGTCCTACAATGCTAGTCTCGCAACGGAAGGACGTCGGAAGCTCTATGCCTCGATATCTGCCTCAACGTTCACCCCAGCGCTATCACCACGACCTGGAGGGAAAATTTAAAACCAAAAGTGTGAGTGGACTAGAATAACCAAAAGTTGTAAAATCAGTTTATCACTAACTCGAGGTTAAGGAAAAATAAGAATCAGT
Source organism: Prinsepia uniflora (assembly GCA_032719365.1). Taxonomy (NCBI): domain Eukaryota; kingdom Viridiplantae; phylum Streptophyta; class Magnoliopsida; order Rosales; family Rosaceae; genus Prinsepia; species Prinsepia uniflora. The sequence continues at coordinate 39,203,609 of CM064872.1, forward strand.
GTTCCCTCCGTTCTTAAAACAGGCATGCCCAACGAAGTACTAGAAAATCATAATATGAAACATCATAAGAAACAGAAACACTATAAAATCTCATAAGAAACAGATACACTATAAAATACCATAAGAAACAGAAACACTATAAAGTGGCTATAGAAATCATAGTTTCAGCATCACATCATCATTTCCGATCAAACCTGCTGGACCTATCCGAGTCTTTAAACTCAATCAGGCCTTACATGAAATCCGAGTCTTTAAACTCCCGAGTCTTTAAACTCAATAGGCCTATGGGGGTAACATCAACATATCCGAGTCTTTAAACTCCCGAGTCTTTAAACTCAATCCGGGCCCGTCCCCCGTCAATATCAATCCGGGTCTTTAAACCCAATATCCAGATCCAGCAAATCCAATCCATACCCAGTGTAAAAACCATTTCGAAATCGATCGCCAAAGTTGAATTCGAAATCGATCGCCAAAGTCGAATTCGAAATCCCCGGTTCGAAGTCCTTCCGGCGTTTCGAACCGACATTCCGAACCCAAATCCGGAAATTCAATGTTATACTCAGAAATTCCACATAAGCATAATTCATATTTCATAACTCAGTGATCATCATCAGGAAACATCATATGTCATAACTCAGTGATCATCATCAGGAAACATTATAGGTCAAATCGCAAATATGGCATCAAAATCCAAAAAATCAGCTTTTTCTCGAAAAACGTGCAAAATCTCGAAAATGTCTCGAAAAACGTGCAAACTCATCAATAACATATAATCATCATTCAAAAGCATAAAAACATATTTAAAATCATAAAACGTCAATAAAACAGTTAGGCATGCTCGAAAGAAAGAAAGAGTCCACTCACAAATCCAGAACGAGTCACTCGCGCTCCGTGCGCTCCTCGACTGTCTCGGGTACCTCCCGTCCTGTCAAAATGCACCAAATAGGGTTACAAATACATGAAGTATCCTAATCCTAATTTCCCCAATTTTTCGGGAATTAAATAATATTTTAATCCTAAACCTTCAACCGTCTAGATTCCCGAACAACTCCGTAACACCGTCCGATTCACCCGAAAACTATACCATTGGATTCCTTAGAACATTTAGGACTAAACTCATGTTGGAAGCTTGGCCGGATTCCTCTCCACGCGCCTCCACGTGCCGCCCAAAGTGGCTGCGTGTGGGCCTCACGCGCCTGCTACAGTGCCCTTCAACCTTGAGCAGACCCGGTTCAGCACAGTAGTCTGCCAACTGAACCGGCGTCAGCGGTTCTCCGCCGTACCTGCACGATTTCTCTCCCTTTCTTCACCTAAAGCTTCGTCCAGTTCCAACCTATCCATTCCCCTCACTCTCCTGGTTCGATTCACCACTCAGCTTCACAACTGAAGCTCGAAAGAAACACACAGACGGCCCCTATTTCACGATCCAGCCACTCCGGTCATCCCCCGTCACGGTGGCAACACCAGACGGTTCCTAGGGCCCTTCTACATCTAACCCGACTCACCTAGACCGTCGACTCGTGCCCAAACGTCACGACTCGACGTTTAAACCCACGGCCAAAACAGAGTACAGAGTACTCTCCGTCGACTGGCTCCGCCGTGTACGTCCCCGTCACGGCGACCATCCCACACCAATCCTAGAACCTCCCTAAACACCACTGCACTCACCACTCCCTTCGATTCTCATCCTACCCTCACGACTTTTGAATTGAAAAAGCACGGGAAAACAGAGTAAAGAAGTTTACCCTTCGATTCTGTCTCCGCTGCAAGCGCCGCCGCGTACCACGGTGTTCGTTAGACTCCCTATAGCCTCCTGAACGTCCCACGGTCGTGATTTGAGCCACCACACGGCGTAGCCACCACCACGAACTCACGGCCTCCCTGTTTTCCTCAAATCTTCGCCGCACCACCACCGCGCCGCCGTGCACAATTCCAGTCCCAAAACACGATCAACACCTCACCCTCGTCTCTCTGTCACTCTCACCAATCACCCTTCACTCACCCTTGTAACCAAATCGATCCAAATCTCTCCCGTTTCTCCCCTCTGTTTCTCTGTGTTCTTCGAACAAGCACGGTTCAAAATAGAATGACGTGTGGCCGTGCACACGTTAGTAGCCCCTGGAACCATCCAGTCCCTTGCACGTGTCCAGCAGCCATAGGTTAGCCCAAAATATCCCTGCCACTTGCCCTTATCTGATTGGGCTGAGGGAAATGACCAAAATACCCCTTGTACAATTAATTACCATTTTGCCCTCGAACATTCTAGACTTGTATCTTTTCCGTCCGACGGCCGATGACAGCGTGCCGCCTGTCGTTGAACTCAGGACGTCGAGACCTATCTAACGGTCCTCGGTCTACGTGAAAATCACAAGTCCTCCAAAAAGTCAACATTTTCCTCGTTTACTCAAAATTACGGTAACCCCCCAATCTTCTGAACGTCATAACTTTTCCTCCGGTTGTCCGAATCGAACCTGCCACCTGTCTACGGACTCGTGACGTCCTAAACTACGTCACAGTCAAGGGTCAACACTCATCCGATCGGTAATTCAAAAAGTCAACTTTTCGTCTACTATTCACAGGGGCAAAAATGTCTATTTACACAACATTTTACAAAATTACATTTTTACCCTTCCCGAAAGTACGGGTTGTTACAATCTACCCCCCTAAAAAGAATTTCGTCCCCGAAATTCAGTGAAATAAGTAAGGGTACTGTTCCCGCATCAAGGCCTCGGGTTCCCAAGTAGCTTCTTCCACTTGATGATTTCTCCACAATACTTTAACCAAGGGAACTATTTTCCTTCGTAAAACCTTATCCTTCCGATCCAAAATCGCGACAGGTTGTTCTTCAAAACTCAAGTCTTCCCTCAGTTCAACTGGTTGTGCTTCCAGAACATGCGAATCATCTCGGATATACTTCCGAAGCATAAAGACATGAAAGACATTATGTACCTTTTCCAGGTCTGCTGGTAAAGCCAATCGATATGCAACAGGACCAATCCGTTCTATAATCTCATAAGGTCCAATATAACTAGGACTCAACTTCCCTCGTCTGCCGAACCGCACAATTCCTTTCCAAGGAGACAACTTCAGGAAAACCCAGTCTCCTACGGCAAACTCCAAATCTCTGATCCTACGGTCGGCGTAACTCTTCTGTCGGTCCTGGGCTGCCTTTAATCGATCCCTGATCAGTGCCACTTTTTCCTGAGTAAGCTCCACCAACTCAAAAGTAGTCAACCTTCTCTCACCAACCTCAGTCCAACACAATGGAGTCCGACACTGTCACCCATACAAAGCCTCGTAAGGAGCCATCCCAATGCTCTCCTGATAACTGTTGTTGTAGGCGAACTCCATCAAGGGTAAATGAGACTCCCAAGTACCCTGGAACTGTAAGACACAAGCTCGCATCATATCCTCGAGAATCTGAATAGTCCGCTCCGACTGTCCATCGGTTTGAGGATGAAATGCAGTACTGAAATGCAATTTAGTCCCAAAAGTTTCCTGTAAACTCTGCCAAAATCGGGAAGTAAATCTCGGATCTCTGTCAGATACAATCGACGCTGGAGTCCCATGCAACCGAATAATCTCATCTATGAACAACTGTGCAAACTGCTCCAACCTGAAGTTCTCCCGTACTGGCAAGAAATGAGCAGACTTCGTAAGTCGATCCACAATAACCCACACACCATCGTGTCCCTTCGGTGTTCTCGGAAGCTTGAACACGAAATCCATAGTCAGGTGATCCCATTTCCACTCGGGGATCGGCAAAGGTTGCATTGCTCCATAAGGTCTCTGCCGCTCGGCTTTTACCTGCTGACAAATCAAGCATTTACTGACATATTCTGCAATCTCACGTTTCATCCATGACCACCAGTAATGCTCCCGTAGTGTACGATACATCTTGGTCCCACCAGGATGCATCACATAAGCTGAACAGTGAGCCTCATCCAGTATTACTTTCTTCAATGCTTCATCCTCAGGTACGCACAACCGTCTACCTTTAACCAAGGCTCCATCTTCACGGATCTCAAAGTCCTGTCTCTCTCCAACCTCGACCTCAATCCGAATGATGCATAGAATAGGGTCCTCAAACTGAGCATCAATCACCTGATCAATCAAAACAGGTCGTACATGGAAACTCGCTAGGAGTGCTCCCTGATCATCCACCGTCAACTCTACTCCCAACCTGCGGAGCTCAACCAGCAACGGTAACCGTACTGTCCTCAAATGTGACAAAGAACTAGCTGACTTCCTGCTCAAAGCATCGGCTACCACATTTGCCTTCCCTGGGTGATACTCAATGGTACAGTCGTAGTCCTTAAGCAACTCCAACCATCGGCGCTGTCTCAGATTCAATTCCTTTTGAGTGAACAAATACTTCAAGCTCTTGTGGTCCGTGAAGATCCTGCACCTCTCACCGTATAAGTAATGTCGCCAAATCTTCAGTGCATGAACCACCGCTGCTAGTTCCAAATCATGTGTAGGGTAGTTCATCTCATGGGGTTTCAATTGCCGGGAAGCATAAGCAATCACTCTCCCATGCTACATCAAGACACAACCCAAGCCTTGCAAAGAAGCATCACTGTACACCTCAAACTCCCCACTATCATCTGGAAGGGCTAACACAGGAGCAGATGTCAACCGTCTTTTAAGCTCCTGGAAACTCTGTTCACAGTTCTCGTCCCACTCGAATCGAATTCCCTTCCGAGTCAACCTCGTCAACGGTGCTGCTAGAATAGAAAAGCTCTCAATAAAATGCCGGTAGTAACCTGCCAAACCTAGAAAACTCCTGATCTCTGTCACCGTTTTAGGCTGTTCCCAATTCGCTACCGCCTCAACCTTCTGAGGATCCACGCTGATGCCCTCGGCCGAAATCACATGGCCAAGAAATCCAACACTGGTCAACCAAAACAGACACTTACTCAGTTTCGCATACAACTGATGCTCCCTCAAAGTCTCAAGCACGAGTCTCAGATGTTTCTCATGTGTCTTCGCACTCTTCGAATACACCAAAATGTCATCAATGAAGACAATCACAAAACGATCCAAGTATGGCCGGAACACGCGGTTCATAAGGTCCATAAAAGCTGCTGGGGCATTAGTCAAACCAAAAGGCATCACAACAAACTCATAATGACCGTACCTGGTCGGGAAAGCTGTCTTCGGTATATCCTCCTCTTTAACCCTTAACTGATGACAACCGGAGCGAAGATCAATCTTCGAAAAAAGACTGGGCTCCCTTCAATTGGTCGAACAAATCGTCAATCCGGGGTAGGGGATACTTATTCCGAATAGTTACCTTATTCAGTTGTCTGTAATCCACACACAATCTCAATCCTCCGTTCTTTTTCTTAACGAACAAAACAGGTGCTCCCCAAGGTGACATACTCGGTCGAATGAATCCTATATCGACCAACTCTTGCAACTGGGCCTTAAGTTCCCTCAATTCTTCAGGTGCCATACGGTAAGGAATCTGTGAGATAGGCTGTGTACCTGGAAGAAGATCAATCGTAAACTCAAGATCTCGGTGTGGGGGTAGTCCTGGCAACTCCTCGGGAAAAACATCGAGAAACTCCCGCACCACGGGTATGTCCTCCGCCCTCACTGGCGTAGCACGTGTATCCACCACATGAGCTCTGTAACCTTGGCACCCCTTACGCAACAACTTGCTAGCCTCAAGTGCCGAAATAACTCCAGTAGGAAGTGCACGCTGATCCCCCTGAAACGTAGTCTCTGATAAGCCGGGACTCCGCAAAGTCACTCTCCTATCGAAACATTCGATAGAAGCATGATGTCTCGTCAACCAGTCCATACCCAAAATAACATCGAAGTCCCGTAGATCCAATAGTAACAAATCTGCCATTAACTCAACCTCACCTACCATCACCGGACACTCTCTCAACACCTGACTCACCACCAACACCTCCCCAGTAGGTGTACTCACCCCTAAAGCACAATCCAAAGTGGACACCTCCCTCTCCGTAACCAAACTACAACTCCGAGCTACAAATGAATGGGTAGCCCCGGGATCTATCAAAGCAAAAATAGTGTGACCAAGTATGGTGAGTGTACCTGTCACCACTCCCGGTGCTGACCTAGCCTCCTGCTGAGTCATAGCAAAAACTCGCGCCTGAGGTCCCGATGACCAACCGCGCCCCCTGGAACTACTCGTGGCACCACCGCCACCCCTAGGGCATGCTGCCCCCGACACAGAAGCAGTACTCCGCCCGGGTTCCGCTGCACCTCTGCCTGCTCCACTCTCCGAAGCTAACAATGGGCACTCCCTCCGGAAGTGTCCTCGCTCTCCGCAATAGAAGCAAGTATCCCTACCGGGTCCACCGATATGCCTCCCTGTAGAAGCCACTGAAGTCGCACTTGCCTGAGGAGTCGGTTGTGACCTAGCTCCTCGAAATCCAGAGCCCTGAAAACTGCCTGGTCTGCCATACCGGGCTCCACCAGCCGATGAAGATCCACCAAAATTACCCCGTTTCGGGGGCCTCTGACTCGATGCTCCGGGAAATGACTGCTCTCGGCGTCGAACACTGCCCGAATACTGTGGTCTAGCAGGTAAACTGGCCTCAACCCTGACAGCTGCATCAGATAACTCCCGAAATGTAGCAAAAGAGCCAGCTGTCACTATGGCCCTGATCTCTCCCCGAAGGCCCAACTCAAACCGGCGACACTTCTCCGCCTCGGCCGCCACAAATGCAGAAGCAAAACGAGATAGCATCTGGAATCTCTGCTCATACTCTGCGACTGTCAAATTCCCTTGCTTCAAGTGAAGAAATTCTGCCTCCTTCGCATCCCGGAAAGAACGGGGATAGTACTGATTTAGAAACCGCTCCCGGAAAGTCTCCCAAGTCACGGTATGTGCATCCCAGCCGGACAGTTCCAGCGTGTACAACCACTCATATGCAGCTCCATCCAACAGAAAAGTAGCTAACAAAACCCGATCCTCTGGAGGACAGTGCATCACCCCAAAAATACGCTCGAGTCGGGTGATCCATCTGTGAGCTTCCTCTAGATTGGCCCCACCGCTGAACGTAGTAGCCCCAAGCCTCTGGGCTCTCTCGATCGAAGCGCTCTCAGTCCCTCTCGCCACTTCATCTTCAGGTCGTGGAGGGGGTTCACGTCTCGGAGGCATGATCGATCGTACGCTGAAAGAGGCATAGAGTTAGTAAAACAACCTAGACCCAACACAAATCGACACAACCTATGCTCTGATACCAATTGTCAGGACCCGTCCAAATATGGTCCCGATACTCGGGACGAACCCTGCTCCCGTCTGACAATCACACTTACAGTATCAAAACAAACAAACAACCTTCACACAACTATAAGCATAACTATCAGACGAATGAGTAACATATACACAACAGCCAGTCAGAGCATAGTTCTACAAAATGGGTATAAAAGTCCTACAATGCTAGTCTCGCAACGGAAGGACGTCGGAAGCTCTATGCCTCGATATCTGCCTCAACGTTCACCCCAGCGCTATCACCACGACCTGGAGGGAAAATTTAAAACCAAAAGTGTGAGTGGACTAGAATAACCAAAAGTTGTAAAATCAGTTTATCACTAACTCGAGGTTAAGGAAAAATAAGAATCAGTGTTCCCTCCGTTCTTAAAACAGGCATACCCAACGAAGTACTAGAAAATCATAATATGAAACATCATAAGAAACAGAAACACTATAAAATCTCATAAGAAACAGATACACTATAAAATACCATAAGAAACAGAAACACTATAAAGTGGCTATAGAAATCATAGTTTCAGCATCACATCATCATTTCCGATCAAACCTGCTAGACCTATCCGAGTCTTTAAACTCAATCATGCCTTACATGAAATCCGAGTCTTTAAACTCCCGAGTCTTTAAACTCAATAGGCCTATGGGGGTAACATCAACATATCCGAGTCTTTAAACTCCCGAGTCTTTAAACTCAATCCGGGCCCGTCCCCCGTCAATATCAATCCGGGTCTTTCAACCCAATATCCAGATCCAGCAAATCCAATCCATACCCAGTGTAAAAACCATTTCGAAATCGATCGCCAAACTCGAATTCGAAATCCCCGGTTCGAAGTCCTTCCGGCGTTTCGAACCGACATTCTGAACCCAAATCCAGAAATTCATTGTTATACTCAGAAATTCCACATAAGCATAATTCATATTTCATAACTCAGTGATCATCATCAGGAAACATCATATGTCATAACTCAGTGATCATCATCAGGAAACATTATAGGTCAAATCGCAAATATGGCATCAAAATCCAAAAAATCAGCTTTTTCTCGAAAAACGTGCAAAATCTCGAAAATGTCTCGAAAAACGTGCAAACTCATCAATAACATATAATCATCATTCAAAAGCATAAAAACATATTTAAGATCATAAAACGTCAATAAAACAGTTAGGCATGCTCGAAAGAAAGAAAGAGTCCACTCACAAATCCAGAACGAGTCACTCGCGCTCCGTGCGCTCCTCGACTGTCTCGGGTACCTCCCGTCCTGTCAAAATGCACCAAATAGGGTTACAAATACATGAAGGATCCTAATCCTAATTTCCCCAATTTTTCGGGAATTAAATAATATTTTAATCCTAAACCTTCAACCGTCTAGATTCCCGAACAACTCCGTAACACCGTCCGATTCACCCGAAAACTATACCATTGGATTCCTTAGAACATTTAGGACTAAACTCATGTTGGAAGCTTGGCCGGATTCCTCTCCACGCGCCTCCACGCGCCGCCCAAAGTGGCTGCGCGTGGGCCTCACGCGCCTGCTACAGTGCCCTTCAACCTTGAGCAGACCCGGTTCAGCACAGTAGTCTGCCAACTGAACCGGCGTCAGCGGTTCTCTGCCGTACCTGCACGATTTCTCTCCCTTTCTTCACCTAAAGCTTCGTCCAGTTCCAACCTATCCATTCCCCTCACTCTCCTGGTTCGATTCACCACTCAGCTTCACAACTGAAGCTCGAAAGAAACACACAGACGGCCCCTATTTCACGATCCAGCCACTCCGGTCATCCCCCGTCACGGTGGCAACACCAGACGGTTCCTAGGGCCATTCTACATCTAACCCGACTCACCTAGACCGTCGACTCGTGCCCAAACGTCACGACTCGACGTTTAAACCCACGGCCAAAACAGAGTACAGAGTACTCTCCGTCGACTGGCTCCGCCGTGTACGTCCCCGTCACGGCGACCATCCCACACCAATCCTAGAACCTCCCTAAACACCACTGCACTCACCACTCCCTTCGATTCTCATCCTACCCTCACGACTTTTGAATTGAAAAAGCACGGGAAAACAGAGTAAAGAAGTTTACCCTTCGATTCCGTCTCCGCTGCAAGCGCCGCCGCGTACCACGATGTTTGTTGGACTCCCTATAGCCTCTTGAACGTCCAACGGTCGTGATTTGAGCCACCACACGGCGTAGCCACCACCACGAACTCACGGCCTGTAACAACCCGTCCCGAGAGCCGGGATTAGTCGACTAATTAAGGTGTGATTAGCAAGGTTAATCCGTGGTTCGTTGGTCCCGATAAGGTCGTTGGCGTAGAATGACGATTTTGCCCCTGATTTGGGCAAAATAGTTGACTTTTAGTTCGGGTGGTCAAATAGGGGTTGACCAGTGACCAGAACGTAGTTTAGGACGTCACGAATCTATAGGCAGGTGGCACGCTTGATTCCAACATCCGAGGAGGAAATTGTGAAGTTCGGAAGGTCGAGGGCATAACCGTGATTTGGGTAAATTAGGGGGAATAGTTGACTTTTTGAATAATCAAGTTTTGGTAGGTTGACCTAGGATGGTTAGGTAGCTTTCGACGTCCTGAGTTCGATGTCAGGCGGCACGTATTCATCGTACTTACGAGGCGAGAGTTACGGGTCTAGGAAGTTTTGGTAAAACCGTAAAAATGTGTAAAACTGGAGGGTATTTTGGTCTTTCTGCACATTGGGATTTGTGCAGAAAGAAGGAAATGGACGGCTGGGATGGAGCCATTTGGTGAGAGTGGTGAGAGAGTAAGGAGGATTGGTGACATGTGGCAAGGGGCTAGAGGATTCTGGGAGAATCCTGTGTGTTACAGCCCAATTATTTGGGGTGCACTCGTGCTTACCCGTGTAGTGTGTTCTTCGAAACACATAGAAACAGAGAGAGCTTGTGAGGAGAAGGTGAGGATTGATCGTGGTAATTGACGAGTCCTGGTGAGTGAGAGAGGAACAGGGAGGTAAGAGGAAGCTGCTGGTCGTGTTTTGGTGGTGCAATCGTGCACGGCGGCACGGCGGTGGTGCGGCAAAGGTTTTGGGGAAACAGGGAGACCGTGAGTTCGAGGTGGTGGCTACGCCGTGGAGTGGCTCCAACCAAGGCAAGGGGAGGCTGAGGAGACTGCAAGGAGGCCAACGAACACCGTAGTACGCGGCGGTGTGCACGGCGGAGTTGCAATCGACAGGTGAGATCTTTGCTCTGTTTTTCCCGTGGATTTCATTTGGAAAGTCGTGGACCTAGGGCTAGAGTCGAGGGATCTGGAGGTTAGGGTGAGACTCCTGAGAGTCCTAGGAATCGTTTGAGTGTGCTGCCGTGATGGGTGGTGCACGGTGGTGGAGAGCACGACGGAGGGACCTTCAGTACTCTGTTTTGGCCGTGGGTTCAAACGGCGAGTCGTGAAGGTAGTGGCTGAGTCGAAGGTCTAGGAAGGTTGGTTTAGGTTCAGTGAGGTTCAGGGAATAGTTTGGTGAAGCCACCGTGAAGGGAGGTGAGCTGGGTGGCTGGATCGTGAAGCAGAGGAGTTTGGGGCCGTCTGGTTCGAGCTTGAGTCGACGATGTAGGAGATGAATCGAGGTGAATGGAGTTGGGGACTGATTAGGGCAGGTTTGGACGAAGAAAATGGTAAAGGAAGGAGGTGAGATGGTGACCGGACGGCGGAGAACGGTTCTCGCCGGTCCAGTTGCAGCGGCTGGTTCAGCACAGTGCACTCGAGGTTGGGGGTGACACTGTAGCTGGCGCGTGAGGGCCACGCGCAGCCACTTTGGGCGGCACGTGGGGGCGCGTGCGGCGGCGATGGGGAAAACGGTCAACATGGTTTTTGGTCCAGGAGTTCTGGTGAATTCAATGGAGTTGGTTTCGGGGCAATCGGACGTCGTTTGAGGTTAGGTCCGCGAGGGTGAAAGTTTAGGGTCCCGGGTTTTAGGTTTTCGATTCGGGGATTTTTGAGGAAATGTAGGTGAGTGTTTGTAGACGTAATAGTAATGTAATTTGTTGGTGATTGACAGGATCGGGATTTCCGAGGAAGCCGAGGAACGTGCTGGACGTTCGGGACGCGACTAGGGCTCAGTACTGTGAGTGGACCCTTTCCTTAAACTCGAACATGCATAACTGTTTTCTATAATTGTTTTATGGTTTTGTTTATGGTTTTATGTTTCTCGAATATGTTTTGTTGGTTTTACATGTTTGCACGTTTTACGAGAAAGTACAGTTTTAGCACGTTTTACGAGAAAAAGGGTGATTTTGGAAAGATAAATGATTTCAATGATTTTAAGGGGTTTTGGGACATGATTTTGAGAATCAAGGTTCTGATTTGGGTCAAAGGCTTGAAAAGTGGTATTCCGGATTTGGGTTCGGAATGACGGTTTTAGATGCCGGAAGGGCATCGGACCAGTGATTTCGGATTCAGGTTTGGATATGGACTGGTACATGGTTTTCAAATGATTTTGGGATTGGATTTGCTGGATCTGGATATTGGGTTTAAAGACCCGGATTGAGTTTAAAGACTCGGGAGTTTAAAGACTCGGATAGATTGATATTTCCCCCGTAGGCCTTGAGTTTAAAGACTCGGATATGATTAAGGCCTGGATTGAGTTTAAAGACTCGGGAGTTTAAAGACTCGGATAGGTCCAGCAGGTTTGATCGGGAAAATGTTGATGTGATGTTATGATTTCTGATATGGTTTTATGATTCACATGTTGTGGTTTTTCTAACTGGTTTATAGTGTTTCTGTTTCTTATGATGCGGTTTATGGTAAATTGATTTATAACTGTGTTAATAACTGTTGGTTATGCATGTGGTTTTCAAAACGGAGGGCCAAACCCTGTTTTGTTATCAAATGGTTTTCGAAACTTTTATTCTTTTTGGTCCACTCACACCTTCTGTTTTAAATTGCCCTCCAGGTTGTGGAGCGAGCGCGGGGTCTTGACGTTGAGGCAGAGTCCGAGGCATAGAAGGGACGTGAGGGATCTCAGAATAGTTTAGAGTTTTCCGTGTGCGTGTACTTTATCAGTTTTATTTTTCCTTGTGTTTCGTACTACGTTCTGTAACCGATAACTTCGGGATATTGAGTTTAATTACTCCTGCGTCTGACTGGGTTTGAGTGAGTCTTTCTTCGGTGTTGTGTCGGGGAGTCTGACGGGAGCGGGATTTACCTCGGGTTTCGGAGTGAAACCGGGGTGGGTCCTGACACGGCCTCCCTGTTTTCCTCAAATCTTCGCCGCACCACCACCGCGCCGCCGTGCACGATTCCAGTCCCAAAACACGATCAACACCTCACCCTCGTCTCTCTGTCACTCTCACCAATCACACTTCACTCACCCTTGTAACCAAATCGATCCAAATCTCTCCCGTTTCTCCCCTCTGTTTCTCTGTGTTCTTCGAACAAGCACGGTTCAAAATAGAACAACGTGTGGCCGTACACACGTTAGTAGCCCCTAGAACCATCCAGTCCCTTGCACGTGTCCAGCAGCCATAGGTTAGCCCAAAATATCCCTGCCACTTGCCCTTATCTGATTGGGCTGAGGGAAATGACCAAAATACCCCTAGTATAATTAATTACCGTTTTGCCCTCGAACATTCTAGACCCGTATCTTTTCCGTCCGACGTCCGATGACAGCGTGCCGCCTGTCGTTGAACTCAGGACGTCGAGACCTATCTAACGGTCCTCGGTCTACGTGAAAATCACAAGTCCTCCAAAAAGTCAACATTTTCCTCGTTTACTCAAAATTACGGTAACGCCCCCAATCTTCCGAACGTCATAACTTTTCCTCCGGTTGTCCGAATCGAACCTGCCACCTGTCTACGGACTCGTGACGTCCTAAACTACGTCACAGTCAAGGGTCAACACTCATCCAATCGGTAATTCAAAAAGTCAACTTTTCGTCTACTATTCACAAGGGCAAAAACGTCTATTTACACAACATTTTACAAAATTACATTTTTACCCTTCCCGAAAGTACGGGTTGTTACAAAAATAATTAGAAAATTTATGGAAATGTGTTGGTTTGGTAAAAAATTATTTAAAAATAACCTGTTTAAAATTTTGTTTATAAAAATAGGCACTATATAAAGGTTATAATAATTTTATAGTTGCAGTCGAGAATTGCTGCCAATCAGCTAAGAGTATCTGCATTAGAGTAGTCAAATTTAACTTTTGAACAAATTTAACAAAAAAATTTAAGAAAAACATCAAAATTGGCTTGTAGAAAATTAAGTAAATTTAACCTAAAATTTAACTTTTATATTGGGACTAACTACTAGTAGCTAGCTACCTCCCGCTAGCTATTTCTTCATCTCATTTCTTTCTCCTCTCTCCTTCATTCTATTCATCCTTTCTTTTTCATATACTCTCTTTTTCATTCTCAAAACTCATTATCATTTGAATTCACAAACTCTAAACTTTTCTGGGTTATCTAAAAACTCAAAAAAAAAAAAAATGAATTTCCAAATTTTTTTCATTCCTAGGTTGTTAATTGACTCAGATTTTTTGTATAGGATTGTGAAAATTTTGATTTTTTCCGGTATTTGAGAAATGGAGGTTTTGATGTTTCACAACTATCACGGAAGGAAAGTTGCCGTGAAAAGGACTTGAGTATGACAATTTTAACACATTCATCAATTAGAGGAAGAAATGAAGAAAAATTAGAAATTTTACTATAAATCACAGTAGTAACGTTGAGTAAAATGGTGCTCCTTAATTTTTTGGAAGCAAAAAAAATCCTTCGTCATAGATATCGTCTACAAAACAATGACTTGAAGCTTGTGGTTGTTACTCTCCTTTCCTCTTGAGATGAATTCGCATTTGAAATTTTAGCTATTGTGTTTGGTTCTGAATTCGTTCTATCTAATTTCACCGTTAAAATAAACATGTCTGTTTGAACTTTTAAAAAATTAGCTATATATGTAGTGAATCACCCAAATTATTGGCTGGTTTGATTTTTCACCCGAAATACGCATATTTATTTGAATCGTTAAAACGTTACGTGAAAAACTAGTCATTGTATGAAAATTATGTTGTAGTATATTTAAATTTGAAAAAAAAATGAATTTAATATTCAAAGTTGGTGAAAATATAGAGAGTCTAATTTTAGTTGTTATAAAAACTGGCTATCTATTAATAACTTTTGGGTCATTTTAAGTTAAATTTGTTCAAAAAAAAAATTCTAATTTGATGTGGATGCTCTTAGACAGTAGAACATTGCAGCAAACCCAACTCATCCTACCTCGAATTGTAGCCTCCCACCACAACGAACCCTCTTTTCCAACATCGTTGAGATCGAAGCCCTTCCTCACTATATCGTTGAAATCAAACCCTTTCTCCCTCCCACGAGATCAAAGCATCATCCATCCCACGAGATCGAAGCCTCCTTTTTCCCACGAGGTTGAACCCTCCCTCCTTCGAGGTGCGAACTGAACATTGAGGGGCAAACTGAACATTGATCTGATTTTGGGTATTTTGTTTGCCGAATTTGCTTAATTGTCTATTTTTTCTAATTACAATCTGATTTTGGTAATGGTTCTGTGTGTATTTGGCTTGAATTTTCTATTGGGAAGATGACACTGGGTTGAAAGTTCATAGAAACTAGATTTGAAATTGTAGATCTAGTCTGATATTTGATCAAGTCTGAAAGTACCACAGTAGTCAGGTAGTCTTGTAGTGACTCAACAGTCTGATATTAGATCTAGTCCAATATTAGACAGTTTTTTGCTTGCTTTTCTCTATCAGTCTTCATCTTTCTCCAATAAGTTGTTCACCATTTCCTCAATTTTTAGTGTCCTGCTTGATTTTGAGATTAAACTCTTCTTTCTTTACTGAAATTTGTTAATTTTTTTAAATATTTTTCTCACAATGCACACATATTTTGTAACAACCCGTCTCGGAAATCGGGATTAGATTAGTGTTTAATGACGTATTAGTGAAGTTAATTGGTGATTAGTTGGATGCTTGCGGACGGACGGTGCGAAATGACGGTTTTTCCCTAGAATGGGCGAAATGTTGACTTTTTGTTTGGGCGGTCAAATGGACTTTCACCGATGCCTGTGACGTAGTTTGGGACGTCACGAGTTCATAGACAGGTGGCACGTCAGATTCCGACATTCGAGAAGGAAGTTATGATGTTCGGAAGTTTGAGGGTAGTTTGGTAATTTGGTTAAAAATGGGCGATTTGTTGACTTTTCACACGACATGTATTGGTCACGTATTTCTAGGACCATTAGGTAGATCTCGATCACCTGAATACAACGACAGGCGGCATGCGTCAATTGGAGTTCGGACAATATAGTTACGGGTCTAGGAACATGAGGGGTAAAATGGTAATTTGTGAATGTAGGGGCATTTTGGTCATTTGAGGGCTTAGGGATCTGTGCCCAATGAAATTGGGACACTTGGTAGTTTTGGAATGCTGTGAACACCAGATTGTGGACACGTGTCCTTCTCTAGAAGGCAGTAGAACCCTTCCCACCGCCTTCATTTGATTTTAACACCAAGGGGTGTGTGTGTGCAGGGGTGAGAGTGAAAACAGAGGAACCAGAGAGGAAAAATGAATGATCTTGAACCCAAACCATCCTCAAAATGATCCGCTGACCCATGAATGATGAATCAAAGATAGAGAGAGAGTTGAGACGATCATCGTACCATGATCATCGTGAGCCGGCATGGACGGTGGTTGTAACGACCCGTCCCGAAAATCGGGATTAGATTAGTTATTAATGACGGATTAGTGAAGTTAATCGGTGATTAGTTGGACGCGTTCAGACGGAAGGTGCAAAATGACGATTTTACCTTTAGAATGGGCAAAAATGTTGAATTTTCGTTCAGGCGGTCAAATGGACTTTGATCGTTGACTGTGACGTAGTTCGGGATGTCACGTGACAAGACCTACCCTGGTTACCACCCCGATAACTGGGATGAACCCTGCGCCCGTCTGACAAACACACTCAAAGTACCAAAACAACCTCACAAAAACCGACAAGTAATACCTTGCTAGACCAGGGAGAATTTAAAATCCAACAAGTCAACAGTCAAACAGAGCATAGTACAGTACATGGTAAGACAGAAATCCTACTAAAAGTTGACTACACGCACAACGAAAAAGCTCGTAACGGAAAATGTCGGAAAACTCTATGCCTCTGCCTCAACGTTAGCCCCAACACTAGCACCACGACCTGGAGGGTATTTAAAACCCAGAAAAGTGTGAGTGGATTAAAAATAAATAATAGTTTCAAAAACAGTTTAATAAACAAACCAGGATTTTGCCCTCCGTTTTAAAAACATGCATGCATAACCCAGTATCTGAAAACGACAATATAAACCATATGGAAACATTATCATAAAAACATGAAAATACCAAATATCATCATCCGATCAAACCTGCTGGCTCTATCCGAGTCTTTAAACTCCCGAGTCTTTAAACTCAATCCAGGCCTCAATATAATCCGAGTCTTTAAACTCCCAAGTCTTTAAACTCAACAGGCCTA
The DNA here is from genome assembly GCA_032719365.1 of Prinsepia uniflora. Taxonomy (NCBI): domain Eukaryota; kingdom Viridiplantae; phylum Streptophyta; class Magnoliopsida; order Rosales; family Rosaceae; genus Prinsepia; species Prinsepia uniflora. The sequence continues at coordinate 39,220,350 of CM064872.1, forward strand.
CGGGGGAAATATCATAATATCCGAGTCTTTAAGCTCCCGAGTCTTTAAACTCAATCCGGGTCTTTAAACCCAATCCGGGCCTTCCCCCGTCATAACATAATCCGGGTCTTTAAACCCAATAACCAGATCCAGCAAATCCAATCCAAACCGTTTAAAAACCATTTTTTAATTCCAAGTCCAAATTCGAATTAGAAATCACTAGTCCGAAGCCATGCCAGCATTCAGAACCGTCATTCCGAACCCAAATCCGGAAATCCCTTTTTCCAGCTTTAAAACCAAATCTCGATTTCCGAAATCCGATTCTAAAACCGAAACTGTCAGGACCCACCCCGGTTTCACCCCGAAACCCGAGGTAAATCCCGCTCCCGTCTGACTCCCCGACACAACACCTACGGAACACTCACGCAACCCAGTCAAACGCAGGAGTAATTACAAAATATCCCAACCTTATCGTTTACAGAGAATAGCACTACATTACAAGGAAAAGAAAAACCGATAAAGTACACGCACACAGAAGCCTTTAAACTCTTCTAGGATCCTCACGTCACTTCTATGCCTCGGACACTGCCTCGACGTTAAGACCCCGCGCTAGCTCCACAACCTGGAGGGCAAATAAAACAGGAAATGTGAGTGGACCAGAAGGTACAAAAGTTCAAAAACCATTTTATAAGAAAACCGAGTTAAACCCTCCGTTTTGAAACCACATGCATAACCAACAGTTATAAACACAGTTATAAATTAATCGTTATAAAACATCATAAGAAACAGAAACACTATAAAATATCATAAGAAACCATAAGATGAGTATCAGAAACCGTATCAAAAACCATAAACACCAAATCATCATTTTCCCGATCAAACCTGCTGGACCTATCCGAGTCTTTAAACTCCCGAGTCTTTAAACTCAATCCAGGCCTTAATCATATCCGAGTCTTTAAACTCCCGAGTCTTTAAACCCAAGGCCTACGGGGGAAAATCAATATATATCCGAGTCTTTAAACTCCCGAGTCTTTAAACTCAATCCGGGTCTTTAAACCCAATCCGGCCGGTCCCCCGTCACATATATCCGGGTCTTTAAACCCAATATCCAGATCCAGCAAATCCAATCCCAAAACCATTTGAAAACCATTTACCAATCCACATCCAAACCCGAATCCGAAATCACTGGTCCGATACCCTTCCGGCATCCAGAACCGTCATTCCGAACCCAAATCCGGAATCCACTTTCCAACTTTAAAATCCAATTCATTTAGTTACCAAATCATGTTCCAAAACCCACTTATAACCATTGAAAACCACTTATCATTTGAAATCCCAAAACCATAGCATATATTCCAGAAACCAACCATTTCTCGTAAAACGTGCTAAAAACCAATTTCCTCGAAAAACGTGTAATAATGTAAAACCAACCAAACATATTCGATAAACATAAAATCATAACCAAAACCATAAAACAGTTATAGAAAACAGTTATGCATGCTCGAGTTTAAAGAAAGGGGTCCACTCACAGTACTGAGCCCTACTCGCGTCCCGAACGTCCAGCCCGTTCCTCGGCTTCCTCGGGAAATCCCGATCCTGTCAAACAACGTCAAATTACGTCACTAATACATCTACCAACACTCTCCTACATTTCCTCAAAAATCCCCGAACCGAAGACCTAGAACCCCGGGACCCTAAACCTTCACCCTCGCGGAACTAAACTCAAACGACTTCCGATTAACCCGAATCCAACTCCATTGAACTCAACACAACTCCTAGACCAAAAGTCAAGTTGACTGTTTCTCCCAGAACCGCCGCACGCGCCTCCACGCGCCGCCCAAAGTGGCTGCGCGTGGCCCCACGCGCCAGCTACAGTACCACCTTCAACCTGTGCTGAACCGGCCGTCGCAGGCTGAACCGGCGAGACTTGATCTCCGCCGTCCGGCCACCAATTCAGCCCCTTCTTTCACCTGCAGCTTCGTCCTGACCAACCCTATCGATTCCCCAACTCCGTTCACCTCGACACTGTCCCTAACCCGTCGACTAAGCTCAAAACCAGACGGCTAAATGTCCCCCTGTTTCACGACTCCTCAACTCCGGTCACCTCCCGTCACGGTGGTGACACCAGACGGTCCCTAGGACCTCACTGAATCTAGACCAATACCCCTATACCGTCGACTCAGCCCCTACCTACACGACTCGCCGTTTGAACTCACGGCCAAAACAGAGTACTGAAGGTCCCTCCGTCGTGCCCTCCACCACCGTGCACCACCCATCACGGCAGCACACTCAACCGATTCCTAGGACCCTCAGGAGTCTCACCCTAACCTCCAGATCCCTCGACTCTAGCCCTAGGTCCATGACTTCCAAATTGAATTTTCACGGCAAAACAGAGCAAAGAAGCCTTACCCTTCGATTGCAGCTCCGCCGTGCGCACTGCCGCCTACCACGGTGGTCGTTGGACGCCTTACAGTCTCCTCAGCCTCCCCTGGCCTTGGTTTGCCTCGCCTCACGGCGTAGCCACCACCTCAACCTCACAAGCTCCCTGTTTCCCCCCAAAATTCCTCCACACCTCCGCCTTGCCGCCGTGCACGATTGCACCACAAATTCACGGCCACCAGCTCCGCCTTGCCTCACTGTCACTCTCACAACTCGCTAATCACTCACCCTTGCACCCAGATCGATCAATTCCCCTCAATTCTCACACTCTGTTTCTCTGTGTTTGTCGAAGAACCACACACACGATCACACACGGGCTCACCTAAGTAATTGGAACCGTGAACACACAGGATTCCACCAGAATCCTCTAGTCCTTCAACACGTGTCACCATCCCTTCAATCTATATCCCATCTGTTTAAACCCCAGCCGTCCATTCTTTTCTCTCTGCACAAATCCCCATAAACCCAAAAAGACTAAAATACCCTTCTGTTTAACACATTTTTACGGTTTTACCGAAACTTCCTAGACCCGTAACCTTCGCCTCGTAAGTCCGATGAACACGTGCCGCCTGTCATCGAACTCAGGATGACAAGAACTATCTAACCATCCTAGGTCAACCTATCAAAACTCGATTATACAAAAAGTCAACTTTTCCCCCCTATTTTACCAAAATTACAATAATACCCTCGACCTTCCGAACATCACAACTTCCTCCTCGGACGTCGGAATCAGACATACCACATGTCTACAAGTTCAGGACGTCCTAAACTACGTCCTGGTCACTGGTCAATCCCCAATTGACCACCCGATAAAAGTCAACATTTTTGCCCGAAACAGGGGCAAAATCGTCATTCTAGGTTCCCGGACCCCTCGGGACCACCTAACCCCTGATTAACCTTACTAATCACACCTTAATCACTCTACTAATTCCAATTCTCGGGACGGGTTGTTACAATCTACCCACCTAAAAAGAATTTCGTCCCCGAAATCATGGCATCAAAATCAGAATCACAACATATCTCGTAAAACGTGCTGAAATACGTATAATTCTAAGAAATGCCTCAAAAAATGTGCAAGTACGTAAAACAGATATAGAATAATAAAAAATCATGAAATCATAATTAAGAACATAAAACAAGTAAAATAAAACAGTTATGCATGCTCCGTTAGAAAAGAAAAGTCCACTCATAGTTCTCGGGCACGTCACTCGCGTCCCGTACGTTCTTCGGTTGCCTCAGGGATATCCCGACCTGTCAAAGTCACCAATTCGGCTCACAAACACTTCCCTAAAGCTTACCCTAATTTCCCCAATTTTTTCGGATTTTTAAACGTATTTTAAACGAACCCCTAAACCTTCGAACACTTAAAACTAACCCGATACGGTACCCGATCGACACGAAACTTGTCCTAAAATGTTCGTTACATCGATTAGAGTGAAAACCGTGTTGAACGTTTCCCCAGAACAGTCCCCACGCTCCCTCACTCACCGCCCAAAGGGGCTACACGTAGGCTTCACGCACATGCACTGTTCATCGTCTCCTACCTCCAGCCAACCCGGTTCAGACCAGTCCAGACCAGTCCTGTCGAATCTAGCCGGTGAGGCCAGTTCTCACTCAAATCCAGTCCATTTTCAATCCTCTCTTCACTACTAGTTTTGTCCCACTCTAAGCAATCGATTCAAGTAAATAAAACACGAATTAGAGTCCTAATCCTCATCTGTCAAACTCGAACTTAAAACCCAGAGAAACCAGTTTCGGATTTCGGCCACCCATTGTACTTCCAGCCACGATTTCGATTCCCAAACGTTACAAACACCTTCCTAAGACTGTTAGCACCAAGAAATTGAGTCAACAACCGTCCAAAATACACGACTTTCGATTCGAACCAAAACTGGAAAACAGGGGACCCGAAACGTACCTTCCTCCTGCTCACCGCAGTGAGCTCCGCCGTGAGTCTTAGGGTTCCAAATTCAATCCTCAGGTCCCTTGAATGCCACCACCAACTCAGCTGTGATGGGTTTGCTCTTTTACGGCCGCACCACAACCACGAATCCTTCTTTGCTTTTCGGGTTTTGCTCACCTCACACACCCCCAAACTCACTTCAGTTCATCCCAAAACACTCACCAGCCTCTCATCTTCTCTCTGCTCACTCTTACTTGATCACCAAAACTCACACACTCTAAAACTGATCGATTTCCTCCCTGTTTTTCAGTCTCTCTCTGTTTTCTCCCTTGCACGGTTACTCCACACAATCCATTTAATTTGAGCCGTGAAAGTGGCTAGAAGTCACTAGACACAAGCGGGGTGTCAAACACCTGGTGAACCAGCCCCAAAATATCCAATAAACACTGCACACATGTCCTTATCTGATTGGCACACTTCCCAAGGTGTAAAAAGACCGAAATACCCCTAATTGTTCAAATTACGATTCTACCCTTCACTTCCTAGACCCATAACTCACTCGTCCGATGTCCGATGAAGGTGTGCCACTTGTCGTTGTACTCAGGACGTCGAGATCTATCTAACGGTCCTCGGTTTGCGTGAAGAAACCTTGTCATGCAAAAAGTCAATAAATGCCCCTCTTTTAACCAAATTACGAATGTGCCCTCGACCTTCTGAACATCATAACTTCCTCCTCGGATGTCGGAATCGGGCGTGCCACCTGTCTACGGACTCGTGAAGTCCCGAACTACGTCAAGATCATCAGTCAATACCCAATTGACCGTCCGAACTAAAAGTCAACATTTTGCCTATTCTAGGGGCAAAATTGTCATTCTGCGCCAAACGTCCAAAAGTAACCAACTAAACACCGATTAACCTAGCTAATCCATCATTAAACCCTAATCTAATCTCAACTCTCGAGATGGGTCGTTACATCACGAGTTCATAGACAGGTGGCACGTCCGATTCTGACATTCGATGAGAAAGTTATGACGTTCGGAAGTTTGAGGGTAATTTGGTAATTTGGTTTAAAAGGGGCAATTTGTGGACTTTTCAAACGACATGGAATTTTCACGTAATTCGAGGACCGTTAGGTAGGTCTTGTTTCCCTGAGTACAACGACAGGCGACACGTTGTCATTGGAGTTCGGACGACATAGTTAATAGGATGAACGCGCGAGGGGTATTTTGGTAATTTAGCCTCTAAGGGAAATTTGGTCTTTTCTTTGCCTAGGGATCTGTGCCCAGTAACATGGTGCCACCTGGTGTTTTGAGGGATGTGCCCACTGGTTGTGAGACACTTGTCCATTGCTGGAAGGGTGTGGAATCCTCCTCCACCATCTCATTTTAATTTAAATGATCGTGCATACTGAGTTTGAAGAAGAACAGAGAACAAAAAAGTGTGTCTGTGAGATTGTGAGGATTCAAACCTCTTCCACGAGTGATCTCTTGCCTTTGCTGTCTAAAGATGAATAGGAGAGGATGGTCAGACAAGGGCTAGGGCAGGCACGGCAGCTCACGACAGCGAGAGGTGGAAAAGAACTGTGAGAAACAGTGAGTTCCTCTGTTTTATGTTGGAATGTTAAACTCGAATTGAAGGGGGTAAAGAGCATAATGGTTACGAAGATGATGCTTCTGGGGTGGCTAGCAGTTGAATGGACTGAGAATTGAGGCTCGCCGTGGGTGGTAGCCGCGGTACTGACAAGGTAAGGACGGTGATTAAGATGGTAACTATTGTTTTGGTGCCCGATATTCGAATTAAGTGATTGGGTTTTGTTTCTAGAGGTTCTAAGGATGGATTGAGGTCAACAGGAGGAGAGGAGGTGGCCGGAAACACAACGACTGAACGTCGAACAGTGCCCAGTTTCTCCTTCGATTTGGGAGGTAAGCTCGAACCTTTAATTGTATGGTTTAAAGTTGCAGACCAATAGGAAATTACATAAGAAAGCTATAGGATTAGAAATGGTCGCAAATGGAATCAAAACGAATGAAATCAAAGGGTGAACCGGCCACGCCGATTCAGACTGAACTATGAACCGGTTGGACTGGGTTTACCCGAGGAAGAAGGTGACTAGTGCCTAGCGCGTGAGGCCCACGCGTAGCCCCTTTGGGCGGAGCGTGTGGGCGCGTGGCACGTGGTTTGAGGAAGGTTCCAACACGACTTTTAACGTATTCGATGTAATGAACATTTTGGGATTGGTTTCGAGTCGATCGGACATCGTCTCGATATGTTTCGGAATGTCCGAAGATTTTAGGGCTCGGTTAAAAATAGTTAAAAATTTGGGAAAATTATGAGGCTTTAGTATAAGCTTTATAAAGTAGTTAGTAACCTTATTACGGGATTTGGACAGGTTCGGGAAAGCTTGGTGATAGTAGATTAGCCTGGGAAGCGTAATTGCACGCGTGTCGAGGCGACGACGCTATGGTCTGTGAGTGGACTTTGCTTTCTAACTTATGATGCATGCATATATGTTTTTATATGTTTTTCTATATGTGATTCTATGATTTGATTTATGATCTTGATGATTTAGGATTTGCACGGTTTTCGAGATATTTACAGAATTTCACGTTTTACGAGATTTCGATCATTGTTGTGATTTGACTATGATTTAGATGATTTGATTTCGGGAATTGAAATATGATTTGATCTCAATGATTTAAAAATGAATTTCGGAAAAATGACTTCGGGCTTAGAGGCCCAGTTCATAAAAGTGGTTTTAAAGAACGTGATTTCGGGTTTTTGAATCGGATTTCAGAATGACGATTTTGGATTCGATTTTGAAAACTTGAAAGTGGATTTCCGGGTTTGGGTTCGGAATGGTTATTCCGGATGCTGGCTTACGGAATGATGGTTCGGACTCGGATTTGGAAATGGATGATGAATAAGAGTTCTGGGTTTGGATTCGTGATCCTGATGAGATTGCGCATTCAGATTCGGAAATAGAAAATGGTTTTTGGATTGGATTTGCTGGATCAGGTTATTGGGTTTAAAGACCCAGATATGATTATGATGGGGGCGGGCCCGGATTGGGTTTAAAGACCCGAATTGAGTTTAAAGACTCGGGAGTTTAAAGACTCGTATATTGACATTTCCCTCGTAGGCCTATTGAGTTTAAAGACTCGGGAGTTTAAAGACTCGGATTATATTGAGGCCTGGATTGAGTTTAAAGACTCGGATAGATCCAGCAGGTTCGATGGATGGAAATGTGGTTTTCAAATGTGTTTTGGATTTCAATGAGACTTGATGATGATACTTTTCAATAGTGATTTTTCGATGTTTTGGGTAATGACCCGGATGTTACGGATTTTGATGGTTTTGGGATGAGGCCCGGGATTTGAGAAAAGACAATGAGTTCGGTTTTCTTAAATGGTTTGAATAACTTGAATTTTGAAATGGTTTCACAACATGAATTGATATGTTTGATTGGATTAGTTTTTAAATGGAGGGTATAAATGTAATTTCTTCTGAACTATTTTTGTAAAACGTATGATTTATTTTTGTCCACTCACAGTCTTTTCATGTTTTCGATACTCACCAGGTTGTTGCGGTGTTGGATGTTGGTCGAGAGAGACAGAGACATCACATACGCGATCCACAGTAGAGTCTGCGCGCTCTGGGAAAACCGGAAGTGTAGACTGGTTGGTCGATAATCCCTTGTCACATGGAGGTTGAACGTCAGTTTAGTCTTTGTGTCATGCGTAAGTCAGACGGGCGCAGGATTAGCCCTTAATCCCTGGGGATTGGGGGTGGGTCCTGTCAGTGGTTCTCAGCCCGTGGAAAATAGAGACTCAGTGTACCTGTGAGATCCAAGTTTCCCAATTTCCCTCAAATCTCAATCGTTGCCTTTGTTGTGTGAACAGAAGTTGAAAAAGGAAGTATGGAGAGTCTCCTAATGGCCACGGTGAGCCACGGCGATGGAGGTAAGGCAGAGTTCTCGAGAAATTCAGTTTAAGGTAAAAATGGTGAATTGAGAATTAACGTTTGTTTTGTTGTTTTGACGATTGGATATTGTCTCTGGAGGTTCCAGAAACTGTTTGGGGTCAAAATCAAGGACGGCAGTGGCCGGAGAAGCAAGAACACCAAGGAGGAAGAACTTGAACTTGGTCCTTGCTTTGGAAGGTAACTCCTGGACGTAAAGATCACGTTTTAAGGTTATAGATTGATAGAAAAGACTTAGAGAAACTATAGGACCGATTAGAATTGAAATTGGACCGAAAACGAAGGAATTACAGGGTCGAACCGCCCAAGCCGGTTCGGGTTGGACCGGTCTGAACCGGTCGACTGAGCTTGAAGATGATGAACAATAAAGTGCATGAGGCCCATGCGCAGCCCTTTTGGGCAGCACGTGAGGGCGCGTGAGGGCTCGGTTAAAAATAGTTAAAAATTCGAGAAAATTACGGGCTTTAGTAGAAGCATTGTGAAGTAGTTAGTGGCCTTATTATGGGATTTGGACAAGTTCGGGAAAGCCGGTGATAGCGGATTAGCCGGGGAACGGCATAAGTGTGCCCTTATCGAGGCAGCGGCGTAAACGGTCTGTGAGTAGACTTTTCTTTCTAACTTATGATACATGCATATATGTTTTTATATGTTTTCTATACATGATTTCTATGTTGGGATTTGGTATTGATGATGTACGATTTTGGCACGTATTTCGAGATTATGACGTATTAGCACGTTTTACGAGTTTCCGAGTTTTATTGTGATTTGATCATGGCTTTGATGATTTGATTTTGGGATTTAAACTATGATTTGATTTAAATGATTTATAACGGATTTTGGAAAGTGATTTCGGGCTTGAAGCCCTGTTCATGTGATTTCGATAAACGAGATTTCGGTTTTGGAATCGGATTTTGGAAAGATGATTCTTGATTCGATTTTGAAATGTGAAAGGGAAAATCTGGATTTGGGTCTCGGGATGATGGTTCCGGATGCTAGCTTACGAAATCATTATTATGAATTCGGATATGAATTTTCTATGGTTTTCACTTGGTTTTGAGTTTAAAGACCCGTTGAAAAATGGTTTTGGGTTTAAAGACCTGGAAAAAGAAAACGGTTGGATCTGGTTTTGAGTTTAAAGACTCGGTATATGTTTTGAGTTTAAAGACTCGGTTATTGTGATATCCCCCGAGGCCTGTTGATTGTATTTTGAGTTTAAAGACTCGTTGATATCCCGGGAAAGCCTGATTATGCGCATGTGTTTTGAGTTTAAAGACTCGGACGCACTTGAGATCCAGCAACTTGATTGATTGATGTTTTTCACTGGTTTTCAAACGTTTTGGGCAGTAGCTTGGATGATTTGGATTTAATGAGTTTTGGGCTGAGTTCCCGTACTTGATGAGGATTTATAATTTTGGGCTGAGGCCCTGGATTTGAATTACTAAGTTGAGAAAAGAAATTATTCTGGTTTTCAATAATGGTCTTCAAATGGTTTTGTGAATTGGTTTTCATATGCATGCATTAGTTTTTGCGTGGAGGGTATAAATGTAATTTCTTATACACTGTTTTCAGAACGTATTTCTTTATTTTTGTCCACTCAAAGTGTTTTATGTTTTTGATACCCTCTAGGTTGTTGCGGTGCGGGCTGTTGGTAGTTAGAGACGGAGACATCACACACGCGATCCACAGTAGACTCTACGCGCTCTGGGAAGTCCATATGTTTAGTACGGTTCGTTTGGGAATCCCTTGTCCGGCTTACGTATTACATGGAGGTTGGTCGTCCGTCATCCTTCGTATCGCACGTGAGTTAGACGGGGAGCATGACTTAGCCCTTAATCCTAGGGGATTGGGGGTGGGCCGTGTCAAATTGGTATCAGAGCAGGTTTTGTGCGCTCTGCGTGAAGTTTGACTCCTAGAGTCGTTGGTTCATCGACTTGGGTGTTGTGATGCTACTGTGGATGTGATGTCTCGACGCGAAACATCCTTCATCAACCTGGATATGCGAGTGATAGCTAGTGGCTTATTTAGTAGGGAGGGGTACGAGCGACTGGGTGATGCGTTGCCCAATACACGGCGTGTGGTGAGATGAATGTTCGACTTAGGGCCAGAGTAATGAGCGTGTTTTGCGCTGGATATACTCGATGATTGGACTGTAGGGTCGGATGTATGTCAACATTGTTAACTGAGATGGCAACCAGCGAACTACCATTAATGGTTGACTGGTCAACATGTGGAGCCTGATGACAGCCTGTTGAACTAGTAGTATATGTGGGGCTGAGGAGGCCAGTTGCCGGAGGCTTGTTAGGTCGGATGACGATAGTATGGATTGGTGACCTTTAGTCAATTTGGTTGAGATTGGATTTGTGTGGCTACGAGTAGCTGGATGCCTCGAGTGGCAGGGGTATAGGAAACGACTTTGAAGATCTGAGGGATTCCCCGCTTGCGTTGGTTACTGGATGACGTTGGTGTGTAGACTAAGGGATGGTCTTAGCCGGGTGTGACGACCCAAGTAGAGGTTGTTGTGTGCTAGGGGAGGTCGTGGGTTTTGATAACCCATATGACGAGGATGATTTGGGGAACCCCGTGGATGCCTGGTTTGGGATGTGAGTACTTGAGTGAGAAACCCCAATGCTTAGTTTAGAAACCGTGAGTTGGGGGTTGGGCCGATTTACGGTCGGATTGGAGATGGTGCTACCAGGTGCAGCCGAGGTAGTGGATGGTTGGTGACGAGTCTAGTGAGATTGCGGCGTTGGTTGAGCATTGAGTTGCTCAGAGTTTTGGATTACAAAGGATGTCAGTTCCCCCGACTCGAGTGTAGATCGAGGGTTTTGGCTCGGTGAGAGTGGAGGTTTGGGACTGGTGTGCTGTGAGCACAAGATAAAGGGTGATGTGCCATGAGCCGAGAGGCCTGTAATGGTACGATGGGCATATAGTGAGTTGAGGTTGTGACCAGGTGTGAGATGTCGGTGTCTGGAAGGAACTTTGAACAGAGCTGGGAGATTTGATGACCATGGGCAGGTCATGTTCGGTACGAACAGTTAGAATGCTGATGGTTTGATCAGAGCAGCGCAGCGGAATCGTGATGGACCTATGCTTCATGTTGGAACGGGCAAGGTTGGTATGGTCGGGTTTGACCATGCCCGTGAGGGTTGGTTTTCGTGGCCTCATCCTGATGTGTTAGAGATACCGAGGTTGGCATTTGGGTGATGCCGAGGCCCGTACTTGGTGACTCATCAAGACTAGGAATTGATGACTTCGAAGGTAGTGTCTCAGGAGTCCGAGGTGAGTGATCGTTAATTGTGAGCCCGAAAGTTAGTTACTCGTACGATAGTGATGCTCGGAGTTGAACCTCGGAAAGGTTGAGACGCGATCATCAGCAGAAGTGATGATTGACATCCTTTTGGATGTGCATAAATGGTGAGAACTGACAGGCGAGTTGGTTGGTGATTTGGTTTGGTTACGGACATGTGGTTGTGATCTGTAGGAGGTGTGGACTTTGCTAAGTCCTGTAGAGGAGTTGACGCTTAGACGGTTAGTCAGGTGGTGGTTAAGGATGAAGTCCTATGATTGGAATCGCGGAATCAGGCGATGTTGAGATTGAGACGATGATATGCTGTGTGGTGGATACTCTAGAGTCGATTTGGGTGACTCAGTGATAGCACTTCAGGAGTTGTGGCCACCCCTCCCCCCCCCCCCCCCCCCCCCCTAATTGTGGACACGTGTGGATATGTTCAGGAGTAGAGAAAGTACTCGGTGACGCCCTGTTTGGCCTGTGTGGCGAGTGCCATAGGATAGTACGTGAGACATAGGTTGGATATCTTGACCATGTTGGAGTTGTTCAGGATGCGTGTGGTCCGTCTCGCATACATGTGGTATGGGACTTGGAACTGGTACTGGGACTACTCTGTATTTGTAGTTGAGATGCGATTGGATTTCATATTGGTCGGGAGATCCAAGAGACCGGAAAATTCGGAAGGGGACTTGAGTTGGACTTCCCTGGAGGACTTGTAGTTCAACCTAGTGGTAGGATTGGACCGACGAACTGCAAAAGTGAAGTGTGATTGGATTGTCGACAGGTGGTAATCAGTAAGGTTATTGAGGATGTTTGTGTGCCCTGGAGATACACTATGAGGGTGACAGGTACACTATGGTATTGTTGGATGGACTTTGGGTATAGTAGTGCTCGGGTGATGCCGATGTGGTTGAATGGTGGATTTACCGTAGGATGTCGTTGGAAGTACTTGAGGATGTACTCTACGAGTTGTGTTTGAAGTATTCTAAAATCTCTCAGTTTAATTCAAAATTCGTAGGGTTGTGGTTGCATATGTTTTGTGGTATGCACTGTGCTTTTGGTTAGTTGTGATTGGTGCATGTGTTTGAGATGAGTCCTGATGCAATTGGACGTGCAACGTGATACTTAGTAGAGATGTTGGTGATCGTCTTGGTGCCGAGGTATGTTGTTGATTATCTTGGTGAAATCGGGACAGTTTCGTTCTGATTGACCGGTTGGGATATGGACTGGATCCGAGTGATCCTGAGTGATTTGACTAGTTCGTAAGAGTCAGTATTGATGTGAGCTGGATGCTCAGAGCCATGAGTGGCTGGTAGGACCCTGAGGCTGATGTGTGCTTACGGTTGACAGGTGCGGTAGGGTCCAGTTGCAGACAGGTGGTGTGGGACGTGGATGGTGTTCCCACAGGTTGACTGTGTTGGTGGTTAGAGGAACCACCGGTGAGGTGATTTGTTGCATAGCTACTATGCGCGTGGACGTTGTGACTTCATTAGGGTCGGCGCGAATCGTTGTAGATCTTGACGCATAGGAGTACCGAGACCTGTAGATGCCGTTTTGAGAATTGTGTTTGTTTACGGCCGACGCGCACGAGGGTACTGGGACGTTGGTATGAGGTACGCTCTACTCGAGAAGGAGTCGGAAGTGTTGAAACTGGCAGTAGGGGTGTTATGGCGTACCAAGTGGTGGTTGAGCCGTGAGTGATGGCTGGTGTGACGTTAGAGGTACCTTGGGTACGAGTTGGAGGTGTATTGACCCCGGTGAGAATGGGATGATTTGCTAGGAGGACTGAAAGTTGGTTGAGTTGGTTCGCTTGGCGGAAATGTGGTGACAGTTTGGGAACTGTCAGGTTAATACTGGATTGGTAGGTGATGGATACCGGGTAGGAGACCCAAGTGCAAGATAAGTTGGATTTCCCCAAGAAGTTATGGATGTACGAGATTCGGAAATTCGGGGACAAAATTCTTTAAGGGGGAGATTTTAACAACCCATCCCTGAAATCGGGATTAGATTAGTGGTTAATGACGTATTAGTGAAGTTAATCGGTGATTAGTTGGATGCTTGCGGATGGACGGTGCGAAATGACGGTTTTGCCCTAGAATGGGCGAATGTTGACTTTTTGTTTGGGTGGTCAAATGGACTTTGACCGATGCCTGTGACGTAGTTCGAAACGTCAGGAGTTCATAGACAAGTGGCACGTCCGATTCCGACATTCGAGAAGGAAGTTATGATGTTTTGAAGTTTCGAGGTAGTTTGGGTAATTTGGTTAAAAAGGGCGATTTGTTGACTTTTCACACGACATGGATTGGTCATGTATTTCTAGGACCATTAGGTAGATCTCGATCACCTGAATACAACGACAGGCGGCATGCGTCAATTGGAGTTATGACGACAAATTTACGGGTCTAGGAACATGAGGGGCAAAATGGTAATTTGTGATGACAGAGGCATTTTGGTCATTTGAGGGCTTAGGGATCTGTGCCCAGTGAAATTGGGGACACTTGGCAGTTTTGGGATGCTGTGACCACCAGATTGTGGACACATGTCCCTCTCTGGAAGGCAGTAGAACCCTTCCCACCGCCTTCATTTCATTTTAACACCAGGGGGTGTGTGTGTGCACGGGTGAGAGTGAAAACAGAGGAACCAGAGAGGAAAAATGAATGATCTTGAATCCAAATCGTCCTCAAAATGATCCCATGACCCATGAATGATAAATCAGAGATGGAGAGGGAGTTGAGACGATCATTGTGCCATGATCACCGTGAGCCGCCGTGGACGGTGGTTCTCAGCCAGTGGAAAACAAAGACTCAGTGTACGTTTGAGATCCAAGTTTCCCAATTTCCCTCAAATCTCAGTCGTTGCCTTTGTTGTGTGAACAGAAGATGAAAGAGGAAGTATGGAGAGCCTCCTAATGGTCACTGCGAGGCACTGCGGTGGAGGTAAGGCAGAGTAGTTTAAGGTAAAAAATGGTGAATTGAGAATTAACGTTTTTTTGTAGTTTTGACGATTGGATATTGTCTCTGGAGGTTCCAGAAACTGTTTGGGGTCAAAATCAAGGACGGCGGTGGCCGGAGAAGCAAGAACACCGAGGAGGAAGAACTTAAATTTGGTCCTTGCTTTGGAAGGTAATTTCTGGGCGTAAAGATCACGTTTTAAGATTATATATTGATAGAAAAGACATTGAAGAAACTATATGACCGATTAGAATTGAAATTGGGCCGAAAACGAAGGAATTACAGGGTCCAACCGTCCACGCCGGTTCGGGTTGGACCGGTCTAAACCAGTCGACTAAGCTTGAAGATGATGAATAGTAAAGCGCGTGAGGCCCATGCGCAGCCCCATTGGGCGGTGCGTGAGGGTGCTTGGGGCCACTTTTGGGGATGTTTCTAACATGAATTTTAAAGTATTCGGTATAATGAACATTTTGGCATCGGTTTCGAGTCAATCGGACATCGTCTCGATAGTTTTCGGGGTGTCCGAAGGTTTTAGGGCTCGGTTAAAAATAGTTAAAAATTCGAAAAAATTACGGGGCTTTAGTAGAAGCATTGTGAAGTAGTTAGTGACCTTATTATGAGATTTGGATAGGTTCGGGAAAGCCGGTGATAGTGGATTAGCCGGGAACGGCATAAGTGCGCCTCTTATCGAGGCAGCGGCATAAACGATCTGTGAGAGGACTTTGCTTTCTAACTTATGAGGCATACATATATGTTTTTATATGTTTTCTATATGTGATTTCTATTTTGGGATTTGGTATTGATGATGTACGGTTTTGGCGGGTATTTATAGATTATGACATATTTGCACGTTTTACGAGTTTCTGAGTTTTATTGTGATTTGATCATGGTTTTGATGATTTGATTTTGGGATTTTAAATATGATTTGATTTCAATGATTTATAACTGATTTTGGAAAGTGATTTCGAGCTTGAAGCCCTGTTCATGTGATTTCGATAAACGAGATTTCGATTTTGGAATTGGATTTTGGAAAGATGATTCTTGATTCAATTTTGAAACGTGAAAGGGAAATTCTGGATTTGGGTTCAGGATGATGGTTCTGGATGCTATCTTACGGAATCATTATTGCGAATTCGGATATGGATTTTTTATAGTTTTCACTTGGTTTTGAGTTTAAAGACCCATTGAAAAATGGTTTTGGGTTTAAAGACCCGGAAAAAGAAAACAGTTGGATCTGGTTTTCTGGTTTTGAGTTTAAATACTCGGTTGATTGACGGGGGAGGGCCTTGGATTGATATGTTTTGAGTTTAAAGACTTCGTGTATGTTTGGAGTTTAAAGACTCGGTATTGTGATATCCCCAGAGGCCTGTTGATTGTGTTTTGAGTTTAAAGACTCGTTGATATCCCGGGAAGGCCTGATTATGCGCATGTGTTTTGAGTTTAAAGACTCGGGCACACTTGAGATCCAGCAACTTGATTGATTGATGTTTTTCACTGGTTTTTCATTGGTTTTCAGACGTTTTGGGCAATAGCCCGGATGATTTGGATTTAATGAGTTTTGGGCTGAGTTCCCGTACTTGATGAGGATTTATGATCTTGGACTGAGGCCCTGGATTTGAGTTCCCGTACTTGATGAGGATTTATGATTTTGGACGGTTCGTTTGGGAATCCCTTGTCCAGCTTACGTGTTACATGAAGGTTGGTCGTCCGTCAGCCTTCGTGTCGCAAGACACGACCCACCCCCAATCCCCTAGGATTAAGGGCTAAGCCATGCTCCCGTCTAACTTACGCATGACACAAAGGCTAAACCGACACCCAACCTCCATGTAACACGTAAGCTGGACAAGGGATTTCCAAACGAACCGTTTAAAACTTCCAGACTTACCAGAGTGCGCAGACTCTACTGTGGATCGCGTGTGTGATGTCTCCATCTCTCTCTACCAACAGCCCGCACCGTGACAACTTGGAGGGTGTCAAAAACATAAAAGACTGTGAGTGGACAAAACCAAATAATAAGTTTGGAAAACAGTTCATAAGAAATTACATTTATACCCTCTACGCAAAAATCAATACATGAATATGAAAACCATTTCACCAAAACCATTTCATATCCCAAACCGTCAATGAAAACCAGAATCGTTTCTTTCCTCAAATCCGCGATTTAAATCCAGGGCCTCATCCCAAAATCATAGTTCCTCATCAAATACGGGAAATCAGCCCAAAACTCATCAAATCCAAAGCATCCTGGCCATTGCCCAAAACATCTAAAAACTAGTGAAAAACATCAATCAATTCGAGTTGCTAGATCTCAAGTGCGCCCAAGTCTTTAAACTCAAAACCATGCGCATAATCAGGCCTTCCCGGGATATCAACGAGTCTTTAAACTCAAAAGACAATCAACAGGCCTCGGGGGATATCACAATAACCGAGTCTTTAAACTCAAAACATATCAATCCAGGGCACTCCCCCGTCAATCAACCGAGTCTTTAAACTCAAAACCAGATCCAGCCGTTTTCTTTTTCCGGGTCTTTAAACCCAAAATCATTTTTCAACGGGTCTTTAAACCTAAAACCAAGTGAAAACCATAGAAAATCCATATCCGAATTCGCAAAAAATGATTTCGTAAGCCGGTATCAGGAACCATCATGCCGAACCCAAATCCAGAATTTCTCTTTCAAGTTTCAAAACCGAATCAAGAATCATCTTTTCAAAATCCGATTCTAAAATCGAAATCTCGTTGATTGAAATCACATGAACAAGGCTCCAAGCCCGAAATCACTTTTCCAAAATCCATCATAAATCATTGAAATCAAATCATATTTCCAATCCCAAAATCAAATCATTAAAATCATGATCAAATCGCAATATCGAAAACTCGTAAAAGGTGCAAATACGCCAGAATCTCGAAATACGTGCAAAATCGTAAATCTCCAAGATCAAATCATAAATCACATATAGAAAACATATAAAAACATATATGCATGGATCATAAGTTAATAAGCAAAGTCCACTCACAGACCATTAGCGTCGCCGCCTCAATACTCGTGCATTTATGTCGTCCCGACTAATCTACTATCACTGGCTTTCCCGAACCTGTCCAAATCCCATAATAAGGTCACTAACTACTTCACAAGGGTCATACTAAAGTCCCATAATTTTCCCAAATTTTTAACTATTTTTTAACAGAGCCCTAAAACCTTCGGATATCCCGAAACATATCGAGACGATGTCCGATCGACTCGAAACTAGTGCCAAAATGTTCATTACATCGATTATATCATTTCACCTGTTGACCACTTCCCTGGAATATATCCTACGCGTCCTCACGCGCCGCCCAATGGGGCTACGCGTGGGCTTCACGCGCCTTAGCACTGTTCATCTCCTACCTCTGTCACACCGGGTGTGAACCGGCTCGGTCTAGTCGAATCGGCGCGGGCGGTTTGACCCCATATTTCCTTTATTTTCGATCCGTTTTTAATTCTAATTAGTCCTATAGGTTTGCCTCATTGTCCAAAATCGTTTAGACCCTTAAAAACAAGAACTTTAGGCCTGGAACTCACCTCCCAAAACGAAGGAGAACTGGGCACTGTTCGACGTTCAGTCGTTGTATTTCCAGCCACTTCCTCATTCCCTTTTGATTTCAAACCATCACTAGAACCTCCAGAAACAATTCCCAATTACTTAATTCGAATGTCGGGCACCAAAACAATAATCACCCTTTTTGAATCCTTGACTTACTAGTCATGAGTTCCACGGTAACCGTCTATGGCTGGCCTCGAAACCAGGCTCCCTCGTCTTCTTTCAACCTCAAAAACCTCATTCGTCATACCAAATCTGTTAATAACTATGAAATCACTACATGCCATTTGAATCTCAACAGGGGAGGTCACAGGTCTTACCGTTTCTAGTCCACCACCGTACACGATGGTGCACTCCACCAGCCTCACTCTGCTCGTCTTAACCTCCCTTCCATGTTTGAGTCACAAAGCAAGGACAAAGGATGGAAATTGAAGGTCGTGGATGGCAGAAACTCTCACGGTCTCTGTTATTTTTTTTGTTCCAAAATCTTATTAAACCGTTAAACCCATTTAAAATGAACAATTGAGGCGGTGAGCAAGGTTCTACAACCATCCAGACCCACCCAGGTGTCCAAAACCTTGTGGGTACACTTCCCAAAGCAGCCACATGTTCAAACTTAACTGGGCACAGATTCCAATGCCAGCCAATTGACCAAAATGGCCCTTGATGCCCAAATTACCATTTTACCCCTAAGGTTTTTAGACAAAAACCCGAGCCATCCTAAATCCAATGACAGCGTGCCACCTGTCGTTGTATTCAGGGGATCGAGACCTACCTAACGGTCCTCGAATTACGTGCAAAGTCCATGTCGTTTAAAAAGTCAACAAATTGCCCCTTTTTAACCAAATTACCAAATTACCCTTGAAATTCCGAATATCATAACTTTTTCCTCGAATGTCGGAATCGGACGTGCCACCTGTCTATGAACTCGTGACGTCCTGAACTATGTAATAGTCATCGGTTAAAGTCTGATTGACCGCTCGAACCAAAAGTCAACCATTCGCCCACTTCTAAGGGCAAAATCGTCATTTCGCATCGTCCGTCCGAAAGTATCCAACTAATCACCGATTAACTTCACTAATTCGTCATTAACCACTAATATAATCCCAGTTTCCGGGATGGGTCGTTACATATCACGTGAGTTAGACGGGAGCATGACTTAGCCCTTAATCTCAGGGGATTGGGGGTGGATCGTGTCAGAGGTTTCATGCCTGCAAATTCGCTTTCATTGATAGTGAATAACAGGAGAAATCACATGTGTTTTTCTGATGTTTGGTGAAAAACAAATTGATTTTTGGAAGTCATTTTATAATAAGTTTTAGTTATAGATTGATCATTGAGTTTGGAAGTATGCAATTTGAGTAGTGTTTTGTTCACCTATGCTTGCAGTTATTATCTGTTTTAGAAGAGCCTTTTCTATAGACCATGTTGAGAGATGAGGTTTACATTAAAGAATGGGTTGTGTGATTAGATCAATATTTTTATTCTGAATGGAGTTTTGCGTTGGTGAATTTTTCTATGGATTTGTGGATTGGGTGGAAAATTATGGGATAAAGACTACATGAATGATGAAGAAAATGTACGAGTCCTAATTAGATGTGTTCTAAGTCAATCCCAATGGTCTTTATAGAAAAGTAAAATAAGTTTGACTTAATATTGAACTTGTAGATTGAACATCTTATTCATTATACTTCCACAATAATCTCACTTGTAAATTTACCCCATTGTAAATCAATCTCACTTGCACTCATGTTCTATAAATGAGGAAAGTGATGCATAATGGTTGATCCGAGTATTTGTCACAACCCGACCCATCTAGCACGATATTTTTCGCTTTGGGCCCAGTCTTTATGGTTTTGTTTCTGGGAACTCACGTGTAGCTTCCCAGTAGGTCACCCATCTTGGGATTGTACCAGCCCAAACTCGCTTAACTTTGGGGTTCCGACCAAACCCAAAGCAAGTGAGCTCCCAAAAGGCCTCACGCTAGATAGATATGTGCCCACACATATAAGACACTTCACCTTTCCCTCCCCGAGCGATGTGAGATTGTTCACCGTTCTTCTCAAGACATGGGTCTTACAATCCACCCCTCCTTGGGGCCCAGCGTCCTCGCTGGCACACTTTCGGTCGGGGTCTGGCTTTGATACCATTTTATCTGGACCTATCCCATCTAGCATCATACTGGCACATTTCTGGTTGGGGTCTAGCTCTGATACCATTCTATCAGGACCTATCCCATCTAGCATCATATTGTCCGCTTTGGGCCTAGCCCTCACGGTTTTGTTTCTGGGAACTCACGTGCAGCTTCCTAGTAGATCACCCATCCTGGGATTGCACTAGCCCAAACTCGCTTAATTTTGGGGTTCTAACCAAACCCAAAGCCAGTGAGCTCCCAAAAGGCCTCGCGCTAGATAGATACGTGCCTAAACATATAAGGCACTTCACCTTTCCCTCCCCGAGCGATGTGCGATTGTTCACCGTTCTTCTCAAGACACGGGTCTTAAAGTATTAGTTGTGTTATCAATCTTATACACTATAATATTAGTTCATCCACACCCTTATCATTGTTCAAGTTGAAAGAAACACTTACAACACTAAGCTTAGAATTTTTGTGTAGCAGATTTTACTAATCTCCTTTTCTTGGTTGCCAATTTCATTCTCGTAAACTGAAATTTTAGTTGACTATGTGATAATCACATTGTTTGATATGTGACATAAACCCAAATGGATTTATGGGTCATGACGGTTTATGGGGCCTGGCATAAACCCTTGGAAGGTTTTGATATGTTTGACAAATGAATTTTATGAATATTTGATAAATGGTTTTGAATGCATGAGTATGTATTTATGAAGGGCATAAATGTCTTTAAGCAAAAATGTTTTTAAGTGAAATGATTGTTTTTGTTCACTCACAACTTTTTGTGTTTTAATGCCCTTCAGGTTGATTGCGGATGCGGGCTGTAGCAGAGACGAGACATCACTCCCCTCCTCCTACGATCCTGATGTACTCTGACAGCCCTGGTGAGGGCTAGAGATGGAATTCTCCCTGGTCTGACACTTCGTGTCAGACGGGATCAGGTGGGTCCCACCTTAATCCCGGGGGATTTGGGACCGATCCTGACAAGTTGGTATCAGAGCGAGGCAGGCTCATTTGATACTTATGGTACTCTGATACCAGTTGGTATCAGAGCATGTTTTGCTCGTGGAGTACACGCAAGTCGAGGATGTGATGTCTCTGAAGTCTTAACAGCCCGTATGACGACTTGAGAGTCGTGACCGCTCGACGGTAGTTTCGTGTTGGATAGAGGATGTACGGATTAATACCAGGGTGGTCAGAGGTCAGGGTCACCCAGTTTACGATGACTCTGGACGACTACAGTCACGACGGTTGGGAATAGGAACGTGTGATTCTAATTGGCATGTTTTTGCATGTTTCGATATGTCGAATCCCGGTGGGATGTCGACTGGCAGGAGATGCCGGAGTTTTTGTGGTGTGTTGTGACAGGATGTCGACTGACAGTGGATGCCCTAGTGTGACTGTCGTACGACGCGATAGGATACGATTGCGTCGTTTAGTCGTTGTACAGTGTTAGGCATGAAGTATGGCCAAGTTATTGTGGGGGCCAGCGGATGAGAGCCGTAGAGTTATATGAGAGGACGAGATCCTCAGAGTGTAGTTATTGGCTGGTTTGGTACCAGTATGGGAGTATGACGACTCTTCGGAGTCGAGATCAAGGGATCAGTCAGGATGGTTGAGCTGCAGCGGGCAGCCGGGTTTGTGATAACCCTAGTAGGTGATTGTTTGGACAAGTTACCAGGAGTGTGGTACTGGTGATCGGACCCAGAGGTGGACCGATCGTTGGATGTTATGTGTGTGGAGTAGTTGGTACCGGCGATCGACTACCTCATGGTTTGGGAGTCTCGATAGCAAAGTGTTTGTGAGTTTAGTCTACATGAGGTTGTGACAGAAGCTGCTATCGATGGACCTGATCGAGTCTTATCTAGTTGGATAGACTCAGGTTGCCTTGACGATTGTGACGATAGGATTCCTCAGTTGTGACGATGATACGAGGTGCGTGAGTGACACACAGTACGAGGATAGATTTTGGATTTGACTCGGTGACGGCTGAGTCTGATCGCAGAATAAGATGCTGATGTTGGGTGCTGGCATACTTGCCACGCTCTTGTGAAGGTGGTAGTTGTGAATGGGACAGAGAGGATCCTGAGTGGCTCAGTGCGAGGTACAGGAGTACTTGGTATGGAGACCAGTTTCCCAGTGTTGGAGATCAGTTTCCTCAGTAATGGAGACCAGTTTCCCAGTGATGGAGACCAATTTCCTCAGTGATGGAGATTAGTTTCCCCTGTGTTGGAGATCAGTTTCCCCAGTAATGGAGACTAGTTCCCCCAATACTGCGAGATTGAGTCGCAAGGGTGTACTCAGAAGTCGTAATTTTTGATGTGAAACGTGAGATCTAGGTACAAACGGATGACGTAAGTGACGTCTTGTGACATAGGGGTCAGTTTTTCAGATTTGGTAGTACGCAGAGATTGGGCTTCAGATCACGACAGTTGTTGCTATCTGTTTAGCCTACCGACTGAGGTTAGTGGATTCCGACCAACTCTGTGAGTCAGAGGTGGATCAGGATGATTAAAGGTACGAGATGTACGTGATAGAGGTCATTTATGCACATCCGTAAATAGTGTACAAGGTTTAACCTTGAGTAGCGTGAGTGCCACTCGGAATGGGTGTAACCGGGTGTACGGTAATTACGGACATGTGGATGGTGTCCAGTTGAGCTGAGGACTTGAGAGTCCATTACAGATTGGTTTTGGTCGACTACAGTTGACCATGCCTCCTAAGTTGAGGACATGGCACTTGTTTGCCTATAGGACGTGAGAATGTTGGCGTGATGTGTGAACTCAGTGATTGGAAACGGAACATGGTTCCAACGTGATTGGAAAATCGGAATCAAGAGAAGTTGTGTTTGAGACGTTGAGAAGAGTGCTTGATTCCGCTTTAGAGATAGATATTCCAAGGTCACCGACTGTGACTCCTTGGTAGACAGTGCTGAGTGCTGGAGGATGACATAGGATGAACTTGGATGTCATTTTCTTGGATTCTCCTGGATTTCGTTCCTAGGTGGGACGACGAGGAGTGATTTGACGGCTAGGAGTTCAAGAGGGTGTACGAACCGAACACCTAGGTTGTGGGTCAATTTGATTAACTTGACGAGTAGATGGTGGTTAGCGTCACAGGATGTGACGAGTGAGTGCTCTAGGGTACGAGTACGTTGAAGCTTGGATAGAGTTCTAGATGGACATGAGTGACGGTCAGATTTGATCCGATAGTGAGTATGGAGACTCGAGGTGAGTCTAGATGACAAGTGGTATCGCTGAGTGATGCGAGGTACGATGCTAGGACTCGAGAACGAGTCGATATCAGAGTAGCGCAGCGAAGCGCAGTGGAGCCGGGAGTTGCCGGCTGGTCACGAATGGCTGTGACTTGTGTTGGTTAAGGGTTGATTGGTGATCGATGGGACTCTTCTGAGAGTTAGTTTGGGCATAGGAATTTGGGAGAGTTGATTCGTACGAGTATCGAGGGTTAGTGTGGGCATAGGTTTGAGGATGACCTATGAGATGGGATTCGTGCCATTGTGATGGCAGAATTTGTAGGGTGTTGTCAGATCGGATGTTGAGCAGAATGCCAGCTTGGCTGTGATAGCCCTTAGTGGGGATGCATTTTCAGCCTGACGACTGTAGGATGGAACTTGTCAGAGTGTCAGACTGAAAAGTAATTTGGATGGCAGTCTGGTATTGATGACTTGTCAAAGTGAGTGACAGGCGTAATCAACGAGTGTCGACGTTTTGCCTCGAGTGAGAGTACGAGCTGACGTGTAATTCTCAAGAGTGAGTTGGAGCTTTGGAGGCTCTAGTGACGGTACGTACCGAGGAAGATACCGATGAGTACGAGGTGTGTGTGATTGGACGTGTACGGCTACACGAGTATTCTCGTGTGAGTACAGCGATCTAAGTCGAAGAACGAGGTTGGATTCCACAATTTAGTTGTGGAATCGGGTCGATTTGAATTTCGAGGACGAAATTCTTTAAGGGAGGAAGTTTGTGATGACCCGTCCCGAATTAGCGGGATTACTTAAGAGTTAATGAAAGATTAGCAAGGCTAATCGGAGATTAGACGAGGATTAGCGGACGTTCGGGCGAAATGACGATTTTGCCCCTAGAATGGGCGAATCGTTGACTTTTTCATTCAGGCTCTCAAATGGACTTTGGCCAATGACTGTGACGTAGTTCGTGACGTCACGAGTTCATAGACAGGTGGCACGCTCGATTCCAACGTTCGAGGAGGAAGTTATGACGTTCGGAAGTTCATGGGCAATTTGGTAATTTGGGCCAAAATTTGACTTTTGACCCGGGAGGTCCAACAGCCGAGGCTCGAAGACCGTTATGTAGATCGGGACGATACGAATCCATAGACAGGCGGGCACGTCGAATTCGGACGTTCGATGAAGAAGTTACGGTTCACGGAAGTTCCGGGGAACTATTTACGGCGACACATTTTACGAGATAAAAAGTGAGGTTTTGTCTTTTGTGGGCCCAACTACTTTTCAGTGGACCAATGTATGAGTGACAAGTGTCACCCATCCACTGGCCAACCTCACCCATTCATGCATCTCCCCTTCCATTTCATCGTTCATTTTCCATCTCCTCCAACCCAAAACCGATCGCCATTTTCAATCCAAAACCAAACCCTTGACCCAGCTGATCTTGCCCATGAAGCCCAGAGGCTGAGAGAATGAAGGATGGATGATGGTGGCCGGCTGGAAGCGACACCGCCATGGACGACGTCCTTAAACCCGAGAACATACCTGGTTAGGCCCAAAACCTCTTTATTTTCGATTTTGTCATTATGAGCTATATTGGATGTTTAGGATAGGATTAGTGGGTTGCTAGGACGATTCTTGGACGGTTTGGAGGCTGGTTTACGGCGGAGGAGGCCATGGGAACGGCTGGGAAAAACAGGGTCGTGAGGTCTATGTTGGAACCATAGGTTTCGGTAGGTTTTAGTTAGTTTTGTTAATTGGGATTGATAGAAAACATTAAAAGAGGAATTTTAGGATTAAAATGGGACAAAACGGACGAAAAATGAAGAGTGTAGAGGCCTGGACCGGTCACGCCGGTCCAGTTAGACCGGCTGCACATGATGGACTGGATTGGCCGGTTCGGCCAAGGTTGAAGATGAATAGTCCGGGACGTGAGGCCCACGCGAAGGACCTTCATTGGGCGCGTCGTTCATCCTTTGGGGAAAGTTCCAACATGTGAAATCATCTATTCGATGTAACGAACATTTTGGGACTGGTTTCGTGTCAATCAGACATCGTTTCGATATAGTTCGGGTTGTCCGAAGGTTTAGGTTCGCGTTTAAAAATAGTTAGAAAATCGGGAAAATTATGGGACTTCAATGAGAGGGTAATGAGGCTATTAGTAACCCTCTAAATGAATTTGGACAGGTTCGGGAATCCCGGAGGTGACGATTGACCCGGGAGACGATTATGGGACGCGTATCGAGGTACGACTTCCGACGGTCTGTGAGTGGACCTTTATTTCGAAGTTGATGCATGTATAAATGTTTTATAAGTGTTTTAATGTATTTTTTGTGATGCCATGAGTGCATTTGATTGTGGTAGCTTAAGATCGACATATTTGCACATTTTTCGATGTTTTCGGCTTTATGTCGTACCTTTGCGTACTGCGTTTTCAATGAGGATTTAATGAACAGGTTTCGGATTTGGAAATATGAAATCGGGCACGAGACCCATTTGATTTACGAACTATCGCACTTGGAGTCCATTTGAATTGACGAGGAATCGGACCGAGGGTCCATTTGTGTGATACAATCGGGCCGGGGGCCCAGTTGGTTTACGATTCGGGTTTGAGGTCCAATTAGTGGTACTATCGGGCTTGATGCCCCGTTGATTTATGATAACGGGCCTGAGACCCATTTAGTTGAGATATCGGACATAAGGCCCCGTTGGTGGTGCAATAGGACATGAGGTCCTGATGGTTTATGGTTTCAGGCTTAGAGCCCATTTAGCTGTGGTATCGGACTTGAGGCCCTGTTGAAGGTAACATCGGGCTTGAGTCCCAGTTTAGTTTATGAAATGCGTATGCGGGCTTGAGACCGTATTGAACTGAGTATTTAGGCCGAGACCTGTGAAAGTGATTTGAATCGGATTCGAGGAATTTTATTGAGATGAATCGGGTATGAGACCCAGTTGAAAAGTGATTTGAGAAAGAAAGAAAAGAATTGAAATGAATGAACCCTCCATATGTTTATATGGTCTCCTCCAGACGTCGACCTGGAGAGTCACGATCCACAGACCAGAATGGGTATCCCCATAGGGATCCCGTTCCACGAGTGGTGGTTACTAGATATGATGTGGTCCCGGACCAGATTCCGGAGAGATGTGTGGACTAGATCCAGAGAGAGCTTGGACTAAATCCAGAGATTGAGCCTTTCATATGGAGATTCCTGGGAGAAGACTCGGAGTGAGACCCCGAGTAGTGTGCACACTAGTATAGATTCGATATCGTGACTTATATCGGGGATGTGTTCCCTAGGGGCTGTGTGCCCCAAGTTGGCATCTTCTCAGAAGAGCAGCGGATGGGTTATACGTATGCGTACGTATGAGGTTTTATGAAAGTGATTTGGGGGCGGAGACCCCATGTTCCATGTTTTATGATTTAGAAAGTGATTTGGGGCGGAGACCCCCGTATATGAAGTTGTGAAAGTGATTTGGGGCAGAGACCCCGTTTGTGATATTTTGAGAATGGTTTTAGGCTGAGACCCACGTGATGTGATTTGGTCTGAGTCCCTATTGATTTGGCCTACGGGTTTTGAATTGTGATTTCGGGTCAGGGACCCAAATGGATTTATGGGTCTTGACGGTTTATGGGGCCGGGTATGAACCATTGAAAGGTTTTGATATGTTTGACAAATGAATTTTATGAATATTTGATAAATGGTTTTGAATGCATGCGTATGTATTTATGAAGGGCATAAATGTCTTTAAGCGAAAATGTTTTTAAGTGAAATGATTGTTTTTGTCCACTCACGACTTTTTGTGTTTTAATGCCCTTCAGGTTGATCGCGGATGCGGGCTGTAGCAGAGACGAGACATCACTCCCCTCCTCCTACGATCCTGACGCACTCTGACAGCCCTGGCGAGGGCTAGAGATGGAATTCTCCCTAGTCTGACACTTCGTGTCAGACGGGATCAAGCGGGTCCCACGTTAATCCTGGGGGATTTGGGACCGGTCCTGACAATAAGAAAGTATGTTTTTTTATCAATCCTGATGATCAGGTAGCGTTTTCAAATGTTGATTGATTTTTTTATTGTGCATGTCAAATATGAATTACCACACACTTGTTGACATGAGTAGTTATTGACAGCAAATGTGCAATGCCTTTTTCCTACAAGGGGATGCCTTAAACTAATAAAAAATGAACTCGGCACAGATGCATTACCTAAGTTTGAGACCATATGCTTTGGTCATCTCTTGGAAATTGATGAGCTGAAGTAGGGCCATGCGATAGTGCATGGACTACTAGTGCACAAGTTAAGGAGTCATAGGCAAAAACAAAATAAAGGGGTATCTTTTTTACTTGGTATATGTGTAAAGCTGTTCAGCAAGGGATTTCTACTTGATATAGGGTCTTAAGGATGGAAAGCCTTCATAACCAAAATCATTTGATAGAGAAAGCCAATTGAAGACAAAATACTTGGGTTGATATGTTGGTAGGCTGATGTGAGAATTGTTAGGAGGTTATAGGTTCAATAGGAAGGAACTTTGTTTCAGTCTAGGTTCCATAGGAAAGAGCCTTGTTTCAGTCATAAGACAACTTGTTTAAGCAACACAATTTTAGTTGATTATGATGTTGTACATCTCACTTAGATGTTATTTCAATTATGTATTATGCAACAAACTAGTACTTGCTGACTTGATGATGTTTTGGTAAGTGAAATTAGTGCAAGATTAGGTTTGTGACTATTGCATTGTTTGATATGTAACAATTGCAATTTCTTATACTTGGATGTTTTGTTGCACGTTTTTCTTCAAATTATGTTGTAACGACCCGTCCCGAAATTAGGATTAAGACGATGATTAGTGACGGGTTAGTGAGCTTAATCGGTGGTTAGTTGGTTACGATAGGAACGTTAGCGTAGAATGACGATGTTGCCCCTAGTTCGGGAAAATAGTTGACTTTTAGTTCGGGCTGTCAAGTGGGTATTAACCGGTGACCGTGACGTAGATCGGGACGTCACGAATCCGTAGACAGGTGGTATGCCTGATTCCGACATCCGAGGAAGAAGTTATGATGTTCGGAAGGTTGGGGGGTACTTCCGTAATTTGGTTAAATTAGGGGGAAAGTTGACTTTTTGTACGATTGGGTTTTAACACTTTGTGTAACGACCCGAACCAAAATAATAATAATTTAATGTAAAAAGACTGTTTTACCCTTGGGGGGAAAACTTTGACTTTTTCGCGGGAAATAATTCGGACTTTGACCCATGACTATGACGTAGATCGGGACGTCACGAATCCGTAGACAGGCGGCACGCCGAAATCGGAGTTCGTATGAAGAAGTTATGGTCAAGGAAGCGTTTTAGCGGAATTTACGAACCGAGAACAACGGAATAAAATATTAATTTATTACGGAAATCCGTGCCAACCTAATATTTAAATCAAACCGATGGATTGGTGACAAGTGTCACCCATCCAAGGCCACACTATTCCAATAAAGCAATTAACACTATTTAATCAATTTTTATATTAATTCTTTTCCCTCCAATTGTTCCTAGCCCTTGGATCATCTGCTCAAATGAATCTTGGCCTTCCATTTCCTCTGTTTTTTCTGCTTCATGCACGAGCTGTCTGCTTTGCTTACAAACACACACAAACACATCCATTCCCCCTCACACACCCGTGCTTCTCTTCCCATTTTCTCTCAAACCAGGTGATCGAACCAGCCACTCTCACACCACCACCCGATCACCAGTTGTATCACCAACATCCACTAACCATCACCGAGCATCACCGGCAGCCACCACCCCACTTCCCAGCCCCGAAACCACCGTGCAAACTCAGACCCGAAAACCTCAAGGAAACGGGTCCAAGAAGCAAAACTCGATAACCACCTCACCTCGACGCGAGAGGAGCTCCAGTCTGCACCGTGGGGATCCTAGGAGCGTAACTGGACGACGGCGAGGGCTACGGCGGCGTGACGGCGGCGGTAAGACCCAAAACCCGACAAGCCCGTTTTCATTCCCTGTTCGACCCGACCGTTTTTAATGCTTAGAAATTGAATGTTAGGTGATAGACATGTCTTAGGGTGAGAGACGAGTAGTTTGGGCCGGGTTGGACGACGGAGACGCCGTGGATCACCGAGGACGACGACCGGACCGTGACCGTGAGTTTCAGAGACATTCTGGTGAGTTTCTTCCCACTTTCTTCTTGTTTTGAGGTTGTAGAACCATAGGACAGACCTAGACGATCCCATAGGGATCAACCCCGTCGAAAATGGTGGCCGGAATCGTGTGGTGGAATCGGGTCAAACCGGTCGACGGCGACCCGGTTCCAGTCAACCGGGTCGACCCGGTACTGTAGCATGATGACGTCATCATGATGACGTCACTTCTGACGTCATGATGACGTCATCCTGTCAGATGTTGTCAGACCAGGGACCAATCAGAACGTGCCACGTGTCACCTGACAAGTGTCAGTGATGACATCATGCTGACGTCAGCATGACGTCACTGCTGACGTCAGCGGTACTGTAGCAGCGTTGACCCACGCGTTGACCAGGCGCGTGGGGGCGCGTGTGAACAGTAATTTTGGTGGGGCCGGTACCATTTTCAAGGTTTCGACGATACGGATCCAATGGCGGTGGTTTCGTGTCGATCGGAGATCGTTATGTTAGTCAAAATGGGGTTTGAAGCACCGGGACTAGTGCCCGGGACGCGTTTTTGAGGCGGATCTGTTCTAGGGTCTTGGTATTGATATTATAGGGTCCTTAAGTAACCCTCAGGAGTAATAATACAGGTTTATAGAGATCGTTGAGCAGCAAGGACCGAGTGTGAGTGGGCTGTTTGATTTATAAAAGGCTTGCATGCATAAACTGTTTTACTATTTCCACTGATGAGTCTTATGAATTGTGTATATATGTTATTACAATGTTTTGGGCATGAGACCCGTCTGGATTATATGTGGATTTTGTTTGGGACGTCCGGGGGACATAGGGTAAACTATACTGTTATTGTACTGTACTTTCCTACCTGTGTATATTGTCTCCTCCAGGGAGGGTCGTTGGCCTGGGTGGACCCTGGAGTAGTCACGGGGCTCTGACTGAGTGGAGTTGACCCCCGTTGGGCTGCTTACTCTCAGGAAGGCATGTTCATATACCTCGGGCAGTGACCGGGATACCGGGAGCTGATGTACCTAGAGAGTCTCGGGTGTGAGACCCTGAGTGGCAACGCGTAGCCTTAGAACCGTGACATCATTTGGGTTGGGTTTTACAGTGCACTGATATGTTAGTTTCACCTTACGATTATTATTGTGGTTCATTCATTATGAGTTCATTGTAATATTATGTTTTCACTGCATGCAAGATTTGGAAAACGGAGGGGTAAAAACCTTATGATTATTTTATTATTAAATTGATTTCTAAACTGTTATTTTTGGCCCACTCACCCTTGTTTTACTGACCCCTCCAGACCCTGACACGGCAATAGAGGAGGAGGATCCGGAGGAGGAGGCAGAGGTTTAGTTTGCCTAGCTGTGCACCTGTACACCCACTTGTGGGTAGGTTGAGCACCGAATAAATGTACTTTGACTAGTGTGCTCACATGTTGTATTTTACTTTCCCTTGTCTGACAGTATCACTTTAAACACTGTGTTTGTACATTATCTATCTATGTGAGTCTTCGGTTTTTATTTAAGGGTAATTTTGGTATGTTTAGAGTCATTGTCAGACGGGAGCGGGTCACGTCCCCGGGTGGTCCCAGTGGGATTGGGACGGGTCCTGTCAGCTTGGTATCAGAGCATTAGGATTAGTAGTCAGAGTACTAGGTTAGCGGTTTGTACTTTGTACATGGTCGCTTTCGATGTCTTTTAACCTGTTTGCCTCTTCACAGTTGGATATGCCTCCCCGACGTGAACCCCGTGCACGTGTTGACGAGGGCAATGGAGGAAATGGAGACACTGCGAGCATTGAGCGGGCTCAGCGCCTGGGTGCTACGCACTTCAGTGGGGGAACCGACCCTGAGGAAGCACACCAGTGGATTGACCGCTGGGAGAGGATTTTCGAGGTCATGCACTGTCCTCCGGAGGAGCGTGTCGTACTGGCGACTTTCCTACTGGATGGGAGCGCCTATCGATGGTGGCACAACCTTGTTTTGGCCGGCTGGACTATTCACACCATTCCATGGGAGACCTTCCGTGAGCGGTTTCTCAACCAGTTCTACCCACGGTCGTTCCGCAACGCCCGTGAGGCGGAGTTTCTGCAACTCCGGCAGGGGGATCAGACTGTAGCAGAGTACGAGGAGACCTTCCTGATGTTGTCTCGCTTTGCTGAGAACTTCGTGATCACCGAGGCAGACCGATGTCGCAGATTTGAGTGGGGCTTGCGACCTGAGATTCAGGCGATGGTGACTGCAACACCCTTTGCTTCCATGAGGGATCTGACTGATGCGGCGACCAGGGTTGAGAACAGTATCCTGGCTCGTCAGCGAGCTGAGGGGGAGACTCGGCGACGTGATCGCCCACACTTGGGATTTTCGGGCCGTCGTGGCTCGAAGGGAGGACATTCTGGTGGATCTTCGTCTTCTGGTAGCCGAGGACGTTCTGGTCAGTTCAGGAGTCCTCAGAGGTCTGGACAGCGTTCTGGAGCTTGGCAGCGGTCTTACTCACCGATGAGCATCTCACCGGGAGGATACTCGGGTCGACCTAGGGAGGTCATATGCTTCGCTTGTGGGGAGCCGGGGCATTATGCTTCTGAGTGTCCACTGATTCGCGGCAGTACTGCGCCAGCGCAGAGCACAGCATCCCAGACTGACAGCAGCCGGACACGCGGTGTTGTGCGTGGCCGTGATCGAGGGGCTAGAGGACGAGGACGACCTGCAGAGTCTATGGCTCGTGTTTATGCTGTTACCCAGCAGCAGGCCAGATCCATTCCGGGAGTGTTGACA
This sequence comes from Prinsepia uniflora, assembly GCA_032719365.1. Classification (NCBI taxonomy): domain Eukaryota; kingdom Viridiplantae; phylum Streptophyta; class Magnoliopsida; order Rosales; family Rosaceae; genus Prinsepia; species Prinsepia uniflora. The sequence continues at coordinate 39,252,732 of CM064872.1, forward strand.
GGTACTGTACATATTTATGGCATGGTTGTTCGTGCATTGATGGATTCGGGGGCAACTCATTCTTTTATTTCACCACGTTGTGCGAGTCTGTTGGGCCGTGAGGTGACCGCACTTGAGCACGAGATGGGAGTGGGGACACCGATGGGTGTGACCTACCGGGTGAACCAGGAGATACGAGCTTGTCCTGTGGAGATTGAGGGAGTCGAATTTCCGGCAGACTTAATCCTGATGAATGTTCACGATTTCGATGTGATACTTGGAGTCGATTGGTTGTCGGAGTACAATTCACTCATCGACTGTGGTAACATGCGGTTGACTTTGAGAGGTCCAGGATTACCGGAAGTGATATTCCAGGGAGAGTGTGGAGACGCATCACCCAAGGTAATATCTGCACTCACAGCTACTAAACTCTTACAGAAGGGGTGTCAGGGTTATCTTGCTTATGTGGTAGAGTCTACGGATGAATCTTTGCGTATTGAGGATATTCCGATTGTGCGGGAATTTCCTGATGTCTTTCCAGGAGATTTACCTGGATTACCACCACCCAGGGAGATCGACTTTACGATCGAGTTACTCCCCGGGACTCGACCGATTTCACAAGCACCGTATCGTATGGCACCGGCGGAGCTACGGGAATTGAAAATCCAATTACAGGAATTGGTGGATCTAGGGTTTATCCGACCCAGTACATCACCATGGGGAGCGCCGGTCTTATTTGTGAAAAAGAAGGAGGGTAGTTTACGGTTGTGTGTGGATTATCGGCAGTTGAACAAGGCTACGGTAAGGAACCAGTATCCCTTACCCAGGATCGATGATTTGTTCGATCAGTTACGAGGAGCGCGATATTTCTCCAAGATAGATCTGAGGTCAGGATACCATCAACTGAGAATAGCCGAGGGGGATGTTCAGAAAACAGCTTTTCGAACGAGGTATGGGCATTATGAGTTCTTGGTGATGCCCTTTGGATTGACGAATGCACCAGCTGAATTCATGGACTTGATGAATCGAGTTTTTCGAGCATACCTGGATAAATTTGTGATAGTGTTTATCGACGACATCTTGGTGTATTCCAAGAGTGTCAGGGCTCATGAGGAGCACTTACGAAGGGTATTGGGTAAACTACGACAGGAGCAGCTGTATGCTAAGTTAAGCAAGTGTCAGTTTTGGCTAAATAGTATTGGATTCTTAGATCACATTATATCACCCGAGGGGATAAGTGTGGATCCTCAGAAAACGGAGGCTGTGACAAATTGGCCAAGACCGACCACGGTGACGGAAGTGCGAAGTTTTGTTGGGTTAGCAGGCTACTATCGGAGATTCGTAGAGGGTTTCTCCCAGATTGCCGCACCATTGACTCGGTTAACCCGAAAAGGGGTGAAGTTTGTATGGGACGATCTGTGTGAACAGAGTTTCCAGGAATTAAAGTGCCGATTAACCACTGCACCTGTCCTTGCATTACCAGACGGCAGTGGAGAGTTCGTGGTATATAGTGATGCATCGCTGCAGGGTTTGGGTTGTGTATTGATGCAGAATGGAAAAGTGATTGCTTACGCATCCCGGCAGCTGAAGACGCACGAGTTGAACTACCCTACTCATGATTTGGAATTGGCAGTGGTGGTTCATGCTCTAAAGATCTGGAGACATCATTTGTTCGGGGTGACATGCCGAATATTTACCGATCACCAGAGTCTTAAACATTTGTTCACTCAGAAGGAACTCAACATGAGACAACGGAGATGGTTGGAGTTGTTGAAGGATTATGATTGTACCATCGAGTACCATCCTGGCAAGGCAAATGTTGTAGCTGATGCACTTAGCAGGAAGTCGGCGGGATCAGTTGCGCATTTGAGATTGGTGTATCTTCCTTTGCTAGTGGAACTTCGGAAGAGCGGAGTTATGTTAGGGATGGACGATCAGGGAGCCTTGTTGGCTAGCTTTCATGTGCGACCCGTGTTGGTCGACAGGATCATCGAGGCTCAACTACAGGACCAGATACTTTGTGATTACAGGAACGAGGTTGAATCCGGACAGAGACAAGATTTCTCCGTCAGGGGCGATGGAGCATTAGTAAAGCTTGGGAGATTGTGTGTACCTGCGGTACCAGAGTTGAGGAGAGAGATTTTAGACGAGGCCCACAGTTCGGCCTATGCTATGCATCCAGGAGGGACAAAGATGTATCGTACCCTCCGGGACTATTATTGGTGGCCAGGGATGAAGAGGGAGATAGCTGAGTTTGTCAGCAAATGTTTGATCTGTCAGCAGGTCAAAGCAGAACGGCAGCGTCCGTATGGGGCTATGCAGCCACTTCCAATTCCACAATGGAAGTGGGATCATATTACAATGGACTTTGTCTTCAAGTTACGGAAGACAAGGAGTGGAGTTGATGGAGTCTGGGTAATAGTGGACCGGTTGACTAAATCAGCGCATTTTCTGCCTGTACGTGAGACGTACAAGCTCAACCGTTTGGCCCAGCTATTCATTAATGAGATCATCCGACTACACGGTACCCCAGAGTCGATCGTGTCGGATCGGGATCCGCGTTTCACATCCAGATTTTGGAGGAGTCTGCAAACTGCCTTAGGTACGAAATTGCATTTCAGTACGGCATTCCATCCTCAGACCGACGGGCAGTCTGAAAGGACGATACAGACTCTCGAAGACGTGATGAGAGCTTGTGTATTGCAATTCCAGGATTCGTGGGCTGATCGATTGCCATTGATGGAGTTTGCCTACAATAACAGCTACCATGCGAGTATAGGGATGGCACCATATGAGGCACTGTATGGTCGACAGTGCAGAACACTGGTATGCTGGATGGAGATCGGAGAAAGAACCGCAGTGGGGCCGGATCTGATGGATATGACCCAGGAGACAGTTCGGGTTATTCGGGAGAGATTGAAGGCGGCCCAGGATCGTCAGAAAAGCTATGCAGATCGACGGATCCGAGATTTAGAGTTCGAGGTTGGTGACTTCGTCTTTTTAAAGTTATCGCCGTGGAAAGGGATTCTTCGATTTGGACGACGTGGGAGATTGAGTCCTCGTTATATCGGACCATATGAGATTGTCGAGAGGATTGGTCCAGTGGCTTACTGTTTAGCACTACCTTCGGAGCTTTCCCGAGTACATGATGTATTTCATGTGTCGATGCTACGGAAGTATCTTCGGGATGACTCTCATGCACTACCAGAGCAACCACTGGAACTGATGACAGATTTGAGTTTTGAGGAACGGCCAGTGCAGATTCTGGATAGGAAGGAAAAGGTCTTAAGAAACAAGACGATTTCTTTGGTTAAAGTACTATGGCGGAACCACGAGGTGGAGGAAGCGACATGGGAACCCGAGGAATTGATGAGAGGGCAGTACCCATACTTGTTTGAGTAAATTTCGAGGACGAAATTTCTGTAAGGAGGGTAGGTTGTAACGACCCGAACCAAAATAATAATAATTTAATGTAAAAAGACTGTTTTACCCTTGGGGGGAAAACTTTGACTTTTTCGCGGGAAATAATTCGGACTTTGACCCATGACTATGACGTAGATCGGGACGTCACGAATCCGTAGACAGGCGGCACGCCGAAATCGGAGTTCGTATGAAGAAGTTATGGTCATGGAAGCGTTTTAGCGGAATTTACGAACCGAGAACAACGGAATAAAATATTAATTTATTACGGAAATCCGTGCCAACCTAATATTTAAATCAAACCGATGGATTGGTGACAAGTGTCACCCATCCAAGGCCACACTATTCCAATAAAGCAATTAACACTATTTAATCAATTTTTATATTAATTCTTTTCCCTCCAATTGTTCCTAGCCCTTGGATCATCTGCTCAAATGAATCTTGGCCTTCCATTTCCTCTGTTTTTTCTGCTTCATGCACGAGCTGTCTGCTTTGCTTACAAACACACACAAACACATCAATTCCCCCTCACACACCCGTGCTTCTCTTCCCATTTTCTCTCAAACCAGGCGATCGAACCAGCCACTCTCACACCACCACCCGATCACCAGCTGCATCACCAACATCCACTAACCATCACCGAGCATCACCGGCAGCCACCACCCCACTTCCCAGCCCCGAAACCACCGTGCAAACTCAGACCCGAAAACCTCAAGGAAACGGGTCCAAGAAGCAAAACTCGATAACCACCTCACCTCGACGCGAGAGGAGCTCCAGTCTGCACCGTGGGGATCCTAGGAGCGTAACTGGACGACGGCGAGGGCTACGGCGGCGTGACGGCGGCGGTAAGACCCAAAACCCGACAAGCCCGTTTTCATTCCCTGTTCGACCCGACTGTTTTTAATGCTTAGAAATTGATTGTTAGGTGATAGACATGTCCTAGGGTGAGAGACGAGTCGTTTGGGGCCGGGTTGGACGACGGAGACGCCGTGGATCACCGAGGACGACGACCGGACCGTGACCGAGAGTTTCAGAGACATTCTGGTGAGTTTCTTCCCACTTTCTTCTTGTTTTGAGGTTGTAGAACCATAGGACAGACCTAGACGATCCCATAGGGATCAACCCCGTCGAAAATGGTGGCCAGAATTGTGTGGTGGAATCGGGTCAAACCGTGGGTCGACGGCGACCCGGTTCCAGTCAAACGGGTCGACCCGGTACTGTAGCATGATGACGTCATCATGCTGACGTCACTTCTAACGTCATGATGACGTCATCCTGTCAGATGTTGTCAGACCAGGGACCAATCAGAACGTGCCACGTGTCACCTGACAAGTGTCAGTGATGACGTCATGCTGACGTCAGCATGACGTCACTGCTGACGTCAGCGGTACTGTAGCAGCGTTGACCCACGCGTTGACCAGGCGCGTGGGGGCGCGTGTGAACAATAATTTTGGTGGGGCCGGTACCATTTTCAAGGTTTCGACGATACGGATCCAATGGCGGTGGTTTCGTGTCGATCGGAGATCGTTATGTTAGTCAAAATGGGGTTTGAAGCACCGGGACTAGTGCCCGGGACGCGTTTTTGAGGCGGATCTGTTCTAGGGTCTTGGTATTGATATTATAGGGTCCTTAAGTAACCCTCAGGAGTAATAATACAGGTTTATAGAGATCGTTGAGCAGCAAGGACCGAGTGTGAGTGGGCTGTTTGATTTATAAAAGGCTTGCATGCATAAACTGTTTTACTATTTCCACTGATGAGTCTTATGAACTGTGTATATATGTTATTACAATGTTTTGGGCATGAGACCCGTCTGGATTATATGTGGATTTTGTTTGGGACGTCCGAGGGACATAGGGTAAACTATACTGTTATTGTACTGTACTTTCCTACCTGTGTATATTGTCTCCTCCAGGGAGGGTCGTTGGCCTGGGTGGACCCTGGAGTAGTCACGGGGCTCTGACTGAGTGGAGTTGACCCCCGTTGGGCTGCTTACTCTCAGGAAGGCATGTTCATATACCTCGGGCAGTGACCGGGATACCGGGAGCTGATGTACCTAGAGAGTCTCGGGTGTGAGACCCTGAGTGGCAACGCGTAGCCTTAGAACCGTGACATCATTTGGGTTGGGTTTTACAGTGCACTGATATGTTAGTTTCACCTTACGATTATTATTGTGGTTCATTCATTATGAGTTCATTGTAATATTATGTTTTCACTGCATGCAAGATTTGGAAAACGGAGGGGTAAAAACCTTATGATTATTTTATTATTAAATTGATTTCTAAACTGTTATTTTTGGCCCACTCACCCTTGTTTTACTGACCCCTCCAGACCCTGACACGGCAATAGAGGAGGAGGATCCGGAGGAGGAGGCAGAGGTTTAGTTTGCCTAGCTGTGCACCTGTACACCCACTTGTGGGTAGGTTGAGCACCGAATAAATGTACTCTGACTAGTGTGCTCACATGTTGTATTTTACTTTCCCTTGTCTGACAGTATCACTTTAAACACTGTGTTTGTACATTAACTATCTATGTGAGTCTTCGGTTTTTATTTAAGGGTAATTTTGGTATGTTTAGAGTCATTGTCAGAGGGGAGCGGGTCACGTCCCCGGGTGGTTCCAGTGGGATTGGGACGGGTCCTGTCACTTTGACCCAGGACCGTTAGGTAGATCTCGTCGTCCTGAATTCAATGACAGGCGGCATGTGTTCATCGGACGTCGGACGAATTAGTTACGGGTCTAAAACGGTAAGGGTATTATCGTAATTTTGAGTTAAAGGAGTGGCATTTTGGTCTTTCTGTGTCTTGGGATTTGGACCAATCTGATAAGGCTAGGTGTACAGTGGAGATTGAGATATTTGTAAGAGAGATGAGGGGATGGTGACATGTGGCAAGGGTCTAGTAGATTCCAGGATTTTACACGGTTCCAATTATTTGGGCTGTTAACCGTGCATTCGAGAAAACAGAGACAGAGTGAGGCTGAGAGGAAATCGATTGATGGCTGGGAAGGAGTGAGTGTTGTGAGCTGGTGAGAGTGAACATAGGTTAAGGGGGAGTTGAGGAGTGAACTGGAGTGGGTTGTGTGATCGTGAGTGAGTGAGAAGGAAAGGTGAGTTCACGGGAAAAACAGAGAGAACTGAGGGAGTTGGTGGTAGTGTGGCCGTGTGTTGCTCCAATTGGACTCGAGAAGAAGTTGAGACGGCTCTGTGGACTACAGGGAACGCGGCGGCGAGCACGGTGGTGGACGGTTGCAGGTAATTTCTAATCCCCGTTCGTATGCTCTATTTTGCCGTGATTTTTAAACCCTTAGTCGTGGACTTAGGGACTGAGTCGAGGGATGTGGTGAGTTGGGTGAGCTTCGGTAAGGTCCTAGGAACCGTCTACGGTGGTTGCCGTGACGGGGGAAGACTTGGGTGGCCGGACCGTGAAACAAAGTTTTGGGGAGGTTTGGTTTCGAATTAGGGACGATGATTTAGGGGCTGTGTCGAGGTGTTAGAGTGAGGGGAATAGGTTACTTAGGACGGGACGAAGAGGCTGGTGAAGAGAGGGAAGAAAACGGTGAAGGAACGGCGGAGAACCGGGTGCGCCGGTTCAAACCGGTTCACCCAAGGTAGACGATGATGAACAGTGATCGTGTGCAGGCGCGTGAGGCCCACGCGCAGCCATTTTGGGCGGCGCGTAGGGGCGCGTGCAACGGTTCTTGGGAAAACGGTCAACATAGTTTTTGGTCCAGGAGTTATAACGAGTCTAATGGAATTAGTTTCGAGTTAATCGGACGTCGATTCGTAGTAGTTCTGTGAGGTTGGAGGTTTAGGGTTCCGGTTTGTTACGATTAGGACCCGGGGGATTTTTGGGAAAAATTAGGAGAGTCTTGGTAGAAGTATTAGTGACGTTCTTTGGTGACTTGTGACAGGATCGGGACTTCCCGAGGAAGCTGAGGAACGTACGGGACGTACAGGGCGCGAGTGACGTGCCGGTGACTGTGAGTGGACCCCTTCTCTAAACTTGAGCATGCATAGCTGCTTTTAATTACTTGTTTTATGGTTTTACATGTGATTTCACGATTGTTGAATATGTGATGTTGATATTACATAATTGCACGTTTTTCGAGAAAGTACGTATTTGGCACGTTTTACGAGGAAGTTTAGAATTCTGATTTCGATGCGATGATTTGGAATTTCAAATGATCAATGGTTTTGGAACATGAGTTTGATGATCGAGGCTTTCGGTTTTGAAGTCGGATTTCAGAAACGGAATTTGGTTTTAAAGATGGAAAGTGGATTTCCGGATTTGGGTTCGGAATGACGGTTCTGGACGCCGGAAGGGCTTCAGACCGGTGATTTCGGATTCGGGTTTGGATGTGAATTTAGAAATGGTTTTCAAATGGTTTTGGATTGGATTTGCTGGATCTGGATATTGGGTTTAAAGACCCGGATATTATGTTTGACGGGGGACGGGCCCGGATTGGGTTTAAAGACCCGGATTGAGTTTAAAGACTCGGGAGTTTAAAGACTCGGATATATTGATATTTCCCCCGTAGGCCTGTTGAGTTTAAAGACTCGGATATTATTGAGGCCTGGATTGAGTTTAAAGAATCAGGAGTTTAAAGACTCGGATAGGTCCAGCAGGTTTGATCGGATAATGATTGGTTGAAACTTGTGTTTCATGACGTGGTTTTTATGATGCTTATGACATGATTTATATAATTGTTTTTAAGATGATTCTGAAAATGTTTTTATGACAATCTTTATGTTATTTATAACTAATTTCAGTAAATGGGTTATGCATGTGTGATTTCAAAACGGAGGGCTAAAACCCTGGTTTTATTATGAAATGGTTTTCGGAAAGTATTTTATTATTTATGGTCCACTCACACCTTCTGTTTTAAATTGCCCTCTAGGTCGTGGAGCTAGCGCGGGGGTTGACGTTGAGGCAGCGTCGGAGGCATAGAATACTTGAGAGTGACCCCGGAGTGCTTTACATTTTTCGTTGTGCGTGTACCTTGTTTATCGGTTTTCTTTCCTTGTATTTGGTACTATGCTCTGTAAAACTTTGACTTCGGGATGTTTAAATTTCTCCTGCTTCTGGCATGTAGTTTGGTGGTTTTTCTTGAGGCTACTTTGGTCTTTGTGTCAGGGTGTCAGACGGGAACAGGATTCACCTCAGTTTTCGGGGTGGAACCGGGGTGGGTCCTAACATATGTCCTTTGATGTCCCCGTAGTCCAGTAGTGTCCTTAATAGGCATTTAAACAAGCACAATAATGTAATTCATTCTATTCTAGTTATAAACTCTGCATGCGTATAAACTCGCAAGAAATAGTATAGCATCACATCAAAGTTTGATCCCTCGAGGACTTTCTCAACGGATGTATCATTCAATTCAAATTACTAACTCAATCAAAAGACTCAAAAACACTACTTAGATATGAAAAAGACCCAAGCTTCGATCGTCTGGGAACTCCCCTAGCTTCGACCGTCTGGGCACTCACAATCACAATGAAAATCATCCCGGAATCATATCCCAAAACATCTCAATCAAATCCTTGACTTCAAACCAAGTCAAAATCATTACCAACCGGGACTCAAGCCCAAATATCATTTATATGTAAATCCGTAAAATCAATTGAAAATATTATAATAATTCAGAAATCATCCTTGACTTATTCACTCATCAAAATATCCATTTTGAAACCATTTTGACTCCGGGCCTAGCCCAAAATAGCATTTACGTGTTTCTCGTAAAACGTGCCCGAAATACTGATTAAAATAATCATTAAATCATAAATAATCATCCAAACAAATCATAACATCATTGTAAACCAAATCATGCAATCAATCATGTAAAACATTTAACTATGCATGCATATCAATTTATAAAACAAACGTCCACTCACACACCGTCCAAACCGCTCGTTTCCCGCGCTGCACGCGTTTCCGTAATTTCCGACACTTTCCAGGAATCTCGAATCCTGTCCAAAATCATTATGCAGGGTTACTAACAATTCAATTTACATCATATCAATTTTCCATAATTTTCCGGAATTTAAATCTGATTTGAAAATATAACATAAACCGTCTAGGACATCAAATTCGATATTTATGTGTTTAGGTAGTTTTTCGGGTATTCCCAGTATGGGTTTTCCTTGGTTTTTCTCTCCAATTTACACTAATTGGTCACTTTAATTGCACTGGTTTTCCTTTAGTTGGCTGCTAATCGATCACAAGGTTTTTGAGGAGGTTTAATGTTCTCTGTTCTGTTCTTAGTGTCGAATAACCAAGTGTTAATTATGCAACAGATTAATTCATTAATTAATTGTACACAAAGGCACCCAAGTGCCACTAATGATCATGTACAAGTGACATGTGTCACACTCTAAACTATCTTAGGCTGAATCAGCAAATGTAAACCATTTAATATCTTGCACCGTTTCATTAAATCCCTTACTTAAAATTACCATTTTACCCCTACTTGGAAAAATTACCAAAATGCCCCTCATAGTTCTAGACCCATAACTTTTTCGTTCGGACTCCAATTGACGCATACCGCCTATCTACGGATTCAGCGTCCCGAGACCTATCCAACGGTACTTCCGAAAAGTCCAAACAATGTCCCGATCAAAAAGTCAACAAATGGCCCATGTTGACCAATTTACCAAATTACCCTCAAACTTCCGCACGTCATAACTTTTTCCTCGAATGTCGGAATCGGGCGTGTCACCTGTCTATGAACTCGTGACGTCCCAAAATACGTCAGTCATCGGTCAAAGTCCGTTTGACCGCTCGAATAAAAAGTCAACCGTTCGCCCAATTCTAGGGGCAAATCGTCATTTTCCTTGAAAATTCCCGAATTTTCCCTTTTTGAATTTCCGGGTCATTACAAGTCGGGCTGTGATGGGTTCCCAATGGGTCACCCATCTTGTTATTGGGAATTCACGCTCAGCTCCCAGTGGGTCACCAATCTTGGGTTTGCTCCAGCCCAATCTCACTTAACTTTGGAGTTCCAACCAAACCCAAAGCTAGTGAGCTCCCAAAAGGCCTCGTACTAAGAAGACATCATCCACACATATAAGACACTTCACTTTTCCCTTCCCGAGCGATGTGGGATTGTTCGATGTTCTTTCCAAGACAAGGGCCTTACATATCAATGAGAGAATTCAGTTATGCCATCTTTTAAATTATCATCATCATCACATTATCATAAATTCATGATCATCATTATCATCATGAACATCATTATCATCATGTTATCATCATATTCATCATCAAGCATAATGGATTCACCATGTATATAGATATATACTTAAATTTGTAACTTCATGAATAAAATAATACAGTCACATATACCTCTTAATTATCTCCCCAAACGTTAGTCCTTTAATTTTCGTAAATTCATTAAAATCATAAACATAACATAATCAAATCATAAAAATCAATTCACAAAATAAAGCCTTTAGAACAATCTCATAATAGTCACAATTTGCCTTTATTTTTCCTTATTAAAATTGTATTCCTATTATCATGAAGCATATTGATATGATTACTACCTATTACTTAATGATCAAATTTTAGTTTTCCTTAGAATTTAGGCATAAACAATGCTTCACATGATAGGACCCATGCACAATTTCTAAAAAAAATTGGACTAGTTCTACTCCCGTCTAACAGCTCTTGCTAGATAAGGGATTTTCTGGTTTTACTCATTTTCAAAGCTTAGTGTATATGAAAAAATTAATTCACCTTTAGGGGGTTACCGTCCACGTCCTACCCCCTAGCCCTGACAAATGGTGGTAACTACTATTATTTCGTAAAAATCGCAAAAGAAAATCATTGGTATACACTACTTCCACATATTGCATATCCATATTATGCAACATGAATATTCCATAAGTTGCGTAACGACTCTTATGACATTAGTAGTAATAAGAATAATAGGAACAACAACAACAATAATAATAATAATAATAAGGATAGCAATGAGTAGTTTAAATATAAATCGTAAGATACAACTTATTATTATCCAAAAGAAAATCTCGTTAATCTCTAATATGTAATTTATAGATTCTTTAAATAAGCATGTGAGCTACCAAGTTAGGCTGTTTGACTTCCAGTCCAAATAAAAAATCCCTAGTTCCTTATTTAAGTCTATAACACTACCAAAACGGAATAACAACTAAGTATAGCACTAATTACTTCTTAAGGCCATGATTATATGACTAAGATACTTATAATCACCTTCTAATTAGTTCGTGTAGTAACTCAAGATCAGCACCTCATTTCCCACCATTAAATCAATTAGATAATTAAGGATAACTAACCAATTATTCCATTTAAGTTCCTATAATTACTGTTAAACATAATTAATCCAAATATAAACCAAACTTTTTCTTCGTCTAGAACCATGCCCAAAAGACATCTAAATCATACAACCCTAATACTATTAAATCCAAAAACATATAAGGAACAACTTCCATGAAGATCGGACGACTAGGAGATGTTGCACACGCCGCCGAAAGGTCTCTGAGCGTGGTGGCCACGCACCTGCACAATCATCTCCTACCTCGGCCCAGACCTGAATGTCTGGGATTCGGGTCATTTGACCCACGAGCAGGACCCGGCCATGTCTCAGTTGTTCCACATCTAATTTCAACAATCCAAACATCAAAGTTTACCTAAGTAAGTTGAGAAATCGATATGTGAAGTTAAAAGAAAGAAAAACTAACCACAGGTTATCGTTCGACCGTACCACCTCCGTGGTCATGGCTTCCAGGAGCTATCCAGCAGCTCCTCTACTTCCAGAACCACTCTTTTTCTGTCAGGGCCCACCCCTAATCCCCCAGGATTAGGGACTAAACCCTGCTCCCGTCTGACAACCCCGAACGAAAACCGAAACACTCACACGAAAAACCACAAATTACATTATCAGACGCAGGAGAATTTAAAACAATCACAAAGTCAATAGTATACAGAGCATAGTACCCAACAAAGGAAAACAAAACCGATATACAAAATATACGCATAACGGAAAACTTAAATTACTACGGAAAGACTCTCGAGTGTTCTATGCCTCTGACGTTGCCTCAACCTCAACCCCCGCGCTAGCTCCACGACCTGGAGGGCAGTTAAAACCAGAAAGTGTGAGTGGACCATAAGAATAAAAGTTTCAAAAATCATTTTATACCAAAACAGGGTTTGGCCCTCCGTTTTGAAAACATGCATGCACAACCCATTTATTTAAACACAGCTATAAACCACATAATAATCATCATAAAAACATTTATAATTCACAAAATAGGCATCATGAAAACAGTACGATAAAATATAAATCCAAGTCATCATTATCCGATCAAACCTGCTGGACCTATCCGAGTCTTTAAACTCCCGAGTCTTTAAACTCAATCCAGGCCTCAATAATCCGAGTCTTTAAACTCCGAGTCTTTAAACTCAACAAGCCTACGGGGGAAATATCAATATATATCCGAGTCTTTAAACTCCGAGTCTTTAAACTCAATCCGGGTCTTTAAACCCAATCCGGGCCCATCCCCCCGTCAAACATAATATCCGGGTCTTTAAACCCAATAATTAGATCCAGCAAATCCAATCCAAAACCATTTGAAAACCATTCGAAATCCATATCCAAACCTGAATCCGAAATCAGTGGTCTGATGCCCTTCCGGCGTCCAGAACCATCATTCCGAACCCAAATCCGGAATTCCACTTTTCAACTTTAAAACCAAATTCCGCTTTCCGAAGTCCGATTCTAAAACCAAAAACCTTCATCCTCAAATCATGTCTTAAATCCATTTATAACCATTGAAAATCCTTTATCATTTGAAATCCCAAATCATGGCATCATAATCAGAAGTCAAACCTTTCTCATAAAACGTGCTGAAAACCGTACTTTCTTGAAAAACGTGCAATTAAGTAAAACAGTTATAGCATATTCAAATAACCAGGAAATCACATATAAAACCATAAATCAAGTAATGAAAAGCAATTATGCATGCTTAGTTATAGAGAAGGGGTCCACTCACAGTTACCGGGTACGTCACTCGCGTCCCGAACGTTCTGCACTTTCCTCAACCTCCTCGGGGATTCCCGATCCTGCCACAAGTCACCAAAGTACGTTACTAACATGTTAACGAAGGTCCTCCTAACTTCCCACAAAAGCCCCGGGTTCTAAACGTAAAGAACCGAGACCCTAAACCTTCAACCTCGTGGAACTAACTCGAATCGACGTCCGAATAACCCGAAACCTATTCCAATTGATTCATTACAACCTCTAGACCAAAAACCTAGTTGATTGTTTTCCCAGAAACCGCCGCCTGCACCTCCACGCGCCACCCAAAGTGGCTGCGCGTGGGCCTCACGCGCCTGCACCCAGACTACTATTCATCTTTTTCCTCAGCTACTCGACCGGTCTGAACCGGCGAGAGCGGTTCTCCACCGTTCTCCTCCCTCTCTTCACCAATCTCTTCGTCCAGTCCTAAGCAACCTATTCCCCTCAACCAAACACTCCATCACAGCCCCTAAATCATCGTCTCAAGCTCGAATTAAAAACCACCCGTACCCCTATTTTTCAATCCGGCCATCCAGGTCACCCCCCATCACGGCTGCACAACCAGCAGCTTCCTAGGACCTCACTGAGTCGACTAGCACCCACCAAACCCTTCGACTCAACCCCAGACTTCACGACTTTCAACTTGAAACAAAATGGAAAAACAGAGAAAATCGAAATTACCTCTCCTACCGCTCACTCCCGTGGGCTCCGCCGTGTCCCTAGGTGTCCACACAACTCCTCAGGTTCTCCTCCGTCCACTGAGCACCACCTACAGCTTCAATGGATCGATTACACCTCAACACAACCACCAAAATCCCTCTCTGTTTTTTGGTTTTTCCCCATTACCTCACCTCCTCCTCTCACCAGTCTTCTTCTCCAAACTCACTCGCGATCTCTCTCTTGACTTCTAAACACTCCCTCAGTCACCAGGATACACACACACACACGGCCAACTCTCAATCTCACCCTCTGTTTCTCTCCTCTTCGAACACGGTTGCACACACCTGCACAATTTGAACACACACACTGTGCACGGCCTAGAACCCACTAGACACCTTGCACGTGTCCACCATCCAATGGTCCCTTTCCAAAAATATCCCATTTAAACCTGTACACTTGTCCCAATCCGGTTGCACAATTCCCAATGTGCAAAAGACCAAAATACCCCTCATTTGAGTCAAAAATTACAATTATGCCACTACCATTCTAGACCCGTATCTTGCCCGTCCTATCTCCGATGAACACGTGCCGCCCGTCGTTGAACTCAGGATGACGAGATCTACCTAAATATCCTCGGTCTACGTATCAAAACCTCGTTACACGAAAAGTCAACTTTCCCTCTATTTTAACCAAATTACGGAAGTGCCCCCAACCTTCCGAATATCATAACTTCCTCCTCAGATGTCGGAATCGGGCGTGCCACCTGTCTACGGACTCGTGACGTCCCGAACTATGTCATAGTCATCTGTCAATGTCCAATTGACCGCCCGAACTAAAAGTCAACAATTTGCCCAAACTAGGGGCAAAATCGTCATTCTACACCAAAGTCCAAAAGTACCCAACTAACCTCCACTTAGGCTCACTAATCACTTCCTTAATCTTACTTCCCGAGACGGGTCGTTACATTTTCTGCCTCGGAAGGATCGTATGACCTCTTGGAACTCTGTGGCACATCTTGTTTTACAATTCCATGCTTCAAACCTGAAACTTGACATTGGAACCTCACAGGTTCATGTACCACCCTCACTGTTTTCCCCTCCTTTCGGGCCCCAAATTTCACTAGTGTCTTCCCTTTCCTACTTCCTTTCATTCTCCTTCCTCCTCTATGTGTTTTCTCTGCTCAGACCACTCCTCCCAACGTTCTGTTTCACTTTTCTTTTCTTCCTTCATTTTCGGCCCTTTTCCATCGAATGCCCTAAACCCACACTTTACACACACATATATGTACATATGTAAGTTAGTAAGATAGAGATTTGGGAGGAAAATGAAGAAAAATGAAGAAGGTTCTATAAAATACTAGGCCTTTCTCTCAAAATGCTCTTAGTGGCAAAATAACCAAAATGCCCCTAAGCTTTTGCTAACCCATAACGAATTCATCTGACCTCTAGTTTTAGCATATCGCTTGTCTACGAATTCAGCATCCCGAGACCTTCGTAACAGTCTTCACAAAATTCTCAAATAATGTTCATAGTAAAAAATCAACTATTTGACTTTTTAAGGGCAAAATCGCCTTTTTACCTTTCTAATTTCCGAATTTTACGTTTCCTCAAGATCCGGGCCGTTACATCATAATTGGTCAAATAAAAGCAAAAAACCAAATTGAGTAAAATTCCATAATCAACATCAAAATAATAAAATCTTCAAACATGTAGATTACTACATTCTTATAGGCTTAGTAAGCATAAGTAATCTTACGCAAAAACAATTGTTTTCTCACTTATTTCTCGTGTAGCCAAATCCTCCTGACTTCCTTAACCCTTCAATGTCATCACTATTCACCAAGTAACTTATTAAAATCAACAAAAAGCCTTAGGCCTAATTCCAAGAATTTTGCAAATTAAATACAAATTTAAAACCATAACATATTTAAGTGAAACCCCCAGAACTGTACCGAAATGACAACCAATCAACTTAGACTTCTTAACATTAAATTCATTTAAACAAGAGGGACAACTTTTGTGTTCATCGGATTGTCAGGGGCTGCCGCACGTACAGCCATGCATCAGGGTAAGGACCCTGCACGTGGCAGCCACGCGCTTGTCAAGGTTACCCCCTACCTCCAGCAGGTCGAGCATGTTTGTCTAGTTTCGAATTGGCCCGACCCGCGATGGTGACCCAACTTTTTCTCAGCCATTTCACCTCCATTTTCAACTTTCTAAACATCAAACTTCATCTAAAATTCCTTATAGAGGGAAGGAAACTTATAGAGAGTTCTAGACTTCTCTAGGTTTCTCCTTCAAAATGACTAAAATGCCCTTGATGGTAAAATTACTAAAATACCCATACTAAAGTTTTTCCCCGTAATGAAACTTTTCAATCTCTAATTTGAGCATATCACCTGTCTATGGATTCAAAAATCTGAGCATACCACCGATCTTTAAAGAACGTCCAAAAAGTTTTCCAATCGAAAAGATAACCTTTTGGCTAGCTTTGGGCATGGTTTAGTACAGTTCAGTATGAAGGTGATACCGGAACTGTAAGAAAAAATTTTAACCGGCTTAACACAGTACCATATTTCAAAATTTGAAATTCCTTACTGTATCGTACCAATTATGTTCGGTATGGTTTCGGTACGGTTTCAGTTTTGAGCCCAAATTCATAATTCCAATTATGTTCGGTATGGTTTCTATCCAATTCTATTCCAATTAACATGCATCTACGAGCTTGATGCAAAAATCTACTAGCTACGCAACTTCTGCCAGAATATGAGTATAAATATCTTAAACGGTAAAAAGAGTCAGGATTATAGTGCCATATAATTTGGCAGTTTTTAATCATTGTCTTAGGCTCGATATATTGAAGAATATTGAATTTGGCATTTCTCTAGTTAAATCAACGTTTATTGAATTTAGATTTGTACTGATAAATTAATGCATACTGAATCCAAGATCAAGGTATATTTGAGGTCCCCAACTTATTTGTCTGCTTTCAACGTAGATGGGAAAAAACGATAAATACTAACCTATAATAATGTTTATTAATTGATACTAATTTTTAAAAATGTTTCTAGAGATTATGCAAATTGTGGGAGTTTTCAGACCATACTACTAATTTTTCAATTGGGTTCCATGTTTTTTGTAATTATATCTATATAAGATATTAGTCAAGTTTCTATCCCACAATCATAACTTCCAAACATTGACCATACAGGGGCAAAATTGTCATTTTCCTTTCTATTTTCCAAATTTATTTTTTCTCGAGATTTAGACCGTTACAACCTACACCCCTTAAAAAATTCCATCCTTGAAATTTTAAAACAAAGTTAATCTTATTTCAATCTCCAAATTGGACAACCGAGTTGTTCTTTTAATTAACTTCCCAATTTCCTTTTCTTACTAAATTGTAACTTTAGTTAGATACCAATAATTCTGAAATCTCATATACTCTAACTCGATTCACACGCATAGTTTAACAGTAGGCACTCTTCGAGCTACATCTTATAACACGATAGGACCATCCACGTCACATAACTCTTATCGCACTAGTCTGTATCCAATCTCAACCAATTAATTTTCCCAAGTACCATCATTATCATCATCATGCATCACGCAACGACACTATACGTAGGTCATCACCACAATCATTTTCGAATCAATCCGAAAACAATACCAACATCACCAGACAATATTTCCCCATGGGTATTTATACTACCGGCAGATAAACCACTGTCCACATGGGAACCGACTCAAGATAAAAATCCTAGCTCGACGTTTGAGTCGTCACCAAAATGCTAGTTTCAGGATACAGAGCCCAACTCGATGCCTAAGATTTACTACCACAATACCAGTTTCGAAATATGGAGCTCCTCTCGACGTTCGAGACCAACCAACCCCACCCATGCAAGAACCGAAACCTAGCTTGACATCTAAGTAGTCATCTCACAACACCAGTCTCATAAAGGGGCCCAGCCCAACATATGAGATTGTCCACAATCGGCTCAGGCATACAACACCTGAGCTTTAATCAACCATCGGAAGAACTCTGTCCATAAATACAACCATGCACATATATCAGGGAAAAAAAACATATATTGATGACAAATATTAATTCTTCAAATCAACTGCACATTCATCGCACAATTGTTTTTCTTCATTTCAAATTTTGAATTTTAAACTTAACACAATTTCTAGAGTGCCCGTAAGATGTGCGCAAGTAACATCTTTCGAAAATTCATCAAAAATCATATAAAAACCATACTCAACTAGATATCACCAAAATCACATATAGTCATCAAACATGACGAATAACAAGAAGCCACATACTTACAACACAAATCAATTTTTTTAAATCAAATCCACCACTCAAAACTCGGGCCTAAGCCCTAATCACAATTTATGCCCAAATCCGAAAACACTACTCTAGCAAATTATTCATAAAACGTATATGAATTCACAAAAATCATTTTGAAAACCAACTTCAAATCATTTTTACATAATTCATTTAATACTTTGACTCTCGTTTCCAATCAAATCAAATCAAATTTTAGCTCAAACATTGTTTGTGAATAAAATCTCATAGAACATATGTTTCAGTGATTCCATTAAAGCTCATTAAAACATAATCAAATCATTATCATTAAAATACAAGGCTCATATTCCAAGAACAAAATATCCATACCCTAGCTGTGATACCAAGTTGACAGGACCCATCCCTACTTTCTTTGGAAATTGGGCTGATCTTGCTCCCATCTGACAATTTTGTCAGACAAGGGATATTACCAAATTAAACAAACTAAACTCACCCTTGTGGGGTTACCACCACATCCAACCCACTAACCCCCTTCAAGGAGAGAATTTTGTTATGTCATCTTTTACATTATCATAGAATCATATTCATCATCAATCATCATGGATTCACCATGTAAATAGATATATAGTTAAATTTGTAACTTCATGAACAAAATAATACAATCACATATACCTTTTAATTATCTCCCCAAACATTAGTCCTTTAATTTCCGTAAATTCATCAAAATCATATAGAAATCATAATTAAATCCTCAAAATCAATTCACAAAATAAAGCCTCTAGAACAATCTCATAATAGTCACAATTTGCCTTTATTTTTCCTTAATCAAATTGTTTTCCTATTATCATGAAGCATGTAGATATGATTACTACCTATTACTTAATGATCAAATTTTAGTTTTCCTTAGAATTTAGGTACACACAAAACTTCACAATTGGTCAAATAAAAGTGAATAACCAAATTGAGTAAAAGTCCATAATTAACATCAAAATAGTAAAATCATCAAACATTAGATTACTGCATTCTTATAGGATTAGCAAGCATAAGTGATCTTAGGAAAAAACAATTGTTTTCTCACTTATTTCTCGTGTAGCCAAATCCTCGTGACTTCCTTAACCCTTCTATGTCATCACTATTCCCCAATTAACTTATTAAAACCAACAAAAAGTCTTAGGCCTAATTCCAATAATTTTCCAAATTAAATACACATTTAAAACCATTACATATTAAGTTAAACCCCCAAAACGGTATCCAAATGACAACCAATAAACCCAAAATTTGTACCATTAAATTCATTTAATCAAGAGGAAAAACTTTCGTGTTGATTAGACCAGCAGGGGCTGCCACATGTGTTTCCATATGTTGCGTGAAGGTCCATGTGCGGGGTGGCCACGTGCCTGTCAGGGTTACCCTTTACCTTCAACAAGTCGAGCCCGTTTGTCTAGTTTTGCGTTGGCCCAACCCAAAATGGTGACCCGGCCTTTTATCGTCCATTTCATGTCTTTTTTTAACATTCCAAACATCAAACTTCATCTAAACTAGCCAAGGAGAAGATCTATGAGGTCAATAAGGAGAAACACTTACATAAACCCATCGTTCGACCTTACCATCTTTTAACCATGGCTTCCCAACCATATCTTCGACCTTTCTCGCTCTCATACTTCTCTCATTTTATCCTAGAATGGCCGTAGGACCTTCAAGAGGATATTATCACACTAGTTTTCTAGTTTCCTAGCCTAGAACTAGGACCCCGAAGTAGGAGCTTCCGGTTTCCATATTAGCCTCACTGTTTTTCTGTGTTTTCCTTTTTCATTTGTTTCAGTTCTCTCCTCCTCTCTCCATCGCATTCTCTCTTCTTTTTCTTTTTCTTTTTTCTCTATGGTTAGTTCGTACTTTCTCGATTTTTCATTTTTTTTCTCTATTTTCTTCATTTTTGGCCGCCAAGCACCAAAGCCCTCCAAAAATTACACACACAAATATATATATATATATATAAGAGGTAGGTCGGTGAAAAAAAAAGAGCGAAGGAAACTTAAAGAGAGTTCTAGACTTCTCTAGGTTTCTCCTTCAAAATGACCAAAATACCATTGACGATAAAATTACTGTAATACCCCTACTCAATTAAGTTTTTCCACGTAACAAAACTTTCTAGTCTCTGATTTGAACATACCACTTGTATATGGATTCAAAAATCTGAGTCCTTCGTAACGGTCTTTACAGAACATCCAAAAAGGTTTTCGATCGAAAAATTAACCTTTTGACCCTATAGGGGCAAAATGGTAATTTTTCTTTTTATTTTCCAATTTGATTTTTTCTCAAGGTTCAGGGCTATTATACGGGGATCCCTGAAAAGAGGTAGCCTTAGCACTGTATTGTTTGGTGGGTTCCGATCAGGTACGGGTGATATAGAGGTGGACATGAAGGTATTTGAGGTGTTGCATCGAGGCCCCTTACTACATGCCAGTCTAGTAGGTTTCAGTCTCGACGACTAGAAGACACTAGATCTACACAACACAATCACTTGTTTTAACTACGAGAAGCCTTGTCACATCCATAAGGATTGTCCACATCGATCATGTGGCAATACGTTGGGTCAAAATTTTACAAATCAAGGGACTGTACTAACTCTTGGTACAGCAGAGGGGAGTTAAACGTCTGCGAGTGGGGCTAGTAAGGTTGGAGGTCGACAGAGAGGTTGTGGTCAATCTTTTGTTCAAGGGGGCTCATGTGCTTGCTCTTACATAATAGGAGGCACCAGAACCACCAAAGGGTGGATCTGAGTAAGTGTGCTGCTCCTAGAATCTTTCAATGTGTGAGTGATGTTTTGTTTTTATGTAATAAAGTTGATTCAAGCCTTGGATCCTTAATGGTTAGAGGACAATATTCAAATCTCGATGAAGAAATTTTTTAAGCGGGGTAGGTTGTAACGGCTCAGAAATTTGAAAAATGTAATTTAACAAAGTATTTTTGTAAATTGATTATTTTGCCCTAAAGATCAAAGGTTGATTTTTTTTTTCTGAATAATTTTATTTTACTTTCGTGAGGACCCCCAGGTAGGTCTCAGATTTTTGAGTTCATAGACAGGAAGTACGTCAAAATCGAAGATTAAATGAGTTTGTTACGGGTATAAATTAACGATGGACATTTTGGTAAATTGGTGTTAGGGCATTTTGGTAATTTCACAAGGGCGGATATTTTGTGAATTTCATGAGATGGTGACAAGTGTTCACCTTATCACTTTCCCTCTCTCTTTGTGCCCAACTTATTATATTATATATATGTGTGTGTGTATGTGTGTGTGTGTGTGTGTGTGTGTGTGTGTGTGTAACGACCCGTCCCAAATTCCATGATTAGATTAGTGACTAATCACGATTAGTGAGGCTAATCCGTGATTAGTAGAGCGAAATCGGACGAGCGATGCGAAATGACCGTTTTGCCCCTGATGGTGGCAAAACGTTGACTTTTTAATCGGGCTGTCAAATGGACTTTGACCGATGACCGTGACGTAGTTCGTGACGTCACGAGTTCATAGACAGGTGGCACGTTCAATTCCGACGTTCGTGGAGGAAGTTATGACGTTCGGAAGTTTAGGGGCATTTTGGTAATTTGGGTGAATAGGAGGTCAAAAGTTGACTTTTTGACCGGGCGGTCCGATGACCAAGGGCCGAAGACCGTTACGTAGATAAGGACGATACGAATCCATAGACAGGCGGCACACTGAAATCGGACTTCGAACGGGAGAGTTATGGGTCACGGAAGTTCGATTTCACTATGCACGAACTTCGAGACGGGGACGTTTCGGCGAAATCTGATTGGGTGGATATTTTGGTGGGACCCATGGATGAGTGACATCCCATTGCTTTGATCCCCCAAAATGTGGATCTAAATAATTAAATATTATTATTTTAATTATTTTATAATTTAACCTAACAACTATTAATCCTAACCATCCATTTCAACCCTACCTTTTAATCCTCACCATCAATCTCTCCTTCTCTCATCAGCCATCTCCTTCATCTTTGTTCATCCTTCCACTCGAAACCCCATAACACCATTTTCTCCATTTTCTTCCTTTTCCTTCAAAAACCAAAACACACAATCACACTTCACCATTCATCACTTGCATGAGCTGGGAATGACCGTGGGGGAAGGGTGAAGGGCTGAGGACGGAAAGGGTGGACGGTGGCCCACGGTGGAGGACACGGCGGAGGAGAACCCGTGAGGTAAGGAAATTTCAAAAATTCGAAATTGGGTTTTAATGGGTTTTACTCGATTCCATTAATTGGGTGAGGTTCCTAGGACACCCAGGAGATGAATGGGATTGGTTTTGAGGCGTTAGACGGCCTGGAACAGCCGTGAACGGCGGGAGAAGTCACGGCCGCCATGGCCAAGCTCGAAGGTATGGGTTTTGATGTTTTCCTTCCATTTTAATGTCATAGGACTGTAGGTTAGGATTAGAGGATGAAAATGGGACAAACGGGAACGGTTTTGGTGGTCGGACGGCGGAGAACCGGCCGGGTCAAGCCGCGGGTCACGGCGACCCGGTTGCAGACATTCGGGTCGACCCGCGAGGAGGCAAGGATGACTGATGACGTCATCCTGATGACGTCATCATGTCAGGGATGACGTCATCATGTCAGATCTGACAATGTCAGACTGACATGTCAGACAGTGGGCCAATGGGAGCGTGACACGTGTCACTGTCAGGGGCTGTCAGTGATGACGTCAGCGATGACGTCAGCAGGTACTGTAGCAGGCGTGTGAAGCCCACGCGCAGCCACTTCAGGCGGCGCGTGAGGGCGCGTGGCAGGGAATCTGGGGAAGGTTCCAACATGTGAAATCATCTATTCGATGTAACGAACATTTTGGGACTGGTTTCGTGTCGATCGGACACCGTCTCGATATGTTTCGGGGTATCGGAAGGTTTAGGTTTGGTTTTAAAAATAGTTAAAAATATGAGAAAATTTCGGGGCTTTAGTGGGAGGTTAATTAAGTAGTTAGTAACCTTCTATTATGATTTGGACAGGTTTGGGAGTCCCGGTGACGGTGATCGGCTCGGGGAGCCGTATGGCTCGCAAATCGAGGCGGCAGCTCGGACGGTCTGTGAGTGGACCTTGTTTTCTAAATTGGTGCATGCATAAATGTTTATTATATGTTTTATTACTTGTTTGATGATGCCATGGGTGCATTTGTATGTGGTTACGTATAAGCACGTATTTCGAGGTTTCGGCCTTATACGGTGCTTATACGGGTCTGTATTTCTTTATTGGTTTAAATAAACTGAATTTGGATTTCAAAATGATAAACTCGGGTATGAGACCCATTTGGTTTTGTCTCGGGCATATGACCTCAGATTCCGGGCACGGTGCCCAGTTGGTGTCCTATGTTCGGGTACGAGACCCAGTCACTTTACGGTTTTGATTTCAGGTCAGGGAACCTTAAATGGATTCCCAGGTTCATGACGGTTTATGGGAACCGGCATGAACCCTTGTTATGGTATTATGGTTCATGACGGTTTATGGGAACCGGCATGAACCCTTGTTGGTTATTACGGTACATGACGGTTTATGGGAACCGACATGTTACCTGATTATGGATATTATGGATTCATGACGGTTCAAGGGAACCGGTCATGAATGTTTGTGTTATGTATATATATGTTCGTCTACCTTCCTTTACATGTTCTACTATCTCCTCCGGGGAGGGTCGTTGGCCTGGGTGGACCCCGGAGTAGTCACGGAGCACCGACTGAGTGGAGTCACCCCCCAGTTGGGTTCCTTACTCTCAGGAAGGCTATGATTACTATTACCTCGGGTAGGGTCAGTGGTCTACGGACATTGATCTTTTTGAGATGACTCGGATTGAGACCCGGGTAGTGCGCGCGTGGCTTTGGATACCGTGACAGGATTGGTTGTGTGACTTATATATATGTATGTGATGGATATATGATATATGATATGTGGTGTGTACAGGTGTGCACAGGATTTGGGCAGTGGCCCGTATGGTCGTTTTTATTGTGGTCCTTTCGACCTTAGTTTATATCTGCTTTGGGCTTAGTCCCACATATGGTTGTTTTGGATAAATGGTTTTCGAATGCATGCATGCTTTTTAGTGGAGGGTACAAATGTCTTCCTTATTAAATGTTTTTATAAACTCTTGTTTTGTCCACTCACAGTTTTTAATGTTTTGACTGCCCTTCAGGTTGACATCGGATGTGGACTGTAGCAGAGACCGAGATATCACATGCCTCCTCCGGATCCTGGCGTACTCTGATAGCCCGGGAGGGCAAAGGTCGGAAATATCCCTTGTCTGACACTTCGTGTCAGACGGGAGCAGGGTCATCCCGCACTAATCCCGGGGGGATTGGGATGGGTACTGTCAGTGTGTGTGTGTGTGTGTGTGTGTGTGTGTGTGTGTGTGTGTGTGTGTGTGTGTGTGTGTGTGTGTGTGTGTGTGTGTGTGTGTGTGTGTGTGTGTGTGTGTGTGTGTGTGTGTTGTGTGTGTGTTTTTGTTGTTAAAAATCATGAAACTTGAATAGCGAGGAACAAAAATCAGGGAGCGAACTAGGGAAGGAAGAAGTGAGAAGAAAAAGAAGGAAAGAAGGAAAGAGGAAGAGAGGACAAGGAAAAATTGAGAATACGTACAAACCAGAAAAAATAAAAAAATTGTAAAAAAATCAAGAATTGATTGTATGTGTTGTTTGAAGCTTCCTTTCTTGCAACTACACTTATGAACATCCTAGTTGAGTTCCTAGGATTTAGTCGGGCCAAAAACTCTAAGAATTGGAGGCGGGAAAAGTTTGGAACCCTAGTTCGAAGTTTGGCTTAAACTGGAGAGGATTTGACAGTGAATTTGGGTAATTTTTCCCTGTATTGAATCCATAGCTCTCTTCCTAGGATTCAGTAGAGAAGTTTGGTTATTAGAACATGAACAACGGATAAGAAATGGCTAAGTTTCATTGAGTCAACCTCGCGGGTCGGGTTAGATGACAAAACCCCACCCGAAATACACTAGAAAAGTACATTCGGGCTCTGCTCTAGTCTGACAAGAATCAAAGTATATGAATGAAACCTTGTCAGACAAGGGATATACATAAGTTTCTCTGGTTCATACCTCTAGCTCTTGAGCCTCGATTCTTATGCAACACCCCTGGAGGGTCACAAAATCAAGAAAACATGCGAGTGGATAAAAATAAATAATTTTAAAAGCATAGCTCGAAACATAACATTTTACCCTTCATTTTCCAAAACCATGCATGCATACAAAAACCATTTCACTTCGATTAAAACAAAACACCGCTTATAATCTTGAAACCCGTAGAAAGAGTTCTCATATCAAAAGTAACATTAAACTGTTGAAAACCACGGTAAATTGACATAATCATCACACAAGATCACAACCATCAAAACAAATACAAGCAACCCACCATCATCACAATATCAATCATCAAACCAATAATTTACTCAGGAAATTAGCCCAGCTCGACATCCTAGTTGTGTCAGTCTTACAAATAGAGCCCTTCTTGACGTCTGAGATTAACCAACCAATAGGCATAACAACAACATACATCACATGTCACAAATAATCAAATCAATCCACACAATCAATCCTTATCCAACATCACCACAGAACTCACATATAGTAAACTCATCATCAATACACAATCACCACATTAATCCTCATATCACAAGTCCACTACCGATAGGCATACCACATACTCACTCGAAAATCGGAGTGCCAAGTTCGATGTCCGAGTCATCACAACATAGTCTCAAAAACTAAAGCCCTGCTCAACGTCCAAGAATATTCATCATAATGCCAAAGACATATCCGCATGAAACCACATCATGAAACATAATTACAATCATACACAATGCCAGAGACATATCGTAAGCTGTAACAACCTTCCCCGTAATCATGAGATTACATGGAGATTATCGAGATTAACCAGGATTAGTCAAGGTAAAATGACTTTTACCCACGGAAATGAAAAATGTTAACTTTTAACCCAGGAGGTTATTTGCACGTTAACTTAGGTTCGTTACATAGATCGAGAGGTGACGATACCATGATAGGTGGCACGTCGAATTTGGATGTTGAACGATGATTTTACAGGTCATAGAAGGTTTTGGTTAATTTTTTATTGTGCACGCATTTCGATAAAAGTGGACTTTTGTTGTTTGTTTGTGGATCTCCAAAATATCTGAATGGGAACCATAGGATGAGTGACAAGTGTCAATCATCCCATGGACACCACCTTTATCACACATCTCTCATTCACTCATTTCAAAAACACACCTGAAAGCCCCCATTTCCCCTTTCTCCATTGGTCCATAAGTTGGTGTTGCTTGAGAGAGATAGAGGGTGAGGTTGTGAGTGACTGAGAGGTGGTGGGTGATGGAGGAAGGATTGGAGCGACAGTGGCTGTCTGGAAATTTTGAAAAATCAGGTAACCCGTGAGTTTCAAAAATGAATGTTTAGTTTGGACGTGTGGAACTCGATTTTGATGTCTGGGTTTTATTCCTTGAGTTTGGGACAGTTTATATGGACAAAAATCAAGGAAAATGAGCGACAGAACATCCTTAGGAGGAAGCTCGAAGGTGGTTGTGAGGTTTCGAGCTTGGCTCAAGGATTTCATGTATTGTTTTCTCGATTTTGATGCATATTCTTGTTCATGGGTTAGAGATGAGACATATGATGAAAAAATGGTTGAAAAGGGTGAGAAATGGAGAAGTTAGAATCGGGTAAGCTTTCGGGTCGAACGATCCGTTACTAAGGTCCGGGTTGACCTAGGGGGTGGTAGACGGCGATGACCCGTTACAAGCCACGTCATCTTGTAAGGCCACGTGGTAGACCAAGGTTGGTGCAACGTGGCTAGTTGTTAGAACTTGTCAGTTCTGACGTGGTATATACTGACATCAGCAGACACGTAGACGTGTCAGGTGGTGACACATGGAAAAACCAAGGGGTGCCACGCGGCAGGCTGTCAGAAAGTGTCAGATGTCAGGTTGTTAGGCTGACGTCAACAATAACGTCCACGTTGACTGGATTTAACCAGCGTTGATCGGCGCGTGTTGACATGTAAGAACGAATTTTGAGGTTAAATCGGTCTTGTTCGAAAGGTTTCGACGTCTTGAATCTAAAGGTAGTGGTTTTAGGTCGATCAGAGATCGTTTGGTTGGAGTTTTAGAGGTTTTTCTCCTCAAGAAGCGTGTTCGGGATGCGTTATCGGTTACAGGGTTTGTGAGGGTTTATTTTATGGACTTATATTGATTGTTAGTGACCCTCGGGTATTACTTTGACCAGCCCAGATGTTCCGGAGACTTCGGATTGGCTTACTGCTCGTGTTAGAGCTAGCAGCAGTGTGAGTGGACCTTTGTTTTCCTAAATCCTATGCATGCATTTTTATATGGTTTTTACGTGATTTACTATGAGGATTGCTTGATGAAGATTTATGTACGAGTGATATGAATTTTGGGAATTTTTATGAATATTTAAGAAAAATGATATAAAACATTTTGAGAGGAAATTGGGTTTATTAAACTCCAGATCCTTAACGAGCTGTGAGAAATGGTTTCATACTTTTTATGAAATTCTTTTATATGAATTCGATGATGATTGATGGCCTTGGATTTTCATATAATTTTATTGAATATTTAATGGCGCATATTACGAGGCTTGGTTGTGTTGTGGTTTTTGGCTTAGACCCGGGATGTTGTTGTGTAGTTTGAACTGTGATGTGATAAGGATATTCTATTCCTCAGTATTTGTGACCATTGTGATGAATATGATGACGTATGATGATTGTGATGATCTGACTATGCTAAGATGTTATGCGATTGATGACTCTCCTCAAGACCGTCTCAAATGTCGAGCTGGGCTCTGTGTTTCCCGAGATCCATATTGTGATGTATAGTCTCAAATGTCGAGCTGGGCTCCTTCATTCCCTAGACTTTCCAAAGACGTCAAGCCTAGGACTCCGTTAGTTCCTGAGACTAGGACTGTGACTCAGACATCGAGTCCGGGACTCTGTTAGTTCCTGAGTCGATCCACACTCGGACGTCGATTCTGGGACTCCACTTTTCCTGAGTGATATTCGCCTACTAGTATTGCACATTAACATGACGATACATCTTGTAGATATCGATGATGGGTCCGTTGATATGGTTGTGTTGGTAAGTTTGCTCTAGTGTGGCTTGGGTTTGACTTTCTATGAGACACGCTTTGGAATTTCTGACTTTTCTAGTTACTGCGCGTATTTTGAGATTGATGTTTTATTCATAAAGTCAATGCATGCATAGCTTTGTTAAACGAATAGTTTAATAATTGATTTCGGAAAATAGTTTTTCCAAACCTTTGTTTATGTCCACTCACACTTTTTATTGGTTTTGGAACCCTTTAGGTTGATCGCTGACATGGGCTGTATAAAGGCTGAGGCATCACGGTGAATGCGTACTCTGATTATTCTGGTTAGTATGTGGTCGCATCCTTGGTCTGATACGTGGTTAGGATGTCGATTTAATCACAAGGGTAATAAGGTATTTTTACAAGGCCGTGTTAGACGGAAGCAGGTCCTCCCACGCTAATCGAGGGTGATTACGTGGATGGTCTTGTCAACTTGGTATCAAAGCACTAGGTTGCTCTCTTTGGGAATCGCACAATCGCATATTGGGTGTGTATAATAGTTTCGTTACGGACGTGATGCCTCCACGACGACAGCCCCGTCATCGGCATTGTAGCGATAGGGACGCGAGAAAAGTTGAACGGGAAATGACCTCGTATTGGTTCTTGTTAGGCATTAGATGCCGTGTTTCAGTGAGGTTGGACCCCGAAGAGGGATAGGGTTATGTGGGCTCAACGACTTGGAGCCGTGGACTTGCTAGTTGATTGGATCCCAGGATAGTGTTTATTTGGAGTTATGACCGATGGTTGGTCAGGACAGATATGCTGCTAGGAGCTGCAGGGGTTATTGATGACCCTGGTTCGAGAACTGTTGAATGAAACTAACAGGGAAGTAGCATGTGTGGATCGGATTCCAAGGTGACCGATTAGTGGATCTCACGCTTGAAATGATCGTACGAGCAATAGGTTGCCTTGGAGAGCATCTGGTACTAATAGCAGTGTGCTTCTTGGATTGGTCTGCACAGGGCTGTGGCAAACATTGCTTTTTATAGATTTGGATGTGACCACCGAGACTTTCATACGTCACATTCACCCTCAATTTTATCGAGAAGCCTTAGAGGTAGAGTTCCTACCTTCAATGCAAAGGTATATGATTGTTTCTCGGTATGAGCAGAGATTTCTAGATTTGGCTCGGTTCGCAATGGGAGCGACGACGATTAAGACAATGAGGCTTTGTCGCTTTGTCGGTTTACGTCGGGTCTTGGGAGTCAAACTCGAGCTATAGTGCTTGTTGGGATTCACCACATTCCGGATTATATCTAATGTGGCATCTTAGATGGAGATGAGGTAACGAAATCCTAGCAGTGATCAGATGATTCTGGCTGACGCCGAGGGTGTCTAGAGAATGCATTTTTCCAAGGAGCTTTAAAGAGGTACACTTCTAGCTTCGAGTCTTCGAATAGGCCTGTGAGAGCCTGTTGAGATTACAGTTATCTTTCTAGTCTGGTAGCCCTTTTGGACACACAGACTACACTTAAAGTAGAGACATGTGTTTTATCTTGCCTTGGCTTGGATGCGCTAGTGTTGGTGGAATACAGACCCAAACACTTTATCATTCTTGTTGACTGGGAGTTAATCCCACTTGGTGGGGCCATGAGTTTCAGTAATCAGACCAATACTATGCTTAGGGCTTGTTCAGCAATTTGAGACCGTTTGATTTGGGTAGAAAGGTTTTAACAGTAAGATGGATTGGATTCCTTTGGATATTTATATGATTTGGACATGATTCTAGGCATGTATTGGTGGACTATCCATTACACCTCCATTGTGTGCTTGAGGAACCAGTCGTATTTCGTAGTCCTGGCTACTTATTTTGGGAATTAGTTCGGATTTGGAAGTCGGGAAGTTATTACAGAATAACTGTTAAGTGATACGTTAAAACTAAGCATTAAAGTAAACACAAAGTCACACTCGACACTTAATGAAAACATATGAAAATTAAAACCCTTTTTGTAGATGTAACATTGATAAGTAGGGATTGTTCTTAACGGGGAATTGATAGTTACTAAGCATGAATATCGTTTGATTATTTAATTAGGGGGTAGTTGATTGTTTCTATTATCTTACGTGATTAACTAACTCAATCTAATCTAATCTAACCTAACTTACTATTTACATGGTACACTAATCTTTTAACCTAACTCATTCATGAATTCTATTAACTTCAATCTAGAAAGTCCTGTAACCTTAGTTTTACGATATGTTTGCATATTCTTAAATACATGCATGGGAAACCCTCTACACTTTCCATAATAGACTAGGGAATGCCCAACTCATCTATTAAGCATTAAGCATCAATATTCAAACATAACCAAAAATAAAATATTATTGAAATCACTACAAAATATAAGACCAAGATAAGATTAATAATCAATTCATAAGCAATAATCAAGACAAGAGATCACTAAGGGTTAAAGAGGTCGTGTTACACTTTTTCTCCCGGGAAGCCCAAAGGATGCTAAGTGAATGAACTCTCTTTGGTGAGACGATAAGGAATGCCCAATTATGCCATAGATGAATGTGTAGAAGATGAGATATGGTGTAATTAACCTTGCACAAAAATTATTAACTTTATAAAAAGGGAAATTTGGTCAAGTAGAGCTTCGATACAAAGAATGAGCGACCCTTGAAAGATAATCAATGTAACGACCCGTCTGGAATTCCAAGATTAGATTAGTGACTAATGAAGGATTAGTGGGGTTAATCGGTAATTAGTTGAGCGAAATTGGACAGACGACGTAAAATGATCGTTTTGTCTCGAGTCGTGGTCAAAAT
This sequence comes from Prinsepia uniflora, assembly GCA_032719365.1. Lineage (NCBI taxonomy): Eukaryota > Viridiplantae > Streptophyta > Magnoliopsida > Rosales > Rosaceae > Prinsepia > Prinsepia uniflora. The sequence continues at coordinate 39,284,109 of CM064872.1, forward strand.
TTTGACTTTTAACTCGGGAGGTTCGATGGCCAAGGGCCAAGGACCGTTACGTAGATCGGATCGATACGAATCCGTAGACAGGTGGCACGCCGAAATCGGACGTCGAACGGGAAAGTTATGGTCACGGGAAGTTCGATTCCACTATACACGCATTACGAGGCAAAGATTAGGTGGCAATATCTGATTGGGGAGATATTTAAGTGGGACCCATGGATGAGTGACAAGTGGCACTCATCCCATTGGTCATTAACCCCAATTTATGGATATATATGATGATTGGTCCACTTGTATTTTAATACATATATTTTCCACCCACCACTCATCCTAGCTCTTCATCTTCACCCTTCCCCCTCATCCTCACCATCCATCTTCTTTCTCTGTCACCTGATCACCAGCATCATCCTCTCTGTTCCATTCTAAAACCCGAGCACCCATTCTCCATTTTCTCTCTAAAACAAACAAACACACACATGAACCACCTCACAACCATACTCACCTCTGTGAGAGACCGTGAGAGAGTGACCTGAGGGACAAGGTCGACGGGAAGGTGACAACAGGCCACGACGGTGGCCACGACAGAGGAAAACCCGAAACCGCGGGTAAGTTAGTTTTGAAATTTTGATTATGAGTTTAGGGGGTTTTTAGTTGATTTTATTAATGGAAAAGGCTTTCTGGTGATCTTATGGGAAGGTTTGGAGTGGAAATGGAAGCTGGGATGGTCGGAGATGACGGCAGGAGAAGATTGCAGGTGGCCGATTCGTCCATGGATCATCAAGGTATGATTTTGTGTGTTTTTCATGGTTTTAATCACGTGAATAGATTCCTAGGAGCGAGACTAAGAGTTTAGGATCAAAATGGGATGAAAAGGATCGAAAATGATTGAGTTATAGGGTTGAACTGTGACTTCCGGTTCAGTTGGACCGAACCGGTCGGCCAGAGGTTGAAGAAGATGAATAGTGCTAGTGCGTGGGCTTCACGCGCATCCCTTTTGGGCAGCGCGTGAGGGCGCGTGGTGGGTCTTTAGGGGACGACTTCAACATGTGAATTAATATATTCGATGTAACGAACATTTTGGGACTAGTTTCGTGTCGATCGGACACCATCTTGATATTGTTTGGGACGTCTGAAGGTTTAAGATCGAGTTTAAAAATAGTTAAAAATTCGGAAAAAAATACAGGGCTTTAATGAGAGGTTAATAAGGTAGTTAGTAACCCTCTAAAGTGATTTGGACAGGTTTGGGAGTCTCGATTACTGTGATTAGCTCGGGGAGGCTTACGGCACGCAAATCGAGGCGGTAGCTTAGAACGGTCTGTGAGTGGACCTTGATTTCTAAACTTTGATGCATGCATAAATTTTTTATATGGTTTATAGATGTGATTCTATGATGATTATTTGGATATTAGTGATTTACATGATTTCACGTATTTCTAGGCGATTTACTTATTTGCACGTAAATCGAGGTTTACGGATTTGCACTGATTATACGTGCATATGGTTTCAAAAATGGTTTAATGAAATGGTTTTGGATTTGAAAAGGGAAATTCGGACATGTGACCCATTTGTTTTGGAAACCCTCGTACTCGAAGTCCATTTTAGTCACATTATCGGGCCAGGGGCCCAATTGGTTCGTGAACTGATTTCGGATTTGAAAATATGGAATCGGGCACGAGACCCATTTGATTTATGAACTCTCGGACTTGAAATGCATTTGATTTAACAAGGCATCGAGCCGGAGGCCCAGTTGGTTTACGTATCGGGCTCGAGGCCCAGTTGGTTTAGGTATCGGGCTCGAGGCCCATTTGGTTTACTAATCGGGTCGGAGGCTCAGTTGGTATATGAATTCGGGCTTAAGGCCCAGTTATGGTTTACGATTGTGATTTCGGGTCGAGGACCCATAAATGGATTTCTGGTTCATGACGGTTTATGGGGACCAGACATGAACCTTTGAAAGGTTTAAGAATAATTTCAAATGGTTTTTCATATACCATCCTTATATATTATGGATTTCTGTAAATAGATTTGGTCAGTGGCCCGTAGGATTTGAATTTACGGAATTTGGGGCTGAGACCCTATAAATGGTTATTGAAACATATGTGGTTTTATAAATGGTTTTCCTATGCATGCATACATTTTAGTGAAGGGCATAAAAGTTTTTTATGAAATGTGTTTTACTTAACTTATTGTTTTTCGTCCACTCACAGTCTTTTCTGTTTTTCAATGCCCTTCAATTTGATTACGGGTGCGGACTGTAGTAGAGATCGAGACATCACACTGCTCCACCGGATCCTAGCACACTCTAGTAGCCGGTCTAAAGATTTAAATTTTCCCTGGTCTGACATTTCGTGTCAGACAGGATCACGACACATCCCGGGTTAATTCTAGGAGGATTGGGATGAGTCGTGTCAATTAAAGCTAACTATTTATAGGCTTATGACAAGACCCTAACTCAATTCCTAATAAAATAAGTACTATAAATCCTATTGAAAAAGGTAATAAAAGTCCTAATTAAAAAAATAATCTAAATCCTAGTTAATAAGATAAAACAAAACTTAATTAAATCCTAAAAAATAAAGGAAATATTATTTCCTTTCTTTGCTCGGAAAGCTGAAATTGCTTGCTGGAAATTTCAAAAAAGAAATTTTGGGTCACGTGCAGGAGCTGGAGTCGGTGGACCTTAGGCACGAAAATGCAGGCTGCGCCATGGAGATATTGAAGCCTGTGCGAGTCTGCTGGATTTGGCACTGGACTTCGGTCGCTTGGAAGTGTTGGATATGCGAGAGCTTGGGCTGCGCACAAATTCATGGGCTGATGGGCAACAGCTGGAGTTCGGCGCTATCTGAGTCGGTGGGCTGCTTCACTCGGCCTGCATGCAAATGAGCTGGCGTGAATCGATGGTCTGGGCTGCAGACGGATTGAAGTGCTGGACCACATTGGAAACTTTGCAAGAATGGGCCTCGGCGCATTCAACGACAGCTGGAACCGCGTGGACTTTGCTGCGAACTTGTCGGACGTAAAATGGGCCATGCGAATTGCGGTGTGAAAGTGGATTGTGGGCCACGCAAAAGTGGCCTGAGTCTGTAATCAAGGCCTCGGAGCAAGTGCTGGGCGAACACGTACTGGGTTTGATTGTTCGGGCCGTGAGCAAAATCTTAATATGGGCCAGTGCACGAATTTGTAAAACGGACCTGCATACCATTAATTATTAATTTAGTATTAAATCATATAATTAGTACCAAATCATCCATTCTTGTAATTAGTACTTGCAAATCATAAAATGAGTTATAATAAATATAATTAAGGTTCCAAAAACGTAAAATATAAAGGAAATTGATATAAAAAAATAATTAATTAGGTGCTTATCAAATTCCTCCACACTTAAATTTTGCTAGTCCTTAGCAAATACCAAAACAAACTAAGGCTTTGAAAACTCATCTTTTTTTTCTTCTTTTTCTTAAAATAAAAAATTACTAAGTCCTTAACCATTTGTCTTAAATTGTATTAACATAAGTATGGCAACAAAGAGTAAAACTAACAAGTTATATAGCATACGAAATTCAAAAGTTAATGCATCATAACAAAATGCCATGACAAGTAAGACAATGAGTATACTTGGTGAAATGTATCTCAATATGAATAAACAAGTACGAACCAACTCACATGATAAGCACTCATGATTTCCACTCAATGTGTATAGGGTTTGTGTTTGCATTCAAGGTATGTGAGAAAGATGTTCACATAAAAGAAAATAAGTTACTTCACAAAAAATTCAAACATAAACCATAAGATAGTGAACATACTTGCACAAATGAACCAAAACCAAAAGCTTACTCAAGTGGTAGACTCAACTAATCAAAGTTTACTCATCTCAAGGATCATAAGGTCTTAGTTTGAAGGTTGTAATGGGGCTAGGTGTAGAGGCATGGAGTTTTAGGATAGTGGTGTTAAATTTTGTTCCAAGACTCAACCAACGATTCCATCACAAAGACATAAGTATTTTCCCATCGTCTTAGGCCAAGTATTAACTTGTTGGGCCTTAATCTTCATTATCAACATGTTTTAAACTTGAAATTAGGGCAAGGGGCGAAATTCTTCATGTAGACCTCCAATCTTCATTGTTCCGAATCACAAGCGTAGGGGAGTTAGCGCAAAACTCTTTTTTTTTGTACCTCGTAAACCTCTTGTTCTTGATTGTATTTTCTTCATCAATCTTTTTTCTTTTCTCCTTTTTTTTTCTTTCAAGCATCATAAGGTCTTTATTTAAAAGTTGTAATGGGGCTTGGTGTAGAGGTAAGGGATAAGTATTTACATAGTTATAGGCCAAGTATCAACTTGTTGGGCCTTAATCTTTGTTATCAACATCTTTTAAACTTGTAATTAGAGAAAGGGGCCAAAATTCTTCATGTAGGCCCTCAAACTTCATTGTTCCAAACCACAAGCATAGGGGATTTAGCTCAAAACTCAAATTTAGTACCTCATAGAACTTTTGTTCTTGATTTTTTTTTATCAACTTTTTTTTTTCTTTTGAGAGGTAATGCAATGAATAACAACATAGTTTGAGCAAGTCATTCCCTACACTTACATATAAGTCTTCATTCATCAATTCACTTATTTGTATCTCACACCATCTTTATGTTCTTTAACCAAGTCCAAGGAACAAGGGAAAATGATGTCTTATACTAGGCTTATGTGAAGAGATGTTTAGGGTGATGAATGAAAGGCTTAATGTAGGCTCAAAGTGAGCAAACTAGGGGGATCGCACTTATGTGATCAAGTAGGGCTTGGATATTTGGATAAGTGGTGCTAACCCTATTGCTTTAATCATGTTCAAAATCAGAGAATTTATTGACATAAAAGCTTTGAAAATCACATATAATAAGTTCTAGTACTTTAGAGTTCATTAAAAGCTATGGCAAGTAGTTATGAGGCATATGTATTTCAATTTAAACAAAGAACTCCTATGAATCACTCAACCAAAAAGTATATAAGGCTCTAAAGCTCACATAGGGTTCATATGATTCATACAAATCTTAACATGCTCGTTCTGTACCAGTTTATCATGCATCATCTACTACAAGTCATAAACATTCAATCATAAAGCATTAACAAATGAATTCAAGTTGTAGTGATCATCTTTTAGCCATGTCGTTTTAATTTATCCGTCATTCTTATCATTAACAGGTTAAAGTGTTAGGACCCGACCCGACTCGGTCAGGACCCAACTCATCTAGCACCATATTGTCCGCTTTGGACCTCGCCCTCACGGTTTTGTTTTCGGGAGCTCATGGAGCAACTTCCCAGGGGGTCACCCATCATGGAATTGCACCATCCTCAACTCGTTTAACTTTGGGGTTCCAATCCCCCCCAAAGCCACTTGAGCTCCCAAAACGCCTAGTTTAGATCAGAATATGTAACCCTATATTGTCCTCTTTGGGCACACCTGCGCCCGTAAGGTTTTGTTCCTGGGAGCCCACGATGCAACTTCCCAGTGGGTCACCCATCATGGGATTGCACCAACCTCCACTCGCTTAACTTTGGAGTTCCCCCGGAATCCAAAGCCAGTGAGCTCCCAGAAGGCCTAGTTTAGATCAGAGTTGCGCAGCGGCACCCTCTATCTAACCCTATATTGTCCTCTTTGGGCACACCTGCGCCCGTAAGGTTTTGTTCCTGGGAGCTCACGGTGCAACTTCCCAGTGGGTCACCCATCATGGGATTGCACCAGCCTCCACTTGCTTAACTTTGGAGTTCCCCCAGAATCCAAAGCCAGTGAGCTCCTAAAAGGCCTAGTGCTAGATAGGTGTGTGCCTACACCTTTAAGGCACACCACCATCCTCTCCCAGACCATTCCCCCTCGCAGGAATGTGGGATTGTTCACCGTTCCCTCCAGGACACGGGTCTTACATAAAGGGCATCCTAAGACTCATTAAAACACTAAATTAAACAAAAAGATTCAAGACTAAAGACTAAAACACATAAAATATTTTTGGGTTTTTGTTGTTTTTTGAATTTTTTCGTTGGTTTTTGAAATAAGACTCAATAAAGTTGTAAACCCCTCCCCCACACTTAAATCTGACATTGTCCTCAATGTATGAAAGTGAAAACATAGAATCTAAGTAAGTAGAATTGATTTACAAAATAAAGTAATAAAGACATAAAAGAAATAAAGTAAAGAGAGTGAAGGGTGTAAAGAGAGTGAATCTTCGTTTGATGGCTCCTCCACTTCTTCGTCATTGGGTTGTCTCCCAATAAGCGTTTGAAGTTTAATGTCCATTCAGCCTAGTCTGGATGCTTCATTTACTTGTTTTGAATAGCCGGATCTTGGAGGCACATCTCCTCCTCATTGTACTCTTTGAAGCCTTCGAAGTAAGGATTCAGATGATGGCCATTGACTTGGAATTCCCTTCCTGATCTGGATAGCCCCATGAGGGAAAACATGAGTAAAAATATAAGGTCCATCCCATTTATAACGAAGCTTACTTGGGAAAAGTTGAAGTCGTGAGCAAAAGAGAAGGACTTGTTGGCCAACGTTAAACTGTTTTCCACGGATCATCTTGCCATGTAAAACTTTGGTTTGTTCTTTGTAAATCCATGAATTATCGAATAAATCATTCCGAATTTCTTCAAGTTCACAAATTTGTAACTTTCTATGCATTCCTGCCTTATCGGGGTCCATGTTGAACTTTTGGACTGTCCACCAAGCTTTGTGTTCTAGTTCCACTGAAAGATGACATGCTTTGCCTTAGACTAAACAAAATGAGGGCATAACTATAGAAGAAAATAATAACTTTTGTGAGAATTTTGTAGAATTAGATTAAGCTTAGAATTATGAGAATTTAGGAGAAAAAATCACCTCAATTGGAGTTATATTGAAGATGTTATGATCGAATGAAAGGAGGCCACCAAAAAGTTCAACAGAATTCGGTAGGAGCCTACCGAATCCTAAATGGCAGCTTAAATTCTACTCGGCCAGCGCCTACTGAAGTCTGAACATCCATTTCAGTGCGCACGTCCACTGATGGCCCCAACAGAGGTTTGCGTGTTGAGTGCACATTGACCTCGAATTTCTTAAGCCTTATTCAGCGAGCGTCCAATTTCCATGTGACACGTAAGTCGGACAAGGGATTCTCGACCCGACCGTCCTAAAAGAATCCGTACTTCCCAGAGTGCACCGGATCTACTGTGGATCGCGGGTGTGATGTCTCCGTCTCTCTTGACCAACAGCCCGCATCGCAACGACCTGGAGGGTATCGAAAACATGAAAATACTGTCAGTGGACAAAAATAAAGTATAAGTTTAAAAACAGTTCATAAAACAAGGACATTTATACCCTCCAATTAAAAACCAATGCATGCATATCAAATCCATGTCATAAAACCATTCAATATTCCGGTTAAGCAAACCACGTAAGAGAAACCGAACACAGTTTCCTTTTCTCAAATCCCGGGCCTCAGCCCAAAACCATCGAAAACCATTTCATCCGAGCATAACCCAAAACATCGGAAAACCATGATAAAAAATCGTCATCATTAAATCTCATAGAAAACCAAAATATATTTGAAACCACATTTCCATCCATCGAACCTGCTGGATCTATCCGAGTCTTTAAATTCCTGAGTCTTTAAACTCAATCCAGTACTCAATATAATCCGAGTCTTTAAACTCCCGAGTCTTTAAACTCAACAAGCCTATGAGGGAAAATCATAATATCGGAGTCTTTAAACTCCCGAGTCTTTAAACTCAATCAGGATCTTTAAACCCAATTCGGGCCCGCCCCCGTCATAACATATCCGGGTTTTTAAACCCAAAAACCAGATCCAGCAAATCCATTCAATGACCACTAACCATATCCGAATCTCAATCCGCAATCTCATCAGGATCCCGGATCTAAAACCAGGACTCATATCCATCTCCATTTCCAAATCCGAGTCCGAAACCATCATTATGTAAGCCGGCATCCGGAATAACCATTCCGAACCCAAACCCAGAATTCCACTTTCAAGTTCTCAACCGAATCCAGAATCGTCATCCTGGAATTCGATTCCAAAACCCGAAAACACGTTTATCAAAACCATTTTTCTAAACTGGGCTTCAAGCCCAAAATCACTTTTCCAAAATCCATTTTAAATCTCTGAAATCAAATCATATTTAAATTACCGAAATCAAATCATTTAAACCATGGTCAAATCACAACCTTATTCAGAATCTCGTAAATGTGCAAAACCGTAAATACCTCGAAATCTGTGCAAAATCGTAAACTATCAAGATCATAAATCAAATCATAGAATCACGTATAGAAAACATATAAAAACATATATGCATGCATCAAGAGTTAGAAAACAAAGTCCACTCACAGACCATTTTACCGTCGCCTCGATACGCGTGCAATTACACCTTTCCCAGCTAATCCGCTATCCTCGGCTTTCCCGAACCTGTCCAAATCCCACAATAAGGCCACTAACTACTTCACAATGATTATACTAAAGCCTCGTAATTTTCCCAAAGTTTTAACTATTTTTAATCGAGCCCTAAAACCTTCAGACAGCCCGAAACATATCGAGCCGATGTCCGATTGACTCGAAACCAGCGCCAAAATGTTCCTTACATCAAATACTTTAAACTCCGTCTTCACGCGCCCACACACACCTCCCAAAGGGGTTGCACGTGAGCCTCACGCGCTCGATACTGTGCTCATCTTCAACCTCTGTTGAATCGGTCCAGACCGATCCGATTCAGACCGGTCCTACCCGAACCGTCGTTCACAGTTCGACCCTGTAATTTCTTTGTTTTCGGTCCTATTTCAAATCTAATTGGTCCTATAGTTTCTTCTCAATCTTTCCTATTGATCTATAACCCCCAAACGTGAAAATCATGCGATTAAGTTACCTCCTAGCTTGCTGCAAAAACCGGCCGACTGTCCTCCTGTAAACCGTCGCGAGGCCGACCATTCCTTGCCGTGATGTTGATCTCAGAAAATGACTAGGATCTCCAGGACCAGGTTTCAGCATTAGAATAAATAATTATCAACAAGTGCAGTTCTAAAACTTAACCACAAAGACGAGGCGCACAGTTTCTTCCTTACCTTGCCATCACAACCTCGTCGTGGTTACTGTCATCACCACCTCAACGTCCTGGTTATGTTCCTTCAGCCCCTAGCACCATCCAGTAAGGTTGGAAGCCCTTTACAGAGACTTGGGGTATACGGGTTTATATAATTGTTTACTGGGTTTGGTTATAACTCAACCTCTCCCTTCCTCGTCTCTGACTTCACTCTGGTTCCACACCCTCAACACAAGATTTACACTCTGGTTTTTTCACTATAAACACACACTCTCTCTCAGTTCCCCCTCTCTTCTCTGTCGACTACAAATCGAAGACACATAGCACGACTTCCTCCCTTGTTTTAATAGATCTAAATGGGAGGGAAACGGCTGGAACCAACCAGAAAAGGAACAGGTGTCCCCATCCCTTTGGACTAGGCTCAAAATATCCATTCCCTCAAGGACATGTGTCCTCATCCCAAGATTCATCACCAAAAACAGGTAAAATACCATTTTACCCCTGCCTTGCACAATTACCATTTTACCCCTTACGTTCCTAGACCCATAACTAATTCATCCGAAGTCCAATGACGATGTGCCACCTGTTGTTGTACTCAGGGTATCGAGACATTCCTAATGGTCCTCAAAGTTCGTGAAAAGTAGATGTCGTATAAAAAGTCAACAAATTCCCTCTTTTACCTTAATTACGAAAATGCCCTCGAACTTCCGAACGTCATAACTTTTCCCTCGAATGTCGGAATCGGACGTGCCACCTGTCTATGAAATCATGACATCTTGAACTACTTCACGGTCACCGTTAAAAGTCCATTTGACCATCCGAACAAGAAGTCAACATTTTTGCCCATTCCAAGGGCAAAATCGTCATTTTGCACCGTCCGTCCGAACGCATCCAACTAATCACCGATTAACTTTACTAATCCGTCTTTAACAACTAATCTAATCCCGATTTCCGGGATGGGTCGTTACAATCTACCCCCCTTAAAAGAATTTCATCCCCGAAATTCCGAGTCTCGTACTTCCGTAACTAACTGAGGGAAATCCAACTGGTCTCACACCTGGGTCTCCTACCCGGTGTCCAACCCTACCAATCCAAAGTATCCTGACAGTGCCCAAACTGTCACCACATCTTTCCCAGTGAATCAACTCAACCAACTTTTCGTTCATCAGAGATCGTCCCAATCGCACTAGGATCGTCACAAATCCATCTTTTTCTGCGATATTTCCAACACCACACCAGCCGACTCTCACGGCTCAAATATCACTAGGTACACACCACAGCTATCAGGTTCAACAATCCCGACTTTCTTCCAGTCGAGCGTACTTTATACCAACGTTCCAGCACGTCTTGTGAGTCTGCTGACAACAAACACAAATCTCGAGTACACCCACTCACTAGACGGAATCTACCAGTCTCGGTACTTCTATGCATCAAAATTCGTACAATGTTCCATATTACTTCCGTCAGCGATCTGCGCCGACCTCACCGGAGTCACAACGTACTCGTCTTATACCCCTAACGTAACCAATCCGTGCACCGGTGGTTCCATTAACCACCAACACTGTCATCCTGTAGAACTTCATCCACTTCCTACACCACCTGTATGCAACTGGACCCTACCACAACCCTGATTAACCGTGCTTACACCTCGCAATACCAGGGTCCCACCATCCACTCATGGCTCTGAGCATCCAACTCATGTCAGTCATAATCAACAGATCCCTTTGGGTCACCCAGATCCAAGCCACAAGCCCTGTCAAAATCCATCATATCGGAACTACGCCGATCATCCATCTGTCCACAATATACCTTGGCACTCAGCCGATTACAAACACTTCTATCTACATCAGCATGACTCCGACCACTGCAGAACCAGTACGTACAATTTTCAAGTACATGCACCAAGTATGTAAGACCCGTGTTCTGGAGGGAACGGTGAACAATCCCACATTCCTGCGAGGGGGGAATGGTCTGGGAAGGGATTGGTGGTGTGCCTTAAAGGTGTAGGCACACACCTATCTAGCATGAGGCCTTTTGGAAGATTAGTGGCTTTGGGGGGGGGGATTGGAACTGACAGGACCGCCCCCGGAAGGGGCATCGATAACCGTACCCGGTCCTGCTCCCGTCTGGCAAGTCGACTGAAATACCCAAGTTACCCTCCGTACGTGCCAGACCAGGGATAGCCACATGTGCTTACTCATGCCTCCGCCCCTCGTACAGCCTCGAACAACGCGCCACGACCTGGAGGGTCAATAAAAACCAAAAGGTGTGAGTGGACAAAAATAAATCAGTTTAGCAAAACAGTTACAACAATGTTTCTACCCTCCGCGTAAAAACGAATGCATGCATACAAAAATCATTTCGCAATCGGTTAAGATTTTCCACATAAGAAAAACTGTGTATCAAATTTCAACATGAGGGAAAACTCGTATGAATCTCAAAATCATTTTTCCTTTCTCAACCATCGGGTCTTAGCCCGCAATCATAAACACCGGGCCTCAGCCCAAAACCACAAATCGAACCAAATGCACAACATGATCCAAAACCAACAACCATATACCGGGCCACTGCCCAACTCAACCGAAACATTAAAAATCATCAATAAATCACAAGTCAATCGTTTTGCTGGATAACAAGTGCGCCCGAGTCTTTAAACTCAAAACCATGCGCATAAACAGGCCTTCCCGGGATATTAACGAGTCTTTAAACTCAAAACATAATCAATAGGCCTCGGGGGTATCACAGTAATCGAGTCTTTAAACTCACGAGTCTTTAAACTCATTAAGGGCCCTCCCCCGTCATCAATTAACCGAGTCTTTAAACTCAAAACGTGCTCCAGTAATAGCACCGGGTTTTTAAACCCAAAACAGTTTTCAAACACAACAACGGGTCTTTAAACCCCAAGCAGTTTCCAACGGGTCTTTAAACCCCAAAACAGTTTATCAATCACGACAACGTGGGATCCATCCCAAAATCACATTTTTCACAACAGGACGCATGGTCCGAATTTCCACATCCAATTCTCCAAATCATATTTCACAAACATAATCAAATCATTAAACACGGGGCATGCACAATCATACCAAATCACTTTATTAAATCCTTTTTCATTCCCGAATTCGAATTCGCGATAATGATTCCGTAAGCCGGCATCCGGAAGCATCATCCCGAACCCAAACCAAGAATCCGCTATAAATTTTCGAAAACCGAAACCTCGTTCGTTAAAATTTCTTTTATGCCCCGAGCATCAAGCCCGAAATCACCTTTTTCAAATCCATTTTAATTCCTTGAAATCACCTCATTTCTCAATTCTCATTATCAAAACATCAAGCCCACAATCATAATTACCAAATCACAATCCAAGCAAAAGATACTCAAAACCCACATTTTAAATCCTCAAAATCACAAGTCTCATTTTAATTCCCCAATTCAAACATCAACAGTGTTCAAATCACAATAACTCAAAATCCCGTAAAACGTGCAAATCCGGAACTTTCTCGAAAAACGTGTCAAAATCGTAAGTCACACTCGCAAATCATAAACAACCTTCTTAAATCATTTTACACCCATTTCATATAACTTCTTCCATTAAACCATCATTAAGCATACGAGGGACCATAGTCTCGAAATACGTGGAATTTCTCATGTATAGTAAAAGTACGTATAAATACGGGACCGAATACGTATAAATACGGAAATCAAAATCAATCACAACTTATAATCATAATCATAAAATTATAGAAATAATTTATGCATGCATTAAATTTAGAAAGCAACGTCCACTCACACACCAATTTTAAGGCTCGGTTTCGCGCCGCACGCACGCCCGTAATTTCCGATATTTTCCAGAATTTCAAATCCTGTCCGAACACATACTTTAGTGTCACTAAGGGTTTAGATAACAACATACTAATTTCCCATAATTTTCCGGGAATTAATCGTTAATTACAAACGTAACATAAATCTTCGGACCCTCGGAATAACATCGAAACGGTGTCCGATAAATTCGATACCAACGTTAAAATGTTCGTTGCAATGTATAGGACAAAAGTCATTTTGAACTCACCTTGAAAGACCGTCCCACGCGCCGTCACGCGCCGCCACAAGCGGATGCGCGTGAGGCCACGCGCTAGCTACAGTAGTAGCTACAGTCATCGTCCTAACCCGACCATCTTGCAATCCGGGTTGCTCGACCCGCGACATGACCCGTTTCGATCCCTGCGAATCTCAAGTTGTTTCCCTCAATTGTTTCAGTCTAGAGCAGCCTCATAATCGTAATTACTGTTCTGTAACTTAAGTTCTCACAACCCTTACCTTAATCTGTCCAACCCAGCTCGATTTTCCGACGAACAACCGACCGCTGTTCATCACTGGAAATGCACCACTACTCATCGTTTTCTTCAATTGCTTCGCTCAGAAGCTTTGCAGGATCACCAGAAACCGTTCTTCGACCTCAATTGCCAGCTCCAAACCGTCTGAGCCTTCCACCCCAACTGGAATCTCACCAGCTGAAGTCAAGAACCGCCTGGCCTCTACCCTTCACCATTTCCTTCACTAATGATCCCGTTCGACTCGTCTGGTCGTCAAGAAGATCAGACTCACCTCTGATTCCATCAATTTGCCGCCCAAAATCAAAACTAATTTTGAGTTCGTAACTGGGATTTCTGGGCGGTTTATGTGCTCCTAGGGTCCTTCTCCCAGTTCTTCCCTACCATTCAATCTCTGCTTCTCTCGTTCCCCCCCAACACACACATCACTCCTGAGACCGCCATTGTGGGGGTTGAAATGGAAATGATCCAACAGTCCCTGTTTTCCTCATTTCAAACGTCTCAGCGCCAATGCCCCCCGCACTGCACTCTAACCAGCAAAACTGTGCTCTGCCTTCTGTCCCTGCTCCCACGTTAACTGCATAAACACACAGACCACAACAGCGCTCCAATTCCAACCTCACCCGTGCACACTTAACCGCCAGCCCACTCTGTTTTTCTTACCTCAAAAACACCAGCCCGTGCACTGCCTCTCACCATTCCAGGCACAATTGCTTCCCACTCAGCCACATAAACAATTCCCCTCAGTCCACTAGCACCCATCACGAGCAATTGGGCACCAAAAACAATTGCACGCTCAGACACCCACGGCACGGCCGTGCAGGTTGTCTCCCACGGTTGTTTGAACAGTAACCGTCGTGCAGAATTACCTAAATGCCCTCAGGGCAATAATTACCAAAATGCCCCTCACCTTCCGTGACCCGTAACTTGGTCACCCGATGTCCGTTCCACGCGTGCCGCCTGTCGTTGTACTCGGGGCATCGAGACCATTCTAACGGTCCTTGGCCCTCGGCCATCGGACCCCCCCGATCAAAAAGTCAACATTTTTCCTTATTTCTTTCAAATTACGGTAATGCCCCTGGACTTCCGAACGTCATAACTTTCACCACGAACGTCGGAATCGAACGTACCACCCGTCTATGAATTCGTGACGACCCATACTACGTCACGGTCATCTGGCAAAGTCCATTTGACCGCCCGAATAAAAAATCAACGTTTCACCCACGAATAGGGGCAAAACGGTCATTTTGCCACGCTCGTCCGATTCCACCCAACTAACCACCGATTAACCCTCATTAATCATGATTAGTTACTAACCTAATCCCAAAATCCGGGATGGGTCGTTACAGGAACCCCAAAGTTAAGCGAGTTGAGGCTGGTGCAATTCCATGATGGGTGACCCCCTGGGAAGTTGCACCGTGAGCTCCCGAAAACAAAACCTTGAGGGTGCAGGCTTGCCGTTGATTATTGATGTGGCTCAAAGAGGACAATATCGTGCTAGATGAGTTGGGACCTGACAGAGGAGGGTCGGGTCCTGACAGAATGGTATCAGAGCCAGACCCCAACCGGGAAGTGTGCCAGCGAGGACGCTGGGCCCTAAGGGGGGTGGATTGTAAGACCCGTGTCCTGGAGGGAACGGTGAACAATCCCACATTCCTGCGAGGGGGGAATGGTCTGGGGGGAATGGTGGTATGCCTTAAAGGTGTAGGCACACACCTATCTAGCATGAGGCCTTTTGGGGGCTCAAGGGCTTTGGGGGGGGGGGGGGGGGGGGGGGGATTGGAACCCCAAAGTTAAGCGAGTTGAGGCTGGTGCAATTCCATGATGGGTGACCCCCTGGGAAGTTGCACCGTGAGCTCCCGAAAACAAAACCTTGAGGGCGCAGGCTTGCCGTTGAGTATTGTTGTGGCTCAAAGAGGACAATATCGTGCTAGATGAGTCGGGACCTGACAGAGGAGGGTCGGGTCCTGAAAAAGTACCACCGACCAGAACCACGGTGCATACCACTAACCACACGCAAGGACAACCCTACGAACCTTATAGAAACAAAGATATTTTAGAATACCTCAAACACAGCTCGTGGAGTATTGCCTCACGTACTTCCAACGTTATCCTACGGTATCAAC
This sequence comes from Prinsepia uniflora, assembly GCA_032719365.1. NCBI lineage: Eukaryota > Viridiplantae > Streptophyta > Magnoliopsida > Rosales > Rosaceae > Prinsepia > Prinsepia uniflora. The sequence goes on from CM064872.1 coordinate 39,299,617, forward strand.
CACGTTGACCCCAGTGAAGCTCTTATTTACCCAAAGTTTCTCCAAGGTGTACCTGTCACCTTCACAGGGTATCTTTCGAGTACACAACGTCCTTGTAATGTTACTGAATCCTACCTACCTATAAGACAAACATACTTCACTTTTTGAAGTCCGTCGGTCTAATCCTACCTCTAGACTGCCCTGCAAGTCTTTTTGGGACTAACTTAAGACTATTCCGAACCTCCCGGTCTCCCGGGCCTCCCAACCAATGTAAAATCCAAACACACCTCCATTATGCACACATGGCAGACCCAGCACTATAAAATCCATACGTATGCGAGACGGACCTATACGAGTCATAAACACCTCTAAGATAGTCAGGATATCCAACTTATGTCTCACACACGATCTTTTTAATCCACAAGAGCTCAAACCTGAGCCAGAAACAATCCTATTTCGATCTACGAGCTCTTAAGTGGATCTCACTTCATCTAGACAACTCTTATCGTCAAACCAACACATTGATCCAACAATACCACACGTCTAGATTGTGGGTTCTCTTCAATAACCTCATATCGATCAGTTGTAATCACTTCTTCTCAACTTCCTTCCGTCATCCTACGACGGAATTTACCATGGTCCTTAACCTCTCAACCAGGTCATCACAACGACCATAACCCATCTAGCACCAGTACACACAGCAACATCCAGTATTCCTTCTACTCCTGAACACAACTACAAGTGTCCTTGACTAAGGGGGGTCAGAAATCCTGACATCCCAATAGTGAGTCTACCAACTCAACTCCAGAGTACCTACCACACAACCTAAACGCCACCTCGAAACCAGACACAGTATCTCATCGTCTCAAGCTCAGCGTCTCCTGATTCTGAAATTCCAACTACGATTCTTCATCCTCAACTATACCACCTCCAGACTACCTGTCCAAACGTCTGTTTACTTACTACCTTGAGGAAGTCCACAACTCCTACGGATCCTACCCACGTATCCAAGATCAAATCAACTCACCGACCACTCGCCTGTCAGTTCTCCCTGGTCAGGCACATCCAAACGGGTATCCAATCATTACTCCTTCTGCTGATCGCATTCCAACCTCCCTGAGTGTAACTTCGGGCACCTGCTAGAACACAAGTCACCAATTCCCGAAATCCTCAATCACTTACCTCAGACTCCCCAAGTACCACCCTCGAAGTCGCCACTCACCAAGTGCCAACCTCGGCATCGACCGACATATACCAACACGTCTAGGGGAAGTCTACTAAAACCAACCTCACGAGCGGTCAACCCCGACCATACAAACCTAGCTCGATCCAACACGAGGCCTAGGTCCACCGCGCTTCCGCTGCGCTAATCTGATCAACCAACGACATCCTGACCGTTCGTCTGCTCACACCCAATCAAATCCCTCAAGCTTCACGTGGGTCGGGGAAACTAACATCCCTTGTCAGCCACAACTCTGATCAACCAAATGCTCAACCAACACCACAATCGTACTAGACTCGTCCAGAGTCATCCACCAACCATTCACTATCTCGGCTGCACCTAGCAGCACCATCTCTAAGCTGGCCGTAAATCGGCTCAACCACCACAACTACCGAACCATAACCCCAATTCACGATTCCCAGACTAAACACTTGCCCTGGGGTTTCTCACTCGGTACACACATTCTGAACCAGTCATTCCACGGGGTTCCTTAAATCATCCTCGTCATACGGGTTATCCAAACCCGCGACCTCCAATAGCTCCCAACAACCTTACCACTCGGGTCATCACACCTAACTAAGACCATCCCTTATCGTAACTCCGCACACCAACATCTACCAGTATCCAAGACTAGGGGAATTCCCTCAAATCCACAAGGTAGTTTCCTGTACCCTACCACTCGAGGCATCCGGCTACTCGTAGCCATGCAAATCCAGCTCAACCCAACTGGCCAAAAGGTCATCGTTCCATACTATCAGTCATCTAATCACCATCCGACCCAACAGGCCACCGTCAACTGGCCTCCTCAACCCACGTAGACCATCAGCTCACAACCAACTGCTATCGGCCCCACAGACCGACCAGCCTACTCAATCCTAGTTCACCGGCTACCATCCAACCTAATCATGCTGACATGTCTCCGATCCTATGGTCTAGCCAGGGAGCACATCCAGTGCCAACCCACTAAATTTCCGACCCTAAGTCGACATACGTCATATGTAACGACCCATCCCGGAAATCGAGATTTGATTAGTGGTTAGTGATGGATTAGTGAACTTAATCAGTGTTAGTTGGACGAATTCAAAAGGACGGTGCAAAATGACGGGTTTGCCTCTAGAATGGGCAAAAATGTTGACTTTTCGTTCGAGCGGTCAAATGGACTTTGACCGATGACCGTGACATAATTCGGGACGTCACGAGTTCATATACAGGTGGTACGTCCAATTCCGACATCCAAGGAAAAAGTTATGACGTTCGGAAGTTCGAGGGCATTATCGTAATTAAAGTAAAAGAGGGCATTCATTGACTTTTTACATGACAACTACTTTTCACGAAACTCAAGGACCGTTAGGAAGATCTGGATGCCCTGAGTACAACGACAGGCGGCACGTCGTCATCGGACGTCAGACGGTTAAGTTATGGGTCTAAGTATTGTGAGGGGTAAAACGGTAATTTGGACATAGAAGGGCAAAACGGTATTTTTGGCACCTTGGGATTTGTGAGCAATTAGGAGGAGACACCAGGGGCTGCTGGATTGGATATTTTTGGGCTGAAACCACAGATTGGGGGACACCTGGCCAGCCTCTAGTGGTTTCTACCCAAGTCCCACATGGTTGGCTGTTTTAAAAATGGGTTGTTATCGATCAAATGGGAAAACAGAGACAGTGAGCACAATCGACCATTTCTCAGTGAGTGAATCATGTGTGAGTTCCTTGTAATAGTGAGTGAGTGATCAGTACGGTGAGGGAAGGAAAAAAATGTGGTGGAGCGGCCGTGTAGCCGTCGTGGACGGTGGGGCGTGTTCAAAATCTGAGAAACAGAGGAGGACGTGTAGCTGTGAAGAAAACCTCCTCAAATCCTCATCAACAGCCTAGAGTATGTAAATAGAAAATGGAAAGGGTGTTGAGACAAGCTCCTTGGACTTGAATTTGAAGAAAAATGGGGACGGTAAGTGAAGAACCCGTCCAAGTCGTTTTTGGATTTAAAAAATGGCAGAGTCTGTTTTATTGATTGTTAACCCAATTGTTTGTTTAAACGAGGTGTCTGGAGGTAAAAGAGAAAGTTTGAACTTGAACTCATAGCTTGAGGTGGCTGGAGATGCAAGAACACAGAGGCGAAATTTGAAGGAATTTCTTCGATATTGGAAGGTACAATTTAGATTGAAAGTTCATGCTTTGTTCATGTTAGTTGATTAGGATTGAAAAGACGAACTCAATGGATCAATTAGAACTGAAAACAGGACAGAATTAGATGGTTTAGGAGGCTGAACCGCCTGTGTTGGTTCGCTCGAACTGGGTCGGCTTGAACCGGTTCAAATCGGGTTTATCCCAAGGTTGAAGATGAACAGTAGCTGCGCGTGAGGCCCACGTGCGGCCCCTTTGGGCGGCGCGTGTGGGTACGTGGTATGGATTTCAAGGAAGGTTTCAACACGACTTTTAAAGTATTCGATGTAACGAACATTTTGGCGCTGGTTTCGAGTCAATTGGACACCGTCTCTATATGTTTCGGGATGTCCGAATGTTTTACGGCTCGGTTAAAAATAGTTAAAAATTTGGGAAAATTACGGGGCTTAAGTATGAGCTTTATGAAGTAGTTAGTGACCTTATTACGGAATTTGGACAGGTTCTCCGAAAATCGGTGATAGCAGATTAGCCGGGAGGGCATTAGTGCACGCGTATCTAGGCGACGACGCTATGGTCTATGAGTGGACTTTGTTTTCTAACTCTTGATGCATGCATATATGTTTTTATATGTTTTCTATACGTGATTATATGATTTGATTTATGATCTTGATAGTTTATGATTTTGTACGATTTTCGAGGTATTTACGGTTTTGCACGTTTTACGAGATTCCGAATAATGTTGTGATTTGACCATGGTTTTAAATGAATGATTTCGGGAATTGAAATATGGTTTGATTTCAGAGATTTAAAACGGATTTTGGAAAAATGATTTCGGGCTTGAAGCCTAGTTCAGAAAAGTGGTTTTAAAGAATGAGATTTCGGGTTTTAGAATCGGATTTCCGGATGACGATTCAGGATTCGATTTGGTACTCGAAAATGGATTTCCGGGTTGGGTTCGGAAGGGTTATTCTGGGTTTGGATTCGGGATCCTGATGAGATTGCAGATTCGGATTCGAAAATAGAAAATGGTTTTCAAATGGTTTTGGATTGGATTTTCTAGATGTAGTTATTGGATTTAAAGACCCGGATTATGATTATGACGGGGGCGGGCCCAGATTGGGTTTAAAGACCCGGATTGAGTTTAAAGACTCGGGAGTTTAAAGACTCGGATATTGATATTTCCCCCGTAGGCCTATTGAGTTTAATGACTCGGGAGTTTAAAGACTCGGATTATATTGAGGCCTGGATTGAGTTTAAAGACTCAAGAGTTTAAAGACTCGGATAGATCCAGCAGGTTCGATGGATAGATATGTGGTTTCAAATATGTTTTGGTTTTCACTGAGATTTGATGATGATGGTTTTCAATAATGGTTTTTGATGGTTTTGGGCTTAGGTCCGGGACTTGAGAAAAGGAACATGTGTTTTGTTTTTCTTACATGGTTTGCTTAACCGGAATATTGAATGGTTTTATGACATGGATTTGATATGCATGCATTGGTTTTTAATTGGAGGGTATAAATGTACTTGTTTTATGAACTGTTTTTAAACTTATACCTTATTTTTGTCCACTCACAGTCTTTTTGTGTTTTCGATACCCTCCAGGTTGTTGTTGTGCGGGCTGTCAGTTGAGAGAGAGACGGAGATATCACACGCGCGATCCACAGTAGATTCTGCACACTTTGGGAAGTCCGGAAGCTTTTGTATGGTTGGCTCGAGAATCTCTTGTCCGACTTACGTGTCACACGAAGGTTGAACATTAGTTTAGCCTACGTGTCATGCGTAAGAGAGACGCGAGCAGGACTTAGCCCTTAATCCCTGGGGATTGGGGGTGGGTCCTGACAATTGGTATCAGAACGAGGTTTCGTGTGTTCTGCGTGAGGTTTGGTTCCCAGAGTCGTTGGTTCGTCGACTTGGGTGGTGTGATGCTACGGTGGATGTGATGTCTCGATGCGGAACAACCCGTCAGCAACCTGGATGCGATATTGATAGTACATTCGTTGTGGTGAGTTAGCAGCGATTGTTAGTGTCAGAATGTTAGTGGCTCGATACGCAGTACGAGGTATGACGTACGTTGGCTTATGGCCGGAACAGTTAGTGCGTTGGCATTGGTTTTGCTTGATGGATGGACCATAGGGTTGGAGATACGCCCGCAGGATTAACCTGGATGGTAGCTGGTGAGCTACAAATGAGTAGGTTGGTCGGCATGTGGGGCCCGAGATTAGCTCGTTAAGCTAGAGAGACACGTGGGCCGAGGAGGCCGGTTGACGGTGGCCTGTTGAGACCGTTAGGTCAGATTTTTCAAGTGAGTTGGGGTTTGTGGTATAGTAGTCATTGTGGTTTGGGCCGACTTACGACCTGATTGGAGATGGTGCTGCTAGGTGCAACCGAGGTAGTGGATGACTCTGGACGAGTCCAGTGAGATGATGAAGTTTGGTTGAGCATTGTGTTACTCGGAGATATGGAGTACGAGGGAGGTCAGTTTACCTGACCCGAGCGTAGACTGAGGGTTTTTGGCTGGTAGGAGCAAAGGCTCGGGACTGGTGTGATGAGAACACTAGATCGGCATGATGTGCCACGAGTGGGGATGCTTGTATGGTCGAATGGGCACATCGAGTCGAGGCTGTGGCCAGTTGTGAGGTGACGGTGTCTGGTAGGAAACACTAACTGAGCTGGGATATGTGATGCCCATTGGTAGGTCATGTTTCGGGATGAACGGTTAGGATGCCGTTAGTTGATCAGAGTGGCGCAGTGGAAGCACGGTGGACCTATGCCTCGTGTTCGATCGGGCTAGGTCAGGGTTAACCGTTCGTGAGGTTGTTCAGTGGACTTCCCCTGATATGTTGGTATATGTCGACGGGTACCGAGGTTGGCACTTGGTGATAGGCGACTTCAAGGAGTCCGAGGTGAGTGATCGGTGATTGTCCTCAGGAGGAGTGATGATTGACATCCTTTGAGAGTGCGTAAATGGTGTGAACCGACATGCGAGTTGGTCAGTGAGTTGGTTTGGTTACGAACATGTGGTGGTGATCCGTAAGAGTTGTGGATTGCGTAAGTGCAGTAGAGTTGACGTTTGGACGGTTGGTCCAGTGGTGGTACTCGTGTTGCGGATTGAGTACCATTCGTGTTGCGGATTGAGTACCATGGTTGGAAAAGGTGGATATACTCCCAACCTAGTTGGAATCTCAAAATCAGGAAGTGTAGTTTGGACGATGAGATGTGTGTTGATTCCGAGTTGGTGTTAGATGTCAAGTACGAGGGATGGATACTTTGGAGACGACTTGAGGATTCATTGAAGAAACTTCAGGAATTGTGACCCCCCTTAGTCGTGAAAACAGGTGGATGTATTCGGGAGTAGGAAGAGTACTTGGTGACGTCGGGAGTGGCCTGCGTGGCGGGTGCCGTAGGATTGTGCTAAGTTGGATTAAGGCAGGATGACTTGTGGTGTCCTAGTTGTGGACCATTGAGAGTTCCTTTAGAGGATGACGAAAGGGAATGGGAAAGGAGTGACTATAATTGATCGATATGAGGTTATTGAAGAGAACCCACAATCTAGACGTGTGGTAGATAAGATCGATTGGATGTAGAGGTCTGAAACCAAGTCAGTAGGATCCACTTAGGAGTGTGTAGATCTGGATGGTTTTGCTTCTGACAAGTTTGAGTAATTGTGGAACATGAGGATTGCCATGAGACATAAGATGGATATCTTGACCACGTTGGAATTGTGTAGGGCATGTGTGGTCCGACTCATAGACGTATGAGTATTGGATTTGGATCTAGTACGGGGTGGGCCCGGTGTACATAATAAGAGGAGTTTGAGATTCATACTAGTCGGGCGACCCAGGAGACCGGACATTCGGAAGTAGACTTGGGATGATATTTTGGAAGACTGGTTGGCCTAGTATTGGATTGGACCGATGGGATGCAAAAGTAAAGTGTGTTTGGCTCGTCGTCAGGAGGTAATCAGTATGGTTATAATGATGTTTGTGTGCCCTGGAGATTTCACTGTGAGGGTGACGAGTACACTATGAAGTAGTTGGTCAGATTTTGGGATGTCTTAGGGCGTGGCTGATGCCGCTGTGTGTGATTAGTGGATTTACCGTAATCTGACATTGGAAGTACGTGAGGATATACTCTACGAGCTATGTTGAGGTATTATAAAATATCTTTGTTTTGATTTAAGTTCATAGGGTTGTCCCTGCGTATGGTGGGTGGTATGCACCGTGGTTCTGGTCGGTGGTACTTGGTGCATGTACTTGAAATGTGTACGTACTGGTTCTGCAGTGGTCGGAACCATGCTGATGTACTTAGACGTACATCGTGATGTTTTGATAGAAGTGTTGATAATCGGCTGAGTGCCGAGGTATATTGTGGACCGATGGATGATCGGCGTAGTTCCGATATGAGGGATTTTTGATAGGGCATGTGGCTTGAATCTGGGTGACCCAGAGGGATCTGTTGATGATGACTGACATGAGCTGGATGCTCAGAGCCATAGTGGGTGTACTTGAGATTTGTGGTTGATGATGGTGGACTCACAAGATGTGCTGGGACGTTGGTACAAGGTACGCTCGACTCGAAGGGAGTCGGGAGTGTTGAACCTGATAGCAGTGGTGTGTACCTAGTGATAGTTGGCCATGAGTGTCGGCAAGTGTGGTGTTGGAAATATCGCGGGAACGAGAAGGATTTGTGATGACCCCAGTGCGATTGGGACGATCTCCTGATGAATTAAGCGTTGGTTGAGTTGATTCACTAGGAAAGATGTGGTGGCAGTTTGGGCACTGTCAGGATACTTTGGATTGGTAGGTGTTGGACACCGGTAGGAGACCCAGGTGTGAGACCAGTTAGATTTCCCCCAGTTAGTTACGAAAGTACGAGATTCAGAATTTGGGGGACGAAATTCTTTAAGGGGGGTAGATTGTAACGACCCGTCCTGGAAACCGAGATTTGATTAGTGGTTAATGATGGATTAGTGAACTTAACGAGTGATTAGTTGGACGAATTCGAACGGACGGTGCAAAATGACGGTTTTAACCCTAGAATGGGAAAAATGTTGACTTTTCATTCGAGCGGTCAAATGAACTTTGACCGATGACCGTGACGTAATTCGGGACGTCACAAGTTCATAGACAGGTGGTACGTCCGATTCCGACATTCGAGGAAAAAGGTATGACGTTCGGAAGTTCGAGGGCATTGTCGTAATTAAAGTAAAAGAGGGCATTCGTTGACTTTTTACACGACAACTACTTTTCACGAAAATCAAGGACCGTTAGGAAGATCTCGATGCCCTGAGTACAACGACAAGCCGCACGTCGTCATCGAACGTCAGACGGTTAAGTTATGGGTCTAAGTATTGTGCGGGGTAAAACGGTAATTTGGACATAGAAGGGAAAAATGGTCTTTTTGGCACCTTGGGAACTGTGAGCAATTAGGAGAAGACACTTGGGGCTGCTGGATTGGATATTTTTGGGCTGAAACCACAGATTGGAGGACACATGGCCAGCCTCTAGTGGTTTCTACCCAAGTCCCACACGGTTGGCTGTTTTAAAAATGGGTTGTTATCGATCAAATGGGAAAACAGAGACAGTGAGCACAATCGACCATTTCTCAGTGAGTGAATCATGTGTGAGTTCCTTGTAATAGTGAGTGAGTGATCAGTACGGTGAGGGAAGGCGAAAAATGTGGTGGAGCGGCCGTGTAGCCGTCGTGGACGGTGGGGCGTGTTCAAAATCTGAGAAATAGAGGAGGACGTGTAGCCGTGAAGAAAACCTCCTCAAATCCTCATCAATAGCCTAGAGTCTGCAAATAGAAAATGGAAAGGGTGTTGAGACAAGCTCCTTGGACTTGAATTCGAAGAAAAATGGGGACGGTAAGTGAAGAACCCGTCCAAGTCGTTTTTGGATTTAAAAAATGGCAGAGTCTGTTTTATTGATTGTTAACCCAATTGATTGTTTAAACGAGGTTTCTGGAGGTAAAAGAGAAAGTTTGAACTTGAACTCATAGCTTGAGGTGGCTGGAGATGCAAGAGCACAGAGGAAAAATTTGAAGGAATTTCTTCGATATTGGAAGGTACAATTTAGATTGAAAGTTCATGCTTTGTTCATGTTAGTTGATTAGGATTGAAAAGACGAACTCAATGGATCAATTCGAACTGAAAACAGGACATAATTAGATGGTTTAGGAGGCTGAACCGCCTGTGCTGGTTCGGTCGAACTGGGCCGGCTTGAACCGGTTCAAACCAGGTTTGTCCCAAGGTAGAAGATGAACAGTAGCCGCGCGTGAGGCCCACGCGCAACCCCTTTGGACGGCGCGTGTGGGCACGTGGCATGGATTTCGAGGAAGTTTCCAACACGACTTTTAAAGTATTCGATGTAACGAATATTTTGGCGCTGATTTCGAGTCAATTGGACATCGTCTCGATATGTTTCGGGATGTCCGAAGGTTTTACGGCTCGATTAAAAATAGTTAAAAATTCGGAAAAATTACGGGGCTTAAGTATAAGCTTTATGAAGTAGTTAGTGACCTTATTGTGGAATTTGGACAGGTTCGCCGAAAACCGGTGATAGCGGATTAGCTGGGAAAGCATTAGTGCACGTGTATCGAGGCGACGACGCTATGGTCTATGAGTGGACTTTGTTTTCTAACTCTTGATGCATGCATATATGTTTTTATATGTTTTCTATACGTGATTATATGATTTGATTTATGATCTTGATAGTTTATGATTTTGTACGATTTTCGAGGTATTTACGGTTTTGCACGTTTTACGAGATTCCAAATAATGTTGTTATTTGACCATGGTTTTAAATGATTGATTTCGGGAATTGAAATATGGTTTGATTTAAAAGGTTTAAAACGAATTTTGGAAAAATTATTTCGGGCTTGAAGCCCAGTTCAGAAAAGTGGTTTTAAAGAATGAGATTTCGGGTTTTAGAATCGAATTTCCGGATGACGATTCGGGATTCGGTTTGGAGCTTGTAAATGGATTTTCTGGTTGGGTTCGGAAGGGTTATTCCAGATGCTAGCTTACGGAATGATGGTTTCGAGCTCAGATTTGGAAATGGATATAGATATGAGTTCTGGGTTTGGATTCAAGATCCTGATGAGATTGCGGATTTGGATTCGGAAATGGAAAATGGTTTTCAAATGGTTTTGGATTAGATTTTCTGGATCTGGTTATTGGGTTTAAAGACCCGGATTATGATTATGACGGGAGCGGGCCCGAATTGGGTTTAAAGACCCAGATTGAGTTTAAAGACTCGGGCGTTTAAAGACTCTGATATTGATATTTCCCCCGCAGGCCATTGAGTTTAAAGACTCGGGAGTTTAAAGACTCGGATTATATTGAGGCCTGGATTGAGTTTAAAGACTCGAGAGTTTAAAGACTTGGATAGATCCAACAGGTTCGATGGATAGATATGTGTTTCAAATATGTTTTGGTTTTCACTGAGATTTGATGATGATGGTTTTTCAATAATGGTTTTTGATGGTTTTGGGCTGAGGCTCGGGACTTGAGAAATGGAACCTGTGTTCGGTTTTTCTTACATGGTTTGCTTAACCGGAATATTGAATAGTTTTATGACATGGATTTGATATGCATGCATTGGTTTTTAATTGGAGGGTATAAATGTACTTGTTTTATGAACTGTTTTTAAACTTCTACCTTATTTTTGTCCACTCACAGTCGTATTGTGTTTTCGATACCCTCTAGGTTGTTGCTGTGCGGGCTGTCAGTTGAGAGAGAGATGGTGACTTCACACGCGTGATCCATAGTAGATTCTGCATATTCTTGGAAGTCTGGAAGATTTTGTACGGTTGGGTCGAGAATCCCTTGTCCGACTTACGTGTCACACGAAGGTTGAACGTCGGTTTAGCCTACGTGTCATGCGTAAGTTATACGGGAACAGGACTTAGCCCTTAATCTTAGTGGATTGGGGGTTGGTCCTGACATTATACCTCGCACCGCGTATCGAGCGACTATCACCCTAGCACTAACAATCGCCACTAACTAACCACATCCGAACGTACTATCACTATCGCGTCCATGTTGCTGACGGGTTGTTCCGCATCGAGACATCACATCCACAGTAGTATGATAACACCCAAGTCGACAAACCAACGACTCTGGAAGCCAAACCTCACGCAGATCGCCCAAAACCTGCTCTGATACCAAGTTGATAGGACCCACCCCTAATCCCTGGGATTAAGGGCTAAATCCTGGTCCCGTCTAACTTACGCATGACACGAAGGTTAAACCGACGTCCAACCTCCATGTGACACGTAAGTCAGACAAGGGATTCTCAACCCGACCGTCCTAAAATTATCCGAACTTCCCAAAGTGCACCGAATCTACTGTGGATTGCGGGTGTGATGTCTCCGTCTCTCCCAAGTCTTTAAACTCAATCCGGGTCTTTAAACCCAATCCGGGCCCGCCCCCTTCATAACATATCCGGGACTTTAAACCCAAAAATAAGATCCAGCAAATCCATTCCATGGCCATTAACCATATCCGAATGCGAATCCGCAATCTCATCAGGATCCCAGATCCAAATCCGGAACTCATATCCATCTTCATTTCCAAATCCAAGTCCGAAACCATCATTCAGTAAGCCAGCATCCGGAATAACCATTCTGAACCCAAACCCGAAATTCCACTTTCAAGTTCTCAACCGAATCCAGAATCGTCATCCTGGAATCTGATTCCAAAACCTGAAAACACGTTTATCAAAACCACTTTTCTTAACTGGGCTTCAATCCCGAAATCTCTTTTCCAAAATCTGTTTTAAATCTTTGAAATCAAATCATATTTCAATTCCTGAAATCAAATAATATAAACCATGGTCAAATCACAACCTTATTCGGAATCTAGTAAAACGTGCAAAACCGTAAATACCTTGAAAATTGTGCAAAATTGTAAACTATCAAGATCATAAATCAAATCATATAATGACGTATAGAAAACATATAAAAACATATATGCATGCATCAAGAGTTAGAAAATAAAGTCCACTCACAGACCATTGTACCGTCGCCTCGATACGCGTGCAATTATACCTTTCTCGACTAATAGTTATCCTCGGCTTTCCCGAACCTGTCCAAATCCCACAATAAGGTCACTAACTACTTCACAATGATTATACTAAAGCCCTGTAATTTTCCCGAATTTTTAACTATTTTTAATCGAGCCCTAAAACCTTCGGATAGCCCGAAACATATCGAGCCGATGTCCGATTGACTCGAAACCAGGGCCAAAATGTTCGTTACATCAAATACTTTAAAAGTCGTGTTAAAACCTCCCTCAAACTCCCTGTCATGCGCCCACACGCGCAGCCCAAAGGGGTTGCGTGGGGGCCTCACGCGCCACCCAAAGGGGCTGCGTGGGGGCCTCACGCGTCGCCTAAAGGTGCTGCGTGTGGGTCTCACGCGCCAGACACTATGCTCATCTTCAACCTCTGTTGAACAGGTCCGGTTCAGACTGGTCCTACCCAAACCGGCGTTCATAGTTCTACCATGTAATTTCTTTATTTTCGGTCCGATTTCAAATATAATTGGTCCTATAGTTTCTTCTCAATCATTCCTATTAATCTATAACCCTCAAACGTGAAAATCATGCGATTAAGTTACCTCCTAGCTTGCTGCAAAAATCGACCGACTGTCCTCCTGTAAACCGTCGCGAGGCCGGCCATTCCTTGCCGTGATGTTGATCTCAGAAAATTCCTAGGATCTCCAGGACCAAGTTTCAGCATTAGAATAAACAATTATCAACAAGTGCAGTTCTAAAACTTAACCACAAAGTCGAGGCGCCCTATTTCTTCCTTACCTTGCCATCACAACCTCGCCGTGGTTACTGTCATCACCACCTCAACGTCCTGGTTATGTTCCTTCATCCCCTAGCACCATCCAGTAAGGTTGGAAGCCCTTTACAGAGACTTGGGGTATACGGGTTTATAGAATCGTTTACTGGGTTTGGTTGTAACTCAACCTCTCCCTTCCTCGTCTCTGACTTCACTTTGGTTCCACACCCTCAACACAAGATTTACACTCTAGTTTTTTCACTCTAAACACACACACTCTCTCAGTTCCCCTTCCCTTCTCTATCGACTACAAATCGAAGACACATAGCACGACTTCCTCCCCTATTTTTAATCGATCTAAATTGGAGGGAAACGGCTGGAACCAATCAGAAAAGGAACATGTAACGACCCGTCCCGGGAATTAGGGTTAAGACCGTGTTTAAGATGAGATTAGTGAGCTTAATTGGTGGTTAGTCGGTTACGATAGGTCTAGTAGCGTAGAATGACGATTTTGCCCCTAGTTCGGGAAATTGTTGACTTTTAGTTTGGGAGGCCAAGTGGGCTTTGACCGGTGACTGTGACGTAGTTCGGGACGTCACGAATCCGTAGACAGGCGGCACGTGTTCATCGGAGTTAGGATGTGTGAGTTAAGGGTCTAGGAAGGTAGTGGCATTCTTGTAATTATTGAGTCAAAGATTGGTATTTTGGTCTTCTGCACATTGGGGATTGTGCAACAGATTGGGACAAGTGGACGATTGAGATTGGGACATTTGTGAGAGAATAGGGAGGATTGTGACACGTGGGGCTTGGCTAGAGGCTTCTAGGGTGCACGGTCCAATTATTTGGGGCTGAGTGTTCGTGTGTGCCGTGTGTGTGTGTTCAAAGAAGAGAGAACAGAGACTGAGAGATTGAGAGAAAATTGAGGGGAGTTGGACGTTGATCGTGAGTGTTGGTGTGTTTGGTGAGTGAGGAGTGATCAGAGATTGAGAGGGAGACAGTGAGAAGGTTGGGAGGTGAGGTGTGAGTGTGTGTGCGGGGTGTGAGCTCACGGGGAAACCAGAAAAACAGAGAGGAGTTCGAGTGGTGGTGCTGCCGTGTGAGGGACCAATTGAGGCTGGTGGAGGTGTCCAGAGGACGGAGGTGGACTAAAGGAGTCGTGTCCTCACGACTGAGCTCACGGTGGTGGTCGGTGTACAGGTAATTCCTCATCCTCTTTCAATTGCCCTATTTTTCCGTCGAATTTTAAACTCAAAGTCGTGGGTTTTGAGTGCGAGTCGAGGCTTTTGGTGAGTTAGGTGAGACTCAGGGAGGTCCTAGGAGTCGTCTAAGGCGGTTGTTGTGACGGGGGTTACCTGGTTGGCCGGAGTGTGAAATAGGGGACAGTTTGGGTTTTGGTTTCGAGCTCGAGTCGACGGGTTAGTGACGATGTCGAGGTGTTTGGAGTAGGGGAATGGGTAGCTTAGGATTGGACGATGAAGATGGTGAAAAAAGGGAGGAAAACGGTGGAGGGTTGGCGGAGAACCGGTCACGCCGGTTCGGTTTGGCTGGATCGGTCTGGACCGTTGAGACTGAGGTTGACGATGACACTGTAGCAGGCGCGTGAAGCCCACGCGCAGCCACTTTGGGCGGCGCGTGGGGGAGCGTGTGGCGGTGTTTGGAAAAAGGTCAACATGGTTTTTAGTCTAGGTGTTGTAACGAGTCTAATGGAATTGGTTTCGGGTTGTTCGGACGTCGTTTGAAGTTAGTGCCGCGAGGTCGAAGGTTTAGGGTTCCGGTTCGTTACGTTTAGGACCCGGGGATTTTTGGGGGAAATGAGGTGGACCTTCGTAGGTGTGTTAGTAACGTTCTTGGGTGATGGTTGACAGGTTCGGGATTTCCCGAGGAAGCTGAAGAACGTACAGGACGTTCGGGACGCGATTGAGGGCTCGGTACTGTGAGTGGACCCTTTCTTTTAACTTGAACATGCATAACTGCTTTTAATTACTTGTTTTATGGTTTTACATGTGATTCCATGATTGTTGAATATGTGGTGTTGGTTTACATCTTGCCCGTTTTTCGAGAAAGTACGGTTTTCTGCACGTTTTACGAGAACTACTTTGTTTACTATTTTGATGCCATGACTTGGGCTTTTCAAATGATAGGTGATTATCAATGATTATAAATGGATTTTGAAACATGATTTTGAGGATCAAGGTTTTCGGTTTTAAAATCGGATTTCGAGAATCGAGATTTGGTTTTAAAGTTGAAAAGTGGAATTCCGGATTTGGGTTCGGAAAGACGGTTCTGGACGCTGGAAGGGTTTCAGACCGGTGATTTCGGATTCGGGTTTCGATATGAATTTCGAAATGGTTTTCAAACGGTTTGGATTGGATTTGTTGGATCTGGTTATTGGGTTTAAAGACCCGGATTATATTTGACGGGGGACGGGCCCAGATTGAGTTTAAAGACTCGGGAGTTTAAAGACTCGGATAGGTCCAGCAGGTTTGATCGGATAATTATGATACGGTTTTATGATGTTTATGATATGATTTCCATAACTGTTTTTACAATGATTCTGTAACTGTTTTAATGGTGATGATTATGTGATTTATAACTGTTTTCATCTAATGGGTTATGCATGTGGGTTTTCAAAACGGAGGGCTAAAACCCTGGTTTTATTATGAAATGGTTTTCGGAAATTCTTTTCTTATTTATGGTGCACTCACACCTTCTGTTTTTAAATTGCCCTCCAGGTCGTGGAGCTAGAGCAGGGTCTCGGTGTCGAGGCAGCGTCGGAGGCAAAGAAGTTACGAGAGCAACCCCAGGAGTGTTTTAAGTGTTTCCGTGTGCGTGTACTGTTCATCGGTTTTCCTTCTTTTGTATTTGGTACTATGCTCTCTAAAACGTTGACTTTGGGATGTTTAAATTTTCTCCTGCGTCTGACTGTGTAGTTTAGTGGTTTACTTTGGTGTTGTGTCGGGGTGTCAGACAGAAGCAGGATTTACCTCGGTTTTCGGGGTGAAACCGGGGTGGGTCCTGACAGAACAGGTGTCCCCATCTCTCTGGTCTAGGCTCAAAATATCCATTCACTCAAGGACATGTGTCCTCATCCCAAGAGTCAGCACCAAAAACAGGTAAAAGACCATTTTACCCCTGCCTTGCACAATTACCATTTTACCCCTTGCGTTCCTTGACCCATAACTAATTCATCCGAAGTCCGATGACGATGTGCCGCCTGTTGTTGTACTCAAGGCATCGAGACCTTCCTAACGATCCTCAAATTTCGTGAAAAGTAACTGTCGTATAAAAAGTCAACAAATTCCCTCTTTTACTTTAATTACGAAAATGCCCTCGAACTT
Source organism: Prinsepia uniflora (assembly GCA_032719365.1). Classification (NCBI taxonomy): domain Eukaryota; kingdom Viridiplantae; phylum Streptophyta; class Magnoliopsida; order Rosales; family Rosaceae; genus Prinsepia; species Prinsepia uniflora. The sequence continues at coordinate 39,316,070 of CM064872.1, forward strand.
CCGAACGTCATAACTTTTCCCTCGAATGTCGGAATCGGACGTGCCACATGTCTATGAACTCGTGACGTCCCGAACTACGTCACGATCACCGGTCAAAATCCATTTGACCATCCGAACAAAAAGTCAACATTTTTGCCCATTCTAGGGGCAAAATCATCATTTTGCACCGTCCGTCCGAACACATCCAACTAATCACCGATTAACTTTACTAATCCGTCTTTAACAACTAATTTAATCCCAATTTCTTGGACGGGTCGTTACATCAGCGCTGTTGAACCTAGTTGACTTGGTATTGATCGAAGGCTTCCCGCTATTTTGGCTAGTTGTTTTGTTGGCTAACCACCCATGTTGATCCTGAGGCTTTAATTCCGACTTTTGGGTTATTTTTAGGATTAATTCAAGTTGTTTTCACATCTATTCTCCATTTTGTATTAGGATTTCAATCCTATTTCCTTTTGTTTTATTATTTTCACTCATTTTACTTATAAGAAAGGTTTTTAATTAGATTTCTTTTATATTTAGGAAACCTTTTCCTTTTAGAATTAAATTGTAAAATCCTATTTATTTGGGAATTAATTTTTTCCTATAAATAGAGAGGCTTAGGCTAATTGTAAAGGTCACTCATTCTTTGTACCAAAACTCAGCTTAACCAAATTTCCCTTTTCAATAATTCGATATTTCCTTAGCAAAATCCAATCACACCATATTCCATCATAAACACCTTCACCCGTGACATATAGGGCAATTTCTGAGTGTCTTACCAAGGAGTGTCGAGCCACTTAGTGTCCGTAGGGAAATTTCCAAGGAGAAAAAGTGTAACACGATCTCTTTACCCTGTGATTGTCTTTTGTTATTGAATGATCATTTTGTTGGATTGGTATTTAATTTAATTATGGTTTTATATCTTATATGAGTTTCAATAATCTTCCATGTGTTCCAATATCTTAGTTTTTTTTATGCTTGTATGTTGTGCTTAATGCTTGATTAGATGTAGGGAAATTTCCAAGTCTAGATCATCGAAACTGTGTAGGGTAATTTCTGAGAACATACTTGAGATAATATGCTTGTATTCCATAGAACTAAGATGAGGGAATTTCATAGATTTTGGAATTGGCATAATTTATGAATGAGTTAGGTTTTAAGAATGAGTTGACCATGTGTAAATAATAGATTAGGATAGTTTAGGTTTAGTTTAATTACGTAGAACTTTAAAATCAATCTATAACCCCAATTAACCAATCAAATGACAATCATGCTTAGGTACCCTCAATCTTCGGTCCAGAACGATCTCTATTTACCAATGCTACAATCTACAAAAAAGGGTTTTTAATTGCATACGTTTTCTTAAGTGTTGAGTGTGACTTTGTGTTTACTTTAATGCTTAGTTTTTGTGTATCATTAAGGATATTGGACATGTGTTATGATGTCCCCAGATAACACAGTGAGCTTGGGGCGATATTGGTTATGCAGTAGTCTCCAGGTGAGTTGTCATAAGATTTACGTGGTTGCCACCTTAGGAGGAGGTTCCGGGTACTTAATCCATTTTGTAACCAACGCGTCGGATGGTGCCTACAAAGTTGAGAGCATTGAGGGTTTAGTTGCAAGATTTAGCGGAGTTGGGGTTCCTTTGACCTATGATGCACTCTTGGGAAGGCCCCGATGTTGTTTTGTGTGGAAGGTGGATCGCATTTGAGATTTTACATTAACGATCGACAACTGAACGAGGGAATAATGTGGGACTAGTAACTCTTATCATGGAAGTGTTTAGTGACCCTTCTTTATTTGCCCGTCACCTCTGGATCCAGGGATGTATAAGCTTGTAAAAGTTGAAATCGTTGAAGAGTGCAACGATTGTGGGGAATATAGGGGATTCTCTACAGTAGCTATCAACAGATATTATTGGTTGGTGAAAGAGACTTCTCATTTTCTACTTTTTTGGCAAGACATTCTGGGTATGCCTATAGCATGGTTACAACTTCTCTGGTTTTGATGGTCCTTTAAGGACCTTACACCTAGACCGCGGGCCAAGTTTGAATGAATTGAGGAACAGAGGGTACTTGGTGTTGCATGGCGTTGATGTGTACATCATGAAGTTTTATCCAGATTTGCATCGGATGAACTGGGATGTCATTAGTTGATGATCAAAGAATTGGATATCCCTAAGTGGTTGATGGACTTGATGAACTGAGTCTTCGGGATCATTTTGGAAATTATATTATGGAATATATATTGACATGTTCAAGGAGTGCGAGGGCATGTGTGGGATATTGAAACCTAGTAGTGATTGCCCTTATGGGAAGTAATGGCATGCCTAGTTGAACAAGTATCAGTTTGGTTGGACTAGTGTTGGTTTCATGGTCATGATTTTATTGTCGAGATGATTTTTGTGAGCAGGGTTCTCAAGAATTGGGAAACGATTAACTACATCTTGGGTTTGACTATCTTGGACGATAATGGAGGTTTTGGAAATGACAGTGATGCATCGATACACGGGCTTAGATGATGCACTTGTGTTGCACGTGAAGGTTTTTGCTTATGCAACTAGGTGGTTGAGAAGTCTTGAGATGACCTAGTTTATCCATGTTTAGGAGCTTGACGTAGTGGTACATGTATAGAAGAGTTTGACTTATTATCTCCTAGGAAGATGTACATGACCTTTATAGATCATCCGAGTCTTATGTGTTGGTACTCCAAGGGAGTTGAACTCGAGGTAGAGGATATAGATAGAGGTGATTGACTGACGATGACGATACATTTTTGTATCATTTAGGAAAGGTGAGTATAGTCATCAATGCCTCGAGTAGGATGTTTGTAGGCTCGTTATCTCTCATGCTACAGTTCATCTACCTTGTTCTTGGAGCTCCGGATGGAGGGATTGTGCTGGTGGTAGATGACTGTGGAGTGTTATTGGGTAGTGTTTCTATGAGATGTATATTGCTGGATTAGATATTTACAGCATCGCTTCAGGATCCGACCCTTCGCATCATCAGGATGGTGGTTGCGGTAAGTAACCGACGAGACTTTTCACTCAGGGTTAGTACGTCTTGGTAGACGTAAGTCTGTTGACCTTTGGAATTAACCAAGAGTCGAATTGGTTAGTGAACTGGACGGTTCGTCTTGGGAGTTCTAGGGGAGTGTGTGGTGGACATGTTTCAAGTGTTGGTCGGGTAACCAGGAGAACTCAGAAAGGGTTTTGAGATTAGTATATGATTTGTCCATATCTAGGATTGGACGGACATGGTCTAGTGTTGGACCACGTTGGCATGGTAGCCATATGATAGTTGGATTGGATCTGAGATGGATATGGTATGGTAATCAGATTAAATTTGATGTTGACTTTTCATTGAGGTACTAAGATCGAGTATCGAGTACTGTACTCTAGAGGACAGAGGCTTTAGAGGATTCAGTTATTGTGCGAGCTTGGAGCTTAGGGCCATGGTTGGCAAGAGCAATGTAACGACCCGTCCTAAATTTCGGCACTAGAATAGTGATTAATGAAGGATTAGTTAGATTGATTGGTGATTAGTTGAGAGATTTCGGACGGACGGTGCAAAATGACTGTTTTCCCCTAGATGGGTAAATTGTTGACTTTTGATTCGGGTGGTCAACTGGACTTTGACCGATGACTGTGACGTAGTTCGAGACGTCACGAGTTCGTAGACAGGCGGCACGTCCGATTCCGACGTTCGAGGAGGAAGTTATGACATTCGAAAGATGTAGGGGCATTTTGGTAATTTGGCCTAAAGGGCAGTTTGGTCATTTGGTTGCCTTGAGATCTATGCCCAATGTGAGTGGGACACTTGTCCTTTACTGGAAGGTTGTGGAAGCCTCCTTCACAGCCTCTCAATTGTTTTAAAAACAAATACAATTGTGCAAAGTTTGTGTGTCGGTGGAAGATGACCTAGATACTGACAAACAGAGTGACCGTGAATCCATTCATACAATCCCTTTGATCTTCATCGTCTGCTAGTGAATCGTGAAGGAAAAAGAGAGAGTAGACGATGAGGATCGTGGTGGTGTGATCACGATGAACCATCGTGGACGGTGGCCATAAACCTGTGAAAAAACAGAGTGTGTGAAACCGTGAGGAACCAATCCATTCCAACCCCCTCACACGCCCTCCTTTGCTCGTGACTTGTGAATAAGAATGGAAGGAGGAGTCGAGCTAATGTGGTAAGAAACTCGTGGGGTCTCTGTTTGGGTTTGAAAATGGTGAAGCTTGTTTTAGGGATTGACGATCAACTTGATTAACGGGATGTTGTTTTGGAGGTTTAGACGAGTCGATCAAGCATGGTACGGAGGCCAACGGTGGCCGGAATCAATAGGACTGAACAAAGGAAACCTGGACAATTGTTCTTCGGTTTGGAAGGTAAGTTACAGACTTTAATCTTGTGTTTTGAAGTCATAGATCTGTAGGAAATGCTTAGGCGAAGATTTAGGAGTTAGAATGGTTGAAAACGGAGTCAAAATGAGTGAGATAGGTGTCGAACCAGTCATGCCGGTCCAGTTGGACCGGATTTGCAGGGACCGAACCGGACCAGGTTTGACCAAGGTTGAAGACGAATGTGCAGTCGGCGCGTGGCTCCCACGCGCAGTGCCTTTGTGCAGCGCGTAATGGCGCTTGGGGCAGATCTGGGAGACGTGTTCAACATGTAATTTGAAGTAATCGATGTAACGAATATTTTGGGACTGGTTTCGAGTCGATCGAACATAGTTTCGATATGATTCGGGATGTCCGAAAGTTTAGGATCGAGTTTAAAAATAGTTAAAAATTCGAAAAAAATTATGGGAATTTAGTGGATGTATATTGGACGTGTTAGTGACCTTAGAATGTGATTTGGACATGTTCGGGAAGTCCGGTGATAGTGAATTAGCTGGGAAAGGCGTATTGCACGCATATCGAGGCGGCAGCGAGGATGGTCTGTGAGTGGACTTTGTTTTCTAAATTAAGATGCATGCAGAAATTTTTTATATGTTTTCTATATGTGATTTATATGATTATGATTGTGATATCTATGATTTATGATTTTCACGTATTTCTAGATATTTTACGTATTTATATGTATTATGAGATTATGCTTTTGTGCTATGATTTGATAGCGGTTTCGATGATATGATTTTGGGTTTTGAAATATGATTTGATTTCAATGATTTATAAATGAATTTGAAAAGTGAATTCGGGCTTGAGGCTCAGTGGATTTTGATAAATGATTTTCAAATGGTTTTTGAATTGGATTTGTTGAATCTTGTTTTGGGTTTAAAGACCTGGTGATTGATGTGATAGGGGAGGGCCCTATATGTGATTTGAGTTTAAAGACTCGTTTATTGATTTCCCTGAGGCCTGTTATTGAGTTTAAAGACTCGGAGTTTAAAGACTAGTTGATTGCCCGAGAAGGCCTGTTGAGTTTAAAGACTCGGATTGATATTGAGTTTAAAGACTCGTTAAGGTCCAGCAAGTTCGATTGGATGAAATGTGTTTTGATGTGTGCTTTTGATTGCTAATGATGGTTTTCATATGGTTTTCTGATGTTTTGGGCTGAGTTCCCGTAGTTTGGTTTTGCTTTATGGTTATGGGCTAAGGCCCGGGATTTGAGAAAAGGAAATGCTTTCTGGTTTTCATAAACGGTTTTCGTATCTTGCAAATGAAATGGTCTTCGCATGCATGCATTGGTTTTACATGGAGGGCATAAATATCTTTTCTTATAAAATGTTTTTTGAACTTATTATTTATTTTTGTCCACTCACAGTATTTTCTGTTTTTTGATGCCCTCCAGGTTGATGCGGTGCGGGCTGTTATTGGTGAGACCGAGACATCACACATGATCCACGATGGTTACTGCGCACTCTAGGAAGACGGAAGGTGTTTTGGACGGTTCACATGGGTATCCCTTGTTTGGTCTACGTGTTACATGGAGGTTAAGCGGGCGTTTAGCCTTCGTGTTTCACGTGGGTTAGACGGGAGCATGGCTTATCCCTTAATCCAGGGGGATTAGGGATGGGTTGTGTCAAGCAACCCTAGTAAAACTGATTTGTGATTACCCTGACTAGAGCAAGTATTCGATGTGGTCAAGATATACTCTAGAGGAATGAGATGCTAGTTTGGGACTAGAAATGAGTTAAGATCACGAAGTTGGTGACAGGACCCAACCTGAATACATAGAACAATACACTTTGGTCTTGCTCCCGTCTGACAGAAACTTTGCCAAACAAGGGATGACACACAACCCACAATTCATAACTCCGCTTCCTGAGCCTCAATTTCCGTGCAGCGATCTTGGAGGGTCATAAAAATTAAGAAAACGTGTGAGTGGACGAAAGAAATAGTTTTAAAACATACTTTGAAAACTTTAATCTTTTCCCACCTTTTTCCAAAACCATGCATGCATACGAAAACCATTTTTTACCTCGATTAAAAAAAATACATGATATATTCTCGTTAAACGTGAAAACACCCGTAAAGCAAATAACCGATAACCATTTGCTACCACAAATCAGTTCATCCACGAAATCCAAATGAGTTAAAAACATATTTTTCAGTCACCTCAATGCCACATAACCAAACATAGTCACTGTCACACAAATCCATACATATCACAGTCTCAAACATTAAATCACTTCTCTACACGCAGGCACCCACAAATTTACTCAGAAATCGGAGCCCAGTTCGACGTCCGAGATTAGCCAACCATTAGCACAATCACAACACACACTACAATCATTACATCAAACTATAACCATCATCAACCATGACATCACAAGGGCATTGCCAGTAGGCCGACATATACACACGTGCTCAGATACCGGAGCCCCATGCTTGACGTCTGAGTCACCACAACATAGTCTCAGGAACTGGAGCACCGGGCTCGACATCTGAGACTCACAACCAAACAACACGATCAAAAAAATATTCACACATCATGAAACCCGAGGAATACACATTCACATCATCACTCAATATCACACATTATCATAAGCATCTCACGTTGTCACATCATTATCACAAGCATCTCACATTATTACACTTCATACATATCGAGGAACACGTATTCACACCACCACATTAGTACCAAGGATCTACCCACATCATAACACCTTTCACAACTCAAATCTGCAATTAGAATCTCAGGCCTAACCCCACAACAAAACAACAGCTTTCCCATAAAACGTGCTAGTAAGGCCAATTTCGTAAAATTGTTTAGAAATTATATAAATATCATAGTTCTACTCAAAAAATGTTATTTCACGTCATAATCCACATTCCATTCAACCCACATTCAAAATAGACCCAAAACGGGATTTACAAAAACCCTCGAAAAACGCGTATTAAAATAATAATAAAATATTCAAAAAATCACCGAAATTCTAATAAAATTTCTAATCATTCCAAAACCACCAAATCACATAAAAAAACACATTTAAATCATGTAAGTATGCATGCACAAGAGTTTAGGGAAAGAAAGTCCACTCACACACCTCCGTAGCACCGAAATCCGCATTGCACGTTTTTCTGTAAAATTTGGGAAAGTCACCACCTGCCAAGATTCACATTTAAGGGTCACATATCATCGTAATTAACTCCTAATTTAATCCCATAATTTTTCAAGATTTTTAAACGTATTAAAACGAACCCTAAAACCTTCGAATACCCAAAACTATCTCGAAACGGTGTCCGATCGACTTGAAACTGGTGTCAAAATGTTAGTCACATTGAACACTCAAATTTTCGTGTTGCACGAAAATCGAGAGCACAATCCACAAGGCCTCACATGCCCAACAAAGCTCCTGCACGTGGGCCCCACGCGCCGGTGTACTATAACATAGTCTTCAACTTCCAACCAACCAGCATGTCTAGTTTTCCAGGTAGCCCGTCCCGGTCCCAAAACACTCATCTTTCAATCTTTTTCAGTCTAATTTTTCCAATCTATTCTAAAGGAACCCAACAAGAGATCTATATAATTAAAAACACGAAAACGTACCTCAAATACATTCAACAATCGATGAACTTCACAACCGAGATGTACCTTCTCTGTTGGATCAATCCTAGGCCTCAACATCGTGTCTCAGCAGCTAGTTAAGGTCGTAGGGACCCAAGGAGATCATTCCTGAACTTGGTTTCAAGTTCCATGGTCAAAACTTGGATCAAACCATTCCAAACCTGAAAATCTTCCGCTCGGGTTCGAAGCTTCAACCCTTCTTTCTTCATCGTTTTCACTCCATAGTTACACCTTTTTCCTCCCTTTCATTTCACCCTAGCTCTATCCCTTTTTTCGGGCTTAAATCCTCACGATGGTGAGTATTTTCAATTTTTCCTCCCTCTCGACCACAAAGCACCGAAACCACACACACATATAAATCAAAAGCCAAGTTGGTGGAGGGGAGAAAAATATCAGTACTCTCTAAAACATGACACATGGCAACATCAAATTGGTCTTTGTACAAAAGGACCAAAATGCTCTTCAAGCATAAATACCAAAATGCCCTTAAAGGTTCTTGACCCAAAACGTAACTGTCTGATCTTCGTTTCTGACATGCCGCCTGTCAACTTACTCGGGAGATCGAGACCTTCCTAACGACATTCTCGGAATCGCCAAAAATAATCCCAGTAAAAAAGTTAACTTTTTTTACTTGACCAAGAAAAGTCAACCTTTGAATTTAGGTGTAAAATGGTCATTTCGTCCAAATTTTTCGATTTTATCCTCCACTAAAGGTCCGAGTCCTTATAGTTAGTATCTAGGCAAGTTGAGGCCAATAAAGAGACTCTTGTGTGAGTTACATTTGGTAAGGAGCTCAGAAAAAAATAGTGGAATTGATGGGTTACCAGCTGGTCACGACAGTTCGTCATGGGTATTGTTAATGGTGAAATTTCCTAATGGAAGAAGACTTATGATTGCTCAGAGGGAACAAAGACATCAGACTGGGTTATGAGTGTCACATGCGTGGTGGTAGGTGAGGTCGACGAGTGTCGATACCTCGACCGAGGCTTGGGAGTTGCATTTTGGAGTTCTAGTAGCAATTTGACCCCTTACTTCTTGGGTATGGACATTGAGGATGAGCTGGGATTCAACGTTGACTGTTAGATAAGAGTTGACATTGGGGGATGTTATGTTCTTGTGTGTACTGTGGATGAATTATGGATGTGGACTTGCACATGGGAGCCTCAGGTTGGATGCGGTATTGGATTTCCACAGTTTTGGGAATGGGCCAGTGTGAATTTCAGGGACGAACTTCTTTAAAGGGGGTGGATTTTAACGACCCGCCTCGTAATCACATGATTACATGGAGATTATTGAGACTAATTGGGATTAGTCCAGGTAAAAGGACGATTTTGCCCATAGAAAGGGAAAATGTTGACTTTTGACATGGGAGGTTATTTGTACGTTGACCAAGGGCCGTTGCGTAGATTGAGGGGTTGCGATAACGTAGACAGGTGGCACGTCAAATTTGGATGTTGAACGATGATTTTACTGGTCACGGAAGGTTTTGGGGGATTTTTTATGGTGCATGCATTTTGAGAAAAGTGGACTTTTGTTGTTTGTTTGTAGATCAACAAAATATCCGAATGGGAACCATAGGATGAGTGACAAGTGTCACTCATCCCATGGCTACAACTTTTATCACACATCTCTCACTCTCTCATTTCAAACACACACCCGAAAACCCCATTTCCTCTTTCTCCATTGGTCCAACACTTGGTACTGCTTGAGAGAGACAGAGGGTGAGGTTGTGAGTGACTGAGAGGTGGTGGATGACGGAGGACGGACTGGAGCCGCGGTGGCCATCTGGAAAATCTGAAAAATTTGGTAACCCGTGAGTTTCAAAAATGGAAGTTTCGTTTGGATGTGTGGAACTCGATTCTGATGTCTTGTTTTTATTCCTTGAGTTTGGGCAAGTGTATAGGGACAAAAATCAAGGAAACGGGCGACAGAACAGACCTGAGAGGAAGCTCGAAAGTGGCAGTTAGGTGAGAGACGAGTCAAATGATGAAAAAATGGTGGGAAAAAGGTGAGAAATGGCGAAGTTAGAACCGGGTTAGCCTTTGGGTTGAACGATCTGTTACAAAGGTTCAGGTCGACCCGACTAGAGGTAGACAACGATGACGTGGAAAGCCATGTCATCTTGTCACGCCATGTGGCAGACCAGAATTGGTGCCACGTGGCGAGTGGTTAGAACATGTCAGTGCTGACGTGGCAAATGATGACGTTAGCAGTGGCCCAGTAGACACGTGGATATGTCAGGTGGTGATACGTGGCATAACCAGGAGGTGCCACGTGGTAGGCTATCCGAAGGTGTCAAATCTCAGATGTCAGATTGGTAGGCTAACATTAGTAGTGACGTCAATGTTTACTAGCGTTGACCAAACTTTGACCGATGCGTGTGGGCACATGGGCACAAATTTTGGGGTTAAATCAATCTTGTTTGAAAGGTTTCGACGTCCTGAATCCAATGGAAGTGGTTTCGGGTCGATTGGAAATCGCTTGGTTAGGGTTTTGGAGGTTTTTCTCCTCGAGAAGCGCGTCCGGGATGTGTTTTTGATTCCGAAGTTTTTGAGGGTTTATTGTATGGACTTATATTGATTTTTAGTGACCCTCGGATAATACTTTGACAGCCTGGATGTCTTGGAGACTTCGAATTTGCTTACGGCTCTTGTTAGTGCAAGTGGCAGTACATGCGAGTAGACCTTTGTTTTACTAAACCCTATGCATGCATTTTTATATGGTTTTTACATGATTTACTATAAGGATTGCTTGATGACTATTTATGTACGAGTTATATGAATTTTGGGAATTTTTATGAATATTTAAGAAAAATCATATTAAAATGTTTTGCGAGGAAATTGGGTTTATTAAACTCCAGATCCTTAACGAGCTGTGAGAAATGGTTTCATACTTATTATGACATTCTTTTATATGAATTCGATGATGATTGATGGCCTTGGATTTTTATTTAATTTTATTGAATATTTAATGGATTGTTTTACGAGGCTTGGTTGATTTGTGGTTTTGGGCTTAGGCCCGAGATGTTAGTGTGTGATTTGAATTGTGATGTGATAGGGATATGTGATTCCTTGGTATTTGTGACCATTGTGATGATTATGATGATATTTAGATGATGTGTAATGATTTTGATGATGTGACTATGATACAATGTGATGCGATTGCTAACCCTCCTCAAGGTAGTCTCGGACGTCGCGCTACGTCCGTCTTTCCCGAGACCGATATTGTGATGCATAGTTTTGGACGTCGAGCTGGGCTCCGTCTTTCCCGAGTGATATTCGCCTACCGATAGGACACATTGACATAATGATATAGCTTGCAGTATCAAGGATGGGTCTGTTGATATGGTTGTGTTGGCAGGTTTGCTCTGGTGTAGCTTGGGTTTGACTTTCTAGGGGACATGTTTTGGAATTTTAGATTTTTCTAGTTACTGCACGTATTTTGAGATCGATGTTTTATTCGTAAAATTAATGCATGCATAGCTTTGTTAAACGGAGGGTTTAATAATTGATTTCGGAAAATGGTTTTTCCAAACCTTTGTTTTTGTCCACTCACACATTTTATTGGTTTTGGCACCCTCCAGGTTGATCGCGTATGCGCGCTATATGAGGGCTGATGTCAGGACCCGACCCTCTTCTGTCATAACCCGATTCATCTAGCACGATATTGTCCTCTTTGGGCCCAGCCCTCACGGTTTTGTTTTCGGGAGCTCACGGTGCAACTTCCCAGGGGGTCACCCATCTGGAATTGCACCAGCCTCAACTCGCTTAACTTTGGGGTTCCAATCCCCCCCAAAGCCACTGAGCTCCCAAAAGGCCTTGTGTTAGATAGATACGTGCCCACACATATAAGGCACTTCACCTTTCTCTCCCCGAGCGATGTGGGATCGTTCACCGATCTTACCTTTCCAAGCTCACGGGTCTTGCTCACCGTTCTTGCTTCTCAAGCTCACGGGTCTTGCTCACCGTTCTTGCTTCCAAGACCGGGTCTTACATTCTGTCACGACCCGGCCCATCTAACACAATATTGTCCTCTTTGGGCCCAGCCCTCACGGTTTTGTTTTCGGGAGCTCACGGTGCAACTTCCCAGGGGGTCACCCATCTGGAATTGCACCAGCCTCAACTCGCTTAACTTTGGGGTTCCAATCCCCCCCAAAGCCACTGAGCTCCCAAAAGGCCTTGTGTTAGATAGATACGTGCCCACACATATAAGGCACTTCACCTTTCCCTCCCCGAGCGATGTGGGATCGTTCACCGATCTTACCTTTCCAAGCTCACGGGTCTTGCTCACCGTTCTTGCTTCTCAAGCTCACGGGTCTTGCTCACCGTTCTTGCTTCCAAGACCGGGTCTTACAATCCACCCCCCCTTGGGGCCCAGCGTCCTCGCTGGCACACTTCCGGTCGGGGTCCGGCTCTGATACCATTCCCTAACCATCCTAGGTCAACGTACCAAAACCCGTTTCTACGAAAAGTCAACTATTCCCCTTAATTTACTCAAATTACGGTTATGCCCTCAACCTTCCGAACATCACAACTTCCTCCTCGGATGTCGAAATCGGGCGTGCCACCTGCCTATGGATTCGTGACGTCCTAAACTACGTCCTGGTCACTGATCAAAGTTCATCCGACCACACGAACTAAAAGTCAACATTTTTTGCCCAAACCAGGGGCACCGATTAACCTCACTAATCACACCTTAATCAGTCTACTAATCCCGGCTTCCGGGACGGGTTGTTACAGCTGAAGCATCGCGGTGAATGTGTACTCTGATTATTCTGGTTAGTACGTGGTCGCATCCTTGGTCTTACACGTGATTAGGATGCCGATTTAATCCTGATGGTAATAAGGTCTTTTTACAAGGTCGTGTCAGCGGGAGCAGGTCCTCCCACGCTAATCGAGAGTGATTACAAAGAGGGTCCTGGTATAAAACCTACCATAAAATAATTTCTGTAAAATAAATCACCAAAAATCATACAAAATTCTTGAAACATTATAAAATCACGACATCTCGTCTCATAATCAAAATCTAATGAAACCCTCGTAAAACGTGCAGTGGGATAACTTTCGTAAAAACTTGAAAAAATCATATAAAAATCTCAATCAATACGAATATCACCAAAACCATATAGAAACATACTTACATCACATAAATATGCATGCATGATAGTTTAGGGAAAAGAAAGTCCACTCACACACAGTCCATATCATCGAATCTTACTTTGCACGCATTTATGTAATTTTTGGAAATCTTAGAACCTATCATAAAGCACTTATAAGGGTAACTAATCATCGAAAATAAATCACATTTTAATCCCAAATTTTTTGGGATTTTTAAACTAATTTAACTAAGACCTAAACCTTCAGACAGTCAAAACTACCCAATAAAGAAATCCACTCGTCTCGAAAAATTGTAATGTTGTACTCGTTACATCGAAAACTTAAAGTTTCATGCTGAATGAATTCCTCGAAGGCGTGACATGTGCCCCCATGCACTGATCAAAGTCGCTGCACGTGGTGGCCACACACCATTGTTCATCGTCGCATTCCTGGAACCGGTCTGCAACTCAGGTCCTTACCCGTTTCACGTTTTTCCCATTTTTCGTCCATTTCACAATTAAACACATAGACCTACTCGGAATTAACCCCTAAACATGATTCTATATCCGATTTGAGGATCAAACTTACCTTGATCCCTTGAAATTACTCAAACTCCAAAATTTCATTTCGGACACTACCATAAGCTGGTGCTTGCGTGTTCTAATCTAGTTCTGCAGTATTTGAACTCGCCTAAGTCTATAGAAGATACTTGTAATCTTAATTCAAAAAATCCCAATCAAAACCAACAAACCCACATAAAAAATAATTATAAGAAAAATGCTGGGTTTATTGTTTGTCCTGACTCTTCTTCCAGTCCAAATTTGTTCATCTTCCCTCTCTCTCTCTCTCTCTCTCTCTCTCTCTCTCTCTCTTCTCTCTCTCTCTCTCTCTCTCTCTCTCTCTCTCTCTCTCTCTCTCTTGTTTTCTTCCTGATTTTCTCCCCATCTTCTCTATTTCTTCCATTTTCCTTCTTTCCCCCTTACACATCATACACACGGGAACAACATAACTCAAAGAACACCACTGCCTAATACAAGGTCGGTACATCCCAAAATCCAAGGTGATAAGGTGACACTTGTCACCATAAGATAAAATCTACAAAATATCACGAAGGTGAATTAACCGCAATTCCATTCAAAACAAATTACCAAATGTCCCTATGTAATCTAGACTCGAAACAAAACCATCAAAAGTCCATTTTCGGCATGCCGCTTGTGTATGTATTCGGAAGGCCGAGACCTTCCTAAAGATCTTCTCAAATTACTTAAACGAGGCCCCAGTCAAAAATTCAACACTTTGACTTTTGGTAACAAAATCAACCCTTTGACTTCATGTACAAAATTGTCAATTTCATCCAAATTTTCTGATGTTACCCTCGTTGATTGCTCGGCTCGTTACATTAGAAGTTCGAAAAAAAAATGGGTAAATCTACTAAGGGTTAATGATAATGAACAGTGTCGCACGTGAGGCCCGCACGCAAAGAGGTGTGGTGGCACATGAGGGCGTGTACCACATTATCTTAAGGTACAGCCAACACGACTTTCGTTGCTTTCAATGTTACGTGTGTTTTGGTACAGGTTTCAAATCGATCGGACACCGTCTCAGGGTAGTTTTAGGTATTCAAAGTGTTATGTAGGTTTGAAATTCGTATTTAATGCTAGAATTTAGGGGATTTACATGTGAGACTATTTGGGATGTTAGTGATCCTCGGTGATAATTTATGATAGGCGACACCGCCCTAGGATTAACGAAGGAGTGTATTGCTCAGAATCGAACTGTGATTACGGTGGGTGAGTGGACTTTTATTTTACAAATTAGTTTGCATGCATAGTTAAATATTTTAATTTATTTTTTGCATGATTTATGTTGTAATCGTTTTATAATGATTTCAAAATGATTGTTTGATGATTTTGTGGATTTATTAACTAGTTTCTTGACACATATTTTACAATATTTTATGGAAATTGTGTTTTGTGTTTTGTGTTTTGGGCTTAGCCTCGGGTTTTGAATGTATTTTGTCTTGATTTTGTGTCAAGGGTTTGCGTTAAACGAGTTTGATCGGTTTTTTAAATTGTTTTTCCATGGTCAACTATCTTTGGAAATGGTCAGCACTTAGACGTCCAGAATACGGCTCTGTTTTTCTGAGGGTGTAAATTTGATTAGTTCTTAGACATGACCTGAATGGTGTGTAAGTGCAGTTCCTCAGGATACTATTACAGTCGGGATGGTGCTACGTATAATTTTCAGGCATATTCGGATGGTGCATTAGTGTAATTTTTGGACTTCACTTGGGTGATGCTGCGTGCAATTCCCGAGTTAGCTTACGTGTAGTGCTGTTTGTTCATTATGATTGGTACTTGAGTTTGAGTATTTATTGTACCTAGTTATAAGTCTGGGGTGATTCGATCCATGGATTATATTCATTGCCAATATGATGACTTCCCTGATAGCTTATGTTGTGGAGCTAATGATTGGTTGATTGTTGATTGATTATCGATATTGGTTCTAGATGTTTTCACATTGGTTTTATTTGCTGATATTGGATTGGTTGGTTTTGGTTTGATCTACCGATATTTTGTGTCCAGGAGATTTATGACACGACCCATCCCAATCCCCCCGGAATTAACACGGGAAGTTTCGTGATGCCGTCTGACACTAAGTGTCAGACCAGGGAAAATTCGAAACTTTAGCCCGAACGGCTTCCAGAGTACGCCAGGAACCGGTGGAAGAGTGTGATGTCCCGATCTCTACTACAGTCCGTATCGGTAATCAACCTAAAGGGCATTGAAAACAGAAACAACTGTGAGTGGACAAAAAGAATAAGTTCATAAAAACACATTTCATAAAAGACATTTATGCCATTCACTAAAAAGCATGCATGCATAGGAAAACCATTTATCAAACCATAAATGTTTCAATAACCAGTAATAGGGTCTCAGCCCTAAGTTTCATAAATTCAACTCATACATATGTAGGAACTTAGCCCAAATCCATTTATCATTCATAAAACACAATTTCGCAAATCCAATAAATCATGTTTACCATATATCATATATCCAATCCTGTCACGGTTTCTAAAGCTACGCGGGTGCTACCCGAGGTCTCAAATCCCAACTCTCCCGAAGCACCACACAGGTCAATGTCCGCAGATCAATGACCCTCCCTGGAGGTTATAATCCATAATAACCTTCCTGAGAGTAAGGTACCCAACGGGGGCAACTCCACTCAGTTAGTGCTCTGTGACTACTCCGGGGTCCACCCAGGCCAACGACCCTCCTTGAAGAAGACAATCCATAAATATATAAGGATGGTATATGAAAATGTGACGACCCGTCCCGAATTAACGAGATTAATTAAGAATTAATGACGGATTAGCAAGGCTAATCAGAGATTAGACGAGGATTAGCGGACGTTCGGGCGAAATGATGATTTTGCCCATAGAATGGACAAATCGTTGACTTTTTGTTCAGCCGGTCAAATGGAATTTTACCGATGACTGTGACGTAGTTCGTGACATCACGAGTTCATAGATAGGCGGCACGCTCTATTCCGACATTCGGGGAAGAAGTTATGATGTTCGGAAGTTCAAGGGCATTTTGGTAATTTGGGTAAAAAGTTGACTTTCTACCCGGGAGGTCCGATGGACGAGGTCCGAAGACCATTACGTATATCGGGACGATACGTTTCCGTAGACAGGCGATACGTCGAATTCGGACGTTCGACGGAGAAGTTACGGTTCACGGAAGTACGAAAGTACTATTGCACGTTTTTCGAGACTGCGTGGGTTTTGTCCTAAGTGGGGCCCAGGAAAATTGTCAGGGACCAATGGATGAGTGACAAGTGTCACCCATCCACTGTCCCTTCCTTTAAATTCATGCAAATCACCTCCCTTTCCTTGTTCGTGCAACCAAACCCGTCCAAACCCAATCTCACCCAACCACTCAAACCCATCCAATCCAAACCCCATTTGATCAAGCTTGTGAGGACCAGATAGTGAAGAGAGGATAGTATGAGGATGGTGGCCGGCCTGGATGGCGCCGCCATGGAAGGTGGAGCCACAAACCCGAGAACGTGCACGGTTAGGCCCATTTGTCCATAATTTTCGATTTTTTGCATTATGGGTCATTTTGGATGTTTTTATTGAATTAAATGGGTTGGTAGGAAGGTGTTAGGATGATTTTTAGGATGGTTAGGGGTTGAAGGACACCATGGGAGGTTTTGGGAAACTTGAATCGTGAGGGGCTTTAGGGTTCAAGGGTTCTAGGTGGTTTTAGGTCGTTTAGTTAATTGGGAATGATAGAAAACAATAAAATAGGAATTTTAGGATTAATTAGGAGAAGAACGGACGAAAAATAAGGGAGAAGGAGGAATGGACCGGTCACGCCGGTCCAGTTGCAGAGAATGGACCGAACCGGCGGTCTGGACAGGTTCACCTGCTGAGGACGATGCACTGTTCACCGGCGCGTGAGCCCACGCGCAGGGCCCTTTGGGCGGCGCGTGTCAGCGCGTGGTGGGGTTTCTGGGGATGAGTTCAACACAAAAAATCATCTATTCAATGTAACGAACATTTTGGGACTGGTTTCGTGTAAATCGGACATCGTTTCGATATAGTTCGGGACGTCCGAAGGTTTAGGTTCGGTTTTAAAAATAGTTAGAAAATCCGAAAAATTACGGGGCTTTAGTGAGGGGTTATTTAGGTAGTTAATAACCCTCTAAATTAATTTGGACAGGTTCGGGAATCCCGGAGGTGACGTTTGACCAGGGAGACGATTATGGGACGCGTATCGAGGCGCAGCTTCAGACGGTCTGTGAGTGGACCCTTCTTTCGAAATTGATGCATGCATAAATGTTTTATAAGTATTTTAATATATGTTTTGTGTTGCCATGAGTGCAACTGTTTGTGGTAGCCTAGGATTTACGTATTTGCACGTATTTCAATATTTCTGATTTTATACGATGCATATATGTTCTAGGTTTTTAACGAGGGTTTAGTAAATGGATTTTGGATTTAGAAACATGAACTCGGGCATGAGACCCAATTGATTTACAAACTCTCGGACTTGGAGTCCATTTGATTTGACGAGGAATCGGACCTAGGGTCCATTTGAGCCATACGATCGAACCGAGGGTCCAGTTGGTTTACGATTCGGGTTTGAGGCCCAGTTATTGGTACTATCAGGCTTGAGACCCATTTGGCTGAGATATCGGGCTTAAGGCCCAGTTAGTTGTGAAATCGGGCTTAAGGCCCCATTGCTTTACCGTTCGGGCTTGAGTCCCAATGAGTCGTGATATCGGGCTTGAGGCCCTGTTGAATGTAACATCGGGCTTGAGTCCCAGTTTAGTTTATGAAATGAGTATGCAGACATGAGACCCTATTGAACTGTGGATTTAGGCCGAGGCCTATGAAAGTGATTTGAATCGGATTCGAGGAATCCTATTGAGATGAATCGGGTATGAGGCCCAATTGAGAAATGTATTTGAGAAAGAAAGAAAGTATTTGAACAGATATGAAACCCTCCATATGTTTATATGGTCTCCTCCAGCGTCGACCTGGAGAGTCACGATCCACAGACCATAGTGGGTATCCCCATAGGGATCCCGTTCCAGGAGTGGAGGTTACTTGATGTGGTCCTGGACCATATTCCGGAGAGATATGTGGACTAGATCCAGAGAGAGAGCTCGGACTATATCTAGAGATTGAGCCCCAAGTTGGCATCTTCTCCGGAAGTGCCTAGGATGGGTTATACGTATGTTGATACGTATGTGGTTTTTAAGAAAAGTGATTTGAGGGTGGAGGCCCTGTGTGTTATGATTTAGAAAGTGATTTGGGGCGGAGACCCCGTATTCAATGTCTTAGAAATGATTTGGGGGCGGAGACCCCGTACTTGATGTTTTAGTATTTCAATGAGAACTGATTTGGGCTGAGTTCCCACATGTTATGGTTGATGGTTTTTGAGTTGTGATTTCGGGTCGAGGACCCAATTGGATTTATGGGTCATGGCTGTTTATGGGGCCGAGCATGAACCCTTTAAAGGTTTTGTAAATGTTTGACAAGGGATTTTATGAACGTTTGATAAATGGTATGAGTGCATGCATATGATTTTAATGAAGCGCATAAATATCATTATGCGAAAAGGTTTTTAAATGAAAATATTATTTTGTCCACTCACGACTTCTAATGTTTTAATGCCCTTCAGGTTGATCGCAGATGCGGGCTGTAGCAGAGACAAGACATCATTCCCCTCCTCCTACGATCCTGACGCACTCTAATAGCCCCGGTGAGGGCTAGAGATGGAATTTTCCCTGGTCTGACACTTCGTGTCAGACGGAATCAGGCGGGTCCCACGTTAATACCTGGGGATTTGGGACCGGTCCTAACAGAAAAACTATTTGAAATCATTCTCAAAACCTTTCAAGGGTTCATTCTCGGTCCCTATAAACCGTCATGAACCAGAAATCCATTTATGAGTCTCTGACCCGGAATCACAATCGTAAACCATAACTAGCCCCTAAGCCCGAATTCATATACCAACTGGGCCTCACGCCCGATTCTGTAACCCAACTGGGCCTCCGCCCCGATTCGTAAGCCAACTCGGCCTCGTGCCCGATTTCGTAAACTATATGGGCCTCGTGCCTGATTTCATATTTTCAAATCCGAAATCAATTCAGGAACCGATTGGGCCCCTAGCCCGATAACGTAACTAAATGGACTTCGAGTCCAAGGGTTTTCAAAACAAATGGGTCTCATGCTCGAGTTTACTTTTTCAAATTCAAAACCATTTCATTAAACCATTTTCAAAACCATAAGCACGTATAATCAGTGCAAAATCGCAAACCTCGATTTAAGTGCAAATACGTAAATCGCCTCGAAATACGTGAAATCATGTAAATCACTAATATCCAAATCATCATCATAGAAATCATATCCATAAAACAGATAGAACATTTATGCATGCATCACAGTTTAGAAATCAAAGTCCACTCACAGACCATCATAAGCTACTGCCTTGATTTGTGTGTCGTAAGCCTCTCTGAGTCATCCGGACCTGTCACACTCCTCCACCGGATCCTGGCGTGCTCTGGAAGCCAGTCGGACTGAAGGATTTAATTTATCCCTTGTCTGACACTTCGTGTCAGACGGGATCACGACACATCCCATGTTAATCCCGGGGGGATTGGGATGGGTCGTGTCAATTTTTGTTTGGATTTTCATGACAGGACCCACCCCAATTATCGCCTCGATAATCGGGAAGCATCCTCCTCCCGTCTGACAATCGAACACAAAAGACCAGAATAACCAAATAAAATTACATCACACCCTTTCTCAGACCAGGGAGATTAAACAGTCCAACCCACTGGACATCAAGTCCATAGTTTCACAGAGCATAAATTACAAAACAAGATAAAGATCAAATCCTACTCTGCGAACTAAACTACACCGCAACGGAAAACTTTATGCCTCTGCCTCTGCTTCGGCGTTAGCCCCCAAACTTGCACCATGACCTGGAGGGTATTTAAAACAGCAAAGTGTGAGTGGACTAAAACAAAAGTTTCCAGAAAACAGTTTAATGAAATCGGGGTTCACCCTCCAGTTTTATAACACGCATGCATAACTAAATCTTCGTAAACAACATAGTTAATGAAAACAGCATAATTAATACTCGAAACATTTTATGCATCATATGGAAACCATCACAGTATATAGTCACAAAAATTATATGAAACCGAAAGTAATAGCAACAATCAAGCCGTTGGATCCATCCGAGTCTTTAAACTCAATATCAGGCCTTCCGGGGATATCAACGAGTCTTTAAACTCAAAACATGATCAATAGGCCTCGGGGGGGTATCACAATAACCTAGTCTTTAAACTCACGAGTCTTTAAACTCAATCCGGGTCTTTAAACCCAATTCGGGCTCGCCCCCGTCATTAATTAACCGGGTCTTTAAACCCAAAACCAGATCCAACAATCACACCGAGTTCTTAAACCCAAAATCATGCGTAAAATCAAAATAAACTAGGATCCATCATGATCCATTTTCCAAAACCATTCCGAAATCACAATTCATCATAATAGGACCTATGTCCGAATTCCACATGTAATTCCAAATCTTACTCACAAATCATGATCAAATCATCATTAAAACGTGACATGCATAATCATCTCAAATCACTTTATCAACCCATCATCCATGCACAGGAGAAAAACGTAACCTCGAAATACGTAAAACACGATAATCTCCTCGAAAAATGTGCATTCATGTAAAACCGAAATGTCATAATCATCACTACAAAATCATATATGAAAACATAAGATAAATGAATAAAAACAGTTATGCATGCTCGGTTAGAAATAAAAAGTCCACTCACGGATTTCGGACGCGTCAATCACGCCCCGTGCGCTCCTCGGTAGCCTCGGGAATGTTCGGGCCTGTCAAAAAGTACAATAAAGGTTACAAACATCCCCAAAAAGCTCGTATTAATTTCCCTAATTTGTTGGGATTTTTCGATGTAAATTAACTTAAGGCCCTAAACTTCCGAACCCTCAAAACTATCCCGAACGATACCCGATCAGCTCGAACTTTAAATAAAAAAAAGTTCAATAAACTGCAAGGATCAAATTTCAAGTTTACCGGGATCGGAAACAAGATATCACGCGCTATCATGAGCCGCCCAAAGTGGCTGCGCTTGAAAGCCACGCGCTACTACAGTGACTGCTACAGTGTCACCATCTTCACCCGACTGGCCTGTTAAACGGGTCCTTAACCCACGATTCGACCCGACCAATTACCCCTCAATTCACACTCGAAACCTTCCCTTATTCCATCTAATCATTCCTTAACATGTTAATTTAAGATCTTCTTCCTTAATTAGCTTCAACATGCCCTAAATCGATTAATTCAAACTTGAACAGTTGGACGGGTCGACGTCTGAAACTCACCCAACTAAGTTCCATTTTCAAATTAACTCAGACAGGAGCTTTAGGGGACCTAAACGAACACTCTAACACAATCAATTTCAGGAAAACTTACCTGGAAGTAGTCGTCTTCAAGCTCAAAAATTCTCAGAACTAAGGGCTTCTGTTCTTGGCCAATCTGTGATCAATTCCCTTCGAAATCGATGGGGTTGAGTTCCAAATGATCCCAGAAGTCTAAACCAATCCTTGGTTTTGTCCAACTCGACTCCCAAATTAAAAATCGAATTTCCCTCCAAAATCGGGTTTTTCCTTCCCGTCTGTTTTTCTCTCAACTCTCAAGCCCTCTCTTATTCAAAATGAATCTCAACAACTCCTAACACTCTGTTAATCGAACCGTTTAGCAGACATCCCGTGGGAATCTCTCTGGCCTCCCTGCAAATCTGTTTCCTGCACAACCCAAAACTCAGTTTTAAAAACTTGCTCGTGCACTGGTTCACTGTCCCAACCAAACCAGATTGCTTCCATTACCTCAAAACCCATAAACAAATCCTTGTCCACCACTAACGAAATTAAAAAATTTGTAGATTCAGAACACTCACGGCATGGGTGCTCAGCCCCTGTTTTCACGATTTTCAAACAGTACCCTAGGTAAAATTACCATTTTGCCCTTCTGCACAAAATTACCAAAATGCCCCTCCTCTTCCGAGACCCGTAACTCAACCGTCCCATGTCCGTTTTTAGCGTGCCGTCTGTCTACGGACTCAGGGCATCGAGACCTACCTAACGGTCCTCGAATTGTGTGGAAATCAGTTGTCAAACAAAAAGTCAACATTTTACCCCTTTTCGTTCAAATTATGAAAATGCCCTTGGACTTCCGAATGCCATAACTTTTTCCCTGATCATCAGAATTGGACGTGCCACCTGTCTATAGACTCGTGACGTCCCGAACTATGTCACGGTCATCGGTGAACGTCCGTTTGACTTACCAATCAAAAATTCAACAAATTGACCATACTGTTCACAAGGGTAAAAACATCATTTTATTCATTATTTTACAATATTACATTCCTTGAATTTCCGGGGCGTTACAACCTCCCCCCTTAAGAAATTTCGTCCCAAAATTTTAATGAAACAAGTATGGCAACTGCTCTCGCATCTGCGCCTCGGGTTCCCATGTGGCTTCCTTCCTCCACATTCTGGTTCCTCCAGAGAACCTTTAGCAGGGGAATGGTCTTCTGACGTAGCACCTTATATTTTCGATCCAAAATATGTATCGGCTGTTCTTCAAAGCTTAAGTCTTCTCAGAGTTCAATGGGTTGCTCTTCCAGTACATGAGATGCAACAAACACATACTTTTGTCGCATCGACACGTGGAAAACATCGTGGACTTTAGAAAGTTCTGGGGGTAGTGCTAATCTGTAGGAAACCTGGCCAATCCTCTCAATGATCTCGTATGGTCCGATAAAATGAGGGCTCAACTTTCCTCGCCTGCCAAATCTCACCATACCTTTCCAAGGAGATAGCTTCAGAAATACCCGATCTCCGACCGCAAACTCAAGATCTTTAATCCGATGGTCCACATAGCTCTTTTGTCTGCCTTGGGCTGCCTTGAGCCTATCTCTGATGAACTTAACCTTCTCTGTTGTCAATTCCACCAATTCGGATTTAGTCAGCTTTCTCTCACCCACGTCCGTCCAACACAACGGGGTTCTGCACTGCCGTCCA
Organism: Prinsepia uniflora; assembly: GCA_032719365.1. NCBI lineage: Eukaryota > Viridiplantae > Streptophyta > Magnoliopsida > Rosales > Rosaceae > Prinsepia > Prinsepia uniflora. The sequence continues at coordinate 39,339,802 of CM064872.1, forward strand.
TACAAGGCTTCGTAAGGGGCCATCCCAATGCTCGCCTGATAACTGTTGTTATAAGCAAACCCCACCAAGGCTAGATGTGGCTCCCAAGTGCCTTGAAATTGCAAAACGCAGGATCGTATCATGTCCTCCAAGGTCTGAATGGTCCGCTCAGACTGACCGTCGGTCTGAAGATGAAAGGCAGTACTGAAACGAAGTTTTGTCCCAAAAGCCTCTTGTAGACTCCGCTAAAACCGAGAAGTAAACCTCGGGTCTCTGTCAGAAACTATTGATTCTGGAGTACCGTACAATCGGATGATCTCATCGATAAACAACTGAGCAAACTGTGTCATCCTGAAGTTCTCTCGCACCGGCAAGAAATAAGCTGACTTCGTGAGCCTATCCACAATCACCCAAACTCCATCGTGGCCTCTGGGTGTAACGACCCTTCCCGGGAGTCGGGATTTAGCCCTTAATGCCGGGGGATTAGGGGTGGGTCCTGACAATTGGTATCAGAGCGAGGTTTTGTGTGTTCTGCGGGAGTTTTGGTTCCCAGGATCGTTGGTTCCTCGATTTGGGTGGTGTGATGCTACTGTGGATGTGATGTCTCGACGCGGAACAACCCGACAGCAACCTGGATACGATAGTGATAGTACGTTCGTTATGGTTAGTTAGTAGTGGTGGTTCGTGTCAGGATGTTAGTCGCTCGATACGCGGTACGAGATTTGAAGTACGTCGGCTTAGGGCCGGAATGGTTAGTGCGTTGGTGTTGGTTTTGTTTGATGGATGGACCTTAGGGTCGGAGCTACGCCAGCAGGATTAACCTGGAAGGTAACCGGCGAGCTACGGAGGAGTAGGTTGGTCGGCCTGAGGGGCCTGAGAGTGGTTTGCTGAGTTAGTGAGATATGTAGGCCAAGGAGGCCAGTTGGCGGTGGCGAGTTGGGTCGGAAAGTATTTGGATGTGGAACGTATGGATTGGTGACCTTTTGGTTAGTTGGGTTAAGTTAGATTTGTGCGGCTACGAGTAACTGGATGCCTTGAGTGTCAGGGTTTAGGAACTACGTTGAGATTCGAGGGATGTTTCCCCCTAGTGATGGTCTTAGTCGGGTGTGACAACCCGAGGGGCAAGGCTGTAGTGAACCAGTGGCAGTTGAGGGTTTGGAGAACCCGGACGCCGAGGATGATTTGAGGAACCCCGTGGGATTACTAGATTGTGTTGAGACATACCTGAGGGAAATCTTGAGTTGGGGTTTGTGGTATCGTAATCCTTGTGGTTTGGGTCGACTTACGGGTGGAATGGAGACGGTGCTGCTAGGTGCAGCCGAGGTAGTGGTTGCCTGGTGAACGACTCTGGATGAGGGTTTGTATGCCGAGCAAGGTAAGGATGACCATTGGAAGGTTATGAACCTGGACGAACGGTCAGGATGCCGTGGGTTGATCAGAGTTGCGCAGCGGAAATGTGGTTGTGATCTGTAGAAGATGAGAAGCCCTATGGCTAGTAGTTGAGTTGGGAAACTCGTGGTTGAAATACCTGAATTTTAACCTCCCTTAACTTGTAGTGTGTTCCGAAGTAGAGCAATACTTGGTAATGCCGAGTGTAGCGAGTGTTTCGGAAGGAATTGAGAAATGAGTGGCTATAACTGATCGATATGAGGTTATTGAAGAGAACCCACAATCTAGGAGTGCATTTAGGACTTTGTTTATTTCTTCCGACAAAGTGATTGGACCAGTTGGCATGGTTTCAGAGTTGACCACCGGATAGGAAATCCCAGGTGTAAGGTATGAGCAGTGGAATTTCGGGGAAAAAATTCTTTTCAAGAGGGTAGATTGTAACGACCCGTCCCGGGAGTCGGGATTTAGCCCTTAATCCCGGGGGATTAGGGGTGGGTCCTGACACTAGGTGTCCTAGGAAGTCCAAACACAAAATCCATCGTTATGTGATCCCATTTCCATTCTGGGATAGGTAGTGGTTGCAAGGCTCCATAAGGTCTTTGTCTCTCAGCCTTGACTTGCTGACAAATCAGACACATGCTGACAAACTCAGCGATCTCCCGTTTCATTCCCGGCCACCAATAATGTTCTCGCAATGTACAATACATCTTGGTCCCCCCACGATGCATCGCGTAGGTAGAACTGTGAGCCTCATCCAGAATCTCCCTCTTCAGTGCCTCATCGTCCGGCACACACAACCGTCCTTCTTTTAGAAAGGCTCCATCTTCTCTAATTGTAAAATCTTGCCGTTCTCCGGCTTCCACTTCAATCTGAAGTACACATGAGACAGGATCTTGAGTTTGAGCATCAACGATCCGACCAATTAGGAGTGGTCTCACCTAGAAGCTAGCCAGCAAGGAACCTTGGCTATCCAGTCCCAAATCAATGCTAGTCTTGCGGAGTTCAACCAATAGATGCAAATGGACCATTCGTAGGTGCGCCACAGAATGAGTTGACTTACGGCTCAGAGCATCAGCTACCACATTAGCTTTTCTAGGGTGGTACTCAATCGTGCAATCATAATCCTTAATTACCTCCAGCCACCGTCTTTGCCTCACATTCAAGTCCTTCTGCGTGAACAAGTTCTTCAGGCTCTTATGATCCGTGATTAGCCTGCAAGTCGCACCATACAAGTGATGTCTCCAAATTTTCAGTGCATGTACCACAGCAACTAGCTTTAAGTCGTGGGTAGGATAGTTGCACTCATGCGATTTCAACTGGCGGGAAGTAGAGGCAATCACTTTCCGGTGCAGCATTAGCACACATCCCAATCCTTGTAAGGATGCATCACTGTACACCTCAAACTCCCCACTATCGTCCGGAAGGGTCAGTACAGGAGCAGATGTCAGCCTTTCCTTCAGCTCCTGAAAACTTCGTTCACAGTCATCATCCCAGGAAAATCTGACTCCCTTCTTCGTTAGTCGAGTCAACGGGGCAGCAATGGTAGAAAAACTCTCTACAAACCTCCTGTAATAGCCAGCCAATCCCAAGAAACTTCTGACTTCAGTGACGGTCTTTGGTTGTTCCCACTTCGCCACTGCTTCAATTTTCTGAGAATCCACACTGATTCCGTCAGTTGAGATCACATGCCCCAAGAAACTCACGCTCGTCAACCAAAACTGACACTTGCTGAGCTTCGCATACAACTGGTTTTCCCTCAGGGTACCTAGCACTATCCTTAAGTGCTCTTCATGAGCTTCCGCACTTTTCGAGTAGACCAGAATGTCATCAATGAACATGATGATGAAGTGATCCAAGTATGGTTGCAAATTCATCAAGTCCATAAATGTTGCGGGTGCGTTGGTCAAACCGAATGGCATTACTAGGAACTCATAGTGACCATAACGGGTTCTAAAGGCTGTCTTGGGCACATCCTCTTCCTTAGCCGCAATTGATGATACCCAGAACGGAGATCGATTTTGGAGAAGTACTGTGCTCCTCTCAGCTGACCGAACAAGTCATCAATCCGAGGCAAGGGGTATTTGTTCCTGACCGGTACTTTGTTCAGCTGCCTGTAATCGATGTAGAGCCTTAAGCTCCCATCCTTTTTCCACACAAACAACACCGGAGCTCCCCAAGGGGACACACTCGGTCTAATAAACCCCATCTCAACCAACTCTTGCAACTACGCCTTTAGTTCTTTCAACTCAGTTGGCGCCATACGGTACGGAGTCTGAGATATAGGTTGCGTACCTGGAACCAGATCAATGGTGAACTCGACATCTCAGTGAGGTGGCAATCCCGGCAGATCCTCCGGAAATACATCCGAGAACTCCCACACTATCGATATATCCTCCACCTTTAACGGTGCAGCACGTGCGTCCACCACGTGAGCCAAGTATACCTGGCACCCTTTCCTCAGCAACTTACTTGCCTTCAGGGCTGAAATCGCTCCAACAGGAGTTGCTTGTTGTATTCCCTGAAAGGTGGTTTCAGGTAACCCTGGACTCCGAAAAGTGACCTTCTTATCGACACACACGATAGAAGCATGATGGAGTGTTAACCAATCCATTCCCAAAATGACATCAAAATCGTGTAAGTCCAGGAGTATTAGGTCAGCTACCAATCCAACGTCGCCCACCATTACGAGACACTCCCTCAACACTTGGTTTACCACAAATACCTCTCATGTGGGCGTACTCACACCCATGTCACAATCCAGTGCGGACACCTCTCTATCCGCCAATAAACCACAATACCGTGATATAAACGAATGAGTAGCTCCAGGATCAATTAAAGCATAGACATCATGTCCAAAGATCGTAAGTGTACCTGTCATAACACCAGGAGCTGCCCGGGCCTCCTGCTGCATAACCGCAAAAACTCGGGCCTGTGGTCCAGCTACTAGCCCACGGCCCCTCCCTCTCAGTCCACTAGTCGCTCCAATACCTCCTCCTCTAGTACTCCCAGTCCCAGAAACTACATTTGTGTTCCGTCCCTGCTCTGCTGCACCCCGATCTGCGCCACCACCCTGTGGCAAAGATGGACACTCTCTCCGGTAGTGGCCCCGCTCGCCACAGAAGAAACAGATAACACTAGAAGCATCTCGAGTAAAACCACCACTCTATCGTCCCGTGGAAGCAACTGAGGTCGCGCTCGCCTGCGGAGTAGGTTGTGCTCTGGGTACTCTGAATCCGAGACTCTGAAAATTACCAGGCCTACCAAAAAGATCATTTCCTGCGGACGAAGCTCCGCCATAACGTCCCTTTTTCGGGGCTCTCTGACCAAACGATCCAGAAAATGAACGCTCTCGACGTTGTCCACCACCTGAGAACCGTGGACGTGTCGGGAGACTGGCCTCAACCTGTACTGCGGCATCAGAAAACTCTTTGAGAGTAGTAAAAGCTCCGGCCGTCATAATGACCCGTATCTCACCTCGCGGGCCAAGCTCAAACCTACGACATTTCTCAGCTTCAGTAGATACAAAGGTAGAAGAAAAACAGGCTAGCATCTGAAATTTCTGCTCATATTCTGCTACGGACATGCTCCCCTATTGGAACTACAAAAACTTTGTCTCCCTAGCATCACAGAATGAACGGGGATAGTACTGATCCAGAAACCGATCACGAAAGGTCTCCCAAGTCACTGTACGGGCATCCCAACCCGATAACTTCAGAGTATACCACCACTCATTAGCAGATCCATCTATCAAAAAGGTGGCCAACACAACTCGTTCCTCAGGAGGACAGTGCATCACAGCAAAAATCCATTCGAAACGGGAAATCCATCGGTGGGCATCCTCGGGATCTGCTCCACCACTAAACACCGTAGCCCCAAGACGCTGGGCTCGCTCGATTGTCGCACTCTCGGCATCACTAATGACGCCTTCTGCAGGTGATGGAGGGGTTTCACGTTGTGGAGGCATAGCCGTTCATCTTTTTTCTGTAAGAGGCATAAGTTAGTACAATAAACGAGGCACACCCAAGTGCTAGACATAAACCATAAACCTATGCTCTAATACCAATTGACTGGATCCACCCCGATTATTGCCTCGATAATCGGGAAGCATCCGGCTCCCTTCTGACAATCGAACACAAAAGACCAGAATGACCAAATAAAATTACATCACACCCATTGTCAGACCAGGGAGATTAAACAGTACAACCCACTGGACATCAAGTCCATAGTTTCACAGAGCATAAATTACAAAACAAGATAAAGATCAAATCCTACTCTACGAACTAAACCACACCGCAACGGAAAACTTTATGCCTCTGCCTCTGCTTCGGCGTTAGCCCCCAAACTTGCACCACGACCTGAAGGGTATTTAAAACAGCAAAGTGTGAGTGGACTAAAACAAAAGTTTCCAGAAAACAGTTTAATGACATCGGGGTTCACCCTCCAGTTTTATAACACGCATGCATAAATAAATCTTCGAAAACAGCATAGTTAATGAAAACAGCATAATTAATACTCGAAACATTTTATGCATCATATGGAAACCGTCACAGTATATAGTCACAAAAATCATATGAAACCGAAAGTAACAGCAAAAATCAAGACGTTGGATCCATCCGAGTCTTGAAACTCAATATCAGGCCTTCCTGGGATATCAACGAGTCTTTAAACTCAAAACATGATCAATAGGCCTCGGTGGGGGGGGGGGGGGGGGGGTATCACAATAACCGAGTCTTTAAACTCATTACGGGTCTTTAAACTATTGCTGGAGCACGTTTTGAGTTTAAAGACTCGACTAATTGTTGACGGAGGAGGGCCCTTGACGAGTTTAAAGACTCAATTACTGTTTTGAGTTTAAAGACTCGGTATGATACCCCCGAGGCCTATTGATTATGTTCTGAGTTTAAAGACTCGTTGATATCCCGAGAAGGCCTGATTATGCGCATGATTTGAGTTTAAAGACTCGGGCGCACTTGAGATCCAGCAGATTGTTCGACTTGTGAATTACTGTTGATTTCTGATGTTTCGGATGTGTTGGGCAGTGGCCCGGTTATGTGGTTCTGATTATGTCATGTACTTGGTTTTGATTTACGATTTTCGGCTAAGGCCCTGTGTTTATGTCTACGGGCTAAGACCGGAAGGTTGAGAAAAGGAAAATGATTTTGATTTTCATACACGGTTTCTTATGTTGGAAATGAAATGGATTGCGAAATGATTGTCGAATGCATGCATTGGTTTTACGTGGAGGGTAGAAACGCTTTCTGTAACTGTTTTATAAACTGATTCTTTTTGTCCACTCACACCTTTTGTGTTTTTATTGACCCTCCAGGTCGTGGCACGTTGATCGAGGTTGATCAAGAGGCGGAGGCATGAGTGAGTATGTGTGTGGCTATCCCTGGTTTGGCAAGTACTGAGGGTAATTTGAAGATTTCAGTTGACTTGCCAGACGGGAGCAGGACCGGGCACGGTTATCAATGTCCCTTCGGGGGAGGTCCTGTCAACTTGGTATCAGAGCACTAGGTTGCTGATTCTGTTGCCACATAATGCCTCCGAAGCATAAGCCTCGTGCGCGACCTGGTAGTGAGACGAGTAGGCGAGGGACTGTGAGACCTCGTGATAGATCTCGGATGAGATTGACCCTGGATCGAGGGTCAAATGTCATGTAGAATACACTGTGAACTACTGTTTTCTAGACGTAGAATTGTATGGGTCGCAGAGACGAATGAGCCTAGTGGCTAGAAAGGTTGCATAATCGCGCAAGTTGCACTTGTGATGGGATTATTCACGGTGGATTCCGTAAGCGGAATGTGTGTATAGAGTCTAAAACGTGACGTGATACTTCTTAGGCCTTATCGGTCGTATATGATATGGTTGAGCATTGGTAATTGCTCGGGGACTGGGTATGTCAGTGATGACATGATTGGTTGGTATGAGATTGGACTCAGGAGGAGTCATGTTCTGGATGCAAGACTCAGATGAGTCAGGACAATGGTTAGAGACTTGAGATGATCCATGGTAAGGTGTCAAGGCTCGAGAGGAGCCGGAAAGGCTGAGTGAGGAACGTTTGGCACTTAGGATGCCATGGGCCGGAATATGGACAGGTATCGAGGAGTTAGGAAATTATGGCATGGTTTTGTGGGACGGTAGTCTTGTGGAGATAACTGATTATTGAGGGTACTTGGTGTAGTGGTAGTAGTTGAGAATCTGGAGGCGTTCAGGGAACGTTCATTATCCTGATGTGGATTGTCAGAATGGTGGTACCCATAGTTGTGGAGTACGAGTGATGATGCGGGATCGTCGCTCGGTATGAGCGGAGATCCAGGGCTATCAACCTTACATACTGTGTGCTAGTGTGGATGTTTGTATGCTAGTGTTGATGATAGTGCGTTGGTGCTGGTACTAGCGCTGGTGCTGGTGTCGGTGATTTTGATGACGATGAACCACGAATTGGGATGTGACTCTGTCAAGATGGACATATGTTCGGTATTTGAGATTTAGTAGTGGTTGAATCATGGACTGGATGGGATCCAGCGGACTTTGTGATGTGTTGGGATAAGTCCCAACAGTGATGAGGTGATAAGAGATGAGCGGATAAAAAGGTATGTTTGAGACAAGAGGAATCTTGGGATGACGTTCCCTATGTCTTGAGAATTAGAGGATTTGGGGAGTTGTTGTCAACTCCGAGATTGGTGTGATTGTATGTGTCTAATATCCCCAGAAAATACAAGGAAATTACTGAAATTGGAAAAGATGAGGAAAATCATTGGTGATAGGTATTCTGAAGTCATTGGGGTTGGCGTTTTATTTTCTGTCCTGGCAGACATTGATTGTGGTTACCAGTACGTTGAGCGTGTATTGGTTGGTGGACCCATGTGTGTTTCGGGGTCATCAGGAGGAGTTGCGTATTTCGAAGTTAGGTAAACGAGATTCTCATTTTCTGCTTGGTGGCAGACGACGTTGGAATACTTGGTATGGTGGGTGCAGTGAGTTGTGTTTGCACTCACATAGGATGATGATGACATCGTATTGGATTATCCTTGATTTTTCCTAGATAGAATGACAAGGACCGATATGAGGTAATTGGAGGAGACCCGCAGTTTTGATGTGTTTCGTTGTTGAATGAATTATTTAATGTGGAAATAGTTGAGGAGTGTTGTGTGGTTGACAAAGATTCATGAGGGTGTAGGACCCTACGATTGGATTCCAGGTGAATTGCTAGCTATGTGAGCATGTGTGGATCCTAGGTGGATCTGGATTGTGATGTTGTGGACATTGGACATGGTGACGAACTAGGATCGTAATTTTACCAGTTGGGTGACATGGTGACAGATTTGAATTGTAATCATCTTGATCAGGATAGGTGAAGAGCTTATCGCTCTGTCATAAATATTTGGATATGAGAATAGTTGGATTGAACTTCTTTTCGAAGTTAATCCGTACTCGAGCGAGTTGGAATGTTTACGAATTGACTCGATGATTTGACTTGTGAATGATGGGGTTGGCTTCCTTTTGAAGTCAATCGAATGTGGTGTGGTAATCGTTTAAGCGATTACCGGATAGATACGGAGTTGGTACGCCTCGGTAGTTGTGAGTGAGGTTAGATGCTCATTTGGCATGACTGTACACGCCTTGGTGAGCATGCTTAGATTGGTACACTTTGGATGACGTGTTTGGGAGTAGATGTTGTGTTACTGTTCGGGTGACCATGGGATTCAGAATGGATGTTGAGTTGGAATGAGCGATTTGTCCAGTATGGGATTGAACAGAGGAACCCTAGTATCAAACTGTGATGAACCATGAACCTTGTAGTGGACTTGTTGAAGGATGGATGTACGTACCCTGTACGATGTACGAGAATCGGTACTGGACAGGCCGAGTGGTACCTGGTGACGGTACATGGGAGGTACCAGTGGTGTGTGGTTGTACGTGTTGGTAATCGGCTTAGTTTCGACACCATTAGATTTGGTTGTGAACAGGAACTGGGCATTGAGTACTATGCACTGGGCAGAGTAATTTTGTTGGGTTCAGTGATTTTATGAGCAGGTGCTCTTAGCCACGGATGGCTAGTGGAACCCTAGTATGGAAATGTGTGATAACTACTTGGCTGGTATTCAATGTGTTCCAGTACACCACCTGATTGAGTAAGAGGAAGGTATACGTATACTCAGGTTGAGTGAGTTGGTGGTTAGTGTAACTACGAGTGGGCTTGCGTGATGTTATCACGCCGTGACTTTTCCAGCGTCATGGTTCGCTGAGGGAGTCGACTGTTATGGACATTGAGCTTGATATATGTCGCAGGATTGGGCTTGCCCTGCGAGATGAGATCATGTTGTTGATCTTACGCTACATTGAGTGAGTTGTAGTACGAGGTGATGACACCGATTGGCTGATGGTTGGAGCTTTCCTAGGGTGGTAAAGCTTAGTTGTGACAGGTTGGCTGGTAGCGTCACCATGGACTGACAAGTGAGATTTGGTGACTCCTAGTGGGAGCAGACGTCAGGTATATTAGTGCTTGAGAGAAACCAACAAGCTGAAGGAGTCGGCTAAATGGTAAAATTGACAAGTGATATTAACACGGACCAGGTGATCAATTTCACTCGACGTGGTCGAGTGTGATCGGTACGACGTGAGACTGTGATGGGACGTCTGAGTACAAATGAGATTAGTTGGTGTACGAGTATACACGTTTCGCGAGGCCGAAATGTTTTCCACGGGGTGGTTGTGGAATAAGGATAGTCGGAATTTCGAGGACGAAATTTTTTTTAAGGGGGGAAGGTTGTAACGACCCGTCCCGAATTCTGGGATTAGATTAGTAACTAATCATGATTAGCGGGGTTAATGGGTGATTAGTTGGGCAGAATCGGACGAACGAAGCATAATGACCGTTTTGCCCCTAGTCGTGGGTAAAATATTGACTTTTAATTCGGGCGGTCAAATGGACTTTGACCGATGACCGTGATGTATTTCGAGGCATCACGAGTCCATAGACAGGTGGCACGTCGAATTCCGATGATCAGGGAAAACGTTATGACGTTCGGTAGTCCAAGGGCATTTTCGTAATTTGGACGAAAAGGGGGAAACTGTTGAATTTTTTATTGACAACTGATTTTCACACAATTCAAGGACCATTAGGTAGGTCTCGATGCCCTGAGTCCGTAGAAGGGCGGCATGCTGAAAACGGACGTCAGACGGTTGAGTTACGGGTCTCGGAAGAGGAGGGACATTTTGGTAATTCTCTGCATAAGGGCAAAATGGTAATTTTCCAAGCCAGTTTGAACAACCGTGGGTTAGTTCCATGTAATTGTTTAATCAACCCTCTGATCAAGGAATTCTTTATGGTATCCCTGAATCAAGGAATTGTTTAAGTGATTTGAGGTTAATGGGAGCATGGTGGTGTGTTTTGGACAGAAAAATAGGGCACGGGGAAGGTTTTAAAACTGGGTTTTGGTCCTTGCAGGAAACAGTTTTACAGAGAGGCCAGAGAGATTCCCATGGGTGTTTGCTGAATGGTTCGATTAACAGAGATTGTTATTGAGTTGAAGGGCATTTCAGCTGAAGAGAGAGCTTGAGAGTTGAGAGAAAACAGACGGGAAAGAAAAATAAGATTTTGGAGGGAAATTTGAATTTTTATTTGTGAGTCGAGTTGGACGAAACCAAGGATTGGTTTAGTCTTCTGGGACCATTTGGAACTCAACCATATCGATTTCGAAGGGAATCGATCACAGATTGGCCAAGAACTGAAACCTCTAGTTCTGAGAATTTTCGAGCTTGAAGTCGACTACTTCCAGGTAAGATTTCCTGAAATTGGTTGTGTTAGAGTGTTCGTTTAGGTCCCCTTAAGCTTCTGTCTAAGTTAATTTGGGAATGGGGCTGAGTTGGGTGAGTTTCAGAAGTCGACCCGTTCGAGTGTTCAAGTATGAATTGATCGATTTAGGGTAAATTGGAGATAATTAAAGAATGAGATCTTAAATTAACATGTTAAGGAATGATTTAGGTGGAAAAAGGGAAAGAATTGAGTGAGTTTTGATAGGGATTTAATCGGGTTGTGTCGCGGGTTGAACAACCCGTTTGTAGGCTAGTCGGGTGAAGATGGTGACACTGTAGCATCATTGTAGCAGGCGCGTGAGTTTCACGCGCAGCCACTCACTGCGGCTCCTAGAGGCGCGTGGGCCCGATTTTCGTGGTAAGTTCAACATGACTTTTGTCCTATACATTGTAACAAACATGTTAGCGTTGATTTCGAACTAATCGGACACCGTTTCGATGTTGTTTCGAGGGTCCGAAGGTTTACGTTACGTTTTAACTAACGTTTAATTCCTGAAAAATTATGGGAAAATGGTATGTTGTTATTTGAGTCCTTAGTGACACTAAAGTATGTTTTCAGACAGGATTTGAGATTTCTGAAAATTGTCGGAAATTACGGAAAAACGTGCAGCGCGAAAACGAGCGATATGGACGGTGTGTGAGTGGACTTTGCTTTCTAAAGTTTAATGCATGCATATATGTTTCTATGATTTTAATGATTATGATTATGACTTGTGATAATTCTGATTTCCGTACTTATACGTATTTTTTATATGCATACGAAGTTGCACGTATTTCGAGACTATGGTTTCTCTCATGCTTTGATGATGGTTTAATGAATAATTTTTATACGATTTGGGCGTATCATGTTTTAATGATGTTTCAATTACGATTGTGAGTATGATTTACAGTTTTGACACGTATTTCGAGAATGGTACGGATTTGCACGTTTTACGAGATTTCGAGTATGTTGTGGTTTGACCGTGATTTTGGTGATTTGATTATGGTTTTAATGTTCTGACCTTGGGATTTGAAATATGATGTGATTTCAAGGATTTAAAATGGATTTTGAAAAAGGTGATTTCGGGCTTGATGTCCAGGGCATAAAAGTAATTTTGATGAACGAGATTTCGGTTTTCGAAAGTTTGAAAAAGGATTTCTGGTTTGGGTTCGGAATGACGGTTCCGGATGGCAGCTTACGGAATCGTTATTGCGAATTCGAATTCGGGAATGGAAGACGGATACGATTGGGGATTTGAATGTGAAATTCGGACATGAGTCCTATTATGACAAAACGTGATTTCGGATTGAATTTGGAAGTTGGATCACGATGGATCCTGGATTGTTGTGATTTACAAATGGTTTTGGGTTTAAAGACCCGGTGCTATTGCTGGAGCACGTTTTGAGTTTAAAGACTCGGTTAATTGTTGACAGGGGAGGGCCCTTGACGAGTTTAAAGACTCGATTAGTGTTTTGAGTTTAAAGACTCGGTATGATACCCTCGAGGCCTATTGATTATGTTCTGAGTTTAAAGACTCGTTGATATCCCGGGAAGGCCTGATTATGAGCATGATTTGAGTTTAAAGACTCGGGCGCACTTGAGATCCAGCAGATTGTTCGACTTGTGAATTACTGTTGATTTCTGATGTTTCAGATGTGTTGGGTAGTGGCCCAGTTTATGTGGTTTTGATTATGTCGTGTACTTGGTTTTGATTTACGATTTTGGGCTAAGGCCCCGTGTTTATGTCTACGGGCTAAGACCCGAAGGTTAAGAAAAGGAAAATGATTTTGATTTTTATTCAAGGTTTCTTATGTTGGAAATGAAATGGATTGCGAAATGATTGTCGAATGCATGCATTGGTTTTACGTGGAGGGTAGAAACGCTTTATGTAACTGTTTTATAAACTGATTCTGTTTGTCGAATCACGCCTTTTGTGTTTTTATTGACCCTCCAGGTCGTGGTGCGTTGATCGATGCTGATCAAGAGGCGGAGGCATGAGTGAGTACGTGTGTGGCTATCCCTGGTTTGGCAAGTACTAAGGGTAATTTGGAAATTTCAGTCGACTTTCCAGATGGGAGCAGGATCGGGCACGGTTATCAATGTCCCTTCGGGGGCGGTCCTGTCAACCCGATAACTCCAGAGTATACCATCACTCATAAGCAGATCCATCTGGTGGCCAACACAACTCGCTCCTCATGAGGACAGTGTATCACAGCAAAAATCCGTTCGAAACGGGAAATCCATCGGTGGGCATCCTCGGGATCTGTTCCACCACTAAACACTGTAGCCCCAAGACGCTGGGCACTCTCGATTGTCGCACTCTCGGCATCACTAACGACGCCTTCTGCAGGTCGTGGAGGGGTTCACGTCGTGGAGGCATGGCTGTTCGTCCTTTTTTTTATAAGAGACATAAGTTAGTACAATAACCGAGGCACACCCAAGTGCCAGACATAAACCGTAAACCTATGCTCTGATACCAATTGACAGGACCCACCCCGATTATCGCCTCGATAATCGGGAAGCATCCTGCTCCCATATGAAAATCGAACACAAAAGACCAGAATAACCAAATAAAATTACATCACACCCATTGTCAGACCAGGGAGATTAAACAGTACAACACACTGGACATCAAGTCCATAGTTTCACAGAGCATAAATTACAAAACAAGATAAAGATCAAATCCTACTCTGTGAACTAAACTACACCGCAACGGAAAACTTTATGCCTCTGCCTCGGCGTTAGCCCCCAAACTTGCACCACGACCTGGAGGGTATTTAAAACAGCAAAGTGTGAGTGGACTAAAACAAAAGTTTCCAGAAAATAGTTTAATGAAATCGGGGTTCACCCTCTAGTTTTATAGCACGCATGCATAACTAAATCTTCAAAAACAGCATAGTTAATGAAAACAGCATAATTAATACTCGAAAAATTTTATGCATCATATGGAAACCGTCACAGTATATAGTCGCAAAAATCATATGAAACCGAAAGTAACAGCAACAATCAAGCTGTTTGATCCATCCGAGTCTTTAAACTCAATATCAGGCCATCCCGGGATATCAACGAGTCTTTAAACTCAAAACATGATCAATAGGCCCAGGGGGTATCACAATAACCGAGTATTTAAACTCAATCTGGGTCTTTAAACCCAATACGGGCCCACCCCCGTCATTAATTAACCGGGTCATTAAACCCAAAACCAGATCCAACAATCACACCGGATCCTTAAACCCAAAATTATGCGTAAAATCAAAATAAACTAGGATCCATCATGATCCATTTTCCAAAACCATTCCGAAATCACAATTCATCATAATAGGACCTATGTCCGAATTCCACATGCAATTCCAAATCTTACTCACAAATCATGATCAAATCATCATTAAAACGTGACATGCATAATCATCCCAAATCACTTTATCAACCCATCATCCATGCACAGGAGAAAAACGTAACCTCGAAATACGTAAAACACGATAATCTCCTCAAAAAACGTGCATTCATGTAAAACCGAAATATCATAATCATCACTACAAAATCATATATGAAAACATAAGATAAATGAATAAAAACAGTTATGCATGCTCGGTTAGAAATCAAAAGTCCACTCACGGATTTCGGACACGTCAATCGCGCCTCGTGCGCTCCTCGGTAGCCTCGGGAATGTTCGGGTCAATCAAAGAGTACAATAAGGGTTACAAACATCCCCAAAAAGCTCGTATTAATTTCCCTAATTTTTTGGAATTTGTCGATGTAAATCAACTTAAGGCCCTAAACTTCCGAACCCTCAAAACTATCCCGAACGACACCCGATCAGCTCGAACTTTAAATAAAAAATGTTCAATAAACTGCAAGGATCAAATTTCAAGTTGACCGTGATCGGAAACAAGGTCTCACGCGCAGTCACGCGCCGCCCAAAGTGCCTGCGCGTGAAAGCCACGCGCTGCTACAGTGACTGCTACAGTGTCACCATCTTCACCTGACTGGCCTGTTAAACGGGTACTCAACCCACGATTCGACCCGACCAATTACCCCTCAATTCACACTCGAAACCTTCCCTTATTCCATCTAATCATTCCTTAACATGTTAATTTAAGATCTTCTTCCTTAATTAGCTTCAACATGCCCTAAATCGATTAATTCAAACTTGAACAGTTGAACGGGTCGACGTCTGAAACTCACCCAACTAAGTTCCATTTTCAAATTAACTCAGACAGGAGCTTTAGGGGACCTAAACGAACACTCTAACACAATCAATTTCAGGAAAGCTTACTTGGAAGTAGTCGCCTTCAAGCTCAAAAATTCTCAGAACCAGGGGCTTCTGTTCTTGGCCAATCTGTGATCAATTCCCTTCGAAATCGATGGGTTTGAGTTCCAAATGATCCCAAAAGACTAAACCAATCCTTGGTTTCGTTCAACTCGACTCCCAAATTAAAAATCGAATTTCCCTCCAAAATCTTGTTTTTCCTTCCCGTCTGTTTTTCTCTCAACTCTCAAGCCCTCTCTTGTTCAAAATGAATCACAGCAACTCCTAACACTCTGTTAAAGTTTAGCAGACATCCCGTGGGAATCTCTCTGGCCTCCCTGCAAATCTGTTTCCCGCACAACCCAAAACTCAATTTTAAAAACTTGCTCGTGCACTGGTTCACTGTCCCAACCAAACCAGATTGCTTCAAATACCTCAAAATCCATAAACAAATCCTTGTCCACCACTAACGGAATTAAACAATTTGTGGATTCAGAACACTCACGACATGGGTGCTCAGCCCTTGTTTTCATAATTTTCAAACAGTACCCTAGGTAAAATTACCATTTTTCCCTTCTGCACAAAATTACCAAAATGCCCCTCCTCTTCCGAGACCCGTAACTCAACCGTCCGATGTCCGTTTTTAGCGTGCCGCCTGTCTACAGACTCAGGGCATCGAGACCTACCTAACGGTCCTCTAATTGTGTGGAAATCAGTTGTCAAACAAAAAGTCAACATTTTCCCCCTTTTCGTCCAAATTATGAAAATTCCCTTGGACTTCCGAATGTCATAACTTTTTCCCTGATCATCGGAATTGGACATGCCGCCTGTCAATAGACTTGTGACGTCCCGAACTACGTCACGGTCACCGACCAACGTCCGTTTGACCTACCAATCAAAAAGTCTACAAATCGACCCTACTGTTCACAAGGGTAAAAACGTCATTTTATTCATTATTTTACAATATTACATTCCTCGAATTTCAGGGGCGTTACATTTCAAGGAAATGTGGGTCACGGGCTATTTATTATGTTTAATGATTGTTGTGGTCCCACAATTTATGATTTGTTTGAATTATAATTTAATTGCTTGATTTTACTATATGCATGCATGGTTTTAGATTCTAGAGGGTAACAGTTTATTTATCTTGAAATGTATTTTCAAAATTCTTATTTTGTCCACTCATATCTTTTATTAGTTTTGATGCCCCTATTAGCTGTTGCACGAAAATTGGGGTGGATCGAGAGGCAGAGGCACGAGCAATAAAGTAATACGAGCATCCTTTGTCTGACAAGTGTGCAGAGTAGTTTCCGTATTTGGGATTGTTTATTTGACAGGAGCAGGAGCGGACACGGTTATCAAAGTGTATTAGAAGCGGGTCCTGTCAAGTGTAATCGAGGATGGTTGTGTTTGATTCTTGGTATTTGTGCATAGGTTTTCCAATGATTTTATAAACGAGGATTTTAGGGAAATGTGCGCTGTGGGTTTTTTTGCATTGTTTTATAATTTATTCACTCTTGGTTTCATTGTTTTAAATACCCTTCAGGCCTGACATAGAGGCAATGACATACTTTGAGATGGAGGCTTAATCTTACAATTGCGTACTTTTCGATCCACATAGTAGGATCCTTGTATTTTGTTACTATTATCCTAGAAGAACAGTTTTTTACCTTTGTAAATTGTTGGTACGAGTGGTTTATTTTGAGTGGGACATGAGTAAAGTTATTCCTTTGTTGCATGTGTTACGTTATTCCTTGTCCGACACGTGTAAAGAGTATTTTTTTTGGAACTTTGTTTTATTTGTCAAACGAGTGCATGACCTTTCACTATTGTCAAAGAGTTTTCAGGAAGGGTCCTATCAAGTTGGTATTAAATACTAGATTCACTTATTATGGACTACACACTTGGTGTGTAGGGTATTTGTGTGTACTGACTTGTGTCTCTTCTCAGAAAAAAAAAATTTCCACCAAGACGCGAGCCCTGTTCATGGTCTAGTAACATAAATGAGGCATAGACCACTCGTAGTATGCACAGTCCAGATAGAGAGCCGTAAATGAGGCAGACCCTAGAGTAGGAGGTCAGGCTTTGGATGTCGCACTTTAGAGTAGGAGGGCCTCGAAAGCCATTGTATACATGGGTGCGTTGACCCCAAAAGAGGCAAATGAGTGGACTTTGTTTATAAGCTATGATGCATGCATATTTAAATATTTTCAATATTTTATTGCAAGAGATTGATTGCAATGAGCTGAATAAGTAATTCTAATTGTGTTTTGGTGATTTCCCGAATTTAGAATATTTATTCAAGATTTGATTTATTCTAGACACAAGTTTTACAGTTTTTTGTGGAAACTCTGTTTTGGGCTTAGACTCGGGATTGAAAAGTTTTGACTTGGATTTTGAGCCAAAGATTTATTAAAGCAAGGTTTTGGCTTCACTGTTTCGACTTTTTTCTACGATTGACCATCTTCACTGTCAAGTATTTATTAAAGCAAGGTTTTGGCTTCATTGTTTAGACTTTTTTCTACGGTTGATCAGTTTTCGGACGTTGTTATGTTTCGACTCCATAGATCTTGAAGCTGGGACATCTTCCAGACATCATAGTCAGATCCAGGGGTAGCTACCGGATGTTGAAAGTGTCGAAGATGTGATTCGAATGTCGTCAGAGCTCGGCTTCGCAAATTCCGAAGTTGCATATGCATGGTACATGGTATTTAGCTAGTAAAGGCTAGGGCATTGAGGATTGGATGCATTTGATCTTTGAAAGTTGTGTCCAAGTGTTCAACGAGCATTTTACATAAATGATTTTATGGGTCCCACGAGTTATGATTTAGTTTTATTCTGAAATCCGGTTGTTTATGATTTATTCTATGCATGCATTGTTTTATAAATGGAGGGAAATAAATTTATTTCCACAAAAAATGTATTTCCAATTGATTGTTTTTTTTTCCACTCACATTTTCATGATTTTACGTACCCACGAGGCTGTGGCGTAGAGGAGGGGTATACTTTGAGAGGGAGGCTTAATTGTACGATTGCGCACTCTTCGATCCTTAGAATAGGATCCTTGTATTTCGATACTGTTATCCTACACCTCTGCTAATTATTTTTGTACATCTGTAAATTGCTGGTACAAGCAGTTTATTTTGAGCGGAACATTAGTAAAGTTATTTCTTATTTGAAATGTGTTAAGGGTATTCTTTTGGAACTTCATATGGGAGCAGAACCTTTCATGATTATCAAACAGTTTTCGAAAAGGAACCTATCAACAGGCGGAAGTCATTAATTGATTTTCATTGTGCAAATGATGATTGGGGCAGTTATTTACACCCCTATTTATTAAATATTAATTTGGGCATTTAAATAAGCGTCTCTATCGTATTTAACAGGGAAGTAGGCTGATGTGCCATGCAAATAGAAAATTTGCACTTAGAATATGAAATTTCTCCCACCACAATTTCACCCATATTAAATAAATAAATATTGACTTTTATTAGATTTAAGTTCGACCCATTCAAGATAGAAGTATCTTTTAATTGCAATTCTTGGTAACAATAGAATTTCTATTATTACGAAGAAAACATCATTTAATTAAAATTATAAAGAAACATGGATTTTGGCGAGAATGTGTCTTTATTTGGCTTTGTAGCTGCACTTTAGTGTCAAGTTGCCTACACATCCTTATGAGGGAATCAAGCCAAATTGAAGTCATTGAGATTTCTAGTCGTAGAATTCAGGTAGTGGTTGTATTGTTTAAGGGTTATTTGGCTACGGTGGTATTTGGGATGAATTTGAGTATGATGATATTTGGGGGTGAATTGTTTTGGGTGAACCAAGGATTCTGTTTGGGCTTGTGGTTGCATCTAGATTCTACTCTAGATTGCTTAAATACCCTTGGTGGGATCAAATCAGCATAGTTTGGAATTTGGGTGGGCTGAATTTGGTTTCGTGTGACACAAGGATTTAAGTTTGGTTGTGGTTGTATCTAGTGGGACGCTTGATTGTCTACGTACCCCGTTACAAGAATCAAACCGGCATAGTTCCAATGATCTGAGCTTTGGGGTTATCAAAGAGTAATAACTCAACGAAAATAAGAGTTGTGTTTGACTTGGTGTCTTGACATTTTTGGTGAATTTGGTCTGAGAAACGAGGGATTCGATTTGGATTTGGATTTGGATTTGTGGTTGTATCTAAATTGAATCACTAGATTGCCTCTTTATCCCTCTGCTGAGATCAAATCGGCATAGTGTTGAGTTAATGCCTCCTTAGTGGATTATTAATGCATTGAATTTGATTATGTATTGGGAATAAATACATGGTGTTGTTCATCCAACCTTGTAGGAAAAGATTGATGTGGAAGCTTCATGAAGAAGAGCATTAATTGAAGAAGGTGCATGAATGGACTTCAATGAAGGATGTTGAAATGTGAGGAAATTCTCCCACATTGGAAAAGCACAAATACAACTTGTGCCTTAAGCACTATATAAGGTGGAGAGCTTGGTCACATTTCAACATCAAGGAGAACACCTCACAAGTGAGTGAGTGCTTCAAGAGTGTGTATAGCTCTTGGGCTAGAGTGATCTTCTTGAGCACTTCAAGAGTGTGTATAGCTCTTGGAGTAGAGTGATCTTCTCGGTTAAGAGAAGGTGAAAGAGTGTGTATAGCTCTTTGGGGTAGAGTGATTTTCTCGGGTTGAGAGAGGGTGTACAAGGGGTATCCTATTGGATACAAGGGCTCGAGTTGGGTATAAACTTGAGTAATGTAATCTTGTATTTTGTATTCTCTCATAGTGAAGGAGAAAACTCTCCGAGGACGTAGGCAAGTTAATTGGCCGAACCTCGTTAAATCTTTTGTGTTCTTGGTTTCTTTATTTCCTTTTTTCATCTTTATTGTTAGCACTTGTGTGGTGGAGGATTAATTTCCTAACACATATTTCTTAAGGGGTGGTTTTGTAGTACTTGGATTTGATTTGAGACCTTGTCGATTAATGGGTAATTTGGACTTTAGCCCATTAAAATGACATTTTTCTGATTGAGTATCTTGGACCAATTTTTTCCCAATCAGAATTTGTAGTTTGCAATGCCTTTTGAAACTTGATTAGTGAAGATGACACCCACTTGATCCTATGTTGGATTTGTAGATTGGACTTTATTTTGACATGGGTTGAATCTCGCTTCAACGCTCGATCCAATCTCTTTATTTTCTTTGTCTGGCAATTGCCCTTTCTTCTTATTGGACCTCCCTTTGAGTCGAAGGATGATGTCCTCGTGGACCAATTTCATTTGAGGTGTCTAGCTTTGGCAATTATATTTTTCTTCTCTTCCTGCTTCTATCACAACTTGCCCTCTCGCCCCCATATTTATCTTTTTGTTGTCCTTGTTTTTATGAATCAGTAAATTCATCTCTTTCTTTTGTTTTCTTGAGTCAAGTCATCAACACCAATTTGGACTACATATTCATCCTATACATATCATATATATGCATGAGTTGGGGGATCGCCATGCGTGGGGTTCTTTGAAGTATTTTTGCTTGAAGTGAGATAAAGATCGAGTTCGGAATATAAACAAACTCTCCTCCTCTAACACAAAGATCAAGCGGTGCTTTTAGTCTTCTAATTAAACTTACTCAATTATGAATACGTTCAATCAAGATGTAGGGAGATGTGTGGGCTTCATCCTTTCTCTTGTTTAATAACGCACCTCACTTGAAGGGGAAGAGGAGCTTGCTCTCTTTTGCTATTCGGTGCTGCAAGACCACTTTATGAATTGGCTTAATTGACAGCAACTACATGATGGTGAAAGCTGTTTCTCGGGGAGACACCATTCAAGCAGCAGACAAACTTGGGTAGGCAAGGCAGCGGCGAAGAACCTTGGTTAAACGGCGCAGCAGCGAACAAGCTTGATTTCCTTTTCTGATAGCTACGGGCCAATTGAAATTAGGAATGGTACGGGCTTACGGCACTCACGGCAGTCCACTGATGGTGTCGACACGTCTATACTTCTCCATTACGATTTGAATATCTTGATCAACCCATTTGTTGTGCAGAGATATCCTTCTCATGTGATCAACTTCATGAGAGCAGCGAGAGCAATTCTGACCTTTCCTCTTGAGAAAATCTCTTTTCTCAGCATTTGCAACGAGCTGACTCGGTTGCCAGCATGACTCTTTCTATATATATATTTTTTTTTTCTGGAACAGCCAAGGCTCGATTGAGAGAGATTGAGGGAGAGCATAGAACTGACTTGCAGCAATTGCTTCTACGGGCACAGGTCCTTATTTAGATTCACCCGGCATCGAAACCATTGTTGAGTTTGGGACAACCATTGTTAGCTTGGGACTTATCGAAGAAGGTGGAACCGCAAATTATCAAAAAATTATAGAGTAACTACGGGGCCTTTAAATCATAAAATATTTAAATCGCCTTTAGTAATATTAACGGCTCATAAACACTCACACACACACTCATAGATTAAATGATACATTCACCGGCTGAATATATTATTTAATCAGGTTAAAATTCAATAATATCAATATTCTCTCTGAAAATTAATTATTATTATTAATAAACGATTACTATTAATATTAAATTATTAAATAATATCTTTTATTAAAAAAGAATTATCTATTAATTACAAATTTTATCGATCAATCATAATGCTCTGAGGTTTACAAAGTTTCTCTATAGTATAACTTATTTCACTTTCAAGGTAAATCATTCATCACTTCTAAAGATATGCTAATATCACTCTTAAAACTAACTTAAGTATCGAAGCGTTCTTAGTTGGATAACACCCCCAGCCAGGGCTTCAAACTTGACTTCGATTGATTTTTGTTTACTGTTTGTAGGAATCGAGAAGACTTTTCTAGTGAATTTGATTTTTGCTTCAATAATTGGTGCGTTCATTGAGAGCCAAATTGAGAAATACTCAAGAACAACTCTCTAGTTCGTTTAACGTTCATCAAATTTGTTCATCATTCATCAAACTTCATTCATCGAATCTGTTCGAAGTTCTTGAACTTTATTCTTCATTCATCAAGCTTTCCTTTCAATCCTCATGATTAAGTAAAGTTAGGACACTGTGATCCATTCGATAATCAAAGTTGTTGCTTCAGCCTATGCAGTTCAGACTGGGAGCAGAGCACATACTGTGACTCCAGATGAACATCACAGCCATTCCCCTCGCGTGACTATCATAGCAACCATTAGGATGCAGGGACCAATTCCAACTTTTGGGTTTGGAACTTTTCATATCCCAACAACTCATGCACCTACATTAGGAGTGGGAATGATAACTTTTTAGCAAATTGACGAGCAATTGATAGGAGAAAAGGTCTAGGAAGAAGAAGCCCTATGCAAATAAGGACCCACGAGTATTATTGGGCGGAATCCATGGCGTATCAATAAAAAATCAAGCACGAGATGGGCTTGATGTAGACCACCAACTCCTGAACTCGAGGAGTGGGTCTCGACATGATACGCGTCAGAAGCGAACACTTCGACGTATTGCCCCTCAAGATAATCTATCACAGCAAGTTGAAAGGTTGAGCAATCATGTCCAAATACAATCAGAGTTTCTGCAACAATTTCTGGTAGAGGGAACGACAAGTCAAGTGGCTGGGAGACACCACATCACGAGGAAGGCAAGAGGACATTCCAAGGCGTCAAGGAAAAGATATAGTTTGATACCGAACGATTGCTCATGATACTTCTCTAAGTTCCTCCGGCGAGGAAAGTCACACTCGCAGAACAAAGAGCCAGCAAAATCCACGGCCATCGAGGATGAGACATACTCACCCATGCATTCTCATAAATCAAAAATTGAGATTCAAGGATGAAGCAAAGAGAATGTTGATTGATGCCTCCAGGCTAATAGTGTCAATAGAATGTTGGATCGATGTCTCCAAGGCATCCAACGTTATGGCGATCTAGAAGATGATATACGTCGTCAAATTCAGTCGTCCTCGTCTTTGCCTTTTGTGATAGACATCGTGGAGGAACCATTTCCTCAAATGTTTATAACTACAAACTTTAATCAATTCAAGGGAACTTTTAACTCAATAAAGCATATTGATTATTATTGAGGTGTCATGGTGCCTCATAAACACAATGACACTATCATGTGCAAAGTTTTCCAAGCGTCTCTACAAGACCATACCATGACAAGTTCCAATCATCTCCCATAGATATCAATCAGCTCTTTTGAAGAATTAGCTTTAGCTTTTGTGAAGGAGTACTCACAACTTTGCACAATCGAAGTAAAAGATGATCATCTCTTCACCATCAGAAAGATATCAAAAGAGATCCTTTGATAATACATTCAGAGATATTTTGAGGATAAATTTGGCATTGTTGGGTGCAGGGACCTTGTTGCTGCAATGACATTCAAGCATGGGCTTCCCTAGTATAGCCAACTTTATGGTGACATTGTCTTGGCAATGCACGAAGTCTTACCAAGAGACTCTCTTTGTAGAGCGACATGCATGTTGGCAGGATGAGAAGAATGCCAATGATGCACTAGATTATTTGAGACAAGTGAGAAGGCCTCCAAAACCTCATACAAGAAAGAATCACATAGCAAATTTGCCCACAGGAAGTCTAAAAAATGCAAAGAGTGTCAAACTTCTCATGCCTCAACCATGGGAAATCCCAATTTACAATTATCTTTTCTAGTCATCAGATTCATAATGAGATTAAGGACATGAATTAGTTCAAGAAACTAGAATCTATTTTAGGCAATCAAGAGAAGGCTGATAAAACAAAATGGTGTGCCTATCATTAATTATATGGGCAGAACATTGGAAAATGTATATCCCTTAAGAGATATCTTTGGAATGTCATCAAGGAAGGACATTGTGCAGACTACGTCAAAGGGAAGACCACGGATCAGCCTAAAAACAAAGGACCCAAGCAGCTTATGTCAAAAGCGATTTGTATCGACACAATTATAGCACAATTAGAATTTCTAGGAATCACTTCCAAGCAAAAAAAAAAATGAAATATTGGTGACGCTTTAGCTGTCTCTCAAGTCTCCCATACTGCCACCCTCGGGGTGGCCAACGACCTCGTCGTTGGTTTCTCTTTGAAATACAAGGTAGGACTTGTTTGGTCATATGATTACACCTAAGTTGTAACGACCCGTCCCAAATTAGTGGGATTAATTAAGAATTAATGACGAATTAGCGATACTAATCAGGGATTAGAGGAGGATTAATGGACGAACAGGGCGAAATGACGATTTTGCCCCTAGAATGGGCGAATCGTTGACTTTTTGTTCAGGCTGTCAAAGGGACTTTGGCCGATGACTGTGACATAATTTGGATTTCTCACGAGTTCATAGACAGGTGGCACGCCCGATTTCAACTTTCGAGGAAAAAGTTATGATTTTTGAAAATTCAGGGGTATTTTGGTAATTTGGTTGAATAGGAGCAAATAGTTGATTTTTGACCCAGGAGGTCCGATGGCCAAGGGCTGAGGACCGTTACGTAGATTGAGATGATACGAATCCATAGACAGGCAGCAAATCGAATTCGGACGTTCGAAGGAAAAGTTACGGTTCACGGAAGTTCGAATATACTATTGCACGAATTACAAGACGGGTGCCTTTTGGAATTTTGTGGGCCCATATATTTTGGGACAGGCACAATGGATGAGTGACAAGTGTCACCCATCCATTGCCCAGTCCAAACAATTCATGCGTATCATCTTCATTCCTTTGTTTGTCCAAGCAAATCCGATCTCACCCAAAAGCCTTGAACCCAATCCCAAACCATTCCCCATCTGATCTTTTGAGAAGCCCAGAGAGTGAGATGAGGGCTGTGATGATGGTGGCTGGCCAGGATGGCGCCGTCGTGGATGGCTGAGACCAAACCCGAGCAAGGTACCCGGTTAGACCCAAATCTTCTTTTCTGTCGATTTTTACATTATGGATGGGTTTGGATGATTAGAGGATGTCTATTAGGTTGTTAGGAAGGATTAGATGAGGTTTTGGATGGTGTTGAAGGGCTGAGTAGCTCTAGGTGCAATCGGCAAACTTAGACCGTGAGGAGGGTAAGTTGAACGGGTCAGTTTAGAAGGATACCCTTGGTTTTCTTTATATAATTAGGTTGCTAGGATTGAAATGGGGAGATTGGGATTGAAAAGGAAGGAATTGGACAAAAAATATGGAAAATATAGGCTTGGACTGGTCATGCCGGTCCAGTTACAGGCCTTGAACCGAACCGGCCAGTCTGGACAGGTCTGAGGTTGAAGATGAAGTATTGTAGCCCGGCGCGTGAGGCCCACGCGCAGGGTAATCTCAGGGCGTGTGATGGTGCGTGGCAGGGAATCTGAGGAAGTGTCCAACATTTAATTTCATCTATTCGATGTAACGAATATTATGGGACTAGTTTTGTCTCAATCGGACATCGTTTCGATATAGTTCGGGCTATCCGAATGTTTAGGTTCGAGGTTAAAAATAGTTAGAAATTCCGGAAAATTACAAGACTTTAGTGAGGGGTTATTTAAGTAGTTAGTAACCCTCTAAATTAATTTGGACAGGTTCGGGAATCTAGGAGGCGACGATTGGCCCTGGAAGACATTTTGGCGAGCGTATCGAGGTTCGGCTTCTGACGGTCTGTGAGTGGACCTTTCTTTCGAACTTGATGCATGCATAAATGTTTTGTAAGTGTTTTAATACATGCTTTGTGATGCCATGAGTGCATTTGATTGTGGTGTCTTAGGATCGACATATTTGTACGTTTTCTAGGTTTTCGGCTTTATGTCGTACCTTTGCGTACTGCGTTTTCAATGATGATTTAATGAACGGATTTTGGATTTGGAAATATGAACTCGGGCACGAGACCCATTTGATTTATGAACTCTCAGACTTGATGTCCATTTGATTTGACAAGGAATCAGACTGAGGGTCCATTTGAGTATACGATCAGGCCGAGGACCCCGTTGGTTTGCGAGTTCGAGCTTGAGGCTCATTTGGTTGTAATATCGAGCTTGAGGCCCCGTTGACTGTAGTATCAGGCTTGCGGCCCTATTGGTTGTGAAATCGGGCTTGAGGTCCCGTTGAGTTATGATTTCGGGCTTAGGGACCAGTTAGTCGCGATATCGGGCTAGATGCCCAGTTGATTGTAACATCGGGCTTGAGTCCCAGTTCGGTTTATGAAATGAGAATTCAGGCATGAGACCCTGTTGAACTGAGGATTTAGGCCGAGGCCTATGAAATGAATTTGAATCAGATTCGAGGAATCCTGTTGAGATGAATCGGGTATGAGACCCAGTTGAAATATGTTTTGAGAAAGAAAGAAAGTATTTGAAATGTAAAAACCCTCCATATGATTTATATGGTCTCCTCCAGATGTCGACCTAGAGAGTCACGATCCACAGACCAGAATGGGTATCTCCATAGGGATCCCGTTCTAGGAATGGGAGTTATGAGATATGATGTGGTCCCGGACCAGATTCCGGAGAGATGTTCGGACTAGATTCAGAGATTGAGCCTCCCAGATGGAAAATTCCTGGGAGAAAACTCGGAGTGAGACCCCGAGTGCTGTGCACACTAGTATAGATATGATTAATCGTGACATATATCGGGGATGTGTTCCCTAGGGGATGTGTGCCCCGAGTTGGCATCTTCTCGGAAGTGCCGCGGATGGGTTATACGTGTGTTGATACATATGAGGTTTATGGAAAGTGATTTGGGGGTGGAGACCCCGTGTTCCATGTTTTAGAAAGTGATTTGGGGCGGAGACCCCGTATTTGATGTTTGGAAATGGTTTGGGGCGGAGACCCCGTATGGTATGTTTTGGTATTTCACTGAGAATGGTTTTGGGCTTAGACCCACATATGTTGATTTGGGCTGAGTTCCCACATGTATAGATTTACGGTTTTATTGTGATTTTGGGTCGGGTACCCATAAAGGTTTTTACGGGTCATTACGGTTTATGGGGACCGGGCATGAACCCTTGGAAGGTTTTGAGAATATGTTTGACAAATTGTTTTATGAACGTTTTGGTAAACGATTTTTGAATGCATGCATATGCTTTTTAGTGAAGGGTATAAATGTCTTTATGTGAAAATGTTTTTAAAGGAATGATTGTTTTGTCCACTCACGACTTTTGATGTTTTAATGCCCTTTAGGTTGATAGCGGATGCGGGCTGTAACAGAGATCGAAACATGACACTACTCCTCCTATGATCCTGGCATACTCTGGAAGCCCCGGTGAGGGCTAAAGACGGAATTTTTCCTAGTCTGACACTTCGTGTCAGACGGGATCAGGCGTGTCCCACGTTAATCTCGGGGGATTTGGGACGGGTCCTGACATAAGTTGTATCGATCTAATTACACATGCACAAATTGATCAGATCCATGTCGACGAAGGAAAGCATAACAAACATTCTCAGCATTGATGCCATGCACAAAAAGGGTTTAGAGAATTTCACGACAAAAGGGTCATCCCGCTTTGAGAGTTCAACAAGTATAACAATTGGTATCCTTCAGCTAGATGTGCATTCACCTTCTATCTTCACCTCCAAAACTTTCTACATAATGGATGAGTATTCTCTATAGATGGAATAATACATATGGCTTCACAAAATCCTAGTCAACATGTCAATTTTTTACCAAAAAAATTTGATTCCCTATCCTTAGAGGAGAAGTCTAAGAGATAAAGAGTGATCCGACTCTGGCTCAACGGTGCCTCATTGTAGGGCTTAAAGAGGTCAAGGAAACTAATCTTATTCCCCTATTGGTACATCCATTAGGGGAAAATCTTATTCTTTGTTTCCTAAATAGTAACCAACAGTAGGTCAAGATCTGGACGTCTATGAAGAACCTCTAGCTCGAGAAGGATGGAAAATTGAGGATGACATCACCCTTATCCAATATGAGCCTCATCATCCAGAGCAACATGCTTGAATTGGCACGCCTAGATGTAAAATAAAAAGAAAGCCACACTGTCAAGACCCGTCCCAAATCCCCCTGGGACTAACGATGGACATGCCTGCTCCCGTCTAACACGAAGTGTCAGACAAGGGATAATTCTAACTTTAGCCCCACCGAGGCATCTAGTGTACACTAGGATCGGAGGACGAATGTGATATCTCGATCTCCGATACAGCCCGCATCCGCAATCAACCTGAAGGGCATTAAAACCGTTGAAAAGCTGTGAGTGGACGAAACCAATAATATATAAAAACATTTCACGAAAAGAAGATATTTATACCCTTCACTAAAAAGCATGCATGCATTCGAAAACCAATTAATCAAACCATTAAGGCCTTAGATCAAAACCGTAAACCAAAGTATATGGGAACTCAGCCCAAAACCAATCAAGTGGGTCTCAGCCCAAAACCAATACAAGTGGGTCTCAGCCCAAAACCATGACACATGGGTCTCAGCCCAAAACCGATGCAAGTGGGTCTCAGCCCAAAAACCAATCCCCGGAATCCATGATGCCTTACATCCCAGATGTCACCATCACACCACTGTCACGGTTCCAAGCTACTCGTGCTACCCGGAGTCTCAAATCCCAAGTCTCCTCAAGGTCCACCCAGGTCAATGACTTGAAGATCAATGACCCTCCCTAGGGGGAGGTCTTAACCTCTGGAAATCCTGTTCCTAAATCACTATACGGACCAGTCGCTCCGTGAAATGACCCCTCGCAGGCAATACCCCGTGACTACTCCAGGATACTACGAGACGTCTCGAAGAGACAACTCGCCACTCGAAGATACTACAGAACGTCTGGAGGGCATCCGTTTATGAGGATGGTATACAGAAAACCATTTTACAATTCATCTCAAAACCGTTCAAAGGGCTATGCCCGGGTTTTCCATAAAACCATCATCAGCCCGAAATTCCATTTCGTAAACCAACTGGACCTCCGGCCCGATATCATAACCATTTGGGCCTCAAGCTTGATCATATAAGTCAATTGGGCCTCCAGCTCGATTTCTCATTAAATCAAATGGACTCCAAGTTCAATGATTTCCAATAAAATGGGTCTCATGCCCGATTCCATAACCAACTGGGCCTCAAGCCTGAATTCGTAAACCAACGGGGCCCCCGACCCGATCACATAACTCAAATAGGCCTCCAGCCCGATTTCTCATTAAATCAACTGGACTCTAGGTCCAATAGTTTCCAATCAAATGGGTCATACGCCCGAAAGATATTTCCAAAAACCCTTTCAAA
This sequence comes from Prinsepia uniflora, assembly GCA_032719365.1. Lineage (NCBI taxonomy): Eukaryota > Viridiplantae > Streptophyta > Magnoliopsida > Rosales > Rosaceae > Prinsepia > Prinsepia uniflora. The sequence continues at coordinate 39,369,404 of CM064872.1, forward strand.
TCGTCTTTCAACTAGGGCTTATTCCCGAATTCAATTTCACGCACTTCCATGAAATCTTCCAACACCGTAAATCAATTCCTTTGTTTCCTCGTGAAACCTTCATAATCACATATAAACCATGTAAAACATACGGACGTAGTACACTTGGCCAAAGCCCAAACATCATGTAAAAACATAAACCTCGAACTACGTGCAATGATGCATTTTCCTCTGAAAATACCCAATAATTCATATTGAAATCATATGCACTCATGGCATCTCAAAACGTGTTCATTAAAGCATATAAAATAGTTCTGCATGCATCAATTTAGGAAACCAAATTCCACTCACAGACCGTCCATGATGCGCCTCGATACGCGCAACATAAGCCTCTCCCGGTCCAATCACTATCTCCGGGACTCCTAAACCTGTTCAAATCCTACTAGAGGGTTACTAACTACTTCTATAACCTCTCATTAAAACCCCGTAAGTTTCCCAAATTTTTAACTATTTTTAAACTCGATCCTAAACCTTCAGACATCCTGAAGTATATCAAAACATTGTATGTTCGACTCGAAACTTGTTCAAAAATGTTCGTTACATCGAATAGATGAAATTACATGTTGGACACTTCCCCAAAAGACAGCCCACGAGCGCCCACGGGCCCCCCAAAGGCCCTGCGCGTGCCCTTGTATGGTCGTCTTCAACCTTCGATCAACCAGGTCTAAACCGGTTTTCCTGCAAGTTCGGTCCAGCTGGACCGTGTGACTATTCCAAGCCCATAACTTCCTTTTTTTTCATCCTTTTTCGTCCATTTCAATTCCTATCTCTTTGTTTCATCATTTTCTATCATTCTATGGATTCAAAATACACAAAATGGGCCTAGAAATTACTTATGGAGATCGAACCGTCCATTTCCTGGGCTGCTCAATTGTCCCCTGCCGTCCAAAACCACCCCTAGACCATCATACTAACCCAACCGACACCCCCCAACCAACAGACAGCCTCCTCAACCTCCAAAACCAAAAATTCAAATTTAAAACAAAGACTGGGTTGTCGGGTTACCTTTACCGTAGTTCCACCACCGTCCATGGTGGTCTAGCCGTCCCTACCACCGTCATCTCATCCTCACACTCACCCTCAGCCTCACTTGGCTTCACACAGATTCAAATGGAGAAAATAGGGGTTGGTTTTCGGGTGAGATCGGATGAAAGTTCGAAGGGGATGAAAGTTCGAAGGGGATGAAATGGGGTGATATGCATGTATGTGTTTTGGTGAGCAATGGATAAGTGACACTTGTCACTCATCCATTGGACCTATCCCAAAATATCTAGGCCCACGTAATGACAAATGTCCACACGTCTCGTAAAATATGTAATAGTACTTCGGACCTTCCTTGACCTGTAACTTTCCCATCGAATATCCGATTTTGACGTGCCGCTTGTCTACGGACTCATATCAATCCGATCTACATAACCGTCCTCGGGCATCGGACCTCCCGGGTCAAAAGTCAACTTTTTACCCTCGTATAAGGGAAAAATCATAATTTCATCCTGAACGTCCGTTAATCCTCAGCTAATCCCCGATTAGCCTCACTAATCCATAATTAGTCTTAATTAATCCTTAAAATTAAGGACGGGTTGTTACAAACTTTCCCCCTTAATGAATTTCGTCCTCGAAATTCCAACCGACCCAATTCCACAACTAAACTGTGGAAATCCAATCATGTCCCAAGTAGGGGGTACTCTCGTTGAATCGTACACGTCCGCCAGAACCACTATACACGTCGGTATGCACTGTCACCGGAGCTTCCTAAGCACCAACTTACCTAGAGAAACTACCCGTCGGTTCCCAAGTCTCACATGAGACGCCAGCACTCGCCAATTTCGAGAATCCACTCGTTACTCGCTCTAACAGGTCTGCTAAACTAAGCTGACATCCCAGTCGGCTTTTCAGTCTGATGGTTCTTCTCCGTTGACAACCTACCGACCCAATTCCACAACTAAACTGTGGAAATCCAATCATGTCCCAAGTAGGGGGTACTCTCGTTGAATCGTACACGTCCGCCAGAACCACTATACACGTCGGTATGCACTGTCACCGGAGCTTCCTAAGCACCAACTTACCTAGAGAAACTACCCGTTGGTTCCCAAGTCTCACATGAGACGCCAGCACTCGCCAATTTCGAGAATCCACTCGTTACTCGCTCTAACAGGTCTGCTAAACTAAGCTGACATCCCAGTCGGCTTTTCAGTCTGATGGTTCTTCTCCGTTGACAACCTACCGACCCAATTCCACAACTAAACTGTGGAAATCCAATCATGTCCCAAGTAGGGGGTACTCTCGTTGAATCGTACACGTCCGCCAGAACCACTATACACGTCGGTATGCACTGTCACCGGAGCTTCCTAAGCACCAACTTACCTAGAGAAACTACCCGTCGGTTCCCAAGTCTCACATGAGACGCCAGCACTCGCCAATTTCGAGAATCCACTCGTTACTCGCTCTAACAGGTCTGCTAAACTAAGCTGACATCCCAGTCGGCTTTTCAGTCTGATGGTTCTTCTCCGTTGACAACCTAAGTTGACATCCTGTTCAGCATCTGATCCGACAATCATCCCCTAGATCCTGCCATCATAATGGCACCAATCACACCTCGCTGGCCGTACTCCAATCTATGGCATTTATCGGTCTCAGTACTGATACTAGCCAACACCCTCGTTTTCTCATACTCATATTGACTCTCCCTAGAGTCCGTCACTACACACCAATCTGAAACTGTCGGATACCGATTCATCCCATTACCAAAACCTGCGAAATTGACTTCTTACGAAAGCCAATCTCCTCGACAACTATCGTGATCGGTTGGCAACCCCCGGCTCCACTGTGCTCTTGTTGCACTACTCTGACCTCGACTCACTCTCGAGTCCTGACATCGTAACTCATGTCACTCAGCGGCGTACGCTGAAGTCTCGACTCACTCGAGTCCCCAAACTGTCACCTCACATATCTCGTCGAAACACATTCGACATTGTACCCATCTTGGGTGTATCTGGATCCCAATCGAATATTTGTCTCAGCAGAGATAACACGTCTGCACTGTAGGGTTCCCTTAGTCATCCACGACTTGAGCCCCCGCTCACAACAATCACTGAACCCTACCAACTCATTCTGGCTTCGTGCGCAATACTCAATGTCCAGTCCACCATAACTCCACTAGATCGAAACTTTTCCAATAACTTTGATTACCCTCACAACCACAACTGGTGCATCCTGTGAACACACGTACCTAAACAGTCATAACAGGGTTGGGGCCTACCCCAAGTAATAACTCATTCATGTCAAACAATGCTTGTCTATCCGAATCACATCCATCAAGACGCACTATTCTGAATCTTGCTACCATAGTATCCAACACATGCTCCGCTTTGTGACCAAGACAGATCGTATGCACTCTTCACATATCCAACCTCTGTCTTGTCATCTCACTAACTATGCTAAGGGATTCTTCAACAGTCTTACAATATGATTCTCCTCTGTTCCTAGCTTAGCATAATCAACAAGGCAATTCACCCCATCTGGTGCCACCAAGCACCATCTGCTAACGAGCAGAAAATGAGAAGTCCCTTTCATAGACTTTCGAATATCCATCACTAATGCAGAATCAAACACTCTTCTCTTTGTCTCAATCACAACTTGCCTATCCGTTTACGACCGTTTATGCACATTCAAAAGGATGTTAATTCATCCTAACCTGATGCACCGCTCATCTGAAGAGTCACAACAGGCTCCTGCTGTGATCTGCAGTCAAATCTCTGCATATCACCATATCTGACGAACCAGACACTAATCCCAATGACAGTACTCACGTCATCCATTTATACCTTTTCATCTGATCACCACTTAGGCATTTCAACCTTTAACATTACCACTCTTTGGCACACACTCGTGCCTCAAGTCTCGAATCATCAGGGAACTGGTCACCAAACCAAGTACTCCCCTTGCCTCGCACTGAGCCACTCAGGATCCTCTCTGTCTTGCTCAGTCCCCACCAAACTCACATGCTCGCCACTCTGAGCACATCTACTATCTCGTCGGCATACTGGTTCGCACGTCCCAACTCTATGGGATCAACTCTAGCACTCACACTCGTGTGATCCGTCCAAGGATATCTAGGGCACCTGTCACTCATACACGCATATCCCACTCATCACAGTCACCTCCATAGAGGTAGCGTGGCCCACTCGCCAACACCCAAACTCAACGTCTCATTCTGGGATCGCACTCAGTTGTAACCGAGTCGAATCCAGAATCTATGCTAGTACTGTGTGTTACTCAAGAACCCTCGTATCCTCGTCATGATTGACGAATCTCATTGCCTTAGTCGTCATGGCAACTTAAGTCTATCCAACTCGATAAGACTCGATCACGTCCATCGATAGCAGCGTCTGCCACAACCTCGTTCAAACCAATCTCAGAAGCATTCCCCTATCAAGACTCCAAATTCATGTGGTCAACCCACTGCTGGTACCAACTGCTCAATACGCAATATCCCCCGATCGGTTCACCTTAGGAACCGGTCGACAAGTACCACTTTCCTGGTAACTTGTCCAATCAATCACTAGCTCGGGTTATCATGAACTCGGCTGCTCACTGCAGCACGTCCATCCTAATCGATCCATCGTTCTCGACCCCGAAGAGTCGTCATACTCCAATACTGGTGTCCTACCGACTAGTAACCAGGATCCAAAGGTCTCAACCACTCGTACCCTACGACCTCCTTGGTGTCTACCATCGCTCAACCACGACATGTCATACCAACCCATATGACATCTACACCGTGGCATCCTCTGCTAGTCGACATCCTTCTGGGATTTGACACACCGAAACATGGCCTCTCGTGCCAAATAGGATTAGGTATTCCTATTCCCAACATTCTCCACTCGGGTCGACCAGGGCCACCCATGACCTCCACTGATACCACCTTGCCCTAATCCATATCCGCCATGACCTTACCGTCGAACTGTCATAATTCCGTAACATCATCGTACTGGGACAACCAGTTCAATAAGTCCCATCCACTATTAACACTATGGCTCTAAGCCGTTAGATTCCAATGCACATCAATCCTACTCAAGATCAAACCTCTCGAAAATACGGCATCCCGTGCCAATCGAACCCTAAACCATCGCACCTCGTGCCAAAATACACTACCCAGGGTTTGATTCCACTGAATCCTCAAACTCTTACCCTAAATATCAGGTTGATGATGGGCTATTAGCAATACAGAGACATCACATCCTCGACCTGCACCTAGCTCTTGTGGTGCGCCTTGACAACCGCGCTCTGAAACTCAGAGCAACATGAGCCAACCGGCTTAGAGTACCATGTGCAAACCTTTCTCAAAGCACATAAACCTCGCTCTGATAACACTTGTCAGGACCCGTCCCAAATCCCCCCGGGATTTACGTGGGACGTGCATGCTTCCGTCTGACACGAAGTGTCAGACAAGGGATAATTATAACTTTAGCCCCACCGAGGCTTCCAGAGTGCGTCAGAATCGAAGGAGGAATCTAATGTCTCGGTCTCCGCTACAGCCCGCATCTGCGATCAAACTGAAGGGCATTAAAACCGTTGAAAAGCTGTGAGTGCACGAAACTAATAGTTTATAAAAATATTTCACGAAAAGAAGATATTTATGCCCTTCACTAAAAAGCATTCATGCATTCGAAAACCAGTTAATCAAATCGTTAGGGCCTTAGCCCAAAACTGTAAACCAAAGTATATGGGAACTCAGCCCAAAACCAATCAAGTGGGTCTTATCCCAAAACCAATACAAGTGGGTCTCAGTCCAAAACCATTACACATGGGTCTCAACCCAAAACCAATACAAGTGGGTATCAGCCCAAAAATCAATCATCGGCATCCATGATGCCTTACATCTCAGATGTCACCATCACACCGCTCTCACGGTTCCAAGCTACGCGTGCTACCCGGGGTCTCAAATCCCAAGTCTCCCAAAGGTCCACCCAGGTCAATGACCCGTAGATCAATGACCCTCCCTAGGGGGAGGTTTTAACCTCTAGCAATCTTGCTCCTGAATCACTATACGGACAGGTCGCTCCGTGCAATGACCCCTCGTAGGCAATGCCCCGTGACTACTCCAGGATACTACAAGACGTATGGAGGAGACAACCTGCCACTCCAGGATACTACAGGACGACTGGAGGGCATCTGTTCGTGAGGATGGTATACGAAAAAACCATTTTACAATTCATCTCAAAACCGTTCAAAGGGTTATGCCTGGGTTTTCCATAAAACCATCATTAATCCATAAATCCAATTTTCAAACTTATGGGTCTCAGCTCGAAATTCCATTTTGTAAACCAACTGGGCCTCCAGCCCGATATCATAACCACTTGGGTCTCAAGCCCGATCAAATAAGTCAATTGGGCCTCCAGCCCGATTTCCCATTAAATCAAACGGCCTCCAAGTCCGATAGTTTCCAATAAAATGGGTATCATGCCCGATTCCATAACCAACTGGGCCTCAAGCCCCAATTAGTAAACCAACGGGGCCCTCGACCCGATCACATAACTCAAATGGGCCTCCAGCCCAATTTCTCATAAAATCAACTAGACTCCAAGTCCGATAGTTTCCCTCTAATATAATATTTTTTCAAGACTGACAAAATATTCGTTTAAGACTGACGAAATTTTGTGACGATAAAGAAATATTTCGTCCGGCGTAACGTTGTCTTCGTTTTATTATAACGTCATTACTATTCGATAGAATATGATAATGCCGTCAACATATTCCATCAAATCCTTGACGATGTGACTAATGGTGTCATTGAACGAGGTCACTTGACCACCATTTCTCCAGCAGTCGAACCGGCCGGTTCACTGGTTGGCTGGTCCAGTTGGACTGGCGTGACCGGTTCACGGCTCCTCCCTTCTCATTTTGGTCTGATTCCCTTCCTAATCAATCCCTAAATTCCTATTTTGATCCTAGGAATTTGTTTGGATGATCAAATCTACCTAAAACCCCAAAAACCCATGGTTCAATTCCCTCAAAACGGTTCAGCTTTTCCAGTTTTTCCCCATGGTTTCTCAGCCACTAACCACCACCCAAATTCATCTTAAAACCTTCCTAACATCATAATAAACCCATCCTAATCGACCAAAACTGTCCCCTAACGTTTGAAATCGAAAATAGGAGAAAATGGGAAAAACCGAGCTTACCATGCATAGGGGTCTTCCGCCGTCCACGGCGGTTGCGCGTCCAGCCACTTCCTCCCAGTCATTCTCTCACTCTCAGGGTCTCACAGGTGATCAAATGAAAAAGGGTTGGATGGGTTTGACTCAAAAATGAGATCGGGTTGGGTTTGTTTGGAAACAAAGAAATGATCGATGAAGTTGGACGGGAAATGCATGAATGAATGAGGTTGGCCAGCGGATGGGTGACACTTGTCACTCATCCATTGGTCCACTGAAAAGTAACTGGGCCCAAAAAAGACAAAACTTCAATTTTTGCCTCGTAAAATGTGTCGCCGTAAATAGTTCCCCGGAACTTCCGTGAACCGTAACTTCGCCGTCGAACGTCTGAATTCGACGTACCGCCTGTCTACGGATTCGTATCGTCCCGATCTACGTAACGGTCTTCGGCCCTCGGCCATCGAACTTCTCGGGTCAAAAGTCAACTTTTTCCCAAATTATCAAAATGCCCTTGAACTTCCGAACGTCATAACTTCCTCCTCGAACGTCGGAATCGAGCGTGCCACGTGTCTATGAACTCGTGATGTCACGAACTACGTCACAGTCATCGGCCAACGTCCATTTGACCGCCTGAATGAAAAGTCAATGATTTGCCCATTCTAGGGGCAAAATCATCATTTCGCCCGAACGTCTGCTAATCCTCGTCTAATCTCTGATTAGTCTCACTAATCCGTAATGAATCCTTAATTAATCCCGTTAATTTGGGACGGGTCGTCACACTTTGGGAGGCATGTGAGGGCGCGTGGGGGTTAATTTGGGGATGTGTTTAACATGTGAAATACTATATTCGATGTAACGAACATTTTAGGACTGGTTTCGTGTCGATTGGACACCGTCTCGATATTGTTCGGGACATCCAAAGATTTAGGATCGAAATTAAAAATATTTTAAAATTCAGGAAAATTGCGGAGCTTCAATGAGAGGTTAATAAGGTAGTTAGTAACCCTCTAGATTGATTTGGACAGGTTTAGGAGTCCCGGTGACGACGATTAGCCCGGTGAAACTTACGGCACGCAAATCGAGGCGGCAGCTTAGGACGGTTTGTGAGTAGACCTTGATTTCTAAACTATGATGCATGCATAAATGTTCTATATGGTTTATGAATATGATTCTATGATTTGGATTTGGATGATTGCGAATTATATGTTTCACGCATTTCGAGGCGATTTATGTGCTTGCACGTAAATTGAGGTTTTCAATTTTGCACGGATTTTCCGTACTTATAGTTTTGGAAATGATTTCATGAACTGGTTTTGGATTTGAAAAGACAAACTCGGGTTTCAGACTCATGTTTTTTGGAAACCCTCGGAGAAGTCCATTTGGTTACGTCCTCGGGCTAGAAGCCCTATTGGTTCTTAAATCGATTTTGGATTTGGAAATATGGAATCGGGCATGAGACCCCTTTGATTTAAAAACTCTCGAACCTGAAGTCCATTAGATTTAACGAGGCATTGGGATGGAGGCCCAGTTGGTTTACGAATCGGGCTTGGAGCCTAGTTGACTTACGTATCGGGCACGAGGACTATTTGGTTTACGAAATCGGGCACGAGGCCCAGTTGGTTTACGATTCGGGCTGGACGCCCAGTTTGTATGTGGATTCAGGCTTAGGGCCCAGTGAAACGACCTGTCCTGGAAATTAGGATTAAGATGGTGATTAGTGACGGGTTAGTGAGCTTAATCGGTGGTTAGTCTGTTACGATAGGTCCGTTAGCGTTAAATGACGATTTTGCCCCTAAGTTGGGCAAATAGTTTACTTTTAGTTTGGGTGGTCAATTGGGTATTGACCATTGACCGTGTCGTAGTTTGGGACGTCACGAATCCGTAGACAGGTGGCACGCCCGATTCCGACATCCGAGGAGGAAGTTACGATGTTCGGAAGGTTGAGGGCATTACCGTAATGAGGCTAAAATAGGGGGAATAGTTGACCTTTCTTACTGTTGGGTTTTGACACGTTGACCTAGGACCGTTAGGTATATCTTGTCGTCCTGAATTCAATGACAGGCGGCATGTGTTCATCGGACGTCGGACGAATTAGTTACGGGTCTAAAACGGTAAGGGTATTATTGTAAATTTGGACTCAAGAGGGGCATTTTGGTCTTTTGCACATTGGGAATTGTGCAACAGGATAGGGACAGGTGTACAACTGAGATTGGGACAATTGTGAGAGGGTTGAGAGTATTGTGACATGTGGCAGGGGCCTAGTGGCTTCTACACGGATTCACGGGTCCAAATAATTGGGGGTGTAATTGTGCATTCGAGAAAAACAGAGACAGAGTGAGGCTGAGAGGAAATCGATCGATGGCCGGGAAGGGGTGAGTGTTGTGAGCGGGTGAGAGTGATCACAGGTTAAGGGAGAGTTGAAGAGTGAACTGGAGTGGGTTGTGTAATCGTGAGTGAGTGAGAAGGAAAGGTGAGTTCACGGGAAAAACAGAGAGAGCTGAGGGAGTTGGTGGTGCTGTGGCCGTGTGTTGCTCCAATTGGACTCGAGAAGAAGCTGAGACGACTCTGTGGACTCCAGGGAACGCGGCGGCGAGAACGGTGGTGGACGGCTGCAGGTAATTTCTAATCCTCGTTCGTATGCTCTGTTTTGCCGTGATGTTCAAATGGGAAGTCGTGGGTTTTGAGTACGAGTCAAGGGATTTGGTGAGTTGGGTGAGCTTTAGTGAGGTCCTAGGAACCGTCTAAGGTGGTAGCCGTGACGGGGGAAGACTTGGGTGGCCGGATCGTGAAACAGTGTTTTGGGGAGGTTTGATTTCGAGCTTGAGACGACGGGTAAGAGGTTATGTCGAGGTGTTAAAGTGAGGGGAATAGGTTACTTAGGACTGGACGAATAGGCTGGTGAAGAGAGGGAAGAAAACGGTGAAGGAACTGCGGAGAACGGGAAGCGCCGGTTCAGACCGATTCGTCCAAGGTAGACGATGATGAACAGTGATCGTGTGCAGGCGCGTGAAGCCCACGTGCAGCCACTTTGGGCGGCGCCTGGGGGCGAGTGCACTGGTTCTTGGGAAAATGGTCAACATAGTTTTTGGTCCAGGAGTTATAACGAGTCTAATGGAATTAGTTTCGGGTTAATCGGACGTCGATTCGAAGTAGTTCTACAAGGTTGAAAGTTTAGGGTTCCGATTCGTTACGTTTAGGACCCTCGGATTTTTGGGGAAAATTAGGGGAGTCTTGGTAGAAGTATTAGTGACGTTCTTTGGTGACTTGTGATAGGATCGGGACTTCCCGAGGAAGCTGAGGAACGTACGGGACGTACGAGGCCGAAGTGATGTGCCGGTGACTGTGAGTGGACCCCTTCTCTAAACTCGAGCATGCATAACTGCTTTTAATTACTTGTTTTATGGTTTTCATTGTGATTTCATGGTTATTTGAATATGCTATAACTGTTTTACTTAATTGCACGTTTTTCGATGAAATTACGTATTTGGCATGCTTTACGAGAAAGGCTTGATTACTGTTTATGATGCCATGATTTGGGATTTCAAATGATTAATGGCTTTGGAACATGATTTTGATTATCGAGGCTTTCGGTTTTGAAATCGGATTTCGGAAACGGACTTTGGTTTTAAAGTTGGAAAGTGGATTTCCGGATTTGGGTTCGGAATGACGGTTCTGGATGCCGGAAGGGCTTCAGACCGGTGATTTTGGATTCGGGTTTGGATGTGGATTTAGAAATGGTTTTCAAATGGTTTTGATTGGATTTTCTGGATCTGGTTATTGGGTTTAAAGACCTGGATATTGTGATTGACGGGGGACGGGCCCGGATTGGGTTTAAAGACCCGGATTGAGTTTAAAGACTCGGATATATTGATATTTCACCCGTAGTCCTGTTGAGTTTAAAGACTCGGGAGTTTAAAGACTCGGATATTATTGAGGCCTGGATTGAGTATAAAGACTCGGGAGTTTAAAGACTCGGATATTATTGAGGCCTGGATTGAGTTTAAAGACTCGGGAGTTTAAAGACTCGGATAGGTCCAGCAGGTTTGATCGGATAATGATTGGTTGAAACTTATGTTTTATGACGTGGTTTTTACGATGCTTATGACATGATTTCTATAATTTTTTTTATGATGATTCTGCAAATGTTTTTATGACAATCTTTATGTGATTTATAACTGATTTCAGTAATTTGGTTATGCATGTGTGATTTCAAAACGAAGGGCTAAAACCCTGGTTTTATTATGAAATGGTTTTCGGAAATTATTTTATTATTTATGGTCCACTCACACCTTCTGTTTTAAATTGCCCTCCAGGTCGTGGAGCTAGCGCGGGGGTTGACGTTGAGGTAGCGTCGGAGGCATAGAATACTCGAGAGTGACCCCGGAGTGCTTTAAATTTTCCGTTGTGCGTGTACCTAGTTTATCAGTTTTCTTTCCTTTGTATTTTGATACTATGCTCTGTAACACTTTGACTTCGGGATGTTTAAATTTTCTCCTACGGCTGGCTTGTATTTGGTTATTTTTTGTGAGTTCACTTTAGTTGCGTGTCGGGGTGTTAGACGGGAGCAGGATTTACCTCGGTTTTCGGGGTGAAACCGGGGTGGGTCCTGACAATTGGTATCAGAGCATAGGTTTGTCAGGTTTGTCAGTTTGTGAGGTTTTGTTTAGGTTGTCTGACTGATTCTATGCCTCTTTCAGCGTGCGGTTGACTATGCCTCCGAAACTTGATCCCCATCCACGACTTGAAGACGAAGCAGCAAGAGGGACAGAGAGTGCTACGATTGAGCGAGCCCAGCGGCTCGGGGCTACGACTTTTAGTGGTGGGGCAGACCCTGAGGAAGCCTAGAGGTGGATTGGGAGACTTGAGGGGATTTTTTTCGTGATGCATTGCCCACCGGAGGATCGAGTGTTATTGGCTACATTCTTACTGGACGGTGCGGCGAACGAGTGGTGGTATACCCTCGAGTTGTCTGGCTGGGATGCCCACACTGTGACCTGGGAGACGTTCCGGGAGAGGTTCTTAGATCAGTATTACCCTCGTTCTTTCCGAGATGCCAAGGAGGCTGAGTTTTTGCAACCTCAATAGAGGAGTCTGAGTGTGGCTGAGTACGAACAGAAGTTTCAGATGTTGTCTCGTTTTGCTCCTGCGTTTGTGGCCACTGAAGCCGAGAAGTGTCGTAGGTTTGAGTTGGACCTGCGAGACGAGATTCGAGCCATAGTGACGGCTGGATCGTTTGCTACCCTCCGAGAGTTGTCGGACGCTGCGGTAAAGGTCGAGGCTAGCTTGCTTGTACGATGCCGGGAGCCACCTTTTTCTGGATCTTCGAGTTAGAGAGTACCGAAGAGGGGTAACTACAGTTGAGCATCATCGTCGGGCAATGATCGTTTTGGTAGACCTGGTAGTTTCCAGAGTTCTGGATTCCGTGGTTATCGAGCACAGCCGACTCCGCAAGCTAGTGCGACGTCTGTTGCGTCTATAAGGAGACCAGGTCTTTCAGGTCGGGATGTGTGTTTCTATTGTGCGGAGCAAGGTCATTTCCAACGTGAGTGTCCTTTGTTACCACAAGAAGGTGGAGTAGGTCTAGGATCGGTAGAGCCCGGACGGAGTACAGCGTCAACGTCAGGGACAGCAGGTACTAGAGGAGGTGGTAGTGCCAATAGTGATGTGGGAGGACGTGGTAGATCTTCAGGACCTCAGGCCCGAGTGTTTTCGATGACCCAGCAGGAGGTTCAGTTGGCACCAGGTGCGGGGACAGGTACTTTTACTATTTTTTGTTGTGTTACACCTACTTGGTTGTTGGATCTTGGGGTGTAGTTAGGCCTTATCCTAGGTGACCTGGAGTGATGAGGTTGAGGTGTTCAGTGAGTTTCGTTGAAGGAAGACGGAAGAAACGGGAAAGGAGTGACTATAACTGATCGATATGAGGTTATTGAAGGAAGAGAACCCACAATCTAGGATTTTCCTTTAGGACTTTGTAGATTTATTCTGACAAGTGGTCGAAGTAGCAGCCGAAGGAGTGAGCCAGTAGGTAGGATTTCCTGTTTGGACTAGATTGTTCTGGGTTAGGATTTGAGTTGGGTTCTGGAAGGTGAGGTGGTAGTACAGGAGGATGTACTCTATGAATTCTATTGGGTACTTTATATGAGGTATTTTAAAATACCTTTGTTTTCTGTTCATAGAGTTTCCCTTGTGTACACCATAAAGTTGTTGTCGTCCTAAGAGAGGATCAGGAGTGATGAACCGGTAGTTGGGGGTGTTGTGAAATCCCCAAGGTGGGGATGATGGATCGAAAACCTAGGAGTAGTTGTTGTTGAGTTAGTGTTGATCACCGGGTAGGAGACCCCTAGTGTTGGGAACAAGCTGTGGAATTTCGGGGACGAAATTCTTCTAAGGAGGGTAGGTTGTAACGACCCGTCCTGGAAATTAGGATTAAGATGGTGATTAGTGACGGGTTAGTGAGCTTAATCGGTGGTTAGTCGGTTACGATAGGTCCGTTAGCGTTAAATGACGATTTTTCCCCTAGGTTGGTTAAATAGTTGACTTTTAGTTATGGTGGTCAATTGGGTATTGATCGGTGACCGTGACGTAGTTTGGGACGTCACGAATCCGTAGACAGGTGGCACGCCCGATTCCGACATCCGAGGAGGAAGCTATGATGTTCGGAAGGTTGAGGGCATTATTGTAATGAGGCTAAAATATGGGGAATAGTTGACTTTTCTTACGGTCGGGTTTTGACACGTTGACCTAGGACCGTTAGGTAGATCTCGTCATCCTGAATTCAATGACAGGCGGCACGTGTTCATCGGACGTCAGACGAATTAGTTACGGGTCTAAAATGGTAAGGGTATTATAGTAAATTTTGACTCGGGAGGGGCATTTTGGTCTTTTTCACATTGGGAATTGTGCCACAGGATAGGGACAGGTGTACATTTGAGATTGGGACAATTGTGAGAGGGTTAAGAGGATTGTGACATGTGGCAGGGACCTAGTGGCTTCTAGACGGGTTCACGGGTCCAAATAATTGGAGGTGTAACCGTGCATTCGAGAAAAACAAAGACAGCGTAAGGCTGAGAGGAAATCGATCGATGGCCGGGAAGGGGCGAGTGTTGTGAGATGGTGAGAGTGATCAGAGGTTAAGGGAGAGTTGAGGAGTGAACTGGAGTGGGTTGTGTGATCGTGAGTGAGTGAGAAGGAATAGTGAGTTCACGGGAAAAAAAGAGAGAGCTGAGGGAGTTGGTGGTGCTGTGGTCGTGTGTTGCTCCAATTGGACTCGAGAAGAAGCTGAGACGGCTCTGTGGACTCCAGGGAACGCGGCGGTGAGCACGGTGGTGGACGACTGCAGGTAATTTCTAATCCCCGTTCGTATGCTCTGTTTTGCCGTGATGTTCAAACGGGAAGTCGTGGGTTTTGAGTACGAGTCAAGGGATTTGGTGAGTTGGGTGAGCTTTAGTGAGGTCCTAGGAACCGTCTAAGGTGGTTGCCGTGATGGGGGAAGACTTGGGTGGCCAGATCGTGAAACAGAGTTTTGGGGAGGTTGCATTTCGAGCTTGAGAAGACGGGTAGGAGGTTGTGTCGAGGTGTTAAAGTGAGGGGAATAGGTTGCTTAGGACTGGATGAAGAGGCTGGTGAAGAGAGGGAAGAAAACGGTGAAGGAACGACGGAGAACTAGGTGCGCCGGTTCAGACCAGTTCGCCCAAGGTAGACGATGATGAACAGTGATCGTGTGCAGGCGCGTGAGGCCCACGCGCAGCCACTTTGGGTGGGGCCTGGGGGCGCGTGCACCGGTTCTTGGGAAAACGGTCAACATAGTTTTTGGTCCAGGAGTTATAACGAGTCTAATGGAATTAGTTTCGGGTTAATCGGACGTCGATTCGAAGTAGTTCTACGAGGTTGAAAATTTAGGGTTCCGATTCGTTACATTTAGGACCCCGGGGATTTTTGGAGAAAATTAGGAGAGTCTTGGTAGAAGTATTAGTGACGTTCTTTGGTGACTTGTGACAGGATCGGGACTTCCCGAGGAAGCTGAGGAACGTACGGGACGTACGGGGCGCGAGTGACGTGCCAGTGACTGTGAGTGGACTCCTTCTCTAAACTCGAGCATGCATAACTGCTTTTAATTACTTGCTTTATGGTTTTCATTGTGATTTCATGGTTATTTGAATATGCTATAACTGTTTTACTTAATTGCATGTTTTTCGAGGAAATTAAGTATTTAGCACGTTTTACGAGAAAGGCTTGATTACTGATTATGATGCCATGATTTGGGATTTCAAATGATTAATGGTTATGGAACATGATTTTGATTATCGAGGCTTTCGGTTTTGAAATCGGATTTCGGAAACGGACTTTGGTTTTAAAGTTGGAAAGTGGATTTCCGGATTTGTGTTCGGAATGACGGTTCTGGATGTCGAAAGGGCTTCAGACCGGTGATTTTGGATTCGGGTTTGGATATGGATTTAGAAATGGTTTTCAAATGGTTTTGATTGGATTTTCTGTATCTGGTTATTAGGTTTAAAGACCCGGATATTGTGATTGACGGGGGACGGGCCCGGATTGGGTTTAAAAACCCGGATTGAGTTTAAAGACTCGTATATATTGATATTTCCCCCGTAGGCCTGTTGAGTTTAAAGACTCGGTAGTTTAAAGACTCGGATATTATTGAGGCCTGGATTGAGTTTAAAGACTCGGGAGTTTAAAGACTCGGATAGGTCCAGCAGGTTTGATCAGATAATGATTGGTTGAAACTTATGTTTTATGACGTGGTTTTTACGATGCTTATGACATGATTTCTATAATTGTTTTTATGATGATTCTGCAAATATTTTTATGACAATCTTTATGTGATTTATAACTGATTTCAGTAAATAGGTTATGCATGTGTGATTTCAAAACGGAGGGCTAAAACCCTGGTTTTATTATGAAATGGTTTTCGGAAAGTATTTTATTATTTATGGTCCACTCACACCTTCTGTTTTAAATTGCCCTCCAGGTCGTGGAGCTAGCGCGGGGGTTGACGTTGAGGCAGCGTCGGAGCCATAGAATACTCGAGAGTGACCCCGGAGTGCTTTAAATTTTCCGTTGAGCGTGTACCTAGTTTATCTGTAACGACCCGAACTTTCGTAATTATTATTTTATTGTAAAATGACCATTTTGCCCCTGGGGGGGGGGGTAGTTGACTTTTATCTCGGGAAGTATTTAGGACTTTTACCCGTGACCGTGACGTAGTTTAGGACGTCACGAGTTCATAGGCAGGTGGCACGTTCGATTCCGACGTTCGAGGAAGAAGTTGTGACGTTCGGAAGTCGAGGGGTATTTTGGTAATTTGGCCATTTGGGGGCCAAATGTTGACTTTTGACCCGGGAAGTCCAACGGACGAGGGCCAATGACTGTTACGTAGGTCTCGTCGATACGAATCCGTAGACAGGCGGCATGTCAAAATCGGACTTACGACGAAAAAGTTATGGTCAAGAACGTAACCGAACTAACCGAGACTCGGAATTAAAATAATAATAAAATATTAGAATCTGATTTACTTTAACCCAATCAATCTGGACCCTTGATGAGTGACACATGTCACTCATCTACCTCATCCACATCATCCCCTAAAACCAGGATCTGTGTTTTCCATTTCTTTAATTAATTAATTTAACTTCCTTAAATCCTCACCCTTCATCCTTAAATCAGATTGAATCTCAGCCCTTCATTCCATTTTCTCCTTCTGTTCTTAAACCATCAGAGAATCATATTTTCATTTTCATTTCTCTCTAAACCGTGCACCCTCTCATTCTCTGCACAAACACACCAGCGATCACACCACCTCTCAGCCTTAACCCACACACCAGACTACCTCTCAGCCACCTCCAGACGGCCATCACCACCACCACGGACGGCGGCGCAACCCGGAAACCCCACAAACCCGAGAAGGAACCCGTGCAGCCCAAACTGTCAAAACCGTCCAAACCATGACTTCTGGGCTCGAACCAACCTAGGGCTAGGACCGTTGTGACGGCTGGACGACTCAGGACCGGACTGGGCAGCCCACGGCGGCGACACGGCGGCGGTAAGGCCATAAACCCGAGAATACCGATTTTCCTTCCCTGTCTCGAACCGTCCATTTTTAACGTTAAACTTGTTTGGTTGTTTTTGAGACATAACCTAGGGAACTAGACGAGCATTTTGGACCAGGGTACGCGGCTGAAAGCTTGACGACTCGCCGGAGAAGACGAACCAGAGCCGGCAGCAGGTTTTCTATGGATTTTCAGGTAGATTTTCGAACCTAAAAACTAGTTTTGATCCCACAGAACCATAGAACATGTTTAGACGAGTTCATAGGAACAAATCCCATCGATTTTGGTGGTCGGGTTGATGAGAACTGATCGGGTTGAACCGTGGGTCTGCGGTGACCCGGTTCACAGACCCGGTACTGTAGCTGATGACGTCAACATGCTGACGTCAGCAGTGACGTCATGATGACGTCATCATGTCAGAAAAATGTCAGACCAGGGACCAATGGGCTGTTGACACGTGTCCTCTGACACTGTCAGTGATGACATCATGCTGACGTCAGCAGTGACGTCATGCTGACGTCAGCATCACTGTAGCACTATTGACCAGAGGGTTGACCGGCGCGTGGGGGGCGCGTGTGAACAGTATTTTGTGTGGGACCAGTGCCATTTTCAAGGTTTCGACGATACGGATCCAATGACGGTGGTTTCGTGTCGATCGGAGATCGTTAGGTTGGTCAAATTAGGGTTTGACGCCTTGGGAAGCGTGTTCGGACGACTTTCCCTGGCCGGTTTCAATCTAGGGTTTCTTAGTTGTTTAGTAGGGACTTAAAGTGACCTTTACGTATGCTTTGGACATGACAGGAATTGTACTTTAACCCTTGGACGGGGCTTTACGCTCGGGATTGTAGCGGGATTGTACTGTGAGTGGGCCTTTGATTTCACTAAACTTCGGCATGCATAACTGTTTTACTTCCTATTATATCTATATGTGATTCAAGTAAAAGTATCTGTTATCTTGAGTATGATTTATGGCACGTATTACGATGTTTGGGCATGAGACCCGTTTGGTTGTTTATGAATGGTTTGGAGTCATGTATATGTATAATGGATCTCGATATTATCTGTGGTACTGCACTGTATAGATCTACCCTAGGATTCTATCTCCTCCGGATGTAGGTACACCGGAGTGGTCACGGCGCATTGCCTGTGATGAGTCATTATACGGAGGGACCGGACCGTAGAGTGACTCAGGAGCAGGATTGCTACTATTGGACGTCTGGGACGTCAGGCATCTAGAATGCCATGCTCGGACTGGGTTCGGGATTTGGACTCGGGATTGAGACCCCAGGTGGCACGCGTAGCCATGGGACTGTGACCTTATCGGGCGTCTGGGACGTCAGGCATCTGGGATGTCAGGGTTGGGATGTATAGTGCAGTGACTAAGATTATATTATGTTGATATTATTCTGCTTATGATTATATGGTTTTGTGGTTTATGATACTAATGCATGTCTTTTCGGAAAACGGAGGGGAAAAGCTATATGTTTTCGAAATGGTAAACTATTTTGTAAACCTTGAGTTTCGGCCCACTCACCTTTGTTGTTTTACTACCCCTCCAGGTAGTGCTATTGAGGAGGAGGATCCCGAGGAGGAGAAGGAGGAGGATCCAGAGGAGGAAGAGGCATAGGTTTACGTTGCGTACCTGAACCCTACTGCTGGGTAGGTTGGCACATAGTGTGTCTAGAGTCGTGCTCAATAAACTGTATTCGGGAACTATCCCTTGTCTGACACTATTTTGTATTCGGATATTTGTGTGGTGTGCTATGTATGACTTAACTTTGGATTTTCTTTATGCATTTTATCTTCAATAAGGGTATATTTGGTATTTTAATGTCGGGTATCAGACGGGAGCAGGGCACGTCCCAGGTGGTCCCAGGGGGATCGGGGCGGGTCCTGTCAACTTGGTATCAGAGCACTAGGTTGTGGTCAGCATGCTAGACTAGTGGTCAGTACTTAGTTTAAAAGATGTCAGTATCTAATCTATGCCTCTTAACAGTGGGTTTTGCCTCCAAGGAGAATTCCTCAAACACGAACTGACGAGGAAATCGCGAGAGAGATGGAATGTGCTAGCATTGAGCAAGCTCAAAGGTTGGGAGCCACACCGTTCAGCGGGGGATCAAACCCCGAGGATGCCCATGAGTGGATTGCGAAATGGGAAAGAATCTTCACCGTGATGCACTGCCCACCTGGCGAGCGGGTGGCACTGGCGGCTTTCTTACTGGAAGGCGGGGCTTATCAATGGTGGCATGGTCTTGAGATGTCCGGGTGGACTGTTCACACCACCACATGGGAGGTCATTCGTGCCCGATTCTTAGGTCAGTATTACCCGCGTTCATTTCGCATGGCACGAGAGGCAGAGTTCCTGCGGCTGGAACAGGGAGATATGTCCGTGGCAGATTACGAGCAGACTTTCGGGAAGCTTTCCCGTTTTACCGCAGCTTTTGTGAGTACTGAGGAGGAAAAATGTCAAAGATTTGAGTTTGGACTCCGAGGAGAGTTACGGGCAAGTGTGACGGCTACTAGTTACGCGACTCTGAGGGACATGGTCGACGCTGCAGTTTGTGTCGAGGCCAGTCTGGCGGCACACCAGGCGCGACAATCATCAGGCGAGGGGCAGCGCCGGGATCGTCCACATCCTGGACCAACCGGCCCAAAGATCTCTAAGGGGGGAAATTACCGAGGAGCACCCTCATCTTTACGTGGTCGTGGCTGGTCAGGTTGACATGGGAACTCTCAGAGGGGCGGATCGAGATTCAGTTCTGGACAGCATCAGGCTTGGAGTGGTGCATCAGGAGGGTCTTGGGATGGACCGAGGATAGTTAATTGCTTTGCTTGTGGAGGAGCGGGCCACTATGCCCGAGATTTCCCTTTACTGTCAAGGAACAACGAGACAAAAGGTGTTAGTGTGACACAGAGTTCGGCTTCCCACCCTACCAGAGGCCGAGGACAGAGTGCTGAGCGTGGCGCGCGTGGGCGCGGACAGACTGCGGGACCCAGAGCTCGTGTTTTTGCAGTGACTCAGCAGCAGGCGAGGTCAGCCCCTGGTGTGGTTACAGGTACTCTTCATATCTCAAATATTGTTGTACGGGTGTTAATGGATGCTGGGGCTACTCATTCTTTTATTTCGAAAAGTTGTGCGGGTATGTTAGATCGCGAGGTGTCAGCCTTGGATAGTGAAATGGGTGTTGGTACACCGATGGGCGTTGTGTACATAGTGAATCAGGTGATCCGGAGATGCCCAGTAAGGGTGGAGGATGTAGATCTGCTAGCTGATCTAATCCTTATGGATATCCATGACTTTGATGTTATCTTGGGAATGGATTGGTTGACTGAGCACGGTTCGCTCATCGACTGTTGTAGTAGGCGGGTGATTTTGCGGAGTCCGGGCTTGCCGGAGGATACTTTTCAGGGAGAGCGCGACGGTTCGCTACCTGAAGTAATTTCTTAACTTGCCGCTACGAAGCTTCTACAGAAGGGATGCCAGGGTTATCTGGCGCATGTTGTGACGACAAAGAGTGATACTTCGGGTGCCGATGATATACCTGTGGTGCGAGAATTTCCGGATGTGTTCCCGGAAGATTTGCCTGGTTTACCACCACATCGGGAGATTGAGTTCACGATTGAACTACTTCCTGGCACACAACCTATAACACAGGCACCATATCGGATGGCACCAGCGGAGTTACGGGAACTGAAGATCCAATTGCAGGAGTTGGTGGACTTGGGATTCATCCGACCGAGTACATCACCTTGGGGAGCACCGGTATTATATGTGAAGAAGAAGGAGGGGAGCCTCCGTTTGTGTGTGCATTATCGACAGCTCAACAAGGTCAAGGTAAGGAACCAGTACCCCTTACCCAGGATTGACGATCTCTTTGATCAACTGCGGGGAGCACAGTACTTCTCGAAGATTGATTTACGATCTGATTATCACCAGTTGAAGATTGCTAAGGGGGATGTCCCAAAGACAGCGTTTCGGACCAGATACGGGCATTATGAATTCCTTGTGATGCCTTTCGGCTTGACGAATGCTCCAGCAACATTCATGGATCTGATGAATAGGGTCTTCCGATCTTATTTGGATAAGTTTGTGATCGTGTTCATTGATGACATCCTTGTGTACTCGAGGAGTGCTCAGGCTCATGAGAAACACTTACGATCGGTGTTAGGGAAGCTGAGGCAGAACCAGTTATACGCCAAGCTGAGTAAGTGTCAGTTTTGGCTAACCAGCATTGGTTTTCTGGGACATGTAGTGTCAGCAGACGGGATTAGTGTGGATCCCCAGAAGACCGAAACGGTGACAAATTGGGCTAGACCGACAACCGTGACAGAGGTACGGATTTTCGTTGGTTTAGCAGGATACTACCGGAGATTTGTTGAGGGCTTCTCTAGTATCGCTGCACCGTTGACTCGTTTAACCAGGAAGGGAGTAAAGTTTGTTTGGGATGAACGGTGTGAGCAGAGTTATCAGGAATTAAAACATCGGTTAACTACCGCACCTGTTCTTGCCTTGCCGGATAACAGTGGAGAGTTCGAAGTCTACAGTGACGCATCATTGCAAGGGTTGTGTTGCGTGCTGATGCAGAATGGCAGAGTTATCGCTTATGCATCGAGACAGCTAAAGACACATGAACTGAACTACCCTACGCATGATCTGGAGTTGGCGGCGGTGGTTCACGCTTTAAAGATCTGGCGACATTATCTGTACGGGGTGACTTGCAGGATCTTCACCGATCATCAAAGTTTAAAGCATTTATTCACTAAGAAGGAGCTGAACGTAAGGCAGCGACGGTGGTTGGAACTAATCAAGGACTATGATTGTACGATTGAATATCATCCAGGGAAGGCGAACGTTGTGGCAGACGCACTCAGCAGGAAGTCAGCAGGATCGATTGCACACCTGAGGCTGGTGTACCTTCCTTTGCTAGTGGAACTCCGAAGAGCTGGAGTTATGCTGGGGATGGATGAGCAGGGAGCTTTGTTGGCCAGTTTTCATGTACGACCTGTGCTAGTCGATCGGATTATCGAGGCACAATTGGAGGATCCGACACTTTGTATCTACAGGATCGAGGTCAAAGCGGATGAGAGGCAGGACTTTACTATCCGACCAGATGGAGCTCTGGTGAAACTGGGCCGTTTGTGTGTTCCTGCAGTGGCGGAGTTACGGGCAGAAATTCTTGAGGAAGCCCACAGTTCGGCTTATACCATGCATCCGGGAGGTACAAAGATGTACCGTACCCTCCGGGACCATTATTGGTGGGCTCGGATGAAAAAGGATATTGCAGTGTTTGTGAGCAGATGTTTGACTTGTCAGCAGGTCAAGGCGGAGCGGCAGAGACTGTATGGAGCAATTCAGCCACTTCAGATTCCCGAGTGGAAGTGGGATCACATTACCATGGATTTTGTCTTCAAGTTGCCAAGGACTCAGAGAGGATGCGATGGAGTTTGGGTGATTGTCGACCGATTGACCAAGTCAGGAGACATTTAAGCCAAACCGACTGGCTCAGCTGTTTGTGAAGGAGATCATTCGACTTCATGGTACGCCGGAGTCGATAGTGTCTGATCAAGATCCGCGTTTCACATCTAGGTTCTGGCGAAGTTTGCAGAACGCCTTGGGTACAAACTTACATTTCAGTACAGCGTTCCACCCACAGACCGATGGGCAGTCAGAGAGGACTATCCAGACACTGGAGGACATGATGAGGTCTTGTGTACTGCAGTTTCAGGATTCGTGGGACACTCATTTGCCTTTGATGGAGTTCGCATACAACAACAGTTATCAGGAAAGTATCAGGATGGCGCCCTACGAGGCACTGTATGGCCGACAGTGCAGGACACCTATCTGCTGGATGGAGGTAGGAGAGTGAGCAGCTTTAGGACCGGATTTGATGAACATGACCCAGGAAACTGTTCGAATCATCAAGGAAAGATTAAAGGCAGCGCAGGATCGCCAAAAGAGCTATGCGGATCGACGAATTCGAGACTTGGAATTCGATGTTGGAGATTTTGTGTTCCTTAAGTTATCTCCCTGGAAAGGAATTATCCGTTTTGGCCGTCGCGGGAAGTTGATTCCACGTTATTTTGGGCCGTTCGAGATCTTAGAGAGGATTGGACTAGTGGCATACCGGTTGGCATTACCTCCAGAACTTGCCAGAGTGCACGATGTTTTCCATGTGTCCATGTTACGGAAATACCTACGGGACGATTCACATGCCTTGCCGGAACAACCAGTCGAACTGATGACTGATCTGAGCTTTGAGGAGAAACCAGTGCAGATTCTGGATCAGAAGAACAAGGTTCTGAGAAACAAGACGATTCTGTTGGTGTAAGTGCTATGGAGGAACCATGACGTCGAAGAAGCGACGTGGGAACCCGAAGACTTGATGAGGGAGCAGTACCCGTTTTTATTCGAGTAAATTTCGAGGACGAAATTTTTGTAAGGTGGGTAGATTGTAACGACCCGAACTTTCGTAATTATTATTTTATTGTAAAATGACCGTTTTGCCCTTGAGGGGGGGGGGAAGTTTACTTTTATCTCGGGAAGTATTTAGGACTTTTACCCATGACCGTGATGTAGTTTAGGACGTCACGAGTTCATAGGCAGGTGGCACGTTCGATTCCGACGTTCGAGGAAGAAGTTGTGACGTTCGGAAGTCGAGGGGTATTTTGGTAATTTGGCCATTTGGGGGCCAAATGTTGACTTTTGACCCGGGAAGTCCAACGGACGAGGGCCAATGACCGTTACGTAGGTCTCGTCGATACGAATCCGTAGACAGGCGGCATGCCGATATCGGACTTACGACGAAAAAGTTATGGTCAAGAACGTAACCGAACTAACCGAGACTCGGAATTAAAATAATAATAAAATATTAGAATCTGATTTACCTGATTTACTTTAACCCAATCAATCTGGACCCTTAATGAGTGACACATGTCACTCATCTACCTCATCCACATCATGACACGACCCATCCCAATCCCCCCGGGATTACCATGGAATGTGACGTGCTCCCGTCTGACAAGAGGCGTCAGACAAGGGATAACCGATTGCCATTGCCCAAACGGGCTTCCAGAGTGCGTAAGGATCGATGGAGGAGGTGTGCGATGCTCAAGTCTCTGCTGCAGTCGTATCCGGAATCAACCTGAAGGGCATTGAAAACAAAAGCTGTGAGTGGACGAAAATAAACAAGTCTGTTTAAAACATTTATAAGCCATTTATGCCCCTCAGTAAAATCATATGCATGCACCAAAACCAATAATCCCATATTTATTTAGAAATAACCATTAGGGCCTTAGCCCGGAAACCAAAGCCTAGTTTCAATTTCCAAAAGTAAATCCAAGAGTTATTTCATAAATCCAGTAATATGAACCATAAGGCATATAATATAAACCATAACCATTATTTTAGCCACTGCACTATACACTCCAATCCGACATCCCTGATGTCTGACGTCCCTGACGTCAATAAGGTCACAATCACAAGGCTACGCGTGCCACTCGGGTCTCAATTTTCCGAGTTAAATCCCGAACCCCGTTCGGGTACAGCATCACCTGATGCTTAGCGTCATAGACGCTGGACGTACTAGACGCCCGTGACCTCTCCGGGGTACCTCGCCGGAGGAGACAATATAATATGGAAGGATCTATACAGTGCAGTACTAAATACATTTTATCGATATCCACATGCAAAACATATAGGTATACATAGGTAAACTCCGAACTGATCGTTACGTTTCATTAAACGGGTCTCATGCCCAAAACCGTGAAACGTGCCATGACCGAAACATCATCAAAACCATTTATAGATTCCAGCATGTGAACATATATAAAATGTAAACCAGGAAACATTTATTCAATTCCATTTAGGGTCCCCGACCCGCAATCACATGTAGAAATCAACTGGGCCCCTGGCCCGATTTCACAAGTTAATTGGGCCCCTGGCCCGATCCACATGTTAACTGGGCCCCTGGCCCGATTTCATAAATCAACTGGGCCCCTGGCCCGATTTCACTTTATCAAATTTGTAACCGTTTCATGAAATCATATCCAACCACATTTTGGAAATCCGTGCAAATCCAGAAAAATCTCGATTTACGTGCAAACACGTAAATCGCCTCGAAATGCGTGAAAATATATAAATTCACCGATATCCAAAACAAATCATTTAATCACAATTTATAACAATCATGAAACAGTTATGCATGCATCGAATTTATAAAACCAATGTCCACTCACAGACCGTTTAACCGAGCGCCTCGATACGCGTGCCATAGGCCTTCCCGGGCCACACCACTATCACCGGGACTCCCAATCCTGTTCAAATCACATTAGAGGATCACTAACCTCATCATTAACATCCTATTCAAGTCCCGAAATTTTCCCAAATTTTTAAGTATTTTTAAACTGGATTTAAAATCTTCGGACATCCCGAACAATAACGAAACGGGATCCGATCGACACGAAACCAACGCTAAAATGTTCGTTACATTGTATAGGACAAAAGTCATGTTGGAAGTTTCCCAAAATTACCTTACACGCGCCCCCACGCGCCGGTTGAACTCCCTGCGCGTGAAACCCACGCGCCGGGTACTGTTCACCGTCGTTCAACCCGAACGACTGGTAAACAGGTCGCCGTGACCCGCGGGCCAACCCGATCGGTTCTCCGTCGATACAGGATCATTTTGGACGGGGTTTTCACCTACATGATCGTCTGGGTTAAATTAGGAGTTCTGTGGAAACAAAAACAATGAAAAACGTCAAGATCCTCACCTCCCCGATCGAGAAGTTCACGGCCAACCTCCACCGTCGACTGCTCTCAGCTCCGACCACCCTTCTCGATGAAAACGGTCCCTATAGACTCGTCTCATCCTCTGAGTCATCCTCCTGGTTACTAGATCGACCGAAAGACAGTAAGGCCCATCCTGCCATTTTAGACCCGAGAATCGGACTCACGGGTTTAGGGCCATATCGCCGTCGTGGTCACCACCGTGGCCACCCAAAATGCCTGGACTGATCACAGGAACCTCCACCACCCATCAGCACGATCAAAAACAGTCTACAACGACATTCCCAATTTTGAGTTTTTCGGCCTCCCCTGTTTTTCCTTCCGCCGTCATCTCCGCCGGCTCCCGCCGTCTCCCATCGTGCCCAGCTCTCAGCAGTCATCCCACAACCCTCCGCACAAACCCATGGATACAGATATGGTGGTGGTGTGCAGTGTGAGCCGTGTACATGCTCACGGGTTTGAGAGAAATGAGAGTGGGAGGATGTAGGCTGATCCAATTAAAGAGAGAGGGAAAAAGAATGAACGGCCCAGATTAAATCTCACCAATGAGATTAAGGGTCCAGATCAAAAGATGCACTAAGTGGGATTTCTTTATATTTTTTTAATCCAATAATTTAATCAATCTGACCAATCCAGATCTGATCCCAATAATTAAAGGTTAGTGGTCCACGTGTCCCACTCAGAAATTCAGACCAATCAGAGAACGCCACGTGTCCACGCCTCGTAATGCGTGCATAACGAAACCAAACTTTCGTGACCCATAACTTCGTCGTCGAATCTCCGATTTCGGCGTGCCGCCTGTCGTTGGATTCGCATCGACGAAACCTACGTAACGATCCTTGGCCCTCGGCCATCGGACATCCCGGTCAAAAAGTCAACATTTGCCCCTATTTCGTCCTAATTACGAAAATGCCCTTGCACTTCCGTACATCATAACTTTCACCACGAACGTCGGAATCGAACGTGCCACCTGTCTATGAACTCGTGACGTCCCGAACTACGTCCCGGTCATCGGTCAAAGTCCATTTGACCATCCGAATTAAAAGTCAACGTTTTGCCCACACCCAGGGGCAAAACGGTCATTTTGCACAATTCGTCTGAAATCGCCCAACTAATCCCAGATTAGTAAATCACAATTAAATATTATTAAATCCCGATATTCGGGACGGGTCGTTACACATCATCCCCTAAAACTAGGATCTGTGTTTGCCATTTCTTTAATTAATTAATTTAACTTCCTTAAATCCTCACCCTTCATCCTTAAATCAGATTGAATCTCAGCCCTTCATTCCATTTTCTCCTTCTGTTCTTAAACCATCAGAGAATCATATTTTCATTTTGATTTCTCTCTAAACCGTGCACCCTCTCACTCTCTGCACAAACACACCAGCGATCACACCACCTCTCAGCCTCAACCCACACACCAGACTACCTCTCAGCCACCTCCAGACGGCCATCACCACCACCACGGACGGCGGCGCAACCCGGAAACCCCACAAACCCTAGAAGGAACCCGTGCAGCCCAAACTGTCCAAACCGTCCAAACCATGACTTCTGGGCTCGAACCAACCTAGGGCTAGGACCGTTGTGACGGCTGGACGACTCAGGACCGGACTGGGCAGCCCACGGCGGCGACACGGCGGCGGTAAGGCCATAAACCCGAGAAGACCGATTTTCCTTCCCTGTCTCGAACCGTCCGTTTTTAACTTTAAACTTGTTTGGTTGTTTTTGAGACATAACCTAGGGAACTAGACGAGCATTTTGGACCAGGGTACGCGGCTGGAAGCTTGACGACTCGCTGGAGAAGACGAACCAGAGCCGACAGCAGGTTTTCTGTGGATTTTCAGGTAGATTTTCGAACCTAAAAACTAGTTTTGATCCCACAGAACCATAGAACATGTTTAGACGAGTTCATAGGAACAAATCCCATCGATTTTGGTGGTCGGGTTGATGAGAACTGATCGGGTTGAACCGTGGGTCTGCGGTGACCCGGTTCTCAGACCCGATACTGTAGCTGATGACGTCATCATGCTGACGTCAGCAGTGACGTCATGATGACGTCATCATGTCAGAAAAATGTCAGACCAGGGACCAATGGGCTGTTGACACGTGTCCTCTAACACTGTCAGTGATGACGTCATGCTGACGTCAGCAGTGACGTCATGCTGACGTCAGCATCACTGTAGCACTATTGACCAGAGGGTTGACCGGCGCGTGGGGGGCGTCGTGTGAACAGTATTTTGTGTGGGACCAGTGCCATTTTCAAGGTTTCGACGATACGGATCCAATGACGGTGGTTTCGTGTCGATCGGAGATCGTTAGGTTGGTCAAATTAGGGTTTGACGCCTTGGGAAGCGTGTTCGGACGACTTTCCCTGGCCGGTTTCAATCTAGGGTGTAACGACCCGTCCCGAATATCGGGATTTAATAATATTTAATTATGATTTACTAATCTGGGATTAGTTGGGCGATTTCGGACGAATTGTGCAAAATGACCGTTTTGCCCCTAGGCGTGGGCAAAACGTTGACTTTTATTTCGGATGGTCAAATGGACTTTGACCGATGACCGTGACGTAGTTCGGGACGTCACGAGTTCATAGACAGGTGGCACGTTCGATTCCGACGTCCGATGGGCGAGGGCCAAGGACCGTTACGTAGGTATCGTCGATACGAATCCAACGACAGGCGGCATGCCGAAATCGGAGATTCGACGACAACGTTATGGTCAAGGAAACGAACTAACGAACCGAGGCTCGGATTAAAATAATAATATAATAATGAATAGTGACTGTTGACCCTACACACCTGGATGAGTGACAAGTCCCTTGAAATCAGAATCCATGTTTTTAGGGGAGACCTCATGATGATGTTTAATTAGTTTTTAATTAATTAATTAATCTTTTAATTTCCATTAACCTCCATATTTTCCTTAACCGTGTACAACCAAATCCAATACTCTCCCAACCAATTCCTCTTCCATTGCTGAACCTGAGAGTGTGAATTTGTGAGCAATTTGAGATTGAATTCAACTGGGGAAACACGAGAGATTGACAGTGAGGAGGAACTGAGAATTCGAAAGATTAAGTTTTGGGAGGGAAAATCAAATTGGACGAATTGAGCTGCGATGATCGAATTGGAGCTTGGAAACATCTTACTGAGGTTGTGACGAGTCGATCCACGTCAAAAACGAGAAGAATTGGTGCCGTTTTGGCTCTGATCGAGCTTGGTGACAGAGGAAGAAATCGAGGATGAGTCGTGGAGTTTGGAGCTGCGATTGACTCAGTTGTTGTGGGGAAATGACTCCTCATGATCCCACGATGCTTCTGGGTTCATCAATTGAAGGAAAACGTTGGAGAATGGCAGAACTCCATTGTTGAACAGTGACGGTGCTCGAGTTTGAGTCGTGACGTTTGAGCACCGGTTTGATGCAATTGATGTGGGGGAATTGTTCCTCAGGGTCCGTTGATGCTTCTGGAATCATCAATTGGATGAAAGCTGCAGCAATTGAGGGAGTTCCATGATTGCACAGTAACCGGGTGTTCTTCGTGGATCATCGTTGAATCGTGGAATTGTAGGTAATGTTTTGTGTAATCAACGTTACAGAACCTTAATTTAACTTAAAACGAAACTAATGGAATGATCAATTGAAGGAATTAGGATCGAATTGACAGGATTGGAACCGGGTCGTCTCGCGGGTAAACTGGACCCGTTTACCAGACATACGGGTTAGGACGATGCACTGTAGCAGGCACGTGGGTCTCACGCGCAGCCACTCACTGCGACGCGTGACGGCGCGTGGGCACGAATCTCGAGGTGAGGTCAACATGACTTCTGTCCTATTTAATGTAACGGACATTTTGGAATTGGTTTCGTGTCGATCGGACACCGTCTCGTTATTGTTCGGGATGTCCGAAGGTTTTAAATCCAGCTTAAAAATACTTAAAAATTCGGGAAAATTACGGGACTTGAATAGGATGCTAATGATGAGGTTAGTGATCCTCTAAATTGATTTGAACAGGATTGGGAGTCCCGGTGATAGTGGTGTGGTCCGGGAAGGCCTATGGCACGCGTATCGAGGCGCTCGGTTAAACGGTCTGTGAGTGGACATTGGTTTCATAAATTCGATGCATGCATAACTGTTTTATGATTGTTATAATTATGATTAAATGATTTACTTTGGATATCGGTGAATTTAAATGGTTTCACGCATTTCGAGGTGATTTACGTATTTTCACGTAAACCGAGGTTTTCTGGATTTGCACCGATTTCCATAAATGTGGTTGGATATGATTTCATGAAACGGTTACGAACTTGAATAAAGTAAAATCGGGCCTGGGGCCCAGTTGAACTATGAAATCGGGCCAGGGGCCCAGTTAACATGTGGATCGGGCCAGGGGCCCAGTTAACTTGTGAAATCGGGCCAGGGGCCCAGTTGATTTCTACATACGATTGCGGGTCGGGGACCCTAAAATGGAATTGAATAAATGTTTTCTGGTTTACATTTTATATATGTTCACATGCTGGAATCAATAAATGGTTTTGATGATATTTCGGTTATGGCACGTTTCACGGTATTTGGGCATGAGACCCGTTTGATGAAACGTAACGATCGGTTTGGATTTTATCTATGTATACCTATATGTTTTGCATGTGGATATCAATAAAATGTATTTAGTACTGCACTGTATAGATCCTTCCATGTTATATTGTCTCCTCCGGATGAGGTACCCCGGAGAGGTCATGGACGTCTAGAACGTCCAGCGTCTATGACGCTAAGCATCAGGGATGCTGTACCCGAACGGGGTTCGGGGATTGAACTCGGAAATTGAGACCCGAGTGGCACGCGTAGCCTTGTGATTGTGACCTTATTGACGTCAGGGACGTCACACATCAGGGATGTCGGATTGGAGTGTATAGTGCAGTGGCTAAAATAATGATTATGGTTTATATTATATGTCTTATGGTTCATATTACTGGATTTATGAAATAACTCTTGGATTTACTTTTGGAAATTGAAACTATGCTTTGGTTTCCGGGCTAAGGCCCTAATGGTTATTTCTAAATAAATATGGGATTATTGGTTTCGGTGCATGCATATGATTTTACTGAGGGGCATAAATGTCTTATAAATGTTTTAAACAGACTTGTTTATTTTCGTCCACTCACAGCTTTTGTTTTCAATGCCCTTCAGGTTGATTCCGGATACGACTGCAGCAGAGACTTGAGCATCGCACACCTCCTCCATCGATCCTTACGCACTCTGGAAGCCCGTTCGGGCAATGGCAATCGGTTATCCATTGTCTGGCGCCTCTTGTCAAACGGGAGCACGTCACATTCCATGGTAATCCCGGGGGGATTGGGATGGGTCGTGTCAAGTGGTATCAGAGCAGGTTTTGCTCTTTTGTGCGCAAAGGACAAGGGTGTGATGTCTCTTTGGGCTGCTGTTCCGTTGTCAACCTGATAGATAGTTTTGAGTTTGTATGGTGAATTGGGTGTGTGTGGCCCGATACGCCGTGCCTTGATGCGATTCAACCCAAGTGGGGTTGTATACGAGTAACTGGTAATGTGGGACCGTCGGTTCGGTCATGTGATTATGGATTGTTGTGCCACTGGGCACAGCCGGGTTCAAGGAACCCCATTGGAGTAATGTTATGGAAATGCAAAACTTCGTTGAGTATTGGTCTAAATTATGGACCCTAGTAGTGTTGGCTAGTGTATGGGGTGTTGGTGCATCGGAGTTAGCCGATGACCTTCGCGATGGAACCCACGTTGAGTTGACGATTGGATTGGATTGGATTGGACGTCTATACGATGTCAGGACCGCGGGGTCGGTCAGGTTGTGGATTTTACTGCAGAGGGCAGTTGGGTTCGGTGGAACCCTAGGGTGTGATTTTGGAACCCTAATTTATAATTGATGGGCTGGAAAAGTGAACTTTAATTAAGGAATTGTGCTGCGACGTGCGGCTGAGGTCATGGATGACCATGTGGATGACTCTAGTGAGTCTTATGGGTTTCGATCTACGGATACGGTTACGAGATAAAATATGGAATCTTGTTTTGGATCGAATGTTAGTGTGATGTGTGGTTACGGATCTTGACAACGATGACTGTTGGTCGACAGTTGTGTCGAGATAACTGGCTATCGAGGATATTTAGTGTGGTTGTGACACTTGGGGATCAGGGGATGTTCAGGGAACGTCCATTATCCTGATGTGCCGATGGCAAAAATTGGAGGTACCCATAGTCGTGGGGTACGAGTGCTGTTACGGGATCGTCGTTCGGAATGAACGGAGATCCAGGGTAACAACCTTGCACACAAGTGTGCTATGTATGGATGTTGGTATGTTGGTGCCTTTATGCCAATACTAGTATGGGTGCCAGTGTGCTGATACTAGTGTTGATGATGGTGCGTTGGTGCTGGTGACAGTAATTGTGATGATGATGAGCCACCAGTTGGGGTGTGACTCTGTCATGATGAACAGATGATCGGTATCTGCGACTCAGTGGTGGTTGAGTCTTGGACTGGATGGGATCCAGTGGAGGTTGTGATGTGTTGGGATAAGTCCCAACAGATTTATGATGACAAGTGATGAATGGATCAAAAGGTATGATTGAAATTTGGGGAATCTTAGGATGCTGTTCCCTATGTCATGTGTATTGGTGGATTTGGGGAGTTGTTGTCAACTCCGAGATTGGTATGTTGGTATACTTCTTATATCCCCAGAGAGTACAAGGAAATTATTGAAATTGGAAAAGTCGGGGAAACCATTCGTGGTATGTTGGTATGGTATGCACATCCAGGCAGAGTTGAGGAAATTTCCGTTCGAAATCGGGGTGTGTGCGTACGTGAGTATTGGCGGACGTGAGGTCCGAGTAATGAATTGATTCTGGACACGTGGTGGTCCAAGTGAGGTATGGACGTGGGCAGTCCAGTAGTTGGACTTGACATCTCATTGGGAGCATGTCTGTTTCCAACATGGTTGGAACTCCCGTTTCGGGGAGAGTTGTGATTGGGAGACGAGAGGAGTGCTCGTTTCCGCATCGGTGATTGGTATTCCGAAGTCATTAGGGTTGACTTCATATTTCCTGCCGTGGCAGATGATGATTGTGTCTAACAGTACGTTGAGCGTGTATTGGTTGGTGGACCCATGTTTGGCCTTGGGTCATTGGACACAAGTTGTTGTGTATGATTTTGGATTTGGTGGTGAAATGCGAGGTCATCTTTCCACCAAGGGAAATTTGACGAAGGATTCAATTGAGGGTGTAAGACCCTACGATCAGCTTTCAGATGGATTGTTAACTACGTGGGCATGTGTGGATCCTAGGTGGATCTGATTTGTGATGTTGTCGACTTTGGACGATGTGACGATCTAGGATCGTGATGTTGCTTGTCGGGTGACGTAGCGATGGATATGGGTTGTGATCTTGATGATCCAGATGGGTGGAGAGTTTATCACTCTTACCTTGGTATGCGAGTCGTAAATGACGGGACTGAACTTCTTTTCGGAGTGAAGTCCATATGGTTTGTGACTTGGTTGAGTAGGTTTCCGATGTGGTCGGATTTTGTCAAACTCTGACGTGTGGATATTGGGATTGGCTTCCCTATGAAGTCAATCGAGTGTTTCGGACAGGCAACCGATAGGTTCGGTTTTGTTACGTCTTGGTGGACGTAAACGAGATTTTGGGTTTTGGAATCGAATTTTTGGGTGACGATTCAGGATTCGATTGCGAAGCTCGAAAATGGATTACTGGATTTGGGTGCGGAATGATTATTCCAATGCTAGCTTACGGAATAATGATTTCGGATTCGGATTTGGACATGGAATAAAATATGATGTCTGGGTTCGGGTTCGGGATTTCTTACGAAATTGCGAATTCGGATTCGGAATTGGAACTAGATGACGGGTGGAGCTCGTTTTGTCTCATGATGGTTTGGGCAAACGTACTCCATTATTGGAACGTGTTTGGCTACGACCTAGGTGGTTGTAGGCGAATTGATGAATTGAGGTACGTATAGGGTACGAGGATTGATACTGGTTAGGCTGAGTGGTGCCTCATGGCGGTACATGGGATGTACCAGTGGTGTGTAACTAATGTGTTGGTAATCGGATTGGTTCTGATATCATTGTTTGGCTGTATTGTGGACTGGACATTGGATGCTGTGCGCTGGGCAGTTTGAGCTTGTCGGGTTCAGTGATCTTAAGAGCAGGTGCTCTTAGCCATGGTTGGCTAGTGGAACCCCGGTATTGATATGTGTGATCACTGCTGGGCTGGTATTCAATGTGTTCCAGTTGCGCCACTTGATTGGGTTAATTGACGGTATACGTACACTCAGGATGAGTGAATTGGTGGTCTGAGTAACCACGAGTAGCCTTGTGTGACTTGATCACACCGTGATTCCCCAGCGTCTTGGTTCGCTGAGGGAGTCGGCGATTATGGACATTGAAATTAATTGGTGTCGCAGGATTGGGCTTGCCCTGCGAATTGAGATCATGTGGTTGATCTTACGCTACATCGAGGGTGATGTAGTACGTGGTGTTGTCACGGACGGACAGAAGGTTGGGGCTTTACTAGGGTGGTAAAGCTTAGTGGTGACAGTTTGACTGATGGTGTCAGCATGGACTGACAAATGAGATTTGGTGACTCCCAATGGGAGCAAATGTAAGGATATATTGATAATGGAAAGGAACCATCTAGCTGAAGGAGTCAGCTAAATGGTTAGGCGATTTTATCGCGGATCAGGTGATCATTTCCACTCGAGGTGGTCGAGTGTTGTTGCTATTATGACGTATGACTGTGATGGGATGTCTGGGTGCAGACGAGGCTGGTGTTGACCCAGCAAGTGGGTGTACAGGGGTACACAGATATGTGATCGAATTGTTTTCCACGAGGTGTTTGTGGAATAAGGTTGTTGGTAATTTCGAGGACGAAATTCTTTAAGGAGGGAAGGTTGTAACGACCCGTCCCGAATATCGGGATTTAATAATATTTAATTATGATTTACTAATCTGGGATTAGTTGGGCGATTTCGGACGAATTGTGCAAAATGACCGTTTTGCCCCTAGGCGTGGGCAAAACGTTGACTTTTATTTCGGATGGTCAAATGGACTTTGACCGATGACCGTGACGTAGTTCGGGACGTCACGAGTTCATAGACAGGTAGCACGTTCGATTCCGACGTTCGTGGAGAAAGTTATGGTGTTCGGAAGTTGAGGGGTATTTTGGTAATTTGGCTTATTAGGGGCCAAATGTTGACTTTTTGATCGGGAGGTCCGATGGGCGAGGGCCAAGGACCGTTACGTAGGTATCGTCGATACGAATCCAACGACAGGCGGCATGCCGAAATCGGAGATTCGACGACAACGTTATGGTCAAGGAAACGAACTAACGAACCGAGGCTCGGATTAAAATAATAATATAATAATGAATAGTGACTGTTGACCCTACACACCTGGATGAGTGACAAGTCCCTTGAAATCAGAATCCATGTTTTTAGGGGAGACCTCATGATGATGTTTAATTAGTTTTTAATTAATTAATTAATCTTTTAATTTCCATTAACCTCCATATTTTCCTTAACCGTGTACAACCAAATCCAATACTCTCCCAACCAATTCCTCTTCCATTGCTGAACCTGAGAGTGTGAATTTGTGAGCAATTTGAGATTGAATTCAACTGGGGAAACACGAGAGATTGACAGTGAGGAGGAACTGAGAATTCGAAAGATTAAGTTTTGGGAGGGAAAATCAAATTGGACGAATTGAGCTGCGATGATCGAATTGGAGCTTGGAAACATCTTACTGAGGTTGTGACGAGTCGATCCACGTCAAAAACGAGAAGAATTGGTGCTGTTTTGGCTCTGATCGAGCTTGGTGACAGAGGAAGAAATCGAGGATGAGTCGTGGAGTTTGGAGCTGCGATTGACTCAGTTGTTGTGGGGAAATGACTCCTCATGATCCCACGATGCTTCTGGGTTCATCAATTGAAGGAAAACGTTGGAGAATGGCAGAACTCCATTGTTGAACAGTGACGGTGCTCGAGTTTGAGTCGTGACGTTTGAGCACCGGTTTGATGCAATTGATGTGGGGGAATTGTTCCTCAGGGTCCGTTGATGCTTCTGGAATCATCAATTGGATGAAAGCTGCAGCAATTGAGGGAGTTCCATGATTGCACAGTAACCGGGTGTTCTTCGTGGATCATCGTTGAATCGTGGAATTGTAGGTAATGTTTTGTGTAATCAACGTTACAGAACCTTAATTTAACTTAAAACGAAACTAATGGAATGATCAATTGAAGGAATTAGGATCGAATTGACAGGATTGGAACCGGGTCGTCTCGCGGGTAAACTGGACCCGTTTACCAGACATACGGGTTAGGACGATGCACTGTAGCAGGCACGTGGGTCTCACGCGCAGCCACTCACTGCGACGCGTGACGGCGCGTGGGCACGAATCTCGAGGTGAGGTCAACATGACTTCTGTCCTATTTAATGTAACGGACATTTTGGAATTGGTTTCGTGTCGATCGGACACCGTCTCGTTATTGTTCGGGATGTCCGAAGGTTTTAAATCCAGCTTAAAAATACTTAAAAATTCGGGAAAATTACGGGACTTGAATAGGATGCTAATGATGAGGTTAGTGATCCTCTAAATTGATTTGAACAGGATTGGGAGTCCCGGTGATAGTGGTGTGGTCCGGGAAGGCCTATGGCACGCGTATCGAGGCGCTCGGTTAAACGGTCTGTGAGTGGACATTGGTTTCATAAATTCGATGCATGCATAACTGTTTTATGATTGTTATAATTATGATTAAATGATTTACTTTGGATATCGGTGAATTTAAATGGTTTCACGCATTTCGAGGTGATTTACGTATTTTCACGTAAACCGAGGTTTTCTGGATTTGCACCGATTTCCATAAATGTGGTTGGATATGATTTCATGAAACGGTTACGAACTTGAATAAAGTAAAATCGGGCCTGGGGCCCAGTTGAACTATGAAATCGGGCCAGGGGCCCAGTCAACATGTGGATCGGGCCAGGGGCCCAGTTAACTTGTGAAATCGGGCCAGGGGCCCAGTTGATTTCTACATACGATTGCGGGTCGGGGACCCTAAAATGGAATTGAATAAATGTTTTCTGGTTTACATTTTATATATGTTCACATGCTGGAATCAATAAATGGTTTTGATGATATTTCGGTTATGGCACGTTTCACGGTATTTGGGCATGAGACCCGTTTGATGAAACGTAACGATCGGTTTGGATTTTATCTATGTATACCTATATGTTTTGCATGTGGATATCAATAAAATGTATTTAGTACTGCACTGTATAGATCCTTCCATGTTATATTGTCTCCTCCGGATGAGGTACCCCGGAGAGGTCATGGACGTCTAGAACGTCCAGCGTCTATGACGCTAAGCATCAGGGATGCTGTACCCGAACGGGGTTCGGGGATTGAACTCGGAAATTGAGACCCGAGTGGCACGCGTAGCCTTGTGATTGTGACCTTATTGACGTCAGGGACGTCACACATCAGGGATGTCGGATTGGAGTGTATAGTGCAGTGGCTAAAATAATGATTATGGTTTATATTATATGTCTTATGGTTCATATTACTGGATTTATGAAATAACTCTTGGATTTACTTTTGGAAATTGAAACTATGCTTTGGTTTCCGGGCTAAGGCCCTAATGGTTATTTCTAAATAAATATGGGATTATTGGTTTCGGTGCATGCATATGATTTTACTGAGGGGCATAAATGTCTTATAAATGTTTTAAACAGACTTGTTTATTTTCGTCCACTCACAGCTTTTGTTTTCAATGCCCTTCAGGTTGATTCCGGATACGACTGCAGCAGAGACTTGAGCATCGCACACCTCCTCCATCGATCCTTACGCACTCTGGAAGCCCGTTCGGGCAATGGCAATCGGTTATCCATTGTCTGGCGCCTCTTGTCAGACGGGAGCACGTCACATTCCATGGTAATCCCGGGGGGATTGGGATGGGTCGTGTCAAGTGGTATCAGAGCAGGTTTTGCTCTTTTGTGCGCAAAGGACAAGGGTGTGATGTCTCTTTGGGCTGCTGTTCCGTTGTCAACCTGATAGATAGTTTTGAGTTTGTATGGTGAATTGGGTGTGTGTGGCCCGATACGCCGTGCCTTGATGCGATTCAACCCAAGTGGGGTTGTATACGAGTAACTGGTAATGTGGGACCGTCGGTTCGGTCATGTGATTATGGATTGTTGTGCCACTGGGCACAGCCGGGTTCAAGGAACCCCATTGGAGTAATGTTATGGAAATGCAAAACTTCGTTGAGT
Organism: Prinsepia uniflora; assembly: GCA_032719365.1. NCBI lineage: Eukaryota > Viridiplantae > Streptophyta > Magnoliopsida > Rosales > Rosaceae > Prinsepia > Prinsepia uniflora. Next base: position 39,407,773 of record CM064872.1, read on the forward strand.
ATTGGTCTAAATTATGGACCCTAGTAGTGTTGGCTAGTGTATGGGGTGTTGGTGCATCGGAGTTAGCCGATGACCTTCGCGATGGAACCCACGTTGAGTTGACGATTGGATTGGATTGGATTGGACGTCTATACGATGTCAGGACCGCGGGGTCGGTCAGGTTGTGGATTTTACTGCAGAGGGCAGTTGGGTTCGGTGGAACCCTAGGGTGTGATTTTGGAACCCTAATTTATAATTGATGGGCTGGAAAAGTGAACTTTAATTAAGGAATTGTGCTGCGACGTGCGGCTGAGGTCATGGATGACCATGTGGATGACTCTAGTGAGTCTTATGGGTTTCGATCTACGGATACGGTTACGAGATAAAATATGGAATCTTGTTTTGGATCGAATGTTAGTGTGATGTGTGGTTACGGATCTTGACAACGATGACTGTTGGTCGACAGTTGTGTCGAGATAACTGGCTATCGAGGATATTTAGTATGGTTGTGACACTTGGGGATCAGGGGATGTTCAGGGAACGTCCATTATCCTGATGTGCCGATGGCAAAAATTGGAGGTACCCATAGTCGTGGGGTACGAGTGCTGTTACGGGATCGTCGTTCGGAATGAACGGAGATCCAGGGTAACAACCTTGCACACAAGTGTGCTATGTATGGATGTTGGTATGTTGGTGCCTTTATGCCAATACTAGTATGGGTGCCAGTGTGCTGATACTAGTGTTGATGATGGTGCGTTGGTGCTGGTGACAGTAATTGTGATGATGATGAGCCACCAGTTGGGGTGTGACTCTGTCATGATGAACAGATGATCGGTATCTGCGACTCAGTGGTGGTTGAGTCTTGGACTGGATGGGATCCAGTGGAGGTTGTGATGTGTTGGGATAAGTCCCAACAGATTTATGATGACAAGTGATGAATGGATCAAAAGGTATGATTGAAATTTGGGGAATCTTAGGATGCTGTTCCCTATGTCATGTGTATTGGTGGATTTGGGGAGTTGTTGTCAACTCCGAGATTGGTATGTTGGTATACTTCTTATATCCCCAGAGAGTACAAGGAAATTATTGAAATTGGAAAAGTCGGGGAAACCATTCGTGGTATGTTGGTATGGTATGCACATCCAGGCAGAGTTGAGGAAATTTCCGTTCGAAATCGGGGTGTGTGCGTACGTGAGTATTGGCGGACGTGAGGTCCGAGTAATGAATTGATTCTGGACACGTGGTGGTCCAAGTGAGGTATGGACGTGGGCAGTCCAGTAGTTGGACTTGACATCTCATTGGGAGCATGTCTGTTTCCAACATGGTTGGAACTCCCGTTTCGGGGAGAGTTGTGATTGGGAGACGAGAGGAGTGCTCGTTTCCGCATCGGTGATTGGTATTCCGAAGTCATTAGGGTTGACTTCATATTTCCTGCCGTGGCAGATGATGATTGTGTCTAACAGTACGTTGAGCGTGTATTGGTTGGTGGACCCATGTTTGGCCTTGGGTCATTGGACACAAGTTGTTGTGTATGATTTTGGATTTGGTGGTGAAATGCGAGGTCATCTTTCCACCAAGGGAAATTTGACGAAGGATTCAATTGAGGGTGTAAGACCCTACGATCAGCTTTCAGATGGATTGTTAACTACGTGGGCATGTGTGGATCCTAGGTGGATCTGATTTGTGATGTTGTCGACTTTGGACGATGTGACGATCTAGGATCGTGATGTTGCTTGTCGGGTGACGTAGCGATGGATATGGGTTATGATCTTGATGATCCAGATGGGTGGAGAGTTTATCACTCTTACCTTGGTATGCGAGTCGTAAATGACGGGACTGAACTTCTTTTCGGAGTGAAGTCCATATGGTTTGTGACTTGGTTGAGTAGGTTTCCGATGTGGTCGGATTTTGTCAAACTCTGACGTGTGGATATTGGGATTGGCTTCCCTATGAAGTCAATCGAGTGTTTCGGACAGGCAACCGATAGGTTCGGTTTTGTTACGTCTTGGTGGACGTAAACGAGATTTTGGGTTTTGGAATCGAATTTTTGGGTGACGATTCAGGATTCGATTGCGAAGCTCGAAAATGGATTACTGGATTTGGGTGCGGAATGATTATTCCAATGCTAGCTTACGGAATAATGATTTCGGATTCGGATTTGGACATGGAATAAAATATGATGTCTGGGTTCGGGTTCGGGATTTCTTACGAAATTGCGAATTCGGATTCGGAATTGGAACTAGATGACGGGTGGAGCTCGTTTTGTCTCATGATGGTTTGGGCAAACGTACTCCATTATTGGAACGTGTTTGGCTACGACCTAGGTGGTTGTAGGCGAATTGATGAATTGAGGTACGTATAGGGTACGAGGATTGATACTGGTTAGGCTGAGTGGTGCCTCATGGCGGTACATGGGATGTACCAGTGGTGTGTAACTAATGTGTTGGTAATCGGATTGGTTCTGATATCATTGTTTGGCTGTATTGTGGACTGGACATTGGATGCTGTGCGCTGGGCAGTTTGAGCTTGTCGGGTTCAGTGATCTTAAGAGCAGGTGCTCTTAGCCATGGTTGGCTAGTGGAACCCCGGTATTGATATGTGTGATCACTGCTGGGCTGGTATTCAATGTGTTCCAGTTGCGCCACTTGATTGGGTTAATTGACGGTATACGTACACTCAGGATGAGTGAATTGGTGGTCTGAGTAACCACGAGTAGCCTTGTGTGACTTGATCACACCGTGATTCCCCAGCGTCTTGGTTCGCTGAGGGAGTCGGCGATTATGGACATTGAGATTAATTGGTGTCGCAGGATTGGGCTTGCCCTGCGAATTGAGATCATGTGGTTGATCTTACGCTACATCGAGGGTGATGTAGTACGTGGTGTTGTCACGGACGGACAGAAGGTTGGGGCTTTACTAGGGTGGTAAAGCTTAGTGGTGACAGTTTGACTGATGGTGTCAGCATGGACTGACAAATGAGATTTGGTGACTCCCAATGGGAGCAAATGTAAGGATATATTGATAATGGAAAGGAACCATCTAGCTGAAGGAGTCAGCTAAATGGTTAGGCGATTTTATCGCGGATCAGGTGATCATTTCCACTCGAGGTGGTCGAGTGTTGTTGCTATTATGACGTATGACTGTGATGGGATGTCTGGGTGCAGACGAGGCTGGTGTTGACCCAGCAAGTGGGTGTACAGGGGTACACAGATATGTGATCGAATTGTTTTCCACGAGGTGTTTGTGGAATAAGGTTGTTGGTAATTTCGAGGACGAAATTCTTTAAGGAGGGAAGGTTGTAACGACCCGTCCCGAATATCGGGATTTAATAATATTTAATTATGATTTACTAATCTGGGATTAGTTGGGCGATTTCGGACGAATTGTGCAAAATGACCGTTTTGCCCCTAGGCGTGGGCAAAACGTTGACTTTTATTTCGGATGGTCAAATGGACTTTGACCGATGACCGTGACGTAGTTCGGGACGTCACGAGTTCATAGACAGGTAGCACGTTCGATTCCGACGTTCGTGGAGAAAGTTATGGTGTTCGGAAGTTGAGGGGTATTTTGGTAATTTGGCTTATTAGGGGCCAAATGTTGACTTTTTGATCGGGAGGTCCGATGGGCGAGGGCCAAGGACCGTTACGTAGGTATCGTCGATACGAATCCAACGACAGGCGGCATGCCGAAATCGGAGATTCGACGACAACGTTATGGTCAAGGAAACGAACTAACGAACCGAGGCTCGGATTAAAATAATAATATAATAATGAATAGTGACTGTTGACCCTACACACCTGGATGAGTGACAAGTCCCTTGAAATCAGAATCCATGTTTTTAGGGGAGACCTCATGATGATGTTTAATTAGTTTTTAATTAATTAATTAATCTTTTAATTTCCATTAACCTCCATATTTTCCTTAACCGTGTACAACCAAATCCAATACTCTCCCAACCAATTCCTCTTCCATTGCTGAACCTGAGAGTGTGAATTTGTGAGCAATTTGAGAGTGAATTCAACTGGGTAAACACGAGAGATTGACAGTGAGGAGGAACTGAGAATTCGAAAGATTAAGTTTTGGGAGGGAAAATCAAATTGGACGAATTGAGCTGCGATGATCGAATTGGAGCTTGGAAACATCTTACTGAGGTTGTGACGAGTCGATCCACGTCAAAAACGAGAAGAATTGGTGTCGTTTTGGCTCTGATCGAGCTTGGTGACAGAGGAAGAAATCGAGGATGAGTCGTGGAGTTTGGAGCTGCGATTGACTCAGTTGTTGTGGGGAAATGACTCCTCATGATCCCACGATGCTTCTGGGTTCATCAATTGAAGGAAAACGTTGGAGAATGGCAGAACTCCATTGTTGAACAGTGACGGTGCTCGAGTTTGAGTCATGACGTTTGAGCACCGGTTTGATGCAATTGATGTGGGGGAATTGTTCCTCAGGGTCCGTTGATGCTTCTGGAATCATCAATTGGATGAAAGCTGCAGCAATTGAGGGAGTTCCATGATTGCACAGTAACCGGGTGTTCTTCGTGGATCATCGTTGAATCGTGGAATTGTAGGTAATGTTTTGTGTAATCAACGTTACAGAACCTTAATTTAACTTAAAACGAAACTAATGGAATGATCAATTGAAGGAATTAGGATCGAATTGACAGGATTGGAACCGGGTCGTCTCGCGGGTAAACTGGACCCGTTTACCAGACATACGGGTTAGGACGATGCACTGTAGTAGGCGCGTGGGTCTCACGCGCAGCCACTCACGGCGGCGCGTGACGGCGCGTGGGCACGAATCTCGAGGTGAGGTCAACATGACTTATGTCCTATTTAATGTAACGGACATTTTGGAATTGGTTTCGTGTCGATCGGACACTGTCTCGTTATTGTTCGGGATGTCCGAAGGTTTTAAATCCAGCTTAAAAATACTTAAAAATTTGGGAAAATTACGGGACTTGAATAGGATGCTAATGATGAGGTTAGTGATCCTCTAAATTGATTTGAACAGGATTGGGAGTCCCGGTGATAGTGGTGTGGTCCGGGAAGGCCTATGGCACGCGTATCGAGGCGCTCGGTTAAACGGTCTGTGAGTGGACATTGGTTTCATAAATTCGATGCATGCATAACTGTTTTATGATTGTTATAATTATGATTAAATGATTTACTTTGGATATCGGTGAATTTAAATGGTTTCACGCATTTCGAGGTGATTTACGTATTTTCACGTAAACCGAGGTTTTCTGGATTTGCACCGATTTCCATAAATGTGGTTGGATATGATTTCATGAAACGGTTACGAACTTGAATAAAGTAAAATCGGGCCTGGGGCCCAGTTGAACTATGAAATCGGGCCAGGGGCCCAGTTAACATGTGGATCGGGCCAGGGGCCCAGTTAACTTGTGAAATCGGACCAGGGGCCCAGTTGATTTCTACATACGATTGCGGGTCGGGGACCCTAAAATGGAATTGAATAAATGTTTTCTGGTTTACATTTTATATATGTTCACATGCTGGAATCAATAAATGGTTTTGATGATATTTCGGTTATGGCACGTTTCACGGTATTTGGGCATGAGACCCGTTTGATGAAACGTAACGATCGGTTCGGATTTTATCTATGTATACCTATATGTTTTGCATGTGGATATCAATAAAATGTATTTAGTACTGCACTGTATAGATCCTTCCATGTTATATTGTCTCCTCCGGATGAGGTACCCCGGAGAGGTCATGGACGTCTAGAACGTCCAGCGTCTATGTAACAACCCGTTCCGAGAGTCGGGATTAGTAGAGTGGTTACGGTATGATTAGTGAGGTTAATCCGTGGTTAGGCGGTCCCGATAGGTCCTTGCGTGTAGAATGACGATTTTGCCCCTAGTCCGGGCAAAATAGTTGACTTTTAGTTCGGGTGGTCAAATGGGGGTTGACCAGTGACCAGGACGTAGTTTAGGACGTCACGAGTTCATAGGCAGGCGGCACGTATTCATCGGACTTACGAGGCGAGAGTTACGGGTCTAGGAAGTTTTGGTAAAACCGTAAAATGAGTAAAACAGGAGGGTATTTTAGTCTTTCTGCACATTGGGATTTGTGCAGAAAGATGGAAATGGGCGGCTGGGATTTCACCAGGTGGGATAAGGAGTGGAGTGGATGGTGACACATGGCAGGGGGCTAGAGGATTCTGGGAGAATCCTGTGTGGTCTCAGCCCAAATAATTGGGGTGCACTCGTGCTTACCCGTGGCTGTTCTTCGACAAACACAGAGAAACAGGGTGAGCTTGTGAGGAGGAATTGAGGATTGATCGTGGCTGGTGACGAGTTCTGGTGAGTGAGGGAGGAACGGGAGATTGAAAGGGAGTTGCTGAACGGGTTTTGGTGGTGCAATTGTGCACGGCGGCACGGCGGAGGTGCGGAGAAGTTTTGAAGGAAACAGGGAGGCCGTGAGTTCGAGGTGGTGGCTACGCCGTGAGGTGACTCAAACCAAGGCAGGGGAAGCTGCAGGAGGTTGCAGGGAGACTAACGAACACCGTGGCACGCGGCAGTGCGCACGGCGGAGCTGCTATCGAAGGTGAGATCTCTTTACTCTGTTTTTCCCGTAAACTTCATTTGGAAAGTCGTGAGGTTTGGCTGAGAGTCGAGAGGTTAGAAGGTCGAGGTGTTGTTCAGGGAGGTCCTAGGAGTGGGTTGTGATGGTCGCCGTGACGGGGGCGTACACGGCGGAGCTCAGGCGAAGAGGAGTCTCTGTTACCCTGTTTCGACCGTGAACTTCGAACCCAAAGTCGTGGACTTCTGGGGTGAGTCGAAGAGTTAGGGGTGTTGGACGTGGATCAGTGAGGTTGTGGGGTGAGTCTGGTATCGCCACCGTGACGGGAGGTTACCGGAACAGGTGAATGGTGAAACAGGGGAAAAGTGGCCGTCTAGTTCGAGCTTGAATCGACGATGACGGGGCTGTGTCGAGGTTAGAGGAGTTGAGGGATGGATTCGTGGTGTCTGGACGAAGCTGCCGGAGAAGAGAGGGAAGGAAAAGGTGGTCGGACGGTGGAGAATGCCTCTCGCCGGTCCAGTTGCAGCGACCGGTTCAGCACAGTGCACTCGAGGTTGGGGGTGACACTGTAGCTGGCGCGTGAGGGCCACGCGCAGCCACTTTGGGCTGCGCGTGGGGGCGCGTGCGGCGGCGATGGGGAAAACGGTCAACAAGGTTTTTGGTCTAGGAGTTAGGGTGAGTTCAATGGAGTTGGTTTCAGGTCAATCGGAAGTCGTTTGAGTGAAGTTCCGCGAGGGTGAAGGTTTAGGGTCCCGGGTTTTAGGTTTTCGATTCGGGGATTTTTGAGGGAATTTAGGTGAACCTTCGTAGACATGTTAGTGACGTAATTTGACGGTGATTGACAGGATCGGGATTTCCCGAGGAAGCCGAGGAACGGGCTGGACGTTCGGGACGCGAATAGGGCTCAGTACTGTGAGTGGACCCTTTTCTTAAACTCGAGCATGCATAACTGTTTTTATATACGTATTTTATGGTTTTACTTATGAATCTATGTTTATTGAATATGAAATGATGATTTTATGTGTTTGCACGTTTTTCGAGAAAATGTTGGTTTTCGGATTTTGATGCCACATTTGGGGATTTCCACCGATAAAGGTTTTCAAGTCATGATAAATGGGTTATGAAATATGATTTGTGATTACATGTGGTTTTGGTATGAAAATGGATATTTTTCCGGATTTGGGTTCGGAATGACGGTCCTGAACGCCGGAAGGGCTTCAGACCAGTGATTTCGGATTCGGGTTTGGATGAGGATTTGGTAAATGGTTTTCAAATGGTTTTGGGATTGGATTTGCTGGATCTGGATATTGGGTTTAAAGACCCGGATATATATATGACGGGGGACCGGCCGGATTGGGTTTAAAGACCCGGATTGAGTTTAAAGACTCGGGAGTTTAAAGACTCGGATATATATATTGATTTTCCCCCGTAGGCCTTAAGTTTAAAGACTCGGGAGTTTAAAGACTCGGATATGATTAAGGCCTGGATTGAGTTTAAAGACTCGGGAGTTTAAAGACTCGGATAGATCCAGCAGGTTTGATCGAGAAAATGATGATTTGGGGATTATGGTTTTGATACGGTTTCTGATACTCATATTATGGTTTCTTATGATCTTTTATAGTGTTTCTGTTTCTTATGATGTTTATAATGATTATTTTATAAATGTGTTTATAACTGTTGGTTATGCATGTGGTTTCAAAACGGAGGGTTTAACTCGGTTTTCTTATAAAATGGTTTTTGAACTTTTGTACTTTCTGGTCCACTCACATTTTCTGTTTTAATTGCCCTCCAGGTTGTGGAACGAGCGCGGGGTCTTGACGTCGAGGCAGTGTCCGAGGCATAGAAGTGACGTGAGGGTTTCCAGAGTAGAGTGAAGGCTTCCGTGTGCGTGTAGTTATCGGTTTTATTTTCTTTGTATGTTCGTACTATGTTCTGTAAATGCTACCTTCGGGACTTTGTGTCTAATTACTCCTGCGTTTGACTGGATAGAATGTGAGTGAGTTTTACTTGAGTTTTGCGTCGGGGAGTCAGACGGGAGCGGGATTTACCTCGGGTTTCGGGGTGAAACTGGGGTGGGTCCTGACAGTCTATGACGCTAAGCATCAGGGATGCTGTACCCGAACGGGGTTCGGGGATTGAACTCGGAAATTGAGACCCGAGTGGCACGCGTAGCCTTGTGATTGTGACCTTATTGACGTCAGGGACGTCACACATCAGGGATGTCGGATTGGAGTGTATAGTGCAGTGGCTAAAATAATGATTATGGTTTATATTATATGTCTTATGGTTCATATTACTGGATTTATGAAATAACTCTTGGATTTACTTTTGGAAATTGAAACTATGCTTTGGTTTCCGGGCTAAGGCCCTAATGGTTATTTCTAAATAAATATGGGATTATTGGTTTCGGTGCATGCATATGATTTTACTGAGGGGCATAAATGTCTTATAAATGTTTTAAACAGACTTGTTTATTTTCGTCCACTCACAGCTTTTGTTTTCAATGCCCTTCAGGTTGATTCCGGATACGACTGCAGCAGAGACTTGAGCATCGCACACCTCCTCCATCGATCCTTACGCACTCTGGAAGCCCGTTTGGGCAATGGCAATCGGTTATCCCTTGTCTGGCGCCTCTTGTCAGACGGGAGCACGTCACATTCCATGGTAATCCAGGGGGGATTGGGATGGGTCGTGTCATAGGGTTTCTTAGTTGTTTAGTAGGGACTTAAAGTGACCTTTACGTATGCTTTGGACATGACAGGAATTGTACTTTAACCCTTGGACGGGGCTTTACGCTCGGGATTGCAGCGGGATTGTACTGTGAGTGGGCCTTTGATTTCACTAAACTTCTGCATGCATAACTGTTTTACTTCCTATTATATCTATATGTGATTCAAGTAAAAGTATCTGTTATCTTGAGTATGATTTATGGCACGTATTACGATGTTTGGGCATGAGACCCGTCTGGTTGTTTATGAATGGTTTGGAGTCATGTATATGTATAATGGATCTCGATATTATCTGTGGTACTGCACTGTATAGATCTACCCTAGGATTCTATCTCCTCCGGATGTAGGTACACCGGAGTGGTCACGGCGCATTGCCTGTGATGAGTCATTCTACGGAGGGACCGGACCGTAGAGTGACTCAGGAGCAGGATTGCTACTATTGGACGTCTGGGACGTCAGGCATCTAGAATGCCATGCTCGGACTGGGTTCGGGATTTGGACTCGGGATTGAGACCCCGGGTGGCACGCGTAGCCATGGGACTGTGACCTTATCGGGCGTCTGGGACGTCAGGCATCTGGGATGTCAGGGTTGGGATGTATAGTGCAGTGACTAAGATTATATTATGTTGATATTATTCTGCTTATGATTATATGGTTTTGTGGTTTATGATACTAATGCATGTCTTTTCGGAAAACGGAGGGGAAAAGCTATATGTTTTCGAAATGGTAAACTATTTTGTAAACCTTGAGTTTCGGCCCACTCACCTTTGTTGTTTTACTACCCCTCCAGGTAGTGCTATTGAGGAGGAGGATCCCGAGGAGGAGAAGGAGGAGGATCCAGAGGAGGAAGAGGCATAGGTTTACGTTGCGTACCTGAACCCTACTGCTGGGTAGGTTGGCACGTAGTGTGTCTAGAGTCGTGCTCAATAAACTGTATTCGGGAACTATCCCTTGTCTGACACTATTTTGTATTCGGATATTTGTGTGGTGTGCTATGTATGACTTAACTTTGGATTTTCTTTATGCATTTTATCTTCAATAAGGGTATATTTGGTATTTTAATGTCGGGTGTCAGACGGGAGCAGGGCACGTCCCGGGTGGTCCCAGGGGGATCGGGGCGGGTCCTGTCATTATCAGTTTTCTTTCCTTTGTATTTTGATACTATGCTCTCTTACACTTTGACTTCGGGATGTTTAAATTTTCTCCTGCGTCTGGCTTGTATTTGGTGATTTTTCGTGAGTTCACTTTAGTTGCGTGTCGGGGTGTCAGACGGGAGCAGGATTTACCTCGGTTTTCGGGGTGAAACCGGGGTGGGTCCTGACACCCAGTTATGTTTTAAGATTATGATTTCGGGTCAGGGACCCATAAATGGATTTATGGTTCATGACAGTTTATGGGGACCGGCATGAACCCTTGAAAGGCTTTTATGGTTCGTGACAGTTTATGGGGACCGGTATGAACCGTTGAAAGGTTTTTCGTATACCATCCTTTAAATATGAATTGTTTCCTCCGGGGAGGGTCGTTGGCATGGGTGGACCCCAGAGTAGTCACGGAGCACTGACTGAGTGGAGTCGCCCCCGTTAGGTTCCTTACTCTCAGAAAGGCTATGGATTATAACCTCAGGGAGGGTCATTGATCTACGGACATTGACCTGGGTGGACCCTGAGAAACTTGGGCTTTGAGACCCCGGGTATCACGCGCATAACTCTAGATACCGTGACAGGATTGGTTATATGAAATATATGATAAACATGATTTCAATTGGTTTGCGAATTGTGTTTTATAATTGATAAATAGATTTGGGCTGAGATCCCACATATGTTTATTATGTCTAGTTTTCTGTAAATGGATTTGGGCAGGGGGCCGTATGATTATAGTTGTTTAAACATATGTGGTTTGATAACTGGTTTTCCTATGCATGCGTGCTTTTTTTAGTGAAGGGCATCAAGGTCTTTTATGAAATATGTTTTACCAAACTTATTACTTTTCGTCCACTCATAGTCTTTCTGTTTTCAATGCCCTTCAGGTTGAACGGTGCGGACTGTAGCAGAGACCGAGACATCACATACCTTCTCCGGATCCTGGCGTACTCTGGAAGCCGGAAGGCTAAAGGTTTTAATTTTCCCTGGTCTGACACTTTGTGTCAGACGGGATCAGGAGCGTTCCTTGTTAATCCCGGGGGGATTGGGACGGGTCCTGACAGGTCGGGTGTCATCCCATGGCATGTTTCCTAGCCTTCTCTCAGGGCATAACAGTGCATGAGGTGCCCTCTAGTCTTCTCCTAGCGTGTGACGAAACTTGGGGTGGCTACCGGTCTTCTACAAGCACTTGGGACCATTCCCCGACTTATGGCAGTGCTTACCGAAGGTTTTAAAGCTCGTTGAATCTATTTATGGCAGTTTTGAAGCCATTGGAGTTCGTTTGAAGCCCTATTTGTGTAAATTTAGTTTTTATTGGGGCTATTACTAGGATATATGATAAAAACTCGGGAAAAGCCGGAGAACTAGGATATCGCACTATGGTTCGGAATGGAGCTTAAAGAGTCTCCAGACAACAAAGTCTTGGACACTTAATGAGATCAGATCATTGAGGCATGATGTGTGAGTTGTTGGTTGACAGCCGAGGAAATTATCGACTTATCTGATTCAATGATTCATGTTGTGGTTAACGACCAAGGTTTGAGTTATCGAACTAGGATATGTTTTGTCATCAGGGTTAGTAGGTTGGTATAAGGGTGACTTGTATTGACGAATTATTATTATTATGTATCCCTTGTCTAACAAGTGAGATAACAATTTAAACATGTTATAAGGAAATTTTTATCCGATCATTGAAAGATTTCCCATAACCTAGTTAAAGGTTTTAAGGGTATTGTGGGAGGCATACCATGGTGTCAAATGGAAGCAGAACCTTTATGAAATTTGAGGATAATTTGGAAAGGTTCCTATTATAAGTCCACCACCTAGTCCTAGAAGAATGGCTGATTTAGTTGGGGCAATCTATATTGGCTAGGCAGTTGATGGTATCAGGGTGAGTGGTGCCAGCTGAGTGGTGCTGATTGGTGGTTGATGCTTGGACCCGAGCCTAGGAATAGGATAGACCTTATGAATCAAGTTTGGTAGTGGGTCCACGTGATGGGCTCCTAGAGTTCTGCCATTGAGGATCCCAAAGGGTCTTGTCAGCTACTATCCCTAAATTCAGCTCAGCCTCTTCACTTACAGTTTGATGCAAACCGTTTTGCCCCTTACTTTTATGTCCAATTAATGGTGTGAGATCAAAAAGTTATCTCTCACCAAGCTATAAAAAAAAAAACTAGCAAACTCACATCTCATTAGGTCCCATTAACATAAAATCATGATGCATTTATTGAAAAAATAATGGATTTGGATACTCTCTTAAAGTTATTTCTCCTAATCTTTCCTAATGTTTTAATTTTTGACTATTTGTATTACTACCAAGTTTATAATTTTTTTCTTTGAAAATTTAATATATAAAGAAAATGCATTATCTTTCTATTTTTGTTTTTATCTTTAGAACAGTTAGGGTATTTTTTTTTTTAGTTCTTCTCCCTCTCCTCAAATATGTGGAGCAACTAGGGAGGAAAACGGATCGATGAACGTACATCGGCTTGATTAGATAAAAAACTGCAGTAATCCTCAAATACTTAGTAGCAATTTTATTTTGTGGTCATAAAATGAGAATGAAGGATTAGGATGTAAAAACAAAAGATTAGGAGAGAATCCAAATCCGAAATTGATGGGCCATTTAATGAAAAAACTTGAGTCCATCTTGAAAAATCAAACTTCCAAAACTAACAATTTTGAAATATTTCAATAAGATAAGATCGGAGTTGTAAGAAGTCTGTTTTTATCTTTAATGTAGACATCACCACATTTTCACGAATAGTAGGGAATTTGAACATGGAAAGTCTTCATACATATGGCCGAAAATGACCTGATTTTCCTGAGTAGCGAATTATATAGCGTGCTTTTTAACGAGGTCCCATGTACGCGAATGAAACTTCCATAGTTCCATATTCTGGACTAGAAAAGAAACAATTGGCGAAAATTGACCGAATAAAAATTCTTAATTTAATAATTTATTAAGGTAATTAACAGGATTAGAAAAAGGAAAAACATTAACATATATAATCAGAGCAATGCCCTTGCAATTGCTGCAGCCACAGCTGCAATATCCTGAACAAGTTTGTTCTCCGGCGTGAGAGGAGACTCGCGACCTTTAAACCCATCTTCACAGGTCTGAGCCTCGCCGGCAGCATCATTCATGCCTTGCTCTGCAAACTTAGGGTTTCCTAAACTAAAACCCTGAGACGCTTCTGGAACATCACCGTTTATAACTGCATTGTAGACGCTAGCACAATCTTTCAGGGCCTGGTCTCCTCGGCTCTGCTTAAGAAGACCATTGATTTTTTCCAGAGTCTCCGTTGACTTAGCCTTGACTATGTCCACCAGAACGACGCCGAGGCCCGCCACATCAGCTTTCTCGCTTCGCGGGTCGGCTTCCAGACACGAGACGCAGAGGTTGTAATCTGGTGTTCTTTTGCAGGTTTGTTGGATGAGATTTAAATCATTTGGAAGCGTAAATATGCTGCAATGGCTTCTTTGGAGACGAGCAAGTTGGATGAGACATAGGAGGAGGGGGAGGGTTAGAGATATGGACTTCATTTTCATCTTGCTTTTTTTTTGATCAAGTCATTTTCATCTTGCTAAGCGCAAAGAATTCGTCTACAATAAAGATTTATTTGTACAAGAAGATGAGGCGGTGCACTCACTCAAGGCATAGGTGTGAGCTCATTTATATACTTTCAATGCGCTAATTCAATGGGTCAATGGGTGAATGTAAATTGGTATTTTTTGTATTTTATTTCCGATCATGGTAAGTTATTATTATCCTATATAATAAAAAAAATATATAATTATACCATTAAAATGAAGTTATGACAACAAAATTCATATATTAATATGGTAATACTAATAGCTAATTAATCTATCACTAAAATTATACAAAATTAACAAAGTTCATAAAGCACAAAACAATCAAAACCTTAATGACGCCTACACAAATTACGCCCACTGGAAGAAATAGTCATCGTCGTCAAACTAATCACATATGGTCTAGAACAGCTTTTAAAACATGGCAGATCAAAGGAAGACTTGTCATCGGCATTATACTTAGAGCGAATAAAGAATAAAAAGTGCTAAACTAATTATTGTGACCAAAATAATGGGAGATATTACAATAAATTCCTCCAACATGCAGCATGGTAGAACAAGATTTAGGAAAAGAAAATATTTAAAGAAAGATTTTGGTTAAGGTGATGGATTGAAAAAATAGTAAAATAAAATGATGGGAAACACAAATCTGAGCATGACTCAGATCATGCGGTTACTACAAAAAGACACTTATTACTAACCAAAAGAAAAAAAAGGAAAAACAGTTGGTGAGAGGAAAAAGAAAAAAAGGAAGATGTATGATTTTTAAGTTATCATTATCCTTAAGTTATAATTCATTATCTATGTTATCGTTATTATTGCAAAATGGACGTCGACTCGACTAGAAAAATTCAAATGGGCGTCGAAATCGAGTTATGCTGATCGACATCAGGAAGCTAAGCCCCTGTCACAAAAATCATAAGTAAAACGTTGTATTTTAAGAAGTCATCTGAAATGTAAAAACTAATTAAATATTTTAGACAAAAATACCATTGGAAAAAACAATTTTAAAAAAGAGGTAAAATAAGGACAAAATAGTTTTTTTTTTAAAGATGTGCCTCAACTCAAATAATTCTTAAAAAGAGATAAATCAATTTTGATCAAATGCACCAACAGTTCTTGTAAACATTAAACATGCTAAAATATTGACTATGCGCCTTCTATAATAATCCTATGAGCACCAAGTTAAATCCCAAATTTCTTATCTCAACATATGTGGCACATGATGTGGTAATCCACATCATCTTTTTTTTTAGTTAGGATTTTCAAATTAAAATTAAAAATAGACAATATGTTAAATTAAAAATTAATAATAATAAAACCAAAAAGATCTCAAGTTTCGACTGCTTTCAATTTCAATCTTCAAGTAAGGTAGGACGATTTCAATTAGGCGATAAGGTTGTTGAATAATCTAGGTCTTGTTCCATGTCTATTAATCTAGGTTTAGTATGTGAAGCCTTTATAGCTCGTAAAAAATTTTGCCCTCGTCTTTCGTCTATGTTGTTAGATGAGAGGCGATGATACCTCTTCTAGAGATCAATCCTGCAACAACTCGACTTCTGTCTCTCCTAAACACTTGCTCCTCTGCTTCTCTGTCACGCCCTGCCCCCTCTAGTCGAATATTGTCTGCTTTGGGCCCACGCCCTCACGGATTTATTTCTGGGAACTTACGCGCAACTTCTTAATGGGATACCCATCTTGGGATTGCTCCAGTCCAACCTCGCTTAACTTTGGAGTTCCAACCAAACTCAAAGTTAGTAAGCTCCCAATAAGTCTCGTTTCTAGGAAGACATCGTCCACACATAGAGGGAGCTTCACCTTTCTTTCCCCCGAGTGATGTGGGATTACACACAATTCTTACTTCCCAAACTCACGAGTCATGCTCACAATTCTTCCATCCCAACCTCACGAGTCTTACAATCCACCCACCTTAGGGCCCAGCGTTTTCGATGGCAAAACTTCCGGTCGGGGTCCAATTCTGATACCATAATGTCAAGCCCAATCCCCTCTACTCGAATATTGTCCACTTTGGGCCCACGCCCTCACGAATTTGTTGTTGGGAACTCATGTGCAATTTCCCAATGAGTCACCTATCTTGGGATTCCTCCAGTTCAACCTCGCTTAACTTTGGAGTTCGAACCAAACCCAAAGTCTGAAACAACCAGTCTCGAATATCGAGATTAAATATTAATTAATTATGGATTTAGAGTGACTAATCGGGGATTAGTTGAGTGAATTCGGACAGACGGTGTAAAATGATCATTTTGCCCCTGGACTTGGGCAAAATGTTGGCTTTTGACTCGGGAAGTCAAACATACGAGTACCGATGACCGTGACGTAGATCGGGACGTCACGAGTCCGTAGACAGGCGGCACGTCGAACGGAGAAGTTATGGTCACGGGATCAAAATTAGGAACTTACGTCTCGAGATTCAAATTAAATATTAATTTAATCTGATTAGTAGATATTTTTATGTGGGACCCTTGGATGAGTGACAAGTGTCACTCATCCCATTGGTCATCAACCCTAAAATATGGATCTGGTTTGTGATTGGGCCACTTGCATTAAAATATATATATTTTCTATTACTTTATATTTTCCCACACATTTCTCTCTCCCTCCCCGCGCATCAGTCTTCACCTTCATTTTCTTTCTTCTTCAAACCCGAACACCCAACCCGCACCATAAACCCTTCGATCCTCATTTTTCGTGTGTAGTGTGTGAATGAAAAAGTGAGAGTGACGGTAGACGATGAGGATGGTGCTAGAGGCATCGACCGTCGTTGACGGTGGCCGAAAAACAGATGGTAAGTGTTTTTGGTTCAAAAGTCGAAAGCTGGGTTCTATGGCTTATGGATCGATTTGGTGGACAAGGTCGTGTTCCTACAACTCAGACGAGTCAATTAGGACCGGTTACGAGGATTATGGTGGCCGGAGACGACGGCGGAGTACAGTGGCAGGGCACGAGTCACTGTTTACGCGATCTCAGGTATGTTTTAGACCTGGTTTTATGATTTTGAGCTTGTAGATGAAACCTGGGCAATTATACGAAAAGATAGGGATTGGAAGGATTGAAAAAGATGGAGGATCGAGCAAGAATCGGCCTCGCTGGTCCAATTGAACCGGGAACCAGTGAACCGGTTCAAACCGGGTTCACTGGAGGACAGGGATGATGAACAGTGCCAGCATGGCTCCCACGCGTAAGAGCCACGCGTGAGGCCGCGTGGTACCTCTTTTCGAGGCACGGTTAACTTGATTTTTTAAGTATTCGATTAACAAACATTTTGGGACTGATTTCAAGTTGATCGGACATCATTTCGATATAGTTCAAGATGTCTGAAGGTTTAGGATCGAGTTTAAATACGTTTAAAAATTCGGGAAAATTACGGGGCTTTAATGAGAGGTTAATGAAGTGATTAGTAACCCTCTAGTATGATTTGGGCAGGTTCAGATATTCCGAGGACGGTGATTTAGCCCGGGGAGGCTTATGGCACGCATATCGAGGCGGCAGCGTAGGACGGTCTGTGAGTGGACATTATTTTCTAAATTGTGATGCATTCATAAATGTTTTATATGTTTTACATATGGGTTTTCTATAATATGATTATGGTACCGTGGATTTACATGTTTGCACGTATTTCAAGGTTTACGGTTTTCTATTGTGTTTATACGTGCTTGTATGTCAATAATCGATTGAGGAACTGATTTCGGATTTATAAATATGAAATCGGGCTTGAGACCCATTTGATTTGTGAACTATCAGACTACTAGTCCATTTGATTTAATAAGGCATCGAGCCGAGGGCCCAGTTGGTTTACATGATCGGACTTGAGGCCCAAGTGGTTTACGATATCGGACATAAGTCCCATTGTGGTTTATAAATATGATTTCAGGTCGGGGACCCATAAATGGATTTGGATTTGAGAAATCGGATTTCTGGGTTTACGATGGTTTTATGGGAAACCGGGCATAGACCCTTTGAAAGGTTTGAAAGGTTTTGAGATGATTTACGAAAGGTTTTCTAATATACCATCTTTTTATCTACGGATTGTCTCCTCCAGGGAGGGTCGTTGGCCTGGGTGGACCCTGGAGTAGTCACGGAGTACTAACTGAGAGGAGTCGCCCCAATGGGGTACCTCACTCTCAGGAAGGCATTATGGATTATAATCTACAGAGAGGGTCATTGATCTGCGGACATTGACCTCGATGGACCCTAGGGAGACTTGGGACTTAAGACCCTAAGTAGCACACGTAGCTTTGGAAATGGTGACAGTAATGATTGTGACATCGGGGATGTCATGCATCAGGGTTGCCGAGGATTGGTTATATGGTATTTGGTGAACATGATTTATTGAATTTATGAAATGGTATTTCTATGCTTACGGATTTGTATTTATGGATTTGGGCAGTGTCCCACTCAGATCTGGATTTACGGATTTTGGGTATTCTATGGTTTTTGGCTGAGTTCCCACATATGTTTGGATTTACGATTTTGGGCTAAGGTCCTAATGATTTCTTTAAGTAAATGGTTTGATTACTTGTTTTCGAATGCATGCATGCTTTTTAGTGAAGGCCATAAATGTCTTCTTATGAAATGAGTTTTTATCAAACTATTTATTTTCGTCCATTCACAGCTTTTGTTGTTTTTAATGCCCTTCAGGTTAATCATGGATGCGGGTTGTAGCAGAGACTGAGACAGTGCACTCCTCCACCGATCCTTGCACGCTCTGGAAGCCTTGAACGGGCCGAGGGTTGAGTTATCCCTTATCTGACACTTTGTGTCAGACGGGAGGATGGCACATCCCACGTTAAGCTTGGGGGGATTGGGATGGGTCTTGTCAAAGTCAGTGAGCTCCCAAAAGACCTCGTTGTGAGGAGGACTTCATCCACACATATAAGGCACTTCACCTTTCCCTCCCCGAGCGATGTGGGATTGCTCACCATTCGTATTTTCCAAACTCACGGGTCTTGCTCACCGTTCTTACTTCCCAAGTTCAAGGTCTTACATTCTCACATATTCCAAATAAAAACCCAACTTTTTCTCTCAAACCTTCATTCAAACACCATCATCACCTCCATATTCATCTTTGCCTATTAATCTCTCAGCCTCTTAGACTTAGCCCATCTCTACCTCCTAACCTCACACGACCCATCCCAATCCCCCCCCCCCCCCCCCCCGGGATTAACGCGGGATGTGCCATGCTCTCATCTGACACGAAGTGTCAGACAAGTGATAACTCAAAACATCGGCCCATTCGGGGCTTCTAGAGCCCGCCAGGATCAATGGAGGAGTGTGATGTCTCGGTCTCTGCTACAGCCCGCATCTACGATCAACCTAAAGGGTATTAAAAACCATTAAAAGCTGTGAGTAGAAGAAAATAAATAGTTTAATAAAACACATTTCACGAAAAGACGTTTATGTCCTTCACTAAAAAGTATGTATGTATTCGAAAACCAGTTACCTCAATCAAATCAAACATAATAAAATCTGTTTATAAAACCAAAGTCATTTCTTTCCTCAAATCATTAGGGCCTGAGCCCAAAACCACAAAACCAATCGTATGGGCACTCAGCCCAAAACCGTAAATCCAAGTCTTGTGGGCCACTGCCCAAATCCGTAAACACAACCATAAATCCAAATCATGTGGGCCACTGCCCAAGTCCATAAACACAACTGAAATACCATTTCATAAATCCAATAGATCATGTTTACCAAATACCCATCCTCTGCATCCTAGATGCCTAGCGTCTCAGACGCTTGACGTACAAGACGTCATATCTCACGGTCTAAGGCTACGTGTGCTGCCCGGGGTCTCTCCGGGTCAATCTCTGACATCCCAGATGTCTGACGTCCCAGACGTTTAATCATAGAAATCATGCTCTTGAGTCACTATACAGTCTGGTCGCTCCGTTTAATGACCCCTCGCAGGCAATACACCGTGACTTCCCCAGTGTCCCAGACATCTAGAGGAGACCATCCATATATCCTCAAATAAGGATGATATATGGAAAACAGTTTGTAAAGTCATTTCAAGACATCTCAAAGGGGCCATGCCCGGAATTTCCATAAAGTCACCGTAATTCCAGAAATGGGTCTCATACCCGAAGTATACTTATCATAAACCATTTCCACAAATCCAATTTCCAAAACTCATAGGGTCTCAGCTCGAAATTCCATTTCACAAACCAACTGGGCCTCAAGCCCAATCATGTAAGTTAACTGGGCCTCAAGCCTGATCATGTAAACCAACTGGGCCTTCGGCCCGATGCCCCATTAAATCAAATGAACACCAAGTCTGATAGTTCATAAATCAAATGGGTCTCAAGCCCGGTTCCATATTTCCAAATCCAAAATCATACCATTGAACCATTATTAAAACCACAATCACGTAGAAATACAGTATAAAATCGTATACCTCGAAATACATGTAAATACACAATTATCGAACATCATAAATATACGTACTCGAGAAATATCAAATCATAGATATAAAAAAATATAAAACAGTTATGCATGCATCATGTTTAGAAAGCAAGTGTCCACTCACAAACCGTCCTAGATGTTGCCTCTATACATATACCATATGCCTCCCCGGGCTAAATCACCATCTTCGGAACTTCCGGACCTGTCCAAATCATACTTGAAGATCACTAACTACCTCAAATCACCTAAAATGAAGTCCCCCAATTTTCCAGGATTTTTAAACGTATTTAAAGTAAACTCTAAACCTTCTGACAACCAAAACTACCCCGAAGCAGTATCTGATAGACTCGAAACTTGTTCCAAAATGTTCATTACATTGAAAGGATGAAAACATGTGTTGACCATGCCTCAAAAATCATGCCCACACGCCGCCCAAAGGCGCTGGGCGTGGGAGCCACGCGCCAGAACAATGTCATCTCTAACCTCCAGTCAAACCTAGTTCACTAGTTTTCTAGTTCGATCGAACCAGAAAACCGACCAAACTAGCTAACCAACCCGGCCGATTCTCCCTCGAATCTCAGCCATTTTTGATCCTGTTAATTCCTAAAGCTTCGTCTAATCCCTCTCTATCAATCTATAACCTCAAAAATATGAACTCAAGCCTAGGAATTACATGTTTGAAAGGGCACCGAAACCACGACCTGCAACCTCGAACTGCCACCGGCCACCATTGACATCGATTCTAATCCCAGTCGACTCGACTCGTATCACTCCTCAGTACCTCATCCAATCAACATAAACAATCAATAAACATCATAACTAAGCTTTCCATTTTTGAACAAAATACGGGCTTTCGGGGTTTCCCCTTACCTCGCCGTCGAGAGCACCGCCGTGGCCATTTTCAGCATCGTCTCGACCTTCTCTCTCTTTTTCATTCACGGGTCACAAGCATCAGGTGAGGTTTGAGGGGTGTTTGTGAGGGATTGGGTTCACAGTTTAATGATTTCTCACGGGTTTTAGGATGTAACGACCCATTCTGAATTAGCGGGATTAATTAAGGATTAATGACAGATTAGCAAGGCTAATCCGGGATTAGACGAGGATTAGCAGACATTTAGGGAAAAATGACGGTTTTGCCTCTAGAATGGGCAAAACGGTGACTTTTCGTTTAGACGGCCAAATGGACTTTGGCCGATGCCTGTGACGTAGTTCGGGACGTCATGAGTTCATAGACACGTGGCAAATTTGATTCCGACATCCGTGGAAGAAGTTGTGACGATCGGAAGATCGAGGGCATTTTGGTAATTTGGGTGAATAGGGGCCCATAGTTGATTTTTGACCCGGGAGGTCAAATGGCCGAGGGCCAAAGACCATTATGTAGAGTAGGACGATACGAATCCGTAGACAGGTGGCATGTCGAATTCGGATGTTCAACGGCAAAGTTACGGTTCACATAAATTCGAACGTACGATTGCACGTTTTACGAGACAAGGACTTTTGGCAGCAAGTGGGGCCCATATATTATTGGACAGACCCAATGGATGAGTGACAAGTGTCACCCATCCATTGTCCATCCAAACCAACTCATGCATATCCCTTCCCTTTCATCGATCATTTTTCCATCCACCCAAACCCAAACCCGATCGCCATTTCCAATCCAATCCAAACCCTTCAACCCTATAACCATCTGTGAGACCCAAGAGAGTGAGAAGAGGACTAGATGGAGGTGGTGGCCTGTAACGACCCGTCCCAAATTCTTAGATTAGATTAGTGACTAATCACGATTAGTGAGGCTAATTGGTGATTAGTAGCGCGAAATCGGACGAACGATGCGAAATGACCGTTTTGCCCCTAGGCATGGTAAAACGTTAACTTTTCAATAGGGCTGTCAAACAGACTTTTACCGATGATAGTGACGTATTTTAGGGAGTCACGAGTTCATAGACAGGTGGCACGTTGAATTCCGACATCCGTGGAAGAAGTTAGGACGTTCGGAATTTTAGGGGCATTTTGGTAATTTTGGTTAAAATGGGGCAAATGTTGACTTTTTGATCGGGAGGTCCGATGGCTGAGGGACGAAGACCGTTACGTAGACAAGAACGATACGAATCCGTAGACAGGCGGCACGTCGAATTCGGACGTTCGACGGCGAAGTTACGGTTCACGGAAGTTCTAGGTTACTATTCACGGTGACAC
The DNA here is from genome assembly GCA_032719365.1 of Prinsepia uniflora. Taxonomy (NCBI): domain Eukaryota; kingdom Viridiplantae; phylum Streptophyta; class Magnoliopsida; order Rosales; family Rosaceae; genus Prinsepia; species Prinsepia uniflora. The sequence goes on from CM064872.1 coordinate 39,430,374, forward strand.
GTTTTATGAGACAAAAAGTGCAGTTTTGTCTCTAATGGGCCCAGCTTTTTAGATAGCCAATGTATGAGTGACAAGTGTCACCCATCCACTAGCCAACCTCACACATACATGCATATCATCCCTTGCATTTTGCATCGATCATTCCCATTTTCAACCCAAAACCCCACCCGATCTCATTTCTCTCAATCCCGTGCAACCCAAACCCATCCAAATTTCACCCAAGACCAGGACAGAGGACCAGGAGGCTGAGGGAGTTGAGGTGGCCGGCATGGATGGCCAGGGCCGCCGTGCACGGCGGCTGGAAGGGAGGAAACCCGCAAGGTACCCGGTTATACCATTTTAATCCATTTTTCCATTTTTATTGTTATGGTTCATTTTTAATGGTTCTAATGAGTCCATTAGGTTTCTGGGGGGGTTGTTATGACAATTTTGGTGGTGGTTGACGGCTGAGAAGCCGTCGGGAAGGAAATGGGAAAATAGGACCGTGAGGTCCATTTCGAACCAAGGGGTTTCAGGTGGTTTTTCTTAGTTTTAGGGATTGGGTTAGATAGGAAATGAGAAAAGAGGAATTTAGGGATTGAAATGGAGGAAAACTGACCGAAAATGAGGGAGTATGAGGGCCGGACCGGTCAGTTGAAGGTTAGGGGTGACACTGTACTTGGCGCTTGAAGCCCACGCGCAGCCAATTCAGGCTGCGCGTGGGAGATATTTTGGGCAAGGTTCCAACGTGTAATTTCATCTATTCGATGTAACGAACATTTTGGGACTGGTTTCGAGTCGATCGGACATCATTTCGATAGTTTTCGGGGTGTCAGAAGGTTTAGGTTCAGTTTTAAAAATAGTTAAAATTACAGGAAAATTACGGGGCTTTGGTAGGAGGTTAATAAGGTAGTTAGTAACCTTCTATTACGATTTGGACAGGTTCGGGAGTCCCGTTGATGGTGATCGGCTCGGGGAGCCGTATGGCACGCAAATCGAGGCGACAGCTCGGACGGTCTGTGAGTGGACCTTTTTTCTAAATTGGTGCATGCATAAATGTTTATTATATGTTTTAAATACTTTTTTGTGATGCCATGAGTGCATTTTGATGTGTGGTTACGTATAGGCACGTATTTCGAAGTTTCGGCCCTATACGGTGCCTATACGGGTCTGTATTTCTTTATTAGTTTAAATGAAATGGTTTTGGATTTCTAAAAGGATAAACTCGGGTATGAGACCCATTTGATTTGGTCTCGAGCATATGACTCTAGTTACGATCTTCGGGTCTAAGTCGTGGTCGCGACGGGTGCTATGTGCACGGCGATCGACGATACGACGCTCGCCTCCGGATTGGGATGTGTTCCTTCCGGAGAGGTCACGATGCATGATTTGTGGTCGGGCAGCCTGGGGAGGCTCGACTTCGGAGTGCTGACGGTTCCGGATATCGATCGGTGATGAGTGCACCATGATCTTGTGATGGTCGCGTTGGTTGATACGTTCACGGTGACATACCAGGATTGAGGGCGTTCCTGGATGGATGGTTACACGCATCACTATGATCGGAGTCGTGACTGACCCTTAGATATCGGGCAGGATGCCCAGTGGAGTCATATGTTCGGGCACGAGACCCAGTTGTTTTACACTGATGATTTCGGGTCAGGGACCCTAGATAGATTTCCAAGTTCATGGCGGTTTATGGGAACCGGCATGAACTTTGGAAAGGTCATTGTGGTTCATGACGGTTTATGGGAACCGGCATGAACCTTTGTCAGGTCATTATGGTACATGACGGTTTATGGGAACCGTGCATGGAATGGATGTTATGGATCATGACGGTTCAGGGGAACCGGGCATGAATGTTTATGTTATGTATATATATGTTCATCTACCTTCCTTTACTTGTTCTATTATCTCCTCCGGGGAGGGTCGTTGGCCTGGGTGGACCACGGAGTAGTCACGGAGCACCGACTGAGTGAAGTCACCCCCCAGTTGGGTTCCTTACTCTCAGGAAGGCTATGATTACTATTACCTCGGGTAGGGTAAATGGTCTGCGGACATTGATCTTGACTTTGAGAAGACTCAGATTGAGACCTGGGTAGCACGCGCGTAGCTTTGGAAACCGTGACAGGATTGGTTGTGTGAATTATATGTGTATGTGATATAAATATGATATATGTTATGTGGATACAAGATTTGAGCAGGGGCTCGTCTACTTGATTTCAGTATGGTTATGGTTTTGGGCTGAGTCCCTTATTGGTTTCTTTATGATTTGGCAAGTGGCCCGTATGGTCTATTTCATTATAGTTTTCGGCTTAGTCCCACATATGATTTCTGGATAAATGGTTTTCGAATGCATGCATGCTTTTTAGTGAAGGGTACAAATGTCTTCTCGTTAAAATGTTTTTATAAACTCTTGTTTTGTCCACTCACAGCTTTTAATGTTTTTACTGCCCTTCAGGTTGACATTGGATGTGGACTGTAGCAGAGACTGAGATATCACATACCTCCTCCGGATCCTGGCGTACTCTGATAGTTCGAGAGGGCAAAGGTCGGAAATATCCCTTGTCTGACACTCCGTGTCAGACGGGAGCAGGGTCATCCCACGTTAATCCCGGGGGGATTGGGATGGGTCATGTCAGCGTGGTATCAGAGTGGGGTTGTCTCTATTCGAGCAACCACGCAGCTCTTGGAATGTACGCAGGTCGAGGATGTGATATCTCAATGGGCTACAGTTCGTGATCAACCTGATTATTGGGGTGCCGATGCAATAGTTAGTAGGATTGGATCGTGGAACGTCTTGGTTTGGCACTGGATACCGGGGTTGCCATAGTTCTGTCAAGGATGACAGTGTAGGACCCTACGGAAGGGATGACGTAAATGGTACTTTCGAGTTTTGATCGTGAGACGGTTAGTTGGTATCGTCTTTCACGATGTCGTAGGATCGGTTCCGACTGGTTGGATGTTGTGACCATCCGATGATCGGATATTGGTGAGTTTGATGGATTTACTGCTGTGAGCAGCTGGATTCGGGGAATCCTAGTTGGATTGACGTCTTTTCGATGTCAAGACCGCGGGGTCGGTTAGATTATGGATTATACTGCCTTACGCAGTTGGGTTCAGAGTGACCCTAGGGTGTGATTATGGAACCCTACCTTGGTGTGTATGGTTCAGAATGGTGAGTTGGTGAGTGGTTCGACTTGGACGACTATTCGGATTTGGATTCGTTAGTCGGTCTAGTCATGTCAGCTTGTGTTGGGACTGCACTTCGCAGTCGAGGTTGTACTTATCGGTTAAACCTATTTGGTTGTCGTGCTACTTTGGTAGTGATGGACAGTTGGTACAACTAAGGTCATGGGTGACTTGGAAAACGACAGTGGTTGAGTCGAGTTGCAACTGGTTCATGTTTGGTTGGACAAGTTACCAGGGTTGGTACTTGTCGATGGAATCCCGGAGCGGGGATACAGAGTAGTTGGTACAGGCGGTTGATTCCGTTGGATGCGGAGTCTGGATATCGAGATGTCTGGTAGTTAGGTCTGCACGAGGTTGTGGCAGATGCTACTATCAATGGATGTAGTCGAGTCTTATCAGGTCGAGTAGACTCAGGTTGCCGTGACGATTGTGACGATGGGATTGTCAGTCGTGACGATGATACGAGGTGTGTGAGTAATTCATATATATGAGCAGTGATTCTGGATTCGACTCGGTTACGGCTGAGTGCGATCGCAGAATGAGATGGGGACGTTCAGGGGACGTTTCCTTTTCTCGTATGAGTTGTTAGGGTGACTGTACTCAGAGTTGTTGGGTACGATGGAGGCAGAGTTTCTCCAATTCGAGTAGAGGTACGAGATCGTCGGTCGGTATGAGGGGAGATCCATAGTTGTCTGATTGGCACACTTTGTACTGATGCTGACAGGTGGTGTACTGGTACTAGTGCTGGTGCTGGTGCCGGTGATTGTGATGACGTTGAGTCACATCCGTCGAGATGAGCCTATGTTCGGTATTTGTGGTTCGGGAGTGGCTCACGGATAGTGATGGAGTGGATAAGATCCAGCGGTAGTTGAGGAGTGAGGATCGAGTATTATCATGGGGGATTAGTGACCGGTTGGTCAGACTCGATCTGTCACGGGGTTTAGCGACCAGTTGGTCAGTGTTGGCCAGAGTTGGTCAGAATTGGTTAGATATGGTGGTTTGCAGAGATTTGACTGCAGATCACAGCAGGTGTCTGTTGTGACTCTTCAGTCGAGCGGTACGTCAGATTAGGATGAATTGACATCCTTTTGGATGTGCATAAACGGTGTAAATCGACAGTCGAACTTGGTAGTGAGTTAGACTGATTATGGACACGTGGTTGATGTCTGGGTATGTTGTTTCCAATCTTGTTGGAACTTCGGAATCGCGGGAGTTTGCGATTGTGGTGACGAGAGGAATGCGGGTTTTCCGCATTGATAATGAGTATATTGAAGTTAGGTGGTTAAGTTTCCTCATTTATTCTTGGTGGCAGACGATGTTGGATTACGTGAAGTGGTGAATGCAATGAGTTTTGGTTGCATTCACGTAGGATGGATGTTGGTGTCATCGTGTTGGATCATCCTTGGTCTTTCCTCGGTGGAATGACAAGGATCGATACGAGGTAATCAGTGAGAACCCACAGTCTCGGCGTGTCTCGGCGTTGACTGATCTATTTAAGATGTGGGAAATGATCTAGGACTTTGGTTGGCGTGACGATCCTCGATCGTGACGTTCATGGTCGGTTGACGTAGTGTTGGATCTGGATCGTGATCTTGATGATCCAGATAGGTGGAGAGTTTATCGCTCATACTTGGATGTTTGAGTGGAGCATATTGGGACTGAACTTCTTTTCGAAGTGAATCCTGTATGGTATATTACTCAGGTGAGTAGTTTTCCAACGTGGTCGGATATGGTCAGCCTTAGAGATGTGTTGATATTGTGATTGGCTTCCCTATGAAGTCAATCGATGGTAATAGGGTAATCGGTTGAGTAGGTAACCAAGAGGTTCGATTTTGGTACTTCTCGGTAGACGAGAACGAGATTTCGAGTTTTGGAATCAGATTTCTGGATGACGATTCAGGATTTGATTTTGGAACTTGAAAGAGGATTTCTGGATTTAGGTTTTGGAATCGGATTCTGGGTGACGATTCAGGATTTGATTCTAGAGCTTGACTGTGGATTTTCTTTTATGGATTTGGGTTCGGAATGGTTATTCCAAATACTAGTTTACGGAATGATGGTTTCAGATTCGAATTTGGAAGTGGTTATGGATATGATTTCTGGGTTTGAATTCGGGATTTCTTACGAAATTGCGGATTCGGATTTGGAAATGGATAATGGGTCCGAGTTTCAATTTGTCTAGTATTGGATTGGACAGATGGACTCCATTATTGAAACGCGTTTGGCTACGACCTAGATGGTCGTGTTATTGTTTGTGGTAGGTTGGTAGATAGACGTATGTACCTTGTACATTGTTCGAGGTACGATACCGGGAAGACATGTCGTGTCTGGTGACGGTATATAGGTTATACCAATGGTACATTGGTGAGCGTATTGGTAGTCGGCTTAGTCCCGATACCATTGGATTAGTTGAGGTCGTGAACTAGACATTGGATATTGTGCGTTGGGTCATGGTGTTTCTGATGGGTCTAGTTACACACAGGTCGAGTGAACTGTTGGTAGATATTTACTCAGGTTGAGTAAGTTGGTGGTTAGTGTAACTACGAGTGTGTATCGTGACAATTTTTGACTAACGACTGTCGAGTGGTGACAGTTTGTCGGAGGTGTCAACGTGGATCGTGGTGTGAGGTCTGATGACTCCCAGTGGGAGCAGACATCAGGTTAGATTGGTGATTGAGGAAGGAACCTTCGAGTTGTTGGATCAGCGAAATGGTGAATTTGACAAGTAGTGTCAATTCGGAGCGTACGATTACAGTCATTCGACGTGGTCGAATGTAGTCGATACAACATGGGTGTTAGTGGTACGTCTAGTTGCAGACAAGTATTATTTTGGCTATTGGGTGTGCTAGTGTACACGTGTTTCGAGGTCGATTCTACTTTCCACGAGGTGGTTGTGGAATCGAGATAGTTGGAGTTTCAAGAATGAAACTAAATTAAGGAGGGAAGAACGGTTAGATTAGGTCGGTTGGAATTTCGAGGACGAAATTAATTGAGGGAAGGTTGTAACGACCCGTCCCAAATTCCTAGATTAGATTAGTGACTAATCACGATTAGTGAGGCTAATCGGTGATTAGTAGGGCGAAATCGGACGAACGATGCGAAATGACCGTTTTGCCCCTAGGCGTGGCAAAACGTTGACTTTTCAATCGGGCGGTCAAACGGACTTTGACCGATGACCGTGACGTATCTAAGGGCGTCACGAGTTCGTAGACAGGTGGCACGTTGAATTCCGACATCCGTGGAAGCAGTTACGACGTTCGGAAGTTTAGGGGCATTTTGGTAATTTTGGTTAAAAAGGGGCAAACGTTGACTTTTTGACCGAGAGGTCCGATGGCCGAGGGCCAAAGACCGTTACGTAGACAAGGACGATACGAATCCGTAGATAGGCGGCACGTCGAATTCGGACGTTCGACGGCGAAGTTACGTTTCACGGAAGTTCCATGTTACTATTCATGATGACACGTTTTACGAGACAAAAAGTGCAGTTTTGTCTCTAGTGGGCCCAGCTTTTTAGATAGCCAATGGATGAGTGACAAGTGTCACCCATCCACTAGCCAACCTCACACATACATGCATATCATCCCTTGCATTTTGCATTGATCATTCCCATTTTCAACCCAAAAACCCACCCGATCTCATTTCTCTCATTCCTGTGCAACTCAAAACCATCCAAATTTCACCCAAGACTAGGACAGAGGACCAGGAGGTTGAGGGAGTTGAGGTGGCCGGCCTGGATGGCCAGCGCCGCCGTGCACGGCGGCTGGAAGGGAGGAAACCCGCAAGGTACCCGGTTATACCATTTTTCCATTTTTATTATTATGGTTCATTTTTAATGGTTCTAATGAGTCCATTAGGTTTCTGGGGGGGTTGTTATGATGGTTTTGGTGGTGGTTGACGGCTGAGAAACCGTGGGGAAGGAAATGGGAAAATAGGACCGTGAGGTCCATTTCGAACCAAGGGGTTCCGGGTGGTTTTTCTTAGTTTTCGGGATTGGGTTAGATAGGAAATGAGAAAAGAGGAATTTAGGGATTGAAATGGAGGAAAACGGACTGAAAATGGGGGAGTAGGAGGGCCGGACCGATCACGCCGGTCCAGCTGGACCGGACTGCACAGTCGAACCGGCTGGACCGGTCGGCTGAAGGTTAAGGGTGACATTGTAGCTAGGCGCGTGAAGCCCACGTTTATCCACTTCAGGCGGCGCGTACGGGCGCATGGGGGATATTTTGGGCAAGGTTCCAACATGTAATTTCATCTATTCGATGTAACGAACATTTTGGGACTGGTTTCGAGTCGATCGGACATCGTTTCGATAGTTTTCGGGGTGTCGGAAGGTTTAGGTTCAGTTTTAAAAATAGTTAAAAATACGGGAAAATTACGGGTCTTTGGTAGGAGGTTAATAAGGTAGTTAGTAACTTTCTATTACGAGTTGGATAGGTTCGGGAGTCCTGGTGACGGTGATCGGCTCGAGGAGCCGTATGGCACACAAATCGAGGCGGCAAATCGGACGGTCTGTGAGTGGACCTTGTTTTCTAAATTGGTGCATGCATAAATGTTTATTATATGTTTTAAATACTTGTTTGTGATTCCATGAGTGCATTTTGATGTGTGGTTACATATAGGCACGTATTTCGAGGTTTCAGCGCTATACAGTGCCTATACGGGTTTGTATTTCTTTATTAGTTTAAATGAAATGGGTTTGGGTTTCTAAAAGGATAAACTCGGGTATGAGACCCATTTGGTTTGGTCTCGGGCATATGACTCTAGTTACGACCTTCGGGTGTAAATCGTGGTTGCAACGGGTGCTATGTGCACAGCGATCGACGATACGACGCTCGCCTCGGATTGGGATGTGTGCCTTCCGGAGAGGCCACGATGCACCATTCGTGGTCGGGCAGCCTGGGGAGGCTCGACTTCGGATTTCTGACGGTTCAGGATATCGATCGGTGATGAGTGCACCATGATCTTGTGATGGTCGCGTCGGTTGATACGTTCAAGGCGATATACCAGGATTGAGGGCGGTCCTGGATGGATGGTTGCACGCATCACTATGATCGTAGTCGTGACTAACCCTTAGATATCGGGAAGGATGCCCAGTTGAGTCATATGTTCGGGCACGAGACCCAGTTGTTTTACACTGATGATTTCGGGTCAGGGACCCTAGATAGATTTCCAAGTTCATGACGATTTATGGGAACCGGTATGAACTCTGGAAAGCTCATTGTGGTTCATGACGGTTTATGGGAACCGACATGAATCTTTGTCAGGTCATTATGGTACATGACGGTTTATGGGAACCGTGCATGCAATGGATGTTATGGATCAGGACGGTTCAGGGGAACCGGGCATGAATGTTTATGTTATGTATATATATGTTCATCTACCTTCCTTTACTTGTTCTATTATCTCCTCCGGGGAGGGTCGTTGGCCTGGGTGGACCCCGGAGTAGTCACGGAGCACCGACTGAGTGGAATCACCACCCAGTTGGGTTCCTTACTCTCAGGAAGGCTATGATTACTATTACCTAGGGTAGGGTCAGTGGTCTGCGGACATTGATCTTGACTTTGAGAAGACTAGGATTGAGATCTGGGTAGCACGCGCGTAGCTTTGGAAACCGTGACAGGATTGGTTGTGTGAATTATATGTGTATGTGATATAAATATGATATATGGTATGTGGATACAAGATTTGAGCAGGAGCTCGTCTACTTGATTTCAGTATGGTTATGGTTTTGGGCTGAGTCCCTTATTGGTTTCTTTATGATTTGGGCAGTGGCCCGTATGGTCTTTTTCATTATAGTTTTGGGCTTAGTCCCACATATGATTTCTGGATAAATGGTTTTCGAATGCATGCATGCTTTTTAGTGAAGGGTACAAATGTCTTCTCGTTAAAATGTTTTTATAAACTCTTGTTTTGTCCACTCACAGCTTTTAATGTTTTGACTGCCCTTCAGGTTGACATTGGATGTGAATTGTAGCAGAGACCGAGATATCACATACCTCCTTCGGATCCTGGCGTACTCTGATAGTCCGAGAGGGCAAAGGTCGGAAATATCCCTTGTCTGACACTCCGTGTCAGACGGGAGCAGGGTCATCCCACGTTAATCTTGGGGGGATTGGGATGGGTCCTGTCATGGCCGGCCCAAGCAGAGCCGTCGTGGACGGTGGAGGAGGAACCGATCAAGGCAGCCGGGCGGATGTAGCACCTCGGGTGCTGATCGGCCGAGTGAAAGGAGGACGTCACCCAGTACCCCCCCCCCCCCCCCCCCCCCCCGGTCGTCCTCGTCGATTCCGAGGCTGAGGGTAGCGGGACGGAGACGAGCTCGCCGATGGAACTAGATGCCGACAGCGTGGTAAAGTTGGAGTACGCCGTGGACTACGAGATGAACACCATCTGGCAGTCCGACCTGGACTGGTTCCGGGAGCTATACAATGTGCCGGCGGAGATTAAGATGACGGTACCCCCGCACAGCAAGAAGCCGAGTAATCCTCTTGAAGGGTTGACATTATTTTACGTCGACTGAATCCTCTTGGAGTAAGCCGAGCTATACAATGCAAGAAGCCGAGTGAGGCTGCCTCTGCACCCGTGGCTCCAGGACATGATGGCGAGGGCGAACTTAGCCACGGGGCAGCTGAATGCTAACGGCTGGATCATTTTGATCAGCCTCTACACGGCCTTCCGACTGGCTGGACTGCCGGAGCCATCATGGGGCCAGCTGTGCGCCTTGTATCGTTTCAAAAGGCAGACCTACGGGTCGGGGTGGTACCAAATGGAGTGCCTGCAGAAGACGGCCCAGGGTGCCTTCATCAACGACGTGCCGACGTTGCAGAAGAGCTGGAGACACCGGTTTTGCTGGGTGTCCGGGCCGTGGGAGGGAGACGTCAGTAGGGTCCGCTCGAGGATTCCCAGCTACTTCCAGTCTGGAGGTTGTTGGTCTACCGTTCGGCTAGTGGTCATAAGGCGTCAATTGTGGCTACCGAGGCGGAGACTGATGGCGTTTGTGGTGTATGTGCAGATCCATCCAAGGCAACGGTGACAGCAGAGGATTGGGGGCGTGCAACCTGGGGCGGGAAAAACTGTCCGACCTAGAACGTAGCCGGTGCGTCCTGAAGTTGCCGTCGAACCTGCTTGCCGTGGGTCTCATCTCGCCACCTGGTAAGCGGTAGTGTTGAAGTTATGGTGTGTATGTATGCCGAGGTACTTACAGTTTGCTTTGCAGTGCACCCCCAAGTTGAACAAGCCACTCAGAAGAAGATGAGTGAGGCGGTGGCAAAGCACGGCTTGGCAGCCGAGGGCAAGGGTAAGGAGCCGGAGGTGCCCCCCCAACAGCCGCGGAGGCAGAAAACCGTGGTGGTGAAGCCCAAGGGGACTAGCCGGGAGGAGCCCCAGCAAGGGTCGAGCTCTGGCTGCCGACCAGATGGGCTGCCGAAGCCGACCAAGCCTGAAGCTAGGCAGGGTACGGAAATGAAGAGTCCGGTGCTCGGACTGAAAAGACCCCTGATCGGCGGGCTGGAGCAAGCCAGAGAGCGCCGGAGGAAGCTAATGGAGGCTCGGCAGAGGCAGTCTCCCCCGACAGCTGGGGTGTTGGAAAGCGAGAGCGCCGATCGGCGGCGGAGGAGGGAGGCGGTGCTGAGGGCTCCATAGGTGCCGCAGGAGAGGGCCAAGGAGCCCAGGGTGGAGATGCCGCCGCCCGTGAAGGAGAGGGTACCGGTCAGCGTTTCGGGTATCACTTCCGTCTTTGCCGAGCCCCTGGAGACGGGGGAAGTTGTCCGCTCTGCGAAGGCCGGGGAGGGGTGAGTGCCAGTCACCCACCATATGCATAAGTCCCTGGCGCCTGTGGCCAATGCCTTTGTACTCGGCTCCCAGGTGACGCCGGCGGAGATTGAGCAGATCGGCACTAGCTCCCATCCGGGTCGGTTCGCGGCCCTGCTTGCCGAGCAAGCCCATGTAAGTGGTGATTTTTTTTTTTGAAAATATTGCATACGTGTGAGTCGGATTTCTCTCCTGTTTTGCTGACAAGTGTCCATGGTTCGGCAGTGCCTTGGGCAGACTTACGTGGCCTTGCAGAAGGCCGCTCGGTATATGCAGAGGATGGAGGCGGAGCAGGGTGCCGCGCGGCATAGGGAGGATAGGTTGCGCGCCCGGGAGAAGGAAGGCCATGGTGCACGGAGGCGGGTGGCGGAGATGGAGAAGGAGCTCCAGCGGGAGAAGGCCCGGGCGGAAGCAGCCGAGAGGGGGATAGCGGACCGGGAAGAGACGGTGCATGCTTTCTCCCTGCAGCTGAATGAGCAAGAGAAAGTCATGGGTGAGCTGCAGGGGGAAATGGACCGGCTTCGCGTCCTGCTATCGGCCGATCGGCAGAAGACCTTGGAGGACTTCATGGCGGACCCGGTGTATGCGAATCACCTGGACATGGCGCTTGCCGAGGTAGAGGATGATTGCGTACAGCGCATATTGTACTTCAACCCCGGGGTCACGCTCAACTTCCCGTGGCCGGACGAGCCCCCTGCCCTGACCAAGACCTACACGCTGGATGGGCAACCATCGAATGTCGACGGCGGGCGGCCGGCTGGCGCAGAGAAGGTTGCAGAGGCATCCACTGCCGACCAGGCGGAGGCGGCAGACGAGGAGGTGGTGGTAGTGTGAGGCTGAGGGTCGTGTAGGTTGTCTTTTGTATGCTCTTTTTTGTTTTTTTTTTTGTAATCCGGGGAATGCCCCGTGTACCATGTAGCTCGGAATTTGAAAATGAATGAAATCGTACTTGGCAAATTTGAGATGTATCAACCTGTCTTGCTTCTTTTCTTTTTTCTTTTTTTTTTGTTTTTTGAATGAGAACTGCCGATAGGCGAGTACTTGGCAAATTTGCGCATATGTGTAGGCATGCCGATCCACGGGGTTGTAGATTAGATAAGGACCGAACAGTCATGATCATAAACCCAAACTGTAATGGACATAACCACCGAAATCAAATCGTAATAACGAAAGCTAAGTCAACTTGACTGTGTGGACCAAGTAAACTTGCGTTGGTAGGTAAAGTAGGTGCCGTGTGGGTTACCGGGAGTGCCGATTGGCAATGGTGAATAGGCTACTTTTTAGTTGAGGACTAGACTAACACTTAGATAAATGAAAGAACATTTTGCTGGGAAGGCAAGTTCGACTGGAGATAGCCAAGTCGAATTACAGCACAGCGTAAAGCAATGTACATGGGTGTGTTTTTAATTATAAAATAACTTGAGATGATCCGCATGCCACGGGTGTGTAAGTGAACGCCCATCTGTAGTCTGGAGCTCATAAGTGCCCGGACGACAAATTCGAGTGACCAGGTAGGGGCCCTCCCACGTGGGCCCGAGGGTCCCATCAGCACGCTCCTTAGTGGCCAGTCTAACCTTGCGAAGGACCCAGTCACCGACCTGGAAACTGCATCTATGAACGCGAGAGTTGTAGTAGTGAGCAATTCGCTGTTTGTGTGCCATATTGCGGAGATTGGCTTGTTCACGGTTTTCCTCGATGAAGTTGAGATTTTGTGTGAGGAGTTCTGCATTCTCTTGTGGATCATAGGAGAGTACTCGATATGAGGTCTCCCCCATTTCCACGGGAACGACAGCTTCAGTCCCGAAAGTCAAGGCAAAGGGTGTCTCCTGTGTCGATGTTCGATAGGATGTCCGGTAGGACCAGAGAACATTGGATAGGAGGTCGGACCATTGGCCTTTCGGGGTGTCGTGTAGTCGAGCCTTGAGATTGTGTTTGATGAGCTTGTTTACGGCTTCGACCTGTCCGTTAGCCTGTGGATGTGCCACCTAGGCGAAGCAGAGCTGGATGCCATAGATGTCGCAAAAGTGTCGGAAACGGACAAAATCGAACTGAGTGCCATTATCTATGACGATCGTGTGGGGGATACCAAAGCGACAGATGATGTTCTGGTAGACAAAGCTCTCAACCTGGGCGGCCGTGATTGTTTTGAGGGGCTTTGCTTTGGCCCACTTAGTGAAATAGTCCACTGCAACGACTGCGTGTTCGACGCCGCCCTTTCCTCGTGTCATGGGGCCGATGAGGTCCAGACCCCATTGAGAGAAGGGCCAGGGGCTGAGCATGGGAGTAAGGCGCTCAGCAGGAGAATGGGGTACGGGGGCGCACCGTTGGCATGGGACGCACCGTTGAGTGATGGCCATAGAGTCGGCGCGCATTGTGGGCCATTATCCGCCCAACATCGAAATTGGCTATCTGAGCGCGGATGATTAGCGGATCATCGTGGGGAAAGATAACTCCCCGCTCTTCTTCCTCGGAGAAAGTGATGGGCGTCCGTCCCGCCCGTGCGACCTTGGCAGCGCGTCCATCCTCGACGTTGAATATTTGGTGGTTGGATGTCGTGGCGCGCAAGAAGTTCTTCTTAGCCCGATTGGAGGTGCAGGAGGAAGAGATGGTAGGGCCCCCACTGATCGTGTTGATCTGTGGCAGTCCCTGCCCGGGGCGTGTGTGTTGGAGGAACTGGTTGATCTTTCCCTCCTTTACGAATGCTTCCACGATGTCGCGGAAGGCCACGCACTCGTCGATGGTATGGCCATTGAACTTGTGGTACTGGCAGTACAAGTTGGATTGGATTCCCAAGCGGGGGCCGGGCGGTCGTGCCCGTGGCTTGGGGATTGTGTCCTCGATGCTCATCAAGACATTCTCGAGGGAGGTGTTCAAGATAAAGTAGGTTTCGTATTTCGAGGTAGGCCCCGTGTGGGGTTTGCCTGACTGGTGGTGGCCCGATCCCTGCCCCTTGTGGTGGAATTTGTCCCTCCCGCGATGATCGTTGTTGTACGTCCCCTTCCGCTTACCGGGATGCGGGTCGGATCGGTGGTCCGTGTGCGCATCATTGGCTGGCGGAAGTGACTGTGCATGCCGGTTGCTGGGAGGCGGAGGGCGCGCCCCACTCACGTCAGGTCGGGATGCGACCTGGGGAGAGTTGAAGTGCTCCGCCTTGGCGTGTATTGCCGCTTGCCACATGACCTCATTGTAATCGTCCCAACCCTGGGTGAAGGCATGGTACTTGAAGGTGGATTCCCGCATCTCGTTGCGGAAAGCTCGGTAGGCGGCCTTGTCATCCGTCTCGTGGCATTTGGAGTACTCCAAGCTGAAACGAGCGGCGTATTGGCGTAGGGTTCGCCATCTCCCTGTCGGAGGGTTCCCAAGTCCTCGGTTGTGAGCAGTCGATCTGTCTGGATCAAGAACTGGTTCAGGAAGACCGTGTGTAGGCGGTCGAACGAGTCGATAGACTGTGGTTCCAAGCGATAGAACCAATTGAGCGCGGCCCCAGTGAGGGTGGAGCTGAAAATCAAGCACTGCGCTTCGTCAGAGAGATTCCTGAAAGCGAGCGCTGAGTTGTAATTGTTGATATGGGTGTCTGGGTTGCCTTGTCCGTCATATAGGGCAATCTTCAAGGGTTTGACCTCCGTTTCATAGAGGTACCGCATGATGCGGTCCGTGAAGGGATCAATGTTGGTCCGAGGTCGGGGTAATGTCCCAGCTTTGGGTCTGGCGGCCTCCAATTCCCGCACGCGCTGGAGGAGTTCGCGGACCACCTCGTTTGATTTGTCGGGTCGATCCGCCCCAATCGGGCGGTCGCCGATTGGATGATTTGCGCTGCCGCCTCTGGGCTTCCCGGGTTGTGTCGGTCGCCGCCCGGACGAGGCCGTGGTTGAGTTGGCGTTGTCTTCCGGCTGGTGCCTGCCGACCGGCGAGGAGGGACTGGCTGGAGGCTGGACGGAGAGCCGCGGAGGCTGTGCAGGTCGGCGTGCTGATCCGGACCTTGACCGGGCGCCCTGGGATAGTACGGGCAGAGGTGTTTGTGCCTGGATACGGGGGTCGTGGGTGGGGTAAGTCAGACGGTTGGCCGGGGTCTGCGTCTGTCTTCTGTCGAGTAGCACGCGGGCGTCACGGTAGATCTGTGTTCCCGAGGGGCCAGGCAGGTCGGTCTGGTGGAAGAGCAGGCGACCAGAAGCTTCGGGTCGGCAGGTGTCGCCGACCTCGACTCAGCAGGCATCGAACTCCTGCCGACGAGATGCAGCGGCTAAGGCCCGTTTGGTTGCCTCCCGCTGCTCCTCCAGTTCCTCGCGTGTGGACTGCAAGATGGCCAGGGTGCTTCCATGCTGTTCCCCCCACACGTGGTTCCTGCTCTCGATGGCAGCATTGCTTTTTCTGAGTTCGGCAACCTCCGACCGGAGAGTCCTCAGCATCTCGAGCATGTCCTCGGAAGGTAGGCCGGCTCGAGTTCGGTTACGATCTCCCTGAGGGGTGTTGTTGAGCTCACCGTCATCCCGTTCGGCAGACATTGTTCGTCGGCAGAGGGTTGAGCAATGGTATGTGAGTTAGTGGGTGTTTACACAACTTTCCCACAGACGGCACCAATTGTTTGATCCTGATTTGACCAACTCGATGAGACCCGCTAGGGGTTCTAGGACCAGCCGCGTGGTGTTTCGGGCCCGCTGGGGGCGTTGTGGCTCGGCAGGGATCCTGCAAAGACTAGACACCGATGTGGTGCCGGCCAAAAAGGGCTCTGATGCTTAAGTTAGTATCTGAGTGCCGAGGGGCAGGTCAATATAGTGCTCTGGATCGGTTCTGAATGTCTTACCTTTGTGAGGGGTTCTGGGGTATTTATAGTAGTCATAACTGTGGCAGTTGGGCTACTGTTCCGGTAGGTGAGCCACTATTCCGGAGCAGGTTGTGCCTTGTGGCTGTGAGTCGTCTCACAAGCCCTGGTTACCCGGGGGAGACGCCAGCTGGAGTCCCAACCTGCCTCCGTCAGGGAGTTGGTAGGGCAGAAATGGTTAGGTGACTGTCGCAGCCAGCTGTCGTCTGTTTAATGTCAGATGCCGAGTGGCGGGTCTGCTGGTGCCGATCGGCGGGCCGTAGGCCATGCAGGTGCCGATCTGGCGATCGGTCGGTGGCCCTCCTGTCCTGGTGGGTCCTGTGCTAGGGTGGCCGATCGATATGGTATCAACAAGACTCATCACCCAAACTTATAGGATTACATAAGGATTTTAAATGGAACATTAACTCTAAACTAACATAACTAGCTCATATGAGCTATGATTAATCTAATTCTTGGACCATTAAACTTAAAATTTAATAACAAGGAACTTTCATGTTGACCGCCACCCCAAATTCCCTAGTACGCACCCCGACGTGCCGCCTGAAGTGGATGCACGTGATATACGCGCCCAGGCACTATAGATCATCTTCTTCACCCGACTTCCCTGGTTTTCGGGTCGCCCGATCCGGCTCGGCCATAAAACGCTCAATTCTTCATCTTTTTTGTCCCTTCTTCCACTGTAATAATCTAATCTATCTGTAGGTTGGATCCATGAACTTAAAATGAAGAAAGAACATCTAAACGTTGAGGAACCATACCTGCTCTATTCAGCCAACTTCCTCCTTTGTCCTACACCGTTTCCAGTGTTCAAAACTCCTAGTTCTGAGACTGTTGGAGTCGCTTGATCACGTAGGACTTATCTATAGGCTTGGTTTCCAAGCTTTCCTAGCCTTACTAGGAACCTCGAAAGTAAAACCATGAAACCATGGTTTCAGGTTTCCCAGAACTGCTTATCTCATTCCTCTTCCTTCCCAGCTCTTATCAATCCCTCTCTGTTTCTCTTCCCTTTCTCTCATCCCAAACTCTTTGCTCTACTTCTCCCTCACGATGGGTTTCCTAGCTGTCATGGCATTCGGCCAAAACCCACCGAACCACCATTTGCACACACACACACACACACACACACACACACACACACACACACACACACACACACACACACACACACACACACACACACAACTCCTATATATAATCATGTAGGTCAGTGGAGAAATTAGGAGGGAAAATTTTAGAAATTTCTAGAATTTCTCATATGAATCACAAGCTCAAAGGGAAAAATTACCAAATTTCCCTTCAAGGCATAATTACCAAAAATGCCCTTGGTAATTTTAGACTCATAACAATTCCATTCAAACTTCAATTTTGACATGTCGTCTGTCTATGTATTCAGAAAGTCGAGACCTTTGTAACAGCCTTCTCGGGATTCTCAAAAGATATCCTGGTTATAAATTCAACATTTTTACTTTTTCAAGAGCAAAATAGCCATTTACCTTATGTTTACTTTTTCTCTTGGTCTGGGCCATTACAACCTCTTCTCCTTAAACAATTTGTCCTCAAAATTTTAGGACCGAGGTAAACTTATCCCCAATATAACAATTTAGATTACAGCCATCTATACCTAATTCACATATCCAAAAATTATCCAGAAAAGTCATATATCATATCTACAATCAAATCCCTGTCAAATTGGTCTTAAGGAAAAAAACATACTTTGTACTAAAACTTGTAAGATTTGTAGTAATAACCAAACCAATCATTGAAATTATATAAAGATGGTGATCCATTACACCTTCAAAATCACATAGGAAATCGTTTAATAATGTCAGAATATGTGAAAATTATTTCACACCAATAAATCATCCCTACTGGTAGCACAAGGCTATCATAAGGTCATCACAACAATTCATATGACCATCCTTTTAAAATTAAATATCACTCATATTATTTCCATTTTACTAATCATATATCTTACTCGTCCGTATCTAATTCCAATCATAACTCACATCTCTCTACAATGGCATTACCGGTAAGCTAAATCGTAATCACTAACAAGTATCAAATATTCAACACACATTTCCCCCGAGGATATTTCTGCATAAAACTGGGGAACTGAAGCCCCAGGTTCCATGTCCGAGTACAACCTAACTTTTCTCACTTAGGAACTCGAGCCCCAAGCTCGACGCCTGAGCCAACATCCCCATACCAATGCTAGGAACTGGAACCCCTAGCTCGACGTCTGAGTGGTTACTTCTCATCACATAACTTGTAACATCATCTCATTTCTCATTATTAAATGATGACATCATATCATCAGGTTATTTATTATCTCATCATATACATCATCATCCTTATTACAATGTCATCATATCATCATTATATATATATATATATATATCCATCATGGCATCATGCAATCATACCATCATATTATTACCAGGACAACATTTCATCATTATCATTTTGTTATTTTCATCATTATATACTCAACATCACCAATTATATTTATTATACCATCATGTCATCAAATCATCATCTTAACTTAATTCCAAAACTTGTCCAGTAATCGCTTGACTAGATTAACATCACAGTAACATTACATTAACTTAGTCTAACAAGATTCATATAACATAATTTCCTTGAAAAAAAACTTATAATCATATACTTCAAAATTCATATAATATTGTCAAAATCCTTAGTAATTATTTCAAACCAAATGAAATTTATAACATTTTCTTTTATTTCTGGTGAAATTAAAATCGTACAAAAATCCTAATCAATGCAACACCACGATCATTTCTCATCACAAATATCAAGAAACTGCTTACTTATCACACACATTTAATTTAATAATCGAATCCATTATTCGAAATTCTGGCCTAAGCCCAAGTCACAATTTATAGCAAACACCAAAAATATAACTTCAAATATTATCCTTTTAAAAAGCATTATTTAAAATTCATTTAAAAGTCTCAAAAATCATGGGCAAGCTTAAAATTCATTTAAAAGTCTCAAAAATCATGGGCAAGCTTCATTAGGAAACCAAATTCAAATGATTACCACATAAATCATTTTCACGTATAACTATATTTTTCAAATTCCAATTCGTATTTTTGACCAAACATTGTTTGCAATTAAAATCCCATAAACGTATATGTCGGTAATTCCATAAAATCATCAAAATTCATTAACACATACACAACTCAGTGTCATATTGATCATGTAAGAAAACTAATTAAGATACAAGGTTCATGACTCAAGAACAAAAAACCTGATAATCTAGCTCTGATACCAAGTTGACACGACCTGTCCCTAACTAACCTGAAACTGGACTGGTCCTATTCCCGTCTAATAACTTTTTATCAAACAAGGGATATTACTAGCTTTGAATATGTTCATAATTATTCAATTAACGAAGCTTAGTCCGTCCTTACGAGTTTTCCGTCCACGTCCGTCCCACTTAACCCTTCAAGTGATGAAAATTTCTATCATTGCTTAACCCGAACTTTAATCAAAATAACAATAACATAAATATCTTTCCTTTACTTCTCCTTTACTTGTATTCTACATTTATTATTAGTCATCACCAATATAATTCTTAAAATAATTATAATAATTACTTGAATAATCATCAATATAAGCATCAACCTAATTAACCATTTAATCATTGAGGTTTACCCTTATAATCATTTAATATAATCATGTATTTAATCACCAAAACTCTAGTTTACATTTACTCAATTTCACCATTCCATAATTAAGATTCATCACCCAAACTTAGAGGATTACTTAAGGATTTTAAATGGAACATTAACTTTAAACTATCATAACTAGCTCATACGAGGTCCAATTAATCCAACTATTGTACCATTAAACTTAGAATTTAATAACAAGGAACTTTCGTGTTAGCCACCACCCCAAATTCACTGGCACGTGCCCCTATGCACCGCCTAAAGTGGCTACGCATGAGATCACATGCCATGCATTGTAGATCATCTTCTTCGCCTGACTTCTCTAGGTTTCGGGTCGCCCGACCCAGCGACTTGTCTCCACCATAGAACGTTCGAATCGTCATCTTTTCTTCCCTTCTTTCACTGTAATAATCTAATCTATCTCTAGGTTTTATCCACGAACTTAAAATGAAGAAATGACATCTAAACGTTGAGGAACCATACCTGCCCTGTTCGACCAACTTCCTCCTTCGTCCTGCACCGTTTCCAGCGTTTAAAACCCCTAGTTCTGAACCTGTTGGAGTTGCATGATCATGTAGGACTTATCTACAGGCTTGGTTTCCAAGCTTTCCTAGCCTTACAGGGAACTTTGAAACTAAAACCATTAAACCATGGTTTCAGGTTTCCTAGAACTGCTTATCTCTTTCCTCTTCCTTCCCAGCTCTTATCAATCCCTTTCTGTTTCTCTTCCCTTACTCTCCTCTCAAACTCTATGCTCTATTTATCCCTCACGGTGGGTGATTTTTGTACCATCATGGTATTCAGCCAAAGCCCACCGAACCATCATTTGCACACACACATACACATACACACTCTATATATAATCTTGTAGGTCGGTGAAGGAATTGGGAGGGAAATATTGAGCAATTTCTAAAATTTCTCATATGAATCACATGCTCAAAGCGCAAAATTACCAAATTGCCCTTCAATTCATAATTACCAAAAATTCCCCTGGTCATTTTGACTCATAGCAATGCCATCCAAACTCTAATTTTGACGTACCCCCTGTCTACGTATTCAGGAAGTTGAGACCTTCATAACAACCTTCTCAGAATTCTCAAAATATATCCCGGTCAAAAGTCAACATTTTGACTTTTTCAAGGGCTAAATCATCATTTACCTTATTTTTACATTTGCTCGTGGTTTGGGCCTTTACACCGGAGATGGTAACATGACCGCTGCCATTGACGGTGACTGAAAACTGGAAATTTTGACCGACAAAATAATTTTTCCAGTGAGGCCTAAATTCCTCAAATCTTAACCAAAACCAACATGAAAATAGTCCAAAGTGATCCACTCAATGTGAGGATTACAAAAATCTAGGTTTGAGGTTCGAAAGCTACCTATCTTAGCCGTTAACTTGCCGGGAAAGTCTCAGTCCCGCAACTCCGATGACATCCCCAGTTGTTGTTCCTCGCTCAAACACAACAAGAAATAGGTGGGTTATCATATACATGGTGTAGGAAACATAATCAAATGTTCAGTGCGTTCGTTAATACCTCGTTGGTGCCATCAATCCTTTCGGGCCAGCATCGGGTCTTAAGCGAGCCGATCATCGATGCCATGACAGGTTGGTCCTTGTGGCTTTTAGTCACTTCTAGAGGGTTCACAAGGTCGAGGCGATGGTATTAAGTACAATTGGGTGCCCTAGTTCAAAGGTCGTAGGTGGCCGGTGCACCAGCATCGCAGTCCTGCAACTCCAATGACGTCGTCTACCGATGAGCCTCTCACCCAAGAAGGTGAGTAGTCATTCCAGAGTAAAGCTCTAAATTTCCAAAGAATTAAGATTACACTCACTATAAATCGAGCTTACCTAGCTGTGTTTCAACCCATCAAGTTGTTTATAGTTTTTGGGTCGGGTCTCACTCATTAGTCCGAGTCATGGTGGTCTTCAAAATTCACTATTAAGTCCAGTGGCTTCCATTAGAGGAGACGAATAGGATGGGCAATGGTCAAATTTGTTATCTCACGACTAATAGGGAGACAGGAGGTGATGATCCTTCCAATCCTTCACGGTTTGAAACTGAGGGTGCATGTGAGTGGAGAAGACAAAGTGGTGCGTCATGTTGGGAGTAATATCCCACAAGCCATTTAATTGAAGTTCTCAATTGGGCTAAGTGTGTGCAAAAAATCAGTGGACTAAGTTGGGCCTCCTTAATGGGCCTAGATAAGTTGAAAGTTAAAATAAAGGTTTTGGACCTTTGGGCCATTATACACAAAAATAGGTTTAAAGAAGGCATTGGCTATATAGATGTCGAAATTTGGGCTTCCAATTGGGCCTGGGTTATCTTGGGTTTAAGGATTGTATTAGGCCTACAAAGGGATCAATCCAACCCCGCATACCCAACGAGGCCCAACAATACTTGTGGGGGTAATTTGGTAATTTCACTGATTAGGATCCTAATTTTCAGTACGGATTGTAACAATAGGACCATCTAGACTTTAAATTCAAATATGTAGTAGTATCCTAGGTTTATAGTAGAAATATCGTAAGGGATTTCTGTAAAACAACCAACTCATCTTTATAGTTGAGATCTTAAATTCCTCAACCACAGTATCAAGCTAAGGCATCAACTTAATCCTGGAAAAGTTAGTGTGATAAGATCCTCCCTGTAATCCCCCTCGATTAACATTATAAGACCTGCTCTCGTCCGACACAACACTATAAAATTACCAAAGTACCCTCAAAATTAATTAGATACACTTACCCCGGTCAGACAAGGGATACTACAACATCCCACTCAGGATATCCAGAGTGTTTCGACCCATATGATGCCTCACCTTCCGTACAGTCCGCGTTCCGAACTCAACCTGGAGAGTACCAAAACCAATCATGAGTGGACAAAAATAAAGCTATGGAAAACCATTTTGTGAAATAAACCTTTAAATCCTTCGATTTATAAAACATGCATGCATAACCACGAGCCAAACCCGATCCATGAAAACACTGGCTTTAAGCCATTTTTAAAACCATTGAACACATCATAAGTAATAAGAGCCAAACCTAATCCCGCTCATCTAACCAGCCATAAGTCAAACCTCGTCTTGCTGATCCAACCAGCCCACTAGTCTGACTAGCATCCCATCTGTACTACTAGTAGACAACCACGAGTTTTGAGGAGTCCTACTCCATCAGCACGTGTCGAATCCAACACTGACCATGTTCGAGCCAGTCCTTGGGAACCCTTGGAGTCTAACTCCAGTATGGCGATCCAATCATTGGAGGCTGACCAATCCAGAAAATATTAACCAAGTCAAAACACATTTTAACTCGGACACTTGCCCAAAACTCGGTTTACCAAAAAGTACCATAAAATCCATGTCCAGAAACCGTAATCAAAAATAAAATAAAAAACCAACCATTTATCCAACAATAATAACCACATCCACAATCATGCTCAACCATATAATAAAACCAGTAAAAACATATAATTATGCATGCATCAGATTTATGAAAGAAACTGTCTACTCACAGTACCGTCGATCTCCCAAATCTTGAGCTGTAAGCCAATCTGAAGCCTCACGGATATCCTAACCTATCAAAGTCACACCTAGGGGTCACCAAAAATATGTATAAATTTATATAAGAAACGCCAAAAACCCCAAAACTGAAACGTCCTGGACACGCTTCCCAAGGAGAAAAACCTTCAAAAGACCAAGCAAATGACCTCTAATCGACCTAAAATCACCACCATTGGATTCAAAACGTCGACACCTTTCGAACAAGACAGATTTCACCTCAAAATTTGAGCTAACACGCCCACACGTGCTGGTCAACGTTTCCACACGCATAGTCAACGCTGATGAAGTCAGCTGCTGATGTGTCACCTGACACAACCTAACAGCACCTGCCGCATGCCAACCACTGACATGTGTCATGTGGCACCATCTGATACCTGCCACGTGGCACTTACCACATGTCACCTAATGACATCATCATGACGTCACATGTTGACGTAATGCTAACGTACCCTATCATGTGGACCCTCTAACAACCATTGATGCATCACCATGTGGCACCAAACAGCCATGGCCACGTGGCCTGCCATGATGATGTGGACTGCCATATCATCTTCTCACCTCTCGTGGGTCGACTCGAGAGAGTGTAATCGAGTCACTCGACCCGAATTGGAACTCAACTTAGAAATTGTTATTTTACGTCCATTCTTCAATCTAATTCCACCAATATACTCCTAGCCTATCTAGAAATCGATCCACAATCCCAAAGTTGAGAACATATGTCTGAAAAACCTCCAACTAAGCACGACACCAACAACCAAGCTTCGAGCTCCTACTTGAGCTCCTCCTTGCATCCAAAATCGTCCATTTTGTCCCAGGTCACTTGTACAAACTCGACAAACAAGATTAGTGCCTCATTCTACAGTTCCAGCATCCCAAAACTCAAAACTTAAATCCAACCATTTATGGTTCACAAAATCACCTGGTTCCTAGATTCCAGCCGTGCCTCCAAGGCTCCTCCTCCACCCTCTGTCTTCCTCTCACTCTCAATTTACTCTCTCCCTCACATAGAAGCCATAGATAATAATTAAGTTGTAGGAAATGAGGTGGGTTGGATTTTTAGGTGTTTGAAAAGAGAGAGAGAGAGAGAGAGAGAGAGAGAGAGAGAGAGAGGTGCATGAATGTAATAGATATGGACTAAAGGGTGGGTGACACTTGTCACTCATCCTATGGTCCCAGACCAAATATTTAGGATAACGACCCAGAAGTTCAAGGTAAAACAAAAGTGGAAAATTTACTAGAAATGACTATCTTTCCATTAAAAATTTCAAAATGTTGACTTTTTAACCCGGACATCTTTTGGGAAATTCAAAAATACTGTTACAAAAAACTCGGTCACCTGAATACGTAGACAGGTGGCATGCCAAAATTGGAGATTGAATGGACTCATTATGGGTCTAAAGAGTAACAAGGGCATTATGGTAATTTGAACCAAGGGTATTTTGGTCATTTTGTATGTAAGGCCTAGGTTATTCTAGAATGTTCCACAATTATCGCACTTTCTCCCTATTATCGACCTACTCCATGTTATATATATATATATATATATCCATATAATTGGGGAGAAACAAAAGAAAAAAACAAAAGGAAAGAGGATGTGCTTTGGGGTATTCTATGGGTATGCACCGAAAGAAGGAAAAATATGAAACCGTGAGGGGGAAGTCCAAAAAGGAAGAGTGAAGGTGAAGATTTAAGGAGGATGAAAATAATGGGGAAAGTGGAGAACCAAGAAGATGGAACAGTGAGGTGAGACACATCAAGCATACAAACTCAACGAACAAGACTAGGGCCTCAGTTTACACTTTCAGCATCCCAAAACTCCAAACTAAAATCTAACCATTTATATTTCATGGGTTTACCTAATTCCTGGATTCCAGCCATGCCTCCAAGGCTCCTCCTCCATCCTCCGTCTTCCACTTACTCTCAATTCGCTCTCTCACTCACATAGAAGCCATAGATGATGAATAAGATGTAGGAAATGGGGTAGGGTGGGTTTTCGAGTGTTTGAACAAAGAGAGAGAGAGTGGTGCATGAATGTAATGGATATGAAATAGAGGGTGGGTGACACTTGTCACTCATCATATGGTCCCAAACTAGATATTTAGGCATCACTAACAAATAACTATAAATCCACCCACCTCGAAATGTAACGACCCATCCCAAATTCCGGGATTAGATTAGTGACTAATGAAGGATTAGTGAGTTTAATCGGTGATTAGTTGAGCGAAATCGAACGGACGATGTAAAATGACCATTTTGCGCCTGGTCTTGGGTAAAATGTTAACTTTTGACTCGGGGAGTCGAACGTATGAGGACCGTTGACTGCGACGTAGATCGGGACGTCACGAGTCCATAGACAAACGATACATCGAAATCGGACGTCGGACGGAGAAGTTATGGTCAAGGGAGCGAAATCGGGGATTTAACGTCTCGGGATCTGAATAAAATATTAATTAAATCTGATTGGGCAGATATTTGTTGGTGGGTACCTTGGATGAGTGACAAGTGTCACTCATCCCATTGGTGAATTTTTCCCTAAAAAGGGGATCTTGGATCTGATTCGCCCATTTTAATTAATTAATTATTTCTCTCATTCTCTCTCTCCTTCCCGCGATCATCTTCTCCATTTTCTTCTGCAAAACTCGAAGAGGGACGTCGTGGACGATGGCCGGAGACGAATCAAATGATGGCAACGGTGAGGGACGTCGTGGACGATGGCCGGAGAACCCAAAAACGGTGAGTTTTGATTCAAAATTCGAAATTTGGTTTTTAATGTTTGTCGATCGATTCTGATGGTTGGGAGTTGTTCCTTGGGTCATTACGAGGCTGAGGGACCAAGAATGGGAGGCTGAGTTGGCCGGAGACGATGGCGGAGTGCGGTTGTAGGTTTGCCCATTATGCTTCGATTGGGAAGGTGAGTTAATGGCCTCCTTTCTATGTTTTTAGTAGTTAAATCGATTGCAAATTATGGGACAGAGAGTTAGGAATTAAAAGGAATTGAAAAACATGGAAAAATGGGGAAAACCAGGAATGCCGATCCGGTCCGGTCGAAACTAGTGAACCGGTTCAGAACCCGGTTCACTAGAGGTTGAAGGTGACACTGTTCACCGGCGCGTGAGGCCCACGCGCAGCGCCTTTGGGCCGTGCGTGGGGGCACGTGAGGGGTCTTTTGGGGATGACTTCAACATGTGAAATAATCTATTCGATGTAACGAACATTTTGGGACTGGTTTCGTGTCGATATGACATCGTTTCGATATAGTTCGGGATGTCCGAAGGTTTAGGATCGAGTTTAAAAATAGTTAAAAATTTGGGAAAATTACGAGGCTTCAATGAGAGGTTAATAAGGTAGTTACTCTAGTATGATTTGGATAGGTTTGGGAGTCCCAGTGATGGTGATTAACTCGGGGAGGCTTATGGCACGCGTATCGAGGCGGCATCGTAGGTGGTCTGTGAGTGGACAATATTTTCTAAACTGTGATGCATGCATAACTGTTTTATATGTTTTATATATGTGATTTCTATAGTGAGGATTGTGGCATTGGTGATTTACATGGTTGCACGTACTTCGAGGCAATCCCGTATTTGTACGTATTTCGATGTTACGATTTTATAAGGTGGTTATATGTGATTATGGTTTTAATAAAGGTTCAATGAAATGGTTTTGGTTTTGGAAAGATGAACTCGGGCGTGAAACCCATTTGGATTAAATGATCGGGCTAGGTGCCTAATTGGTTTACAAAATCGGGCTGAAACCCATTTGTGTGATGTGACCGTGTCGAGGGCCCAGTTGGTTTATGAAATCGGGCATGAGTCCCATTTGTGATTTATTAATTTAATTTCGGGTCGAGGACCCTAAATGGATTTGTGATGTTTTATGGAAATTTCGGGCAGGGCCCTTTGAGATGTTTCAAAATGGCTTTAGAAAACTGTTTTCCATATACCAGCTTGATACGAGGATATGTGATGGTCTCCTCCAGGTGTCTGGGACACTGGGGAAGTCATGGTGCATTGCTTGTGAGGGGCCATTGTACGGAGCTACCAGACCGTATAGTGACTCAGGAGGAGGATTGCTATGATTAGATGTCTGGGACGTCAGACATCTGGGATGTTAGAGATATTGACCCGGAGAGACCCCGGGTAGCATGCGTTGCTTTTTACAGTGAGATAAGACGTCTGGGACGTCAAGCGTCTGGGACGTTAGGCATCTGGGATGCCGAGGATGGTTATGTGGTAAATATGGATTATTGGATTATGAAATGGTATTTCGGTGTTTATGGATTTGTGTTATGGATTTGGGCAGTGGCCCACTTGGTTCTGGATTTACGGTTTTTGGGCTAAGGTCCTAATGGTTTATTTAAGTAAATGTTTTGATTTCTAGTTTTCGAATGCATGCATACTTTTTAGTGAAGGGTATAAATGGCTTTATGAAATGTGTTTTATGAACTTATTGATTGTTTCCACTCATAGTTTCTAAATGGTTTTAATGCCCTTCAGGTTGATCACGGATGCGGGCTGTAGCAGAGACCGAGACATCACACTCCTCCACTAATCCTGGCGCGCTCTGGGAGCCCCGTATGGGCTAAGGTATGAATTATCCCTTGTCTGACACTTCGTGTCAGATGGGAGCATGGCACATCCCGCATTAATCCTGAGGAGATTGGGATGGGTCGTATCACGAAATACATGTAACCATTAAATTGCCTAAATTCGTCCTTGACCCTTAAAATAACCCCACGACGTCCAAATTCGACATGCTGCCCGTCTACGTAACTAGCATCCTGAGATCTACGCAATGGGTCTAGGTAAACATGCAAGCAACCGTTCGGGTCAAAAGTCAACATTTTCCCAGCTCAAGGGCAAAATCATCATTTCACCTTGAATAATCTCGAAAGTCTTCGATAAATTTTTTATAATTTTGTAATTACAGGTCGGGTTGTTACATAGTGGATGATTCAAATACATGATATATCCAACAGAAGTTTCAGTTTACTAGCTACTTAAGCATCACAAGGATATGAACTAAGGATAGTCAGCCTCCATATCTAGTCACTATTATTTCCTACCGTGTTTTTATTAAAGAGAGAGGAAAAGGAAAATCATCAATGTCTTCTTTGTCAAAGCTAGTTCGGTCAAAGAATGCAAGAAACAAAACCCTAAATAAATATATCACCAACAAGAAAACACAAAAGAAGCTAGCAAATTCCAAGGCTAGTAGAAAACCTTTTGGTGTGCCGCTAGTTTTCCCTATCAAATGCATCTTCAATTGATATAATTGGGTACTCTACAACTCCAAACATAGGGAAAGAAGGAATATAAAGTAATGGCATATTCTAAAAACAAATCGTAAAAAAGTAACAAACATACAAAAAGATAATGAAGTACCATTACAAAGTTCTTTGTCCAGTGTGGTCATATCTTCAGCCGACTTGAAATTTTAAAATTAGGAGTGAGGGGTGTCGATGACAAGTATAAGATTGGGTATTATCAATTGTTAATTTAATATATTTTTTATTTTTAGTTTTAATTTGAAAATCCTAATTAAAAAAAGTTGATGTGGATTGTTACATCGTGTGTCACATGTGTTGGGATGAGAAATTTGGAATTTAATTTTGTGCCCATTGTATTATTGTTATTTTAAACAATTAAATTAAAATAGTAATTGAGATAAATTAAATTATGACTAAAACGTGAAAGTTAAATACAAAGGCTCACAGTCCTTATAAAACTGCCCTAATATTTTTTTGTTTAAGGTATGATTTTAGCAGTTTAAGCCACGGAGTAAGGCCATCTCTAGAAGTGCTCTCCTAAAGGAATGTAGACAAAGTTTAGGAATTGTGCAATGGACTTCCTTTAAACATACATTTTACCAACACACTAACATTTTGCACATATTGAACCAATCACGAAATTCTACCTTCATCATCTCAATTTCCTTCATACATTTTTCATATTATAAATGCATCGAACAACGGATTATTATTTACAATATGATTCACCTTAAGTTGTTGATTTAATGCATTGAACAACGGTCAAACATTAAATATCTTCAATCATATTCTAAATGCCCCGAACAGCAGATCAACACTTATCTTTGAATTAAAGGTTAAGCACTAAAACGTATGAAGTAAAAGAAAATCAGAAAATAAAACACATGGAGATTGTATTCACATTTACAAATTTTAGAAATAAAATGTCAACACATATATTGAATTATAAGCAAAACTGAAACAATAAAAAGAGTTTAAGTAGAGAAAGATAGTTTTTCACAAGGATCACTGAACAATGCCAGGAAACTTGTAAAGATGGAGGAAGAAAGACGGGGAATTCAGATTTAAAACTCTCAAATTGCCTTGGAAATTACTCGGGCTAGGTATTTCTTAAGGAAAACATGTATTTCTTAAGGAAAGTATAAAATTGAATCTAAAACAAGTCTAAGAAAATCTAAGAAAAAGTAAAGAAAATCTAGAAGAAAATAACTAAAAGAAAATAAAGAAATAGCCTCCCTATTTATAGAGGAAGTGCCAAAAAAAAGAAAATTACATAATAAAAATTACAATGAAAGTAAATGATGAAATTATGAATTTTAGGCTAATTTTTGGTTGAAATTCTAAGCAAAAGGGAGCAAGTGAGACTCAGTGGCATCGGTTGACAGGAGGAGCAGGTTTCGGCATGTAGCTACAGAGGAGTAGGTGGAAATCAGCATGAGGAAGATGGTGGAGTTTGGCGCACATGCGCCGAATCGCTGTGGTTGACTTTAATATGCGTGCGTCGAAGGGTCTTTAGGGCTGAGCGAGGAAATTAGGCCGCGCTGCTAGACTGGGTTGAAGGCTTTGAGGGTTGTGGGCTCGATTTTGGGCTTGACTGAATTTCTTTTGGGCTTCACAAAAAGTGAATTTGGACTAGATTTATTGGATTCGGTGGATCCATACAGAAATTCCAAGAGATTTTTTGTAGCTTCCCTTATTTTGTCCATAATTTCTTCGTTATAATTCTGATTGGAACGATTCTTTGGCCAAAATGCTCAGAATTCCAAGCTTTATTTATTTTTACAAATTTACCACAAAATAACTTATTTTCTCCAAATTTTTTGTATTTAAACATTAAAAGATAAGTATAAAGGGTATAAAATAATATAAAATAAAGCTAAATTAAAGGCCTATCAGTAAGCCTCTTGCTTAGTAGTAAAATAAAGCTCTGCTTCATTACTTAGTTGTCTAATTGCTTGGGAAAGTTTTGCCCACAGTGGGTAGATACCATCAGCCAGGTAATAACCTATGTTATGCTCTCGTCCGTTGATGGTATAGTTGAGTTGTGGTGCAACACCCTCCGTGAGAGAATCAAAGATGGGCGAACATGCGAGTCGAGTGATGTTATTTTGGGACCTTGTTATGCCAAAGAAAGCATGCCAGATCCATGTGTCATGTGAGGCAACTCCCTCCAAAATAACAGTTGGATTTCTTGATCTTCCGCTAAAACTTCCCTACTATCCCATTGGACACATCTTCCACTGCCAATGCATGCAGTCAAGCGATCCAAGCATGTCGGGAAAGCCTCAAAAATTTTCATGGCCTTTCCAAGTCATTTGGTGTTGGTTGTCAAAGATATTGATCTTTGTAAATGTGAATAATAGTACGACAAAATTCATTAAGATTTTCAATGCCAGTAGAATGAGACGTACCAAAAATTTCTATCCATTGAATCTGTCGG
Organism: Prinsepia uniflora; assembly: GCA_032719365.1. Lineage (NCBI taxonomy): Eukaryota > Viridiplantae > Streptophyta > Magnoliopsida > Rosales > Rosaceae > Prinsepia > Prinsepia uniflora. The sequence goes on from CM064872.1 coordinate 39,461,132, forward strand.
GCTTGCGTAGGGTAGCATTCGCATAGTGCATGTCACATTTTGGTAGGATGAGAAACTAGAGAGACCAGTTGCATTGCTCCTCTACTAGAAGTAATGGTTGGCCTTTGTGACACCATTTAGCATAAGGAGGAAAAAGAGGCATGCCATCTGAAAATGATGTCTGAAATCCTCGAGCATGTACACTAGATTTGGGATGAAATATTGCTTCATCGAAATGTTGTGCAAACCTTCCTAGTTTTGAGCCTTCTTGTTATGACTAGGAACAGAGCCACCTCATTGAGGAAATTGTTCAATGCTGGCTTGTTGATAATGACCACCCGTTGCTATAGGGACTATTTGCATAGTCGATCGCATCTTGGCTTCATCTTGTTCATCTCCTTCCACCATTTGACGTCTCTGCTTCACCCATTTCGATGCCAAGTTGGGATAGAAACTGGAACCCGAGTTAAAATTTATTGTAGAATTAGATATGAATGAATAACAAAATACACAAATGAAATAAAAGATGAAAATGAAGAAAATAACAGAATGTGAGATTTACATGCACAACACATCTCATTATATTTACTTAACATGAAGATAAAGTAGGACATCTAAGAGAGGAAATCTTCACAATCAATGATGTGCCTACGCGTGGCAGATTTTTCTTTTTCCAAAATCTTAACAATTTTGTTTTCTAAAGTTAAATGATATCTTATCAATGTTTGATACAATTTAATGTATACAACTGAGATAAGGTGGGATAGTTAAGAGACGGGAAATCTCGACAATCAATCATATGCTTACACATGGCAGATTTTTTTGTCCAAAATCTTATCAATTTTGTTTTTAAAATTTAAATGACATCTTATTAATGTTTTATAAAATTTTATTAATACAACTAAGATAAGGTGAGATCTATAAGGAAAATGAAATAATCCCTTCCAATTTTCTCTCCCAGTTAGGGTTTAGGGTTTTTTCTCGTTAACGGCTAGGGCTACACTTTACCCTCGATCTGTTTCTTCGTGACGACTACGGACGAGGTTGCATGGATGGCATTTATCTCACTCGTAGAAGAGTTGTTTTCAGGCTGGGCACGAGTCATGGATTCCCTAAGCATTGGTCTGAGCCACTCATGGTCGATCTCTGTGGTGAATGAGTGTGAGCTTGACGTCAGTGGGGAAGTGGTGGCATTGCCGGCGTCACAGTTTCTTCTGGTTGGGAAGCTTCTGACAAGGTGGGGGTATAATAGAGAGGCCTTAGTGGGTACCTTGCGGCGAATCTGGTTTACGCGTGATAAATTTACAGTGGTGTCGCTAGGAGAGAGCAGGCATTTTCTCTTCTCATTTGAGAGTGATGGGAACCTTCCAACGTGGTGTTGGGCTCGCCATGGAAGTTTGATCGGGCCCTGTTTGTGGTTTCCAAGACTGATGGCTATGCTGATCCCTTGGAGGTGTCTCTTGATACACAAGATTTCTAGTTACAAGTGAGACGAACTCTACCTATGTTTCTGAGCCTGCAGTTGGCTGAACAAATTGGATATCACATGGGTTAGTACGTGGCGGTGGATAAGGGGAGAAACGATGACTGTATGGTCAGTTTCTTGAGGCTGCGGGTGGCGCTGAAGATGGGAGAACCTTTGAGGATATGTGTAACGTTGAAATTGTTGTCTAGTGAACCAGCCAAGAAATATAAGGTAGAATATGAAAGGTTGCCCTTTTTTTCCTTTCAATGTGGTCGCCTAGACTATGTAGTAGGCAACTGTACGGCGGTGGGGGTGATTGGTGGGGAGGAGCGCCCTTACGGGCATTGGAAGACTCTCAGGGAGGAAGTCTTCAGTATCCTAGCGCATGATGGTTTTCGAGGGACGACCTTTGGTTTGTCGAGCAGAGCTAAAGGGGTACAGGTTGAAGGCAGTAGTGAAGGAGGGGTGGTGAAGGCAAAGAAGGAGCAGTGGGAAAGAACGATGCTGGTCTCAGTTATGGAGTTGCTTTCGGTGTAAGGTAACCGTGGGAATCACATGGTTTCGATGCAATGGAGAAGGTGGGATCTGGGCCCTTGCTGAGGGTTTCAATGACAGGCCACCGATGGTGGTTTCTTTGGATAGTCCTGCGCGGCCGATGGATGATGCGGGTATGGTCGCTGGGCCTTCACACGTCTTTTCTTGTTCGGTGAGCACCTACTGACCACTCTGGCGGATGTTCCTAATGCGCTGGCCAAACCAATGGCTCTGGGTTTCGTCCCAGTGCCACCAAATGGCAGTTCCAGCAACCAGTTTTCTTTCCTTGCCAATTCTACAGGTTTTTATGATCCGATTTCTCCCATTTTTTATGCTAATCTGGTGGAGGGTCAGTCGAGAAATCTAGATGGCTGGGAGCTAGGCCTAGCTTTCGGTCAATTTTAGTTACCCAATTTGGTGGGTCTTCAGACGGAATTTCAGGTTCTTTGAGCTATGGTGCCTCTTCTGTCAAATTGGTGGGCAGTTATTCCGCAAAAGTGATGGAATATATGTGGGCTGGGATGCCTATGCGTGATGAGGGCATTGAAGAATTTCTTCAAGGCCAAGAAACTAGGTATTATTTTTCTTTTGGAAAAAAAAAAGTTCGATAGATGGATTGTGTGAAGCTTACTTTGGGATATGCGAGAGTTTAGTGGTGTGTTAGAGGATTATGGCCTGATGACTGTCCCTTTTAAGGGGTATAAGTTTACTTGGAGCAATAAGTGGCAGGGGGTTTGGTTGATGAAAGTCCGGTTGGATAGAGGAGTGGTGAATCAGGCATTTCTTCATGTTTTTCTAGTAGTTTTTACTCAACATCTTCTTTCCTGAGCTTCTGACCATTTGCCTATCCGGATTCGTCTCCTGCCTATCATACCTCGAGTTGGAGGGAGGCGAAGGTTTTTCTTTAAGGAAGCACAGGTCTCTGCTGAGGGGTGCAAGGATGCCATCAGTGTAACGACCTAACCCAAATATTGGGATTAAATATTAATTAATTTTGGGTTGGGAATGACTAATCGGGGATTAGTTGAGAGAATTCAGATGAACGGTGTAAAATGATCGTTTTTCCCCTAGAATTGGGTAAAAAGTTGACTTTTGACCCAGGAGACATTTAGGACATTGACCAATGACCGTGATGTAGATCGGGACGTCACGAGTTCATAGACATGCGGCACGTCGAAAACGGACATTCGACGGGAAAGTTATGGTCACGGGAGCAAAATCGATTAAACTTATGACCCGAGATTTGATTAAAATAATATTAAAACCTGATAAATAATTGAATAATCAAGAACCCTTGGATGAGTGACAAGTGTCACTTATCCCACGACCCAAATCCCCCAAAAAGTGGATCTATGTCCCATTGGTTGATTTTTATATATTTTAACCCTTCCCACATTTCTCATCTCTCACCCCCTAGCCGTCCATCTCTCTCTCAACCCACTCATCCTCACCCTTCATCCCTCTCAGCTGATCGTCTTCATTATCATCAAACTTCATCTCTCTCCCATATTCTCCCATATTCCCCATGAAGAAAAAAAAACCTGAAACCCCTCATTTCACACAAAACCCTTCACCGTCCATCATCTGCATCTAATCTACTTACAACTCACCCTCGCCCATCATCTTCAACATCATCAGTTTATCACCATCTTCATCTGTGTTGCTTCAAACCCGTGCACCACCCAAAACCATGAAGAACCCAAAACCATACCCAAACACCCTAACCGCCCAACCCACACGAACTCACCTCGAACCAACACTAGGCTAGACCCATAAGGTGGCTAGGACGTCAGAGGAGTCGACTGGAGGACCCACGGCGGAGGTAGGCTGGAAAACCCGAGAACTACCCTATTTTCCCATTTTCAAAACTTCGAAACTTGACGCATATGGGCTGATCTTGTGGTTTAGGCTTGCTTCTAGGGACTAAAAGGAGTTGTTTGGTGCTGGTAGCGTGGATCCAGGTGACTGGAAACAAGGAAGAACACGGTCGAAAAATTGGATTCGGATTTGAGGTTGCAGGTAAAAATCTAGCCCTTTTCCATTGTTTTTTATCCCATAGATCCCTAGCTTAGGTTTAGACGAGCATGTAGGTGAAAACCACGATGAAAATGGTGGCAGGAGTTGGGAGAATCGGTCGGATCCAACTGCGGGTGGCGGCGACCCGGTTGTAGGGTTTCAGGTTGACCCGACCAAACAATAGAGATGATGACATCATGCTCACGTCATCATGTCAGTCATGTCAGACCAACAATCAACCAGAGCATGACACGTGTCAATTTGACACCTGTCAGTGACGACGTCATGCTGACATCAGTAGTGACATCATGCTGACGTCAGTAGACTGTAGCAAGGTTGACCAGAGTGTTGACCTAGCGCGTGTGGGCGCGTGTGAATAGTACTCAAGGTGGGACCACCACCATTTTTTAGGTTTTGACGATACGAATCCAATGGCGGTGGTTTCGTGTCGATTGGAGATCGTTAGATTGGTCAAATTGGGGTTTTTCACCTCGGGAATTGTGTCTGGGACACGTTGACTTTTTCGGGTGTTTTGGGGTTTTATCCTATGGAGTTAAATAGATTATTAGTGACCTTCAGGTGTGATTTGGATAGGTCCAAAAGTTCCGAAGATGGTGATTTAGCCAAGGAGGCTTATGTCATGCATATCGAGGCGGTAGCTAGAATGGTATGTGAGTGGACTTTATTTTCTAAACTGTGATGCATACATAACTGTATTATATGTTTTACATATGTGATTTCTATGATGATGATTGTGGTATTAGTGATTTACATATTTGCACGTATTTCAAGGTTTACGATTTTACACTGTATTTCTACGTGATAGTGGTTTTAATAATGGTTCAATGATATGATTTTGAATTCGAAAATATGGAACCGGGCTTGAGACATTTGATTTACGAACTTTCAGACTTGGAGTCCATTTGATTTCATGAGGCATCGGGCCGGAGGCCCAATTTGTTTACATGATCGAGTTTGAGGCCCAATTGGTTTATGAAATGGAATTTCGGGCTGAGTCCCTTGAATTTGGAAATTGGATTTGTGAAAATGGTTTATGAAAGTTATACTTTGGGCACGAGACCCATTTGTGGATTACGATGGTTTTATGGAAATCCCGGGCATAGCCCTTTGGAACGGTTTGAAATGATTTATGAAATGTTTTCCATATACAATCCTTATGTGTGGATTGTCTCCTTCAGACGTCTCGTAGTATCCTAGAGTAATCATGAAGCAATACCTGAGAGGGGCTGCCCGGGGCACAACTTAGGATCAGGAGTGCAATTATGGATATAACCCCCCAGGGAGGGTCATTGATCTGCGGATCATTGACCTGGGTGGACCTTGGGGAGACTCGGGATTGAGACCCCGAGAAGCACGTGTGACTTGAAAATTGTGACAGTGGTATTGATTAGACATCTGGGATGCCGAGGATTGGTATATAATGATATTGGATTGAATTGTGATTCATGGCTTTACTGGATTATGTATTTGGATTTCAGATTTATTGGATTTATGAAATGGTATTTCCGTGTTGGTGGTTTTGGGCAGTGGCCCACATGATTGGATTTATGGTTTTGGGCTGAGCTCCCACATACTTAGATTTATGGTTTTGGACTAAGACCCTAATGATGTAATTAAAGTAAATGGTTTGATTATTGGTTATCGAATGCATGCATACTTTTTAGTGAAGGGCATAAATGTCTTGTTATGAAATGTGTTTTTATTAAACTATTGATTTTTTGTCCACTCATAGCTTGTAATGGTTTTAATGCCCTTTAGGTTGATCGCGGATGCGGACTAGAGCAGAGACAGAGACATCACACTCCTCCACCGATCCTGGTGCGCTCAGGAAGCCCCGAACTGGCTGCGATGTTGTGTTATCCCTTATCAGACACTTCGTGTCAGACGGGAGCATGGCATATCCTGCATTAATCTCGGGGGGATTTGGGATGGGTCGTGTCAATCAGGGCAGGCTAGGGGGAGGATACCATTGGGGATATAGTGGGGAGGCTTCGGCGAGTGGAGGGGGCTCTTCAGACTTGGAATAAAATCTCAATGGGTAGTATTCCTTGAAAAATTGGGCATTTTCATGCTCGCCTTGATGATTTTGTTCCTTCCTCCCCTCCGGGTCGTGATTCACAGGTGGCTGAGGGACTTGATAGGGAACTGGATGCTCTAAGGGCTCAAGAGAAGTTATTGTGGAGACAGCGCTCCAGGATTACGTGGCTCAAGGAGGGGGACCGAAATACCAAATTTTTCCATCAATGTGTTAAAGAGAGGGGGCTGAGATATTTTGTCAATGGGGTATTTGATGGTAGGGGGTTTGGAAGTCTACGAATGAAGATATTGAGCGAGAGTTTGTGCTATAATTTGACAAGTTATTTTCTACCTCGGGGTCTGCAGATTTGGCCAAGGTCTTAGGAGCGTTTCAGCCCGTGTTGAGTCCTCAAGACAATGTAGAGTTGGAGAGACCGTTTTGTCACTAGGAGTTAGAAGCAGCCCTTGCCGGTATGTACCCAACTTAGGCTCCCAGGGTGGATGGCCTTCCCGCCCTGTTTTATCAGAAATTTTGGGATGTGGTGGGTGATGTGTCCAACTTCTGTCTCTTGATGCTTAACGATGGGGTGAGTATTCAGGCGATTAACCATACCCTGATTTCGCTCATTCTAAGGTATTTCAAAATTTTACAAGTTTATATATAACCATCCAAAACCTGAACTCAACATCGTTTGATTATGTTGATAATTACTTAGTACTCTTAGGTACATTCAAGATTCAAGTACCCCATTAATCCTGGCATCTGCCATCCAAACGAAACAAATTACTAATCCAAGCCTGCGTTAAAACAAACAACAGCGCAAGACTTAAACTTGTACTACAACCATACTCCTCAAAATCCCAACACTGTAATCATCACCCAAGGTGAAAATCAACAACCACTGTAACCACTGTCCCGGAAATCGGGATTAGATTAGTGGGTAATGACGGATTAGTGAATTTAATTGGTGACTAGTTGGATAATTTCGGACGGACGGTGTAGGAGGACGATTTTGCCCCTAGAATGGGCAAAAATGTTAACTTTTGTTCGGACGGTCAAATGGACTTTGACCCATGACCGTGACGTAGTTCGGGACGTCACGAGTTCATAGACATGTGGCACGTCCGATTTCGACATTCGAGGAAAAAGTTATGATGTTCGGAAGGTCGAGGACATTTTTGTAATTATGTTAAAAAGAGGGAATTTGTTGACTTTTTACATGGTAAACGTTTTTCATGTAACTCGAGGACCGTTAGATAGGTCTTGATGTCTTGAGTACAACGACAGGCGGCACGCCGTCATCGTATGTCGGACGACTTAGTTATGGGTCTACATAAGTGAGGGGTAAAATTGTAATTTGGACATTAGAGGGGCAAAATGGTCTTTTAACACCTTGGGAATTGTGAGCAATCAGATAGGGACACTTGGGCCTGAGTAATTAGATATTTTGTGCTGAGGACCACAGGGTTAAGGACATTTGTCCTCTCTCCAGAGGCTTTTAGCCAAGTCTTACACAGTGGGCATTTTTTAAATGAGGCTGATCGATCAGATGAGAGGAAAAACAAAGACAGTGAGCACTCATCCATCTTCTGTGTGTGAGTCGTGTGAGATCAAGTGGTGTTAGGGAGTGATTGATCAGACTTGTGCTGTGACTTGTGTGTTTGTGTCTAAGGGAAAGACTGAGTGAAGAGGGGCTGTGAGAGGTGAGAAAAAAACCCAGAAAACAGAGGAGAAATCGTGAGCATTTGTGAAGGTCCAAATCTGTTGTGAAGCTGTCTTCGTGGTTACCAATGAGTGCAGACTACCTCTGACTACGTGAAGAGTGTGGTGGTGCCACGGGGGAGAAGGAAGAGTAGGTAAACAATTTCAAACTCTATTCCTCTGTTCTGAACAGATTAAGCCGTTTGGGTTTTAATCAATGACTACTTCAGTTGGGTGTTTGGTTTAGCTTCTTAAGGTTGCTTATGGACTTAAAGACTTGAAATCGTGGCTGGAAGAACTCGCAGTGACCGGGAACTGGGAGCTGAATTTTCTGCAAGTTGTCCTTCGAATTGGGAGGTAAGTTCCAAGGTTTAGATTCTTGTGTTTAGGTGCTAAATCAATTAGAGACAAAGAAGAAAACATGTAGGATTTAAATAGGAGAGAAATCGGATTGAAAAACGATGGAAATAGCCGTGAACCGTCTGTGCCAGTTCGGTTCGAATCGGCCTGGACCGGGTCGGTGAGAGGCAGGAGATGATGAACAGTTCAGGCGCGTGAGGGCGTGTGGTACCTCTTTTGGGGAAGATTCCAACACAACTTTTAAAGTATTCGATGTAACGAACATTTTGGCGCTGGTTTCGAGTCAATCGGACATCGTCTCGATATGTTTCGGGATGTCCGAAGGTTTTAGGCCTCGGTTAAAAATAGTTAAAAGTTTGGGAAAATTACGGGGACTTAGTAGAAGCTTAATGAAGTAGTTAGTTACCTTCTTATGGGATTTGGATAGGTTCGGGAAAGCCAGTGATAACGGATTAGCCGGAAATGGCAAAAGTGTGCGCGTATTGAGGCAACGACGCTATGGTCTGTGAGTGGACTTTGCTTTCGAACTTATGATGCATGCATATATGCTTTTATATGTTTTCTATACGTGATTGTGATCTTGATGGTTTACGATTTTGCATGTTTTTCGAGTTATTTACGGAAGTATAAGTTTTACGAGAATATGATAGATGTTGTGATTTGAAACTGGTTTTAATGATTTGATGTCGGGATTTGAAATACGATTTGATTTCAAAGATTTAAAATGGATTTTGGAAAGTGATTTCGGGCTTGAAGTCCGGTTCAGAAAAGTGGTTTTAAAGAACGTAATTTCGGGTTTTTTAATCAGATTTCAGAATGACGATTTTGGATTCGATTTTGGAACTTGGAAATGGATTTCCGGATTTGGGTTCGAAATGGTTATTCCTGATGCTAGCTTACGGAATGATGGTTTCGAACTCGGATTTGTAAATGGATATGGAGATGAGTTCTGGGTTTGGATTCAGGAATCTGATGAGATTGCGGATTCGAATTCTGAAATGGAAAATGGTTTTCAAACGGTTTTGGATTGAATTTGCTGGATCTGGTTATTGGGTTTAAAGACTCGGATATGATTATGACGGGTCGGGCCCGGATTGGGTTTAAAGACCCGGAATGAGTTTAAAGACTCGGATATTTATATTTCCCCCGTAGGCCTATTGAGTTTAAAGACTCGGGAGTTTAAAGACTCGGATTATATTGAGGCCTGGATTGAGTTTAAAGACTCGGGAGTTTAAAGACTCGGATAGATCCAGCAGGTTCGATGGATGGAAATGTGGTTTCAAACGTGTTTTGGATTTCACTGAGGTTTGATGATGATGGTTTTTAATAGTGGTTTTCAGATGTTTTGGGCTATGCCCGGTTAATACGGATTTTGAGGGTTTTGGGCTGAGGCCTGGGATTTGACAAAAAGGAAAATGAGTTCGGTTTTCTTAAATAGTTTGAATGACTTGAAGAGAGAATGGTTTTATGACATGACTTTTGATATGCATGCAATGATTTTAAAATGGAGGGTATAAATGTAATTGTGTTTTCTAATAACTGTTTTTGAACTTATTCTTTATTTTTGCCCACTCACAGTCTTTTCATGTTTTCGTTACCCTCCAGGTTGTTGAGGTGCGGGCTGTTGGTCGAGAGAGATAGAGACATCACACACCAGATCCACAGTAGAATCTACACGCTCTGGGAAGTCGGGAAGTTTGAAACGGTTCGTTTGGAAATCCCTTGTCCGACTTACGTGTCACATGGAGGTTGAACGTCAGTTTAGCTTTCGTGTCATGCGTAAGTTAAACGAGAGCAGGCTAGCCCTTAATCCCGGGGGATTGGGGGTGGGTCCTGACAACCACGATATTTTTAATCTTGCAACCACAAACCATGATGCATGGTAACCAAAAAAATCCTCACCTTATTCCATATCACCAATACCAAGAACTTACATACTCACATCATAGTTTATTCCGACATCACAATTTAAACCTATAAGTCAAAACTTCGACTATACTAAGCCTCGCATCTCCCTTACTTCCAATTACGTAAGTGTCGGGTTAAGACTACTTACCCAAGTACAAACATGATCGTTCGAGTCACATTTAAATACACATCACAATACTAATAAGAACCTACACATTATGTCATACCAAGAAACAAATAATAACAATTAATACCACCATCACAATTCCTGTGCTACCAGCATAGTAATTCTATACAATCTTATAGCTAGGCCGAACTCAACCTTACTTAAATCTCAATGCACTTTTTAAATCGAAATATTACTAAACTAAACTTGATTAGTATAGCCTTTCTACCAATTCCATGAAACAATTATGTCCAACTAGGCAAAATTCATATAACATTGAAATTGGATTACACCAAAATCAGACGGAATCAAAACTCAAACATACAACTCTAAATTGAATCCCTTCTAAACTTTCATTGGTTATATCAGTTCATAACCAACGAATTTACTTTCAGATTCCCTACCAGGTACTTAATTCCCTAATCTTGCCTTATCTCTAAATTCCAAATCCAAATCCAATTCACGACACCACAATCCTCGTTTTCCCAACCTAAGTGATGTCGCCATCATTTATTCCACAGTGATCATAAGAATTCTACAATAGTATTAAAGACTTATTACTTCAAATCTTATCCAACATTCAAAAGTAAAAGCTTACTGACACGACTCGCCCCTCAATCCCCCGGGATTAAGGGCTAAGTCATGCTCCCCGTCTAACTTATGAGTGACACGAAGGCTAAACTGACGTCCAACCTCCATGTGACACGTAAGTCAGACAAGGGATTCTTAATTGAACCGCTCAAAACTTCCGAACATCCCAGAGCTTGCAGACTCTACTGTGGATAGCGTATGTGATGTCTCCATCTCTCTCGACCAATAGCCCGCACCGCAAAAACCTGGAGGGTTTTGAAAACACAGAAAGACTGTGAGTGGACAAAAATAAAATATAAGTTCAAAAACAGTTCAATAAAACAATTACATTTATACCCTCCATGTAAAACCAATGAATGCATATCAAAAGCCATGTCATAAAACCATTCTATTTTCAAGTTATTCAAACCATTCCAGAAAACCGAACTCATTGCCTTTTCTCAAATCCCGGGCCTCAGCCCAAAACCATCAAAATCCATATCATCCTGGCATAGCCCAAAACATCGGAAACCCGTTATTGAAAACCCGAATCATCAAGTCTCAGTGAAATCCAAAACATATTTGAAACCACATTTCCATCAATCGAACCTGTGGATCTATCCGAATCTTAAAACTCCCGAGTCTTTAAACTCAATTCAGGCATCAATATAATCCGAGTCTTTAAATTCCCGAGTCTTTAAACTCAATAGGCCTACGGGGGAAATATCAATATCCGAGTCTTTAAACTCCCGAGTCTTTAAACTCAATCCGGGTCTTTAAACCCAATCCGGCCCCGCCCTCGTCATAATCATATCCAGGTCTTTAAACCCAATAACCAGATCCAGCAAATCCAATCCAAAACTGTTTGAAAACCATTTTCCATTTCCGAATCCGAACCCGCAATCTCAGCAGGATCCCGAATCCAAACCCAGTATCATATTCGTCATCCATTTCCAAATCCGAGTCTGAAACCATCATTCCGTAAGCCGACATCCGGAATAACCATTCCGGGCCCAAATCCGGAAATCCATTTTCAAGTTCCAAACCGAATCCAAAATCGTCATTCCGAAATCCGATTCAAAAACCCGAAATCACGTTCTTTAAAACCACTTTTCTAAACTGGGCTTCAAGCCCGAAATCATTTTCCGAAATCAAATCAATAAAAACCAGGTTCAAACCACAACATCCATCCTATTCCCATAAAACGTATAATTCCGTAAATACCTCGAAAATCGTGCAAAATCGTAAACCATCAAGATCATAAATCAAATCATAGAATCATGTATATAAAACATATAAAAACATATATGCATGCATCAAGAGTTAGAAAGCAAAGTCCACTCACAGACCATAGCGTCGTCGCCTCGATACACGCGCACTTAGACTATTTCCGGCCAATCCACTATCATCGGCTTTCCCGAACCTGTCCAAATCCCATAATAAGGTCACTAACTACTTCAATAAGCTTCTACTAAGTCCCCGTAATTTTCCCGTATTTTTAACTATTTTTAAACTAGCCATAAAACCTTCGGACATCCCAAAAACTATCGAGACAATGTCTGTTGACTCGAAACCAGCGCCAAAATGTTCGTTACATCTAATACTTTAAAAGTCGTGTTGGAACCATCCTAAAAAACCGTACCACGCGCCCTCAAGCGCCTCCCAAAGGGGCTGCGCGTGAGCCTCACGTGTCGCCCAAAAGGACTGCGCGTGAGCCTCACTTGCCGCTCAAAGGGGTTGCACGTGAGCCTCACGTGCCGGGGCTACTGTTCATCTTCAACCTCAAGAAACCTAGTTCAGATCGATCCGGTTCAGATCGATCCGGTCCAGCCCGAACCGGTGTGGCCGGTTTTCGTTCAATTTTCACCCGTTTTCGATTCTATTGTTATCCTTAGCTTCGTCCCATCATATCTATCCATCTAGCTAGTAAAAATCTTAAAACCAGGTTTGATACTTACCAGCCAGCTCGAAGAACAAGGGCCAAACTTTCCTCCTCTGTTTCTGATCAACACAGTCCACATCCAGTCTCAAACTCGATACTTCCAAGCTTGTAGGTTCCCCAGAAACCTCGTCCAAAAACTAGAGTAATCAACAGCCCCTTAATCAAGAACTACCATTTCCAATTGAAAAACAGAACCTCACGGTGGCTTACCTTGAATCACCGTCGTGGGGCACCGTCGTGGCCACCACGAGTCTCAACTCAGCCTTCCTTCCCTCTTCCATTCACACCGTGCATAAAATCGAAGAGGTTTAAGGGTGTTGTTCAATTATGGAAATTCACGGGTTGCAGGGGAAACCATGGGTTTCCTCACAGGGTCAGGACAACCGTCCACGGCTATCCACAACGGTGGCACTCGGGTTTAAACTAGATTTCTGCTCAGACGGCACAACTACCTGAGGAGAGTTGAGGGGTGTGAGGTTGCACGATTTCTATGTCTCTGTTTTTCCAAACCGTGCCAACTATCCCAAATATCTTCATCCCTTTTTAAAAATCCTTTGAGGCGGTTTCCACGATTCCACAGCCTTCTAGATCAAACATACTAACAATTACACTGACTTCTACTAGCATACCAATGGTTCAAATTCAGTCTCAAAACTACCTCGGGGCTCCTATTATCATCTCACTATCAGGCCATGTACGAGGCTCACATCTCGGAGGCATATCATTCTCAACATATATCAGAACCAGGCTCTGATACCAAGTTGACAGAACCCAACTTGGAAAACACCACAAATAGCCTACTTGGGTCCTGCTTCCGTCTGACAGGTAACCTAGTGTAACGATCCGTCCCGGATTTCGGGATTAGATTAGTAATTAATGACGGATTAGTAAGGTTAATCGGTGATTATTTGGGTGATTTCGGACGGACGGTGCGAAATCACAGTTTTGCCCCTGGAATGGGCAAACTATTGACTTTACCTAGTATACCAAGTTTACCACCAAAACATTGTCAGACAAGGGATACCCGCATACTCGTAGCTCATGCCCTTGCTCTATAAGCAGCCTCGGTACCCGTGCGACAGCCCTAGAGGGTTTTAAAACAAAAAAAAAAGTGTGTGAGTGGACAAAAATAAAGGAAACATAGTTCGAAAACATACTAATTTCCCTCCATTTTAGTAAGCTATGCATGCACCAGGTTTATATGTAAAACAACAATCTTGAAAGTGTAGTAACCCAAAAACCAGTAACTTCATAAACCTATCCGTCATGAAGCCGTAACAAGAAATCACTACAAATGCGACGAGACTAACGCACAGACTCAACAAATATAGAAAGCTAGTCACGTCAGTATACCAACACAAACATGTTCACACAAATGAATAAGCACAACAATCACACAGAACTAGTCATACTGAATTCATCACATACTGAACCAACCAATCATATCAACGAACCCATCCTCGAAGTCTTCAAGCTGAATCATCATATCAAATGTGCACTACCTGTAACACCCCGAACAACAGGAAAATAGAAAATGACCATTTTGTCCCTACAAGTCAAAGGGTTTCCTTTTACCTTAAAGATGTTGACTTTTTTATCCGGACTTCTTTTAGAAAATCTGGGAAAACCGTTACGAAGCTCTCAATCTCCTAAACACATTGACAGGAGGCACGTTAAAATCGATGCTTGAGTAAGAAAGTTATGGATCTAAAATATTCAAGGATATTATGGTAATTTGGTCCAAGGGAAAATTAGTAATTTATCATTTAGACATGTGATGCACATGGGCAAGGCCTAGAAGATTCTATATTTTCCCCTCCACCTCCCCACCGACTTGTGAACATTATATATACATATGTGTGTATTATGGAAGGGAGAGATCAGTGGTGGTAAGTCGAAAATGAGAAATTAGAGAAACCACCACCGCGAGGAAGAAAGAGAGGGAACAAGGAAGGAATATGAGGGAATGAATGAGGAACATAAGGAAAGAGAAGGAGTTCGGCGAAAATTGGACAAGGAAAAGTCTCCTTAGGCTTACGGCTGTGACAGACCTATGAGGGTTTCAAAGAGGCGTGATGAGTTGTGAGCTCCCGCGAGTTCTCAACACAAACTGAGGATCTCAGGGAGTTATATAAACTCCTCTGATCAAGTCAAGTGAAGAAAATAAGAGTTTGGGCTCAAGGAATGTCGTTTGACAAATTGGGAAGCCATGGTCGCAACATGAAGGTATGTATGCTAAACTGTTCGAACATTTCATGCTTTTCTATGTCCATAGGGATGTTCCTGGGCTCAAAAAGATGTGAATTCATATATAAATCGAATTCCTATATAAATCATAAGAAATGGACGTAAAATGAAGCAAAGGGGACCGGGTCAACCCGCCGGGTTGGAAAACCCTAAACCCCATCAGGTCGACCCATCGCGAGGTAAGGGATGACTTGTGCAGGCGCGTGGAAACCACGCGCATGGGGCTATGGCTGGCGCGTGCGGCAGCGATGGGTGGTTTGGTAAACACAAAATAATTTTCTTTTAATTTTTTGAGTTTAATCATGTAATTTATGGAATTATTGGACACTATTTGGGGCATAGTCCTAATATCTAGTGAAATTCCTTATTAATTAAGTAGTCTTTCATAAATTCCTATTTATTCTTTAACTAAAGAAACTTGGTGGTTAGTGTGCTAATTGAGCTTGTTATAATACATGAGGGTACTACATACGGACAATGGATTGGATATTAAGGATGAAGTTTGATAATATTATCTTATGAATTTGTCTTAATTAGAATATATTTAATTAAGGAAAGGATTTGTGGATATTATGTTGTTCAAATATAAGCAAATTGGGTTATAATAAAGACGTACTTAGTAAATATTACCACCTGCTAGAAAGTGGGTTGGATGTGGGCGGAAATCCCGCAGGGTGGAATCAATTTGGTTTTTTTGATTCAAGATAAAAGTTATAAAATCCCTTGTTTGACACAAGGGCGTCAGACAAGAGCAGCACCGGTTCGGTTTTCCTTGAAATTGGGGACGGGTCCTATCAATTTGGTATCAGAGCACGGTTTTGGGATTAAGAAATTTCCGAAATACGTTGAAGTAATTAATTTTTTGTAGAATGATCGTTCTAAATAGAAATTGGTTGAATGTGTGCAATAATATGTAAATCGCGTTTGAATAACTATTAAGTTATTGGAAAATTTTAATTTGGGGACATGTTAAGTAATAGTCTTTATGAATTTGGTGTTGGTAGTATTTATGCTATGGTAATGTCTCGTGTTTGATTCATGATGGTTTTGAGAAAAAGACGAATTATGAAATAATTATAAGTAGGAAGTGTCTCGAAATATGTTGATAAATTGGGTATAATACTTGTTTAAATGATTAGCGCTTAACGATGGGTGAATATAATAAACAATAACGATAGAATAATATTTGGACATCTTCATACAAATATTTGTTTATCTGGGCCAAAATGTTTTATGAGTCTACGAGAAAAATATTTATGAAAATATGGATATCCTCATAAGAACTGAATTTGGGTTTTAGGATTGCTTGAAGTCTGTGGATTATGTTGGGTTTATACCTATAATGATAGAATAATGTGAAATGCTAACGTGTTAATTGAAACGTTGAAATGGTGAGTCGACCGTTTATATTTAAAGATTATGTATGCATATTCATGGGTTTTCAATGTTTTATTATGTGTTTTGGTGGAATTTTTCTTGGATTTTTGTTTGTTTTGCAAATATATAATTAATAATTTATTGCGTGTTTTCGAGAATTTCCGTAAATTTTGTTGGGGTTCTGATTCAAATATGGTTCTGGGATTGAGCATGGCCTATGATTTGAACTTTTGTCTTCGAAACGTGAATTGTATATAACATATTTTAAGTATTACATGATTGATATGGTAATGGTTTGGAATATGGATTGACTTAAACATTAAGTCAAGGTCATTGTATGATTTATATGATAACAAATTGAATGTACCTTTTGTATAACTATTGAGGGTCTTTGAGAATTCTAAAATTACTTTTAAACACTCACTATATGGAATTTTATGGACAGGATGTGATAAAGAATGATGATGTGCATACGTGACGGTTTAGGTGTTAAGATGTTGAAATTAGTTTTGCAGTATTGATTCAAGTCTTGATTTCAGTTTGGGTTATGGAATTTGGTGTTTATATGCTTACCCATAATTTCTCGGATTTTAAATGTTAATTTACAGATCGATTGTGAATTTAAGGAAATAGAGTTGGAATATGGGTTGATATTCAGATGAAGCACTCTGAGCAGCTATGTGAAATGGTGGACAGTCTCGGACGTCGAGGTAATGCTCTGTAATTCCCGAGACTGATGAGTAGTCTCAGACGTCAAGCCAAGGGCTCCGTCATTTCTGAGACTCGTCTTAGACGTTGGCAGGATCGCCCCTAAAGGGACATTGATAACCGTGCCCGGTCCTGCTCCCGTCTGGCAAGTCGACTGAAATTCCCAAATTATCCTCAGTACTTGCCAAACCAGGGATAGCCACACACGTACACACTCATGCCTCCGTCTCTCGATCAGCCTCGATCAACGCGCCATGACCTGGAGGGTCAATAAAAACACAAAAGGTGTGAGTGGACAAAAACAAATCAGTTTATAAAACAGTTACAGAAAGCGTTTCTACCCTCCACGTAAAACCAATGCATGCATTCGAAAATCATTTCACAATCCGTTACATTTTCATCATAAGAAAACCGTGTACGAAAATCAAAATCCTTTTCCTTTTCTTAACCCTCGGGTCTTAGCCCGCAATGACAAACACAGGGCCTCAGCCCAAAACCATGAATCAAATCCAAGTACACAACATAATCCAAATCCATCAACCATATAAACCGGGCCACTGCCCAACACATCTGAAACATCAGCAATCAACAATAATTCACAAGTCAAACAATCTGCTGGATCTCAAGTGCGCCCGAGTCTTTAAACTCAAAACCATGCGCATAATCAGGCCTTATCGGGATATCAACGAGTCTTTAAACTCAGAACATAATCAATAGGCCTCGGGGGTATCATACCGAGTCTTTAAACTCAAAACAGTAACCGAGTCTTTAAACTCATTAAGGGCCCTCCCTCGTCATCAATTAACCGAGTCTTTAAACTCAAAAAATTATCCAAAAATAGCACCGGGTCTTTAAACCCAAAACCATTTGTAAATCACAACAATCCAGGATCCATCGTGATCCAATTCCAGAATCAATCCGAAATCACATTTTTTCATAACAGGACTCATGTCTGAATTTCCACATTCAATCCCCAAAATCTTACTTCGCAAAACATAATCAAATCATCATTAAAAACGGGACATGTATAATCATATCAAATCACTTTATCAAACCATCATCCATTCCCGAATTCGAATTCGCAATAACGATTCCGTAAGCCGGCATCCGGAACCGTCATTCCGAACCCAAACCGGAAATCCATTTTCAAACTTCCGAAAACCGAAATCTCGTCCATCAAATTTACTTTTATGCCCTGGGCATCAAGCCCGAAATCATCCTTTTCAAAATCCGTTTTAAATCCTTGAAAACACATCACATTTCAAATCCCAAGGTCAAAATATCAAAACCATAATCAAATCACCAAAATCACGGTCCAACCACATCATACTCGAAATCTCATAAAACGTGCAAATCCGTGTTATTTTCGAAATACGTATCAAAACCGTAAATCATACTCACAATCGCAATCGAAACCTCATTAAAACATGATACGCACAAATCATATAAAATCATTCATTAACCCATCATCAAAGCATAAGAGAAACCATAATCTCGAAATACGGGCAATTTCGTATGCATAAAAAAAATACGTATAAATACGGAATCGAAATTATCACAAGTCATAATCATAATCATAATCATAGAAATCATAGAAATATTTATGCATGCATTAAATTTTGAAAGCAAAGTCCACTCACACACCGTCCATAATGCCTGTTTCCCGCGTTCCCGTAATTTCTGACATTTTCCAGAAATCTCGAATTATGTCCGAAACCATTATTTAGTGTCACTAAGGCCTCAAATAACAGCATACTAATTTCCCATAATTTTCCGGGAATCAAACGTTAGTTAAAAACGTAACATAAACTTTCGGACCCTCGAAACAACATCGAAACGGTGTCCGATTAATTCGAAATCAATGCTAAAATGTTCGTTACATCAATTAGATCATTTCACATGTTGAGAACTTCCTCAAATAGTGTACCACGCGCCCACACGCGCCGCCCAAAGGGGCTGCTCGTGGGCCTCACGCGCCAGCACAGTGTCATCCCCAACCTCTGGTGAACCGAGTCGGGTCCGGTTCACTGTAATCCGGTCCAACCCTGAACCGGCGGTCACGGTTTTCGTCCAATTTCAAACCAACTTCAATCCTTTTAAGCCTAACACGTTCGTCCCACTTTAAATTATCGATATGGCTACCAAAATTGAATAATTAAAACCTAAAGCTCACCTTCCCTCCTTCGAAGTCGAGCTCTGTTTCTGTAATTTAGTTCCGCAGCCTCACCCAACCTCCTCGAGCCTCACTTTTGATCCCAATCCTCGTCTGGAACCCTGAGAAACCAGTTCCCGTTATCAAAATCGATCAACAAGCCCTGTAGTGAAAACACCAATTTCGAATTCGAAATAAAAATCATGGGAACCTCACCGCAACACCGCCGTCGAGAACCGTCGTGGTTTCCACTGCCCTTGCCTCACCTTCTTGTACATCTTCTGTTTACAACTCAAGGACACTTAGGGAGGCTTGCAGGAAAATCGAAAGCGTTGAAACCAAACCTTCCTCTGGTCTCTGTTTCCACCGTTCCCAGCCACCACTCACGGCGGCCGTCGTGCTCAGGCCACCACCTCATCCACTCTCACTTCCTTTCACCCCACTACTGGTAGCCCCCCTCTCTGCTCAATTTTTAACCGTAAACACGGCTCACCACGACCAACTGCAGAATCACCCTCTGTTTTCTCTCATTAACCGCTTCAAACATTTCCTCTTCACTCAGTCATTCCACTACACTCTCCCGTACACAACACAACCCAACTCTAATCACTCACTCACCCTGCCTCTAAACTCACACCCGACTTGCTCTAATGGAGGAATGACTAATCTATTCTCACTCTCTGTTTTTCCCTCAGAAGCACCAACACCATTTTGAATTCACCAACACGCATTTGTGCACCCTTAGACCCAAATACCAGTACCCACACAACCTTTGAGTTCAGGCACAAGTACCACTTGATCTCACATTGAACAAGATCAAGTCTTTGTCTCTGTTCTTCACACTCCCAAGGCACGCCTGCCTCCCATTCAAGGCAAAAACCTGACAGGACCGCCCCCGGAAGGGGCATCGATAACCGTGCCCGGTCCTGCTCCCGTCTGGCAAGTCGACTGAAATACCCAAGTTACCCTCAGTACGTGTCAGACCAGGGATAGCCACACGTACATACTCATGCCTCTGCCCCTCGTACAGCCTCGAACAACGCGCCACGACCTGGAGGGTCAATAAAACCAAAAGGTGTGAGTGGACAAAAATAAATCAGTTTAGCAAAACGGTTACAACAAACGTTTTTACCCTCCGCGTAAAAACCAATGCATGCATACAAAAACATTTCGCCATCAGTTAAGATTTTCCACATAATAAAAACTGTGTATCAAATTTCAACATAAGGAAGAACTCGTATGAACCTCAGAATCATTTTCCTTTCTCAACCATCGGGTCTTAGCCCGCAATCATAAACACCGGGCCTCAGCCCAAAACCACGAATCAAAACCAAATGCAAAACATGATCCAAAACCAACAACCATATACCGAGCCACTGCCCAACTCAACCGAAACATCAGAAATCATTAATAAATCACAAGTCAATCATTTTGCTGGATAACAAGTGCGCCCGAGTCTTTAAACTCAAAACCATGCGCATAAACAGGCCTTCCCGGGATATCAACGAGTCTTTAAACTCAGAACATAATCAATAGGCCTCGGGGGTATCACAGTAACCGAGTCTTTAAACTCACGAGTCTTTAAACTCATTAAGGGCCCTCCCCCGTCATCAATTAACCGAGTCTTTAAACTCAAAACGTGCTCCAGCAATAGCACCGGGTTTTTAAACCCAAAACAGTTTTCAAACACAACAACGGGTCTTTAAACCCCAAAACAGTTTATCAATCATGACAACGTGGGATCCATCCCAAAATCACATTTTTCACAACAGGACCCATGGTCCGAATTTCCACATTCATTTTCCCCAAATCATACTTTACAAACATAAACAAATCATCATTAAACACGGGGCATGCACAATCATAGCGAATCACTTTATTAAATCCTTTTTCATTCCCGAATTCGAATTTGCAATAATGATTCCGTAAGCCGGCATCCGGAAGCATTATCCCGAACACAAACCAAGAATCCACTTAAATTTCCGAAAGCCGAAACCTCGTTCGTTAAAATTTCTTTTATGCCTCGAGCATCAAGCCCGAAATCACCTTTTTCAAAATCCATTTTAATTCCTTGAAATCACTTCATTTCTCGAATCTCATTATCAAAACATCAAGACCACAATCATAATTACCAAAATCACAATCCAAGCAAAACATACTCAAGACCCACATTTAAAATCCTCAAAATCACAAGTCTCATTTTAATTCCCAGATTCAACATCAACCGTGACCAAATCACAATAACTCGAAATCTCGTAAAACGTGCAAATCCGGAACATTCTAAAAAAAACGTGTCAAAACCGTAAGTCACACTCGCAAATCATAAACAACCTTCTTAAATCATTTTACACCCATTTCATATAATTTCTCTCATTAAACCATCATTAAACACGCGAGTGACCATAGTCTCGAAATACGTGTAATTTCACATGTATAGTAAAAATACATATAAATACGGGAACCGAACACGTATAAATACGGAAATCAAAATCAATCACAACTTATAATCATAATCATAAAATCATAATCATAAAATCATAGAAATAATTTATGCATGCATTAAATTTTGAAAGCAAGTCCACTCACACACCGTCCAAAAGGGCTCGGTTTCGCGCCGCACGCGGTTCCGTGATTTCCGACATTTCCAGAAAATCCGAATCCTATCCGAGAACACATCCACGGGTCATTAAGGTGTCAAATAACAACATACTAATTTCCCATAATTTTCCGGGAATTAATCGTTAATTACAAACGTAACATAAATCTTCGGACCCTCGAAACAACATCGAAACGGCGTCCGAAAAATCCGAAACCAACGTTAAAATGTTCGTTACAACGTATAGGACAAAAGTCATGTTGGGCCTACCTCGAAAATCGGCCCCACGTGCCGTCACGCGCCACCGCAAGCGGCTGCGCGTGACACTCACGCGCCAGCTACAGTAACCCCAACGGTCACCAGCTTCACCCGACTCACTGACATACGGGCCGTTCCACCCGCGCGAGGACCCGGTTAGCAGCCCTTCAATTCGCCATCATTTTGAACGATTGAACACACCAATAGCTTCGCCACCATTCAAATTAGGGATCTGCCCTGTCCATATCAGTCGTCATGACCTCGAACCAACTCGACTCAACCCAAGTTCCCAAAGTCGAGTTCCTCGTCTGAGTTTGATTAAAAGCCAAGGAAGTCTTCGATTAGTTGGTCGTCCAGCATCATAGCACTACGGTAAGGATAATTTAGGATTCAATTTCACGAAGACTAACCTCCAATTGCACGAACACTATGCTCGGTTTTCCGGCCACCCGTGACTTCCGTCCACCGCTCCCGGAGCTTCGAAGCTTGCAACAACCGTTCTGGATCAACAAGCTAAGGCCTCAGAAAGTTCATTCGAGCCTCAATTGGGTTTGGGCTGGCCTACAATTCAAATTCGAAATCGAATTTGCCCAGAAGTGAGTTTCGGGTTCCAATGCATACTCTTCACCCAGTCCCCCCGTTTTCCTCTCCAAACGTCTCTCTGTTTCTCTCATTCCTCCCCAGCTCTCATTTCCTCCCAGACCGAAATTGGGGAGGTCGAAAAGCCAATGGCTCCCCAGTCTCTGTTTTTCCATTTCAAAATGTACCCGCACAGCTCACTGTGCAATTGTCCCCTACACATCACCTCTACCAACACAACCGTGCACTGACCTCTGTCACGGTTCCCTCACTCTCTGCATAAACAATTCGTCCAACCCTGGGTTCCATTTCCAACCTTACCCGGCATTAGAGGAATCCGCCCGTGCTCTGTGTGCTACACAGTCCCCAGACTCCACTTAGCCCATAATGCTGAACAATCTCCCCCCAATGTCACTAACTTGATAAACAATTCCTTGGGAAGATTAAACAATGCCCAAGCTCTGTTAAACAAAGTCACGCACGCGGCTGTGCAGGTTGTCTCCCACGGTGGTGAACAGTAACCACCGTGCAAATGACCAAAATGCCCTCAGTTGGCAAATTACCAAATTGCCCCTCTCCTTCCGTGACCCGTAACTTGGTCATCCGATGTCCGTTTCAAGCGTGCCGCCCGTCGTTGTACTCGGGGTATCAAGACCTTCCTAACGGTCCTCGGTCCTCGGTCCTCGGCCATCGGACCCCCCGATCAAAAAGTCAACATTTTCCCTTATTTCGTCCAAATTACGATAATGCCCTTGGGCTTCCGAACGTCATAACTATCACCTCGAACGTCAGAATCGGACGTGCCACCTGTCTATGATCTCGTGACGTCCCAAACTACGTCACGGTCACTGGTCAAAGTCCATTTGACCGTCCGAATAAAAAGTCAACGTTTTGCCCACGACTAGGGGCAAAACGGTCATTTTGCATCGTTCGTCCGATTCCACCCAACTAACCACCGATTAACCCTCATTAATCATGATTAATTACTAACCTAATCCCGAATTCCGGGATGGGTCGTTACAAAACCAGTCTCCTCGTGCCCTGATTCACACCCACTAGCTTCACACTCCCTGACCGTGCACCCATTCCAATCACACTAACACACACCGTTCACTTCCACTTAAAACTTTAAACAACTCACTCACTCTGCTCAACAAAGTCCCACTCACGGCTAATTTAAGTTTCAACAGTAAAAAAAAATACCATTTTGCCCTTCTGCACAAAATTACCAAAATGCCCTTCTCTTTCTAGACCCGTAACTCGATCATCTGAACTCCGATCGACGCGTGCCGCCTGTCGTTGTACTCAGGGCATCGAGACCTACCTAATGGTCCTTGAGTTGTGTGAAAATCAGTGGTCAATCAAAAAGTCAACATTTTCCCCCTTTTCGTCCAACGTCATAACTTCCTCCTCGAATGTCGAAATCGGGTGTGCCACCTGTCTATGAACTCGTGACGTCCTGAACTACGTCACAGTCATCGGTCAAAGTCCGTTTGACCGCCCGAGCAAAAAGTCAACTGTTCGCCAATTACCTAGGAGCAAAATCGTCCTTTTCTTCAAATTTTCCAAATTTTCCTTTTTTTGAACGTCTCGGTCGTTACAGACGTCGAGCTAGGGGCTCCATAATTCTTGAGACTAGGACTGTGACTCAGACGTCAAGCCTGGCTCCGTAATTCCTAAGCAGGTCCACACTTGGATGTCGAGTCGTGGGTTCTGTCATTCCCAAGTGATTAATTCCCGAAACTAGGGCCGTGATTTGGACGTCGAGTTTGGGACTCTGTAATTCCTGAGCGAGTCCACACTCGGACTTCGAGTTAGGCTCCATAATTCCCGAGTGCATAATTGATAGAGATTTTATCAAACACAAAAGATGTACTAGGAAAAACCTCTACGTGTAATAAACTTTACAAGTGCACAAGACTTGTAGATAGTATAGATGCAAGCAAAGGTCGATCCCACGAAGACTTGCTCAACAATATCCAATTCGTTTTAACTCAATTGACTTAAGTGGAGTAATTAAAATGCAATGAGGGGTTTGTTACGTTTTATGAATGAAATAAATTAACTAATAATGGGGGGTTTGTTACGTTTTATGAATGAAATAAATTAACTAATAATAACTAACTAAGTCGAGCTAGGGTTTCTATCCACCTTTACCAATTATAATTCCGTTAGATTTTCTTGATTAGATTACTATGCATGTATCTGAATTAAGTGCCCGTGCAGGGGTCCGGCTAAGGTTCACCCCACACATATTATCTTCTCTTAGATTGCATGTTTAAGCGTGATGTGTCTGCCCTTAAACAACTATTACCGATGGTACGTGATAATGCATGAAACTTGAAGAAGATTTAATGACACTACATTGTCCCTAGAAAGTGATGTGCAGACCTAGGAAGTCATGAGTTTAGATTATGAATAAGATTCCCTCTCTTAAACATGATGCTACAAATTACAGGGTGAACACAAACATCGAGGTGATCCGTCAAGCAATTACATCGAAAATTATATACAAATAAGGTAGCTAAGCTTATAAGCATAAATTGAGTTCATGAAGCGCAATAATCCAACAAATCTAGGCATACATAGCAATCATAATCAAGAGCCATAAATCAAACACGAACTAACATGACTAGGGCTTCAAGTAACCCTAGCCCTAATTACACTACTCAAATATTATTGAATAAAACAAGGACATAATTAAAAGGTGCACAAATATAAATAAAGTAAGAAATAATAAAAAGACAATGAATAAAAGAGATGAAGGAAAACTCTCTCAAGGTAGACGTGCTGAATTTGAAGATGCTTGAATTATAAAGAGTGTTTCAATTAAATTACAAAACTCTAAACTAAGAACATGGATTGAAGTACGAATTTTGACAGAGTTTCGGGGACCTTCAAGATGTAAATTCGGCCCCACTACAATAAACCCTAATGCCCCTATTTGTAAGAGAATAAGTAAACTCTTAAAAATAGGAGTTTTTAATTAAATTCTATAAGGAAAAGGCTTCCTAATTAATTAAGAAATCTAATTAAAACCTTTCCTACAAGTAAAGGAATTCAAAATAAGAATATAAAAGGAAGTAGGACTAAAATCCCTATACAATATGGAGAATAAATGTGGAAGGAACTTGAAATTAACCTAAAAATGAGGAAAATCCGGAATTAAAGTTGCAGAGCCTTCCTATGCAATCTTCTTTCGTTCATAACTTCTTCGCTTCAAATCCGATTTAGGTGATTCTTTCGCTCAAATTCTCATAATTTCAAGTTCTATTTGATCTACACATTTCTCACAAAATATATTATTTTCTTCAATTGCATAGAACGAAATATTAACAAAACATACATAAAAGGGTATCAAATCATGGATAAAACATGCACAAATTATGACTTATCAATAATCTACCGGTAGAATAAATGTGACCCCCCGGGGGGAAAATTTGAGATAGTGTGTGATGATTGATGTTGTTTTGTGCATTGACGTTGAATTACCTATGTGTGCAATGCATGATGTGATATGGGATACAAATCGATTGTGTGTGACGACTTAATTGTGTAGTTGGTGGATGACATTGCAATAAGGATAGGTTGCTTGTATGTGATTGATATGTTGACCTTGTGTTGATGGTTGTGATTTTGTGTGGATACTATGCAGTTGTTATGGTGATGATGAATAACTTTTGTGAGGACTTTGTCTCACTTGTTGTGTTTATTTGTATGTCACTGGTTGTGATTGCTGCCATCATTGGACTTCGGTTGTGACATGAGATTATTTGATAGTAGGTTGCAATGATTTCAGGATGGTTAAGTCCTAAAGGAGCAATGACGTGCTTGCTCGCAGGGCAATGATTCGTTAATTAATGAGTTGTCTACTAGCTATGTGGCATTGATTTGATGTTGATGATTGTAGTTTGAATTCTGTGTTAGGTGTTGTTGCGAGATTGTGGTAAGGGTTAAAATAACTTATATGATCTCGTACAAATATATGGCAGGCCTAAGTCATGAATGATTTGAACAAAGTTGAACTAGAATTATAATTTAGTCTATTTCGCAAGGAAATTGGGTAGTTACGCCCTAGAATATTCCTGATTGTAGGAAGGTGACGTTATACTTGTTGTGCCATGTGCATTAATACTAATTGGGAAATTGGCCCCAGACTTGAGATTTTTTATTTGGTTTGAATTTTTACATTTAGTATAGACTAGCAATTAGACCCGTGCGTTGCCGCGGGGTTGTTGAATTGAGTCTTACTAAATTTCCATAAATGAGCAGTGATTTTTTATATCTATAAAGGAAAGGAAAAAAAAAAAGCAGAACCAACAAAACACTGTAGGGGAATAATGTTTTTTTTATAAATCTTATATGATTTTTTTATACATATAAAGGAAAAGGGAAAAAAAAAAATTGATATATATAAAGGAAAAGAAAAAAAAAATATAAAGGAAAAGGAAAAGAAAAAAAAAGGGGCATAAATTTTTTTTTTTGGATATGTATAAAGGAAAAGAAAAAAAAAAGGGGCAGAATTGGAAAAACACTGTAGATCTACAGTGTTTTTCCAATTCTCTTTTAGTATAGATATAATATAATTGCGGAATTGTTTCCTTAATCTAAGTGACATGTAGAAATTTGATATAAAGTACACGGGTGACAACTTAAATATTGAAATAATTCAGAAACTAAGTTTTAAGATTGAAACTTTCGGCCATACTTGCTTTATGAAGTCATTGTTTACGACTTCCTACACTTTCTTACCCTTTGGTCAAGAAGCACTTGTTAGGTTTTGGGTTTCATTATAGATTTGGGCTGAACAAGGGGTAAATTCTGGAATGGGGTGGCTTTGACTGCATTTATAATTTTCTCATGAACCTAAATGATTTTTTAGGAAATACTTGTATACACACTTTACGAAATTATATTGCTCAATTTTCAAATGTCTATACCTACGACAAGTTGGCTTGACTATTAATTTCGAGGACAATATTTTTTTTTTAGGGGGGAGAATTGTAACACCCTGGACAACGAGAAAATAGAAAATGACCATTTTGTCGCTACAAGTCAAAGGGTTGCCTTTCACCTTAAAGATGTTGACTTTTTTATCTGGACTTTTTTTAGAAAATCTGGGAAGACCGTTGCAAAGCTCTCAATCTCTTGAACACATTGACAGGAGGCACGTTAAAATCGGGCTCTGGTAAGAAAGTTATGGATCTAGAATATTCAAGGGTATTATGGTAATTTGGTCCAAGGACATTTAGACATGTGATGCACATGGGAAAGGCCTAGAAGATTCTATATTTTTTCCTCTACCTCTTCACCGACTGTGCACATTATATATACATATGTGTGTATTATGGAAGGGAGAGATCAGTGGTGGTAAGCCGAAAATGATAAATTAGAGAAACCTCCACCATGAGGAAGAAAAAGAGGGGACCAGGAAGGAATTTGATGGAAGGAATGAGGAACAGAGGGAAAGAGAAGGAGTTTGGTGAAAATTGGAGAAAGAAAAGGCTCCTCAGGCCTATGGCCGTGACAGACCCATGAGGGTTTCAAAAAGGAGTGATGAGTTGTGAGCTCCCGCGATTTCTTAACACAAACTGAGGATCTCAAGGAGTTATATGAACTCCTCTGATCAAGTTAAGTGAAGAAAACAAGAGTTTGGGATCAAGGAACGTCGTCTAACAAACTAGGAAGCCATGGCCGCAACATGAAGGTTTGTATGCTTAACTGTTCAAATGTTTCATGATTTTCTATGTCCATTGGCATGTTTCTAGGCTCAAAACGATGCGAATTCATATATAAATCATAAGAAATGGACGTAAAATGAAGCAAAGAGGACCAGGTTAACTCGTTGGGTCGAAAAACCCGAAACCAGCAAATCGGGTTGACCCATCGCGAGGTAAGGGATGACCTGTGCAGATGCGTGGCCACCACGTGCAGGGAGCTATGGTTGGGGCGTGCGGCAGCGATGGGAGGTTCGGTAAACATGAAATATTTTTCTTTTAATTTTCTGAGTTTAATCATATAATTGATGGAATTATGGGACACTGTTTGGGGCATAGTCCTAATATCTAGTGAAATTTGCTTATTAATTAAGTATTCTTTAATTAATTCCTATTTACTCTTTTACTAAAGAAACTTGGTGGTTAGTGTGCTAATTGAGCTTGTTATAATACATGAGGGTACTCCATACGGACAATGGATTGGCTATTAAGGATTATTTTTGGTAATACTATCTTATGGATTTGTCTTAAATAGAATATATTTAAGGAATGATTAGTGGATATTATGATGTTCAAATATAAGCAAATTGGGTTATAATAAAGACGTACTTAGTAAATATTACCACCTGCCGGAAGTGGGTTGGATGTGGGCAGAAATCCCGCAGGGTAGAATCAATTTGGTTTATTCGATTCAAGATAAAAGTTATAAAATCCATCGTCTGACACAAGGGCATCAGACGGGAGCAGGACCGGTCTGATTTACATTGAAATTGGGGTGGGTCGTGTCACTACCGGTAGACTAATATCACTCAGGAACTACAGAGCATTATCTCGACATCCGAGTGTGGACCAGTTTAGGAACTACGGAGTATTACCTCGACGTCTGAGATTGCTCACAAGTATATTGAGTATTCACAACTAGTTTTACCACAAGTATCCAACAATCACATAACTATAACCCAAACCAAGTTCAACATTCAAGATCAGACTCAAAACTTGGGCCTAAGCCCGAAATCACAAATACGTCCAAAAACTTCGTAAAACAAGTCATTAAAATATTCCAAAAATCACATAAAATCCCATTTCACCAAACATCATCAAAATCTTATAAAATGATATATCGAGTACAAAACCATTTTCTAAAACTCAGTAATAGGCATGGACGTCAAATACTCAATATCCTCGCAACATGCGATATAAAAAATACTTTCGAAAATCATCGTAAATCATAGAAAATCACCAAGGCTCCAACATCAGAATTTTCCAAATCGTAAACCATGTCCAACCAAAATCATGTTTGAACGATACTCAAAAACATAATTTACGAAAACCTCGTAAAACGTGTAATAAAATATTAATTAAATACTCATCAAATCACCGAAAATTCGATAAAGATATCCCTAAAATCGCATAAAACCCATTTAAAACACTTAAATATGCATGCATAATATTTTTTAAAAAATACAAATCTACTCACATGTACCTTTTATGAGACTGAACCAAACTTCACGTCTTTTCGTAATAATCGAAGAACGTCAATTCATGTCCAAAATAAACTAGAAGGGTCACTAATCACCCGAATTAACTCATACATGAAACCTGTACTCTTCTAGGATTTTTAAATACATTAAAATAATGCCTACGACTTTGGACAGTCAAAGTTGTCTCGAGACGACATCCGGTCGCCTCGAAATTTATACCGTTAGACTCGTAGGATTAATAACTAAAGGTTTCATGTTGACCGAATTTCGAGGAGATGACATCACGCGCTACTGCACAGTCTATCCCTAACCTCGTGACTTACCCGGTTCATTGTAAACCGGGTCGTCTAACCTTCGAGGATGACCCGCTTCTAATTCCCTCATTTTACGTTCAATCTTCAAACTTCCTTCATCAATTTTCATCCACTCCATCACAGAAAACTTCCCATAATCTCAAAACTGACTAAAACTTAGTAAAACTGTGAGACTTCATACCTCCCAACTTCGTCCATGGGTACTCGTTCTTGTTCATAGCAATCCAGCGGCTTGATTCCTAGTTCCTCAAGCTCAGGACGATCGCCAGGACTCCAGAAAGACACTGGGCTGCTTGTTTATGTTATTCTTATCTCAAATCCCAAAACCTGATTTCCTACCTCACAAGTTCACAATTTGTTTGAAGTTTCCTCTCTTTTCTTCTCACACAACTTTCACGTGTTTTTCCGCTCCTCATCTTCCTCTTCGATTTCCCTTTATCCTTCCCATCATCTCTAGGTTCATTCACCCTTAAATTTTTGTTTTCTCTCTCGGCCAACCGTTTGGCCTGTAACCACAGAAAAACAAACCCAACACACCTTGCTATAAATAAATGGTGAGTCGGTGGGGAGAACAAAAAGAAATATCAGAACCTTCCAGCCCCCGCCACATGTCACCCCACAATTAATCCTTATTGTAAAAAAACCAAATTGCCTTCAAGCATAATTACCAAAATTTCCTTAGAAGTTTTTTACTCGTAACAACTTTAATTAACCTCCGATTTTGACGTGCCACTTGTCTATGAACTCAACATCTCGAGAACCTTCGTAACGGTCTTCCCGGAATTCTCCAAGAAGATCCATAGCAAAAAGTCAACATTTTGACCTCCAAGGGCAAAATTTTCTTTTTACCCAAATTTTTCCATAAGTTACTTTCCCTCGGGTTCTGGGTCGTTACATCTATGGCATCAGGAGCCCCTTCTATCTCCGATCTCTTTTTTTTTGTTGATGATAGCTTGCTTTTCTGTAATGCTTGGCTGGGTGAGTGTCAGAGTTTGTTGTAGGTTCTGAAAGAGTATGAGAGGGTGTCTAGTCAATTGATTAACTTTGATAAGTATGCTACTTGTTTTATCCTAGGTATGGATCCTGCTATGAAATGTTTAATTTCCTCTATGTTGGGTATTAAAATTGTGGATTTCCATGAGAAATATTTAGGCCTTCCTACTGTTATTGGTCAAAATAAAAGGTTGATGATTGGGAAGGTTAGGGATGGCCTTTAGGGTAGATTGACTACTTGGAATTCTAAGTTAATATCTGCAGTTGGGAAAGAGGTCTTGGTCAAAGCTATTGCCCAAGCGTTGCCTACATATTCTATGAGTATTTTTTTAGTTGCTTAAATCCATGTGCCATGAGCTTTCGGCTGAGATTGCACGTTTTTGGTGAGGAAATACAGGTAGGAGGAGTGTCCATTGGATGAGGTGGGACAGTTTGTGTAGACCTAAGGGGAAGGGCGGTTTAGGTTTTAAGAATTTTGAACTCTTTAATTAGGCCATGGTGGCTAAGCAGGCCTGGAGGCTGTTGGAACACCCTAATTCGTTGATGGCTCAGATGATGAAAGCATGGTACTTTCCTAAGTGTGATTTTATGGAGGCTAGAGTTGGATCTATGCCTTCATTTATTTGGCGGTCTATCATTTGGGGGTGTGAGATAATTAGGCAAGGGTTGGTTTGTCGAGTTGGTACAAGGGAGTTGATTGAGGTGTTTCGAGATAGGTGGATCCCACGACCAAGGACTTTCTGGCCGATTATGAACTGAGGATTAGGGGCAAATGACAAGGTGTCAGCTCTCATTCACTCTGATGGTGGTTGGAATGTGAGGTTTTTTAGAGGATTCCTTTTGTGAATAGGATGTGAGAGATATCTGCAGTATCCCCCTCCCCTCCCGAGGTTCTTTCTTGGATGGGCGCTATTGGTTCTTTTCTAAGTTTGGGAAGTATACGGTTAAATCTAGCTACCATATTGCTTTTCCAGTTAGGGGTTGTGGATGAGGATGGTGGTGGTGAATGCTCATCTTCTAGGCAGAGTGAGGTTTTTTGGAAGCACGTGTGGAAGTTGAGGGTGCCATGACCCAACCCATCTAACACAACATTGTCTGCTTTGGGCCTAACCCTCACGGTTTTGTTTTAGGGAGCTCAAGTGCAATTTTCCAGTAGGTTACCCATCATTGGATTGCACCAGCCTCAACTCGCTTAACTTTGGAGTTGACACGCCCCACCCTCAATCCCTCAAGATTAAGGGCTAAGTCGTGCTCCCGTCTAACTCACGTGTGACATGAAGGCTAAACGACATCTAACCTCCATGTGACACGTAAGTCGGACAAGGGATTTCCAAACGAACCGTTCAACAGTACTGGACTTCCCAGAGCATGCAGACTCTACTGTGGATCGCGTATGTGATGTCACCGTCTCTCTCGACCAACAGCCCGCACCGCAACAACCTGGAGGGTATCGAAAACACAAAAAGACTGTGAATGGACAAAAATAAAGTATAAGTTCAAAAAACAGTGATCAGAAATCAAAATTACATTTATACCCTCCATTTAAAAACCAATGCATGCATATCAATACACATTATGAAACCATTCATATCAAAACCATCAATGAAAACCATTTGAAAACCCAAATCAATTCCGTCATTCAAATCCAGGGACTCAGCCCAAAATCCATAAATCATCGTCAAAGTACGGGAGCTCAGTCCCAAAACTCATCAAATCCAAATCGGCCAAGCCACTGCCCAAAACATCAGAAAACCAGTGAAAACATCAATCATGCTAGTTTGCTGGATCTCAAGTGCGCCCGAGTCATTAAACTCAAAACCATGCGCAATAATCAGGCCTTCCCGGGATATCAACGAGTCTTTAAACTCAAAACACAATCACAGGCCTCGGGGGGCATCATAACCGAGTCTTTAAACTCAAAACATATACCGAGTCTTTAAACTTAAAACATATCAATCCAGGGCCCTCCCCCCGTTAATCAACCGAGTCTTTAAACTCAAAACCAGATCCAACGGTTTTTCTTTTTCTTTTTCCAGGTCTTTAAACCCAAAACCATTTTCTAAGCAACAGTGAAAACCGTAGAAAATCCATCTCCGAATTCGCAACAATGATTCCGTAAGACGGCATCCAGAACCATTGTCCTAAACCCAAATCCAGATCCCCTTTCCGTCTCAAACCAAATCCGAAATCTCATTTCCGAAATCCAGTTTCAAAACCGAAATCTCATTTCCAAAATCACATCAACAAGGCTCCAAGCCTGAAATCAATTTTCCGAAATCCATTTCAAATCATTGATATCAAATCATATTTCAAATCCCAAAATCAAATCATTAAAACCATGATCAAACCACAAGATCATTCGAAATCTCGTAAAATGTGAAATTCCGTAAATATCTCGAAAACCGTGCAAAACCGTAAACCATCAAGATCATAAATCAAATCATAGAATCACGTATAGAAAAAATATAAAAACATATATGCATGCATCATAAGTTAGAAAGCAAAGTCCACTCACATACCATAGCGTCGTCGCCTAGATACGCGTGCACTTACGTCGTTCCAGGCCAAACTAGTATCACGGGCTTTCCCGAACGTGTCCAAATCCCATAATAAGGTCACTAACTACTTCACAATAATCGTACTAAAACTCCGTAATTTTCCCGAATTTTTAACTATTTTTAAACGAGCCCTAAAACCTTTGTCCTATTCTATGAAATCGATCCACCTACTAAAAACGTGAGTTACAAGATAGAATAGTACCTATTCGATCGAGCCACAATCCTTTGATTTCCTCGACTCTGTTTTACTGGTTTCCGGCCACTGTTAGCCATAGCTTCCAGTCCTACGATGACAGGACCCGCCCCGATCCCACAGGGACCACAAGGGGACGTGCCCTGCTCCCGTCTGACACCCAATAATTCATACCAATTTTATCCTCAAAACATTTAAAAGCATAAATAACCAAATTAAAGTCATACATAAAATCCGAATTAAACGAATGTCAGACAAGGGATATAATCCAAAATTACAAATTTGCGAGCACGACTCTACAGTAAACCTGCGGGTACACCGCCCAGCAGGGGTTCAGGTACGCAGAAGTAGACCTATGCCTCAGCCTCTGGTTCCTCCTCTACCTCAGTTTCCCGACCTAGAGGGGTTATCAAAAACATTAAAGGGTGAGTGGACCGAAACTCAAGTTTATGAAATCGTTTGATAAGTAAAACATATAATTTACCCCTCCGTTTTCCAAACATGCGTGCATCATAATTCAAAATCATAAACCATATAATATGAACCATAAGGCATATAATAAAACCATAACCATAATTTTAGTTGCTGCACTATACACTCCAATCCCGACATCCCTGATGTCTGACGTCCCTGACGTCCAATAAGGTCACAATCACAAGGCTACGCGTGCCACTCGGGTCTCAATTCCGAGTTCAATCCCCGAACCCCGTTCGGGTACAGCATCCCCGATGCTTAGCGTCATAGACGCTGGACGTTCTAGACGTCCGTGACCTCTCCGGGGTACCTCATCCGGAGGAGACTATACAATATGGAAGGATCTATACAGTGCAGTAACAAATACATTTTATTGATATCCACATGCAAACGTATATATACATAGATAGAATCCGAACCAATCATTCAGTTTCATCGGACGGGTCTCAAGCCCAAATACCGTGAAACGTGCCATAACCATATTTTCCATATCATCAAAACCATCATTGTTTTAGCATGTGAATAAGTATAATAAAACCAGAAAACATTTATGCACACAAGGGTTTAAGAAAATGGCCCACTCACAGTACAATCCTGCTAGAAACCGAACGTATACCCTCGTCCTGGTACAAATGTACAATCCCTGTCAAGTCCAAGTATTCGTAAAGGTCAAATTAAACCCCCAACATTTAACCATGAAAGCCTAGGTCGAAACCGACCCGGGAAAGCCGCCCGAACGCGCTTTCCAAGGCAATAAACCTTATTTTGACCAACTTAAGGATCTCCGATCGACCCGAAACCACCGCCATTGGATCCGGATCGTCGAAACCTAAAGAATGGTGGTGGTCCCACCAGAAACACTGTTCACACGCGCCCCCACGCGCCGGTCAACGCGGCGGTCAACGCAGGAACAGTTCCTGCTGACGTCATCGCTGACGTCACTGCTGACGTCATGCTGACGTCATCTGACAGCTGTCAGGTCTGACATGTCAGACTCTGACAGGTGCCACGTGTCAACATCTGATTGGTCCACCTCACTGATCTGTCAGACCACGTGTCAGATCTGACATGTGCCACGTGTCAGTACGGCACTAGTCCACGTCACTGACATGTCAGTGACACGTGGCAGTCCCTGATTGGGCCACGTCACTGACATGTCAGTGCTGACTGTGCACTGACATGTGACACGTGTCGGCTCACGGTTGGTCCACGTCATCTGACAGGCTGACAGGGTGCCACGTCATCACCTCTGTCCTCAGACGGGTTGACCCGTTTTCCTGCAACTCGGGTCGATCAGACCCGCGATCACGACCCGGTTGCCATTTCTTCATTTCTGGATCATTTTCATTCAGGTTTGTTCCTAACTACTCGTCTTAAACCCAGAAAGGGTTCTGGCTAATCAAAATTGACAAACACAGACAGGTTCGAAGGCCTACCTCGAAGAACAGAGCCGGTTCCCGTCGCCGTTCTAACTCCGTTCAGGTCACCTCCGGTCACACAAACACGTCCCAAAGTTTCCTACTAATCCAGAGAGTCGATTAGGGACACTAGAACTCGACAACACACGCTGGAAACAAGCTTCCAAATCCTGAGTTTTTAAAACGGTTTCGGGTTTGAAAAACAGCTCACCTTGCCGCCGTCTGCCGCCGTCCACCACCGTGCCTCCGTCCTTCCCCGTGAGTCCAGCAACACACAGACACAGGGACAGGGAGTAGTGCGGGTGTGATGGATGAAATGGGCAGTGTGTGTGGGTTCGGGTGAGAATTATATAGAAATGGAGGGAAAGCTGCTCAAAGAATTGAACGGCCCAGATTTGATCTCCAGATTAGATCAAGGGCTGAGATTAGATCTGGGGTTTTCAATCCAAAGGCTGAAATTTAAAGCTGATTCAAATGTTTAATAATCCAATAGTGGATCTGATCCAATCTAGCCAATGGGTGAGTGACACTTGTCACTCACCAGGTGTCCTCCAATCAGATTTCCTGAATTTAATATTCGACACGAAAACCGAGACACGAACTTCCCGAATTCACGTTTCTGACCATAACTTCCTCGTACGAAGTCCGATTTCGGCGTGCCGCCTGTCTACGGACTCAGGACGTCGAGGCCTACCCAACGGTCCTTGAGTCAACTGAAAATTAGTTGTCAAAAGAAAAGTCAACATTTTCCCCCCGAGAGTCCAAATTACGGTAATGCCCCTGAACTTCCGATAGTCATAACTTTTACCCTGATCGTCCGAATTGGACGTGCCACCTGTCTATGAACTCGTGACGTCCCGAACTACGTCACGGTCATAGGTCAAAGTCCATTTAGTTCATCAATCAAAAAGTCAACATTTGACCATACCATTCACAGGGGTAAAATCGTCAAATCACACAATAAATTACAATATGGGAATCCTCGAATTTCCGGGGTGTTACATACGAACCCCCCTGGACTTCCAGATCCTCACCTTACTAATCAAACCAACAATCACAAATTCGAAAAGTACCATTTTCGTCTTAAAAACAAAACTGCAGAGAAGACCCACTTACCTTTCGTTTGAGAACTCACACTTAAGTTCCCCTAGTTCCTTACCACCGTAGTCCTATTACTGGTGAGCCAATTGGATAATTAGTCCTTCAAATGATCACTACCATTCTCAAGTGAAAACAGAGACCTTCACTGTTTTTGCTCAAACCTCCACCGCCTCTCACCGCCGTGAACCGCCCAGCTACCACCGTCTCCAGCCTCTCTTCTCTTCATTAACCCTCATGGGTTGACGGTTGGGTGGAGGGAATTTGGGCTCAGTCACACACATACACACACACACACACACACACACACACACACACACACACACACACACACACACACACACACACACACACACACACACACACACACACACACACACACACACACACACACACACACACACACACACACACACACACACACACACACACACACACACACACACACACACACTAGCACGTACTCTGTTTCTCATTTCTACCCGTGCACAAACCCATAATTTGTTTAAATAGATTGAAGGCGGTGGGGAACGTTCTACCATCATCCAAGACAGGCCAAGTGTCCACAATCGTGTGGGCACAACTCTCCAGACTGCAACATGTCCCAATCTGCTCAATTTGACCAAAATGCCCTTTATCATACAAATAACCATTTTGCCCATCGTATTCTCTAACCCGTAACTTTGTGGTCCGTACTCCGATGACATTGTACCGCCTGTCGTTGTATTCAGGGGATCGAGACCTACCTAACGGTCCTAGAAATGCGAGAAAAGTCCACGTCGTTTGAAAAGTCAACAAAATGCCCCTTATTCAAAAAAAGTACTAAAATACCCTCGACCTTCCGAACATCCTAACTTCCTCCTCGGATGTCGGAATCGGACGTGCCACCTGTCTATGAACTTGTGACGTCCCAATCTACGTAACAATCATCGGTCAAAGTCATTTTGACCTCCCGAACGAAAAGTCAACATTTTTCCCAATTCTAGGGGCAAAATCGTCATTTTACACCGTCCGTCCGAACACATCCAACTAAACACTTATTAACTTCACTAATCCGTCATTAACAACTAATCTAATCCTGATTTCCGAGTCGGGTTGTTACAATCTACCCCCCTTAAAGAATTTCGTCCCCGAAATTCTGAATCTCGTACTTCTGTAACTAACAGGGGGAAATCTAACTGATTTCACACCTAGGTCTCCTACCCGGTGTCCAGCACCTGCCACTCCGGCTTATCCTGACAGTTCCCAAACTGTTACCTCAAGTCGGTCAGGTGAACCATCTCAACCAACTGTCGATCCACCTGACGTTCATCTCATTCTCACCGAGGTCAACACTTTCTACTCGTACCCGAAATAGTTTTAACGTCGTACCAGCCGACACTCACGGTTCCACTAACAGTATGTGTGCCACAACTCCATTGCTACTAGTCACATCAATCTCAGACTCCTCCTTGAGTCAAGTGTACCTGGTACCAACGTCCTCATACATCCCGCGAGTCCGCCGTCAACAGGCACAAAGCTCAAGTTCACCAATTCACAAGACGACATCGACTGACCTCGGTACTCCTATTCATCAGGATTCGTACCATGGTCCAAACTACTTCCGTCGGCGATCCGAGCCGACCTCACTAGGGTCACAGCGTATCTACTCATAACAGTGGTTCCACTAACCACTGTCACATTCAACCTATGGAAACATCATCTACTTCTCATACTATCTCTCGATAACCGGACCCTATCATAAACCGATTTAACCGTAATCAACCATCTTCAGGTCAAGGTCCTACCAGTGCCTTATGGCTCGGAGCATCCAGCTCATGTCAATACTGAAGCCCGTAATAACCACTTAACCACTCAGGATCACCTTGATCCGGCTCACAAGCTTCGTCAAAAACCATCATATTGGAACTACATCGATAATCCATCCATTCACAACATACTTTGGCACTAAGCTGTTCACCAACACTTCTACCAGAACATCACACCGCTCGTCCAATTACATCGGCATGGTTCCGACCACTGCAGAACCAGTGCATACACATTCCAAGTACATGCACCTGTTACTACCAACTAGAACCACGGTGCATACCACCAACCACACGCAAGGACAACTCTACGAACCTTGAAGGAAACAAAGATATTTTAGAATGACTCAAACACAGCTTGTAGGGTATATCCTTACGTACTTCCAACATCATCTTACGGCATGTCCACTAATCAACCACATTGGCATCAAATCCCATCGATCTTATTTACCACACGTCTAGATTGTGGGTTCTCTTCAATAACCTCATATCGATCAGTTGTAGTCACTCCTTTGCCATTTCCTTCCGTCATCCTCCAACGGAACTCTCGATGGTCCACAACTAGGACATCACAAGTCATCCTGCCTTAATCCAACTTAGTACAATCCTACGACACTCACCATACATGCCACTCCCGGCGTCACCAAGTACTTTTTCTACTCCCGAACACATCCACCCGTGTCCATGACCAAGGGGGTCACAATTCTTGAAGTTCCTTTAATGAATCCCCATATTAACTCTAGAACATCCATCTCTCACTCGCGACATCTAACACCATCTCGGTATCAACACACAGCTCAACGTCTAAACCACCATATCTCCTGATTCTGAGATTCCAATTACGGTACTTCATCCTCATCTTTATTTTACTATACTGATGCAATCCACAACTCCTACGGATCACACCCATGTGTCCGTAACCAAACCAACTCACCAACCAACTCGCCTGTCAGTTAATACCGTTTATACACATCCCAAAAGGATGTCAGTGATCACGTATCCTGCTCCTCGCGTATCAACCTTTTCGAGGTTCCTTTCCGTGGTTGATGTCCAAGTGTGTTGATTTCGATATGGTTGAAACTTCGGAATCGAGAAAGATTGTGATTGAGGTGACGAGAGTAATTCGGGTTTTTCGCATTAGTAATGGGTATTTTGGAGTCGTTTGGGTGACTTCTCAGGTTCTACCGTGGTAGATGACGGTAGATGATGGTTGTGACACCAGTACATTGGTCGTGTATTGGTTGGTGAACCCGGGATTTGTTTTGGGTCATCAAGAGAAATCGAGTATATCGAAGTTAGGTGACTGAGATTTCTCATTTCCTGCTTGGTGGCAGACGAGGTTGGTTTACGTGACGTGGTGCATGCAGCGAGTTTGGTTGTATTCACATAGGATGAGTTTTGATGTCATAGTCTTGGATCATCCTTGATTCTCCTAGGTGGAATGTCAAGGATTGATACGAGGTAATTGGGGAGAACCCACAGTCTCGACGTGTCTCGTCGTTGACTGATCTATTTAAGATGTGGGAATTGGTTAAAGAACGATGTGTCAGTATGCAGATTCGTTGAGGGTGTAAGACCCTATGATCGGATCTCAGGTGGATTGTTAGCTGAGTGAGCTGTGTGATCCTAGGTGGATCCGGATTTTGATGTTGAGGACTTTGGACGTCGTGACGATCCTCGATCGTGACGTCTATGGTCGGTTGATATAGTAATGGATCTGGATCGTGATCTTGATGATCCAGATGGATGGAGAGTTTATCGCTCTTACTTGGATGTTGAGTTGAGGACGTTGGGAATGAACTCCTTTTCGGGGTGAATCCCGTATGGTATATTCCCTCGGTGACTAAATGTCTGACGAAGTCGGGTTTTGTCAGACTTAGTGTTGTGTGTGATGTTGTGATTGGCTTCCATATGAAGTCAATCGATTGTATTGTGGTAATCGGTCGAACAGGTATCCGATAGGTTCGGATATAGTGCGTCTCGGTAGACGAGAACGAGATTTCGAGTTTTGGAATCAGATTTCTGGATGATGATTCAGGATTTGATTTTGGAACTTGAAAGAGGATTTCTGGATTTGGGCTTTGGAATCGGATTCTGGGTGACGATTCAGGATTTGATTCTAAAGCTTGACTGTGGATTTTCTTTTATGTATTTGGGTTCGGAATGGTTATTCCAAATGCTAGCTTACGGAATGATGATTTCGGATTCGAATTTGGACATGGTTATGAATATGATTTCTGAGTTTGGATTCGGGATTTCTCACGAAATTGCGGATTCAGATTCGGATTTGGAAATATATGAGGGGTTGGAGTTTCGATTTGTCTAATGTTGGATTGGACAGATGAACTCCATTATAGAAACGTGATTGGCTATGACCTAGGTGGTTGTAAGCTAATTGATGGGTAGATGT
This sequence comes from Prinsepia uniflora, assembly GCA_032719365.1. Lineage (NCBI taxonomy): Eukaryota > Viridiplantae > Streptophyta > Magnoliopsida > Rosales > Rosaceae > Prinsepia > Prinsepia uniflora. The sequence continues at coordinate 39,502,189 of CM064872.1, forward strand.
ACGTACCTTGTGCGTTATTCGAGATACGATACTGGGTGTACTTGTCGTGTCAGGTGACGGTATATAGGTTATACCGGTAGTATGTTGGTAAGCGTGTTGGTAGACGGATTGGTTCCGATCACATTGGATTAGTCGAGGTCGCGAACTAGACATTGGATACTATGCAGAGGGTCATGGTATTTCTAATGGGTCTAGTTACACACAGATTGAGTGAAATGCTTTGTGGGTGAGTGTTTACCCATGGTTGAGTGAGTTGGTGGTTAGTGTAACCACGAGTGAGTATAGTGACAGTTTTCGATTGACGACTGTCAAGTGGTGACAGTTTGTAGGAGGTGTCAGCATGGATCGCGGTGTGAGGTCTGATGACTCTCAGTGGGAGTAGATATCGGGATAGTTTGGTGATTGAGTAGGGAATCGTTTAGTGGTTGTGTTAGCGACTTGGTAGATTTGACAAGTAGTGTCAATTCGGAACGTATGGATATGGTCATTCGACATGGTCGAATGTAGTCGATGCGACGTGAGTGTTAGTGGTACGTCTGGCTGCAAACGAGTAAGTGTTGTTCTGGTAAGTGGGTGTATTAGTGTACACGTGTTTCGAGGTTGATTCTACTTTCCACGGGGTGGATGTGGAATCAGGATAGTTGGAGTTTCGAGAGCGAAACTAAATTAAGGAGGGAAGATCGGTTGGATTTAGGTCGGTTGGAATTTCGAGGATGAAATTAATTAAGGAGGGAAGGTTGTAACGACCCGTCCCAAATTCCTAGATTAGATTAGTGACTAATCACGATTAGTGAGGTTAATCGGTGATTAGTTAGGCTAAATCGAACGAACGATGCGAAATGACCGTTTTGCCCCTAGTGGTGGCAAAACGTTGACTTTTCAATCGGACGGTCAAATGGACTTTGACCGATGACCGTGACGTAGTTCGTGACGTCACGAGTTCATAGACAGGTGGCACGTTCAATTCCGACGTTCGGGGAGGAAGTTATGATGTTCGGAAGTTTAGGGGCATTTTGGTAATTTTGGTTAAAAGGGGCAAATAGTTGACTTTTTGACCGAGAGGTCCGATGGCCGAGGGCCGAAGATCGTTACGTAGATAAGGACGATACGAATCCGTAGACAGGCGGCACGTCGAATTCGGACGTTCGACGGCGAAGTTACGGTTCACGGAAGTTCGAGTGCACTATTGCACGAATTACGAGACGGTTGCACTTTTGGACTTAGTGGGGCCCAGATATTTTATGGGGACCCAATGGATGAGTGACACTTGTCACCCATCCACAGGCCACCCAAAATTGATTCATGCATCTCCCATTTCCCGTGCATCTTCATTTTCTTCGTTTCTCCCTAAACCCACATTTCCCGATCCCATTTTCAATCCAAGACCAAACCCTTGACCCAGTTGATCATGCCCGTGAAGCCCAGAGGTAGAGAGGATGAAGGCTGGACGATGGTGGCCGGCTGGAAGCCACGCCGCCGTGGACGGCAGCCATGAAACCCGAGAGGTACTCGGTTTGCCCAAATTCCATTTTTAATTCGTGTTTTCCATTATGGTTGCTTGTGGGTGATTAGGAAGTGTTCAATAAGTTGCTAGGGAGGTTTGAAGACGGTCTGGGGGGTGGTTCACGGCGGAGGAGGCCGTGGGAACGACGGGGAAAAACTGGACCGTGAGGTCCATTTCGAACAAGGGGTTTCGGGTGGGTTTTTCTTAGATTTAGGGATTGGGTTAGATAGGAAATGAAGAAATAGTAATTTAGGAATTGGAATGGAAGCAAACGGACCGAAAATGAGGGAGAAGGAGGCTTGGACCGGTTACGCCGGTCCAGTTGCAGGGGTTGGACCGGACCGGCTGTGCGAGGAAGGCGACGGTACTGTAGCGGCGCGTGAGGCCCACGCGCAGGCAACTTCCAGGGGCGTGTGTGGGCGCGTGCTAGGGTTTTTGGGGATGTTTCAAACATACGAAATCATCTATTCGATGTAACGAACATTTTGGGACTGGTTTCGTGTCGATTGGACACCGTCTCGATAATGTTCGGGGCATCGGAAGGTTTCAGATCGTGATTAAAAATAGTTAATAATACGGATTAATTATGGGGCTTTGGTAGGAGGTTAATTAAGAAGTTATTAACCTTCTATTAAAATTTGGACAGGTTTGGAAGTCCCGGTGACGGTGATCGGCTCGGGGAGCCTATGGGACGCGTATCGAGGCGCGGCTTCGGACGGTCTGTGAATGGACCTTGTTTTCTAAATTGGTGCATGCATAAATGTTTATTATATGTTTTAAATACTTTTTTGTGATGCCATGAGTGCATTTGGATGTGCGGTTACGTATAGGCACGTATTTCGAGGTTTCGGCCCTATACGGTGCCTATACAGGGCTGTAGGTCTTTATTGGTCTAAATGAAATGGTTTTGGATTTCCAAAAGACTAATGAATGTGATTTGATGATTTTGATTTGGATATTTGTAAATTATATGGTTTCACGTATTTCGAGGTGCTTGCACGTAAATCGAGATTTTCTGGTTTTACACTGATTTTCCATTCTTGTGGTTTTGGATATGATTTCATGAAATGATTTTGGATTTGAAAAGGTAATTCTCGGACTTGAGGTCCATTTGATTTACGGAATCGGGTCGGAGGCCTAGTTGGTTTACGATTCGGACTTGAGGTCCAGTTTCTATGTGGATTCGGGCCTAGGGCCCAGTTATGTATTACAAATGGTTTTTATGGTTCATGACGGTTTATGGGAACCGGCATGAACCCTTGAAATGGATTTACGGGTCATGACGGTTTATGGGAACCGACATGAACCCATGAAAGGATTTTATGGTTCATGACGGCTTATGGGGGCCGGGCATGAATCCTTGAAAGGTTTCAAGAATGATTTCAAAAGGTTTTTCATACTCCATCCTTTATATATGATTGTCTCCTCCGGGGAGGGTCGTTGGCCTGGGTGGACCCCGGAGTGGTCACGGAGCACTGACTGAGTGGAGTCGCCCCCCAGTTGGGTTCCTTACTCTCAGGATGGGCATGGTTCGTTACCTCCAGGGAGGGTCATTGATCTACGGACATTGACCTGGGTGGACCCTGGAGAGACTTGGGTTTGAGACCCCGGTTAGCACACGTGTAGCTCTATTTTACCGTGACAGGTTCTGGATATGAATATAAGGGATAAACATGTTAAATTGGGTTGAGAAATTGTGTTTTTGGATAAATGATTTTACTATGCATGCATGCTTTTTAGTGGAGGGTATAAAGGTCTTTTATGAAATATGTTTTTATAAATTCTTTATTTTTCTCCACTCACAGTCTTTCTGTTTTTAATACCCTTCAGGTTGACATCGGATGTGGACTGTAGCAGAGACCGAGATATCATATACCTCCTCCGGATCCTGGCGTACTCTGATAGCCCGGGAGGGCAAAGGTCGGAAATATCCCACTAATTCCGGGGGGGGAGTGGGATGGGTCCTGTCAATGTGGTATCAGAGCATGGTTGCTCGTGTTACTCTGAATTCCAGAGCGTGTTTTGCATACTACTCCTTACGTAGGTCGAGGATGTGATATCTCAAGGGGCTACAGTTCGTGGTCAACCTGATAGTTGGGTGCCGGTACGATAGTTAGTTGAATTGAATCGTGGAATGTCTTGGTTCGGCACTAGATGCCGGGGTTGCCATAGTTCTGTCGAGGTTGACAATGTGGGACCCTATGGAAGGATTAACGTATTCGTACTTGAGAGTTCGGGTCGTGAGACGGTTAGTTGGGATCGTCTTTACGATGTCGTAGGATCGGTTCCGACGACTGGTTTGGAGTTGTGACTATCCGATGATCGGATTCAGTGGAGTTAGATGGATTTACTGCAGTTGGCAGTTAGTAGCCGGATTCGGGGAATCCTAGTTGGATTGACGATATGATAGGATTGACGTCTTTACGATGTCGGGACCGCGGGGTCGGTCAGATTGTGGATTGTTCTGCAGTTGGTAGCTTGCAGTTGGGTTTAGAGTAACCTTAGGCGTGGTCGTGGAGTCCTATGGTAGGCTGTATGGTCCGGAAAGGTGAGTTGGCGAGTGGTGTGACTTGGACGACTATTCGGATTTGGATTCAGTAATCGGTCTAGTCATGTCAGCTTGTGTTGGGACTGCACTCTGCAGTCGAGAGTGTATTTATCGGGTAGACCTAATTGGTTGTCGTGCTACTTCAGTTGTGATCGATTGTTTGTGCAGCTTAGGTCGTGGGCGACCTGGTAGATGACATTGGTTGAGTCGAGTTACGACTGGTTAGTGATTAGTTGGACGAGTTATCAGGATTGGTACTTGTCGATGTAATCCCTGAGCGGGATACGGAGTGGTTGTAGTTACGGTTGTTGGGAATCAGGGACGTTCGGGGACGTTTCCTTTTCTCGCATGAGTTGTCAGGGTGACTGTACCCAGAGTTGTCGGGTACGAGGGAGGCAGATTTTCTCCTATACGAGCAGAGGTACGCGATCGTCGCTTGGTATGAGCGGAGATCCAGGGTTGTCAGTTTGCACACGGTGTGCTGATACTGATACTAGTGTTAGTGTGCTGCTACTAGTGTGGATGCCTGTGTGCTGATACTAGTGCAGGTGATAATGCGTTGGTGCAGGTACTGGTGCTGGTGCCAGTGATTGTGATGACGGTAAGTCACGAGTCGGGATGTGACTCCATCGAGTTACTTATATGTTCGGTATCTGTGGTTCAGGAGTGGATCACAGATATAGTTAAATTAGTGATGGACACGTGGTTGATGTCCAAGTGTGTTGATTTCGATATGGTTGGAAATTCGGAATCGAGAAAGGTTGTGATTGAGGTGACGAGAGTAATTCGGGTTTTCCGCATTAGTAATGGGTATTTCGGAGCCGTTTGGGTGACTTCTCAGGTTCTACCGTGGTAGATGATGGTAGATGATGGTTGTGACACCAGTACATTGGTCGTGTATTGGTTGGTGAACCCGGGATTTGTTTTGGGTCATCAAGAGAAATCGAGTATATCGAAGTTAGGTGACTGAGATTTCTCATTTCCTGCTTGGTGGCAAACGAGGTTGGTTTACGTGACGTGGTGCATGCAGCGAGTTTGGTTGTATTCACATAGGATGAGTTTTGATGTCATAGTCTTGGATCATCCTTGATTCTCCTAGGTGGAATGTCAAAGATTGATACGAGGTAATTGGGGAGAACCCACAGTCTCGACGTGTCTCGTCGTTGACTGATCTATTTAAGATGTGGGAATTGGTTGAAGAACGATGTGTCAGTATGCGGATTCTTTTAGGGTGTAAGACCCTATGATCGGATCTCAGGTGGATTGTTAGCTGAGTGAGCTGTGTGATCCTAGGTGGATCCGGATTTTGATGTTGAGGACTTTGGACGTCTTGACGATCCTCGATCGTGACGTCTATGGTCAGTTGATATAGTAATGGATCTGGATCGTGATCTTGATGATCCAGATGGATGGAGAGTTTATCGCTCTTACTTGGATGTTGAGTTGAGGACGTTGGGAATGAACTCCTTTTCGGGGTGAATCCCGTATGGTATATTCCTCAGGTGAGTAGGTGTCTGACGAAGTCGGGTTTTGTCAGACTTAGTGTTATGTGTGATGTTGTGATTGGCTTCCATATGAAGTCAATCGATTGTATTGTGGTAATCGGTCGAACAGGTATCCGATAGGTTCGGATATAGTGCGTCTCGGTAGACGAGAACGATATTTCGAGTTTTGGAATCAGATTTCTGGATGACGATTCAGGATTTGATTTTGGAACTTGAAAGAGGATTTCTGGATTTAGGCTTTGGAATCGGATTCTGGGTGACGATTCAGGATTTGATTCTAAAGCTTGACTGTGGATTTTCTTTTATGTATTTGGGTTCGGAATGGTTATTCCAAATGCTAGCTTACGGAATGATGATTTCGGATTCGAATTTGGACATGGTTATGAATATGATTTCTGAGTTTGGATTCGGGATTTCTCACGAAATTGCGGATTCAGATTCGGATTTGGAAATATATGAGGGGTTGGAGTTTCGATTTGTCTAATGTTGGATTGGACAGATGAACTCCATTATAGAAACGTGATTGGCTATGACCTAGGTGGTTGTAAGCTAATTGATGGGTAGATGTACGTACCTTGTGCGTTATTCGAGATACGATACTGGGTGTACTTATCGTGTCAGGTGACGGTATATAGGTTATACCGGTAGTATGTTGGTAAGCGTGTTGGTAGACGGATTGGTTCCGATCACATTGGATTAGTCGAGGTCGCGAACTAGACATTGGATACTATGCAGAGGGTCATGGTATTTCTGATGGGTCTAGTTACACACAGATTGAGTGAAATGCTTTGTGGGTGAGTGTTTACCCATGGTTGAGTGAGTTGGTGGTTAGTGTAACCACGAGTGAGTATAGTGACAGTTTTCGATTGACGACTGTCAAGTGGTGACAGTTTGTAGGAGGTGTCAGCATGGATCGCGGTGTGAGGTCTGATGACTCTCAGTGGGAGTAGATATCGGGATAGTTTGGTGATTGAGTAGGGAATCGTTTAGTGGTTGTGTTAGCGACTTGGTAGATTTGACAAGTAGTGTCAATTCGGAACGTATGGATATGGTCATTCGACATGGTCGAATGTAGTCGATGCGACGTGAGTGTTAGTGGTACGTCTGGCTGCAAACGAGTAAGTGTTGTTCTGGTAAGTGGGTGTACTAGTGTACACGTGTTTCAAGGTTGATTCTACTTTCCACGGGGTGGATGTGGAATCAGGATAGTTGGAGTTTCGAGAGCGAAACTAAATTAAGGAGGGAAGATCGGTTGGATTTAGGTCGGTTGGAATTTCGAGGATGAAATTAATTAAGGAGGGAAGGTTGTAACGACCCGTCCCAAATTCCTAGATTAGATTAGTGACTAATCACGATTAGTGAGGTTAATCGGTGATTAGTTAGGCTAAATCGAACGAACGATGCGAAATGACCGTTTTGCCCCTAGTGGTGGCAAAACGTTGACTTTTCAATCGGACGGTCAAATGGACTTTGACCGATGACCGTGACGTAGTTCGTGACGTCACGAGTTCATAGACAGGTGGCACGTTCAATTCCGACGTTCGGGGAGGAAGTTATGATGTTCGGAAGTTTAGGGGCATTTTGGTAATTTTGGTTAAAAGGGGCAAATAGTTGACTTTTTGACCGAGAGGTCCGATGGCCAAGGGCCGAAGATCGTTACGTAGATAAGGACGATACGAATCCGTAGACAGGCGGCACGTCGAATTCGGACGTTCGACGGCGAAGTTACGGTTCACGGAAGTTCGAGTGCACTATTGCACGAATTACGAGACGGTTGCACTTTTGGACTTAGTGGGGCCCAGATATTTTATGGGGACCCAATGGATGAGTGACACTTGTCACCCATCCACAGGCCACCCAAAATTGATTCATGCATCTCCCATTTCCCGTGCATCTTCATTTTCTTCGTTTCTCCCTAAACCCACATTTCCCGATCCCATTTTCAATCCAAGACCAAACCCTTGACCCAGTTGATCATGCCCGTGAAGCCCAGAGGTAGAGAGGATGAAGGCTGGACGATGGTGGCCGGCTGGAAGCCACGCCGCCGTGGACGGCGGCCATGAAACCCGAGAGGTACTCGGTTTGCCCAAATTCCATTTTTAATTCGTGTTTTCCATTATGGTTGCTTGTGGGTGATTAGGAAGTGTTCAATAAGTTGCTAGGGAGGTTTGAAGACGGTCTGGGGGGTGGTTCACGGCGGAGGAGGCCGTGGGAACGACGGGGAAAAACTGGACCGTGAGGTCCATTTCGAACAAGGGGTTTCGGGTGGGTTTTTCATAGATTTAGGGATTGGGTTAGATAGGAAATGAAGAAATAGGAATTTAAGAATTGGAATGGAAGCAAACGGACCGAAAATGAGGGAGAAGGAGGCTTGGACCGGTTACGCCGGTCCAGTTGCAGGGGTTGGATCGGACCGGCTGTGCGAGGAAGGCGACGGTACTGTAGCGGCGCGTGAGGCCCACACGCAGGAAACTTCCAGGGGCGTGTGTGGGCACGTGCTAGGGTTTTTGGGGATGTGTCCAACATACGAAATCATCTATTCGATGTAACGAACATTTTGGGACTGGTTTCGTGTCGATTGGACACCGTCTCGATAATGTTCGGGGCATCGAAAGGTTTCAGATCGGTATTAAAAATAGTTAAAAATACGGAAAAATTATGGGGCTTTGGTAGGAGGTTAATTAAGTAGTTATTAACCTTCTATTAAAATTTGGACAGGTTTGGAAGTCCCGGTGACGGTGATCGGCTCGGGGAGCCTATGGGACGCGTATCGAGGCGCGGCTTCGGACGGTCTGTGAATGGACCTTGTTTTCTAAATTGGTGCATGCATAAATGTTTATTATATGTTTTAAATACTTTTTTGTGATGCCATGAGTGCATTTGGATGTGCGGTTACGTATAGGCACGTATTTCGAGGTTTCGGCCCTATACGGTGCCTATACAGGGCTGTAGGTCTTTATTGGTCTAAATGAAATGGTTTTGGATTTCCAAAAGGATAATGAATGTTATTTGATGAGTTTGATTTGGATATTTGTAAATTATATGGTTTCACGTATTTCGAGGCGATTTACGTGCTTGCACGTAAATCGAGATTTTCTGGTTTTACACTGATTTTCCATTCTTGTGGTTTTGGATAAGATTTCATGAAATGATTTTGGATTTGAAAAGGTAATTCTCGGACTTGAGGTCCATTTGATTTACGGAATCGGGTCGGAGGCCCAGTTGGTTTACGATTCGGACTTGAGGTCCAGTTTCTATGTGGATTCGGGCCTAGGGCCCAGTTATGTATTACAAATGGTTTTATGGTTCATGACGGTTTATGGGAACCGGCATGAACCCTTGAAATGGATTTACGGGTCATGACGGTTTATGGGAACCGGCATGAACCCATGAAAGGATTTTATGGTTCATGACGGCTTATGGGGGCCGGGCATGAATCCTTGAAAGGTTTCAAGAATGATTTCAAAAGGTTTTTCATACTCCATCCTTTATATATGATTGTCTCCTCCGGGGAGGGTCGTTGGCCTGGGTGGACCCCGGAGTGGTCACGGAGCACTGACTGAGTGGAGTCGCCCCCCAGTTGGGTTCCTTACTCTCAGGATGGGCATGGTTCGTTACCTCCAGGGAGGGTCATTGATCTACGGACATTGACCTGGGTAGACCCTGGAGAGACTTGGGTTTGAGACCCCGGTTAGCACACGTGTAGCTCTATTTTACCGTGACAGGTTCTGGTTATGAATATAAGGGATAAACATGATTTAAATTGGGTTGAGAAATTGTGTTTTTGGATAAATGATTTTACTATGCATGCATGCTTTTTAGTGGAGGGTATAAAGGTCTTTTATGAAATATGTTTTTATAAATTCTTTATTTTTGTCCACTCACAGTCTTTCTGTTTTTAATACCCTTCAGGTTGACATCGGATGTGGACTGTAGCAGAGACCGAGATATCACATACCTCCTCCTGATCCTGGCGTACTCTGATAGCCCGGGAGGGCAAAGGTCGGAAATATCCCTTGTCTGACACTTCGTGTCAGACGGGAGCAGGGTCATCCCGCACTAATTCCGGGGGGGAGTGGGATGAGTCCTGTCAATGAAATTGTCAAGACCCGACCTCTTCTTTCAGGTTCCGATTCATCTAGCACGATATTGTCCGCTTTGGGCCTCCTTGCCCTTGCCCTCACGGTTTTGTTTTCGGGGGCTCACGGTGCAACTTCCCAGGGGGTCACCCATTTGGAATTGCACCAGCCTCAACTCGCTTAACTTTGGGGTTCCAATCTCCCCCAAAACCACTGAGCTCCCAAAAGGCCTCATGCTAGATAGGTGTGTGCCTACACCTTTAAGGCACACCACCATTCCCTTCCGAGACCATTCCCCCCTCGCAGGAATGTGGGATTGTTCACCATTCCCTCCAGGACACGGGTCTTACAATCCACCCCCCTTAGGGCCCAGCGTCCTCGCTAGCACACTTCCCAGTCGAGGTCTGGCTCTGATACCAAATTGTCAGGACCCGGCCCTCTTCTGTCAGGTCCCGATTCATCTAGCACGATATTGTCCGCTTTGGGCCTCCTTGCCCTTGCCCTCACGGTTTTGTTTTCGGGAGCTCACGGTGCAACTTCCCAGGGGGTCACCCATTTGGAATTGCACCAGCCCCAACTCGCTTAACTTTGGGGTTCCAATCCCCCCCAAAACCACTGAGCTCCCAAAAGGCCTCATGCTAAATAGGTGTGTGCCTACACCTTTAAGGCACACCACCATTCCCTTCCCAGACCATTCCCCCCTCGCAGGAATGTGGGATTGTTCACCGTTCCCTCCAGGACACGGGTCTTACATGATGTCTCCGTCTCTCTCGACCAACAACCCGCACTGCAACAACTTGGAGGGTATCAAAAACACAAAAAGACTGTGAGTGGACAAAAATAAAGTATAAGTTCAAAAAACAATGATCAGAAATCACAATTACATTTATACCCTCCATTTAAAAACCAATGCATGCATATCAATACACATTATGAAACCATTCATATCAAAACCATCAATGAAAGCCATTTGAAAACCCAAATCAATTCCGTCATTCAAATCCAGGGCCTCAACCCAAAATCCATAAATCATCATCGAAGTACGGGAGCTCAGTCCCAAAACTCATCAAATCCAAATCGGCCGGGCCACCGCCCAAAACATCATAAACCCAGTGAAAAACATCAATCATGCGAGTTTGCTAGATCTCAAGTGCGCCCGAGTCTTTAAACTCAAAACCATGCGCAATAATCAGCCCTTCCCGGGTTATCAACGAGTTTTTAAACTCAAAACACAATCACAGGCCTTGGAGGGTATCATAACCGAGTCTTTAAACTCAAAACATATACCGAGTCTTTAAACTCAAAACATATCAATCCAGGGGCCTCCCCCCGTCAATCAACCAAGTCTTTAAACTCAAAACCAGATCCAACTGTTTTTCTTTTTCTTTTTCCGGGTCTTTAAACTCAAAACCATTTTCTAAGCAACAGTGAAAACAGTAGAAAAACCATCTCTGAATTCGCAACAATGATTCCATAAGCCGGCATCCAGAACCACTGTCCCGAACCCAAATCCAGATCCCCTTTCCAAGTCTTAAACCAAATTCTAAATCTCATTTCCAAAATCCAGTTTCAAAACCAAAATCTCATTTCCAATATCACATGAACAGATCTCCAAGCCCGAAATCACTTTTCTGAAATCCATTTCAAATCCCGAAATCAAATCATTAAAGCCATGATCAAACCACAAGATCATTCGAAATCTCGTAAAATGTGAAATTCCATAAATATCTCGAAAATCATGCAAAACCGTAAATCATCAAGATCATAAATCAAATCATAGAATCACGTATAGAAAACATATAAAAACATATATGCATGCATCATAAGTTAGAAAGCAAAGTCCACTCACAGACCTTAGCATCGTCGTTCCCGGCCAAACCACTATCACCGGCTTTCCCGAACCTATCAAAATCCCATAATAAGGTCACTAACTACTTCACAATGATCGTACTAAAACTCCATAATTTTCTCGAATTTTTAACTATTTTAAAATGAGCCCTAAAACCTTCGGACATCCCGAAACATATCGAGACAATGTCCGATTGACTCTAAACTAGCGTAAAAATGTTCGTTACAACAAAAAATTTAAAAGTCGTGTTAGAACTTTTCTCAAAAGGTGTGCCACGCGCCCACACGCTTCGCCTGAAGTGGTAGCTCGTGGGTCTCAAGCGCTGCTATAGTGTCGTCTCCTTCCTTGAGACAAACCTGGTCCAGGTCGGTTCAGACCGGTCGGTTCAACTGGACCGGTGTACTCGATTTCCATCCATTTTAACTCATTTCCAACATCTTTTTAGCCCAGTATCTTAGTCCTATTCTATAGAATCGATCCACCTACTAAAAACGTGAGTTACAAGATAGAATAATACCTATTCGATCGAGCCACAATCCTTCGATTTCCTCGACTCTGTTTTACTAGTTTCCGGCCACTGTTAGCCATAGCTTCCAGTCCTACGAACCCCCTGGACTTCCAAATCCTCACCTTACTAATCAAACCAACCAACAATCATGAATTCGAAAAGTACCATTTTCGTCTTAAAAACAAAACTGCAGAGAAGACCCACTTACCTTTCGTTTAAGCACTCACACTTAAGTTCCCCTCGTTCCTTACCACCGTAGTCCCATTACTGGTGAGCCAATTGGATAATTAGTCCTTCAAACGATCACTACCATTCTCAAGTGAAAACAGAGACCTTCACTATTTTTGCTCAAACCTCCACCGCCTCTCACCGCCGTGAACCGCCCAGCTACCACCGTCTCCAGCATCTCTTCTCTTCATCAACCCTCACGGGTTGACGGTTGGGTGGAGGGAATTTGGGCTCAGTCACACACACACACTAGCACGTATTCTATTTCTCGTTTCTACCCTTGCACAAACCCATAATTTGTTTAAATCGATTGAAGGCGGTAGGGAACATTCTACCACCATCCAAGACAGGCCAAGTGTCCACAATCGTGTGGGCACAACTCCCCAGACTGCCACATGTCCCAATCCGCCTCAATTTGACCAAAATGCCCTTTATCATACAAATTACCATTTTGCCCTTCGTATTCTCTGACCCGTAACTTTGTGGTCCGTACTCCGATGACAATGTACCGCCTGTCGTTGTATTCAGAGGGTCGAGACCTACTAACGGTCCTAAAAATGCATGAAAAGTCCACATAGTTTGAAAAGTCAACAAAATGCCGCTTATTCAAGAAAATTACCAAAATACCCTCAACCTTCCGAACATCCTAACTTCCTCCTCGGATGTCAGAATCGGACGTGCCACCTGTCTATGAACTCATGACGTCCCAAACTACGTCACTGTCATCGGTCAAAGTCCTTTTGACCGCCCGATCGAAAAGTCAACATTTTGCCCAATTCTAGGGGTAAAATCGTCATTTTGCACCGTCCGTCCGAACGCATCCAACTAATCACCGATTAACTTCACTAATCCATCATTGACAACTAATCTAATCCCGATTTCCGGGTCGGGTTGTTATAGGAGTTCCCAAGGAATCCAAAGCAGTGAGCACCTAAAAGGTCTTGTGTTAGATTGATACGTGCCCACACATATAAACCACATCACCTTTCCCTTCCCGAGCAATGTGGGATTGTTCACCGATCTCAACTGTTTAAGCTCACGAGTCTTGCTCACCGCTCATACTTCTCAAGCTCACGAGTCTTGCGCACCGTTCTTACTTATAAGACCGGGTCTTACAATCCACCCCCTTTGGGGCCCATCGTCCTCTCTGGCACACTTCCGATTGGAGTCTAGCTCTAATACCATTCTGTCACGACCCGGCCCATCTAACACAATATTTTCCGCTTTGGGCCCAACCCTCACGGTTTTGTTTTTGAGAGCTCATGTGTAACTTCCCAGTAGGTCACCTATCATGGGATTGCACCAGTCTCAACTCGCTTAACTTTGGAGTTCCAATCAAAGCTAAAGCCACTAAGCTCCCAAAATGCCTCGTGCTAGATAGGTGTGTGCCTACACCTTTAAAGCACACCACTATTCCCCTCCCAAACCATTCCCCCATCGTAGGAATGTGGGATCATTCACCGTTCCCTTTAGAACACGAGTCTTACAATCTACCCCCCTTGGGGCCTAGCGTCCTCTCTGGCACACTTCCGGTCGGGGTCTAGCTCTGATACCATTTTACCACTACCCAGCCAATCTAACACAATATTGTTCACTTTGGGCCTTACCCTCAAAGTTTTTTTTTTCGGGAGCTCACGTGCAACTTCCCAGTAGGTCACCCATCATGAGATTGCACTAGCCTCAACTCACTTAAGTTTGGAGTTCTCAAGGAATCCAAAACCAGTGATGTAATGACTCGTCCCGAATTCCGGGATTAGATTAGTGACTAATCATGATTAGTGAGGTTAATCCGTGATTAGTTGGGCGAAATCAGACGAACAATACAAAATGATCGTTTTACCCTTGGTCATGGGCAAAACGTTGACTTTTCGTTCAGGCGATCAAATGGACTTTGGTCGATGACTGTGACGTAGTTCGGGATGTCATGAGTTTATAGACAGGTGGTACGTTCGATTCCGACGTTCGAGGAAGAAGTTATGACTTTCGGAAGTTCAAGGGCATTTTAGTAATTTGGTTAAAAGGAGGCAAATAGTTGAATTTTGACCTGAGAGGTCCAATGGCCGAGGGCCAAGGACCGTTACGTAGAACGGGTCAATACGAATACACAGACATGCGACACGCTGAAATCGGACTTCGAACGGGAAAGTTATGGGTCATGGAAGTTTGGTTTCACTATGCACATATTTCAAGATGGGATGATGTGGCTATATCTGATTGGGGCAGATATTTTGGTGGGACTCATGCATTGGTCAATCCCCTAAAAAGTGGATCTAAAACCATTAAAATAATATTATTTATTATTTTATAATTTTCACCCATCTCATCTTTTAATCCTCACCCTTCATCTCTAATTCTTCCTTCAATCCCTACCATCCATTTCCTTCCCCCTCAGCTGATCACCATCACCCTCTCTGTCCTCTCACAACCCGAAAACCATTACCCTTCCATCCTCCATTTTCTTTTGGGAAACAAACAAAAGGCTTACCACCCCACTTACATAACCATTACTGTGGGAGTGATTGGGAGATTGAGAGAGAGGTTAAGACAATGAAGGAGGGGCCGACAAGCCACGGTGGAGGACACGGCGGAGGGAAACCCGACTTGTGTGGGTATGCATGTTTGAAAATCCAAGTTTGAGTGTGAGAGGTTTTTGAGTGTTTTCTTTGATTGGGTTGGCATCTAGGGACCTAAGAGAGTCAAGATGGATCGATATGGAGGCCTAGGACGGCTGGAGGCCACATCGGTGGTGACTTGCAGGTGGCCGGTTCAAACATGAACCTTCAAGGTAGTTTTCAAACCCGGTTTTCATGATTTTAATGACTAGGAATATTAGGTTTGATGTTAGGAAGGTTTAGGAATTAAAAAGGAAAATATTGGATCAAAAATGAGGGAAGAAATAGGCTGGATTGTACAAAACCGGCCGGTTCGGACCGGGGAGAGGTTGAAGACAGTGCTACAGTGAAATCATTTGAAATCATCTATTCGATGTAACGAACATTTTGGGACTGGTTTCGTGTTGATCGGATATCGTTTCGATAGGTTTCGGGGTGTCCGAAGGTTTAGGATCGACTTTAAAAATAGTTAAAAATTCTAGAAAATTACGGGGCTTTAGTGAGACCCTCTATTACAATTTGGACAGGTTTGGGAGTCCCAGTGACAGTGATTGGCTTGGGAGAGCCGTATGACACGCATATCGATGCGGTAGCTCGGACGGTCTATGAGTGGACCTTGTTTTCTAAATTGGTGCATGCATAAATTTTTATTATATGTTTTAATACATGTTTTGTGATGCCATGAGTGCATTTGTGTGTGGTTACGTATTGGCACGTATTTCGAGGTTTCAGCCTTATACGGTGCTTATACGGGTTTGTATTTCTTCGTTGCTTTAAATGAAATGGTTTTGGATTTCAAAGTGATAAACTCGGGCATAAGACCCATTTGGTTTTGTCTCGGGCATATGACCATATTGATGACCTACGGGTTTGAATCGTGGTCGCGGCGAGTGCTATGTGCACGGCGATGGACGATACGACTCTGTCCTCCAGATTGGGATGTGTTCCTTCTGGAGAGGTCACGATGCACGATTCGTTGTCGGGAGCCGGGGGAGGCTCGACTTCGGAGTGCTGATGGTTCAGGATATCGATCGGTGATGGGTGCACCATGATCTTGTGGTGGTCGCGTCGGTTGATACGTTCACGGCGACATACCAGGATTGATGGCGGTCCTGGATGGATGGTTGCACACATCACTACGATCGGAGTCGTGACTGACCCTGAGATATCGGGCACGATGCCCAGTTGAGTCATGTGTTCGGGCACAAGACCCAGTTACTTTACGGTTATGTTTTCGGGTCGGGGACCCTAAATGGATTTCCAGGTTCATGATGGTTTATGGGAACCGGCATGAACCCTTGAAAGGTTTTTATGGTTCATGACGGTTTATGGGGACCGGGCATGAATCCTTTGAAAGGTTTTAAGGATGTTATATATATATATATTCATATACCTTCCTTTACTTGGATTATCTTCTCAGGGGAGGGTCGTTGGCCTGAATGGACCCCGGAGTAGTCATAGAGCATTAACTGAGTGGAGTTGCCCCCTATGGGTACCTTACTCTAAAGAGGGCTTGGATTATAACCTCAAGGAGGGTCATTGGTCTACAGACACTGACCTGGGTGACCCTGAGAGACTTGGGCTTGAGACCCCAGGTAGCACGTGCGTAGCTTTGGAAACCGTGACAGGATTGGTTGTGTGATTTATATGTATATATGTTGTATGATATGTGATGTGTACAGGTTTTGGGCTGAGTCCCGTATGGATTTGGGCAGTGGCCCGTATGGTTGGTTTTTTTATGGATTTGGGCAGTGGCCCATGTGGCTGGTTCTTTATGGTTCTTTCGGTTATGGTATTGAGCTTAGTTTCCACATATGGTTCTTTTGGTTAAATGGTTTTCGAATGCATGCAGGCTTTTTAGTGAAGGGTACAAATATCTTTCTTATGAAATGTTTTTATAAATTCTTTTGTCCACTCACAGCTTTTAATGTTTTGACTGCCCTTCAGGTTGACAGCGGATGCGGGCTGTAGCAGAGACTGAGATATCACATACCTCTTCTAGATCCTGGCGTACTCTGAAAGCCCAAGAGGGCTAAGGTTGGAAATTCCCTTGTCTGACACTTCGTGTCAGACGGGATCAGGGTCGTCCCGCGTTAATCCCGGGGGGATTGGGACGGGTCCTAACATGTGAGCTCCCAAAAGGCCTTGTGTTAGATAGATACGTGCCCACACATATAAGACACTTCACCTTTCCCTCCCCGAGCGATGTGGGATTGTTCACCAATCTTAACTTTCCAAGCTCATTGGTCTTACTCACCGTTCTTGCTTCTCAAGCTCACGAGTCTTACTCACCGTTCTTGCTTCCAAGACCGGGTCTTACAAAGGGTTTCAGATAAGTTTAAGATTTTCTGCTAGCAGGCCTGCTCTGAAATTCTACCTACGACCCGTAATTTTTTTGCTCGGAAAGTGTTGATGTTTGGATTGTGTAATCACTGTGGGAAATCTATGGAGGATGCTTTTCATGCTTTATGGGCCTGTAAGCTCAATCAAAAAGTGTGGAGGCTGCTTGATCTTCCCCTAGCAGGGTTCCCTCCTTCAGGAGCTTATATTGATATTTTTGCTTATGCTTACACATACTTATCCTTTAAGTAGTTATGTCAGTTTTTTTTTTTTATATGTTGGAGTGTGTGGAGTTGGCGGAATAAAATGACCCATGATTTGCAGGTTAAGGGTGTGAAGGGGGTTTATGAGTCAGCAATGGCTTACTTTTCGGAATTCAGCGAGCTTCCATAGGTTCTTTTGTGGGCTTCTTTACAGCGGGTGCCTAGGTGGGTCAAACCGGTTGAGGGGACTTTGAAGCTTAACTGTGATATGGCGGTTTCAAGGACTCCTTTCAACGTGGAGTGGGTGAGGTGATTCGTGACTCGACTAGTGTTCTGGTGGCTGGTTTCTCCAGCCTAGGATCTCTGGGTGGATATATTGTTGCAATTGAGATTGGGGAAATTCTGCGGGATTTGTTACAGGTTTAATGGTTGGGATTACATAATGTGGTGGCGGAGACTAATTGTGTGGTGGCCATGTGCATCATCAAATCCGCCCAACATCTCTGGACACCAGTCAACCTACTTGCTAAGGAGGTTTTAACTTTGTTGTAGCTTCGTATCTCATTGAAGTCTCTTACTTGTGTGCCGCAATCTGCGAACTGTGTGTGCCACATCACGTGGCGCAGGAGGGACGACGTACTCATGAATGAACTGGTTGAGGCCCCATGTTTCCCCTGTGGTTAACACCTTTATTAGCTAAGAATACTAATGAGTAATTGTTTTCTCCATTTTGTTTCTGTTTGGGAGGGTACTCTTTTTCCCTCATCGGATTTCTCTTGGACTAGCTGGGTTTTATGGTGAGGGTTTTAACGAGACTCTATGCACCGCATGTGGTACACCCTTACAATGTATTCTTTTCCTTCTCATTTCATTAATGAAGTATCTCTTTGAATAAAAAAAAGGTGAGATCACTAAGAAATAGTAAATCTCGAGAATTAATTGGGGGTTTATACATAACAAATTATTTTATCAACATTTTAATGATTATTTTATCTTAAAATAATAAATAAAAAATACGAATTTCACAAACCGGCAGGTGACAATTTTTTTTATATGAATTATTTTTATTTTTTCACATATATGAAAAATAGTTAAAATGTAAATTTAGTGCATTTATTAATTTATTACAATTAAAGATATATTAAAAAATTAAAAAATATAAAATAAAATATAACATAGTCGTCAAGTGGAAGATGCCTAAAATATAGCCTTACACTAATTATTATAAAGCTAATTTTTGGGGACTAAATTTTAGTTTAGATAGCCCTCCTCCTAGAGATGGCCTAAGAGTCGGACCGATCTGATTAGAGCTGAGATCCGATTGGGGCCGAAAGATACCCCATCGGCCCGTTGAGATCCGATTAGAAGTGAAAGTCGGATCCACCTGATTAGAAGTGAAATCGAATTGATCCGATTAGAGGTAAAAGTCGGATCTCGTTGATTGAGAACGGTCATCCCGACCCGGCCAGACTCGGACCTCATAATCATCCTGTTTTTCTGACTCGGACTACTAAACGCAGCACAACAAAACCAAATTGCTTTCTCTGCTTCTCAGTTTATACTTTGTACTCAGCCGACTCACAACGAAGACTTCTCCATCTTCAACCGGAATTCAAACTCCAGGCTTCGCGCTAGGGTTAGGGTTAGGGTACCGAAACTTCGCAAAGCTGGATAGGTACAGAGTAGACCGCTATGGCAACAGCGACGACCACGACCACGACTCCAACCACTTCCGTCGACCCTCTCGCTTCTCCGACGCGCCCATGAACTACCAACCCCACCAGACTAGCCGTAGTCCCCCGAACTATCACGGTGGAGGTGGTGGTTGTGGTCCACACCGGCCATTCGACAGTCCACCACGTCACTCTCCCGGTGGGTTCCGGCCATTGGGGGTTGCCGGTGCCGCTGGTGGTGGGTTCGGCCCGAACCACAATGACCCTCCATTTCTCTCTAGTCGGAAACGAGGCCTTTCTCGCCTAGGTTCTCCAGGTGCGTTTTTATTTGTAAATCAGGATTGCATGTTACCTTTACTTTACAACTAGGTGAAAATAAATTGATTTTCTGCAGTTTGGCGAAATTTGGCAGCTGTATTTATATTTTGTTTTTCTTCAACTTGGTTAATTACGTAATTTCAATATGCACAACTCAATTCATGGAAGGATAGATTATATATTAGTCAATAGCCATTAATGTATGGATTTTTACTTAAATCCTGCTCCATTTGTTTTTTTCTTTTTTGCAATTACTTTCTCATTTGCTCATGTGCTTAATTATCTTCCAGATCGTTTTGATAGAGGGGGCTTTGCCAAGCTTTTTGTTGGATCAGTTCCCAGGACAGTGACTGAGGAAGATGTAAGTCAGCCTAATTATTACTGTATATGAATGAATCCCTATCAAGATTTGGACTTTCTTGTATCAAGAATTAACTTGAAACATTTGCTTCATGATGTTTATGCACGTTGCTTTTATCTGATGTCAGATTCGCCCTTTGTTTGAAGAACATGGAGAAGTGGTAGAGGTTGCTTTAATCAAAGATAAGAAAACAGGACAGCAACAAGGTATGTGTGTGTACCAATTTATATGATATAATGTGATCGGTAATATCTTATTGCAGGTACTCTGAGAGGCAGATTGGGCAAAGCGAAAG
The DNA here is from genome assembly GCA_032719365.1 of Prinsepia uniflora. Taxonomy (NCBI): domain Eukaryota; kingdom Viridiplantae; phylum Streptophyta; class Magnoliopsida; order Rosales; family Rosaceae; genus Prinsepia; species Prinsepia uniflora. Next base: position 39,522,212 of record CM064872.1, read on the forward strand.
CTCATCTTTCATCTCAGTTTGTTTTTGCAACAAGTTTCACGCTTGTTGGTTTTGCTTGCAACCTTTTTTTCATGTCCGTCCTCTCAAAGAAGAAGAAGGCAAGACATGTAAGCCAACTAATAACCAATGTCGAATAGCAGTTGAGATCTTGGAAGACACTTAGGTCCTGCCTAGCAGCTGCAGCATTGGAGGCATTACCCAACAAATTATTTGTAATGGGAGTGTCTGTTGCCATGACTAGTTTGTTTATGTTAGAGATTTAGAACGTGCTACTGTTGTACAGAGAACTGGCTGAGAAAGTACATGGACTATTGCTTTTCAATAGTATTAATCCAATGTAATATGGAGGATCTCTTTGGTTTTTCTTATTTTCGTGAACGTGGTTTGCTTGAATGACTTGGAATGTCTTTTGTCACTTTATGAGGTTACTGAATGTGATGGATGTGGAGTTGGATGGTTTGCGAGAGATGGATGATATATTGGGCTTGATGATTTGCCCGAGTTTGTTAGTTTTATGTCTTTTGTTATCTGAGCTTTGCGTAGTATTACAATGTGCTCATAGGATGGATATTTCTATATGGTGATTGTATACCCTCTCTTTGTTTACATGCTTAAGTCTAAAGTCTGTTTTTGCTTGATTATTCTGCGAAACTAGCTCCTTTTTCCTTTTAATTTTACGTTTTTTATACAGTGCGAGTATGGTTGAGTTCATGGCTAAATACTCACTTTCTTTTAGGGCTGTGCTATGTTGAAAAATTTGATGCATTTTTCCCTTTATGGTTGTGCGGCCATTAGGAAAAGAAACTGCGTGTTGTAATCTTATTTCAATTAAGAACTCGAGTAGCATGAATGTGGCTCATGTTTTGAATAGCGTTGCAACTGCTCCTCTTGATTGAATGGTTAAATATTAGGCTACTGGAGTGATGATTAAGGCTTGCAGGGCTATGCATGGTTTTGATATGTAAACTTGGGAAAGCATTTTGTTTGCCCTTCTGGATTTTATTTTACTTTTATTTGTTCTCATACTTATTTCATGTACTTCGTAGAACTAGATGCAGATTTAGGCATCTCATTGTGAAGCTCAACTGAGTTTAGGTTACGGGTTTTTCTACTCTAGTGCTGATCTTGTACTTGGTTCTAGACCATAAGCATCATTGACTAAGTACTGCCTATGTTTCTATCTTCATTACTCATTATTCTCTATAATTTCCTACTTGTGGCTTCTCTACTATATTGAAGGTTTTCCTCTTGTAAATACATGTGAGTGGGGAAAAACAAACTGAGGATTTTGTCCGGGGAAAAGTGTGCCAATTCTGTACTTTTCAATGCTATGGTTTTCTCAGCTGGTATTCTTTGTTTCCTATTTATGAGATATGGACTCTAAACAGGTATGAATTTCCTTGTTTATTAACTAAATTGATACTTTACAATAGGAGAGTCCTATATATACAGTTCCTAGGTAAGTCTAAGTAGGAAAACAATTATAAAGTAGGTAGGAAATCGTGGACCTAACTAGGGAAGTATCTACAAAGAACCTAGGACAGTTTTAGGAAGGAATTTGCTGAATTCCTTTGACTTCTGAGATCTGGGAATCAGGGAGATTGATCCTCAATCTCCTGGGATTCCCGTGTATCTTTATCACGCCCCCGCAAGATGGTGGAGCCGTCTGCGACGCCAATCTTGTCACGGAGGAGCTGGAAACGTGGGCGCGGCAGGGGTTTGGTGAGAGCATCTGCGAGTTGATCATCAGTGGGAACATGGTGGACATGAAGAAGGCCACGGGTGACCTGATCACGAACAAACTGAAAGTCAATGTCCACATGTTTCATCCTGGAGTGTAGAGCAGGATTGGCACAGTAGAAAGTGGTGCCTAGGTTGTCACAGGAAATTGTGGGTGTTCCTGTGGCCTGAATATTGAGCTCCCGCATGAGAGATTGAACCCAGAGTAATTCTGCAGTGGTGGAGGCAACAACCCTGTATTCAGCCTCGGTTGAAGAGCGGGAGACTGACCGTTGTTTGCGTGAGCTCCAGGATATTAAGTTACCACCTAGGTAAACAAGATATGCTGTGGTGGACTTGCGGTCGTCATGGTCACCAGCTCAGTCTGCATCTGAAAAGGCACTGAGTGTGCTGAAGGAGTGTGCAACAGCATGTAGATGATGGGGGGCAGTGCGGCGGATGGGAAGGCCATAGAGTACGGTGCCCTTGAGGTAGCGTAGAACACGTTTTAGGGCCTGCCAATGAAGGTCCGTGGGAGCATGCATAAATTGGGAGAGGCGGTTTACAGCATAAGAGACATCCGGGCGGGTTAAGTTGAGGTACTGCAGGCTGCCCACCACTCTACGAAAGAGAGTAGCATCAGTTGGCGGGGATCCATCATTGAGAAGGAGAGGTGGAGAAACGGCCAAGGGTGTGGACACGGGTTTGGCCCCCTCCATATGCACCATGGTGAGAATATCCTGCAGATATTGATGCTGGGACAGAAAGAGACCATCAGAGGTGGGCAGAACTTCCACGCCCAAGAAGTAGTTCAAGGTGCCGAGATCCTTGATGGAAAACCGGGTGGCCAATGTGGTGATGAACTTCGAGATGAGGGAAGAGTCACTGCCTGTTACAATAAGATCGTCAACATAAACTAGGAAGTAAAGAACTTGAGAGCCTTGCCTATAGAGGAAAAGAGAGGCATCAGATTTGGCATTGACAAAGCCGTTGGCCAGAAGGAAAGAATGAAGCTCTTGATACCAGGCCCGGGGTGCCTGTTTGAGACCGTAGAGGGCCTTTTTCAGCTGGCAGACATAAGTGGGGTTGTGGGGATTCACAAATCCAGCAGGTTGTGCCATGTAGACAGTGTCGGTAAGGGTGCCTTGCAGAAATGCATTGTTGACGTCCAGCTGTCGTATGGGCCAACCATGGATCACACTGAGATGGAGAATTAGTCGAATGGTTGTGGGCTTGACCACTGGGTTGTAAGTAGCAGTGAAGTCCAGGCCTGGGCGTTGGTGATAGCCCTTAGCCACAAGTCTGGCCTTGAATCGGTCAACAGCGCCATTGGGCTTCCGTTTGATCCGGAAGACCCATTTGTTACCAATGACATTCTGGGTAGGCTGAGGAGGGACCAGGACCCATGTGCCATTATGAATGAGGGCATTCAGCTCTTCGGACATGGCAGAGCGCCACTGTGGGTGTTTCACAGCCTGGGAAACACAAGTGGGTTCAAGGAGAGGGAGGGGATGGGCGGTTGCCGTGAGGGCATAGTTGGGGATGTGGGGAAGACAGCCAGTTTTGCTGCGGGTGAGCATGGGATGAGTGGGTGTTGGTGGTGGAGGGGTTAGGGGGGGAGGGGAAGCCGTGGGGGCTGGCTGGGGGGGTGGAGGAGCAGGGGTGTGGGACAGCCGTGAGGACTGCCGTGTATAGGTACGAAGAGTAGGGGGTGCAGGGGGCGGAGGGATAGGAGGCGGAGGGGAGGCCGTGGTGCTGGTGGTGGTTTGTGGCAGGTTCTGTGCTGGAACTAAGGCAGGGGCAGATGCAGCGTCAAGAACAAGTGAGGAGGATGAATCCAAGTGGCCTTCAGGGGAAGGTGTTGACTGTGCAGGCATTGGTGAAGCAGCTGAATCAGGCACTGGAAGAGTAGAGACAAGAGGCTGGGAGGAGAGCCATTGGTGGAAGGCATCGGAGGAAACATGAGGTACAGCGGATGGGAGACTTAGACCAGGGTAGGTGGACTCATCAAACTGGACATGACGGGAGACATATAGGCGGTGAGCTGAAGTATCATAGCAGAGGTATGCACTTTGATTTAGTGAGTAGCCGAGAAAGAGGCAGGGAGTAGATCGAGGCTGCAGTTTATTGGAGTTGTAGGGCCGGAGCCAAGGGAAACAAAGACAGCCAAAGATCTGATACGGTGGTAGTTGGGTGGCTGTTGGAAGAGGGCAGTATATGGAGATTGGTTGTGGAGAATGGAGGTAGGAAGCCGGTTGATGAGGTATGCGGCTGTTTTGAAGGCATAGGTCCAGAAAGTGAGGGGTAGGTTGGCTTGATGAAGGAGGGTGAGGCCGGTTTCAACACGATGACGATGGCGTCGTTCGGCCACACCATTGTGTTGGGGAGTGTGAGGTGGGGTAAAGAGGTGATTTATGCCGTGGGTGGCAAGAAAGGGTTTGAGTTTGGTGAATTCACCACCACCATCAGTGTAAAGAGTCTGAATTGGATGTTGAAAGTATTTTTCGACAAGAGTTTTGAAATCAATGAATGTGGAAAAGACATTAGATTTTTTCTTTAGAGGATAAAGCCATGTATACTTTGTGTAGTGGTCAACAAAGATAATGTAATAAGAAAAACAGTCAATGGAAGTGTGAAGGGCAGGACCCCACACATCGGTATATATTAATTGTAAAGGACGATGACTGTGAAGGGAGGAGGTGCCAAATGGCAGCCTATGACTCTTATTACAAAGACATGACAAACATGGAGACTCTTTGAGCTTGGGAGACAGATTGATGGAGGATTGACGAAGGACGTTGTGGAGGACTTTGGAGTGGGGATGACCAAGACGACGATGCCAAAGATTGGGTGAAACAGCAATGCCTACCAGTGCCTGTGGTTGATGTAAGGTTGCTGGTGACCACTCGTAGACACCATCCTTACTCGGGCCTTGAAGGAGAACCGTCTCTGTGCTTAGATTCTTCACATGAAAACAAGAGGGAAAGAGTTCAATAGAGGTATTGTGCTGTTTGTTAAACTGAGAAATAGAGAGAATATTTCTAGTTATTTGAGGTGCACAGAGAACATTATGGAGAAGAAAGGATTTATTGGAAGGAGTGGATAGAGTGGTGGAGCCGAAATGGGTGATGTCAAGCCCTTTACCGTTACCAATGATGATCTCGTCTGGGCCCTGGTATTCAGAAACAGCAGATAGATGGTGAGGGGAGGCGGTCACAAGGTGAGATGCACCAGAATCGAGGAGCCAAGGTGAGGTGGTGCCCGGGTTGGTTGGATTGGCTACGGGTTGGGCAGCAGAATTTTGTTGAAGTTGTGGACAGCGCTTGGCGCTATGCCCCTGTATGCCACACCATTGACAGAACCCTCGATAGCCGTTGCCTTGGTTTGGATTGGACCTGCGATTGCTGGTGGAGGGCTGGGAAGAGCGGTTGGAGGAGTAACCACGGTTGTCAGACTGCTGGTAGGAGCTCCGGTAGTCAGAAGAGCCTCTGGGCTTACGGTTATAGGAAGTGCCACGGGCTGTGTTGGCCGGATTTGCAGTGATGGGGGGTTGGGGGCACGTGTGGTGGCAGCCTCATGCTGTACCAGCATATCGTGCAGGTTCTCAAAGGAGACAGGAATGTCTCGAGAACGAACAGCAGCAGAAATATCCTTAAAGGCAGAGCCAACGCCATTAAGGACGTAAAGAAGGAGATCATCGTCTGAGAGGGGGGGCATCAATTGCAGCCAGTTCGTCTGAGAGAAGACGGACTTCCTGCAGGTAGTCAGTGACGGGACGATTGTCACGGCGAAGGAGAGTCAACCGCTCCTTTAGGCTTAGAACACGAGCTCGAGCCTTGCTGGCATAGAGCCGTGTGAGGCGGTCCAGGCTGCCTCTGAAGTTTTGGCAGCAGCGATCAGGGTTACTACCTGAGGAGAGACAGAGCCAAGGATCGCATGGAGGATGAGCTGATCCTGGCGAAACCACAGAGCACGGGCTAGGGTTTCAGTTGCGGGTGGGCAGGTACGGGTACCATCAACATACCCCATGAGATCGTAGCCGAGTAGGAGAGCATTGAATTGTGCTCTCCACGGGAAGAAGTTGGTGGCGGTCAGTTTCACAGGGAACTGGGCGGCGTTGATGGAGATGAGAGATGAAAAGGGGGAGGTGGTGTCGGTGGTTGGTGGGGGATTAGGGTTAAGGGTGGCGGCTGCAGGAGTGGGTTGGGCGGCCATGGATTAGGGTTTGCTTTCTAGGGTTGCTCGGTGGAGCTTTTACTGCTCTGATACCATAAACAGGTATGAATTTCCTTGTTTATTAACTAAATTGATACTTTACAATAGGAGAGTCCTATATATACAGTTCCTAGGTAAGTCTAAGTAGGAAAACAATTATAAAGTAGGTAGGAAATCGTGGACCTAACTAGGGAAGTATCTACAGAGAACCTAGGACAGTTTTAGGAAGGAATTTGCTGAATTCCTTTGACTTATGAGATCTGGGAATCAGGGAGATTGATCCTCAATCTCCTGGGATTCCCGTGTATCTTTATCAGACTCTGGATGAATGCATGAGTTTTTGCAAATTCCCAGCTATAGGGTGGGCCATCAATCAAGCTAATTTTTTATTTTATTTTTGTGGTTCTTCATGTCTTAATTTGCATGGGGCAATGCAATCTCTTTCGTCCAACTTATTGATGATATAAAGTTCATCATTTATTTGCTGTGCTTAGTGATGTGGTCAGACTGGTGGCATATGTCATGTGTATGTTGTAGTTGAACTCTCTTTGTATGTGATTGGTAGTAACGTTGAACAAGGCTTTCCTCATGGGAGATGATCTTTGTTACCTATTACTTTTTTGCATGAATGATTTTATCACCCTTTATTATTTCAAGGCTTCTTGTCTCATCCGAGACTTATGTGATCTGGGAGACTGAACTTGATCCGAGTTGCTAAATCCAGGATTATGAAAGGAGGGGCATATTCTACTAGTTTTTATGCAAGTACATTTGATGCGTCAACATTTAATTTCCATAATTTGGCTTCTGTAGATGGTAAATGTGGCATCAAACTTCCTCAGGTCTGATTCTTCCTGGACATAGCTTGTTGCTGTCTTTCCCACCATTACTGTTAACTGTAATGTTATTCATTAAGCAGTCGCTTTTACATTATTAGATAGATTTTGGTAGACCAAGCAGAGGCCTTTACAGGCTTTGTTTATAGATGTTGAATAAACAGTGACATTCGCTTCTTGTAGACTAAGCCGAGGCCTTCACAGCCAAGCTAGTGTGAGGTGGCATGTGTTTTGGCCCTTTTTTTTTTCAAGATATTTCTTTCTAGGGATGCTTTGTTGAGTTATTTATAGGGATTTGATATTCATCCATTTAAGTGATTCATGCAAGTGTTCCTGATTGGTGTATATTTGTGATTTATTCCGATTAGTGGCATTATGGCTTTATTTTTCTTCTCAAGCTTTCTCCGGTTAATGAGAAGCCTATTGAATAGTGTTAAGCCGTGCTTTTGTATTTCTTCCATCTAGCTAATGCTCTCTTGGTTCGATCATTATTGTCTTGTGAATAGGCCAGCAATACCAGGCAAAGGATTGGTATTTTCTGTTATTTCAAATGAAAGGCTATAACAAATTATCTTCTTGATCTTGAGATACCACAACTGTGGATTGGTTACATGTTTTGAGGCTCTAGCTAATGTCCGGCATTAATTTTTCTGCCAGATGCTCTCCCTATCTGGGCTTGTACTTGAGCTAAGGATATTTTAGTCTGTGATTAAGCCCTTTTTAGTTTATTTTGACATGTTTGTTTAAATATCTTATTTCTTTGGAATATAAGGTTTGACGTTTTTTCCCAGTTTTATGTGAATTTATTATAGACATGAACTAGCTGCCTATCTGTGGCATTTTTACAAGGGTGTAAATTGCATATGCAGGTTGTTGTTTTGTAAAATATGCAACCTCAGAAGAAGCTGATGGGGCCATTAGAGCTCTGCATAATCAACATACTCTTCCTGGGGTGAGTTCTTTCTGACCATTTGATTTTCAATCTGATTTTATCATTCAAATAGTTGCTTCACACACTTTGTTTTCCAGGGAATGGGTCCTATCCAAGTCAGATATGCTGATGGGGAGCGCGAACGTCTTGGTAATTGTTATCTTGGCATAGATATTTTACTGTTTCATTTTATGTGCAAATTTATTCATGAAATGTCTGTTTGTTCTTTAGATACTCCCACAAAATTAGATACGCTATCTCCTCAAGTGGTCAATCAAGACCTTGACTGGATTTAGGGTAACTTCTGAAAGGACATAATAGTGAGATAACCTCTTTCGACAGACAATACTCTCGATTTCCCAGCTCTCCTAAACCATTACTACCTTATATGTGGCCCTCAACTGTTTATGTTGTAATCTTCCATTTTATATATCTTTCCAGCATGACCATAGTGAACAGGGTCTGATCCATGGGGAAAATTTTGTATGTTATATTTCTGAACATCTCAAACATGCATATTTAATTATTTTCCATTTTTAATGTCAGTCCCTTTGATGGTAGGTGCAGTTGAGTACAAATTGTTTGTGGGATCACTGAACAAACAAGCTACGGAAAAGGAAGTCGAGGAAGTATGTTTTACAGTAATCATCTGTCATCTTCTAGGATTAGTATTTTCAAGAGTTTATTTTTCATGCTGTCATAAAAAGAAGCTTTTCTGTTTGCTTTAAAATAAACTGATTTGAAAATGAAGGTATGTACTGTTTCTGTTTAGTGGATAATAATATAGCTGCTTTCTCTTTGCAGATTTTTTCACCTTATGGCCGAGTTGAAGATGTTTACCTCATGCGTGATGAATTAAAACACAGTCGTGGTTTGTTGTCTAGTCCTTTCAATTTTTTTTTTTAAAATAAAAAAAGGTTCTATATGAGATATATACATCATTAAATAAAAAAACCATTCGTCGTTTAGGATGTGGATTTGTAAAGTACTCTGACAGAGATATGGCAATGGCAGCTATAAATGGTCTTAATGGGTGCTATACAATGAGAGTAAGTTGTTTTTTCTATTAATTTTTTTTTCATTTCCAGAATTACTTGAGTATAATATTATGTTACAGATAATGTCATCAAAGTCTATCTAATTATGTCATTCACTTATGTATCTTTTACTGCACCGCAGGGTTGCGATCAACCACTAACTGTTCGGTTTGCTGACCCTAAAAGGCCTAGGCCTGGAGATGCAAGGTTTCTTCCTCTTTGCGCCTTTTCCTAGAAGTGCATTAAAGATTTTTTTATTGCTTTGGCCACTGTTGTTATATTTTCTTGAGTTCACATTTTGATCTTATTGTTTATTTGACTGATTTGAAATTTTTTTCGTATACTCAGCATGGGCACATGTATGCTATTTTAAACACCTTCAGTGTTGATTCATAAAATATTACTCATATTGTTCTTGTCCAGGGGTACTGCATTTGGGGGTCCTGGTTTTGGTCCTCGATTTCAAGCCCCAGGTCCCAGGTAATCCCTGCCATTCTCTGAATCCTAGGTGAATATAATGAGTTGTGTCTGCATTTTATTTGTTGTAGTCATTTGTGTAATTTGTTGTGAACTTATTCTGAACAGGCCAGTGCCTAGCTTTGGTGATTCTATGAGCGATCAAATTGCGACTAATGCTTGGCATCCAATGAGTCCACCAAACTTGGGACCGTCCCCTAACCCTAGTATTCGTGGCTTTGGGGGCCATTTGCTTCCTAGGTCTGGAGACAAGGCATTTCCCTTGAAATTGGTAAGAATAATATAATGATTTTGCAATCATTTTACATGAGAAACAATAAATTATTTTTACTTGCTTCTTACGATTACTCAATGCGGATAGAGCTAATATAATTGCACCCTTAGTCTGATCTTTTCTACAAGCCCTGTCTCAAGTTTCAAAGTTATTTTTTTAATCTGCTCTTTTCTACAAGCCGTCTTAATTTAATTTTGACGTCCAGTGTTGGTTGGAATCTCTGGTTCTGAGGATTTAACTAAGATGTATCCCTTGATTTGTGTTTTCTTGTAGCATCCATCAAAAGCGTGCAGCTTATAGGGTGGCCGCTGGCGCATTGTGTTTTTACTTTTAATTTTCATGTTGTCTATGGTGCTAGTTCTTATAATGTCCGTAGTTATAAGTTTGGTTTTATGCATTTAGAAGTCTGAAAATTTGCTTCCCAAATTTTTAGGGTGGCCATGCTGGCCCAGCAGAGGTTCCTCTTCCTAGAACGGTAGCTTCTTCTTCTTCTATGACATCAGAACAGGTATATGGCAATTGGTTCTTTTAATTTACTTGGTAGTCAACCTCTATTCTAATGCAACAACAATACTATAATTTTCTTGTTATTTCATAGTGAACTCATCACTTAGATTGAATCATTTTCAGAGTTTTAACAAGTCTACGCAATATGTTGGCCGGCAAATATCACCATTACAGAAACCTATTCAGTCACCTCATCAGTTGCCTCTGCCCTTACAACAGGACCATCAAACTCCAGCATCATGCTCGCATACACAAGTACCACAGCTTGGTCCAGCACAACTTCCTCATTCTGCTGGTCAAACACCCTTTAGTCAAGCACTACCACCTAAACAGTTTCTTGGCTTGGGAGGACAGTTGTCAGATCCTCAGCCTGAGGTTCAGAAGTATGCATCTTCTGCTACACCACTAGCAGCCCCTTTAAGTATCAACTTACAACCTCATTCCATATCCACCACGACAAATCAACAGCAACTTTCTTCTGCTCCTATTCAGCCACAACCACTTCAACCTCCTCAACAGTCACCTTCTCAGTTAGCTCAGATGCTGTCACAACAAACACAAACTCTGCAGGCAAGCTTTCAATCATCTCAGCAAGCATTCTCCCAGCTTCAGCAACAGTTGCAGCAACTGCAACCATCTAATCTGGGTTTACCATTTCATCAGATTCCCCAGGCTACCAAGCAGCAACAGGTATTTGTAATTAGAAGCTATGACTGTCTTCTTGGAGTTATTGGATGTGCCATATGTGCTATCTTGAGAATCTACTATTTAGCTATTCTCCCATCTTCTTGCCTTATATCTTAACTGGATCACTTGCATGTCTTGTTGCTATAGAACTGCAGAAACAATGTTTTAATTGCCAAAATATAGGTTAAAAAGAAGATTCAGAACTTGAACTTGTGTACATTCCCAGTGATAGGCTTTGGCGTGGGATGTATCTGGTATCTCTGGTTTATAAGCAGTGGGTTTTAGCTTTTATGCATATGTACCATGGATGGATGTTAGTTGGCTGTCAACTCGATAAGCATTTTGACCTGGCTGCTGCTGCTGATATATCTTATTTGTAAAATTTAGATGTTTTCTGCCTACACCATCTTTGCATTTGTAGAAGGCTTATTGTCGGTAATGTTAACTTGCTTCTAATTATCTTTATCAACTCTAAGCTCACAAGTTTAATGTTGTTTTTGTTCCTGCAGTCCCAGTGGACTGGGGTTGTACCCCAGACAGTTGCCAGCAGCACTGCTTCCACGCCAGTAGCAGATGTTCCTTCAGCGACATCTGTTCCTCCTGCTATACCTGTAACCCAGGCTATAGCTCCTGCAAAATGTATTTGGACAGAGCATACCTCTCCGGATGGATACAAGTACTACTACAATAATGCAACTGGTGAAAGCAGGGTAAGGATTTTGTCCTCTGTTTCCCTTCTTATTGGTCTTTTGACCTCAATGTGATAATTCTGCTCATATGAAATTGTAGTGGGAGAAACCTACCGAACTTACATTGTTTGAGCAACAGAAGAAGCAACAAAATGCATCAGTTCAGCAGCCTCATACCCCATCAGTCCCTCAAAATCTATCTGTGCAGGTAGTTTCTCAAACGCAACAGCATCGTCTTCAACCTCCAGTTCAACCCCAGCTACAACCACAGCTTCAATCACAGCTTCGTCCTAACCTGCAGTTACAACAACCATCTTTGCCTTCACCCGTCAGTGTTTCCTTATGGTTTCTGAAATGTTAAAAGTTTTAGTTCTACCATTACTAACATATTAATGTGTTAAAGATCTAGTTCTACATTTATTACCCATTATTTTCTTAAAGATTTAGATCTACCACCACTAACTCATTAATTTGGAATTCCAGTACCAGGCTTCTGGAATTAGAGGTCACCAAAATATTCAGGTGCTCACTATTACCCATGTCGGTGACAGTCGATAAAATCATAATCATATAGTAATTTCCCCTAAACGATTTATATAGTTATAGATTTTCTAATTGGTTATTTCATTTGGGTCTCACAGTATTTTGGTTATTCACAATTGCCCACAACGTCTTCTATTGGTGATCCACGCGTCCAACAGGTATTCTGTTTTTAAATTTTTGTGCAGAGGTCTCTCAAGAAATAAAAAATTTTGAGCTCAGTTTATTTTATGCGTCACAAGATAATTTTAGCTTCTCTGTTTCAATCCCAGGGACTTCAGGCTGCTCAGGAGTGGATGTGGAAGAATAAGCCAACAGGTTGTGCTCGGTTCTGCTTGTACAAATTCTGATGTCGGTTTTGGGGTTTACCAGCCGACCTAGAAATTTTTTGGATGGGCTCATAATGGTTAAGGTTTGATGTTCCTGGGAAGGGAGTTGGGAGGGCTTTTAGCGTGTGCACCCTTAAAAGTCATCTGTTTTGTGTTCCCTATCTTTTGTGACGCTTAATCCTTTTTCTAAATTTGTAAACATTTCGATCCCCAGGAGCTTGAAGTAGTAGTGCAGAGCGAAAGAATTGATGCCCGGACGTGGAAGTTGAAGGAGCAAGTAGTGGATAGTGAAGACTGAGGACAGCGATGGTCCTATTAGAGCTTCAAATTGCTCAGGCAGATGTTTTGCTGGGAACATTTTCTTCGGGCTTTAGTTCCTCTTTTTAATTTTTCGAAATATACTGAGCTTTTGCTGTTTTACGGTTACGGCTTATTGAATCGAACACGTGTACCATTAGTAGTGGGCAACGAACTGGCCTGTATGAGTTGTAGGGTATATATATTATCTGTAGTGTTTGGATACTTACTGTAGCCTCCAATATTTGAAACAAAGCAAAAAAGTGGGCATGTTGTCATAGTCATGAAGTTAATACTCCATAGTGGGCAAAGGAAATACCATTTTGGGTTCACAATCTGTTATTACCATTACCATAATTATCATCATCTAATTTTAGTACACCACACCGTTCACATATCTTGTCTTGCATCCATCCCACTGTAGGAAAATGGTTACCACAGTAGGCTGCCTAAACATCATTAGTTGACGCCCCGGCAATCCGTACGAATCTCTCCGTGGGTCCCTGCTCCCAAGCTTCCCATTTTTAGCATGGAATCCTTGAAGTCCCGGAAGAAGGCAGATGGGTCCTGTGCATAGGTTTCAACCAGTGCACGTGTCTCGTCGTCTCCGGTCATCAAGTTCTGGTCCGACAGAAGCAAACCCTCCCCGGAAACAAGATTCACATAGTACTGGTTATCAAAAGTTGCCGGGGTTACTAGGTCAAGGTTTACAAGTGTGTTCGTGTTTGTGTCAGGCCCCGAGCATAGCTGCTGCAGCGACTGAACGAAGTCCAGAGACGAATCAGGGACATTCGGGCTGTCGTTGATGTCTTGTAAACGCCCGGCCAAGGTGGCGCACCGGGCTTTCCCCATTGTGTGTGCACCTACCAAAGTCATTGTCACGCTCCAATCTAGCCAGCGATAATGCTAATGCAAGAGAAAGTGGGAGAATTGAACCGGAGAATTGAACGGACTTTGGGATTACCAGAGAGTGCGACGATGTCCCTCACACCAAGGTTTTGGGTCTGGAACTTGGCAACCAGATTTGCAACAGTGGAATTTGGGCCTGGGATGTTGTTATTTGCTAATGTTCTGCTAGCGGTCAAGCTGTCCTTCCTTCCCATCTGGACATCCCAACTTGGTCCTCCAGACTGACAGTTCAAATCAAAATGATTAGCCAAAATCCCTTGTTAGTTACATGAAAAATAAAGGATACGTAAATTTACACCCACAACAACAACAGAGTCTCTTGCAGCAATTGCAACAATGTCAGCACATGAAACTGTCTGAGGGCAAACAAATTCAAGCTCTTGTTTTATTTCATCAATCAATTCGAAACCTCGCAGAGAATTCAAGTTAGGAGCCGCTGTTTTTTCACCAACAAAGCTGTCATTGTCATCTAGCAACACTGAAGCGTCACACCCCTGCGAAACTCGAATCATATGGTATTATTATTAGTAACATCCTTAACAGCTTAATATAAATAATTAAGAAATAGTCGTCGGTACAAAGATGGCATGCATTAACAAAACAGTCGTGGAAATGGAGGCGGAGCAGAGAGGCAGCCATCCTTGGATCCTGAAACACTGCGAATCGGACCCGAGCATATATTATGGCCTTTGCCTCAGGGCAGAGGTCCTTGTACACATCATCCCCCAAGAGGTCACCACCATCTTCATCACCATATCCTCCCTCTCCCATGGTTTTTGGCACGGCTGCTGAAACAAGTGCAAGGCTCAGCAATAGTGAAAAGAGAGGAACCAAGTTCATGGCCATCTTGTGTTGTACACTTGTACTCTCTCTCTCTCTCTCTTAGTAATGGTATGCAGTGAAAGAGTGACTTAGGGTGGTACAGGTTGTGTGTGTTTTATAGGAATTGAAAGGCAGTGTTTACGAACGAAAGCCAGAATCGGTCAATGGGGTTTCGATATTCGAGAGGGTGAAAAATGTTTACTTTTATGTTCAGAAAAAAAATATTGCGTAGTGTTATTATTATATTATTATGCATTATTATATTTTATAAATAAAAAATATGAATAATATATTATTTTTTTATATTATAATACGTAAATTAATAATATTATATGACAATTTATATAAAATACCTATTAAATACAAAAAGAAGTGGTTAAGAAGACATAGTCAAGTAACCTTTTTGAAGAGACGATTGTTTGATGAGCATATATATTTGTACACCTAATTCCATGTGCTTCTTCATATTTTTTCCTTTTTCAGGTCTCTCTCTCATATGCTTTAGACTATGAACTATTTGGGAAATTATTGTGAAATACCATTTTGGGGGTAACAAGTATAATGGATTACGCTATTATTTACCCAATCACTCTATGGCCTCAAAAGCATGTAAACATGAAGTAGAAAGATTTACTCTAATGAATAAGTTAAGCTTTTTGGGGGTTCCTCGAGTCTAGTCTTTGTATTGTGTAATTAGCTACTCAAATCTCACTCCTATCTCTTTTTTGAGTGTGATTTCTCTACTTTTATTTGGAATGATTTCGCTGCTTTTATTTGGAGGATGGTTTAGCAATGTTGTGGTGTTAATTAGGTGTCTCCTCATTGGTTGGTGTTCCTCTCCTCCGTTGCGGTTTGTTGAAAGTGCTCCTCATTAAAAATTACTTCTTTCAAGTTGGATGTTGCTTTCTCTATTTACAGTATTTGGATAGAGCCAAACATTTGTAATTTTCGTTTCGCCAGGAGTTCTCCTTTGGTTGTTTGTAATAATATAGTTAATTTGATTAGAAACTAGTTATGTACCGTCCTCTTTAAAAATTATATTTAGAACTCTTTGACGGCTTTGTTTTGAAATATTCCTTCTTTATAGTTCTCTCCGTTCGGAATTTTGAGGCTTAATGCCTTATTTTTTCTGATTTTCCAAGTCGTTTCTCGCATAAAATTCTTAATTATCCAAAAAAAAGAAAAAAGAGAAGATTCTCATTATAAACCTCTCATTACAGCTCATGAAGCCCAATTATATTTCCCTTTTGTAGCCCCAACAAATGATGTCCATTGGTATGGTTAATTGAAGTTGGGCTATAAAACCTTTGGCCCGATGGTGAATCCGGCCGGCCAACCCTCATTAGGGATGCCCTAACATATATCTCTAGCCTAGTCTTCCTTCTACTGGCCATTTGTCTGTTTTAAAAAAATTAGAATTAACCATAAACCACATGCACGAATATATTTTGCATAATTAAGGGATCTCTACTTTTTAGTCTCGCCTATATAATGGGGTGGGGGCTAATCCATTAATGTGGTTTAAGGGGAATCTAGTGTTTATTTTTTTAAATATTTCGATCAAAGATTTAAAGTGTCAGCAAGTAATCATTTACGAACTTGAAAAATATTTAAATATAAGATAATACATGCATCTTATTCTAGTACTAACTTTTTGATTTATCCAATTATCATTATACATAAATTATTTGTTGACATCATATCTGACCGGATTTATCGGATCATATACTTATAAACCCAAGCACCGAATAAAGCCTAGGCCCATGATATTTACATAGCCCCGACACTGGGCCCAAGACGGGATGACACGTGGAAGCCTCTCCACCCTCGGTCTGTGCAATACGAGTCAGCATGCAAATAAAAAAGTATTTGTCCCACATCGAAATTATGGAAATTGGACATCCCACTTACTCATACATAAGGAGTACACATTTCCCAATAAATGGAAGGAATCTTTACTATTCACGATTAGTCTGTCAAACTTACCATTCATCGTTTCTTTTTACGAATAAAGTTATTAACTTGAGGGTCAAAGAACTTTAGGCTGACACCACACCGGTGCCCGTATTAACGGAAAACCCACTACTCTCCTAGTTGACAGGTTATGAGAGAGGACACGCGTCATTTGGTGATTGGACGACGAGTAATCGACGGTTGGAACATTTATTGCTAACAGTTTAGCGTCGTCTGTGGGAAACTGACTAAGTCAACCCACACTCAACCAGGCCGAGCATACACTCGTTCGAAACTAGGCCGAGCATACACTCATCCAAACAAGAAACATGCAAGGCGACCAGGTTCTCAGCGAGATCACACCCGGGCAAGGGTCCAGGACACCGTGAGATCTCTCTCCAAAATTTCTACATATCATTGAGAAATTCCAGAGCGATATGGAGGAGGTCAAGTCCAATGGTACACAGGCCGAGTCAAGATTCCAAGCACTCGACAATCAGTACACCGACGTGGCTGAACAACTCCGGGTCACACAAGCTGAACTCGCCGAACACCGATCATGTGTTGGTAAAGAAGAGGCCGATAGGATGGTGGTTGAGTGCGCCAAAAGAAATCACCGATCAGTTGGGAAAGAGAAACTCCACACGGTCACAGAGTCAACCAGGAAGCCCACTCGGATGCTCATCATCCCGGGAAACCAACCGGGCGACACCAGAATCTACCGTGACGCCCGCGACGCCCTAAGGGAGGGCTCCCGAAGGCATCAATCGTTTCTCGGACACCTATTACACCGATAATGATCTCGGCTTGAGGGGAAAAGGACATCTCACCATCGAGCTAAAATCACCGCTCGGTGGACCCATCTTGACAATAGCTAGGGGGTTTTTTCTTCGGAAGATCTCATCCCTATTTCCATCACAGAGACTGGGGACGCCGACTCCTCACACGAGGCCGAGAGCACCACCAAAACAGCTCGACAAGTTCAACGAGTGACTGAACAGACGCAATAGGGAGAACAACGGTTAGGATCTTCCCGTGGAGACATCGAGGGGTCGGGACGGATTGGTCAACGTCAAGGAAGCCCCCAGGAACAACCACCAAGGAGGAATGACGAACAGTTAGGTTAGCTCGGTCGGCGATGCGATGACCCCAAGGAACTACCCTGAGAAGGGATACTGAGCGGTCAGGTCAGCTCGGTTGGCGATGCGATGACCCCAAGGAACCGCCTCTTAGGAGGGAAGCTGAGCGGTTAGGTCAGCTCGGTCGACGACAGGGTGGTTCTAAGGAACTACCCCCCAAGTAGAATACTGAGCAATCGGGACAGGTCGGCCACGACAACACTTCCAGGGACACTGAGAGGGCTGATCGCTTGGACCGAGGGGCACATCAACCATCCAGAACCGACTCACTCATTCAACACCTTATGGATCGAGTAAAGTCGCTAGAGGCCTAGACGAGACCGACATGGGAAAAGACGAGCTAGGGGCCTTTCATAGAGAGAATCAACTAGTTCAGAATTGATCATGAGGTCAAACCCCTGAAGATCCCACTTTACAATGGGAAGGTTGATCCATACACCCACTTGAATAACTTCTACTGAAAGGACCCACTCCGATTATCACCTCGATAATCGGGACGAACCCTACTCCCGTCTGACAACCTAAATAAAAAGACCAAAAAACCACACAAAAACCCACGAAAATATACATTTCCAGACCAGGGAGAAGTTATAATACAACTATTCCACAGTAGCATAGAGCATAGTACAGTACAAGATAAGAAAAAAAACCTACTAAGAGCTGACTACACGCGCAACAGGAAAAATCTATGCCTCCGCCTCTGCCTCCGCCTCAACGTTAGCCCCAACGCTAGCACCACGACCTGAAGGGTGTTAAAAACATTAAAAGCGTGAGTGGACTAAAAATAAATAAGAGTTATAAAACCGTTTATGAAATAAATGAGAGTTCACCCTCTGTTTTAAAACATGCATGCATAACCAAGTATCTGAAAACAACCATATGTACGATACGAAAATAAGATGGAAATCATCAGAAATCAAAACCAAAGTTCGGGAACTCGGCCCTAAATCCATAAGAATCAAGTTATTCAGGTCACAGTCCAAAACATTTGAAAACCAGTGAAAAACCAGTGAAAAGCATCAATCATACAAGTTTACTGGATCTCAAGTGCACGAGTCTTTAAACTCAAAACCATGCGCAAATAACCAGGCCTTCCCGGGATATCAACAATTCTTTAAACTCAAAACACAATCACAGGCCTCAGGGGGTATCACAATCACCGAGTCTTTAAACTCAAAACACATACCGAGTCTTTAAACTCAAAACATATCAATCCGGCGCCCTCCCCTCGTCAATCAATCCGATTCTTTAAACTCAAAACCAGATCTAGTGGGTTTTTTCTTTTTTCCGGGTCTTTAAACCCAAAATCATTTTTCAAGCATAAGAAAATGCATCAAAATCCGAAAACCAAAGCTAAACTGGAATTTTTCGAAAACCGAAATCACGTTTGATCGAAATGGGACTTCCGCCCGAATTTCACTTCCAATTCATATCCACAAATCTTTCGTAAAACAGAAAGCGTATAAACATAAATCATCCATCCAAACCATACTCAAAAGCATAACAGAAATCATATTCTCGAAGTACGTGCAAATTCGATAACTTATATTGGAAAACGTGCTATCAAGTAAAGCAAGAATATAGAAAGCATAAACATAAAATCATGCATCAAAAGCATAAAATCATATATCAAAACATAAATAAATAAGTAAAACAGTTATGTATGCCCGGTTAGAAAACAAACAGTCCACTCACAAGGTCCGAACACGTCACTCACGTCCCGTATGCTCCTCGGTTGTCTCAGGAATGTCTCGACCTGTCAAAAGTAACCATTCTGGATCACAAACACTTCATTTAAGCTTACCCTAATTTCCCCAATTTTTCCGAATTTTTAAACGTATTTAAACGAACCCCTAAACCTTCGAACACTCAGAACTACCCTGATACGGTGTCCGATCGACTCGAAACTTGTCTTAAAATGTTCGTTACATAGATCAGAGTGAAAACTGTGTTGAACGTTTCCCCAAAAGAAGCCCTACACGCCCGCTACTGTTCATCATCAACCTCGAGCCAACCCGGTTCAGACCGGTCCCACCGAGCCGGCGAGGCTGGTTTTCACTCGTTTTCAGGCCATTTTCAATCCTATGTTTATCCTAAGCTTCGTCCTTGAATTTGTGATTGATTCACGTAAGAAAATCATCAAATAAAGTCCTATTTCTTACCTCCCAAAATCGAACCAAAAACTCAGAAAAGTCTACCTTTCGGATTCTGGCCACCAGTCGTCCTTCCAGTCATGGGTTCGATTCCCTGAGCTTGATAGTAACTTCCTTAAACTGTTAGTGTCAAAAAAAACACTCAACCAACCCCTAAACTTCACGACTTTCGATTTGAACATTTCTAGAAAAACAGGGGACCAGAGACTTTACCTGTTTCTCTGCTCACCGCCGTGACCTCCACCACCGTCCTAAGCGTCCCCCAGTCACCCCTCCGTCCTCTGATCACCACCACAGTCCAGACTTGATAGGTTTGATCGATTGAGCTCTCAGCCATGCACGGTGGACATCTCTGTTTCCTGGGTGTTCTCACCTTACTCCGAGTCTCTCACTCAATCCCAACACCACAATTCACTCCCTAACCTCTCCACTTTATCTCTGATTACTCTCTCTCGATCACAAGGAACTCACACCCTGAAAACGTATTGATTATCTCCCTGTCTCAGTCTCTATGTTTCTCTCATTTGAACGAAAAACCAAACAATCAATTTAAAATGTCGGCTTAACCGTGAGAGAAGGCTGGAAGCCACTAGACAGAGGCCAGGTGTCCTCCAACCTGTGGTCCACTCTCACAAATATCCAATAATCTCTGCCCAAGTGTCCTTATCCGGTTGCACAAATCCCAAGATGTTAAAAGATTGATTTGCCCCTAAATGTCAAAATTACCATTTTACCCTTCACTTCCTAGACCCATATCTTGACCGTCTGATGTCCGATGACGGCGTTCCGCCTGTCGTTGTACTCAGGACGTCGAGGTCTACCTAACGATCCTTGATTTGTGTGAAAAATTTTTGCCACATAAAAAGTCAACAGTTTCCCCCTTTTTATCCTAATTACAGAAATACCCTCGAACTTCCAAACATCATAACTTCCTCATCGGATGTCAGAATCAGACGTGCCACCTGTCTACAGACTCGTGACATCCCGAACTACGTCACGGTCATCAGTCAAAGTCAATTTGACCGCCCAAACTAAAAGTCAACATTTTGCCCATTCCAAGGGCAAAATCGTCATTCTGCACCGTCCGTCCAAAAGTATCCAACTAATCACCGATTATCTTCGTTAATCCGTCATTAACCACTAATCTAATCCCAACTTTCGGGATGGGTTGTTACAATCTACCCTCAAAAAATTTCGTCCCCGAAATTCCACATCTCGTACCTCCGTAACTAGCAGGGAGAAAACCAATGGTTCTTACACTTGGGTCTCCTACCCGGTGTCCATCTCCTGCCAATCCAACTTATCCTGACAGTTCCCAACCTGTCATCTTAACTCGGTCAAGCGATCCAAATCATCTGAGATCAACCCCACGTACGCCACATTACCCCTGTTCCAGTTTCAACACTTCTGAAACCTTTTCGAATCGGGCGTACCTCGCATCTATATTTCTGTCAGCGATCCGTTTCGACCCTACCAGAGTTACAACATACTCGCCTCTACCTTGAATTGACCAAACACCTCACCAATGGTTCCACTAGTCACTAGCACAGTAATCCTATGGGCACACCAACCATGTCCCACACTGAGTACCGGACCCTAACACCTTCCTGTTTAACCAAATATATACCTCTCAAAGTCAGGGTCCCACAAGCCACTTAGTTCGGAGCATCTAGCTCAAAACAACACTGCAGCCTACAAATCAATCAGTCGCTCGGGATCACCGTGATCCAGTCCACATGTTCCATCCAACAACATCCAACATGTGGGAATTGCACCAATCGTCCGTCTATTCACAACCTACCTTGGCACTAAGCCAATCACCAACACTTCTACCAGAACTGCACGTCCAAATACATCGGCCTGGTTCTGACCATCGCAGAACCAGTACGTATCTTCCACGTACCTTCACCAAGTACCACCAACTAAAACCATATTGCACACGCAAGGACAACCCTACGAACTTAAAAAGAAACAAAGGTATTTTAGAATACCTCAAACACAACTCGTAGAGTATATCCTCACGTACTTCCACCTACACATCTTTCGGGAAAGTCCAACTCAAGTCCTTCCCAGTCTCCCGGTCTCCTGACCACTAAGAAATCTTATAGTAACTCAACTACGAATCCAGAGTAGACCCCCGTACCAGTTCTAGGTCCAACAATCCATACGTATGCAACCACAGACCCAACCTAGTAAGAATGCCCAACTTAAGTCTCTCAAATGATTCTCCTGTTCAACACCAACTCAAACCCTGAGCTAGGAGTGATCCAATCCTGATCTACTCGCCCTTAAGTAGATCCTACTCACCGGCTCACTACTTCGCCCTTACTTCCCACTATTGCTCAGACCACCCTGTCGAATCAAATCGATAAAGTCCTCAACACATCTAAAGACACGCCTAGGTTGTGGGTTCTCTTCCATAACCTTATCTCGATCAGTTACAGTTACTATTTTTCCATTCCTTCCGTTATCCTTCAACGGAACACACCGTGGTCCTCATCCTTGTCACTCAGAGTCATTCTATCCAACTTACCGTCATCTCCTGACACTCGCCACCTACACCAACTCGGAATCAACACCACGTCTCATCATCCAAACCATAACATCTCCACATTCCGAGATTCCAATCATGGTAAGTTATCCTTAGGTATACCAATCTCCAGACTAATTGTCTAAACATCACCTTCTTTACTACTCAGAGGAACTCTTGGACTTTGTGTTCTAAAAGAATAGGGTAGTACCGGGATCAAACAAAACATGTACAACAAGACCAAGGATGGTAATTGTACCTGTCACTACGTCAGGTGCTGATTGAGCCTCCTGCTGAGTCATCGCAAAAACTCGGGCCTGGGGTCCTGAAGATCGGCCACGTCCCCTCAAACCATTAATTGCACCACCACCTCCTCTAGTGCCTGCTGCCCCTGAAACTGAAGCCGTACTCCGTCCTGGCTCCGCCGTACCTCGGCCTGCACCTCCACCTGGTGGTAAAGATGGACATTCCCTTCGGTAGTGGCCTCGCTCGCCACATAAGAAGAAATTGACACTAGAAGCATCCCGTCTAGGACCTCAACTCGGTCTCCCTGTGGACGCAACAGATGTCGTACTGGCTTGCGAGGTCGGCTGTGCTCGGTGTCCACGAAACTCTGGACTCTGGGAACTACCCGGTCTACCAAATCGATCGTCGCCCGCGGATGAAGCTCCACTGTAACTGCCCCTCTTCAGGGTCCTCTGGCTCGAAGCTCCAGAAAAAGGATGCTCTCGATGTCGTACACCACCCAAGAACTGTGGTCGTGCCAGCAAACTAGCTTCCACCCTCACTGCAGCATCCAAAAATTCTGTAAGGGTAGCAAACAATCCAGCCGTCACGATGGATCAAATCTCACCTCGCAGGCCCAACTCAAACCTGAGGCACTTATCAGCTTCCGTAGCCACAAAAGCAGAAGCAAAACGGGATATCATCTGAAATTTCTGCTCGTACTCAGCCACAGTCATACTCCCCTGTTGGAGCTGTAGGAACTCAGTCTCCTTGGCATCGCAGAACGAACAAGGGTAATACTGATCAAGGAACCGCTCCCGAAATGTCTGCCAAGTCACGGTGTGGGCATCCCAACCTGACAACTAGAGGGTGTACCACCACTCATACGCCACACCGTCTAGTAAAACGGTAGCAAACAACACTCGATCCTCCAGTGGGCATCGCATCACCGCGAAAATCAGCTCAAGTCGCGTAATCCACCTGTGGGCTTCCTAAGGGTCTGCCTCACCACTAAACGTCGTAGCCTCAAGACGCTGGGCTTGCTCAATCGTAGCACTCTCCACATCTCTCACAACGTCTTCTGCAGGTCGTGGAGGGGGCTCACGTTTCGGAGGCATGGTCGATCGTACTCTGAAAGAGGCATAAAGTCAGTATAACGACCTAGACACAACCTCGTAACAGACACAAACCGTAAACCTATGCTCTGATACCAATTGACAGGATCCACCCCGATTATCACCCCGATAATCGGGACGAACCCTGCTCCCGTCAGACAACCCAACTCAAAAGACCAAAAAACCACACAAAAACCCACAAAAATATATATTGCCAGACCAGGGAGAAGTTATAATACAACTAGTCCACAGTAGCACAGAACATAGTACAGTACAAGATAAGACAAAAAGCCTACTAAGAGCTGACTACACGCGCAACAGGAAAACTCTATGCCTCCGCCTCTGCCTCAACGTTAGCCCTGGCGCTAGCACCATGACCTGGAAGGTGTTAAAAATATTAAAAGCGTGAGTGGACTCAAAATAAATAAGAGTTATAAAACCTTTTACGAAATAAATGAGAGTTTACCCTCCGTTTTTAAACATGCATGCATAACCAAGTATCTGAAAACAACCATATGTACGATATGAAAATAAGATGGAAATCATCAGAAATAAAAACCAAAGTTTGGGCACTCGACCCTAAATCCATAAGAATCAAGTTATTTGGGTCACAGGCCAAAACATTTGAAAACCTGTGAAAAAACAGTGAAAAGCATCAATCATACAAGTTTACTGGATCTCAAGTGCGCCCGAGTCTTTAAACTCAAAACCATGCGCAAATAACCAAGCCTTCCCGGGATATCAACGAGTCTTTAAACTCAAAACACAATCATAGGCCTCGGGGGGTATCACAATCACCGAGTCTTTAAACTCAAAACACATACCGAGTCTTTAAACTCAAAACATATCAATACAGGGCCCTCCCCCCGTCAATCAATCCGAGTCTTTAAACTCCTAACCAGATCCAGTGAGTTTTTCTCTTTTTCTGGGTCTTTAAACCTAAAACCATTTTTCAAGCATAAGGAAATGCATCGAAATCCGAAAACGAAAGCCAAACTGGAAATCTTCGAAAACCGAAATCACGTTTGATCGAAATGGGACTTTTGCCCCAATTTCACTTCCAATTCATATCCACAAATCTTTCGTAAAATAGAAAGCGTATAAACATAAGTCATCCATCCGAACCATACTCAAAAGCATAACAGAAATCATATTCTTGAAGTACGTGCAAATCTGATAACTTATATTGGAAAACGTGCAATCAAGTAAAGCAAGAATATAGAAAGCATAAACATAAAATCATGCATCGAAAGCCTAAAATCATATATCAAAACATAAATAAATAAGTAAAACAGTTATGCATGCCCGGTTAGAAAACAAACAGTTCACTCACAAGGTCCGAACACGTCACTCGCGTCCCGTACGCTACTCGGCTGTTTCAGGAATGTCCCGACCTGTCAAAAGTCACCATTTCGGGTCACAAACACTTCATTTAAGCTTACCCTAATTTCCCCAATTTTTCCAGATTTTTAAACGTATTTAAACGAACCCCTAAACCTTCGAACACTCAGAACTACCCCGATACGATGTCCGATCGATTCGAAACTTATCCTAAAATGTTCGTTACATCGATTAGAGTGAAAAACATGTTGAACGTTTCCCCAAAAGAAGGCCCACGTGCCTGCTACTGTTCATTGTCAACCTCCAGCTAACTCGGTTCAAACCGGTCCAACCGAGCCAGCGAGGCCGGTTTTCACTCGTTTTCAGGCCATTTTCAATCCTATGTTTATCCTAAGCTTCTTCCTTGAATTTGTGATTGATTCATGTAAGAAAATCATGAAATAAAGTCCTATTTCTTACCTCCCAAAATCGAACCAAAAACTCAGAAAATTCGACCTTCGGATTTCGGCTACCAGTCGTCCTTCCAGTCACGGGTACGAGTCCCTGAGCTTGATAGTAACTTCCTTCAACTGTTAGTGTCAACAAAAACACTCAACCAACCCCTAAACTTCACGACTTTCGATTTGAACATTTCTAGAAATACAGGGGACTAGAGACTTTACCTGTTTCTCTGCTTGCCGCCGTGACCTCCACCACCGTCCTAAGCGTCCCCCAGTCACTCCTCCGTCCTCTGATCACCACCACAGTCCAGACTTGATAGGTTTGATTGATTGAGCTCTCAGCCGTGCACGGTGGACATCTCTGTTTCCTTGGTGTTCTCACCTTCCTCCGAGTCTCTCACTCAATCCCAACACCACAATTCACTCCCTAACCTCTCCACTTTATCTCTGATTACTCTCTCTCGATCACAAGGAAATCACACCCTGAAAACTAATCGATTAGCTCCCTGTCTCAGTCTCTCTGTTTCTCTCATTTGAACGACAAACCAAACAATCAATTTAAAATGTCGGTTTAACTATGAGAGAAGGCTGTAAGCCACTAAACAGAGGCCATGTGTCCTCCAACCTGTGGTCCACTCTCACAAATATTCAATAATCTCTGCCCAAGGGTCCTTATCCGGTTGCACAAATCCCAAGATGTTAAAAGACTGATTTGCCCCTAAATGTCAAAATTACCATTTTACCCTTCACTTCCTAGACCCATATCTTGACCGTCCGATGTCCTCAGTTTGTGTGAAAAATGTTTGCCACGTAAAAAGTCAACAATTTCTCCCTTTTATCCTAATTACAAAAATGCCCTCGACCTTCCGAACATCATAACTTCCTCCTCGGATGTCAGAATCGGATGTGTCACTTGTCTACGGACTCGTGACGTCCTGAACAACGTCACAGTCATCGATCAAAGTCCATTTGACCGCCCGAACTAAAAGTCAACATTTTGCCCATTCCATGGGCAAAATTGTCATTCTGCACCGCCCGTCCAAAAGTATCCAACTAATCACCGATTATCTTCGTTAATCCATCATTAACCACTAATCTAATCCCAACTTCCGGGATGGGTCGCTACATCCACTCGGTCGTTGCCCTAAAAAATTTCTCAGACGAGGAACAGTGCGTTATCTTCAATTCCACACTAACCGAGGCAGAAATTAATTGTTCTACAAACTGGAGGTTGGATCCGTTGACTCTTTTGAAAAACTCACATCCACCTTCATGAACTAATTCATGATTCAGCAGCCAAATTCAGCCTCAAGTACTCCTGATGCATCAAATCGAATGACCAGGCAGCGTTCACAGCCTTCAAGCGTGGCCTCCGGGAATCTTCCTTCAGGTACGCGGTTCATACTCAGGGTTGGACTACGTATTATGAAATTATGAAACAGGCGGCGATAGACGCCAAAGTCGAGACACTGAGCCAAAAGGCTAACACAAACTCGCCAAACACACACCACCCTCCTCTTGTTGGCTCGGTTAAAACTTACCTACGGAGTGGTCAGAGCCAACAACAGAGCCCATACCAGCATCCTCAGAATCAAAAGCAACAAGGCTATGGTGAAAAACAAAAAAGACTATCCTCTTAGCAACAAGTTGTACAACCCGAGGAAGAAGAACAAGAACCCGAACCATTAAGAAAGGTAGTAGGGACAAGGCCACCAAGGGAAGCGACCAAACAACGGGGAAAAGCGAGTTCCTCGGTCCAAATATCAGACCTACACAATCCTCTACACCCCCTACAAAAATTTCTTGCTCAACGTGGAGCACATGATCCCGAAGTTTACCTGGGCACCAGCTCAGGGAAAACTCGGTAAGGACAGAGGAACCTATTGCCAGTACAAAAAGTACAATGGCCACACCATCGACCAATGTGTGGCGTTCAGAGACCTAGTGGAAGCTCTGGCTCAGGACGAAAAGATCAATCAATTCCTCCGATATGCACCACCTCTGCCTTGCAACCCACATCTAAACACGATCTTGGGAGGGCTATCCATCTCCTGCCCACTCACCTCCAACTGAGCGAAGAAGAATTTCCTGTGAACCACAAAACTGAATCACTAGCTTTTCATCATCGAGGATGGGTGAGCCAAGAAGACTAGCTGGCTCGGATGGGCACCCATTACTTTCTCCGAAGAGGAGGAGCGAGTAATTGCCTACCCCATGACGATCCGATCATCATCGTGGCTGAAATATCCAACATCGACGTCCAGCGGGTCATGGTCGACACTAGTAGCTTTGTCAACATCCTCATCATGAGGGCATTCAAAAAACTAGGCACTAGAGTCTAGCTTGGACTATTCCCCTACACCACTTTTCGACTTCACCGGGGACTCCGTAATTCTGCACGGTACCATCACTTTCCCACTCTCCCTCAGATCACATCCACAAAGAGAAACGGTACTCGCGCCTTTCGTGGTGATAGACTGCCCCGCGGCTTACAACGTCAATCTCGGACGAGGAATACTCAACTAGCTGAAGGTCGTAGTATCCACGCACCTAATTTTGGTTAAGTTCCTCACCCATATAGGGATAGGTCAGGTCTGTGGGGATCGAATGACATCAAGGGAATGCAACTCTATCACGTCGATCAAATCGCCAAAAGAAACGATGTTCGTGACCGAATCAGCATTTGAGGCCGACCCTATCGACCCTCGCGAGGTACAACAAATACAGGATAGTTTGATTGAAGACCCCAAGGATCATTCAGTGACACCACATCCACCGCCCATCAAGGAGGTCGAGGAGGTCGTTCTCTCTCACAACTTCGTAGATCGGAAGGTAAAAATTGGAACCACTATTTCTCCCAATTTACGCTCACAACTAATCAGCTTTTTAAATGACAACTCTGAGGTCTTCGCGGGGTCTTATGCTAACATGCCTGGTGTAACGACCCGTCCCAGAAATCGGGATTAGATTAGTGGTTAATAACGGATTAGTGAAGTTAATAAGTGATTAGTTGGGTGATTTTAGACGGACGATGCGAAATGACGATTTTGCCCCTAGAATTGGGCGAATGGTTGACTTTTTGTTCAGGAGGTCAAATGGACATTGACCGATGACAGTGACGTAGTTCGGAACGTCACGAGTTCATAGACAGGTGGCATGTCGGATTTCGACTTCTGAGGAGGAAGTTATGACGTTCGAAAGGTCGAGGGTATTTTGGTAAATTGGTTGAAATAAGGCAAATGGTTGACTTTTTAGACGACAAGTTATTTTCACACATATCGAGGACCGTTGGGTAGATCTCGATCTCCTGAATACAACGACATGCAGCATGTGTTAATTGGAGTTCGGACGACAGAGTTACAGGTCTAGGAACGTGAGGGGTAAACTGGTAATTTGTGAAGGCAGGGGCATTTTGGTCATTTGATGGCTTCGGGATCTGTGCCCAGTGAAATTGGGATGCTGTGACCACCAGATTTTGGACACCTTTCCCTCTCTGGTTGGTTATAGAAAGTCCCCCACTGTTCCACAATGTTTTCACGGTTTTAAATTTATGGTTGCACGATTTTGAAGTGAGAAATAAAGGAGACCATGAGAATCATCCCACGCAATTCATTCAGTCTTCAGTATTTTCTAGTGAGGTGTGGAGGAGGATGAGAGTGTGGATGATGAAGAGTAGGATGGTGCCTTGGTGAAGGGCCGTCATGGACGGTGGCCACGACGCCGTGAGAAACAGGGGAGACGCGAAACCGTGAGGAACCAATGACCATATCACCTGTAAACGTGACCTTTAGCTTCTGGTCCCTGAATGGAAATTGATTGGGAGGTTGAAATGAACTCCCTGGACTCAATGTGAAGCTTGAAAGGGAAGGTAAGTGGTATTTCCATGAAAATTGAATTTGACTACGAAAATGGTAGATTGTGTTTCAAGGGTTAATAGGTGATTTGGTTAATTGGAACAAGGTTTGGAGGGTAAAAGGGAGCGAGTGAGCTTGAAACCACAATGGGAGGTGGCCGAAAGTGGAAGAACACGACGGGGGAACATGGCCGGTTCATCTTATGAATTAAAGAGGTAATTTCTAGAGTTTAAACTCACGATTTTAGGTTCTAAATTAATGGAAAAGACTGAGACAAACATGTAGGAATGAAAAGGATTAAAATAGGATTTCAATTGGATGAAAATCAGTGTCGAATTGCCCACGCCGGTTCAGTTGAACCGGCCTGCCTACTAAACCGGTTAATCGCAGCTTTAAGACAGTGAACAGTGGGCGCGTGGCTCCCACGCGCAGCCCCTTTGGGTGGTGCGTGAGGGCGTGTGGCTCAACTTTTGAGGAAAGTTCCAACATGACTTTTAAAGTATTCGATGTAACGAACATTTTGAGACTGGTTTCGAGTCAATCGGATATCGTTTCGATATGTTTTGGGATGTCCGAAGGTTTTAGGGCTCATTTAAAAATAGCTAAAAATTCAGGAAAATTACGAGGTTTTAGTATAATCATCATGAAGTAGTTAGTGACCTTATTATGGGATGTGGATAGGTTCAAGAAAGCCGGTGATAGTAGATTAGCCGGGAAAGCGTATTTGCACGGGTATCGAGGCCGCGACACGAATGGTCTGTGAGTGGACTTTGCTTTCTAACTTATGATGCATGGATAAATGTTTTTATATGTTTTATATACGTGATTTCTATATTTATGATTGTGATATCTCTGATTTAAGATTTGCACGTATTTTGAGGAATTTTACGTAATTGCACGTTTTACGAGATATTTTTTTATGTTTTGATTTGATAACGGTTTCGATACTTTGATTTTGGGATTTGAAATATGATTTGATTTCAATGATTTATAATGGATTTTGGAAACTAAATTCAAGCTTGAAGCCCTGCTCATAAAAATGATTTCGATAAATGTGATTTCGGGTTTTGGAACTGGATTTCAGAAATAATGATTCGGTATTTGGTTTTTGAAAGTGGATTTCTAGATTTGGGTTCAGAATGATTGTTCTGGATGCTAGCTTACAGAATGATGGTTTCCGATTCGGATTTGGAAATGGATTATGGATTTGGATTCAGGATGATGATTTTGGATTCAGCTTGGAATTCGAAATGGTGATTTCGAATTCGGATTGGGACATGGATTTGGAAATGGTTTTAAAATGGTTTTTGGATTGGATTTGCTGGATCTGGTTATTGGGTTTAAAGACCCGGATATGATTATGAAGGGGACGGGCCCGGATTGGGTTTAAAGACTCTGATTGAGTTTAAAGACTCAGGAGTTTAATGACTCGGATATTGTGATTTCCCCCATAGGCCTATTGAGTTTAAAGACTCGTGAGTTTAAAGACTCGTGAGTTTAAAGACTCGAATTATATTGAGGCCTGGATTGAGTTTAAAGACTCGGATAGATCCAGCAGGTTCGATGTATTGAAATGGGTTTCAAAAGTGGTTTCAAATGTGTTTTGGATTTCGATGATACCTTGATGGTTTTTCAATAATGGTTTTCAGATGTTTTGGGCTATGACCCGGACGATTTGGATTTTGATGGTTTTGGGCTGAGGCCTGGGATTTGAGAAAAGGAAATACGTTCGGTTTTCGTGATTGAATATGAAATGGTTTTATGAGATGAGTTTATTATGCATGTATTGGGTTTTAAAATGAGGGTATAATTGTCTTTTTCTTACAAATGGTTTTCTAAACTTATCCTTTATTTTTGTCCACTCATAGTCTTTTGTGTTTTCGATACCCTCCAGGTTTGATGCGATGCAGGCTGTTATTAGAGAGACGGAGACATCACACACGCGATCCACAGTAGGTTCTGCGCACTCTGGGAAGTCTGGAAGTTTTTGGACGGTGCGTTTGGGAATCCCTTGTCCGGCTTACGTGTTACATAGAGGTTGGTCGTCAGTTAGCTTTCGTGTCGTACGTGAGTTAGACGGGAGCATGACTTAGCCCTTAATCCCTGGGGATTGGGGGTGGGTCGTGTCACCTGGTGACATGCTTGTTAAGAGTAAATCGGCTGACCTACACATCCCATACCTCTCCCGAATGTTCAACGTCCTCAAACAGTACAAGATGAGGCTAAACCCAACCAAGTGTGTCTTCGGAGTCGGCTCTGAGAAGTTTCTAGGCTTCATAATAAGTCAGAGAGGAGTCGAAGCCAACCTAGAAAAGATCAAGGCCCTCATCGATATGGCACCCCCGCGAACCAAGAAAGAAGTACAAAGCCTAACTGGTCAAGTGGCGGCTTTTACACGATTCATCTCAAAAGCCACAAAAAAATGCGTGCCTTTCTTCAAAGCCCTCAAGGGCAAATCCAAACACATTACCTGGATTGAAGAGTGCACCAATGTAACGACCCATCCCGAATCCAAGAGATTAATTAAGAATTAATTGAGGATTAGTGAGACTAATCGTGAATGAGTCGAGGGTTATCGGATGATCGAGGTAAAATTAGAATTTTGCCATTAGAAAGGGTAAAAAGTTAACTTTTGACTAGGGAGGTCAATGAAACGTGGATCGAGGTCCATTACGTAGATCGAGACAATACAAGTCCGTAGAAAGACGACACATCGAAATCGAACATCTTATAGGAAAGTTACGGGTCTGGAACGAATCATGGTACGATTCCACGAACTACGAGGCAGATCACTTTTGTTTGTAGTGGGCCCAAAATATCTGTTTAGGGGACAAATGGATGAGTGACAAGTGTCACCCATCCATTGATTCCCCTTTTGCACTCATACATCTTTTTCCCCTTCCATTTCCCATTCACTTGAAACTCACCCCCAAACCTCCATCATCTTGTTCAGCTGAGACCAGAGAGACTAAGAGTGATGGTGAGGTTGAGGGATGGAGTGAGAGGCAGATGAGACGAACAAGGAAGGCGGAGGACACCATGAAACCCAAGTAACCTGTAAAACCCATTTTGGTTGGATTTTGGATTTCAGGTTTTAGGATGTTTGGGAACGGTTCTAAGGATTAGGTTGAGTTTTTTGGGCTTGGACGAGTTCGTAGGGATTGAAATCGATGAGAAAGGACCCTTGGATGGCTCAGGATGGTGGCTCGAAGGATAGCCGTGAAGGCTTGGGTTCACACATGTAAATCCTTGACTCTTTTCCTAGTTTTGAGTAGATAGAACGGTTCCTGGGAGTGCGATGAGGAGAATGGTCTAAAAATGGTGAGAAATAGTGGACAAAGGAGGAAGAAAGGACCGTTTTGGGTTCGCGGGTTGTTTGACCCGTTATATAGAAACGGATTAACCCATCTGAATGTTGACGATGATGACGTGACATGCCATGTCATCATCTGTCAGAGGCTGTAAGTCCACGTGGCAAATCAGGTACTTCCACGTGGTAAGCTGTCAGACACAATCAACATTGACATGTCAGACACGTGGACCAATCAGAGAGTACCACATGGCAGGTGTCAGACCTCGCAGGTGTCAGACTTTGTCAGGACCCGACCCTCCTCAGTCAAGACCCGACTCTAGCACGATATTGGCCGCTTTGGGCCTCATTGCCCCCACGATTTTTTTTTTGGGAGCTCAAGGTACAACTTCCGAGGGGGTCACCCATCATAGAATTGCACCAACCTAACCTCGCTCAACTTTGGAGTTCTAATCAAACCCAAAGCCACTGAGCTCCCAAAAGGCATCGTGCTAGATAGGTGTGTGCATATACATATAAGGCGCTTCACCTTTCCCTCCCCGAGAGATGTGGGATTATTCACCGATCTTGTCTTTCCAAACTCACGGGTCTTGCTCACCATTCTTGCTTCTCAAGCTCACGGGCCTTGCGCAGCGTTCTTGCTTCCAAGATTGGGTATTACAATCCACCTCTTTGGGGCCCAACGTCCTCGCTAGCACACTTCCAGGTCAGGGTCTGGCTCTGAATGATGATTTGACAGAATGGTATCAGAGCCAAATCCCGACCGGGAAGTGGCCAGTGAGGACGCTAGGACCTAAGGGGGGTGGATTGTAAGACCCGTGTCCTGGAGGGAAAGGTGAACGATCCCACATTCCTGCGTGGGAAATGGTCTATGAGGGGAATGGTGGTGTGACTTAAAGGTGTAGGCACACACTTATCTTGCACGAGGCCTTTTGGGAGCTCAGTGGCTTTGGGTTCGGTTGGAACTCCAAAGTTAAGCGAGTTGAGGCTAGTGCAATTCCATGATGGGTGACCCCCAAGGAAGTTGCACCGTGAGCTTCCGAAAACAAAATTGTGAGGGCGAGGAGGCCCAAAGCGAACAATATCATGCTAGTGTCGGGTCCTTACCGAGGAGGGCCAGGTCCTGACTCCCAAATGTTTTTTGATAATTGTGTCCGGTCCTGCTCCCGTGTGAAAAGTCAACTGAAGTACCGAAATTACCCTCAGTACGCGCCAGAAAAGGGATAACCACACTGATTTCAACTCATGCCTCCGCCTCTCGATCAGCCCCGATCTGTGTGCCACGACTTGGAGGGACATTGAAAACATAAAGGGTGTGAGTGGACAAAAATAACATCGTTTGAAAATACAGTTCAAAACGAAGCATTTTCCCTTCTAGTTATAAAGCATGCATGCATAGTTAAATGTTTTACATGAATGATTGCATGATTTGAGTTGCAACGATTGAATAATGATTCAATGTGATTACTTGTTGATTTTATGGATTACTTAATTGGTTTTGGGCACCATTTATGATAAATGGTGAAAATGACGTTTTAGGCTAGGCCCGGGTTTGAAAATGGTGTTTTGACTCGGATTGTGTGTAAGACCCGTGTCTTGGAGGGAACAGTGAATGATCCCACATTCCTGCGAGGGGAATGGTCTGGGAGGGGAATGGTGGTGTGCCTTAAAGGTGTAGGCACACACCTATCTAGCAAGAGGCCTTTTGGGAGCTCAATGGCTTTGGGTTCGGTTGGAACTCCAAAGTTAAGCGAGTTGAGGTTGGTGCAATTTCATAATGGGTGACCCCCTGGGAAGTTGCACCGTGAGCTCCCGAAAACAAAACCGTGAGGGCGAGGAGGCCCAAAGCGCACAATATCATGCTAGAGTCGGATCTTGACTGAGGAGGGTCGGGTCCTGACAGACTTGACGGCTGTCAGACCTGTCAGGCTGACGTCAGCATGACATCAGTCATTGGCTGTTGACCGATGACGTCAGTGATGACTTTTGCTGACGTTAGCGTTGACTAGAACTTGGACCAACGCGTGGTGGCGCGTGGGCACGAATTTTGAGGTGAAATTGGTTATGTTTGAAAGGATTCGACAATTAGAATCCAATAGTGGTGGTTTCAGGTAGATCGGAGGTCGTTTTCTAAGTCATTTAGAAGTTTTTACCCTCGGGAAGCGTGTTCGGGACACTTTGACCGTACTGGGATTTGTAAGGGTTTATGATATGAACTTATAGAAGTTGTTAGTGACCTTTGGGGTATGGTTTGGACGGGTTCAAACGGGTCAGACGTCCTAGAGAGGATGGATTATCCCCGGATTGGCTTACGGTGTGTGTTTCGGAGCGCGCAGCGTGGACCGACGGTAAGTGGACTTTGCTTTCTAAATGATGTATGCATATATGTTTTAATGTTTTATAAACATGGTTTGAAATGAAATGATTGCATAGTGATTTGAATGATGGTTTGTGAATTTGATCATGGTTTGAAAATGAATGATTTACGGATTTTCGTGAGAAGGTAGATCATGCATGATACCCCATTGGAAATCATGTTTCGGGCCAAGGGCCCTATTGGGGCTTCAGACCCCGTTTGATATGAAACTGGACACCGTTTTATGAGATTTTTGTAAACTGGTTTTGGGCTGAGACCCAGTGCAAAAGAACTGTTTTGGATTTGAGAGTCAACATTTTATAAAAATGTTTCCACTTTTTTTAGTATGACCATTCTACGAGATGATGGATATGACTTCGGTAAGAATGTGTTTTCCCGGAGAGGGCCTCCTGCAGGGATGTGTTTCCCCGGAGAGGACCTTGCGAGATGATGGATAGGGCTCCAATAGGAATGTATTTCCCCGAAAAGGGCCTCAGTGTCATACTGAAAACTGACCTGCAATAAATTATGAAAATAAGTTAAATCATTAAAATTATTAAAAATAATAAAAATCATTAAAATCATTAAAAATAATTAAAAATAATTACTGATGAGGCACCCCAATAGATGGTGAGCTACTCCGAAGATTGTTTGGTATCACCCATCATGAGACAATGGGTGCCAAGAATGGCACCCATGTCATACACCATCAAGCTATGGACCTTGATGGGTGCTGAGTGGAGCTGATCGACGCATGTGATCTTGATCTTGGCATTCGACAATCGGTAAATCTGTTGGGATGACCTACCCTGGTTGATCCCTCGCACTTTGACACTTCTCCTTATAAATTCAGTAAATATTAGTAAGAAAAATGAGAAAAAAACTAAAAAACAATATTTTAAATAAAATTATTTACCAACTCGCCTTATGAATCGTTCCGACTGGTCCGGTTCATCCCCTTTTACCTGCTCCTCTAGGGGCTCAGGATTGGTATGACGTTGCCCCCGTTTCTTTGAATGTTGGCAGTGTGCAGACATGGTGTTAGATGCTGGTAGAGGAGTTGTATTCACCAGCAGCGTGTTAGGTACAGGTGTACGACCTCCATCCACCCTCAGCATGTTTGGTATCGACGAGCTTGCTACATTCACCGGTTCCTTAGCCACAGTAGGCAAAGCACGAGGGCAAAACCTCGAAGTAATCAATGTGGGTATCGACATCTACAAAAAAAAATCATTTGTAATCAATAATCAATAATAATCAACAATAAATAATAATCAATACTAAATAATAATACGCAATAATAATCATTAATAATCTTTAATAAAAAAAATAATCAATACTAATTAATAATACATAATAATCATAAAAAAATAATAATATTTAAAAATCAATAATTTAAATTAATCATGAATTAATCCATAATCAACAATCAATAATAATTAATAACTAAAAATAAACAAAATTATAATAATAACTAATAATTATTAATATTCAATAACAATCAACTAATCCAAAATAAACCATAATCCATAATTCGTTATTCATAATCAGTTATTCCATACTCCATAATCAATTATTCCAAAATTTATAATCCATAGTCAACCATATTTCATATTCCACAAATAACCAAAATTTAAAAGTTCAATCACAAATAATCCACCAAAATATATTATACAAATATATAAATATATAATCACAAATCTTCCATATTATTCAAATATATAAGAATATATAAACTAATAAACATATTTAATTAATTAATTAAACAATAAATATATACATGTATATACATTGAGAGGGAGAGAGACAAAGAGAGGGAGAAGGAACTTACAGTGGGAAAAAGAGGATGAGTGTGTGACGATGGTGGCAGTGGGGACGACTTGGTGGCAGTGACGAGTTGCAACAGCAACCCAACCTCACGGTGGCAGAGAGCAGTGAGCCGAAAAAGAAAGAGAGAGTCGTGTGAGGCGAGAGGCAAAAAGAGCAGAGAGGAGAGGGTTTTCTTTTCCTTTTTTTGGTCGTTGTGGCGGTTGTGGGTACTAGAAATTGAAGAAGAAAGGAAGAAGAAGACTATGTCTATTTTAAAAGATCCAAGAGTGTTGCCCAAAAAAGGTTCGTCAGGTATTAGTTTAATGACTCGCTTGATAACATTGATAGGGAAAACAAGACAATGTGGAAGGAGAAAAGTCTAGCCGTTTGGTGTCACCCGACGAAGGTTCCTTGGGTAACAGTGAGCGCTAAATTCGAATTTTAGCGAAAATTTGAATTTACCGACCAAATTTTTATGAAAATTTTGGGTTGGTAACTTTGTTATTTTACCTGACGAATATTTGACCTTCCCGATGATTTCCTTCTCACCCAACGTGCGTTTTTAGTAGCACTCACGGTAGTTACGTAAGGGTAATTTTTCCAGAAATTTTAACATGTTACCTGATGAAGATTTAATGAATATTTGACGGGTAAAATAATATGCCGCATCGAATATTCCTGAAACATTCGTTGGGAAAGTTGGACAAAAAATGTAATAAATCAATTTCCAATGTCCGACCATTCATTGTGTGTCATTAAGTGCTTGAAATCCACCTAACCAAACTCATGATGTTTCAAGGAGTTTAAGTCGTGCGATTGTAATAGAACGTTTTGTAACCGTCGATCCGTTTTGCACTGTTACCTAGGCCCAGGAATTTGAAATCTTCTATTTTTTCGCGTAGATGATCTACGAGTATGAACGATACATGTGGATAGTTGGATAAGTTGAATTATTGAACTAAATTCTTCAAATTTGTAAAAACACCATTTTCATCAAACACTGCGAAACTTTTTAAGAAAAGTTCAAAAGTATTTGCATAATGTTACTTGGTTGAGTTTTGAATGATTAAAATTCCATACTCTGACTATTCATTTTGTACCGTTAAGTGCCTAAAATCCGCACGTCAAATTTTGTGATGTTTTGAGAAGATTAAGTCGTCCAATTGTAATAGCACGTTTTGTAACTATCGATCTGTTTCGCACTATTATCTAGGCTCGAAAATTCAATTTTTTTTTTAATTTTTCACGTAGACGATCTATGAGTATGTACCATACATGTGGACAGTTGAATTGGTTGAATTATCAAAATAAATTTTTCAAATTTGAAAAAACACCATTTTCTTTGAAAATTTGTTAAAAGCCTTATTGACAAGATTTCTTAAATATTTGTAGGGTAAAATGTTTGAAGAAGAGCCACCAAACTATTTTACCCTAAACCCTAAACTATTTTACTTGACGACGTACCTGAAAATATTTGTTGGGTCATAGTTTCAGAGAAGAGTCATGTATTACTCGACGAAGTTGGTGAAAATAATCGTCGGGTAATAGTTTCAGAAAAGAGTCATTGAACCATGTTACCCGATGAATTATACAATATTTTTCGTCAGGCATATCTTTGAATTTGTAATTTTTTTTTGTGGTTTGAAATTTTGTTTTTTATTTTTTATTTTTGTGTTTTGTAATGTAATTTTTTGTTTCCAAATTCGGGCCAAACATATAAACATGTCTAGTAATGGATATTATGCATTAATAATTTTTTTTTATAACAAATTTCAATCGGTTTCGGTTTCAATATCACCTTCCTAAACGCCCTCGTCATCGGTGTGTTCCCCAGTTGACTCCTCAGAATCACTTTCAGTTCATTCTAATGTCCCAATATCAATAAAAAAGCCATCAATCGCAATTGGTGGGATGACATCATTGGTCCGAACTCCATCTACGTGTTAGGTGGATATAGAGGAATCCACATGGTAAACAATTTGGTCTTCGTCTGCTTCTGCATCTTCTTCATGATAACGATCTTGCAAATCTCAAATATTTCTTTGATTGACCATCATAGAGACTCTCCAACCAGCACCAGCTTTTGAATCATCCACATAATAAACTTGTTTCGCCGCACTAGCCAAGATGTATGGACCACTCTCAAACCATCGAGTGTTTGTGTTGATAGAGGTGCATAAATGATCTTTAATAACCCACCCTGAAAGACTTGGATTTGTAACAAAACAATGACACTTGAATAGGATGACTGTCTTGCGGTCTGTGTATAACATTTTAATCACACTTAACAATCTGCCATAGAATCGAGTATCAACATTTTCCCCATCCCCTAGCCCAAAGACCCTGCTATTTTTTGTTGACAATTTATCATCTC
The DNA here is from genome assembly GCA_032719365.1 of Prinsepia uniflora. Lineage (NCBI taxonomy): Eukaryota > Viridiplantae > Streptophyta > Magnoliopsida > Rosales > Rosaceae > Prinsepia > Prinsepia uniflora. The sequence goes on from CM064872.1 coordinate 39,561,080, forward strand.
ATTTTGTGCATGTGAACTTAACTCCATTTACATGAAAACTATTGTGTGTTTCTCCTCGAAATGGGCCGATTACAAGGTATATTAATTCTGCATTGAAATTGGACGAGTTGTCATCTTTCAGCCGTGTGATCTGGTAAGATATACCAAAAGTGGTTAATTATGGAATTTATTTTAGGAATTTATAATTAAAAGATTTGACTTACATGCGAGGAAACCAACGTGGAAATAGTTGTTTGTAAATTTCTTTCCAATTAGACAGATACGCCTTCATCAACTCTTGGTGCTATTCATAAAAAGGCGATACTTCGTCACTGTTTTTTATTGTGAACTAGTGAGCCACGTCCATGTCCCAATATGTAACGGCTCTTAGACTGGACCATTGCCAAAAAGTCATGCAGGATGGTCAAATACAAATAGGGTCTTTGTACATGGACCATCGTCGTCGTTACGCGAGGCCTGTAACGACCCGGAACTTCAGAAAGGGTTAAAATGTAAATTTGGAAAAGATTTGTATAAAATTGACAATTTTACCCTTGTCAATAGTGTGGTTGGATGTTGACTTTTTGATTGGCAGGTCGAACAGACGTTGGCCGATGACTGTGACGTAGTTCGGGACGTCACGAATCTGTAGACAGGTGGCACGTCCGATTCTGACGACCGAGGAAGAAGCTATGATGTTCAGAAGGTCGAGGGCATTTTTATAATTTGGTTAAAAAGAGGGAATTTGTTGACTTTTTGTTTGACCATTAGTTTTATGAAAATGGAGGACCGTTAGATAGGTCTCGATATCCTAAGTACAACGACAGGCGGCACGCCATCATCGGACGTCAGACGGTTAAGTTATGGTTCTAAGTTTGTGAGGGGTAAAATGGTAATTAGGATTTTCAGGGGCAGTTTGGTCTTTTAACACCTAGGGAATTGTGACCAACCAGATAAGGACATCTGGGGCAGTGTAATTGGATATTTTGGGTTGAGGCCACAGGTTGAAAGACACCTGGCTGCTTCCTAGAGGTTTCTGGCCACATTATACACGGTTACAATTTAAATTGAGGGCTTAATCGTTCAAATGAGAGAAAAACAGAGACTGAGACCGTGAGCTTAATCGATCAATTTTCAGTGTGTGAGTCATGTGAGTGCTTTGGGCCTGAGTGAGTGATCAAAGTCATTCTAGTGGTTTGTTTGATCGTGATTAAGAGAGGTTGGAGGGTTGGGTGAGCGTGATTAGTGAGGAAACCAGAAAACAAAACAGAGAAGCAACTGTGCACGACCGTGAACCTCAATCGATCAAACCCATCGAAGTTGGGCTTGTGGTGGTGTTTAGTGAGCTGAGGAGTGACTGTTGGACATCAAGAACCACGGTGGAAGCCACGGTCGAGGTCAGAGAGCAGGTGAGTTCTTCGATTTCCTCTGTTTTCCAGACAACGTTTAAAGAGGAATTATTGGTTTTGGTGACTTGTAGAGTGTTTTGGATGACTATGTTAGCTATAGGAAGTTCCTATTAGACTTAAGGACGTGGAACCGTGACTGGAAAATCTCGAGGTTGCCGAAATCAGAGAACTGGAATTTTCTGGTTTTGGTTCGAATTTGGGAGGTAAGGTTCAAGGTCTCATTTCGTGATTTTGTTAAGTAAATCACTTCTACATTCTAGGACGAAATTAATGGTGAACAAAGGATTGAAAATGGCTGGAAAATGGATGAAAACCGGCCTCACCGGCTCGGTTGGACCGGACTGGTCCGGACCGGTCTGAACCGAATTGGCTGGAGGTTGACGATGACACTGTAGCAGGCGCGTGAGGGCGCGTGGGGCATGTTTTGGGGAAGTTTTCAACACGGTTTTCACTCTAATTGATGTAACGAACATTTTGGGACAAGTTTTGAGTCAATCAGACACCGTCTCGGGTTAGTTTTGAGTGTCTGAAGGTTTAGCGGTTAATTTAATTACGTTTAAAAATCCCGAAAAATTGGGGAAATTAGTGAGAGCTTAAATGAAGTGTTTGTGACCCGAAATTGTGGTATTTAACAGGTCGGGATATTCCTGAGGCAGTCGGGGAGCGTACGGAGCGCGATTGAAGCGTTCAGTATCTGTTTGATTATTCTGTGGTTATCGGTAGCAGTCGGGCAGTCGAGATAATCCTGTGATATTTGATTATTCTGTATCTGTTTTACATAATTGCACGGTTTTCGAGATGTTTCTTAGATTTATACGTATTTCGGCACGTTTTACGAGATACGATTTGATTATGATTTCGATGCTATGGTTTTGGGGATTTAAATACATAACTTGTTTTCAATGATTACAAATGAATTTTCAAACAATGATTTCGATAATCAAGGTTTTCGGTTTTAGAATCCGATTTCGGAAAACGAGATTTGGTTTTAAAGCTTGAAAAAGGGATTTCCGGATTCGGATTCGGAATGATGGTTCTGAACGCCGACATAGCTTCAGAATAGTGATTTCGAATTCGGGTTTGGACGTGGATTTAGAAATGATTTAAACATGGTTTTGATTAGATTTGCTGGATCTGGTTATTGGGTTTATAGACCCGGATATGATTATGACGGGGGCGGGCCCGGATTGGGTTTAAAGACCCGGATTGAGTTTAAAGACTCGGGAGTTTAAAGACTCAGATATTATGATTTTCCCCCATAGGCCTGTTGAGTTTAATGACTCGGGAGTTTAAAGACTCAAATTATATTGAGGCCTGGATTGAGTTTAAAGACTTCAGAGTTTAAAGACTCAGATAGATCCAGCAGGTTCGATTGGATGATGATATTTTGTATTTCATGTTTTTATGATGATGTTTGCATAACGATTATTATACGGTTTATATAGTTGTTTTCAGATACTTAGTTATGCATGCATGTTTTTAAAATGGAGGGTAAAGTCCTAGTTTGTTTATAAAAATTGTTTTTGAAACTCTTATTTATTTTTTGTCCACTCACACTTTTATGGTTTTAAATACCCTCCAGGTCGTGGTGCAAGCGTTGGGGCTAACGTTGAGGTAAAAGCAGAGGCATAGAGTTTTCCTGTTCCGCGTTTAGTCAGCTCACAGTAGGACTTTTGTTCTTATCCTATATTGTTACTATGCTCTGTATTACTGTTGACTAGTTGTATTATAACTTCTCCCTGGTCTGACAATGTATGTTTTGTGGTTGTTGAGGTTATTTTGGTCTTTTGAGTGTGATTGTCAGACAGGAGCAGGGTTCGTCCCGGTTATCGGGGTGATAATCGGGGTGGGTCCTGTCAATTGGTATCAGAGCATAGGTTGACGGTTTGTGTCTAGGTCGTTATACTGACTTTATGCGTCTTTCAGAGTACGATTGACTATGCCTCCGAGACGTGAGCCCCCTCCACGACTTGCAGAAGACGTTGCGAGAGATGCGGAGAGTGTTACGATTGAGCGAGCCCATCATATAGGGGATACGACGTTTTGTGGTGGGGCAGACCCTGAGGAAGCCGACAGGTGGATTACTCGACTTGAGCGGATTTTCGCGGTGATACGATGCCCCTCGGAGGATCGAGTGTTGTTAGCCACTTTCTTGTTGGACGGTGCCGCGTATAAGTGGTGGTATACTCTTGAGTTTTCGGGATGGGATGCCCACACCATGACTTGGGAGACATTTCGGGAGCGGTTCCTTGATCAGTACTATCCCCGCTCGTTCCGCGATGCCATGGAGGCAGAGTTTCTACAGCTTAAACAGGGGAGCATGACAGTAGCCGAGTATGAGCAGTGGTTCCAGATGTTATCCCGTTTCGCTCCTGCTTTTTTGGCTACGGAAGCGTAGAAGTGTCGTAGGCTTGAGTGGGGCCTGCGAGGAGAGATTTGATCAATAGTGACGGCTGGATAGTTTGCTACCCTCAGATAGTTATCAGATGCTGTGGTGAAGGTGGAAGCTAGTTTGCTGGCACGACCACAGTTTTCGAGTGGTGTTCGACGCTGAGAGCATTCTTTTTCTAGAGCATCGAGTTAGAGGACCCCGAAGCTGGGCAGTTATAGTGGTACTTCATCGGCGGGTGGTGCTCGATTTGGTAGACCAGGCCGTTTACAGGGTTCTGGATTCTGAGGAGCTAGAGGACAACCGACTCCGCAGGTAAGTGCGACATCTGTTGCTTCTACTGGGAGGCAGAGTGAAGGATCCAGTCGGGATGTTTGCTATTACTGTGGAGAGCGAGGTCACTTCCAGTGAGAATGTCCGTCGCTACCCGAGAAGGGTGGCATAGGCCGAGGTACGGCGGAGCCGGGACGGAGTACGGCTTCAGTTTCAAGGGCAGCAGGCACTAGAGGTGGTGGTGGTGCTACTAGTGGTTCGAGGGGACTCGACTGATCTTCAGGACCCTAGGTCCGAGTTTTTGCGATGATGCAATAGGAGGCTTGATCAGCACCCGGAGTGGTGACAGGTACGCTTACCATACTTGGCTATGATGTACATGCTTTGATAGATCCCGGGGCTACCCATTATTTTATATCACGGAGTTTTGGGTTGGTTGCGAAGAGAGAGGTGTCCGCACTGGATTGTGATTTGGGTGTGAGTACGCCTACTGGTGAAGTGTATGTGGTGAATCAGATCTTGAGAGAGTGCCCGGTGTTGGTAGGCGATGTTGAGTTAGTGGCGGATTTGTTGCTATTGGATTTACAGGATTTTGATGTTATTCTGGGGATGGACTGGTTAACTAAGCATCATGCTTCTATCGAGTGTTTCGATAGAAGGGTGACCTTTCGGAGTCCAGGGTTACCGGAGACCACGTTCCAGGGTGATCAGCGTGCAGTACCTACTGGTGTTATTTCGGCTCTGGAAGCGAGCAAGTTGTTAAGGAAGGGATGCAAGAGCTACTTGGCTCACGTGGTGGACACACGTGCTACGCCATTGAGGGCGGAGGATATTCCGGTAGTGCGGGAGTTTCCAGACGTCTTTCCGGAGGGTTTTCTGGGATTGCCACCTCACCGAGACATCGAGTTTACCATCAACCTTATTCCAGGTACGCAACTTATTTCTCAGACTCCTTATCGTATGGCGCCAGCTGAGTTGTGGGAATTAAAGGCACAATTACCAGAGTTGGTCGATACGGGATTTATTCGACCGAGTGTATCTCCTTGGGGAGCTCCAGTTTTGTTTGTCAGGACGAAGGACGGAAGCTTGAGACTGTGTATTGACTATAGGCAACTGAACAGGGTAACCATCAGGAACAAATATCCCCTACCCCGGATTGATGACTTGTTTGATCAGTTGAAGGGAGCATGGTACTTTTCTAAGATTGATCTTCGCTCCGGATATCACCAGCTACGGGTCAGAGATGAGGACATACCCAAGACAGCTTTTCAGACCAGGTATGGCCATTATGAGTTTGTGGTGATGCCATTTGGATTAACTAACTCTCCAGCAGCGTTTATGGACCTGATGAACCGAGTGTTCCGGTCATACCTAGATCGTTTCGTTATTATGTTCATCGATGATATTTTGGTGTATTCGAAAAGTGCGAAGGCGCACGAGAAGCATTTGAGGATAGTGCTTAACACCCTGAGGAAGAACCAATTGTACGCAAAGTTGAGCAAATGTCAGTTCTGGTTGAATAGTGTTGGTTTTCTGGGTCATGTGATTTTAGCCGAGGGTATTAGCGTGGATCCTCAGAAGGTTGAGGCAGTAGCAAACTGGGAGCAGCCCAAGACAATGACCGAGGTCAGAAGCTTCTTGGGGTTAGCTGGTTACTACTGGCGTTTCATAGAGGGATTTTCCATTCTTGCTGCTCTGTTGACACGGCTGACTAGGAATGGAGTCCGATTTGTCTGGGATGAGAATTGTGAATAGAATTTTCAGTAGCTGAAAAGCCGGTTGATATCTGCTCCTCTGTTGGCCCTTCCGGATGATAGTGGGGAGTTCGAGGTATACAGTGATGCCTCTTTGCAGGGTCTGGGATGTGTGTTGATGCAGCATGGGAAGGTGATTTCTTATGCTTCCCGACAGTTGAAACCTCATGAGATGAATTACCCCACTCAGGATTTGGAGCTTGCAGCGGTGGTTCATGTGTTGAAAATTTGGCGACATTACTTATATGGTAAGAAGTGTAGAATCTTTACAGACCACCAGAATTTGAAGTATCTCTTTACTCAGAAGGAGCTGAATCTGAGACAACGCCGATGGTTAGAGTTGATTAAGGATTATGATTGCACCATCGAGTATCTCCCGGGGAAGGCTAATGTGGTAGCCGATGCCCTGAGTAGGAAGTCAGCTAGCTCCTTGTCACATTTGATGATGGTTCAGTTTCCCTTGTTGTTTGAACTCCATAAGACTGTACTGGATTTAACTCTTGATAGTTAGGGAGCGCTACTAGCGAGTTTCCATGTACGGCCTGTCTTGGTTGATCACATTATCGATGCTCAGTTTTAGGACCCCGTTTTGGGCATCATTTTGCTTGAGGTTGAAGCTGGGGAGAGACAGGATTTTGGAATTCGTGATGATGGAGCCTTGGTGAAAGAAGGACGGTTGTGTGTACTGGAGGATGAAGCACTGAAGAAGATGATCCTTGATGAGGCTCACAGTTCAGCCTATGCGATGCATCTTGGAGGGACCAAGATGTATCGTACGCTTCAGGAACATTACTGGTGGTCAGGTATGATGCGTGAAATTGCTGAGTACGTCAGTAGATGTTTGATTTGTCAACATGTGAAAGCCGAGCGACAGAGACCCTATGGAGCAATGTAACCCCTGCCGATCCCAGAGTGGAAATGGGATCATCTGACGATGGACTTCGTGTTTAAGCTTCCCAGGACGCCTAAGGGCCATGATGGCGTATGGGTGATTGTGGATAGGCTCACAAAGTCAGCTCATTTCTTGCTAGTGTGAGAGAACTTCAGGATGACGCAATTTGCGCAGTTGTTTATCAATGAGATTATTCGGTTGCATGCTATTCCAGAATCGGTAGTTTTCGACAAGGATCCGAGGTTTACTTCACGGTTTTGGCAGAGTCTGCAGGAGGCTTTTGGGACGAAGCTACATTTCAGCACTGCCTTTCATCCTCAGACCGACGAGCAGTCAGAGCGGACCATCCAGATTTTGGAGGACATGATGCGAGCCTGTGTTTTATAGTTTCAAGGTACTTGGGAGTCGCATCTAGCTTTGATGGAGTTTGCTTATAACAACAGTTACCAAGCGAGCATTGGGATGGCTTCTTATGAAGCTTTGTATGGACGGCAGTGTAGAACCCCGTTGTGTTGGACCGAGGTAGGTTAAATGAGATTGACGACTTTAGAGTTGGTAGACCTTACCTAGGAAAAGGTTGCACTTATCAGAGATAGACTCAAAGTAGCACAGGGCCGACAGAAGAGCTATGCCAACCGTAGGATCAGAGATCTTGAGTTTGAGGTAGGAGATTGGGTCTTCTTGAAGCTATCTCCGTGGAAGGGTATTGTACGGTTTGGCAGACGAGGAAAGTTAAGTCCCCGCTACATTGAACCCTATGAGATTTTGCAGAGGATTGGTCCTGTTGCTTATCGGTTGGCATTACCATCAGACCTGGCTAAGGTACATAATGTTTTTCATGTGTCTATGCTTCGGAAGTACATTCGGGATGACTCTCATATTTTGGAAGCACAACCTGTCGAACTTAGAGAGGATTTGAGTTTTGAGGAACAGCTTATGAAGATTCTGGATCATAAGGATAAGGTGCTACGGAGGAAGACGGTTCCATTGGTAAAAGTATTGTGGAGGAACCATAAGGTAGAAGAAGCAACTTGGGAACCCGAGGCCTTAATGTGTGAACAGTACCGCTATTTATTCCATTAAATTTCGAGGGCGAAATTCTTTTAAGGTGGGTAGTTTGTAACGACCCGGAACTTCAAAAAGGGCAAAAATGTAAATTTGGAAAAGATTTGTATAAAATTGACGATTTTACCCTTGTGAATAGTGTGGTTGGATGTTGAATTTTTGATTGGCAGGCCGAATGGACGTTGACCGATGACTGTGACGTAGTTCGGGACGTCACGAGTCCGCAGATAGGTGGCACGTCCGATTCCGACGAACGAGGAAGAAGTTATGATGTTCGGAAGGTCGATGGAATTTTCGTAATTTGGTTAAAAATAGGGAATTTGTTGACTTTTTGTTTGACCATTAGTTTTCATGCAAATCGAGGACCGTTAGATAGGTCTCGATATCCTGAGTACAACGACAGGCAGCACGCCGTCATCGTACGTCAGACGATTAAGTTATGGGTCTGAGTTTGTGAGGGGAAAATGGTAATTTGGATTTTCAAGGGCAGTTTGGTCTTTTAACACCTACGGAATTGTGACCAACCAGATAAGAACATTTGGGGCAGTGTAATTGGATATTTTGGGTTGAGGCCACAGGTTGAAAGACACCTGGCTACTTCCTAGAGGTTTCTGGCCACATTCTACACGGTTACAATTTAAATTGAGGGCTTAATCGTTCAAATGAGAGAAAAACAGAGACTGTGACCGTGAGCTTAATCGATTAGTTTTCAGTGTGTGAGTCGTGTGAGTGCTTTGGGCTTGAGTGAGTGATCAAAATCATTCTATTGGTTTGTTTGATCGTGATTAAGAGAGGTTGGAGGGTTGAGTGAGTGTGATTGGTGAGGAAACCAGAAAACAAAACAGAGAAGCAACTGTGCACGACCGTGAACCTCAATCGATCAAACCGATCGAAGTTGGGCTTGTGGTGGTGTTTAGTCAGCTGAGGAGTGACTGTTGGACATCAAGAACCACGGTGGAGGCCACGATGTAGGTCAGAGAGCAGGTGGGTTCTTCGATTTCCTCTGTTTTCCAGAAAACGTTTAAAGAGGAATTATTGGTTTTGGTGACTTGTAGAGTGTTTTGGATGACTCTGTCAGCTGTAGGAAGTTCCTATTAGACTTAAGGACGTGGAACCGAGACTGGAAAAGCTCGAGGTGGCCGGAATCAGAGAACTGGAGTTTTCTGGGTTTTGGTTCGACCTTGGGAGGTAAGGTTCAAGGTCTCATTTCGTGATTTTGTTAAGTAAATCACTTCTAAATTCTAGGACGAAACTAATGGTGAACAAAGGATTGAAAATGGCTGGAAAATGGGTGAAAACCGGCCTCACCTGTTCGGTTGGACTAGACCGGTCTGAATCGGGTTGGCTGGAGGTTGACGATGACACTGTAGCAAGAGCGTGGTTCCCAAGCGCAGCCCCTTTGGGAGGCGCGCGAGGGTGTGTGGGGCATGTTTTGGGTTAGTGTTCAACACGGTTTTCACTCTAATCGATGTAACGAACATCTGGGACAAGTTTCGAGTCAATCAGACGCCGTCTCGGGTTAGTTTTGAGTGTCCGAAGGTTTATGGGTTAATTTAATTACGTTTAAAAATCCTGAAAAATTGGGCAAATTAGTGAGAGCTTAAATGAAGTGTTTGTGACTCGAAATTGTGGTATATGACAGGTCGGGATATTCCTGAGGCAGTCGAGGAGCATACGGAGCACGATTGACGCGTTAGGACGTAGTGAGTGGACTTTTATTTTCTAACCAAGCATGCATAACTGTTTTTATCTACTTGTTCCATGTTTTTAATTATGATTTTATGTTCTTGATTATTCTGTATTTGTTTTACATAATTGCACAATTTTCGAGATGTTTCTTAGATTTATACCTATTTCGGCACGTTTTACGAGATACGATTTGATTATGATTCCGATGCTATAGTTTTGGGGATTTAAATACATAACTTGTTTTCAATGATTACAAATGAGTTTTGAAACAATGATTTCGATAATCAAGATTTTCGGTTTTAGAATCCAATTTCGGAAATCGAGATTTGGTTTTAAAGATTGAAAAAGGGATTTCCGGATTCGGATTCGGAATGATGGTTCTGAATGCCGACATGGCTTCAGAATAGTGATTTCGAATTCGGGTTTGGACGTGGATTTAGAAATGATTTAAAAACGGTTTGGATTGGATTTGCTGGATCTGGTTATTGGGTTTAAAGACCCGGATATGATTATGACGGGGGCGGGCCCAGATTGGGTTTAAAGACCCGGATTGAGTTTAAAGACTCGGATATTATGATTTTCCCCCGTAGGCCTGTTGAGTTTAAAGACTTGGGAGTTTAAAGGCTCGGATTATAGTGAGGCCTGGATTGAGTTTAAAGACTCGGATAGATCCAGCAGGTTCGATTAAATGATGATATTTTGTATTTCATTTTTTATGATGATGTTTCCATAATGATTATTATACGGTTTATATAGTTGTTTTCAGATACTTAGTTATGCATGCATGTTTTTAAAACGAAGGGTAAAATCCTGGTTTGTTTATAAAAATGTTTTTGAAACTCTTATTTATTTTTAGTCCACTCACACTTTTATGGTTTTAAATACTCTCCAGGTCGTGGTGCAAGCGTCGGGGCTAACGTTGAGGCAGAAGCAGAGGTATAGAGTTTTCCTGTTGCGCGTATAGTCAGCTCACAGTAGGACTTTTGTTCTTATCCTGTACTGTTACTATGCTCTGTATTACTGTTGACTAGTTGTATTATAACTTCTCCCTGGTCTTACAATGCATGCTTTGTGGTTGTTGAGGTTATTTTGGTCTTTTGAGTGTGATTGTCAGACGGGAGCAGGGTTCGTCCCCGTTATCAGGGTGATAATCGGTGTGTGTCGTGTCAAGGCCTTATTGAAGGAAGTATCTACATTCTGCAAGTAAATTGCACAATAAGTGAGCGACTCATTTGCAATGAGCACCTTCGCTATAGAGCCTTCAGGATGTGTCTTGTTGCGGAGATACCGTTTATGTACCTACCATTCTGTAATAAAATTTACATCATGAATCACAATTAAATCTCGACAATAAATAAATAATAGTAAAAATAGGAATTAGGTATACCTCTTGATTGGGTACATCCAACGATAGTGCACTGGATCAGCTAGCTTTACCTCATCTGGTAGACGTATTAGAAGGTGCACCATTATATAAAAAATGTTGGTGGATGTCTTTGCTCTAGCTAGCCTAAACATGATATAGAGAATATCCTCATTTAGTGCTTCGAAGTCCACATTTACCAATGATCTAGCAAATAATATCCAGAAAAATTGAGATAAAGAAACTAGCATCTCAACAACACTGAGCTCCAAGTACGACCGAATGCCAATTGGCATGAGCCATTGTAGCAAAACATAATAGTCATGACTCTCCATACCAGATAAAGTGCCACCGTTTGTGCTAACATTTCGGGATATATTATCGGAATACCCACCAGGAAATTTCACACCCTTCAACCACTTTACAAATTTTTCTTATTTTCTGGAGTAAATGTATAACTTGGTGAGCCATGATATATTTGTCATTAATGACTTTCGGCCACAAATTAGGGCGAAGTAGTTCTCACCACACTCTCATCAATATTCTTCTTGATGTGCATAAGATCTGCGAGGTGTCTGATTTTCAATTTTGACTAATATGGTAACCGAAAGAATATGCTCTTTTTTCGTCCAATTTTCCTATTCATGAGGTTTCAGTCCTTGTGTGACGAAGTCATGTATGTTGTTCTATTTAGACAATACATCATCACCGGACCTTCTCGGGGTCGAGCCCATAACTCTGATTTCCCATCAAATGAGTCTGACTGCGTACACCGTCAATGATCATAGGGCAAAAATCTTCTTGAATCTAAGTAGCATACCTTCCATGCATGCCAAAATGACGTTGTGTATAGACAACATGTAGGACACGCAAGATAACCCTTGGTGCTCCACCCTGCCAATATGTTATAAGTCGGAAAATCATTAATTTTCACATTACTTCTCCTAGTAGAGTGAACATTTGCCCACTAAACTTGTTGTAAGTCCATACACCATTTTCTCACAGATTTACGAGCGCATCAATTAATGATCGTAAATAAATATCAATGGAATTACTTGGGGATTTAGGGCCCAGTATCAAAGTACTAAGGATTGTGAATGCTTTCTTCATACATCTCTAAGGAAGTAACTTGTATGGAACCATAACCACTGTCCATGTACTATACGGTTTCGTAAAACTCTTGAAGGGATTCAAACCATCAATGGAAAGCCTTAATTTGACATTTCTTGGCTCCACATCGAAATCAAGATGCATCTTATCGAATTCCTTCCAAGCCTCTCCATCAGCTAGATGCCTCAATGTATCATCATCAATGCCTCATCTTTGTGCTACCTCATATCATGTGCTGCGTGAGACGACATGTAGAATCATTGTAGCCTTGGTTTCAGTGGAAAATAATGCAGCACATTGTTTGAAAACTTGTTTTTGCGAAACATAGGCTCATTACACATGAGATATTTATCAAGCTGCTCAAATTCACCATAAAAGAATGCACATTTTTTCTTGCATGCATGGATTTTGACATACCCTAAACTGAGACCTTTCAACAACTTCTTCGAGAAATAATGATCTTCAGGGAGACGATTTTCTTCAGGGAGCATTCAAATTATGATGTCCATCATGTGATCAAAATGCTTGTTCGTTTGATTATAAATAACCAAAACCCGAAACTGCCCTTAGAACTGAAAAAGTTTTACAAACCGAGTATAATTAACGCTGAGCTTCTTTCAACACTCTCTCGTAATGGAGTTCAGAATCTTCGCGTTGAAGCCTGGGTACAATCCATATCATCAGATGCGGGAGGAAATCATCCGTTAATATCTCATACAACATTTGACTGCAGTTATTACATTTACGGCACGACCATATTATACATTTCTTATCAATGCAATGGTTACGTGCAAACTCAATGAAGCTGTTGATCCCATCCATATAATAATCTGTAGATCTATCAAACAATTGTATCCAACTTTTGCCCATTAAATATGAATTAAAAAAAAATATAGTCAATGTAAGTAATTGAGTTAACATTGTCGCCTAATAGCCTGACAAGTGAATATCAAAAGCTGCTCGTCTCATTATAACTCCGGTTTTGTTGCCTTATCCCATTCGAGAGTACACATTTTGTGCTATTTGGTTTGCAATCAACAAGTTAAAATTCAGATTAATGGAAAATTCAGCAGCATCTCCTAACAGTTTCCCAAATACCCGACGTATATATCATAAGAAAATATCTAGTACGAATTTAGAAAACATTGAAAGATGAAAACTAACCGAATTTTCCAAAATCGAAACCTGAACACGTAGACCACAAACTATACATCACAAAGTTGCACACGCCCAAACTATCTGAATAAATGGATAATTCAAGAATCAGTCAATCAACTCGATTCACTAACTCTCAAATGGCTCTAAAGTTATTCCTTAAATTGAATTATACGAAGTTAATCAACCCGATTAACTTCCAATAAACTGTTATGAAATATAAACTTTAAAAACGTAGACCTCTAAAGGGGACAAATTTGGCAAAATTAGGCAAAAAGATGGTTTTACCATTGGAAAAGTCAAAGGGTTGACTTTCTTTGACCAAAGTCAAAATGTTGACCTTTTGTTGTGGACCTCTTGTGAGATTTCAAGATCATGAGTCCGTAGATAGGCGGCACGCCAAAATCAACGATCGTCTGAGGTTGTTTAGGGTCAAAAGCCCTTAAGGTTATTTCGGTAATTTTGCAATGGGCATTTTAGTCATTTTGTCATAATGACCAATTGGATTCTGATAGGTGGCATGATCCAGAGAAGTCTGGAAATTTCCACACTGACTTACCACTTCTTATATTTGTTTAGGGGGTGATGGTGTGAGTTCGGTGGGTATGAATCGAAACCCATAAACACCATGAAGGACCATGACCCGTGAAGGAAGAGTGATCAGGGAGAGAGATGAAGGGGAGAAAAACATTGGGAGGAAAGAAAGAGTGGAAGCTGACTTGGGGTGAGGAGACAGTGATGTAACAATGGAAATGAAACTTGGACCCGTGAAGTTGTATTTCGGGTTAAAGGTTTTTGAGCCCAATACTTGGGGTTTGAGGTGTTGTATGTTTTTCTGGTATGCATACAGTCATTTTGAATGAAGGAGTTTTGAGACACATAAACAAAGAAGAGTTTTGAGATGCAAGAACAAGGTGGAGCATACTGGGAAAACAGGACCAAAGATTGTGGGTTTAACACCGATCATCGAGGAGAGTTTTTCTGGGTTTGAGCTAGTATATCCTTTCTTGATAGTGGTTAGATGGAATTCTACATTGGAAACATAAGAAAAAAAAATGAAGAAATGAAGGTTTTTCACCCAGGTTAGATTCGCAACTCTGGGTGACCCGGTCTGCAGAAAACCGGGTCATGGCTTAAGCTAGACGATGATGAACAGTAGGTGACAGGACTCGTCCCAACTGGACGTCAAAAACCGTGCCCGGTCCTGCTCCCGTCTGCCAAGTCAACCAAAGGTCCGAAAATACCCTTTTGTGCTTGCCAGACAAGGGATGTTTGCGCTGATTTCTGCTGCTGCCACTGCCTCACGATCAGTCCCGAACGTCGTACCACGGCCTGGAGGGTCACAAAACAGAAAAGGTGTGAGTGGACAAAAATGACCTCTTATAAAAACATTTGCCAAAATACATTCTTACCCTCCAGTTTTCACAAACTTGCATGCATATCGTAAAACATGAGTAATAGTATGAAATCATTCAAGTATGAACAGTGGACCGATAAAATCAAAACATGTTTTCCCATGGTCCATAAAAACTCATGTTCATCAAATCAGTTCATGTTATAAAACATCAAATCCCGGCTCTCAGGCCAAAACATGTGAAAACATATTCACTGGCCACAAAGACCAAAAACCCGTACTCAATACCAGTACGTCATCACAAACCACATCAATCATCACTAATCACAAGTGCACAATAAATATATCAATCCAATCAATCCGCACTACTCACAAGTGCACAAACTATCACAATCACATCTGCACTACTCACAAGTGCACAATCAATCAAACTGCACTACTCACAAGTGCTGCACTACGCATAGGCCAATATCCAGCCACTCTCTCGGGATCGGACACCTCTGGGCTCAACCCCCTCGGGCTCAGTCACCTCTGGGCGAACACATCTCCAGGCTCAGACCCATCCGAGTGGTACATCCAGGCTCAGTCTCATCCGAGAAGCTGACTACTATAGGATCAACTCCTGATCCTACAATCACATCCCCCAACCTCCGGTCGTCTGGGTAATCCCCCCAAGCTCCGACCGTCTGGGAATATCACAATCACAATGAAAACCATCTCGGGAATTACATCCCAAAACATTTCAATCAAATCTTGTCTACATACAAAGTCAAGATCATTCCCGACTGGGTCTCAAAGCCCAAAATACCTTTTACACATAAACCGTATCACATTTTAAATTAATAAAATAATCCGAAAATCATCATTGACTCACCAACAAAGTCAAAATATCATTTTAGAAATCATTTAAACTCCGGGCCTAGCCCAAAACATCATTTGCACGTTCCTCGTAAAACGTGTCCGAAAGACTGATTAAAATAATCATAAAATCACAATACATCATTAATTTCACAAGTGACTCGAAATTCGAGTCAAAATCACTATTCACTTGGGTTCTCATGCCCAAAATAACATTATCACGCAAATCCATGCGTTGCAACCTCCGTTGCCATTTTCACGTAAATTCACGAAATTGACCATTGACTCATTCCCGAGTCACCACATCATTTTTCAATCCATGACTCAATAATCCGAGTCCAAACATTATTTTCAATCAATTTCAATCCGGGACTCATAAGCCAAGTCCAAACATCATTTTCACCAAATTTCGTAATTTCTCGAAAATCGTGCCCAAAATAATAATATAATAATCATAAAACCGAGAAATTACCGGATTGAAACGTCAATCATGCCAAAGCATATAAAATCATATAATAAGGCATTTAAATCATATATGCATGCATCATACTTAGAAAACAAAGTCCACTCACACACACCGTCCAAAACGGTCCGTTTCCGAGCTGCACGTTTTTCCGTAAAATCTGGAAATCACAACTCCTGTCCAAAATCATTATAGAGGGTTACTAACATCTCAAAATACTTCACATTATTTTTCCCAATTTTTCTGGAATTTAAATACGTATTTTAAAAGTAAAACAAAAATTCGGATACGCGGAACATTATCGAAACAATATCCGATTTCCTCGAAACCAGTGTCAAAATGTTCGTTACAATGAGAGGATCAAAAGTCATGTTGACCTCACCTTGAAACTAGGCCGGACGCGCCCTCACGCGCCGCCGTGAGTGGCTGCGCGTGAAACCCACGCGCCAGCTACAGTAACCGTCGTCCTCACCCGATAACTGGTAAACAGGTCCTTTTGCCCGCGAATAGAACCGGTTCAATGTCTGTCAATTCGATACCAATTTCATCAATTGAACATTCATACAGCTTCGTTATAAGTCTAATTAGAGATCTGTATCGTCAATTACACAAAATCATACCTTAAACCTTAAGATCAAAGATGAACATTCGAAGAACATCCCGAACACTGTTCATCTTCGAAAGTCGTCAATGTCAAGCGTTTTCCTTAAATTGATTCATCAAGAAGCTTCAATGAACTCCGTTAAACACTTTCCCCAACTCAATTGCATCAATCCAAGCCTCAAACTCCACGACTCAAGCTCGAACTTGCACTCTGTTACCAGACTCAGTTCAGAGTCAATTGGGCCTCAATTGCCTTCGTTTTTGATCTGAAACAACTTCACAACCTCAGAAGGCTAATTCCAATCTCCAATTCGATCCTCACGGCTCAATTCTTCCAACTCGAATTTCCCCCCCAATTTTCTGAAATTCGAAATTCCAGTCCCTCTCACTCTGCCAATCTCTCGTGATTACCCAGTTGAATTCAATCTCAATAATCTCTCAATTGCACACTCTCTGGTTCAGAAATGGAAGAGAATGGGTGGACAAAGATCAAGCTCTCTTCTCTGTGTTTTGCTTGTACACGGGTTAAGGACAGAAGAGATTAATGGAAAAATAAAAGGATTAATTAATTAAAATAGTAATAAAACATCATAATGATGTTTTCCCTAAGACAAGGATCTGTGTTTAGGCCTGAATTTAAGGGATGAGTGACACTTGTCACTCATCCAAGTGTGTTCAGTCACCGGGTACTGTTCATATTAAAATATCATTTTAATCCCGGTTCGTTCGGTTAATCGAGTCTGTTCCCGTGATCATAACTTCGTCGTCGAATCTCTGATTTCGGCATGCCGCCTGTCGTTGGATTCGTATCGATGAGACCTACGTAACGGTCCTTGGCCCTCATCCATCGGATGTCCCGGTCAAAAAGTCAACATTTGGCCCCTAATATGCCAAATTATCAAAATACCCTTCAACTTCCGAACACCATAACTTTCACCTCGAATGTCGGAATCGAACGTGCCACCTGTCTATGAACTCGTGACGTCCCGAACTACGTCACAGTCATCGTTCAAAGTCCGTTTGACCACCCGAACTAAAAGTCAACATTTTTCCCACGCTAGGGGCAAAACGTTCATTTTGCACGTTTCGTCCGATTTCACTCAACTAATCCCCGATTAGTCATTCTAAATCATAATTAATTAATATTCGATCCCGATATTCGGGACGGGTCATTACAGTAGGCGCGTGGCTCCTACACCCAGCCACTTCAGGTGCCCCATGTGGGGCCTATTTTCGATGTGTGCTCAATACAAACGTTATAGTATTCGATTATACGAGTCCAACGGTACAACTTTCGAGGCGAACAGATATCGTCTCGGAATAGTTTTGATTGTTTGAATATTTAGGGTATGTTTTAATTCATTTAAAAATCCCGAAAAATTATGGGATTTGCATATGAGTTAGTTAGGGTGGTTAGTGATCCTACTAAATGATTTTTGACAGGAATAGACATTTTTGAATTTTACGAAAGAACGTGTGGTTTGGTTCAGTCACATAAAAGATACGTGTGAGTGGACCTTTGTTTTTCCTAAACCCTATGCATGCATTTTTATATGATTTTATGTGGGTTCTTATTAGAATTTCTTGATAGCTATTTACGTACGATGTATCCAAATTTTGGGGAATTTTTATGAACATTTAAGAAATATGTTAATAACACGTTTTGCGAGGAAATTGGGTTTATTATACTCCAGATCATTTATGGGTTTGTGGAAGTGGTTTTATGCTCGTTATGTTGTATTTGATTTTATGATGGTTGATGAATTGGAATTTGGCATGATTTTATGGATAATTTAAAGGGTTCGTTTTACGAGGATTTGGGACATATTTTTTATGACTGTGATGTCTGTTTGATAATTGTGATGATGTGAGGTGCGGTTGCAACCCTCGTCGAGATTCCAGAGTGATTGGACGGTCTTGGACATTGAGGTAATGCTCCATACTTCCTGAGATTTGTGACTCAAACGTCAAGCCTAGGGCTTCGTTAGTTCTTGAAACTAGGACTGTGACTCAAACGTTGACTCTAGGACTTCGTTACTTCTTTAGCCGGTCCACAGTAGGACGTCGAGTTTGGGACTCTATTAGTTCCCGAGTGATATTAGCCTACCGGTAATGCACATTGACATGATGATACAACTTACAGGCATCGAGGTTGGGTCAGTTGATATGACTAGTTGTTTTGATAAGTTGTGGGTCCAGTATGACGGGTTCCGTGTAACTGATATGATTGTGTTGGCATGTTTACTTTTGATGGTACTTGGTACGGTTTTATGTTGGGAAGGTTTTCAGAAATTTCTGATTTTCTTGTTACTGCACATTTTTTAAGATTGATGTTTTATTCGGACACTTGCTCCATGCATAGTTTTATAAAACGGAGGGTAAATGGTATGTTTTTGAATAATATTTTTTTATAACCTTTAATTTTGTTCACTCACACATTTTGGTTGGTTTTGAAACCATCGAGGGTCGTTGAACGAGAATCAAGGATGCTCTTGGGGTGGAGGCATACACTCATGCGTTTGTACGTATCCCATGTCTGACCAGATTTCAAGGGTATTTTTGGCATTTTTAGTTTACTAATCAGACGGGATCATGACCCTGGTGTGTTGTTGTGGTTTGCCGGGTTGGGTCCTGTTAACTTAGTATCAGAGCTTGCGTTCTGATATGTACTTGGAATTGTCATGGCTTCGCGATGTGAACCTCGTGCACAGTCTGGTAGTGAGATGCAAAAAATAGCCCCAGGGTTGTTTTGAGGCTGGATTCGCATAAGTCATATGTGATATCTGTTGTTGATGCGATTCACCCAGATTAGTTAAGGTGTTATATGCATTATGTGAGAGTGTGTCTACCTGATATTCATGATGTTGGATTGGATTAGTGGCGTTACCAGTGAAGTCACGCACTGAAAAGGGGATTGGTTGTATGACTTCAAACAATAAGTGAGCGCACTAGTAGAAGTCAGTGTACTTGTTGGTATGTTGGATTGGATAAAGGTGAATATGTTTACTCAGTTGGATTAGGTGTTTGAGGATTAGTGTGATGGAATGTCCCCTGTCGATGCGAAAAGTGTGGTAATGTGTTGGCCAACAATGAGAGGTAAAAGGGAATATTAAATGGAACTCCAATAGGAGTCCGGATCTTTGATTATGGTTTGGAAGTAAATTGTGTTGCTAGAATAAGATTTGCGAATAGCCGGAAGACATGTATACTTCGTGATCGAGTGCATTAGTTGTCATGATTTTGTGTAGGTCGGAACAATGGTAGTACGAAAGAAACACCCCCTGCCTTGGGTAAGTGATGTGTTTTTAGCTTTACGCAAATTAAATAAATTTTGATGGTTGATCTGTGATTCACAAGTGGATTAAAGAAGGGGTAGAGTTCCCAAATAGATATTTTTCCTGAGTAGGGCTGTAATATGAAGAATTATTATTTGGGGTTAACTCATGCCTTGTAATGCTTAGGGAATTTGTAAGAGTATATTGATTGTCTTCGACTTAATTGTGACAAGGATTATTACCCTAATAGAGATATTTGTGATAGATACATTTGATTGTGTTCCTTTAACTTGATAAGGCGATTATTGATAAAATAATGCAGAAAGATTATATGCATACCATGAAATGTATGTTCAAGGGAACTTGAATGGATTGACTTGTGTTTGGGGGCCTATATTTCCAAATGTACTGTCATTAGTACATGTTGAGAAAAGATTGTGTGATGGTTGTTATGGCCTCATGATCCATGATTTGTGCAACGTGAAAAATTGATTGTTATTGTTTTAATGTATGTCTATGCTTGTGCCTGGTGAAATAGATTACTTTATCTAAGAGCTGGAACGGTAGAATTGATTGGTGATAGTGATATCGTATTCAAGTTCTCGGTATTTTTTGCAAGTATGTTATTTGGTGTTGTCTAAAGAAAGGCGATGGAGTTGGAATAGACATTTGTTACGCCAAGGTGTAAGGTAGGTTGTATTAAGAGCTAAATGAGCTTGGTGGTTACCTCAGAGTCATACGAAGATGCATGAGTTGTTAGTGGGGAAACTGGAACTCTAGTTTTTAAATATCCAGAGGAATAGTAGTACGGTATTGAGGATTGGGTATAATCGTGTCCAGATATTTACCTTATGATTGGACTGAAATCATTTGATTTAATTTGATGAATTCTGGATTGAGGAAATGATTTTCGGACACTGTTGTGTGATGGTTTGGTGGAAACTGTTTCTGTCCATGTGCAAGTGCAGACCTTGTTGAAAGGTTTATGGGAATCAGTGTATTGAATTTGATGACGATCTTCCACATGAACCATCTTTAAGTATGTTTTTGTTGCCCTTCGAAAGTTTGGTGACTCCGAAGAGGTCGCTATTACCCTGCTCTAGAGATGAATAGCTCCGCGGGGGACTCAGTCTCAAGAGTGTTAGATTATGACATCGCCCGGATGTCAATGATTCTGGGATGTATTCGGATGTGAGGATTCTGAGTTTCTATACATAGCATTGATATCATGAATGATGTTTGATATTGAGGATTGGAGACCAATTGATAATTCTAGTCAACTACATTAAGTTGTAACACAAAATGTGTTAGTTGGAATTGTTGGAAGGTTAAGGTGAATGGATATAGTTGGTAATACTCTACGAGTCTTCCTGGTGAGGAGCGATAAAGTAGAAACTATGGATATAACAAGAAATTGGTGTTGAAGGGGAAATTGGATGATTATCGAAAAATTTTAGATTCAAGAAAATACTTGTATAAGTTTGAGACATATTAGATAAGGAACAAGAAATTAAGAAGAAGATTCAGGGAAATAGAGAAGAGAAGTTATATATGCTTTTACTTCTGAGTGTTGGTAACACACTTAGAGTAAAAAAAAAAAGCATTTTATTACCATTTTATAACCTTCGTATTATTGGACCTTGATCTAGAATTCAGAGACAAGATGAGATCAAGGAATTGAAAAGTTTAACAGAAAGTCAAGAAATGAACCTGTTGTTTATGGTCTTATGTAGCGAATGGGAGTTTGGAATGAATTCAGGTTTAGTAATCTTTTGATTTAAGGAGTATATTAAAGCTGAATTGGAATTGAGATCCAGCTTAGTTATGAGTTTGTGGGTGATTAAGTTGCTTGTGGTATGGAATTTAGGGTGATTTAGCTAACTTTGCATTATTTTCTTCTTGATATGACATATTGTGTGGATTATTGTTATCAGAGTGATACGTGCTTGAATGTGACTCGAACAATATCTAGAACCATTTTTGAAGTGTTTAATACAATTTGGTTGTTAAGATTAGTATCTACGAGTTACAGATTAGCTGGATAAACGGTTGAGTTTAAATTTGAGTATTTTTATGATCGCGTCTAAGAAAATTGTGTTAACTTGATGCCTACAGAATTGGTGATGTGAGGAAGATGAGGGCACAGTTTAGTCGAGCTTTTGACCTATGAATTTGAATTGTGATGTGAAATATATTATGAAACATTGTGAGGATTGTTATGGTGGATATAGTTCCAAGTATCATGATCTGTAGCTATAAGATTTGAAACATCAGTGGTTGATGATTTCACCTTAAGTGATAATTTAATTGTTGAAAGTTGGATGGATATGATTGAAGTACAAGTTTATGTTTTGTGTTGTTGGTTATTATAATGTAAGCTTGAGTTAGTAATTTGGTTGTCCGGATGGCAGATGCCAAGCTGAAATAAAGTTATTGAGTTTCGAACATACCTACAAATGCTAAGTTCAATTTCTGAACAACTCATACATGAAATTTGTGATATCTTAAGATATGTTGGATGAGGTTGGTATATGTTTGGGTGATATAGATTCTCCCGAGCAGGTGGTTTGTCTAGATGTTGCGTATACAGTTCCTGGACAGGCTCGGATGTTGCGTGAGCATAGTCCCTGTGCTGGCTTAAACGTAGTACGAATACTGTGACATTGCAGTTGATGTCTATGCACTAATGGGTAGTACTGTTAGTTCATTGTAATGAATAACTGATTACCATTTTCGTTGATCGGTATAATTTAAGTGCTGATCCGCATTGTTCTCAGGGTCAAATGATTTATTATAATGATGATGTTCAACTTTGATAACAGAATGTAGCAGGAAGAATCCTGTATTTATTTGAGGGTTTGATAGCTATTATTGTTGGATTCTACATTCTAACGATATAACTAATTGAAAGGTTGAAATGACAAAAATGTTCTTTATGGAATTTGATGTGTGTAAGTGAGAATTGGGGTATCAGCCTACTTGTAGAGCTGTAATATGACGTTTTGGATACTTGAGACAATAATTCGGTTATGTTTGAAAATGAAATTGGCAAACTCTTGGGTTATGTTATGATTGTAATCGTGATTGAGCTTTGAACAATTCAATTGTCCAATAGGAATATGGACATGAAATTGGTCTAGTTCTGAAATTTCAAGGACAAAATTTCTTTAAGGGGGGTACATTGTAACGACCCGGACCTCTGAGGGGAATGTTTTTTGAAAAATTAGGTAAAAACACAGTTTTGCCCTCAGAAAGTCAGAGGGTTGACTTTCTTTAACCAAAGTTAAAATGTTGAATTTTTGCAGTGGACCTCTTAAGAGGATTTCAGGAAGATTGTTACGAAGGTCTCTGAACCTTGAGTCCGTAGACAGGCGGCACACCAAAATTGGAGATCGTATGAGATTGTTTCGAGTCAAAAACCCTTAGGAGTATTTGGTAATTTTACCATCCATGGGCATTTTAGTCATTTTTGCACAATGACCAATTGGATTGTGATAGGTGGCATGATCCAGAGAAGTCTGGAAATCTCCCCACCAATATTCAACTCCTAATATTTGTGTTTGGGGGGTGCTAGTGTGAGTTCGGTGAGTATGAACCGAATCCACAAACATCATGAACGGCCATGTCCCATGAAGGAAGAGTGACCAGAGAGAGAGATGAAGGGGAGAAAGTGACATGACCCATCCTGATAATCGAGAAAGATCCTGCTCCCGTCTGAAAATCAAACTCAAATACCAAAAGTAACTTTATTTAGATAAAAGTTCAAACAACAAACATTGTCAGACCAGGGATAAGTATCTTTACAGAACTGTTGAGACAAAAGTTAAACTAGTCAACAATGATACAGAGCATATGTGACTGTACAGAAAAAGTACCAAGTCCTACCCCATAAAGTATCTAAGTGCGGAACAGTAACCTTTATGCCGCAGCCTTAGTATTAGTCCCGTAAAGTGTGAGTGGATAAAAATAAACATTTTCAAAATACGATTTAAGAAAAAACACTTTTTACCCTCCAAGTTAAAAGCATGCATGCATAGAAATCAAATCGTATGAAAATAATTCAAATAATTCAAATTATATTACAAATATCTGGACACGAATATCAATAAATCACAATATAATCAATCCTCGATATCCATGTAACTGTCATGATGTCAATGCTAAGCGTGCAACGCGGGAGTCTCACATCCGAGTACATCCTCAAGATCTACGACGTCTGGGTGATATCATTTCCAGGATCTACGACATCCGCGTGATATCATAATCTCACACTCCTGAGACTGAGCCTCTCTCGGAGCTACTCATCTCCAAGCAGTGTATCATGACTACTCTAGGATCTACGACGTTTGGAGGAGACAATCAAATCACAAATGATGGTATATGTGGAACAATCACCAAATCTAGTAAACTCATTTTAAAACCAATTATGTCTCAAATAGAGTCAAAACATTTCAACAGGGCCTATGCCCGAGACATAACTTTCACAAGAAGTTTCCACAAAACTATCATAAAACAGTGTCCATAGCTCATTTCATAAATCCAGATTTCACCAAATCAACCATACCAAATCGGTAGTTAAATCACATCAAATCACAATCTTTCTTTTAAATTCACATGGACTCATACTCTGAGTCAAAGGTATCTCCAACAGGGTCTCAAGCCCAAAACATCATTTCATAAATCCGAAAACCATCAATTCAATCATGTATTCACATTTGACTCCAAATCCAAGTCAAAATCCTTATCCAATTGGGTCTCACACCCGAAATACCATTTTCATGTAAATCTGTACAATCGTTCATAAAAGGATATTTAAATCCACAAAATCATCAAGTAATAAAATCAAATCCTTTCTACTCAAATCATACCACAAAGCATTTAAAGCATTTATGCATGCATCGCAGTTATAAAACAAAAGTTCACTCACACACTATCTAAGCTGCGCTCTAAAAATTCGCGTAGTAAGTCAAACCGAAGCTAATACAACGTCTCTGGAACGTCCGGGCCTGCCCAAATCATACCCAAGGGTCACTATCTATCTGTACAAGTCTATAACAGAAACCCTCAAAAATCCCAGTACAATAAACGTGTCCCGAACACGTTTTCCGAGGCTAAAAACCTCCAAATGACCTATCAAAAGATCTCCGATCGACTTGAAACCAACACCATTAAATTCAGATCATTGAAATTTTTTAAACAAGATAAGTTTGACCTCGAAACTCATGCCCACTCGTCCACACAAGGTGGTCAAAATCAAGTCAACGAAAGTTAACGCTAGTCAACGGCGATCACTACTGACGTCACGCTGGTCAATGCTGACGTCAGCCTGACAACTCTGACACCTGACAGCCTAATAGCTACCATGTGGCACACCCTGAATGGTGCTACGTGTGACTGACAATCCTCTGACACACTCCCACATGGAACCACCTCGCTAGTCCACATGGTTTGACATTGCTGACGTGGACTTATCATGTTAGCTGACATGTCACCTAACAAACTCTAACCCGTTACCACGTAGCACCACCTCATTGGTTCATTTGGTCTAACATGTCTAACGTGGCATTGCCATGTTACCTATTGACTAGACTAACAACTGGTCATGTGTCACCCTTTGGTTGGCCATGTGGCCTAACATGATAATGTCGCTTTCCACATCATCGTCTTTATCTTCTGGTAGTGGACCTGGGTCACTGTAACGGGTCGTTCGACCTACGACCTTGACCCAGTCGTATCTCAGCCGTTCGACCTCCAAAAACCACCATTCATCGACCATTCGACTCGTCTTCTTCCTAGAAACAACCTTACGACCTCAAAACCCATAAAAAGGCCAGAGATTACCTGGTCGAATTCGATCCTTCACGACCAAGCTTTGTACCTTCACCCAGGCCTATTCCTTCATCCTTTCTGTCTGTTTCTGGGCCCTACGAACTAGCACAACCACAAAGAAGGTAATGGTGATTAGAAAACTGGGGTTTGATGCCCAAAATCCAAAACCTGAAATTCAAATCCACGACTTACGTTAATTTTTGTGGTTTCCAGCCACCACTGCGGCTCCGCTGTATCCTTCCATCTCTCACAACCTCACTCACTCTCTTAGCCACTCTCTGTGGCCTCAACTGGTACCAGATGAAGGAAATGATGATGGTTAGGGTGTGGGTTTCGGGTTTGATAAAAATGGGAGAAGGAAATGTTGTAGATGCATGTATATAACAGGGTGGCCATAGGGTGGGGACAAGTGTAGCTCATCCTATGGTCCCCAAAACAGATATTTTTGGGTCCCACAAGTCAACCCAAGGTCAACTGCCTCGTAAAATGTGTAATTTTAATAGTTCAAAAACCTTCCTTGACTCATAACTTCCCCGTATGATGTCGGATCTCGACGTGCCGCTTTTCGACGGACTCGTAATGTCTCGATCTACATAATGGACCTCGATCTATATGCACTTGACCTTTCAACTCAAAAATAAATATTTGACCACAATATATGTACAAGGGTAAAAATGTCATTTTACATTTAACTTTCTGAATTTACATTAATTGAATTTTCGGGGCATTACAATCTACCCCCTTAAAGAATTTTGTTCCCGAAATTTAACGAAACATGTAGGGGTACTGCTCTCGCATCTGTGCTTCAGGTTCCCATGTAGCTTATTCTACATTGTAATTCCTCCACAGTACCTTCACAAGAAGAACAATCTTTCACCGAAGCACCTTGTCTTTTTGGTCTAGAATATGTACAGGTTGCTCGTTAAAACTTAAGTCTTCCCTGAGGTCAATAGGTGCTTTTCCAGTACATGAGATTCATCATGAATGTACTTTCGTAGCATAGATACATGGAGTACATCGTGGACTTTGGAAAGGTCTGGGGGTAAATCTAGTCGGTATGCAATAGGGCCAATCCTCTTTATAATCTCATATTGGCCAATGAAGCATGGGCTCAATTTCTCACTTCTGCCAAACCACACAATACCCTTCCAAGCGGATAGCTTCAATAATACCCAATCCCCTACTGAAAACTCGAGGTCTCTGGTTTGGCAATCGACATAGCTCTTCTGTCCATATTGGGCTGCTTTAAGTCTGTCTCGGATCAGTTTGACCTTTTCCTTGGTAATATACCAACTCCGATGTCAATAATTTCCTTTCGCCCACTTTAGTCCAACATAAGGGCGTTCTGCATTGCCGTGCATACAAAGCTTCATATGGTGACATCCCAATACTAGCCTGATAACCGTTATTATAAGTGAACTCCATCAGTGCCAGATGCGACTCCCAGGTGCCCTGAAATTGAAAAGTACAGGCTCTCATCAGGTCTTCCAGAATATGAATAGTCCGCTCAGACTGTCCATCGGTCTGAGGATGAAATGGAGTGCCAAAAGTACAGTCTCGTCCCAAAAGCTCTATGAAAACTTTGCCAAAACCTCAAAGTGAATCTCATATCTCGATCTAAGATTATAGATTCAGGAGTACCATGTAAACGTTTGATCTCATTAATAAACAACTTGGCATACTGCATCATCTAGAAGTCCTCTCACTCCGGAAAGAAATGGGCTGACTTCGTGAGCCTATCCACAATCACCCAGACTTCATCATGGCCTTTTGGCGTCCTGGGAAGTTTAAATACAAAATTCATCGTCAGGTGATCCCATTTCCATTCAAGAATCGGAAGCGGCTTCAACGCTCCATAAGGTCTCTGTCTTTCAGCCTTCACTTGTTGACATATCAGACATCTACTAACATATTTAAAAATTTCCGTTTCATACCAGTCCACCAATAGTGTTCTCAGAGAGTACACTACATCTTGGTTCTACCAGGATGCATTGCATAAGCAGAACTGTGAGCCTCCTCAAGTATCTCTTTCTTTAGTGCCACATCGTCAGGTACATATAACCAGCCTTCCTTCAATAAGGCTCCATCATCTCTAAGCATATAATCTTGTCTTTCCCCAGCTTCAATCTCAATCCGAAGAATACACAAAGTAGGATCCTGAAACTGAGCATCAATAATCTGATCTATCAGAATACACGGCACAAGGAAACTGGCTAATAAAGCTGCCTGCCTATCAACTCCAAGAATAACCCCAAGCTTACAGAGTTTATCCAGTAAAGGTATGTGAATCATCCTCAAATGTGCTACAGAACTTGTTGACTTTCGACTCAGGGCATCGACTACCACATTAGCTTTCCCTGGATGATACAAAATAGCGCAGTCATAATCCTTAATAACCTCTAACCATCGTATTTTCCTAAAATTCAAAATTTTTTGTATCAAGAAGTACTTCAGACTCTGATGGTTAGTAAAAATCCTGCATGTCTCACTATATAAGTAATGCCTCCAAATCTTTAAGGCATGTATAACTGCTGCAAGCTCTAAATCATGTGTGAGGTTATTCACTACATGGGGTTTTAACTATTGGGAAGCATAAGTATTCACCTTCCCATGTTGCATCAATACACACCCCAAACCCTGCAAAGAAGCATCACTATACACCTCGAACGCCTACTATCATTAGGAAGGGTCAATACAGGAGCATATTTCAATCACCTCTTTAGCTCCTAGAAACTCCGCTCACAGTCCTCGTCCCAAACAAATCTGACTATCTTTCTAGTCAACCCATTCAATGGAGCAGCAATAGTAGAGAATCTCTCGACAAATCGACTGTAATAACCAGATAAGCCCAAGAAACTTCTAATCTCCGTGACTATCTTTGGTTGTTCCCAATTATTTACAGCTTCAATCTGCTGGTGAACCACATCTTATACGATCTATAAGGCCTAAGGGATATCCCATCATATTCTAGACTCGTTAGACACACATTCCACTTAAGGAATTCACTGAGAATAATCTCATCCCGGGTCCAACCTGCCCATTTGTGCTACCTTTCTAGCCTCTGGGCTCATTCATCCTTGGGACCCACACAAATCCGTGTTCAACAGTTAGTAGTTCACAGTGTCCACTAATTAACATCTAACCCCCAATCCAGGGTCAATCTCAATCCGAGATCTGTCATGAGGTCTCATATACCCCTCGTATACCAGTCTCCATCTCACTACCAGGTCGCGCACGAGGCTTACGTTTCGGAGGCATGACGTGGCAACAGAATCAGCAACCTAGTGCTCTGATACCCATTTGACAAGACCCATCCCCAAAGGACATAGATAACCATGCCCAGTCCTGCTCCCGTCTGGCAAGTCAACTGAAGTTCCAAAATTACCCTCAAAACTTGCAAACAAGGGATAACAGCACCTGTACCTACTCATGCCTCCACCTCCTGATCAGCCTAGATCATCGCTCCACGACCTGGAGGGTTAATAAAACAGAAAAGATGTGAGTGGACAAAACAAACTTTTAGAAATACATTTACCAAAATACATTTTTACCCTTCAGTTTCACAAACATACATGCATATCATAAACCATGAGTAAAATATATCTGGGCACAAAAGTTTATAAATCACAAATCTCAATAAAACCACGGGACTCATTTCCATATCCAATCTCATTAGTCACGTTATCCCTGCGACGCGTGCAAATCAATAGGCTCAAGGACCGCTCAAAACCCGAGCATGTCGTTGTGAACACATCACCAGCCGACAATCCAGATCGTCATGAACACATCAACAACCGATCTCCACATAATCCAGCACATCTGATCTGAGTCGAGCCTCCCTCGGCTGCACGACAACAAACCGTGCTACGTGATCTCTCCGAGCGAACACATCCCATCCCAGGGCGACCGTTATCTCCAGGGTTCATTCCGGGGAAACACATTCCCACCCGGAAGCACTAATATCCACAACACAGGGTGCACTCCGGGGGGAACATATTCCCAATCGAAAACCCTAAATATCCACAACACATCACTATCATAAAAACCAGTGAAAACAATTGCATTTGAAATCAAAATCATTTTCAACATAGGGTCTCAGCTAAAACATAGTTTCCTCAAAATCCGTAAAACCAGAGTCCCGATTATTTCATAAATCTAAAAACCATCAATATCATCATGTAATCACATGGAAATACCAATCCAAGCAAAATCACTTTTCCATTGGGTCTCAAGCCCAAAATATCATTTTCACGCAAATCCGTGCAACCGCAACCTCAGTTGCCATTTTCACATAATTCCATAGAATATATCCAAAAAGCATTACAAATCCATCAAATCAATCCATGACTCATAATCCTAGTCAAAACCAATCTCAAATCCCGGGCCTTAACCCAAAATAGCAATTTCACAGTTTTCAAGAAAATCGTGCCCAAAACAATATAAAATAATATAATATTCCAAAAATCCAAAAATCATCATATCGAAACATTAATCATGCAAAATCGTTTCAAGTCATATAATAAAGCATTTAAAACATATATGCATGCATTCTGGGTAGAAAACAAAAGTCCACTCACACACCGTCCATATCGCTCGGTTTCCGAGCTGCACGTTTTCTCTGTAAATTCTAGAAATCACCATTCCTATCCAAAATCATTATCAAGGGTCACTAATGACTCATCTAAGATCATATTAACTTCCCATAATTTTTCTGGGAATTAAATACGAATTTAAAACAAAACATAACACTTCGAACCCTCGAAACTATATTGAAACGGTGTCCGATCGACTCGAAACCAACGCCAAAATGTTCGTTACATAAAAAGGAGCAAGTTTCAGGTTGAACTCGCCTCGAGAAAAGCTACCACGCGCCCTCACGCGCCGCCATGAGTGGCTGCGCGTGGGTGGCACGCTCCTGCTAACTCAGAGATGATTTTTCGAATTGAAACCAGGGTCTGTCTGGGCTCATTCCTCTCCAATTCTCTTCGATTTTTGTGTCATTCAACTCGTTTAAGTTCCCATAAGCTCAGCCAAATCTTTGTTTCCACCAATTAATCACACAAATCCGAATTCAAATTCAAGCTTTCAATCAGGGATTTCGGGTGGGGGTTTTGGGTTTCCTGTACAGTTCCAGGTAATCAACTTCTTCTAATTCCTTGGTTTCCCCCTCTCAATTCCCTTTCGTTCTCACGTTCTCAGCCTACAGGTTCAAATTGTCACCTGAGAAAGTACTTTCCCTGTGTTTTTCAAACACCCACACACATGGGTTAAATGTGAAGCTCGTTAATTCACCCCACCGTCTAATTGTGACACTACTCAGCATTTGCAAAGTGACAGATGTCACTCCCCAATCCAGATGAGTCATTAAGCAAGATGAATCAGCCATTCACCTGCCCAAAAGTCCATTTTGTCCTTGCTTGCACAAATTACCAAACTACCCCTCATACTCCTAGATCCGTAGCTTTGTCATCCGAACTCCGACTGACGCATGCCGCATGTCTACGGATTCAGTGTCCCGAGACCTACACAACAGTTCTTACAAAAAGTCTATACAAGGTCCCGATCAAAAAGTTAACTTTTGGCCCTTATAACCAGGGGCAAAATCGTCATTTCCTTCAAATTTTCCAAATTTTCCTTTTTCGAATTTCCGGGTCTTTACATGCATCGCGATCATAAAACAAAAGTCCACCCACACACTGTCCAAGATGCATTCTTAAAATCCATGCCGTAAGTCACACCGAAGCTAGTCCAATGTCTCCAGAACGTTCGGGCTTGCCGAAATCATACCCAAGGGTTGCTATATATTTATACAAGTCTATCATAGAAACCCTCAAAAGTTCCAGTACAGAAAACGTGTCCCAAACACGCATCCTAATGCTAAAAACCTCCAAATAACCAATTAAACGACCTCCGATCGATTTGAAACCACCACCATTGGAACTAGATTGTTAAAAATTTTTGAACAAGACCAGTTTGACATCGAAATTCATGCCCTTCCCACACGCGCTGGTCAAAGTCAGGTTAACAAAAGCCAATGCTAGTCAATGGCGGTTAACGACGGTCATTGCTAACATCACGCTGGTCAATACTGACTTCACCCACTAATGTCAGCTTGACAATTCTGACACTTAACAGCCTGATAGCTACCACATGGAACACGCTGATTGGTGCCACGTGTCACTGAAAATCCACTGACAAACTACCACGTGGCGCCACCTCACTGGTCCACGTGGATTGACATCGCTGATATGGACTTACCACTTCAACTACCACGTCACCTAACACACTCTGACACGTTGCCACGTGGCACCACCTCACTGGTCCATGTGGTCTTACATGTATGACATGGCACTACCCCGTCAGCTGCTGATTGGACTGACACATGGCCACGTGTCACCCTCTAGTTGGCCACATGGCTGACATGATGACGTGGAATGCCACATCATCATCTTCAACCTCTGTTTGGGTCGACCCGGGTCACTGTAATGGGTCGTTCGACATGCGACCTTGACCCGGTCGTATCTCAGTCGTCCGACCACCAAAAACCTCCATTCTTCGAACATTCGACTCGTATTCTTGCTAGAAACAACCCTTCACGGCCAATCTTCGAACCTTCACCTAGGCCTATTCCTTTGTCATTTCTATCTATTTCTGGGCCCTACGAACTCGAACAACCATAGAGAATTAATGGTGATCATATGGAGGAGATGATGATGGTTAGGGTGGGTTTCGGGTTTGATGAAAATGGGAGAAGGAAATGGTGTAGATGCATGTATGTAAAAGGGTGGTCATAGGGTGGGTGACAAGTATCACTCATCCAATGGTCCCCAAAACAGATATTTTTGGGTCCCACAAGTCAACACAAGGTCAACTGCCTCGTAAAATGTATAATTTTAATAGTTCGAAAAACCTTCCTGAACCCGTAACTTCCCTATACGATGTTCGATCTTGACATGTCGCTTGTCTACGGACATGTAATGTCTCGATCTACGCAATCGCCTCGATCCACGTGCACTTGACCTACTGGGTCAAAAGTTAACATTTAACCACAATATATATATACAAGGTCGAAAACGTCATTTTACATTCAACTTTATGAATTTACATTAATTGAATTTCTGGGCCGTTACAGAAAGACACTGGGAGGAAAGAAAAATTGGAAGTTGAAATGGGCTGGGGAAACAATGATGTAACAGTGGAAACAAAATTTGGACCCGTGAAGTTGTATTTTGGGTTCCAGTTTTTGGGGCCGAATACTTGGGGTTTGAGGTGATGCGTTTCTTTATGGTGGGCATACAGTCATTTTGAATGAAGAACGAGAAGTTTTGAGATGCAGTAATGATAATGCTCAAACTACGCATTAAATTAAACATGTAATTATAGTATTATGCAATTTAAACCCTTTTTGTGTAGATGTAGTATTGGTAAATAGGGATCATTCTTAACCGGGGATGTTAGGGAACATTAGGAATAATGAATCGAAGAATAATGAATAAAATAATAAATTAATAAATAAATTAATTAATTAACGAATTAATGAATAAATGAATAAAATAATAAAATAATAAAGAATTAAAGAATAAAGAATTAAAAGAAAAGAATAAAAGAATAAATAATAAAATAATAAAAGAATTAAATGGGTGTTTGAAAAGATTGTAACTATAAAATAAAGAAAACAAGTAAAAACAATTAAAAACTTAATTGTATTTCTACTTTAATTTTTGTACAAATGGATTTTCTTCAAACACAATTTTTAACATTATGCTCATATTGAACCAATCACGAAATCCTACATTCCTCATCTCAATTACATGCATACATTTTTCATATTACTTACAATATGATTCACCTTAAGTTTGTGATTTAATGCGCCGAACAGTGGTTAAACATTAAATCTATTCAATTCTATTCTAAATGCCCAGAACAGCGGATCAACATTTAGTGTTGAATTGAAGTTTAAACACTAAAACATATGAAGTAAAAGAAATTCAAAAAGTAAAACACATGGAGATTGCATTCTTACTTACAAATGTTAGAAAAAAAATAACACATATATTGAATTATAAGTAAAACTAATAACAATAATAAGAATTTAAGTAGAAAAAGATGGTTCTTCACAAGAATCACCGAACGGCGGCAGGAAACCTATGAAGATGGAAGAAGAAATACGAGGAATTCGGTCTTAAAAATTCTTGAATTGACTTAGAATTACTCAACCCTAGTTATTTCTTAAGGAAAGCACAAAATTATGTCTAAGAGCTCTCAAAGAAAAGTTACAAGAACAAAGTAAAGAAGAAATGAAATTAAAAAATAAAATAAAAAGAACATAAATTAAGAACAAAATTAAAAACA
This sequence comes from Prinsepia uniflora, assembly GCA_032719365.1. NCBI lineage: Eukaryota > Viridiplantae > Streptophyta > Magnoliopsida > Rosales > Rosaceae > Prinsepia > Prinsepia uniflora. Next base: position 39,594,892 of record CM064872.1, read on the forward strand.
AAACGTAAAAGAAATTTAAGGAGAACAATCTACAAGAAGCAAAAATGGTCCCAAAAAATGTCTCTCAAAAGAGAGAAAAAATAACTAAACTAAAATGAACTAAGAAAAGGGGAAAATAGGGACTTCAAACAAATGAAATGGCCTCCATATTTATAGAGGGAGTGCCACAAATATTCAAATAAAAATAAAAAATAAAATAAAAAAATAATTACAAATAAAATGATGACTAATGATGGGTTTTTTGCTAATTTTATGGAGAAATTATGGTGAAAAACCTGCCCAAATCGGGCAGGTTTGATGCAGAGAAGACCACAGCATGGAGGGGTGCATTTTCGACCAGGAAAAGCTGAGCTGGAGTGGGGAAATTCGGCGGCTTAGGGAGGGCACACATAAGTGACTTCAGCAGGCGTGCACTAAGAAGGAGCAGATGGGTTTGGCAGGCGCTGGTAGACACGGGAAGCTGGACCAGCACGTTAGGTGCTGAAAAGGGGACGTGACATCACATGAACAACGCTGACAGGAGGAAGGTACTTCCAGCACACGCATGCCGAACGGAAGATGAGGAGCTTATCCAGTGCACTTCGAAACAGAACTTAGGCTGATGGATGGGCAAGCGCGCAGGAATTGGGCTGCGATGCAGGCTGGGTCGTGTCGTGGATTGGGCTTCACCTCGGATTTGGGCTGTAGATTCGCCAACAATTGGGCTGTGGACTAGCGGATTGGGCTGCAAATAATGAATTTTCAATTTAAAAAATGGATTTATATAGTTTCACCAAATTTCGTCTGCAATTTATTCGTTATAATTCTGATCGGGACAATTCTTTCCCCATAACACTCTATATTCCAAGCTTTATTTATTTCGACAAAAATACGACAAAATATATTATTTTTTTCCAATTTTTTGGTATTTTAATATTGAAAGGTAAGTAATAAGGGTATAAAATAATGCTTAATTGAAGACCTATCAAGTAACAATGAGGAGTTTTGAGATGCAATAATGGGGTGGAGCATACAGGAAAAACATGGCTGAAAATCGTGGGTTTAACACCAATCATCAAGGAGAGTTTTTCTGGGTTTGACCTCGTAGATCCTTTTTTTGATAGTGTTTAGATGGAATTTGGCGTTGGAAACGTAAGAAAAAACAAAGAAATGAATGTTTTTTACCCGGGTCAGAGTCGAGGGTCTGGGTGACCCAATTTGCAGAAAATAAGGTCGAGGCCTGAGTTAGATGATGATGAACAGTAGGCGCGTGGCTCCAACACGCAGCCATTTTAGGTGGCACATGTGGGTGCGTGGGGCCTATTTTAGATGTGTGTTCAACATGAAAGTTATAGTATTTGATCATATGAGTCCAACAGTACAATTTTCGAGGCGACCAGATATTGTCTTGGGACAGTTTTGACTGTCCGAATGTTTAAGGTCCATTTTAATGCATTTAAAAATCCCGAAAAATTATGGAATCCGCGTATCAATTAATTATGGTGGTTAGTGATCCCTTTAAATGATTTTTGATAGGAATGGACATTCTTGAAATTTACGAAAGAACGTGTAGTTCGGGTCGGTCGCATAAAAGGTACATGTGTGTGGACCTTTGTTTGTCCTAAACCCTATGCATGCATTTTTATATGATTTTATATGGTTTCTTATGAGAATTGCTTGATAGTTATTTACGTATGATTTATATGAATTTTGTGGAATTTTTATGAACATTTAAGAAATATGTTAATAATACTTTTTGTAAGGAAATTGGGTTTATTATACTTTAGATCATTTATGGGGTTGTGGAAGTGGTTTTATACTCGTTATGTTGTATTTAATTTTATGATGGTTAATGAATTAGAATTTTGGCATGATTTTACGGATTATTTAATGGGTTCGCTTTACGAGGTTTGGGACGTATTTGTGATGATTGCAATGTCTGTTTGATAATTGTTAAGATGTGAGGTGTGGTGTGCAACCCTCCTCGAGATGCCAGAGTGATTGGACGGTCTTGGACATCGAGATAATGGTATGTAATTCCTAAGACCAGTGTCTCAAACGTCGAGCCTAGGGCTCCATTAGTTCATGAGACTAGGACCATGACCCAAATGACGAGTCTGGGACTCCGTTAGTTCCTGAGCCGGTCCACACTCGGACATTGAGTCTGGGATTCTGTTGGTTCCCAAGTGATATTAGCCTACCGATGGTGCACATTGACACGATGATACAGCTTTCATGCATCAAGGTTGGGGCAATTGATATGATTGGTTGTTTTTATATGTTGTTGGGTTCAGTATGACGGGTTCCATGTAACTTATATGATTGTGTTTGCATATTTGTTTTTGTGTGGTACTTGGTATGGTTTTATGTTGGGCAAGTTTTTGGGAATTTCTGATTTTCTGGTTACTGCACCTATTTAAAGATTGTTGTTTTATCCGTAAACTTGGTGCATGCATAGTTTTATAAAATGTACGGTAAATGGTATGTTTTTGAATAATATATTTTTACAATCTTTATTTTTGTCCACTCACACAATTTGGTTGGTTTTGAAACCCTCTAGGGCCGTTGCACGAGAATCAAGGATGCACTTGGGCGGAGGAATAAGTTCACGAGTTTGTAAGTATCCCTTATCTGATTGGATTTCGAGGGTATTTTTGGCATTTTTAGGTTACCTGTTAGACGGGAGCAGGACCCGGGTGTGTGGTAAATGGTTTTCCAGGTTGGGTCCTGTCATATACACATTTCACACCATCGAAATATATGAAAAAAAATATATATTATCAACAATTTTCTAATTTCCTAACGTATTTTGTAATTTCTTAATTTCCTAACATATTTTCCTAATTCATAACACAGTTTCTTTTTTTTTTCTAATTTTCTAACATATTTTCTAATTTCCTAATTACCTCACATATTTTTTAATTTTCTAATTTCCTATCACATTTTATATTTCCTAATTCATAACATATTTTGTATTTTCATATTTTCCTAATAAATCTTCTAATTTCCTACACTATTTCTACACCAATAACCAACAATTTCATTATACTTTTTCACAATAAAAAAAAAATCAAAATCTCCAAAATTATATGCTAAAATTAAATACATACCTTTTGAATTAATGAGAGATGGAGTGATAAGGAGATGAATTAATGTTGGTGGATAATTTGTGAGTTAATGAAGAGAGGATTTGAGAGAGAGAGAGAGAGAGAGAGAGAGAGAGCTGTAATACTGAAGAAAAAAAATATAGGTGGGGAAGAAGAAGAGTGAATTAGCTGTGTTAAATACTAATAGGCTTTTACCCAAAGAAGTGATTCGTTGGGCAAAGTTTAATGATTTGTCAGGTAAGGTTAAAATTGTGGTGCCAAAACGTTTTCCTTCCCGCCAAATACCATACTCAATGAAAACCTCTGTCGGGTAATATTGGTCAACGTTTCATGTTACCCGACGAAAGAAATATAAAATATTCGTAGGGTTTTATATTGTTACCCGACAAGCATAATTTTTTCCTCGAGTAGCATGAGGACTTTTAGCTCGCGAAGTTTTTTGCTTCGCGCCATAATATTTCCTGATATGTTATTATATATGTTATTATATTCATCGGGTAACGATTATTTTAACGGCGAAATTTTCTTTGTCGAGAAAAATCTCGTCGGGCCCCAGAAATTTTCTTGTAGTGCCTCCACTTCAAAAGAGCTTGAACTTGAATTATCATTAGGATAAAGAGTTACATCTTCACAGAACTTATACATGTCAGCAATATTGAAATTATTGGAAATTTCCATAGACTCCAGTAAGTCTATCACATTAGAAATTTCGTTGATTATTTTCAACACTTTAAATGGTCCATACTTCTTCGGCTTCAGCTTGCTGTATGTTCCAACATGAACTTGTTAGGTCATATTTTAGGCATTTAGCCATGCATTCTTATATTTGATGTAGTACTAATATCTTTCATCACATAGAAGAAAATAATAATTATTGTGAGAGTGATGCAGGTTTGGACATTAGATCGAATTACAAAGATTTCAGCGGAGAAAGAAGGAAATTCGGAATTGACCGAGCATACTTAGGGAGCAAGGAAAAATAACTTGGAAAACAAGAAGCTGTCACTAATCATGTATCACTATTCACACAGAATTGTTCAGGTGAACAGCGTCAGATGTCCCTTTCTTTCCTTATTTTCCCTCATGCTTTCTTACCTATATAAGCCCTCTTCATTCTCAAAATAAACCCTAGCCTCCACATAACAAAGAAATCAGATCTGCTCTTCTTTTTTTCATTCTCATTCTCTTCCATTGAGAAAAACTCAAAAATAAAACTCATCTTTCTATTTCCCTTCCATAACCATCTTCTATCTTCCATCATTTTCCATCTCTTTCTCATGTACCTCAGTCTCTCATCATAAAAGCTCCAAAATTCCATCATCAAATTCGTCATCCATCATCTTTGTTGTGTGAAGAAGAAGCCCTTTTCAGTCCTGGAGAAGAAGACTACCTTTTACTTAGAGTTTGATGCATCCATGTCTTTAACTAATGCTTTTATGTTGATTAGATACATGTGTAGCTAATTTCTCATCTAGGGTTCTTGATGTAACCATGTAAACTCAATTCTATGTTATGATTGAATTATTCTGATTTTTACAAACTCTTCTTTGTTTCATTCATTTTAATTATTGATTCATTTGTGATTGTAGTGCTTGATCAACATTAGGGTTCCATATGCCTAGTTAGATTTAGAGCACACGCCATGACTAAGTTTAATTGATTTACGAATGAAAGAATAGGGTTAGTTAGTACATGCCATGCCACTGAATCTGTTTGGTCTATTTTATTTCTTTTCTCATACTTAAATGCTTTCTAGGAGTAATCTAAAGTACATGTCATACTTAGGTTGCAATTAGAAGGACTAGATAGTGTTCCACATGCCATGGCCTATCTTGCTTAAGTGAAAACGATCCTTAAAACAGGTTTGGAAAATCAGAGCACTTTAGTAGCAGTGTTCATAGAATCAAGGTTACATACGTGAAGTTTAGACCCTAGCTAGCTTCCATTTCCATACTTTTCTCAATCTTTGCTATCTATCTTCATTTACTTAAAGTTTTAATTTCACTTTAACGTCCTTACATATCACAATTCAAAACTCAATTCTGTTTATTTTCAGTTCTTTTTAGCTACACTAGTTAATTGAGTCATTATAGGGTTAATTAGAGGTAACCGTGTAGCCTAATCATTCTTTGTGGTTCGACACCCTTACTTGAGATGCTAGGTCAAGAACTCTTTGAGATGCTAGGTTCTAATATGCATCAATCAAGAGCGAAGAGAAGTGGTGCATATGAAGTTAATTCAACTAATGACGTTTCTTTCAACGTTGACAACTTGGAAAGGAAACTTGACGTTGCGCTTTCAAAGTTAGGCTCATTTCATGCCTATCAAAGTGCTACATATGATAATTACGATCAAGAGCAAGCCAATATGATGAATTGGTATAATTCAGGGCAAAGGAATGATCCATACTTAAACAATTACAACCCCGGATGGAGGAACCACCCTATCTTTTCTTGGGGTGGAAATTAGAATCAAAGCCATGCTCAGCAGCAACCTAACAACTTCCAAGTTCTCCCAAGCACTCATGTGGAGGAGGCATTACAGAAATTCATGCAAACCACTTCCACTTTGTTCCAAAACCAAGCTGCCACCATTCAAAAGTTTGAGACCCAAGTTGGACATCTTGCTACTGCTCTTAACCAAAGAGAACATGGGAAGCTTCCAAGGCAAACTTAGCTGCTTCAATAGAATCAGGAGCATGCAAAAGCCATCACAACACTTTGAAACGGTAAGGTTATTAATAATGGTGTTAACTACGATCTTCCTAATACTTTTAAAATTGTGAATGTAGGTGAGGAGGAAGGAGAGGCAGAATAAGTACCCAAGGAAGCTAATGATGTACCTCTTAGGACTAACAAGGATGAACCTGTTTTTCATAAGTCTCCTAAGCCCTACGTGCCACCCATTCCTTTTCCAAAAAGACTTGCTCAATGCTCAAAGAACTTTGTGACATTCTCAATAAAGTTAATATTAATCTGCCTTTACTTGATTTAATTGATGATGTTCTAGCCTATGGCAAGTTCTTTAAGGAATTGAACAAGTACAAGAGGAAATATGAACCACATGAGAAGGTTTTAGTCTCCGAGAATGTCTCTGCCGCGCTTCAAAGAAAGCTCCCACCTAAACTTAAAGATCCTGGCAGCTTCTCCATACCTATTGCCATTGGGGACAAGAAGATTGAGAAGGGTATGCTAGACTTGGGTGCAAGTATCAATCTTATGCCATACACAGTTTACATGCATGTAGGTTTGGGAGAGTTGAAACCTACCACAATATCTTTACAACTTCCTGATCATTCAGTAAAGTATCCAAGACGTATAGTTAAAGACATTCTAGTTCAAGTTGATAAATTGATCATACCTGTTGATTATGTAGTGCTTGACATGGAACAATCACCAATCAAAGATCGTGAGTTACCTATTCTTCTTGGGAGTCCATTCATGGCCATAACAAGGACAATCATAAATGTGCATGATGGAGTGCTCACAATGACAGTTCTTGGAGAAACTGTCAAATTTAGAGTGTTTGAATCTCTAACTCATGCTTAATCTTCTTTAGATTATTTCTCTGTTGATATATTGGATTCTTTTGTGTTCACCAAATTTTCTCAACGCCCCCCTAAAGACCACTAGATATTGTCTTGACTAATGTTCTAGAAGACTTCGAAGATGAATGGGAGTTGGAAGAGAAAGTTTCTGCTTTGGAGGCTTTGAAGTCATATCCTAACAACTATTTAGTCCCCCTTGAGCCACTTGAGCCATCCACTGATCATCTCATACCCTCAATCTTCAAACTACCAAATCTTGAGCTTAAATTACTTCCCTCTCATCTTAAGTATATCTTTCCGGGTGACCAAAATTTGCTTCCAGTTATCATAGCTTCTGATCTGACCTCTTTGCAGGAAGACAAGCTATTAAGACTTTTGAGAGAGTTCAAATCCACCATTGGATGGTCTATAGCAGATATCAAAGGAATCAGTCCCTCTATGTGCATGCATAAGATACTTTTGGAGGAGGATAGCCAAGCCAGCCGGGAACCTCAACGAAGACTCAATCCCAACATGAAAGAAGTGGTTAGAGCTGAAGTACTTAAGCTACTTGACACTGGGGTCATTTATCCTATTTCTGACAGCAAGTGGGTTAGTCCTACTCAAGTTGTACCAAAGAAGAGTGGCATGACTGTGGTAAAAAATGATCAACACGAACTTGTACCAACAAGAGTCGCAACTGGATGGAGAGTGTGCATTGATTACGGAAAGCTAAATGCTGTGACAAAAAAATATCACTTTCCCCTTCCTTTCATTGATCAAATTCTTAAAAGATTAGCCGGTTACTCACATTATTGTTTTCTTGATGGTTATTCAGGTTATAACCAAATCCCAATTTCACTTGAGGACCAAGCGATGACGACCTTACCTGCCCATTTGACATGTTTGCTTATAGGAGGATGTCGTTTGGTATTTGTAATGCACCAGCTACATTTCAAAGATGCATGATGGCCATTTTCTCTGACATGATAGAGAGGTTCATCGAGGTTTTTATGGATGATTTCTCTGTGTTTGGTTCCTCATTTGATATATGTCTTGATCATCTTGCATTAGTTCTAAAACGTTGCCAAGACACCAATCTGATTTTGAATTGGGAGAAATGCCATTTTATGGTTAAGAAGGGTATAGTGCTAGGTCATGTAATTTCAAGCAAGGGAATATAGGTAGATAAAGAAAAAAATTGACTTGATCTCTAAACTACCTCTCCCATCATCTGTTAAGGGAATTCGAAGCTTCCTAGGTCATGCAGGTTTTTATAGGCGTTTTATTAAGGATTTTTAAAAAATAACTCGTTCGTTATGTAACTTGTTAGCTAAGGAAAATCTTTTGACTTTAATGGCGAGTGTTTGCAGGCCTTCGAAACGCTTAAGAAGAAACTAACTCCAGCTCCTATCATCATGGCTTCAGATTGGTCTTTACCCTTTGAATTGATGTGTGATGCATCTGATTTTTCTATTAGTGTAGTGCTAGGACATTGAAGGACATTGAATGATGCTGTAACGTCCCGTCCCGAATTTCGGGATTAGATTAGTGACTAATGAGATTAATCGGTGATTAGTTGAATGATTTCAGACGGATGGTGCAAAATGACCGTTTTGCCCATAATCTTGGGCAAAATGTTGACTTTTGACTCGAGGAGTCAAACATACAAGGACCTATGACCGTGACGTAGATTGGAACGTCACGAGTCCGTGGACAGGTGGCACGTCGAAATAGGACGTCAAACGGAGAAGTTATGGTCACAGGATCGAAATCAGGAATTTAATGTCTCGCGATCCGAATAAAATAATAATTAAATCTGATTGGGCAGATGTTTGTAGGTCCGACCCTTGGATGAGTGACAAGTGTCACTCATCCTATTGGTGACTTTTTCCCTAAAAAGGGGATCTTCGATCTAATTGGCCGTTTGATTAATTAATTAATTAATTAAAATTCACTCTCATTCTCTCTCTCCTTCTTGCGATCATCATCTTTTTTTCTTCTGCAAAACCCGAACCCCCAACCCAGCCATAATCCCTCCAAAACTCATCCATAGCCTCTGGAATGTAAATGAAAGTGAGAGAGTGAGGGGAGACGAGTCGAATGATGGCAATGGCGAAGGGCGTCGTGGACGGTGGCTGGAGAAGTAAAAAATGATGAGTTTTGATTAGAAATTCGAAAGTTGGTTTTTGATGTTTGTCGATCGATTCTGATGATTGGGACTTGTTCCTTGGGTCATTACTAGGCTGAGGGACCAAGAAATGGAGACTGAGGTGGTCGGAATCGATGGCATAACGAGGTTGCAGGTGGCCAGATTGTTCAAGCTTGGGAAGGTATAATTCTGAACCTTTCAGCTAGTTTTGAGGTCATAGACATGTTCTAGAGAGGTAGTCGAGTCGATAGGAAGAAACAAGGAGGAGAATGGTGGCCGGAGTTGTGAGAACCAGCCTAGACGGTTCGCTGGTCCGGTCGAACCAGAAAACCAGGCGAACCCGGTCTATTCGAGGTAGACGATGACACTGTTCATCGGCGTGGCCTTCTCGTGCAGCCGCTTGCGGCGGTACGTGGGGGCACGTGCGACAGAGTTTGGTGATGTCATCAACATGACTTTTAATCTATTCAATGTAACTAACATTTTGGGATTAGTTTCGTGTCGATCGGACATTGTTTCGATATAGTTCGGGGTATCTAAAGGTTTTGGATTGAGTTTAAAAATGTTTAAAAATTTGGGAAAATGACGAGGCTTTAATGAGAGGTTAATGAGGTAGTTAGTAACCCTCTAGTATGATTGGGAGTCCCGGTGATGGTGATTAGCTCGGGGAGGCTTATGGCACGCAAATCAAGGCGGCAGCGTAGGACGGTCTATGAGTTGACCTTGATTTCTAAACTGTGATGCATGCATAAGTGTTTTATATGTTTTATATATATGATTTCTATCATGAGGATTATGGTATTGGTGATTTACATGGTTTTACAAGTATTTCGAGGCGACTTATGTATTTTCACGTATATCGAAGTTTATGGTTTTACACTGATTATACGTGTTTGTGGTTTCATGATGGTTTGATGAAATGTTTTGGATTTGTAAAGGTAAACTCGGGAATGAGACCCATTTGTTCTGGAAACCCTCGGACATGAAGCCATTTGAGTTATATTATCGGGCCAAAGGCCCATTTGGTTTACGAAATAGGGCATGATGCCCAATTGTGTTATGAATGTGATTTCGGTCAGGGACCTGTAAATGGATTGGATAAATGGATTTTGGATTTGGAAATATGGAACTGAGCTTGAGACCCATTTAATTTACGAATTATTGGTCGTGGAGTCCATTTGATTGATAAGGCATCGGGCTAGGGGCCCAGTTGGTTTACATGATCGGGCTTGAGGCCCAATTGGTTATGATATCGAGCATGAGCCCCATTATGGTTTATAAATCTGATTTCAGCTTCATAGACTCTAAATGGATTTGGATTTGGAAACATGGATTTCTGGTTTCATGACGGTTTATGGGGACCGAGCATGGATCCTTTGAAAGGTTTGAAAGGTTTTGAGAAAGATTACGAAATGGTTTTTCATATACCATCCTATTATTTATGGATTGTCTTCTTCGGGGAGGGTCGTTGGCCTGGGTAGACCCCGGAGTAGTCACAGAGCACTAACCGAGTGGAGTCACCCCATGGGGTACCTTACGGCCGTTCAGGGTGAAATTACGATTTTTCCCCTAAACGAGGGACATAAGTTGACTTTTGACCTGGGGGTCCGATGGTCGAGGACCAAGGACCGTTGTGTAGATCGAGTCGATACGAATCCGTATACAGGCGGCACGTCAAATTCGGACGTTCGATGGAGAAGTTACGGTTCACGGAAGTTCGAGGGAACTATTTACGACGGCACATTTTAAGAGGCAAAAATGGGACTTTTGTCTCATGTGGGGCCCAGATATTTGGGGGCAGGCCCAATGGATGAATGACACTTTTCATCCATCCATTGCCCACCCAAATTGATACATGCATATCCCATTTTCCCATTTTCACACGGTTCCCCGATCTCACCCAAAACCGATGACCACCCACCCCCATTTCCTTTGCTGGTGCTTGAGGGAACCTTAGTGATTGAGAGTGAGGCTGAGAGGGAAAAATGATGAGGAGTGGTCGAGGGCAGAGCCACCGCGAACGTCCGTGGAGATCACTGCGAAAAGTAAGCCGTGAACCAAAGGTTTGAATTTTGGATTTTTAATTTCAAGTGTTTTGGATGGCCTCTGATGATTTGATGATCTTTTGGAGGTTCATACGAGTTTGTGAGGATTGGAAGGGGAGAGTTTGGAAGGCTGCACGACCGTGGAAGGACGGCCAAAGCTGGTCGTGTGTTCTTCAGCCCAAAGATACCCTCTTGATCGATTTTCATGTGATTTGAAAACATAGAAAGATAGGAATTAATGAGACAGAGGTATTGGAATTGAAAGGGAAGGAATTGGATGAAAAATGAGAGAAAAAATAGGTTGGACCGGTTGTGCCGGTCCGGTCCGGTCGAGAACCAGCGAACCAGTTCAGACCCCGTTTGTTGGAGGTTGATGGTAACTGTTCACAGGCGCGTGAGCCACACGCGCAGCCTCTTTGGGCGGTGCGTGGGGGCGTGTGAAGAATTTCTTAGGGGTGGTTCCAACATGTGAAATCATCTATTCGATGTAACGAACATTTTGGGAATGGTATCGTGTCGATCAGACATCGTTTCGATATAGTTCGGGGCGTCTGAAGGTTTAGGATTGCGTTTAAAAATAGTTAAAAATTCCAGAAAATTACAGGACTTTGGTGAGGGGTTATTTAAGTAGTTAGTTACCCTCTATTACGATTTGGACAGTTTCGGGAACCCCGGTGACTGTGATTGGCCTGAGAGAGACGTATGGCAAGCGTATCGAGGTGCTGCTTCAGACAGTTTGTGAGTGAACCCTTCTTTCTAAACTGATGCATGCATAAATGTTTCATAATTGTTTAACATTTTTTGTGATGCCATGAGTGCATTTGTTTGTGGTAGCTTAGGATCGACATATTTGCACGTTTTTCGTGGTTTTCGGCTTTATGTCGTACCTTTGTGTACTGCGTTTTCAATGATGACTTGATGAACGGGTTTTGGATTTGGAAATATGAAATCGGGCATGAGACCCATTTGATTTACGAACTCTCGGACTTGGAGTCCATTTGATTTGATGAGAAATTGGGCTGGAGGCCTATTTGATTTATACGATCGGGCCGAGGGCCCCGTTGGTTTACGAATTCGGGCTTGAGGCCCAGTTGGTTGTAATATCAGGCTTGAGGCCCCTTTGAATGTGGTATCGGGCTTAAGGCCCCGTTGGATTGTGAAATCGGGCTTAAGTCCCAATTTGGTTTATGAAATGAGAATTCGGGTTTGGGACCCTATTGAATTGAGGATTTAGGCCGAGGCCTGTGAAAATGGATTTGAATCGGATTCGAGGAATCCCGTTGAGATTCGGGTATGAAATCCAGTTGAGAAAGAAAGTATTTGAAAATGTATATACCCTCCGACGTGATTTGATTGGTCTCCTCCAGACGTCGACCTGGATGTGGTCCTAGGCCAGATTCTAGAGAGATGCTCAGACTAGATCAGAAGACAGAGCCTCATAGATGTAGAATTCCTGGGGGTAGACTCGGAGTGAGATCCCGAGTAGTGTGCACACTTATATAGAGATGAATCGTGACATATATCAGGGATGTGTTCCTTAGGGGTTGTGTGCCCTGAGTTGGCATCTCCTCTGAGATTCCGAGGATGGGTTGTTTATAAGGTATTATGGAAAGTGGTTTGGGGCGGAGACCCCGTGTTTTATGTTTTGGTATTTCACTGAGAATGATTTTGGGCTGAGACCCACGTGTGTTTATTTGGGCAAAGTCCCGCATGATTGGTTTTAGGCTGAGTTCCCATGTACTTGATTTACGGTTTTGGGCCAAGCCCCTAATGATTATGCGAATGTTTGATAAATGGTTTTCGAATGCATGTTTTTTTTTAGTGAAGGGCATACATATTCTTTCTGTGAAATGTTTTTATTAAAATATTTGTTTTGTCCACTCACGAATTTTGATGTTTTGAATGCTCTTCAAGTTGATCGCGGATGCGGGCTATAGCAAAGACCGAGACATCACACTCCTCCTCCGGATCCTGGTGCTCTCTGATAGTTCCGGTTGGGCTAAGGACGGAATTATCCCTGGTCTGACACTTCGTGTCAGACGGGAGCAAGCACGTACCAGGTTAATCCTGGGGGATTTGGGACGGGTCCTATCAGTCAGTCTGTTAGAGCAATGTTGAAACGATGCAATGGAATCTTTATACAAACTAAGGCATACAATCATCATTTAGAAGGAAGCCTCGAATAGTCTTCTGATTAGGTGTTCATTCTGACCTATTGTGCTCTTAGAATCATGGTGAATAAGGTACTTGATCAAACAAATGAAGAAGAATAGTGGAGACTACCCTTGTGATGTGTTGAGCCTACTTGCTTTCTTAAGAGGGTTTAATTTGTTTCCACTCCAATTTTTTCTTTCTAATTCACTCTAATCTGATCTCATTATCATTTTTGGTTGGTTACTAAAAATTTATCATAATTGCAGATATCACATGCCCTTCGTTTTTGGAGTAGCGCTTTTGAAGTGATACTAGGCTTTGTGTGCATAAACTTCTAAAAGCCTTCTCTAAATCCTACCTTTGCGTGTTCCATTGGCCATTTTGTAGCCAAACACATGTAGCCATTTCTTTCATAACCTACATCACTCCTTCCCTTTTGTATCTCACTTTGAGGTACCTAGCTTAATTGTGACCATACCCTATAGCTTGGAATCTACCAAGGTTGCTGAAAGTGGAAATTCGATGCAAGGAGAAGTATTTCCACTGTTAAATCAAGAGTTGATGGACAATCAAAAGAAGCCCAGGTCAAAAGAAGTTCATATCAAAAGAAAAGAGAACTTAAATGAAGTAAAAATTCAGAGACAAAAAAAAGAAAATGAAAAAAGAACCAAAAAAAAAAACAAAAGAAAAAGTTCAAGTATGACCTGAGAAAAGTGCATCAATGGAAAGTTTATTCCATTCAACTTAAAGTGAGCAGATGCTGGGAATGACATCAAGCTGTGCTAAGTAATTTTTCAATAGCCCTTGGTATGATTCTAAGTTACTTGTTGTTCCTATCCTTTTTTCATTTTGCCCTCAACTAAGCCCCATTAAAACCTATATATATATTAAGACCTATGTTGATCATTTGGACAATGACATGAATGCTGGGAGGTATGTGCTCTATCTAATTCGTAGTTTTCAATTCTTTCATGAGATCTATCCTAAAATTGTGCCATTTTTTCTTATACTTCATATATGAGAATACTTGCTTTCATATCACAAAAATTCACTCACATATGTTTGATGGAGAGATTAAACCTTAGGTTCGAGTGATTGAGTGAATCTGTGACACTTAGAGTTGAGACGAATTCTATCTTCAGGTTTGAGAATGATACCTATGATGCCTTGAAACTAAGAATATATGTGTTCACTTGCACAATAATTAGTTGATGGAATGGTGAATTCAAGAAGGTGAAGGTATGACTAAAGTTTCATTGGTTCACATTACTTTGTTTCCATAATGTTTTAACCCTTGTTTTCAATAAAGTCTTGATGGTGTTCTGACAACGCCCAAACTACGCATTAAATTAAACACGTAATTCGAGTATTGTGCAATTTAAACCCTTTTTGTGTAGATGTAGTATTGGTAAATAGGGATCGTTCTTAACCGGGGAAATTAGGGAACATTAATAATGTGTTAGTGGGAGATGAATAAAAGAATAATGAATTAAAGAATTAAATAATAAAAGAATTAAAGAATTAAAGAATAAAGAATAAAGAATAAAAAGGAATCAAAGAATAAAAGAATTAAAAGAATAAAAAATAAAAGAATAAAGAATAGAAAGGAATCAAAGAATAAAAGAATTAAAAGAATAAAAGAATAAAGAATAAAAAGGAGGGTTTTGAAAAGATTTGTAATTTAAGCTAAAGACAACACTAACTAAAAATTAAAATTTAAATGTTCATGCTAATTAGAACTTACAAACCATAGAGTAGTTTCATAGACAAAACCCACACTTTTACGTAAGTAATTTCGAATTAACAATCACATTAATTCTAACATTTTGCTCATAATAAACCAATCACGAAATCCTACCTTCATCATCTCAAATACTTACATACATCTTTCAATATTATAAATGCATCAACCATTAATGTGCGTCAAACATCAATATGCTTCAAATATTTACAACATGATTTACCTTAAGTTTATAATTAAATGCGCCGACAGCGATCAACATTTAATCTCTTCAATTCTACTCTAAGTGCACCGACAGCGGATAAAACACTTAACATCAAATTGAAGTTTAAGCACTAAAACATATGAAGTAAAAGAAATTCAAAAAGTAAAACACATGGAGATTGCATTCTTACTTACAAATGTTAGAAAGAAAATACCAAGAACAATAGTAAAGAAGAAATGAAAATAACATAAAAATAACATAAATTACGAATAAGAATTAAAAGGAAACTAATTAATAAGAAAATCTACAAGAAGTAAAAATGGTCCCAAAAAATGTCTCTCAAAAGAGAGAAACAAAAGAACTAACTAAGAACTAAGAACTAAGAACTAAGAAAGAAATGGAAGAATGAAACTAATTGGGGACTCTCCAAATACATGAAATGACCTCCCTATTTATAGAGGGAATGCCACAATTGTTTAATTAAAAGTACAAAATTAAAATATAAAAATAGCAATAAAATAGTACATGAAGAAGTGATGGAAATGATGAGATTGGGTGGGAAAAGATGCTGATTTTGGGGCAAATATGCTGATTTTGGGGAAAAGTGGCTGATTTTGGGGAAAAGTTGCTGATTTTAGGGCAAATATGCTGATTTTGGGAATTATTGGGGGGCTGCTGGATTTTTGGCTTGGGCTGCTGGATTTCAGCAGCTTCCCACCGAATTTCCTTGCGATTTTCAGTGGTTTCTCATATTTCGTCCATAATTTCTTCGTTATAATTCCGATCGGGACGATTCTTTCACCAAAATGCTCCAAATTCCAAGCTTTATTTATTTCTACAAAAATATCACAAAATAAATTAATTTGTCTAATTATTTATTATTTTAATATTAAAAGTCAAGTATAAAGGGTATAAAATAATATAAAATAACGCTTATTTGAGGACTTATCAAATACCCCCACACTTAAACTTTGTTAGTCCCTAGCAAATACTAAAATTAAACTACGAATTCAAAACAAGTAACCCTTAACCATTTGTCTCAATATTTCATAATTATAATCATGACATAAAAGATTTTCACTTAAAACATTTAAGCATATGGAATTCGAGAGTTAATACATGGTAACAAAATGTTTCAACAAGTAAGATAATGAGTAAATATGGTGAAATGGATATCTGCATGAATAAGACAAGTATGAATCAACTCACAAGAATATGCACTCAAAAATTCACTCAATTTGTGAGGGTTTGTGTTTGCACTCAAAGTATGTGAGAGATACTCACATAATCGAAATGAAGTACTTTTGCAAAATCTCAAACAAACACCTCAAGATAAAAACAAAACATACTTGCGCAAATGAACCAAAACCATAAGCTTACTCAAGTGATTAACTCAACTAATCAAAATTTACCATCTTAAGGATCATAAAGTCTTTACGAAGGTTGTAATGGGGCTAAGTTTCGAGGCAAGGAAAATATAGGACAAGTGGTGATCAATTCGTTCCAAGACTCAATAGACTCCCAAAACGTATCATAGCTTCCCAAACTTAGTTCAATGATGTCAGTAATCCATCCCTTCGAACATAGGCCTAATTCCATCATGTTGGGCCTCACAATCATTCTTTGTGTCGGATTTACAAATGCAAGGGACTTAACTCAAACATTACATAACCAAACCTTATTACCTTGATCGAGACTCAACTTTTTTTTTGATTTTTTTTTTAGATCAAGGTAATAACATGTGTTAACAATACAACAAAGCTTGAGTCGGTAAATCCAAATAATTCACATAAAAGTCTTTTCAACATCATCATTTTCTCCTTACACAATCTTTATATCTTCAACCAAGTTCTTGGAACAAGGGTAAAGGATGTCTATACTAAGCTCAAGTGTTTAGATAATCATGGTGATGAAAGAAAGACTTAATGTGGGCTCAAAAGGGTTAAAACTAAGGGAGTCGCAACTCGTGCGCACAAAATAGGGAACATGGATGTTTGAATTTGTGGTGTTAACCCTAATGCCTTAATCATTTCCAAAATCAGAGAGTTTATTGACTTAAAAGCTTTGAAAATCACATAGAATAAGTTCTAGTACTCTAGAGTTCATTAAAAGCTATGACAAGTAGTTATGAGACATATGTATATCAATTTAAACAAAGAACTTATGAATCACTCATCAAAGATGTATATAAAGTTCTAAAGCTCACATAAGGTTCATATGATTCATACTTATCTTATCATGCTCGTTTATATGACAATTTACATGCATTATCTTCAAGTTATAACACTTAATCACAAAATATTAACAAACAAATTCAAGTTGTAGTGATTATCTTTATGGCCATAACATATTCATTTTTGTTCATTTATATCATTGACGCAACTTAAGACTCATAAAAACACTAAGTTAAAACAAAAAAATTCAAGAAAACAATTTTTTTTTTCATTTTTTTCACCTTTTTTTTATAATTTTTTTCATTTTTGTTTTTGTTTTTTTTTTGAACAATTAAAATTGTAAACCATTCCCCCACACTTAAATTTTACATTGTCCTCAATGTAGGAAAATACGAAGTAATTAAACATAGAATCAAAGTAAGGAAGATGATTTACGAAAATAATAGGAAAACATTAAATAAACAAAATAAAAGAGAGTGAAGGGTAGAGGATAGCAAATCTGTATTGATGACTCCTTCACATCCCGGGAACACATTGGGTTGCCTCCCAACAAGCGCTTGAAGTTTAACGTCCATCAAGCCTAGACAGAGATGCAAGTTAGTTAGTCAGAGATGTACGTTAGTCAAGAATGCAAATTAGATATGCAAATTGAAGTTAAGGATGCAATTTGAGTTAAAGATGTAAGTTAGAGGAAGAGTGCAATGCAAGTTAAACTACATATGCAAGTTAAGTGAAAATGCAAGTTAAATGAAATATGAAATGCAAGTTAGAATGAAAGATGAAATGCAAGTTAGAATGAAAGATGCAAGTTAGTTACACTAAAGATGCAATTTAATTTTGTCATGACAAATAATGTAAATTAAGATATAAACAATATTTAAATGTCGGGGGAAGTCAAAGATATATATGGTTCACATAGGTTCAAAGTTTAGATGGAGACTTATACGTCCGTGCGGCCCAAGTAAATATCTTGGATTAATTCAACTGTTTGGGCAAGTTCAAAAGTAACCAGGTTAGAAAGAATACACATAAGAGGCAGGGCTAATTTCTTAGACCCAAAACCCGTTATAAGTACCGTCTCTTGTCCTAGACATCACCCTCGAAAATTTCTTACTCCAGAGGAATTAAGATGACTCCAGTGTTAACAAACCGTGGGTGAGTGTTAATGGAAGAGTCTTCGCCGATTAAAGATTAAAATCTAAACTTCGAAGCACAAGTGATCTACATATAGCCGAGACTAATGCATGAATGCAATAACTATTTACAAGTAGGTTTTTATGCACAATTTACAAATATAACATGACAATTACATCGAATTACAAAGATTTTAGGGGTAAAAGAAAGAAATTCGGAATTGACTGAGCATACTTAGGGAACAAGGAAAAATAACTTGGAAAACAAGAAACTGTCACTATTCACGTGTCACTATTTACGCAGAACTGTTCACGTGAACAGTGTCATATTTCCCTTTCTTTCCTTATTTGCCCTCATGCTTTCTTACCTATATAAGCTTTCTTCACACTCAAAATAAACTCTAGCCTCCACATAACAAAGAAATCAGACATGCTCTTCTTTTTTTCATTCTCATTCTCTTCCATTGAGAAAAGCTCAAAAATAAAACTCATATTTCTATTTGCCTTTCATAACCATCTCCTCTCTTCCATCATTTTCCATCTCTTTCCCATGTACCTCATTCTCTCATCATAAAAGCTCCAAAATTCCTTCATCAAATTCATCATCCATCATCTTTGTGAAGAAGAAGCCCTTTTCAGTCCTGGAGAAAAAGACTGCCTTCTACTTAGAGTTTGCTGCATCCATGTCTTTAACTAATGCTTTTATGTTGATTAGATACATGTGTAGCTAATTTCTCATATAGGGTTCTTGATGTAACAATGTAAATTCAATTCTATATTATGATTAAAGTATTCTGATTTTTACAAACTCTTCTTTGTTTCATTCATTTTAATTATTGATTCATATGTGATTTTAGTGCTTGATCAGCATTAGGGTTCCATATGCCTAGTTAGATTTAGAGCACATGACATGCCTAAGTTTAATTGATTTATGAATGAAAAAATAGGGTTAGTGAGTACATGCCATGCCACTGAATCTGTTTTGTCAATTTTATTTTTTTCTCATACTTAAAGGCTTTCTAGGAGTAATCTAAAGTACATGTCATACTTAGGTTGCAATTAGAAGGACTAGATAGTGTTCCTGTCGTGGCCTATTTTACTTAAGTGAAAACGATCCTTAGTTAGAGCAGGTTTGGAAGATCAGAGTACTTTAGTTGCTATATTCATAGAATCAAGGTTACATAGGTGAAGTCTAGACCCTAGCTTCCATCTCCATACTTTTCTCATTCTTTGCTATCTATCTTCATTTACTTAAAGTTTTAATTTCAGTTTAATGTCCTTACATATCACAAATTAAAACCCAATTGTTTTTTATTTTCAGTTCTTTTTATTCCACTAGTTAATTGAGTCATTATAGGGTTAATTAGAGGTAATTGTGAAGCCTAATCAGTCTTTGTGGTTCGACACCCTTACTTGTGCATTACCATTACTACAATAGTAGTGTATAAGCTAGGATACACCAACAAAACTCTCTCCTTCCTCAGAAACACAATAATAAAATCATCCTCCTAAAACACCTTAACTTGTCTGTGTTTGTCCGTTGCTGACTTATACTTGGTATTGGTCTGCTTCAACTTTTGTTTACCCTCATCTATAACAAGTACTACACACTCATTCGTATTTTTTTGCAGCAATACTTATTCCATGACCCTTAGGCAGCTTTACTAGATCCACCACATGGCTATGCACATTAGTATAAATGGCAAATGGAAAAAATCTTGTTGCACTATGAACTGCATTGTAAGCGAAGTACTCTACCTATGAAGGGCATTGTCCTATTGCTTCGACTTCTCATCACAAATACTACACACCATATTCCCACAAGTTTTGTTTTTCATCTCAATATGTCCATAAGTTCTAGAATGAGCAATAATGGCGCTAAAATTCCTCATAAACCTCCTATAAAAAGTGGTCAAGCCATGAAAACTTTGTACCTTAATCACTAACTTTGGAGCTAGCCAATCACACTTTATATTTCCTAATTCATAACATATTTTCTATTTTCATATTTTCCTAATAAATCTTCTAATTTCCTACACTATTTCTACAAAAATAATAAAAAATTTCAACATATTTTTCACAATAAAAACAATTTCAAAACCTCCAAAATTAAATACATCTCTTTTGTATTGATAAGAGATTAAGTGATAAGAAGATGAATTAATATTGGTGGATAATTTTTGACTTAATGAAGAGAGGATTTGTGTGTGTGTGTGTGAGAGAGAGAGATAGAGAGAGAGAGAGAGTGCTGTAAAACTGAAGAAAAAATATAGATGGGGAGGAAGAAGAGTGAATCGGTTGTGTTAAAAACTAATAAACCTTTTCCCCGACGAAGTGATTTGTTGGGAAAAGTTTAATGATTCGTCGGGTAAGGTTAAACTCTTGGTGCCAAAACGATTTCTTTCCTGTCAAATACCATACTCGACGAATACCTTCGTCTGGTCAACTCGGTCAACGTTTCACATTACCCGATGAAGAAAATATAAAATATTCGTCGGAATTTATAATGTCACCTGACGAGCATGATTTTTTTGTCGGGTAACATGGAGAATTTTAGCGTGCAAAGTTTTTTTCTTTGCGTCATATGTTTACCCGACGGTGTTATTATATTCGTCAAGTAACATTTATTTCAACGATAAAATTGCCTTCGTCGGACAAAATCTCACCGAGCACCAGAAATGTTCTTGTAGGTGCATTAAAGGAATTATATAGAACATATTTCCTTCTATATCTATTCTCTTTTATTTTCTTCTCACAATAGAATAACAAATTCTCTTCTACTTTCGAAATACTTTGAATTTAATAAGTTATAACAATCCAAACATATATGATTTAGAAACAAGCCACATAGCCTAGATAAGTTATTGAGAAACGGCTTGTATACGTACATAACACCTTCCTAAATGCCTCAGCCTAATTTACAGAATATGTCTCTTTTTCAGTATGGCATCCAGCCGAGGAATATTGGGATAAAGCCACACATATGCCTAATGCATGCATGGTGCACTTGAAATAGGTTTGATGTCTAATGGCTGATCTCCTCCTTTATATATATAGCTTAGGCACGAACTATGTGGCTTCAAGTTGTGTATGGCTTTGAGTAGCACAAGAATTTAATACCATCCCCTATATATATAGCTACCAAAGACAGCACAATATGGACAAGGACTTGATTATGAACTTAAATAGGCAGCAAAACCCCATTTTATCTTAAAAAATTCCAAAAGCAACCCACAATATTGCACACCAAAATCCTATTTCTTTGCCAAGATATTCGCTCCGTTAATCTTATGTTGCAAACCCATCTCTATTACTCAAACAGGAAGGCAAGGTCATAAAATAAAAAACTTATAACAGGTGGTGATCAAGTAATATTATATTAATGATAAATACATTCGATATTACAGATACTTTTTTCATATATATATATATATATAATTATACTATAATACGATGATATACCAAGACAGATGTATATACGTGCATATATGCATGGGTAAGGCATTGCATTTATTTAGCTAAATAGCTATGCCAAATTTACAAATACCATTAGCGTTTCCCTCCCACCATTACTGGTCTTAAAGTATAGGATCAAGTTCCCATGTTCATTCTAGATTCCCACGTGCTTCCTTTTTCCCATAAAGCCCTACCGCGCGATGGTAGGCATGGACTAATTATACAAGATAAAGATTTTCAAGCAAGCCTGATCATCACTTAATTAATTTTCGGATCGATCTTAATAAGAAAACCCTAATTACCTACTTGTATATTTTTGTGACAGCAGATTCCATCATTTACCCCCCTTCATTATTTGAATGCATGATCCAACCTAAACCAAAAAAAACGAAGAGCAGTGATAAGAATTGAAGAAGATGAAGTTGAAGACAGATGAAGGTACAGATCGATGATGAAAAGGAGAGAAAGAAAACGAAAAGTAGATGAACCATGATATATATACAAATAAAGCCAATTAAATACATAATTAATATTGTCTCCATGAAGAAAATATATCTCCCTCTCTCTACGTAGAAAGAATAAAAACACCATAAGTTGAAGCAGGAATAAACTAATAAGTCCTCCGAAGGCCAAAAGCCTAGTAGCGATTTTACAAAAGAGCGAATTAAAGTCTGAAAAGCTAGATATTCATTGGATCGAAAATCGAAAATGGTGACGAGATGAATTCTTTCCCAAAGAGAATCCAATTTGAGTAGTAGTACTCGTAGTCTAGTGCTCAGTTAGAGAATCACATACCATGGCATATGCAGCATTAATCCACGTACATAAAAAAATATTAATCAATATTATTAATATATGATCATCGTCCATATCTACTGATGATGATGATGATGGTGGTGGTGATCTTCTTCTTTGGCCTCATTTCGAATCTGTGGTACGACATCTTGAAGAAGCCCATTGTCTCTAAGAAAATTAGAAGCCGGAGGGGCAGTAGGGGGTCCGCCGTAATTATATCTCTCTTGAAATAAGCTCGTAGAAAATGGGGTTGAGGGATTGAAAGCGCCGCTACTGCCACTGCCACTACCATAGGCGGCTGAGCTGATATTCAAAGTAGGGGAAGACTGATACATATATGAATATTGTTGCTGCTGCTGCCGGTAGTGATGTTGAGGCAACAAGTGCCGAACACTAGTGAAAGGCGACGAGGAGAACCCAGTCGACTGATGATCTTGCAAGGGTGCAATCCCCATGGTGCCTCGCGGTGTGATGGGGCTTGGATGCGTGTGTTGGCCTTCGTAAGTTGTGACTACAGTGGAGGGGTCGTCAGACGACCTCTCCACCCTCTTCTTCACACCACATCTTGCCGTGGTGCAACGATAATAGCTCCTGTACGTGTGCAAACACGCATGAACAATTAATAAACAGCAAAAATTAAACACAAACATTATTACTATTATTACTATTATAATACTAATTATATTTGTTGTAAGTAGAAGATTGAATGTATTTAATTACCTGGGATATGGGCTGTTTTTGACAGCTTTTTGGCCGTACTTTCGCCATCGGTAGCCATCGTCTAGGTTATCGACCTCACTCTTGGTCATGAACGCAAATCTCGGCTCTCTTTGCCTTTTTTGATTCTTCTTTTTCGGTTTCAATCTGATATATTATATATATATATATATGACCATATACATATCATTCATCAAAATCAGAAACCATAAAACAAAACAGATAGGAACAGAGAACAACAACACAAAAAGTCAGATTCATTATTTGTTTGATTTTCCATTAAAAAATTTAAAATTCTATCTAGTAGCTAAGTAGCTGCACTATTAGACATGAAAAAAATAATAATTAAATTAAGGTTAAATTAGCTCTAGCTCTTACTGTTTCTGAGTTTTCTCGTGATCTTGCTGATCAGCTTGTTCTTGATCTTGAGGTTTTGTGATTTGTCCCTCATTATTATTGGCCGCTGCAGCTTCATTCGAGGACGAAGAGATCGAATAGGAGTTGGGCGTCGTAGGTGCTGTACTACTGTTTAGAACCTCCGACGTCGTCGTAGCTTCCCTCTCCGGCGCCAGTAGTGTAGATGAGGCGGGAGAGGGAAGTGGCTGTTGTTGTTGGTGATGAGGTGGCATCGTCATCATCATCGAGGATGACGACGTCATTTGAGGGAAATCAAATAAAGAAGGAGCGTAGTCTGGGATCGCGAGAAGGTTCATGAAACTACCCAAAGCCCCTTTCTGATGTTGATGATGATCAGAAGAAGATAATAATCCGTCACATGGCATGTCAAATATGCCTGAAAAAGAAGAAAAGTTGGTCGGAATCTCGTCGGAGAAAACAGTGGAATTTACCATTTGAGTGGAGCTGTGATCGACGGTCGTCTTTATCTCTTCTTGCCTGCCATCCATGGATTCAAATTCAAAAGCACATATTCACCATTTGAACTTGTTCTCCAAGTCTCACTGATAGGGGAGAGAGAGAAAGAGAGAGAGAGAAATTAGAAAGAGAGAAATGAGAGAAGACAGACAGAAAGTGAGTGATATTTATTTTTATATTTTTATTTTATTAAAAATAAAATTAAATGAAATGATTTTGAAAGTGTGAATGGACTTGGGCTGGGATTCTGGAGAAAAGCTTAGCTCGAGGGCGTTTCCCACCCAGGTTAAAACGGACACGTGTCGGTGTAACGAGAACATACGGAACATGTCGACGGGGCGGTGCCGAGCATTAATTGCTGTGCGGTGGACCCCACCTCGGGCCCACAGTCGTCCCTTAACGCGGGTTTTTGACCGCCGAACCGGCTCTCTCTGTAGAATGTTGAATGTGGACTGGGGGCTTCGGCTTTGGCCTTCATCGGCCTCTGTAGATAGGTACACGTGGGCTATCAAAAAGGTCTCGCTCCTCTGCATGCGTGTGCATCTTTCTCTTATCTGTCCAATGGTCCAACCTTTTCAATTTTCTTTCGCGGCTTTCCCTTTTAACCTTTCACGCCAAAATTACTAGAACAAAACAAACATTTTAAACCTAGAAGACGGCCAAATGTAAACAACCAATTAATTTTGTCAATGATTGCAGAGTAATACTTACCTTTCACCCTATTCTCATCTTCTTATATTTTCAATTTTTTAAATTTGTTATATATATATCATAGTCAAAATTATTTAATTTATAAATAATTATTTTGAGATAATTTATGTAAAAAATTGACAAAATTGAAGATTATTTAATTATTTTTATGTGTCAATGGTTCATTATATTAATTTTTTTAAAATATTTGATTTATTTAATACGTATGAATGACTAAACAATTTCTAATTTTTATTGACTTTTACGAAGATCGACGATCTTGAAATGATGATTTAGGAAATGAACAATTCTAATTATAATATAAACACAAAATAATTCAAAAAATTGAAATTGTGGTATAAATATATCCCACCAAAATGAAATTCAAGTATTTATAATCTAAGATTAATTAACCACTTGATCAGAAGAATCCATGATCATGAATTTGCATAAAATTTACTATTCTCTTATATAGTTACCGTATAGAAAACTAACACAAATTTAAATCGTGTTCATTATTGGTGAAGATTCAAATTATAGTTAAAGTGAGAGGGTTGACATTGAGGGATTTTGATAATGTGAGCGACTGAGCGGTAAGAAGTGATCAGTGCAAATGAGATCTATGAAGTAAAACGACTTCCCTATTATTCGAGTAATAATAATATTGTAAATATGTGGATGTCTTTTTCGTTATGGACTTAATTTTGTATTTAATTATTTTGGATGAAAATCTCCCTTTCCTCATGGCTCACGCCATCAACTCTTAATTTGTGTAATTTTAAGTGCCACATGAGGCATGAAGCGTCTGCCTCTCACCTCTTCCCACAATTCACAGCATCATCCATTAATCATGACCAAACCTAAATTTAAACATCAAGATATATGAAATATGAATTGAATTTTTTCCTAAGTTTATATTTATAACATATTTATAATAATTAAGAAAACTTGTAGCTTTTCATTAAGTCCATTATTTATTTTGTTGTTCTGTTTATTAGAAGACAAAACTCAAGATTGCTCTACTTTCTGTTTGAAACTATTTTTTCTTTTTATATTTGATGAAATTAATGCATTGATTGGGGATAAAGTTAAATCCTTCAGGAAACATATGTTATTTAATTAAAAAAATTCTTTTAGGGTATGTTTGAATGAAAAACTTAAAAATTGCAAGAAATTTAATTAAAATTAGTTTTAAAAACGAGGAATTTGAATGTATATAGCAATAAATTTTCAAATGATTGTCCCTCGGATAATCATCCTAGGACGTCACCAAGTTGGCGCTCTAGCTAGGATGATGATTGACCTCCTAGCATCACATACCTGGTCTTCCAACGGGACCTTGGGTTGTTGCTATGTCAGCTCATCTAGAGTATCCTAGGAAACCTGCACCGTCACCACCTAAAAATTGGAATAATATATTATTAATTAGAAATTAAAAATTAAAAACAAATGTTTAATATAAAAAAAAATATACTAACATGATTAGTGTTGGCCTCCTGGTTGCCCTGACCATCGTAGACTTACCCCCAAACATCCATTTCCAGGAACAATGACTTGATAGTGCGTCGAGCCTCATGTCACGCCACCAAGGATCGCGATCCCCCGTGGTGATCGAATTTCTTCGCTCCCCGATTCACCTTGTTGGTCCTTGATTTTTTATGTTCATTACTAAAAACAATCATTATTATTTTAAACGTAAAACAATATACTAAATAAATAAATAAGTGGAAAAATATAAAATAACATATACCAAAACTTTGGGGTCTGCGAAATGGTTGCACAACTAGCTCCACCCCTCCTCCTTAAGCCCCTACAACTACTTCAGAGGATTTGCACGAGCTAGATCCAGGGAACTCCAGCATTTATAGTATCCGTGGAGCTCGCACTTCCAATCGACGTACCAC
Organism: Prinsepia uniflora; assembly: GCA_032719365.1. Classification (NCBI taxonomy): domain Eukaryota; kingdom Viridiplantae; phylum Streptophyta; class Magnoliopsida; order Rosales; family Rosaceae; genus Prinsepia; species Prinsepia uniflora. Next base: position 39,621,543 of record CM064872.1, read on the forward strand.
TTCTACTAGTGGAAGTGTATGTGGGCCATGAGTTCGGCGTTGTTCTCGTCCCACTCGAAATTAATCTACAATAAAATATTAAAGTTTGTAAAATTGTTAAAAATAATGAAAATATTGAAAAAGAAAAAAGAAACCCATACCCCTACTGCTAACCAACAGTGCTCAAGCTCCACCTCAGATTGGATTCTGAACGTACCCCTCATCATCTTGGACTAGGTGTGAGTAATCGCACCCATGTCCTGCACCAGCAGGGTGTGCACTTTGGGCGACTGTCCCCTGAGTCCTTCCACCCACACCCATGGGAGCTTGACATTAGTTGTCCTACATATCCGTTGGGACGCCAAACCCTTATTGATGTCGCGCACTTTTATGTTCTCCCTGCAAATTGGATGGACATTAGTACAAAATATTAATAGGAAAAAAATACGAATTTTTAATAAAACACATATTCAACTTACCCTGAGGGAGTCGTCCAGTAATAGTCTCCTCTAGTACGTTTTCTCTACGGTCGCCCTTAGCGAGCTAGTGGTTGGTACGGGGTTCCCCCTATTTCTTATTCTGGCAGCGCCTCGCCGATCGCGCATATAGTACCATCCAATCCATTGCTAAGGCAGGGGTTGGCTACTCCGCTGAGGAGAGTGCTGAGGTAGGGGATGGCTAGTCCACTAGGGAGAGTACTACGGTAAGGGTTAACTACTCTACTAGCGAATCTTCTACAAGAGAGGGATGGGTCCTCCATATTATTAATGTGCGATGAGATATCTACAATAAGATAAGTACCAAATAATTAATATAAGATTAACCAAATTTTTTAAAAAAATTATTGGAAAAAAGTAATAATATTCAAAATCATAAAATTCACATATCCTAAATCGTAATAAAAATATTAACATAAATCATAACAAAAATAATTATAACATAAATAATTTGAAAAAAATTAACATAAATCACATATCCAAATTGATTTTCAAAATCTTAACAAAAATAATTTGCCCAATCATATCCAAATTCATTTCCAAATCCAAAATTATTGCTACTATGTTGACCAACTAGACTCAATACGACCAGAAACACCACTGCCTTCTGAGGCTATACTCGAAATGATGAAGTCTCTCCACGAAGAGATGGTTGAACTCCATAAGAGCAATACTGCTATCGAGAGCAGAAATCATGTGAAGGGAAACTAAATCTAAGCACAACTAATCCTAAAGCCAAGGATGAATGCAAAAGCAAAAGGAGGCAAATTTTACCTAAAGTTTTCATTGCTCGAAAGGTGCAAGCACTAGAAGACTAATTGGAAGGCAGGTCCCAAGTCAAAATCAATCGGCAACTTCAAAAATCAATTAGCAGCTAAGTAGAGCTCTGATGATTTTTTACACAAAAGTTCCAAACTAAGGGAATTCCAGCACCTTTTATAGGCACCTAACGTGCCTCGAGATGCCCCAAGATGCAAACTAGCCATCTGGCGATGCCACTCGTCTGTCCTCTTGTATATATATATATATATATACATATATATATATATATATATATATATATGGTAATGGATACAAATATGTCTACACTACATATCCAAAAGAAAGAAATAAATAAAAATTTTGATTTATCTAAACCTAAAAATTGGAAACAAAAATCAATGAAGTATGCGCCAATAAGCAAGAAGGAACATTGTGACCGATCAGAAGCTTCATACGAAGTACCCTCTAATATTTATGCTCTAATTGGCAAGCAGAATATTGTGATCGATCAGATGCATCATTCAAGGTGCTCTTGTAACTCTGATAAGCAAGCAGGCATATTGCGACCGATCAGAAGCTTCATTCAAAGTATCCTCTCAGATTTATGCTTCGATCGGCAAGCAGGAATATTGCGTCCGATCTGAAGCATCATTTGAGGTGCTCTCTCAGCTCAAATTGGTAAGCAGACACATTATGACTGATCAAAAGTTTTATTAGAAGTATCCTTTTAGAATAAATCTCCGATCGGTATACATGAACATCCCGATCGGCCAAAAGCATCATTTGAGGTGCATTCGTAGCTTTAATCGGCAAGCAGGTACATTAAGACCGATCCAAAACTTTATTCAAAATACCCTATCCTATTTATGCTTAGATCGACAAGTAGGAACATTGTGGTCGATTGGAGGCATTATTCGTGGTGCTCTTGTAGCTTCAATCGGCAAGTAGACACATTGCGACCGATTAGAAGATTCAATTGAAGAACCATGTCAGAAATTTGCTCCGATCGGAAGCATCATCCAAGGTGCTCTCACAACTCTGATAGGCAAGCATGCTCATTGCGATGATTGGAAGCTTTACTTAAGGTAATTTCTCATCTTCAATCGGCATGGAGGAATATTACAACTGAATCCAAAATGGGGATTGATGCAATGTTATTTAACCAAGGTACACATCCTGCATCAAGAACTTAGGAGACTAGTAGGTACAACCTTCTAATCGGTCGGCACGTATCCATCTTAATTACAAGTCCTAGACCGAGGAAATCCACCTCAATCAATGAATTAAGGGACTTATGTTGATACCATATCAACCAACTAGACTCGGTACGACTAGCAACACCATAGACAAGGGATCTGTCGCTAGGTGATCAGCATGCAGGCTAATCGGTAGGCTTATAGCCATTTGATAGACAATGCCAACAAGTACCTTCAGATCAAGCCCAAGTCATGGCCACTCGACAGCCCTACTCGACATGCATGGATCAGCACCCCTGGTTCAATCCTCTAACAAATGTCAATAAAGATTCTTTGACATGACAGAAGATAAACACCCACTTGGCTTACATTCTAGATCAGTGTGACACGTGGCAACATTATAACTGTCAAGACCCACCCCTAATCCCCCAGGATTAGGGACTAAACCTTGCTCCCTTCTGACAACCCAAAAACGAAAGACCAAAAAAACCTCATAGAAACCACAAAATTACATTGTCAGACGCAGGAGAAATAAAACATCCCAGAGTCAGCAATTACACAGAGCATAGTACCAAACTAAGGAAATTAAACCCGCTACAAAGAGTACAAACACAACGAAAAATTTAAATCACTCCGAGGTCACTCTCGAGTATTCTATGCCTCCAACGCTGCCTCAACGTCAACCCCCTCGCTAGCTCCACGACCTGGAGGGGAATTAAAAACAGAAAAGTGTGAGTGGACCAAAGGAATAAAAGTTTCAAAAACCATTTGATAACAAAACAGGATTTGGCCCTCCGTTTTAAAAACATGCATGCACAACCCATATAGTTAAACACAGCTATAAACCACATAGTAAGGATCATAAAAACATTTATAATTCATAACATAGGCATCATGAAAATAGCACGATAAAACATAAATCCAAGTCATCATTATCCGATCAAACCTCTTGGACCTATCCGAGTCTTTAAACTCCCGAGTCTTTAAACTCAATCTAGGCCTCAATAATCCAAGTCTTTAAACTCCCGAGTCTTTAAACTCAACAGGCCTACAAGGGAAATATCAATATATCTGATTCTTTAAACTCAGAGTCTTTAAACTCAATCCGGGTCTTTAAACCCAATCCGAGTCCGTCCCCCGTCAATCACAATATCCAGTTCTTTAAACCCAATAACCAGATCCAGAAAATCCAATCAAAACCATTTGAAAACCATTTCTAAATCCATATCCAAACCCGAATCCGAAATCACTGGCCTGAAGCCCTTCCGGCATCCAGAACCGTCATTCCGAACCCAAATCCGGAATTCCACTTTTCAACTTTAAAACCAAATTCCGCTTTCCGAAATCCGATTCTAAAACCGAAAACCTTAATCATCAAAATCATGTTCCAAAATCCTTTTATAATCATTGAAAACCATTTAGCATTTGAAATCCCAAAATCATGGCATCGAAATCAGAATTCAAAGCTTCCTCGTAAAACGTGCTAAAAATCGTACATTCTCGTAAAACGTGCAATTATATAAAACAGTTATAACATATTCGATACTCATGAAATCACATGTAAAACCATAAAACAATTATAGAAAAACAGTTATGCATGCTCAATTATAGAGAAGGGGTCCACTCACAGATACCGGGTACGTCACTCGCGTCCCGAACGTCCTGTACGTTCCTCGTCCACCTCGGGGACTCCCGACCCTGTCACAAGTCACCAAAATACGTCACTAACACGTTTACTAAGGTCCTCCTAACTTTCCCCAAAAATCTCTGGGTCCTAAACGTAACGAACCGAGACCCTAAGCCTTCAACCTCGCGGAACTAACTCGATTCGACGTCCGATTAACCCGAAACCTATTCCAATAGACTCGTGACAACATCTAGACCAAAACCTTAGTTGAAAATTCCTCCAGAAACCGCCGTACGAGCCTCCACGAGCCGCCCAAAGTGACTGTGCGTGGGCCTCACGCGCCTGCACAGTCACTGTTCATCGTCTTCCTCAGCTACTCGACCGGTGTTAACCGGCGAGGGCGGTTCTCCGTCATTTCCCGTCCGTTTTTGTTCCTTTCAAGCCCAATAGTTTCGTCCTATCCTAAGAAACTCAACCCAACCTTAAAAAGTCGACAATTCTACCTCTAACCCATTGTCTCTAGCTCGACACAGGAACACCCGAATACCCATGTTTGCACTCCCGGCCAACCAGGTAATCCCTGAGCCTCAAATTGTTTCCCTAAGCTCAAATACCACTCAAAGGACTCCTCAAAACCCCTAAAACAGTTCGACTCAACCTCAAAACTCACGACTTTAAGTTTGAACCCAAACTGGAAAAACAGAGAACACAGTAAACTCACCGTCGTTCTAGCCTCCTCCGTACAATCCCCCGTCACGGCTGCACAACCAGCAGCTACCTAGGACCCTAATGAACTCACCAAACCTCACCAAACACCTCGACTCAGCCCCTACCGTCACGACTATCGATTTGAACTTCACAGGAAAAACAGAGCAAACAAGGGAATTGGAGAAATTGCTTGTGCTCAGGCCGCCGCCGTGAGCTCCACCGTGGCTATGCGACCCCTCTAAGTCTCCTCCGTCCTTTGGACACCACCATCAGCCTTGATTGATCGATTAAACATCAACACCACTACCAAACTCCCTCGACACTTCTATGTATTTTCCCGAAACCACAACTCCTTCTCACACCAGTTTTCCTCACTCAAACTCTCACTCACCTCACTCACTACCTCTCTCTCGATCTCTACTCTCACTCACCAAAACACAACACCTCACACCGCCCTTCACCTGATCGATTTCCCTCAACCTCACTCTCTGTTTCTCTCTTCTTCGAACACGGCTGCACACACCGCACAATTTAAAAACACACACATCGTGCACTCCCTTGAAGCCACTACACACACTGCACGTGTCACCATCCCAAGGGCCCTATCACAAATATCCCAATCTCCACTGTACACTTGGCCTTATCTGATTGGCCCAAATCCCAAGACACAGAAAGACCAAAATACCCCTAAAGTCCAAATTACGATTCTACCCTTCTCCATTCTAGACCCGTATCTCTCCCGTCCAATGTCCGATGGAGGCATGCCGCCTTTCGTTGAACTCAGGACGACGAGATCTACTTAACGGTCCTCGGTCTATGTAAAAACTAATAGTCCAGCAAAAAGTCAACATTTTCCTCTATTTAACCAAAATTACGGTAATGCCCTCAACCTTCCGTACATCATAACTTCCTCCTCGGATGTCGGAATCAGGCATGCCACCTGTCTACGGACTCGTGACGTCCCGAACCACGTCATAGTCATCGGTCAATGTCCAATTGACCACCCGAACTCAAAGTCAACATTTTGCCCAAACTAGGGGCAAAATCGTCATTCTACGCTAACGGACCAAACGTAACCAACTAACCACCGATTAAGCTCACTAATCCGTTACTAATCACTTTACTAATCCCGGCTCTCGGGACAGGTCGTTACAATCTACCCTCCTTAAAAGAATTTCGTCCCCGAAATTCCATGGCTTGTACCTTGGATGTGAAGTCTCCTACCTGGTAAGCAGCTCTCGCAAAAATAACTACTCTGAAAAGTTCCTAACCTATCATCTCCACCTTGGGTATTTCACAACACTCCTACTACCAGTTCAACACTTCTAACCCTCTCTCAGTACAACTAGAACTTCATGGCATACGCAAGGGAAACTCTATGAACAGAAAACAAAGGTATTTTAAAATACCTCATGTAGAGTACCCAATAGAATTCATAGAGTACATCCTCACGTACAACCACCTATACCTTCCGGAAACAAATCTAGTCCAAAAACTACCTACCGGCTTACTACTTAACGACGTCGACCACCTTGTCGGAATAAACCCACAAAGTTCTAAAGGCAACCTCTAGATTGTGGGTTCTCTTCAATAACCTCATATCGATTAGTTATTGTCATTCCTTTCTAATTCCTTCTGTCATCCTTCAACGGAACTCACCGTAGTCCTACACCTCGTCACTCCAAGTTACCTAGGGAAAGTCTTATACTCTATCTTGAAACCAAACAACACTATGTACAACTCAACCAAGGATAGTAAAAAGTACCTGTCACGGCACCGGGTGCTGACTGAGCCTCCTGCTGAGTCATCGCAAACACTCAGGCCTGGGGTCCTGAAGATCTACCACGACCTCCCACACCACTAGTAGCACCACCGCCTCCTCTGGTGCCTGTTGTCCCTGACGCTGACGCTGTTCTCCGTCCGGGCTCCGCCGCTCCTCGGCCTACACCACCCTCCTGTGGTAACAATGGACAGTCACGTCGGAAGTGACCTCGTTCCCCACAGTAGTAGCACACATCCCGACCTGGTCCACCACTCGGTCTCCTGGTGGACGCAACAGACGTCGCACTCATTTGCGGAGTCGACTGTGCTCGGTAACCACGGAACCCTGAACTCTGGAAACTACCAAGTCTGCCAAAACGATCATCGCCCAACGATGATGCTCCACTGTAGTTACCCCTCTTCGGTGTCCTCTGACTCGAAGCTCCAGAAAAAGGTGGCTCCCGCCGTCGTACCGGCAAGCTAGCCTCAACCCTTACCGTAGCGTCCGACAACTCTTGGAGGGTAGCAAATGATCCAGCCGTCACTACGGCACTTCTCCGCTTCAGTGGCCACAAACGTAGGAGCAAAACGAGACAACAACTGAAATTTCTGTTCGTACTCAGCCACACTCATACTCCCCTGTTGGAGTTGCAGAAACTCAGCCTCCTTGGCATCACAAAAAGAACGAGGGTAATACTGATCTAGGAACCGCTTCCTAAACGTCTCCCAAGTCACAGTGTGGGCGTCCCAGCCAGACAACTCGAGGGTATACCACCACTCGTACGCCGCACCATCTAGTAAGAAGGTAGCTAGTAACACTCGATCCTCCGGTGGGCAATGCATCACTGCGAAAATCCGCTCAAGTCTCGTGATCCACTTCTAGGCTTCCTCAGGGTCTGCCCCACCACTAAACGTCGTAGCCCCGAGCCGCTGGGCTCGCTCGATCGTAGCACTCTCTGTCCCTCTCGCCGCTTCGTCTTCAGGTCGTGGATGGGGATCACGTCTCAGAGGCATAGTCAATCGCCCGCTGAAAGAGGCATAGAAGTAGTCAAACAACCTAAACACAACCTCTCAACAAACACAAACCACAAACCTATGCTCTGATACCAATTGTCAGGGCCCACCCCTAATCCCCCAGGATTAGGGACTAAACCCTGCTCCCGTCTGACAACCCAAAAATGAAAGACCGAAACAACCTCACAGAAACCACAAAATTACATTTTCAGACGCAGGAGAAATAAAACATCCCAGATTCAGCAATTACACAGAGCATAGTACCAAACTAAGGAAATTAAACCCGATACACAGAGTACAAACACAACGGAAAATTTAAATCACTCCGGGGTCACTCTCGAGTATTCTATGCCTCCGACGCTGCCTCAACGTCAACCCCCGAGCTAGCTCCAAGAGCTGGAGGGCAATTAAAACAGAAAAGTGTGAGTGGACCAAAAGAATAAAAGTTTCAAAAACCATTTGATAACAAAACAGGGTTTGGCCCTCCATTTTAAAAACATGCATGCACAACCCATTTAGTTAAACTGACAGGACCTGTCCCAACTGGACCTCGATAACTGTGCTCGGTCCTGCTCCCGTCTGACAAGTCAACTGAAATCCCGAAAGTACCCTTCAGCACCTGTCAGACCAGGGATAACTGCACTGATTTCTGCTCATGCCTCCGCCTCGTAATCCGCCCCGAGTGTCGTACCACGACCTGGAGGGTCATTAAAAACAAAGGTGTGAGTGGACAAAAATAATATCATGTAAGACACATTTGAAACACATTCGTTACCCTCCAGTTTATCAAACCATGCATGCATAGGGAAAACACATAAATCATTTAAATCATTTTATAAAATCAGTTCATCATAATAATAAAGTATATAACTCGGGAATTACACATCCGAGGATCCTCTGGGAATTACACATCCAGAGTCGTCATCCAATGCTGGGAATTACACATCCAGCCTCTCCGGGAATTACACATTCGGTCTCTCCAGGAATTACGCATCTGGAGTCCCTCCAGGAATTACACATCTGGAGTCATCAAACATCGATACACAATCAAAAACATTATTTCAAATCAAGTATCAAAACCACGTCAAAACCATTATCACGGGGCCACATGCCCAAATCTCATTTCTTAAATAATTCAATACACGCAAATCCGTAAAATCATATCCGAAAACATCACAAATCCATTAAATCAATTTCCCAACTCATAATCCAAGCCAAAACCAATCACAAATTCCGGGTCTGCGCCCAAAACAATCATTTCACATTTTCTCGAAAAACGTGCCCGCAGCACCGATTAAAATAATCAATAAATCACACAATAATCATATCAAATCATTGGATTTCAAATCATGTCAGAAATCATGTAAAACATTTAACTATGCATGCATATATATTTATAAAGCAAACGGCCACTCACACACCGTCCAACTGCTCGTTTCCCGCGCTACACGCGTTTCAGTAATTTCTGACACTCGCTCGGAATCTCGAATCCTGTTCACAATCATTATTCAAGGTTACTAACAAGTCAATTTACATCATCTAATTTTCCCATAATTTTCCGGGAATTTAATATTAATTAAATACGTAACTTAAATCTTCGGACCCTCGAAACATTATCGAGACGGTATCCGATTGATTCGAAACCAAAACCAAAATGATCGTTACCCTGTATAGAATAAAACACCTGTTGACCACCTTCCCAGAAAAGTCACCACGCGAATTCACGCGCAGCCGTACCAAATTGTCAGGACCTGACCCTCCTCGGTCAAGACCCGACTCATCTAGCACCATATTGTCCGCTTTGGGCCTCGCCCTCACGGTTTTATTTTCGGGAGCTCATGGTGCAACTTCCCAGTAGGTCACCCATCATGGGATTGCACCAGGCTCAACTCGCTTAACTTTGGGGTTCCAATCCCCCCCAAAGCCACTGAGCTCCCAAAAGGCCTTGTGTTAGATGGGCCGGGTCGTGATAGAATGGTATCAGAGCCGGACCCTGACTGGAAATGTGCCAGCGAGGACACTAGGCCCCAAGAGGGGTGGATTGTAAGACCCGGACTTGGAAGTAGGAACGGTGAGCAAGACCCGTGAGCTTGAGAAGCAAGATCGGTGAGCAAGACCCGTGAGCTTGGAAAGGTAAGATCGGTGAACAATCTCACATCGCTCGGGGAGGGAAAGGTGAAGTACCTTATATGTGTGGGCACGTACCTATCTAACACAAGGCCTTTTGGGAGCTCAGTGGCTTTGGGGGGGATTGGAACCCCAAAGTTAAGCGAGTTGAGGCTGGTGCAATCCCATGATGGGTGACCTACTGGGAAGTTACATGTGAGCTCCCGAAAACAAAACCGTGAGGGCTGGGCCCAAAGCGGACAATATTGTGTTAGATGGGCCGGGTCGTGACATAAACACAGCTATAAACCACATAGTAAGCATCATAAAAACATTTATAATTCATAACATAGGCATCATGAAAACAGCACGATAAAACATAAATCCAAGTCGTCATTATCCGATCAAACCTCCTGGACCTATCCGAGTCTTTAAACTCCCGAGTCTTTAAACTCAATCCAGGCCTCAATAATCCGAGTCTTTAAACTCCCGAGTCTTTAAACTCAATAGGCCTACGGGGGAAATATCAATATATCCGAGTCTTTAAACTCAGAGTCTTTAAACTCAATCCGGGTCTTTAAACCCAATACGGGTCCGTCCCCCGTCAATCACAATATCCGTGTCTTTAAACCCAATAACCAGATCCAGCAAATCCAATCAAAACCATTTGAAAACTATTTTTAAATCCATATCCAAACTCGAATCCGAAATCACTGGCCCGAAGCCCTTTCGGCATCCAGAACCGTCATTCCGAACCCAAATCCGGAATTCCAGTTTTCAACTTTAAAACAAAATTCCGCTTTTCGAAATCCGATTCTAAAACCGAAAACCTTAATCATCGAAATCATGTTCCAAAATCCTTTTATAATCATTGAAAACCATTTAGCATTTGAAATCCCAAAATCATGGCATCGAAATCAGAATTCAAAGCTTCCTTGTAAAACGTGCTAAAAATCGTACTTTCTCGTAAAACGTGCAATTATATAAAACAGTTATAACATATTCGATACTCATGAAATCACATGTAAAACCATAAAACAATTATAGAAAAACAGTTATGCATGCTCAATTATAGAGAAGGGGTCCACTCACAGATACCGGGTAAGTCACTCGCGTCCCGAACGTCCTGTACGTTCCTCGTCCGCCTCGTGGACTCCCGATCCTGTCACAAGTCACCAAAATACGTCACTAACACGTTTACTAAGGTCCTCCTAACTTTCCCCAAAAATCCCCGGGTCCTAAACGTAACGAACCGAGACCCTAAGCCTTCAACCTCGCGGAACTAACTCGATTCGACGTCCGATTAACCCGAAACCTATTCCAATAGACTCGTTACAGCATCTAGACCAAAAACTTAGTTGAAAGTTCCCCCAGAAACCGCCTCACGCGCCTCTACACGTCGTCCAAAGTGGCTGCGTGTGGGCCTCACGCGCCTGCACAGTCACTGTTCATCGTCTTCCTCAACTACTCGACTGGTCTGAACAGGCGAGGGCGGTTCTCCTTCATTTCCAGTCCGTTTTTGTTCCTTTCAAGCCCAGTAGTTTCGTCCTATCCTAAGAAACTCAACCCAACCTTAAAAAGTCGACAATTCTACCTCTAACCCATCGTCTCTAGCTCGACACAGGAACACCCGAATACCCATGATTGCACTCCCAGCCAACCAGGAAATCCCCCAGCCTCAAATTGTTTCCCTAAGTTCAAATACCACTCAAAGGACTCCTCAAAACCCCTAAAGCAGTTCGACTCAACCTCAAAACTCACGACTTTAAGTTTGAACCCAAACTGGAAAAACAGAGAACACAGTAAACTCACCGTCGTTCTAGCCTCCTCTGTACAATCCCCCGTCACGGCTGCACAACCAGTAGCTACCTAGGACCCTAATGAACTCACCAAACCTCACCAAATACCTCGACTCAGCCCCTACTGTCACGACTATCGATTTGAACTTCACGGGAAAAACAGAGAAAACAAGCGAATTAGAGAAATTACATGTGCTCAGGCCGCCGCCGTGAGCTCCACCGTGGCTATGCGACCCCTCTAAGTCTCCTCCATCTTTTGGACACCACCACCAGCCTCGATTGACCGATTAAACATTAACACCACTATCAAACTCCCTCGACACTTCTCTGTATTTTCCCGAAACCTCACCTCCTTTTCACACCAGTTTTCCTCACTCAAACTCTCACTCACCTCACTCACTACCTCTCTCTCGATCTATACTCTCACTCACCAAAACACAGCACCTCACACTGCCCTTCACCTGATCGATTTCCCTCAACCTCACTCTCTGTTTCTCTCTTCTTCGAACACGGCTGCACACACCACACAATTTAAAAACACACACACACCGTGCACTCCCTAGAAGCCACTACACACACTGCACGTGTCACCATCCCAAGGGCCCTCTCACAAATATCCCAATCTCCACTGTACACTTGGTCTTATCTGGTTGGCCCAAATCCCAAGACACAAATTGACCAAAATACCTCTAATGTCCAAATTACGATTCTACCCTTCTCCGTTCTAGACCCGTCTCTCGCCCGTCCACTGTCCGATGAAGGCATGCCTCCGGTCATTGAACTCAGGACGACGAGATCTACCTAACGGTCCTCGATCTACGTAAAAACTAATTGTCTAGCAAAAAGTCAACATTTTCCTCTATTTAACCAAAATTACGGTATTGCCCTCAACCTTCCGAACATCATAACTTCCTCCTCAGATGTCGGAATCAGGCGTGCCACCTGTCTACGGACTTGTGACTTCCCTAACTACGTCACAGTCATCTACCCTCCTTAAAAGAATTTCGTCCCCGAAATTCCACTGCTCGTACCTTGGATGTGAAGTCTCATACCTGGTAAGCAGCTCTCTCAAAAATAACTACTCTGGAAAGTTCCTAACCTATCACCTCCACCTTGGGTATTTCACAACACTCCTACTACCAGTTCAGCACTTCTAACCATCTCTCAATACAACTAGAACTTCATGGTATACGCAAGGGAAACTCTATGAATAGAAAACAAAGGTATTTTAAAATACCTCATGTAGAGTACCCAATAGAATTCATAGAGTACATCCTCTCGTACAACCACCTAGGTGATTAATTAATGATTAATGATGGATTATCGAGTATTAATCAAGATTAACCGAGGATTATCGGACGATCCGAGAAAAATTACGATTTTGCCCTTAGAAAGGGTAAAATATTGACTTTTGACCTGAGAAGTCAAATGCACGTTAACCGAAGATCATTACGTAGATCGATACGATACGAGTTCGTAGACAGGCGACACGTCAAAATCGGACATCGTATAGGAAAGTTACAGGTCACTGAATGGTTGATTACGTTTTATGGTTGCACGATTTTCAAATTGGTTTGTTTTTAGTAGGCCCCAAAATATCAGTTTTGGGACCATATGATGAGTAACACTTGTCACCCACCCTATGGCCCATTTTAATTAATTCAAGCATCATCATCTTCATTCTTCATCTTCTTTATTTCATCCCAAAATCGTACCCATCCAAACCCAAACCATTCCATCTTCTTGCTTCATATTCTGGACTAGAGAGAGAGAGTGACAGAGTGAAGGAGTGAGATGGAGAGGCTGAGAGACGGCGAAGGACGACAAAGGACACAGCGGTGGTGGCAGGAAACAATGGAGAATGGTAACTCGTGGGTTTTTGGGAATTTAGGTTTTGATTTTAGACGTTTAGGCCATGTTTTGATGCCATGGTTATATTCTTGGAGCTCATATGAGCCTGTAGGTGCAAAAAGGATAGGTTTTGGATGACGGGAGTGGCCGAAACTTTAGAAGCTCATATCTTCAAAACCAGGTACTTTCTCACAATTCTGGTTCAGATTTGGATTCCATGGCTCGAGTAGATAGGTTTCCATATATATAACATAGGATTTGGTTGAGAAATGAGAGAGTTATGGAGGTTTAAAAAATCGGCTAACAATGGCGATTTTTGGGCCGACAGCCAGCAAACCAGAAGGCGGCGGACGACGGCGCCAGTCGTCTTCTACGACTAGGACGATGACTTCATTAATGACGTTAGCATTGATCGTTAACTTTGATGGCATCAGCATTGAATTTTACCGTTGATCTTGATGACGTCAGCGTTGACTTTGAACGTTGAATTTGATGACGTCAGCGTTCCCGATGACGTCAGCTTGACTTTGACCGTTAACCATTGAATTTTTGTTGATCGAATTATGACCAGCGTGTGTGGGCGCATGGGAACAAGTTTCAAGGTCAAACTGATCTTGTTCAAAAGGTTTCGATGTTTTGAATCCAATGATGGTGTTTTCAGGTCGATCGAAGATCGTTGCATATGTCAATTGGAGGTTTTTAGCCTCGAAAAGTATGTTCGGGACAGGTTGACTATTCCGGGTTAGTTAGGGGTCTTTGATATGGACTTTTATAGGATGATAGTGACCTTTGGATAAGATTCGGACAGGTCCGGATGTCCTAGAGATTGAGGATTAGCCTCAGAGTGGCTTACGCCGAGGGATTTCGGCGCACAGCATGGTCGATCTGTAAGTGGACTTTATTTTATGAAATGATGCATGCATAACTGTTTTATATGTTTTATGAACATGATTTGAGATGCATTGATTGCATAATGATTTGATTTGATTTTTTATCATTTCATGAAACGATATATGCACGTATTTCGATATTTCCATTTTATATGATATTTGGGCTTAGGCCGAGTTTTCTACGTGCATGTGGTTTATATGTTTTGAATGATTTCACGGAGATTCATAAAATCGGATTTCATTATAGATTTTAAGTAATTTCACGGGGATGCGTGAATTTGGTATTTCGGGTATGAAACCTAGTTGATTTAGACCTCGACTCAGATATTAGTCAAAGGTGATTTTAAACAATGAAATGGTTTTCGAATTTGGAAGTAACATTCGGGCTTGTGTCCCAGTTGATTTGAGATTTGACTTTAAGTATAGTCAAACATGGAATATATCGGGCTTGTGACCCAGTTATGATTTATAAGATTTGGGGTTGTGACCCTATTATGGATTCGAAGTTTGGATTTGATAGGATTCGATGAATCCTGGATTTATGAAGTGTTTTTTAACACTATTTTTATAATAGTTTTGTGGAAATTTATTTGATGAAATTATGTTCGGGCGTAGACTCTATTGAGATGTTTTGAGATGATGTGAAATGTTTTCCACACGACCATCCTCTATGATGTGATGATAGCCTCCGAACATCGACCATCTTGTGTGATATGTGATCTTGGAGAGGTCATGGGGACACTGCCTATAGGGGTGTCAGATATGCAAATTTTACAGATGTCGAGCCAAGGGTTCAGATCCTGTAGACGTCATCGCTCAAACGTCGACCATCCTATGTGTTGTGCGATCTTGAGTTAGAGAACCTAGTCGTCGAGCCACGGACTCCGAGCCTGGTGTATATTCGGATGTGTAATCCCGAGTTGCACACGTAACACTGATATCGTGACTGGTGATGATGTGAGACGATTGGATATTGGATAAAGAGGATTGGTGAACATGTTTTCATAAGACTACGAATGTGAGTCTATGTTCAGGCAGAGGCCCCATTGAGATGATTTATGAGAATTATTTTGGGTTGAGATCCCACGTGGTTTTGATTTATACAGAGACCCTACGTGATTTAGTTTTGGGCTGAGATGCTATTAAGAAAATGGCTTTGATTGAGAAGCATTTTTCACTGTGTATTGATTTAAAAAGTTGTATGATTTGTTTTTATGAAAATATTTAAAATATTGTTTTTTGATGCATGCATGCTTTTATGTGAAGGGTATTAATGTCATTTTTGATAAATGATTTTATAAAATGTTGTTTTTGTCTACTCATAACTTTTATGTTTTTGATACCCTTCAGGTTGATCGTGGATGTGGGCTGTACCAAAGACCGAGACATCACATGCCGTTGCGAACTCTCGAAATCACTGCACACTCTGGTAACCCCGAGCGGGTTACGGTTTTATCCCTAGTCTGGAACGTGGTGTCAGATGGGAGCATGGCACATCCTATGATAATCCAAGGGGATTGGGATGGGTCGTGTTGAACATCTCCTGGGGTAGCTTGTACCCTATATCAACAATGGACAACTACCACATTCATTGCTACTCTAAATACCCCTTCTCATAAAGGAACACATATATGTTTCTCAACACACAACCTGACTCTCAATCTTTTGATGTTGATCTGCATATTGATCTCTACCTTGCTTACTGACTTAAGCATCGGAGCCTCTTAGGCCGGCACCCCATTGATGTCTAGCATTTTTTTCTCCTTCTCGCAGGTCACTCGGTAGAGTTAGAAGAAAAAAGAATAAGCACCCTCCCATATCTCATCATGTTAGGCTCAGTTTCAGATCAAACAAAATCCAAATCCAAATCCATGTATGTATCATAATTCATTCCCAAAGAGGTTATATCTTTCTTGGGACACGCTGGATTTTACAGGAGGTTCATTCAAGATTTCAACAAGTTATCTCGACCTATGTGTGCTTTGCTTGCTAAGGATGCTATGTTTAACTTTGATAGAGAATGTAGGCACACTTTAAAGGAGAAGCTCACGAGCTCCCCTATCATTATGCCCCCTGATTGGGACCTTCCATTCGAACTTATGTGCGATGCTTCAGATTTTGCGGTAGTGCTGTTTTGGGACAGCGACGCGATAAACTTCCTCATGTCATATACTATGCAAGCCGAACCCTTAATGATGCCCAATTGAACTATTCTGCAACTGAAAATGAGCTTGTTGCTGTTATCTTTCCTTGGAAAAATTTCGGAGTTACTTGATTCAAACAAAGGTCATAGTTTACACCGATCACGCAGTGTTGAAATATTTGTTGAGCAAAAAGGATGCAATGTCTAGATTGTTGCGATGGATGCTTCTCCTTCAAGAGTTTCACTTGGAAATTCGGGACAAGAAGGGGAGTGAGAATGTAGTTGCTGGTCATATGAGTCGTCTCATCCATGGCTCGAATGAAGAAGAGGATCACTTGCCCTTGCACGAGACATTCCCTGACGAACAACTTTTCAGCATTGAAGCAATTGTTCCATGGTATGCTGATTTGATTAACTTTATTGTAACCAAGCAATTCCCTTCTTTTTTGAACAGGTACCAAAGGAATAAGCTTGCTAAGCAAGCTAGGTATTACATTTGGGATGAGCCCTACCTATGGAAACATTGCCTGGATCAAATCATTCGACGATGCATTCCCGATTATGAGGTACGTTCTATCCTTCAATTTTGTCACTCTTTTGCGTGTGGAGGGCACTTTGGGGCCAAGAAAACAGCGTATAAAGTCCTTCAAAGTGGTTTCTATTGGCCCACACTCTTCAAGGATGCTCATGAATTCGTGCTCACATGTGATAGATGCCAAGGCAAGGTAACATAGGTCCTAGGAATCAAATGCCTTTGAACCTGATTTTAGTTGTTGAGATCTTTGATATTTGGGGCATTGATTTCATGGGGCCTTTCCCTAATTCTTTTGGTAATGTTTACATATTGCTTGCTGTGGATTATGTATCTAAATGGGTTGAGGAACTTTCCACTAAAACTAATGATGCTAAAATTGTTGTGAGTTTCATTCAAAACCATATTCTAGCTAGGTTTGGTGCACCAAGGGCCATCATAAGCGATGGAGGCTCCCACTTTTGCAATCGTTCTTTTGAGGCTTTGATGAGGAAGTATGGTGTAAATCACAGAGTATCCACCTCCTACCATCCTTAAACAAGTGGGCAAGCCGAAATGTCCAATAGGGTGATCAAAGCGATACTTGAAAAGACAGTTCATCCTAACCGCAAGGATTGGTCCTTAAGGTTGAACGATGCACTTTGGGCTTATAGGACGGCTTTCAAGACACCATTAGGTATGTGCCCTTTTTGATTAGTCTTTGGTAAAGGTTGTCATCTACCTGTAGAGCTCGAACACAAGGTTTTTTGGGCAGTTAAGCGCATGAACATGGACCTAGACTCTGCTGGAATTCATTGAAGGTTGCAACTAAATGAGCTTGATGAACTTCGCAATGAGGCATATGAAAGCTCACGAATTTACAAGGAGAAGACCAAGGCCTTTCATGACAAGAACATTCAAAGGAAGGTGTTTCAAGTTGGCCAACAAGTCTTGCTCTTCAACTCTCGACTCAAGTTGTTTCCCGGTAAGTTACGTTCTCGCTGGTTTGGTCCATTTTTTATCACTAATGTTTTCCCTCATGGTCCAATTGAAATTCAACATCCGGTTAAGCGAGAACCCTTCAAGGTGAATGGCCATAGACTCAAGCACTACTATGGGACATCTCCCATCCCCCTTGGGCCCCGGAGGCCCCTTGTAACGACCTGTACTTTCGAAAAAGGAAAATTTGGAAAATTTGAAGAAAAAGACGATTTTGCCCCTAGAATTGGGCGATCGTTGACTTTTGCTCGAGCGGTCAAACGAACTTTGATCGATGACTGTGACGTAGTTCGGGACGACACGAGTCCATAGACAGGTGACACGTCCAATTTCGACGATTGGGGAAGAAGTTATGACGTTTGGAAGTTCAAGGGCATTTTTGCAATTAGGACGAAAAGGGGGAAAATGTTGACTTTTTGATTGACCCCCTATTTTCACGTAATTCGAGGACCATTGGGTAGGTCTCGATGCCCTGAGTCCGTAGATAGGCGGCACGCTGAAAACGGACATTGGACGGGTGAGTGACGGTTCTAGAAGAGGAGGGGCATTTTGGTAATTTTGTGAAGAAGGGCAAAATAGTAATTTTCACAGGGGCACTGTTTGAAACAGTGGAACAGGGACTGAAC
Organism: Prinsepia uniflora; assembly: GCA_032719365.1. Classification (NCBI taxonomy): domain Eukaryota; kingdom Viridiplantae; phylum Streptophyta; class Magnoliopsida; order Rosales; family Rosaceae; genus Prinsepia; species Prinsepia uniflora. The sequence goes on from CM064872.1 coordinate 39,640,012, forward strand.
CACCGTGCTTTGGGTGGTCTGTTCAGGGAATTGTTTAATTGTTAGTTGCATTTGGGAAATTTGAGGTAGTGGAAACCCAATGGTGCGGTTTGTAACAGATCACAGAGCACGGGAAGGATTTTAAATTGGTTTCGGGTCAGTTACGGGGAACCATTTACACAGAAGACTGAGAGATGCATTAGTTTGCCGTGAAGGTTGAATTGATTATAGGGAGTGAGAGTTAGTCGAGAGGGTCATTTGGTGAGGAAGAGACTAAGAATTGGAGAGAAAACTGAGTCAGGAAAATTTTGGGAAAATTGGTGGGAAAATCGAAATTTAATTTTTGAGGTGAGAGGAAAAAAACAGAGGTTAGAAGTAGTCTTCTGGGTTCATTACGACCTCAACCATACCAAAATCGAACGGAATCGATCACGGTTTGGCCAAGAACCCAAGTTCCAGTTCTGGAAAGATTTTGAGCTTGAGGACGATCACCTAGGGGTAAGTTTTACTGAAATTGGCTTTGGTTTTGTGTTCGTTTAGGTCTTATGAAGCTTCTGTTTAAGTTAATTTGAAAACTGAGTTGATTTGAGTGAGGTTCGAAAGTTTGACCCGTCTGTTTGATCTTGAGAAAAGAGTTGGATTTAGAGCTTGTTGTGAGTAATTAATAATGGAGAACATAAATTAAGTTACAATGGAAGGTTTTCGATGGAAAAACTGAAAGAATTAAGCTGTAATTGCAGGAGATTGGACCGGGTTGTGTCGCGGGTTTGGGACCCGTTTAGCAGAGAGTCGGGTGAGGAAGGTGACACTATAGCATCACTGTAGCAGGCGCGTGAGTTTCACACGCAGCCACTCACGGCGGCGCGTGAGGGCCCGTGGGCTCGATTATCGAGGTGAGTTCAACACGACTTTTACCCTATACAATGTAACGAACATTTTAGCGTTGGTTTCGAGTTAACCATACACCGTTTCGATATTGTTTCGACGGCCCGAAAATTTATATTACGTTTTTAATTAATATTTAATTCCCAAAAAATTATGGGAAATTAGTATGATGTTATTTGAGTCGTTAGTGACACTGAGGAATGATTTCGGACATGATTCGAGATTCCTGGAAAATGTCGGAGATTACGGAAATGCGTGCAGCGCGAAAACGAGCGTTATGGACGGTGTGTGAGTAGAATTTGCTTTCTAAAATTTAATGCATGCATAAATGTTTCTATGATTTCTATGATTATGATTATGACTTATGGTGATTTTGATTTTCGTATTTATACGAATTTTGATATGCAATACGAAATTGCACGTATTTCAAGACTATGGTTTCTCTTATGCCTTGGTGATGGTTTGATGAACGATTTTATATGATTTGGGCGTATCATGTTTTAAGGATGTTTTGATTATGATTATGAGTATGACCTACGATTTTGACACGTATTTCGAGATTATTACGAATTTGCGCGTTTTATGAGATTTCGAGTATATTGGGTTTTGATCATGGTTTTGATGCTTTGACTTTGGGATTTGAAATACGATTTGATTTCGAATATTTAAAACGGATTTTGGAAAAGGGTGATTTTGGGCTTGATGCCCAGGGCATAAAAGTAATTTTGATGAACGAGATTTGGATTTCGGAAACGTGGAAGTGGATTTCCAGATTTGGGTTCGGGTAGATGTTTCCGGATGCTGGCTTACGGAATCATTATTGCGAATTCGGATTCGGGAATGGATGACGAATATGATTGGGATTTTAATGTGAAATTCGGACATGAGTTCCATTTCGATTAAGTGTGATCTCGGATTTGACTTGGGAAATTGGTTTACGATGGATTCTCGATTTGTTGTGATTTATAAATGGTTTTGGGTTTAAAGACCCGATACTATTGCTGGATGATGTTTTGGGTTTAAAGACCCGGATGAGATATGACGGGGGGCGGGTTCGGATTGGGTTTAAAGACCCGAATTGAGTTTAAAGACTCGGAGTTTAAAGACTCGGTTATTGTGATACCCCCCGAGGCCTATTGATTATGTTCTGAGTTTAAAGACTCGTTGATATCCCGGGAAGGCTTGATATATGTGAGTTTAAAGACTCGGTAATTGATATCCAGCAAAACTGATTGACTTGTGATTTGTTGTTGATCTTGATGTTTTCGGATGTGTTGGGCAGTGGCCCGGTTGTTATGGTTTGATGGATTTTGGATTATATTGTGTACTTGGATTTGATTCATGATTTTGGGCTGAGGCCCTGTGTGTATGATTGCGGGCTCAGACTCGAAGGTTAAGAAAAGGAAAATGATTTGATTTTCGTACAGGGTTTTCTTATGTTGAAAATGTAACGGATTGCGAAATGATTTTCGAATGCATGCATTGGTTTTACGTGGAGGGTAGAAATGTATTTCTATAACTGTTTTATAAACTGATTCATTTTTGTCCACTCACACCTTTTGTGTTTTTATTGACCCTCCAGGTCGTGGCTCGTTGATCGAGGCTAATCGAGAGGCGGAGGTATGAGTGAGTACGTGTGTGGCTATCCCTTGTTTGGCAAGTACTGAGGGTAATTTGGGAACTTCAGTCGACTTGCCAGACGGGAGCAGGACCGGGCATGGTTATCAATGTCCCTTCGGAGGCGGTCCTGTCACCCCTGCACCTACTCTCTCATGAGCTGCTATCCTCGTCTCGCCTAGACGTTAAATCAAGCGCTCCTAGGAGGTAACCTAGCCCTGGTTTGTTCCCTTTTTCTTATGGACGTTTTTCACCTTCTAACTAATGGATTTGTCTTCCTTTTATGCTCAAAACATTGAGGACAATGTTTCATTTAGGTTTGGCGGTATTGGACTTAAGTTTAGGGGTACACAATTCAGTTTCTGTTTTGTTTTCCTTGCTGTTTTTTATTTTCCGCTCTTAATTCCTTGCTTTTTTTTTGTTTTTTGTTTTGTTTTCTTTGCTGTTTTTTGTTTTGTGATGCTAGTTTTTATGCCTAAACAAGGTAATATGAATGTATAGCACATGAGAATTGCTTGTACTTACTAAGAATCATTGCCATTGCCAATGAATTCACACTTGCACTTCACAATACCATAATCAAGTAATTAAGCAACCAAAGCAATTGAATTTGATTATACTTAGAAAATTAGTGGTGACTACCATGGTGAGATTTTTGAGCTTGATTTCCTTTCTTTCTTAGTGATCTATTTGTTTCTACTCTCAAACACTCATCACTTTGTTCATAATTGCATGATCTCTTTCTATTTGCATTGATGTTTAAAGAACAATATCTATTGGATGCTCTTGATTTAATATGTAATTGTTTATGAGATGTGATATATGCTATGTGTGTTTTAGCTCCTAAAGGCCCTTTTTTTCCCCGTCCACATTACATGCTCCCGAAGCCCCTTTGAAGCCAAACACTTAGCCGTTTTGTTCTTCACCTACAATATGACCTAACCAAGTTTTGAACTGTTCATAATGGCTACACCTTATAATCTAAACTTGTGTCAAGGTTGTATCAAATGAGATTCACGGTGAGGAGGAAATATGTTGATGTTTTGTGCTACTTATACTCATGTGATGGAAGTATGTTCGAAGGGAAAAAAATCTTTCGTTTATTTGTAAAGTGAGGAAGTTATTGCATGATCTTGGCTTAGCTCATCTAAAAAAAATGTATCAAGTTCATTGGTGAAAAGAAAAATAAAAAAAAAAGGAAAAAAAAAATTGTGATTTAAAAAAAAAAAACCAATGAACTTAGAGTTGAGTCAAGTGAGCGAAGTACCTAAATTAGAGCATTTTTATGAGCTTAAGCACAGTTTCATCTAGACTCAAGATCCGAGTCATGAATTCTCATGCCTTGACACGGTTTAGGTTCTTTGAATTCCAACTTTTCTTTCTAAACCCATGAACCTAGCCCCATTACAACCCTTGAATGAAGACCTATTGATTTTGTGAATGGTTATGCAAAGGATTTAGGTATGTATCTTTGTTGTTAAACTTCAATTCCTTAGTGACATCATATTTTCAGATAAAGCGTTATTCTTCATTGAAATCCATATGTGATTAACTTAATTTTCTTTACATAAACTCTTCACATATGCTTGCTGAGTGAAAACCTTAGGATTCTTGAGCGTATTGAGTGATGCCTAGTGAGGATTAGAGTCGAGGTGAAATCTTTCTAGGGTGTTTAGATGACGTTGTTTTCTAGTTTGATCATTTGAGATGTTGGTATAAACACTTAACACTTGAGTTCACGATATGGCACATTTCTTGGTTTGTGTGAGCTTATTTTCTATTCTTGATTCCTATTAGCTTGTTGATGCATGACTCCTAGCATCTATTGTGTTAAGTAAAATGTTTGTGGGTATCGTGCTACTATAACCCTCAGGAGACAAAACTCCTCCTACTAGGTGAACCTAGAGGTTTAAATGCTTATCATAACTAGATTGAGTCTTTTATTTTGTTGTTTTGCTAAGGGACTAGGAAAAGATAGGTTTGGGGGTATTTGATAAGTCACAAATTAAGCATCATTTCAACATTATTTCTTATCCCTTTCACTTATCTTTTGACTATAATCATTCAAACAATAGGAGAAAATGATCTCTTTTGTGAAGTTTGTGCAGATTGCTTAGTTGGGGTTTAAATCATGTTTTGCAATGAAATGTGATCTTTCCAAGGCTAAATCTGTAAGGACTCATAAAGGAATCATAAAGGGCCTCATCATCTCCCATTTACATGACCAAGATCCACCAAGACCCTAAAAGTCACGGCCTAGCCCTTAGAAGCCCACACAATGTGGTTAAGGGTGTTTTAGGGGGTTTACTTGTGCATCAAGCAACTTTGGACAAATTTTCCTACCTTTCTCAATGAGGAATGACATGGATTGACTTGGATAAGAAGACTTAATTATACTCCTAATCAGATCTTGAAGTTAAAGAGGCAAGAAACAAGGAAAATGAAGTTTCTTGGAAATTAAGAAACCATCTTGTACATGGCTAGGGTTAATTAACTTCCCTAGCCGAAATTTATCATGTTTCCTTTATTTTAGGGCAATGTAATCTGATTTAGGATAGCATTAAATGAATTACTAGTCAAAGATAAAGTCAAGAAGTGGAAAGAAGGAAGGAAAGGGACTCCCTGTACAAGTAAGACACAAAAAAACAGCTAACTATGGTTTTTCACGGAAACAAGGAGTTTTCCTCCTTGTTTTGGGGTTGTTTTCCCTTTTCTTTGAGGGAGATGTTAGGGCAGGTGTTAGGGGATATAAATAGATGTTTTCTCATTGTTTTTGGACGTCCAATTTACCTCCTAAGGTCCAAAAACTCTGCAAAAATTTCTTCTCAAAGTTTATACACAAAGTAGCCGCAATTTACCCATTTGTTCATGCTTTTGGATTCAAGTCTTGCATCTTCTTTGTGACGTGAAGCTTGGGAGAAGAAGAAGTGTTTGTGCCACTTCTCTCACACATCATTCATCTTAGTATTTGTGTTTCTTAATCCCTAATCTCTTTAAGTTTTTATGCATTCAATTATGATGTTTGTTAACTTAGTTATGCGTGAGTAGTTTCCTTTAGGATTAGGGATATTTGAAGCCCTAGCCAGGTTAGTTTATAATTAGATTTCTGGCTATTGATTATGGTTGTTATGTATGCCTGGATTTTTTGGATTACTATTCTTCATGAACTCAATTTATGCTTGTAAGTTTGATCACCTTGATGTTTGTGTTCACCCTGAAATTTGTAGCATCACGTTTAAGAGGAGGAATCTTATTCGTAATCTAAACTCGAGACTCCCTAGGATTGCACATCACTTTGCTAGGGATAGTGTAGTGTCATTAAATCTTCTTCATGTTTCATGCATTATCACGCACCATCGGTAATAGTTGTTTAAGGACGGGTACATCACGCTTAAACATGCAATCTAAGAGAAGATAAATGTGTAGGGTGAGCCTTAACCGGACCCTTGCATGGGCACTTAATTCAGATACATTCATAATTAATCTAATCAACGAAATCTAAGGAGAACTATAATTGGTAAAGGTGGATAACATGTCCTAATTTGTCCTAATCATCCAATCAACTTTCAAATCAAGTATTTCATCATTTTGCACTTGTTTTCATCATTTAATTTCGTTCTAATCATCACTCAAACCCCCCCCCCCCCAATGTTTTTGTACTTTTTCTCAAGTTGTTTCATTCCAAACTAAGTGGATTCACGTTGAACAAGTTCTCGAGGGATCGACCTTTGCAAACCTACTATTGAGAGGACCCACCCCTATTCCCCTGGGATTAAGAGCTAAATCCTGCTCCTGTCTAACTTACACATGACACGAAGGCTAAACCGACGTCCAACGTTCATTTTGACACATAAGTAGGACAAGGGATTCTCGATTCAGCCGCCCAATAGCATCCGGACTTCCCTTAGTTCACCCAAACTACTGTGGATCGTACGTGTGATGTCTCCGTCTATCTCGACCAACAGCCTGCACCGCAACAACCTGGAGGGTATCGAAAACACAAAAAAAACTGTGAGTGGACAAAAATAAAGTATAATTTAGAAATCAGTTCAATAAAACAATTACATTTTTACCCTCCAAGCAAAAACCAATGCATGCATATCATGTCATGTTATAAAACCATTCATATAAAAAACCATCAATGAAATCCAGTATCGGAAAACCCGAATCACATTCGTCATTCAAATCCAGGCCTCAGCCTCAAATCACAAAACAATCTCAAATACGGGAACTCAGTCCCAAAACTCATCAAATCCACATCATCCGGGCCACTGTCCAAAACATTCTAAAAACCAGTGAAAAACCAGTGAAAATATCATTCATACAAGTGTACTGGATCTCAGATGCGCCCGAGTCTTTAAACTCAAAACTATGCGCAAATAACCAGGCCTTCCCGGGATATCAACGAGTTTTTAAACTCAAAACACAATCACAGGCCTTGGGGGGTATCATAACCGAGTCTTTAAACTCAAAACATATATCGAGTCTTTAAACTCAAAACATATATCGAGTCTTTAAACTCAAAACATATCATTCCAACTTCCTTTCCTAAACTCGAAAACCAAATCCGAAATCTCAATCACATGAATAGGGCTCCAAGCCCGAAATCACTTTTCCGAAATCCATTTAAAATCTTTGAAATCAAATCATATTTCAAATCCCAAATCAAATCATAAAAACCATAGTCAAATCACAACATCGTGCGAAATCTCGTAAAACGTGAAATTCTATAAAATACCTCGAAAAATGTGCAAAATCATAAACCATCAAGATCATAAAGCAAAATCATAGAACCACGTATGAAAACATATTAAAAACATATATGCATGCATCAAGAGTTAGAAAGCAAAGTCCACTCACAGACCATTCCGACGTCACCTCGATACGCGCACACTTACGCCGTTCCTGGCCAATCCACTATCATCGGCTTTCCCAAACCTGTCCAAATCCCATAACAAGGTCACTAACTACTTTATTAAGCTTATACCTAAGCCCCGTAATTTTCCCGAATTTTTAACTATTTTTAACTGAGGCCTAAAATCTTCGTACATCCCAAAACATATCGAGATGATGTCCGATCGACTCGAAACTAGTGACAAAATGTTCGTTACATCAAATACTTTAAAAGTCATGTTGGAACCATCCTCAAAAGGCTTGGCATGCGCCCACACGCGTCGCCCAAAGGGGCTGCATGTGGGCCTCACTCACGGCTACTGTTCATCTTCAACCTTGGGATAGACGCAGTCTGAACCGGCCCGGTTCGACCAAACCAGCGCAAGCGGTCCAGTCTCCTAACTCGTCTAATTTCAAACCATTTTTAGTCTTTTTCCTTCCTACAGCTACGTCCAACCCTATCCTATAAAACTACGATGTCAAAACATAACGAATAAGAACGAAAGACTACTTTCCGATCGACCTTCAAAACTCAAATTTTCCTCTTCTTCTTTCTCATGTTCCTGGACACGCATGTCCTTCGTTTTACTTCCATTTGCCCCCTTTTGTCGTCCAGAACCTCGCCCAAAAAGCCAATTACACTAACTGTCATGAGAATACACCCTGCCATTTTTGAAGTTAGAGGTAAAATTAACGAGTTTTTCCACTTACCGTCCCTGATAGGGCTTGAAACTGGGCAGGATCAACTCCTGGTGACCTCTAGATCATCATTGATCAATCCATTAGGCTTATTCATCCTTCCATGAAATTCCATGATTTTTTGAATTCGAACAGGGGACTCACGGTCTTCTCTATTTTCTGTGTTTAACCACTCTCACAACCCTTTCCTTCACTCAAACCCTCACCAAGCTTCACTCACCAGGATCACTCACACCCTACCACAAAGAACTCACACGACTCACACTTTGAGCAATGGTCGATCACACGACTCAAAAATCCAGTGTTTATGTAAGGCGACCTACAAGTTCTACGACCCTCTAGAGAAGGGACAGGTGTCCCACATCCGTTGGGCATCAATCCCCAGAACAGCCAAGTGTCACAATTTCACTGGCACAGTTCCCAATGTAATAAATGACCAATTTACCCTTATCCTTGTAAATTACCATTTTGCCCCTCAAGTTCCCAGACCCGAAACTTTGTCGTACGACCTCCAAATAACGCATGCCGCCTGTCATTGTACTCAGGGGCTCGAGACCTTCCTAATGGTGAAAATTCAACCAATTCCTCATTTTTAACCAAATTACGAAAATGCCCTCAACCTTCCGAACATCATAACTTCATCCTCGGATGTTGGAATCGGGCGTGCCACCTGTCTATGGACTCGTGACGTCCCGAACTATGTCACGGTCATCGGTCAAACTCCATTTGACTACCCGAACTAAAAGTCAACATTTTACCCATTCTAGGGGTAAAATCGTCATTTTGCACCGTCCTTCTGAACGCCTCCTAACTAATCACCGATTAACTGTGCTAATCCGTCATTAACACTAATCTAATCCTAATTTCCGGGATGGGTCGTTACAACTATACTCGTCAGACGATTTTGTGCACTTGCAAAGTATTACATTAGGAGTTATCATTCATAATTTATTGGTTCATAAATCTTCTATCAGAGAGGAGAACAGTGGCGCGATTGTGAGAAAAGCAGGGCTTGAGAGGAGAAAGTTATGGGGTTTGGGTTTGGGTTTGATTTACAAATAAAAGGGGAAGAATTTGTAGAGAGGAGCAAAAGAGAAAGGGGGATTCACATCTACTTTAGTGTTAATGGAGGACTTTCCAAAACGAAGGCCTTGTCGGGCAAAGTTTAATGATTCGGCGGAAAATAGTAGGTGCCAAATTCAAGTTTTCATGAAAATTTTAACAGTTTTCTTGAAATTTCACGAAAAAAATGGACAAATCTAGAACGTTTGCCCTACAAACTTATAAGAAAATTTGTTGGGTAAGAGTTGACAATAATAAATTTAAATTTTGAAGGGGAATTATGAAGTGTTAGCTCTATTGAGACGCAAATAACAAAATTTCAACAAAGACCGTTCAATGGTTACCTCTAAGTGTGTGGGCCTCACCCCTCGAAAATCATGAGGTAACAAGGATTTCAAGTCGTTGGATCAAGGCCAAACGTTTCGCTATCATTTATTCATTATGCATCGTTACCTAATTCAAGGGTATTCTAATTTGGCTATTTTTTACATAAACAATCTATGAGTTCGACTTATAATATGGACAGTTGGATTAGTCAGATTATTAAAGGAAATTATTGAAAATTGTAAAACTTCCTTATTCATTAACATTTTTGAAACATTTGAAGGAAACTTCAATAATTATTTATATTTTTTTGGACCGATTGACATTCAAATGAATAAATTTGAATAATCAAATAGTTCTGTTTGAGATAGGACGTGCAAGGACCTCACATATGGACAATCGCAAGGTTTCAAAGATTTAAAGTCGTCGAATCAAGACCAAATGATTTATTACCATCGATTAATTGTGCACGTTACCTTATCTTGGGATTTCCAATTTAGGCAATTTCTCACATAGACGATCAATGAGTTCACATTATAAATATGGACGGTTGGATTAGTAAGATTATTAAAGAAAAGTATTGAAAATCGTAAAATCACCTTATTCAATAACACTTTGAAACATTTGAAGGAAACTTCAATACTTATTTCGATTTTTTGGATTGATTGACATTCAAACAAATGAATTCAATGTTCAATTTTTGATTGCACATGCCTAAACCTCACCTATCAAAAATAAAAAATTGTGATGTTTCAAGGATTTAAAGCCATCGGATCAAGACTAAACATTTTTCTACCGTCGATTCATTATGCACCATTACTTAATCCTGGAAACTCGAATTTGGCTAATTATTCTTGTAGATGATCTAAGTGTTCGACTTATAAATATGAACGGTTGGATTAGTCAAATTATTAAAGGAGATAATTATAATCATAAAAACACCTTATCATTGGAATTCAAATTTAGTACTTTGCTCGAACAATGTGTATATATGTCGGGAAAATATCCTTTTATGCCTTTCCTCGACGAATATTTTCATTGGGCTAAAGTTTGAACAACTTGGCTTGCCGAATATGTATATTTAGTAGGCAAATTTCCTTTTATACCTTTGCTCGACGAATGTGTTTGCTGGGCAAAATTATTTTATTTTATTTTATTACTATAAATATTAAAATAATTATGATACTTCAGTATTTCTTCGAATCAACCACAAATTTCCTAAAACACAAAATTTAATTGATTTCCAATCAAAATCTCAAAACTAAAGAAATTAAATTCCTCAAACCTTCAAAATTGGTATTGGTGATTCAACGACAAAGGAACTTGATTGGTCGTGAAGATGATGATGAGATGATGTTATATGACTGGTGTGTGAGATATATATATATATATATATAGAGTGTGTGTGTGTGTGTGTGTGTGTGTGTGTGTGTGTGTGTGTGTGTGTGTGTGTGTGTGTGTGTGTGTGTGTGTGTGTGTGTGTGTGTGTGTGTGTGTGTGTGTGTGTGTGTGTGTGTGTGTGTGTGTGTGTGTGTGTGTGTGTGTGTGTGTGTGTGTGTGTGTGTGTGTGTGTGTGTGTGTGTGTGTGTGTGTGTGTGTGTGTGTGTGTGCGTGCGCGCTGTGTGTGTAAGTGAGAGAAAGTGATGATAGGTGTGAGATTGAGCAAAGACGAAGAAGAAGAAGAAGAAGAAAGCTGCATGTAATGACCCGGGAATGTGAAAATGTAACGACCCGTTCAGAATTATTGAGATTAATTAAGAATTAAAGACGGATTAGCCTCGCTAATCGGGGATTAGACAAGGATTAACGGACGAGCAGGGCGAATGACGATTTTGCCCCTAGAATGGGAGAAACGTTGACTCTTCGTTCAGGAGGTCAAATGGACTTTGAATGATGACTCTGACATAGTTCGGGACGTCATGAATTCATAGACAAGTGGCACGCCCGATTCCAACGTTCAAGGGAGAATTTATGGCGTTCGGAAGTTCAAGGGCATTTTGGTAATTTGGTTAAAAAGAGGCAGTGGTTGACTTTTGACCGGGGAGGTCCGATGGCCGAGGACCGTTACGTAGATCGCGTCGATACGAATCCGTAGATAGGTGGCACATCGAATTCAGATGTTCGACGTAGAAGTTATGGTTCACGGAAGTTCTGGGAAACTATTTACGGCGGAACATTTTACGAGGCAAAAAGGGGACTTTTGTCTTTAGTGTGGGGCCCAGATTTTTTAGCTGGCCCAATGGATGAGTGACAATTGTCACCCATCCATTGTCCACCTTCCCACATACATGCATCGATCATTACCTTGTTTCATTCATCCAAATGAACTCGATCTCACAACCCACCCCATTTACCTTGTTGATCGACTATGAGCCTAGAGGGCCTGAGATGGAGACCGTGAGGGATAAAGATGGTGACTCTGTGGCTGCCTGAACCGCTGTGGATGGCGGAGGGACGAAAATCCATGCAGGTAAGTTTGAATCCAAACCTACAATTTTCTATTTGGTACGTTTTAAACGATTCTAATGGTTGGATGATGTGAATGGGATTGGTACGAGTTTGGGACGATAAAAAAGGGAGGAGGATAACGGTGGAAAATCTTTGGCCGTTGACTGGAAGGTTGGCCGTGGAAAACCAAATATACAAGGTGAGGTTTCAAACCCTTTTTCCTTGTTTTGATAAACTAGATAGGTTCCTAGGACTGATATATAGAGAATAGGATTGAAAAGGGTGAGTTTGGACGAAAAATTGGGGAGGAATAGCCTTGGACCGGTCATGCCGGTCCAGGCAGACCGCTGCACAGAATGGACTGGACCAGTCGGTTCGGACCGGCCTGGCCGAAGGTTGAAGATGATCTACAGTGGGCACGTGAGCCACACGCGCAGCCCCTTTGGGCGGTGTGTGGCAGCGTGTGATGAGGCTTGGGGATATTTTTAACACATGAAATCATCTATTCGATGTAATGAACATTTTGGGACTGGTTTCGAGTCGATCGGACATCGTCTCGATATAGTTCGGGCTGTCCGAAGGTTTCAGAGCGCGTTTAAAATAGTAAAAACTATCGAAAAATTATGGGGCTTTAGTGAGGGGTTATTTAAGTAGTTAATAACCCTCTAAATTAATTTGGGCAGGTTTGGGAGTCCCAGATACGACGATTGGCCCTGGAAGGGCGTATGGCACGCGTATCGAGGCACAGCTCAGACGGTTAGTGAGTGGACCTTTATTTCGAAATCTATGCATGCATAAATGTTTTATAATTTTTTTAGAATATGTTTTGTGATTTCATGAGTGCATTTGTTTGTGGTAGCTTAGGATCGACATATTTGCACGTTTTTTGAGGTTTTCGGCTTTATGTCTTACCTTTGCGTACTTTGTTTTCAATGACAATTTAATGAATGGATTTTGGATTTAGAAACATGAATTCGGGCATGAGACTCATTTGATTTACAAACTCTCGGACTTGGAGTCCATTTGATTTGACGAGGAATCAGACCGAGGGTCCATTTGAGTATACAATCGGGCCAAGGGCCCCATTGGTTTTCGAATTCCGGTTTGAGACCCAGTTGGAAGTAATCTCGGGCTTGAGACCCCTTTGACTGTGGTATCGGACTTAAGGCCCTGTTAGTCGTGAAATCAGGCTTGAGGCCCCGTTGAGTTAGGGTTTCGGGCTTAGGGCCCAGTTAGTCGTGATATCGGGCTAGAGGCCCAGTTGATTGTGAAATCAGGCTTAAGTCCCAGTTCGGTTTATGAAATGAGAATTCGGGCATGAGATCCTGTTGAATTGAGGATTTAGGCCGAGGAATGTGAAAGTGAATTTGAATTGGGTTCGAGGAATCCTATTGAGATGAATCGGGTATGAGACCTAGTTGAAATATGCTTTTAGAAAGAAAGAGTTTTCGAAAATGTATTATACCCTCCATATGATTTAGATTGTCTCCTCTAGACGTCGACCTGGAGAGTCACGATCCACAGACCAGAATGGGTATTCCCATAGGGATCCCGTTCCACGAGTGGAAGTTATGATGTGGTCCCGGACCAGATTCCGGAGAGATGATCAGACTAGGTTCAAAGATAGAGCCTCCCAGATGGAGAATTCCTAGGGGTAGACTCGGAGTGAGACCCCAAGTTGTGTGCATAGTAGTATAGAGATGAATCATGACATATATCGGGGATGTGTTCCCTAGGGCCTGTGTGCCTCGAGTTGGCATCTTCTCGGAAATTCCATGGATGGGTTATACGTATGTGTACGTATGAGGTTTACAGAAAGTGGTTTGGGGGCGGAGACCCCGTGTTCCATGTTTTAGAAAGTAATTTGGGGCGGAGACCCCATATTTGATATTTTGGAAATGTTTTGTGGTGGAGACCCCGTATTCGATGTTTTAGTATTTCACTGAGAACTGTTTTGGGTTGAGACCCACGTTTACTGGATTTGGGCAAAGTCCCACTTATGTTTGATTTGGGCTGAGTTCCCATGTATTGATTTACGATTTTTTGTGATTTCGGGTCGGGGACCCATAATTGGATTTATTGTTCATGACGGTTTATGGGGACCGACATGAACCCTTGAAAGGTTTTTATGGTTTATGACGGTTTATGGGGACTAGACATGAACCCTTGAAAGGTTTTGGGAATGTTTTCAAATGGTTTTATGCTTTTAGTGAAGGGCATAAATGTCTTATTATGAAAATATTTTATTAAAATATTTGTTTTGTCCACTCACAGTTTTCGTGGTTTTAATGTCATTCATGTTGATTGCGAATGCGGGCTATAGAAGAGATTGAGACATCACACTCCTCCTACGATCCTAGCGTACTCTGGATGCCCCGGGGAGGGCTAGAGTCGGAATTATTCCTGGTCTGACACTTTGTGTCAGACAGGAGTAGGTGCGTGCCACGTTAATCCCGGGGGATTTGGGACGAGCCCTGACAGAAAAAACTAATTTCAAAAATTAAAAAAGGAAATTGTCGATTTTTCCCTTATAAGTCGAAAGTTAATTTTTTTCTCTAGGTTTTTTGTTGGATTTTTTGCTAGGACCGTTACGTAGGTCTCGGAGTCCTGAGTCTATAGACAAGTGGCATGTTGAAATCAGAGACATGATAAATTTGACAAGTGTCTTGATCTCTTTTTGCTCCCCTTATCCCTTGTATGCACTGACTTACTATTTATAAATATAGGTGTTTATGTGTTTTTGGTATGAGTTGGACCCGAAAAGGAAGCCAATAGTAAGGAAAAAAAGAGAAAGAGATAAGTGAAGAGACAGAAGAAATTCGAACAACCCAAATCTAAGAGCTCGATAAACGGAAAAATTGAAAAATTGATTTTTCGAATTGTTTGAAGCTTCCAAGCTGGTAAATACGTTCATTAACACCTTGGTTAAGTTCCTGAGATCGATTTAGGATGAAAATATCAAAGCTTTGGCCGCAAGAAGAGCCTGGAACCTAAGCTTGAACTTTAGCCAAAAGCTTGGAGCATTGGGTGGTAGTTTCGAGGTGAGTTTTCCCTATTTTGAACCCATATATCTTGTCCTAGGATTTTTTAGATGAATTTTGACACTTGAAACGTTAAAAACGAATGTGAAATGAGGATTTGAGAGTTAGGTCAACCTGTTGGGCCAAGGACCCAAGTTACAGGAATCGAGTCAACTTGTCTCAAGATTGAAGACGACTACAGTGGGCGCATAAGGCCCACGCATGGAAAGAGTAGGTGGCACATGGGGGCGCATACCTCCCTACCTCGAAATACGGTCAGCATGATTTTTCATGTGAACGATGTTACGAACACATTGGCATAGGATTTGAGTCGATTAGATATCGTCTCGGGCCATTTTTGGCTATCCGAAGTGTTAACTTAGGTTTTTAATTGGTGGTTTAGTCCCAAAAAGTAGGGAATTTAAATGTAAGATTATTTGGGACGTTAATTGCCTTGGTGGTGATTTATCACAGGCGATACAATTCCCGAATTTTTTAAGGAACGCTTAGTTCGGGATTAAGTTGCGAGGACGATGTGTGAGTAGACTTTGCTTTTATAAATTATTATGCATGGATAGTTAAATTTTATATTTGCTATTTCATGATTTATGTCGCAGTGGTTTAAATATAATTTTAAAAAAATAATTCGATGAATTTTTGGATTTATTGACTAATTATTGGACACGGATTTTACAGTTATTTTGTGACAACGATATTTTGAGCTGAGGCCCGATATTTGAAATGTTTTGACTTGGTTTTGAGTTAATGAATTGTGTTAAATAAGTTGTTTGATTTAGTGAACTATTTTCCATGGTCAACCATCCTTGGTTATGGTCAGACTCAGACGTCCGGAGCTCGGCGCTGCAAATTTTGAAGTTGTAAGGCTGGAGATATGACATTTTCTAGATGTGAGCAGCCATAGCCTAGGGTGGCTTCCCAGACGTCGCTAATTCCGAAGATGGGACTCAGACATCTAGAGCTCTTCTCCTTAGATCTTGAGGTTGTCTGCGTAGTACAGAATATCCAGCTAGCAGAGGTCAGGTTTCTGAGGATTGGTTGGTTGATTTACTGATATTTATGTCCAGGTGATTTTATGATTGGTATGTTAGGGAAATGTAGGCCATGGGCTATTTATGTGGGTTGATGCACAAAATGTGCTAACTTAGGGGACGAATGCTGTTCAACCACGTGCCCTTGGAAAGACCTGCAAAATAGGAAGATTGGTCTGTCTGTCAAAGGTAGGCACCGGTGTGGTACTAGCCTAAGGGTATTCCGATGCTCAAGTTAGTAGTGGAATGAGTGAGTGGCAAATTCACACGACATATCCCAAATCCCTCTGGGATTAACACGGGATGTGCCATGCTCCCGTCTGACACGAAGTGTCAGACATGTGATAACTCGAAACCTCAGCCCGTTCAGGGCTCCCAGAGCGCGCTAGGATCGGTGGAGGAGTGTGATGTCTCGGCCTCAGTTATAACCCGCATCCGCGATCAACCTGAAGGGCATTAAAAACCATTAAAATCTGTGAGAGGACGAAAAAATAAATAGTTCAATAAAAACACATTTCATAAGAAGACATTTATGTCCTTTACTAAAATGTATGCATGCATTCGAAAACTAATAATCAAACCATTTACTTTAATTAAATCATTAGGGACTTAGCCCAAACCATAAATCCAAGTATATGGGAACTCAGCCCAAAACCGTAAATTCAATCATGTGGGCCACTGCCCAAAATCACCAACCCTGAAATACCATTTCATAAATCCAATAAATCTGAAATGAAAATCCATAATCCAGTAAATCCATAAATCAGAATCCAATCAACCACCATTATATACCAATCCTCGGCGTCCCAGACGCCTGACGTCCCAGAAGTCATGTCACGGTCCAAGCTAAGCGTGCTACCCGGGGTCTCAACCCGAGTCAATCATTGACATCCCAGATGTCTGACGTCCCAGACGTTTAGCAATCCTGCTCATGAGTCACTATACGGTTCGGTCGCTCCGCGTAGTGACCCTTCCCAGGAAATATGCATGACCACTCAAGCGTCCCAGACGACTGGAGGAGACAATCCATAGATATATGGATGGTATATGAAAAACATTTCATAAATCATCTCAAACTGTTCAAATGGGCCTATGCCCGGGATTTCCATAAAACCATCGTAATCCACCAATCCGATTTCTCAAATCCAAATCCATTTATGGATCCCCGACCCGAAATCACAATCATAAAACACAATTGGGCCTCATGCCCGATTTCGTAAACCAACTAGGCCCCTAGCCTGATAATATAACTCAAATGGCCTTGATGTCCAAGGGTTTCTAAAACAAATGGGTCTCATGCCTGAGTTCACCCTTTTCAAATCCAAAACTATTTCATCAAATCATCACTGAAACCATAAGCACGTATAACCACAATGTAAATATGTAAATCACCTCGAAATACGTGCAAATATGTAAATCACCAATATCATAATCATCATCATAGAAATAACATATATAAAACATATAAAACAGTTATGCATGCATCATAGTTTAGAAAACAATGTCCACTCACAGACCGTCCTAGTTACCGCCTTGATATACGTGCCATAAGCCTCTCCGGGTTAAATCATCATCACCGGAACATCCAGACTTTCCAAATCACATTCTAAGGTCACTAACACTTCCAATAACCTTCCATTAAATGCCCGTAATTTTCTTGGTTTTTTAAACGTATTTCAACTCGATCCTAAACCTTCGGACATCACGAACTATATCAAAACGATGTCCGATCAACTTGAAACATGTCCCAAAATGTTCGTTACATCAAAAGGATAAAATTACATATTGATTGCATCACATAATTCTGCCCCACATGCTCCCACGCGCCGCCGCAAGCGGCTGCACGTGAAGCCCACGCACCGAGGTACTGTTCTTCTTCAACCTCCAGCGAACCTGGTCTGAATCGGTTCACTGCAAGGCCGGTTCAATTGGACCGATGAGGCCGATTTTCCCCATTTTCCCATATTTTTCAGTCCTTTTAATCCCTAAGGCTTCTTCTAATCATTCCTAATTGATTTACCAACTAAAAACTTAGAAATCAATTCTTAAACTCAACTTCACAATAGGAAAACAATCAGCCAATCAACCAAATCGATCATCAACCAACGAAGCATGGTTTACCAATTTTGAACCCAAAACAAGGCTCTCGAAAAATCTCCTTACCTCAGCCGTCACGAGCCCTACTGTGGCCACCGTCAGAACCGTCTTGACCTTAACTCACTTTTTCATTCACGACCCAAATGCTATTGATGAGGATTATGGGGGGTTTTGTGTGTGTGGGGGTTCACGATTTGAAGAAGAAAATGAAGAAGATGATGAAGAACTGATGCACGGGGAGGGAGAGAGAAATGTGAGGGAAAATATAAAATAATAATATATATATTTTAATGCAAATGGCCCAATCATTAGCCAATAAGATTTTATTAATATTTAATTCGAATTCCGAGACGCTAATTAACCCTATTTCAATCCCGTGACCATAACTTCCCCGTTCGACGTCCGATTTTAACATGTCGACTGTCTACGAACTCGTGACATCCCGATCTACGTCACTGTCATTGGTCAAAGTTCTAAATGTCTCCTGGGTCAAAAGTCAACTTTTTGCCTAATTCCAAGGGCAAAACGGTCATTTTACACCGTTCGCCCGAATTCACTCAACTAATCCTCGATTAGTCATTCTAAATCTATAATTAATTAATATTTAATACTGATATTTGGGACGGGTCGTTACACAAATAGTAATTTGTGAAGTAGATTTGAATAATTATTGCTTCGTTACTTTTATCGGGAAAAGTGAAACCCTTTTTTTATGGGTGTGATATGTACAATAAATTTATTCTTCCGATGTGGGACAATGAGTATTCATTGTACGACGACGCGTGGCAGACTGGGTCTGTCCACGTGTAGGATTTGTTCAGACCTTTCTAAGGCTTTGTTTGTGATAGTGGGCCTAGGTTCCAAACTTGTAGAGTTGTGTTGGGCGAGAGACATTGTGGCACGAATTGGTCTGGGCTGATATGGTATCAACAGAAGTCCCCCAAGTTATTGACCCAGGTGGAATTTCTTGGATGGGGACTTATAAGAAATGCTTCAGACCTGACGTGGGTGTATGTCTCCAGTCCTCCAAGTCCCCCAGTCGGAGGAATGCACCGAGCACAATGTGTTGTCGGGATGTGTAGGTTTGGACCAATCGGTGGGCTGGGGGATACTAACCGGTGTGCCCTTGTTGGGTGGGCGAGCGTAGTCAAATCTAGGAGTATCGTCCGGTTGGTGAGTAAGGGAGTCAGGAGTCGCCAGATCTGGGCAGCCCGGTCGGTGCCGTTTGGGTTTCTAGTGACTTCTGTGTACCTAACGATTTGCGCGGGGGTGCATGCAACCAATGTGGATTGGATAGTTGGCAAGGTAATAAATATTATGTGTACCGAGGCAACCTTTGATCTGCCGACCCTCCCTTATAAATACAGGAAAAAAGTGAGAAACAAGCTCCACTTTTCACTTTTACGCTATTACGTTGGCGAATTTTTGCGTCTCTGTTCATTAGGTAATTTCCGGCGAGCAATCTTTAGCGGAGCTTGTGGTTGGGCGATTTCTGGAGAGGGCGACTAACACGACCCATTCCAATCCCCCCGGGACTAACGCGGGATATGTCATGCTCCCGTCTGACATGAAGTGTAAGAAAAGGGATAACTTAAACCTCAGCCCGTTCGGGGCTTCCAGAGCGCGCCAGGATTGGTTGAGGAGTGTGATGTCTTGGTCTCAGCTACAGTCTGCATCTGTGATCAACTTGAAGGGCATTAAAAACCATTAAAAACTGTGAGTGGACGAAAAATCAATAATTTAATAAAACATATTTCCATAAAAAGACGTTTATGCCCTTCACTAAAAAGCATGCATGCATTCGAAAACCAGTAATCAAACCATTTACTTAAATAAACCATTAGGATCTTAGCCCAACATTATAAATCCAAAGTATGTGGGAACTCAGCCCAAAACCAATCATGTGGGAACTCAGCCCAAATCCATAAGCATAGAAATTCATAATTCAGTAAATCCAGTAAAACAGAGTTATACCAATCCAGACGTCCCAAACGTCATGTCATGGTATAAGGCTACTTGTGCCGCTCGGGGTCTCTTCGAGCCTATCTATGACATCCCAGATTCCTGACGTCCCAGACGTCTAATAATAGCAATCCTGGTCATGAGTCACCCTATGGTCTGGTCGCTCCATAGCATGACCCCTCGCAGGCAATGCACCGTGACTACCCCAGTGTCCCAGACAACTGAAGGAGACCATCCACATATCCACATATAAGGATAGTACATGGAAAACATTTAATAAATCATTTTAATGGGGATCTTGCCCAGAATTTCCATAGAATCATCATAAATCTAGAAATGGGTCTCATACCCGAAATATACTTATCATAAACCATTCCATAATCCAATTTCCAAAACTCATAGGGTTTCAGCCCGAAATTCCATTTCACAAACCAACTGGGCCTCAACCCCGATATTGTAAAACAATTGGGCCTTAAGCCAGATAGCATAACCAAATGGGCCTTCCTGCCCGATACTTCGTTAAATCAAATGGACTTCAAGTCTAATAGTTCGTAAGAAAAATGGGTCTCAAGCCCGAGTTCATGTTTCCAAATCCGAAGTCCTTTCATTAATCCATCAATGAAAATTCAGACAATTCTAAATCCAACATAAACCGTACTCCACGAAATACTTGCAAATACACAATTATCGAATATCATAAACATACATACTCAAGAAATATCACATCATAGATATAAAACATATAAGACAGTTATGCATGCATCATGTTTAGAAAGCAAGTGTCCACTCATAGACCGTCCTAGCTGTCGTCTCGATACGTGTGCCAAAAGCCTCCCCGGGCTAAATCACCATTTCTAGAACTCACGGACCTGTCCAAATCACTTGTCTAAATCACACCCGAAAGTCACTAATCATCTATATAAGTTCATCAGACATAACCCTAAAACTCCCAAAAAATTCAATGTGTCTCGGACACAATTCCCAAGGTGAAAACCCTCAATTTGACCAACTTAACGATTTCCGATCGACCCGAAACAACCACCATTGGATTGGGATCGTTGAAACTTTTAAAATGTCACTGGGCCCACCTCAAAATTTGAGCCCACGCTCCCCCACGCGCCTGGTCAACCCAAATGTCAATGATGTAGAAAAGTCAACGCTAACGTCATGCTGACATCAGCACTAACAATTCTAACATTGCCATATGTCGATCCCTATTGGTACATGTCTGAGATGTCAATCTGACATTGTCAGACTTGACATGATGACGACACCATGATGGCGTTGACATCATCAGTCATCCCTGTCCCTCGACGGGTCCTGCAACCGAGTCTCACAGTACCTACGACCCGACCCGTCCATTTCTCCTTCGATTCTCGACCAAACTCGATGGTGTTTCTTCCTATGGCTTCGTCTAACCCTACTCTAGATATTTGTCGTGTCAAAAACAAGAAAACTTATCCACATTCTTACCTCTAATAAGAAACCCAAAGCCCAGTTATCCGGCGATGTGTTTCCCAGTTTCCATCTAGCAATGAATAGCCCAGCCTTTAGTTCGCATCACCTCCTAGAACAAGTTAGGATTGATCCCGGCCTTCGTTACACGTCCAAAAACCAACCTCCATTTTTAACCCAAAATGATTTACGGTTTACGGGTTTCGGTTCCCAGCCACTACCGCCATGGCTTCGTTTTGTTTCTCCGTCCATCAATGCTTTGCATACACTCAATCTTACACACAGCACAAAACAGATGAAAGTATGGTGATTCATGTATTTGTGTTTGGACGGTTCAAGGGTTTTGGGTTGTTTCTTGGTGCTCACAGTTATGGAGGAGAAAATGATGCAGATGGTGATATTGATGATGAAGATGGATGGTGATGATGAGAGATAATTTATGAGAGGAAAAGATGATGGACGGTGAGGGTTGTGAGATGAGAGATGAGTGAAATAAAAAAAATATATATATATATATACATATATATATATATATAAACCAACTAATGGGAGAAGATCCTCCTTTTAGGGAAAGTGACTAATGGGATGAGTGACACTTGTCACTCATCTAAGGGCCCGACACTAATTAATAAGCCAATTAGATTTAATTAATATTTAATTTGAATCCTGAGACGTTAATTAACTCGATTTCGATCCCATGACCTTAACTTCTCCGTGTGATGTCCGATTTTGACGTGCCGCTCGTCTACGAACTCGTGACGTTCTGATCTACGCCAGGGTCATCAGTCCTCGTATGTTTGACTCCCTGGGCCAAAAGTTAACATTTTGCCCAATTCCATGGGCAAAACGGTCATTTCATACCGTATGTTTGATTTCTCTCGACTAATCCCCGATTAGTCACTTTAATCCATAATTAATTAATATTTAATCCCAATATTAGGGACGGGTCGTTACAGCGACTGCGGTGTGATAACAAGGTATGGCCTTTTCTTCCTTGTTTCTTTTGATTAAATCTTCGTTTTTGGGATGAATTGGAGATGAATTGGGGGGTTGGACATTGGTTCAATCAGAGGAAGATAGCAGTCGGCGAACAAGAGTTATTTTTTGTCCTGTTTTGTTTCATAGATCATTCCGATGTCGGATCGGGATAGCGAGTTAAATGACGTCCAAAGTTACGTCGACGAGGATCATCATAGCGCGTCGGTGGAGGTAACACCGAGCTTGAAGATGATAAAGAAGACCCTTCGAGGCGATCATTCTGGGGTTTCGATGTCTGGGAGGTCCAGAGGAAATGGAGAGGCCATTCAGGTTGGCGGAAGGCTGGTTAGTAGTAATGAAAGGGCCGCTCAGACTGGCAAAAGAATGATTGACAGCAACAAACAGGTTTATCGGGGTGGCAAAAGAATGACTGTCAGTAACGAAGAGGTTGCTAAGGTAGGAAAAACAATGACCGTCAGCAGTAAAGAGATTACACAGTTAGGCAAACGAATAGCCGACAACAACGAAGAGGTTGCCCAAGTGAGCAAGAGACTGACTGGCGGTAATGAAGAGGTTGCCTAGATGGGCAAGTAACCGGCCGGCGGCAATGAAGAGGTTGCCTAGGCGGGTAGGAAATCGACTGGCGGAAATGAAGAGGTTGCCCATGCAGGTAGGAAACTGTCCAGGGTTCTAGAGCTATTTGGTCAATCGGTGGTCGGGACGTGGTGACACGACCCATCCCAATCCCCCCGGGATTAACGTGGGATGTGTCATGCTCCCGTCTGACATAAAGTTTCAGACAAGGGATAATACGTACCTCAGCCTATACGGGGCTCCCAGAGCGCTCTAGGATCGGTGTAGGAGTGCGATATCTTGGTCCTTGCTACAGCCCGCATCCGTGATCAACCTGAAGGGCAATAAAAACATTCAGAATTGTGAGTGGACAAAAATCAACAAGTTCATAAAAACATATTTCATAAAGATATTTATACCCTTCACTAAAAAGTATGCATGCATCGTAAAATCAGTAATAAAAACATTTGCTCAATAGACCATTAGAGCCTTAGCCCAAAAACCGTAACTCAAAACCAAGTGTGGGAACTCAGCCCAAAACAGTAGAATACCAAATCCGTGAATACAAAACCAAGTGGGCCACTATCCCAGACACCTGGAGGAGACCATCACATATCCTCGTATCAAGATGGTACATGGAAAACAGTTTTACAAGTCATTTCAAACATCTCAATGGGCCCTACCCGAAATTCCCATAAAACATCACAAATCCATATAGGGCCCTCGACCTGAAATCACATTTATGAAACATAGGGTCCCAGACCTGAAATCACATTTATAAAACTCAAATGGGCCTCAAGCCCGATTTTGCAAACCACTGGGCCCCTGACCCGATTACATGACTCAAAATGGTCT
The DNA here is from genome assembly GCA_032719365.1 of Prinsepia uniflora. Lineage (NCBI taxonomy): Eukaryota > Viridiplantae > Streptophyta > Magnoliopsida > Rosales > Rosaceae > Prinsepia > Prinsepia uniflora. The sequence continues at coordinate 39,663,908 of CM064872.1, forward strand.
GAGCCCGATTTCGTAAACCAACTGGGCCCCTGGCCCAATCACATAATTCAAATGGATCTCATGCCCGAATTCATCTTTCCAAAACCAAAACCATGCCACAGAATCATTATGGAATTCACATTCACATAGCAATAGTGTAAACTAGTAAACCTCGAAATACGTGTAAATACGGGTTTACCTCGAAATATGTGCAATCGTATAATCCACCAGTGCCACAATCATCATCATAGAAATCACGTATGTAACACATATAAAATAGTTATGCATGCATCACAGTTTAGAAAACGAAATCCACTCACAGACCGCCCTACGCTGCCTCCTCGATACACGTGCCATAAGTCTTCCGAGCCCCATCACTATCACCGGGACTTCCAACCCTGTCCAAACCCCCGTAGAGGGTTACTAACCTCTTCATTAACCTCCTATTAAAGTCCCATAATTTTTCCAAATTTTTAACTATTTTTAAACTCGATCCTAAACCTCTGGACACCCCGAAACATATCGAAACGGTGTCCGATCGACACGAGACCAGTCCCAAAATGTTTGTTACATCGAATAGATTATTTCACATGTTGCATCATGACCCAAAAGTGTCCCACGGGCCCCCACGCGCCGTCGTAAGCGACTGCGCGTGAAACCCACGCGCCAAACACTATTCCTCATCAACCTTGGGTAAACTTGGTCTGAACCGGTTCAACGGTTTGATTCGGTTTAACCGAACCGACGGACTGACTCGGCTGGTTCTCAGCCGTTTCTCAATCATTTTTCGGTCCTATTGATCCCTAATCCTTCGTTTAAACCTACCCTACTGAACTAAGGGTTCAAAACCAAGAAATAAGGCTGAGATCATACCAGTTCGAAGAGGAACAGTGACCACCGTCTGCCGTCGTTTCTGGCCACCCCAGTCCTCGAATCCGGCACCAATCGACTCCTCTGAGTACTAGGAACACGACCCAATCATCAGCCCCGATTGAAAAACCTTAAAAACCAAATTTCGAAATTTAACCCAAAACGTACCCTTTTTGTGATCTTCTGCCACCGTCCACGACTGCTCGAACGGTGAGCACCACCGTCATCCTCTCATCTCACTCTCCCATCTTTATTCACAATCAAAGGCTTTAGGTGAGGTTTGGAGGTCATTTGAGAGATTGATTATGTGTGTTTGTTAGAGAAAATGAAGAAGGCGACCCGCGGGGAAGAAGAGAGAGAATTGAGAGTTTTTTATTTTTAATTAATTAATTAATTCCAAGCCCCCAATCAGATCTAGATCCACATTTAAGGGTTATCCACCAATGGGATGAGTGACACTTGTCACTCATCCAAGGGCCCCACAGAAAAAATCTGCCCAATCCAATTAAATTAATATTATATTCGAATTCCGAGACGTAAATCCCCAATTTCGCTCCCGTGACTATAACTTTTTCGTCGAACCTTTGATTTCGACGTGCCGCCTGTCTATGAATTCGTATCGACCCGATCTACGTAACGGTCCTGGGCCCTCAGCCATCGGACCTCCCGGGTCAAAAGTCAACATTTTTTCCACGACCAAGGGCAAAATGGTCATTTTGCACATTTCGTTCGATTTCTCTCAACTAATCCCCGATTAGTCATTCTAAACCATAATTAATTAATATTCAATTCCGATATTCGGGACGGATTGTTACATGTGGGGTCGATCATAGTGATAAGTGATCCAATCGAGGAGGAGTCGGAGGGGGAAAAAATTTTGGCTGCCTTAGCCATTCAAATTGTGAAGTTTTCCATGGACAGGCTGAAGAGCAAAAATATGAAAGCAACCATTGAGAAGTTTCAGTCGGCTTGGAAAGTCACGTCGGACGTGGAGTTGAAGGTGGTGGAACCGTACAAGTTGCCAAGCAATCCTCCAGAGGGCCTTGCCCTCTTGTACACCGAGTTGTTCACCTATGGGGTTAGGTTTCTCGTGCATCCCTAGTTGAGGAAAATGGTTCGGAGGTTGGGGGTGGTGCTCAGTCGACTTAATCCAAACGTTTGGATTATCCTAATCCAAATGTGTTTTATGATTTTGTGGTCCCACGGTCTATGATTTGTTTTGAATTAAAACTTGTTTGTTTACGTGTTACTCTATGCATGCATGTTTTATAAACGGAAGAGTAAATATTTATTTTTCTTGGAAAATACTTTTTTTCTTAAATATCTATTTTTGTTCACTCACTTTTCATAGTTTTAATGACCCTACAGGCTGTTACATGGAAATTGGGGCTGATCGAGAGGTAGAGTGACAAGACATGTAACAGACTCGTCTAAACGCTAATTCTAGCATGCCACCTGTCGACGGAATCAAGACTCTGAGACCTACACTACAGTCCTCGAAATTTTTTAAAAAGACGATTCAGTAAAAAATTTAGGTATGACTGCTAATAAACACAAGGGTAAAAATGTCAATTTACAATCCAAACTTCCGTAATTACATTCCTCAAAATCCAAAAATCCCCTTAACACTTGTTAGATGGAGCAGGGCCAAGCACGATTAGCAAAGTGCGTGTGGAAAAGGTTTTGTCACTGTGGAACCCAGAATCATCCGAAAATTATGGAGCCACCACGTGTCCCGTAATTCCCAAAAACAAACACTGATCATTCGAAAAATACCCGCACATCAAATAATCTATTTACCAGTTAAATACGTTATTTGGCCGGGTTAAAATCTCCGTAATATTGATATTCTCTCCGAGAGATAATTATCGTTATTCTTAATAACGGTAATTTAATATTAATATTACAATACACTAAAAATCATTACTATCATGATAAGCCATCATTATGATTATCAAAATAATATATTATTCATTTATTAATAATATATTATTTATTAATTAAATATTCAAACCGACCAATCAGAACTCTCCAAGGCTCCCAAGATTTTTCTATAAATAGCAAGGTACATTTCACTTCCGAGGGACGTTGATTCTTCGTTTCGAAGTATATCCTTTTCCTCTCTCAAAGCTAACTTAAGCATCGGAGTGTTCTTGGTCGAACAACCCCCCGGGTAAATCGATCGAAGCAACGATAGCTAATTGTTTGCTGTCTGCAGGAATTGTGAGGACTTTTCGCGACGAGTTCAATCTTTGATTCAACAATTGGTGCTTTCATTGAGAGCTATTGAGTTATACTCAGAAGAAGCTCTCTCATTTGTTCATCGTTCATCTTTCTTCGTTCGTCGTTCATCGACATTGTTCGAAGATTTTGAACGTTGTTCATCACTCATCAACAATTTGTTCATCGTTCATCTTTCTTCGTTCGTCGTTCATCGACATTGTTCGAAGATTTTGAACGTTGTTCATCACTCATCAAGAATTTGTTCACCGTTCATCTCCCTTCGTTCGTCGTTCATCGACATTGTTCAAATCAGCATGGCTAAGGTTCGTCGATCCATTCAGTCAGCCAGAGAAGGTGTTTCTGCCTCAACAGCTCAGACGAGGAATGAGACTCACATTGAGACTCCGGAGAAGCGCCCTGCTCAACCCAGGCGTGTGACCATAGAAGCGCCCATTGAGACACTCGGAGGGAGACCAACCTTCAGCTTCGGAACCTTCCCCTCTTCGGCCAGCCAAATACCCCCGCCAGGGGAAGGAACTTCGACTCTACAACGGGCAGGCGGGAGATTGATGGGAAGTACATCGCAACATGAGCAGCCTGCAACAAACATGGTCCTAAGGGACTTCCTGGATGGGAATCATGACATCTCAGGGAGAGGTCACCCCCAACCCCCCCAGGACATCTTGGCGCAACAAGTTGAAAGGTTGAGCAACCAAGTTCAACTTCAATCGGAGCTCTTGCAGCAAATCCTCGCAGGGAGACCAATCCAGGAGCAGCATAGACAGGAGAATACCCAAAGACGCCCTGGGAAAGAACAAGTCCGCTGCCAAACAATGTCACGAGATACTTCGCTTAGCGACTCTGGAGCGGAAAGTCACGCTCGTCAAGTAAAAAGCCCACAACGCCTAAAGCCGTTAGTACGGGAACGGCTAGGAGGAAGGGTTGGGACAACCTCACGAGCAGAGCTCTCACAACACTCACATAGGAGTAGGGGGCAACCGCAGGCTCTATACCAAAACCTGAGGCGATCTGTCCACGACAGTGAAGGAGAGGATGAGGCCTATTCCCCTACACGATCCCATAGATCGAGGGAAGAAGCCCACGGAGGTTCTCGACGACTGTCACAGCGGAATTCATCGCTTCAGCACGGCGCATTACGGGCTAATGATGTGCAAAAGATACTGGACAAGCACCTCCGTGCTCAGCGAGGTGGCGATCTAGAGGACGATCTACGCCGCCAAATACAGCTCTCTACACCCTTTGTAAGAGATATCGAGGAGGAACCATTTCCCCAGAGGTTCGCAACGCCGAACTTTACCCCATTCAAAGGAACCTCCGATCCGGTAAAACACATAGATTATTACCGAGGAGTCATGATCCCCCACAGGTCTAACGATGCACTTATGTGCAAAGTTTTCCAGGCTTCTCTCCAAGGCCAAGCCATGACTTGGTTTAATCATCTCCCCCCATGGTCGATTGAGTCCTTTGAAGAGTTGGCCTTGGCATTTGTGAAGGAATATGCACAACTTCGGACAATCGAGGTAAAGGATGACCACCTTTTCTCTGTCCGCAAGAAAACAAAAGATACTCTGCGACAGTACATACGCAGATTTTGCGAGGAGAAGTCTCGCATTGTCGGCTGTAGTGACCTTGTAGCAGCAATGGCGTTCAAACAAGGACTCCCTCGGGACAGCCAGCTTTACGGGGATATCGTCATGAGTAATGCCCGAAGCCTCACCAAAATACTTTCGCTAGCAGAGCGACATGCAAGTTGGGAGGATGAGAAGAACGCCACTCAAACTCAGGATCATGTTGGAGCTAGTGAGAAGACCCCCAAAAAGGAGGAATCCCATGGCAAGTTTACGGCTGGAAAGACCAACAAGCGCAAGGCGGGACAACCTTCCCAAACTCCGGCAGTAGGGAAGCCTAATTTGCAACTATCTTTACCAGTCCATCAGATCCACAGTGAGATTAAGGACAAACCATGGTTTAAAAAGCCAGAACCAGTCAAGGGAGATCAGGAGAAGGCTGATAAAACAAAGTGGTGTGCCTTCCACGAATGCTATGGGCACAACATCGGTAAATGCATATCTTTTGAGAGATATCTCCGAAATCTCATCAAGGAGGGGCATTGTACTGAGTATGTCAAGGGGAAGGCTGCAGATCGACCTACCGACAAAGGACCAAAGGAGCCTGCAGCCAAGATGATTCGCATCAATACCATCATGGCTGAATCAGAATTGCTAGGAACCACCTCCAAGCAGAAAAAGAGAAAAATACGAGATGCTCTTGCCATCTCTCAAGTCTCCCAAGTCACCACCACCGGGGTGGCCAACGACCTTGTCGTTGGTTTCTCTTTGAAGGACAAGGAGGGACTTGATTGGCCGCACGATGACGCATTGGTCGTATCAATCCAGATCGCTCATGCTCAGGTTGATCGGGTTCACGTGGATGAAGGGAGTGCGGCGAATATCCTCAGCCTAGAGGCAGTTCGCCAGATGGGGTTAGAAAGCCTAGTGGTAAAAGGGGTTGTCCCTCTCCGAGGCTTCAATGGGTCAACTAGTATGACCATTGGCACACTCCAGCTAGATGTACATTCAAACCCCGTTGTCACGACCCAGACCTTTTACATCATGGACGAGTACTCTCCATACAATGGAATCCTCGGAAGGCCATGGCTTCACAAAATCCTCGCAACCACATCAAGCCTCTACCAAAAGATTAGATTCCCTATTCCCGGTGGAGGAATCGGAGAAATCAAGGGCGATCAGACGATGGCTCGACGGTGCCTCACCGAAGGGCTAAGGGAGGTAAAGGTGGCAGAATTCATTCCCCAAGCAGGATCATCCAATAGGGGCAAGATTTCTTCTTCATCTCCCAAATAGCAACTAATCACAGGACAAGATCCTGACGTTCACGAGGAACCGTCGGCTCCGGAAGGGTGGCAGCCGGAGGATGACGTGATCCTCGTTCAGCTTGACCCTCGACATCCTGAGCAAGAGGCCCGTATTGGCGCCCGGTTAAGTGACACAGAAAAGGAAGAACTCATAGCCTTCCTGCGTAGGGAGAAAGAAGTTTTTGCTTGGTCTCCGTCTGACATGCCTGGGATTGACCCTACTATCGTTAGCCACAGGCTACACGTCAATCCCCACCACAAGCCGGTCAAACAGAAAAGACGCAACTTTTCCCCAGAGAAAATTGCTATCATTCAAGAGGAGATCGACAAGTTACTCATTGCTGGATCCATTGAAGAAGTTCCGCACTCTGAATGGCTAGCAAATGTCGTGCTTGTCAAGAAAAAAGAGGCTGGACGGTGGAGAGTTTGTGTTGATTACACCGACCTCAATCTTGCGTGCCCAAAGGATCACTATCCTCTGCCTCGAATCGATCTCTTGGTAGATTCAACTGCAGGAAATGAGCTGCTAAGCTTCCTGGATGCATACTCGGGCTATAATCAGATCTCCATGCACGAAAACGACAAGGACAAGACGGCCTTCGTTTTCGACCGCGGTGTATACTGCTACAAGGTGATGCCATTTGGCCTCAAGAATGCAGGAGCAACGTACCAGAGACTCGTCAATCGGATGTTCAAGGATCTCATCGGCAAAACCATGGAAGTCTATGTGGACGATATCATGGTCAAAGGAGAAAAACGAGGGGATCATATCGCCAACTTGCGAGAAACCTTCAACTTGCTGAAGAAGTACAAAATGAAGCTCAACCCTCTTAAGTGTACTTTCGGAGTCTCAGCGGGGAAATTCTTGGGATACCTTGTGACTCAACGTGGGATCGAAGCAAACCCAAAACAGATCAAGGCAATACTCGAGATGAAATCCCCATCAAGTCTGAAGGAGATTCAAAGTCTCACTGGACGGGCAGCAGCGTTGAATAGGTTCCTGTCCAAATCAACTGATCGGTGTCGACCCTTCTTCCAGGCGGTAAAGAAGGCATCCAGGGATAAGTGGGATGAAGGTTGTGAGAAAGCATTTCAAGATCTCAAGGCCTACTTAACATCCCCACCATTGCTATCAAAACCCAAGGATAACGAGGACCTGTTCCTCTATCTGGGGGTTTCGGACGTTGCCGTAAGCTCTGCACTTATCCGAGAAGAAAATGGGATTCAGCTTCCTGTATTTTACACATCCAAAGCCCTCCTTGATGCTGAGACACGATACCCGAAATTTGAAAGGCTGATTCTAGCATTACTAGTTACCACAAAAAAGCTGAGGCCATACTTTCAAGCTCATCGAGTGATAGTCATGACCGAATATCCACTCCGTTCGTTGCTCCATGCACCTGATGCATCGACACGGGTAATGAAATGGGCCATCGAGTTGAGTCAGCATGATTTGCTCTATCGACCACGGACAGCTGTCAAAGGCCAGACCTTAGCAGATTTTGTTGTGGAGTTCACACCGGCGTCACTGGAAGGAGGCAATAAGCTTGGCAAAACCCCCGGGGCCGCCGACACTTCTCTACCACAGGATCAAGAGGCCAGTTCTTCTTCCCTACAGCCCTCAATTTCCAATCTTCTATGGAAACTCTTTGTTGACGGCTCCTCAAACCAAAGGGGGGCAGGAGCAGGGATTGTCCTTATCACTCCAGATGGCTCAATGATAGAACAGGCGGTACAGTTCGGATTCAAAGCCTCTAACAATGAAGCGGAGTATGAGGCTTTGATTTGCGGGCTCACGCTTGCCAAGGAGTTGGGAATCAAACGCCTCGCTATTCATTCGGACTCGCAATTGATTACTAACCAATCAACCGGAGAATATGCTGCGCGTGATGCAAGAATGCTCAAGTATAATAACAAGGTCCAGGAAATGCTTACCCTTTTCCCAATTTTTACTTTTCATCAACTTCCACGAGCGGAAAATACGCAAGCAGATGCGCTGGCCAATCTAGCATCATCACTTGACTTTCGATTCAAGCGCTCGATCCCGATCGAATATCTCGAACGGAGAAGTATTGACATGAGGGAGATCGAAGTGAGACAAATTGGTTCATCTCCAAGCTGGCAAGATCCTTTCCTCAACTATCTGGAACATGGAATATTGCCTGATGAACGATTAGAGGCCCGCAAAATCCAGATGAAAGCTGTGCGATACTATGTCGACAGGGGGCAACTCTTTCGAAAAAGCTTTACAGGACCAAACTTGTTATGCTTAAGGCACCCAGAAACATTGAAGGTCTTGGCAGAAGTTCATGAAGGGCATTGTGGAAATCATTCCGGTGGAAGATCGCTCGCTCAAAAGACGCTTAGTGCAGGGTTTTACTGGCCTACTCTACGCCAGGAAGCTCTGCAATACGCCCAGAAATGTGACAAATGCCAAAGGTTCAAGCCTAACCAATTGGCACCACCGGAAGAGTTGCATGCACAGTTAAGCCCTTGGCCATTCATGCAATGGGGACTTGACATTGTTGGACCACTCCCAAGTACCCCAATCCCAAGCAAGAGGTATTTGATTGTCGCCACTGACTACTTCACTAAGTGGGTGGAGGCAAAAGCTTTGGCTACCATAACCCAGGCTGATGTCCAAAAATTCATCTGGAGCCAGATTATCTGCCGATTTGGGCTCCCCAAGGTCATTCTGACTGACAATGGGACTCAGTTCACTGGCGCCATAATCAACGAGTTCTTTGAGCTTTGGAGGATCAAGCATTTCACTTCAACTGCATATTACCCCCAGGGTAATGGCCAAGCTGAAGCTTCCAACAAAACGATCCTTAACTGTATCAAGAAGCGGCTCGAAGATAAAAAAGGCTTGTGGGAGGAGGAGTTGGATGGCACGCTCTGGGCATACCGTACCACTCCGCGTCGAGCAACAGGAGAGTCTCCATTCACCCTTGCATACGGTACTGACGCAGTCATTCCTCCACACGTTGTTGTCCCGGCACCCTTCACCGAGCTCGACGATCCAGTGGTCAACTCCATCGCTCTGAGAACTTCACTTGATCTCAGCGAGGAATTAAGAGAGCAAGTAGTGAAGCGTATCTCCAGCTACCAGCAGCAAGTGAGAAGCTCCTATAACAAGAGGGCTCGACTCCGGCACTTTCTCCCAGGAGACCTTGTTCTCAAGAAAAAGTTTGCGGCACCCAATCGTCCAGGGTCTCAAAAACTCAAGTCCCCTTGGGAAGGACCTTACCGAATCTACCAAGTAGGCGGAAAAGGAAGCTATACCTTGGAGACCATGGACGGGAAGTTGGTGAGTGGTTCCATGAACGCTCATCACCTCCGAAAATACTATGTGTAATACAAACTCGAGCTCAATAATAAAGCTAGTCGTTGTTTGATGCTACATAAAAGACTTTATTCCCCCGGGAAGAACTCAAGCCTTCCTCCGGGAAGCATCCAAAGCCTTCCTTCAGGAAGCACCTCAAGCCTTCCTCCGGGAAGCATCCGAAGCCTTCCTTCAGGAAGCACCTCAAGCCTTCCTCCGGGAAGCATCCAAAGCCTTCCTTCAGGAAGCACCTCAAGCCTTCCTCCTAGGAAGCATCCTAAGCCTTCCTCTTGGAAGCTCCCTAAGCCTTCTTCATCGAAGCACTTCAAGCCTTCTCTTAAAGAAGCACAAGCCCTTCCCTGAAGGCATCATTCCAAAGACTTAATCATCTAAAAGCGTCACAAGTCATTTAGAACCCACTGTTATACACACATGGTTTTGGTTGAGGCATATTAACAAACTCACACCAATACATTTACAGACATTTACAAATATTCACTTCGACACATAACATGTAAGAAAGTTAACACTTGCGTTTCAACAACTTAACTTCAATTCTTCTTATTTATTCATTTGGTAAGTGTTTGGCAAATCACATGACGATTGCTCACACCAGTTGTACAAAACATAAAAAAATGCACACAAGAACAAGCCGACATGTAACTATGGAGGCAAATCTTCAAATCCCATCGTGTTTCTAAACTCTTCCCACTCTTCTGCTGAAAGTAAGGAAGTATCATGAAACAATGAATCAGCAGTCTCAGGGACAGCTTCATTCCTGGTCCCGGCCTCGGGCTCTGGGAAAGATACCGGAACAGGCTCCAGCTCTTGCTCCAACTCTGGTTCCCGCTCTTTGGTGGTGACCCCGCTACAACTCGCCATATCCAACTTTTGTGCCTCAACAGGTCTTTGGCACAAAGTTGTGGGGGCATGCGGCGATTGTAAATAATCATGTCCCGGGAGCATTGCCGCTTTTAGACTCTGGATCTCCACCTCCAAAAGTCTGCTTGTTTCTTCTGAGTCTTGCAACTTTCTGCGCAGCAAAGAGAGCTCGTCTCGAGCAGAGTCTCGCTCCTTTTCTATCCGAATCCTCTCAGCACGGCTCACCTCCAGCTCGCCCACTTTGACTTCCAAAGAGTGGACCCTTCCGACCAAAACTTCGTTATTCCGACTAGAGTGGTCTCGGGCTTCTCGAAGACGTTTACATTCGCTCTTCATTCGCTCATTTTCACCCTCCAAACCAACATTCCCACGAAGCATGTCCACCAACTTATGGGCCCCAGCTTTCGCAATCCTAAGGTCTCGGACTACCTTGTCGAAAGCCCCTCGCGAAACAGTTTTCTGACTGTCCTCTGTTGGGATGGAGGCACCTATCACATCAACAATCTTGGACGGTGCACGTGTCTCCCCCACTATCCGATCTAGGCTTTCATCTCTCGACGCTTGATGAACCGGGTAGTGGGAGGTGGGGATCACCTTCAGCTTCTTAAGTTGCTTGGGTACCCCCTCGCAAGGACCTTCTGAAGCTTTACGCTTGCTAGATGACTCCGCAGGAATAGAACGGTCAGGCTTGAAATGAAGCTGCTCAGCATGCCTTTTTTCCAAGGAAACATTGGACCCTTGCTTGTCATTCCTCTTCTGGATAATGGGTTTCTTCAACCGCAAAGGAGCACTCAACCACTCTTTGATTAGGATATCCGAGGGCCTCCCACCATTCAAATCTCTAAGTGGAGAAAGTAGCCAACTCATGTCTCGGAACTCTGGGGGAATCTTCAAAGCCATATCAATCTTCTTAAGATCAGGATGACTTTCAAATCCGCTATACAACTCATCAAACGAACGAAAATGTGAGGCGATCCTCAGGTCTGAGGAGGCGTGTTTGTCCCATGCACCACCGACTTCAATACAGTTAACCCTATACGCACTGTCATTGAACTCCGCCCTCAAAAATAGCTCCACCTTGGGAACAACTCGAGAAAGCCGACCGCCGGTAACTCCGTTGTGTGACACGGAATAGCAATGCCAGAATTCATCTTCCGAGAGTCCCAGGCTAAAGAACTTGTTCAACTTCTCAAAGCACATGATGTGTCGATAAGCATCGACGTCCAGTTGAGCAGGACTGCATCCCATCCGGCCAATAATCTTAGAAAAGAACTTCGAGAACGGGAACTTGAAACCCCACCCAATGGTCAAAGGATGGAATTTAGTCCACCGACCGCCGACAGGGTTCTTTCCCCTTCCATGCTTAAGAGCCTTCATGGAAGAGCATCTGTCTCCAAGCTCCACAAAGACATCCTCGGGAAAAGCAATTTGATTACGAGCTTTCCACTCCTTAAAATCTTCAGGCTTCTCAAACTCCATATCTTTCCCTCGGAATGGACTAAGGCTACGAGAACCGCCACGCTCCCACAAAACAGGCTTGCTGGGTCTCTCAGCACCTTGACGCATAGCGAACATATTTGTGGTACTAGCAAACGTCACAACAGATGTGACCTAGCCTACCAATGCTCACTAGTCACGTTTGCAAGTGCACTCAATCACCACCAAATCCCCGTCAACTGCTCAGCCAAACTCCGTTCACCACGTAGCAAGCATATTTGTGGTACTAGCAAGGGTCACAATGAGTGTGAGCCAGCCTACCGATGCAAGCACGCACTATCCAAACTGCTCATTTTCCAAACTGCACGCGATTCCGTAATTTCTGACGCTTTTTAGGAATTTCGAATCCTGCCCAAAAAACATCATAAAGGGTCACCAATGACTCTAAATACATCATATCCATTTTCCACAATTTTTCGGGAATTTAATAAAAATTTAAAGTTATAACCTAAACCATCGGACCCTCGAAACAGTATCGATACAATGTCAGTTTGTCTCGGACCCAACACAAAAAATGTTCATTACATCAAAAATAATAAAACACCTGTTGAAAATCCCCCCGGAAACGCCTCCACGCGCCCTCACGCGCCGCCGCAAGCGGCTGCGCGTGAAAGCCACGCGCGTAGCACAGTAACTGCTACAGTGCGTCTCCTCTACCCGAATGACTGGTAAACGGGTTGGAGACCCGCGTTGAGACCCGATCTGTTCTCCTTCAATTGGGCATTGTTTTCATCCGTTTTTTAAACTGATTTCATCCAAACCATTTATATTTAGGTTCTGTAACGTTTAAAACTTCAATTATAACCAAAAACTGATAAATCCCCGATGAACTCTCAAACGGGTTTCGTGATCGGGTTCGTTCAATTCATCCCTGTTTTTCAAATTAAATCACACAGAGAGTATTGTGAGAATGAAACAAAAGTTTTTGCATAATCAATTTCATACAATTATACCTCCAGCTGCTCGAACTCAAGCTCGATTTCGAGCAAAATTCAAAGCTTCTGTTCTTGCTCAGGGAAGCCCCAATTCTCTCCGTTTTTGTTGTGAATCGATTCGAATTGACCTCAGAAGACTCAATCAAGTCCCAATTTTGATCCTTGGAGCTCGCGAATCCGAATTCGAATTCTCCCCACAATTTCTCAAAATTTTCGAAATCTGCAAAATCAGTTCACCCTCCGTCTCTCGTGTTTAATTTGATCTAATTCAACCTCTCAATTGATAATTCTCGCAGCCAATTTGATCTGTTATTTAAACAATAACCCAAATGGACACATTGAGTGTTTTTCCCCTAATTAAGGGTTTAATGTCTCTAAACCCTAGGTTTAATCCCTAAAATCAGGTGTAAAAGTGAGAGGGAAAGTGACATGCTTGGCTGGAAGTTTGAGTCAGCATTCACTTTTCGTTTAAACGACCGTTTCGCCCTTCGCTCGGAAAATTACGAAAATGCCCCTCGCCTTCATAGATCCATAACTTTTGCGTCCGATCTCCGATTTCGGCATGCCGACTGTCTATGGATTCGTATCGATTGGACCTACGTAATGGTCCTTGGCCCTTGTCCTTCGGACCTCCCGGGTCAAAAGTCAACATTTTGCCCTTACTTTGCAAAATTTACGAAAATGCCACTCTCCTTCGTAGATCCATAACTTTTGCATCCGATCCCCGATTTCGGCATGCCGCCTGTCTATGAATTCGTATTAACTCGACCTACGTAAACGGTCTCTGACCCACAACCTTTGGACCCCGGGCTCAAAAGTCGACTTTTTTCCATGCTTGGGGGGCAAAATGGTCATTTTTGCACATTATGACCGATTCACACCACTAAACCCGGTAATATAAGATTCCAAGCAAAATACATCCCTCCGGATTCCCAGAATACCGAATCGATGTGGGGGCATTTGTGGAACCCAGAATCATCCGAAAATTATGGAGCCACCACGTGTCCCGTAATTCCCAAAAACAAACACTGATCATTCGAAAAATACCCGCACATCAAATAATCTATTTACCAGTTAAATACGTTATTTGGCCGGGTTAAAATCTCCGTAATATTGATATTCTCTCCGAGAGATAATTATCGTTATTCTTAATAACGGTAATTTAATATTAATATTACAATACACTAAAAATCATTACTATCATGATAAGCCATCATTATGATTATCAAAATAATATATTATTCATTTATTAATAATATATTATTTATTAATTAAATATTCAAACCGACCAATCAGAACTCTCCAAGGCTCCCAAGATTTTTCTATAAATAGCAAGGTACATTTCACTTCCGAGGGACGTTGATTCTTCGTTTCGAAGTATATCCTTTTCCTCTCTCAAAGCTAACTTAAGCATCGGAGTGTTCTTGGTCGAACAACCCCCCGGGTAAATCGATCGAAGCAACGATAGCTAATTGTTTGCTGTCTGCAGGAATTGTGAGGACTTTTCGCGACGAGTTCAATCTTTGATTCAACAGTCACTGAGGCATGAGTAGTAAGGTAATATGAGTATCCCTTGTTTGACAAGTGTTGAGGTGTAGTTTCAGAATTTTAAATCGTTCGTCATATGAGAGCAGGATCAGACACAAATATTATAATTTTTTAGGAGCAGGTCATGTTACTACAAGTGGGGTTTTTATTATATTTAGACTTTTGCACTGCGAAACAATCTGCCAGACAAAGTTTAATGATCCTTCTGGCTCTCGTCGTAAAATAAACTTTTCCTGACAGTGGAAACGAACTTGTCGAGCAAGACTTACCATTTTCGTGCACTAAGTTTTTCCTTCACGCAAAGACTTCGCACGGTGAATAAAGTTCATCAGGCAAAATATATTAAATGCTATGTTTTTCCTAGCAAAGGTCACATGTTGTTAACTAAACTTTGCTAGACAAAGGTGATGATCTTGTCGAGCAAAGTGTCCCTTTAACGGCGATATTCCCTTCGTCAGTTAAGAGTTAGACGGAAAAGCTATATTTTCTTGTAATGATCTTACTTACAAATAAAAATAAATTACAGAGCTAGAAGCATGTATATGCCGTAAATAAAAGATTAATCATTTATAATGGCTTAAAATAATTGCCACCATGAACTTGAGGGAAGACGTGGAAGACTTTATCAACAAAAAATAAAAATAAAAATAAAAACAAGTTAAAAGAGAGAATATTCCTGAAAAAAAAAAAAAAAACTCGTGCATTTTTCTACGATGAAATTGCTGTGTTATTGTCGTGAACGAAGCCCTGGCGTAGTGTCGTTAGCTTGACATAAGCGCCTAGCTTCTTATTGTTTCCGAACTCGATGATTTGATTAGTGGTATGATTTCTATGTGGCGCTATGACTCGTATTCCAATCGGCTTAATTATATGGTAACGGAGATGGTACGAGCAATTTTGTTGGGGAGAGTAATTTTGTTGGTGTAGATTTTTAAACTTAGAAATTGATAATTCAAATGATTCGAGCAACACCCTTAAGAGTTGGCTGCTTGTGTTTGATGTCCAATTAACAACCTTCTTGGCCTATCCAGCTGTGTGTCTGATATCATTTTATGGAAATTTTAACTAATAATATCAATCTCCATCTTTAATTAAAGAGCTTGTCTTCTATACGATTGTACGTACTGTACACAATAATTATACTTTGTTAAATCAATAATAGTTTATAACAATGGCTATGGAAGTGGATAGAGAATTTCGAAAAGATGTATTTGCTTATCTTAATCGACTCTGATTACTTGAGGTTTTTTGACTAGCTAGGTTCATTACATCTAATTATTATTGTATATATAACTTCTCATGAGTTATATAATTATTTTATGAATAAAATATAAACTTCTGTGTTAGGCCGACGCCACAATGATGTCTCTTTGTTTTTATCCTTTCTATGTGTAAGTCTTTTTACCTCGATTAGTCAAAGATATTCAACGAAACAAGTCTAAATTGATCCATTTCTTATATTAACAAAGATAATAAAAAAATTAAAAGAAAAACGTAATATTGCAATATACTGGTTGATTTAGACTAGCTTACAAAAAGGTGGTGTAATTGGAATCCAACGTGTGAAATCCAAAGGCTGAGGTTTATCCGATGAGGCTTTTAAGTTTCAAAGCACATGCACTTTACGCGGTTTCAGTAATTTTGTGTATATTTTAGGCCGGGTTGCTTCCATTAAACGCTCTCTACACCCTTCGTTCCCCTATATTATATATATATATATACATGTCTTCTTTTCTTTTGTTTATTTCTCTTATTTTCTTTCCATTTCAAGTTTCCAATATTTAATTACATATGTCACATTTTCCACAAATTCTTCTCCTTTTTCTTGGAAATTTATAATGTTCTTTTTAATTTTTTATTTTCTTGTACTTGTACACAATTTTTCCAGGAATGTATATTACACTAATGATAAGACCTCAATTATCATTGATATTAATGATCCATCATCCTTCCCAATCCCACATACATATTGACTCTACTTTGTTGGTAACTACCTTCATATTAGTAGTCACAGGTTCGAATCACGGCATCATTTTGTATGTATGTGTCCAATATTATTTTTAACTATAATTAATGTTAAACGGTTGAAATTGTACATACCTAAACTTTATTATAATTTTATTAACTATTCATATATTTCAATATTAATATCTTATATCCTTGAACATTCACCGATAAAGGCATTTTCAAAAAAAGAAAATCCATATGATGATTAAACCCAATGTAATTGAGTGATGAGCATGCCACATCTTTTCAGCTAAGCTGAAAAGATTATTAAGATATAATAAGGGAGAAAAAGTTAGTGTACTTTAATCTTTCGAGCTCGGAATATCAACAAACAAAAAGGTATATATATATTACAACTCAAACTATTTACGGCGAGTTTAGAATTGTTGTATTTTTTTATAAAAAAAAAACCATTTTTGTTGTGTTTTCTGAAAAAGTTATTTATGTCTTATTTTCCTAACACTTAATCATATACTAATTTAAATTTTTTGTAAAAGCAGCTTTCAAATACAACATGCAGATTATTTTTACAAGCTGATGTTAAAAATCCATTGATTTACAAAAAAGAATTAGAACTTTTTTATTTTTACGAGATACTTATGTATTGTATCATTTCAAATAAAATAGCTTTTTAAGCAAAAAGTAATACCCAACGGAACCTTAATATTTCAATTTCATTTACTGTCTTTTACAATTAAGCAAAAATCTCACACCATTAATATATATGTATGGAGACACCTTCTATAATATTTGGAAATAAAACGCCATTTTCAATAAGAGCTAGCAAACATATTTAGCCTCATTATATATCTACTAAACATAAACAAATTACGGTTTTCTATACTTGTATTCCTCGATCGATTTGGTCTGATCATAAAACTTTTGTAACGGATCAAGATGAGATCCTAGCTAGTCTCTCCACAAAATTTCGTAGTCATGCAGTGTGCTTTTTTCTATTGATGTTACCTGCTTTAGCGAAAGCCTACTAGCTAGATGAATTTCTAATATTGCTGTTTTGAAAGTGATTCTTTGCATATTACGTTCTTTTTGTTGTTGTAAATATCACAATCTCTACACGAATTCTGGGTCTAATTCCCGCTTGCTTTTAGTCACAAAATGCTTACAGTGATTTTAGAAATTTTTTTAGTTAGGCACCAAGAAATTCATCATTGGAAATTCACACTTCGTCGAGCAAATGAAAAGTCTCATCGAGTAACATGTTACGTGACGAGTCTCTGTTGGGTAGCCTTCCTTGAGCTATAGCCATCGGGCCAGAACTTAACTCGAAGAGAAAAACGTGCTCGTCGGGTAACACCTTGTTACCCGAAAATGGTTTTGGTCGGTGGTAATTCGTTGAGCCAAGTTTAATCAACGAAAGTGGCCCGACGAAGATCCATCCTCGGGAAACAGTTGGACAATTTGATAGGCACCTACCGATTATATTTTACCCGACAAAGGGTTTCCCTGTGCAACTTATGGAGAATTAAATGGGAAATCGCCGAGTCATGTTTGCCCGACAATGACATGCGTCAAGTTTAATTCCGAAATTATGAAGCCTGACAAAGATATAGTTTGTCGGGCTACATTTAATATTAAAAAATATTTTAAATATATATTTTAAATATTTCATATTAATTAATTAATTAATTACTTAACTATTTAATAAATCTAAAAGCATGAAAAAATAAATACAATTAAAATATGAAATTATATATAGATATCAATAATCTGATGTTTTGTACATAATTACAATAAAAAGATTTTTTTACAAAATAAAAACATAGAAATGCTCAACTACGAGTAAGGTTGGCCAGGCTAGTCGAGTTAGTTGGGTTGGTTAGGTTTTTGGAGCTAAGCAGGTTGTTCGGGATGAGCAAGAAGTTGGGGCGGGGGTTGAGGATGTGGATCAACAAGGCGTTGAAGTATCATGGGGAGTTGAGCCCTTATCTCATCATTTTCGGCCTGGATCTTTTCGTTTTGGGCCCTCAGGTATGCGGTCTTGGCCTGGAGGGCGATGAAATTGCACTTTAACTTCGAGAACTTCTCGGGATTGGCTGCCACGGAAGAACTTTCTGAGACAGACGATATATCCCATGATAGCCCTTTGCCAACACCACCCCACCCCCTCCCCCCTCCGCGAACGATCATTCCTAGACATCTACCTAGCCGTCGCTTGAGGATTGTCCTCGAGCTCTTAATATCCATGAGCTACTGCTCCGAAGGTACCTCCGGCTGCTGCTGTGTCAACTCCACCTAATTCTGCAGGACATCGTAGAGCATATTTGCCTACAAAAGCAAAAATAGTAATCATTAGCAATGTTAAAAATCAAAAAATACATTTAAACTTTTGACAGGACCGTCCCCGAAGGGACATTGATAACCGTGCCCGGTCCTGCTCCCGCCTGGCAAGTTGACTGAAGTTCCCAAATTACCCTCAACACTTGCCAAACAAGGGATAATCATACGTGTGCCCACTCATGCCTCCACCGCTCGAATAGCCTCGATCATCGCGCCACGACCTGGAGGGTCAATAAAAACACAAAAGGTGTGAGTGGACGAAAATGAATCAGTTCATAAAACAAGTTACAGAAAGACATTTTCACCCTCCATGTAAAACCAATGCATGCATTCGGAAATCATTTCATAATCCATTTCATTTTCAAATAAGAAAAACCGCGTATGACAATCAAAATCATTTTATTTTTATCAAATCCCGGGCCTTAGCCCGAAAATCATAACACGGGGCCTTAGGCCAAAATCATAAATGAAATCCAAGTACAGGACATAATCCAAAAATCCATCAAGTCATATAAACCGGGCCACTGCCCAACACATCAGAAATCAAGTGCGCCCGAGTCTTTAAACTCAAAACTATGCGCATAATCAGGCCTTCCCGGGATATCAACGAGTCTTTAAACTCAAAGTATAATCAATAGGCCTCGGGGGAAATAACAATAACCGAGTCTTTAAACTCACAACACGTCAATCAAGGGCCCTCCCCCGTCATCAATCAACCGGGTCTTTAAACCCAAAACATCATCCAGCGATAGTACCGGGTCTTTAAACCCAAAACCATTTGTAAATCACAACAAATCCAGAATCCATCAAAAACCAATTTCCCAAGTCAAATCCGAGATCACACTTAATCGAAATGGGACTCATGTCCGAATTTCACATTCAAATCCCCAATCATATCCGTCATCCATTTCCGAATCCGAATTCACAATAATGATTCCGTAAGCTGGCATCCGGAACCATTATCCCGAACACAAATCCGGAAATCCACCTTCAAGTTTCCGAAACCCGAAGTCTCGCTCATCAAAGCCACTTTTATGAACTGCGCATCAAGCCCGAAATCGCTTTTCCCAAAATCCGTTTTAAATCTTTGAAATCAAATCGTATTTCAATCAAATTGTATTTCAAATACCAAATTCAAATCACTAAAATCACGGTCAAACCACAACATACTCGAAATCTCGTAAAATGTGTAAATCGGTAACACTCTCGAAATACATGCCAAAACCGTAAATCATACTCACAATCATAGTCAAAATATCATCAAAACATTATACACACAAATCATATAAAATCATTCATTAAACCATCATGAAAACATAGGAGGAACTATAGCCTTGAAACACGTGCAATTGCGTATTGCATATCAAAATACATATAAATACGGAAATCGCAATTACCATAAGCATAAGCATATGAATCATAATTAAAAAGCATAGAAAACAATTATGAATGCATTAAATTTTAGAAAACAAAGTCCACTCACACATTGTCCATATCACTCGCTTTTCGAGCCGCACGTGTTCCCGTAATATTTGACATTTTCCAGGAATCTCGAATCCTGTCCGAAATCATTCTCCAGGGTCACTAAGGACTCAAATAACATCATATTAATTTCCCATAATTTTTCGGGAATTAAATATTAATTAAAATGTAACATAAACCTTCGGACCCTCGAAACAATATCGAGACGGTATCCGATTAACTCGAAATCAACGCCAAAATGTTCGTTATATTGCATAGAACAAAAGTCGTGTTGAACTCACCTCGAGAATCAGAACCATGCGCCCTCACGCGCCGCCGTGAGTGGCTGCGCGTGGAACTCACGCGCCAGCTACAATGCAATCACTGTTCATCGTTCTCATCCGGCTAACTGTGTAACTGGTCCAGTTTGCCCACGAGATGACCCGATTAGAATCCTGTCAATTCCAACTTAATTTCATCAATTCAATCATTCAGTAGGTTCGCCATGTATCTAATTAGGGCTCTGTGACCACAATTCTGTAACTGTCAGGACCCACCCCGGTTTCACCCCGAAACCCGAGGTAAATCCCGCTCCCGTCTGACTCCCCAACACAACACCTAAGGAACACTTACTCGAACCCAGTCAAACGCAGGAGTAAAACCTCAATACTATATCCCGAAGTTAAAGTTCACAAAGCATAGATACAAGTACGACAACTAAAAGTGATAAGAATTACACGCACGCGGAAGAAAAAGGTAAACACTCCGGGATCCCTTACGGTATCTCTATGCCTCAGACTCTGCCTCGACGTCAAGACCCCGCGCTAGCTCCACAACCTGGAGGGCAATTAAAACAGAAAATGTGAGTGGACCAGAAGGTACAAAAGTTCAAAAACCATTTTATAAGAAAACCGAGTTAATCCCTCCGTTTTAAAACCACATGCATAACCAACAGTTATAAACACATTAATAAAAGAATCATTCTTAAACATCATAAGAAACAGAAACACTATAAAATACCATAAGAAACCATAACATGAGTATCAGAAACCGTATCAAAATCACAAGCACCAAATCATCATTTTCCCGATCAAACCTGCTGGATCTATCCGAGTCTTTAAACTCCCGAGTCTTTAAACTCAATCCAGGCCTTAATCATATCCGAGTCTTTAAACTCCCGAGTCTTTAAACTCAAGGCCTACGGGGGAAAATCAATATATATCCGAGTCTTTAAACTCCCGAGTCTTTAAACTCAATCCGGGTCTTTAAACCCAATCCGGCCGGTCCCCCGTCACATATATCCGGGTCTTTAAACCCAATATCCAGATCCAGCAAATCCAATCAAAACCATTTGAAAACCATTTTCAATCTATATCCAAACCCGAATCCGAAATCACTGGTCCGATGCTCTCCCGGCATCTAGAACCGTCATTCCGAACCCAAATCCGGAGTCCACTTTCCAACTTAAAACCAACTCTCGATTCTCGAGATCCGATTTCAAAACCGAAAACCTCAATTATCAAAATTACGTTTCAAAATCCCGTTATCATCATTAGAAATCAGTTATCATTTGAAAACCCCAAATTCATAGCTTTATTTTCCGAAATCGACATTTCTCATAAAACGTGCCAATTACTTTACTTTCTCGAAAACCGTGCAAGTATATAAAACCACATCATAAATCCATCATTCATGTAATCACATATATAAAACAATTTAGAAAAGCAGTTATGCATGTTCGAGTTTAAGGAAAGAGGTCCACTCACAGTACTGAGCCCTACTCGCGTCCCGAACGTCCAGCCCGTTCCTCGGCTTCCTCGGGAAATTCCGATCCTGTCAATCACCGTCAAATTACGTCACTAATACATCTACCAACACTCTCCTATTTTCCCTCAAAAATCCCCAAACCGAAGACTTAAAACCCCGGGACCCTACACATTCACCCTCGCGTGACTACACTCAAACGACTTCCGATTGACTCGAAACCAATTCCATTGAACTCACCACAACTCCTAGACCAAAAACTATGTTGACCGTTTCTCCCAGAACCGCCGCACGCGCCCCCACGCGCCGCCCAAAGTGGCTGCGCGTGGCCCCACGCGCCAGCTACAGTACCGTCTTCAACCCGTGCTGAACCGGGTTCAGTACAGTGGTCTGCACTCAGACCGGCGTACCTGATTCTTCCTCCTCCGTCCACCAAAACGGTTCCTTTCTTCACCAACAGCATCGTCCAACCTTACTCTAAGCATCCCCATCCTCCAATCACCTCGACACAGCCTCCTACCCGTCGTCTCAAGCTCGAACTCAAACCTCCCCAAAACTCTGTTTCACGATCCGGCCACCCAGGTAACCTCCCTTCACGGTGGCAAGACCAGACGGTTCCTAGAACCTCAAGGAACCTAACCCGACTCTCCTAGACCTTCGACTCAGACTCTAGGATCACGACTCTTGGTTTGAACCAAAACGGGAAAACAGGGCACACAGAGTCCCTCCGTCGTGCCAACCTCCACCGTGCACCTCCCGTCACGGCAGCTCAACCAAATGACGCCCTGGACTCAACTAAACTCCCTAAACTCCCCTAGACTCTTCGATTCAACCTCTCAGGCCACAACTTCCGATTTGAAGTTCACCGCCAAAACAGAGCATAAACACGGGGCACTAGAAATTACCTGCAACCTGTCGCCGTCGTGAGCTCTGCTGGTAGTGGCTGACTCCTCGCAACCCGCACGACACCACCACGGTCCCAATTGCCCCGTACACGGCCGCCACCGCCACAATCCTCACAACCTCCCTGCTTTTACCCCTGGTTTTCCCCGCAGCTCTTGACGCCTTCACACACCACCACCACACCGTCAACCTCTCTCACTGCTTCCCTCTCACTCTCTGATCACCCTCACACACTCACAATTCATCAACACTCACACCACCGCCCTCAATTTCCTTCACGACCTCCCTCTGTTTTCTGAACCAGCATCACACACAACACGGGTGCACCCCAATTATTTGGGCCGTGCACACACTCGAACTCACCAGAAGCCACTCCACCTTTAGCACGTGTCACCAATCCTCCTCACTCTCTCACCAAATGGCTCCATCCCAGCCGTCCATTCCTTTCCTCTGTGCACAAATCCCAAGGTGCCACAATGACCAAAATACCCTTTTGTTAACTCATTTTTTACGGTTTTACCGAAACTTCCTAGACCCGTAACTTTCCCCTCGTAAGTCCGATGAACACGTGCCGCCTGTCATCGAACTCAGGACGACGGAATCTATCTAACCATCCTAGGTCAACCTACCAAAACTCGATTATTCAAAAAGTCAACTTTTCCCCCTATTTTTCCAAAATTACGGTTATGCCCTCAACCTTCCGAACATCACAACTTCCTCCTCGGATGTCGGAATCGGGCGTGGCACCTGCCTAAGGATTCGTAACGTCCTCAACTACGTCCTGGTCACTGGTCAACTCCCATTTGACCACCCGAAATAAAAGTCAACATTTCTGCCCGACCCAGGGGCAAAATCGTCATTCTAAGTTCCCGGACCCCTCGGGACCACCTAACCCTTGATTAACCTTACTAATCACACCTTAAGCACTCTACCAATCCCAATTCTCGGGACGGGTTGTTACAATCTACCCACCTAAAAAGAATTTCGTCCCCGAAATTCCACAGCTAGTTCCCAACACCTAGGGTCTCCTACCCAGTAAAGAACAACCTCTCCTAGGTTTCCTATCTATCATCTCCACCTTGGGTATTTCACTCCATCCCCAGCTACTGTTACCACAGCCAACCCTAGCTATGTACCAACTACATGGTGTACGCAAGGGAAACTCTATGAACAGAAAACAAAGATATTATAAAATACCCCATGTCACAGTACCCGACAGAAGTCATAGAGTACCTCCTCGTATACCACCCCCCATCTCCCTCGGCTACTATTCCGGCCACGGTCGGACTAACTTTACGAAGTCCTAAAGGCAAACTCTAGCTTGTGGGTTCTCTCCTTCCACAGTCTCCAATCGATCAGTTATAGTCACTCCTTTCCTATACCTACCCCGAAATCCAAACACCAAACCAACAGGACAACCAAAAGTAAAACAAGTACCTGTCTCCGTATCTGGTGTCGACTGATCCTCCTGCTGAATCATCGAGAACACCCGGGCCTGAGATCCTGACGCTCTACCACGTCCCCTCGAACTACTCGTGGCTGTGCCACCACCTCCTCTAGTGCCCGCTGTCCCTGATGCTGTACTCTGTCCGGACTCCGCTACTCCTCTGCCTACACCACCTTCATGTGGCAACAGTGGACACTCACGTCGAAAATGACCTCGCTCCCCACAGTAGAAACACACATTCCAGCCTGGTCCACTACTCGGTCTCCCTGTGGACGCTACCGACGTCGCACTCGCTTGCGGAGTCGGCGGTACTCGATAACCCCAAAATCCTGAACTCTGGGCACTACCAGGCCTACCAAAACGATCATCGCCCGACGAGGACGATCCACCGAAGTTACCTCTTTTCGGTGTCCGCTGGCTCGAAGCTCCAGGAATAGAAGGTTCCCGGCGTCGCACCGGCAAACTCGCCTCAACTCGCACCGCAGCATCCGACAAGTCTCGGAGGGTAGCAAAAGATCCAGCCGTCACTACGGCTCGAATCTCACCGCGCAAGCCCAACTCAAACCTACGGCACTTCTCGGCTTCAGTGGCCACAAAAGCAGGAGCAAACCGAGACAACATCTGGAACTTCCGTTCATACTCCGCCACTGTCATATTCCCCTGCTGGAGCTGCAGAAACTCCGCCTCCTTGGCGTCCCGGAAAGAACGAGGATAATACTGTTCCAGAAACCGTTCCCTGAACGTGTCCCTGGTCACACTGTGGACATCCCAACCGGACAACTCGAGGGTATACCACCACTCGTACGCCGCACCATCTAGTAAAAAGGTAGCCAACAATACTCGCTCCTCCGGCGGACAATGCATCACCGCAAAAATCCGCTCCAGTCTAGTAATCCACCTCTGGGCTTCCTCAGGATCAGCCCCACCACTAAAAGTAGTAGCCCCGAGCCACTGGGCTCGCTCAATCGTGGCACTCTCCGTCTCTCTGGCTACTTCTTCAGGTTGTGGAGAGGGTCTACGTCTCGGAGGCATCGTCAACCGCACGCTGAAAGAGGCATAGAAGTAGTCAAACATCTGAAACACAACCTCACAAACCGACAGACCCAACAAACTCGACAAACCTATGCTCTGATACCAATTGTCAGGACCCACCCCGGTTTCACCCCGAAACCCGAGGTAAATCCCGCTCCCGTCTGACTCCCCAACACAACACCTAAGGAACACTTACTCGAACCCAGTCAAACGCAGGAGTAAAACCTCAATACTATATCCCGAAGTTAAAGTTCACAAAGCATAGATACAAGTACGACAACTAAAAGTGATAATAATTACACGCACGCGGAAGAAAAAGGTAAACACTCCGGGATCCCTTACGGTATCTCTATGCCTCAGACTCTGCCTCGACGTCAAGACCCCGCGCTAGCTCCACAACCTGGAGGGCAATTAAAACAGAAAATGTGAGTGGACCAGAAGGTACAAAAGTTCAAAAACCATTTTATAAGAAAACCGAGTTAATCCCTCCGTTTTAAAACCACATGCATAACCAACAGTTATAAACACATTAATAAAAGAATCATTCTTAAACATCATAAGAAACAGAAACACTATAAAATACCATAAGAAACCATAACATGAGTATCAGAAACCGTATCAAAATCACAAGCACCAAATCATCATTTTCCCGATCAAACCTGCTGGATCTATCCGAGTCTTTAAACTCCCGAGTCTTTAAACTCAATCCAGGCCTTAATCATATCCGAGTCTTTAAACTCCCGAGTCTTTAAACTCAAGGCCTACAGGGGAAAATCAATATATATCCGAGTCTTTAAACTCCCGAGTCTTTAAACTCAATCCGGGTCTTTAAACTCAATCCGGGTCTTTAAACCCAATCCGGCCGGTCCCCCGTCACATATATCCGGGTCTTTAAACCCAATATCCAGATCCAGCAAATCCAATCAAAACCATTTGAAAACCATTTTCAATCTATATCCAAACCCGAATCCGAAATCACTGGTCCGATGCTCTCCCGGCATCTAGAACCGTCATTCCGAACCCAAATCCGGAGTCCACTTTCCAACTTAAAACCAACTCTCGATTCTCGAGATCCGATTTCAAAACCGAAAACCTCAATTATCAAAATTACGTTTCAAAATCCCGTTATCATCATTAGAAATCAGTTATCATTTGAAAACCCCAAACTCATAGCTTTATTTTCCGAAATCGACTTTTCTCATAAAACGTGCCAATTACTTTACTTTCTCGAAAACCGTGCAAGTATATAAAACCACATCATAAATCCATCATTCATGTAATCACATATATAAAACAATTTAGAAAAGCAGTTATGCATGTTCGAGTTTAAGGAAAGAGGTCCACTCACAGTACTGAGCCCTACTCGCGTCCCGAACGTCCAGCCCGTTCCTCGGCTTCCTCGGGAAATTCCGATCCTGTCAATCACCGTCAAATTACGTCACTAATACATCTACCAACACTCTCCTATTTTCCCTCAAAAATCCCCAAACCGAAGACTTAAAACCCCGGGACCCTACACATTCACCCTCGCGGGACTACACTCAAACGACTTCCGATTGACTCGAAACAAATTCCATTGAACTCACCACAACTCCTAGACCAAAAACTATGTTGACCGTTTCTCCCAGAACCGCCGCACGCGCCACCACGCGCCGCCCAAAGTGGCTGCGCGTGGCCCCACGCACCAGCTACAGTACCGTCTTCAACCCGTGCTGAACCGGGTTCAGTACAGTGGTCTGCACTCAGACCGGCGTACCTGATTCTTCCTCCTCCGTCCACCAAAACGGTTCCTTTCTTCACCAACAGCATCGTCCAACCTTACTCTAAGCATCCCCATCCTCCAATCACCTCGACACAGCCTCCTACCTGTCGTCTCAAGCTCGAACTCAAACCTCCCCAAAACTCTGTTTCACGATCCGGCCACCCAGGTAACCTCCCTTCACGGTGGCAAGACCAGACGGTTCCTAGAACCTCAAGGAACCTAACCCGACTCTCCTAGACCTTCGACTCAGACTCTAGGATCACGACTCTTGGTTTGAACCAAAACGGGAAAACAGGGCACACAGAGTCCCTCCGTCGTGCCAACCTCCACCGTGCACCTCCCGTCACGGCAGCTCAACCAAATGACGCCCTGGACTCAACTAAACTCCCTAAACTCCCCTAGACTCTTCGATTCAACCTCTCAGGCCACAACTTCCGATTTGAAGTTCACGGCCAAAACAGAGCATAAACACGGGGCACTAGAAATTACCTGCAACCTGTCGCCGTCGTGAGCTCTGCTGGTAGTGGCTGACTCCTCGCAACCCGCACGACACCACCACGGTCCCAATTGCCCCGTACACGGCCGCCACCGCCACAATCCTCACAACCTCCCTGCTTTTACCCCTGGTTTTCCCCGCAGCTCTTGACGCCTTCACACACCACCACCACACCGTCAACCTCTCTCACTGCTTCCCTCTCACTCTCTGATCACCCTCACACACTCACAATTCATCAACACTCACACCACCGCCCTCAATTTCCTTCACGACCTCCCTCTGTTTTCTGAACCAGCATCACACACAACACGGGTGCACCCCAATTATTTGGGCCGTGCACACACTCGAACTCACCAGAAGCCACTCCACCTTTAGCACGTGTCACCAATCCTCCTCACTCTCTCACCAAATGGCTCCATCCCAGCCGTCCATTCCTTTCCTCTGTGCACAAATCCCAAGGTGCCACAATGACCAAAATACCCTTCTGTTAACTCATTTTTTACGGTTTTACCGAAACTTCCTAGACCCGTAACTTTCCCCTCGTAAGTCCGATGAACACGTGCCGCCTGTCATCGAACTCAGGACGACGGAATCTATCTAACCATCCTAGGTCAACCTACCAAAACTTGATTATTCAAAAAGTCAACTTTTCCCCCTATTTTTCCAAAATTACGGTTATGCCCTCAACCTTCCGAACATCACAACTTCCTCCTCGGATGTCGGAATCGGGCGTGCCACCTGCCTAAGGATTCGTAACGTCCTCAACTACGTCCTGGTCACTGGTCAACTCCCATTTGACCACCCGAAATAAAAGTCAACATTTCTGCCCGACCCAGGGGCAAAATCGTCATTCTAAGTTCCCGGACCCCTCGGGACCACCTAACCCTTGATTAACCTTACTAATCACACCTTAAGCACTCTACCAATCCCAATTCTCGGGACGGGTTGTTACAGTGACAACTCACCTTAATCCAGACGATTCGAAGTCGAACTTCGAAGAACAGGTGGGCACTGTTCATTCTTCAATCTCGACCAAACCATTTATTGGTTGTGAGGATCAAAATCATCCTAGAGGGGAACACCCTCGAGTCTCCCTGAAACATAACCTCTGAAATCCTAGATTCCACATATCACTTCCTAATCAACATACTCGATAGAGTTCTCATGAGCCATCAACCAATCCATTCTAAGGATTACATCCAAATCATCCAAATCTAAGTCAGCCACTAGGCCAATAACACCAGTCATCCTGGGTAACCTCACATCAAGAGGTCTACCCCCCTTACGTCTCACCAAATTTACCATACATAATTACCAAGGTTACCACATAACTATTATCAAAGTATCACATCAGTAACTCTAGTCAGTTCAACAACTTCCATACCATAACCAATCACAAGACATGGAAGATTGGATAGCCCGGGACCTACCAAATACATATTCATGATCACCAATAATAGGTATCCAGATCATCAGTCCGGGGCTACTCAGACATCGAAATTGGATTCTCTCTCTCTCAAGGACCAGTTTCGGGTTTGAGTTTTCCTATCACCATTTCCAGTACTTTTCCTCCTCTCTCAATCTTAAATCGCTGTTCTTCCTCCCCTAAGTCCTTCTCCAGTCTCCTTTTCTCTCAACTCGCTCTTGGGAAGGTCGATCAAGCCATGGTCATCGGCCTCCGTTGTTATTTCAAAAAACATCAACACAGTTTACTGTGCATCTGTTTCCCGCACTCAACCTCAAACAATACAACCCGTGCTCTGTTCTTCACAGACCCAAGCACGCCTGCTTCCCACTCAGCCCCAGCTAGCCACTGATCCAACCTTCCTTAGTGACAATTGGAACTTAAGGTGTTAAAAAATTCCCTCAAAACCCACTCACAGCGGTTTCAAACTGTACCCTTGGAAATTACCATTTTGCCCCTCCTTCACATAATTACCAAAATGCCATTCACGTTTCTAGACCCGTAAGTTTATCATCCGAACTCCGATTGACACGTGCTACCTGTCTATGGACTCAGCGTCTCGAGACCTACCTAACGGTCTTCGAATTATGTGAAAATTCCCTGTCGTTTGAAGAGTCAAAAAATTGCCCCCTTTAACCAAATTACCGAATTACCCCTGAACTTCCAATCATTATAACTTCCTCCTCGAATGTTGGAATCGGACGTGCCACCTGTTAATGAACTCGTGACGTCCCAAACTCTGTCACAGTCATCGGTCAAAGTCTATTTGACCGCTCGAGCTAAAAGTCAACCGTTTGCCCGTTCCCAAGGGCAAAATCGTCATTTTCTTTAAATTTTTTCAAATTTTCCTTTTTCGAATGTCCAGGTCGTTACAACTTTAGTATATCGATTTAAACTAACATGAATAGCGTCAGCCTTCTGGTTGCCTCAGTTAGCGTACAGTTGTCCTTAGGTGTCTACTTCTAGGAATAGCGACTCAGTGATACGCCGGTCCTCTTGCTTGACCGCTAAGAAATGCAACACCTTGTGGTGGTTCAACTTCTTCGCACCCATGGTTTGACTTGTTGGCCTTCGATTTTTTCTATTCATTTGTAAAAATAATTAAATTATACAATGGAAAGGTAAAATAAACAAAGTGAACAATTTAAATAACTCAACATTACCAAATATCTAGGCAACTTGAAATGCTTGCAGACCTAGCCTCATCAGATCTCCCAAGGCCCTTTTAACTCTTACAGAGGATTAGCACGAGTTTCCTAGGGGATGGGCCCGCTCAACCATCAATTGTGGATCCCGTACTTCCACTCCACGTATCGTAGCTACCAGTAACATCTAATGTATTTCATGAGAGCCGCGTCATCATAGTCATACTCTAAATTGACCTGCAATAAATTATTAAAATAAGTAAAAAAATTAAAAAATTAAAAAAATGACACAAAGACTGAAAAGGCACCACAACTTAGCATCATCTAGTCCAGGGAATTATCCTTGAACATATCACCAATCATGAGACAATAGGTACGAAAAATGGCACCCATGTCATGCACCATCAAGTTGAGGACCATGTCAGGTGCTGAGTAAAGGTGATGGAACTAGGCGAGTTGGATCTTCCCATTTGTCTACCTGCAAATCCACTAGGATGAAAGCACTCAGTTGATCCTGCACACTTTTACATTTCTCCCTGCAACTTTGATAAATATTAGTAAGAAATCTGAGTAAAAAAAGCAAAAAAAAAAACAACCTTTTAAATAAAAACAATTTACAATTTACCATTAGGGACCATTCCAGAAATAGAACCCAGTTCATCCCCTCCAACATGCTCCTCCAGGGGCTCGGAGTTAGCAAGGTGTTGCTTCTGTTTTTTTGAGTGTTGTCGATAAGCTGTGTGTCAACAAATCACATGTGCTCCTCAATTGGGAAAACTGGGTCTAACGTGTAAGGTACTAGTGAAGGGTTGTATCCACTGCATGGAAAGTATCATGACCGAATTTGGCCCCTTATCCATATAAGCATCAATTGAGGTAAAACGTGCAAAGCGGAACCCGGTTACACGAAGGTGTGCGCTTGGAATTTCTTTTCCTAAACTTTTATGCATGCATATTTACATTATTTAAATATTTTTTATGTGATTTTTTTAATATTTAAGTGATTGGGAATTTTATCGGATTTTTGGTGATTTTATGTATATTTTATTATTAATTGAATGCGTGTATTACGAGCATTGGTAAACTATATTTTGAACGTCGTTTCTGACGTGGTTTTGAGTTGAATTTGGATTATGACATGAAATAATGTGTTTCAGAATATTTATGAATTTTAATATATTTTTTGGACAGTTTTTTAGAAATAGTTTCAATGGCACTTTTTACAGTGTTGTGTTCAAGTTGTGTTTGGGGCTTAGACCCGAGCTTTTGATTGTGGATTTGGATTCTGAAACAAGATGTGATATGTTGTGATGAAATGTGATAGTAAGTTGTGATGTGAATACGTGTTCCTCGATATGTGTGATGTGTATTGATGTGACTTGTAGTTGTGTGATGATCGTGTTGATTGTTTGAATGTGAGTCTCGGACGTCGAGCCTGGGGTTCCGGTTCCTGAGACTGTGTTGTGATGAATCAAACGTCAAGCCTGGGGCTCCAATTCCCGAGCGAGTGTGTATGTGATGGCATGCTGGTAGTTCCTTGTGATGTGATGACTGATATTGTGTTTGTACAGTGATGTTGAGTTGACTATATATGAGTTTTGTGCTGATGTTGGTTATGAATTGATTGTGTGGATTGGTGTGATGGTTTTTTGTTGACCTATGTGATGATTGTGCGGGATTTCTGTTATAATGACTGGGGTGAAATATATGTTGGATTGTGGTTGCATTGATGGTTAAATGATGCTTTTGACATAAGATTACTTTTCATGAATTTCGAAGTTATAAAATGGATTTCATTTTAAATGAAGTAAAGTGGTTTCTAAATGCATGCATGGTTTTGGAAAACGGAGGGTAAAGCAATATGTTTTCAAAGTAAGTTTTTCAAATGTTTCATTTTCATCCACTCACATGTTTTCTTAATTTTGATGACCCTCTAAGATCGCTGCATGGAATTCGAGGCTCGAGAGGCGGAGGCATGAACTATCGACATTTGCGTTATCCTTGTCTAGTAGGGTTTCTGACCATTCATTTTGTGTCATTAAGTTCCTCACATTCGCCCGTCAAAAATTTTGATGTTTCGAGGAGTTTAAGTGGTCCGTTCATTTTGTAACCATCGATTCATTCCATGCAATTACCTGAACTTGGGAATTCCAAATTTTTTATTTTTTGGTGTAAACGATCTATGAGTGCGTATAATAAAGGTGGGAAAATGGATTGGTTGAGTTATTAAAGGTTATTTTTGAAATTTTTAAAAACACTCTATTCAATAACGCTTTAAAACATTTCAAGAAAATTCCAATAGTATTTGCGTATTTTGGCCCTATTTATTTTCATCCTGAATCTTACCGTTCATTTTGTGTCGTTAAGTGCCTCACATTTTGAGGAGTTTAAGCCGTTTGATCATAATAAAATGTTTTGTAATCATAGATTCATTCGACACCTTTACCTAAGCCTCGGAATTCCAAATTTACTAAATTTTCAAGTAAACGATCTATGAGTACGTATAATAAATGTGGATGGATGGATTAGTCCTCTTTAGTTCTTTCATAATTTAAAAAGTAGTTCAGTATTTAAACTATATATATAAAAAACATTATGTTACCCAGAGAAGGTTATATGTGCCCCATCAGGTAAAATAGGTTCGACCAATAGCTACCAAATTTTTTTTACCCGACAAAGCTTATATGTCCTTCGTCGAGATTTTCTTTTTTGTTTATTTTTTTTAAGTTGTTTATATTAGTCTACATTTATTACTTTGAAGATGAATATATAAATGATAAAATATACAGATAAAGAACAATAATTAAGCAGAAGATGGATATTATACATTAATAATAAAAAGAATTAATTTTCATTTGGTGTCAGCTTCACTATCCCTTTCCCAATCGCCCTCGTCATTCGAAATGCGCTCAGTAATTGATTCCTCATAATCACTTTCCATTTGTTCTAATACCCTGAAATCCATAAAAAAAAAGCCATCAATCATAATTGGTGGGATGATGTCGTTGGTTCGTACTCGATCGACGTTTAGGGTGGATATAAAGGAATCCACCTGGTAAAAAATTTGGTCATCCTCTGTTGCCACCTCTTCTTCATGATACGTGTCATCCAAATCCCAAATATTTATGTGATCAACCATGTTGGCTACTCTCCAACTAGCACCAATTTTTGGATCATCCACATAGAATACTTTATTTCACCGTACTACTCAGGACGTATGGATCACTCTCAAACCATCGGATGTTTGTGTCAACAAAGAGGCATGAATTATCATTAATGGCCCTCTATATGAGACTTGGGTTCATATCGAACCAAAGACAACTGTCTTGCGGCCTGCCTATAACACTTTACTCACACTTAACAATCTTCCATAGAATCCAGTAATAGCAATTTTCCCATGCCCCAACATAAAGAGCCCATTGTTTTGCATAGACAATTTATCATTTCGTTCTATGGACATGAACCTAACTCCATTTATGTGACAAACACTGTACATTTCTCCTCAAAAAATAGGCCAATGGCAAGCTGCATTAACTTTGTATTGAAATTTGGTGAGTTATTAACTTTCAGTTGTGCCATCTGGTAAGATATACATAATATGTAAAGTTGTTAAACATTGAATCTCTTTAAGTAATTTTGAAATAAAATATGACTTACATGCTTGGAAATCCAATGTGGAAATACTTGTTCGTCCATTTTTGTCCAATGTGAAGGATACTCAGCCTCATCATTGCTTGGTGTTACTCGTGAAAAGGCTAGATCGACTTCGTCTTAGTTGTTTAGTATGAACCGATGAGCCACGTCCATATCCCAATTGGTGAATGGATCTGAGACTTGAATATTGCAAAATGGTCATGTACGGGCAAATACAGATAAGGTCTCTGAACTTTGACCACTGTTGTCATTACACGAGGTGATACTGAAGTAAGTTTCGACATTCCGAAGGTACATTGCACAAAATGTGACTCATTTGCAATGTGCACCTCCAGTATAAAGCCTTTGGGCTGTGTCTTGTTGTGGATATACCACTTATATATACCCAGCATTCTGCAAGGAAATATACATTATGATTTTCAAGTATAAATGACAAGAAGGATTGTGCACTAGACCAACTAGCTTTTTTCATTCGGTAGATGTATTAGCATGTGCGCTATTACATCAAAAAAGGCCAATGGATATATTTGCTCTAGCCTGTACATGATCTAGACGATATCCTCATTTAACTCTTTTAGTTCCATCTTTATCAAGGATCTGACACATAGTATCTGGAAGAACTGAGACAAATAAGCTAACGTGTCAACAAAATTGGGCTCCAAGTAGGTCCGAAAAGCAATTAACATAAGCCATTGTAGAAAAACATAATACCCATGGCTTTTTGTACTATATAAAGTGCCACTGTCGATGCTAACATTTCAGGAAACGTTACCGACGTACCTGTTGGGAAATTTCACACCCTGCAACCACTTTAGGAAGTTTTTCTTATTTTCCAGCTTAAATGGATAACTTGGATGCTCCATGATGTATTTTCTATTGAAAACTTTTGGCCACAAATTAGGCTGATTACCCATTTATTTCTACCTAGACGGGTTTTTCTTTGTGTCTTTTGAATAATATTTATAACAGATGTCCACAACTACCCCTATAACCGAAATATATTTATAAATTAGGTACAATTCATGTTGAGCTCGTAACGACCCGTCCCGAATTCCAGGATTAGATTAGTGACTAATCACGATTAGTAAGGTTAATCGGTGATTAGGTGAGCGAAATCGGACGAACGATGCAAAATGACCGTTTTGCCCCTAGAATGGGTAAATGTTGACCTTTCATTCTGGCGGTCAAGTGGATGTTGACCGATGACCGTGACGTAGTTCGGGACGTCACGAGTTCATAGATAGGTGGCACGTTCAATTCCGACATTCGAGGAAGAAGTTATGATGTTTAGAAATTTAAGGGAAATTTGGTAATTTTAGTTAAAAGGGGCAAATGGTTGACTTTTAAACTAGGATGTCCGCTGGCCGAGGGCCGATGACCATTACGTAGATCGGGATGATACGAATCCGTATACAGGCGGTACGTCGAATTCGGACGTTTGACGGCGAAGTTACGGTTCATGAAAGTTTATAGGTACTATTGCACGTTTTACGAAACGACCTAACTTTTGGACTCTAGTGGGCCCCAGATATTTAGTTCCTGCCCTATGGATGAATGACAAGTGTCACCCATCCACATGCCATCTCTTTTCCTTCATGCATCTTCCCCGTGCATCGATCATCCTTCTTCATTTCAAACCCAAACACTACTCGATCTCACCGAACCATTGAAACCATCCCAAACCCTTAACCCATGATCAGCTGTGAGGACCAGGGAGTGATGGGAGGACGTTTGGATGCTGGTAGCGGGCCAGGACGGCGGCACCGTGCACGGCTGAGGCCCAAACCCGAACAGGTACCCGGTTAGATCCAAATCTTTCCTTTTGTCGATTTTTACATTATGGATAGTTTTGGTTGATTAGGGAACGTTTGTTAGGTTTCTGAGGGAGTATAGAGATGATTTTGGACGGTGGTTGACGGCTGTGAAGCCTAGGGGGCATTTTGAAAGATTGAACCGTGAATGGGAGTTGGACATGGGTCGGTTTATGGGGTTTTGATTAGTTTGGATGATTGGAATAGATGGGAAATGAAGAAATTGGAATTATAGGATTGATTAGGGACAAAACGGATGAAAAATGAGGATTTTATGGGCCTGGACCGGTCACGCCGGTCCAGTTGCAGAAAATGGGCCTAACTGGCCGGTCTGAACCATTTGGAGGTTGAAGACACGGCTACAGTGCACCGGCGCATGAGCCCACGCGCAGGGCCCTTTGGGCTGCGCATGGCAGCGCGTGGTGGGGAATCTGGGGATGTTGTCTACATGTGAAACACTCTATTCGATGTAACGAGCATTTTGGGACTGGTTTCGTGTCAATCGAACATCGTTTCGATAGGTTTCGGGGTGTCTGAAGGATGACGTAATTGTACGTTAGCGTTTTGATCGTGAGACAGTTAGTTGGGATCGTCTTCACGATGTCGTAGGATCAGTTCCGACGACTGGTTGGGAGTTCTGGCCATTAGATGATCGGATATGGTTGAGTTGAATGGGTTTACTGTTGGGAGCAGTCGATTTCGTGGAACTCTAGTTGAACTTATGGCAGTTAGCAGTTGGGTTCCGAGGAACTCTAGGTGTAAATGTGGAACCCTACCTTATGGTGTATGGTTCGGAAAGGTGAGTTGGCGAATGGTTAGACACTGACGACTTTCCGAACTCAAGATTGTCGGTTATGTCAAGTCTAGTCATGTCAGCTTTAGTGATGGGACTACACTCTGCAGTCGAGGTTGTACTTATCGGTTAGACCTAGTTGGTTGTCGTACTACTTTAATTGTGATGGATTGTTGGTACAACTAAGGTCATGGATGATCTGGTAGACGACATTGGTCTAGTCGACTTACGACTAGTTAGAGTTGGTTGGACAAGTTATCAGGGTTGGTACTTGTCGATGGAATCCCTTAGTTGGGGATACAGGGTAGTTGGTACGGGCGAAGTCTGGATATCAAGATGCCTGGTGGTTAGGTTTGCACGAGTCTGTGGCAGGCACTACTACCAAGAGTGGTTGTAGTTATGGTTTCTGGGAATCGGGGACGTTCAAGGGACGTTTCCTTTTCTCATATGAGTTGTTAGGGTGACTGTACATAGAGTTGTTGGGTACGAGGGAGGCAGAGTTTCTCCTTTTCGAGCAGAGGTACGGGATCGTCGCTAGGTATGAGCGGAGATCCAGAGTTGGCTGATCGCACACTTTGTGGTGATGCTGACAGGTGATGATACGGGTACTGGTGCTGGTGCTGGTGTCGTTGCCGATGATTGCGATGACGGTGAGTTACAAGTCGGGATGTGACTTCGTCGAGTTGGGCATATGTTCGGTATCTATAGTTCGGGAGTGGATCACGGATAGTGATGGATTGGATAGGATCCAGTAGTAGTTGAGACTCGAGGTACGAGATACGAGTGTTGGAGACCGTATATGCACATCCGTAAATAGTACACAAGGCTTAATCCTGAGTCGCGTGAATTCCACTCGGAATAAGTGTACCCACCTAAACGGTCGTAAATGGGCATGTGTCCGTAAACAGTCAAAAAGGGGACACATGGATGATGTCCGAGTATATTGGTTCCGACGTGGTTGGAATTTCGAAATCGAGAAAGGTGGTAATTGAGGTGACACGAGGAATGCGGGTTTCCCGCATTGGTAACGAGTATTTCGAAGTCATTTGGGTGACTTCTCAGGTTCTACCATGGCATATGATGGTAGATGATGATAGATGAGGGATTGTTGTCACCATTACATTGGTCGTGTATTGATGGGTGAACCCGAGATTTGTCTTGGGTCATCATGAGGAATTGAGTATATCAAAGTTAGGTGATTGAGATTTCTCATTTTATCCTTGGTGGCAGATGATGTTGATTACGTGGTGTGGTGAGTGCAGCGAGTCTTGGTTGCATTCACGTAGGATGAATTCTGGTGTCATTGTGATTGGATCATCCTTGATTTTTCCTCGGTGGAATGACAAGGATCGATACAAGGTAATCAGTAAGAACCCACAGTCTCGACGTATCTCATTGTTGACTGATCTGTTTAGATGTGGGAATTGGTTGACGAACGATGTGACAATATGCAGATTCGTTGAGGGTGTAAGACCCTATGGTTTGGAATCTGGTTGTTAAACTGTGTGGATCCACCTAGGATTCGCAATGTGGATCAGGATTGTGGTGTTGAGGATATAGGGTATTGTGACGATCTAGGATCCCAATATGGATCGAGATTTTGATGTTGGGGACTTTGGGCGTCGTGACGATCCTCGATCGTGACGTTTATGGTCAGGTGACGCAGTGACGAATCTCGACTGTGACGTCTGTGGTTGGTCGACGTAGTGTTGGATCTAGATCGTGATCTTGATGATCCAGATAGGTGGAGAGTTTATTGCTCTTACTTGGATGTTTGAGTTGAGCATAATGGGACTGAACTTCTTTTCGAGGTAAATCCCGTATGGTATATTACTCGCCCGAGTAGGTCTCCGACGAGGTCGGATTTGGTCAGCCTTAGATGTGTGGATATTGCGATTGGCTTTCCTATGAAATTAATCGAACTTATTGTGGTAAATCGTTTAAACATGTATCCGATAGGTTCGATTGTGGTGCGTCTCTGTAGATGTGAACGAGATTTCGAGTTTTGGAATCGGATTTCTAGATGACGATTCAGAATTTGATTTTGGAACTTGAAAACGTATTTCTGGATTTGGGTGCGGAATGGTTATTCCAAATGCTAGCTTACGGAATAATGATTTCGAATTCGGATTTGGAAGTAGATAATGAGTTGGAGTTTCGATTTGTCTAAGTACTCGATTGGACAAATGGATTCCATTATTGAAACGTGTTTGGCTACGACCTCGGTGGTCGTGTTGTTGTTGTTGTTATTATTGTGATAGGTTGGTAGATAGACGTATGTACCTTGTACTTGGTTCGAGGTACGATACCGGGCAGCCTTGTCATGCCTAGTGACGGTATCTGGGATATACCAGGGGTACGTTGGTGAACGTGTTGGTAGTCGGCTTAGTTCCGATACCATTGGATTAGTTGAGTACGTGAACTGGACATCGAATACTGTGCATTGGGTCATGGTATTTCTGATGGGTCCAGTTACACACAGGTTGAGTGCTTTGTTGGTATGTGTATACTCACGTTGAGTAAGTTGGTGGTTAGTGTAACCACAAGTGAGTATCGTGTTAGTTTTTGACTGGCGACTGTCAAGTGGTGACAGTTTGTCGGATGTTTCGTGGATCGTTGAGTGAGGTCTGATGACTCCCAGTGGGAGCTGACGTCAGGATAGATTGGTGATTGAGAAGGTAACCTTCGAGTGTTTGTGTCAGCGACTTGGTAGATTTGACAAGTAGTGTCAATTCGGAACGTATGACTACTGTTATTCAACGTGGTCGAGGGTAGTCGATGTAACGAGATTGTTAATGGTACGTCTGGGTGCATACGAGTTTTGTTCTGGTTGGTTGGTGTACGAGTGTACACGTGTCGTGAGATCGAATTATTTCCACGAGGTGGATGTGGAATCAGAATAGTTGGAGTTTCGAGAACGAAACTAAATTAAGGAGGGAAGAACGGTTGTAATTAGATCGGTTGGAATTTCGAGGATGAAATTAATTAAGGAGGGAAGGTTGTAATGATCCGTCCCGAATTCCAGGATTATATTAGTGACTAATCACGATTAGTAAGGTTAATCTGTGATTCGTTGAGCGAAATCGGACGAACGATGAAAAATGACCGTTTTGCCCCTAGAATGTGTAAAACGTTAACTTTTCATTCTGGCAGTTAACTAGACGTTGACCGATGACCGTGACGTAGTTTAGGACGTCACGAGTTCATAGACAAGTGGCACGTTCAATTTCGACATTCGAGGAAGAAGTTTTGATGTTCGGAAGCTTAAGGGCAATTTGGTAATTTTAGTTAAAAGGGGGTAAATAGTTAAATTTTAGAGTGGGATGTCCGATGGCCGAGGGCCGAGGACCGGTACGTAGATCGGGATGATACGAATCCGTAGACAGACGACACGTTGAATTCGGACGTTCGACGATGAAGTTACGGCTCACGAAGATTTATAGGTACTATTGCACGTTTTACGAAACGACCTAACTTTTGGACTCTAGTGGGCCCCAGATATTTAGTTCCTGCCTTAAGGATGAGTGACAAGTGTCACCCATCCACAGGCCATCTCTTTTCCTTCATGCATCTTCCCCGTACATCGATCATCCTTCTTCATTTCAAACCCAAACACTACCCGATCTCACCGAACCATTGAAACCAACCCAAACCCTTAACCCATGATCAGCTGTGAGGACCAGGGAGTGATGGGAGGACATTTGGATGCTGGTAGCCGACCAGGACAGCACCACCGTGCACGACTGAGGCCCAAACCCCAACAGGTACCTGGTTAGATCCAAATCTTTCCTTTTGTCGATTTTTACATTATGGATAGTTTTGGTTGATTAGGGAACGTTTGTTAGGTTGCTTAGGGAGTATAGAGATGATTTTGGATGGTGGTTGACAGCTGTGAAGCCCAGGGAGGATTTTGAAAGATTGAACTGTGAATGGGAGATGGACATAGGTCTGTTTATGGGGTTTTGATTAGTTTGGATGATTGGAATAGATGGGAAATGAAGTAATAGGAATTATAGGATTGATTAGGGACAAAACAGACGAAAAATGAGGATTTTATGGGCCTGGACCGGTCACGCTGGTCCAGTTGCAGAAAATGGGCCGAACCGGCTGGAGGTTGAAGACACGGCTACAGTGCACCGGCGCGTGAGCCCACGCGCAGGGCCCTTTGGGCGGCGCGTGGCAGCGTGTGGTGGGGAATCTGGGGATGTTGTCAACATGTGAAACACTCTATTCGATGTAACGAACATTTTGGGACTAGTTTCGTGTCAATCGAACATCATTTCGATAGGTTTCGAGGTGTCCGAAGGTTTAGGATCAGTTTTAAAAATAGTTAGAAAATCGGGAAAATTATGGGACATCAATGAGAGGTTAATGAGGCTATTAGTAACCCTCTAAATTATTTTGCACAGGTTTGGGAGTCCCGGTGACGACGATTGACATGTACGGGTCATGACGGTTTATGGGAACCGGCATGAACCCTTGGAAAGGATTTTGTGGTTCATGACGACTTATGGGGGCCGGGCATGAATCCTTGAAAGGTTTAAAGAATGATTTCAAAAGGTTTTTCATATGCCATCCTTTATATATGATTGTCTCCTCCGGGGAGGGTCGTTGTCTTGGGTGGACCCCAGAGTAGTCGCGGAGCACTGACTTAGTGGAGTCGCCCCCCAGTTGGGTTCCTTACTCTCAGGATGGGCATGGTTCGTTACCTCCGGGGAGGGTCATTGATCTACGGACATTGACCTGGGTGGACCCTGGAGAGACTTGGGTTTGAGACCCCGGTTAGCATGCGCGTAGCTCTATATACCGTGACAGGTTCTTGGATATGAAATATAATGGATGAACATGATTTCAATTGGTTTGGGAAATTGTGTTTTATGATGATAAATGGATTTGGGTTGAGATCCCACATATGTCTACTATGTTATGGTTTTCTGTAAATGGTTTTGGGCAGGAGCCCGTGTGACTTGTATTTACGGAACTTGGGGCTGTGACCCTAAATATGGTTGTTTAAACATATGTGATTTGATAAATGGTTTTACTATGCATGTATGCTTTTTAGTGAAGGGTATAAAGGTATTTAGGAAATATGTTTTTATAAACTCTTTATTTTTGTCCACTCATAGTTTTTATGATTTTAATACCCTTCAGGTTGGATACGATGCAGACTGTAGCAGAGACTGAGATATCACATACCTCCTCCGGATCCTGGTGTACTCTGATAGCCCGAGAGGGCAAAGGTTGGAAATTTTCCTTGTTTGACACTCTGTGTCAGTCGAGATCAAGGTTATTCCTCGTTAATCCTTGGAGGATTGAGGACGGGTCCTGACAGAGCTTCTTCGAATAATCTCTCTTAATGGAACTCAGAGACTTCGAGTTGAAACTTGGGGGCCTTACCATCTATATCATCCTATATGGAAGAAAAAATATCTGTTAATATCCCAATAGTTTGATCATTATCACATCACTCATCTAGGGCACTTTCTTCCCAATGGAGCTTGGGAACTAAAGATGTCGATTTATAAATATTTCTTTGTTATGATAAATCCAATTAGTGTAGTTGTGTACGATCCAATTCGATCCAAATGATATGGACCTCATTTAATGGCATCTAACTGCAGTTATTATATTTATGATACATACACATGATACGTCTCTCATCAATGCAACGATTACGTGCAAAATCAATGAGGCTGTCGATCCCATCCATATACTGATAAGCAGATCTATCAAACATTTGTATCCAATGTATCCAACATTTGTCCATTATGCCCTCTTTCACGAAATATAGTCAAGATAAGTAATTGAGTTAATATTTTCTCGTAATTAGAACGAGTAGATAGCCGCTTGTCTCTTTATTAGTTCGGTGATTATTAGAGAGTGCATGTTTTATGCTATTCAGTTTGGTGCTCGGAATATACCATTCAAGTGTGGTTCGCGACTCACCAAGTCGGGACACCATCTTTGTGCATTGGTCCGAATACTTTGATCCCAACTCGAGGGAACTTGGGACCATCTCCCATTTATCTGTTGAAATAACAACGCCGCCAGTTTGAATATTATGGCGAAATAACTTCTGATTTGGGATCGCTGGAAAGAAAATATTTTAAGTCCTTGAAAAAAAGCATAGAAAAGAACAGCGCGGGGATTTCTTGTCCGCCAGCTTCAAAATCGAATTACTCTGAAGGAAAGTTTTCGGGCTGAAAATGAAACCCAAGTATACTATCAAGTAGCATTTTCTCTACTGGTGGAACACTTGCAACTGAGTTGAAAGGCCTACTTGCATTGAAACAAAAGAGATCCCACGAACTGTTCGCCTCCCCCACTCCACGAAAAAAAGGTTTCGCGAGGAGATCCAGTTAGGGTTTCCTCGAGGCGTCTCGGCTCCTAGAACGAGCAAAAGATTTCGGGCAGGACCATCCAAACAAGAATTTACAATGACTTCTCCCATTTTTCTACTTCTTGATGCCACCACGAACTTGAATAGTCAAGGGCTTTTGTTTCACAAACACCAAATGTAAGAAAAAGTTTTATTAAATCCAAGATAATTAATCAATTTAGAAATCACCAATTAAGATCTAGAATGAATGACAAAACTAATCTCCAACACTGTGGCCAATATTAGCCTCATCTTTTTTAAGTTCCTCGTCGAAGTTGAACTCCCTATCGGAGCCATTCGCCGCACCGACAAGAAATCCATACGCATCACCGTGCTAGCACCACTATCCCTTTCATACTGGGGGTGTTCACCTCCTTCGTTTTCCAGACACCGTTTCCAAAGTCGTCAGCCAGGGGCCCTACATCATCTTCATCGGGGTCGCCATCTCCATCACCGCCTTCCCCGTACACGTCCACATCCTTTCCAAGCTCAAGCTCTTCACCACCAACGTTGGCCGCATCACATTGTCAACGGTCGTTGTGAATAATGTCGCGGCCTGAATCCTCCTTCCCTTATCCATCGCGCTGATCGGGACCAATACTACATTTTACTTCTTTATTAAGTGAACATATAAACATACGTGAAGGAAAGATTAAGAAGTTCATCATCGTCTTCCTAAAATCAGATGAAGAAAAGAAGCATTCCCAAATTGGACATGGTAGTGGGTTTTTGGGTTTATTGAGATTAGGATTTAGGATTGGATTTTTGAAAACCCAAAATCCAACTTCAATTGGACGTAGAAAACGAAGATGTTGATGACGAAGAAGAAAAATACAAATAAGATTGAAGAGTTGGGAATGAGTTAAGGAAAAATTCTGATGGGATGCATTGTTCATCATCATCTTCCTTTTTCAATTTTTTTTAAATACTACTTTTAATAATCTTCTACAAAATAATTAAACATTTAATTATTTGCTGATATATATGCAATAATGACGATATTATTAACAAGTCATAACTATTGGAGTACTGGAAGTAACAAAAAGGGCATTCTGACAAATAAATGATATAAAATGACCAGTTTAAATAGCATTTAGAATAATAAGTCTGTGGAACCATAAATTACTGAAATATTCAGGAGCTGCCACGTGGCCAACAATTCTCATAATGTTGATATTGACCTTGATGAAATCGACGTCGACACATTACGATCTCCACATTAATTTAATATATTTACCAGCTAAATATATTAAATGATCTGATCAATACAAACAATAAATAACTTCCCAGTGAATTATTTATTTATTAATAAATAAGTGATTGCACTCGGTACAATCACTTATTTAACACTTTCTCTTTTAACCAATTAGACGCTCTGGTGACCCTCAAGGCTTCACTATAAATAAAAGGCCTCATCTCACTTCTAGAGGTAATAAAAAACTTCTGCAAACACTCTGTCAGATTATTCTCTCTCAGAAAACTGACTTAAGCATCAGAGCGTTTACAGTTGAACCACCCTTCCGAGATTCAACCTTAACCTCGTTTGATTTTCGTTCTTGTGTGTAGGGATCGAGAAGAAATTTCAAAGAACCAGATGATTTCTGTATAAACAACTGGTGCTTTCATTGAGAGCCGATTTGAGAAATACTCAAAGCGTGCGCTTTAGTTTTTTCTTGAAAAAACTCCATCATCACCCTTTCGACGCTTACCGTTCTTCACATGGCTAGAACATGCTGATCCACACGAGCCTCTAAGGCTGCCACATCCGCTTCTGTGATCGCTGCCATGAGCGAACCCCTCCCAGAAATTCCAGAAGAACCACTTTCCCATCTCATGCACGGCCCGCGCCACACATCAATTCACCTACCTTTCGGAATGCCAGATTGGACACCTACGTTTAGTTTTGGAACATTCCCCATGGCTGCTGCTACTTTGAATCCCATACCTGCGATGGGGGCAGGCACGACGTTTTTTCAACAAACAGACGAGCTGCTGGCAGGAGAAACATCTCTAAGAGTCCCGAATCAGCTCCCTGCCTGTAAGACCCGTGTCCTGGAGGGAACGGTGAACAATCCCACATTCCTGCGAGGGGGAATGGTCTGGGAGAGGATGGTGGTGTGCCTTAAAGGTGTAGGCACACACCTATCTAGCACTAGGCCTTTTGGGAGCTCAAGTGGCTTTGGGGGGGATTGGAACCCCAAAGTTAAGCGAGTTGAGGCTGGTGCAATTCCGTGAAGGGTGACCCCCTGGGAAGTTGCACCATGAGCTCCCGAAAACAAAACCGTGAGGG
The DNA here is from genome assembly GCA_032719365.1 of Prinsepia uniflora. Lineage (NCBI taxonomy): Eukaryota > Viridiplantae > Streptophyta > Magnoliopsida > Rosales > Rosaceae > Prinsepia > Prinsepia uniflora. Next base: position 39,708,770 of record CM064872.1, read on the forward strand.
TGAGGCCCAAAGCGGACAATATGGTGCTAGATGAGTCGGGTCCTGACCGAGGAGGGTCGGGTCCTGACACTGCCGACTTGGACCTAAGGAAGTTACTTGGACGCCTTACGCAACCCGTAAGCCTACACCCAGGCACTAGGGAGACATGGTTCATTTCATCTGTCTAAAGGCGCACGATGTGCGTCTCGACGTGCTACTCGTCACGAGCAAGCACCTAGGGGGTCACCTCCGTGACTTGGACTGACACAGCATGTCGAGCAGTTGAGCAACCAATTTCGGGCCCAATCAGAGATCCTCCAATAGCTATTGGGGGACATCGGGACATCCAGAACCTCTGAGAATTGCAATTAACCTTGCAAGGTACCAGGGGACGTTCCCGAGACACGCCGACAAAGAGCATGTTCGCTGCCAGATAATTTCCCGTAACACATCGCTAAACAACTCAGGGGAAGAAAGCTGCACCCCCGGAGTAGGAGGCCAAGATCGACCGAGGCCTTCGGCTCGAGAGCGACTCGGAGGACGCCCTGGAGCACTTTCATGCTTTGAATAGCCACGCAACAGGCGACTGCAGCAAGCAGTCTCCCATACATCACACACCCACTCGAATTTACGAATCCGCCATGACTCACGAAGCACGGAGGGTCATAGCGAGGAAGACGAGACTTACTCGCTAGCACGCTTGAGGGCCAAGCCCACTGCAACTCGAGAGGGTCGACACCACTTGACCTCATGCCGAAATGCCCATCACGAAGGTCCATTGCATGCTGAAGACGTCCAATTGATGCTAGACCGACACCTCCAATGAGTTCAGTGCGACGGAGACTTGGAGGATGAACTTTGGCGCCAGATTCATATGTTATCATCTTCATCATTCGTGAGAGACATTGTGGAGGATTCGTTCCCCGCATCGATTTTCAACTCCGAACTTTAATCAGTACAAAGGAACCTCCGACCCAGTAAAGCACATCAATTACTATCGGGAAGGGGGGGGGGGGGGGGGGGGGGGGGTCATGGTACCTCATAGGCACAACGACGAACTCATGTACAAAGTTTTCCAAGCCTCGATGTAAGGTCAACCATCTCCCTAGGAGATCAATCGCTTGCTTCGAAGAGTTGGCCATGTCCTTCGTGAAGGATTACTCGCAGCTTTGTACCATCGAAGTCAAGGATTAATACCTCTTCACCATCCGAAGGAAGTCTAAGGAAACCGTGCAGCAATACATCCAGAGGTATTGCGAAAAAAAGTCCCGCATCGTTGGATGCAGCGATCTCGTCGCGGCCATGGAATTCAAGTAGGGCCTACCGCGGGAGAGCCAGCTCTACGGAGACATCGTCATGAGCAATGCCTAAAGTCTCACCAAGATGTTGTCCCTAGCAGAACGATATGCATGCTAGGAGGACGAGAAAAACACCACACATGCCGCCAACCACGTCGAGGAAGATGGACATCCCACAAAGATGTTTGCGCAGCCAAAGGATGATGCCCACCATGGGAACTCAGTCGAGAAAGCCAATAAGCGCAAAAGGAATCCGTCATCCAATATGTTTGCTAATGCAAAGCCGAACAGGTAATTTTCGGTACCCGTCCTCCAAATATACAATCAGATAAAGGAAAAGCCGCGGTTCAAAAAACCAGCTCCCGTTAAAAGGCGACCATGAGAGGGTCGACAAGACAAAATGGTGTGCCTATCACAATTGCTATGGGCACGACATAAGCTCCTGTCAGACTTTTTAAAGATACCTCCGGGATCTCTTGAACGAAGGAAACTGCACCAAGTATGTCAAAAAAAGGCAACGGAATGTCTCGGAGACAAAGTTGCCCAGGAACCCGCACAAAAGATGATTCGTGTTGACACCATCATTGCCGAGTCCAAATTGCAGGGAATAACTAGGAAACTGAATTAGTGACCAATTCATCATCAAAGGCACAAATTTTGAGATTAAAATTTGGCTCAAAGCCTACTTTGCTCACATAGTGTCTTCCAATAAGATTCAAGATGTTTCATCCCAATGTCTAATGAAATTGTCTTATCGCCTGCAATATTGCTTAGAAAGCATACTAAGCCTTCACCCCGCGAAGCACCCGAGTCTTTGCCACACGAAACACTCCAAGCCTTCACCACGCGAAGCACTCAAAACCTTAGCCACGCGAAGCACTCCAAGCCTTCGGGCCGCGAAGCACTCCAAGCCTTGGCCATGCGAAGCACTCTAAGCCTTCGTTCCGTGAAGTACTCCAAGCTATCGCCATGCAAAGTACTCCAAGCCTTCTTCATGTGAAGCATTCTAAGCCTTCACCACACGAAGCACTCCAAGCCTTCATCATGCGGAGCACTCCAAGCCTTCGCCATTCGAAGCACTCTAAACCTTCGCCCCACGAAGCACCCTAGTCATCGCCACGCGAAGCACTCCAAGCCTTTGCCACGCGTAGAACTCAAAGCCATCGCCATGTGAAGCACTCCAAGCCTTCGGGCCGTTAAGCACTCCAAGCCTTGGCCATGCGAAGCACTCCAAATCTTGGCCATGCGAAGCACTCCAAGCCTGGCCATGCGAAGCACTCCAAATCTTGGCCATGCGAAGCACTCCAAGCCTTGGCCATGTGAAGCACTCTAAGTCTTCGCGCCGCAAAGCACTCCAAGGATTCGCCATGCAAAGTACTCCAAGCCTTTGCCATGAAAAGCATTCTAATCCTTCGCAACGCGAAGCACTCCAAGCCTTCGCCATGCGGAGCACTCCAAGCCTTCGTCATGTGGAGCACTCCAAGCCTTCGTCGTACGGAGCACTTCAAGCCTTCACCCCGAGAAGCACTCCAAGCCGTCGCCACGCAAAGCACTCCAAGCCTTCGTCCTGTTAAGCACTCCAAGCCTTCGTCCCTCGAAGCACTCCAAGCCTTCGTCCCGCGAAGCATTCCAAGTCTTCACACATGAAGCAACACATCACTTGTGAAGCATCAAGGCAATCGCCCAACGACGTATAAAGGAAATCTCCCCGCGACGCATCAAGGCAATCACCCCATGACGCATCAAGGCAATCGCTCTGCGACACATCAAAGAAATTGCTATGGGACGCATTAACATCCTTGTTCATCAAAGCCATAATCCCTTCAGCCCTCAACCTATCAACACTTACGCCGTGTGAAGCACCAAAGACGTCCTCGAAGCTCCTCTCCAAAGGGAAAGTACAGCCTTCACCTCAAAGAGCTAAGTCACCACCTCAAAGCAACTTGACGACTAAGTTCAATGCGATTGACCAATAATGAGGTACATACTACTCAAGCACATTCCCAAGGATCTGTCAATCATACCCAACAAACGAACTTGTTGGAATTGAAAATGCTACAAAATATCGCTTCCCAACTCCACCAAGGGGAGCAACAGCCAGGTCATGTCATGACAAATCTTGGGCAAATGTCATAGTGCGTGCGACTACAAATTTCAGCACACAACTTGAAGATTGATTCGAACGTACCAAGCTCAAATTTCACTTCCTTGAAGAGAGTATAATGTCACCAAAAAGGTACATAAGTTATCTTTCCAACGCCACCAACGACACTCAATTCGGAGATAAAACGAAGTCAGAAAACCACATTTACTACACAAAGGTCAAATCGGCCGAAAATCACAAAAACACTAAAAAAAAAATGGAAGGCTTCTATTAATGAAAATTAAAGAAGTTTGTAATTCACAAGTTGAATGCCCAAACATGTATTGAATGCTAAGATTAATCTATGAGCTAAGAAGAATCATGAAGCTCATCAACAGGACTAGCACGGCCTCAGAATCTCTTCGTCAACCTATGAGCAAGCCTTGGAGGCCTTTCGATCATCCCATCGTGGACTTCCAGTGACACATCGTCTGTGGTTTTCTTCAAGCAATGGGGGCAACCTCCTCAGCATCATTTACTTGGTATAGTTGGCTTCACAAAAGAAACTTCACCATTGCTTGACTCTGCGACGACTATAAAGCAGCTTGACTTTCAACTCTAAGACGAAACGATGGTTTGGTGCCATGTGTCTTCACACCAGTTGGCTTCAGCATCTAGATGATGGCATTTCCAAGCTCTCTTCCTTCAATTAGGCGATGATGTACGATGTCTCGAGCTTTTCAAGGGGACATGATCGATCCTTTATTATATGTTCCACCGTGGCAACCCCATTTTGAGCTCAACAAGGCCTTGAGGATCAAGTCTCTAGATGGTCACCCGTCATCCAAAGCAACTCCTTCAAAAGTTACATATACTTCATGACACCACATGCACTTCGCCTCGCATCATGGGAAGTCTTTCCTAGAAGATTAAGCACATCTCGCCTTGCAGCTGCAACACACATTGCAATGCAACTGGAACAAGCCTCTTGATGGGTTGTGACCCGACGCACTCCAAGTGATGGGGACTCCTCGCCTTGCACTTTCAGCATGCCTCTCCTTATAGTTGCACCATGTCTCGCCTTGCACTCTGCTTCACCTCGCCTAGCACTCTGTTTGTTAGGGACCTGTCCCAATCCCCCCGGGATTAATGAGGGACGCTCATGATCCCATTTGACACAGAGTGTCAGACCAGGGAAATTTTGAACCTTTAGCCTGACCAGCTTCTAGTGTACGCCAGGATCCGGAGGAGGTATGTGATGTCTCGGCCTCTGCTACAGTCGCACCGTATTTAACCTGAAGGGCATTGAAAACAAAAAGACTGTGAATGGACGAAAAGCAATAAGTTTAGTAAACACATTTTATAAAAGACCTTTATGCCCTTCACTAAAAAAAAGCATGCATGCATAGTAAAACCATTTATCAAACCACATATGTTTAAACAATCATAATCATACGACCCCCTGCCCAAAACCATTTACAGAAAACCATAACATAGTAAACAAATGTGGGAACTCAGCCCAAATCCATTTATCATCATAAACACAATTTCGCAAAACCAAGAAATCATGTTTATCCATATCTATCATCTAACCAATCCATTCACAGTATCTAGAGCAACGTGTGTGCTACCCGGGGTCTCAAAGCCCAAGTCTCCTCATGGTCCACCCAGATCAATGTCCATAGATCAATGACCCTCCCAGGGGGTTATAATCCATAGCTTTTCTGAGAGTAAGGAACCCAACGGGGGCGACTCCACTTAGTTAGTGCTCCATGACTACTCCGGGGTCCACCTTGGCCAACGACCCTCTCCGGAGGAGACAATCCATATATAAAGGATGGTATACGAAAAACCTTTTGAAAACATTCTCAAAACCTTTCAAGGGTTCATGCCCGGTCCCCATAAACTGTCATGAACCATAAAAACTTTTCAAAGGTTCATACCGGTCCCCATAAATCGTCATGAACCATAAATCCATTTATGGGTCCCCGACCCAAAATCACAATCGTAAACCATAACTGGACCCTAAGCCCGAATCCATATACAAACTGGGCCTCCGACCCGAATCGTAAACCAACTGGGCCTGGTGCCCGATTTCGTAAACAAAATGGGCTTCGTGCCTGATATCCTAAACCAAATGGGTTTCGTGCCCGATATCGTAAACCAAATGGGTCTTGTGCCCGATACGTAAGTCAACTAGGCCTCGAGCCCGATTTCGTAAACCAAATGGGCTTCGTGCCCGATATCGTAACTAAATGGACTTCGAGTCCGAGGGTGACAGGACCCGCCCCAAATCCCTCGGAATTAGCGTGGGACGTACCTGCTCCCGTCTGACTCGAAGTGTCAGACCAGGGACATTTCCATCTTTTGCCTAATCGGGCTATCAGAGTACGCTAGGATCCGAAGGAGGAATGCGATGTCTCATCTCTGCTACAGCCACATCCGCGATCAACCTGAAGGGCATTCAAAACATAAAAGTTGTGAGTGGACGAAACAAATAATTTTATAAAAACATTTCATAAAAGACCTTTATGCCCTTCATTAAAAACATATGCATGCATTCAAAAACCATTTATAGGGTTTATGCCCGGTTCCCATAATCCGTCATGAACCATCAAACCATTTGGGCCTTAGCCCGAAATCAGTCAAATAACACATAGGACCTCCGCCCAAACCAAAAAACGTGGGGAACTCGTCCCAAAATCTTCTCATGTGGGTCTCAGCCCCAAAACCAATACGCGAGGGTCTCAGCCCAACGCCATCTCAGTGAAAACCCGTCCACATATACATATATACATATATAACCCATCCTAGGCACTTCCAGAGAAGATGCCATCTCGGGGCACACAGCCCCTAGGGATCACATCACCGATATAGTCACGATGTCATCATATCTATCTAGTGTGCACACTACTCGGGGTCTCACTTCGAGTCTTCTCCCAGGAATCACCATCTGGGAGGCTCAATCTCTGGATTTAGTCCGAGCTCTCTCTCTTTGGATCTAGTCCACATATCTCTCCGGAATCTGGTCCGGGTCAACAACATCATAAGTAACCTCCACTCCTGGAACGGGATCCCTATAGGGATACCCACTCTGGTCTGTGGATCACGAATCTCTAGGTCGACACTGGAGGAGACCAATCAATCATCTCATAAGGAGGGTATATACATACCAGTATATCAAAACCCATAAAAGCGGGACTCACGCCCGATAACACAAAGCAAATGGGCCTCCGCCCGAACATAGAACTCAAAAGGGCCTCTCGCCCGATTTCACAATAATTGGTCCTCGAGCCCGAACTCAAATCAACTGGGCATCGAGCTCGATATCTCAGGCTCAGTCACGATCCCGATTGTAGCGATGCGTACAACCATCAATCGAGGACCGCTATCTATCCTGGTATGTCGCCCTGAACACATCACTGCCGCGACCATCTCGAGACCATGGTACACACATCGTCGATCGATCCTCTAAACCGTCAGCACTCCGAAGTCGAGCCTCCAGAGGTTGCTCGACAACAGGACGTGCACCGTGACCTCTCCGGAAGGAACGCATCCCAATTCGGAGTCGAGCGTCACGTCGTCCGTCGCCGTGCACATAGCACCCGTCATGACCACGACTCCGACTCTGACCTACGGGTCGTCAATAGGGTCTCATGCCCGAGTAAAAACCGAATCCAAATGGGTCTCATGCCCGAATAATCATGACCACATGAGTCGTTTTACATTTCAAAACCGTTTCGTGAAAACCGAAAGCGTAAGCGTGTATAAGCATGTATAAAACCCGAAAACCTCGAAGTACGTGCCCACACGTAAACACACACCAAAATGCACTCAAGGCATCTCAAAACACATATTAAAACATATATAAAACATTTATGCATGCATCGATTTCAGAAATAAAGTCCACTCACATACCGTCCGCGTTGCTGCCTCGATATGCGCGCCATACGCCTTTCCGGGTCAACTGTCGCCTCCGGGATTCCCAAACCTGTCCAAATCACTTTAGAGGGTTACTAACTAGTTAATTAACCCCTCACTAAAGCTCCCTAAATTTTCGGGATATTTTACTATTTTTAAACGCGCACCGAAACCTTCGGACATCCCGAACTATAACGAGACGATGTCCGATCGACTCGAAACCAGTCCCAAAATGTTCGTTACATCGAATAGACGATGCCTGAAGTGGCTGCGCGTGGGTCTCACGCGCCCAGCTACAGTGTCACCCCTAACCTCGCGTCGACCGGTCTGAATCGGTCCGGTCCAGTTCGCCTGCAACTTGGACCGACGTGACCGGTTCAAGCTCATCCCGGCCCAGTTTTTCACCGTTTTCAATCCTAATCAATCCTAACCTTCCTATAATCGTCCTAGGAACTTAACCCAATTAATTAGAAGTCCTAAAACCCAAGAAAATGGCCCGGTCCAATTAACCCCTCACGGTCCAAAAATCCAACCTCCTCCCCAGGCTTCCCCGACGTCCAAACCTTCCTCAAACCATCCTAAAAACTCCCTAGCAACCTAATTACTTCAACCTAAACATCCAAATCGACCCCTAACAAGCAAAATCGATCAAATGAATAAAAAGGGTTAAAACCGATTACCCGATCGATTTTTTTACCTCCTCCGCCGTCCACGGCGCCTCTGCCTGGCCAGCCACCACGTCCAGCTGGTCCTCTTCATCTCTCTGGCCACTCTCTCACATGGTTAAAGGTTTGGGTTGGATGAAAATGGTGATCGGGTTTGGATAGGAAAAATAGAAAATGGATACACGGGGTGGTTTTGAGCATGAGAGAAAATGAGGGTGAATGGATGAATGACATCTGTCATTCATCCATTGGCCCTGAGAAAAAGGTGGGCCCCACTAAAGTCCAATACAGCTCCTGTCTCGAAGAACGTGCAATAGTACGTTCTTATTTCCGTGAACCGTAACTTCGCCGTCGAACGTTCGAATTCGACGTGCCGCCTGTCTACGGATTCGCATCGTCGTGATCTACGTAACGGTGCTCGGCCCTCGGTCATCGGACCTCCAGGGTCAAAAGTCAACCGTTGGCCCCTTTTCGCCAAAATTACCAAAACGCCCATGATCTTCCGATCGTCATAACTTCTTCCACGGATGTCAGAATCAAAAGTAACACCTGTCTATGAACTCGCGACGTCCCAAACTACGTCACGGTAATCGGTCAAAGTCCATTTGACCATCCAAACAAAAAGTCAACGTTTTGCCCGTTCTAAGGGCAAAATCGTCATTTTGCACTGAACGTCCGATAATCCTCGTCTAATCCCCGATTAGCCTTACTAATCCGTCATTAATCCTTAATTAAACCCGTTAATTTGGGACGGGTTGTTACAGAGGGTTTCCAAAAAAAAATGGGTCTCGAACCCGAGTTTACCTTCTCAAATCCAAAATCATTTCATGAAATTATTTCCAAAACTAGAAGCATGGAAAATCAGTGCAAAATCGTAAACCTCGATTTACGTGTAAGCACGTAAATCACCTCGAAATGCGTGAAACCATGTAATTCACCAATATCCAAATCAACATCATAGAATCATGTCCATAAAACATATAAAACATTTATCCATGCATCACAGTTTAGAAACCAAGGTCGACTCACAGACCGTCCTAAGCTGCCGCCTCAATTTGCGTGCCGTAAGCCTCACCGGCTAATCCGACCTCTCCGGGTCATCCGTACCTGTCCAAATCATACCAAAAGGTTACTACTAACCTATAAAAGTCCATAATAAGAACCCTAAACTTTCTCAGAAAAGTCAACGTGTCCCGACCACGAATCTCGAGGTAAAAAACCTCGATTTGACTAACCTAACGATCTTCGATCGACCCGAAACTACCGCCATTGGATCCGGATTGTCGAAACCTTTAAAATTACATTGGGCCCATCTCAATTACTATTCATATGCACCCACAGTGCTGGTTATCGCAAAAGTCAAACTTGTTAAAAAGTCAATGCAGACGTCAAACTGAAAACCTGACAGTGCCACGTGGCAAGCCCCCATGGGTCCCTGTTCTGACATGTCAGTCTGACATTGTCAGATATGACAAGCTGACGTCATCGTGATGATGTCATCAGTCACCCCTGACCTTGGTCTGTTCGGCCCAAAGTGTGCAGCCGGATTACCGTGACCCGCGGCTTGACCCCGCCGATTCTCCTGGCTCCTGCCACCATTTTCGGTGCCGTTTGTTCCATTCGACTCGTGTAAGCCTAACCTAATGTTCTATGGACTTGAAAACTAGAAAAAGATTCGAGCTGGTTACCTGTAATGCCAAACCCGAAGCCCAGAATTCCGGCTAGCCTTTCCGTCGACTCAGGCCACTCAAGCCTTTGAAACTAATGTCTATAAGGTCGTATGAACCCTACACACAAGTTAGAATTGACCTTAGGCTTCAACCAACATCAAAATTTCATTTTCTATGCTTGGGTCAAATCTGGGTTTCGGGTTACCTGGGTTCCTATTTTTCCCCCGGCGTCCATGGCGGTCACGCCTTCTCGATTGTCCCCCTCCGTCTAATAGTCACTCTCAGTCCCTCACACACTCTCTGGTCTCAGTCACAGGTGATGGGGTGAGGAATATCGGGTGGTGTTCTTGGCGGTTTTGATAGACATCGAGAGAGGGAGAGAGAGATATTTGATTTTGATGATGATGCTGGGTTAGATGAGAGGAAAAGAAAGGTGAGGATGAGAGGGGAGGGTAGAGACAGGGTTATGATTAAGAGATGAATGGAGTGAGAATTATAAAATAATTAAAATAATATTATTTTAATCCAAATCTCACCAATCACATTTTAGATCTACTTTTTGGGATTAAGGGCCAATGGGATGAGTGACACTTGTCACTCATCCATGGGTCCCACTTAAAGGTCAACCAATCAGATAATGCCACCTCATCATTGCCTCGTAATACGTGCATAGTACAATCAAATTCCTGTGACCCATAACTTTCTCGTCCGAAGTCTGATTTCAGCGTGCCGCTTATCTACGGATTCGTATCGACTCGATCTATGTAACGGTCCTCGGCCCTCAGCCATCGGACCTCCCGGGTCAAAAGTCAACTTTTGCCCACGACTACGGGCAAAACGGTCATTTTACACTGTTCGTTCAATTTCACTCAACTAATCACCGATTAACCTCACAAAGCCTTAATTAGTCACTAATAAAATCCTGGAATTCAGGACGGGTCGTTACACTGTTGCACCTCGCCTTGCACTCTGCTGCACCTCGCCTTGCACTCTACTGCACCTCGCTGGGCATTCTGTTGCACCTCGCCTCACAACTGTAACGCGCCCGCCTTGCACTCTGCTATGCCTTGCCTTGCATTCTACTGCGCCTCGCGTGACTAATTATGTGCTGAGCTCTTCAATCCACCAAGCACTACTTGTGTGGTCATGGAAAGAACACCTTAGTGATTTGATGCATCACTTCGAGCCCCGACCATGGCTTGCCTTAAGTTGTGACACGCCTAACTTCAAGTCATAGGACTTCGCGCATTCCCCATTGAAGACCTTGATGTTGACTCCACCCGCACCTGAAGACGACAAGTATGTCAATGCACCAAGCTCTCCTGTCGCTTGACAGTAAAATAAAAAATAAAAAAATTGTAGCAGAGAGAAAAACGGATGGGACCGCCTGTCCCATCTCTGTGTCACGCCAGGCGTCAACCACATTAGCCAAAGTCAGCCGTCCGTCGCGTCACCGCAGACCCCACCTACTTGTCTCATCTGTCGGCCGACAACTTTGCTCAGTGGACCAGCCGACGCAGCATCTGCACAGCGGCCTACATGTCTCGTCGCCAAGACGCCTCACGTGACCTCGCGCATGAAGAGACGTGCCAGCCCAGAGCCCCTGCGGTCGTCTGTCACTTTGCCACACAAGACCCAACTCTGTCACTTTGATCGCGCTGGTGCGCGCTTGGTGAGCATAGGCCAGAAGCCACTGTCTTCTCTACCTGACAAGTGACAAATTTGCTGCTCCGCCCTCACCAATTTCGGCTTTTGTGCATTTTTCCTCCAATCAGCACATCTTTGCTTCAACCCGCAAAAATCAAGAAGAAAAAAAGAACAGAAAAAGCTTTACCTTCGAACCTGGGGACCAAATCCCAACTCAAATATAACTTGTCTTCACCAGCAACGAGCCTCATTTAGAGTTTAATTTTCTTTGTTAAAAATAAGAGCCCCATGGGCTTGTTTAAATAAAGAAAAGTAAATGAACCCTAACCATCAACTGGGCTCTCAAGATCAACTCAAAGTAGGAAAACAAGCTCAAAGAATTCTTATTGGGACAAGGTCAAGGTCAATCAGAACTCCAACTATATCCAGGGAAGAGGAGTCATACTCCCACATAAAAATAGTAAAACGTAGTTTACTGGAACCACAGGGAAATTATATCTCTTAGAATTTCTTGAATTTCTAAGCGATATGGGGGCATTTTTTGAACAATAAATTACTGGAATATTCTGGAACTGCCACGTGGCCAACAATTCTCATAATGCCGATATTGCCCCTTGGTGAAATCAACGTCGACACGTTACGATCTCCGCATTAATTTAATATGTTTACCAGCTAAATATATTAAATGATCAGATCAATACAAACAATAAATAACTTTCTAGCGAATTATTTATTTATTAATAAATAAGTGATTACACTCGATACAATCACTTATTTAACACGTTCTCCTTCAACCAATCAGACGCTCATGTAACCCCCAAAGCTTCACCATAAGTAAAATGCCTCATCTCACTTCTAGTTGTAATAAAAACATCTGCAAACACTCTGTTAGATTATTCTCTCTTAGAAAACTAACTTAAGCATCAGAGCGTTTAGAGTTGAACCACCCCCCTCGGGATTCAACTTTAACCCCGTTTGATTTTTATTTTTGTGTATAGGGATCGAGAAAGAATTTCACAAAACCGGACGATTCACTACAAGAAATTTTCCTTTAGACAACGGATAAATTTCGTTGTCTATTCCCCATAAAAACCGTTGCAATTGCCCCTGATGTCTAAAGGGGGTGTTTAGACAACGGAGAAAATCCGTTGTCTAAAGTCCCTTTAGACAACGGTATCCCAAAATACCGTTGTCTAAAGTACCCCTTAGACAACGGTATTTATTTATATCGTTGTCTAAAGTATCCTTTACACAACAGTATTTATGAGCACATATTTGGAAGTACAAACCTTGGACTCACCAACCATGATGTGTAGATTTAGAAGATACTGCCCTGTATGCGCAACTTCAATTTCTTCATTGTTGTTATCTTGAAATTACTCTTTTCCATCACCTGTTTCAGAAATAGAATTTCAATATCCCACACTTGTTTTAGATCGATATCTCTGTAAAATTACATAAACTGTTTTTTTCCTATCTTGGAAATTCATGCAATATTTAGTTATCCTAGATTCAAACTGGTTTTCCTTTGCATAATACTCAGGTGTGACAAAAGATTTCATTTGTCTTAATCTTTCCTTTTTCAAGCTTCTTTTGGTTGTATTCCTCAAACATGGAAAACTAAAAACAAAAGCAAGTGAAGAAGCCATATTACCTGTAGCAAGTACTTCAAGAAATTATGTTCAAGTATATCAATTTTTTTAGGAGAAAGATTTTGTTGTTCCAATTTTTTTGTTCTGTTTACAGACTCAAAGAGGGAGTACAGATGCTGCAAAAAAATTATACACCCACAATAAAACTTACAATTATCAGACAATATATATATATATGTCTGCTACAAAATGAGAAAAATGAAGAATGCGAATTGTAAATTGTAAATATGTCAACAGGGACCTGACATGTGCATACCATCAAATCCTCAGTAGAAGTTACCAAGCCCGAATTGTGTACTTAACTCTCTTGCAGAGCTTTAAAAACTCAGCTCGGTCAGTACTATGTTCTGCAGAATTTTAAACACCCAGGTTTCATTTATGAAACATAATGCAAATAACTAATCTTTTGCCTCTAAACCTATGGGTTAAGCAACGATTCAAATAGTAGAAAACTATCAGAGATATGCAGTGACAGGTTAAATTTTACAGAAATAACTATCACAGACATTGTCAACAATTTTGAAACGGTTACAAAGAATGATGTCACTATGATGACATTCAACCAATAGGAATTAATCTAGACTAAAACCAATGGGAAGATGACACATGTTCATCTTGCTCTCCAAGTTACTTGAATCTGTTAAAAAGAGATTCACACACCTTTCTTGAGTGCCACCTTATTTAGGTGCTTGCACTTTGATACACACACTTAGTGCAATCAGTGATTGCTTAAGAACCAACAATAACAACAAACTCATCTGAGCAGGAGGGCGATTCTCATCACCAACAAATTGAGTGTTGGAGTTAGGTATGTGAAAGCTGATTTCCATCAACGAATCTTTCTGTGAACAATAAAAAGAATGTAACACACACCTAATAAACTCATAAGAAAGCATCGAGGAAGGGCCTATTAATCACTAGATAGTAGCTATAAAACCCGCATCTTATGAGGGTCTATAAGATTCCATAAAGAACATAAATGACAAGTTGAGCAAAGTATAAACAGATGAACTAGCTTAAAACAGCCTCAGAAGAACACTCTGCTTAAAGATGTAGCAAGCTGAAATCATTTTCCCAACTCCCATATCAATCCAAACACCAAAAATCATGGCAAATGAAATTTAAAAGAGATAGGTGAATCATAAACAAGGAATGTAAGAAACAACAAACAGGTAGAAGAAAAAAGTTGCAATAACTTGAAATTTTATGCAGTTATATTTGCTAAATTATCACAAAAAAATCCATAGTACATATCACACCGAAAACTAAGAAAAATTAATATAAGTGGATCAGTGATAAACTCCCTGCAAATGCTCAAATCCAATTCTAAGGCTTGTATTATTGTGTAAAGGACAAGATGGAAAGGGAGAGAGGTGATGGAATCCTAACCTGGTCACGGAATCCAATGAACTTGTAGTATAACCCATCTTTACTCCGAACACCAAGCTGGTTAGTCCTGGGGACCTTGATCCATGTTACCCCAACAATGCCAGCTTTATCAACTTCGATTCTTTTACCGCCTCCCTGTTTCTTCCATAAAATTCCTCCTGAACATATTTTTAGCTGCCCTAGGTTCTGCATTCCACATGAGAAACCATGAGGAACTTTCGAATGCTCTAACTAATCATTTTTCATTCCTTCCATATCATTCACCAAAGAAATCTCTTTCACCAATGATACTTAAAAATCTTATCAAATAATGTCAAGATCACAACTTCGGGATGAAGTGATAACATAAGGCCATAGCTTTACAAGTTCTTCAAACATTTTCCAACCATTCTCCAGATATCGAAGGAATAGAATAAGACATTGAGGAATAAGAACAAATAAAAGAGCACATGAATTACAAAATAAGTACAAAATACTGAAGTAATCATCTCCAACGGATTGGGAATTCTTAGGATGCATAAGGAGAGAGTAGTCTATGTTATGACGTTCAAGGTTTCAACGTCTCCAACAAATTCACTATTCTAAGCACGGAAAACTCTAACCATAAAGCAAGAAACTCCGATAGAATGTAATGCAACTAGGGCTATAGAATGAAGAAAACGAGGAAAAGAAACACTTTTTTCATCCAGATTTCATGGCAACAAGCAAAGTATGACCAAAAAAGGAGAAAAATCTATGAAATTGCCGCTAGCACTGAGCGGTCGCCCAGCCGCCCAACATCGCCAAGGGAATGCCTAGGTGGCACCTAAGCTCATTCTGCTTGATCGAAACACAAAATCCATATTCAGAGCGTTCCTCCTCCGTTGTGCGCCTAGGCGCCGCCGAACCCGCATTCTTCCTCTTTGTTATTTTTACCCTAGAGGTCCTTAAATTCTACACCAATTGAAAAAGATAAAAATTTCTATAGACATATCAGTGTTAGCACCCCCGTGGTTAGATCTGCTCTTCGACTTTACTCTTTGGCCCTGCTCTTCGGCTTTACTCTTGGGCTCTACTCTTTGATTGAGAAAAGGAAGAGATTGAGATCTAACAATTTAGGGCTTTACAGCAACCGCACTGTATTTCATTTAGATCGAACTTTCAGTTTCAGATTCACCCATATTTTTTATGTTTTTTATTTGTACTTCAACATGCTTTGAACCTAGGACCGATGAAGTATAGACAACGATTGAACTGTAGCTAAATAAAAAAAAGAAGCTGCATCAGTAGTTTTAAATTTACTGATGTTAAAGGGTACAAAAGACAACAGTATAGTATTACTGATGTTATATCCTAGGATTAGACAATACTAATTTAAATTTTCTGATGTTATATCCTATATTAGACAACATCGAATTAAAACTGATGTCTAAGCTACCTATTACATCAGTTTTTTAATATATTGTTGTCTATGGGGTGTAGTGTATTGTCATATTTCTTGTAGTGATTTCTAAATCAACAAAGCCTAATTATTTTGAGTGATAGTTGGGTCTATTTCGCTTGGTAGATAAGTTTCGAGTAGGAGAGAGTGAGGGTGTGAATAGTTTCGAGTAGGAGAGAGAGAGGGTGTGAATTTCAAATGAACCACTTTAATTACAACAGTAGGTTTTACTTAGTCCTATTAAATTTTTATTCCTTTGGGGCCAATACCCATACAAAACTCTAGAATTGGGATAGAGGGTGGAAAGCACGGCATGCATTGGGGCGTGGTGAGTGAGATGTCGAGTAGAAGGGACACATCAAAGGGACACATCGAAGGTGACCCACAATTAAAATTTGACTAAGGAGCTCTCGGCGAGCTTTAGGGTTTCCAAGTCTGGTGGTGTACATACCATATACCCTATGATATACACCGCCCCATATGTCCTGTCCTGTGTTGGGATCGCGTGCAAATTCTATATCCACAAAGAGAGAGAGAGAGAGAGGTCAAATGAGCAATAGTCAAACCTTTGAATAATATTTGTTCCTTCAACTACACTAATTAAACAGCGTCAACAGCGTCGTTTTTAGTTTTGCCATCGCATTTATATATCTCTGGTTGCTTTCATGTGGGGTTGGGGTGGCTATCTAGGCTTCCTGGGTTTGGCTTGGGTTTGAATATATATGTTGCGCATTGTTGAGATCGATCAAAATGTCCTTCTCACACCCTTATTATCTGTTGCATCATATTCTTTGATTTCCTTTCAATATATCAATCAGTAGTCAACGCCTAAGTTTATGACGAAAATGAATGACACAAGTTGGAAATTAGACCATCCCTAAGCTAATCAACATTTCAATACCATAATGTGAGTTAAACCTGCTAATAATATACGAAAGTCATAGTGGCCCATTAATGATCCAAATATCACGACTCAAGATAGAAAAAGGGATGTGTTAACAAAAAAAATTCCCAACAGCTGGTATTCAAGATATAGGTAGTAGGCTGTGGGTGTGGCGACTTTCAAATGTATTGCATCAGTACTCTTGGTGTAGAGAAATTCAGGAGATTTTTAGCTGGCTAAATACTTATTTGGTTTCTATGTTTCTTATTACTGTTTCCTTAACGTACTATAAAATTAATCAGATTGGAATAATTATAAATATTAACTTGGATAGTGTGTTTCGACACTAAAATCAAAGCATGTTGGTCGGTATTTGAACGTTGAGTTGCTGGATCGGAGTGTGATTAATGCAATATGAACAATAATATTAACTTGGATATTATATATGGACACTAAAATCGAAGCATGTTGATCGGTACCTGAATACTGAGTCGCTGGATCGGAGTGTGACAAATGCGATATGAACAATAATGTTGGCGTGTAATAAATATAGTATACGAGCATAATCCATTGGATCTAATTCATTCTTGATTAGTGTACGTATATGTATATATATATATATAACCGCAATAACCAAGCATTTTTTATGTACAAAGTGCTTCTATAAAATCCGTCGAACTTGCAAGGCATTACGTACGTATATATATGTTATACGTGGTGCATTGCGATGAATAAACGAAAGGGCAAATAATTAATTAAGAATCCGTGTGTTTTGCATTCATATTATCCTAAATAATTTATTAGGATAATGCTTTGCAATCCCCACTCAAATCTATCTCTAAAAAACAATATTTTTATACATAAAATAATAATAAATTACAGAAAAACTCTGATTTTGAAATCTATATAAATATTATATATCCAGCAAAACAACGTAACTGTACTTAAATGGAAATCAATGGAAATGGATGTGGACTTTCAGTTGAAATTTAAAATTCACAGCAGAGCATGGATATGGATAATGAAAATTGAAAATCTAAGTTTTGGAATCGCCCTAATTATTAACTAGGTGACTCTGTCAATGTCCATGAAATTAAATTACAATTTTCTTAACGCCCTTTTGATTCCCGTTTTGACTGCAGAATATATATATATATATATATAATTAAGTGAATTAATTAATAATCATATTTATAAATAACCCAAATCATGTTAATTTATTTGGTTTTCATGTCGCATTATATTAATTCCGCGATGCGTTTTCTAGATTAATGTTGACATCATTCGCTACTATTATTATTATATGCTGCAAAATGAAAAATTTGGAGCTTAATTAATTAATTAGCTAGCTAGTTAGATTCTACAGAAATTTTAAATAAATGAAAGAATCATATAGTTTTTTCATACCATATCGGCCCAGACCGATCTTGAAGCCCATATTGACTACAGGCCCAGCCCATTGCCAAAACAATACCAATTTGGACCAATCTTGGACGCCCAGACCGACCTAGAGGCCCAGCCTCTTCCAACACCATGCCACCGGCCGACTCTAGAGGACCAGCTCTTGTCGGTCGGTGAGTCGGCCCAGACCCACCGGTCGGCCCAGTACCACCGTCTAGCACAAGCCCAAAGGGTCCAGGCCCACTCACGCGAACAAGTCCTAGTCGGGTCTATATGGCACCTCCACGTGTCGGTCCCACAGCGAATTGACATTTGTTCCACATCGGGAAAATACAAATATTATATTCACCGCACCCGTACAAAGGGGTCCATTTGTCGTACAAAGGTAACCAAACAATTTACTGTTTACTACTACTTTTACAGTATACTTTCTGCTACCCTCTAAACCTTAGACCGATCAATAACTTGGGCGTCGGAGTACCTTTGGGCCGGTACCACACCGGTGCCTATACTTTGACCGACCGACCAGTTTCCTTCCTTTCAGGTTCACACAGGGCACGTGGCAGAGTATCTCATTCGCTCCATAAGTTGGCACATTTTGTGCATCAACACAGTTAACCACTATTTATTCTTGCTTCTTTTTATGTATGCATGTAAATTGCTTTAATTTGTTAAGCAGGATCCTGCAAGATTTTCCTTTCTTAATATATATCAATTATGGTTATATGAACAATAATTTTTTTTTTTTGTTAAATCAAATTATATTAAGGGCAAAAACCCAACACAATGCGCAAGGCACAAAAACAACAACTCACAAGAGCTCAACACACCTCCCGTAGGAGAACACACCAAACTAAAAGTACCTACGAAATAACAACATTCCAATTCCTAGCAGTACGGATATTGGAAGAATTATGCCTAAAGTTAAGAGTACAAAGCTTACTACGAATCATGGCTAGGATAACATTAAAGACCACATCAGGAGGTTTCCTAGTGTTGCTGAAAATCCGATTATTTCGCTCTTGCCAAATGTGGTAGACAGTCATAGCCAAGGCAAGACGCTTAGCAACCTTCATTTTCCCACGCCAATGCTCAATAGCAGAAAAAACAGAATTCGGCCATTGAGAAGAAGACCAACCAGACCCTGCAATCGCCAAAATTCTCTTCCAAATACAAGAACTATAAGGACAATTAAAAAACAAATGTTCATGCGACTCCCCTTCCCTGTCACAAAGGATACACGTAAGGTCACTTTGATTAGAGAAGCTACCAACACGGTCCAAAGTAGCAAGGCGGGTTTGGATAGCCAGCCAAAGAACAAATCAAGTATGAGGAATTGCGCCAGAGAACCAAACCAACTCAGACCAAGAGGAAGCAGGATACTCCCTCCTGATTTTGTTCCAAAGAGAAACCGAGGAAAATCTAGCGTTCGCAGCTGCGTTCCACTCAAAAGTATCAGTCATATCAGACCTCACCTGACAGGCTCGACTAGCAAGTTGAATTAGTCTAAAGCTAGGATCAGTCGAAAAGGGCCACACCCACTGACCATCAACAAGGACCGAAGAAAACGGGCCTTCAAATGGATACCAGAACTTTGCGCAATAGATCCCCCAAAAAGATCGAGGAGGTAACCCAGATGACTCTAATTATCGTACCATAAAAAAACATCATCACCGTTTCCAACTTTGGCCTCGATGAAGGGTTTCACCAAGTTCCTAATCCTCAGCAGCCCCTTCCAATTCCAAGAACAAAAAGAAGGGGTCTTAACCCCCCAAAAGCTGCTATCACGGATATAATACACTTTAACCCAATTAGCCCAAAGGTTAATACCTTCTGGAGCAAAGAGAGCCCAGATGAATTTTGCCATTAGAGCGACATTCCAGAGGGATAAACTACGAATACCCAAACCCCCCTCATTCTTTGGCCTACACACCAAACTCCAAGCAACTTTGGCATGATAGGAACCAGTAACCTGCCCAGACCAGAGGAACCGGTGAAAAATACGCTCAATCTCATGACATACCTGCTTAGGGAGAAAAAGATGGGAAGCCCAGAAAACAATAGTACTACTAAGAACAGACTGAATGAGGAGCAACCTGCCAGCAAATGATAAAGCACGATGCTCCCAACCACGGATACGGTTCTCCACTGACAAGACCCGCCCCGATCCTCTCTGGGACCACATGGGGACGTGCCCTGCTCCCGTCTGACACCCAAAATAATGTTCCAATTTTAACCTTAAACGTTCAAATGCATAAAAACCAAATTAAAGTTTTACATCAAATCCGAAATAAACAGATGTCAGACAAGGGATGAAATCCAAAACTACAAGTTGCGAGCACGACTCTAACATAAACCTGCGGGTAAAATCACCCAACAGGGATTCAGGTACGCAGAAGTAGATCTATGCCTCAGCCTCAGGTTCCTCCTCTACCTCAGTAGCACGACCTGGAGGGGTTACCAAAACATTAAGGGTGAGTGGGTCGAAACTCAAGTTTATAAAATCGTTTAGTAAGTAAAACATATAATTTACCCTTCCGTTTTCCAAACATGCATGCATTAGAATTTAAAACCATAAATCATATAATATGAACCATGAGGTATGTAATAAAATCATAACATAATTTTAACCACTGCACTATACACTCAAATCCTGACATCCCCGATGTCTGACGTCCCTGACGTCCAATAAGGTCACAGTGTCAAGGCTACGCGTGCCATTCGGGTCTTAGTTCCGAGTCCAATCCCCGAACCCTGTCCGGGTACGGCATCTCAAATGCCTAGCGTCCTAGACGCTCGACATCCCTGACGTCAAATAAGCAATCCTGCTCCTGAGTCATTTTACGGTTCGGTTCCTCCGTAGAATGGCCCCTCGTAGGCAATGCGCTATGACAACTCCGGGGTACCACATCTGGAGGAGACAGTATCATAAGAATGGATCTATACAGTGCAGTACCAAATACATTTTATTGATATCCACATGTAAAACATATAATATATACATAGATAAAATCCAAACCGATCGTTAAGTTTCATCAGACGGGTTTCAAATCCAAATACCGTGAAACGTGCCATAACCATAATTTCAATATCATCAAAACCATTTCTTGATTCCAGCATGTGAACATATAAGTAAATCAGAAAACATTTAAGCATGCAAGGGTTTAATGAAATCGGGCCCACTCACAATACGATCCCGCGGTGAACCTGCGCGTACTAACTTGTACCGGGATTATCGTACAATTCCTGTCAGTCCAAATCACACGTAAGGGTCACAACAAGTCTTAAACTTTTGACCAAAAAGTCCGAAACAGAAACTGGCTCGGGGAAACCGTCAACACGTTTCCCAAGATAACCGACCTTAGACTGACCCTCCTAACAATCCCAAATCAACATGGTTAATTCACCAAAAATGTTCAGAATGATGAGAGGAACAAAAGTCATGTTGATCGTGATTGGAGATATGCCCCAACGCGCCCTCACGCGCCTGATACTATAGCTGCTACAGTGTCACCTTTCTCACCTGATAGCCCTGCTATTCGGACCTTCAGCCCGCGATATGACCCGGGCAATTAACCTTGAATTTCAACTCGATTTCAATCCAGCTTGATCCTAACATGTTATTTACACATCAAATTTAAGTTCCGAGTCATTAATCAACCTCGACAAGTCCCCAATCGACCCATCGACCCGTGATCAACCAATCGGGTCAATCACCAGAACTCACTGGTTTCCAAACCAAAATCAAATTAACCTCCCAGTAAGCTTCATAAGGCTAAAACGAACTAAAACAAATGATTAATTTACCAAGGTATTACCTGTAAGTGATCGTCCAAATCTCTGGAACTCCACTGAAACAGGAACCTCAGTTCCAAGCCAACAGTGGCTGGTTCCTCTCGAATTTGATATGGCTAAGTTCCAATTGCTCCCAGAAAGCTAAACCAGGCCTTGGTTTGGTCCAACAATCACCAGAAATTGAAAACCCAATTTCCCTCCAAAATTTCCTGAAATGGCTTCTCCCTGGTTCCTCTCCTATTTTCAGTCCTTTCAACTGCAGAGTGAAGATCATTCACTACTTAATCAGTTTAAAACATTTCAAGCCGTCCCAGAGGCTCGTGGAAGCCTCAATGTCCACTGAACTTTGTTCCCCGAAAAAGCTTCGAATCTTCATTAATCAATTCGACCGTGCAGGTGGATGGTTCAGCCCACGATCTAAAGTAATAAACAGCCCTTCCTTTCCAGCACACAATTGCATAAACATTTGCACACTGAACCACCGCACATGGTGGTGCCGTCCATGGTCCCCCGCGGTTGCTACAGTAACCATGGAAAAATGACCAAAATGCCCCTGGTTCAATAATTACCAAAATGCCCCTGAACTTCCGATAGTCATAACTTCCTCCCTGAGCGTCCGAATTGGATGTGCCACCTGTCTATGGACTCGTGACATCCCGAACTACGTCACGGTCATTGGTCAGAGTCCGTTTGACCCACAAATCAAAAAGTCAACAATTTGGCCATACCATTCACAAGGGTAAAAACGTCAATTCATACATTAAATTACAATATTAAAATCCTTGAATTTCCTGGGTGTTACAACCTTCCCCCCTTAAGAAATTTCGTCCCGAAATTTCAAAGAAACAAATGAGGAAATTGTTCTCGCATCTGAGCCTCAGGCTCCCATGTGGCTTCTTCCATACTCTGGTTTCTCCAGAGAATCTTCACGAGAGGTATAGTCTTCCGACGTAGTACCTTGTCCTTCCGATCCAAAATCTGCACTGGTTGTTCCTCAAAGCTCAAATCCCCTCGGAGTTCGATAGGTTATTCCCCTAGCACATGGGAAGCATCATGTACGTACTTCCGTAGCATCGATACGTGAAAAACATCGTGAACTCTAGAAAGTTCTGGAGGTAGTGGCAATCTGTATGCAACCCTGCCAATCCTCTCCACGATCTCATATGGTCCGATAAAACGCGGACTCAGTTTCCCCCATCGACCAAAACGGATAATCCCCTTCCACGGAGATAACTTCAGGAATACAAAATCTCCCACTTCAAATTCCAAGTCTCGAATCCGTTGATCGGCATAACTCTTTTGGCGATCCTGTGCCGCCTTCAATCTTTCCTTGATAACCCGAACAGTTTCCATGCTCAAGTCCATCAATTCTGGCCCTACAGCCGCTCGTTCCCCTATCTCCATCCAACAAATTGGTGTCCTGCACGGTCGACCATACAGTGCCTCATAAGGTGCCATCCCGATGCTTGTCTGATAGCTGTTGTTGTAAGCGAATTCCATTAACGGCAAATGAGTATCCCATGAATCCTGAAACTGTAGCACACAGGACCTCATCATGTCCTCCAGGGTCTGAATGGTCCGTTCAGACTGTCCATCGGTCTGTGGATGGAAAGCAATTCTGAAACGTAGGGCTGTTCCCAAAGTAGCTTGCAAACTCCGCCAGAACCTGGAAGTGAAATGCGGGTCACGGTCGGACACGATCGATTGCGACGTACCATGCAATCGTATGATTTCCTTTACAAACAATTGAGCCAGTCGATTAGGTCTATAAGTCTCCTGAACGGGCAGAAAATGGGCTGACTTGGTTAACCGGTCCATGATCACCCATACTCCGTCAATTCCACTCTGAGTCCTTGGTAACTTAAAGACGAAGTCCATGGTGATGTGATCCCACTTCTACTCGAGAATCGGAAGTGGCTGCATAGCACCATAAGGTCTCTACCGTTCCGCCTTAACCTGCTGACAGGTTAAGCATCTGCTCACGAACTCAGCAATATCCTTCTACATTCCTGGCCACCAATAATGGTTCTGGAGGGTACGATGCATCTTTGTACCTCCCGGATGCATAGCATAAGCTGAACTATGAGCCTCCTCCAGAATCTCGGCCCGTAACTCTGCCACTACAGGTACACACAAACGGCCTAATTTTACAAGTGCTCCATCATCCCGGATGGTAAAATCCTGTCTCCCATCCGCATCGACCTCAATCCTGTAAATACAGAGTATCGGATCCTGAAGTTGTGCTTCGACGATCCGATCAATCAGCACTGGTCATACATGAAAGCTGACCAACAAAGCTCCATGCTCATCTGTATCCATAATAACTCCCGCCTTCCGGAGTTCCACCAGCAAAGGAAGATACACCATCCCTAGGTGTGCAACAGATCCCGCTAACTTCCTGCTGAGTGCATCTGCCACCACATTGGCCTTACCCGGATGGTACTCAATTGTACAGTCATAATCCTTCAGCAGCTCTAACCATCTCCGTTGTCTCATGTTAAGCTCCTTCTCAGTGAATAGGTACTTTAGGCTCTGGTGGTCGGTGTATATCCGGCACGTTGCGCCGAATAGGTAATGTCTCCAGATTTTTAGGGCATGAACCACCGCTGCCAACTCCAAATCATGGGTTGGGTAGTTTAACTCATGAGTCTTTAGCTGCCGGGATGCGTAGGCGATAACCTTGCCAGTCTGCATCAACACGCAGCCCAAACCTTGTAGTGATGCGTCACTAAAGACCACGAATTCTCCACTGTCATCCAGCAATGCAAGGACAGGTGCAGTGGTCAATCGATCCTTCAATTCCTGAAAAATCCGATCACACTGCTCGTCCCAAATAAACTTCACTCCCTTCCGAGTCAAAGGAGTCAATGGTGCAGCAATTTTGGAGAAACCCTCCACGAATCTCCGGTAGTAACCTGCTAACCCGACAAAACTCCGCACTTCCATTACTGTTGTCGGTCTAGCCCAGTTGGTCACCGCTTCTGTTGACAGGACCCATCCCAATCCCCCCGGGATTAGTGCGGGATGACCTTGCTCCCGTCTAACACGAAGTGTCAGACAAGGGATATTTTCGACCTTTGCCCTCCCGGGCTATCAGAGTACGCCAGGATCCGGAGGAGGTATGTGATATCTCGGTCTCTGCTACAGTCCACATCCGATGTCAACCTGAAGGGCAGTCAAAACATTAAAAGCTGTGAGTGGACAAAACCAAAGTTTATAAAAACATTTCCATAAAAGACATTTGTACCCTTAACTAAAAATCATGCATGCATAGTAAAACCATTTATTCCAACACATATGTTTAAACAACCATAAATAGGGTCACAGCCCCAAGTTCCGTAAATCCAAGTCACACGGGCTCCTGCCCAAAACCATTTAAAAAAACCCAGAACATAATAAACATATGTGGGACCTCAATCTAATTCCATTTATCATTCTAAACATAATTTCCGAAACCAATTGAAATCATGTTTATCCATTATATTTCATATCTAGAACCTGTCACGGTAAAATAAAGCTACACGTGTGCTAACCGGGGTCTCAAACCCAAGTCTCTCCAGGGTCCACCAAGGTCAATGTTCGTAGATCAATGACCCTCCCTAGAGGTAACGAACCATGCCCATCCTGAGAGTAAGGAACCCAACTGGGGGGCGACTCCACTCAGTCAGTGCTCTGTGACTACTCCGGGGTCCACCCAGGCCAACGACCCTCCCCAGAGGAGAAAATCATATATAAAGGATGGGATATGAAAAACCTTCTGAAATCATTATTTAAATCTTTCCAGGATTCACGCCCGGCCCCCATAATCCGTCATAATCCATAAAATCCTTTTGCGGGTTCATGCCGGTTCCCATAAACCGTCATGACCCGTAAATCCATTTTAAGGATTCATGCTGGTTCCCATAAACCGTCATGACCCATAAAAACCATTTGTAACACATAACTAGGCGCTAGGCCCGAATCCACATAGAAACTGGACCTCAAGTCCGATTCGTAAACCAACTGGGGCTCCGGTCCGATTCCGTAAATCAAATGGACCCCAAGTCCGAGAGTTACCTTCTCAAATCCAAAATCATTTCATGAAACTATTTTCAAACCATGAGAATGGAAAATCAGAGTAAAACCGGAAAATCTCGATTTACGTGCAAGCACATAAATCGCCTCGAAATACGTGAAATCATATAATTCATAAATATCCAAAATCAACATTATCAAATCACATTCATTATCCTTTTGGAAATCCAAAACCATTTCATTTAGACCAATAAAGACATACAGACCCGTATAGGCACCGTATAGGGTCGAAACCTCGAAATACGTGCCTATAAGTAACCACACATCCAAATGCACTCATGGCATCACAAACAAGTATTTAAAACATATAATAAACATTTATGCATGCACCAATTTAGAAAACAAGGTCCACTCACAGACCGTCGGAGCTGGCGCCTCGATTTGCGTGCCATAGGCTCTCCCGAGCCGATCGCTATCACCGGGACTCCCAAACCTGTCCAAATTTTAATAGAAGGTTACTAACTACTTAATTAACCTCCTATCAAAGCCCAGTAATTTTCCCGAACTTTTAACTATTTTTAAACTGACCCTAAACCTTCCGACACCTCGAAACATATCGAGACGATGTCCGATTGACACGAAACCAGTCCCAAAATTTTCGTTACATCGAATAAAAGATTTCCCGTGTTGAACACTTTCCTAAATTATGGAGCATGCGTCCTCACGAGCCCCTAGAAGGTCGAAAACACTGTTCATCATCACCTACCCCTGAAAACCGATTTTTTTTTTCTAGTTTTTGGACCGATTACTGTAGCAGTACTGTTCCGAACCGGCAAGAATTTTCCAGAAGTTTTCTTCCTCTATTTTGGTCCGATTTCAACTCTAATTAATCCTATAATTCTTATTTCTTCATTCCCTATCATTTCCAATCATCAAAACAA
Organism: Prinsepia uniflora; assembly: GCA_032719365.1. Classification (NCBI taxonomy): domain Eukaryota; kingdom Viridiplantae; phylum Streptophyta; class Magnoliopsida; order Rosales; family Rosaceae; genus Prinsepia; species Prinsepia uniflora. Next base: position 39,735,528 of record CM064872.1, read on the forward strand.
CCTAAAAACATCAAAATTTCATGGTTCAATTCTTGAACCATACGGTTCAAGCTTTCCAAAACTGTACCATGGTTGTACAGCCACCCAAAGCTAATCAAAACCTTCCTAACACAATCCTAATAACTCATTTAATTCATTGGAAGCAACCAAAATGACCCATAATATATATATATAATTTAAATGGAATTTGGAGCCGTACCGAGAACCCTCTCGGGTTCCTCCTCCTCTCGCCGCCGTTGGCGGCTGTTCAGGCCTCCAGGCCGGCCACCTCAGCTTCCCCAGTCTCCCTGGTCCTCATGGCTGGTCATGGGTTAAGGTGGGATGGGTTTTGGGTTGCACAAAGATGGAGAGAAAGGGTGTGAGATCGGGTTGTTTGGGTGTGTGTTTGAAAATGAGGAAAATGGAATGCACGGTGCATGAAGGGAAAGATGGTGTCCATTGGATGGGTGACACTTGTCACTCATCCATTGGGCATCAGGACAAATATCTGGGCCCACTAGAGTCCAAAAGTTAACTCGTTTCGTAATTCGTGTAATAGTGCACTTGAACTTCCGTGAACCGTAACTTCGTCGTCGAACGTCCGAATTCGACGTGCCGCCTGTCTACGGATTCGTATCGTCCTTATCTACGTAACGGTCCTCGGCCCTCGGCCATTGGACCTCTTGGTCAAAAAGTCAACTTTTGAACGTACCACCTGTTTATGAACTCGTGACGTCACGAACTACGTCATGGTCATTGGTCAAAGTCCATTTGACCGCCCGAATAAAAGTCAACGTTTTACCACGATCAGGGGAAAAACGGTCATTTCGCATCGTTCGTCCAATTTCGCCCAACTAATCACGGATTAGCCTCACTAATCGTGATTAGTCACTAATCTAATCTCAGAATTTGGGACGGGTCGTTACAACCTTCCCTCCTTAATTAATTTCGTCCTCGAAATTCCAACCGACCTAAATCTAACCGTTCTTCCCTCCTTAATTTGTTTCGTTCTCGAAACTCCAACTATCTCGATTCCACAACCACCTCGTGGAAAGTAGAATCAACCTCGAAACACGTGTACGCTAGTACACCAACTAACCAGAACAAAACTCGTCTGTAACCAGACGTACCACTAACACTCGCGTCGCATCGACTACACTCGACCACGTCGAATAGCAGAAGTCGTACGCTCCGAACTGACACCACCTGTCAGTATCAGAGTAGCCCAAGTATCCTATGATCGACCCACTTGTCAAATCTACCCTTTCGCTGACACAAACAACTCTACAGTTCCTTCCTCAATCTCTAACTTATCCTGACGTCTGCTCTTACTGGGAGTCACCAAACCGCACTCAACGATCTACGTTGACACCTCCGACAGACTTTCACCACTTGACAGTCGTCAATTGAAAACTGTCACTATACTCACTCGTGATTACAATAACCACCAACTCACTCAACCTGAGTATACGTATACCAACAAAGTACTCAGCTTGTGTGTAACTGGACCCATCAGAAATACCATGACCCACTGCACAGTATCCAATGTCTGGTTCACAACCTCGACTAATCCAATGGTATCGGAACCAATCCGTCTACCAACACGCTTACCAACATACCACTAGTGTAACCTATATACCGTCACCAGGCACCACAAGTCTACCTGGTATTGTACCTCGAACAACGTACAAGGTACGTACATCTACCCATCAACCACACTACAACCACCTAGGTTATAGCCAATCACGTTTCAATCATGGAGTTCCCACTGTCCAATCCAGTACCAGACAGATCAAAACTCCGACCCATTACCAATTTCCAAATCCGAATCCGAATCCGCAATTTCGTAAGAAATCCCGAATCCAAACCCAGAATTCATATCCATAACCATGTCGAATCTGAATCTTAAATTGTCATTCCGTAAGCTAGCATTTGGAATAACCATTCCGAACGCAAATCCATAAAAGAAAATCCATAGTCAAGCCCTAGAATTAAATCCTGAATCGTCACCCAGAATCCGATTCCAAAACCCAAATACAGAAATCCTCTTTCAAGTTCCAAAATCAAATCCTGAATTGTCATCCAGAATTCTGATTCCAAAACCTGAAATATCGTTCACGTCTACCTAGACGTATCAAAATCAAACCTTTCGGTTACCTACTTAACCGATTACCACAATAAAATCGATTGACTTCATAGGAAAGCCAATCCCAATACTCACACATCCAAGGCCGACCAAATCCGACCTCATCGTACACCTACTCACCTGAGTAATATACCATGCGGGATTTACCTCGAAAAGAAGTTCAGTCCCATTATGCTCCACTCAAATACCCGAGTAAAAGTGATAAATTCGCTACCTATCTGGATCATTGAGATCACGATCCAGATCCATTACTACGTCACCTGACCATGAACGTCACGATCAAGAATCATCATGACGCCTAAAGTCCTCAACCATTTCCCACATCTAAACAAATCAGTCAACAACGAGACACGTCGAGACTGTGGGTTCTCACTGATTACCTCGTATCGATCCTTGTCATTCCACCGAGGAAAATCAAAGATGATACAAGACTATGACATCAAAACTCATCCTATGTGAATACAACCAACACTCGCTGCACTCACCACGTCATGTAACCTGACATCGTCTGCCACCAAGTAGAAAATAAGGAATCTCAGTCACCTAACTTCGATATACTCATCTCCTCCTGATGATCCAGAACAAATCCCGGGTCCACCAACCAATACACGATCAGTGTACTAGTGGCAACCAACAACATCTATATCATCAGAATCATCTACCATCATCAATCATGGTAGAATCTGAGAAGTCACCCAAAATGACTTCGAAATTCCCATTGCCAATGCGGAAAACCCGCATTCCACTCGTCACCTCAATCACAACCTTTCTCGATTCCGAAGTTCCAACAAGATTGGAAACAATATACCCGGACATCAACCACGTGTCCCCTAACCAATTTAACTCTATCTGAGATCCACTCTGGGACCACAGATACCAAACATAAGCCCATCACGACGGATGTGACTCAACATCATCACAATCACAATCACCGGCACCAGCACCAGCTCTAGTACCAGCGCCAACGCACTATCATCAACACTAGTATCAATATCAGCATCGGCACACCATGTGCAAAACTGACAACCCTGGATCTCCGCTCATACTGAATGACCATCCCGTACCTCTACTCATATTGGAGAAACTCTGCCTCCCTCGTACCCAACAACTCTGGGTATAGTCACCCAGACATCTCATACAAGATAAGGAAACGTCCCCTGAACGTCCCCGATTCCCAACAACCGTAACTACAACCACTCTTGGTAGTAGTGCCTGCCCCACACTCGTGCAGACCTAACTACCAGACATCGCCATCGAGGTTCACATCCAACGGAATCAACCGCCCGTATTAACCACTCTGTATCCCACTCAAGGATTCCATCGACAAGTACCAACCCTGATAACTTGCCCAACCAAACACTAACCAGTCGCAACTTAACAAAACCAATGTCGTCTAGCAGGTCGCCCATGACCTTAGTTGCGCCAAACCACAACTGAGTAGCACGACAACCAACTAGGTTTAACCGGTAAGTACAGCCCCGACTGCGAAGTGCAGTCCCAACACAAGCTGACACGACTAGACCGACTAACGAACCCAAATCCGAATAGTCGTCAAAGTCACACCACTCGTCAACTCACATTTTTGAACCATACACCCAAGGTAGGGTTCCACGATCACACCTAGAGTTCCTCAGAACCCAACTGCGAAAAGCAGTAAAATCAACAATCTGACCGACCCCGCGGTCCGACATCGTAAAGATGTCAATCCAATCCTACCGTCAATCCAACTAGGATTCCCCGAATCCGGCTACTAACTGCCAACTGCAGTAAATCCATCTAACTCCACCAAATCCGATCATCCAACTCAACAATATTCGACCATCCGATGATCACAATTCCTAACCAGTCGTCGGAACCGATCCTACGACATCGTGAAAGGCGATCCCAACTAACCGTCTCACGATCCAAAACTCTAACGTAATACTACGTTCACCATTCGTAGGGTTCCACACTATCATCCACGACAGAACTATGGCAACCCCGGCATCAAGTGCCGAACCAAGACATTCCACGATACAGTTCCACTAACTATCGTATCGGCATCCCAACAATCAGGTTGACCACAAACTGTAGCCACTTGAGATATCACATCCTCGACCTGCGCACATTCCAAGAGCTCCACGGTTGCTCGAATAGAGACAACCCCGCTCTGATAAGCATCCTACGAGCAATCCTATGCTCAGATACCAACGTTGACAGGACCCATCCCAATCCCTCCGGGATTAGTGCGGGATGACCCTGCTCCCGTCTGACACGAAGTGTCAGACAAGGGATATTTTCGACCTTTGCCCTCCTGGGCTATCAGAGTACGCAAGGATCCGGAGGAGGTATGTGATATCTCGGTCTCTGCTACAGTTCACATCCGATGTCAACCTGAAGAGCAGTCAAAACATTAAAAGCTGTGAGTGGACAAAACCAAAGTTTATAAAAACATTTCCATAGAAGACATTTGTACCCTTCACTAAAAAGCATGCATGCATAGTAAAACCATTTATTCCAACACATATGTTTAAACAACCATAAATAGGGTCACAGCCCCAAGTTCGGTAAATCCAAGTCACACGGGCTCCTGCCCAAAACCATTTAAACAAAACCCAGAACATAGTAAACATACGTGGGACCTCAGTCCAAATCCATTTATCATTATAAACACAATTTCCGAAACCAATTGAAATCATGTTTATCCATTATATTTCATATCAAGAACCTGTCACGGTAAAATAAAGCTACACGTGTGCTAACCGGGGTCTCAAACCCAAGTCTCTCAAGGGTCCACCCAGGTCAATGTCCGTAGCTCAATGACCCTCCCTGGAGGTAACGAACCATGCCCATCCTGAGAGTAAGGAACCCAACTGGGGGGCGACTCCACTCAGTCAGTGCTCCGTGACTACTCCGGGGTCCACCCAGGCCAACGACCCTCCCCGGAGGAGAAAATCATATATAAAGGATGGGATATGAAAAACCTTTTGAAATCATTATTTAAATCTTTCCAGGATTCACACCCGGCCCCCATAATCCGTCATAATCCATAAAATCCTTTTGCGGGTTCATGCCGGTTCCCATAAACCGTCATGACCCGTAAATCCATTTTAAAGATTCATGCTGGTTCCCATAAACCGTCATGACCCATGAAAACCATTTGTAACACATAACTAGGCGCTAGGCCCTAATCCACATAGAAACTGGACCTCAAGTCCGATTCATAAACCAACTGGGCCTCCGGCCCGATTCCGTAAATCAAATGGACCCCAAGTCCGAGAGTTACCTTCTCAAATCCAAAATCATTTCATGAAACTATTTTCAAACCATAAGAATGGAAAATCAGAGTAAAACAGGAAAACCTCGATTTACGTGCAAGCACATAAATCGCCTCGAAATACGTGAAATCATATAATTCATAAATATCCAAAATCAACATTATCAAATCACATTCATTATCCTTTTGGAAATCCAAAACCATTTCATTTAGACCAATAAAGACATACAGACCCGTATAGGGCCGAAACCTCGAAATACGTGCCTATACGTAACCACACATCCAAATGCACTCATGGCATCACAAACAAGTATTTAAAACATATAATAAACATTTATGCATGCAACAATTTAGAAAACAAGGTCCACTCACAGACCGTCCGAGCTGCCGCCTTGATTTGCATGCCATAGGCTCTCCCGAGCCGATCGCTATTATCGGGACTCCCAAACCTGTCCAAATTTTAATAGAAGGTTACTTACTACTTAATTAACTTCCTTTCAAAGCCACGTAATTTTCTCAAACTTTTAACTATTTTTAAACCGACCCTAAACCTTCCGACACCTCGAAACATATTGAGACGATGTCCGATTGACACGAAACCAGTCCCAAAATTTTCATTACATCGAATAGAAGATTTCCCGTGTCGAACACTTTCCCAAATTATGGACCACGCGTCCTCACGAGCCCCTCGAAGGTCAAAAATACTGTTCATCATCACCTACCCCTGAAAACCGGTTTTTTTTTTTCTGATTTTTGGACCGGTTACTGTAGCAGTACTGTTCCGAACCGGCGAGAATTTTTCAGAGGTTTTCTACCTCTATTTTGGTCCGACTTCAACCCTAATTAATCCTATAATTCTTATTTCTTCATTCCCTATCATTTCCAATCATCAAAACAACCTAAAAACATCAAAATTCCATGGTTCAATTCTTGAACCATACGGTTCAAGCTTTCCAAAACTGTACCATGGCTGTACAGCCACCCAAAGCTAATCAAAACCTTCCTAACACAATCCTAATAACTCATTTAATTCATTGGAAACAACCAAAATGACCCATAATATATATATATAATTTAAATGGAGTTTGGAGCCGTACCGAGAACCCTCTCGGGTTCCTCCTCCTCTCGCCGCCGTTGGCAGCGGTTCAGGCCTCCAGGCCGGCCACCTCAGCTCCCCCAGTCTCCCTGGTCCTCATGGCTGGTCATGGGTTAAGGTGGGATGGGTTTTGGGTTGCACAAAGGTGGAGAGAAAGGGTGTAAGATCAGGTTGTTTGGGTGTGTGATTGAAAATGAGGAAAATGGAATGCACGGTGCATGAAGGGAAAGATGGTGTCCATTGGATGGGTGACACTTGTCACTCATCCATTGGGCATCAGGACAAATATATGGGCCCACTAGAGTCCAAAAGTTAACTCGTTTCGTAATTCATGCAATAGTGCACTTGAACTTCCGTGAACCGTAACTTCGTCGTCGAACGTCCGAATTCGATGTGCCGCCTGTCTACGGATTCGTATCATCCTTATCTACGTAACGGTCCTCGGCCCTTGGCCATAAAAAGTCAACTTTTGACCCTTTTAACCAAAATTACCAAAATGCCCCTAAACTTCCGCACGTCATAACTTCTTCCTCGAACGTCGGAATTGAACGTACCACCTGTCTATGAACTCGTGACGTCACGAACTACGTCACGGTCATCGGTCAAAGTCCATTTGACAGCCCGAATAAAAATTCAACGTTTTGCCACGATCAGGGGCAAAACGGTCATTTCGCATCGTTCGTCCGATTTCGCCCAACTAATCACGGATTAGCCTCACTAATCTTGATTAGTCACTAATCTAATCTCAGAATTTGGGACGGGTCGTTACATCTGTTTTTTGGGGATCCACGCTAATCCCATCCGTTGATATCACGTGTCCTAGAAAACCAATACTGCTAAGCCAAAACAGACACTTTCTCAGCTTGGCGTACAACTGTTCTTGTCTCAGCTTCTCTAACACGAACCGTAGATGTTCCTCATGTGCTCGGGCACTCCTTGAGTACACCAAGATATCATCGATGAACACAATCACAAACTTATCCAAGTAGGGTCGAAAAACCTGGTTCATCAGATCCATGAATGCTGCTGGAGCATTCGTCAAACCAAAAGGCATAACCAGGAACTCGTAGTGTCCGTAACGGGTTCGAAAGGCAGTTTTCGGAATATCCACCTCTAAAATCCTCAGTTGGTGATACCCAGACCGTAAATCAATCTTTGAGAAGCACTGTGCTCCCCGCAACTGGTAAAAAAGGTCATCGATCCTGGGTAGAGGATACTGGTTCCTCAGTGTCACCCTGTTGAGTTGCCGATAGTCAATGCACAAACGGAGATTCCCCTCCTTCTTTACGAACAACACCGGTGCTCCCCACGGTGAAGTACTCGGTCGGACGTATCCCAAATCCACCAACTCCTGCAATTGAGTTTTGAGTTCTCTTAACTCGGCCGGCGCCATCCGGTATGGTGCCTGAGATATAGGTCGGGTACCGGGGAGTAGTTCAATTGTAAACTCGATCTCCCGCGATGGCAATAATCCAGGTAAGTCTTCCGGGAACACATCCGGAAACTCACGTACCACCGGTATCTCGTTGATACCCGGAGTATCAACCTGATCCGACACGACATGCGCCAGATAACCCTGGTATCCCTTCCGTAGAAGTTTGGAAGCAGTAAGTGAAGAAATCACTTCAGGAGGCGAATCGTCATGTTCCCCCTGGAAGATAACCTTCGGCAAACCCGGGCTTCGCAGAATCACCTGCTTGCTACAGCAATCGATGAACGACCCATGCTCCGATAGCCAATCCATACCCAAAATTACATCAAAGTCGTGGATATCCAGAATAATTAAGTCCGCTGGTAAATCCACATCCTCAATCCTCATCGGGCACCTCCGAATCACCTGATTCACAAGGTACATGATGCCCATCGGGGTGCCAACACCCATCTCACAATCTAAGGCTGATACCACACAATCAAGTACACCAGCACAACTCTTCGAAATAAAAGAATGTGTAGCCCCCACATCCATCAATACACGTACAAGAAGGTTTAGGATGTGTAGTGTACCTATAACCACGCCTAGGGCAGTCCTCGCCTGTTGCTGGGTCATTGCAAACACTTGAGCCCTAGGCCCTCCATTCCATCCGCGTCCGCGCGCGCCACACCCAGCACCACGGTCACCTCCCTGACCGTGACCTCCATTAGTGTGGGAAGCCATGCTCTGCACCACACTAGAGCCCCCAGCGTCGTTGCTCTTGGACAACAGCGGGCAATCACAGGCATAGTGGCCCTCTTCTCCGCAAGCAAAGCACGTTACTGGCATCGGCCTGTCCGAATGCGCACCAGACGCAACGCTCCATGATGAACGCTGCCCGGAGTTGTATCCTGATTCTCTGCCCTGAGAGCCTCCACGTCGACCTGACTAGCCACGACCCTTGAAGGATGAGGGTGCTCCCCTGTAGCCTCCTTCCTTGTTGTTCTTCTGGCCCGTTGGCCCACGGTGTGGGCGATCCTGTCGTCGCCCCTCGCCCGAAAGTTGTCGTGTCTGGTGTGCCGCCAGACTGGCCTCGACACGCACCGCAGCGTCGACCATATCTCTCAGAGAAGCATGAGTAGTAGCAGTCACACTTGCCCGGATCTCCCTTCGGAGTCCAATCTCAAACCTTTGGCATTTGTCCTCCTCCGTGTTCACGAATGATGCAGCGAACAGGGATAGTTTTCCGAATGTCTGCTCGTAGTCCGCAACGGACATATCCCCCTGCTCCAGCCGCAGAAACTCAGCCTCCCGTGCCGCGCGAAACGATCGCGGGTAGTACTGGTCCAGAAATCGGGAATGGAAAGCTTCCCAAGTAGTGGTATGGACAGACCATCCACACATTTCAAGGCCGTGCCACCACTGGTAGGCTCCTCCTTCCAGTAAGAAGGCCGCCAAGGTCACCCGTTCGCCCGGAGGGCAGTGCATCACCGTGAAGATCCTTTCCCATTTGGTGATCCAGTCATGAGCATCTTCGGGGTTTGATCCCCCGTTGAAAGGTGTGGCTCCCAGACGTTGAGCCCGCTCAATGCTTGCGTATTCCATTTCCCTTTCCAGATCCTCGTCAGTTCGTGTATGAGGAATCCTCCTTGGAGGCATAACCAACTGTCAAGAGGCATAGACCAGTTAACATTATCCTTAAACTCGAAAAGTAACTAGTACTAATCGCTAGTCTAGCAGGCTGACCACAACCTAGTGCTCTGATACCAAGCTGACAGGACCCGCCCCGATCCTCTCTGGGACCACATGGGGACGTGCCCTGCTCCCGTCTGACACCCAAAATAATGTTCCAATTTTAACCTTAAACGTTCAAATGCATAAAAACCAAATTAAAGTTTTACATCAAATCCAAAATAAACAGATGTCAGACAAGGGATGAAATCCAAAACTACAAGTTGCGAGCACGACTCTAACATAAACCTGCAGGTAAAATCACCCAATAGGGATTCAGGTACGCAGAAGTAGATCTATGCCTCAGCCTCAGGTTCCTCCTCTACCTCAGTAGCACGACTTGGAGGGGTTACCAAAACATTAAGGGTGAGTGGGCTGAAACTCAAGTTTATAAAATCGTTTAGTAAGTAAAACATATAATTTACCCCTCTGTTTTCCAAACATGCATGCATTAGAATTTAAAACCATAAATCATATAATATGAACCATGAGGTATGTAATAAAATCATAACATAATTTTAGCCACTGCATTATACACTCCAATCCTGACATCCCCGATGTCTGACGTCCCTGACGTCCAATAAGGTCACAGTCTCAAGGCTACGCGTGCCACTCGGGTCTCAATTCCGAGTCCAATCCCCGAACCCTGTCCGGGTATGGCATCTCAAATGCCTAGCGTCCTAGACGCTCGACGTCCCTGACGTCAAATAAGCAATCCTGCTCCTGAGTCATTTTACGGTCCGGTTCCTCGTAGAATGACCCCTCGCAGGCAATGCGCTATGACAACTCCGGGGTACCACATCCGGAGGAGATAGTATCATAAGAATGGATCTATACAGTGCAGTACCAAATACATTTTATTGATATCCACATGTAAAACATATAATATATACATAGATAAAATCCAAACCGATCGTTAAGTTTCATCAGACGGGTTTCAAACCCAAATACCGTGATACGTGCCATAACCATAATTTCAATATCATCAAAACCATTTCTTGATTCCAGCATGTGAACATATAAGTAAATCAGAAAACATTTAAGCATGCAAGGGTTTAATGGAATCGGGCCCACTCACAGTACGATCCCGCGGTGAACCTGCGCGTACTAACTTGTACCAGGATTATCGTACAATTCCTGTCAGTCCAAATCACACGTAAGGGTCACAACAAGTCTTAAACTTTTGACCAAAAAGTCCGAAACAGAAACCAGCTCGGGGAAACTGTCAACACGTTTCCCAAGACAACCGACCTTAGACTGACCCTCCTAACAATCCCAAATCAACATGGTTAATTCACCAAAAATGTTCAGAATGATGAGAGGAACAAAAGTCATGTTGATCGTGATTGGAGATAAGCCCCAACGCGCCCTCACGCGTCGCCCAATGTGGCTGCGCGTGAAAGTCACGCGCCTGACAGTGTAGCTGCTACAGTGTCACCTTCCTCACCCGATAGCCCTGCTATTCGGACCTTCAGCCCGCGATATGACCCGAGAAATTAACCCTGAATTTCAACTCGTTTTCAATTCAACTTGATCCTAACATGTTATTTACACATCAAATTTAAGTTCTGATTCATTAATCAACGTCGACAAGTCCCCAGTCGACCCATCAACCCGTGATCAACCAATCGGGTCAATCACCAGAACTCACTGGTTTCCAAACCAAAATCAAATTAACCTCCCAGTAAGCTTCCTAAGGCTAAAACGAACTAAAACAAATGATCAATTTACCAAGGTATTACCTGTAAGTGATCGTCCAAATCTCTGCAACTCCACTGAAACAGGAACCTCAGTTCCAGGCCAACAGTGACTGGTTCCTCTCGAATTTGATATGTCTAAGTTCCAATTGCTCCCAGAAAGCTAAACCAGGCCTTGGTTTGGTCCAACGATCACCAGAAATTGAAAACCCAATTTCCCTCCAAAATTTCCCGAAATGGCTTCTCTCTGGTTCCTCTCCTATTTTCAGTCATTTCAACTGCAGAGTGGCGCTCATTCACTACTTAATTAGTTTAAAACATTTCAAGCCGTCCTAGAGGCTCGTGGAAGCCTCACTGTCCACTGAGCTTTGTTCCCCGAAAAAGCTTTGAATCTTCATTAATCAATTCGACCGTGCAGGTGGATGGTTCAGCCCACGATCTAAAGCAATAGACAGCCCTCCTTTCCAGCACACAATTTCATAAACAATTGCACGCTGAACCACCGCACATGGTGGTGCCGTCCATGGTCCCCCGCGGTTGCTACATTAACCAGGGAAAAATGACCAAAATGCCCTTGGTTCAATAATTACCAAAATGCCCTTGAACTTCCGATAGTCATAACTTCCTCCCTGAGCGTCCGAATTGGACGTGCCACCTGTCTATGGACTCGTGATGTCCCGAACTACGTCACGGTCATTGGTTAGAGTCTGTTTGACCCACAAATCAAAAAGTCAACAATTTGGCCATACCATTCACAAGGGTAAAAACGTTAATTCATACATTAAATTACAATATTAAAATCCTCGAATTTCCGGGGTGTTACATCCACCCTCTCAATAAAAGCCACACAATCTCTAGATCTCAAGCAGGAAGTAATAAGGGGAACACCAAGATACCTCACAGGTAATGAACCCAGCTGAACACCAAAACACTCACGGAGATGGGAGGCACTCTTCATACTCATACCAGAGGAATAGATATAGATTTTTTGGGTATTAGGCCTCAGACCAGACACACCAGCAAAATCATCCAAAGCCCGCCTCAAAGTGGCAACAGACTCCACATCACCCCGAGAGAAAACAAACAAATCATCAGCAAAGGCAAGATGAGAAAGTCTAACCTTATCAGACCGCCAATGGTATCTGAAGTAGGGAGAAGCGACAATGCGATGGTGCATAATACGAGAAAAAACCTCCATAACCAGGACGAAAAGGTAAGGAGACATGGGATCCCCCTGCCTATGGCCCCTACAACCAGGGAAAAACCCAGCTAACTCACCATTAATAGCAACAGAGAAACGAGCAATGGAAATACAGGCTCTAATCCAACCAACAACCAGAGGGGGAAAATTGAAGGCAATAAGGGTATTAAGGAGGAAGTCCCAAGAGACCGAATCATAAGCTTTGAGGATGTCCACCTTAACAGCACATCTAGGGCTCCCAGAGTTGAGATGGTAATATCTAAGGAGCTCTTGCACTAACAAAATATTATCACCAATGTGTCTGCCACAAACAAATGCCGACTGACTATGACCAATGAGGGAAGGGAGAACAATCTTAACCCGATTACCAATTATTTTCGTGATAATTTTGTAAATCGTGTTGCAGCAAGAAATAGGGCGAAAGTCCCTCATGTGAGTAGGATTAGCAACCTTCGGAATTAACGCAAGAATCGTAGAATTAGTTTCCCCCAACAATTTAGAGGAGCAAAAAAGCTCAGACACTGCAAGAATAACATGTGATCCCACCACAGTCCAAGCACGCCGAAAAAACAGTGCATTGAAACCATCCGACCCGGGGGCCTTTTCAGTCTTTAAACTGAAACACACCTTCTCAATTTCAGAGGGAGTTACCGGAGCAGTCAAACTAGCACACTGGGCAGGAGACAACACATTAGAGAGGAGACCATCAAAATCTAGTCCCTGCACGTCACCCACAGTACCAAACAACCCCTGAAAGTACCTAACAGCCTCATCCTTTAACTCAGCTGGCTCCACAGCGACAGAGCCATCCTCACGAACAATAGACACAATCCGATTTCTATTGAGCCTTTTCTTAATCACCTTATGAAAATACGCTGAATTCCTATCACCCTTATCCAACCACTTAAGGCGAGACTTCTGCCTCGAAAAACTATCCTCTGCCGATAAACAGTCGTTGTACTTCTTCAATAAGTCTCGTTCCAAGGAGAGGAGAGACCTATCCAAAGGGTTACTAGAAAGACATATCTGACATCGATCCAAAGCCAGTTTAGCCTCCTTGACAGTCACTGACACATCAGCCATGGGTCTACGATTAAGCCCTTTTAGAGCCTCCCGCACAATTTTAAGTCTACTAGCAAGTTGGAAAAGAGAAGTGCCAATCAGATGCATACTAAAAGCTCGTTGCACAATGGGCATAAACTCATCATGGTCAACATAGAAGTTAAAAAACTTAAAGAGGTGATTACCAGAATACCGGCCCACATCCAGCTTCAGGAGAGCGGGACAATGATCAGAGGAACCCGGCGATAAGAAGGAAGCAAAACAAGAAGGAAAGCAAGAGAGCCACTCCACATTTACCAGGACCCGATCCAATTTCCTAGAAATCCTACTCACATCCAGTTGATTATTATGACAGGTGAGGAAGCGCCTCGAAAACCGTAAGTCATCAAGGCGACAATTATGAATACAACAACCAAAATCCCGCATAGAGCTATCCCGCAACATGTTCCCACCTTCACCTTCACTTGTAAACCTACGGGCATTGAAGTCCCCTAATAAAGCCCACGGCACAGAACCAACAGAGAGACTCAACAACTCTAAATCATGCCACAAAGCCCTCCTTTCAATCTCACCATTACAGGTATAAATAAAGGTGATGAATAAAACGTGACCAGAACCCACAATAGAAACTCGAGCATGAATAAATTGTGGAGATTCACCTAAAATGCATAGAGAAACAACCAAGGGATCCCACCCCACCCAAATATGACCATAAGGATGGCTGCAAAAATTGTCAGTGGACTCCCAATTATTTAAAACAACAGATTTAATTGGAGAGCTATTAATACTTCTAACCTTAGTTTCCGTCAAGCCCACCAAGCACAAACGATTGGCGAGAATGAAATTCTTCACTTCCAATTGGAGAGACCGGTCATTGAGACCTCTCACATTCCAACAGGCTGTGCTAATCATGAGAAGAGAAAACAGTGGTATCCCGAGGGCCACTCCTCCCTCCAATGCTAGTACCCAAAACGTCACCAACCTCCCTCGAAACCTCAACCTCATCACTCGCCGACACATGCTTGTTTGATTTCTTCTTCGTCTTTTTCTTTTTCAAAAAACCCAGGCCCTTCGATAACCCCACAGTTCCCATCGCCTTAGAACTACCAGTCCTACGTGAAATCAAAGGCAACGGTACCACATGCTCTGAGTCAGAATAATCACCCTCAGACACCAGAGGGAGAAATCAATTAGGAGAGATTTCAGCATCAACCACATGGCCATTAGCAGAAACACTCGAAATCAAACCCTGCTTGGGCCTTGCAATATTAGTACCTAGGGAGGTAGGCGAGGGAAAACGTGCCTTACCCTCCTTAGGCATAATGGAAGCCAACTTAGGATCAGTAGACACGGAATGGGCACCAACATCCGAAACAGGGAGAGCCACAGTTTCTTCCAAAACCACACAAACAGGGCTAAAAAGTTGAGAATGCATGGGGCCAGGAACAACCACACTCGTGGCCTTAGACCCACCAACCAAATCACAATTATCCAAAATAGAAGGCAAAATCTTACGTGGGCACGTAGATTCCAAATGACCAAATAGACGACATTTCTCACACACCCGTGGTTGATTTTCATACTCCACCTTCACTTCAACTACACCCATAACCTCACCATCCTCCTCCGGAGGCAACAAGATATCAAAAGAATCAATAAGGGGGTCTGAAGCATCCACTTCCACACAAATACGCATGAAAGATATGCGCTTACGAGAAGCAGTCATCGAATCTGCAAACAATGGTTTACCAACAGCACTAGCAATATGACTAAACCCCTCAGGGCACCAATATTCCAAAGGTACGTTAAAAAATCTCACCCACAAAGGAACCTTGCAGTGAGCATTCTTGGACAAAATCATTCCGGGCTTCCAACGGGAAAGGAATAGGGAGCGACCCGCCATGTGCCAAGGCCTTTCTTCAATAATTTGAGAGCAAGACAGATCATCCGAGAACTTGAAAAAGAAAAACCCATTCCCATTAGCAAGGACATCCACCAAACCACGGTTAGCCCAAATCTTCCTTGCTAAAGTATTAACAGCACTAAATGAGAGAGATTTATCCACGAAATAACCCACCAACGAATGCTTCCATTCTAAGGCTGCAAGCCCAGTTGCCTCAGGAGGAGGACAAACAACCTTACGACCCGCAATAATTTTAGGCTGACAGAATTTGAGGGATGGGGCACCCAAACGGGGGCCCCCAAATCCACCATCAAAACAGCATCAGTGGGCAAAAACCCAAGACCGGACTTCCCAACCAACACAGGCTCCTTGAGTCCAAAAACATCACCACCAACACTAACTACATCCGGCACACCGACAGCGACAACAACCGAAGACTCCAAGGGATAGCCATCCCCGGAGAGGCAGCCACCACCACTCATCGGATCAACCTGCTCACAGGACGCAGCCACAGAAACTTGAGGGTTCAAAGAGGTTGCCATCAAATATATCTGAACATTTGGGACCAGTCGGCTAACAACTCTCACAGAAAAAATCCAAACTTACTTTGGAAGATTATCTGAAAAATACTTAAAACTCACTCACTGAAAAAAAATCCAAACAAACTACGGTAGATTTTCAGAGAATTACTTAAATCAATCCAATGACCTCCGCCAAGGTCGCCGGCGTAAATGGCGGACCACCAGACGGAAGCGGTCAAGGCACGCCGCAGACCGAACTTCGCCAACACAAACTAACTATCCACCAAACCTCCTCAACGGGTACCCAGGAGATCAAAACTGACCAAAGTTACACGGGAATCAAAGGTATGCTACCTTTGTGTTCTCAAGTTCCTAGATCTCCTCTTCAAATAAATTCACTCTTGTTCAATAAGAGAAGAAGTTACCTCGCTGCAGAAATGTTGTCGCCGGAACTCGGAAGAGGACAGCGACGCAACGAGGAGCCGTTCGTGGGAAGAGGTCCAGCTTGTCCTGTGGAGAGGCAGATCTGGGGAGTGAGAGCTGAACCACCCAGGGGTTTAAACAAGAAAGTTTAAACAGCGAGAGCAACAAGAATCGAAGCGCCCGATAATGCCCACTCCAACCAACGACTCGACACTGGTCACAGTAGACAGATCGCCAGGAGCGGGTGACGTCCTCCACGACGATGTCCAAGGGGAGCACGGTGGCCGGATCTCCTGGATTCCCGACCTGAAGCGAGATCAGCGACGTCACATAAGGGCTGTGGAGAAAGGTCTTTTATCTTTTAGATGGTAACAAGATTATTTTTTTCAATGGTTTAGTAGTATTATTTTTTCATTTGTGAATTAATTCATATATATATATATACATATATTAGATTTTCGCACTTCCTTATTGATTTTTTTTATTTTTAAAAATAAGGAGAAATGAAAATAAATTCAAAAATATAAAAATAAATAAATAAAAAATGAGGGAGAGGGAGTAACTTGCACTACAAAAAAAAAAATTCCTGTGCTGACAAAAATTTTTTGTCGGTAAAATTTTATGACATTAAAAATTGTTGTCGGCTATATTGCCACTATAGACTCATCGGTAAAGCTGCTAATTGACGAAAATTTGCATTTCGTTAGGTTAGATCACTTGCCAACATATTAATTACGATAAAATATTTTGTCGTAAAATTATATGCACAACAAAATATTTCTTCATAAGATTGTATGGACAACAAAAATAATTCGTGGTAAGACCACATTGTAAGACCACATTAGGCATCAAAGAAGTTCACAAGGTTCAGTTTTACAACATTTAAAATATAGCTTCAAACAAGTTCACAAACTAAAACAATCTAGAAAGGCTAAACATCCTTATTAGACTACATAGATGTTTTTTTTTTCCAAAAGACGGTAATGGAGGTAAGACAAACCCGAGCATTATAGTGTGTAATGTTTGATGAATAACATCAAAAGCTTGTTGAAAGGCCTACTGTCCCTCCAAAACTGATATCAATTGTTGTTGAACCTCCACACAAGCTGTTTTCTCTTCCTCCACCGTTTTCTGCAATTGTTGGACAATAGCAATTGATGCTCGAGAAGATGACCCACGAAGCTCTCTACGTCACGCTTTACCTAACCCATGAATCTGACATCCGAGTATAACTCCTAGTATAGATGTCATGATCTTTAGTACAACACCAGGATTAGGTATAGGTATATCATCTAAAGGTGTATCCTCTGGATACTCTTCTACCGAGTTTCTAAGGTTCTCATATTTCTTCTCCAACATCTCATCCTTAAAAAGAAAAAAAAGAAAGAAAGAGTGCATAAGAACATACCAAGCATGGCTATCATTAATAAATTTCAATTTAAATTAAGGAAATGGAATAAACAAACAGACAAAGAATTCATATTGCAACCCAAACAAGCAGATAGACAAAATAGAATCAAACTTAAATGTTTGGCCTTAGCTATATCATTCTTCCATTCCTTGTTTTTCATTCCATAAGCTATCTCAAAAACATCAACCACCGCAAACTTTGAATCTACTTGAATATCAAAATTATAGAAGTGTCAAAGTAAAAATAAATCATGACATTATGTCATAAAAAGAAAAGAAAATAACAATGAAAAAAACTAGTGGATTAACGGTACTACTGCTAGTTTGTCCACCAAGTATGACAAAGGACATGAACCAATACAATGATCAAAATTCTTAAGAGCATGCGTTGGATTCCCTCTGTGACAGGACCCGTCCCAAGTTTCCATGAAAACCGGACCGATCCTGCTCTCGTCTGGAAAACCTTGTCAAACAAGGGATCTTAGAATTTAAACCCGATTCAAGTTTTTAATAAATAACCCAATTTAGTTCAACCTTGCGGGGTAACCCCCAACTTCCGACCCACTATCCCCATCAAGGAGAAACTACAATTGTTTAATACCATGAAACATAATATGTAATTTGCTACCCTAAACTATTTCCTTATTCTCTAATTACCATGTCTTAACATAATTACATTATCCAAGAATTTAATTTTCCTTTAATAACATCTACTTACATTGTAACCACCCATCTCGAATTTACGATATTATCGATAATTAATCAAGGATTAATCGGGGATTATCGGACGATCGGGATAAAATGACGATTTTACTCCTAGACGAGTGAAAATATTGACTTTTGACTCAAGAGGTCAAATGCACGTGGACCAAGGTCCATTACAAAGATCAAGACGATACGAGTCCGTAAACAGGCAGAACGTCAAAATTGGACATCGTACATGGAAGTTACGGGTTCAGAACCATTTTACGAGGATTTGACTTTTGGGTTTTTCTTGAGTGGGCCCAAAATATTAGTTTTGGACCATAGATGAGTGACAAGTGTCACTCAACCATTGATCCTAATCTTTCATACATGCATCATCTCCCATTTTCATCCCATTTTTCATTCATCCAACCCGAAACCCCCTCCCCCAATTTATCCTCTCCATCTGATGCCAGTGAGGACTACAGAGAGTGGCTGAGAGAGTAAGAGAGGCCATGAGACGCGTTGGACGAGCCGTTGTGGAGGTGGCCAAAACACGCGGGAAAAAGGTAAAAATCGTGGGTGTTTGAATTTGGATTTCAATTTTTGATGTCTTGGTCTCGTTTTGAAGCTTTGTTTGTGTTTTCTGAGTTTGGACGAGTTCATAGGATTGAAAATCGAAGGAAAAGAATGGCTGGACAGTCCTAGTTTCGAGTTTGAAATTGGATACGTGAAGATTTATCTTGGCTCAAGGTTTTCAGGTTGGTTTTCTCACTTTTAACACCGTAGATCGATTTCTGGGAGAGATAGGAGTCGAGTGGTGGTCTTGGATCGAAAAATGGCGCAGAACTGATCGGGTCGAGTCGTGGGTCGAATGAGCCAGTTGCAGGATCGTAGGTTAACTTGATGGAGGTTGAAGATGATGTCTTGTCAGTTCACGTGGCCAACGAGAGAGTGAAACATGGTCAGGTGTCAGTCTAGTCAGCAGCTGACGTGGCAATGTCACGTCAAAGTTGTCAAACCACGTGAACTAGTGGGGTGGTGCCATGTGGTAGTGTTTCAGGACCTGTCAGAGCTGACGTGGTAGTCCACGTTAACATTGTCAGAGCACGTGGACCACTGGGCTGGTGCCATGTGGAAAGCTGTCAGACAGTTGTCAGTAATGACACATGACAGTAATGACGTTAGCAGGTGACGTCATCACGTGACATGGTAGTGTCAGAGGGTGACACGTGACACCAATCAGGGTGTGCCACGTGGCAGGTTGTCAAACTTTCAGAGATGTCAGATGTCAGACTGATGTCAGCAGTGATGTCATCTAGGGCTGACGTAGGTAGATGATGTAAGAGGATGACATCAGCGTTGACCACCGTGGGCACAAATTTCAAACCTCAAATTGGTCTCGTTTGAAATTTTTCGACGATATGAATCCAATGGTGGTGGTTTCAGATCGATCGGAGTTCGTTTGATAGGTGTTTTAGAGATTTTTCGCCTCAGGAAGCGTGTTCGGGACGTGTTCTCGGTTCTGAGATAGTTAGGGATTTTTTATATGGACTAGTATAGGTTGATAGTAACCCTCGGATGTGATTTGGATGGGCTTGGACGTCCCGGAGACTGAATTGGCTTCAGATTGACTTACGGCGCAGATTTTGGAGTGCGTAACATGGACCGTGTGTGAGTGGATTCTTGTTTATAAATGATGCTTGTATATATATTTTAATGTTTTATGAATATGGTTTGAAATGCAAGTTCGCATATTTCTTTGAATGATGAATTACATAAAGATTTATATAGTGGTTTGATTATAGGTTAGAAATGAAAGATTTTACGGATTTGCGTGAAAATATGATTTTGGGCTTGAGACCCAGTTGGATAATGATTTTGAGATTGTGAAAAGAGGAATGGACACTGATTTTATGATGTTTTGCGAAAGCTGGTTTTAGGCTGAGACCCTATGCAAATAATTGATTTGATTTGAGATACAACAATTTATGAAATATTTACAGTGTTTTCAAATTAACCATTCTCCGTAATTATGAGAGGGCCTCAAGTGATACGCAAAAACTAAGCGTAAAAGTAAACATAAAGTCACACTCAACACTTAAGCAAACGTATGCAGTTAAAAACCCTTTGAAGTAGATTGTAGCATTGGTAAATAGGGATCGTTCTTCACCGGGGATTGAGGGTACCTAAGTATGTTTATCGTTTGATTGATTAATTGGGAGTAAAGAGATTGATTTTAAAGTCCAAAGTAATTAAACTAAATCTAAACTAATCTAATCTAATATTTACATGGTCAACTCATCTTTAACCTAACTCATTCATAAATCATACCAATTTCCATAATCAACGAAATTCAAAAACCTTAGTTTAATGAAATACATGTACATTATCTTAAGTACATGTTCGGGAATACGCCCTATACACTTTCAATGATCTAGACTCGAGAATACGCCCTATATCTAATCAAACATTAAGCATAAACATAGCATGGATGATTATTGAAATCAATACAAAATATAGAGCCATAATAAAATTAATGATCAATCCAATAAACAAGATATTCAAATACAAAGAGAAAACTACGGGGTTAAGAGGTTGAGTTACATTTTGAATCCTCGGGAATACACCATATAGATGCTAGGTGGTTCGACACTCTTGGTGAGACACTCGGGAATACGCCTTATATGTCAATGGAGGATTGGTGAATTATGGAGGATGGTGTAGTTTATTTTTTGGCACAAGAAATCTCGAATTTATTAAAACGAGAAAATTTGTTTAAGCAAAGTTTTGGTGTAAACAATGAGCGACCCTTACAAATAACCTAAGCCTCTCTATTTATAGAAAATTAATCCTCAAATAAATAGAAATTCACAATTTAAATTCTAAAAGAAAAATGATTAAACTAATTAAATTAAAGTCATAAAGGTAAAAGATATTCTAAATCCTAATGAAGTAATAAATACAAAACATAATTAAAAAGGTGATAGAAACTCCTAATTTAAAAAGGGAAAAAAAATCCTAATTAAAAAGGGGAAATTCTTCTCCTTAATTTTCTCGGAATTTGTGTTGCTTGCTGGAATTTTAGAAGATGGAATAGCTGGAAAACGTGCAAGGCTTCAATTACTAGTAGAATAAGTAATCATATTCGCGCAGACTGACTATGCCTCACCAAAACATGAATTCCCGTGGTTGTAGGACTCCGATTTGAGTAATTCTTGAACCATTGGAAACTAGACTTCTAGAGCTTTCCAACCATAGCTTACTCACATTCTGATTCTATCTGAAGCGTTCACAATGGTACGTGGAAGTGGGCTAATTTGCGAAGGCAGATTTCTGTTTTGTAACTTTTAATACATTTCTTCTTTTAGGCTTCTCCAAGAACGAATCTTGACATAATCTTGAACCTTCATGCGCACATATGGACATAGTTTTAATCTATCTTGATGACTCTTGATCCAATCTTTATAAATATTGGCCCATTCTTGATAGCTTATGCGGGTTTGCTCCAATTTAACCTCTTTACTCTACATTCTTAGGTTGCTACCTAAAAATATCAAAACAAGTTAGAAATTGTAGGATTAAGGATATAACAAAGTAAGATGAAAAGGAA
Organism: Prinsepia uniflora; assembly: GCA_032719365.1. NCBI lineage: Eukaryota > Viridiplantae > Streptophyta > Magnoliopsida > Rosales > Rosaceae > Prinsepia > Prinsepia uniflora. Next base: position 39,757,661 of record CM064872.1, read on the forward strand.
ATTGAGATAAAAAGGTGATGAAATATGTGTTTATCAAATTCCCCCATACTTAAACCTGGCTAGCCCCTAGCAAATACCAAAACAAATAAGGCTTTGAAACTCTTTTTTATTTTACTTTTTCTTAAAAACAAAAACTACTAAGCCCTTAATCATTTGTCTCAAATTGTATCAATATAAGTATGTCATCAAAGATTTACACTAAAGAGATATATAGCATATGGAATTCAAAAGTTAATACATCATAACAAACTGCCTTGACAAGTAAGACAATGAGTAAACTTGGTGAAATGTATCTCAACATGAATAAAACAAGTATGAATCAACTCACATGGATATGCACTCAAGATTTCACTCAATGTGTATAGGGTTTGTGTTTGCACTCAATATATGTGAGAATAATGCTCACATAATAGAAAGTAAGTTACTTCATAAAAATTTCAAACATAAACCATAAGAAAGTGAACATACTTGCACAAATGAACCAAAATCATAAGCTTACCCAAGTGATAGACTCAACAAATCAAATTTACTCATCTTAAGGATCATAAGGTTTTTATTTAAAGGTTGTAATGGGGCTAGGTGTAGAGGCAAGGAATTTTTAGGATAGTGGTGCTAAAGTTGTTTCAGGACTCAACCAAAGGCTCCATCATATAGGAATAAGTGCTTCGAATACCCCCACACTTAGATTTTGCTAGTCCCTAGCAAATACTTGAAACACGCTTGAGCATTGTAATTAGGACAAAACCCGAAATCTTCAATGTTTCGAAATTCACAAGTATAAAGGATTTAACTCAAACTCAAAACTGATTTACCGTTCGAGATATTCAAAACTTTTTTTTTTGTTTTGTTTTTTATTTCTTTTTTTTCTTTGTTCTTTTTCTGTTTTTTTTTTCACTTTTTTTTTCTCTTGTATATATATTTTTTCATGGTAATTCTATGTTTACAATGTAGTTTGAGCAAGTCCTTTCCTATACGTAATACAAGTCTTCAATCATCATATCTCCTCTTTCACGCCACTCGAAGTCTTCAACCAAATCTTTGGAACAAGGATAAAAGATGTCTATACTAGGTTCACAGGAATAGATGTTTAGGGTGATGAAAGAAAGGCTCAATGTAGGCACAAAGTGAGTTAAACTAGGGGATCACACTTGTGCGATCAAATAGGGACATAGATATTTAGATAAATGGTGTTAACCCTATTGCCTTAATCATGTCCAAAATTAGAGAGTTTATTAATTTAAAAGCTTTGAAAATCACATAGAATAAGTTCTAGTACTCTAGAGTTCATTAAAATTTATTACAAGCAGTTATGAGGCTTATCTATATCAATTTAAAAAAAGAACTCCTATGAATCACTCAACAAAGAAGTATATAAGGCTCTAAAGCTCACATAGGGATTATATGATTTATACAAATCTTAACATGTTTGTTCTGTACCAGTTTATCATGCATCATCTAATACTAGTCATAAACATTTAATTATAAAGCATTAGCAAAAAAATTCAAGTTGTAGTGATCATCTTTTAGCCATGTCTTATCTTTTTTTTTTCATTATTATCATCGACAGGTTAAAGGCAGCCTAAGATTTTTTTAAAAAAAAACTTAAAACACACAATTATTATTATTATTATTATTATTATTATTATTATTATTATTATTATTATTATTTCTTTTTAAAAGACTCATAAAGTTGTAAAACCCTCCCCCACACTTAAAGTTGGCATTATCCTCAATATATCAAAGTAAAAGCATAGAATCAAGTATGAGATAGAGTTTTACGAAAATAAGATAAAAATAAAAACACATGAAAATAAAAGATAAGGGAAGAGAATGCAAATCTATTATAGACTCCTCCATTGGGTTACCTCCCAACAAGCGCTTAAGTTTAACGTCTTCAGCCTAGACGAAGTGCTTCAATCAACTCATTCGATGCGAGGTCTATGCACTCTTTCAAACTCCACATCGTGCTCACCAATTATCTCTAGGTAAGGCGTCAATCCATCTTGAATCTAAGGGTCGAGTTCATGCGCTATCTCCTTGACAAGGGCATCCCCAAGTCTAGTTCATGAGCCTTAGATTAAGTGAAGTGTATATAGAATGTTCCTTCAAGAGACTTAGGTGAGAATATGTACATAAAGAAAGGACAAGACATAGAAAAGAATATACAAAACAAACTGAGAATATTTACAAGTAAGGGACGTTAAAAATATATTTACAAACAAGTAGTATTTATGCACATGTAAAATATTTACATTATAAACATATTTACACAAACGAAATCACACAAGAGATTTTTCAATCCCCGGAAACGGCGCCAAAAATTGATACGCAAAAACTAAGCATTAAAGTAAACACAAAGTCACACTCAACACTTATGGAAACGTATGCAATTAAAAACCATTTTTTTAGATTGTAGCATTGGTAAATAGGGATCGTTCTTAACCGGGGATTGAGGGTACCTAAGTATGATTATCGTTTGATTGATTAATTGGGGGTAAAGAGATTGATTTTAAAATCCTAAGTAATTAAACTAAATCTAAACTAATCTAATCTTATATTTACATGGTCAACTCATCTTTAACCTAACTCATTCATAAATCATACCAATTTCTATAATCAACGAAATTTCAAAACCTTAGTTTAATGAAATACATGTACATTATCTTAAGTACGTGCTTGGGAATACGCCCTATACACTTTCAATGATCTAGACTCGGGAATACGTCCTATATCTAATCAAGCATTAAGCATAAACATAGCATGGAAGATTATTGAAATCAATACAAAACATAGAACCATAATAAAATTAATGATCAATCAAATCAACACGATATTCAAATACAAAGAGAAAACTATAAGGTTAAGAGGTTGAGTTACACTTTGAATCCTCGGGAATACGCCCTATTGATGCTAGGTGGTTCGACACTCTTGGTGAGACACTCAGGAATACGCCATATATGTCAATGGAGGATTGGTGAATTATGGAGGATGGTGTAGTTTATTTTTTTGCACAAAAAATCTCGAATTTATTAATATTGGAAAATTGGTTTAAGCAAACCTTTGGTGTAAATAATGAGCGACCTTTACAAATAACCTGAGCCTCTCTATTTGTAAGAGAAAATTAATCCTTAAATAAATAGGAGTTCACAATTTAAATCCTAAATGAAAAATGATTAAATTAATTAAATTAAAGTCCTAAAGGTAAAAGGTATTCTAAATATTAATGAAAGAATAAATACAAAACATAATTAAAAAGGTGATAGAAACTCATAATTTAAAAAGAGAAAACAAATCCAAATTAAAAAGGGCAAATTCTTCTCCTTAATTTGCTTGGAGTTTGGGTTGCTTGCTGGAATTTTAGAAGATGGAACAGCTGGAAAACGTGCAAGGCTTCAATTCCTAGTAGAACAAGTAATCATATTCGCGCAGACTGACTATGCCTCACCAAAACAGAACTTCCCGTGGCTATAGGACTCAGATTTGAGTAATTCTTGAACCATTGGAAACTAGACTTCTAGAGCTTTCCAACCATACCTTACTCACATTCTGATTCTATCTGAAGCGTTCACAATGGTCCATGGAAGTGGGCTAATTTGCCCAGACAGATTTCTGTTTTGTAACTTTTAATACGTTTCTTCTTTTAGGCTTCTCCAAGAACAAATCTTGGCATAGTCTTGAGCCTTCTTGCACATATGGACATAGTGTTAATCCATCTTGATGAATCTTGATCCAATCTTTATAAATCTTGGTCCATTCTTGATAGCTTATGCGGGTTTGCTTCAATTTAACCTCTTTACTCTACATTCTTGGGTTGCTACATAAAAATATTAAAACAAGTTAGAAATTGTAGGATTAAGGATATAACAAAGTAAGATGAAATGGAAATTAAGATTAAAAGGTGATGAAATATGTGTTTATCATTAGGTCGTGAATATGTTTCCCCAAAGAGGACCCTATGGTATGATGATTGAGATGACTCCGGTATGAATATGTTTCCCGGGAAAGGGCCTCTGGTTGTGAATGTGTTTCCCCATAGAGGACCCTATGATATGATGCTCGCCTTTGGGATGCGCTGTGTTCCACCCCGGAGAGGTCACGATGCACTACCTGTTGTCGAGCAGCCGAGATAGGCTAGACTCAGGAGTGCTTATGTTATAAGAAATCGATCGTTGATATGTTCACAATGATATGTTGAACTTCGGTCGGTGATGTGTTCTCGGCGACGTTTTCGGACTTGAGCAGTTCTGGAGCTATGTGCACGCGTTGCTTGGATATTGATAGGACCCAACCCAATCTCCATGGATTTTTGTGGGAAGTACCCTATTCTTATCATACCAGATATAAAACCGTAACCCGCTCGGGGTTTCTAGAGTGCTACAGCTCGCATCTGAGATCAACCTGAAGGGTATCAAAAAGTATCAAAAACCATGAAAGCTGTGAGTGGACAAAAGAAACAGTTTTAAATAATTTCTGAAATAAACATTTATACCCTTCACTTAAAAGCATGCATTCATCTGAAAACAAGTATCTCAAATACTTTCTTAAAAGAAAAAAATATTGCTTTTGAAATCAATACATAGTGAACACATTTTTCAATCAAATTCATTTCCTCAGTAGGGTCTCAGCCAAAAACCAAATCACGTAGGGTCTCCGCCCAAATCCAAAACACGTAGGCTCTCAAGCCCAAATCAAATTATGTAGGGACTCAACCTAAATCCAAATCTCATAAAACATCTTAATAGGGCCTCTGCCCGAAACATCGGCTCACATCCAAAGTCGTATGAAAACATGATCAACCAATCCTCTTTATCCAATATCCAGCAAATCAACTCAATTATCACGATATCAATGCAACGCGTGCGACTCGGGATTACACGTCTGAGTATACACCGAGGATCTACGACGTCTGAGTGACAACTTAGGATCAGAGCCCTTGGCTCGACGTCTTAACGATGGGATTCACAGGCTCGAAACCCCCTAGCTCGACATCTGAGTAATGTCCATCTCTAACACCAATGAGCGTGAGTGACACGACCCATCCCAATCCTCCCAGGATTAATGCGGGATGTGCTATGCTCCCGTTTGACACCACTTGATAGACAAGGGATAAACCAAACCTTAAACCTCTCGGGGCTTCTAGAGCGCGCTAGGATCAGTGGTGGAGTGTGATGTCTCAATCTCTGCTATAGCCCGCATCTGCGATCAACTTGAAGGGTATTAAAACCATTAAAAGCTGTGAGTCAACAAAAGAACAGTTTAATAAAACATATTTCAGAAAAGACATTTATACCCTTCATTTAAAAGTATGCATGCAATTGAAAATCAGTTAGTATAATCATTTGCTTTAAACTAAAACATAGGTTTTCCAAACCCAAACTCAGTGAAAAATGCTTCTCAAACAAAGTCATTTCCTTACTAAAATCATTAGAGTCTTAGCCCAAAACCATAAATCTAATCATGTGGGAACTCAGCCCAAAACCAAGTATGTGGGTCACAGCCTAAATCCGGTAATATAGAAATACCAATCTAGTAAAATATATTTAAACTATCCTTGGCATCCCAGATGCTTGTAATCCATCCTTGGCATCCTAGATGCCTAACGTCCCATCATATCTAATAATAGCAATCCTACTCCTGAACCTCACTACGGTCCGGTCTCTCCGTAGGGCAACCCTTCGCAGGTAATGCATGACATCCCACATGTCATATATAAACCTACGCGTGCCCCTCGGTCTTAGCCGAGTCCCCCCCCCCAGGGTCCACCCTGGTCATTGACGCTCCTTAGGGAGGGGGGGGGGGGGGGCGATATCATATTTAGCAATCCTGCTCCCGAGTCACTCTACGTGAGCCTCTATGCGGTCTCCCAGTAGAATGACCCCTCGCAGGCAATGCTCTGTGTCCACATATAAGGATGGCATAAGGAAAACGTTTTATAAATCATCTCAAAACATCTCAAAGGGCCCATGCCCAAAATCTCTGAACCCGAAATCACATTTTATCAACCTCAAATTGGACGCATGCCTGTTGCTCAATCATCTAAATCAAACGGGCCTCCAGCCCATATCTCATTAAATCAAATGGACTTCAATTCCAATTGTTTCCAAATCAAATGGGTCTCATGCCCGATTCCATATTTTCAAATCCAAACCATGCCATTAATCCATTATTGAAAACCCAAGCACGTATAAAAACGATATAAAACCATAAACCCTGAAATACGTGCAAATACGTAAATACCAAATACGAAGATCATATTCATGGAAATCACATATATAAAACATATAAAACGGTTACGCATGCATCAATTTAAAAAATAAATGTCCACTCACAAACCGTCCTGCCGCGTTTTGAAATCCGCGCCATAAGCCTTACTGGGCTAAACCAACGTCTCCGGGTCATCCGAACCTTTCTAAATCATACCAAAGGTCACTAACAGAATCTATAAGGTCATACCTAAATCCATGAACAGTCCCAGCTCGAGAACACCTCCCGAATACGCTTCCCGAGGCTTTAAACCTCAATTTGACCAACCTAATGATCTTCGATCAACTCGAAATCACCACCATTGGATCCAGATCGTCGAAACATTTAAAATGACACTAGCTCCACCTCGAGATTCATACCCATGTACTCCCACGCACCAGTTAACACAAAAGTTAACGCTGGTTAATGTCAACGTCAACGGTCAATGTTGACGTCAGTAAAGTCAACGCTGACGTCAATAGTCAAAGTCAATGATGACATCATCAATGATGACAGCATGACGTCACCAGATAGGTTCTGACAGTGCCACATGGCAGCCATCCACTAGCCCACGTCAGTGACATATGGCTCCCTATAATTGGCCCACGTCACTAACATGACACACGTCGACTCCTGGTTGGTCCACCCTGACACCTATCAGATGATGACGTTAGCCCATGATGTCATCATCGTCTTCAACCTTGGGCGGGTCAACCCAAACAGCTGAACTGGTTCGCGCAGACCTACGACCCTGACACAGTTCCAAAACCCTCAAATCTAGTCTGTTTCGATCCGTTTCTTTGTACACGATCGTCCAATCCCCAGAAATTGAACTAACTACTCAAAATCACAAAAAAACAACTAAAAACTCACCTCTAAACGATGAACAATGGTCATGATATTCCTCCTCCATTTCCAGCCGTCTCCAACCCCCACTGCCTTCGAAACCACTTCCTACAAGGTCGTACGAACCCTAAAAACATGTTAGAAACAACCTAAATCTTCAAAAAACGTCCAAAACTCATTTTCCAATTTTGGGTTAAAAACTGGGTTTCGGGTTACCTGGGTTCTGCGTCAATCACTCTCAGTATAAAACAGCTGAACCGGGTAGCGCAGACCTGCGACCATGACACGGTTCCAAAACCCTCAAATCTAGTCCGTTTCGATCCTATTTCTTCATACACGATCGTCTAATCCTCAGCAATCGATCTAACTACTCAAAATCAAAAAATACCAACTAAAAACTCACCTCCAAACGATGAACAGTGGCCGTGATGTTCTTCCTCCGTTTCCAGCCGTCTCCGATCACCACTGCCTTCGAAACCACTTCTTACATGTTCGTACGAACCCTAAAAATAGGTTAGAATCTACCTAAGCCTTCAACAAACGTCCAAAACTCATTTTCCAATTTTCAAAAACTAATTTTCGGGGTACCTTGGTTCTGCGTCCCTCACTCTCTGTCAAAAACAGCTGAACCGGGTTGCGTAGACTTATGACCCTGAGACGGTTCCAAAACCTTCAAATCTAGTCCATTTCGATCCCGTTTCTTTGTACACGATCGTCCAATCCCCAGAAATCTATCTAACTACTCAAAATCACAAAAATCCAACTAAAAACTAACCTCTAAACGATGAACAGTAGTCGTGGTATTCCTCCTCCGTTTCTGGCCGTCTCCGACCACCACTGGCTTCGAAACCACTTCCTACAAGGTCGTACGACCCCTAAAAACATGTTAGAATCGACCTAAGCTTTCAACAAACGTCCAAAACTAATTTTCCAATTTTGGGTCAAAAACTGGGTTTCGGGTTACTTGGGTTCTGCGTCCCTCACTATCAGTACAAAACAGCTGAACCGAGTCACGCAGACTTACGACCCTGACACGGTTCCAAAACCCTCAAATTTAGTCCGTTTCGATCCCATTTCTTCATACACGATCGTCAAATCCCCAACAATTGATCTAACTACTCAAAATAAAAAAAACAACTAAAAACTCACCTCCAAACGATGAACAGTGGCTGTGATGTTCCTCCTCCGTTTCCAGCCGTCTCTGACCAACACTACCTTTGAAACCACTTCTTAAATGGTCGTACGAACCCTAAAAACATGTTAGAATCGACCTAAGCCTTCAACACACGTCCAAAACTCATTTTCCAATTTTGGGTCAAAAACTGGATATTGGGTTACCTGGGTTCTGCGTCCCTTACTCTCAGTATAAAACAGCTGAATCGGGTCGCGCAGACCTGCGACCCTGACACGGTTCCAAAACCCTCAAATCTAGTCTGTTTCGATCCCATTTCTTCGTACACGATCGTCTAATCTCTAGCAATCGATCTAACTACTCAAAATCAGAAAAATCCAACTAAAATTCACCTCTAAATGATGAATAGCGGTCGTGATGTTCCTCCTCCGTTTCTAGCCTTCTCCGACCACCACTGCCTTCGAAACCACTTCCTACAAGGTCGTACGAACCCTAAAAACATGTTAGAATCGACCTTAGCCTTCAACAAATGTCCGAAACTCATTTTCCAATTTTGGTTCAAAAACTAGTTTTCGGGCTACCTTGGTTCTACGTCCCTCACTCTCAGTCGAAAACAACTGAACTGGGTTGCGCAGACTTGCGACCCTGACACGGCTCCAAAACCCTCAAATCTAGTCTGTTTCGATCCCGTTTCTTTGTACACGATCGTCCAATCCTCAGAAATCGATCTAACTACCCAAAATCACAAAAAAACCAACTAAAAACTCACCTTTAAACGGTGAACCATGGCCGTGATGTTCCTCCTCCGTTTCTAGCCGTCTTCGACCACCACCACCTTCAAAACCACTTCCTACAACGTCGTACGAACCCTAAAAACATGTTAGAATCGACCTTAGCCTTCAACAAACGTCCAAAACTCATTTTCCAATTTTGGATCAAAACTGGGTGTAACGACCCGTCCCGAAAATTGGGATTAGATTCGTTGTTAATTACGAATTAGTGAAGTTAGTCGGTGATTAGTTTGGAGCGTTTGGACGGACAGTTCAAAATGACGATTTTGCCCTTGGAATGGGCAAAAATGTTGACTTTTCGTTCGAGTGGTCAAATGGACTTTACCGGTGACGGTGACGTATTTCGGGACGTCACGAGTTCATAGACAGTTGGCATGTCTGATTCCGACATTCGAGGGAAAAGTTATGACGTTCTAAAGTTTAAGGGTACTTTGGTAATTTGGTTAAAAATGGGCAATTTGTTGACTTTTCAAACGACATGGAATTTTTACACACTTCGAGGATTGTTAGGTAGGTCTCGATTCCCTGAGTACAATGACAGGCGGCACGTTATCATCGGAATCCGGACGACAAAGTTATCATTGGATATGTTGGAGCTATAGCTAAGGAAATGCTCTTTCTTGCAGGCATAAAAGTGTCTGGATATTTTGATCCCCTTGGAGTTGTGCAGGACGTGTGTGGTTTGTCTCGTATATGTCTGGGTTTTAGCTTGGATTTCGTGCTGGGTCTACCCTGTGTACGTGGTTGAGATGTGATTAGATTTCTTATTGGACGGGAGACCCAGGAGACCAGGAGATTCGAAAGGGATCTGAGTTGGACTTTCCTTGGAGACAGGTGGTTCAACCTAATGGTAGGATTGGACCGACGGACTACACAAACAAAACGTGACTAGCTTGTAGGTAGGTCTTACTCGGTATAGGTACGAGGAAGTTGTGAGCCCTGAAGAAACACTATGAGGGTGACGGGTACACTATGATGTCGTTAGTTGGACTTTGGGTGTACTAGAATAGGACTGACACCAATGTGATTGATTAGTGAACATACCATAGGAAGACGTTGGAAGTACGTGAGGATATACTCTACGAACTATGTTTGAGGTATTCTAAAATATCTTTGTTTCCTTCAAGGTTCGTAGGGTTGTCCTTGCGTGTGGTTGGTGGTAGGCACCGTGGTTCTGGTTGGTGGTAACGAGTGCATGTACTTGGAATGTGTACACATTGATTATACAGTGGACGGAACCATGTCAATGTAATTGGAGGAGCAGTGTGATGTTCTTGTAGAAATGTTGGTGAACAGCTTAGTGCCGAAGTATGTTATGAAGGGATGGATAATCGGGGTAGTTCCGATATGATGGTTTTTGACAAAGCATGTGGGCTGGATCAGGGTGGTTCTAAGTGGTTAATTTGTTATTACGGGCTTCAGTGTTGAGATCTAAGCACGGTTAACCAGATCTGCAATAGGGCCGGTTGCAGACTGGTAGTGTGGATTGTGGATGGTGTTTGCACAGGTCGATCGTGTTAGTGGTTAACAGAACCACTAGTGAAAGGATTTGCTAGATTAGGGGTTTACACGAGTACGTTGTGACTCCGGTGAGGTCGACGTGGATCGCTGATGGAAGTTGTATGGAACATTGCATGGATCTTGGTGTATAGGAGTACCGAGACCAGTAGATGTCGTCTTGTGAATGGATGGACTTGAGACCTGCGTTCGACGACGGCGAACTCGCAAGAGGTACTGGGACATTGGTACGAGGTACGCTCGACTTGAGGAGGAGTCATAAGTGTTGAAACTAGAAGCAGTGGTGTGGTGGTATACCCCGTGTTGGTTGAATCATGAGTGTCGGCGAGTGTGGCATTAAAGATACTTTGGGTACGAGTTGCACAGTGCTGACTTCGGAGAATATTAATGGATTACAAGATAGACTGGAAGTTGGTTGAGTTGGTTTGCTTGGTAGAGATGTGGTGACAGTCTGGGAACTGTCAGAATAAGACGGAGTGGCAAGTGTTGGACACCAGGTAGGAGGCCCAAGTGTGAGACCAGTTAGATTTCCCCTAATTAGTTACGGAAGTACGAGAGTCAGAATTTCGGGGACAAAATTCTTTAAGGGGGGTAGATTGTAACGACCCATCCTGGAAATCAGAATTAGATTAGTTGTTAATGATGGATTAGTGAAGTTAATCGGTGATTAGTTTGATGTGTTCGAACAGACGGTGCAAAATGACGATTTTGCCGCTGGAATGGCCAAAAATGTTGACTTTTTGTTCGGGTGGTCAAATGGACTTTGACGGGTGACCGTGAGGTAGTTCGGGACGTCACGAGTTCATAGACAAGCGGCACGTCCGATTCTGACATTCGAGGGAAAGGTTATGATGTTCGGAAGTTTGAGGGTACTTTGGTAATTTGGTTAAAAGGGGCAATTTGTTGACTTTTCAAATGACATGGAATTTTCATGCACTTCGAGGACCATTAGGTAGGTCTCGATTCCCGGAGTACAATGACAGGCGGCACGTTATCATCGGAATCTGAACGACAAAGTTACGGGTAAGAGAATACGAAGGGCAAATTGGTAAATTGACCTTTAGGGGCATTCTGGTCTTTTCTGTGCATAGGGATCTGTGCCCACTGAGAAGTGGACACTTGGCTGTGTTGGAATGGTTTCCCATAGGGACTTTGACGCGTGGATGTGTCTGGATGGCTTTAGAAGCCTCTTCACCATCTCTTATTGTTTTTAAATTGTGGAGGCACGATCAAGGGACAAAAACAGAGGAATAGAGAGCTCAGGATTGTGTGATTAAATGGGAACAATTAGGGTGAACCTTGGTTTGTTTCTGTTGTGAGAGACGTTGGGAAACAGGGGAACGTGAGAGGAGGAACAGGGTGGTGCCCCTCTGTTCAGCCGTCGTGGACGGTGGCTCTGAACCATGGAGAACAGAGACAGGGAGGCTGGCCCGTGAAATTTCACCCATCGACACCTCTCAAACTCCATCCTTAGTGGATGCATCCTGAATGGAAGTTGACAAAGGAGGCGAGAGGAAGCCATTGGTGGCCACGGTTGTACACGATAATGACGGAAGGGTAAGAATTAGTTAATTTCCAGTGTACGATTAAAAATGGTAAACCACGTTTTAGACCTTGTTAGTTGATAATGATGATTGGGAACTGTTTCTGGAGGTCTAGGAAGTTGACTGGAATCAGAGACGAGGAAGGAGGTGATCAGCCACGGCGGCAGAATGGATTTACAGGCCAAAGTTCAAAGTGGAAGGTCGGGCAGGTAAATCTCGAGTTGTTCTATCCTTTTTGAGTCCTTAGATCGAGTTTAGAACCTAGGACGAACCTCACAGGATGAACAGAATTCAAAACGGTTAAGAAATGGATAAAAAGCGTGTGCGCCGGTCCAGTTGAAATGGCTGGACTGAACCGGTTCAGACTAGCTTTAACAGAGGTTGAAGATGAACAGTATATGTCGCGTGAGGCCCACACGTAGCCACTTCAGGTGGCGCCTGTGGGCGCGTGGCATGCCTTTTGAGGAAGGTTCCAACACAACTTTTAAATTATTTGATGTAACGAACATTTTGGGATTGGTTTTGAGTCGATCGGACATCGTCTCGATAAGTTTCAGGAGGTCCGAAGGTTTTAGGGCTCGGTTAAAAATAGTTAAAAATTCGAAAAAATTATGGGGCCTTAGTATGATCTTTGTGAAGTAGTTAGTGACCTTATTATGGGATTTGGACAGGTTTGGAAAGCCGAGGATAGCGAATTCTCCCGAAACGGCATAAGTGCACGCGTATCGAGGTGACGACGCTATGGTCTGTGAGTGGACTTTGCTTTCTAACTTATGATGCATGCATATATGTTTTTATACGTGATTTCTATATTTGTGAATTGATATTGATGGTTTACAGTTTTGCACGGTTTTCGAGATATTTATGAAATTTCACGTTTTACGAGATTTCGATTGATCTTGTGATTTGATCATGGTTTTAATGATTTGATTATGGTTTTAATGATTTGATTTCGGGATTTGAAATGTGATTTGATGTCAACGATTTGATAAGGATTTTGGGAAAAAGTGATTTCGGGCTTGGAGCCCTGTTCATGAGATTTCGATATATGAGCTTTCGGTTTTGAAACTGGATTTCGGAAATGAGATTTCGGATTTGGTTCTGAGACTTGGAAAGGAAATTTGGATTTAGGTTCGGGACAGTGGTTCCAGATGCCGGCTTACGGAATCATTGTTGCGAATTCAGATAAGGATTTTCTATGGTTTTCGAATGAAAAATGGTTTTGGGTTTAAGGACCCGGAAAAGAAAAAGAAAAACCGCTGGATCTGGTTTTGAGTTTAAAGACTCGGTTGATTGACGGGGGGAGGGCCCTGGATTGATATGTTTTGAGTTTAAAGACTCGGTATATGTTTTGAGTTTAAAGACTCGGATATGATACCCCCCGAGGCCTGTGATTGTGTTTTGAGTTTAAAGACTCGTTGATATCTCGGGAAGGCCTGATTATTACGCATGGTTTTGAGTTTAAAGACTAGGGCGTACTTGAGATCCAGCAAACTTGTATGATTGATGTTTTTCACTGGTTTTTCACTGGTTTTCAGATGTTTTGGGCAGTGGCCTGGATGAATTGGATTTGATGAGTTTTGGGACTGAGTTCCCGTACTTTTAGATCAGTTTGTGGTTTTGGGCCAAGGCCCTGGATTCGAATAATGGATATGATTCGGGTTTTCAATAATGGTTTTCATTAATGTTTTTGAATATGAGATGGTTTCAAGACATGACTTGATATACATGCATTGGTTTTTGCGTGGAGGGTGTAAATGGTGTTTTCTGATAACTGTTTTCGACCTTATACTTTATTTTTTGTCCACTCACAGTCCTTTCATGTTTTCGATACCATCCAAGTTGTTGTGATGCGGGCTGTTGGTCGAGAGAGACGGAGACATCCCATACGCGATTCACAGTAAAGTCTGCGCGCTCTGGGAAGTCCCAAAGTTTTGAACGGTTCAGTCAAGAATCCCTTGTCCGACTTACGTATCACATAGAGGTTGCACGTCAGTTTAGCCTTCGTGTCACTTGTAAGTTAGATGGGAGCAGGACTTAGCCCTTAATCCTGAGGGATTGGGGGTGGGTCCTGACACTGGGTTTCGGGTTACCTTGTTCTACGCCCCTCACTCTTGTCACTCTCAGTCCCTCGCTCTTTGTGTGGTCTCAGCTGAAGGTGGTGGTAAAGGTGGATTTGTATGGGTTTCGAATGTGAAGGAAACAAAGAAGATGAAATATTAGATCCCAAAATATGTGGAGTAATGGGCCAATCAGATGAGTGACACTTGTCACTCATCAGTGGTCCAATCATATGAGTGATACTTGTCACTCATCAATTGGGCCTCCTAAACCTTTGAACCAATCCAATTAAGCCAATCGTCATTTTTTGCCGACCGTCCGAACAATCCTAGACTAATCCCCGACTAATCCTTAATTAATATCAAAAACTCTGGACGGGTCGTTACATTGAGCCTCCCCTCGGAGCTACTCACCTCCAGGCATTGTGATCGTGACTTTTCCAAGATCTACGACGTACGGAGGTTACCGTGCTAGGATCTACGACGGCTGACAGGAACAATCACATCATAGAGGATGGTATTGTTAAAAAAATTTCGCAAATTACAAATCATCTCAAAACATCTCAATGGGGACTACGCCCAAAATAAATTTCATCAAATCACATTCCACAAAACCATCAAAAAAACAGTATTTTCACAAATCCAGGATTCATCGAATCCTATCAAATCAAATCTAATAAATCCACAACAGGGTAAAAAGCCTGATATATCATCTCATAAATCAAAACTGGGTTACAAGCCCGATATATTTCACGTTTGACTATAGTCTAAGTCAAACCACAAATCAATTAGGATACAAGCCCGAAGTAGCATTTCACGCATCTTCGTGAAATCATTCAAAACCGATAATCAAATCCTTAATTTCATGTCTCTCTGTGAAATCATTCAAATCATATAAATCACAAGCACGTAGAAAACTCGACTAAAGCCCGAAGGATCTTATAAACGTAAATCTCTAAATACGTGCATAATAACATTTTCTACGAAAATGTCAATTCATATTTAAATCACATGCAATCAGTGCATCTTAAATCATGTTCATAAAACATATAAAATATTTATGCATGCATCATATTTAGAAATCAAAAGTCCACTCACTGACCATTCATGCTGCGCGCTCACAATTCGCATCGTAAGCTACTCCGAGGCTAATCCAATGTCTCCAAAATTTCTGGACCTATCCAAATCATACCCAAAGGACACTATCAACCTATACAAGTCCAAACCATAGACCTTCACAACTCCCAGAATAGTGAACGTGTCCCGAACACCCTTTTCAAGGTTAAAAACCTCCAAATTACCTATCAAATGATATCTTATCGGCCTGAAACCACCACCAATGGATTCAGATCGTCGATACCTTTTGAACAACATCGGTTAGACCTCAAAATTCGTGTCCAAACACCCTCACGCGTCATTCAAAGTCTGGTCCACGATGATCAGTGCTGGTGAATTGTGGTCAACGTCGGTTAACGTTGACGTCAGCTGCTGACATCAGCCTGGCAACTCTAGCATCTGATAGCTCTGAAAACATGACACATGGCACTCCTTGATTGGTGCCACATGTACTGTCACGTCTCACTAACAAGTCTCACATCCCTCTTACACACTGCCATGTGGCACCACCCTACTCGTCCACGTGGTCTAACAACACTGAAGTGAACATATCATCCGCCACGTCATCTGACACGTCCTGAGACCATGCCATATGGCACCACTTCACTGGTTCACTTGGTTTGACAATTCTGACGTGGCCCTTCCACGGCAGCTGCAATGTAAACGTGACACCCTATAATCGATCTCCATATGGTACCACCTGGTTGTCCATGTGGCCTGACGAGATGACATGGCTTCCCACGTCATCATCATTAAGCTCTAGCCAGGTCGACCCGTTTGATTGTAAAGGGACATTTTGACCCGCAACCCGACCCGATCGTAAGTTCACCGTCCGACCACCAAAACACACCATTTTCCTCCTGAACAACTCTTCTACTTCCCAGAAAGGGATCTAACACCTCAAAATCAGAAGAAATGACCTAAATCTCACCTGTCAAACTCAAACTCCCACGGCCAAACTGCAACCATCCTACCAGGCTTGTCCAGAGGTCCTATGCTTCTCATTCTTATTCCTACATGCCCGTACGATCTCCGACAACACTTCCAAATCATTATAACCAGACCCAAACATCTAAAACTCAAAACCTAAATTCAAGCACCCACGAGTTTACCTGTTTTCGCGATTTCCAGCCACCATCGCAGCTCCGCCGCATCCTGTCGTCACTGACGACCTCTTTCTCTCTCTCAGCCACTCTTTGTGCCCTCAGGTTTTACGAGATGAAAGAGATGATGAAGGTTTGGGGCGGTTTTTAGGTGTTTGTGCAAATGAAGGGAATGGGATGATGCATGAATCAAATAAAAGGAGCCATAAGGTGGGTGACGTGTGTCACTTTTCCTATGGTCCCAAAACAAATATTTTGGGTCCCATAAGTCAACACCAAAAGACAACTATCTCGATTTTTGTGCAACCGTGAAAAGTATAGAAAACATCCAAGACCCGTATTTTTCTCACATAATGTCTTTTTTCCACGTGCCACCTGTCTACGGCACGTGCCAATGACCTCCCAGGTCCAAAGTCAATATTTTACCCTTCTAGAGGTAAAATCGTCTTTTCACCCTATCGTTCGATAATCCTTGAATAATCCTTGATAATCCGCAATTAATCCCAAGTTAATCTCGTAGATTCAGGACGGGTCGTTACAATCTACCCCCATAAAGAATTTCGTCCTCGAAATTTGCCTCAATCCAAATTAAGACTACGGAAATCTAATCCTGCCTCCAATCTCTGGATCTCACGTGTGTACGTTCACTACCAACATCTATTCATAATGCTCACACTGAAGTCAAACGTCACTCAACGTCAACCACAACCCAACGGTGAATGCTGAAACTCAGCTCAATCTCCGTGACCGTATCCAATAGTGACTAACTTTCATTGTCAACCTCCAATGCGCAACCTCTAGTCTCGAATCTCAAGTCTCACATTTTAAGTCTCACTTGAGACATCGACACTCATCGATCTTACATGTCACCTACGCATGTGTACTCAGAATCCAATCTGATAATACTACTCAGCATCCTAATTGACAATCCTGCTCCTGCTGAGCTTCACAAGTCTTCTGTCTCACTCGACGGTCTTTAACCTTCAATCGTACCTATGACGCACTGCCATCTCTAGCTAGTATCTCATCGGCTTCACTGTCACCACTCGAATCACTATCGAACACTCGACTTGCTTTACAGTACTATCAGGGTATATCTACTACTCAACGACCAACGCTGTGATCCTAACTCCTCTTGAGTCTCAAACTGATATCTCACTCATCCTCTCGATACACTCATGATGTATCTGGACCCCATCGAATACTTGCTCTATCAGGGATAATCACAATCAGAACCAATAGGGTTCCTCTGGCCCATCATAGCCCCGAGCTCCATGCTCACACAACAACTGAACTCTCTATAGCCACTCTATGCTATCACAAAATATTCGTTGCTCGGTCCTCGTACAATCACCATCGAACTCCGTCCAATTACCATACCATGCCTATCTCGGACTCAATCTGATGATCATACCATATCAGTGAGGCTGATCAATACCCAGCAATTTCGTTGTCAAATGTCCACTACTCACAAGTGCATACAACACACAAACACAAAGGCACTACTCATAGGCCTGCTCAAGGACTGCACTCACGCAACATCCGAGCTATGTACCAATATCCACAATCCATTCCACATACCACAACAATCTCAGATCTAGTCCGTCTACTACATGGCTACTATGCCAATCACGATCCAACACTAAAACTTGTCTGTCCCATCGTTGTCCTTGACAGATCATACACTATAATCACGTCATCTCTGAGCTTTCCTGAGCACCCGACCAACAATTGAGATGTTCCCAACACATATTCATCGAGAATTCCAAAGACCAACCGTCCTACGTCTACCAAGATGTACCAATCCAAGCCTCCACCCCTATCCTGATGGTGTGAAGGGTCGGATCCTACAGTGTGCTATAACTGCTAATCTAGAAATTATCTCAAGCCCAAAATCAATTTGGCTCCCTCCCGAGTCAACCGCATCTATGGGCTACAATCACGGGGAAAACCTCCACCTGAATGCCTGTAATACTCAACAAACCCAAGAGACTCAAATCTTAATTGTCAAGGTTGGTTGACGTAATTCGACATTATCCTGATCCTCAGCCAACTCGATCCTTAATCTTCTGGGTCCATTGAGGATCCACACTAGCATGATCAGTCAACGTAACATGACCTATGACACCGACACAGGCCTACCAAATCTGACACTTGTTCGACTGGGCATACCACTGTTTCTCTTGAGGGTAATCACTACTAGATTTTGGCATTCCTCCTGTGCCTTCAACTTCTCATGCACGCTAAGACATAGAAGACGGAAATTAACTTCTAAGATATAGAACTTGTCACCACTTGATATATAATTTGAAGATTTCCTCCACTTAGTCCATGATAATGTCCTGTATGAAGAAATTCAAATATGATAACATCAAAGTTCATCCAACGCCGGTGGAAATTGAACGACCCGTGTCTTAGGAAGAACGGTGAACAATCTCACATCGCTCGGGGAGGGAAAGGTGAAGTGCCTTATATATGTGGGCACGTATCTATCTAGCATGAGGCCTTTTGGGAGCTCAAAAATTTTGGATTCCTTGGGAACTCCAAAGTTAAGCGAGATTAGGCTAGTGCGATCTCAAGATGGGTGACCTACTGGGAAATTACACGTGAGTTCCTAGAAACAATACCATGAGAGCTGGACCCAATGAGGACAATATCATGCTAGATGGGTCGGGTCATGACAAAATACCAATTCGAACTACACTCATCGATGTCAGGTGACACCAAGCACGTTCCGCTCCTCAACTCATTCAAATTCAGCATGTAGCCTTTGTGTCAAGTTCCTAATCAACCTTTGAAACCAAGAGAAACTGCAATCAGGTTGCAAGCATACCTAGAAATCCTTATCAAAGAAGCAGAAATGAGAAGTCTCCTTGACCAACCGATAACAATTGTTAATAGCTACTGTAGCAGTCCTCCCATGATCGTATCACTCCTCAAATCATCTCAAATTTTTTAAGCTTATTCATCCATGGGTGATGAAGTTAATTCACTAACTGACATGTGGTAAGGAATACTCATCCCATGCCAGCTCTCTATTCAGCTGACTAATCGAATCTAACTCTCGAAGTTCCATCGAATTTCGACAAGGAACACTAGGGCTCTGAACCCCAAATCCACTATGTCCTATCACTGGACTCTCAATGATCCAACTCTGTCGGTATGTACCAAAAATATGGTTATGAATTGGGTTACATACCCGGTAAACATCCCCAAGATGTGGAAACCATGTAAACCCCGTGTCATCGGAGGAAACTCGGCACAACCTAAAACTCACTCCAAGTTCACTGAGCTAACTGAGGACATCACAACACATCTCCCATGTCCCCAATGACCTATCATATGGTCAAAACCAAGATGGTATAAGGTCAAAACCTTATCTATCTTACCACCTTATTCAACCCGAATAATCTTGGTTTACCAACTACATCCAACGTACTAGCTTGTATAACCCAACTCTATGGGATCAACCCTTGAGCATAACACTCATGTAATCTGTCCAAAGATAACTAAGGTACCTATCACCAATCCAGGCATAACCCATGCCTCTGGTAATCCAACTGAATAAGCAGGATACTAAAATCTCATTGAGACACTCGGGATCCTCTCTGTCCCACTCAGCGATCACTGCACTCGTACGATTGCCATTCAAAGATTCAGAGCTAGTAGCTACCCTCATCTAAGCTCCCTCGAAAAACATCCTCTAGATTCACTCAGGGTCCTCTATAATCATCCGATCCCTACTAGATTCCATCAAACCCTCTCAGTGGAGATGGTGCGGCATCTAGACATAATCGCCACCGACGAAGCCTCATCGTCGTTACCAACAAATATACCCTAATCAAACCAGAAATCTTTGTTCGTACCGAGCAATCGTCGAATCGCCTGCTTATGTTGGAGGAACTCCACCTCCCGAGATAAACTCCACCTCTCAAGATAAACTCCACCTCCCTTGTATCTCGATAAGACTGGGGCAAAAATAACGTAAGAACATTCCTCGAATGTCGGCCAGCTCTCGATAGTCTCATCCACATCTGTTAATAGCAATGTCTACTCGAGATCAACCAATCCTCTTTATCCAATATCCAGCAAATCATCTCAATAGTCATGATATCAACACAACGCGTGCGACTCGGGATTACACGTCTAAGTATATACCTAGGATCTATGATGTCTGAGTGACAACTCAGGATCGAAGCCCCTGGCTCGACATCTGAGTGATGGCATTCACAGGCTCGAAACACCTAGCTCGACGTCTGAGTAATGTCCATCTCTAACACTCCTGAGCCTGAGCCTCCTGTAACGACTCGGATTTTATTATTATTTAATTAAATGGAAGTTATATGTAAAATGACCATTTTGCCCCTGGTCAAGGTAAAATGTTGACTTTTGACCCGGAACGTCGTATGACCTTGAACCTTTGACCATTTAGTAGATCGGGTCGCCCTGAGTTCGTAGGCAGGCGACATGCCAGATTTGGAGACCCGGAGCGAAAGTTATGGGTCACGGACTTTACGGGGTACTATTACGTTTTTTGAGAAACGGGACAGGTAAATTGAATTGACTGGACAACTTGGACTCTTGAACCAATCAGATGAGTGACAAATGTCACTCATCTAACTGGACAAAAAGCCCAAATAATTGGTGTATGAATCTCCTTGTCTCTCTTTGCCGTGAAACCCATTCTCCATACAAACTACACCCATCTTCTTTTCCCATCGATTTCTCTCATCCTAGATCGATCCTTCATCCTTACTAAACATCATCATCGTCCTCACCACCATCACTCCCCGTCGTCTGTTAACCCAGGCTACCACAAAACCGCGACGGACCGAGGAACTAGGGCCGTGAAACCAGCGGAACCACTCGACTGAAACTGACCAAGAAACCTAGCTAGGACCAGGGAAGGATTTTGACGCTTGACTGGACCTCAAGACGGGCTGGTTCGAAGGCAAAACCGCCTGACGCGACGGAGCAGGAAGCCGGGAAACAGAGTCGACATTCTTCAAGCTAGAGGTAATGATTTCGATCTTTCTTGGGCTTTTGAGGTTTACAGACCTCTAGAGTAGGTTTAGACAAGTTGTTAGGATCAAACTGAGTTGAAAATGGTGGCCAGGAATGAGTTTTCTGAGCGGGCCATGGTCGTGGGTCACGGTGGCTCCGCCTCTGGTTTTTCGGTAGAAGCCAACCGAGAAACGCCGCAGGACTTCGGTACAGGGCAACCGAACCGTGGCCTGGGTCTTCGGTAGGAGTCCACTGATGATGACGTCATCATTCTGACACTGTTCTGACAGCAAGATTGTAACAACCCGTCCAGAGAATCGGGATTACTAGAGTGATTAAGGTGTGTTTAGTGAGGGTAATCAAGGGTTAGGTGGTCCCGAGGGGTCCGGGAACCTAGAATGACGATTTTGCCCCTGGGTCGGGCAGAAATGTTGACTTTTATTTCGGGTGGTCAATTGGGGATTTACCAGTGACCAGGACGTAGTTTAGGACGTCACGAATCCATAGGCAGGTGGCACGCCCGATTCCGACATCCGAGGAGGAAGTTGTGATGTTCGGAAGGTTGAGGGCTTAATCGTAATTTTGGTAAAATAGGGGGAAAAGTTGACTTTTTGTATAATCGGGTTTTGGTAGGTTGACCTAGCATGGTTGGGTAGATCTCGTCGTCCTGAATCCAACGACAGGCGGCACGTGTTCATCGGACTTACGAGGCGAGAGTTACGGGTCTAGGAAGTTTCGGTAAAACCGTAAAAATATGTTAAACAGAAGGGTATTTTAGTCTTTTTGGGTTTATGGGGATTTGTGCAGAGAGAAAGGAATGGACGGCTGGGGTTTAAGCAGATGGGATAAAGATTGAAGGGATGGTGACACATGGCAAAGGGCTAGAGGGTTCTGGTGGAATCCTGTGTGTTCACAGCCCAATTATTTGGGTGGAACCGTGCATACCCGTGTTTGTTCTTCGACAAACACAGAGAAACAGAGTGTGAGAATTGAGGAGAATTGATCGATATGGGTGCAAGGGTGAGTGATTAGCGAGTTGTGAGAGTGACAGTGAGGCAGGGCGGAGCTGGTGGTCGTGATTTGGCGGTGCAATCGTGCACGGCGGCACAGCGGAGGTGAGGAGAAGAATTGGGGGAAACAGGAAGGCCGTGAACGTTTGGTGGTGGCTACGCCGTGAGGTGAGGCAAACCAAGACAAGGGGAGGCTGAGGAGACTGCAGGGAGTCCAATGACCACAGTGGTGACGGCGGTGCGCACGGCGGAGCTGCAATCGAAGGTGAGATTCCTGTGCTCTGTTTTCCCGTGGAAATTCAATTTGGAAGTCGTGAGTCTAGGCTTAGAGTCGAAGTGATTGGAGGTCAGGGTTATGTTCAGGGAGGTCCTAGGAATGATTTGTGGTGGTCGCCGTGACGGGGGTGTCCACGGCGGAGCTCAGTCGCAGAAGGGTGCTCTGTTGCTCTGTTTCGGCCGTGAGCTTCGAACTCAAAGTCGACGAGTTTGGGGCTGAGTCGAAGGTAAAGGAGGTGTGGTCTAGGTTCAGTGAATCCTTAGGGATCGTCTGGTGTTGCCACCGTGACGGGAGGTGACCGGAGTAGCCGGATCGTGAAACAGAGGGAAAAGTGGCCGTCTGGTTCGAGCTTGAATCGACGATGACGGGACTGTGTCGAGGTTAGAGGAGTTGAGGGATGGATTCGTGGTGTCTGGACGAAGCTGCAGGAGAAGAAAGGGAGTGCAATGGTGGCCGGACGGCGGAGAACGCTTCTCGCCGGTCCAAGCCACGGCGGCCGGTTCAGCACAGTGCGGGAGGATGATGATGGTACTGTAGCTGGCGCGTGGGGCCACGCGCAGCCACTTTGGGCGGCGCGTGGGGGCGCGTGCGGCGGCGGTTGGGAAAGTGGTCAACATGGTTTTTGGTCTAGGAGTTATGGTGAGTTCATTGGAGTTGGTTTCGGGTTAATCGGACATCGTATGAGTTTGGTTCCGCGAGGGTGAATGTTTAGGGTTCCGGGTTTTCGGTTTTCGATTCGGGGATTTTTGAGGGAATTGAGGTGCATGTTTGTGGACGTATTAGTGACGTATTTTGACGATGATTGACAGGATCGGGTTTTCCCGAGGAAGCCGAGGAACGGGCTGGACGTTCGGGACGCGAGTAGGGCGTTGTATGTGAGTGGACCCTTTCTCTAAACTCGAACATGCATAACTGTTTTCTATAATTGTTTTATGGTTTTTAATCATGATTTTATGTTTATCGAATATGTTTGGTTGGTTTTACATTATTACACGTTTTTCAAGGAAATTGGTTTTTAGCACGTTTTACGAGGAATGGTTGGTTTCTGGAATTTATGCTATGGTTTTGGGATTTCAAATGATAAGTGGTTTTCAATGGTTATAAGTGGATTTTGGAACATGATTTCAATGATCAAGGTTTTTGGTTCTAGAAACGGATTTCGGAAATGGAAGTTGGTTTTAAAGTTGAAACGTGGGATTTCCGGATTTGGGTTCGGAATGACGGTTCTGGATGCCGGAAGGGCATCGGACCAGTGATTTCAGATTCGGGTTTGGATGTAGATTGGTAAATGGTTTTCAAATGGTTTTGGGATTGGATTTGCTGGATCTGGATATTGGGTTTAAAGACCCGGATATATGTGACGGGGGACCGGCCGGATTGGGTTTAAAGACCCGGATTGAGTTTAAAGACTCGGGAGTTTAAAGACTCGGATATATTGATTTCCCCCGTAGGCCTTGAGTTTAAAGACTCGGGAGTTTAAAGACTCGGATATGATTAAGGCCTGGATTGAGTTTAAAGACTCGGGAGTTTAAAGACTCGGAGAGGTCCAGCAGGTTTGATCGGGAAAATGATGATTTGATGTTTATGGTTTTTGATACGGTTTCTGATACTCATGTTATGGTTTCTTATGATATTTTATAGTGTTTCTGTTTCTTATGATGTTTTATAACGATTATTTTATAACTGTGTTCATAGCTGTTGGTTATGCATGTGGTTTCAAAACGGAGGGTTAAACTCGGTTTTCTTATAAAATGGTTTTTGAACTTTTTGAACTTTCTGGTCCACTCACATTTTCTGTTTAAATTGCCCTCCAGGTTGTGGAGATAGCGCGGGGTCTGGACGTCGAGGCAGCGTCTGAGGCATAGAAATACCGTGAGGGATCCCGGAGTGTTTACCTTTTTCTTCCGCGTGCGTGTAATTATTATCACTTTTAGTTGTTGTACTTGTATCTATGCTCTGTAAACTTTAACTTCGGGATATGGTATCGAGTATTTACTCCTGCGTCTGACTGGGTTGCGTGAGTGTTACTTAGGTGTTGTGTCGGGGAGTCAGACGGGAGCGGGATGTACCTCGGGTTTCGGGGTGAAACCGGGGTGGGTCCTGACAATGATGACGTCATCTTGTCGGAGATGTCAGAGCAGGGATCAATCAGGGA
Organism: Prinsepia uniflora; assembly: GCA_032719365.1. Lineage (NCBI taxonomy): Eukaryota > Viridiplantae > Streptophyta > Magnoliopsida > Rosales > Rosaceae > Prinsepia > Prinsepia uniflora. Next base: position 39,782,460 of record CM064872.1, read on the forward strand.
CTGACACGTGTCATCGGACATATGTCAGAAGATGATGTCATGTTGACGTCAGCGTTACTGTAGCACCGTTGACCGCGCGTTGACCAGATGCATGGGGGCACGTGTGAACAGTAATTTTTGTGGGGCCGGTACCATTTTCAAGGTTTCCACGATACGGATCCAATGGCAGTGGTTTTGTGTCGATCAGAGATCGTTATGTTGGTCAAATTGAGGAAATTAGCCTTGGGAAGCGTGTTCGAGACACGTTCCCGGGTCGGTTTCGTTCTACGTTTGGATGCTAGACCTAGTAGGGTCAATTAGTGACCCTTAAGTATGTTTGGGTAGGTTCGGACGTTGTTATTAGCTTCAGGACAGGTGTAAATGGTTCGTTAGCGCAGTAAGGACTAGCTGTGAGTGGACTGTTGATTTCATAACTGAATACATGCATAACTGTTTTACTGGTTTTCTAAATTTTTTTATGCTAAATGTTTTATGATGTTTGGATTTTAGAATGTGATCACGGATTTCAAGAAATGGACTGATTTACGTGAGAAATGGTCGTATCGGGCCTGGGACCCATTTGACGAGCGTTGACTCGAATTTTAGAAAGAGTCCACAATATTTCGAAATGAATTGTGAACTAATGAAAGTATTGATGATTTGAGACTTTTGACCTAAAGATTTGGTTTATAAAGACTTCTGGGTAAAGGTTTGTGACATGATTTGAAAAGATGGTTTTACAAAGGTTTTCATACGTATATGTATATACCCTTCCAGCTTGCGGATTGGTCTCCTCTAGACATCGATCTGGAGGGTCACGATCCACTGACTAGAATGGGTGTCCCCATAGGGACCCCGTTCCAGGAGTGGGAGATTGTAGTGGTCCCGGACCAGATTCCGGAGAGTTACTTGAACTAGATCCGGGAGAGAGCTCGAACTAGGTTCAGAGATAGAACCTCCCAGATGGAGAATTCCTGGGAGTAGACTCGGAGCGAGACCCCGAGTGGTGTGCATGCCTTTTAGATATGAATCGTGACCATTTTCGGGGATTTGTTCCCTAGGGGCTGTTTGCCCCGAGTTGGCGTTGAAATTGCTTTCGATGCTGAGGAAGGGATTGTGGATACATAGTTACTTTGGAATTGATGTTATACGTGCCCAGATGTATTTTTTTTGTATAGATATATATATATATATATATATGTATAGAAATGTTACTTGTTTTTACTAATAGATGGTATTTCTATGTTTTCTACTAATGCATGTATGTTTACAGAAACGAATGATAGAAATTTTACCAAGCACAAAAGATGTACTAGGAAAAACCTCTACGTGTAATAAACTTTGCAAGTGCACAAGACATGTAGATAGTATAGATGCAAGCAAAGGTCCATCCCACGAAGACTTGCTCAATGATATCCAATTCCGTTTAACTCAATTGACTTAAGTGGAGTAATTAAAATGCAATGGGGGGTTTGTTATGTTTTATGAATGAAGTAAATTAACTAATGATAACTAACTACGTCGAGCTAAGGTTTCTATCCACCTTTACCAATTATAGTTCCGTTAGATTTCCTTGATTAGATTATTATGCATGTATCTAAATTAAGTGCCCGTGCAGAGGTCCATCTAAGGTTCACCTCACACATATTATCTTCTCTTAGATTGCATGTTTAAGCGTGATGTGCCCGCCCTTAAACAACTATTACCGATGGTGCGTGATAATGCATGAAACATAAAGAAGATTTAATGACACTACACTGTCCCTAGAAAAGTGATGTGCAAACCTAGGAAGTCATGAGTTTAGATTACGGATAAGATTCCCCTCTTAAACGTGATGCCATAAATTGCAGGGTGAACACAAACATCAAGGTGATCCGTCAAGTAATTACATCGACAATTATACACAAATAAGGTAGCTAAGCTTATAAGCATAAATTGATGTGCCCGCCCTTAAACAACTATTACCTTCTCTTAGATTGCATGTTTAAGCGTGATGTGCCCGCCCTTAAACAACTATTACCGATGGTGCGTGATAATGCATGAAACATAAAGAAGATTTAATGACACTACACTGTCCCTAGAAAAGTGATGTGCAACTCTAGGAAGTCATGACTTTAGATTACGGATAAGATTCCCCTCTTAAACGTGATGCCATAAATTGCAGGGTGAACACAAACATCAAGGTGATCCGTCAAGTAATTACATCGACAATTATACACAAATAAGGTAGCTAAGCTTATAAGCATAAATTGAGTTCATGAAGCGCAGTAATCCAAAAAATCCAGGACAACATAATAATCATAATCAAGAGCCAGAAATCAAACACGGACTAACATGGCTAGGGCTTCAAGTAACCCTAGCCCTAATTATACTACTCAAACATTATTGAATAAAATAAGGACATAATTAAATGGTGCACAAATATAAATAAAGCAAGAAATAATAAAAGGACAATGATTAAATGAGATGAAGGAAAACTGCCTCAAGGTAGACGTGCTGAATTTGAAGATACTTGAATTATAAAGAGTGCTTGAATTAAATTACAAAACTCTAAACTAAGAACATGGATTGAAGTACGAATTTTGACAGAGTTTCGGGGACATAAAGAACTATTACCTTCTCTTAAACAACTATTACCTTCTCTTAAACAACTATTACCTTCTCTTAAACAACTATTACCTTCTCTTAAACAACTATTACCTTCTCTAAGGTTCACCTCACACATATTATCTTCTCTTAGATTGCATGTTTAAGCGTGATGTGCCCGCCCTTAAACAACTATTACCGATGGTGCGTGATAATGCATGAAACATAAAGAAGATTTAATGACACTACACTGTCCCTAGAAAAGTGATGTGCAAACCTAGGAAGTCATGAGTTTAGATTACGGATAAGATTCCCCTCTTAAACGTGATGCCATAAATTGCAGGGTGAACACAAACATCAAGGTGATCCGTCAAGTAATTACATCGACAATTATACACAAATAAGGTAGCTAAGCTTATAAGCATAAATTGAGTTCATGAAGCGCAGTAATCCAAAAAATCCAGGACAACATAATAATCATAATCAAGAGCCAGAAATCAAACACGAACTAACATGGCTAGGGCTTCAAGTAACCCTAGCCCTAATTATACTACTCAAACATTATTGAATAAAATAAGGACATAATTAAATGGTGCACAAATATAAATAAAGCAAGAAATAATAAAAGGACAATGATTAAATGAGATGAAGGAAAACTGCCTCAAGGTAGACGTGCTGAATTTGAAGATACTTGAATTATAAAGAGTGCTTGAATTAAATTACAAAACTCTAAACTAAGAACATGGATTGAAGTACGAATTTTGACAGAGTTTCGGGGACCTTCTAGAGTTTTCCTCCTTGTTTTTGTGAAAAACCATAGTTAGCCGTTTTTTGTATCCTTCTTGTACAAGGAGTCCCTTTCCTTCCTTCTTTCCACTTCTTGACTTTATCTTTGACTAGGAATTCATTTAATGTTATCCTAAATCAGATTACATTGCCCTAAATTAAAGGAAATGTGATAAATTGCGGCTAGGGAAGTTAATTAACCCTAGCCATGTACAAGATGGTTTCTTAATTTCCAAGAAACTTCCTTTTCCTTGTTTCTTGCCTCTTTAACTTCAAGACCTGAATATGAATATAATTAAGTCTTCCTATCCAAGTCAATCCATGTCATTCCTCATTGAGAAAGGTAGGAAAATTCGTCCAAAGTTACTTGATGCACAAGTAAACCCCTTAAAACACCTTTAACTGCATTTTGTGGGCTTTTAGGGGCTAGGCCGTGACTTTTAGGGTCTTGGTGGATCTTGGTCATGTAAATGGGAGATGATGAGGCCCTTTATAAGTCCTTGATGAGTCCTTAAAGATTTAGCCTTGGAAATATCACATTTCATTGTAAAACATGATTTAAACCTCAACTAAGCAATTTGCACAAACTTCACAAAAGAGATCATTTTCTCCTATTGTTTGAATGATTATAATTAAAAGATAAGTAAAAGGGATAAGAAATAACATTGAAATGATGCTTAATTTTTGACTTATCAACGAAGGGTCGAATTATATATATATATATATATATATATATGTTCTAAATGAATTTATAACTGTTTTATTTTTGGTCCACTCACACTTTGAATGTTTTCTTGACCCTTCAGGAGAGGAAACCGAGGAGGGCATCGACTCCGGGGCCGAGGCATAAATATCACCATTGCGTTTACACCACCCTGAGGGGTAGGTTTTATCTTTATTTTGTATTAGTACGAACATAATGCTCAATTCCCTTGTTTGACATGTTGTATTATGAAACACACCGGTGTGTATCTAGAACCCCAGTAAGGGTATTTGTGTAATAAAACCCTAGGTAGCGTAATTGTGATATTTTGGTTTACTTGTCAGATGGGAGCAGGCTTTCCCCAGTGGTCCCCAGGGGGAAAACGGGGCGGGTCCTGTCACCTCCCCTCAGAGCTACTCACCTCTAGGCAGTGTAATCGTGACCTTTCCAGGATCTACGACCTTTAAAGGCTATTGCTCCAGGATCTACGACTGCTGACAGGATAATCAAATCATAGATGATGGTATTGTGGAAAACATTTCACAAAATCATCTCAAAACATATCAATGGGGACTACGCCCAAAATATATTTCATCAAATCTCTTTCCACAAAACCATCATAAAAACAGTATTTTCAAAAATCCAGGATTCATCGAATATTATCAAATCAAATCCAATAAATCCGCAACAGGGTCAAAAGTCTGATATATCATCTCATAAATCAAAACTTGGTTACAAGCCCGAAATATTTCACGTTTGACTATACTCTAAGTCAAACCATAAATCAACTAGGATACAAGCATGAAGTAGTATTTCACGCTTCTCTGTGAAATCATTCAAAACTGATAATTAAATCCTCGATTTCCTGCCTCTCCATGAAATCATTCAAATCATATAAATCACAAGCACATAGAAAACTCATCCTAAGCCCGAAAGATCGTATAAAACATAAATCTCGAAACATGTGCATAATAACATTTTCTACAAAAATGCCAAATCATATTTAAATCACATGCAATCAGTGCATCTCAAATCATGTTCGTAAAACATATAAAACATTTATGCACGTATCATATTTAGAAATAAAAAGTCCACTCACATACTGTCCATGTTGCGCGCTCACAATCTACGCTGTAAGCCACTTCGAGGCTAATCCAACGTCTCTGAAATGTCGGGACCTATCCAAATCATACCCAAAGGACACTATCAACCTATATAAGTCCAAACCATACACCCTCACAACTCCCGAAACAATGAACGTGTCCCGAACACGCTTCGCGAGGCTAAAAACCTCCAAATTACTTATCAAACGATCTCTAGTCGAGCTAAACCACCACCATTTGATTCAGATCATTGAAAACTTTCGAACAAGATCCGTTTAACCTTGAAATTAATGCCCATGCGCTCTCACAAGTTGGTCAAAGTTCGGTCCACGAAGGTCAAAACCAATCAACGGCGGTTAGCGCTAGTCAACCGTGGTCAACGGCGGTCAATGCTGACGTCAGCTGCTGACATCACGCGTCGATGTCAGCCTAGAAACTCTGATATCTAATAGATCTGACAACAAGACACGTGGCACTCGCTGATTGGTGCCACGTATTCTATCACTTATCACTAATAAGTATGACACCCCCCTGATAAACTACCACCTGGCACCACCCCACTAGTCCACGCGGTCTGACATCGCTCACGTGGGCATGCCACATCAGTTACCATGTCATCTGACACGTCCTGACACCATGCCACGTGGCACTAGCTAACTGGTTCACATGGTTTGACAATACTGATGTGGCCCTACCATGTCAGCTGCCACGTAAGCCTTAAACACTATAATAGATCACCACATGGCACTGCCTAGTTGGCCATGTGGCCTGAAAAAATGCAATGCCTTCTCATGTCATTGTCGTCAAGCTCTGGCCCGGTCGACCCGTTTGGCTCTAACGGGTGGTTATGACCCACAACCTGACCCGATCGTAACTTCACCGCCCAACCACCAAAACGTACCATTTTCTCACGGAAAGGGATCTATGATGTAACGACCCATCCCGAATTATCAGGATTGGACAAAGGATTAATGATGGATTATCGAGACTAATCAGGGATTAGACGAGGATTAACGGACGTTCTGGGCAAAAGGACGATTTTGCCCCTATAATGGGTGAAACGTTAACTTTTCATTCAGGGGGTCAAATGGACTTTGACCGATGACTGTAATGTAGTTCGGGACGTCACGAGTTCATAGACAGGTGGTACGCATGATTTCGACGTTCGAGGAAGAAGTTATGATATTCGAAAGTTTGAGGACATTTTGGTAATTTGGTTGAAAAGGGGTCAATAGTTGACTTTTGACCCGGGAGGTCAGATGGTCGAGGGCCAAGGACTGATACGTAGATCGGAACGATACGAATATGTAGACAGGTGGCACGTCGAATTTGGACGTCCTACAGAGAAGTTACGGTTCACAGAAGTTTGAACGTACTATTGCACATTTTACGAGACGAGGAACTTTTGGCAGCAAGTGGGGCCCAGATGTCAGGACCCACCTCGGTTTCACCTCGAAAACCGAGGTAAACCCTGCTCCCGTCTGACATCCCGACACAAAATTAACCGAGGTAAACCCAGGCCTCAATAATATCTGAGTCTTTAAACTCCCGAGTCTTTAAACTCAACAGGCCTATGGGGGAAATATCAATATATCCGAGTCTTTAAACTCCCGAGTCTTTAAACTCAATCCGGGTCTTTAAACCCAATCCGGGCTCGTCCCCCGTCAAATCAATATCCGGGTCTTTAAACCCAATAACCAGATCCAGCAAATCCAATCCAAAACCATTGAAAACCATTTTGAAATCCATATCCAAACCCGAATTCGAAATCACCGGTCTGATGATCTTCCAGTGTCCAGAACCGTCATTCCGAACCCAAATCCGGAAATTCATTTTTCAACTTTAAAACCAAATTCCGCTTACCGAAATCCGATTTCAAAACCGAAACCCTTTAATCACCAAATCATGTTTCAAAATCCCTTTATGAACATTCAAACCACTTATCCATTGAAATCCCAAAACCATAACATTATTCTCAGAAATCAACCTTCCTCGTAAAACGTGCCAAATACGTTATTTCTCGAAAACCGTGCAATTATGTAAAACCAACATAGCATATTCAAAATTCATGAAATCACATATAAAACCATAAAACAATTATAGAAAAACAGTTATGCATGCTCGAGTTTAAGGAAAGGGTCCACTCACAATACCGAGCCCTCAATCGCATCCCGAACGTCTCGTACGTTCCTCAGCTTCCTCGGGAAGTCCCGATCCTGTCAACAATCACCGAAGTACATTACTAACACATCTACGAAGGTCCACCTAATTTCCCCCAAAAATTCCCGGATCTTAAACGAAACGAACCGGAACCCTAAACCTTCGACCTCGCGGAACTAACTTCAAACGACGTCCGAACAACCCGAAACCAATTCCATTAGACTCGTTACAACTCCTAGACCAAAAACTATGTTGACAAATTCCCCAAGAACCACCTTCCTAAGTCTCACCCAACACACAGAAACCCTCGACTCAGTCCCTAAGTCCACGACTTTCAAACTGAGCAAAACGGAAAAACAGAGGATTGGAGGCTTACTTGCGATTCGTCCTCCGCCGTTCGAACCGCCGCGCACCACGGTGTCCACTGAGTCCCCTGCAACCTTCTGAGTCTCCTCTCAGCTTGAATTAGGCCAACACACGGCTCAACCACCACCACGATCTCTCTGTTCACTCTGTTTTCCTCCCTGGTTTCCCGTGGCTCACAACTCACCCACATACAACCACCACACCTTCTAACCTTCTCACTGCCTCCCTCTCAATCTCTGATCACTCACCCCTCACCATTTTTGCACAAACTCACTGTAATGACCCGTCCCGAATATCGGGATTGAATATTAATTAATTATGGTTTAGAATGACTAATCGGGGATTAGTTGAGTGAAATCGGACGAATTGTGCAAAATGACCATTTTGCCCCTAGCGTGGGCAAAATGTTGACTTTTAGTTCGGGCGGTCAAACGGACTTTGACCGATGACTGTGACGTAGTTCGGGACGTCACGAGTTCATAGACAGGTGGCACGTTCGATTCCGACATTCGAGGAGAAAGTTATGGCGTTCGGAAGTTGAGGGGTATTTTGGTAATTTGGCATATTAGGGGCCAAATGTTGACTTTTTGATCGGGAGGTCCGATGGACGAGGGCCAAGGACTGTTACGTAGGTCTCGTAGATACGAATCCAACGACAGGCGGCATGCCGAAATCGGAGATTCGACGACGAAGTTATGGTCACGGAATCAGGCTCGATTAACCGAACGAACCGAGATTAAAATAATATTTTAATATGAATAGTAACTGATGACTGTGCACATCCGGATGAGTGACAAGTGTCACCCATCCCCTGAAATATGATCCATGTTTCCCTCCAAACACTATCATTACAACGTCATCATTCCTCCTTCATCATTTTCCTTCCTTTTCTTTGTTTTTCTTTCAAACCGTGCACAATTTGGGGGAAACGGAATTGAGAGAATTGGACTCTCTTCCACTGCCGGTTTTTAGTGAGAATTGTGAGATTGTGAGAGTGGATTAAACTGGGGAAACACTGAGGATCGATTGAAGGCGGGAGACAGAGAATCGAAAATTTAGAAAAATGGGGGGGGGGGGGGGGGGAATTCAAATGTCGAGTGATTGGCTATGAGGATCGAAATTGAACTCACTTCGAGTTTCCTGGGATCACAACGATCAGAATCGTTGAAAGAACGAAGGGATTTGGCAACGTATTGGCTCTGAACACACTTGGTGACAAAGGAGGAAATTCGAGGTTGAGTCGAGGAATTGGAGGCTTCGATTGATGAAATTGAACTGGGGATTATGTTTCTGAGGATCCCACGATGCTTCTGGAAGGATCAATTGAAGGAAAACGTTGGAGATTGATGAAGTGCCATCATTGCACAGTGTAAGGCTGTTCTTCGAAGAATCGAGTTTGAGTCGTGGAGTTTGAGCCATGAATTGATTCAATTGAGTTGGGGAAAAGGTTTACCTGAGTTCATTGAAGCTTCTTCTTGAATCAATTTAGGGCAATCGTGTGAAATTGAGGGATTTCTGATTATGAACAGTGTTCAGAGTGTCCTTCGAATGATCAACTGTGATCGTGAGGTTTGAGGTAAGTTCGATTGTAATTGAGTCCACAGATCTTTAATTGAACTCAAATCGAAGCTGACTGAATGTTCAATTGATGAAAACAGTGTGGAATTGACAGAAAACCAGCCGGGTCTAATCGCGGGTTAAACGACCCGTTTACCAGACACACGGGTGAGGGAGACAGCACTGTAGCTGGCGCGTGGGTTTCACGCGCAGCCACTCACGGCGGCGCGTGGGGGCGCGTCCGGCCTAGTCTCAAGGTGAGGTCAACATGACTTTTGATCCTCTCATTCTAACGAACATTTTGACGTTGGTTTCGAGGAAATCGGATATTGTTTCGATAATGTTTCGCGTATCCGAAGTTTTGTTTTACGAGTTAAATACGTATTTAAATCCCGGAAAATTGGGGAAAATTATATGATGTATTTTGAGATGTTAGTAACCCTCTATAATGATTTTGGACAGGAGTTGTGATTTCCAGAATTTGCGGAATAACGTGCAGCTCGGAAACGTACCGTTTTGGACGGTGTGTGTGAGTGGACTTTGTTTTCTAACCATGTTGCATGCATATATGATTTTAAATGCCTTATTATGTGATTTTATATGCTTTGGCATGATTGATGTTTCAATCCGGTAATTTATCAATTTTATGATTATTATATTATTATTTTGGGCGATTTTCGAGAAATTACGAAATTTGGTAAAAATGATGTTTGGACTTGGTTTATGAGTCCGGGATTGAAATTGATTGAAAATAATGTTTGGACTCGGATTATTGAGACATGGATTGAAAAATGATGTGGTGACTCGGGAATGAGTCAAGGGTCAATTTCGTGGATTTACGTGAAAATGGCAATGGAGGTTGCAACGCATGGATTTGCGTGATAATGTTATTTTGGGCATGAGAACCCAAGTGAATAGTGATTTTGACTCGAATTTGGAGTCACTTGTGAAATTGTGAAATTAAAGATTTATTGTGATTTTATGATTATTTTAATCAGTCTTTCGGGCACGTTTTACGAGGAACGTGCAAATGATGTTTTGGGCTAGGCCTGGAGTCTAAATGATTTCTAAAATGATGTTTTGACTTAGTTGGTAAGTCAATGATGATTTCTGGATTATTCTATTATTTTAAAAGGTGATTTTAAAGAAGTAAGTGTAAATGGTATTTTGGGCTTTGAGACCCAGTCGGGAATGATCTTGACTTTGTATGAAGACAAGATTTGATTGAAATGTTTTGGGATGTAATTCCCGAGATGGTTTTCATGGTGATTGTGATATTCCCAGACGGTCGGAGCTTGGGGGGATTACCCAGACGACCGGAGCTTGGGGGATGTGATTGTAGGATCATGAGTTGATCCTATGGTAGTCAGCTTCTCGGATGAGACTGAGCCTGGATCTACCACTCGGATGGGTCTGAGCCTGGGGATGTGTTCGCCCAGAGGTGACTGAGCCCGAGGGGGTTGAGCCCAGAGGTGTCTGTTCCCGAGAGAGTGACTGGATATTGGCCTACGCGTAGTGCAACACTTGTGAGTAGTGCAGTTTGATTGATTGTGCACTTGTGAGTAGTGCAGATGTCATTTGTGATATTTTATGCACTTGTGAGTAGTGCGGATTGATTGGATTGATATATTTCTTGTGCACTGGTGATTAGTGCTGATTGATGTTGTTGTGATCACGTACTGGTATTGAGTACGGGTTTTTGGTCTTTGTGGCCAGTGATTATGTTTTCACATGTGTTGGCCTGAGAGCCGGGATTTGATGTTTATAACATGAACTGATTTGGTGAACATGAGTTTTATGGACCATGGGAAAATATGTTTTGATTTTATCGGTCCACTGTTCATACTTGAATGATTTCATACTATTACTCATGTTTTACGATATGCATGCAAGTTTGTGAAAACTGGAGGGTAACAATGTATTTTGATAAATGTTTTTATAAGAGGTCATTTTTGTCCACTCACACCTTTTCTGTTTTGTGACCCTTCAGGCCGTGGTACGACGTTCGGGACTGATCGTGAGGCAGTGGCAGCAGCAGAAATCCGCGCAAACATCCCTTGTCTGGCAAGCACTGAAGGGTAGCTTCGGACCTTTAGTTGACTTGTCAGACGGGAGCAGGACCGGGCACGGTTTTTGACGTCCAGTTGGGACGGGTCCTGTCACTCACACCGTCACAGTCCAAATCTCCCAATTTCTCAGTCTCTGTTTCTGTTCTTCGAACACACACACAGCACACCCCTGCACGATTACCCCAAATAATTAGGACCGTGCACAAGCCTAGAACCAACCAGAACCCCTACGCGTGTCACAATCCTACAAGTCCTCTCCCAAGTGGCTCAATCTCAACCCTCCATTTTTCCCTCTCTGTTGCACCAGGCCCAAAGCACAAAGACCAAAATGCACTTCCTTTAAACCAAAACTACCATTTTGCCCTTACCGTTTTAGACCCGCAACTCACACATCGTAAGTCCGATCAATACGTGCCACCTGTCATCGAACTCAGGACGACAGGATCTATCTAAGGGTCCTAGGTCAACGTAAAAGAGCCCGTTCGTACGAAAAGTCAACTTTTCCCCCGAGTTTAGCCAAATTACGGTTATGCCCTCAACCTTTCGAACATCATAACTTCCTCCTCGGATGTTGGAATCGGGCGTGCCACCTGTCTACGGATTCGTGACGTCCCAAACTACGTCCTGGTCACCGGTCAAAGTCCATTTGACCGCCTGAACTAAAAGTCAACATTTTACCCGAACTAGGGGCAAAATCGTCATTCTAGGCTAACGACCTTATCTTCACCAACTAACCCCTGATTAAGCTCACTAATCTCATCTTAAACACTGTCTTAGCCCTAATTTCCGGGACGAGTCGTTACACCAGATATTTGGACAGGCCCAATGGATGAGTGACAAGTGTCACCCATCCATTGCCCAGCCCAAATAATTCATGTATATTGTCCCATTCCTTTGTGTTCTACCATTTCCCATCCACCAAATCCAAAACCCGATCAAATATCCACCCCAATCCAAACCCTTAACCCCTATTATCTTATGTGAGACCCAGAGAGTGAGTTGAGTACTTGAAGATGATGGTGGCTGGCCAGGACGGCGGAGGCAAAACCCGAACAGAGGTATCAGTTTTGTCCAATTTTCATTTTCTTTCGGTTCAATGATTATGGATGGTTTTAATCGATTGTAATGAGCTTAATGAGTCATTAGGAAGGTATTAGGATTATTTTGAGGATGGTTAGAGGCTGAGGAAGCTCTGGGAGAAACTTGGAGGTTTTGAACCGTGAGGAAGAATTGGACCGGTTCGATTTTTTAGGTTTTAGGTGATTTGGTTCATAGGTTTAGGTTCCTAGGATCAAAACATGAAGAATAGGATTGATTACGAAGAGCAAAGATGAAAATTGAACCGGGTAGGAGGCTGGACCGGTCACATCGATCCAAGTTGCAAGAAAAACTAAACCAGTCGGTCGGGCCAATCGACTGAAGGAAGAAGACGACCACTATGCAGTGGCGCGTGAGGCCCACGCGCATGGCCATCTCGAGGCACGTGTAGGCACGTGGTGAGGAATTTGAGGGTGGTTCCAACATGTGAAATCATCTATTTGATGTAACGAACATTTTGGGACTGGTTTCGAGTCGATCGGACATCGTCTCGATATAGTTCATGTTGTCCGAAGGTTTCGGGGCGCGTTTAAAAAAAGTTAAAAATCCTGAAAAAATAGGAGACTTTAGTGAGGGGTTAATTAAGTAGTTAGTAACCCTTTTATATGAATTGGATAGGTTTGGAAGTCCCAGTGACGGTGATTAGCCCGGGAAAGCCGTATTGCACGCGTATCGAGGTAGTAGTGTCGCAGACGGTCTGTGAGTGGACTTTCTTTCTGAAATCGATACATGCATAAATGTTTGATAAATGTTTTAATATATGTTTTGCGATACCTTGAGTGCATTTTTGTGTGTGTTTACGTATTGGCACGTATTTCGAGTTTTTTGGGTTTTATACGTGTTTATACGCGCTTATGCTTTCGGTTTTAATGAAATGGTTTTGAAAAGGTAAAACTGGGCATGAGACCCAATTGGATTTGGTTTTGACTCGAGCATGAGACCTTATTGATGACCTACGGGTCTGAGTCGTGGTCTCGATGGGTACTGTGTGCATGGCGACGGACGACGTGACGCTCGCCTCCAGATTAGGATGCGTTCCCTCCGGAGAGGTCATAATGCACGTCCTGTTGTCAAGCAGCAAATAGAGGCTGGAATGCGTTCCCTCCGGAGAGGTCACGATGCACGTCCTGTGTGCACCATGGTCTCAAGATGGTCGCGGCAGTGATGTGTTCACGGCGACATACCAGGATTGAGAGCGGTCCTGGATTGATGGTTGCACGCACCGCTATGATCGGGATCGTGACTGACCCTGAGATATCGAGCTCGATTTCCAGTTGATTTGAGTTCAGGCTCGATGCCCAGTTATTCTGAAAACGGGCTAGAGGACCTGTTGAGTCCTATGTCTGGGCTGAAGGCCTAGTTGTTTTATGCTATTGGGCGTGAGTCCCGTTTTATGATTTTCTATACTAGTATGTATATACCCTACTTACGAGCTTATTGATTGGTCTCCTCCAGACGTCGACCTCGAGAGTCACGATCCACATACCTAACTGGGTATCCTCATAGGGATCCCGTTCCAGGAGTGGGACTTATGATGTGGTCCCGGACCAGATTCCGGAGAGATGATCGGACTAGGTCCGAAGATAGAGCCTCCCAGATGGAGAATTCCTGGGAGAAGAATCGGAGTGAGACCCCGAGTAGTATGCATACTTATATATATAGATAAATGTAACATATATCGGGGATGTGTTCCCTAGCGACTGTGTGCCCCGAGTTGGCATCTTCTCAGTGCCTAGGATAGGTTATATATGTATATACGTATATGTGTAGGAGTTTTCACTGAGACGGCGTTGGGCTGAGACCCACTCACATTGGTTTTGGGATGAGACCCACATGAGCTGGATTTGGGACAAGTTCCCACGTGTTTTGGTTTGGGCGTAGGTCGCACGTATTGATTGACGGATTTCGGCCATGAACCCTAGAAATGGTTTTCGAATGCATGCATATGTTTTTCATGAAGGGCATAAAAGTCTTTTATGAAATGTTTTTATAGAATATTTTTTTTGTGCACTCACAGCTTTTGTGTTTTAAATGCCCTTCAGGTTGATCGTGGATGTGGGCTGTAGCAGAGACGAGACATAACATTCCTCCTTCGGATCCTATCGAGCTCTGATAGCCTCGATTGGGCAAATAAAGAAAATATCCCTAGTCTAACACTTCGTGTCAGATGGGAGCAGGCACGTCCCACGCTAATCCCGACGGATTTGGGATAGGTCCTGACAAAGTGGTATTAGAGCAGGTTGGCTCATCTGATACTCATAGTACTCTGATACCAAGTGGTATCAGAGCTGGTTTTACTCCCAGAGTGCACATTTCGAGGATGTGATGTCTCTCCAGTCATAACAGCCGTCATCAACCTGATAGTTAGGGTAAGAGTAGGAATCACCTCATGCTGAACGAAACTCGGTGCGATGGATTAGGATTCATTCGGCATCCTCTATCGCTTGTTTAGAGCAGGTAAATCCAGAGTAGGATCGTTATCCGTACGAATCCGACGGCTTAGAGCCGCATAGTTACTAGGATAGGATCCAGTGGATCAGTAGATACAGTAGGACGACCTGAGATTCGGGACCGCCGAGGCGTCATGACGGACATGGAATGGAGCATAGTGAAATCCGTGGAGGTCGTACATTGCGATCGTCCACGATAGAACCACAAGGATCAGAGATTGTGCTGCCCGGAGTAGCCAGACGCGCGAGGACTTTCGTTGAGGCTGGTTGGAATAGGGCCGTTGATCCTATTTTTCATGAGATGCCACATTTAGAGGTGTCGAATCCTAGAAGGATGTCGACTTCAGGAGATGCCCAGAGTAACTATTGTGTAACGTGGTAGGATACGATGACGATGTGTAGAAATAGTGCAACGTTTGGCACAGACTTAGGCCAAGTTCTTGTGGAGGCCAGTGGCTAGACGTTGTAGAGTTACGAGAGGATGAGGTCCTTAGGTTGAGGTTACTGGTTGTCAGGACACCAGTATCGGAGTACGACGATCCTTCGGAGTCGAGGCGAGGGATCACTAAAGATGGACATGTTGTACCGAGTAGCCGGGTTGTGGTAACCATAGTTGGCGATTGGTTGGACGAGTGACCAGAAAAGAGGTGTTTGTCGATCGAATTCTAAGGTGGAACGATCGGTGGATATTGTGTATTGATTAGTTAGTGCCAGCGGTGAGTCGACCGCATGGATTTGGAGTCTCGATAGCAGAGTGCTTCTGAGATTGGTCTGCACGAGGTTGTGGCAGACGCTTCTATCGATGGACGTGGTCGAGTCTTATCGAATTGGATAGGCTCAGGTTGCCGTGACGATTGTGACGATGGGATTCGTCAGTTGTGATGAGGATACGAGGGTGCGAGGGTGACGCACAGTATGAATAGTGGTTTGGGGTGTTGGCTCGGTCACGGCCGAGTGCGATTACTGAAGAAGATAAGCTTCAGGCGTTGGCCAGTGTGCCATGCTACCTTGATGAGGTAACTAAGATGTGTGGTTATTGCTCAGTTGGAGCAGGGTCATAGGATTGATTTGATTTGCACTCCGTGTGGCGGTGATGCGATGACGTTAGCGAGAGCAGATGACGAGCCACGAGCTGAGGGTAGCTTAGTGGTGATGTGCTCATGGTTGAATTACCACTACGCAATGAGAATGATTCGTTGGCTAGTGTAGATTATCCAGAATCGTGATGGAGATGGTTTGGTTGATTGCGATTGACCATACCTCCTGAGTTTCATGTACGCTGTTTGAGAAGAATTTGATAGTGAGAAATAGAATGGGTCACTACAGTAGTTGTCGACAGTTGTCATTGGTCGGAAAGAATGGATAACGCGAGGACTGTCGTAGGGATTAGTGACCAGAGGGTCGAAATTGGTAGTACACAGAGAGTTGTCTGCTTATCACAGCAGGAGCCTGTTATGACTCTGCAGTCGGGTGCCACATCGGGTTAGGATGAATCGACATCCTTTTGGATATGTATAAACGATCATAAATGGATAGGTAAATTGGAGTGTGTGTGGACATGCGGATGATGCACGAGTGAGTTGATGTGACCGAGTTGGTAGTCGTGCCATAGTGTGGTAGTCGTGTGAGTTTGGTGGGCATTGAGCGGGATAGAGAGGATCCCGAGTGGCTCAGTGCGAGGTATACCCAATACCTGGTTTGGCGTGGTATGGGCTGTACCTAGCTTCAGCGTACCTGACATTAGATCGTTGTGGACGGATGGCACGAGTGTTAGGTGCTGGATTTGGATCCCATAAGGATTGGGATAGGGTTTGATGTAAGGTCGGATTCATTTTGGATTTTGGGTTGATTATTTCTCATGTAACAATGAAGTGTGGACGAGCCAAGACTTATGCTGATTCTTGGGTTTCTTTTATTTTTCGTTTTCGAGTGATAAATTTGTGATAAATTTGATGAAAGGTTGAATCTTAGGTCATTTATAGGCCAAACATCCAGGTTGTGGGACAAATTTGAATGAGTTGAGGACGAGAGAGTGTTTGGTGTTGCATGGCGTTGATGTGTACATCATGTATTCGCATCCACATCTAATTTAGATGAACTTTGATGTCATCATCTTCAACTTTCCTCATGTGGATTGATGAGGAAGGAGACGACGGTGATGTCAACTTGGATTGACTTGGAGATCAGATGATTCTTGGTGTCACGTCCAGTGATGTGACAGGAAAGTACCCAAGACGAGACAGATCGAGTAACGTGAGGATGATCGAGATGACGGAAGTGATTGTGATGACAATGAGGTGTTCAGACCGAGGCCTGGTCGTCATTGGAGTGAAATTCCTTGCTGATTATGCTAAGCTAGGAACAGAAGAGAAGAGAATCGTATTGTCAGACCGTTAAAGGATCCCTTAGCATAGTCGGTGAGATGACAGAGTTTGGTGAGATGACAGAGTTTGGAAGTGGGAATAAGGTGAGATGAGGACGATACGTAGGTATCGACTAGGAAGAGATGAATAGCCGATGCCTTGAGTTGGATTGGAGAATAGAGATTGTGTTGGATTGAGGCTGGCTCGTGACACACGATTGAACATCGGACCGATGAGTACTATGATCGGATGTGTTCCAACCTAGTGGTATATTGACTTAACATCGAATGATGTGTGCTTAAGATGAGTTGACAGAGAGGGTTTGGATAGTTGGTGAGCCGAGAACTCATGGCCCGCACGCCGGTGGAACCCTAGTGCCTGTTTGTGTTTTCTGCTGAGATAAGTATTCGATTGGAGTTCCGTACACACCCGAATGGGTGAGACATCGATTGTGGGTCGACAGGATGAGTAGTACGATGGTTGGGACTCGAGGTGAGTCTAGATGGCAGCGAAGATTGCTAAGTGATGTGAGATACGAAACGGTACAAGGACTCGAGAGCGAGTCGAGATCATAGTGTGCAGTGGGAGCACAGTGGAACCGAGCGCTACCGGTTAGACAGTATTATAAGGATGTGAAATCAACTTAGTAAAACTAACCTGTTAGAGTGGCTTCGTGAGAGTGGAGATGGAGCTTGGGAGCTTCGGTGACAGTGCGTATAGACGAGTACGGCGTAGTGATGGACGTGTACTTGTACACAAGAGTGGCCGTGTGCGGAGACACGATTGAATTTCCATAGTTGGTTGTGGAAATCGAGTTAGTTTGAATTTCGAGGACAAAATTCTTGAAGGGGGGAAGATTTTAACGACCCGTCCTGAATTATCGGGATTAATTAAGGATTAATGATGGATTAGCGAGACTAATCGGGGATTAGACGAGGATTAACGGAAGTTCTGGGCAAAATGACGGTTTGACTCCTAGAATGGGTGAAACGTTGACTTTTCTTTCAGGTGGTCAAATGGACTTTGGCCAATGTCTGTGACGTAGTTCGGGATGTCACGTGTTCATAGACAGGTGGTACGCCTGATTTCGATGTTCGAGGAAGAAGTTATGATATTCGGAAGTTCGAGGTCATTTTTGGTAATTTGGTTGAAAAGGGGCCAATAGTTGACTTTTGACTCGGGAGGTCAGATGGTCGAGGGCCGAGGATCGAGGATCGTTACGTATATCGGGATGATATGAATTCGTAGACAGGCGGCACGTTGAATTCGGACGTTCGACGGAGAAGTTACGGTTCACGGAAGTTCGAACGTACTATTGCATGTTTTACGAGACGAGGAACTTTTGGCAGCAAGTGGGGCCCAGATATTTTGGACAGGCCCAATGGATGAGTGACAAGTGTCACCCATCCATTGCCCAGCCCAAATAATTCATGCATATCCTCCCTTTCCTTTCTGTTCGGCCATTTCCCATCCACCAAACCCAAAACCCGATCAAATATCCACCCCAATCCAAACACTTAACCCCGATTATCATATGTGAGACCTAGAAAGGGAGTTGAGGACTTGAAGATGATGGTGGTTGGCCAGGACGGTGGAGGCAAAACCCGTACAGAGGTATCAATTTTGTCCAATTTTCATTTTCTTTGGGTTCAATCATTATGGATGGTTGTGAGGATGAGGAAGCCCTAGGAGAAACTTGGAGGTTTTGAACCGTGAGGAAGAATTGGACCGGTTCGATTTTGTAGGTTTTAGGTGATTTGGTTCATAGGTTTAGGTTCCTTGGATCAAAACATGAAGAACAAGATTGATTAGGAAGAGAAATGACGAAAATTGAACCGGGTAGGAGGCTGGACCGGTCACGCCGGTCCAAGTTGGAGGAAAAAAGAAACCGACCGGTCGGCTGAAGGAAGAAGACGACCACTGTGCAGTGGCGCGTGAGACACACGCGCAGGGCTATCTCGAGGTGCCTGCAGAGGAATTTGAGGGTGGTTCCAACATGTGAAATCATCTATTCGATGTAACGAATATTTTGGGACTAGTTTCGAGTCGATCAGACATCGTCTCGAAAATTAAGGGACTTTAGTGTGGAGTTAATTAATTAGTTAGCAACCCTCTAAGGTGAATTGGACAGGTTTGGAAGTCCCGGTGACGGTGATTGGAAAATTTGAAGGGAAATGACGATTTTGTCCTTGGAATTAGGCGAACGGTTGACTTTTGGCTCAAGCGGTCAAACGAACTTTGACCGATGACTGTGATGTAGATCGGCATGTCACAAGTTCATAGACAGGTGGCACGCCCGATTTGGACATTCGAGGATAAAGTTATGATGTTCGGAAGTTTAAGGGTAATTTGGTAACTTGGTAAAAATGGGCCATTTGTTGACTTTTTGATCGGGACCATGTTTGTAATTTCTGTAAGTACCATTGGGTAGGTCTCGAGATGTTGAATCCGTAGACAAGCGGCATGCATCAATCGGGGTTCGGACGACAAAACTATGGGCTTGAGAAAGTGAAGGGCAAATTGGTAATTTATCAAAGAGGGGTAAAATGGAAATTTGACTAGGATTTGATGAGTCAGTACGGCTGTGATGGGTGATTCACTTATGTGAAGATTGGTTTAATTAAAAAATGGACACATGTGTTGGTCGAATTGGGCATGGGATTGCCACAGAGTAACATTTGTCACTTTAATCAGATGATTAGTGGCTGTGTACGTGCATCATTTGGCGGTGCAATGGTTTAAAACTGAGAACAAGTCGTGTGTGTGAGGGTTGTAAAAACAGAGCATAAAATCAGGTGACAATTGAATCTTTAGTCTGGAATTGTGAGGAATTAAAGGAATTCCAGAGAGAAAAAACGAAAGAATATCGAAGGATGAAGGATGGACTTTGAACCTAATTGTACCCAGACTCAAAAACCCGAAAACCAAACCTTCATGAAATTTCGAATTCGGGTTTGTGTGATTAATTGGTCGAAACAAATTTTTGGGTGAGCTTATTGGACCTTAGACGAGTCGAATGGGATTGTTAGTGAAGAAATTAGTGAAGAAATGAGCCCAGAAGACACTTGAGTTCAGTCGTGGAAATCCCAGTTGAGTTGGAATGGTTAGAGGGATTAGAGCTTGAAATTGAGCTTGGAAGTGTGTTTATATGGCTCCTGCGAAGCTTCTGAGTGAATCAATTACACGAATTCGAATGAAATTGATGAAGTTCGAAGATGAACAATATTCGATGTTCTTCACATAGTCAAGATTGATTCGACTGGATTAAGGTAAGAGTTGATGTAATTCGGTTTACAGAACTTAAATTAGGTCTATGAAAATGCAATTAGATTAATCAATTGAAGGAATTAACTGAAAATGGACAGGATTCCAACCGGTCAACACGCGAGCAAAAAGACCTGTTTTACAGAAACGGGCAAAGACGACGACTGTGTACTTTACTATAGCAGGTGCGTGGACTCACGCGCAGCCACTCACGGCGGCGCGTGAGGGCGCTTGGGCTTGAATCCCAAGGTGAGTTCAACATGAATTTTTTTCATTTAATGTAACGAACATTTTGACACTGGTTTCAAGGAAATCGGACACCGTTTCGATATTATTTCGAGGGTCCGAAGGTTTATGTTACGTTTAAAATACGTATTTAAATCCCGGAAAATTGGGGAAAATTATGGGAAGTATAATGAGATGTTAGTGACCCTTGATAATGATTTTGGACAGGAATGGTGACTTCTGAAATTTACGGAAAAACGTACAGCTCGGAAAGCGAGCGATATGGACTGTGTGTGAGTGGACTTTTGTTTTCTACCTTGAATGCATGCATATATGTTTTAAATGCTTTATGATATGATTTGAAATGCTTTGGCATGATTGATGTTTCGATATGATGATTTCTGGATTTTGGGAATATTATATTGCACGATTTTCGAAAAAAAAACTATGAAACTGTTGTTTTGAACGAAGGCCCGGGATTTGTGATTGGTTTTTACTCGGATGATGAGTCGGGAAATTGATTTGGTGAAATTGTAATGTTTTTGGCTATCTTTTATTGATTTATGTGAAATGGGCAACTGAGGTTGCAATTGCACGGAATTGCGTGAAAATGATATTTTGGGCTTGAGACCCAATGACATAGTGATTTTGACTCGGATTTGGAGTCACATGTGAATATGATTACATTGATGATTTTGATTTATAAAGTATATTCTGGACACTATTTTTATGATGGATTTGTGGAACTTGATTTGTTAAAGCTATGTTTCGGGCAGAGGCCCTGTTGAAATGTTTTTGACTTGATTTGAGATTTGAATGGTTTTAAAATGAGATTACTGGATTTGGTGACTGTTCCATATTGTAACGACCCGAACCGAAAATAATAATATTTTAATGTAAAAAGACTGTTTTACCCTTGGGGGGAAACTTTGACTTTTTCTCGGGAAATAATTCGGACTTTGACCCATGACTATG
This sequence comes from Prinsepia uniflora, assembly GCA_032719365.1. NCBI lineage: Eukaryota > Viridiplantae > Streptophyta > Magnoliopsida > Rosales > Rosaceae > Prinsepia > Prinsepia uniflora. The sequence continues at coordinate 39,804,144 of CM064872.1, forward strand.
ACGTAGATCGGGACGTCACGAATCCGTAGACAGGCGGCACGCCGAAATCGGAGTTCGTATGAAGTAGTTATGGTCAAGGAAACGTTTTAGCGGAATTTACGAACCGAGAACAACGGAATAAAATATGAATTAATTACGGGAATCCGTGCCAAATTAATATCTAAATCGAACCGATGGATTGGTGACAAGTGTCACCCATCCAAGGCCACACTATTCCCATAAAGCAATTAACACTATTTAATCAATTTTTATATTATTTAATTTCCCTCCATTTAATCCCAGCCGTTGGATCATCTGCTCAAATGGATCCCAGCCTTCCATTTCCTCTGCTTTTTCTGCTTCATGCACGTTCTGTTTTCTGCTTTGCTTACAAACACACACAAACAAATCCATTCCCCCTTCACAAACCCGTGCATTCTTCCCCTTTTCTCTCAAACCAGGCGATCGAACCAGCCCCTCTCACACCACCACCCGATCACCAGCAGCACCACCATCATCTACTCATCATCCCCGAGCATCACCGGCAGCCACCACCCCACTTCCCAGCCCCGAAACCACCGTGCAAAACACGGCCCGAAAACCTCAAGGAAACCGGTCCAGGAAGCAAACCTCCATAACCACCTCACCTCGACGCGGGAGGAGCTCCAGTCTGCACCGTGGGGATCCTAGGAGCCTAACTGGACGACGGCGAGGGCCACGGCGGCGTGACAGCGGCGGTAAGACCCAAAACCCGATAAGCCCGTTTTCCTTCCCTGTTCGACCCGATCGTGTTTAATGCTTAGAAATGGATGGTTAGGTGATAGACATGTCCTAGGGTGAGTGACGAGTCATTTGGGGCCGGGTTGGACGACGGAGACGCCGTGGATCACCGGAGACGACAACCGGACCGTGACCGTGAGTTTCAGAGATATTCTGGTGAGTTTTCTTCCACTTTCTTCTTGTTTTAAGGTTGTAGAACCATAGGACAGACCTAGACGATCCCATAGGGATCAACCCCGTCGAAAATGGTGGCCGGAATCGTGTGGTGGAATCGGGTCAAACCGTGGGTCGACGGCAACCCGGTTCCAGTCAAACGGGTCGACCCGGTACTGTAGCATGATGACATCATCATGCTGACGTCACTTCTGACGTCATGACGATGTCATCCTGTCAGATGTTGTCAGACCATGGACCAATCAGAACGTGCCACGTGTCACCTGACAAGTGTCAGTAATGACGTCATGCTGACGTCAGCATGACGTCACTGCTGACGTCAGCGGTACTGTAGCAGCGTTGACCCACGCGTTGACCAGGCGCGTGGGGGCGCGTGTGAACAGTAATTTTGGTGGGGCCGGTACCATTTTCAAGGTTTCGACGATACGGATCCAATGGCGGTGGTTTCGTGTCGATCGGAGATCGTTATGTTAGTCAAAATGGGGTTTGAAGCACCGGGACTAGTGCCCGGGACGCGTTTTTGAGGCGGATCTGTTCTAGGGTCTTGGTATTGATATTGTAGGGTCCTTAAGTAACCCTCAGGAATAATAATACAGGTTTATAGAGATCGTTGAGCAGCAAGGACCGAGTGTGAGTGGGCTGTTTGATTTATAAAAGGCTTGCATGCATAAACTGTTTTACTATTTCCACTGATGAGTCTTATGAACTGTTTATATATGTTATTACGATGTTTTGGGCATGAGACCCGTCTGGATTATATGTGGATTTTGTTTGGGATGTCCGGGGGACATAGGGTAAACTATACTGTTATTGTACTGTACTTTCCTACCTGTGTATATTGTCTCCTCCAGGGAGGGTCGTTGGCCTGGGTGGACCCTGGAGTAGTCACGGGGCTCTGACTGAGTGGAGTTGACCCCCGTTGGGCTGCTTACTCTCAGGAAGGCATGTTCATATACCTCGGGCAGTGACCGGGATACCGGGAGCTGATGTACCTAGAGAGTCTCGGGTGTGAGACCCTTAGTGGCAACGCGTAGCCTTAGAACCGTGACATCATTTGGGTTGGGTTTTTACAGTGCACTGATATGTTAGTTTCACCTTACGATTAGTATTGTGGTTCATTGGTTTATAATATTATGTTTTCACTGCATGCAAGATTTGGAAAACGGAGGGGTAAAACCTTATGATTATTTTATTATTAAATTGATTTCTAAACTGTTATTTTTGGCCCACTCACCCTTGTTTTACTGACCCCTCCAGACCCTGACACGGCCATAGAGGAGGAGGATCCGGAGGAGGAGGCAGAGGTTTAGTTTGCCTAGCTGTGCACCTGTACACCCACTTGTGGGTAGGTTGAGCACCGAATAAATGTACTCTGACTAGTGTGCTCACATGTTGTATTTTACTTTCCCTTGTCTGACAGTATCACTTTAAACACTGTGTTTGTACATTATCTATCTATGTGAGTCTTCGGTTTTTATTTAAGGGTACTTTTGGTATGTTTAGAGTCATTGTCAGACGGGAGCAGGTCACGTCCCCGGGTGGTCCCGGGTGGGATTGGGACGGGTCCTGTCAGCTTGGTATCAGAGCATTAGGATTAGTAGTCAGAGTACTAGGTTAGCGGTTTGTACTTTGTACATGGTCGCTTTCGATGTCTTTTAACCTGTTTGCCTCTTCACAGTTGGATATGCCTCCCCGACGTGAACCCCGTGCACGTGTTGACGAGGGCAATGGAGGAAATGGAGACACTGCGAGCATTGAGCGGGCTCAGCGCCTGGGTGCTACGCACTTCAGTGGGGGAACCGACCCTGAGGAAGCACACCAGTGGATTGACCGCTGGGAGAGGATTTTCGAGGTCATGCACTGTCCTCCGGAGGAGCGTGTCATACTGGCGACTTTCCTACTGGATGGGAGCGCCTATCGATGGTGGCACAACCTTGTTTTGGCCGGCTGGACTGTTCACACCATCCCATGGGAGACCTTCCGAGAGCGGTTTCTCAACCAGTTCTATCCGCGGTCGTTCCGCAACGCCCGTGAGGCGGAGTTTCTGCAACTCCGGCAGGGGGATCAGACTGTAGCAGAGTACGAGGAGACCTTCCTGATGTTGTCTCGCTTTGCTGAGAACTTCGTGATCACCGAGGCAGACCGATGTCACAGATTTGAGTGGGGCTTGCGACCTGAGATTCAGGCGATGGTGACTGCAACACCCTTTGCTTCCATGAGGGATCTGACTGATGCGGCGACCAGGGTTGAGAACAGTATCCTGGCTCGTCAGCGAGCTGAGGGGGAGACTCGGCGACGTGATCGCCCACACTTGGGATTTTTGGGCCGTCGTGGCTCGAAGGGAGGACATTCTGGTGGATCTTCGTCTTCTGGCAGCCGAGGACGTTCTGGTTAGTTCAGGAGTCCTCAGAGGTCTGGACAGCGTTCTGGAGCTTGGCAGCGCTCTTACTCACCGATGAGCATCTCACCGGGAGGATACTCGGGTCGACCTAGGGAGGTCACATGCTTCGCTTGTGGGGAGCCGGGGCATTATGCTTCTGAGTGTCCACTGATTCGCGGCAGTACTGCGCCAGCGCAGAGCACAGCATCCCAGACTGACAGCAGCCGGACACGCGGTGTTGTGCGTGCCCGTGATCGAGGGGCTAGAGGACAGGGACGACCTGCAGAGTCTATGGCTCGTGTTTATGCTGTTACCCAGCAGCAGGCCAGATCCATTCCGGGAGTGTTGACAGGTACTGTACATATTTATGGCATAGTTGTTCGTGCATTGATGGATTCGGGGGCAACTCATTCTTTTATTTCACCACGTTGTGCGAGTCTGTTGGGCCGTGAGGTGACCGCACTTGAGCACGAGATGGGAGTGGGGACACCGATGGGTGTGACCTACCGGGTGAACCAGGATATACGAGCTTGTCCTGTGGAGATTGAGGGAGTCGAATTTCCGGCAGATTTAATCCTGATGAATGTTCACGATTTCGATGTGATACTTGGAGTCGATTGGTTGTCGGAGTACAATTCACTCATCGACTGTAGTAACATGCGGTTGACTTTGAGAGGTCCAGGATTACCGGAAGTGATATTTCAGGGAGAGTGTGGAGACGCATCACCCAAGGTAATATCTGCACTCACAGCTACTAAACTCTTACAGAAGGGGTGTCAGGGTTATCTTGCATATGTGGTAGAGTCTACGGATGAATCTTTGCGTATTGAGGATATTCCGATTGTGAGGGAATTTCCTGATGTCTTTCCAGGAGATTTACCTGGATTACCACCACCCAGGGAGATCGACTTTACGATCGAGTTACTCCCCGGGACTCGACCGATTTCACAAGCACCGTATCGTATGGCACCGGCGGAGCTACGGGAGTTGAAAATCCAATTACAGGAATTGGTGGATCTAGGGTTTATCTGACCCAGTACATCACCATGGGGGGCGCCGGTCTTATTTGTGAAGAAGAAGGAGGGTAGTTTACGGTTGTGTGTGGATTATCGGCAGTTGAACAAGGCTACGGTAAGGAATCAGTATCCCTTACCCAGGATCGATGATTTGTTCGATCAGTTACGAGGAGCGCGATATTTCTCCAAGATAGATCTGAGGTCAGGATACCATCAACTGAGAATAGCCGAGGGGGATATTCAGAAAACAGCTTTTCGAACGAGGTATGGGCATTATGAGTTCTTGGTGATGCCCTTTGGATTGACGAATGCACCAGCGGCATTCATGGACTTGATGAATCGAGTCTTTCGAGCATACTTGGATAAATTTGTGATCGTGTTTATCGACGACATCTTGGTGTATTCCAGGAGTGTCAGGGCTCATGAGGAACACTTACGAAGGGTATTGGGTAAACTACGACAGGAGCAGCTGTATGCTAAGTTAAGCAAGTGTCAGTTTTGGCTAAATAGTAGTGGATTCTTAGGTCACATTATATCACCCGAGGGGATAAGTGTGGATCCTCAGAAAACGGAGGCTGTGACGAATTGGCCAAGACCGACCACAGTGACGGAAGTGCGAAGTTTTGTTGGGTTAGCAGGCTATTATCGGAGATTCGTAGAGGGTTTCTCCCAGATTGCCGCACCAATGACTCGGTTAACCCAGAAAGGGGTGAAGTTTGTATGGGACGATCTGTGTGAACAGAGTTTTCAGGAATTAAAGTTCCGATTAACCACTGCACCTGTCCTTGCATTACCAGACAGCAGTGGAGAGTTCGTGGTATATAGTGATGCATCGCTGTAGGGTTTGGGTTGTGTATTGATGCAGAATGGAAAAGTGATTGCTTACGCATCCCGGCAGCTGAAGACGCACGAGTTGAACTACCCTACTCATGATTTGGAATTGGCAGCGGTGGTTCATGCTCTAAAGATCTGGAGACATCATTTGTTCGGTGTGACATGCCGAATATTTACTGATCACCAGAGTCTTAAACATTTGTTCACTCAGAAGGAACTCAACATGAGACAGCGGAGATGGTTGGAGTTGTTGAAGGATTATGATTGTACCATCGAGTACCATCCTGGCAAGGCAAATGTTGTAGCTGATGCACTTAGCAGGAAGTCGGCGGGATCAGTTGCGCATTTGAGATTGGTGTATCTTCCTTTGCTAGTGGAACTCCAGAAGAGCGGAGTTATGTTAGGGATGGACGATCAGGGAGCCTTGTTGGCTAGCTTTCATGTGCGACCCGTGTTGGTCGACAGGATCATCGAGGCTCAACTACAGGACCAGATACTTTGTGATTACAGGAACGAGGTTGAATCCGGACAGAGACAAGATTTCTCCGTCAGGGGCGATGGAGCATTAGTAAAGCTTGGGAGATTGTGTGTACCTGCGGTACCAGAGTTGAGGAGAGAGATTTTAGACGAGGCCTACAGTTCGGCCTATGCTATGCATCCAGGAGGGACAAAGATGTACCGTACCCTCCGGGACTATTATTGGTGGCCAGGGATGAAGAGGGAGATAGCTGAGTTTGTCAGCAAATGTTTGATCTGTCAGCAGGTCAAAGCAGAACGGCAGCGTCCGTATGGGGCTATGCAGCCACTTCCAATTCCACAATGGAAGTGGGATCATATTACAATGGACTTTGTCTTCAAGTTACCGAAGACAAGGAGTGGAGTTGATGGAGTCTGGGTAATAGTGGACCGGTTGACTAAATCAGCACATTTTCTGCCTGTACGTGAGACGTACAAGCTCAACCGTTTGGCCCAGTTATTCATTAATGAGATCATCCGACTACACGGTACCCCAGAGTCGATCGTGTCGGATCGGGATCCGCGTTTCACATCCAGATTTTGGAGGAGTCTGCAAACTGCCTTAGGTACGAAATTGCATTTCAGTACGGCATTCCATCCTCAGACCGACGGGCAGTCTGAAAGGACGATACAGACTCTCGAAGACATGATGAGAGCTTGTGTATTGCAATTCCAGGATTCGTGGGCTGATCGATTGCCATTGATGGAGTTTGCCTACAATAACAGCTACCAGGCGAGTATAGGGATGGCACCATATGAGGCACTGTATGGTCGACAGTGCAGAACACCGGTATGCTGGATGGAGATCGGAGAAAGAACTGCAGTGGGGCCGGATCTGATGGATATGACCCAAGAGACAGTTCGGGTTATTCGGGAGAGATTGAAGGCGGCCCAGGATCGTCAGAAAAGCTATGCTGATCGACGGATGCGAGATTTAGAGTTCGAGGTTGGTGACTTTGTCTTTCTAAAGTTATCGCCGTGGAAAGGGATTCTTCGATTTGGACGACGTGGGAGATTGAGTCCTCGTTATATCGGACCATATGAGATTGTCGAGAGGATTGGTCCAGTGGCTTACCGTTTAGCACTACCTTCGGAACTTTCCCGAGTACATGACGTGTTTCATGTATCGATGCTACGGAAGTATCTTCGGGATGACTCTCATGCACTGCCAGAGCAACCACTGGAACTGATGACAGATTTGAGTTTCGAGGAACGGCCAGTGCAGATTCTGGATAGGAAGGAAAAGGTCTTAAGGAACAAGACGATTTCTTTGGTTAAAGTACTATGGCGGAACCACGAGGTGGAGGAAGCGACATGGGAACCCGAGGAATTGATGAGAGGGCAGTACCCATACTTGTTTGAGTAAATTTCGAGGACGAAATTTCTGTAAGGAGGGTAGGTTGTAACGACCCGAACCGAAAATAATAATATTTTAATGTAAAAAGACTGTTTTACCCTTGGGGGGAAACTTTGACTTTTTCTCGGGAAATAATTCGGACTTTGACCCATGACTATGACGTAGATCGGGACGTCACGAATCCGTAGACAGGCGGCACGCCGAAATCGGAGTTCGTATGAAGAAGTTATGGTCAAGGAAACGTTTTAGCGGAATTTACGAACCGAGAACAACGGAATAAAATATGAATTAATTACGGGAATCCGTGCCAAATTAATATCTAAATCGAACCGATGGATTGGTGACAAGTGTCACCCATCCAAGGCCACACTATTCCCATAAAGCAATTAACACTATTTAATCAATTTTTATATTATTTAATTTCCCTCCATTTAATCCCAGCCGTTGGATCATCTGCTCAAATGGATCCCAGCCTTCCATTTCCTCTGCTTTTTCTGCTTCATGCACGTTCTGTTTTCTGCTTTGCTTACAAACACACACAAACACATCCATTCCCCCTTCACAAACCCGTGCATTCTTCCCCTTTTCTCTCAAACCAGGCGATCGAACCAGCCCCTCTCACACCACCACCCGATCACCAGCAGCACCACCATCATCTACTCATCATCCCCGAGCATCACCGGCAGCCACCACCCCACTTCCCAGCCCCGAAACCACCGTGCAAAACACGACCCGAAAACCTCAAGGAAACCGGTCCAGGAAGCAAACCTCCATAACCACCTCACCTCGACGCGGGAGGAGCTCCAGTCTGCACCGTGGGGATCCTAGGAGCCTAACTGGACGACGGCGAGGGCCACGGCGGCGTGACGGCGGCGGTAAGACCCAAAACCCGATAAGCCCATTTTCCTTCCCTGTTCGACCCGATCGTGTTTAATGCTTAGAAATGGATGGTTAGGTGATAGACATGTCCTAGGGTGAGTGACGAGTCGTTTGGGACCGGGTTGGACGACGGAGACGCCGTGGATCACCGGAGACGACAACCGGACCGTGACCGTGAGTTTCAGAGATATTTTGGTGAGTTTTCTTCCACTTTCTTCTTGTTTTAAGGTTGTAGAACCATAGGACAGACCTAGACGATCCCATAGGGATCAACCCCGTCGAAAATGGTGGCCGGAATCGTGTGGTGGAATCGGGTCAAACCGTGGGTCGACGGCGACCCGGTTCCAGTCAAACGGGTCGACCCGGTACGGTAGCATGATGACGTCATCATGCTGACGTCACTTCTGACGTCATGATGACGTCATCCTGTCAGATGTTGTCAGACCAGGGACCAATCAGAACGTGCCACGTGTCACCTGACAAGTGTCAGTGATGACATCATGCTGACGTCAGCATGACGTCACTGCTGACGTCAGCGGTACTGTAGCAGCGTTGACCCACGCGTTGACCAGGCGCGTGGGGGCACGTGTGAACAGTAATTTTGGTGGGGCCGGTACCATTTTCAAGGTTTCGACGATACGGATCCAATGGCGGTGGTTTCGTGTCGATCGGAGATCGTTATGTTAGTCAAAATGGGGTTTGAAGCACCGGGACTAGTGCCCGGGACGCGTTTTTGAGGCGGATCTGTTCTAGGGTCTTGGTATTGATATTGTAGGGTCCTTAAGTAACCCTCAGGAATAATAATACAGGTTTATAGAGATCGTTGAGCAGCAAGGACCGAGTGGGAGTGGGCTGTTTGATTTATAAAAGGCTTGCATGCATAAACTGTTTTACTATTTCCACTGATGAGTCTTATGAACTGTTTATATATGTTATTACGATGTTTTGGGCATGAGACCCGTCTGGATTATATGTGGATTTTGTTTGGGATGTCCGGGGGACATAGGGTAAACTATACTGTTATTGTACTGTACTTTCCTACCTGTGTATATTGTCTCCTCCAGGGAGGGTCGTTGGCCTGGGTGGACCCTGGAGTAGTCACGGGGCTCTGACTGAGTGGAGTTGACCCCCGTTGGGCTGCTTACTCTCAGGAAGGCATGTTCATATACCTCGGGCAGTGACCGGGATACCTGGAGCTGATGTACCTAGAGAGTCTCGGGTGTGAGACCCTGAGTGGCAACGCGTAGCCTTAGAACCGTGACATCATTTGGGTTGGGTTTTTACAGTGCACTGATATGTTAGTTTCACCTTACGATTAGTATTGTGGTTCATTGGTTTATAATATTATGTTTTCACTGCATGCAAGATTTGGAAAACGGAGGGGTAAAACCTTATGATTATTTTATTATTAAATTGATTTCTAAACTGTTATTTTTGGCCCACTCACCCTTGTTTTACTGACCCCTCCAGACCCTGACACGGCCATAGAGGAGGAGGATCCGGAGGAGGAGGCAGAGGTTTAGTTTGCCTAGCTGTGCACCTGTACACCCACTAGTGGGTAGGTTGAGCACCGAATAAATGTACTCTGACTAGTGTGCTCACATGTTGTATTTTACTTTCCCTTGTCTGACAGTATCACTTTAAACACTGTGTTTGTACATTATCTATCTATGTGAGTCTTCGGTTTTTATTTAAGGGTACTTTTGGTATGTTTAGAGTCATTGTCAGACGGGAGCAGGTCACGTCCCCGGGTGGTCCCGGGTGGGATTGGGACGCGTCCTGTCACATATATACCATCCTCTTTGATTTGATAGACTCCTCCAGACATCGTAGATCCTGGAGTAGTCAAGATCCACTGCCTGGAGATGAGTAGCTCCGAGGGAGGCTCAGTCTCAGGAGTGTGAGATATGATGATACCCTCCAGATGTAACGCCCCGGACGTTCTGGAAGTGTAGTATATAAAATATTGAATAAAATGACGTTTTACCCCTGTGATTTATGTGGTCAATTTGTTGACTTTTTGATTGGGAGGTCGAACGGACGTTGAGCGATGACCGTGACGTAGTTCGGGACGTCACGAGTTCATAGACAGGTGGCACGTTCGATTCGGACGAACAGGGTGAAAGTTATGATATTCGGAAGTTCAGGGGCATTATCGTAATTGGACGTTATTAAGGGGAAAAGTTGACTTTTTGTTTGACAACTGATATTCATTTGACTCAAAGACCGTTATGTTCGTCTCGACGCCCTGAGTACAACGACAGGCGGCACGCGCAAAACGGACATCGGATGACCGAGTTACGGGTCACAGATGTGGAGGGTATTTTGGTAATTTTTGCCCTGGGGGCATTTTGGTAATTTTCGCACGGGGTACTGTTCACCACCGTGGAAAACAGAGCAGCGGCCATGGTGTCTTGTGCGTTCAATTGTTTAAGGCTTAGTGGAAGGTTCAGGGCATTGTTTAAGTTGTTTGAGGTAGTGGAAGCAGGGTGGAGTGGCTCAGGTGCACGGTTGGACAGAGTTCAGGGCACGGGAGAGCATGAATTGGCCATGGTTTCTGTGTGCGTGGGAGACATTTTCAGAAAACCTCAGTTGGTCTCCCACGGGTTGCTGGCCGTTTGAATTGATCGACAGAGTAAGGGAGTGAGGAGAGGACGCAGTTGGGTCATTTTGGTTCAGTTTGGGAGCTGAGTGGTGAGGAACTGTGAGAGGAACCGTGAGAAAACATTTTCGGGTTTTTGGGGGGAAATCGCAGAGTTCAATTTCTAAGGGTCGAGGGATCAATCAAAACACACTGTGAGACTTCTGGGAGTGAAATAATCACTACGGTGCAAGAACTGAAGGGATTGGAGCCCGTTTCGCCCAGGAACCTGAGTCGCGGTTCAGAGATGAACCAGTTGGAGGGAAAAATTGAATTCGATTTCTGAGGCTTGTTGATCGAAACCAAGGGCCATTCTAGTCTTCTGGGAGCAAAAGGAAACCAACCACGTCGATTTCGAGGGACGACACTCACGAATTGGCCAAGAACGGAGTTCCCTGGTTCTGAGAATTTTCGAGCTTGAGGACGACGACTTCCAGGTAACGGCGAGTCCAATAGATTGTACCATTGTGTTCGTCTAAGTTCCCTTAATCTACTGGTGAAATTAATTGGAGAATGGAGTTAGTTTGGGTGAGTTCTGGGTGACGACCCGTTCGTCTGTTCAAGTCTGGGTTGAATCGATTTAGGGACAGTCGAGGTTAATCATTAGTACAGACCTGAAATTAATAGGTTAGAGAAGATAATAGGATTCAAAACGGGAGGAATTGGTTGAGAATTGGGCTTGAACTGGTCGGGTTGTGTCGCGGGTGACAGACCCGTTTATCAGTCTATCCTGGTAAGAACGATGACACTGTAGCTTGGCGCGTGGCCTTCACGCGCAGCCACTTTGGGCGGCGCGTGACGGCGTGTGCGATGTCATCTCCGATCATGGTCAACATGGAAATTGTTCCTTTCAGTCTAATTAACATTTTAGCTTTAGAGTTCGAGTTGTTTGGGAGTCTTCGGGATAATTTCGGGAGCTCGGAAGTTTAGGTCCTTAAGGTTTATTTCGCCGAAAAATCCGGGAAATTAGGGAAAAATCATACGAGCTATTTGAGGATGTTTGTAACCCTTCTTGTACGTTTTTACAGGCCCGGACACTTCCGAAGCTACAGAGGAGCGCGCGGGACGCGATTGACGCGTCCTAAGACTGTGAGTGGACTTTTTGATTTCTAAATTGGGCATGCATGACTATTTTTCTTGTTTATCTTATGGTTTACATATGATTTTACGATGGTAATATGATATATCGGTTTTACGTGTTTTCACGCTTTTCGAGATATTTATCGTATTTCACGCATTTCGAGGTTACGGTTTTCGCTTATGCATGCGTGACGATTTTCATGAAGTATCTGGATATGATTATGCATGATACGGATTTATGATGTTTTGATCATAATTGTGAAGTGATTTTCGGAAATTGCATGTGTTGGAATTTGCATGTGAATTCGGACATAAGTCCTACTACGATGTGATACGATTTCGGAATGATGTTGGAAAACGGTTTGTGATGAATCATGTTTTATTGTGTTTTAAAAACGGTTTTGGGTTTAAAGACCCGGTTGATTGTTGGATCTGGTTTTGGGTTTAAAGACCCGGTTTGTTGATGACGGGGGCGGGCCCGAAAATTGGGTTTAAGGACCCAGATTGAGTTTAAAGACTCGTGAGTTTAAACACTCGATGATTGTGATACCCCCGAGGCCTACTAATCATGTTTTGAGTTTAAAGACTCGTTGATATCCTGGGAAGGCCTAATATTGAGTTTAAAGACTCGGATGGATCCAACGGCTTAACTGTGATTATTGATACACTTTTTACTTGATTTGTGCAATTGATGTTTCAAAATGACAGTTTCTGGAATCTGGTAATATTAAATGGTTTTACATGAGTTATGACGATTTTCTGTAATGTTTTTCATGTGTTTCCGGAAAAAGAGTTTTTCAAAGGTTTAATACGTGATTTCTGAATATTCGGTTATGCATGTGTGTTGCAAAACTGGAGAGAGAACCCGATTTCGGAAAAACTGCTTTCTGTAAAACTTATGTTTCGGTCCACTCACACTTTGTTGTTTTAAATTCCCTCCAGGTCATGGTACAAGCGTGGGGGCAAGCGCCGAGGCTGAGGCGGAGGCATAAAGTTTTCCGTTGCGGAGTAGTTAGTTCACAGAGTAGGATTTGTTCTTTAACCTGTTTTGTAATATTTTGCTCTGTGAAACTGTGGACTTGACGTCCAGTCGGATGTATTTGTTTAATCTCCCGGGTCTGACAATGGGTGTGTTGTAATATTAATTAGTTTTCCGGTCTTTTGGATTCGATTGTCAGACGGGAGCAGGATGCTTCCTGATTATCGAGGCGATAATCGGGGTGGGTCCTGTCACCAGACGGCGTAGATCCTGGAGAGGATATCACCCCATACGTTGTAGATCATGGGGAGGTACTCGGACATGAGACATCCGAGTTGCACGCGTTGCATTGATATCGTGACGCGTTACTTGGATATTGAGGATTGGTGGTATTATAATTTATTGATATTTATGTCCAGATACTTTATATCGTGCACTGATTTGATGAACATGACTTTTATGGACCATGGGAAAACATGTTTTGATTTTATTGGTCCACTGTTCATACTTGATTTATTTCACACTATGGCTCATGTTTTATGATATGCATGCATGTTTGAGAAACTGAAGGGTAAGAATGTATTTTGATAAATGTATTTCTAAAACTTTGTTTTGTCCACTCACACCTTTTCTGTTTTATTGACCCTCCAGGTCGTGGCGCAATGATCGAGGCTGTTTGCGAGGTGGAGGCATGAGTGGGCACAGGTACGGTTATCCCTTGTTTGGCAAGTGCTGAGGGTAATTTTGGGACTTCAGTTGACTTGTCAGACGGGAGCAGGACCGGGCACGGTTATCTATGTCCTTCGGGGACGGGTCCTGTCAGAGAATTCCTGGGAGAAGACACCTAGTGAGACCCCAAGTAGTATGCATACTTACATATATAGAGAAATCGTGACATATATCGGGGATGTGTTCCCTAGGGGCTGTGTCCCCCGAGTTGTCATCTTAACAGGAAGTGCCTAAGATGGGTTATATATGTATATACATATATGTGTACGAGTTTTCACTGAGACAGCATTGGGCTGAGACCCACGCGCATTGGTTTTGGGCTGAGACCCATATGAGCCGGATTTGGGACGAGTTCCCAAGTGTTTTGGTTTGGGCGGAGGTCCCATGTATTGATTGACGGATTTCGGGCTAAGACCCAAATGGTTTTATGGTTCATGACGGTTTATGGGGACTAGACATGAACCGTAGAAATGGTTTTCAAATGCATGCATATGTTTTTAATGAAGGACATAAAGGTCTTTTATGAAATGTTTTTATAGAATATTTGTTTTGTCCACTCACATCTTTTGTGTTTTAAATGCCCTTCAGGTTGATCGCGGATGCGGGCTATTGCAGAGACGAGACATCACATTCCTCCGGATCCTGGCGCCCTTTGATAGCACCGGTTGGGCAAATGATGGAAATATCCGTGGTCTGACACTTCGTGTCAGACGGGAGCAGGCACGTCCCACGCTAATCCCGAGGGATTTAGGACGGGTCCTAACATACGACCTCAAAATCAGAAGAAAAAATCTAAATCTCACCTGTCAAACTCGAACTCTCACGGGCAAACTGCAATAGTCCTACCAGGCTTGTCCACGGGACATCTACTTCTCATTCTTGTTCCTACAGGCTCTTACGAGCTCCCAGAACACATCCAAATCATTAGAACTAAACCCAAACATCTAAAACACAAAACCCGAATTCAAACACCCATGGATTTACCTGTTTTTGTGTTTTTTGACCACCACCGCAGCTCCACCGTGTCCTGCTGTGACAGGACCCACCCCGATTATCGCCTCGATAATCGGGAAGCATCCTGCTCCCGTCTGACAATCGAACCCAAAAGACTGGAAAACTAATTAATATTACAACACACTCATTTTCAGACCAGGGAGATTAAACAAATACATCCGACTGGACGTCAAGTCCACAGTTTCACAGAGCAATATTACACAACAAGTTAAAGAAAACAAGTCCTACTCTGTGAACTAACTACTCCGCAACGGAAAACTTTATGCCTCCGCCTCTGCCTCGGCCCATGCCCCCGCACTTGTACCACGACCTGGAGGGAATTTAAAACAACCAAGTGTGAGTGGACCGAAACATAAGTTTTACAGGAAAAACAGTTTTTCCGAAATCGGGTTCGCCCTCCAGTTTTATAACACGCATGCGTAACCAAATATTCAAATTTTGCATATTAACTTTTGAAAACTCTTTTTCCGAAACACGTGAAAAACTTTACAAAGGATCGCCATAATTCATGTAAAAACCATTTAATAATTCCAGGTTTCAGAAACCGTCATTTTGAACGTTAATTGCACAAATCAAGTAAAACGTGAATCATTAACCACAATTATGCCGTTGGATCCATCCGAGTCTTTAAACTCAACATCAGGCCTTCCCGGGATATCAACGAGTCTTTAAACTCAAAACATGATTAATAGGCCTCGGGGGTATCATAATAATCGAGTCTTTAAACTCACGAGTCTTTAAACTCAATTCGGGTCTTTAAACCCAATTTTCAGGCCCGCCCCCGTCATCAACATACCGGGTCTTTAAACCCAAAATCAGATCCAACCATTAACCGGGTCTTTAACCCAAAACCGTTTTTAAACACAACAAACCAGGATTCATCACAAACCGTTTTCCAACATTATTCCGAAAACATTTCTCATCATAACAGGACTTATGTCCGAAGTCACATGCAAATTCCAACACATGCAATTTCCAAAAATTACTTCACAATGTGATCAAACATCATAAATCCGAAACATGCATATTCATATCCAGGTACTTCATCAAAATCATCACGCATGCAATAGCAAAAACCGAAATCTCGAAATGCGTGAAATACGATAAATATCTCGAAAAGCATGGAAACATGTAAAACCGATATATCATATCACCATCATAAAATCATAGGTAAAACCATGAGATAAATAAGCAAAATAGTCATGCATGCCCAATTTAGAAATCAAAAGGTCCACTCACGGTTTTAGGACGCGTCAATCGCGTCCCGCGTGCTCCTCCGTAGCTTCGGAAGTGTCCGGGCCTGTAAAAATGTACAAGAAAGGTTACAAACATCCCCAAATAGCTCGTAAGATTTTTCCCTAATTTCCCGGATTTTTCGGCAAAATAAACCTTAAGGACCTAAACTTCCGGGCTCCCGAGCTTATCCCGAACGACTCCCGAACAACTCGAATCCAAAAGGGAAATTGTTAATTAGACTGAAAGCATTATTTCTCATGTTGACCGTGATCGGAGTTGACGTCACACGCGCCGTCACGCGCCGCCCAAAGAGGCTGCGCGTGAAGGCCACGCGCCAAGCTACAGTGTCTTCTCCCTTACCCGAACAGCCTGCTAAACGGGTCTGATACCCGCGACTCAACCCGATCAGTTAGCCCTCAATTCTCAATCAATTCCTCCCGTTTTCAATCCTAACACCTTCTATACTCTATTAATTTTAAGTCTGTACTAATTATCAACCTCGACTGTCCCTTAACCGTTTCAACCCAGACTTGATCAGCCGAACGGGTCGTCACCCTGAACTCATCCAAACTAACCCCATTCCCAAATTAATTTCACCAGTAGATTAAGGGTACTTAGACGAACACAATGGCACTAACAATTTAGCTCGCCGTTACCTGGAAGTCGTCGTCCTCAGCACTGGTTTTCCCCTGAAACTGAGACTCAGGTTCCCGGCCAAACTGTCCTCCTCCTCCTTCAATTCTTGCACGGTTGTGCACGAAGTGACCCCAGAAGTCTAACACGGCCTTTGGTTTCGATCAACAGGCTCAAGAAATTGAATGGGATTTTTCCCTCCAACTGGTTCCTCCCTGAACAGCACTTGGGTTCTAGGGCCAACAGTGGTCGTCCTCACCCAAAACTTGCACCCACGTGATCCTTTCACTCCCAGAAGTCCCTCAGTGTCCTTAGTTTGGCCCCAAAACCGTAGGAATTGAACCCTGAAACTTCCCTCCAAAAACCCGAAAATGTTTGCTCACGGCTCCTCTCACAGTTCCTCACACTCTCAGCTCCCAAACTGAACCAAAATGACCTCCCCACAACCTCTAACTCAGCTAATCGATCGCAGTGAGACGACAACCCGTGAGAATCCCTCAGCTGGTCACTGCGCAGTTGCCTCCCGCAAACAGACCCCAAGAACAAATTAAAAACCTCTCACGTGCATTCAGTCTCAGCCCAGACACGCATGGATGCTTCCCACAATCTCAAAATTCATAAACTAAACCCACTCACCAGTCCACTTAGCCATAAACAATTGCACGCACAACGCTCCACGGCCGCACTCTGTTTTTCACGGTGGTGCTACAGTAACCGCCGTGAAAATGACCAAAATGCCCCTTTGTGCAATAATTACCAAATTGCCCTCCAGCTTCCGTGACCCATAACTCGGTCATCCGATGTCCGTTTCAAGCGTGCCGCCTGTCGTTGTACTCGGGGCGTCGAGACGAACACAACGGTCTTCAAGTCAAATGCAAATCAATAGTCAAGCAAAAAGTCAACTTTTCCCCTTAATAATGCCCAATTACGGTAATGCCCCTGAACTTCCGAACATCATAACTTTCACCCTGTTCGTCCGAATCGAACGTGCCACCTGTCTATGAACTCGTGACGTCCCGAACTACGTCACGGTCATCACTCCACGTCCGTTCGACCTCCCAATCAAAAAGTCAACAAATTAACCACACAAATCACAGGGGTAAAAACGTCATTTTATTCAATATTTTACAATATTACACTTTCAGAACGTCCGGGGCGTTACAATCCTCCCCCCTTAAGAAATTTCGTCCCGAAATTTCAAGGAAACAAGTAGGGGAACTGTTCTCGCGTCTGCGCCTCGGGTTCCCATGTGGCTTCCTCCACATTCTGGTTCCTCCAGAGAACCTTTACCAGAGGAACGGTCTTCCGACGTAGTACTTTATCCTTCCGATCCAAAATCTGTACCGGCTGTTCCTCGAAGCTCAAATCATCTCGAAGTTCAATGGGCTATTCCTCCAGTACATGAGATGCGTCAAACACATATTTCCGCAACATCGACACATGAAAAACATCGTGGACTTTCGACAGCTCTGGCGGTAGTGCCAACCGGTAGGCCACCGGGCCAATCCTCTCGGTAATCTCATAAGGTCCGATATAACGAGGGCTCAACTTTCCTCGCCTGCCAAATCTCACCACACCCTTCCAAGGGGACAATTTCAGAAATACCCGATCTCCGACCGAAAACTCTAGATCTCGAATCCGATGGTCCACATAGCTCTTTTGTCTGTCCTGGGCTGCCTTGAGCCGATCCCTGATGAGTTTGACCTCTCGGTCGTCAGTTCCACCAATTCGGATTTAGTCAGCTTCCTTTCACCCACGTCCGTCCAACACAACGGAGTTCTGCACTGCCGTCCGTACAAAGCTTCGTACGGAGCCATCCCAATGCTCGCCTGATAGCTGTTGTTGTAGGCAAATTCCATCAAGGCTAGATGTGACTCCCAAGTGTCCTGAAATTGCAAAACACAAGCTCGCATCATATCCTCCAATGTCTGGATGGTCCGCTCAGACTGGCCGTCAGTCTGAGGATGAAATGCAGTACTGAAACGAAGTTTCGTCCCAAAAGCTTCCTGCAGACTCTACCAAAATCGAGAAGTAAACCTCGGGTCTCGGTCAGAAACTATTGATTCCGGAGTACCATGCAAACGGATGATCTCGTCAATAAACAACTGGGCCAACTGTGTCATCTTGAAGTTCTCTCGCACCGGCAAGAAATGAGCTGATTTCGTAAGCCTGTCCACAATCACCCAAACTCCATCGTGACCCCTGGGTGTCCTAGGAAGTCCAAACACGAAATCCATCGTCAAGTGATCCCATTTCCATTCCGGAATAGGTAGGGGTTGCAAAGCTCCATAAGGTCGTTGTCTCTCAGCCTTCACTTGCTGGCAAATCAGACACCTGCTGACAAACTCGGCAATCTCCCGTTTCATCCCCGGCCACCAGTAGTGCTCTCGCAAGGTACGATACATCTTGGTCCCACCAGGATGCATCACGTAGGCCGAACTATGAGCTTCGCCCAAGATCTCCTTCTTCAGTGCCTCAACGTCGGGCACGCACAACCGCCCTTCTTTTAGCAAAACTCCATCCTCCCTGACTGTGAAATCTAGCCGCTCACCGGCTTCCACTTCAATCTGAAGTACACATGAGACAGGATCTTGAGATTGAGCCTCAACGATCCGATCGATCAGATGTGGTCTCACATGAAAGCTAGCCAGTAAATCACCTCGGCCATCCAAGCCCAGATCAATGCAAGTCTTACGGAGTTCAACCAAAAGTGGTAAATGAACCGTCCGTAGATGTGCTACAGAATGCGTTGACTTCCGGCTTAGAGCATCAGCCACCACATTGGCTTTTCCCGGGTGGTACTCAATCGTGCAATCATAATCCTTAATTAGCTCTAGCCATCGTCGCTGCCTCACATTTAACTCCTTCTGAGTGAACAAGTACTTCAGGCTTTTGTGATCCGTGAACATTTTGCAAGTCGCACCATACAGGTAATGTCTCCAAATTTTCAACGCATGCACGACAGCAGCTAACTCCAAGTCATGCGTCGGATAATTGCGCTCATGCGGTTTCAACTGGCGCGAAGCGTAGGCGATCACTTTCCCATGCTGCATTAGTACACATCCCAAACCCTGTAAGGATGCATCACTGTACACCTCAAATTCCCCACTGTCGTCTGGAAGGGTCAGTATAGGAGCAGATGTCAACCTTTCCTTTAGCTCCCGAAAACTACGCTCACAATCGTCATCCCACTCAAACTTGACTCCCTTCCGCGTCAGTCGTGTCAACGGGGCAGCAATGGTAGAGAAACCCTCTACGAACCTCCTGTAATAGCCCGCCAAACCCAAGAAACTTCTGACTTCAGTGACGGTCCTCGGTTGTTCCCACTTCGCCACTGCCTCAATTTTCTGAGAATCCACACTGATCCCATCCGTTGAGATCACATGCCCCAAGAAACTCACGCTCGTCAACCAAAACTGACATTTGCTGAGCTTCGCATACAACTGGTTTTCCCTCAAGGTACCTAGCACCATCCTTAAGTGCTCCTCGTGCGCTTCCGCACTCCTCGAGTAGACCAGGATATCGTCGATGAACACGATGACAAAGTGATCCAAGTAAGGTTGCAACACTCGGTTCATCAAATCCATAAATGTTGCGGGTGAGTTGGTCAAACCAAACGGCATCATAAGGAACTCATAATGACCATAACGGGTCCTAAAGGCTGTCTTGGGTACATCCTCATCCTTAACCCGCAATTGATGATACCCAGAACGTAGATCAATTTTGGAGAAGTACTGCGCTCCTCGCAGCTGATCGAACAAATCATCGATCCGAGGCAACGGGTACTTGTTCCTGACTGTTACTTTATTCAGTTGCCTGTAATCGATGCAGAGTCTCAAACTCCCATCCTTTTTCTTCACAAACAACACCGGGGCTCCCCAGGGGGATACACTCGGTCGAATAAATCCCATCTCAAGTATTTCTTGTAACTGCGCCTTCAGTTCTTTTAACTCAGCTGGCGCCATACGATACGGAGTTTGAGAGATAGGTTGCGTACCTGGAACCAGATCAATAGTGAACTCAACATCTCGATGCGGTGGCAATCCCGGTAGATCCTCCGGAAAGACATCCGGGAACTCCCGTACAATCGGCATATCCTCCACCCTCAATGGTGCAGCTCGTGAGTCCAACACTTGAGCTAAGTATCCCTGGCACCCCTTCCTCAACAACTTACTTACCTTCAGGGCAGAAATCACTCCGACGGGAGTGGCTCGCTGAATTCCTGAAAGGTGGTTTCCGGTAATCCAGGGCTCCGAAAGGTAACCTTCTTATCGACACATTCGATAGAAGCATGATGGAGCGTCAACCAGTCCATTCCCAAAATGACATCAAAGTCGTGCAAGTCCAAGAGTATCAAGTCTGCCATCAGACCAACATCACCTACCATTAAGGGACACTCCCGCAACACTTGATTTACCACAAATACGTCTCCCGTGGGTGTACTCACACCCAAGTCACAGTCCAAGGCGGACACCTCTCTACCCGCCAACAACTCATAGTCCCGTGATATAAATGAATGAGTAGCTCCGGGATCAATTAAAGCACAAACATCATGCCCAAAGATCGTGAGTGTACCTGTCACAACACCAGGTGCTGCCCTGGCCTCCTGCTGCGTAACAGCAAAAACTCGGGCATGTGGTCCAGCTGCTCGCCCACGGCCCCGGCCCCTCTGTCCATTAGCCGCTCCAGTACCACCTCCTCGAGTGCACCCAGTCCTAGAAACTGCAGCTGTGCTCCGTCCCTGCTCTGCTCCACCCCGACCTGCGCCACCACCCTGTGGCAAAGATGAACAGTCCCTCCGATAGTGGCCCCGCTCGCCACAGAAGAAACAGATAACACTGGAAGCATCTCGAACAAAACCACCACCCTGCCGTCCCGTGGAAGCAACAGAAGTCGCGCTCGCCTGCGGAGCAGTCTGCGCCCTAGGCGCTCGGAATCCGGAACCCTGATAGTTACCAGGCTTGCCATAACGATCATTGCCTGCGGATGAGGCTCCATTATAACGTCCCTTCTTCGGGGCTCTCTGACCATATGATCCAGGATATGAACGCTCTCGACGTTGCCCACCACCAGAGTACTGTGGACGTGTCGGGAGACTAGCCTCAACCCGCACTGCGGCATCAGACAACTCCCTGAGAGTAGCAAAAGCTCCGGCCGTCACAATGGCCCGTATCTCACCCCGTAGGCCAAGCTCGAACCTACGGCATTTCTCAGCCTCAGTAGATACAAAGGTAGGAGCAAAACGGGCTAGCATCTGAAATTTCTGTTCATACTCAGCTACGGACATGCTCCCCTGCTGGAGCTGCAGAAACTCGGTCTCCCTAGCATCACAGAATGAACGGGGATAATGCTGGTCCAGAAACCGTTCACGAAAGGTCTCCCAAGCCACTGTACGGGCATCCCAGCCCGACAACTCCAGAGTATACCACCACTCATAAGCAGAGCCATCAAGTAGAAATGTGGCCAACACCACACGCTCCTCAAGAGGACAGTGCATCACAGTAAAAATCCGCTCAATTCGAGAAATCCAACGGTGAGCATCCTCGGGATCCGCTCCACCACTAAACACCGTAGCCCCAAGACGCTGGGCTCGCTCGATCGAAGCGCTCTCGGCATCGCCATTAGGTCGTGGAGGGGGTTCGCGTCGTAGAGGCATGACCAGTCGTCCTTCTCTGAAAGAGGCATAAGTTAGTACAATAATCAAGGCACACCCGAGTGCTGGACACGAATCGTAAACCTAGGCTCTGATACCAATTGACAGGACCCACCCCGATTATCGCCTCGATAATCGGGAAGCATCCTGCTCCCGTCTGACAATCGAACCCAAAAGACTGGAAAACTAATTAATATTACAACACACCCATTGTCAGACCAGGGAGATTAAACAAATACATCCGACTGGACGTCAAGTCCACAGTTTCACAGAGCAATATTACACAACAAGTTAAAGAAAACAAGTCCTACTCTGTGAACTAACTACTCCGCAACGGAAAACTTTATGCCTCCGCCTCTGCCTCGGCGCTTGCCCCCGCACTTGTACCACGACCTGGAGGGAATTTAAAACAACCAAGTGTGAGTGGACCAAAACATAAGTTTTACAGGAAAAACAGTTTTTCCGAAATCGGGTTCGCCCTCCAGTTTTATAACACGCATGCATAACCAAATATTCAAATTTTGCATATTAACTTTTGAAAACTCTTTTTCCAAAACACGTGAAAAACTTTAAAAAGGATCGCCATAATTCATGTAAAAACCATTTAATAATTCCAGGTTTCAGAAACCGTCATTTTGAACGTTAATTGCACAAATCAAGTAAAACGTGAATCATTAACCTCAATTATGCCGTTGGATCCATCCGAGTCTTTAAACTCAACATCAGGCCTTCCCGGGATATCAACGAGTCTTTAAACTCAAAACATGATTAATAGGCCTCGGGGGTATCATAATAATCGAGTCTTTAAACTCACGAGTCTTTAAACTCAATTCGGGTCTTTAAACCCAATTTTCGGGCCCGCCCCCGTCATCAACATACCGGGTCTTTAATGTAACAACCCGTACCTACGGGAAGAATAAAAATGTAATTTTTGTGAAGTTTTGTAAAAAGGACGATTTTGCCCTTGTGAATAGTAAACGAAAAGTTGACTTTTGTACTATTGATTGGATGAGTGTTAGCCTTTGACCGTGACGTAGGTTAGGACGTCACGAGTCCGTAGACAGGCGGCAGGTTCGATTCGGATAACCGGAGGAAAAGTTATGATGTACAGAAGGTTGGGGGCGTTATCGTAATTTTGAGTTAAGAGGGAAAATGTTGACTTTTTGGAGGATGTGTGATTTTCACGTAGACCGAGGACCGTTGGATAGGTCTCGACGTCCTGAGTTCAACGACAGGCGGCACGCTGTCATCGGACGTCGGACGGAAAAGATACGGGTCTGGAAAGTCTGAGGGCAAAATGGTAATTTTGTGCAAGAGGGGCATTTTGGTCATTTTTCCTCAGCCCAATCAGATAAGGGCAAGTGGCAGATATTTTTGGGTTGGCAAATAGCTGATGGACACGTGGGGGACACTAGATGGTTCTAGGAGAAACTTAAGTGTGCACGGCCACACTTGGTCATTTTTGAACCGTGCACAAGTTCGAAGGAAACAGAAAAACAGAGAGCAGATCGGGGTGAGGCGGTGATCGATTTGGATGCTAGGGAGAGTGAAGTGTGAGTGGAGAGAGAGACAGTGAGGTACGGAGGAGCTGGTGATCGTGGTCTGGTGGTGCAACCGTGCGCGGAGGCGACGTGGTGGCTGGTTGGATACTTGGAAGAAACAGAGAAGGCAGTGGACGGTGGAGGCTGTTGTGCCATGTGGTGAGGCAAACCAAGGCGGTAGGAGGTCCAGGAGGTTGAGGGGAGTCCCACGAGCACCGTGGTGGGTGACGGTTCTCACGGCGGCGCCGGAATCGAAAGGTAATTTCTTTTACCCTGTTTTTCGTGGATTTTCAAATGCAAAGTCGTGACGTTGGGCTTAGAGTCGAGGGATTAGGAGGTCAGGGTGTTGTTCAGGGAGGTCTTAGGATTGGTTTGTGGTGGTTGCCGTGACGGGAGGTTCACGGTGGGTGGTGGTTCGACGGCGGGCCTTCTGTACCCTGTTTTAGCCGTGACTTCAAACTTGAAGTCGTGGACTTCGGGGATGAATCGACGGATTCTGTGAGTTGGGTAGGACTAAGTAGGGTCCTAGGATGGTGCTGGTATCACCACCGTGAAGGGGGAAGCAATGGACGGCCGGGAAGGAAAACAGAGCTCACGGGCAAGGTTTTTCGAGGCTGAAAACGAGGGGTTTTAGGCCGTGATTTCTGGATTTTAGGACTGGATTTGGTTGCAGGGGACTGGACGAAGCTAATGGTATTGAAATGGAGAAGAATGGTGGGTGAACGGCGGAGAACCGGTCACGCCGGTTCAACACAGGTGAACCGGGTGACTCGAGGTTGAAGATGGACTGTAGCAGGCGCGTGAGGCCCACGCGCAGCCACTTTGGGCGGCGCGTGGGGGCGCGTGGGGAGGAATCCGGTCAAGCGACCAACATGAGTTTGGCCCTAAATGTCCTAAGGAATCCAATGGTACAGTTTTCGGGTTAATCGGACGGTGTTACGGAATGGTTCGGGAATCCGTACGGTTTAGGGATTCGGATTAAAATATTATTAAATTCCCGAAAAATTGGGGAAAATAGGGAAGGTATCCTTGATGTTGTTGTGACCCTATTTGGTATCTATTGACAGGACGGGAGACGCCAGAGACGGTTGAGGAGCGCACGGAGCGCGAGTGACGTGTTGTAAACTGTGAGTGGACTCTACCACGTTCAGCGGTGGGGCTGATCCCGAGGAAGCTCACCGATGGATCACCCGACTAGAACGTATTTTTGGGGTGATGCCTTTTGGTTTGACTAATGCTCCAGCAGCTTTTATGGACCTTATGAACCGAGTGTTCCGGCCCTATTTGGATCGCTTTGTGATTGTTTTCATTGATGATATTTTGGTATATTCGAAGAGTGCGAAGGCGCATGAGAAACATCTGAGGATCGTGCTTAAAACGTTGAGGGAGCATCAGTTGTATGCGAAGCTCAGTAAGTGTCAGTTCTGGTTGACCAGTGTTGGATTTCTTGGCCATGTGATTTCGGCCGAGGGCATTCGTGTGGATCCTCAGAAAGTTGAGGCGGTAGCCAATTGGGAACAGCCTAAGACGGTAACGGAAATCCGGAGTTTTCTGGGTTTGGCAGGGTATTACCGGCGTTTTATTGAGGGCTTTTCTATTCTTGCAGCACCGTTGACGAGGTTGACACGGAAGGGAGTTCGGTTTGAGTGGGATGAGAATTGTGAACAGAGTTTCCAGGAGCTTAAGAGGCGGTTGACATCTGCTCCTGTGTTAGCCCTTCCAGATGATAGTGGGGAGTTCGAGGTGTACAGTGACGCTTCTTTACAAGGTTTGGGATGTGTCTTGATGCAGCACGGGAAAGTGATTGCTTATGCTTCCCGGCAATTGAAACCCCATGAGTTGAACTACCCTACACATGACTTGGAACTGGCTGCGGTGGTTCATGCATTGAAGATTTGGCGACATTACTTGTACGGTGAGAAGTGCAGGATCTTCACGGACCACAAGAGTTTGAAGTATTTGTTCACTCAAAAGGAATTGAACCTCAGACAGCGACGTTGGTTGGAGTTACTTAAGGACTACGACTGTACTATCGAGTATCATCCAGGGAAGGCTAATGTGGTAGCCGATGCTCTGAGCAGGAAGTCAGCTGGATCTTTGTCGCATCTGAGGACAGTACGGTTACCTTTGCTGGTTGAGCTCCGTAAGTTGGGAGTAGAGTTGACTGTGGATGATCAGGGAGCACTCCTAGCGAGTTTCCATGTGCGACCCGTTTTGATTGATCAGGTGATTGATGCTCAGTTTGAGGACCCTATTCTGGGCATCATTCGGATTGAGGTCGAGGCTGGAGAACGACAGGATTTTGAGATCCGTGAGGATGGAGCCTTGGTTAAGAATGGACGGTTGTGTGTACCTGAGGATGAAGTTTTGAAGAGGGTGATACTGGATGAGGCTCACTGTTCAGCTTATGCGATGCATCCTGGTGGGACCAAGATGTATCGTACACTTCGAGAGCATTACTGGTGGTCAGGGATGAAACGTGAAATTGCAGAGTATGTCAGTAAATGTTTGATTTGTCAACAGGTAAAAGCCGAGCGGCAGAGGCCTTATGGAGCAATGCAACCTTTGCCGATTCCCGAGTGGAAATGGGATCACCTGACTATGGATTTTGTGTTCAAGCTTCCGAGAACACCGAAGGGACACGATGGTGTGTGGGTTATTGTGGATCGACTTACGAAGTCTGCTCATTTCTTGCCGGTACGAGAGAACTTTAGGCTGGAACAGTTTGCACAGTTGTTTATTAATGAGATTATTCGATTACATGGGACTCCGGAGTCGATAGTATCTGATAGAGATCCGAGATTCACTTCTCGATTTTGGCAGAGCTTACAGGAAGCTTTTGGGACTAAATTACACTTCAGTACTGCTTTTCATCCTCAGACTGATGGGCAGTCTGAGCGGACTATTCAGATTCTCGAGGATATGATGCGCGCTTGTGTGCTTCAGTTTCAGGGTACTTGGGAATCACATCTGCCTTTGATGGAGTTCGCCTACAATAATAGTTTTCAGGAGAGCATTGGGATGGCTCCTTACGAGGCTTTGTATGGGCGGCAGTGTCGGACTCCACTGTGTTGGACTGAGGTTGGTGAGAGGAGGTTGACTACTTCTGAGCTGGTGGAGCTTACTCAGGAAAAAGTGGCACTGATTAGGGATCGATTGAAGGCAGCGCAGGACCGCCAAAAGAGCTACGCTGACCGTAGGATCAGGGATTTGGAGTTTGCTGTTGGAGACTGGGTTTTCTTGAAGCTATCTCCTTGGAAGGGAATAGTACGATTTGGCAGACAAGGGAAGTTGAGTCCTCGTTACATTGGACCGTATGAGATCTTGGAGCGGATTGGTCCTGTAGCTTATCGGTTGGCCTTACCAGCAGATTTAGAAAAGGTACATAATGTCTTTCATGTTTCTATGCTTCGGAAATATATTCGAGATGATTCGCATGTTTTGGAAGCACAACCAGTGGAACTGAGGGAAGACTTGAGTTTTGATGAGCAACCTGTTGCAATCTTGGATCGGAAGGATAAAGTGTTGCGAAGGAAGACGGTTCCCTTAGTGAAGGTATTGTGGAGAAATCATCAGGTCGAAGAAGCTACTTGGGAACCCGAGGCCTTGATGCGAGAACAGTACCCTTATCTATTTCACTGAATTTCGGGGACGAAATTCTTTTTAGGGGGGTAGATTGTAACAACCCGTACCTACGGGAAGGGTAAAAATGTAATTTTTGTGAAGTTTTGTAAAAAGGACGATTTTGCCCTTGTGAATAGTAAATGAAAAGTTGACTTTTGTACTATTGATTGGATGAGTGTTAGCCTTTGACCGTGACGTAGGTTAGGACGTCACGAGTCCGTAGACAGGCGGCAGGTTCGATTCGGATAACCGGAGGAAAAGTTATGATGTACAGAAGGTTGGGGGCGTTATCGTAATTTTGAGTTAAGAGGGAAAATGTTGACTTTTTGGAGGATGTGTGATTTTCACGTAGACCGAGGACCGTTGGATAGGTCTCGACGTCCTGAGTTCAACGACAGGCGGCACGCTGTCATCGGACGTCGGACGGAAAAGATACGGGTCTGGAAAGTCTGAGGGCAAAATGGTAATTTTGTGCAAGAGGGGCATTTTGGTCATTTTTCCTCAGCCCAATCAGATAAGGGCAAGTGGCAGATATTTTTGGGTTGGCAAATAGCTGATGGACACGTGGGGGACACTAGATGGTTCTAGGAGAAACTTAAGTGTGCACGGCCACACTTGGTCATTTTTGAACCGTGCACAAGTTCGAAGGAAACAGAAAAACAGAGAGCAGATCGGGGTGAGGCGGTGATCGATTTGGATGCTAGGGAGAGTGAAGTGTGAGTGGAGAGAGAGACAGTGAGGTACGGAGGAGCTGGTGATCGTGGTCTGGTGGTGCAACCGTGCGCGGAGGCGACGTGGTGGCTGGTTGGATACTTGGAAGAAACAGAGAAGGCAGTGGACGGTGGAGGCTGTTGTGCCGTGTGGTGAGGCAAACCAAGGCGGTAGGAGGTCCAGGAGGTTGAGGGGAGTCCCACGAGCACCGTGGTGGGTGACGGTTCTCACGGCGGCGCCGGAATCGAAAGGTAATTTCTTTTACCCTGTTTTTCGTGGATTTTCAAATGCAAAGTCGTGACGTTGGGCTTAGAGTCGAGGGATTAGGAGGTCAGGGTGTTGTTCAGGGAGGTCTTAGGATTGGTTTGTGGTGGTTGCCGTGACGGGAGGTTCACGGTGGGTGGTGGTTCGACGGCGGGCCTTCTGTACCCTGTTTTAGCCGTGACTTCAAACTTGAAGTCGTGGACTTCGGGGATGAATCGACGGATTCTGTGAGTTGGGTAGGACTAAGTAGGGTCCTAGGATGGTGCTGGTATCACCACCGTGAAGGGGGAAGCAATGGACGGCCGGGAAGGAAAACAGAGCTCACGGGCAAGGTTTTTCGAGGCTGAAAACGAGGGGTTTTAGGCCGTGATTTCTGGATTTTAGGACTGGATTTGGTTGCAGGGGACTGGACGAAGCTAATGGTATTGAAATGGAGAAGAATGGTGGGTGAACGGCGGAGAACCGGTCACGCCGGTTCAACACAGGTGAACCGGGTGACTCGAGGTTGAAGATGGACTGTAGCAGGCGCGTGAGGCCCACGCGCAGCCACTTTGGGCGGCGCGTGGGGGCGCGTGGGGAGGAATCCGGTCAAGCGACCAACATGAGTTTGGCCCTAAATGTCCTAAGGAATCCAATGGTACAGTTTTCGGGTTAATCGGACGGTGTTACGGAATGGTTCGGGAATCCGTACGGTTTAGGGATTCGGATTAAAATATTATTAAATTCCCGAAAAATTGGGGAAAATAGGGAAGGTATCCTTGATGTTGTTGTGACCCTATTTGGTATCTATTGACAGGACGGGAGACGCCAGAGACGGTTGAGGAGCGCACGGAGCGCGAGTGACGTGTTGTAAACTGTGAGTGGACTCTACCACGTTCAGCGGTGGGGCTGATCCCGAGGAAGCTCACCGATGGATCACCCGACTAGAACGTATTTTTGGGGTGATGCCTTTTGGTTTGACTAATGCTCCAGCAGCTTTTATGGACCTTATGAACCGAGTGTTCCGGCCCTATTTGGATCGCTTTGTGATTGTTTTCATTGATGATATTTTGGTATATTCGAAGAGTGCGAAGGCGCATGAGAAACATCTGAGGATCGTGCTTAAAACGTTGAGGGAGCATCAGTTGTATGCGAAGCTCAGTAAGTGTCAGTTCTGGTTGACCAGTGTTGGATTTCTTGGCCATGTGATTTCGGCCGAGGGCATTCGTGTGGATCCTCAGAAAGTTGAGGCGGTAGCCAATTGGGAACAGCCTAAGACGGTAACGGAAATCCGGAGTTTTCTGGGTTTGGCAGGGTATTACCGGCGTTTTATTGAGGGCTTTTCTATTCTTGCAGCACCGTTGACGAGGTTGACACGGAAGGGAGTTCGGTTTGAGTGGGATGAGAATTGTGAACAGAGTTTCCAGGAGCTTAAGAGGCGGTTGACATCTGCTCCTGTGTTAGCCCTTCCAGATGATAGTGGGGAGTTCGAGGTGTACAGTGACGCTTCTTTACAAGGTTTGGGATGTGTCTTGATGCAGCACGGGAAAGTGATTGCTTATGCTTCCCGGCAATTGAAACCCCATGAGTTGAACTACCCTACACATGACTTGGAACTGGCTGCGGTGGTTCATGCATTGAAGATTTGGCGACATTACTTGTACGGTGAGAAGTGCAGGATCTTCACGGACCACAAGAGTTTGAAGTATTTGTTCACTCAAAAGGAATTGAACCTCAGACAGCGACGTTGGTTGGAGTTACTTAAGGACTACGACTGTACTATCGAGTATCATCCAGGGAAGGCTAATGTGGTAGCCGATGCTCTGAGCAGGAAGTCAGCTGGATCTTTGTCGCATCTAAGGACAGTACGGTTACCTTTGCTGGTTGAGCTCCGTAAGTTGGGAGTAGAGTTGACTGTGGATGATCAGGGAGCACTCCTAGCGAGTTTCCATGTGCGACCCGTTTTGATTGATCAGGTGATTGATGCTCAGTTTGAGGACCCTATTCTGGGCATCATTCGGATTGAGGTCGAGGCTGGAGAACGACAGGATTTTGAGATCCGTGAGGATGGAGCCTTGGTTAAGAATGGACGGTTGTGTGTACCTAAGGATGAAGTTTTGAAGAGGGTGATACTGGATGAGGCTCACTGTTCAGCTTATGCGATGCATCCTGGTGGGACCAAGATGTATCGTACACTTCGAGAGCATTACTGGTGGTCAGGGATGAAACGTGAAATTGCAGAGTATGTCAGTAAATGTTTGATTTTTCAACAGGTAAAAGCCGAGCGGCAGAGGCCTTATGGAGCAATGCAACCTTTGCCGATTCCCGAGTGGAAATGGGATCACCTGACTATGGATTTTGTGTTCAAGCTTCCGAGAACACCGAAGGGACACGATGGTGTGTGGGTTATTGTGGATCGACTTACGAAGTCTGCTCATTTCTTGCCGGTACGAGAGAACTTTAGGCTGGAACAGTTTGCACAGTTGTTTATTAATGAGATTATTCGATTACATGGGACTCCGGAGTCGATAGTATCTGATAGAGATCCGAGATTCACTTCTCAATTTTGGCAGAGCTTACAGGAAGCTTTTGGGACTAAATTACACTTCAGTACTGCTTTTCATCCTCAGACTGATGGGCAGTCTGAGCGGACTATTCAGATTCTCGAGGATATGATGCGCGCTTGTGTGCTTCAGTTTCAGGGTACTTGGGAATCACATCTGCCTTTGATGGAGTTCGCCTACAATAATAGTTTTCAGGAGAGCATTGGGATGGCTCCTTACGAGGCTTTGTATGGGCGGCAGTGTCGGACTCCACTGTGTTGGACTGAGGTTGGTGAGAGGAGGTTGACTACTTCTGAGCTGGTGGAGCTTACTCAGGAAAAAGTGGCACTGATTAGGGATCGATTGAAGGCAGCGCAGGACCGCCAAAAGAGCTACGCTGACCGTAGGATCAGGGATTTGGAGTTTGCTGTTGGAGACTGGGTTTTCTTGAAGCTATCTCCTTGGAAGGGAATAGTACGATTTGGCAGACAAGGGAAGTTGAGTCCTCGTTACATTGGACCGTATGAGATCTTGGAGCGGATTGGTCCTGTAGCTTATCGGTTGGCCTTACCAGCAGATTTAGAAAAGGTACATAATGTCTTTCATGTTTCTATGCTTCGGAAATATATTCGAGATGATTCGCATGTTTTGGAAGCACAACCAGTGGAACTGAGGGAAGACTTGAGTTTTGATGAGCAACCTGTTGCAATCTTGGATCGGAAGGATAAAGTGTTGCGAAGGAAGACGGTTCCCTTAGTGAAGGTATTGTGGAGAAATCATCAGGTCGAAGAAGCTACTTGGGAACCCGAGGCCTTGATGCGAGAACAGTACCCTTATCTATTTCACTGAATTTCGGGGACGAAATTCTTTTTAGGGGGGTAGATTGTAACAACCCGTACCTACGGGAAGGGTAAAAATGTAATTTTTGTGAAGTTTTGTAAAAAGGACGATTTTGCCCTTGTGAATAGTAAATGAAAAGTTGACTTTTGTACTATTGATTGGATGAGTGTTAGCCTTTGACCGTGACGTAGGTTAGGACGTCACGAGTCCGTAGACAGGCGGCAGGTTCGATTCGGATAACCGGAGGAAAAGTTATGATGTACAGAAGGTTGGGGGCGTTATCGTAATTTTGAGTTAAGAGGGAAAATGTTGACTTTTTGGAGGATGTGTGATTTTCACGTAGACCGAGGACCGTTGGATAGGTCTCGACGTCCTGAGTTCAACGACAGGCGGCACGCTGTCATCGGACGTCGGACGGAAAAGATACGGGTCTGGAAAGTCTGAGGGCAAAATGGTAATTTTGTGCAAGAGGGGCATTTTGGTCATTTTTCCTCAGCCCAATCAGATAAGGGCAAGTGGCAGATATTTTTGGGTTGGCAAATAGCTGATGGACACGTGGGGGACACTAGATGGTTCTAGGAGAAACTTAAGTGTGCACGGCCACACTTGGTCATTTTTGAACCGTGCACAAGTTCGAAGGAAACAGAAAAACAGAGAGCAGATCGGGGTGAGGCGGTGATCGATTTGGATGCTAGGGAGAGTGAAGTGTGAGTGGAGAGAGAGACAGTGAGGTACGGAGGAGCTGGTGATCGTGGTCTGGTGGTGCAACCGTGCGCGGAGGCGACGTGGTGGCTGGTTGGATACTTGGAAGAAACAGAGAAGGCAGTGGACGGTGGAGGCTGTTGTGCCGTGTGGTGAGGCAAACCAAGGCGGTAGGAGGTCCAGGAGGTTGAGGGGAGTCCCACGAGCACCGTGGTGGGTGACGGTTCTCACGGCGGCGCCGGAATCGAAAGGTAATTTCTTTTACCCTGTTTTTCGTGGATTTTCAAATGCAAAGTCGTGACGTTGGGCTTAGAGTCGAGGGATTAGGAGGTCAGGGTGTTGTTCAGGGAGGTCTTAGGATTGGTTTGTGGTGGTTGCCGTGACGGGAGGTTCACGGTGGGTGGTGGTTCGACGGCGGGCCTTCTGTACCCTGTTTTAGCCGTGACTTCAAACTTGAAGTCGTGGACTTCGGGGATGAATCGACGGATTCTGTGAGTTGGGTAGGACTAAGTAGGGTCCTAGGATGGTGCTGGTATCACCACCGTGAAGGGGGAATCAATGGACGGCCGGGAAGGAAAACAGAGCTCACGGGCAAGGTTTTTCGAGGCTGAAAACGAGGGGTTTTAGGCCGTGATTTCTGGATTTTAGGACTGGATTTGGTTGCAGGGGACTGGACGAAGCTAATGGTATTGAAATGGAGAAGAATGGTGGGTGAACGGCGGAGAACCGGTCACGCCGGTTCAACACAGGTGAACCGGGTGACTCGAGGTTGAAGATGGACTGTAGCAGGCGCGTGAGGCCCACGCGCAGCCACTTTGGGCGGCGCGTGGGGGCGCGTGGGGAGGAATCCGGTCAAGCGACCAACATGAGTTTGGCCCTAAATGTCCTAAGGAATCCAATGGTACAGTTTTCGGGTTAATCGGACGGTGTTACGGAATGGTTCGGGAATCCGTACGGTTTAGGGATTCGGATTAAAATATTATTAAATTCCCGAAAAATTGGGGAAAATAGGGAAGGTATCCTTGATGTTGTTGTGACCCTATTTGGTATCTATTGACAGGACGAGAGACGCCAGAGACGGTTGAGGAGCGCACGGAGCGCGAGTGACGTGTTGTAAACTGTGAGTGGACTCTTTCTTACTTCCGAGCATGCCAAACTGTTTTAATTACTGTTTTATGATTTCTATGTGTGTTTTTATGTCCTGATGATGATTATACGTGATTGAGATGTTTGCACGTTTTTCGAGATGTTTTCGGGGTTTTGCACGTTTTTCGAGAAAAAGCCGGTTTTCAGATTTTGATGCCATATTTGAGAAATTCACCCTATAAATGTTTTCTGATGATGGTAAATGGGTTATGAAACATGGTTAGGGATTTCCTATGGTTTTTGGTATGGAAATGGATTTTCCGGATTTGGGTTCGGAATGTCGGTTCTGAACGCCGGAAGGGCTTCGAACCGGGGATTTCGAATTCGGATTTGGCGATGGATTTTGAATTGGTTTTACACTGGATATGGATTGGATTTGCTGGATCTGGATATGGGTTTAAAGACCCGGATTGATATTGATGGGGGACGGGCCCGGATTGAGTTTAAAGACTCGGGAGTTTAAAGACTCGGATATTACGATATTACCCCCATAGGCCTATTGAGTTTAAAGACTCGGGAGTTTAAAGACTCGGATTTATATGTGAGGCCTGGTTGAGTTTAAAGACTCGGATAGGTCCAGCAGGTTTGATCGGGTTATACTCTGGTTTCTTATGATGTTTTATAGTGTATCTGTTTCTTATGATATTTTATAGTGTTTCTGTTTCTTATGATGTTTCATATCATTGTTTTTCTAATACTTCATTGGCATGCCTGGTTTTAAACCGGAGGGAACAAATGATTTTATTTCCTTACTTTGATTTGCTGGTAAACGGTTTTAAAACGTTCATTCTTTTTAGTCCACTCACACCTTTGGTTTTCAATTTCCCTCCAGGTCGTGGTGATAGCGCTGGGGTGAACGTTGAGGCAGATATCGAGGCATAGGGCTTCCGACGTTCTTCCGTTGCGGACTTAGACTTGTAGGACTTTTAGTGCCCATTTTGTAGAACTATGCTCTGGCTTACTGTTGTATATATTTACTCCTTCGTCTGATGGTTATGCTTATAGTTGTATTAAGTTTATTTTTGGTATTGTAAGTATGATTGTCAGACGGGAGCAGGGTTCATCCCGAGTATCGAGGTGATATTTGGGACGGGTCCTGACATTTAAACCCAAAACCAGATCCAACCATTAACCGGGTCTTTAACCCAAAACCGTTTTTAAACACAACAAACCAGGATTCATCACAAACCGTTTTCCAACATTATTCCGAAAACATTTCTCATCATAACAGGACTTATGTCCGAATTCACATGCAAATTCCAACACATGCAATTTCCAAAAATTACTTCACAATGTGATCAAACATCATAAATCCGAAACATGCATATTCATATCCAGGTACTTCATCAAAATCATCACGCATGCAATAGCAAAAACTGAAATCTCGAAATGCGTGAAATACGATAAATATCTCGAAAAGCATGGAAACATGTAAAACCGATATATCATATCACCATCATAAAATCATAGGTAAAACCATGAGATAAATAAGCAAAATAGTCATGCATGCCCAATTTAGAAATCAAAAGCTCCACTCACAGTTTTAGGACGCGTCAATCGCGTCCCGCGTGCTCCTCCGTAGCTTCGGAAGTGTCCGGGCCTGTAAAAATGTACAAGAAAGGTTACAAACATCCCCAAATAGCTCGTAAGATTTTTCCCTAATTTCCTGGATTTTTCGGCAAAATAAACCTTAAGGACCTAAACTTCTGGGCTCCCGAGCTTATCCCGAACGACTTCCGAACAACTCGAATCCAAAAGGGAAATTGTTAATTAGACTGAAAGGATTATTTCTCATGTTGATCGTGATCGGAGTTGACGTCACACGCGCCGTCACGCGCCGCCCAAAGAGGCTGCGCGTGAAGGCCACGCGCCAAGCTACAGTGTCTTCTCCCTTACCCGAACAGCCTGCTAAACGGGTCTGATACCCGCGACTCAACCCGATCAGTTAGCCCTCAATTCTCAATCAATTCCTCCCGTTTTCAATCCTAACACCTTCTATACTCTATTAATTTTAAGTCTGTACTAATTATCAACCTCGACTGTCCCTTAACCGTTTCAACCCAGACTTGATCAACCGAACGGGTCGTCACCCTGAACTCATCCAAACTAACCCCATTCCCAAATTAATTTCACCAGTAGATTAAGGGAACTTAGACGAACACAATGGCACTAACAATTTAGCTCGCCGTTACCTGGAAGTCGTCGTCCTCAGCACTGGTTTTCCCCTGAAACTGAGACTCAGGTTCCCGGCCAAACTGTCCTCCTCCTCCTTCAATTCTTGCACGGTTGTGCACGAAGTGACCCCAGAAGTCTAACACGGCCTTTGGTTTCGATCAACAGGCTCCAGAAATTGAATGGGATTTTTCCCTCCAACTGGTTCCTCCCTGAACAGCACTTGGGTTCTAGGGCCAACAGT
Source organism: Prinsepia uniflora (assembly GCA_032719365.1). NCBI lineage: Eukaryota > Viridiplantae > Streptophyta > Magnoliopsida > Rosales > Rosaceae > Prinsepia > Prinsepia uniflora. The sequence continues at coordinate 39,839,790 of CM064872.1, forward strand.
GGTCGTCCTCACCCAAAACTTGCACCCACGTGATCCTTTCACTCCCAGAAGTCCCTCAGTGTCCTTAGTTTGGCCCCAAAACCGTAGGAATTGAACCCTGAAACTTCCCTCCAAAAACCCGAAAATGTTTCCTCACGGCTCCTCTCACAGTTCCTCACACTCTCAGCTCCCCAACTGAACCAAAATGACCTCCCCACAACCTCTAACTCAGCTAATCGATCGCAGTGAGACGACAACCCGTGAGAATCCCTCAGCTAGTCACTGCGCAGTTGCCTCCCGCAAACAGACCCCAAGAACAAATTGAAAACCTCTCTCGTGCATTCAGTCTCATCCCAGACACGCATGGATGCTTCCCACAATCTCAAAATTCATAAACTAAACCCACTCACCAGTCCACTTAGCCATAAACAATTGCACGCACAACGCTCCACGGCCGCACTCTGTTTTTCACGGTGGTGCTACAGTAACCGCCGTGAAAATGACCAAAATGCCCCTCTGTGCAATAATTACCAAATTGCCCTCCAGCTTCCGTGACCCATAACTCGGTCATCTGATGTCCGTTTCAAGCGTGCCGCCTGTCGTTGTACTCGGGGCGTCGAGACGAACACAACGGTCTTCAAGTCAAATGCAAATCAATAGTCAAGCATAAAGTCAACTTTTCCCCTTAATAACGCCCAATTACAGTAATGCCCCTGAACTTCCGAACATCATAACTTTCACCCTGTTCGTCCGAATCGAACGTGCCACCTGTCTATGAACTCGTGATGTCCCGAACTACGTCACGATCATCACTCCACGTCCGTTCGACCTCCCAATCAAAAAGTCAACAAATTGACCATACAAATCACAGGGGTAAAAACGTCATTTTATTCAATATTTTACAATATTACACTTTCAGAACGTCCGGGGCGTTACATGCTGTCACTCACGGCCTCTCTCACTTTCTCAGCCACTCTCTGTGGTCTCAGATGATACTAGATGAAGGAGATGAAAGGAATGGGATAATGCATGAATCAAATAAAAGGGACCATAGGGTGGGTAAGAAGTGTCACTCATCCTATGGTCCCAAAACAGAAATTTTGGGTCTCACAAGTCAACTCCAAAAGTCAATTATCTCAATTTTCGTGCAACCGTGAACAATACAAAAAATCGTCCTAGACCCGTATCTTTCCCTATAATGTCCATTTTTGACGTGCCACCTATCCACTGTCTTGTATCGTCTAGATCTACGTAATGGACTTCAGTCCATGTTGCAATGACCTCCCGGGTCAAAAGTCAACATTTTGCCTTTCTAGGGATAAAATCGTCATTTCAACCCTATCGTCCGATAATCCTTGATTAATCCCCAATTAATCCTCAATAATCCCCAATTAATCATTAATTAATCCTGTAGATTCAGGACGGGTCGTTACAGATATCGTGACTTATGATGATGATGTGATGGTATGAGACAGATGTTCGCTATGAGAATGGGTCCCGAGGATTTTCATTTATTGATTTTGTGTCTACAGGTTTTTACATGTGTCGTTTTTATGATGAGTGCATCAGTTTTCATATATTACTATTTTACTATGTTATTGGAAGGTAAAGTTTTTTATTTGATATGCATGCATGCTTTGTAAAAGGGAATGTTAAAATATTGATTTTGGAATTTTTTCCCGAACTGCTTATTTTGGTCCACTCACACATTTTATTTGGTTTTAATGCCCTCCAGGTTGATCGCGGCTGGGGGCTGTAGTAGAGCCTGAGACATCACACAATGATGCATACTCTGGAAACCCCGAGGGGGTTACGATTTTATCCATGGTCTGACACGTGGTGTTAGACGAGAGCAGGATATCCCACGTAAATTCTGAGGAATTAGGGAAGGGTCCTGTTAGCTTGGTATCAGAGTACTGAGTTTCTCTTGTGGTGTTGTGCATGCTTCAGATGTGATGTTTCAAAGATGACAAACCATCATCAACCTGATAGTGAGGGTAAGAAGAGGAAAGTTAAGGGGGAATAAACATATCTGTAGTTCTATTTGGTATTGGATATCGTGTTTAGTGGAGTCCGACCTCGAGTAAGGGCGAGTTGACCTATGAAGGGCCGAGTTTCTTGTGGGCCCAATGGCTGGAGATTGCAGAGTTACGAGTAGATGGGGTCCAATCAACCAGTTATCCCAGTGTGATGGCTTTTCGAAGTCATGACCAATGATTGGTCAAGATGGATGTGCTGCTCCTAGTAGCCGGAGTTAGTGATGACCCTAGTTTGAGATTAATTAAACAAGTTACCAGGAGATTGGTACTTGTGGATCAGATCCCCGGGGTGGACCAATAAGTGGATATTACGCTTTAAGGGGATTGTACGGGTGAAAGGTGGCCTGCATGAGTACATGATTTCGTTGGTGGAGTGTTTCTTGGTTGGGACTACACGGGGTTTATGGAAGACATTGCTATCGATGAACGTGGATGAAATATCAAGAGTTGGGCGACGAGAGATATCGAGAGTTGGGTAACGTTCGAGGAACATTCTTACGTTATTTTCTCTCCAATCCTATCGAGATATGCTGGAGGTGGGGTTCCTCCGACATGAGCAGGAAATTTGATGCTAGCCCATTACAAGCAGAGATTAGTGGTTTTGGCTTGGTTCGTACCCAATGCAATATCTATTAAGGGATTGAGGCTTCGTTAGTTTGTGTTGGGTCTTGAGAGTACGAATCAAGTGATGATGTGACATCTCGGTTGGAGATTAGTTTAATGGAATTCCAACAGCGATCAGATGATTCTAGATGACGTCGAGTGCGTCTAGAGGATGTAGTTACATAGAGCTCAGACGAGGGTTGCCTCTAGCTCCGACCCTTTGAGTGGCAGATGTGTGAGTTACAGTGGTCGATGAGCATTACAGGAAGGATCCTGAGTCCCTCAGTAAGAGTAGTTCAGTTAGCATACTGGAGGCACGTGGTATGCTTGGATTGGTGACAGGTACTCTAACTATCTATGGACGGATTGTACGAGTGTTGATGGAGTTGGATTCCACTGGGTTGGGACAGTGGTATCAGTACTTCGACTAGTGCGGTGATGGACTCACCTAGTGGATTTACGTAGAAGGTGTGACAAAGGACAGATTAGATTTCCCTAGATCCTTGTGATTTGGATGTGATCCTAGAAATGGGTTGGTGGACTACCCGTTAGTCCTCTGTTGAGCATTGAGGAACCGATGGCAATTAGTAGACCTGAATTGTCGCGTTTTGTCATTTGGTGGGACAAGAGGAGATCACTAAGGAGGAGTATTCAGCTTTTTACAATAATTTTACCAATGACTAACTAGAAGATACTCATCTCGAGAGTTATGACTTGGATGTCAGGAAATTACACCTAGTGGTATCCCTTGCAGGATTTATCGAGGTTGCTACCTCAGATAGAGGTTGAGTTACGATACAATTGAGGGTGTAGCATAGATTCCCTGTTGGAATTGGTTTTGAATTGACTCGAAGCCAAGAATTTGGTTGAAAGACATGCTTTGGATGCTTGTATTGTATGTTGGATGTGTGATTACCAAATTGACTTCGGAAGCAAAATTTCCCAAGATGGCTTATGAATAGTACTGTGGTGATAGTTGGTCATCGTGAGTTGGCAACAGAGTATCGATGGTGGTATTTTTATGGTATACCAAGGATTCGTACGTGTTGAGATGGGAATGGATCTCGAGAAATGTGAACCAGTGTTGATTTTCTAGTTATGATATCATCATTAAGAGAGTATGGTGAACCCTCAATGGACCGATGTAGCTTTGGATTAACATCGATTAACCACGGTAATTTAGAGATTTGATTCACTCAGACTGGATGAGTGTTATCGACCTTCAAGTGGAGGTTTTCTTCTAGGATTGTAGTTTGTTGATGGGATTAACTCGAAACGGAGTCAATCTGGTGTGAGATGATGATTGAGTGAGCAGAAGATTGATTACTGCTCTAGTTTGACTATCTTGGACGATAGTAAAGGTTTTAGAAATGACAGTGATCCATCGAGGTTCATATTGTGTACTTATGCTACACATGAGGGTTTTTCTTTTACAGCTAGACAGTTGAGGTGATCAAAGTTAAACTCAAGGCTGAGGAGACGGCTAGGGCTGTTTGACTGACAATGATGGAACATTTGAGGATCATTCGGGAAAAGTGAGTAGAGTAGCCAATGCCTCGAGTAGGATGTTTGCAGGCTCGTTATCTCTTGCATACAATTCATTACCTTCATTATTGGAGATCTGGATGGAGGGATTACGCTGATGGTAGGTAACCATGGAGTGTTGTTGAACAGTGATCCAGTGAGACTTAGTTTGGCATGGATGTTACAGCATAGTTTTAGGATCTGACCTGTCGCATCATCAAGATGGGGGTCGAGGTAGGTAACCGAAATTGCTTTTCATTCAGGATTGGTACGTCTTGGTAGGCGTGAGTCGGTTGACCTTTGGAGTTAACTAAGAAATGGGATTGGTTAGTGAACTGGAAGGTTTGTCTTGAGAGTTCTCAATGAGTATATGTTTGACACATCTCAAATGTTGGTTGAGTGATTGGGAGAACTCTAAGAAGATTTGAGTTAGTATTTGATCTGTCCAGGTCTAAGATCAGATAGAAGAGTTTTTGTTTTGGACAATGATTGGCATGCCAGCCATATGATAGACGGATTAGATGCGAGGTTGTTGTGGTGTATGGACTTGATTATGGATACTTGTACGGGTCCGGATGACGCGTGTGCAGTCCCTGGACGTAGCTCGGGCGTTGCGTTAGTGTAGTCCTTGAGTAGGCCTATGAGTAGTGCCTATGTGATTGTTGTGGTGTGGGTGCACTTGTGAGTAGTGCACATTTGACAACGTGATTTTTGAGTGCTGATCATTCTGAATGATGTGGTACGATCATCAAAATGAGTCCCAGATGGACACGATGGTAATCAGATTGGATCCGATATTGACAGTTCGTTGAGAATGAGGACCGAACATCGAATATTGTGCGCTAGCGTCGAGTGGCTATAGAGGGTTCAATGATTGTGTGAGCCTGGAGCTCAGGTCCATGGTGGGCCAGAGGAACCCTACTAATTCTTTTTGTGATTGTCTCGCTATATCAAGTATTCGATGAGGTCCAAATACACTCAAGATGAGTGAGATATCGGTTTGAGACTCGAGAGGAGCAGGATCACAGTGTTGCTAACTGAGTGATACGAGGTACCCTGATAGGACTCTAGAGCTAGTCGAGTGTTTCTTAGTAACTCGAGTGGTGATAGTGGTGCCGATGAGTTACCTACTTGACACGACAGTACGTCGTGAGTGTGATTAATGGTTAGAGACGGTCTGGTGAGACAGGGGACTGGTGATTGCCCATCAAGAACAAGAGTGTCATATTTGGTATGAGTACACTTGCTTGAGTGACAGGTGAGATCGACGAGTGTCGATGGCTCATTCGAGACTTGAGAGTTGAGTTTTGGGATTTTTGGTGACAGTTGGTCACGCGCTTGTTAGATACAATCACAGAGGACGAGCTGAGTTTCAGCAGTGACCGTTGGATTGTAATTAACGTCGGGTGACGTTAGTTCTAACGAGTACTGTGGATAGATGTTAGACATGTATGTATACACGTGAGAGCATCGAGCTGGAAGCAGGATTAGATTTCCACAATTCGGATATGGATCTGAGTCAGTGTGAATTTCGAGGAGGAAATTTCTTTAAGGAGGGTGGACGGTAACGACCTGTCCCAAATTTACAAGATTATCGAGAATTAATCAAAGATTAATCGAGGATTATCGGACGATCGAGGAAGTTACGGGTCTAGAATCGTTTTTCATACTATTCATGGTTGGACGTTTTACGAGAAGTTGACTTTTGGGTTTTTCTTGATTGGGCCCAAAATATCAGTTTTGGACCAATAGATGAGTGACAAATGTCACTCATCCATTGATCCTCATCTTTCATACATGCATCATCCCCCATTTTCTTCCCATTTTTCATTCATCCAACCTGAAACCCCTTCCCCCAATTCATCCTCTCCATCAGATGTCAGTGACGACCATAGAGAGTGGCTGAGAGAGTGAAGGAGTTCGTGAAGCTTTGCTTGTGTTTTCTAACTTTGGATGAGTTCATAGGATCAAAAATCGAAGGAAAATGATGGCTGGCCAGACCTAGGTTCGAGTTTGAAACTAGACCTTTGAAGATCGATCTTGGCTCAAGGTTTTCAAGTTGGTTTTCTCACTTTAACACTGTAGATCGATTTCTGAGAGAGATAGGAGTCGAATGGTGGTCTTAGATCGAAATGGGTGAGAAATGGCATAGAACGGATCGGGTCGAGTCGCGGGTCGAATGACCAGGTTGTACGGTCGAGGGTCGACCCGCTGGAGGTTGAAGATGATGACAAGGAAAGCCATGTCTTCCTTGCCAGGCCACGTGGCCAACCAGAAGGTGACACGTGGCCATGTGTCAATCCAGTTAGCAGCTGACGTGGTAGTGTCAAGTCAGACTTGCTAAACCACATGGACCAGTGAGGTAGTGCAACGTGGTAGTATGTCAGGACCTTTCAGAGCTGACGTGGCAGTCCACGTCAGCATTGTCAGATGACATGGGCTAGTGGGGTGGTGCCACGTCATAAACTTTCAGACAGGTGTTGGTTGTCAGAGTTGACGTTTCAATGAAACATGACAGTGTTAGAGGGTGAGACATGGCACTAATAAGGGTGAGCCACATGGAAGGTTGTCAGACTTTCAAAGACGTCAGATGTTAGGCTGAGGTCAGCAGATGATGTCAAGAGTGACGTCAGCTAGGGCTGTCGTCCGTGGATGAAGTTAATATGATGTTAGCGTTGACCAGCGTTGACCGATGTGGATCAAACTTTGACTGGTGGTGGTTTCAGGTCGATCGAATATCGTTTGATAGGTGTTTTGGTGGTTTTTAGCCTCAAAAAGCGTGTTCGGGATGTGTTCTCGGTTCCGAGATAGATAGGGGTTTTTTATATGGAATTGTATAGGTTGATAGTAACCCTCAGATGTGATTTGTATAGGCCCGGATGTCTCGGAGACTATGGATTGACTTACGGTGCGGATTTTAGAGCGCGCTGCATGTACCCTGTGTGAGTGGGCTTTGGTTTATATATGATGCATGCATTTATGTTTTAATGGTTTATGCATATGGTTTGAAATGCAAGTTTGCATATTGTTTTGAATGATGAATTTCATAAACATTTATATAGTGGTTTGATTATGGGTTGGAAATGAAAGATTTTACGGATTTGCATGAAAATCTGATTTTCGGCTTGAGACCCAATTAGATAACGATTTTAAGATTGTGAAATGAGGACTGGAGACTGATTTTATGATGTTTTGTGGAAACTGGTTTTGGGCTGAGACCCTATGCAAATAACTAATTTGTTTTGAGATACAACAATTTATGAAATGTTTCCACTGTTTTCAAATTAACCATTCTCCGCAATTATGAGAAGGCCTCTGGTCGTGAACATGTTTCCCCAGAGAGGACTCTATGGAATGATGATTGAGATGACTTTGATAGGAATATGTTTCCCCGGAGAGGTCCTCCGGTTGTGAATGTGTTTCCCCGGAGAGGACCCTATGATATGATGCTCGCCTCCGGGATGCACTGTGTCCCTCCCAGGAAAGGTCACGATGCAATGCCTATTGTTGAGCAGCCGAGGGAGGCTCGACTCAGGAGTGCTTATGTTATATGAGATCGATCGTTGATATGTTCACGACGATATGTTGAACGTCGGCCGGTGATGTGTTTACGGCGACGTGCTTGGACTTGAGTAATCTTGGAGCTATGTGCACGCATTGCTTGGATGTCGTGACTGATGATGATGATGTGATGGTATGAGGAAGATGTTGGATATAAGAATGGGTTATGAGGATTTTGATTTATTAATTTTGTGTCCAGAGGTTTTTACATGTGTCGGTTTTACGATGAGTGCATCGTTTTTCATATATGATTGTTTTACTGTGTTATTGGAAAGTAAAGGTTTTTATTTTATAAGTATGCATGCTTCGTAAAACGGAAGGTTAAAATATTGATTTCGGAAATTTTTTTTCCCAAACTGCTTATTTTTGTCCACTCACACGTTTTATTTGGTTTTTACACCCTACAAGTTGATCGCGGATGCAGGCTGTAGTAGAGACTGGGACATCACACAACGCTGCATACTCTAGAAACCCCGAGAGGGTTATAGTTTTATCCTTGGTCTAATACGCAGAGTCAAAATGTAGCAGGATATCAAGCGTAAATCTCGAGGGATTAGGGATGGGTCATGTCATACATACACCATAGTCATTAACACTTAAATTATTTCCGTATAAACATTTCCTTATCACAAATTACTTCTCAAAAGAATTGTAATTAAGCACAAAAAAACCATGAAGTTACTTTAGTTACTTTTCCTATAATACATCTCCACAGCTAGATTTTGTCCACAATTAAATCCATAAACTAATTCAATATAATCCTCCACAACTATATCATTAAACCATTAAACCCTTAGGATTAGTTAACCAATTGTCTTACCAAATTTTCTATAATTATTTGTAAATACCAATAAATACAAATATAAACATAATTCCGTGTGCGTCTAAAACTGTAGCCAAAAGATATCCAAATAACACAAACTTGGTACCATTAAATCCATAAAAATATCAGGAACAATTTTCATTTTGATTGGACTGCCTGGAGCTGCCGCACGCGCCCTGACGGGGCCGGTGGAAATCCCTGTGTGTGAACTTACGCGCCTGCACATCACAATGTCGCCAGCTACCTTTGGCCGGGTCTGCAACTCTGGTTGCCCGACCCGGCGAGCAGACCCGACTCCCAAACCCATTTATCACATCTTTTTCTCGCGTTTTAAGGGTCTATTAGCATCTAAAGGCTCATAGACATAAAAATAAGGGATCAAAAGCTAAAATACATACCTCAGTTGTGTATTCCCATGTTATGACATGTCAGCCATGGCTTCTAAGCTCGCTGCAGCCTCTTTAGGCCCCCTTAATTCGTTCTATCTGTCCCAACATCACCCAAGAGACTTTACTAATAGTATAAGATCCCCATAACAGCACTTGGGAGTCTAGGAATCGTTTGGTGAGTCACTGCCATTGTTGAATTCACGGGTTGCATACTAGGAGTACCCAAAACTCCAACTTCGTCTCATCTTCCTGCCTTTCACCATCCCAACCTCATATCTTCGTCCTTTCCTCTCTTTCCCCTGAACCACTCCCTCACGTCTACTGATTTTTCCTCACGGCCACCATCATAGTGGTTTTCGGCCAAGTCATGTTGAATTCCAATATCACACCCCACACTTACATATATAGAATGGTGAGCCGGTGGAGAAATTTCAAGGTTTCTCTAGGGCCTTTACACTTATCCAAATTCTAATAACATCACATGTTATAATTACCAATTTAGTCTTAAAACAAAAATTACCAAAATGACTATCATTTTTTCAGACTTATAACGAATTCATTCGACCTCCAATTTCGGTGTGCCACCTGTCTATGCACTCAGAAGGTCGAGACCTTCATTACAGTACTCTCAGTATGTCCATAAATTCTCATGAACAAACAGTCAACATTTGACTTGATGGTCAAAAGTTAACTTTTTGGCTTGTTGACTTCTTAAGGGAAAAATGGTAATTTTTCATTCCTTGGCTTTCTGGGCCGTTACACTATAAAATCAAACACTTCTATTAGTTTATAAGAAATGGTTTTTAGTTAAAAAAATTCATTGGTTTATCATAAATGGACTTGAATTTTTGAAAGCTACCATAAATCGTTCAAACTGAAAATGAGTGCACACTTGTGGCCACGGCTCATTTTTTCACTGCAGCATCTCTTTTGGAGGGTTCGCCAATTCCTCTTCAGAAAACTCATAGTCATTGTAGTAGTCATACAACTCGCACTTGAACTCCCCATTGCTCGATATAAATTGATCTTTGACATAGCTTACAACAACAGGGTCTTCTTCAACGTACATAAAGTTTGTGTAATGTCAAATTAAAGAATAAAAAATTTAGTAAAAAAAGTATCGTGTTTAAAATAAGAAACCTAAATTTCAAAAAGCACGTCATCGTTATTATATCAATAAGATCTTTCATTTCCTTGACAAGGACCCATTTCCAATAACAGTACTTCATTGGGCAATGATTTCACACAATAATACTATTGCCATGAGCTAGAAAGTTGTGCACAGTGTAACCAGTTGCCTTTATGATGATTGGATCATATATAACTTGAATTGGCTCCTTTGCCGTCCACACAACCCATGTAGTCTTAAGCTGTCGACATGCCCCATGCTCTGGTTTCGTATTAGGTACATCTAGTAAATGAACTGCAACTATACTCCAAATGCATCCAAGTAATTTATGTATAGAATAGATATTGTATACGGAACAAAAAGTAGAAATTACCCACTTCCTCAACTTAAATTTAATTATTTAAATCTTCAGTTAAGATATTTAATTTTACTACTTTATTAATGTTTTAAAATTTTGTTTTAGAACTTTCATTAAGTAAGGCTATTTTATCCTAAATATTTTGATGACGCCTATATGATCATCCTTTTGACATTATAATAATACAGAGAATGATGAAAATATGATTTGAAAATTTCAAACCTAATTAAAAATGAAATAATACTTAAAAATAAAATTAATTAAAAATGAAATTATAATTTTCAATTGATTTTCTTTAATAACTTAAAATTAAAAATAAATTTCTAGAGAATCTCTTCCACTCTTCATCTCCTCCATGTATAGTTTTCTTTTTTCTCCTTCTTTCTACCATAAACTCTTTTTTTTTTCATGCTTGGGATATATTGATAGAGAGTAAGCATCCCTCCCAAATACTATAAACTTTTTCCTTTGGTTTAGATTTATAGTTTGACCTTCATGGTTGAAAGTCACAAGGTTGCACACACAGAGGTTTTTTTTGTTACTTCTATTAAATTTTGTTCATAGATTTATATATCTCTATGTTTGACCTTTATAGTTTGAGGTGGTGCTCGCCAATTTTGTTCATAGATTTAAATCTCTATGTTTTAGCCTCCCCATCTTTTTAATAACGTTTGTGTTTATTCTTTTAGCTAAATTTTGTTATTTTTTATGTGAAGTTTGGATTTTGAATTGGTTATGGAGTTTAATATGCGTGATTTTCTCTTTTGGACTAAAAATATTTTAATAAATATTCACAATACAGCCACATTAAAAATGTCGGTCGCTGTTACAGCTTTTTCCCCTGCTCATAAGGCACATTTTTTCTGTTCACATTTTTTCGGTTCATGTCTTGTCTTATGGCACGTTTTGAAAACTTTTTGTCCCAATGTATCTGTGTGTCAGTATCTAAGTATAATAACCACTCCTAACAATTGTGCCCAATAGCTTATATTTTATAAAAAAATAATTGAGATCAGTTTATGTTTTATGTACCAAGAAATTTATCAATTGTAATTTTTTACAATAAATTTCATATACATTTAAATACATATATACATTATTGATCAAAAAATAAAAATAAATGGATATATACATGCATTTTGTGGGGAAAAAAATAACAAATACATAATATATTTTATACAAAGATTTTCAAATATATATCTTAAATACATGTAAATACAAAATACAAAATACAAAATACAAAATACAAAATACAATGAGCATTAACAGCTAACAAAACCTGCAACAAAAATCAAAACATGAAATATTCAGTATTTAAACAAAACAAGAAAATTGGATATACAATCAATAACCAAAATTTATTTTCATATTCAGTATTAATTAGGCACACAACCAAATCAGATCTAACCTGATAAACATTCATCAACCATTGACTGCAGTAATGGCTCGAAATTTGCTTCCTTACATCTACTTAACAACCAATAGAAAAATAGTAAAGAAAAAAATATGTAAAATTATGAAACATCAAACTAAAAAAACAAATTAGAAAAATTAAAAGAAAATAAATAAAGTTACCTTTTGCTTTATAAATCGACTTGGGGATCTCGGTCGTAGTACATGACTGATGGAGGTGGATGAGAAAAGAGACGAGCGGAGGAGAGAGATGAGAAGAGGAAGAAGATTGATGACTAGAGGATCTCGATTCTTTCCTTGCCTTCGAAGTCGTCGAACCATCTCCTTCATCAATCAAAGACGAGATGAGAGACGAGTGAAGAACGAGAAGAAGAAGAAGATATATAGAAATGAAGGATGAGCGGAGGAAATGAGCCAATGAGGAAGAAGAACAGATTGAGAGAGAGAGAGAGGGAGAGGGAGAGAGAGAGAGAGAGAGAGAGAGAGAGTAGAGAGAAGAGAGAGAAGAGAGCAGCAAAGACAAGTGAATAAGTCTTGGGCGGCTGGGATTTTTTCTTTTTAACAGAGTCTATAAACCACCTGTCAATACATCTAAAATCTACCTATATAAATATGACTCGTCATTACAAATATTTTATTTTTAACAATATACGAAAAACAACTTACATTCACAAGAAAAAAAATTATTATACACGCATTAAGGGTCCCATGTAAGAGACCAATTCACAAGGGTCCCCATTTACTCTATCAACAATCCAATACTAACTGTTCAAAAAATAATCCAATACTATATATGTACACATTTTAATTACACATACTTGTCAAATACAAAGAGTAACTAATGTACTATTCTTTTAGCATTCTTATATTAAATAATTCTTATACATGTGAATAATTTATATTTAATTACTATAAACACTCATTTTGAGTTCATGCTAAATTATGAATGACCGTAAAGGGAGAAAATTTAATTTTTTTTTCTAATCCGTAATATCAAATTTTTAGTTCCTATAAACATTTAATTCCAAAATTTAAACTCGAAATTGGAAGAAAATAAAAATTGAATTATTTCATGTTATGAGAATTGATATCAACTCCATTATTAAAAAAATTAAAAAAACATTCAAACTTCATTACTTAATTCACATTATCAAATGCTAAAACTACTATTATGGTTACGAACACAAGAAGGGGCTACAATTGAGGTTTTGGCTTCTTTTTCTATGTATTAAATGAAATATTATCACATATAGGAAGAGAAAATCCAAAACATAATTTGAATTTGATAATCCGGATTATAAATAAATTTCAAAATCTTAAAAGAAAATTAGATAAAGTTGTCTTTTATAAAATTAAATTATTTGCCCAAACAGCACAAATATAACTTTTGTGTATAAAGTATTTGAGCAAAACACACAAATATAGTTTTTTTGAATAAAATATTTGATCAAACAACACAAAAGTACGTTTGTTAGTATAAAATATTTGAGTAATAGATGCCAATTCAAATTTTGTATTTAAATTATTTGAGCAAAGGGCACAAATATAAATTTTAAGTATAAAATATTTGATAAAAAAAATTATATAATTATCATATTTGTATCATCATGTCACATATGCTAAAAGTTCAAAATTTAAAAATAAAAAATCTTGCTCAAATCATCTTTTGAGCATGAATTTTTTTTTTTCTTATGCTCTCTCTGGACACAAATATTTGTGTTTTTAACTTTCTAAAGACAAATCGAGAAAATTTGTGGCATGTTAGAATTAGTAAACACATAAATTAAATTTGTGCTCTATAAATTGTGGTTTTAGCCCAGGTTTTTAGTAGTGTTTACAATTACGCATTTGATTATGAGCTTTAATTAGATTTTAATGTTGAATTGCAAAGTAAATTTAGTTGGTTTCATTATCATTGAGAAAGTTTCAACTTTTTTAAAGGCTAGTTGCACTGTTTGTAAGCACAACAATTCACTTTATGTATTGGTGGGTTGAGAAATTTGAGGTGATATTATGTGTTGTCTAGTTTCCATAATTAAGAGTGGAAAAATTCCACCTTTCTCAATTGTTGCCAATCAGGTTGATTTTTTTTGGTTCCTAACATATTTTTATTTTTGTTTTTGGAATTGATAGGACGTAAAACTTGATTATCTTGAAACCAACCATTTTATCAAGGACGTAAGGATTTAAGGATTTAAGGTTCCAAATTATCTTAATTAAGTGGACTTTATTAGTTAGCTCTTCTTCTTCTAGCTCATTCTAGGTTGTCTCTATATGAGGATCACTAGTTTTCCTAGCACTATATAAAAAGAAATTCGTCATTCTTGCTATATCTCAAAAAAGCACAACCCTTTTCATCATTCTTATAATATATATGTTATTCAAAATCAGTCATCGAATTAATATTATTATTGTTTTTGGATTTTGTCCTAAAAATACAACTTATGTTCTTCTAAGCATAACAGCTGATAGGTCGTTAATAAAGTATTATTTTATATTATTAATACCTTTTATATTTGACTTTTAATATTAAAATAATAAATAATTAGATAAAATAATTTATTTTGTGATATTTCTATTTAAATAAATAAAATTTGTAATTTGGAGCATTTTAGCGAAATAATCGTCCCAATCGGAATTATAACGAATAAATTATGGACGAAATTCGATTGAATTATATATATATATATATATATATATATATATATTAATTATTAATTAATTTTCATCTTTTGTAGCCCAAAAATCATTTCTGCAACCCAAATCCAATTTAAATTACAAACCCAGCCCGCGTCACATCCCTCAAGCCGCAGCCCAACTTCACGCCAGGCCCAGGCCCAGCCTTCCGTTCCAGATGGCTCGCGATCGGCCTGCCTGGTCCGCATCCGCTCCAGCCCTTGACCTGCGCGAAGCCACGTAAGCCCAATGCCCCAGCCCAGTCCGTACGCCAGTCCATCACGCAAAGCCTGCTGCCACTTACCCGCCTGCACAACCCACTCGCCTGCACCCACAGCCCAACTATTCCACCTGCCTGCTCCAGCCCACTACCCAACTGTTCCACCCACCTGCACACAGCCACCTGCTCCATCCGTGCGGCCCCCTTGTGAAATCAGCCCATTTTTCTGTTGATTTCCTGCTCCAATCCAACTTCCCAAATTAGCTTTTTCATCATTTTTCATCATTTGTCATCATATTAATTATTTTCATTTTTATATTTTTTATTTTGTATTTTTATTTGAATATTTTAGGCCTTCCTCTATAAATAGGGAGGAAATTTCACTTGTAAAGGGGTCTCCATTCTCTCCCATTTTAGTTTTCTTTTTGTAGTTTCTCTATAGTTCTTCTCTCCTTTAGTTCATTTTCTTTCTTTTTATTCTTTATTTTTTGGGACCATTTTAATTCTTGTAGACTTTTTACTTAATTAGCTTTCTTTTAATTCTTGTTCTTAATTTATGTTATAATTTATGTTATTTCTTAATTTCATTTCTTCTTTACTTTGTTCTTGTGATTTTTCTTTGAGAGCTCTTAAACACAATTTTTACGCTTTCCTTAAGAAATACTTAGGGCAAGTATTTCCGAAATAATTCTAGAATTGAAGTCCGCATTCTTATGTTTTACCCTCCATCTTCATAAGGTTCTAGCCGTTGTTCGGTGTTCCTTATGAATAACATTCTATTGTTTCCATCCACTTTCGGAATCACAAGCTGTTCTTGGATTCCGAAAGTGTAACTTTCGTCCCTTTACTTAAATTCTTGTTATTGTTTCGGTTTAATTATACTTCAATATATGTGTTGGTATTTTCTTTCTAACATTTGTCAATGTGAATACAATCTCCATGTGTTTTATTTTTTGAATTTCATCTATTTCATATGTTTTAGTGCTTAACCTTCAATTTAACGCTAAGTGTTTTTGACCGATGTTCGGTGCACTTAGAATAGGGTTGATGAGATTTAAATGTTTGACACACATTGAAATCAATAACATAAGGTGAATCGTATTATAAGTGTTTATGACCGCTGCTCGGTGCCTTTATAATATTGAAAAATGTATGCATGCATTTGAGATGATTAACGTAGGATTTCGTGATTGATTCAATATGAGCATGACGTTAGAGTGTTGGTAAAAATATGTGTTTGAAAAAATGTCACTTGCACAAAAATTAAAGTAGAAGTAGAATTAAGTTCTTAATTGTTTTTATTTGTTTTCTTTATTATATGATTACAATCTTTCAAACCCCCAATTTAATTCTTTATTCTTTTATTCTTTTATTCTTTATTTTATTAATTCTTTATTCTTTTATTCTTTATTTCATTAATTCATTAATTCATTAATTCTTTAATTTTTTATTATTTAATTATTTAATTCTTTAATTCATTATTCTTTTTAACTTACATATTAATAATGTTCCCTAATTTCCCCGGTTAAGAACGATCTCAATTACCAATACTACAACTACATAAAAAGGGTTTAAATTTGCATAATACTCAAATTACGTGTTTAATTTAATGCGTAGTTTTTGCGTTATCAATATTTGGCGCCATTGCCGGGGAAATTGAAAATCATTTTTAATATGTTGGTGTATGTATATAAATTGTGCATATTATACTTGTTTATATTTTATCCATCTTATTTTTATTCTTATTATTTGTTTATTTTTATTTTTATATTTGTACATATTATAATTGTTCTTAATGTTTATCTTTATGCATGTTCATATTATACTTGTATATTACTTTTATACTTGTTCATAACTTTTATTTTTATGCTTGTTTATAATTTTGATTCTTATATTTGTTCTATTTATTTTTGTTTTTAATGTTCATACTTTACTTGTTCTTATTATATTTGTTCATAAATGTTCATAATTGTTTTTATATACTTGTTCATATTATAATTGTTTATGTAATTTTCAATTTTTATTTTACTTGTTGATTCTTATACCTACTTGTTCATAATGGACATTCATATATGTTGTTTATAATTCTTTTACTTGTCATATTATTCTTATTCATGCTTGTACATAATGGTCTTTCTTTTTAATTGTTCATAAATGCTTTTTGCACATGTTCACTTTTCCTTATTTTTACTTTTATTTAGTTTTATTAGTTGTTGTAATAAAAAAATAATAATAATAAAAACAAACACATAAAGTTAGTAAAAAAATATATATATTCCTTTTCTTCATTTATTTAATTATTAAATTCCGAAAAAAAAAATTAATTACTAAAAAAAATATTTATTTAAATATATATATATATATATATATATTTACTTTCCAACTTTCTTTAGTTTTAACTTCATGTTAGTGTTATACTTGTGAATAAAATTTTGTACATAGGTTACTTGTTATTCTTCATACTTGTTCATAATTATTATGCTTGTTCATAATTTTCATTTGTTTGCTTGGTCATACTTGATTTATACTTGTTCATACTTTATTTATAATTGTACCTCTTTATTCATACTTATTTGTTTCTACTAGTTCCTAAGTTGTATATTACTTGTTCCTTTTATTTTATTTGTGGATGTATTTATTTTATTTTATTTGTGGATATATTTATTTAAGTTGTGTATTATTTGTGGATTTATTTGTACATCTTTGTCTTTTTATTCATAAATTGTTCATACTTGTATAAATTGTTCATATGTAAATTGTCATAATATATTTGAAAATTGTGCATAAAAACATACTTGTAAATGAATCGTGCATTCATGCATTAGTCTCAGCTATATGTAGATCACTTGTGCTTCGAAGTTTAGATTTTGATCTTTAATCGGTGAAAACTCTTTTGTTAACTCTCACCTACGGTGATTGTTAACACTTGAGTTATCTTAATTCCTCTGGAGAAAGAAATTTTCGAGGGTGATGTCTAGGACAAGAGACGATACTCATAACGGGTTTTGGGTCTAAGAAAGGGACATCAATGGAGTTTAAGCCTCGGGATGTCTCGAAATTAGCCCTGCCTCTTGTGTTTATTCTTTCTAACCTGGTCACCTTTGAACTTGCTCAAACAGTTGAATTAATCCAAGATATTTACTTGGGCCGCACGGACGTATAAGTCTCCATCTAAACTTTGAAGCTATGTGAACTATATATATCTTTGACTTCCCCCAACATGTAATATTGTTTATATCTTAACTTACATTATCTTTCACGACAAATTTTATTTGCATCTTTAGTTTAACTAACTTACATGACAGGACCCATCCCAATCCCCCCGGGATTAACGCGGGATGACCCTGCTCCCGTCTGACACGGAGTGTCAAACAAGGGATACTTCCGACCTTTGCCCTCCCGGGCTATCAGAGTACGCTAGGATCCGGAGGAGGGATATGATATCTCGATCTCTGCTACAGTTCACACCGTATCCAACCTGAAGGGTATTAAAAACAGAAAGACTGTGAGTGGACAAAAATATAAAGAATTTATAAAAACATTTCCTCAAAGACCTTTATACCCTCCCTAAAAAGCATGCATGCATAGTAAAACCATTTATCCAAACACATAAGTTTAAACAACCATAATTAGGGTCTCAGCCCCAAATTCTATAAATACAAGTTCTACGGGCTTCTGCCCAAAACCCTTTACAGAAAACCATAACATAGTAAACATATGTGGGATCTCAGCCCAAAACCATTTATCATCATAAAACATAATTTCCCAAATCAATTTAAATCATGTTTATCCATTATATTCATATCCAGAACCTGTCACGGTAAAATAGAGCTACACGTGTGCTAACCGGGGTCTCAAACCCAAGTCTCTCCAGGGTCCACCCAGGTCAGTGTTCGTAGATCAATGACCCTCCCTGGAGGTAACGAACCATGCCCATCCTGAGAGTAAGGAACCCAACTGGGGGGTGACTCCACTCAGTCAGTGCTCCGTGACTACTCCGGGGTCCACCCAGGCCAACGACCCTCCCCGGAGGAGACAATCATATATAAAGGATGGAATATGAAAAACCTTTTGAAATCATTCTTTAAACCTTTCCAGGATTCATGCCCAGCCCCTCATAAGCCGTCATGAACTATAAAATCCTTTCAAGGGTTCATGCCGGTTCCCATAAATCGTCATGACCCGTAAATCCATTTCAAGGGTTCATGCCGGTTCCCATAAACCGTCATGAACCATAAAAACCATTTGTAACACATAACTGGGCGCTAGGCCCGAATCCACATAGAAACTGGACCTCAAGTCCGATTCGTAAACCAACTGGGCCTCCGGCCCGATTCCGTAAATCAAATGGGTCCCGAACCCGAGTTTACTTTTTCGAATCCAAAACCATTTAATTAAACCATTTCCAAAATCATAAGTACGGAAAATCAGTATAAAACTGGAAAACCTCGATTTACGTGCAAGCACGTAAATCGCCTCGAAATACGTGAAACCGTATAATTTACAAATATCCAAATCAAACTCATCAAATCACATTCATTATCCTTTTGGAAATCCAAAACCATTTCATTCAGACCAATAAAGACGTACGGACCCGTATAGGCACCGTATAGGGTCGAAACCTCGAAATACGTGCCTATACGTAACCACACATCCAAATGCACTCATGGCATCACAAACAAGTATTTAAAACATATAATAAACATTTATGCATGCACCAATTTAGAAAACAAGGTCCACTAACAGACCGTCCGAAGCCGCGCCTCGATACGCGTGCCATAATCGTCTACCGGGTCAATCGTCATCACCGGGACTCCCAAACCTGTCCAAATTCATTTAGAGGGTTACTAATAGCCTCATTAACCTCTCATTGAAGTCCCATAATTTTCCCGATTTTTTAACTATTTTTAAAGTCGATCCTAAACCTTCCGACACCCCGAAAACTATCGAAACGATGTCAGATTGACGCGAGACCAGTCCCAAAATCTTCATTACATAGAATAGAAGATTTCCCGTGTTGAACACTTCCCCAGAAACCCCACCACGCACTACCACGCGCCCTCCAAAGGCCCCTGCGCGTGGGCTCACGCGCCGGTGAACAGTGCATCGTCCTCAGCGATCGAACCGGGTCTGGCCGCTTCACTGGTTCTCCTGGACCGGCGTGACCGGTCCGGCCTGGTTCCTCCCTCAAATCTCGTTCGTTTTGTCCCATTTCAATCCTAAAAATCCTATTTTCTCCTTTCCAATCTATTCCAATTAACACAACTAACCAAAACCTCCTAAATCCTAACAAAAATTAAAGGGTCTCACGACCCTGTTTTTCCCGACCACCCTCACGGCTTACTCTGCTGTGAAGCACCCTCCAAATCCTCTTAAAACCCTCCTAGTGACTCCCTAATCATCTCCCAATCACCCAATACAGCCCATAATGCATAAATCAAAAAATGGAAGAAATGGGGTCTAACAGGGTACGATTGTCTCCCTGCACCTCCGCCGTCGAACGTCCGAATTCGACGTGCCGCTTGTCTACGAATTCGTATCGTTGTTATCTACTTAATGGTCCTCGTCCCTCGGCCATCGGACATCCCGGTCAAAAATTCAACATTTGCCCCTTTTTAACCAAAATTACCAAAATGCCCCTAAACTTCCGAACGTCATAACTTCCTCCTCGAACGTCAGATTTGAACGTGCCACCTGTCTATGAACTCGTGACGTCAAGAACTACGTCACGGTCATCTTTCAAAGTCCATTTGACCATCTGAACGAAAAGTCAACGTTTTGCCCACACCCAAGGGCAAAACGGTCATTTTGCATCGTTCGTCCGATTTCGCTCTACTAATCATGGATTAGCCTCACTAATCGTGATTAGTCACTAATCTAATCATGGAATTTGGGACAGGTCGTTACATTACATCTTTCATTTAACTTCCATCCTTAACTTAAATTTTCATTACTAACTAACGTGCATCTCTGTCTAGGTTGGATGGACGTTAAACTTCAAGCACTTGTTGGGAGGAAACCCAATGTATTCCCGAGATGTGAAGGAGTCATCAACGCAGATTTGCTATCTTTCTACCCTTCACTCTCATTTATTTTGTTTATTTATTATTTTCTTGCGTTATTTTCGTAAATCATCTTCCGTACTTTAATTCTATGTTCAATTATTTTTTATTTTCTTACATTGAGGAAAACGTAGAATTTAAGTGTGGGGGAGTGGTTTACAATTTTAATTGTGCAATAAAATTGTTTAAAAAATATATATAAAAAAATTTGTTTATTGCTTTCTTAAAGTTTTTTGTTTTAACTTTAGTGTTTTTATGAGTATTAAGTTGGCCTTTAACTTGTCAATGATATAAATGAACGGAAATGAATATGTTATGGCTATAAAGATGATCACTACAACTTGAATTTGTTTGTTAATATTTTGTGATTAAGTGTTATAACTTGTAGATAATGCATGTAAATTGGTACATAAACGAGCATGTTAAGATAAGTATGAATCATTTGAACCTTATGTGAGCTTTAGAACCTTATATACATCTTTGATGAGTGATTTATAAAGTTCTTTTTTTTAAATTGATATACATATGCCTCATAACTGCTTGCAATAGATTTTAATGAACTCTAGAGTACTAGAACTTATTCTATGTGATTTTCAAAGCGTTTAAGTCAATAAACTCTCTGATTTTGGACATGATTAAGGCATTAGGGTTAACACCACAAATTCAAACATCCATGTTCCCTATTTTGTGCGCACAAGTTGCGACCCCCTTAGTTTTAACCCATTTGAGCCTACATTAAGCCTTTCCTTCATCACCATGATTATCTAAACACTTGAGCTTAGTATTTACATCTTTCACCCTTGTTCCAAGGACTCGGTTGAAGACATAAAGATTGTGTGAAGAGAAATTGATGATGTTTTGAAGACTTTATGTATATGGATTTACTTACTCAAACTTTGTTGTATTTTTGACACATGTTATTACCTTAATATATGAAAAAGAAAAAAAAAATATAGATGAAAAAAAAAGTAAAAAAAATGAATAATGTATTGAGTTTCTATCAAATTAATAAAGTTTGATTATGTAATGTTTGAGTTAAGTCCTTTATATTTGTAAATCCAACACAAAGAATGAATTCGAGGCCTAACATGATGAAATTTGGCCTATGTTCGAAGGGATGAATTCCTGATATCATTGCACTAAGGTCGGGAAGTTATGTTATGTTTTGGGAATCTTTGGAGTCTTGGAACGAATCTTGAGCACCACTTGTCCTATATATTCCTTGTCTCTAAACTTAGCCCCATTACAACCTTCGTAAAGACCTTATGATCCTTAAGATGGTAAATTTTGATTTGGGGAGTCAATTACTTGAGTAAGCTTATGGTTTTGGTTCATTTGTGCAAGTATGTTTTGTTTTTATATTGAGGTGTTTGTTTGAGATTTTGCAAAAATACTTCATTTCTATTATGTGAGCATTTTTCTCACATATTTTGAGTGCAAACACAAACCCTTACAAAATTGAGTGAATTTATGAGTGCATATCCTTGTGAGTTGATTCATACTTATTTTATTCATGTTGAGATCCATTTCACCATATTTACTCATTATCTTACTTGTTAAAACATTTTGTTACAATGTATTAACTATTGAACTCCATATGCTTAATTGCTTTATGTAACGACCCGTCCCAAATTCCATGATTAGATTAGTGACAAATCACGATTAGTGAGGTTAATCGGTGATTAGTTAAGCTAAATCGGACGAACGATGTGAAATGACCGTTTTGCCCCTGATGGTGGCAAAACGTTGACTTTTCATTCGGACAGTCAAATGGACTTTGACCGATGACCGTGACGTAGTTCGTGACGTCACGAGTTCGTAGACAGGTGGCACGTTCAATTCCGACGTTCGAGGAGGAAGTTATGACGTTCGGAAGTTTAGGGGCATTTTGGTAATTTTGGTTAAAAAGGGGCAAATGTTGACTTTTTGACCAGGAGGTCCGATGGCCGAGGGCCGAAGACCGTTACGTAGATAAGGATGATACGAATCCATAGACAGGCGGCACGTCGAATTCGGACGTTCGACGTCGAAGTTACGGTTCACGGAAGTTTCGGGATACTATTTATAGCGACACGTTTTACGAGACAAAAAGTGCAGTTTTATCTCTAGTGGGCCCAGATATTTGTCCTGATGCCAATGGATGAGTGACAAGTGTCACCCATCCAATGGACACCCTATTTCATTCATGCACCGTGCAAACCATTCCATTTTCTCCATTTCAAACACACACCCAAAACCCACCCGATCTCACGATTTCTCTCCATCTCTGTGCAAACCAAAACCCATCCATTTCGACCAAGACTGAGACCAGAGAGTGGGGAGGATGTTGGAAGCAGTGGCCGACCCAGGAAGGCGCCGCCGTGGGCGGTGGAGCCACGAACCCGTGCGGGTGCACGGTAAGGCCAATTTTTCCCCTTTTAATTGATTTCGATATTATGGTTGTTTTTGGACGATTAGAATGAGTTAGTTAGGTTGCTAGGACAGTTTTAAGGCGGTTTTGGTGGTGGTTGATGGCTGAGAAGCCGTGGGAGGAAAATGGAAAAACTGAACCGTGAGGTTCAAAAATCAAACCTCGGGTTCTATGGGTTTTTCTTTGTTTTGATCATCCAAACATGTTCCTAGGATCATATTAGGAAGTTTAGAATCGATTAGGAAGAAAAAGGACCGAAAATGAGGGAGTAGGAGGGTCGGACCGGTCACGCCGGTCCAGCTGGACCGGACTGCACAGTCGAACCGGCCAGACTGGTCTGCACGAGGAAGAAGACAGCACTGTGCAGTGGCGCGTGAGGCCGCGTAGAAGGGAATCTTGGGAAGGTTCCAACATGTAAAATCATCTAGTCGATGCAACGAACATTTTGGGACTGGTTTCGTGTCGATCAGACACCGTCTCGATATGTTTCGGGGCATCAGAAGGTTTAGGTTCAGGATTAAAAATAGTTAAAAATACGGGAAAATTATGGGGCTTTAGTGGGAGGTTAATTAAGTAGTTAGTAACCTTCTATTAAAATTTGGACAGGTTTGGGAGTCCCGGTGATGGTGATAGGCTTAGGGAGCCGTATGGCACGCAAATCGAGGAGGCAACTCGGACGGTCTGTGAGTGGACCTTGTTTTCTAAATTGGTGCATGCATAAATATTTATTATATTTTTTATTACATGTTTGATGATGCCATGGGTGCATTTGTATGTGGTTACGTATAAGCATGTATTTCGAGATTTCGGCCTTATACGGTGCTTATACGGGTCTGTATTTCTTTATTGATTTAAATGATTTGGTTTTGGATTTCGAAAAGAATAAACTCGGGTATGAGACCCATTTGGTTTTGTCTCGGGCATATGACACTATTTACGACCTTCGGGTCTAAATCGTGGTCGCGACAGGTGCTTTGTGCACGGTGATCAACGATATGACGCTCGCCTCCGGTTTGGGATGTGTTTCTTCGGGAGAGGTCACGATGCATGATTCGTGGTCGGGCATCCTGGGGAGGCTCGACTTTGGAGTGCTGACGGTTCAGGATATCGATCGGTGATGAGTGCACCATGATCTTGTGGTGGTCGCGTCAGTTGATACGTTCACGACGACATACCAGGATTAAGAGTGGTCCTGGATGGATGGTTGCACGCATCACTATGATCGGAGTCGTGACTGACTCTTAGATATCGGGCACGGTGCCCAGTTGAGTCATATGTTCGGGCACGAGACCCAGTTGTTTTACACTGATGATTTCGGGTCAGGGACCCTAGATGGATTTCCAAGTTCATGGCAGTTTATGGGAACCGGCATGAACCTTTGACAGGTCATTGTGGTGCATGACGGTTTATGGGAACCGGGCATGGATGTTATGGATCATGACGGTTCAAGGGAACCGGGCATGAACATTTATGTTATGTATATATATGTATTCATATACCTTTCTTTACTTCTATTATCTCCTCCGGGGAGGGTCGTTGGCCTGGGTGGACCCCAGAGTAGTCACGGAGCACCGACTGAGTGGAGTCACCCCCCAGTTGGATTCCTTACTCTCAGGAAGGCTATGATTACTATTACCTCGGGTAGGGTCAGTGGTCTGCGGACATTGATTTTGACTTTGAGAAGACTCGGATTGAGACCTGGGTAGCACGCGCGTAGCTTTGGAAACCGTGACAGGATTGGTTGTGTGAATTATATGTGTATATGATATAAATATATGATATGTGATGTGTGGTTACACAGGATTTGAGCGGTGGCTCGTGTACTTGGGTTTATTTCTGGTTTGGGCTGAGTCCCTCATGGTTTTGGGCAGTGGCACGTACGGTCATTTTCATTATGGTTTTGGGCTTAGTTCCCACATATGGCTCTTTCGATTAAATGGTTTTCAAATGCATGCATGCTTTTTAGTGAAGGGTACAAATGTCTTCTCGTTAAAATGTTTTTATAAATCCTTGTTTTGTCCACTCACAGCTTTTAATGTTTTGACTGCCCTTTAGGTTGACATCAGATGTGGACTGTAGCAGAGACCGAGATATCACATGCCTCCTCCGGATCCTGGCGTACTCTGATAGCCCGGGAGGGCAAAGGTCGGAAATATCCCTTGTTTGACACTTCGTGTCAGACGCGAGAGGGTCATCCCGCGTTAATCCCGAGGGGATTGGGATGGGTCCTGTCACTTTAAGTGAAATTTTTTTTATGCCATATAATAATGAAATATTGAGACAAATGGTTAAGGGTTTACTTGTTTTGAATTCGTAGTCTAATTTTAGTATTTACTAGGGACTAGCAAAGTTTAAGAGTGGGGGTATTTGATAGGTCGTTAATAAAGCATTATTTTATATTATTTTATACCCTTTATACTTGAATTTTAATATTAAAATAATAAATAATTAGATAAAATAATTTATTTTGTGATATTTCTATTTAAATAAATAAAGTTTGTATTTTGGATCATTTTAGCGAAAGAATCGTCCCAATCAGAATTATAACGAATAAATTATGGACGAAATTTGATTGAATTATATATATATATTAATTATTAATTAATTTTCATTCTTTTGCAGCCCAAAAATCATTTATGTAGCCCAAATCCAATTTAAATTACAAACCCAACCCGCGTCACATCCTTTAAGCCACGACCCAACTTCACGCCAAGCCCAGGCCCAACCTTCCGTTCCAGATGGCTTGTGATCGGCTCGCCTGGCCCGCATCCGCTCCAGACCTTGACCCGCGCGAAGCCACGTAAACCCACTGCGCCAGCCCAGTCCGTACGCCAGTCCATCACGCAAAGCCTGCTGCCACCTACCCGCCTGCACAGCCCACTCGCCTGCACCCACAGCCCAACTATTCTACCTGCCTGCGACGGCCCACTGCCCAACTGTTCCACCCACCTGCACACAGCCACCTGCTCCATCCGTGCGGCCCACTTGGGAAATCAGCCCATTTTTTCTGCTGATTTCCTGCTCCAATCCAACTTCCCAAATGAGCTTTTTCATCATTTTTCATCATTTGTCATCATATTAATTATTTTCATTTTTATATTTTATATTTTGTATTTTTATTTGAATATTTTAGGCCTCCCTCTATAAATAGGTAGGCAATTTCACTTGTAAAGGGGGTCTCCAGTTTCTCCCATTTTAGTTTTCTTTTTGTAGTTTCTCTATAGTTTTTCTCTCCTTTAGTTCATCTTCTTTCTTTCTATTCTTTATTTTTGGGGACCATTTTAATTCTTGTAGACGTTTTATTTAATTAGCTTTCTTTTAATTCTTGTTCTTAATTTATGTTATAATTTATGTTATTTTTTAATTTCATTTCTTCTTTACTTTGTTCTTGTGATTTTTCTTTGAGAGCTCTTAAACACAATTTTTACGCTTTCCTTAAGAAATATCTAGGGCAAGTATTTCCGAAATAATTCTAGAATTTAAGTCCGCATTCTTATGTTTTATCTTCCATCTTCATAAGGTTCTAGCCGTTATTCGGTGTTCCTTATGAATAACATTCCATTGTTTTCATCCACTTTCAGAATCATAAGCTGTTCTTGGATTCCGAAAGTGTAACTTTCGTCCCTTTACTTAAATTCTTGTTATTGTTTCGGTTTACTTATAATTCAATATATGTGTTGGTATTTTCTTTCTAACATTTGTAAATGTGAATACAATCTCCATGTGTTTTACTTTTTGAATTTCATCTACTTCATATTTTAGTGCTTAACCTTCAATTTAACGCTAAGTGTTTATGACCGCTGTTCGATGCACTTAGAATAGGGTTGGGGAGATTTAAATGTTTGACACACATTGAAATCAATAACGTAAGGTGAATCGTATTATAAGTGTTTATGACCGCTGTTCGGTGCATTTATAATATTGAAAAATGTATGCATGCATTTGAGATGATTAAGGTAGGATTTCGTGATTGGTTCAATATGAGCACGATGTTAGAGTGTTGTTAAAAATATGTGTTTGAAGAAAGGTCATTTGCACAAAAATTAAAGTAGAAGTAGAATTAAGTTCTTAATTGTTTTTATTTGTTTTCTTTATTATATGATTACAATCTTCCAAACCCCCCATTTAATTCTTTATTCTTTTATTTTTTTATTTTTTTATTTTTTTATTTTTTTATTTTTTTATTTTTTTATTTTATTAATTCTTTATTCTTTTATTCTTTTATTCTTTATTTCATTAATTCATTAATTCTTTTATTCTTTTATTCTTAAATTCATTTATTCTTTAATTCTTTATTATTTAATTATTTAATTCATTATTCTTTTTAACTAACATATTAATAATGTTCCCTAATTTCCCTGGTTAAGAACGATCCCTATTTACCAATACTACAACTACACAAAAAGGGTTTAAATTTGCATAATACTCAAATTACGTGTTTAATTTAATGCGTAGTTTGGGCGTTATCAATAGCTGCCTAGAAATTTTATTTCCTTTTTGCATCAGTGACAAACTTATTGAGAGGGCAGTCTGAACTGTAGCCTATGTTAGTTTCTATAAGTTATATATATATATAATACTGGTTTAAATTTGCATCAAGGTTTGCTTAGCTTAGTTAGCATTGTGGTTGTCTTCTTTGGTGGGGGCTTATGACAGGACCCATCCCAATCCCCCTAGGATTAATGCGGGACGACCCTGCTCCCGTCTGAAACGAAGTGTCAGACAAGGGATATTTCCAACCTTTGCCCTCTCGGGCTATCAGAGTACGCCAGGATCTGGAGGAGGTATGTGATATCTCGGTCTCTGCTACAGTCCACATCCGCTGTCAACCTGAAGGGTAGTCAAAACATTAAAAGTTGTGAGTGGACAAAACAAGAGTTTATAAAAACATTTTAACGAAGACATTTGTACCCTTCACTAAAAAGCATGCATGCATTCGAAAACCGTTTATCCGAAAGAACCATAACTGGGAACTAAGCCCAAAATCATAATGAAAGAATCATAAAGAATCAATCGTACGGGCCACTGCCCAAATCCATGTGGGACTCAGCCAAAAACCATAAAGAAACCCAGTACACGGGCCACTGCCCAAAACCTGTGCATATCACATATCATATCTCATAACCATATATCATATACATCATATATACATATAATTTACACAACCAATCCTGTCACGGTTTCCAAAGCTACGCGCGTACTACCCGGGGTCTCAAACCCAAGTCTCTCAGAGTCCAAGGTCAATGTCCGTAGACCAATGACCCGTCCTGAGGTTACGATCCAAGCCTTCCTGAGAGTAAGGAACTCAACTGGAGGGCGACTCCACTCAGTCGGTGCTCCGTGACTACTCCGGGGTCCACCTAGGCCAACGACCCTCCCTAGAGGAGATAATAGAAGTCAAGGAAGGTATATGAATATACATACATATATATATACATAACATAAATATTCATGTTCGGTTCCCATAAACCGTCACGTACCACAATAACCTTTCTAGGGTTCATGCCGGTTCCCATAAATCGCCATGAACTTGGAAATCCATCTAGGGTCCCTGACCCGAAATCATCAATGTAAAACAACTGGGTCTCGTGCCCGAACATATGACATCAGCTGGGCATCGTGCCCGATAACTAAGGGTCAGTTATGCCTCCGATCGTAGTGATGCGTGCAACCATCCATCCAGGACCGCCCTCAATCCTGGTATGTCGCCGTGAACGTATCAACCAACACGACCACCACAAGATCATGGTGCACCCATCACCGATCGATATCCTGAACCGTCAGCACTATGAAGTTGAGCCTCCATCGGCTACCTGACCATAGATCGTGCATCGTGACCTCTCCGGAAGGAACACATCCAAAACCGGAGGCGAGCGTCGTATCGTCCGTCTCCGTGTACATAACACTAGCCGCGACCACGATTTAGACCCGAAGGCCATTAATAAGGTCATATGCCTGAGACAAAACCAAATGGGTCTCATACCCGAGTTTATCCATTTGAAATCCAAAACCATTTCATTTAGATCAATAAAGACATACAAACCCGTATTGGCACCGTATAGGGCCGTAACCTCGAAATACGTGCCAATACTTAACCACACATCCAAATTCACTCATGGCATCACAAACAAGTATTTAAAACATATAATAAACATTTATGCATGCACCAATTTAGAAAACAAGGTCCACTCACTGACCGTCCGAGCCGACGTCTCGATACGCGTGCCATATAGCTCTCCCGAGCCAATCACTGTCACTGGGACTCCCAAACCTGTCAAAATCGTAATAGAAGGTTACTAACTACTTAAATAACCTCCCACTAAGGCCCCGTAATTTTTTGGAATTTTTAACTATTTTTAATCCCGATCCTAAACCTTCTGATGCCCCGAACATTGTTGAAACGGTGTCCGATCGACACGAAATCAGTCCCAAAATATTTGTTACATAGAATAGAAGATTTCACATGTTGAAAACATTCCCAAAACGTCACTCACGCGCCCAGGGAAGGTATTACGCGTGAGATCACGCGTGGTACTATTCATTATCTTCTCTAAGGGGTGAACTGGGTTCGACTGGTTCCTGGACCGGTCGAACCGGTCGGGACCGGTTCAAGGCCTAAACTCAACTATTTTCGGTCCATTTCGTTCCATTTTAATCCTAATCCCTTCCTAACCTTGTTTCTTATCTTTTTAAACATTAAAAACCAAAGAACAACCACAAAACCCGTACCTTCATGCTCGGCCATGGCGGTGCTTAGTTCCTCCGCCGTCCACCATCCCTTCTAGGTCGTCCAATCCTTCGAAAACAATCCTATTAGCCTCACCAAACCCCCAGAAACATACCCTAAATGTTAGGTTCGATTTAAATCTAATAAAACCGAGTTTCAAATTTTTGAATATTAAAGGGCTCTCGGTTTCTCACCTCCGCCGTCCACCACCGTGAGTCGCCGTCCATCCCGTCACTATCCTCATCATCCCACTCTCTCACGGTCACGCTCAGTGTAACACACTCACAAGATGAATGATGGAGGTGGTGATATGTGTGTTTGTTGTGTTTGAAAATGGAGAATGAAGAATGGTTTCGGGTTTGTGAGAACATAGAGGAAAATGTTGATATCTGATGAGAGAGAGATGGGATGAGATGAGTGGTGAGGATTTGAGTGATTAATTAGAATGGATGGTTAGGATTTAGTGATGAAAAGATTCATTATAAAATAATAATTATAATGATATTTAATTAGGATAGATCCAAAAATTGGGGGATTCGACCAATGGGATGAGTGACACTTGTCACTCATCCATAGGTCCCACTTAAAATAACTGGCCAATCAGATATTGCCAAATCATCATCCCCTCGAAGTACGTGCATAGTGAAATCGAACTTCCGTGACCTAAAACTCTCCTGTTCGAAGTTCGATTTCAGTGTGCTGCCTGTTTATGGATTCGTATGATCCCGATCTACGTAATGGTCCTTGGCCCCTGGCCATCGGACCTCCCAGTCCAAAATTCAACTATTTGCCCCTTTTAACCAAAATTACCAAATTGCCCTTAAACTTCCGAACGTCATAACTTTTTCCTCGAATGTCGGAATTGAACGTACCACCTGTCTATGAACTCGTGACGTTCTAAACTACGTCACGATTATTGGCCAAATTCAGTTTGACAGCCAGAATAAAAAGTCAACATTTTGCCCACGCCTAGGGGCAAAACGGTCATTTTGCATCGTTCATCCGATTTCTCTCAACTAATCATGGATTAACCTCACTAATCGTGATTAGTCACTAATCTAATCTCGAAATTAGGGACGGGTTGTTACAGCCTAGGTTCGAAACATGCTGTTAATAGCTTGATATTCTTGTATTATCAAAATTTCTTTCAACTTTTAAATAAAGTTTGACCTTATTTTATCAATTTTTTTTCTTCCAATTTTGAATATATTTGGACTTATTTTATCATTTTCTTCAAATCTTTGAATAAAATTTAGCTATATTTTATCATTTTCTTCAATTTTTGAATAAATATTGATGATTTATTTTACCCTTCATTTTTTTTTTTAAAAAAAAACTTGATGAATTTAAAAATTTTTCTAATCTTTGAATTTATCATTTTCTTTCAACCTTTAAATGAGATGGCTCTATAAATTTGGCTTTAAAAATTTGATGAATTTAGCCTACTAAACTTTGAATTCCTGAATCTGCCTCTGACTTGCATTAAGTATAATTAATATGTTAAATAGGTAGAAGATACAATTACAATGAAGAATGGTGAAACAAGTACTCTGAAATACGTTGGGGGGTAGGGTGATGGAGGGCAACGTAAAGAGCCATTCGTAGGGATGTTTTTTTAACAAAGGGGCGGTTTAGACACAATAATAAATAGACTATTTGTTTGTGCTCATCAAGGAAAACATATTCCGAAGAGTGTGCTACTTGGGACTTTAGATGATAATGATGAGAGAGACTCATGCGAGATAGATATTATGAACAAGAAGAATAAAACTTGTTTTACAGTGAAGTGTGATTGCAAGGCAAGTATGCGAGTTGTATATGATGTATGGTCAAACGAATGGAAGGTTTCAAGTTTTAGTGACTTTCACGGTCACAAAGCAATTACTCTAGAAACAAAAATGAAATTGAAGTCAAATAACGCTATACCAAAAACAGCTAGAATTCTAATAGAGACATTTCATGAAGAAAATTTGCCAATCGCCAAAGTTTCTTCAATCCTTGGTGGAGGTTACATTGACTTTAATGGAAGGTTTCAAGTTTTAGTGACTTTCACTGCCACGAAGTAGTTACTCTAGAAAGATAAATGAAAATTAAGTCAAATAAAGCTATACAAAAAGCAGCTAGAATTCTAACAGAGACATTTCATGAAGAAAATTTGACAATCGCCAATGTTTCGTCAATCCTTGGTGGAGGTTACATTGACTTTAACAATAGAGACTATTATAACCACTTGAGGAATGTCAGACATAGAGAATTGGATAGAGGTGATGCCCAGTCATCCCTTATATACATTAGGAAAAGCAAGCTGAGAATCCACAATTTTTTTATGCCATCCAATGTGATGAAAGTGGAAAGGCGGCTAATTTTTTGGGTAGATGCTCGATCACGAATGACATATCAAAATTTTGAGGATGTAGCCACATTTAAGTCTACCTATAGGACAAACAAATATGATATGCCTTTTGCACCATTTACGAGAGTGAACCACCATTTACAGTCATTATAATTTGGATGTGTGCTTTTACAAGATGAGACAGAGGTAACTTTTTTGTGGTTGTTTGAGACACGACTTGAAACAATGGGGGGACTATCCAACTTCTATTATTACTAATCAAGACATGGTAATGAAAGGAACAACTGCCAAAATTTTCCCTAAAACTCATCATCGACTATACTTGTGGCATATTGAGAAGACGTTTGTTGATATGTTATCACATGTGTACTTTTAAGAAGTTGAAGCTCAAAGTTGAGATGAAGAAATGCATTTGGTTTACATGCAAGATACATGATTTTGAAGAAAGCTGGAAGTTCTTGTTGGGGGGATATGAATTGGATAAGAATGATTGGTTACAACATTTGTATGATATACGTAACTCTTAGGTTCCTATTTTTAATCGTGACAAGTTTTTTGCAGGA
Source organism: Prinsepia uniflora (assembly GCA_032719365.1). Taxonomy (NCBI): domain Eukaryota; kingdom Viridiplantae; phylum Streptophyta; class Magnoliopsida; order Rosales; family Rosaceae; genus Prinsepia; species Prinsepia uniflora. Next base: position 39,872,619 of record CM064872.1, read on the forward strand.
TTGAATACTAGTGGATGTAGTGAGGGTATTAATTCTTTCTTTGATGGGTTGGTTAGTGCATCAACTAATCTTAAAGAGTTTGTACTCAAATATGAAAAAACATTGAAGAAGATTATGGAAGAGAAAGTGATGGAGATTTTGATTTGAATACAAGTATCACATTGTTAATGAAGGAGACCTCATTTTGAAGCATATAGCAAAGTTTTATACTAGATATGTTTTCAAAACCATTTAAGGATGAATGGAGTAAGGTCAATCTGTATAAAGTCTAAGAAATTAAAGGTGATAATGAATATCGCACCTATCTAGTGAAAACAAAATTTGGAGAGCATGAAGAGTTTGTGACGAAGTTAAATTTGGAAACATAGAAAGGTATTTGTTAGGTAAGATATTGATACAGTTCTTGAACATTTCATTAATCAATGATGGAGACAAGAAGCAAACAAATTTAGAATCATGGATTCTATGAATTTGGTGACAGATGATGGCAAGGAAGAATCAGAAGCTTGCGACTTAGCTATATATGTCAACAAGCAACTATGTTGGCCTGTATTGCAACATCTTCAACTGAGGGATACACAACATTCAAGAAAGGTATAAATGAACTGTCTAGAAAATTGTTAGAAAACTCTCATATACCCGCAACCATTTCTTCCCTAGGAAACTATGATCCATGTACTAATGTTGAATCCTCTCAACCATTGATTTTGGACCCAAATATCTTACAAACTAAGGGTAGGAAGAAGGAAAATACTAGTAGTTTGCTAAGAATAAAAAGTGTTATTGAGTTAGGCCAAGAAAGGAAGAAAAGAAAGTGTGCTTTATGCAAAAAGTTGACCTATCATGACAAAAGGACTTGTCTTTTAAACCTCAAAAGAAGAAAGATTGAAGCAACAAATTCATGTAAATTATCTTAAATTTTTATATTGATATTTTCAATGATAAGGATAATACTTATATTTTTTTTTCTTTAATTTTTAATCCAAATCCAGCTAGTGAGGAACCAAAAGACTTGGATGAAGATGTGGAGGAAAATGGCCGATGATACCATTTATATGTTGGTGAGAAGGTTTTTACACTAAAAACTGTTATCTTCTATGGTTTTAATTTAATTTTCAAAAAATAATTGATAGGTTAATTGATATGGTGCATAAACTAACACGATTTCACATGTACAGGATTGTTGAGAATGGATACGACTAATTAAAGACTCACTATTTGGACGATTATAAAATATGGAAGTGTAAGAGTTGTGTGTAATGATTTTGAAACTTTTATCTCATTATAATTACTTAGTTTTTTTTATATTTTTATTAATAAAAGTGTATGGAATTTGATATTTTTGTTCGGGATGAACATTATATCATTGATGTTATTAACCAAAGTATATGGTATTTGTTATGTTTGTTCATGATGAGCATTAATATCATTGAAGGTGAAAATGTTAATGATGATGATGAAGCATCTGATTCCAAGTAATGAAAAGTTTGAGTACTTGTTTTTATTCATAGCAAATAGTTCTGTAATGAGTTAATGTCAATCTATGGCACACTAAAACCGTCTCTTAACATTTACACCAAGCCTCGAAGAAGCTGAAATCTACAAGACATATTTTTGGAAGATCGAATGGTAGAAAGGGGACGGTCAATGTCATCAGCCTTAATCAAATCTTCAACCTTGCATTGAAGTGCATCCTCAATGCCATCGGCAATGGAGAGAACCGCGAGTCCTTGTCCTTATTCGTCGATTCATTTTATGTTCCTCTCCCAACTACCTCACATTCTTGTAATCATCATGCCCCATGCATAATCATAATTAACTCAAAATGAGAGAATTACATTATAACATCACCATCCAAACATCCAAGTTATGTTTCAATAACCAAAATATAGATTTAGCTAACATTCAGTTCTTGAGATTACATGTTGAGTGACGAAGCCAAAACGAGTATACATGTATTTGAAAATGTCATCGAAGGACTTCTTAGAGTACTCGATGTGACCCATTTGTCAACCATGGACCTTGATTTTGACGGAAAATTTTAAACAAGGTTTGTCAAATTTCTAAGTTGAATTTACAAAAAACACCGAACCATTTCATAAAATGAAAGCAATCGAAATTCTCGAGAGAATAAATGGAAATCAAATTGATTTATCAAATAGAAACATTTGAATCCACAATTACCGTTCCTCCACTAACACCAAGTCCTTGCTTACTTGTCATAAACGTGATGCCCTTCCATTTCGCAACATAATTATCCTGCACAACCATTTATACCTTTTAATACTTAGTTTTGGTTCCAGGAAATCATGCTGTTATTTATATATGTACACTCAAATTAATGAAATTCTAACTTGATTACAAGCGTACTGAAACCCGGGATCCTATCACCGCCTCAGCCTCACTCCTTACCTTAAAGTCATAGCGCCTGATAAGGAGTGAGCAATATGATACCATCAGTATATTGAACTTTGTGTACCAGAAAAAAAGAGACCTAAACTTTCATGTTTCCACCTTTAGTCGTCTATTTTGTATCTAGAAGAGATCCAACCAATTTCATCAATCTGATTGGCAAAATTGAGAACGGTGGTAGTTTTTCACTCTTAATTGTGGAAACTAAACAAGAATTAATCACCTATAATTTCTTAACCCACATATACATAAAGTGAATTGTTGTGCTTATAAATAGTGCAACTCACCTATAAAAAAATTCGAAACTTCTTGATAATAATGAAACCAAGGAAATTTATTTGCAATTTGCTGATGTACAAAGTTTGTCAATTAAGAGGTGGAATCTTGTTCAATCACGTGTCCTTGGACTAACCTATCAAAAAAAGGTAATTGGTTGTCGGTTAGAGGTAAGCACCAGTGATGTGTCAGCCTAAGGGTACTCTGATGCCCAAGTGAGTGTGAGTTAGTGTGTATAAGGAGTAAGCGGTGAATAGTAAAACTTAGTTACTTTATTGGGAAATGGATCCCTTTTATATGGTTGTGTGAGAGATAAAAAATAAGTTATTTCGATGTGGGAGAATGTGCATCTATTGTGGGACGAACACGTGAGCTCTTCATGGATGGAGAGGATTCGTCCACATGTCAGTTGATGAACAACACTTGCTAGGATTTGTTTGCTAGTGTGGGCTTGGGCCCTTTGATCTCATAAATATGTATTGGACTTGAGATATTAGGTCCATCGAGTCTGGTCCAATATGGTATCTATAAAAGTGCCCCAAGTTCTTGACCGAGGTGGAATTTCTTAGATAGAAACTTGTAAACTTTCCCAGCGTCGCTACAGGGATATACCTCTAGTCCCCCAAGTCCCGCAAGCGAGGTAGAGTACCAATCAGGGTTGTCGATCATCTGTGAGTACTCGGATTGATCTACGAAGGAGGACTAGGTTGGTAATGAATGATATGCATGCTATGGGATGGTTTGGTGCCATATAATGTCGACAGGGTGTGGGTTGACCTGTTATCATCATGGTATGCCAGGTAATGTATTAGGTAGTTGACACGGGTCGGGCAGTTCATGGGTCACCAAATGTGTGGCTCGGCTTATGACCTTTAAGTTTCTAGCATGTGCGTGTAGGTACGTGTGAGGTTAGTGGGAGTTACTATGGAGGCCTACTTCATCTATGTCCTTGGAAATTTGCTTGATAGCCCAAAAAGCCTTGTACTCTAGCTCTACGGGCAGCTGAGATCCCTTACCAAAGATCAACCGAAAGGGGGACATGTTAATCGGTATCTTGCATGTTGTCCTGTAGGCCAAAAGGGTATCATTCAATCTACAAGACCGATCCTTTCGATTGTGATTCACAATTTTCAAAAAAATGGCCTTGACCTCACGAGTTGAGACCTCAGCTTGTCCACTTGTTTGTTGATGGTTAAGGGTTGAGACACGATGTGTCACACCAAACTTCTTAAGCAAGGACTCAAAGGACTGATTACAAAAGTGAGCTCCCCCCATCATTAATGATGGCATGTGGGCCTCAAAACCTCGTGAAGATATGGGATCTTAAGAAGCTCAAGACAACTTCGGCATCATTGGTTTTGGTTGTAACGCTCCGAAAAATTAAGAAATGTAAAATCAAAAGTTGGGATGTAAATGACGTTTTTGCCCTTGGTGTAAGCGATCAAAAGTTGACTTTTTGATTGTAATACTTTCAGCAAATTTCTCAAGGACTCTTCCATAGGCCTCGAAATGTTGAATCCGTAGATAGGCAGCATGTCTAAATTGGAGTTCAAACAGATTTGTTGTGGGTCTAAAATGGACAAGGGCATTTTCGTAATTTTAAACGCAAGGAGTATTTTGTTCTCTTACTGTTGATGCTGAGTCATTAAGGGGGATCGCTCACCAGGCTGGCTTAGTGACATGTGTCACTCCCATTTTCAGATTGGTGGGAATCGGTGCCGTCTCGTATATGTGTGTATTAGCTTGAACAAAACCAAAAAGGAAACAAAATCCATTTGCTTTTTGATCAATCCCTATAGCAAAACTTGGAGGGAAAAACGTAAGGAAATATAGAGAAAAAAAAGAGAGAAAATGAGAAAGGAAAAGGAAAGAAAAAAGAACAATTGAAGAACCCGAAACCCATACCCACAAAATTCGAAATTTTGGAATTTCAAATTTGAATCTTTGGATCATAATTGTTGAAACCAAACTGAACTTAAGCTCTTTGGGATCAGTACGAACAAAAACAACCAAAAATCGAAGTGAATTGCTTGAGATTTCACCTAGAACGGACCCGCGACCCTTTCGAATTTTCGAAGTGGAATTTGACTGATTGGAGAAATAGGACAGAATTGGACGGGTTGGGATGATGATGAACAATTATCACATGTGGGAACTTGTCCACCTTTTGTCCCAAGACAGTCCCTACTGCAAAATTTGAGGTAGAACACATAAGCTCGAAGAGCAAGTCCCGTCTAGGTAGCATGATGATTGGAGAGGGCGTGAGCTTGGCCTTCATGGTTTCAATTGCCTCCGAACAGACCTTGGTGAAGTTGAAGCTCACATCTTTTGCAGGTAGATCACACATAGGCCATACAATCTTGGAAAATTCCTTGATGAATCTCCTATAGAATCCAGCATGTTCTAAGAAGGAATGGACCTTTTGATAGTTGTGAGGTAGGGAAGCCTCTCCACGATATCTACCATATCTTTTTCTACCTCAATACCATCCTTAGATATCATACGACCTAAGATAATCCCTTGTTGGACCATGAAGTGGCACTTCTCCTAATACAACACCAAGTTGCTCTCTTGGCATCTAGTAAGCACACGAGCCAAGTCAGCTAAGCAAAGCTCAAATGAATGGCTAAGGACTGAGAAGTCATCCATGAAGACTTCTATGATGTCTTCCACCATGTATGAGAAGATGCTTGTTAGGTCATATTTTATGCATTTTTCCATGCATTATTATCTTTGATGTACTACTAATATCTTTCATCACATAGGAGAAAATGATAATTTTTGTGAGAGTTGTGCAGGATTGGACATTATGTCGAATTAGAATGTTTTCGGTGTAAAAGGAGGAAATTCGGAGTTGAAAGAGCTTACTTATGGAGCAAGGAAAAATAATGTGGAAAACAAAAAGCTGTCACTATTCAGGAATCACTATGCAGGCCAGACACTATTCAGGAATCACAATGCAGGCCAGACACTATTCAGGAATCACAATGCAGGCGAGACACTATTCAGGAATCACTATGCACACCTGACACTATTCACGTGAATAGTAGCAGATTACATGTCTTTCCTTATTTGCCCTCATGCTTTCTTGCCTATTTAAGCCCTCTTCACTCTCAAAATAGGGGAACCTCTACACACAACAAAGAAATCAGATCTGCTCTTCTTTTTCATTCCCCTTCTCTTCTAGTGAGAAAACCTCAAGAATTCCATAACCATCTCCCCTCTTCCATCCTTTTGCATCTCTTTCCCATGTACCTCAATCTCTCATCATAAAAGCTCCAAAATTCCTTCATCAAATTCGTCATGCATCATCTTTGTGTGTGAAGAAGAAGCCCTTTTCAGTTCTGGAGAAGAAGACTGCCTTCTACTTAGAGTTTTCTGCATCCATGTCTTTAATTAATGCTTTTATATTGATTAGATACATGTGTAGCTAATTTCTCATCTAGGGTTCTTGATGTAACCATGTAAACTCAGTCTATGTTATGATTGAAGTATTCTGATTTCTGCAAACTCTTCTTTGCTTCATTCATTTTAATTATTGATTCATATGTGATTCTAGTGCTTGATCACCATTAGGGTTCCATATGCCTAGTTAGATTTAGAGCACATGCCATGCCTAAGTTTAATTGATTTATGAATGAAAGAATAGGGTTAGTGAGTACATGCCATGCCACTGAATCTGTTTGGTCATATTTATTTCTTTTCTCATACTTAAAGGCTTTCTAGGAGTAATCTAAAGTACATGCCATACTTAGGTTGCAATTAGAAGGACTAGATAGTGTTCCACATGCCATGGCCTATCTTACTTAAGTGAAAACGATCCTTAGAGCAGGTTTGGAAGATCAGGTACTTTAGTCACTGTATTCATAGAATCAAGGTTACATAGGTGAAGTCAAGACCCTAGCTTCCATCTCCATACTTTTCTCAATCTTTTCTATCTATCTTCATTTACTTAAAGTTTTAATTTCAGTTTAACGTCCTTACATATCACAAATCAAAACACAATTCTGTTTTATTTTCAGTTCTTTTAATTCCACTAGTTAATTGAGTCATTATAGGGTTATTTAGAGGTAATTGTGAAGCCTAATCAGTCTCTGTGGTTCGACACCCTTACTTGTGCATTACCATTACTACAATAGTAGTGTATAAGCTAGGAAACATCAACAATTTTGGCGCCGTTGCCGGGGACTGATTTAAGTCCTTTGCAATTGGTTACCAACTTAGCCCTATAATCTGTTTTCTGTTTTAGTTTGTTTATAGCTTGAGTTATTCATATCTTTGTGTGTCAGGTTTTGAATGTCCAGTACACCTTTGCTAGACTCCGTTGCAGCAGCGATAAGGAAATCCAGGGAAACAAGAGGAAATCTTACTACAAAAATTGTAGCTAAAAGAGCATTTCAAGAAATCATCAAGGATAAGTCTTCTGTCTCAATTCATTCAGGAGAGTCAGAAGAGTTTGAAGAAGAAATTGAAGAAAAGATGGCTGAGGCTGCAACCCATGCTTTGGAGTTCTATGCTCAACCAATAATCCCTGATTCGCCTTCATGCGTAGTACTGTCACAAGCAGCAAGGAACTATGAACTAAAATCTTCATATTTTTCTATGTTTCCTTCATTCTTTGGTTTGCCTAATGAGGATCCATTGGCTCATATTAAAGAGTTTTACATAGTTGTTAATTCATTGCCCTTGCAGGGACTTTCGGAGAATGATTTGAGGTGTAGGATTTTTCCCTACACATTGAAGGAACGGGCCAAGGCTTGGCTCATGACTTTGAAGCCTAAGTCCTTGGAGACATGGGATGAGGTTGTAAAGAAGTTTATGGACAAGTTCTTTTCCCCCCAAAAGACAGCAACCCTAAGAGCTCAAATTTTCAATTTCAGACAAGATGATACTGAAACATTTAGTGAATGCTGGGAAAGATTTAGAGGACTATTGCTGCAGTGTCCACACCATGGGTTACCTCTTTACCTTCAAATGCAAATTTTCTTTGACGGATTAACCCCTACATGTCAATCAATGTGTGATAATGCAGCTGGTGATGCTCTAAAGAAAAAGAGTCCAGAGGAGTCTCAAGAACTCTTTGAGATGCTGGGTTCTAATATGCATCAATCAAGAGGGAAGAGAAGTGGTGCATCTGAAGTTCATTCAACTAATGACGTTTCTTTCAAGGTTGACAACTTGGAAAGGAAACTTGACGCTGTGCTTTCAAAGTTAGGCTCATCTCATGCCTCTCAAAGTGCTACATATGCTGATTACGATCAAGAGCAAGCCAATATGATGAATTGCTATAATTCAAGGCAAAGGAATGATCCATACTCAAACACTTACAACCCCGGATGGAGGAACCACCCTAACTTTTCTTGGGGTGGAAATCAGAATCAAAGCCATGCTCAGCAGCAGCCTAACAACTACCAAGTTCTCCCAAGCAATCCTGTGGAGGAGACATTACAGAAGTTCATGCAAACCACTTCCACTTTGTTCCAAAACCAAGCTGCCACCATTCAAAAGCTTGAGACCCAAGTTGGACAACTTGCTACTGCTCTTAACCAGAGAGAACTTGGGAAGCTTCCAAGTCAAACTCAGTTGCTTCAAAAGAATCAGGAGCAAGCAAAAGCCATAACAACACTTAGAAGTGGTAAGGTTATTGATAATGGTATTAACTACGATCTTCCTAATACTTCTGAAATTGTGAATGCAGGTGGGGAGGAAGGAGAGGCGGAACAAGCACCCAAGAAAGCTATTGATGTACCTCTTGGGACTAACAAAGATAAACCTGTTTTACACAAGGCTCCCGAGCCCTACGTGCCACCCATTCCTTTTCCAAGAAGACTTGCTCAATGCAACAAGGATAAGGCCTTCAAGGAACTTTATGACATTCTCAGTAAAGTTAATATTAATCTGCCTTTACTTGATTTAATTGATGATGTTCCAGCCTATGGCAAGTTCTTTAAAGAATTGAACAAGTACAAGAGGAAATATGAACCACATGAGAAGGTTTTAGTCTCCGAGAATGTCTCTGCCGTGCTTCAAAGAAAGCTTCCACCCAAACTTAAAGATCCTGGCAGCTTCTCCATACCTATTACCATTGGGGACAAGAAGATTGAGAAGGGTATGCTAGACTTGGGTGCAAGTATCAATCTTATGCCATACACGGTTTACTTGCATCTAGGTTTGGGAGAGTTGAAACCGACCACAGTTTCTTTACAACTTGCTGATCGTTCAGTAAAGTATCCAAGAGGTATAGTTGAAGACATTCTAGTTCAAGTTGATAAATTGATCATACCTGCTGATTTTGTAGTGCTTGACATGGAAGAATCACCAATCAAAGATCGTGAGTTACCTATTCTTCTTGGGAGGCCATTCATGGCCACATCAAGGACAATCATAAATGTGCATGATGGAGTGCTCACAATGACAGTTCTTGGAGAAACTGTCCAATTTAGAGTGTTTGAATCTTTAACTCATCCGTATTCTTCTTTAGATTGTTTCTCTGTTGATATATTGGATTCTTTTGTGTTCACCAAATTTTCTCAAGGCCCCCCTAAAGACCCACTAGAGATTGTCTTGACCAATTTTCTGGATGACTTCGAAGATGAATGGGAGTTGGAAGAGGAAGTTTCTGCTTTGGAGGCTTTGAAGTCATATCCTCACACCTATTTAGTCCCCCTTGAGCCACTCGAGCCATCCATTGATCATCTCATACCCTCAATCATCAAACCACCAAAGCTTGAGCTTAAATTACTTCCCTCTCATCTTAAGTATATCTTTCTGGGTGACCAAAATTCACTTCCAGTTATCATAGCTTCTGATCTGACCTCTTTGCAGGAAGAAAAGCTAGTAAGAGTTTTGAGAGAGTTCAAATCCACCATTGGATGGTCTATAGCAGATATCAAAGGAATCAGTCCCTCTATGTGCATGCATAGGATACTTTTGGAGGAGGATAGCCAACCCAGCTGTGAACCTCAACGAAGACTCAATCCCAACATGAAAGAAGTGGTTAGAGCTGAAGTACTTAAGCTACTTGACACTGGGATCATCTATCCTATTTCTGACAGCAAGTGGGTTAGTCCTACTCAAGTTGTACCAAAGAAGAGTGGCTTTGACTGTCGTAAAAAATGATCAGGATGAACTTGTCCCAACAAGAGTCATGACAGGATGGAGGGTGTGCATTGATTACAGGAAGTTAAATGCTATGACTAGAAAAGATCATTTTCCCCTTCCTTTTATTGATCAAATGCTTGAAAGATTAGCTGGTTACTCACACTACTGTTTTCTTGATGGTTATTCAGGTTATAACCAAATCCCAATTGCACCTGAGGACCAAGCGAAGACGACCTTTACCTGCCCATTTGGCACGTTTGCTTATCGGAGGATGCCATTCGGTTCGTGTAACGCACCAGCTACATTTCAAAGATGCATGATGGCCATTTTCTCTGACATGGTTGAGAGGTTCATCGAGGTTTTTATGGATGATTTTTCTGTGTTTGGTTCCTCATTTGATATATGTCTTGATCATCTTGCATTAGTTCTGAAACGTTGCCAAGACACCAATCTGATTTTGAATTGGGAGAAATGCCATTTTATGGTTAAGAAGGGTATAGTGCTAGGTCATGTAATTTCAAGCAAGGGAATAGAGGTAGATAAAGCAAAAATTGACTTGATCTCTAAACTACCTCCCCCAGCATCTGTTAAGGGAATTCAAAGCTTCCTAGGTCATGCAGGTTTTTATAGACGTTTTATTAAGGATTTTTCAAAAATAACTCGTCCGTTATGTAACTTGTTAGCTAAGGACACTTCTTTTGACTTTAATGACGAATGTTTGCAGGCCTTTGAAATGCTTAAGAAGAAACTAACTTCTGCTCCAATTATCATGGCTCCAGATTGGTCTTTACCCTTTGAATTGATGTGTGATGCATCTGATTTTGCTATTGGTGCAGTACTAGGCCAAAGAATTGGAAAACTCTCTCATGTTATTTATTATGCAAGCAGGACATTGAATGATGCTCAGTTAAACTATTCCACAACAGAAAAAGAGTTACTTGCTGTTGTCTTTGCTCTGGAGAAGTTCAGATCTTATCTTGTAGGATCAAAAGTCATTGTCTACTCAGACCATTCAGCTCTACGATACCTAATGACCAAAAAGGATGCCAAGCCAAGACTCATTAGATGGATCCTCTTATTACAAGAATTTGATTTGGAAATAAGAGACAAGAGCGGCAAAGAGAATGTAGTTGCTGACCACTTATCACGTTTGAAATGTGAAGCAATTGACAGAAATGCACAGTTGCCCTTGAATGAATCATTCCCTGATGAACAACTTCTTGCCATCCAAGATGATGAACCATGGTATGCTGATTTTGTTAATTTTCTTGCTTGTGGTATTATTAGAGATGATCTAACCTTTCAGGAGAAGAAAAGGTTCTTTTCGCAAGTGAAGCACTACATGTGGGATGAGACCTACCTTTTCAAATATGGACCTGATCAGATTATTAGAAGATGTGTTCCTGAGGTTGAGCAAGAAAGCATACTCAATTTCAGTCATGAGTTCGCATGTGGGGGTCATTTTGGTGCCAAGAAGACAGCAGCCAAGGTTCTTCAATCTGGTTTCTTTTGGCCTACTTTGTTTAAAGATGCTTTTAAATTTTGTGCTAAGTGTGATAGGTGCCAAAGAGTGGGCAACATCAGCAGCAGAAATCAGATGCCTTTGCATAACATTTTGGTTGTGGAGATCTTTGACGTTTGGGGCATCGATTTCATGGGACCTTTCCCACCCTCTTTTGGCTACAATTACATCCTGGTGGCAGTAGACTACGTGTCTAAATGGGTGGAAGCAATTGCTTCAAAGACCAATGATCATAGAGTGGTGATTAAATTCCTCAAGGACATCATTTTTTCAAGGTTCGGAATGCCAAGAGCTATCATCAGTGATGGTGGAACTCACTTCTGCAACAAGCCATTTGAAGCCTTGATGAAGAAGTATGGAATCACACATAGAGTGAGCACACCATATCATCCCCAAACTTCTGGCCAAGTGGAGATAAGCAATAGGGAGATCAAGAATATTCTAATGAAGACTGTGAATTCGACAAGGAAAGACTGGTCCACAAAGTTACATGATGCACTTTGGGCCTATAGAACAGCTTATAAGACTCCTATTAGGATGAGTCCTTACAGAATTGTTTTTGGGAAAGCTTGCCATCTGCCAATGGAGTTGGAGCACCATGCTTTGTGGGCAATCAAGAAGCTTCACATGGACTTTACAAAAGCTGGAATGTCAAGAAAGCTGCAACTCAATGAGCTTGAGGAGCTAAGGAATGAGGCTTATGAAAGTGCAAAGATTTACAAAGAAAGGACCAAGCTTTACCATGATAAAGCTCTAACGAGAAAGGTATTCTTCCCTGATCAAAATGTTTTATTATATGACTCTCGTTTACGTCTCTTTCCAGGTAAACTTAAGTCTAGATGGGTTGGACCTTTCAAAGTGATCAAAGTGTATCCTCATGGAGCAGTTGAAATAAAGAATCTCAGCAATGGTAACAGTTTCAAAGTTAATGGCCACAGATTAAAGCCGTACTTGATGTCTGATATGGGTGTTCCCATTGCACATATGGTGGATACTCTTCCATTCCATTAAGCCCATTTGCAACCACGTCTTGCCTAGACATTAAATACAGCGCTTGTTGGGAGGCAACCCAACCAGGTTCTATCTTTTAAGCCTTTTAACTTAATTACTTCTTTTCTTTCTCTGTTTTGATACTCCCTTTGCATTGCATGCATTTTTTCTATGTTATACATTGAGGACAATGTTTAGTTTAGGTTTGGGGGTAAGGAATTGCAAATTTTTGGGTGCTAAAGAGTCAGTCTGTTAGAGAATTGTTGAAACATTGTAATGGAATCTTTATGCAAACTAAGGCATACAATCGTCAGTTAGAAGGAATCCTTGATTAGTCTTCTGATTAGGTGTTCTTTCTAACCTCTTTTGCTCTTAGAATCATGGTGAATAAGGTACCTGATCAAACAAATGAAGAAGAATAGTGGAGACTACCCTTGTGATGTTTTGAGCCTACTTGCTTTATTGAGAGGGTTTAATTTGTTTCTGCTCCAATTCTTTCTTTCTAATTCACTCTAATCTGATCTCATTATCATTTTTGGTTGATTACTAAGAATTTATCATAATTTCAGATATCACATGCCCTTCATTTGTGGAGTAGCCCTTTTGAAGTGATGCTAGGCTTTGTGTGCATAACCTTCTAAAAGCCTTCTCTAAACCCGACCTTTGTGTGCTCCATTAGCCATTTTGTAGCCAAACACATGTAGCCATTTCTTTCATAACCTACATCACTCCTTCCCTTTTGTATCTCTCTTTGAGGTACCTAGCTTAATTGTGACCATACCCTATAGCTTGGAATCTGCCAAGGTTGTTGAAAGTGGAAATTCGATGCAAGGAAAAGTATGGCCACTGTTAAATCAAAAGTTTATGAAAAATCAAAAGTAGCTCAGATCAAAAGAAGTTCATATCAAAAGAAAAGAGAACTTAAATGAAGTAAAACTTCAAGGAAAAAAAAAGATGAAAAAAAAAAAGCAAAAGAAAAAGTTTAAGTATGATCTGAGAAAAGTTCTTTCCATTCAACTTAAAGTGAGCAGATGCTGGGAATAACATCAAGCTGTGCAAAGGAATTTTTCAAGAGCCCGTGGTATGATTCTAAGTTACTTGTTGTTCCTATCCTTTTTTTCATTTTTCCCTCAACCAAGCGTCATTACAACCTATTTAGATTAAGACCTATGTTGATCACTTGGGCAATGACATGAATGCTGGGAGGTATGTGCTCTATCTAATTCTTAGTTTTTGATTCTCTCATGAGATCTATCCTGAAATTGTGCCATTTTTTCTTATACTTCATATGTGAGAATACTTGCTTTCATATTACATAACTTCACTCACATATGTTTGATGGAGAGATTAAACCTTAGGTTCGAGTGATTGAGTGAATCTGTGAGACTTAGAGTTGAGACGAATTCTATCTTCAGGTTTGAAAATGATACCTATGAAGACTTGAAACTTAGAGTAAAAGTGTTCACTTGCACACTAATTAGTTGCTGGCATGGTGAATTCAAGAAGGTGAAGGTATGACTAAGGTTTCATTGGTTCACCTTACTTTGTTTCCATAATGTTTTAACCCTTGTTTTTTCAATAGTCTTGATGGTGTTTGTGGGTGTCACATCTGTTAAACCCTCAGGAGACAAAACTCCTCCTACTAGGCACACCTAGGGGTTTAAATGGTCTATCATAGGAAGATCGAGTCATTAATTTAATTGTGCTTATGTAATTTGTTTTGCTTGAGGACTAGCAAATGATAGGTTTGGGGGTCTTTGTTAGGTCATATTTTATGCATTTTTCCATGCATTATTATCTTTGATGTACTACTAATATCTTTCATCACATAGGAGAAAATGATAATTTTTGTGAGAGTTGTGCAGGATTGGACATTATGTCGAATTAGAATGTTTTCGGTGTAAAAGGAGGAAATTCGGAGTTGAAAGAGCTTACTTATGGAGCAAGGAAAAATAATGTGGAAAACAAAAAGCTGTCACTATTCAGGAATCACTATGCAGGCCAGACACTATTCAGGAATCACAATGCAGGCCAGACACTATTCAGGAATCACAATGCAGGCGAGACACTATTCAGGAATCACTATGCACACCTGACACTATTCACGTGAATAGTAGCAGATTACATGTCTTTCCTTATTTGCCCTCATGCTTTCTTGCCTATTTAAGCCCTCTTCACTCTCAAAATAGGGGAACCTCTACACACAACAAAGAAATCAGATCTGCTCTTCTTTTTCATTCCCCTTCTCTTCTAGTGAGAAAACCTCAAGAATTCCATAACCATCTCCCCTCTTCCATCCTTTTGCATCTCTTTCCCATGTACCTCAATCTCTCATCATAAAAGCTCCAAAATTCCTTCATCAAATTCGTCATGCATCATCTTTGTGTGTGAAGAAGAAGCCCTTTTCAGTTCTGGAGAAGAAGACTGCCTTCTACTTAGAGTTTTCTGCATCCATGTCTTTAATTAATGCTTTTATATTGATTAGATACATGTGTAGCTAATTTCTCATCTAGGGTTCTTGATGTAACCATGTAAACTCAGTCTATGTTATGATTGAAGTATTCTGATTTCTGCAAACTCTTCTTTGCTTCATTCATTTTAATTATTGATTCATATGTGATTCTAGTGCTTGATCACCATTAGGGTTCCATATGCCTAGTTAGATTTAGAGCACATGCCATGCCTAAGTTTAATTGATTTATGAATGAAAGAATAGGGTTAGTGAGTACATGCCATGCCACTGAATCTGTTTGGTCATATTTATTTCTTTTCTCATACTTAAAGGCTTTCTAGGAGTAATCTAAAGTACATGCCATACTTAGGTTGCAATTAGAAGGACTAGATAGTGTTCCACATGCCATGGCCTATCTTACTTAAGTGAAAACGATCCTTAGAGCAGGTTTGGAAGATCAGGTACTTTAGTCACTGTATTCATAGAATCAAGGTTACATAGGTGAAGTCAAGACCCTAGCTTCCATCTCCATACTTTTCTCAATCTTTTCTATCTATCTTCATTTACTTAAAGTTTTAATTTCAGTTTAACGTCCTTACATATCACAAATCAAAACACAATTCTGTTTTATTTTCAGTTCTTTTAATTCCACTAGTTAATTGAGTCATTATAGGGTTATTTAGAGGTAATTGTGAAGCCTAATCAGTCTCTGTGGTTCGACACCCTTACTTGTGCATTACCATTACTACAATAGTAGTGTATAAGCTAGGAAACATCAACAATGCTCATCACACACCTTTGGAAGGTGGCTGAGGCATTACAAAGACCAAAGGGTATCCTACCGTAGGCAAAAGTCCCATAAGGACATGTGAACATGGTATTCTCTTGTTCTTCAGGTGCAATGGAAATACCATGAGTATCCATCCAAGGAACAATAGTGGGAATAGCTTGCCAAAAGCTCAAGCATTTGGTCAATGAAGGGCATAGGGAGTGATATTTTCTAGTGGTGGTATTGAGCTCCCTTTAGTCTATACAAACCCTCCAACCAGTTTGGATCCTTTGAGGGACCAGCTCATCATGCTCATTCTTAACCACATTCATCTCACTTTTATTAGGTAAAACTTGCATAGGACTCGTCCACTTGGAGTCACTTATGGGATAGATGATTCCAACAGCTAAGAGCTTGAGGATTTAGTTCTTAACCAACCCTTCAAAGTCGAGTTCAACCATCATTGCCACCCCCCCCCCCTCTCGTCTTGAGGGTTTTACTTCAGGTTCTAAAAGGATAATATGCCTGAACTTGGGTGGGCTTATTCTTTTGATGTCAGGTATGGACCATTTGACCGTGTGATGAGAGTGGAGGACCTTGACCAATTGTTTCTCATCTTTATCACTCAAGTGGGCAGATATGATGATAGGTAGTGCGGTTAGATCCTAGAAAAGCATACTTAAGGTGCTCATGGAAAGGCTTAAGTTCTAGGTTAGGAGGCACCACGGTGGAAGGCATGGTCTTGGTGGTAGGAATAGGCAGGGGCTCTATGGGGACCCTAAATTGAGGCATATGGGCCACAATTTTGAGCTAATTGAGCTCTTCAAAAACCATTGTCCTAAAGGGGCCTCAAGTGTAGGAGAGATAGTTAGCGCACTTTTTAACTCATCCTTAGCATATGCTTCAGCTAAGGTTCCTTGGAGAAACATGTCAAGAGTGTTAAGGGGGAAGTCCAAATGGGCTCTGTGGGGTATTGCACATCATCATGGATTGAATATGTGCATACTTGGTTTAAGAATCTAATGGATACCTTGCCATTCTTGACATCTATCAAGCATTCGGCGATGGCAAGCAATGGCCTACCAAAGATGAGGGGAGGCTCTCTATTCTTGTCAACATGATCCATTCTCAAAATGTAGAAGTCAGCAGGTATGCATGTGTCACCAATTTGGATCAAAAAGTCCTTTAGTACCCCTACTAGATTAGTGATCGATGCATTGGCCAAACTAACACACAAATGAGTAGGCTTCAACTCACTTAATTCTAATGACTTGTAAATGTGTAATTGAGGCTCCCGTGTCACACAAGCAATGCTTAAACCTCATAGATTCAATGACACAAGGCAGGAAAGGGGGACCAAGATCTGTGATCTTGTGGGTCATCTTTAAAAGTGCTGCAACACATGCCTTAGGGAGGTCCACAACATGAGTGGGACTAAACCCACATCTCTCTGCGATGAGGTCCTATATCAATTTGTCAAAGATTGGCATGTGCTTAAGGATTTGATAAAAAGGGCAAAGTGATTTGAAGCTTTTGCAGCATGGTAATGATCTCCTCTTAAAACTCCACTCTTTGCTTGTCCTTGGTTTGGAGCCTACGTGGGAATGGAAAGGATACCTTGTCAGGTAGCTCAAAAAAGACATGCTTGGATTTCTTGCTGAGATTAAAAAAGGGTTTAGAGGTTGCAGAGCCAAGGGCTTGCAGAGTCACGGTGCTAGACACAAGTGGTGTACTTGGGGTGTCTTGGGGTAGCCTTTGATGAGGGGCTTGAGCATGCTTCTGTGAGGCAGGCTTATCCAAATGGGGATAGGACACCCGAGAGTCTGATTGGGGCCTCAAGGGTGCAGGGATGTTATGAGCACTACATATCACTACATTCATAATACATGTTACAACTTGGAAACCCCTATCATTTCCCCCTAAACCACCCATTACCATTCCCAGAAACAATACCACCAGCATCCCTAAAAATGCTATACAAGCATCAATCATCTCTGCCTCTTCACACCAATTTTAATCTGCTTCTTTAAAAGGTCCATTTCATCATCTTTCATCTTCAGTTTCTTCAAGAGACCTGGAATTGGACCAGGAGATTTCTCATTCAACTTTAGGTCGCACCACTGAAAAAAAATTGCATGAACCAACTCGTCTTTTATAATTCCTCTGACGCCCAATTTCATTGCAGAATTACATCAAGATTACAATTATTTATAGATTTAAACCTAATGATGAAGTAAGATTGAAAAATAACTTGCCCATATCCATCACAACCCCAGAATCTTCTCCCTGGATTTTCATATGTCAGACTTGTCATCAGCTTCAATTGTTTCCTACAGTGACAAATGGAGGCTTCCACATCAATCTTACCTCTTTCCATAAACTGAAAATTTCTGCGGAGAATGGGTAGAAGACAAAGCTGCAGAAGATGCAGGTGTTTCTGCCTTGTCAGACCTGACAAGTTTCAGACCTGCCAGGCTAACGTCAATAAGGGCTGACGTCAGTAGATGACATCAACACAACGTCAGCGTTGACCGAACTTTGGATAGCGTGTGAGGGCGCGTGAGCACGATTTTTGAGGTGAAACTAGTCTTGTTCAAAAGGTTTCGACGATCTAAATCCAATTGTGGTGGTTTCAGGTCGATCAAGGGTGGTTTGATAGGTCATTTGGAGGTTTTAAGTCTGGGAAAGCGTGTTCGGGACACGTTGACTGTTCCGGGAGTTTTGGGGTTTTATGATTTGGACTTGTATCAATGGATAATGACCCTTGAGTATGATTTGGCCAGGTCTGGACGTCCCGGAGACTGCGGATAGGCTTCGGATTGGCTTACAGCGCAGTTTTGGAGCGCATAGAGTGGACCGTGTGTGAGTGGACTTTGGTTTATAAATGATGCATGCATATATGTTTTAATGTTTTATAAATATGGTATAAAATGAAATGTTTTCTATGGTTGGATTGATGAAATGCATAAATGTTTTGTATGACGGTTAATTATCGGTTTTGAACGGTTTTATGGATTTTCGTGAAAATGGATTTTGGGCATGAGACCTAGTTGGATTATGGTTTTGACTGAGATTATAGTCAAATGTTTTATGAAACTATGTTTTGGGCTTGTGAGCCTATTAAAATGATGTGTCGGGCTTGTGACCCTATTATGACGAAATTTCGAGCTTGTGACCCTGTTGAGGTCGGTTTTGGGCAGAGATCCCACGTGGAACACAAGATTTGATTGTGAGAGATTGCAAAATGAGAACTAGACACCGATTTTATGAGTTTTTTTTTGGAAACCATGTTTTGGGCCGAGACCCTATGCAATACAACTGATTTGATTTGAATAATAAAAATATGTTTCCACCGTTTTTACTATGACCATTCTCCTAGATGATGAGTATGAGAGGGCTTCTGGTTGTGAATATGTTTTTCTAGAGAGAACGTTGGAGATAACGCTCGCCTCTGGGATGGGATGTGTTCGCCAGGAGAGGTCACGAATCACTGTTTGTTGTCTTGCAGCGGAGGGAGGCTCGACTCAGGATTGCTGGTATTATATGGAGAATGATCGGTGATGAGTTTACTATGATCTAGAACGTCGGCCCGCGATGTGTTCACGATGACGTGCTCTGATTTGAGTGGTCATGGAGCTTAATTGCACGTGTTGCACGGATGACGTGACTGATGATGATATGAGATATGATAGAGGTTGGATATGAGAATGATTCCCGAGGTTTTAAACCATTAATATGTGTCTAGAGATTTTAACATGTGTTGGTTTTACGATGATTGCATCGATTTTCATAAATACTGTTTTACAAGAAACAAATTGTTTCTAAATTGATATGCATGCATGCTTTGTAAAAACGGAGGGTGAAATCAATATTTTGGAAAATGATTTAAATAAATGTTTATTTTTGTCCACTCACAATTTTGGTTGTTTTTGGCACCCTTCAGGTTGATCGTGGATGCGGGCTGTAGCAGAGACCGAGACATCACATGCCGCCGTGTACACTGGAAATCGCTGCGCACTTAAGTAACCCCAAGGGGGTTACGGTTTTATCCCTGGCCTGGCACGTGGTGTCAGACGGAATAAGGTACATTCCGTGATGATCCAGGGGGATTGGGATGGGTCCTGTCAGTTTGGTATCAGAGCACGGAATTGCTCTTGTGGTGTTGCGCATGTGCCAGATGTGATTTCTCTACAATAAGAACTGCCCGTCATCAACCTAGTAGTGAGGGTAGGGATAGGAATGTTAAGTGGGACTGAACCTCGGATAGGTTCGGTTGGGCATTGATTGTCGTATGTTAGTGAGGTTAGACCCCGAGAAGCGTTATGTATGACGACTGTGTAAAGTCGTGACTGATGATCGGTTAGGCTGGATGTGCTGCTGTGAGCAGCTGAGGTCGTGGATAACCCAAGTTGAGATTAGTTGGACAAGTTACCAGGAGATTGGTGCTTGTGGATTGGTCCATCCCCGATCAATTGACTATACACGTCGATCAGATGGTATAGATGTTGAGTTGCGCTCTTGAGGACACGGTTTTGAGAGTCCTGAGCGTTGGGTATAGATAGTAATGATAACGTGAGATGGTGCAGACCAATCTGCACAAGATTCATGGAAGACATTGCTATCGAAAGATAGGCACAAGACTATCGAGGGTTGGGCGACATTCGACGAACGTTCTTATGCTATTCTCGCACCAACCTCATCGAGATACAAGAGAGGTAGAGTTCTTCCAACATGAGCAGGAAGATTTGACGGTTTCTTAGCATGCGCAAGGATATTCTGGTTTAGATGCTATTCACACTGAGTGCAACGACGACTAAGGAGATGAAGATTTGTCAATCGTGTCGGGTTGCCAAGAGGTGAGGTTCCTGCATTGGTGCAGAGGTAGGTGATTGTTGCTCGATTTGAGCAGAGAGTTGTGGTTTGGCTCGATTCGCACTAGCTGCGATGGGATTGGAATTGGTAGTGCGGCGATGACGATTATGGAAATGAGGCTACGTCGGTGTGTCTGGTCTTCGTAGTGAGGCTGGAGTGATGTGTGGCATCTTGGGAGGAGATTGGTCGGTTGGTATTCCAAAAGGGACCAGATGGTTTGGGTTGACACCCTCATCGTCTAGAAGTTGTGGACGTCAGTAAGACGTTTTACCTGGGGAGCTTGAGAGAGGGACGCTTCTAGCTCCGATTATTCGGTGATGGATATACACGTCGCAGTGGTCGATGAGCGGGACAGAGAGGGTCCCCAAGTGGCCTGGTGAGATCACAGTATCCTCCTAGTTTGGTTGGTTTACTGGAGGCATGAGGTGTGCCTACATTGGATTTACTAGAGGGCCGGGGTATGCCTGCATTAGATGGATAACATGAGTATTGTGTGCAACAAGAGTTGATTCCATAAAATTGGGACATTTGAAATCAGTACTCCGACTGATGCGGTGATGGAATCACGTATTGGATTTACGTAGACGGTGAGACCAAGGACAAGTGATGTTCCTGATGGATTGATGGACTACTGTTACTCCTCCGTTGAGTGTTCGAGGAACTAGTGATATTTGGTAGTCCTGAGTAGTCATGATTGGTCCGTTGGTAAGACCAGAGGAGATCACTAAGGAAGAGTATTCAGATTTTTACAAGAACTTAACCAATGACTAGCTAGAAGATACTTATTTCTTGAGTTACGGCTTGGAAGCCGAGACCATATTATATGCTCGGATATGTGATTCCCGAACGGACTTCAGAAGTGAAATTTCCCGAGCGAGATTACAAATAGTACATTGGTGATAGTTAGCCATTGTGAGTTAGCAACGGAGTATCAACAGTGGTACTATTATGATATACCAAGGATTCGTAAGTGTTGAGGTGAAAATGTATTTTGAGAGATGTGGACCAGTGTTGAATTAATGGTTATGATATCATCGTTGAGAGCGTATGGTGAACGCTCGGAGGATTGATGTAGCTTTGGAGTAATATCGATTAACCATAGTGACTGAGATTGGAGTCTCTTGGATTGGTTAAGTACTACGGAGTTTAGTCGTAGAATTCCCCGTGATGTAGCCTGTTTACGGGATTGACTCGGAAGGGAGTCAATCTAGTGTGAGATAATCATTGAATGAGAAGAAAATTAGTTACGGCTCTAGTTGACTATCTTGGATGATAGTTTTTGGACAAGACAGTGATGTATCGATACATGGGTACAGATTGCATGCTGATTATACGTGAAGGTTTTTCAAGACGTAAGTTGGATTGGTACCGAGGGTCGAGGTAGTTAACTGACATGATGTTTCATTCAGACTTGTAGGTCTTGGAAGATGTAAGTATATTGACCTTTGTAGTTAACCAAGAAATGGATTGGTTAATGAACTATTGAATTGTCTCTGGAGTTGGTCAGGTGACCACGAGAACTCAGAGAGGGCGTTGAGTATAGTGTATGATCTGTCCAGAGCGGAGATCTGACAGATTGGTCCCGGTGTTGGACTGTGAGTGGTATAGTAGCCATGTAGTAGACAGACTAGATCCGAGACTATTTTGGTGTGTGGATTTGTGTGGATATTAGTACGTGATCGGATGTTACATGAGTGCAGTCCTTGAGTTGGCCTATGAGTAGGACCGATGTGATTGTTGAGTGTTGACCAATCCGATTGATGTGGTACGATCACCAGATTGAGTCTGAGATGGACACGAGGAATCGTAGCATGTGTGTATGGGATGATCCCTTCTAGAGCAAGTATTTGATGAGGTCTAGATACACTCAGGATGAGTGAAATGTGTGTATCGAAAGAATGAGTGAGATGACGAATTAAGACTCCTCTCGAGTCAGGATCACAGCGTTGGTCGCTGAGTGACATGAGGTATGGTACGAAGTACCCTGATAGGACTCTAGAGTGAATCGAAGGAGCTTGACCGTGTTTCGACCAAGAACTGGAGTTCCAATTTCTTGAAAAATCGAGGTTGAGTACGAGTACTTAGAGGTAAGAAATTATGTAATTGATTATTTCAGAATGTTCATTACAACCTCACGATTCTTCTGTATCAATTAATTAGAAAACTTAGACGAATTGAGTGAGATTAGAAGTTGAAAACCGTTTAAATATTCATTGGGGAAATGATGGATTAAGGGTTTGATTTGTGTAATTAATGACGGGGAACCTAAATTGAGATAGAATAGACGGAATTCGGTGGAAGAATTGAAAGAAATAAGGTCGAATTGAAGGAAAACAAACCGGGTCATGTCGCGAGTTTGTAACCCGTTTAGCAGAAAAACGGGTGAAGCAGACGACACTGTAGCAGTACTGTACGAGGTGCGTGACTTTCACACGCAGCCCCTTTGGGCGACACGTGAGGGCACGTGAGGCAGTATCTCCGGTCAAGGTCAACATATGATTTTATCCTTACTATTTAATAAACATTTTGAGACAAGTTTCGAGTCGATCGGACACCGTTTCGGGATAGTTTTGAGTGTACGAAGGTTTAGGGTTTTAATTTAAGTACGTTGAAAAATCCCAAAAAAATTGGGAAAATTAATGTAAGTTTAATGAAAGTATTTGTGACCCAAAATTAGGATCTTTGACAAGCCAGAACATCCCTGAGGAATCTAGGGAGTGTGCAGGAGACAATTGACGCGTTCGGACTTAGTAAGTGGACTTTTGTTTTCTAACCGAGCATGCATAACTGTTTTTACTTACTCGTTTCATGTTTCCATATGTGATTTTATGCTTATGATTATCAATTAAGGGAGGGCCCTTAATTGATATGTTTTGAGTTTAAAGACTCGGTTACTGTGATATCCCCTGAGGCCTATTGATTGTGTTTTTAGTTTAAAGACTCGTTGATATCCTAGGAAGGCCTGATATATTTTACTTGAGTTTAAAGACTCGGATAGATCCAGCAGGTTCGATTTTTTGATGTGACATTCTGCTTTCCATGATTTTATAATTGTCTTATGTAATGGTTTCCATATGGTTCATGAGATTGTTTTCGGATACTTAGTTATGCATGCGTGTTTTGAAAAACGGAGGGTGAACCCTGGTTTTCGTTAAAACTGTTTTCTATAACTATTAGTTTTAGTTGACTCACACTTTTATGTTTTGATACCCTCCAGGTCATGGTGCGAGTTTTGGGGCTAACACCGAGGCAGAGGCAGAGGCATAAAGTTTTCCCGTTGCGTGTGTAATTAGCTTACAGAGTAGGGTTTTATCCTTATCTTGTATTGTTAACTATGCTCTTTGATATTGTTAAATTGTTGTACAGTATGTTGTACCATACGTTCTCCTTAGTCTGACAATGCACGTGATGTAATTATTATGGTTATTTTGGTCATTTGTGTTCGGTTGTCATATGGGAGCATGATTCTTCCCGATTATCGAGGTGATAATCGGGGTGGGTCTTGTCAATTGGTATCAGAGCATAGGTTGACAATTTATGTCTGGCACTTTGATGTGCCTAGGTTTTTGTACTAACTTATGCCACTTTCAGAGAACGATTGGCCATGCCTCCACGACGTGAACCCCTTCCACGACCTACAGAAGACGTTGCTAGAGACGCTGAGAGTGCTACGATCGAGTGAGCCCAGCGCCTTGGGCTACAATATTTAGCAGTGGGGCAGATCATGAGGGAGCCCACCGATGGATTACTCGATTTGAGTGGATTTTTACTGTGATGAGATGTCCTCCTGAGGATCGAGTTGTGCTGGCCACCTTTTTGCTGGATGGGGCCGCATATGAGTGGTGGTATACCCTAGAGTTATTACATTGGGATGCCCATACAGTGACTTGGGAGACTTTACGTGAGCCGTTCCTTGATCAATATTATCCCCGTTCATTTCGCGATGCTAAGGAGACAGTGTTTCTACAGCTTCGAATATGTCAGTAACAGAGTACGAGCATAAGTTTCAGATGTTACCACGTTTTTCTCCTGCCTTTGTATCTACCGAGGCCGAGAAATGTCGTAGGTTTGAGCTTGGCCTGGGAGCCGAGATACGTGCCATTGTGACAGCTAGATCTTTTACTACCCTCAGAGAGTTATCTGATGCTACAGTACGGGTGGAGGCCAGTTTGCCAGCACGTCCACAGTTCTCAGGTGGTGGGAAACGTCGAGAGCGTCTGTTTCTTGGATCTTAGAGCCAGAGAGCCCCGAAGAGAGGCAGTTATAGTGGAGCTTTATCCGCTGGTAGTGATCGGTGTGGTAGGCCTGGCAGTTTCCAGAGTTTTGGGTTCAGAGGATCCAGAGCACAGCCGACCCAGCAGGCGAGTGCGACGTCAGTTGCTTCCACAGGAAGACAGAGTGGCGGATTCAGTCAGGACGTTTCTAATGTTATTTGTTTTTTCTGTGGAGAGCAGGGCCACTACCGGAGAGAGTTTCCATCTTTACTACAGGGTGGTGGCGCAGGTCAGGGTGCGGGGTGCAGTGGAGCAGGGTCGGAGTGCAGCTTCAGTTTCTGGGACAGCGAGTACTAGAGGAGGTGTTGGAGCTAGCAGTGGATTGAGGGGTCGTGGTCGATCTTCAGGACCACAGGCCCGAGTTTTTGCAGTTACACAGCAGGAGGCCCGGGCAGCACTTGGCGTTGTGATAGGTACACTTACAATCTTTGGTTATGACGTACGTGCTTTGATAGATCCTGGGGCTACTCATTCTTTTATCTCGCGGAGTTGTGGATTATTAGCAGACAGAGAGTTGTCCGCACTAGGTAGTGATATGGGTGTGAGTACACCCACGGGTGAGGTGTATGTGGTAAATCAGGTGTTGAGAGAGTGTTCCATGATGGTGGGTGATGTTAGGTTAGTAGTTGATTTGATACTCCTGGACTTGCATGATTTGGATGTTATTCTGGGGATGGATTGGTTGATATTACATCATGCTTCTATCGAGTGTTTCGATAAGAAAGTAACTTTTCGGAGTCCAGGGTTACCAGAAACTACCTTTCAGGGAGAGCAGCAAGCAATTCCTATTGGTGTGATCTTAGCTTTGAAAGCAAGTAAGTTGTTGAGGAAAGGGTGCTAGGGATATTTGGCTCACGTGGTTGACACACGTGCTGCACCGTTAAAGGCGGAAGATATTCCGGTTGTGCGGGAATTTCCAGATGTTTTTCCAGAGGATTTGCCGGGATTACCACCCCAACGGGATATTGAGTTTACTATTGATCTTATTCCAGGTACACAACCTATTTCCCAGACACCTTATCATATGGGGCCAACTGAGTTAAAGGAATTGAAGGTGCAGTTGCAAGAGCTGGTAGATGTGGGGTTTATTCGACCGAGTATGTCCCCGTTGGGAGCTCCGGTCTTGTTTGTAAGGAAGAAGGAGGGAAGTTTGAGGTTATGCGTTGATTACTAGCAATTAAATAAGGTGACAATTAATAATAAATACCCCCTGCCTCGGATCGATGACCTGTTTGATCAGCTGAGAGGAGCTCGATACTTATCCAAGATCGATCTTCGCTCTGGATATCATCAGTTGCGGGTTAGAGAAGAGGATGTACCCAAAACACCATTTAGAACACGGTATGGTCATTATGAGTTCCTAGTGATGACATTTGGTTTAACTAATGCACCAGCGGCGTTTATGGATTTAATGAACCGAGTATTTCGGCCATAGCTGGATCATTTTGTGATTGTTTTCATTGATGACATCTTAGTCTACCCAAAGAGTGCGAAGGCGCACGAAAAGCATTAAGGATGGTGCTTGGTACCCTAAGGAAGAACCAGTTGTATGTAAAGCTTAGTAAGTGTCAATTTTGGTTGACTAGTGTCAGTTTCTTGGGACATGTGATTTCAGCTGAAGGAATTAGTGTAGATCCCCAAAATATTGAAGCGGTAGCAAAGTGGGAACAAACAAAGACAGTCACCAAGGTCAGAAGTTTCTTATGGTTAACGGGTTACCATAAGCGTTTTGTAGTGGGATTTTCAACCATTGCTGCCCTATTGACACAGCTGACAAGGAAGAGAGTCAGATTTGTTTGGGATGAGGAATTGTGAGCAAAGTTTTCAGGAATTGAAGAAAAAGATCCGCTCCTGTATTGACCCTTCCGGATGATAGTCGGGAATTCGAAGTGTACATCGATGCATCCTTAGAAGGATTGGGATGTGTGTTAATGCAACATGGGAAGGTGATTGCCTATGCCTCCCGCCAGTTGAAATATCATGAACGCAATTATCCTACCCATGATTTTGAACTAGCTGCAGTGGTACATGCCCTAAAGATTTGGAGACATCATTTATATGGTGCGACCTGTAGACTTTTTACCGATCATAAGAGTTTGAAGTACTTGTTCACACAGAAGGAATTAAATGTGAGGCAAAGACGATGGTTAGAACTGATTAAGGATTATGACTGCACGATTGAATACCATCCTAGAAAAGCTAATGTGGTAGCTGATGCATTAAGTCGGAAATCAACACATTCTGTGGCACATCTGCAAATGACCCATTTGCCCCTATTGGTTGAACTCCGTAGAACTGACGTTAAATTGGGACTTGATAGCTAAGGTGTTTTGCTAGCTAGCTTCCAAGTGCGACCAATCCTAATTGACCAGATCATTGATGCCCAATTCCAAGATCCTATCTTATGTATTCTTCGAATTGAAGTGGAAGCAGGGGAACAACAAGATTATACAGTTAGAGATGATTGAGCCTTAATAAAGGAAGGACGGTTGTATGTACCTGGAGACCTAACTTTAAAGAAGGAGATTCTGGATGAAGCCCATAGTTCGGCATATGCTATGCATCCAGGTAGGACTAAAATGTACTGTACGCTTTGAGAACATTATTAGTGGCTGGGTATGAAACGGGAAATCGCTGAATATGTTAGTAAGTGTTTGATATGTCAGCAGGTAAAGGCTGAGAGGCAAAGACCCTATGGAGCATTGCAACCACTTCCTATCCCGTAATGGAAATGGGATCATATAACAATGGATTTTGTGTTTAAACTTCCTAGGACGCCCAGAGGCCACGATGGAGTTTGGGTGATTGTGGATAGGCTCACCAAGTCAGCGCATTTCTTACCTGTAAGGGAAGACTTTCAGATGACACAGTATGCCAGATTATTCATTAATGAGATTATACGATTACACGGCACACCTACCTCTATTGTATTGGATCGAGATCCACCATTTACATCTAGATTCTGGCAGAGTTTACAGGAAGCTTTTGGAACAAGATTGCATTTTAGTACAACATTCCACCCTCAAACAGACGGGCAGTCGGAACTGACCATCCAAACCTTGGAAGATATGATGAGAGTCCTTGTTTTGCAATTCCAAGGTACTTGGGAGTCACATTTACCATTGATGGAATTCGCTTATGACAATAGTTACCAAGCAAGTATTGTGATGGCACCTTACGAAGCCTTGTATGGGCGGCAGTGCAGAACCCCTTTGTGTTGGACTGACGTGGAGACAATTGTCTAGATCTGAATTGGTGGAATTGACGACGGAGAAAGTTAAACTCATCCGAGATAGACTCAAGGCAGCCCAGGATAGACAAAAGAGCTATGTGGACCGTCGGATTAGAGATCTTGAGTTCGCAGTCGGAGATTAGGTATTTCTGAAGTTATCTCCTTGGAAAGGCATAGTGCGATTTGGCAGGCGAGGGAAATTTTCATCGGGCCATATGAGATTATTGAGAGGATTGGTCAGGTTGCATACAGATTAGCACTACCTCCAGAACTTTCCAAGGTCCACGATGTATTTCATGTATCGATGATGCAGAAATATGTGTATGATGCATCTCACGTACTAGAAGAGCAGCCCATTGAACCCATAGAGGACTTAAGCTTTGAGGAACAACCCATATAGTTTTTGGATCGAAAGGATAAGGTGCTTCGTCGAAAGACTATTCCCCTAGTAAATGTTCTTTGGTGAAATCAGAACGTGGAGGAGGCCGCATGGGAACCCGAGACACAGATGCAAGAGCAGTATCCGTATTTTTTTTCACAAAAATTTCGGGGACGAAATTTCTTAAGAAGGGGGGGGGGGGGGGGGGTTGTAACGCCCTGGAAACCCAAAGAATGTAAATTTATAAAATAATATGTAAAATTATGTTTTTACCCTTATAAATAGTGTGGTCAAGGTTGACTTTTTACATGACATGTGTTTTTCACTTAATTCAAGGACCATTAGGTAGGTCTCGATTCCCTGAGTCCGTAGACAGGCGGGACGCTGAAATCGGACTTCAGATGAATAAGTTATGATTCTAGAACGAGGAAGGGCATTTTGGTAATTGTGTGAAGGAAGGGTAAAATGGTAAATTGGACGGTGAAAACTTAATCAGCTAAAGTGAAATGTTTAACTTTAGCTGTTTAATTGTTTGAGTGACACATGTCACTAGGAAAAGCAGGAAAGTGGCTCGGCCATGAATGAGTATGTGCACAGGTGTGGACATTTGAAACAGAGCACCGTTTGCAATTGTAATCTCTGATTGAATTAAGTAAATTAAACCACTGTGAGGGACTGAGTAAACAGAGACACTAGAGAGAGAATTGAGAAACTGAATTAGAAAGAAGAACCAAGAACAGAGAGAGAGACCCAGAATCGTGAAAATTAGAAAAATTGAGTGAAAATTCAAATTTTAATTTGTGAGTAGAGGATCCAAATTGAGATGAAAAACAGCTTTTTGAGCTTATTTTGACTTGAACCACACAAAAATCGAAGGAGCTTGACTGTGTTTCAACCAAGAACTGGAGTTTCAATTTCTTGAAAAATCGAGGTTGAGTACGAGTACTTAGAGGTAAGCAATTGTGTAATTGATTATTTCAGAATGTTCATTACAACTTCACGATGCTTCTGTATCAATTAATTAGAAAACTAAGACGAATTGAGTGAGATTAGAAGTTGAAAACCGTTTAAATATTCATTGGGGAAATGATGGATTAAGGGTTTGATTTGTGTAATTAATGACTGGGAACCTAAATTGAGATAGAATAGATGGAATTCGATGGAAGAATTGAAAGAAATAAGGTCGAATTGAAGGAAAACAAACCAGGTCATGTCGCGAGTTCGTAACCCGTTTAGCAGAAAAACGGGTGAAGCAGACGACACTGTAGCAGTACTGTACGAGGTGCGTGACTTTCACACGCAGCCCCTTTGGGCGGTGTGTGAGGGCACGTGAGGCAGTATCTCCGGTCAAGGTCAACATATGATTTTATCCTTACTATGTAACGAACATTTTGAGAAAAATTTCGAGTCGATCGGACACCGTTTCGGGATAGTTTTGAGTGTCCGAAGGTTTAGGGTTTTAATTTAAGTACGTTGAAAAATCCCGAAAAAATTGGGGAAATTAATGTAAGCTTAATGAAAGTATTTGTGACCCGGAATTATGATCTTTGACAGGCCAAAACATCCCTCAGGAATCCGGGGAGCGTGCATGACACGATTGACGCGTTCGGACTTAGTAAGTGGACTTTTGTTTTCTAACCGAGCATGCATAATTGTTTTTACTTACTCGTTTCATGTTTCCATATGTGATTTTATGCTTATGATTATGATATTATTGCTTTAAGTGATTGCATACTTTTCGATGTGATTTATCGCATTTTACGTATTTCGAGACTATGGTTTCTCCTATGCTTTGATGATGGTTTGACGGATGATTTTATATGATTTGTGCGTATCATGTCTTGATGATGTTTTGATTATGATTTGTGAGTATGATTTGGAATTTGAACGTGAAATTCGGACATGAGTCCCAATTCGATTAAAAACGATTTCGAATTTGGTTTTGGAATTTGGATTACAATGAATTCTGGATTTGGTATAAATTACACATAGTTTTGGGTTTAAAGACCCAGTACTATTGCTGGATCTGGTTTTCGGTTTAAAGACCCGGTTGATTGATGACGAGAGAGGGCCATTGATTGATATGTTTTTAGTTTAAAGACTCGGTTACTGTGATATCCTCCGAATTTAAAGACTCGGATAGATCCAGCAGACTCGATTTTTTGATGTTACATTTGGCTTTCCGTGATTTTATAATTGTCTTCTGTAACGGTTTCCATACGGTTCATAGGATTGTGTTCAGATACTTAGTTATGCATGCGTGTTTTGAAAAACGGAGGGTGAACCCTGGTTTTCATTAAAACTGTTTTCTATAACTATTAGTTTTAGTCCACTCACACTTTTATGTTTAATACCCTCCAGGTCGTGGTGCGAGTTTTAGGGCTAACGCCGAGGCAGAGGCAGAGGCATAAAGTTTTCCCGTTGTGTGTGTAATTAGCTCACAGAGTAGGGTTTTATCCTTATCTTGTACTGTTAACTATGCTTTGTGATACTGTTGACTTGTTGTAAATTATTTTGTATCGTACATTTTCCCTAGTCTGAAAATGCATTTGATGTAATTATTATGGTTATTTTTGTCATTTGTGTTCGGTTGTTAGACGGGAGTAGGATTCTTCCCGATTATCAAGGTGATAATCGGGGTGGGTCCTGTCATCGACCAGTGATGTGCTCACGGTGACGTGCTCGGATCTGAGCGTTCCTGGAGCTTAATTGCACGCGTTGTACGGAGGGCGTGACTGATGATCATATGAGAGAATGAGATGAGATGTGACAGAGGTTGGATATGGGAATGAGTCCCGAGGTTTTATACCATTAATGTGTGTCCAGGGATTTTAACATGTGTTGGTTTTACGATGATTGCATCGGTTTTCGTATATACTGTTTTACAGGAAATAAATGGTTTTTAAATTGATATGCATGCATGCTTCGTAAAAATGGAGGGTGAAATCAATATTTTGGAAAATGATTTAAATAAATGTTTATTTTTTTCCACTCACACTTTTGTTTATTTTTTGCACCCTTCAAGTTGATCGCGGATGCGAGCTGTAGCAGAGACCGAGACATCACATGCTGCTACGTACTTTGGAAATCACTACGCACTCTGGTAATCCCGAGCGGCTTGCTGTTTTATCCCTAGTCTGGCACGTGGTGTCAGAATGGAGCATGGCACGTCCCGTGATAATCTAGGGGGATTGGGATGGGTCCTGTCACTAGTGTTGTGATAAATATGTCTTCTGTTCTGTGTTTTGAAATGCAAATTCATAAAACAGGGAAATGTGCTCATAATCAGGAGCTAATATATGCACATTGGTTTCAAAAAGCAGTTCGACACTTGTTCATAATCTAGATACTTGCATAATACATGTTACAACTTGAAAATCTGCATATCACTACATTCATGATACCTTTCCATAATACACTTAGAACTCAAGAGCTAAATTGACATTCTTACTAGCCAAACCCCTATCATTTCCCACTAAACCACCAATTACCATTCCCATAAACAATACCACCAGCATCCATGAAAATGCATTTACAAGCATCAAACATCTATGCCTCTTCACACCAGCTTTAATCTGCTTCTTCAAAAAGTCCATTTCATCATCTTTCATCTTCAGTTTCTTCAAGAGACCTGGAATTGGACCGAGAGACTTCTCATTCAACTTTGGGTTGCAGCACTGAAAAAAAATTGCAAGCATAAACACCTCTTCTATAATTCCTCTAACCCCCAATTACATTGCAGAATTACATCAAAATTACAATTATTTATAGATTTAAATCTAATGACCAAGTAAGATTGAAAAAGAACATACCCTATATCCATCACAATCCCAGAATCTTCTCCCTTGATTTTCATCTGTCAGACTTGTCATCAGCTTTGATTGTTTCCTACAGTGACAAATGAGGGCTTCCATATCCATTTTTCCTCTTTCCATAAACTGAAAATTTCTGCAGAGAAGAGGTTGAAGACAAAGTTGCAGAAGATGCAGCCGTTTCTGCCTTCGCTGTTCGAATATGAAGATGTAGATGGAGAAGATGTAGTCGCTGTTCGATGAAGGGGATGCAGCCGCTTTCTGCTTTCGCTGTTCGAAGCTTCCTTCTGCCTTCGCCTTCATCGTTCGAAGCTTCTGCCTTCGCCTTCGTCGTTCGAAGCTTCAAGCTTCACCTTCGCTTTCGCTGCTTCTACCTTCGCCTTCTTCGTTGTCGTCGTCATCGCCTTTTGAAGAAGT
Organism: Prinsepia uniflora; assembly: GCA_032719365.1. NCBI lineage: Eukaryota > Viridiplantae > Streptophyta > Magnoliopsida > Rosales > Rosaceae > Prinsepia > Prinsepia uniflora. Next base: position 39,905,127 of record CM064872.1, read on the forward strand.
CGTTGTTCGAGCTCCTGGATTTGAAAAATTAGGGTTGCGATTTGGGCATTTTCGACTGATAAGGAGGAGCTCAAGCAACTGTTTTTAATAATCCCCAAAATGCACATTGATATTTTGCCACATCGACTATTGTCAGATACTGAGTGGCAATTACTATTTGCCACGTTTGCACTTAATTGAAATCGGGAGTATATGTTGGGTACTTAATTAAAACATTTTATAGTTAAGTTACTTTTTGAAATCGAGTCCATAATTTAGGTACTTTTATGTAGTTTATCCTAAAAAAAATAAACATTCAATGCTTAATTATAATTAAGTATTAATTTCAACATACGTATAAAATTTCATGTAAATTGAATTTTCTTTCTTCTCCAATCAATAATTAGGTGAATAATGCTATGTATTTTCTTTCTTCTACAATCAATAATTAGGTGAATAATGCTATGTAATAGATATAAAATTTCGTGTCAATTGAATTTTCTTTCTTCTACAATCAATAATTAGGTGAATAATGCGCGCTATGTAATAGATGTAAAATTTTCAACTCCAGTTTCCTAGGTAGGATGTTGGGGTTAGCGATATCTCCTCGTCCGAACTGATGGACTTGTGCGTCTTCCCCCTAGCGACAACTGCTTCCTCTGTTCTCTGGAGCTCGAGCTCTTTTGCGATCTAAAATGGGTTCCTCATTGTTGCCTCGCCACTTTCCAGTTGTGCGACATGGCGATAAAACAGAAAATCATATAAATTCATAATGCTAGTGACAAAAGTACAAGTAAATTTATATTATCATATTCATATTAGTTAGATACATATGTGATTGGGTGAGAGTGTCCAAATCCCAGCCGTTGACTGTTAAAGATTCTAGAAGTTTGACGAGTTGAACACCCGCAGCGAGGATTGCGGCAATTTAAAGTTACTCCTCCATTTCTTACGCTTATAATAATCACTCACTTTGAGACCCCAAGATTTATTAAACATTTTTTTAGACTCATTTTGTGGATTTTCTATTTTAAGATCACATGGGAGGTCAAAGTCAACACTTTTCTTTCTTTTGATAAATAAAAATGATTATTTCGCAACAACGATACTAAAACGCGTCTAGAAGAAAAGAATTTAATTAGTAGGGAGGAAGAATTTAATTAGTAGGGAGGAGGGAGGAGGGAGGAGGGAGGAGGGAGGTCATAATAATAAGACAAATCTGCCTGGGTTTGCGTGCACGCCTCTGGTTTATTCCTTCGCCCTTTTCACCCGTCATTGCATTTGCGTATCCATACGTAAAACCTATTTTGTTTTCCCGCTCATTTTCTTATTTATGATCTAACGTACCCACTACTACGAGTCGATCTACTCCATGCCCTTCTCATCTAAGACTATTTCATTTTAATCCACAAAAATATATACACGAACTACATACCAACCAAATGTTATTGGAAACTTGGCCGTCGGGGTGTACGTGAAAGCTTTAGCCACCCAACACTAATTAATTAAGAAACACAAAAACTAATTTATGGCTAGCTACTACTGATTTGGGGGTGCCTATTGGTACAAGTCATTTAGGCCATATGTCATTGTCACTTAGCGCATATATTTGTATTCTCTCCACCAATTATGTGGGGGCCTTGGTTTTGATTTTTTTGGATGACATTGATACTCAATGTATATGCATATATATATATATATATTATAATTTTTAAATTTGACATTCATCAACCTACCTAGATTAATAATTTTATAAGTTTATTTAATTAATTTTTTTTTTTCAAAAATCCATTTCAATCTTAAAGCATTTACAAAATATTTTTAATTTTCTTAGTATCACATTCATATGGGTTCAAAAATTAAATATGGAGACTCGCGATTATTAATGTAGACCCAACATAGGTACTTGTTAATTAAGGTCCAATATGGGAGATTTCATAGATTGGTACCAAATATTCCAAGTCATTATACATGCATATAGAAAAGGATCGAATAAAATCTCACATTTCAAATTAAAGTGTTTTCTCGATAAGAAAGAAAAAAGAAATTCTAAGCTGTGCCAGAACACTAATTTTGTTGGAGTCATACACTCTCATCACAGACCCAGAGTCACCACACACACACTACATCAAACTAACTTATATTAATAGACATTGTTAAAACCTTTGTTAGGGGAAAATTCATTGGGACAAAACCCCAAACGATAGAAAAAGAGTACCTCATATTCAAAACATTATATTTAATTTTTTTTTAAATATTATACTTCTTTGGTGAAACCAGCAAGTAATCTACAACTCTATACAAACTTCCATATTCAATACAAGAATAGTCTTCAATTAAGAGCCTCAACCTTGGATAAAAAATATTCAAATCAAATCTTGACTATTGACATTCAATTTCACTAATTGTTTGTTCATCTAAATCAGAAAATTCATTTTCATTCAAACCATCAATTTCATTCACATCATTATCCTTTTCTAAATCCTCCCAATTAATATCGAGTTAAATTTGTAAATCTTCCAAATCAATAGCAGGTTCAGTTCGTAAATCTTTCACATTAATATCAATTGCTCAATCTTCAGATTCAATTGTATTTTCAAGATAAAAATTTGTTTTCTTAACCAAATATTTATTCAAAGATCCCCTAAGACTTAAAACAATTTCTTCTTCTTTTTTCTTTGTCTTTCGTTTTTTCGTGTCCAGAGAAATGTTTTTTGGGAAACATATATAATCGTTTTTTTCAACAAAATCAGAGAATCAATCCTAGATATTTTATATAATTATCTAACAACTAACAAAGTAACAAGATGTTAATTGTCAAGATTTAAGAACCATAAAACATTGGTTATGGAGCAGAAAACATCAACACCAGCAGAAAAACAACAATTAACTAAAATATAATTTGCATAGGATAGCCTAAAATTAAATTTCAATAAACCGAGTATTCTATTCTCAAACCTGTACTATAAGAAAATAGTATATGGAGTGGCCAACGGATTTCAACTAATTAGACATAAAATTGTTCAACATCAACAATTCTAGAGAAACCAAACATTTAGAAATGAACATTGGGCGACTTTCATCAAAATATTCAGTACTTGAAATCAAACCCCAAATCAATTTCTAACCACGCTAACCACTAATCTCAATGCAAAACAATTCCTCCCCAAAATCAACCAATTCATTGTGATGGTGAATTCATCGTGATTGTGTGAATTATTGGAGCCATGGAAGTGCCTAACTAATGCTCACTACAACTATATCAATTCAAAACGGGTTGTTAAAGTAAGAACCTTTGCAGCAGTGAGAACATGATGTGTATCAACCCCTGAGCTTTGGATGGCATCTTGGGCTTTCTTTGAAACCTCACAAATTGCGGGAGAATCTATCTTCAGAGTCTGCTTTTCGACCTGCTTTACAATCAGAACTGCCACATCTATCCCGGGCTTCACAAAATTAAAAATTGCTTCAAGAACCCGCCTTGCGTTCTAAAAAAAAGTTGAACTCATTCGCTACATTTGATGAATTTGCAGAAATCTAGCTCGAAGAAAAGAAGTAAAATGCATTTTGTAATAACCCAAAATTTTGAGAAAATAACATATGACGGGTTTGCCCCTGAAGGTCAAATAGTTAACTTATCTGGACATTTTTTTAGACATTTCGTGAACATCGTTACGAAGGCCTCAAATTTTGGAGTTCACAGACATGTAATATGCCAAAATGAGTGGTCAAATAGGTTTGTTTTGGGTCAAAAGTAACTAGGGGTAATGTGGTAATTTTACCCCTAAGGGTATTTTGATAATTTTGCATCAATGACCAAGAGAGTTCTAGAATTTTCTCCATACACAACACCAAAAGTGAGCTTTAAGGGTGAGCAAATTAGGGTGTGCAAAAATGCACGCCCTGAAAGAGGTTATTTTTATACTTCGTAGGGCGCACATTATGTGTGTTCCTTCTAAAGTGGGCAATGTGCACCCTTAAAAGATCTACATTTTAAGGCACACTTTTACATGCCCTTAAAACCAAAGAAAGTTTTTAGATTTAGAACCTCAAAATTTTCAGTTCCCATGCACTTAAATTTCTAAACCACCAAGCGTGTTTCTCCTTCATCCTAAAAAACAAACCCGCACAAAATATTGAATTCCTAACAAATCCAGACTCAGCCTCCTCCCTCTCAAAAAGAAAATGGAAGATTATTATGAATTAATCCTAAACAACTTGGTTGTACTAAAGAAACTCGCTCAAATCGTGGGACATCTTTGAGAAGGAACAGAGTTCTCCAATCGACTCACTGCCACTTTCACCAAAGCAAATCGAGTTGAACTATCGATCTCCACCTTAAAACCCATATACTTTGCCATTAGCACCAACTAATTGTTTCCGTTTGGGTGCTTGAATTCACCGGAGCTGAAGTCTTCCAGGTAAATTTCTGATTCAAGCATACTTATTTACTTGTTTATTTGGTGAAAAATTACTCGTCTGCAGGAATTGGAGAATATATTGTTTCCGTTTGGGTGCTTGAATTCATCGGAGCTGAAGTCTTCCAGGTAAATTTCTGATTCAAGCAAACTTATTTACTTGTTTATTGGGTGGAAAAATACTCTTCTGCAGGAATTGGAGAATATATGATCTTCGGAGCTAGCTAGGGCAAGTCTTGATATATTCCTTTCACTGTTTCATATTTTTTCCTTCCTCTTCAATCTTTTGTGTCATGAGAAAAGCAATATTAGTTTAATTTTGAAAAGCTAGGGATGGGTTTGTGGTTTTTGGCGAATTGATTTGGTGTAGGGTCCTGAAATAGGTTATCAATAAATTTTAATTACTCGATTTGGGGGTCTAGGGTTGCATAGGTCCAATCGATTTGGATATAATTTATAAGTAGACCTAGTCATGTGTATTGAGCTTGTTTGTTGAGTTTGGTTATTGTATTAGTGTTTAGTAAATTATACAGTGACAGTGTCCTGAAGCAAAACCTGGAAACTGTTGCTTGGTTTTTACTTGTAGATTAAAATATATGTTTTCTTACAATTTCTAGTTTTTGATCATTGTTCATAATCGTGATGGCTTTGTTACGAGGGAAGGTGTTGATGTTTTGCTTCTAGAACAGTTAGAACAAGTTAAGGTATTTTGAACTCTAAATCGGTATTTTGAACTCTAAATCTATGACCATGATAATGGCACATGGGTGTCACTTGGTATTTCCTTCTTGTCTTTTATGTGTGGAAAACATATCCTGAGAACTTTGAAATCAGAATTCTCAGAGATAAGACCAAGAAATGGTAGGAGGTCCCCACGTGAAGCTGGGAGATCGGCTTTTAGCTCATATACTAAAGCCGAATCGTCGAAAGCTTTGTCGTGCTCACTTAATGGCCCCTCAAAGACTAGGAGAGGTCGAGTAAAAACTGGGTGCTCTGGTGCACTTGATGCAAGACAGTGTAGAGGTAAGAATTAGAATAGCTGTAATGTAACGACCCGTCTCGAATTTCGGGATTAGAATAGCTGTAATGTAATTTCTGGTGCACTTGGGCAAAATGTTGACTTTTGACTCAGAATTTACTTCTTGGGATCCGAATAAAATATTAATTAATTCTATTTGGGCATATATTTATAGGTGGAGCCCTTGGATGAGTGACAAGTGTCACTCATCCCATAGGTGACTTTTTCCCGAAAAAAGGGATCTTGGATCTGATTGGTGGTTTTAATTAATTAATTAATTAATTCTCACATCTCTCTCATTTCTCTCTCTTCTTCCCGCGATCATCTCCATTTCTCACTAACCAAACACCTCATACAATCACACAAAAGACCCTCAATCCTTAACCAATGAAGTTGGACCTTAAACAAAGGTGAGAGAGTGAAGGGAGGCGAGTCCAATGGTGTTGACGTCGACGACCGTCGTGGATGATGGTTGGCGTTTCCATTAAAGGTAAGGTTCGAGTTTTAAATTTGGAAGTTGAGTTTGGCTGGTTGTCGAATGGGTTTGATGTTTGGATGGTGTTTCTGAGGTTGCAAGGAGGCTTTTTGGCCTGGAACGGAGGCCAACGGTGGCCGGAATCCTGGAAATCCGACGGGGGCATTTGGCCGGTTCAAACGATCATTTGGGAAGGTATGATCTCGACCTAAAGTTTGTGTTTTGACCGTGTAAATCGATAGGAAATAACTAGATGAAGCTATAGGACTTGAAATGGTTGAAATTGGACTAAAATTGAATAAGATATAGTGTTGAACTGGGAACGCCGGTTCGGGTTGGGCTGGGCCGATTTGAATCGGTCTGAACCGGTCTGTCGCAAGGACAAAGATGATGAATAGTATCGCACGTGGCTTTCAAGCGCAGATCGTTTGGGCAGCACGTGAGGAAAAGTGGGCCCTCTTTTCGAGGCACGATCAACACGTGTTTTAATGTTTTCAATGTAACAAACATTTCGGGACTGGTTTCATGTCGATCAGACATCGTTTCGACATAGTTTTGGGTGTCCAAAGGTTTAAAGTCTATGTAAAATACGTTTAAAAATTCGGGAAAATTACGGGGCTTTAATGAGATGTTAATCAAGAGGTTAGTAACCATCTAGTATGGTTTGGACAAGATTGGAAGTCCTGGTGTGGTGAGTGGACAATGTTTTCTAAACTATGATGCATGCATAACTGTTTATTATGTTTTATATATGTGATTTTTGTAGTGATGATTGTGGCATTCGTGAGTTACTTGGTTGCACGTATTGCTAGGTAATTCCGTATTTGCACATATTTCGATGTTTATGGTTTTGCTGTAGTTTTACGTGCTTGTGGTTTCATTGATAGTTTGATGAACTGGTTTTAGTTTTTGAAAGATGAACTCGGGCATGAGACCCATTTGAATTATGTGATCTGGCCGGGGGCCCAGTTGGTTTACGAAATCGGGCTGAGACCCCTTTGAGTTATGTGATCGGGTCGGGCGCCCAGTTGGTTTATGAAATTGGGCATGAGGCCCATTTGTGATTTATAAATGCGATTTCGGGTCTGGGACACAATGTTTCATAAACTTGATTTCAGGTCGGGGACCCTAAATGGATTTGTGATGTTTTATGGAAATTTCGGGCAGGGCCCTATGAGATGTTTTGAAATGGCTTTTTAAAACTGTTTTCTATATACCATCTTGATACGAGGATATGTGATGGTCTTCTCCCAGTGTTTGGGACACTAGGGAAGTCACAGTGCATTGCCTACGAGGGATCATTATACGGAGTGACCGGATCATATAGTGACTCAGGAGCAGGATTACTATGATTAGACACTTGGGATGTCAGAGAGATGGACCCGGAGAGACCCCGGGCAACACGTGTTGCTTTTACTGTGAGATATGACGTCTGGGACGTCAAGCGTCTGGGACGCTATGCCGAGGATGGTTATGTGGTAAATATGGATTATTGGATTCATGGAATGGTATTTCGGTGTTTATGGATTTGTGTTATGGATTTGGGTAGTGGCCACTTGGTTATGGATTTATGGATTTTGGTATTCTACTGTTTTGGGCTGAGTTCCCACGTATATTTGGATTTACGGGTTTTGGGTTAAGGCCCTCATGGTTCATTTAAGTAAATGTTTTGATTACTGGTTTTCGATGCATGCATACTTTTTAGTGAAGGGCATAAATATCTTTGTGAAATGTGTTTTTATGAACTTTGACATGACCCATCCCAATCCCCCCGAGATTAACGTGGGATGTTTCATGCTCCCGTTTGACACGAAGTGTCAGACAAGGGATAATATGTACCTCAGCCCATATGGGGCTCCTAGGGCGCGCCAAGATCGGTGGAAGAGAGCGATGTCTTGGTCTCTGCTACAGCCCGGATCCATGATTAACCTGAAAGGCATTAAAACCATTAAACACTATGAGTGGACGAAAATCAATAAATTCATAAATTACGCATTTCATAAAGATATTTATGCCCTTCACTAAAAATTATGCATGCATCGAAAATCAGAAATCAAAACATTTACTTAAATAAGTCATTAGGGCCTTAGCCCAAAAACCGTAACTCAAAACAAAGTGTGGGAACTCAACCCAAAACTGTAGAATACCAAAATCTGTAAATCCAAAACCAAGTAGGCCACTGCCCAAATCCATAATCACAAATCCACAAATACCGAAATACCATTTCATGAATCCAATAGTCCATATTTACCACATAACCATCCTCGGCATCCCAGATGCCTAGCGTCCCAAATGCCTAGCGTCCCAGATGCTTGATGTCCAAGACATCATATCTCACAGTAATAAGCAACGCGTGCTACCCGGGGTCTCTCCGAGTCAATATCTCTGACATCCCAGATGCCTAACGTCCCAGATGTCTATTCATAGCAATCATGCTCCTGAGTCACTATACGGTCCGGTAGCTCCGTATAATGACCCCTCGCAGGCAATGCACCATGATTTCCCCAATGTCCTAGACACCTGGAGGAGACCATCACATATCCTCGTATCAAGATGGTATATGGAAAATAGTTTTACAAAGCCATTTCAAAGCATCTCAATGGGCCCTGCCCGAAATTCCCATAAAACATCACAAATCCATTTAGGGTCCCCGACCCGAAATCACGTTTATGAAACATAGGGTCCTAAACCCGAAATCACATTTATAAAACTCAACTGGGCCTCATGCCTGATTTTGTAAACCTCTGGGCCCCCGGCCCGATCACATAACTCAAAAGGGTCTCATCTTGATTTCGTAAACCAACTGAGCCCCTGTCCCGATCACATAATTCAAATGGGTCTCATGCCCGAGTTCATCTTTCCAAAACCAAAAGCATGCCATAGAACCATTATAAACTCACAATCACATAACAATAGCATAAACTCGTAAATCTCGAAATACGTGTAAATATAGAATTACCTCGAAATACGTGCAATCATGTAAACCACCAGTGCCACAATCATCATCGTAGAAATCACGTATGTAAAACATATAAAATAGTTATGCATGCATCACAGTTTAGAAAATAAAGTCCACTCACAGACCGTCCTACGCTACTTCCTCGATATGCGTGCCATAAGCTTTCCCGGGCCACACTACTAGAGGGTTACTAACCTCTTCATTAACCTCGCACTAAAGCACCATAATTTTCTCGATTTTTTAACTATTTTTTAAACTCGGTCCTAAACCTTCGGACACCCCGAAACATATTGAGACGATGTCCGATCGACACGAAACCAGTCCCAAAATGTTCGTTACATCGAATAGATTATTTCACATGTTGAAAGTTTCCCCAAAAGGCCCCTCACACGTCCCCACGCTAGCCCTGAACTCCCTGCGCGTGAAACCTACGCGCCGGGCACTGTTCATCGTCTTCCTCAAGCAAACCCAGTTCAGACCGGTTCGGTCCAACCGAACCGGCGTTCCTGGTTTTCTCCATTTTTCCACCTATTTTCAATTCCATTTAATCCTATATCTTCCTTCCACTGATTCTAGTCGATTATTGACGTCAAAACCTGAACTTAGGGGCTGAAAATTACCTCCCCGATCGACGATCCAAGCTTCCATTTTCCTCCGCCGTCTCTAGCCACTACAGGTCACCTCAGACCTTGAAACCAATCTTGATCGACTCCTGGCAACTCCCAGATGCCCAGCTAAACAACCAATTCAATTAACAAAGGCCAATTTGTGATTTGCCATTTTTGAACTCAAGGACGAATTTTACGGGAAATAGCTTACTGTCGCCGTCCTCCTCCGCCATGGCCACCACCAACCTTGTCCCATCCTCCATAACCTCAAACAAATCACCAAAACCATCCATTTTTAGTAGAACCCGACCCACCATTTTTGAATTTAAAAAGAAATAGAGTACATGGTCTACCTGCCCGCTTTTGCCACTGCACACGGCGGCCCTCCACGGTAGCACCATTACGTTCCTCACCACTCACTCACACTTTTCCATTCACACACCACGGCCAAAAGATGAAGATGAAGGACTTAGGTGGAAGGATTTTCAGGGTCTAGTCGTAAGGGTGTGGATGCTCGATGATGATGTTTAGCTGAGGAAAAAGGAATGGGGAGGATGAGAGGATTGAGGGAAATGAAGGGCTAGGATGAGAGATGTATGTGTTTGATTTCATTACAAATGGGCCAATGGGAACAAGATCCACAATTTAGGGGCAAGCCACCAATGGATGAGTGACACTTGTCACTCATCCAAGAGCCCCACACAATTATCTGCCCAATTGGATTAAAATAATATTTAATAAGAATCTCGAGACGTAAATCCCCGATTTCGTTCCCGTGATCATAACTTCTCCATTCGACGTCCGATTTCGATGTGTCGCCTGTCTACGGACTCGTGACGTCCCGATCTACGTCACAATCATCAGTTCTCATATGTTTGACTCCCTGAGTCTAAAGTCAACATTTTGCCCAAGACCAGGGATAAAATGGTCATTTCGCACCGTCCTTCCGATTTCTCTCAACTAATCCTCGATTATTCATTCTAAACCATAGTTAATTAATATTTAATCCCAATATTCGGGATGGGTCGTTACAAACTTATCGATTTCGTCCACTCACAGTTTTTAAATGTTTTTAATGCCCTTCAGGTTGATCACGGATGCGGGCCGTAGCAGACACTGAGACATCGCACTCGATCCTGGTGCGCTCTAGGAGCCCCGTATGGGCCGAGGTATGAATTATCTCTTGTTTGACACTTCGTGTTAGACGGGAGCATGACACATCCCGTGTTAATCTCGGGGGATTGGGATGGGTCGTGTCATGTAATGTTTGAATTCAAATCTATCATGAATAAATCCTATCAATTTTTACGAAGTTAGTCAACGTTTAGAACTTGACTGGTATTTTACCCTGTTTGTGAATGTTTATTGATTATGCCCAGTATATGTTGCTAGGTTTGCTTCCACAGGAGGCAGCAGCAGCTACTGCAGCTGGTAAATTTGAAGATGAAATTATCCCTGTGGCGACCAAGGTAATATGCATGCTAATATTTGTTTTTAGTTTTCAATATCTTGAAGTAATTTTTGGGATATAATATCTTGAATTGGATAAATAGATTGGTGCACTTGCTGTTTTTTTATTCCTCTATTTAGACTATAGCTAGGTTGGTAGCTAGGTTGGTAACGTAAGTGTGCAAGTTCGTGAATTTTGAAGGGAATACAATTTATATTAAGTCAGAATTTGTTTCGGAAATATGATATGTAAGTCGAAATTGTTGGAACTCAATAATCAAGGTCCTGTTGGTATTTGCTCAAGTTCTAATGTTTTGAGGTACCCATATGTTTTTTTGTCATTTGGTCTCTGAGAAAATTGAATAGAAACAAAAAGGAATTAAATTGGATGGCTTTTGCTCTACCCTTTCAATTTCTTTTTCTACAACCTAAGTAGTCTGGGAATTGAATCTCAGGTGGAAATGCTTGATATTTGGAAGTAAAAGTTTATCATCTATGCTCGTTAAGTTGGATTAGGATAGAGATAAGATCATGAATGTGATTTATGACTGAATAGAATGTAGATTGATGAAATAGTGAGTCAAAAAATTAAAAAATTTGAGCTTTTGAAGTAACGACCCGACCCGAATTTACGGGATTATTGAGAATTAATTAAGAACTAATTAAGCATTAATCAGGATAAAATGACGATTTGCCCCTAGAGGGTGAAAATGTTGACTTTTGACTCGAGAAGTCAAATGCATGTGGATCGAGGTCTATTGCATAGATCGCGATGATATGAGTCGATAGACAGACGACACAATGTGATCGAACATCGTACGAGAAAGTTACGGGTTAAGGATGATATTTCATACTATTCATGGTTGCACGAAAATCGAGACGATTGACCTTCAGGTTTAATTTTAGTGGGCCTAAAATATCAGTTCTGGACCAATGGATGAGTGACAAGTGTCACTCATCCATTGATCCTCATCTTTAATTCATGCATCTCCCCTTTTCATTTTAAAAACCCAAAACCCACCCCATTCCCTTCTTCATTATCTTTATCTGTCTTATTCGTGGTTAAGGGAAATAGAGAGTAAGAGAGAGGGCATGAGCGATTGAGAAGGATGGTGGTGAGAGGCTGAGCACGGGGTGGCTTGAGAAACCTAGAAACCAAGGTAAACCCGTAAATCCATTTACGTTTGATTTTGGAATTTTAATTTCTGGACTTTTTGCTAGGACCCAACCCCATCTCCATGGTTATCGTGGGATGGGCCTGCTCCCGTCTGACACCGTGTGTCAGACTAGGGATAAACACGTCACCTGCTCGGGGTTAGCCAGAGTACGCCAGTATCAGTGGTGGCATGTGATGTCTCAATCTCTACTACAGCCTGCATCCATGATCAACTTGAACGGTATTAAAAGCCATAAAGGCTATGAGTGGACAAAAACAACAGTTTATAAAACAGTTTATCGAAAAGACATTTATACCCATCACGTAAAAGAATGCATGCATCATAAAATAGCCTTTCAAATAATTTCTCGGAAGTAAGACGTATTGCTTCCCAAGTTAAATCTAGTGAGAAATACTTCTCAATCGAAGCGATTACCTTAGTAGGGTCTCAGCCCAAAATTAAATCATACAAAACAAGTACGAGGTCGCAGCCCAATTCAAAAATCATGTGGGATATTTGCCCACTATCATAATCCTTAGTGTCAATCACTATTTCAATCCTAGCACATGTACAAATAGCTCAAGATCGCTCACAAATTCTAGCATGTCACCGTGAACACATCACACGCCGCGACCATCTCTAGATCATCGTGAACACATCACCGATTGATCTCAGATAACATCAACACTCCTAAGTCGAGCGTCCCTCAGCCATAGGCCCGATCAACTGCTCGATAATAGGTAGTGCATCGTGACCTCTCCGGAAGGAACACATCCGCAGTCCAGTGGCGAGTATCATATCATCTGGAACTCAAACCCGAATTTCATCATTGACGGGGACCCTAACCTGATCGTCCGGGACTTAAACCCGTAAATCATCAATAGGGCCACAAGCCCGAAATATCACCAAATGGGTCACCGCTCCAGTGTCCAACGAAACTTCATATCCCAGGATTCCTCAAATCCTATCAAATCCAAAACTAGATCTCATGCCCGAAATATCTTTCAAAATCTCGTAACTGGGTCGCAGCCCGAATTATCTTACGTTTGACTATACTCTAAGTCAAACCTCAAATCAACCAGGTCATTTTCTATAACGACCCATCCCGGGGGTCGGGGTTAGTAAAGTAATTAGCGACGTTAATTGGTGGTTAGTTGGCTACGGTTGGGGCGTTAGCGCAGAAATGACGATTTTATCCCTAGTTGGGCAAAATGTTGAATTTTAGTTCGGGCGGTCAATTGGACATTGAAAGATGACCGTGACGTAGTTCGGGACGTCACAAATCCGTAGACAGGTAGCACGCCCGATTCCGACATCCGAGGAGGAAGTTATGATGTTCGGAAAGTTGAGGACACTTCGTAATTTGTTTACAATAAGAAGGAAAAGGTTGACTTTTCACTGAACGCTTGGTTTTCACGTAGATCGAGGACAGTTAGGTAGATCTCGTCATCCTGAGTTCAACGACAGGCGGCATGCCTTCATCGGATATCGGACGAGCGAGATACGGGTCTAGAACATGAGGGGTAAAATCGTAAAATTAAACAAGAGGGGCATTTTGGTCTTTTTGGCACATTGGGAATTGGGACAATCTGATAAGGCCAAGTGTACAGGAAGGATTGGATATTTTGAGTTTGGACCAGGGGATTGTGGACACGTGGTGTGTGGGTTCTAGGATGTTGCATGGTGCAATTAAACGAGTAGTCGTGCTTGTGTTTGTGTTGAGAAAACAGACACTGAGTGTTGGGAGGAAATCGATCGACGGCTGGGTATGTGTGAGGTTTGTGAACTGGTGAGTGTGATCAGGGAGAGGTTGAGAGTGCAAGGACTGGGCTGAGAGGATTGAGAGTTGAGTGGTTGTGTGTGAGGAGGGTGTGAGTTCTTAGAGGAAACAGAGAGGTGTCGAGGGATTTTGGAGGTGGACCTGCCGTACTTTGATCAATCTTCACTGCTGGTGGTGTTCAGAGACTGTAGTGGAGCCTTAGGGACCCAGTGGACACGGCGGAGCTCGCGGTGGAGCACGGACGGCAGGTAATTGCTCTTCTTTCCCCTGTTTGCTCTGTTTTCCAGTCTAGGTTCAAACAGTGAGTCGTGGCTTTTAGGTAGGAGTCGAGGTGTTTGATGAGTGCTAGTCGACTAAGTAGGTCCCTAGGAAGCTGTTGGTTGTGCAGCCGTGAAGGGGGGATGCACGGGCGGCCGGAAACCGAAATAGGGGTTTTCGGGTGGTTTGTATTTCGAGTTTGGAAGTTGAGTTGTAGGCCGTGTTATCGTGTTTGGTTGAGGGGAATCAGTTTCTAGGATGAGGACGAAGCTATTGGTGGAAAAAGGAAGGAAAATCGTGGAGGAATGGCGAAGAACCGCCCTCGCCGGTTCAGATCGGTCGAACGGCTGAGGAAGACGATGAACGGTGTTCTGTGTGCAGGCGTGTGAGGCCCACGCGCAACCACTTTGGGCGGAGCATGGGGAGGACTCTGGTGAACCTTCCAACATAGTTTTTGGACTAATTGATGTAACGAGTCTTTTGGGATAGGTTTCGGGACAATCAGACGTTGTTTCGGGTTAGTTCTACGAGGTTGAAGGTTTAGGGTCCCGGTTGGTTACGTTCGAAGTTCGGGAAAATTGGGGAAAATTAGGAGAACCTTAGTGGACGTGCTAGTGACATACTTTGGTGACTTGTGACAGGATCGAGAATCCCCGAGGAGGACAAGGAACGTACAGGACGTACGGGACGCGAGTGACGTGCCCGGTAACTGTGAGTGGACTTCTTCCTTAAACTGAGCATGCATAACTGCTTTTAATTACTTGATTTATGGTTTTATATGTGATTTTATGATTATTTGAATATGCTATAACTGTTTTATATACATGCACGTTTTTCGAGAAAGTACGTATTTCAGCACGTTTTACGAGAAAGGCTTGCTTTCTGATTGTGAGGCCATGGTTTTGGGACTTCAAACGATAAATGGTTTTCAATGATATTAAATGGATTTGAGTAAAGGTTTTTGGTTTTAGAATTGGATTTTGGAAAGCGGAATTTGGTTTTAAAGTTGAAAAGTGGATTTCCGGATTTGGGTTCGGAATGACGGTTCTGAACGCCGGAAGGGCTTCAGACCATTGATTTCGGATTCGAGTTTGGATGAAAAGGTTTTCAAATGGTTTTGGATTGGATTTGCTGGATCTGGTTATTGGGTTTAAAGACCCGGATTATGTTTCACGGGGGACGGGCCCGGATTGGGTTTAAAGACCCGGATTGGGTTTAAAGACTCGGGAGTTTAAAGACTCGGATATATTGATATTTCCCCCGTAGGCCTGTTGAGTTTAAAGACTTGAGAGTTTAAAGACTCGGATTATATTGAGGCCTGGATTGAGTTTAAAGACTCGGGAGTTTAAAGACTCGGATAGATCTAGCAGGTTTGATCGGATGATTATATTGGTATCTGATGTTTTACTGCTAATGTTTTATAACGTTTATCCTACTGTGTTTATGTTGCTGCATGTTTTCAGAAATTGGGTTATGCATGCATGTTTTCAAAACGGAGGGCTAAACCCTGGTTTGGTTATGAACTGTTTTTTGAAACTTTTATTCTTCTTGGTCCACTCACATTTTCTGGTTTTTAACTGCCCTCCAGGTCGTGGAGCTAGCGCGGGGATTGACGTTGAGGCAGCGTCGGAGGCATAGAGTACTCGAGCGTTTTCCCGGAGTGGTTTTAGTGTTTTCTTGTCTGTGTACTATGTGTGTGGTTTCGTTTTTGTTTTGTACTATACTCTTTATAACAGTTGACTTGTTGTGTTTTAAATTCTCCTTCGTCTGACAGTGTATTTTGTGATTTTCGTGAGGTCGTTTCGGTCTTTCATTTTGGGTTGTCAGACGGGAGCAGGGTTCACCTCGGTTATTGGGGTGATAATCGGGGTGGGTCCTGTCATATTCACGAAAGATATTTCCAAGTCTGAAAGCCATTTCTAATTTTCAAAATAATTTCCAAATCATCCTTGAATTCACACTAAGTCAAGGTTTTTCAATTGGGTCTCGCGCCCGAATCTCGATTTCACGCATCTCCGTGAAACCCTCAAAACCATATAAAATCATGTAAAACATATGCATGTAGAATACTTGGCCAAAGCCTGAATATCACATAAAACAGAAATCACGAACTACGTGCAATAACGTATTTTCTACGAAAATTCCAAATAATTTATATTTAAATCACATGCACTCATGGAATCTAAAATCATGTTCGTAAGCACATATAAAACATTTATGCATGCATCATATTCATAAAACAAAGTCCACTCACAGATCGTCCAAACTGCGCCTCGAAACGCGTGTTATAAGCCTCTCCAGGCTAATCCAACCTCTCCAAGTTATCCGGACCTATCCAGAACACACGCAAAGGTTACTACCAACCTAGACAAGTCCTAAACAAGAACCCCCAACGTTCTCGGAAAAGTCAACGTGTCCCAGATATGCTTTCCTAGGCTTTAAACCTCAATTTGACCAACCTAACGATCTCCGATCGACTCAAAACCACCACTATTAGATTCGTATTGTCAAAACCTTCAAAATGATCCTAGTTTCACCTCGAAATACATGTCCACATGCCCCGACATGCGTGTTAAAGGTACGATCAATGTTGACCAAAAAATCAACACTGCCGTCAGCAAGGTCACACTGACGTCAGTAAGTTCAACGCTGACGTTAGCGGTCAACGGTCAAAGTCAATGGCTGACATCAACAGTGACTTCATCCCTGACACCTTTTAGTCTGACATGTCAGACCTCACATGATGACGTCATCGATGATGTTATCTCATCGCTTACCTTTATCTGGGTCAGCCCATTCCACTGTAGCAGGTTGCATAGACTCGCGACTCGACTTAGTGAAAACTCCTCCATTTCTCAACCAAAATCGTGCACGTTGATTCCTACGTGATCGTCCAATCCCCAGGAATAGATCCCCCTAATCCAAATTTAGAAAATCGAACTGAAAGTACCTGTTCAAATCGACGAACAGTGGCCCAGTTTTTCCTCCTCCATTTTAGCTGTCTCAGGCCACTACTACCTTCGAAAACAACCTCCCTGAGGTCGCCTTAATCCCTTGAACCTATTAGAATCAACCCAAACCTTCAATAACGTCCAAAAATTCCATTTTCAAATTTTCAACCAAAAACGGGTTTTGGTCTCTTTCGGGTTTACCTATCCTAATCCCTCAGCCATCCTCAGTCACTCTCAAGGGTCCTCAATCAATCATACAAGGGGGGAGGATTGGATGGTTTGGATTTCGGGGTGGTTCGAATGAAAATGGGAATGTGAGAGATGCGTGTATGTGTGTCTGGTGAGCAATGGATGAGTGAAACTTGTCACTCATCCATTTGACCTGAAACAAATATCTGGGCCCCACAATAGGACAAATGTTTACCTGCCTCGTACTTCGTGTAATAGTACCCTAAAACTTTCGTGACCAGTAACTTTTGTGTCGAATGTCTGATTTCGACGTGCTGCCTGTCTATGAACTCGTATAGACTCGATCTATGTAACGGTCCCCGATCCTCATGCATTGGACCTCTTAAGTCAAAAGTCAACTTTTTACCCTTATTTAGGGGAAAAATCGTAATTTCACATTGCCCGTCCGTAATTCATCGCCTAACCCACGATTAATCCGACTAATCCTTAATCAATTCTTAATTAATCCTAAAATTTTAGTATGGGTCGTTTCAATCTTCCCTCCTTAAAGAATTTCGACCTTTAAATTTAAACTTACCCAATTCCGCAACTAAATGGTGGAAATCGAATGATGTCCCCCACTCGGGGAACTCTCATGTAATCGTACACGTCCGACACAATCTATAGTACACGTCGGTACTCCCTGTCACTCGACATGAGCCACAATCCAACGTCCGAACCAAACTAGCATTGACAGTTGGATACGATCACAACTCACCAATCTCGAGAATCCACAGGTCGGTTCGTAAGTCCTACTCGAGACACCGACACTCGTCAATCTCACCTGTCACAGGTCTGCCATACTAAGCTGACATCATAGTTTGCTTTTTCAGCCTAATAACTCTTCTCATCTGACAATTGAAGCTGACATCCTGCCCAGCATTCCATCTGAAAATCATCATCTAGATCCTGCTATCTCAAGCTGTCCTTATTGCTCCCATTAAGCGATTTTCTATCCTCTGCCACTAAACGGTCTACAACCGTAACCCACTGTCCATAGAGATACAAATTTCTTCTAAAACCCTCTAAGTCCACGACAACGATCGTGACCAGCCGGCAACTCTCGGATCCACTGCGCTTTCGTTGCGCCACTCCTTTCTCGACTCGCTCTCGAGTCCCCACATCTTATCTCCTGACGATACATCAATCGACATCTCACTCGTCCTCCTGATACCTTCAGAACATATCTCGACCCCATCGAATACTTGCTTGCAGAGGTATACACATGCATAATCACTAAGGTTCCTTTGGCCCACATGGCCCTGACCTCTCGGCTCATACAATCACTGAACCCTCTCAATCCACTCTACTATAGCATACAGTATTTAACATTTATTCAACATAACATTATGTCGGACCATGTCCAATCATAGTCCTCGTCGAACTGTCACCATCGGATCCAATCCGATTACTATCTCATGTCTATCTAGGACTCCATCTGAGGATCCTACCATAATAGTTAGACTTGGTCAACCTCATCCTCCAACGTGCACTACTCACAAGTGCACCCACATTATATCAATCATCAAGGCACTACCCAAGCCTGCTCAAGGACTGCATTCTAGCACCGTCCACATACCACTGTCCAGGCCCCAATCGTCGGTCCTGGCGAAACCGTACTATACTTAATGTCCTCTCAGAATCATCGTGGTCATCTACTACCAGCATAATTTCTCTATATGGAGCGATATCGAGTTGGACTATATCCTGCTTGAGACATCGAAAATTCATCCTACTACACTCAGGCATATGGTCGCACTAAGCTCCATCTGTTAAAGACGAGAAGGTTCCTTCACCAACTTCGGAATCAAGAGAAGTTGCAACCATGTTGGAAGCATCCTCAAACACTATAGCCAATTGGGTGTCAAGTCCAACCACTGGACCTGGCTATAGAATGCAACATACAATTGACAACGGACCCCGTCTGATTACTATGTCATGTCCACCTTCGAATCACTCTGATGATTCTGTCTCATCAATCAAATTTCTCCTCAAACAAGCTTCTATAAAGCTCAGGAGGTATGGTCACCTGCAGTCGACTAAAACCAATTCCTGCTAGACTCTCAAGTCCTCAACTCACTCAGACATCCGCCCATGCGTCCGTAAAGAATCTAACCTTAGTATCCAACTTGCATGTCCATTCATATCGTTTATTCACATCCAAAATGTAGCACATGACGAGTACCTGATTCTCACGTTTCAAATTTTATAGGTTAACTCTTGCACTTAACATTGGTGCAATCTGTCTAAGAATTACTAGGGTACCTATCACTCATCCAGGTATATCTTGTGCCTCATATCTTGCATCCAATAGGGAACTGATCACCAAACCAGGTATACTCCATGCCTCGTACTGAGCCACTCAAGATCCTCTCTGTCCCTCTTAGTACCCACCAAACTCATATGTTTGCCACTCTAGGGCACGTCTACCATCCCAATCAAAATCCAAGCCAACCTTGGCATTATATCACTTAGACACACTCAGTGTCTTTCAGAACCATCTGATCACTATTTGATTCGATTCAACTCATCTATGACATCTCCACTCATCTCAGTCACCTCTACTGAGGTAGTACGACACACTCGCCAACACCCAAAGCTCAACATCTCCTTCTATGATCGCACTCAGTGGTAACCAAGTCGAATCCAGAAATCTCTACTTGTACTGAGCAACACTCACACACCACCGTATCATCGTCACAATTACCGAATCTCCATTGTCATAGTTGTCACTGTAACATGAGCCTATCTAACTCGATAGGACTCGTCCACGTCTATCGATAGCAGCGTCTACCACAACCACTTGCAGATCAATCCCATAAACGTTCCGTTATCAAGACTCCATACCCATGTGGGAAACTCACCGCGGGTACCAAACACTCAACGCGTAATATCCCTGATAGGTCCACAAGTACCACTCTTTTACTAACCTGTCCAATCTCAAACTAGGGTTTTCACAAATCCTGCTAAACACTGCAGCACGTCCATCCTGACTGATCCATCGCTCTCGACTCCGAAAAGTGGTCACGTGGGGGTAACTGGTACTCAACCAACCAGTAACACTACGGCTCTAAGCCGTTGCATTCATATGAACATCGATCCTACTCGGGATCAAACCTTACTAAAACAAGGCATCCTATGCCAATTAAACCCTAAACCACTGCATCACATGCCGAAAGTAACCTAACCAGCGTTCGATTCCACTGAATCCTCGTACTCTCACCCCAACTATCAGGTTGATGAGGGAATGTTACCATTGCAGAGACATCACATCAAACACATGTGCGTCACTCTAAGAGTAATCTCACACTCTGATACCACTTCAATAGGATCCATCCTATAGACAGGCGGCACGCCAAAATAGGACGTCGAACGGAGAAGCTATGGTCACCGGAAGTTCATTTTGGACTATGCACGCATTACGAGGCGGATACACTTGGCTAAATCTGATTGGTTGAATTTTTAGTGTGGGATCTTTGGATGAGTGACAAGTGTCACTCATCCTATTGGTCATTAACCCCAAAAAGTAGATCTTAATCATGATTGCTGGGTTTATTATTATAATATAAGTTTTGGGGATTATTTTATAATATCCTTTAACCACTCTATCTCAATCTAAACCATCCATTCCCTCACACCCTCATCCTCACCATTCACTCATCTGATCCTCACCTTCTAAACTTCACCTTCTTCTTCTTCATCGATAAAAACTTCATCTTTTTTCCCTCTCAAACAAACGCACATCACAACCATACACACAACCCTCAAACTTTACCTTTTTCTTATGAAAACTGAATGAAACTTAGAGGGGAGATCGAGGCGAGTCGACTGGTGGCCACGTGTCAAGCCGTCGTGGACGGCGGTGGACGGTGGCCGGCTTCAGTGGCCAGGGACCGAAATGGTTCCAAAGGTCTTAGTTTGAGTTTGGGAGGCTATTGGTCATTTTGGTTAGACCCAACGAGTTCTGGAGGCTGAGAAGAACGTAGGGGTGGCCACTGCCGAGCACGGCGGCGACGGTAGGTGACTTTCCTCGAAAAATGTTAGTTTTTATCCATTAATGGCATATATTGTTTTAAAGGTTAGGGATAATGAACAGTAGGCGCGTGGGCTTCACGCGCAGCCCCTTTGGGCGGCTTGTGGGGACGCGTGAAACATAGTTTGGGGATGACTTCAACATGACTTTTAATCTATTCGATGTAACGAACATTTTAGAACTAGTTTTGTGTCGATCGGACATCGTCTGGATATAGTTAGGGACGTCCGAAGGTTGAAGATCAAGTTTAAAAATAGTTAAAAATTTGGGAAAATTACGGGACTTCAATGAGAGGTTAATGAGGTAGTTAGTAACCCTCTAGTATGATTTGAAATTGTTTAGGAGTCCCAGTGATGGTGATTAGCCTGGGGAGGCTTACGGCACTCACGTCGAGGTGGCAACTTAGGATGGTTAGTGAGTGGACCTTGATTTCTAAACTGTGATACATGCATAAATGTTTTATATGTTTTACATATGTGATTCTATGATGATTATTTGGGTATTAGTGATTTACATGATTTCACGTATTTCGAGATGATTTACATATTTGCACGTAAATCGAGGTTTACGGTTTTGCACTGATTATACGTGCTTTTGGTTTTAGAAATAGTTTAATGAAATAGTTTTGGATTTGAAAAGGTAAACTCGGGCATGAGACTCATTTTTTTTGGAAACCCTCGGACTCGAAGTCCCTTTTAGTCATGTTATCGGGTTAGAGGTCCAATTGATTAATGAATTGATTTCGGATTTGGAAATATGGAATCGGGCACGAGACCCATTTGATTTACGAACTCTCGGAATTGAAGTCCTTTTGATCTAACAAGGCATCGGGCCGAAGGCCCAGTTGGTTTACGTATCGGGCTCGAGGCCCAGTTGGTTTGCTTATTGGGATGGAGGCCCAGTTGACTTACGTATCGGGCATGTGGCCCATTTAGTTTACGATATCGGGAATGAGACCCATTTGATTTACGAAATCAGGCGCGAGGCCCAGTTGGTTTACCAATCGGGCCGGAGGCCCAGTTGTTATATGAATTCGGGTAGAGGGCCGAATTATGGTTTACGATTGTGATTTCGGGTCGGGGACCCATAAATGGATTTCTGGTTCATGACGGTTTATGGGGACCGGGCATGAACCCTTGAAAGGTTTTGAGAATGATTTCAAAATGGTTTTTCATATACGATAATTTATATTGATGGATTGTCTTCTCCGGGTAGGGTCGTTGTGTCAGCACCCGTCCCAATCCTCCCGGGATTAACAAGGGACGCTCCTGATAACGTCTGACACGGAATGTCAGACCAGGGAAAATTTGAACCTTAAGCCCGACCGGCTTCCAGAGTACGCCAGGATCTAGAGGAGGTATGTGATGTCTCGATCTCTGCTACAGTCCACACCGTATTCAACCTAAAGGGCATTGAAAACAGAAAGACTGTGAGTGGACGAAAAATAATAATTTTTGTAAAACACATTTCATAAAAGACCTTTATAATCTTCACTAAAAAGCATGCATGCATAGTAAAACCATTTATCAAACTACATATGTTTAAACAACCATATCCATACGGGCCCCTACCCAAATCGATTTACAGAAATCTAGAACAGAATAAACATATGTGGGATCTTAGCCCAAATCCATTTATCAATCATAAAACATAATTTCGCAAAACCAAGAAATCATGTTCATCAATATATTTGTATAACCAATCCTGTCACGGTATCTAGAGCTATGCGCGTACTACCCTGGGTCTCAAAGCCCAAGTCCCCCAGGGTCCACCCAGGTCAATGTCCGTAGATTAATGACCCTCCCTGGGGGTTGTAATCCATAATAGCCCTTCTAAGAGTAAGGAACACAACGTGGGTGACTCCACTCAGTTAGTGCTCCGTGACTACTCTAGGGTCCACCTAGGCTAACAACCCTCCCCGGAGGAGACAATTCATATATAAAGGATGGTATATGAACAACCTTTTGAAATCATTCTTAAAACCTTTCAAGGGTTCATGCTCGGTCCTCATAAACCGTTATAAACCATAAAAACCTTTCAAGGGTTCATGCCATTCCCCATAAATCTTCATGAACCATAAATCCATTTATGGGTCCCCGACTTGAAATCACAATCTTAAACATAACTGGACCTCGTGCCTGATTTCGTAAACCAAATAGGCCTCGTGCCTGATATCGTAAACCAAATGGGCCTTGTGCCCGATACGTAAGTCAATTGGCCTCCGACCCGATTCGTAAACAAACTGGGCCTCGAGCCTGATACGTAAACCAACTGGGCCTTCGGCCCGATGCCTCGTTAAATCAAATGGACTTCAACCCCAAGAGTCCGTAAATCAATGGGGTCTCGTGCCCGATCCATATTTCCAAGTCCGAAATCGATTCAAGAACCAATTGGTCCTCTGGCCCGAAAACGTAACTAAATAGACTTTGAGTCCGAGCGTTTCCAAAACAAAGGGGTCTCGAACCCAAGTTTACCTTTTCAAATCCAAAACCATTTCATGAAATCATTTCCAAAATTATAAGCCAAGAAAATTAGTGCAAAACCGTAAACTGCACGTAAATCGCCTCGAAGTGCGTGAAATCATATAAATCACAATCATCCAAATCATCATCATAGAATTAAATCTATAAACCATATAAAATATTTATGCATGCATCACAGTTTAGAAATCAAGGTCCACTCACAGACCGTTCTAAGTTGTCGCCTCAGTTTGCGTGCCGTAAGCCTTACCGAGCTAATCGTCATCACCGGGACTCCCAAACCTGTCCAAATCAATCTAGAGGGTTAATAACTTCCTCATTAACCTCTCATTGAAACCCCATAATTTTCTCAAATTTTTATCTATTTTTAAACTCGATCCTAAACCATCGGATGTCCCGAACATTATCGAGCCGGTATCTGATTCACACGAAACCAGTCCCAAAATGTTCGTTACATCGAATAGATTAAAATTTATGTTGAATTCATCCCCAAAGGATGCTTCACGGGCCCCCATGCGCCGCCCAAAGGGGCTGCGCGTGAAGCCCACGCGCCGCACTATTAACTGTCTTCTTCCTCCAGTGAACTCGGTTCGCCTGGTTCGAACCAGATTGGTCCGGTATGGCCGGTTCACTATCCAATCTCTCTTATTTTCAATCCAATTCAGTCCATTTTGATTCCTAAAGGTACCTAACATCAAACCTAATCTACTTGGGTATTAAAAACACAAGAAAACTAGAAGGAACCATACCTCCCAAGATCAAACCGAAAGCTTGATATTCAAGCTCGGTTTTTAGTCCTTCAAGGAGTCATTTTCCTTCGAAATCAATCCCCAATAAGTTTTCCTCATCCCTAGGTCATATTAGAATAACAAGGGGCTCAAAACGACGACCAAAATGCGATTTCCCATTTTTGAAACTCACGGGTTCGGTTACCTTGGCTATCGCCACCGTCCACGGTGGCCTGTCGTCACTCCTGCTTTTGCAGCCTCATGTCCATCTCAGTCTCTCATTATCTCGGTCACTCCCACGGTTGTACACACACAACAAAGGTGGTGGGGTGGTGTGTTTTGTGTTCGGGTTGCTTAGAGGGAAAAGAAGAATGGTGATCGGTTTAGGGGAATAAAAATAAAGATAATATCTTATGATGATCAGAGGAGAAAGAGAAGGAATGGATTGTGAGGATGAGGGATCTGAGGGTGATGGATGGCTGAGATTGAAAGGAACTGGGTGAAGATATTATAAAATAATCCAAACCTAATATTATAATAATAAAGCCACCAATCATAATCCAAACTTGTCACTCATCCATGGGTCCCACATTAAAAGTCAACCAATTCGATTTTGCCTCCTAATCATCGCCTCGTAATGCATGTATAGTGCAATCAAACTTTCGTGACCCATAAATTTCACGTCCGAAGTTCGATTTCGGCGTGCCGCCTGCCTACGAATTCGTATCGATCCGATCTAAGTAACGGTCCTCGGCCCTTGGCCATCGGACCTCTCGGGTCAAAATTCAACATTTTACCCACGACTAGGGGCAAAATAGGCATTTTGTGTTGTCCGACAGATTTCGCCCAACTAATCACCGATTAACCTCACTAATCCTTGATTAATCACTAATCAAATCCCAAAATTTGGGATGGGTCGTTACACGTTGGCCTGGGTGGACCTCGGAGTAGTCACGGAGCACTAACTGAGTGGAGTCGCCCTTGTTGGGTACCTCACTCTCAGGAAGGCTATTATGGATTATAACCGCCAGGAAGGGTCATTGATCTGCGGACATTGACCTGGGTGGACCCTAGGGAGACTTGGGATTTGAGACCCCGGGTAGCACGCGCGTAGCTTTAGATACCATGACAGGATGGGTTATATGATATATGGATAAACATGATTTCATGGATTTACAAAATTGTGTTTGTGGATAATAAATGGATTTGGGCTGAGTTCCCACATATGTTTGATATGATGATGGATTTATGTAAATGGAATTGGGCAGGGGCCCGTATGACTTGAATTTACGAAACTTCGGGATGAGACCTTGTCAATGGTTATTGAAACATATGTGGTTTGATAAATGGTTTTACTATGCATGCTTGCTTTTTAGTGAAGGGCTTAAAGGTCTTGTATGAAATGGGTTTTTATGAACTTATTACTTTTTGTCCACTCACAGTCTTTCCTTGTTTTTAATGCACTTCAGGTTGATTACGGAGGGATTGGGATGGGTCGTGTCAAGTGGTATCAGACCCAGGTTGGCTCATGTTACTCTAAGTTCCAGAGCGAGGTTGTCTAGGCATACCACAAGGGCTACGCGTAGGTCGAGGGTGTGATTTCGCTATGTGCTACAGTTTGTTATCAATCTGATAGTTAGGATGCTAGTATGATAGTTAGTAGGATTGAATCGTGGATTGTTGGTTCGACATTTGATGTTTGGGGTTTCCATAATTCTGTCGTGGTTGGCAGTGTGGGACCTTACAGAGGGATGAACGTAATTGTACTTTAGAGTTTTAACTGTCCCCACTGTTATGTCAGGACCATTGATTTCGATACTGTAGGATCGTCTTTGACGATAGTTAGGAGTTGTGACCATTAGATGGTCGGATCTTGTTGAGTTATATGGCTATGCTACTGGGAGCAGCCGGGGTTTCCTGAACCCCAATTGAGTGATGGACCCTCTTTTCTTGTGATGGTCAGGAAATGAACCCTAGTTGAGCTGATGGTAGGATTGGATTTAACGTCCATACGATGTCAGGACCGCGGGGTCGGTAAGATTTTGGATTATACTGCAAAAGGTAGTTGGGTTCAGAGGAACCTTAGGGTGTGTTTTTGGAACCCCAAATCATGATGAATGGTTTAGAAAGGTAAGTCAGCGAGTGGTTTAGTTCTAGGCACTTTTTTGGAGCCGAGACCGTCAATCGGTCATTTCATGTTAGCTTTAGTAATGCGACTGCACTCTGCAGTCGATGTGGTATTAATCAGTGAGACCTAGTTGGTTGTCGTACTACTTTAGTTTTGATGGATAGTTGGTGCTACTAAGGTCATTGACGACCTGTTAGACGACATTGGTTGATTAGAGTTAATATTGGTTAGAGATTGGTTGGACAGGCTACCAGGGTTGGTACTTGTCGATGGAATCCCGGAGTAGGGATACAGAGTAATTAGTACGGGCGATTAATTTCTATGGATACAGAGTCTCGATAGCGATGCCTGGTGGTTGGGTTAGAACGAGTTGTGGTAGGCACTAATATCGAGAGTGGATGCAGTTACGGTTGTTGTGAATCGAGGGACGTTCAGGGAACGTTTCCTTTTTCTTGGTTGAGTTGTCAGGGTGGCTGTACGCAGAGTTGTTGGGTAGGGGAGGCAGAGTTTTTCCAATTTAAGTGGTGGTACGAGGTCGTTGCTCTGTCTGAGCAAAGATCCAGGGTTGTCTAATTCGCACACAGTGTGCTGATGCTAGTGCTGGTGCTGGTATTGGTGCCAGTGATTGTGATGACGATGCGTCACGAGTTGGGATGTGACTCCATCGAGATGGGCATCTGTTCGGTATCTGTGGTCTGGTTGTGGATCTCGGATAGTGATGGACTGAACGGAATCCAATAGGGCTTGAGACGTGAGGATCGAGTAGTAATGGTCCACATCCTTTTGGATGTACATAAACGGTATAAGCCGATAGGAAAACTTGGTAGTGGGTTAGACTGGTTACGGACACGTGGTTGATGTCCGAGGGTGTTGGTTCCGACATGGTTGGAACTTCGGAATTGAGAGAGATTGTGATTGAGGCATCGAGGGGAGTGCTTGTTTCCGCTTTGGTAATGACTGTTTCGAAGTCAATTAGGGTGACTTCTCATGTTCTTCCATGTCAGATGATGGTTGTTGTCACCTGTATGTTGATCGTGTATTGGTGGGTGTACCGCGAGTTATTTTGGGTCATCATGAGGAGTTGGGTATTTCGAAGTTAGGTGGATGAGATTTCTTATTTTCTGCTTGGTGGCAAACGATGTTGGGTTACATGGTGTGGTGAGTGCAGTGAGTTTTGTTGCATTCACGTAGGATGAATTTTGATGGCATTGTCTTGGATCATCCTTGGTTTTCCCTAGGTGGGATGACAAAGATCGATATAAGGTAAATGGAGAGGACCACAGTCTCGACGTGTCCCGTTGTTGACTGATCTGGTTAGATGTGGGAATTGGTTGAGGAATGATGTGACTGACGAAGGATTCAAAGAGGGTGTAAAACCCTATGATCACGTTTCGGGTGGATTGTTAGCTAAGTGAGCATATGCGGATCCTAGGTCGATCTGGATCGTGATCTTGATGATCAGGTTAGGTGGAGAGTTTATTACCCAATCTTGGATATTTGGATATGGGAATATTGGGACTGAACTTCTTTTCGAGGTTAATCCCGTACGGTGTATTAATCAAACAAGTAGGTGTCCGACGGGGTTAGATTTTCTCAGCCTTAGAGGTGTGAATGTTCGGATTGGCTTCCCTATGGAGTTAATCGAATGTAATGTGTTAATCGATTGAGCAGGTAACTGATAGGTTCGGAGTTGGTGCGTCTCAGTAGACGTGGGTGGGATTTGATGCCTAGTTGGCATGAATAGGTACACCTTGGTAGGCGTGAGTCAAATTGGTATGTGTTGGATTACGTGATTAGGAGTAGACGTATTGTTGATGGTCGGGTGACCATAGGACTCGAATTGGATGATGGGTTGGAATTTTCGATCTGTCTAGTATTGGTTTGGACAAATGGACTCCCGAATTGAAACGTGCTGGGCTATGATCTAGGTTTTAGGCTGGTTGATGGATGGATGTACGTACCCAGTACGTTGTTCGAGGAGCGATACTGAGTAGGCTTGTGGATCAGTTGAAGATGTGAACTGGACACTGGATACTGTGCACTAGATCATGGTGTTTCTGATGGGTCCAGTGACACACAGGTCGAGTGAGTTGTTGGTGCGTACGCCAGTTGAGTGAGTGTGGTTGGCATAACCACAAGTGAATGTAGTGTCAGTGTTTGACTAGCGACTTTCAAGTGATGACAGTTTGGCAGAATGTTTCAACGTGGATCGTTGAGTGAGATTTGGTGACTCCCAATGGGAGTAGACGTCAGGATAAATTTGGGATTGAGGAACCGTCAAGTCGTTTGTGTTAGCGATGGCAGAAATGCCGGGTGGTGTCAACTCGAAACGTGTGATTACTGCCACACAACATGTTCGAGTGTTGTCGATGTGACACGAGTGTAAGTGGAACGTCTGGGCGCGAATAAGTTTTGTTGTGGCTAGTTGGTGTACGAGTGTACATTTGATGTGAGGTCAAATTTTCTTTCCACGAGGTGGTTGAGGAATCAGAACAGTTGGAATTTCGAGGACTAAATTAATTATGGAGGGAAGGTTGTAACGTCCCGTCCCGAATTCTGGAATTAGATTAGTGACTAATGAAGGATTAGTGAAGTTAATCGGTGACTAGTTGAGCGAAATCGACCGGATGGTGGAAAATGACAATTTTATCCCTTGTCGTCGGCAAAATGTTGAATTTTTACCTGGGAGGTCCGAGGGTCGACGGTCGAGGACCGTTATGTAGATCTGGTCGATACGAATCCGTAGACAGGCGGCACGCCGAAATCGGACGTCGAACGCAGAAGTTATGATCACCAGAAGTTCATTTTGGACAATGCATGCTTTACGAGGCGGATACACTTAGCTAAATCTTATTGGTTAACTTTTTAGTGTGGGACCCTTGGATGAGTGACAAGTGTCACTCATCCTATTGGTAATTAACCCCAAAAAGTAGATCTTAATCATGATTGGTGGGTTTATTATTATAATATTAGTTTTTGGGATTATTTTATAATATCCTTTAATCACTCTCTCTCAAACAAACGCACAACACAACCATACTCACAACCCTCAAACTTCACCTTTTGCTTATGAAACCTGAATGAAACATAGAGGAGATATCGAGGCGAGTCGACTAGTGGCCGCGGGTCGAACCGTCGTGGACGGTGGCCGACTTCGGTGGCCAGGGACCGAAATGGTTCCCAAGGTCTTAGTTCGATTTTGGAGAGGCTGTTGGTTGTTTTGAAGTCAATTAGGGTGACTTCTCATGTTCTTCCATGTCAGATGATGGTTGTTGTCACCTGTATGTTGATCGTGTATTGGTGGGTGTACCGCTAGTTGGTTTGGGTCATCATGAGGAGTTGGGTATTTCGAAGTTAGGTGGATGAGATTTCTTATTTTCTGCTTGGTGGCAGACGATGTTGGGTTACATGGTGTGGTGAGTGCAGTGAGTTTCGTTGCATTCACGTAGGATGAATTTTGATGGCATCGTCTTAGTTCATCCTTGGTTTTCCCTAGGTGGGATGACAAAGATCGTTATGAGGTAAATGGAGAGGAACCACAGTCTCGTCGTGTCTCGTCATTGACTAATCTGGTTAGATATGGGAATTGGTTGAGGAATGATGTGACTGACGAAGAATTCAAAGAGGGTGTAAAACCCTATGATCACGTTTCAGGTGGATTGTTAGCTAAGTGAGCATATGCGGATCCTAGGTCGATCTGGATCGTGATCTTGATGATCAGGTTAGGTGGAGAGTTTATTACCCTATCTTGGATATTTGGATATGGGAATATTGGGACTGAACTTCTTTTCGAGGTTAATCCCGTACGGTGTATTAATCAAACAAGTAGGTGTCCGACGGGGTTAGATTTTCTCAGCCTTAGAGGTGTGAATGTTCGGATTGGCTTCCCTATGGAGTTAATCGAATGTAATGTGTTAATCGATTGAGCAGGTAACTGATAGGTTCGGAGTTGGTGCGTCTCAGTAGACGTGGGTGGGATTTGATGCCTAGTTGGCATGAATAGGTACACCTTGGTAGGCGTGAGTCAAATTGGTATGTGTTGGATTACGTGATTAGGAGTAGACGTATTGTTGATGGTCGGGTGACCATAGGACTCGAATTGGATGATGGGTTGGAATTTTCGATCTGTCTAGTATTGGTTTGGACAAATGGACTCCCGAATTGAAACGTGCTGGGCTATGATCTAGGTTTTAGGCTGGTTGATGGATGGATGTACGTACCCAGTACGTTGTTCGAGGAGCGATACTGAGTAGGCTTGTGGATCAGTTGAAGACGTGAACTGAACACTGGATACTGTGCACTAGGTCATGGTGTTTCTAATGGGTCCATTGACACACAGGTCAAGTGAGTTGTTGGTGCGTACGCCAGTTGAGTGAGTGTGGTTGGCGTAACCACAAGTGAATGTAGTGTCAGTGTTTGACTAGCGATTTTCAAGTGATGACAGTTTGGCAGAATGTTTCAACGTGGATCGTTGAGTGAGATTTGGTGACTCCTAATGGGAGTAGACGTCAGGATAAATTTGGGATTGAGGAACCGTCAAGTCGTTTGTGTTAGCGATGGCAGAATTGCCGGGTGGTGTCAACTCGAAACGTGTAATTACTGCCACTCGACGTGTTCGAGTGTAGTCGATGTGACACGAGTGTAAGTGGAATGTCTGGGTGCGAATAAGTTTTGTTATGGCTAGTTGGTGTACGAGTGTACATTTGATGTGAGGTCAAATTTTCTTTCCACAAGGTGGTTGAGGAATCAGAACAGTTGGAATTTCGAGGACGAAATTAATTATGGAGGGAAGGTTGTAACGTCCCGTCCCGAATTCCGGAATTAGATTAGTGACTATTGAAGGAATAGTGAAGTTAATCGGCGACTAGTTGAGCGAAATCGACCGGACGATGGAAAATGACAATTTTACCCCTTATCGTCGGCAAAATGTTGACTTTTTACCTGGGAGGTCCGAGGGTCGACGGTCGAGGACCGTTATGTAGATCTGGTCGATACGAATCCGTCGACAGGGGGCACGCCGAAATCGGACGTCGAACGCAGAAGTTATGATCACCAGAAGTTCATTTTGGACTATGCATGCTTTACGAGGCGGATACACTTAGCTAAATCTTATTGGTTAACTTTTTAGTGTGGGACCCTTGGATGAGTGACAAGTGTCACTCATCCTATTGGTAATTAACCCCAAAAAGTAGATCTTAATCATGATTGGTGGGTTTATTATTATAATATTAGTTTTTGGGATTATTTTTTAATATCCTTTAATCACTCTCTCTCAAACAAACGCACAACACAATCATACTCACAACCCTCAAACTTCACCTTTTGCTTATGAAATCTGAATGAAACATAGAGGAGATATCGAGGCGAGTTGACTAGTGGCCACGGGTCGAACCGTTGTGGACAGTGGTGGACGGTGGCCGACTTCGGTGGCCAGGGACCGAAATGGTTCCCAAGGTCTTAGTTCGAGTTTGGAGAGGCTGTTAGTTGTTTTGAAGTCAATTAGGGTGACTTCTCATGTTCTTCCATGCCAGATGATGGTTGTTGTCACCTGTATGTTGATCGTGTATTGGTGGGTGTACCGCTAGTTGGTTTGGGTCATCATGAGGGGTTGGGTATTTCGAAGTTAGGTGGATGAAATTTCTTATTTTCTGCTTGGTGGCAGACGATGTTGGGTTACATGGTGTGGTGAGTGCAGTGAGTTTCATTGCATTCACGTAGGATGAATTTTGATGGCATCGTCTTGGATCATCCTTGGTTTTCCCTAGGTGGGATGACAAAGATCGATATGAGGTAAATGGAGAGGAACCACAGTCTCGACGTGTCTCGTCGTTGACTGATCTGGTTAGATATGGGAATTGGTTGAGGAATGATGTGACTGACGAAGGATTCAAAGAGGGTGTAAAACCCTATGATCACGTTTCAGGTGGATTGTTAGCTAAGTGAGCATATGCGGATCCTAGGTCGATCTGGATCGTGATCTTGATGATCAGGTTAGGTGGAGAGTTTATTACCCTATCTTGGATATTTGGATATGGTAATATTGGGACTGAACTTATTTTCGAGGTTAATCCCGTACGGTGTATTAATCAAACAAGTAGGTGTCCGACGGGCTTAGATTTTCTCAGCCTTAGAGGTGTGAATGTTCGGATTGGCTTCCCTATAAAGTTAATCGAATGTAATGTGTTAATCGATTGAGCAGGTAACTGATAGGTTCGGAGTTGGTGCGTCTCAGTAGACGTGGGTGAGATTTGATGCCTAGTTGGCATGAATAGGTACACCTTGGTAGGCGTGAGTCAAATTGGTATGTGTTGGATTACGTGATTAGGAGTAGACGTATTGTTGATGGTCGGGTGACCATAGGACTCGAATTGGATGATGGGTTGGAATTTTCGATTTGTCTAGTATTGGTTTGGACAAATGGACTCCAGAATTGAAACGTGCTGGGCTACGATCTAGGTTTTAGGCTGGTTGATGGATGGATGTACGTACCCAGTACGTTGTTCGAGGAGCGATACTGAGTAGGCTTGTGGATCAGTTGAAGACGTGAACTGGACACTGGATACTGTGCACTAGGTCATGGTGTTTCTGATGGGTCCAGTCACACACAGGTCGAGTGAGTTGTTGGTGCGTACGCCAGTTGAGTGAGCGTGGTTGGCGTAACCACAAGTGAATTTAGTGTCAGTGTTTGACTAGCGACTTTCAAGTGATGACAGTTTGGCAGAATGTTTCAACGTGGATCGTTGAGTGAGATTTGGGGACTCCCAATGGGAGTAGATGTCAGGATAAATTTGGGATTGAGGAACCGTCAAGTCGTTTGTGTTAGCGATGGCAGAAATGCCGGGTGGTGTCAACTCGAAACGTGTGATTACTGCCACACAACATGTTCCAGTGTAGTCGATGTGACACGAGTGTAAGTGGAACGTCTGGGTGCGAATAAGTTTTGTTATGGCTAGTTGGTGTACGAGTGTACATTTGATGTGAGGTCAAATTTTCTTTCCACGAGGTGGTTGAGGAATCAGAACAGTTGGAATTTCGAGGATTAAATTAATTATGGAGGGAAGGTTGTAACGTCCCGTCCCGAATTCTGGAATTAGATTAGTGACTAATGAAGGATTAGTGAAGTTAATCGGTGACTAGTTGAGCGAAATCGACCGGATGGTGGAAAATGAGAATTTTATCCCTTGTCGTCGGCAAAATGTTGACTTTTTACCTGGGAGGTCCGAGGGTCGATGGTCGAGGACCGTTATGTAGATCTGGTCGATACGAATCCGTAGACAGGCGGCACGCCGAAATCGGACGTCGAACGCAGAAGTTATGATCACCAGAAGTTCATTTTGGACAATGCATGCTTTACGAGGCGGATACACTTAGCTAAATCTTATTGGCTAACTTTTTAGTGTGGGACCCTTGGATGAGTGACAAGTGTCACTCATCCTATTGGTAATTAACCCCAAAAAGTAGATCTTAATCATGATTGGTGGGTTTATTATTATAATATTAGTTTTTGGGAATATTTTATAATATCCTTTAATCACTCTCTCTCAAACAAACGCACAACACAACCATACTCACAACCCTCAAACTTCACCTTTTGCTTATGAAACGTGAATGAAACATAGAGGAGATATCGAGGCGAGTCGACTAGTGGCCACGGGTCGAACCGTCGTGGACGGGGGTGGACGGTGGCCGACTTAGGTGGCCAGGGACCGAAATGGTTCCAATGGTCTTAGTTCGAGTTTGGAGAGGCTGTTGGTTGTTTTGGTTGGACTTAACGAGTTCTGGAGGTTGAGACGAACCTACGGGTGGCCTTGGTTGTGGACGGCGGCGACGGTAGGTGACTTTCCCCGAAAAATGTTAGTTTTGATCCATTAATGGCATATATTGTTTTAAGGGTTGTTAACTATTCTGGTTGCTTGGAAATTGCTTCTGAGGTTACAAGGGGTCGGATGGGATTGGTTTTGAGGGCTAGGAGGCTGGAGACGACGGCGGTGGACGGTACAAGTTGGTTGTGAGATTTCTTGATCGGGAAGGTGAGATTCTCAATCATTTTTCATGTTCTAAGTGGCTAGATGGATAGGAAATAGTTAGAGGAGCCTATAGGAGCTAAAATGGAGGAAAACGAGTAAAAAACGGGTGGGGAATGGCCTGAACCGTGATAATTGGTTCGGTTGGACCGAACTAGTCTAAACCCGGTCTGTCGCAAGGTTAGGGGTAATGAATAGTTGTCACATGGATTGTGTCCTCTGGGGAGGGTCGTTGGCCTGGGTGGACCCCAGAGTAGTCACGGAGCACTAACTGAGTGTAGTCGCCCCCGTTGGGTACCTTACTCTCAAGAAGGCTATTATGGATTATAACCCCTAGGGAGGGTCATTGATCTGCGGACATTGACATGGGTGGACCTTGGGGAGACTTGGGATTTGAGACCCCGGGTAGCACGCGCGTAGCTTTAGATACTGTGACACGATTGGTTATATGATATAGGGATAAACATGATTTCTTGGATATGCGAAATTGTGTTTTGTGGATAATAAATGGATTTGGGCTGAGTTCCCTCATATGTTTGATATATGATGGATTTATGTAAATGGATTTGGGCAGGGGCCCGTATGACTTGAAATTACGAAACTTGGGGTTGAGAGCCTATCAATGGTTATTGAAAAATATGTGGTTGATAAATGGTTTTATTATGCATGCATGGTTTTTAGTGAAGGGCATAAAAGTCTTTTATGAAATGTGTTTTTATGAACTTATTACTTTTTGTTTACTCACAGTCTTTCCTTGTTTTTAATGCTCTTCAGGTTGATTACGGATACGAACTGTAGTAGAGACCGAGACATCACACTTCTCCACGGGATCTTGGCGTACTCTGGTAGCTGTTCGGGCTAAAGGTTTAAATTACCCCTGGTCTGAGACTTCGGGTCAGACGGAAACATGACACATCCCGTGTTAATCCCGAGGGGATTGGGATGGGTCGTATTAATGTACCTGCTCTCTTCTGACACTGTATGTTAGACTATGGATAAACACGTCACCCGCTCGGGGTTAGCTAGAGTACACTAGGATCAGTGGTGGCATGTGATGTCTCAATCTATGCTACAGCCTGCATCCGCGATCAACCTCAAGGGTATTAAAACATATAAAAGATGTGAGTGGACAAAAACAACCGCTTATAAAAGCCGTTTATCGAAAGGACATTTATACCCTTCACATAAAAGCATCCATGCATTATAAAATAGCCTTTCAAATACTTTTTCAGAAGTAAGACGTACTGCTTCCCAAGTCAAGTCCAGTGAAAAATGCTTCTCAATCGAAGCCATTACCTCAGTAGGGTCTCAGCTCAAAACCAAATCATACAGGGTCTAACCCAAAACCAAATCATACAAAATAAGTACGGGGTCTCAGCCCAATTCAAAACCATGTGGGATCTCCGCCCACTATCATCATCCTCAATGTCAGTCCAGATTTCAATCTTAGCACATGTGCAAATAGCTCAGGACCAGTCACAATCCTAGCATGTCGCCGTGAACACATCATCCACCTCGACCATCTCTAGATCATCGTGAAGACATCAACGATCGATCTCAGATAACATCAGCACTTCTAAGTCGTGCCTCCCTCTGCCATAACCTCCAGCGGCTGCTCGACAATAGGTAGTGCATCGTGACCTCTCCGGAAGGAACACATCCGCAGTCTGGAGGCGAGCATCATATCATCCGGGACTCGAACCCAAATGTCATCATCGACTCGAACTCTGACCTTATCGTCCAGGACTCTAACCTATAAATCATAAATAGGGCCACAAGCCAGAAGTATCACCAAATGGGTCACAGCCCGAAAATCCAGTGTCTAACGACACTTCATAGCCCAGGATTCCTCGAATTGTATCAAATCCACAATTAGGCCTTATGCCTGAAATATCTTTCAAAATCTCGTAACTAGGTCACAACCCTACTTATCTCACGTTTGACTATACTCTACGTCAAACCTCAAATCAACTGGGTGGTCATATACCAGAAAGATATTTCAAAGTCCAAAAGCCATTTCTCATTTTCAAAACACTTTCCAAATCATCATTTACTTCAAGCTAAGTCAAGATTTTTCAATTGGGTATCGTGCCCAAAATTTTGATTTCACGCATCTCTGTGAAATCCTTGAAAATCTTTTCTCAAATCATCGATTTCACGCTTCTCTGTGAAACCCTCAAAATCGTATAAAATCATGTAAAACATATGCACGTAGAATACTTGTCTGAAGCCCGAATATCACATAAAACAGAAATCTAGAACTACGTGCAATAACGCATTTTCTACGAAAATGCCAAATAATTCATATTTAAATCACATGCACTCATGGCATCAAAAATCATGTTCGTAAACACATATAAAACATTTACGTATGCATCATATTCATAAAAAAAAATTCCACTCACAGACCGTCCAAGCTACACCTCGAAATGTGTGCCATAAACCTCTGTGGGCTAATCCAATCTCTTCGGGTCATTCGGACCTGTCCAGAACACACTCAAAGGTTACTACCAATCTAGACAAGTCCTAAACAAGAACCCTCAACATTCTCGGAAAAAGCCAATGTGTCCTGGAAACGCTTCCCTAGGCTTTAAACTTCAATTTGACCAACCTAACGATCTCTGATCGACTTGAAACCACCACTATTGGATTCGTATCTTTGAAACCATTAAAATGGCCCTCGCCCCACGCGCGGGTCAAATGTACAGTCAATGTTGACCAAAAATTCAACGCTGACGTTACCAAGGTCAACGCTAACGTCAGTGGTCAACGATCAAAGTCAACGACTGATGTCATTCCTGACACCTGTTAGTCTAACATGTTAGACGTGACATGATGACGTCATCTCATCCTTTACCTCTGTCTAGGTCAGCTCGTTCCACTGTAGAGGGTCGCGTAGACTCGCAATTTAACCCAATCCAAACTCCTCCATTTCTTAACCAAAATCGATCCCGTTGATTCCTAAATGATCTTCCAATCCCCAAGAATAGATCCCCCTAATCAAAATTGAAAAAATCGAACTGAAAGTACCTATTCGAATCGATGAACAGT
This sequence comes from Prinsepia uniflora, assembly GCA_032719365.1. NCBI lineage: Eukaryota > Viridiplantae > Streptophyta > Magnoliopsida > Rosales > Rosaceae > Prinsepia > Prinsepia uniflora. Next base: position 39,942,851 of record CM064872.1, read on the forward strand.
GGCCTAGTTTTCCCTCCTCCATTCCAGCCGTCTCAGGCCACCACTGCCTTCGAAAACAACCTCCCTGAGGTCGCCTTGATCCCCAGAACCTATTAGAATCAACCCAAACGTTCAACAACGTCCAAAATTCCATTTTCAATTTTTTAACCAAAAACGGGCTTCGGGCTCTTTCGGGTTTACCTTTCCTAATCCCTCATCCATCCCCAGTCACTCTCAGGGGTCCTCAATCGATCCATCAAGGGGCGGAGGATTGGGTGGTTTGAATTTCAGAGTGGTTCACTTATCACTCATCCATTGGGCCAGAAACAAATATCTAGGCCCCACAACAGGACAAATGTTAACCTGTCTCGTACTTCGTGCAATAATACCTTAAAACGTCTGTGACCCGTAACTTTCCTGTCGAATGTCTAATTTTGACATGTCACCTGTCTACAGTTTGTATCGACTCGATCTACAAAACGGTCCTTGGTCCTCGTACATTGGACCTCCCGAGTCAAAAGTCAACGTTTTGCCCTTGCCTAGGGGCAAAATCGTTATTTCACACCGTCCGTCCATAATTCCACATCTAACCCCCGATTAGCCCCACTAATCCTTAATTAATTCTTAATAAATCTCAAAATTTTGGGACGGGTCGTTACAAGTTTGGAAACCGTTCTGAAGCCTTGTTCGTGTTTTCTAAAAACAACAACACAATCATGAGAATCTACAATATAAGACAACTTAATGAAAACATACATACATTACTCCCACTGATGAAGTGATTCAAAGCAATCCGTGAGTCCTATGTTTGCCACATGGACATGGAACTCTTACACAAGCAAGGCATTCGTTAATGGATCCGCAAGCATTAACTTAGTGTTTAGATATACCACAGCTATCACACCATCTTTGACCTTTTCCTATACCAAAAAATCTTTCACTTCCATCAAGCGTGTAACAGATGTTCTCCTATTGTTCTTGGAGAACAATACAGCTAAGGTATTATCACAATAAAGTGTTATAAGTCTCTGGATGAAGTCAATAACCAAAAGCTCACTCATGAAGTTCTTAAGCCACATAACTTTCTTAGTTTCTTCATAGACAGCAATGAATTCAGCCTGCATTGTAGATGTGGATATTGTGGTTTTCTTTGCAGTTTTCCAAGACACCACCCCACCAGTCATCATGAAGATATTTTCTCTTGTAGACTTCATGTCCAGTGAATAACCAGCCATATCCGAATCAGAGTAAGCCATTAATTCCAGTGTGTTGGAGCCACCATAGACCATCATGTATTTCTTGGTTTTCTACAAATAATGAAGGACTTTCTTTCCAGCAATCCAGTGAGCTTCACCTAGATTTGATTGAAATCTACCTAACAAGCTAACAACAAAAGCCAAGTTTGGTCTGGTGCACACTTGTGCATACATGGTACTCCCTACTAAGGATGCAAATGGCTTAGCTCTATCAAATTCAGTTTGAGGACATTGATCTTTGGCCTTGAAGATTGAGGCCTGGCTAGAAAATTTCAGGTCTGGACGTTCCAGAGATGTTGGATTAGCCTCGGATTGGCTTACAGCGCAGACTGTGAGAGCGCAACATGGACAATCTATGAATGGACATTTGATTTCTAAAATGATGCATGCGTAAATGTTTTATGAATATGATTTGGCATTTTCGTGGAAAATGTTTTGGCATTTTCGTTCAATATGATTTGGCATTTTCGTGGAAAATGTTATATTGCAAGTATTTTTGAGATTTATGTTTTTATGTGACACTTGGGCTTAGGCCGAGTTTTCTACGTGCAGGTGATTTATGTGATTTGAATAATTTCAAAAAGAGGCGTCAAATTGAGGATTTGACTATCAATTTTGAATGATATTACGGAGATGTATGAAATGGACATTTCGGGTTTGAGACCCATTTGATTATTGACTTTGACTTGGATTACAGTCAATGGTGATTTTGAACAATTTTTTGATTTACGATATGATATACCGGGCTTGTGTAAGACCCGTGTCCTAGAGGGAACGGTGAACGATCCCACATTCCTATGAGGGGAATGGTCTAGTAAGGGAATGGTGGAGTGCCTTAAAGGTGTAGGCACACACATATCTAGCACGAGGCCTTTTGGGGGCTCAGTGGCTTTGCGTTCGGTTAGAACTCCAAAGTTAAGCGAGTTGAGGCTGGTGCAATTCCATGATGGGGAATCCCCTAGGAAGTTACACCATGAGCTCCCGAAAACAAAACCATGAGGGCAAGGGCAAGGAGGCCCGAAGTGGACAATATCGTGCTAGATGAGTCGGGACCTAACTGAGGAGGGTCGGTTCCTCAGCTTGTGACTCTGTTCTAATTCACGACATGATATAATGTGAGATTAATAGGGATGTGTGATTCCTCGGAATTGTGACCATTGCGATAATGTGTGTATGACATGTGTGGATTGACTGTATTGTGGTGGTGACTCAGACGTCGAGCTAGGGGCTCCGATCCTGATGTCGGATATCACTCAGATGTCGAGCCAGGGGCTCTGATCCTGAGTCGGATACCATTAAAACGTGGAGGCAGGGTCTCCGATCCTGAGTTGGATATGCCTCAGACGTTGAGCCAGGGGCTCCGATCCTGAGTTGGATATGCTTCGGACGTCAAGCAATGGCTCCAATCCTAAGTCGGTGTGTGATGGCCTATTAGAAGTTCCTTAGGATGCGTTGATTGAATTTGTGTGTATGTATTTTTGATGAGTTTACTCTATGTGAGTTCTGTGCTGATGTTGGTTATGGACTGATTGTATGGATGATGATATGATGATACATAATTTGGTTTTGGGCTGAGATCCTACATGATAGGGATGTGTGATTCCTCGGAATTGTGACCATTGTGATAATGTGTGTATGCCATGTGTGGATTGACTGTATTGTGGTGGTGACTCAGACGTCGAGCCAGGGGCTCCGATCTTGATGTCGAATTTCACTCAGACGCCGAGCCAGGGGCTCTGATCCTGAGTTGGATACCATTCAAATTTGGAGGCAGGGGCTCCGATCCTAAGTTGGAGATACCTTAGACGTTGAGCTAGGAGCTCCGATCCTGAGTTGGATATACTTCGGAAGTCAAGCCGGGGGTTCCAATCCCGAGTCAGTGTGTGATGGCCTACCAGTAGTACCTTATGATGCGTTGATTGAATTTGTGTGTATGTATTGTTGATGAGTTTACTCTATGTGAGTTCTGTGCTGATGTTGGTTATGGACTAATTGTATGGATGATGATATGATGGTACATGATTTGGTTTTGGGCTGAGACCCTACATGATTTGGGTTAGGCAAGAGACTCTATGTGATTTGGTTTTGGGTTGAGACCCTTCGTGAAACACTTGAGTTTTTTGATAAATGTTTCACTGACTATTGATTTGCAAAGAGATATGATTGATTTTAAGATAGTATTTGAGATACTTGTTTTCTGATGCATGCATGTTTTTAATTGAAAGGTACAAATTATATTTCGAAAATGGTTTTATAAGCTGGTTATTTTTGTCCATTCACATTTTTAATGTTTTTTGATACCCTTCAAGTTGATCGTGGATGCAAGCTATAGTAGAGACCGAGACATCACATGCCACTACGTACTCTGGAAATTAACGCGTACTCTTGACACACCGAGTGGGTTACAGTTTTATCTCTAGTGTATAACCCATGTCTTGGAGGGAACAATGAACGATCCCACATTCCTGCGATGGGAGAATGGTCTGGGAAGGGAATGGTGGTGTGCCTTAAAGGTGTAGGCACACACCTATATAGCACGAGGCCTCCCTTGGCTGCGTTGGTGGTAGGGCGTTCCTCCCAACGTGAGGTCTTAGGATCAAAACCCCGTGGGTGCGAGCTAAGTGCTTCCCAGAGGGGACAATATCATGTTAGATAGAGTGGGTCGCTGCACAACTCTGATCTAAATGAGGCCTTTTAGGAGCTCAGTGGCTTTGGGTTCGATTGGAACTCCAAAGTTAAGCGAGTTGAGGCTGGTGCAATTCTATGATGGGTGAGCCCCTGGGAAGTTGCATTGTGAGCTCTCGAAAACAAAGTCGTTAGGGCAAAGAGGTCCAAAGTTGACAATATCGTTCTAGATGAGTTGTGTCCTGACCGAGGAGGGTTGAGTCCGGACTGAATGGTATTAGAGCTAGACCACGACTGGGAAGTATACCAGCGAGGACGCTGGGCCTAAGGGGGGTGGATTGTAAGACCCGTGTCTTGGAGGGAACGTTGAACGATCCCACATTCTTGCGATGGGAGAATGGTCTGGGAGGGGAATGGTGGTGGGCCTTATAGGTGTAGGCACACACTTATCTAGCACGAGGCCTCCCTTGGCTACTTTGGTGGTAGGGCATTCCTCCCAACGTGAGGTCTTGGGATCAAAACCCTACGGGTGCGAGCTAAGTGCTGCCCAGAGGGGACAATATCGTGTTAGATAGAGTGGGTCGCTACACAGTGGCTTTAGATTCAATTGGAACTCCAATGTTAAACGAGTTGAGGCTGGTGCAATTCAATGAGGGGTGACCTCCTGGGAAGATGCATCGTGAGCTCTCGAAAACAAAATCGTGAGGGCAAAGAGGCCCAAAGTGGACAATATCGTGCTAGATGAGTTGGGTCCTGACTGAGAAGGGTCGAGTCCTGACACCTAGTTAGACACGTGGTGTTAGACGGGAGCAAGGTACATCCCACGATAATCCAGAGGGATTGGGATGGATCCTATCAACTTGGTATCAGAGCATTGGGTTGCTCTTGTGGTGTTGTGCATGCTTCGGATGTGATGTATGTATGACGACGACAGCCCGTCATCAACCTGATAGTGAGGGTAAGAATAGGAAATTTAAGTGAGAATGAACCTCAGATAGGTTCTGTTTGGCATAGGATGCCACGTTTTAGTGTGGTCCGACCTCGAGTAGGGCCAAGTAGACCCGAGAAGGGTCGAGTTGCTTATGTGCCCAACTGCTGGGAGGCCGTAGAGTTATTAGTGGAGTGGATCCAATCAACTAGTTATCCCAGTATGGTGACCTTTTGGAGTTGTGGCCGATGATTGGTCAGGTTGGATGTACTGCTTCTAGTAGCCAAGGTCGTGGATGACCCTAGTTTGAGAGTGGTTGAACAAGTTACGAGGAAAGTGGTACTTATGAATCAGATCCCAGAATGGCCTGATCAGTGGATCTTACGCTTTGAGCGCAATGTATGGGCGACGAGTGGGCCGCATGAGTGCATGATCTCTATAGGAATGAGCTTCTTAGATTATTTTACACGAGAGCAGTGGTAAATATTGTTATCAATAGACATGGACGAGATTATCAAGAGTTGGGCGACGTTCGAGGAACATTTCTTACGCTATTTTCACCCTGGTCTTATCGAGATACGATGGAGGTGGAGTTTCTCCGACATGACCAGGAGATTTGATATTTGCTCGGTATGAGTAGAGATTTCAGGATTTGGCTCGATTCGCACTGGGTACGACGGCGATTTAGACGATGGCAATTCGTCAGGGTTTGTCAGGTCTTACGAGTAAAACTTGAGGGAGGATGTGACATCTCGGATAGAGATGAGTTTCACAAAATCCCAATAGTGATCGAATGATTTTGGCTAACGCCGAGGGCGTCAAGATGATGCATCGATGAGGGGGCTTTGTAGAGGGATGTTTCTAGCTCCGAGTCTTCGAGTGGAAATAGTACGTTCGCAGAGATCGATGAGCCGGACGGTGAGGATCATGACGATTGTGGATCGAGTTGATTGTGAATTGAGCTAGTTTGGCATTAGCGCTAGCGAACCATGACGATTCAGATTGGAATCACTCAGACTGGATGAGTGTCATTGATTGTCGGGTGGAGGTTTATCCTCGTGCTTGTAGCCGTTGACGGGATTGACTCGGAAGAGAGTCAATCTAGTGGGAGATGATAATTGAGCGAGCAGAATTTTAATCATTACTTTAGGTTGACTCTTCTGGATGCTAGTTGGAGTTATGCCACGGTGGCGCTTGTGCATGAGAGTTGGACTCACTCTCTCCCCAAGATATATGCAGGATGTTAAAAATCACGGAGCCTTATGTGTCGGTTTAGTCAGAGGGAGTTGCACTCAAGGCAGATGAATTGGCTCAAGTTGGTTAGAGGCTTTGACGATACATTTGAGTATCACTCGAGAAAAGTGAACATAGCAGCCGATGCATCGAATAAGATGTTGCAGGCCCGTTATCTCTTTGCGCATTATTCATCTACCTTCGACATTGGAGCTCCAAATAGAGGGATTGTGCTGGTGGTAGATGACCATAGAGTGTTGTTGGATAGTGTTTCAGTGAGACGCATAGGCTGGATTAGAGGTTTGCAGCATAGCTTTAGGATCCGACCATTTGCATCTTCAGGATGGGGGTCGAGGTTTGGACTGGTACGTCTTGGTAGACGTGAGTTGGTTGGTATTTGGAGTTCTCGATGAGTATGTGTTGGACACATCTCAAGTGTTGGTCGAGTGATCGGGAGGACTCAGAGTGGACGTGAGTATAGTGTACGATCTATCCAGGGCAGCGATCAGACATACATGTTTCCATGTTGGATCCTTACTGGAATGTCAACCATATGATAGACAGATTAGATCCGAGATCATTGTGGTGTGTCGATTTGATTTGGGTACTAGTACTTATTCGGATGGTGAGTGAGCAGTTCCTCGACGTAGCTTGGATGTTGTGTGTGTGCAATCCTTGAGCAGCCCTACGAGTAGATCATTTGTGTTTGTGTGTTGTACGCACCTGTAAGTAGTACAAATTTAACAGCAAGATTGCTGAGTATTAATCAGCCTGACTGAAGTGGTACGATCATCAGATTAAGTCCGAGATGGACATGGTATGGTAATCGGACGGGGTCCGATGTTGATTGTACTTTGAGAATAAGGACCGGATACACTCAGGATGAGTAAGTTATCAGGTTGAGACTCAAGAGGATTCAGAAGCACAACGTTGGTCACTGAGTGGTACAAGGTACCACGATTGGATACTAGAGCGAGTCAAGGTTTTCGAGTCACTCTCGAGCAAAGACAGTGGAGCTATGAGTTACTGGCTGGTCACGACGGTGCGCCGTGAGTGTGATTTACGGTTGGAGTCCATCAAGTGAGATAGAGGACATGTGACACTCGGTACAGGCAGGATTTCAACTTGGATTTTGAGTACACCTGTGTGAGTGACAAGTGAGATCGACAGATGTCGATGTCTCGTTTGAGACTTGAGATTGCGCTTTGGAGATTCCAGTGACAGTTTATCCACACGTTTGTTGGATAGGGTCATAGAGGATGAGCTGAGTTTCAGCATTGACAGTTGAATTGTGGTTGACATCGCGTGACGTTAGTTCTCACGAGGACTGTGGATAGATGTTGGACGTGTACCTCCACACGTTAGAGCCTCGAGTTTGAGGCAGGATTAGATTTCCGCAGTTTGGATGTGGATATAAGTCGATTTGAAATTTGGGGATTAAAATTTTGTATGGGGGTGTATTGCAACGACTCGTTTCGAATTTAAGGGATTATCAAGAATTAATTAAGGATTAATCGTGGATTATCGAATGATCGGGGTAAAATGACAATTTTGCCCCTAGAGGGGTGCAAATGTTGACTTTTGACTCGAGAAGTCAAATTCACGTGGATCGAGGTCCATTAAGTAGATCGAGACGTTATTAGTCTGTAGACATATCGCATGTCGAGATCGGACATCATAAGGAAAAGTTAGGGGTCAAGAATGGTTTTTTATACTATTCACAGTTGCACGAAAATCAAGATGGTTGACTTTTGGGTTGTTTTTAATGGGCTCAAAATATCAGTTCTAGACCAGTAGATGAGTAACAAGTGACAGGACCCGTCCCAATCCCCTTGGGACTATAGGGTGTCAGGTACACAACAGTACTATCTATGTCTCAGCCTCGGTATCCTACCTCGTCTCTGTATCACGGCTTGGAAGGTCAATAAACTCATTTTGAAAAAATATACAGTTTAACCCTTTGTTTTACAACCATCATGCATTTAAGATAAATTGTAAAAATAGTGTAAATCATACATATACATATAAATATTCACATCTGGACACACACATCAGTGCAACACACAGTATAACTAATCCTCAGAAATCCATGATACCTCGACATCTGTGATGTCTATAATCGAAGCCAAGTACAATTTCTAATGCTACGCGTGCAACTCGGGGTCTTATCTCCGAGTACCTTCCCGGGATTCGACTAAACGACGTCTGGGTGATATTATCATGGGGTGCCTACTTGGATCTACCATGTCTAGGACGATATCATAATCTAGCACTCCTGATCCTTAGCCTCTCCTCAGAGTCACTTATCTCAGGTAGTGCACCATGACTACTCCAGGATTCTCGATGTTTGGAGGAGTCAAATCATCATCCAGGATGGTATATGTGGAACAGTAACCAAATCCGATGAAAATCATATTTAAATAATTTATTACTTAAATCGGATTAAACACTTTTCAATTGGGCCTCCGCCCGAGACATAAATCTCCCAAATCCGTTCCACGAAATCCACCCAAAAACCGTGTCCAGAACTTGTTTCTAAATCCCGATTTATCATTATCTAAATCCAGTTGAAATGCATTATTTCCTTTCATTTTTTCCGTTGATTCTAAATCTAAGTCAAATCATCATTCCATTGGGTCTCAAGCTCAAAACATCGTTCTTACAAAAATCAGTAAAAACGTTTCTTAAACCGATGATTTCAATCCACATCATCATTCAATAACAATATCAAAAAATTTAAACAAAAATCATGTAATAAAGCATTTAAAATAGTTATTCATACATTTCAGTTCGAAAACAAACAGTCCACGCTGCGTGCTAAATCCACGTATCTCTATCATCCAGCTAGTCCAAAATCTTCTCAACCGGTCCAAATCATGTATAAGGCTCACTAATATGCTATACAAGTTCATACACTAAACCCTCACAAAGCCCAATACCGGAAATGCGTCCTCGACACGCTTCTCGAGGTTAAAATCCTCTAGATGACCAACTAAACGGTCTCTATCGACCTGAAACCACCACCATTGGATTCAAAATGTTGAAACCTTTTGAATTGGACCACGTGCCCCAACACGTCGATCAAACTTCTGGTCAATGTTGGTCAACGGTCAACGCTAATGTCACTAAAAGTCAACGCTGACGTCATCATCAACGGTCAAAGGCTGATGTCAGCTTGACAGGTCTAACACCTTTCAGGTTTGGCAGCTGTCACCAGTCAGGTTTCACAACTGTCACGTCTGACAACTGTCAGGTCTAACAACTATCTAGCCTAACACCTACCACGTTTCAATCTCTGATTAGTCCACGTGTCCCCTGACACCTTTGACACCCTACCACGTGGCACCACCTGATTGGTCCACGTGGTGACACGTCAACTGCTAACTGTGTCTAATAGCTTGCCACGTCATCATCGTCAACCTTGACCCGCGACCCGACGAGGTCTTATCTCACTCAATTCTCAGCCATTTTTCACCATTTTTGTTCCTATATACTCGCAATGATCCCACGAAGGGATCTATGGACTCAAAACTAGCTTGATGGATTTAGAAAAATTTCAGGAAAATTTCTAGCTCAGTTTCCTTTTTGTCCGTTTGTGATAGTCTGGTTCCTGGAAACATGTTTTGAGTATCAAAAAACCCTAACAAACCTTATATCGAAATTAGGAATTTTGGGCCCAAATTGGGTTTTTGACTTTACATGGTTCTGGGTTTCCTCCGCCGTGCTCAGCCACTCTCCATCGTCTCTCAACCTTCCTTTCACTCTCACTCTCTCAGGTAACACAGAAGATGAAAGATTGGTGGCTAGGTTGGTTAGTTTTGTGTGGGTTTCGAGTGAGAGTGATGAAATGGAGAAGATAAAGATGATACAATCAACCCATAATTTTGGGGGGTTGGGCCAATCAGATAAGTAACACTTGTCACTCATCAGTTGGTCCAACTCGGATATTTTGACCAATCAAATCCAGCCAACTGTACCATTCCTCGAAAAACGTGATAAGTACCAATTTTCTTCCGTGACCCATAAATTTCATGTTAAACGTCTGATTTTGACGTGTCAGCTATCTACGAACTCGTGATGTCTCGATTGACTTAAAGGGCCTGGGTCAAAATCCATTTAGTGTCCCGTGTCAAAAGTCAACATTTTTCCCTAACTAGAGGCAAAATGGCCAATTCATATTAGATTTCCGAATTCATAATTTATTAAAAGTTTGGGGCGTTACAATCTACCTCCCTTACAAAATTTTTGTTCCCGAAATTTACTCAAATAAATGTAGGTACTGTTCTCGCATCAGAGCTTCGGGTTCTCAAGTGGCCTCTTCCACGTTATGGTTGCTTCACAAAACTTTTACCAGGGGAATAGTTTTGTTCCGTAAGACATTCTTTTTCCACTCCAGTATCTGTATTGGCTGCTCCTCGAAACTCAAATCCGTTTTGAGTTCCAGTGGTTGTTCTTCCAGAACATGCGATTCCTCACACACGTACTTACGAAGCATATAAACATGGAATACATCGTGCACTCTCGCAAGCTCTGAGTGTAAGGCCAATCGGTATGCAACAACGTCAATCCTTTCGGTAATCTCATACAGCCCAATGTAACGTGGACTCAGCTTCCCACACTATCTGATAATTCTTTTCCACGAGGATAACTTCATGAAAACCCAGTCTCCCACTGCAAATTCCAAAGCTCTAATCCGACGATCAAAATAACTTTTCTAGCAATCCTGTGCTGCCTTCAGCATTTCCTTGATTATTCTAACCTTTTCCTGGGTCATGTCCATGAGATCTGGTGTCAATACACCCTTCTCACCTACCTCGGTCCAACAGATCGGCGTCCTACAGTGTCGCCCATACAGTGCCTCAAACGGTGCCATCCCAATACTCACCTGATAGTTGTTGTTATAGGAAAACTCCATCAACGGTGCCATCCAGTATCCTGAAACTGTAGCATGTAGGATCTCATCATATCCTTTAAAGTCTGAATGGACCTCTCAAACTTTCCATCTGTATGAGGATGAAAAGTAGTGCTACCAAGAGTTCTCTACAAACTCTGCCAAAATCTCGATGTAAACCGTGGATCCTGATCTGACACAATCGATTCTGGAATCCCATGTAGCCTGATAATTCATCCACAAATAGTTTAGCTAACCGATTCGGCTTGAAAGTATCACGCACCGGAAAGAAATGTGTCGACTTCGTAAGTCTATCCACTATCACCCAGACTTCATTGAATCCACTCCGTGTCCTAGGTAACTTAAACATGAGTCCATGGTGATATGATCCCATTTCCACACAGGGATCGGAAGTGGTCTCTATCTCTCAGCTTTGACCTGTTGACATATCAAACATCGGCTAACTTTCTTATCGATTTCCTGTTACATACCAGCCCACTAATAATGCTCTCAGAGTATACGATACATCTTCGTTCCTCTCGGATTCATTGCATAAGCTGAACTATGGACTTCCTCTAGTATCTCAGTCTTCAAAGCTGCATCTGCTAGCACACATAGTCGACCATTTTTTAGTAAGGCTCCATTGTCATTGATAGAAAAATCTTGTCGGTCACCAGCTTCAACATCCATCCTCAAAATACATAAGGTGGGATCTTGAAGTTGAGCCTTTACAATTCGATCTATCAAAACGGGTCTCACATGGAAGCAAGCCAACAAAGCTCCCTCAGCGTCCAATCCTAGAACAATTCCAGCCTTTCGGAGTTCCACCAACAGAGGCAAGTACTCCATCATCAGATGCGCTACTAAACTTGCAAACTTCCTGCTGAAAGCGTCTGCCACCAGATTTGTCTTTCCAAGAAGGTAGTCGATGGTGCAATTATAATCCTTGATCAGCTTCAACCATCGTCTTTGTCCTAGATTCAGTTCCATCTGATTGAACAAGTGTTTCAGACTCTTATGGTCCGTGAAAATCCTACACGTCTCCCCTTACAGATAGTGTCTTCAAATATTTAGAGCATATACCATTTCCGCCAGCTCTAGATCATGAGTAAGGTAGTTCAATTCATATGGATTCAACTGTCTAGAGGCATAGGTGATGACTCTCCTATGCTGCATAAACATGCATCCCAATCCTTGCAATGACGCATCGTTGTATACCTCAAACTCGCCACTATCATCTGGAAGTGCTAATTCCAATATCGAAGTCAATCGTCTCTTAAATTCCTAGAAACTCCATACACAGTGTTCGTTCCAAACGAATTTAACCCCTTTCCTTGTCAACCGGGTTAACGGAGCTGCTATGGTAGAGAAACCCTCTACGAAGCCTCTGTAATATCTTGCCAACCCTATGAGACTATAAACCTCAATAATAGTTTTCAGTTGCTCCTAGTTAGTCATAGCTTCTGTCTTCTAAGGGTCCACACTAATTCCCTCCGCCAAAATCACATATCCTAAGAATCCTATATTTTTTAGCCAGAATTCACACTTGCTCAACTTAGCATACAACTGATTCCTTCTCAGTCTGCTCAGCACCAATCTCAAACGTTTCTCGTGCGCTCTAGCACTCTTCTAGTACACCATGATATCATCGATAAACACTATCGCAATCCGATCCAGGTATGATCAAAACACTTGGTTCATTAGACCCATGAACGCTGCAGGTGCATTTGTCCAGCCAAATGGCATCACTAGAAACTCATAGTGACCCTATCTCATGTGGAAATCAGTTTTTAGAACATCTTCATCGGCAATCCTCCACTAATGGTATCCTGATCGAAGGTCAATCTTCGAAAAATACTTAGCCCCACTCATTTGATCAAACAAGTGATCTATCCTAAGCAAGGGATACTTGTTCCTCACTGTATCCTTGTTGAGTTACCGGTAATTTATGCACAGTCGTAGACTACCATCATTCTTCCTCACAAACAGCATTGGAGCTCTCTAGGGCGAAGCACTAGGTCGAATAAATCCCATATCCACCAACTCCTGTAACAGAACATTCAATTCCCTCAGCTCGACCGGTGCCATACGACACAGTGTCTGGGATATAGGTCTCGTACCTAGAAAAAGCTCGATAGTGAACTCAATCTCTCGGTGCGGTGGTAATCCTGTTAAATCCTCTAGAAATACATCGGAGAATTCCCGCAGCATGGGTATGTCCTCGGCTCCCTCAGGTGTAGTCCGACTATCCATCACGTGAGCCAAGTAGCCTTGACAAACTTTCCTCAATAACTTTTCTACCACCAATGCTGATATAACTCCGGAGAGTAACACCCTCTGGTCTCCCCAAAAGGTAGTCTCGGGTAGTCCAAGACTTTAGAAGGTCACTCTCTTGTCATAGCATTCAATCGATGCATGATGATAAGTTAGCCAATCCATCCCAAGGATGACATCAAAATCATGCAGATCCAGCAGTATCAAGTCTGCTACCAAATCAACCTCTACTATCCCCACCGAGCAATCTCTCAAACCCTGATTCACAATATATACATCCCCAGTCAGTGTACCCACTCCCATATCATACTTGAGTGTGGATGTAATGACCCTTCCCCTAAACCGGGATTAGATTAGTGGTTAATGACGGGCTAGTAAAGATAATCGGTGATTAGTTGGATAATTTCGGACGGACGGTGCAGAATGATGATTTTGGCCTTGGAATGGGAAAAAATGTCGACTTTTTGTTCGGACGGTCAAATGGACTTTGACTGATGATCGTAACGTAGTTCAGGAAGCCACGAGTTCATAGGCAGGTGGCACGTCCGATTCCGACATCCAAGGAGGAAGTTATGATGTTCGGAAGTTCAAGGGTAATTTGGTAATTTAGTTAAAAAGGGGTAATTTGTTGACTTTTTAAACGACATGAATTTTTCACGTACTTCAAGAACCGTTAGGTAGGTCTCGATGCCCTGAGTATAATGACAGGCGACATGCGTCAATTGGAAGTCGGACGATAGAGTTACGGGCCTAGGAACTTGAGGGGCAAAATGGTAATTTTTCCTTTAGGGGCAGTCTGGTCAATTGTTGCATAGGGATTTGTGCCAGTGACACTTGGCTGTTTTGGATGTTGGGACCACCAGAATTTGGACATCTGTCCTTCTCTGGATGGTGGTAGAACATTGCACAGCCGCCTCAAATCCTATTTACATATGTTTAATTAGTTTAAACGGTTTGGGCAAAAAGAAATGGAGAAACAGAGACAGAGTTTGATCTTGAGCACCAATTCCATTAACTCTCTCAACATTGTTGATGACTGTGTGAGTGGTGAAAGGGAATGGGAGAGGGAGAGGCAGAGTGAGAATTGAGGGAGTGTGCCGTGACGACAGCCGTGGAGGGTGGCTAGAGACCCGTGAGGAAACAGAGCTACCGAGAATCCAACCCACACGACCCCTCCGGATTTTCATATGATGAGGTTAGTTTGTGAAGGAAAGAGTGTAAGGGGGACAAGATGAGGATGATGGAGGCAACAGTCGTGCACGACGACGAAGGTAAGTGGTGATAACCCGAATAATGTCCTGTTTCGGTTTCAAATGGTAAAACTTGAATTTGTGGTTAGTAATGGGTTGTAATGTTTGGAAGTAAAATCTGGAGGTTAAAGGAGTCGATATGAATCAAGAACGTGATTAGTAGTGATCTGTGGCGGCCAGAAGCAGAGCAGGAATTTTGAAGGTTTGATCACGGTTCAGGGAGGTATGTTTTAAGCCTTCAATTCAGTGTTTAAATATGCAGATTAATAGGAAATCTTGTAAGGAAGCTTTAGGAATTAAAACGGGAGGAATTGGAGTTGAATTGGATGATTTAGAACATCGAACCTTGACCGCCGGTTCGACTGGACCGGCCTGAACCGAACCGGTCTGGACTCGTTCGGCGAGAGGTTGAAGATGAACAGTGCCGGCGCGTGAGGCCCACGCGCAGCCCCTTTGGGTGGCATGTGTGGGCGTGTGGCACAGATTTTGAGGATGGTTCCAACATGACTTTTAAAGTATTCGATGTAACGAACATTCTGGCACTAGTTTCGAGTCGATCGGACATCGTCTCGATATGTTTCGGGATGTCCGAAGGTTTTAGGCCTCGGTTAAAAATAGTTAAAAATTCAGGAAAATTATGGGACTTTAGTATAAGCTTTATGAAGTAGTTAGTGACCTTATTATGGGATTTGGACAGGTTCGGGAAAGCCGGTGAAAGCGAATTAGTCGGGAAAGCGAAATTACGCGCGTATCGAGGCGGCGACGCTAATGGTCTGTGAGTGGACTTTGCTTTCAAACTTATGATGCATGCATATATGTTTTGTATGTTTTCTATACTTGATTTCTATGTTTATGATTATGCTCTTTGTGATTTACGGTTTTGCACATATTTCGAGATAATTATGCATTTGCACATTTTTCGGGATTTCGATTATGTTGTGATTTGACCATGGTTTTGATGATTGGATTTTTGGAATTTGAAATAGGATTTGATTTCAATGGATTGAAATGGTTTGAAATGGATTTCGGAAAAGTGATTTCGGGTTTGGAGCCCTGTTCATGTGATTTTAATAAACGAGATTTCAGTTTTGAAATTGGAGTCTGAAAATGATGTTTCGGATTTGGTTTTGAAACTTTGAAGGGAAATTCTGGATTTGGGTTCGGGATGATGGTTCCGGATACCGGCTTACGGAATCATTGTTGCGAATCCGGATATGGATTTTCTATGGTTTTCGCTTGATTGAAAAATGGTTTTGGGTTTAAAGACCCGGAAAAAGAAAAAGAAAAACTGCTGGATCTGGTTTTGAGTTTAAAAACTCGGTTGATTGATGGGGGAGGGCCCTGGATTGATATGTTATGAGTTTAAAGACTCGGTATATGTTTTGAGTTTAAAGACTCGGTTATGATATGCCCCGAGGCCTGTTGATTTTATTTTGAGTTTAAAGACTCGTTGATATCCCGGGAAGGCCTGATTATGAGCATGGTTTTGAGTTTAAAGACTCGGACGCACTTGAGATCCAGCAACTTGTATGACTGAGGTTTTTCACTAGTTTTCCGATATTTTGGGCAATGGCCCGGATGAATTGGATTTAATGAGTTTTGGGGCTGAGTTCCCGTACTTTTAGATAGATTTGTGATTTTAGGCTGAGGCCCTGGATTTGAATTACGGATTTGAAAAAAAGGAAAGGATTCGGGTTTTCAAGAATGGTTTTCATTGATGGCTTTGGATGAAATGGTTTTATGGAATGAGTTTTATATGCATGCATTGATTTTTAAATTGAGGGTATAAATGTAATTTCTTGTGAACTGTTTTCTAAACTTATTATTCATTTTTGTCCACTCACAGTCTTTTCATGTTTTCGATACCCTCTAGGTTGTTGCGATGAGGGCTGTTGGTCGACAGAGACGGAGACATCGCACACGCGATCCACAGTAGAGTCTGCGCGCTCTAGGAAGTTCGAAAGTTTTGAAAGGTTCGTTTGGAAATCCCTTGTCCGACTTACATGTCACATGGAGGTTGGACGTCGATTTAGCCTTCTTGTCACGCGTAAGTTAGACGGGAGCATGACTTAGCCCTTAATCCCGGTGGATTGAGGGTGGGTCGTGTCAGTGGACACCTCTCTATCCACTAACAGTGTACAACTCCGAGCTATGAATGAATGTGAAGCTCCAGGATCTATCAAAATACGTACGTCATGCTCAAAAATAGTGAGCGTACCTGTCACTACTCATGGGGCGACTCTGGTCTCCTGCTAACTCACTGTGAAGACTCGAGCATGTGGTCCTGACGGTCGACCACGTCCTCGTGATCGACGGTAGCCACCTCTGGCTCCTCCATAACCTCTGCCACCAGTACCGTCTGACATTGTGGCTGTGCTCGGATCCTGTCCTGCTACACTGCGGCCAACAAAACTATCACCTGTCAGCTGTGGGTACTCTCTCCGGAAGTGACGAGAATCTCCACATAAAAAGTAGGTCAGCACCCTCGGTCTACCTGTTGTTCCCACTGAAGTACCACTCGTCGGAGGAGGCTGTGGTGCTCTGTAGCCAAATCTCTGAGTACCGCTGTGCCTGCCAAACCGTCCTTCACTGCCAGATGAAGATGAGGCTCCACTAAACCGGCCTCCCTTCGGAGCCCTCTAGCTCGAAGGTCCAGAATAAGAACGCTCTCGGCGCCGTCCATCTCCAAAAGACTGCTGCTGAGCCGACCATCCATCCTCTACTCTCACAGCTGCATCGTTAAAACAATATAACCAATCGTCGTACAGTGTAAATCGTAAAAACAATGTAAATCATACATATACATATACATATACACATCTGGACACACACAGTATAACCAGTCCTCAGACATCTGCGATGCCTCGACATCCGCAATGTCTATAATCAAAACCAGTCACGATTTCTAATGCCACGTGTGCAACTCGGGGTCTCATCACCTAGTACCTTCCCGGGACTCGACTAAACGATGTCTAAGGTGATATCATCATGGGATGCCTGCTCATATCTACCTTGCCCGAGATGATATCATAATCTCGTACTCTTGTTCCTAAGCCTCTCCTCAGAGTCATTCATCTCAAGTAGTGCACCATGACTACTCCAGGATCCTCGATGTCTGGATGAGACTAAACAACTCACCAATGATGGTATATGTGGAACCATAACCAAATTCGATGAAAATTATATTAAAATCATTTATTGCTCAAATGGGATTAAACACTATTCAATTGGGCCTCGACCTGAGACATAAATCTCCCAAATCCGGTCCACAAAATCCACCCAAAAATCGTGTCAAGAACTTGATTATAAATCCCAATTTATCATTCTTCAAATCCAGTTGAAATGCATTCTTTTCGTTCAATTTTCCCGTTGACTCTAAATCTAAGTCAAATCATCATTCCATCTAGCCTCAAGCACAAAACCTCGTTTTCACGAAAATTCGTAAAATGTTTCGTAAACCGATAATTTCAATCCACATCATCATTCAATAAAAATATCAAAACATTTCAACTTAAATCATGTAATAAAGTATTGAAAAAATTTATCCATGCATTTATGTTCGAAAACAAACAGTGCACTCACACTTGGTCCACGCTAGGTGCTATATCTCATCGTGTCTCTATCACTGATCTAGTCCAAAATCTCCGAGCTTGTCCAAATACTATCTAAGGTTCATTAATATGCTATAAAAGTTCATACACTAAACCCTCACAAAGCCTGATACCAAAAATGCGTCCCTGACACGCTTCCCGAGGTAAAAAAACCTCTAGATGACCAACCAAAAATCTCTGATCGACCTGAAACAACCACCATTGGATTCAGAATATCGAAATTTTTCAAACAAGATAGATTTGACCTCGAAATTTGTGCCCACGCGCCGGTCAACAGTCAACACTGATGTCAGCAAAAGTCAACGCTGACGTTATCGGTCAACGGTAAAGCTAATATCATGCTGACGTCAGCCTAACAGGTCTAACACCTGCCACATGTCACTCTCTGATTGGTCCACGTATCCTGCCACATGTCCCCTAACACCTCTAACACCTTCCCACGTGGTACCATCTGATTGGTCCATGTGGTGACACGTCAGCTGTCGACTGTGTCTGACAGCTTGCCACATGGCAGCACCTGATTTGCCACGTGGAATGACAGCTTCTGACAAATGATGACAAGACTACCACGTCTTCTTCATCAACCTTCAGCTGGGTTGACACGTTTCTCTATAATGGGATGACTTGACCAGCGACCCAACCCGGTCCTATCTCACTCCATTCTCAACCATTTTCACTATTTTTGTTCATATCTACTTGTAATGATCCTAGAAAGAGATCTATGGACTCAAAATTAGCTAAAGAGGTCTAGCAATTACCTGTGGAGCTTGATGGATTTTGGGAAAATTTCCTGCTCGGTTTCTGGGCTATTCCAGCCACCTAAGTCCTTCTTTTTTGTTCCTTTGTGATCGTTTGGTTCCTGGGAACATGTTTTGAGCATCAAAAAATCCCAACAAACTCTAAATCAAAATTTGATATTTTGGGCCCAAATTGGGTTTTCGGGTTTACCTGGTTCTGGGTTTCCTCCGCCGTACTCAACCTCTCTTCATCGTAGCTTAACCTTCATTTCACTCTCACTCTCTCAAGTAACATAGAAGATGAAAGAATTGTGGTTGCATTAGGTAGTTTTGTGTGAGTTTCAGGTGAGAGTAAAGAAATGGATAAGAGGAAGATGATACAATGAACCCATAATCTTGGGGGGTTGGGCTTAGTAGATGAGTGACACTTTTCACTCATCAGTTGGTCCAACTTGGATATTTTGACTAATCAAATCCTGCCAACAGTATCATTCCTCGATAAAATATGAATAGTACTAATTTTCTTCTTTGACCCATAACTTTCCGGTTGAACGTCTGATTTTAACGTGCCGCTTGTCTAAGGACTCGTGATGTCTCGATCTATGTAACGGGCCTAGGTAAAAATCCAAATAGTATACTGGATCAAAAGTCAAAATTTTTCCCTGACTAGGGGCAAAATGGTCATTTCACATTAAATTTCGGAATTTATAATTTATTAAAAGTTCGAGGCATTACAACAACTGTCACTCATCCTTTGATCGTCATCTTTCATTCATGCATCTCCCTTTTTCATTTCAAAAACCTGAAACCCACCCCATTCCCTTCTTCATTTTCTTCATATGCCTTGTGAATGTTTGAGGGAAATAAAGAGTGAGAGAGAGGACATAAGAGACTGAGAAGGATGGTGGTGAGAGGCTAAGCACAGTGGTGGCCTGAGAAACCCAGAAACCAAGGTAAACCCGTAAACCCATTTATGTTTGATTTTGGAATTTGAATTTTTGGATGTTTGGAAACCGTTCTGAAGCCTTGTTCGTGTTTTCTGAGTTTGGACGAGTTCATCAGATCGGAAATGGAGGAAAAGTTACCAGGAGTGAACTGTAGAAGGAGGTTCGAAGTTTGGCCATGACAATTGAGGCTTGGCCAGGAAATTTCAGGTCTGCACGTTCCAGTGATGTTTAATTAGCCTTGGATGGGCTTAAGGCGCGGATTGTGAGCACGCAGCATAGACAGTCTGTGAGTGGACATTCGCTTTCAAAAATGATGCATGCATAACTGTTTTATATGTTTTATGAACATGGTTTTAGATGCACTGATTGCATATGATTTGAAGATGATTTGGCATTTTTGTGGAAAATGTTATATTGCACGTATTTCGATATTTCTATTTTTATGTGATACTTGGGCTTAGGCTGAGTTTTCTACGTGCATGTGATTTATGTGATTTGAATGATTTCATGGAGATGCGTGAAATTGAGGATTTGACTATCGATTTTGAATGATTTCATGGAAATGCATGAAATTGACATTTCGGGTTTGAGACCCAGTTGATTATTGACTTTGACTTGGATTACAGTCAAGGGTGATTTTGAGAAATGTTTTTTATTTATGATATGATATACCGGACTTGTGACCTTGTTCTGATTCACAATATGATATGACGTGAGATTAATAGGGATGTGTGATCCCTCGAAATTGTAACCATTGTGATAATGTGTCTATGACATGTGTGGATTGACTGTATTGTGATGGCGACTCAGACATTGAGTCAGGGACTCCGATATTAATGTTAGATATCACTCAGAATTCGAGCCAAGGGCTCCGATCCTGAGTCGAATACCATTCAGTCGTCGAGCTAGGGGCTCAGATCCTTAATTGGATATACCTCAAACGTTGAGTCAGGGGCTCCGATCCTGAGTTGGATATACTTCAGACTCGAGCCAGGGGCTCCAATCCTGAGTCGGTGTGTGATGGCCTATCGGTAGTGCCTTTTAATGCGTTGATTGCATTTGTGCGTATGAATTGTTGATGAGTTTACTCTATGTGAGTTCTATGCTGATGTCAATTATGGACTGATTGTATGGATAATGATATGATGATACATTAGTTGGTTTTGGGCTGAGACCCTACATGATTTGGGTTTGGGCGGAGACCCTACCTACTTTGGTTTTGGGCTGAGACACTACGTGAAACACTTGATTTGTTTTGATAAATTTTTCACTAACTATTGATTTGCTAAGATATATGTTTGATTTTAAGAAATTATTTGAGATTCTTGTTTTCTAATGCATGCATGTTTTTAATTGAAGGGTATATATGTTATTTTGGAAATGGTTGTATAAAATGATTATTTTTGTCCACACACAGTTTTAATGTGTTTTGATACCCTTCAAGTTGATCACGGATGTGGGCTGTAGTAGAGATCGAGACATCACATACCGTTGCGTACTCTGGAAGTCGTTGCGTACTCTTGACACCTCGAGTGGGTTACTGTAATGACCCGTCCCGAATTATCGAGATTAATTAAGACTTAATGACGGATTAGCAAGGCTAATCGAGGATTAAATGAGGATTAACGGATGTTCGGGGTGAAATTAGGATTTTTCCCCTAGAATGGGTGAAACTTTGACTCTTCGTTCAAGCGGTCCAATGGACTTTGGCTGATGACTATTACGTAGTTCGGGACGTCACGAGTTCATAGACAGGTGGCACGTCCGATTCTGACGTTCGAGGAAGAAGTTATGACGTTCGGAAGTTCGGGGGTATTTTGGTAATTTGGTTGAAAAGGGGCAAACAGTTTACTTTTGACCAGGGAGGTTCGATGGCCGAGGACCATTGCGTAGATCGCGTCGATACGAATTCGTAGACAGACGGAATGTCAAAATCGGACGTTCGACGGAGAAGTTACGGTTCACGGAAGTTTTAAAGTATTATTCATGATAACACGTTTTTTGAGGCAAGTGCACTTTTGTCCTGTTGTGGTGCCCATATATTTCAAACAGGCCCAATGGATGAGTGACAAGTGTCACCAAACCATTGCCTATCACCCCACATTCGTGCATATCATCTTCACCTTCTTTGTTTCTTCATTCAACCCGAAAGCCATAAACGGGCAACCCAAACACCAACCCTCCCCATCATCATGTTCCCTCCCCCAGCATGTTGATTGATAGGCTGATGGTGAGAGTTTGAGGCGGCTGGATGACTGAGAGACAGCGAAGGACACGGCGGAGGAAGGTAAGCCGATTACCCGGCTATGTCCCATTTTCCATTATTTTTCAATTTGGGTGTTATCGATGCTGTTGGGAGATTGGATAGTGTTAAATGGGTTGTTAGGAGGGTATAGAGCAGTATTTGGAGGGTGGTTCACGACTAAAGAACCCATGGAGGAAACTGGGTATGTAAATCGTGAGGGAAGAAATCAAACCATTGGGTTTTAGGTGTTGGGTTTCTTAATATGAATAGGTAGGAAATGATAAAATAGGAAGAATGGAATCGAAAGGAGAAGAAACAAACCAAAAATGAGGGAAGAAAATGGGTGAACTGGCCACGCCGGTTTGGTTGGACTGACCGCACAGGAAAATCGGTCTGGACTGGTCTACGCTGGGTTGAAGACAATCTACAGTGTGGCGCGTGGCTCCCACGCGCAGCCTATTTATGCGGCGCGTGTGGGCGCGTGGGCCACCTTTTGGGGGTGGTTCCAACATGGGAAATCATCTATTCGATGTAACGAACATTTTAGAACTCGTTTCGAGTCGATCGAGCATCGTCTCCATATAGTTCGGGCCTCGTTTAAAAATAGTTCAGAATTCCGGAATATTACAGGGATTTAGTGAGGGGTTATTTAAGTAGTTAGTAACCGTGTAAATTAATTTGGACAGGTTCGGGAACCTCAGAGGTGACGATTGGCCCTAGAAGACATTTTGGCGCGCGTATCGAGGAGCGGCTTCGGACGGTCTGTGAGTGGACCTTTTTTTCTAAATTGATACATGCATAAATGTTTTATAAGTGTTTTAATACATGTTTTGTGATGCCATGAGTTCATTATCCATTTCCAAATCCAAGTCCGAAACCATCATTCCGTAAGCTAGCATCCGGAATAACCATTCTGAACCCAAACCTGGAAATCCACTTTCAAGTTCCAAATCGAATCCCGAATCGTCATCCAGAAATCCGATTCAAAAACCCCAAATCATATTCTTTAAAACCACTTTTCTGAAATGGGCTTCAAGCCCGAAATCACTTTCCAAAATCCCTTTATTTTCATTGAAATCAAATCGTATTTCAAATCGTGAAATCAAATCATTTAAACCATGTTCAAATCATAACATCAATCGTATTCTCGTAAAATGTGTAATTCCGTAAATATCTCGAAAACGGTGCCAAAACGTAAACCATCAAGATAATAAATCAAATCATAGAATCACGTATGAAAAACATATAAAAACATATATGCATGCATCATAAGTTAGAAAGCAAAGTCCACTCACAGATCATTTCGCCGCTGCCTCGATACACGTGCAATTGCGTTTTTCCGGCCAATATACTATCATCGGCGTTCCTGATCCTTTCCAAATCCCACAATAAGGTCACTTACTACTTCAGAATGGTCATACTCAAGTCCCGTAATTTTCTAAAATTTCTAACTATTTTTAACCGAGGCCTTAAACCTTCGGGCATCCCGAAAACTATCGAGACGATGTCCGATCGACTCGAAACTAATCCCAAAATGTTTGTCACATCAAATAATTTAAAAGTCGTGTTGGAACCTTCCTCGAAAACTATACCACGCGCCCACACGCGTGGTTACTGTTCATCTTCAACCTTGGTTAAATCGGTCCAGACCGGTCCAACTCGAACCGGCGTTCACGATTTCGTGTCCATTTCCATCCCGTTTTCAGTCCTTTTAATCCCATTAGACTCGTCCAGTGACTTCCTACACTACTACGGTTTCAAAACTCACAATTAGGACGTGTAAAATACCTTCCAACACAAGGTCGCAGGTCCAGTTCTTCCTCCTCTGCGTGTAGGTGCTCCTTGCCAACTTAAGTCATGGGTTCAACCCCAGGAGGTTTCTTACATCCTCCAAAATGCATTCCCTTTGACAGGTATGATCATCGAACCTTTAACAACGTGTTTCCACTTTTGAAATTTCACAGAGGCCTCACGGCTCGACCTTACTTCTCTCCCTTATTCTGGCCACCACAGGCCACAAAATTGAACGCATTCGACCTGTATCACTTCCAGAACGTTTTCCCATCAACCAATTTCATCATTGCATCCTTAAAATTCAAAAGACAGTTTGATGGAAAACAGGGTGTCTCGAGTTTCTTACTTCCCTGCGCCGTCTTGGGCTCTGCCCTGACCACCACTACCCTTGTCTTAACCTCCCTTATCTTTTCTGTTCAGATACCATGGGTAAAGGATCACGTTTGAGGACAGTTTGGGTTCTTCACGACCATAGTCTCTGTTTCCTCCCTAATTTCTGTTCTTTACGGTTCAAAGCCTCCGCCCATGACGGCTGATCAGAGGGCCACCACCCTGTTCCTCCTCTCAAATTCCTTTGTTTCCCCACAGCTCTCACAACAGAACCAAACCCAGTTCACTCTGATTGTTTCCACTCAAGCACACACCCTTAGCTCCCTATTTTCTCTCTAGTTAGTCTTAATCGTGCATCCTCAATTCAACCAAAAACAAGGAAGACGGTGATGAGGCTTCTACAACCATCCAGATCCAGCCACGCGTCAAGGTCTCTGTGGGCATAATTTTCAACAACAGCCAAGTGTCCACTTCTAAGTGGGCATAGATCCCTATGCACAAAAAGGACCAGAATTCCCTTCCTTCCCAAATTACCATTTTGCCCTTCGTAATTCCTGACCAATAACTCTACTTCCCGAACTACAAATGACACATGCCGCATGTCGTTGGAATCAGGGACTCGAGACGTACCTAATGGTCCTCGAGTTACATGAAAATGACGTGTTGCACGAAAAGTCAACATTTTGTCCCTATTCGATCAAATTACCAAAATACCCTCAAACTTCCGAACGTCATAATTTTGTCCTCAGATGTCGGAATCGGACGTACTACCTGTCTATGAACTCGTGACGTCCTGAACTACGTCACGGTCATCGGTCAAAGTGCTTTTGATCGCCCGATCGAAAAGTCAACCTTTTTCCCAATTCCAAGGGTAAAATCGTCATTTTGCACCGTCCGTTCGAACGCATCCAACTAATCGCCGAATAATCTCACTAATCCGTCATTAACAACTAATCTAATCCCGATTCTTGGGACGGGTCGTTAAAATCTACCCCCTTAAAGAATTTCTTCCTCGAAATTCCAATCTCGTACTTCCGTAACTATCTGGAAAAATCTCACTGATCTCACACCTGGGTCTCCTACCCGGTGTCCAAAACCTGCCAATTAAACTTATCCTTACAGTTCCCAACTGTCACCAAATCTTCGTCAAATAAATCAACTCAACCAACTTTTAGTTTTCTAGAGGTCAGCCGACACTCAACCCAGATGCACCGAGGTCAACACAATTCCATCTCGTACCCGAGGTAACTTTAACGTCTTGCGAGCTGACACTCACGGCTCAACTAACCCTAGGTACGCTACAACATCACTGCTACGAATTTCCAACACTTCCGCCTCCTTTTCGAGTCGAGCGTACCTCGATCCATACTACTTCCAACAGCGAGCCGCGTCGACCCCACTGGGGTCACAACTTACTCACTCACACCACTAACTTAATCAATCAACTCGTTTGTGGTTCCACTAACCACTAACACAGTCACCCTGTGGAAACACCATCCACATTACATATTATCTCTCTAAAACTGGACCCTATCAAGTTCTATCCATTGTGATCCCACATCGCCGATCACACATCTCACATCAGGGTCCCACCAGCCAATCGTGGCTCCGAGCCTCCAGCTCATCGGCAATAACCAACAGATCACTCTGGATCACCCATATCCAGTCCACATGCTCCGTCAAAAGCCTTCATATCGGAACTACGCCGATCATCCATCTATCCACAACATCCCTCGGCACTAAGCCGATCACCAATACTTCTACCAGAACATCACGATGCACGTCCAATTACATCGGCATGGTGCCGACCACTGCAGAACCAGTACGTACACACTTCAAGTACATGCACCAATTACCACCAACCAGAACCACGGTGCATACCACCAAACAGACGCAAAGACAACCTTACGAACTTTGAATAAAACAAAGATATTTTAGAATACCTCAAACACAGCTCATAGAGTATATCCTCACGTACTTTCAACGTCATCTTACCGTACGTCCACTAATCAATCACTGCGACATCAGCCACGCACTACGACAACCAAAGTCCAACCAACAACACCACAGTGTACTCGTCACCCTCCAGTAAAATCACCAGGGCACTCAAACTTCCTCGTACCTATACCGATTAACACCTGCCTACCAGCCAGTCAGGTTTTACTTGTGTAGTCCGTCAATCCAATCCTACCACTAGACTGAACTACACGTCTTCCGGGAAAGTCCAACTCAAGTCCTTTATACGTCTCCCGGTCTCCTGGGTCTCTCGATCAGTATGAACCTCAAACAGATCTAAATTACGTACACAAGGCAGACCCAGTACTAGATCCATGTCCAATACTCATACGTCTGCGAGACGGACCACACATGTCCTGCACAATTCCAAGGTGGTCAAGCTAGCCAACTTGTATCTCACAGGCGATCCTCCTGCTCCATAACTACTCAAACCTGTTAGAAGCAATCCAATCCCGATCCACACACTCCTAAGTGGATCCTACTGACTAGGTTTCAAACCACTGCATCAAATCCAATCGATCTTATATACCGCACGTCTAGATTGTGGGTTCTCTTCAATAACATCATATCGATCAGGTATAGTCACTCATTTTCCATTTCCTTTTACAATCCTCCAACGGAACTCTCAGAATCACAATCAATGATCACTAACCTCGGAATCCTCAGTCACTATCCTCGAAGTCGTCCATTACTATACTCGGGACATCACTGTGTACTGGCCTCGACATTGCCCAAATGCCAACCTCGACATGAGCCAACACAATCCAACATAATCGACATCTCCAACACAACCGGATGAGTACACGAAAACCAACCTCACTCATGGTCAACCTGACCATACCCACCTAGCCCGCTCCAACATGAGGCATAGGTCCACCGCGCTTCTGCTGCGCTACTCTGACCAAACTCACGGTATAATGACCGTTCATACCTAAACATGACCTACATATCCCTGCTCGGTGAATGGTTCCTGCCAGACACCGGCACCTCACAACCGGCCACAACCTCGACTTAATAGTGCTCATCCGACCATTTACAAGCATCCTCACTCGTTGCACATCATTCCAAACTAGTGTTCACAGCACACCAGTCCCGAGCCTCTGCTCCTACCGAGCCAAACCCTTAAGCTTCGCTCGGGTCAGGGAACTAACCTCCCTCGTAATCCAATACACTGAACACCTAACACTGGACTTTTCCAGAATTGTCCACCAACTAGACTCTACCTCAGCTGCTCTTAGTAGCACCATTTCCAAGCCAGCCGTAAATCGGCCCAACCACAAAAATTTCCTAACCACAAACCCCAACCTCATGGTTTCCAGACTCAGCACTTACTCTGGGGTTTCTCAAATCATCCACGTCCTACGGGTTATCCAAACCCGCGACAGTCACTAGTTCATAACAACCTTACCACTCGGGTCGTCACACCCGTCTACGACCATTCCTTATCGTAACTTTACTCACCGACATCAACCATTATCCATCGCAAGGGGGAATCCCTCGAATCTCAAAGTAGTTCCTAAACCCTGCCACTCAAAGCATCCGGCTACTCGTAGCTGTACAAGTCCAAGCTTGAACAATCTGACCAAATGGTCACAAGTCCATACTATGATCATCCAAACACCATCCGGCCCAACAGGCCACCGTTAACCGGCCTCCTTGGCCCACGTATCTCACTAGCTCAACAGCCTACTCTCGAGCCCCATAGGCCGAACAGCCTACTCGTAATCGTAGCCCACTAACTACCATCCAAGTTAACCATACTGGCATATCTCTGATCCTATAGTCCAATCATCAAGCATAACCAGCGCCAACGCACTAACCGTTCCAGCCCTAAGCCGACGTATGTCATACCTCGTACCGCGTATCGAGCGACTATCATTCTAACACTAACAATCGTTGCTAACTAACCACAACGAACGCACTATCACATCGCATCCAGGTTACTGACGGGCTGTTCCGCGTCGAGACATCACATCCACAGTAGCATCACACCACCCAAGTCGACGAACCAACGACTCTGGAACCAAACCTCGCGCAGAACACACGAAACCTACTCTGATACCAAATTGACACGACCTGCCCTCAATCCCCCGGGATTAAGGGCTAAGTCATGCTCCCATCTAACTTATGAGTGACACGAAGGCTAAACGGACGTCCAACCTTCATGTGACACGTAAGTCAGACAAGGGATTCTTGACTGAAACGCTCAAAACTTCCGGACTTCCCAGAACGCGCAGACTCTACTGTGGATCGCGTATGTGATGTCTCCGTCTCTCTCGACCAACAGCCTGCACCGCAAAAACCTGGAGGGTATCGAAAACACGAAGACACTGTGAGTGGATAAAAATAAGGATACGTTTATAAAATAGTTTATCAGAAAAGTACATTTATACCCTCCGTTTAAAAATCCAATGCACGCATATCACAACCCGTGTCATAAAAACCATTATGTATTCAAGTCATTCAAACCATTTAAGAAAAACCGAACTCATTTTCCGTTCTCAAATCTCGGGCCTCAGCCCAAAACTATAAAATCCGTATTATCCAGGCGTAGCCCAAAACATCAGAAAACCATTATGAAAAACCATCATCATCAAATCTCAGTGAAATCCAAACACACTTGAAACCACATTTCCATCAATCGAACCTGCTGGATCTATCCGAGTCTTTAAACTTCCGAGTCTTTAAACTCAATCCAGGCCTCAATATAATCCGAGTCTTTAAACTCCCGAGTCTTTAAACTCAATCTGGGTCTTTAAACCCAATCCGGGCCCGCCCCTATCATAATTATATCCAGGTCTTTAAACCCAATAACCTGATCCAGCAAATCCAATCCAAAACCATTTGAGATGGTGGTGGTGTGTGTTCTTCATGGGTGGGAAATGTGAGAGTGAGAGGGAGATGAGTTCAGAATAAAAAGAAAAAGAAGATAAAATAGAGGGTTCAGATTGAAGGATGCAAAGGAAATGGACAGCTGGGGTGGCTTGAGGGAAAATAAATTATTTAAAATGGATCAATAGTGTAAGATCCATGTTTTGGGGAAAAGTAACCACGGGATGAGTGACACTTGTCACTCATCCAAGGGTCCAGATTAAATCTTAGGGTAAATGAGATTTTAATATTTTAATATTATTTTAATTGCATTCTCTATTCGTGAATTTCGCCAAAATCGCTTCCGTGACCATAACTTTCTAGTACGAAGTTTGATTTCGACGTGTCGCCTGCCTACGGCCTCGTGACGTCCTGATCTACGTCCCAATAATGGGTCAAAGTCCTAATTATTTCCCGGGTCAAAAGTCAACTTTTTCCCCTTTGGGGGCAAAATGGTCATTTCAATTAAAATATTATTTACAAAAGTTGATGTCGTTACACAGTTAATTCAAATACAATAAAACCGTTTATAAAACCAAAGCCATTTCCTTCCTTAAATCATTAGGGACTTAGCCCAAAACCGAAAAATCACCAAGTGTGGGAACTTAGCCCAAAATCGTAAATCCAAATCATGTGGGTCACTGTCCAAATCCATAAACATAGAAATCCGTAAATCCGTAAATCCAGTAAAACACAGTTATACCAATCCTTGGCATCCCAGATGCCTGGCGTCTTAGACGCCTGACGTCCCAGACGTCATGTCACGGTCTAAGGCTATGCGTGCCGCTCGGGGTCTCTCCGAACCTATC
Source organism: Prinsepia uniflora (assembly GCA_032719365.1). Taxonomy (NCBI): domain Eukaryota; kingdom Viridiplantae; phylum Streptophyta; class Magnoliopsida; order Rosales; family Rosaceae; genus Prinsepia; species Prinsepia uniflora. Next base: position 39,972,647 of record CM064872.1, read on the forward strand.
TATGACATCCCAGATGTCTGACATCTCAGACGTCTAATAATAGCAATCCTGCTCCTGAGTCACTATATAGTCTGATCGCTCCGTGCAATGACCTCACGCAGGCAATGCACCGTGACTACCCTAGTGCCCTAAACAACTGGAGGAGACTATCCACATATCCACATATAAGGATGGTATATGGAAAAAAATGTATAAATCATTTCATAACATCTCAAAGGGGCCATGCGTGGAATTTCCATAAAACGATCATAAATCCATAAATGGGTCTCAGCCTGATTCCTCATTAAATCAAATGGACTCCAAGTCCGATAATTTCCAAATGAAATGGGTTTCATGCCCGATTCCATATTTCCAAATCCAAAACCATTCCGTCAAACCATTATTGAAACACCAACAAGTATAAATACCATATAAAATTATAAACCTCGAAATACATGCAAACGTTGACTCTACCACAATCATAATCATAGAAATCACATATATAAAATAGTTATGCATGCATCATATTTTTGAAAGCAAATGTCCACTCACAGAATAAAACCCAAAAAATCTTGGAAGAGTCAACGTGTCTCGGACATGTTTCCCATGGCTAAAACCTTTGATTTAACCAACTTAACGATCTCTAATCGACCCGAAACAACCATTGGATCTGGATCGTCAAAACCTTAAAAATGACAATGGTCTCTACTAGAAATTTGCGCTCGCACGCCCCCACGTGCGTGGTTAATGCAAAGTCAATGCAGGTCAACAGTTAGGTCAACGCTAATGTCACTCATTTTCAACCTTAGGCGAGTCAGCGAGAATTCCTGCAACTGGGTTTCGTAGACCAACGACCCTGACCCAGCCCTAAAACCCTCGATTTCAACCTGTTTTCATCCCAATTTGTTCCTACATACTCATGTAACGACCCTTCCATGATTTTAGGGATTAATTAAGACTAACTATGGATTAGTGAGGCTAATCGGGGATTAGCCTAGGATTATCGGACGTCCAGGGGGAAATTATGATTTTGCCCCTAATTTAGGGCAAAAAGTTAAGTTTTGACCCGAGAGATCCTGTAACACCCCGTCCCATAAACCGAGATTAGATTAGTGGTTAATAACAGATTAGTGAAGATAATCGGTGATTAGATGGATAATTTCGGACGGACGGTGCGAAATGACTATTTTGCCCCTAGAACAGGCAAAAATATTGACTTTTCTTTCGGACTATCAAATGGACCTTGACCGATGACCGTGACGTAGTTTGGGACGTCACAAGTTCATAGACAGGTGGCACGTCCGATTCCGACATCCAAGGAGAAAGTTGTGACGTTCGGAACTTTGAGGGCATTTTGGTAATTTCGTTAAAAAGGGGCAATTCGTTGACTTCGCAAACGATATGGAATTTTCACGAACTTCGAAGACCGTTAGGTTGGCCTCGAGTCCCTGATTCTAACGATAGGCGGCATGTGTCATTTGGAGTTCAAGAAATAGAGTTACGTGTCAAGGATTACGAAGGGCAAAATGGTAATTTGTCCTTGAGGGGAATTCTGGACATTTCCTGCATTGAGAGTTGTGCTCACTCAGAGATCGACACTTGGATGCTGATTGGAAGTGGTGCCCATAGGATTTTGACGCGTGGCTTTCCCTGGATGGTTGTAGAACCTCCCTGCCATCTCACAGGTTGTGTTTAAAACCTGTTGTGCAAGTCGTGCACGGTGTGGAACAAAAAACAGAAAACAGGGGAGGTAGAATTAGGAGGAACCATGGCTGCAAATGTTCTCAATTGCTTGCCAAGTCTGAAGCAAAATGATGTAGGAAGGTGAGAGGAATAGGTGGGTGGTAAGAGGTCAAGCCGTCATGGAAGGTGGATGCAGAATCATGGGAAACAGAGACGGGAGGAATACCCCTGAAATCCAATCCATCCAAATCTCTCAAACTCCATTATCAGTTGATGCTTTATGAATGAAAGATGACAAAGGAGACAAGAGAAAGCCATTAGTGGTCACAGTTGTGCACGATACTGACGGAAGGGTAAGAATTCATGAAGTTCCACTATACGGTTCAAAATGGTAATTTGTGTTTTAGACCTTATTAATCGATAATGATGTTTGGGAACTGTTTCTGGAGGTTTAGGAAGTCGACTGGACTCAGAGATGGGGAAAGAGCTGTTCAGACACAGTGGCAGAATGGATTTACAGGCCAGGGTTCAAACTTGAATAGTGGGCAGGTAAATCTCGAGGTGTTCTAGCATTTTAAATCCGTAGATCGAGTTTAGAACCTATGACGAACCTAATAGACTAATTGGGACTAAAAAATGGTTTAAATTTGAATGAAAACCGGCTACGCCGGTTCAACCTAGACTGAACCAATTCGAACCAGGTGAACCGGGTTCACTAGAGGTTGAAAGAGACACTGTAGCAGGCGTGTGAAGTCCACGCGTGACACGGAATTTGAGGAAGGTTCCAACATGACTTTTAAATTATTTGATGTAACGAACATTTTGGAGCTGATTTCGAGTCGATCGGACATCGTCTCGATATGTTTCGGGCTGTCTGAATGTTTTAGGGCCTGGTTAAAAATAGTTAAAAATTCGGAAAAAATACGGGGCTTTAGTAGAAGCTTGATGAAGTAGTTAGTGACCCTATGATGGGATTTGGACAGGTTCGGGAAAGCTGGTGATAGGGAATTGGCCGGGAACAGCATAAGTGCGCGCGTATCGAGGCAACGGCGAAATGGTCTGTGAGTGGACTTTGCTTTCAAACTTATGATGCATGCATATATGTTTTTATATGTTTTCTATATGTGATTCTAATATTTGATTTATGATCTTGATGATTTATGATTTGCACGATTTTCGAGATATTTACGGGATTTCACGTTTTACGAGATTTCGGTTGATCTTGTGATTTGATCATGATTTTAATGATTTGATTTTGGGATTTGAAATATGATTTGATTTCAAGGATTTGGATTGGATTTCGGAAAAGTGATTTCGGGCTTGGAGCCCTGTCTATGAGTTTTCGATTTTGAAACTGGATTTCGAAAATGAGATTTTGGATTTGGTTTTGAAGCTTGAAAGGGAAAAGTCTGGATTTGGGTTCGGGATGATGGTTCCAGATGCTAGCTTACGGAATCATTGTTGCTAATTCGGAGATAGATTTTCTGTGGTTTTCACTATTGTTTGAAAAAAGGTTTTGGGTTTAAAGACCCGGAAAAAGAAAAGAAAAACCGCTGGATCTGGTTTTGAGTTTAAAGACTCGGTTGATTGACGGGGGGGAGGGGAGGCCCCTGGATTGATATGTTTTGAGTTTAAAGACTCGGTATATGTTTTGAGTTTAAAGACTCGGTATATGTTTTGAGTTTAAAGACTCGAATATGATCCCCCCCCCCCCCCAAAGGCCTGTGATTGTGTTTTGAGTTTAAAGACTCGTTGATATCCCGGGAAGGCCTGATTATTGCACATGGTTTTGAGTTTAAAGACTCTGGCGCACTTGAGATCCAGTAAACTCGCATGATTGATATTTTCACTGGTTTTCAGATGTTTTGGGCAGTGGCCCGGATGATGTGGATTTGATGAGTTTTGGGACTGAGTTCCCGTATTTGAGATTTGATTTATGATTTGAGGCTGAGGCCTGGGTTTGAATAATGGATTTGATTCGGGTTTTCAATAATGGTTTTCATTGATGGTTTTGATATGAATGGTTTCATGACTTGAATTGATATGCATGCATTGGTTTTTGCGTGGAGCGTAAAAATGTACTTGTTTTATAAAATGTTTTGAGCTTATACTTTATTTTTGTCCACTCACAGTATTTTGTTTTTTTTATACCCTCCAGGTTGTTGCGGTGCGGGTTGTTGGTCGAGAGAAACTGAGACATCACATACACGACCCACAATACAGGCTGCATGCTCTGGGAAGTTCGCGAATTTGAACGATGCGTTGAAAAATCCATGGTCCGACTTACGTGTCATGTGGAGGTTGGACGTCGGTTTAGCCTTCATGTCACGCGTAAGTTAGGCGGGAGCAGGATTAGCCCCTAATCCTGGGGGATTGGGGGTGGGCCTTGATAGATCCGATACTCTAGGATGGAAGACGGTTATGTAGATTGGGTCGATTCGAGTCCGAAGATAGGCAGCACGTCGAAATCGGACGTTCAACGGGAAAGATACGGGTCACGGAAGGTCCGAGGTACTATTGAATGTTTTACAAGACTGATGGACTTTTGTCATTCAGTGGGCCCATATATATTTCCCCAGGCCCAATGGATGAGTGACAAGTGTCACCCATCCATTGCTCCCATTACACAGATACATGCATATCCCATGCCTTCTGTTTCATTAATCTTCTTCGTTCTTCTGGACCGGGATACAAACAAACCACCACAACCCATCTGAACCCACACAAAACTTCATCTTTTGTTGATGGTACAAATAGAGAAGTGGGAGGGGAGGCTGAGACATGGTCATTGGTGGCCACGGTGGTGCAACACGGCGGTGGAACAGCTGTGAGGAATTTTCGGTGGCTACCCACCGAATTCAATTTCCGGCAAAGTAAGCCTAAACTAGTCCCCTAAACCTGTTTTAAGGTTCCTAGAAGCTAAATGAAATCCTTAGGGAGTAGTTTTGAGCCTTAGAGGTGCTCAGACCGTGGGAGGAAAGATTGGGCTTTAAATGGTTTATTGAACCACCATGATTTAGGTTAGTTTTCATGGATTTAATTGCATAAAACAATTCCTAGGATAGATTAGAGAGGATTGGTGGAAAGAAGGAAGAAAAAGGATAAAAAAAAAGGGAAGATATGGGCTTGGACCGATCACGCCGGTTCAGTTGGACCGGCTGACCAGCGGATCGGTCTGTACTGGCCGAATCGCGAGAAAAAAGATGAACAGGTGCATGCGCGTGGTTCCCATGCGCAAGGCTTTTGGACGGCGCGTGGGCTATTGTTTGGGAAAGTGTTCAACATACGAAATCATTTATTCGATGTAACGAACATTTTAGGACTAGTTTCGAGTCGATCGGAGACCGTTTCGATATAGTTCAAGATGTCCAAATGTTTAGGATCGAGTTTAAAATATGTTAAAAATCCCAAAAAAATTGGGGGGCTTTTATGAGAGGTTATAAAAGTAGTTAGTAACCCTCTAGTATGATTTGGATAGATTTGGGAACCCTAGAGATGGTGATTGGCCCTGAGAGGCTTATGATGCGGTTATCGAGGCACAACATCAACGGTCTGTGAGTGGACTTTGAATTATGCATAAATGTTTTATATGCACTTATGAACATGTTTTGAGATGCCTTGATTGCATACAATTTAAATATGATTTGTTGTGCATTTTCGGAGGAAAATGCGTTAGTGCACGTAGTTCGAGATTTCTGTTTTATCTGTTGTTTGGGCTTCGGCCAAGTATGCTACGTGCATGAGTTATATGTGATTCCGAAGGTTTCCTGAAGAGGCGTGAAACTGAGGACTTTATTTACGGTTTTGAAGTATTTCACGGAGATGTGTGAAATCGAGATTCGGGCATGAGTCCCAGTTGAACTATATTTGAAAGTGTTTTGGAAATAAGAATTGGTTTTCAACTTTGGAAATATCTTTCGGGCATATAGCCCAGTTGATTTAAGGTTTGACTTTGAGTATAGTCAAACGAGAGATAAGTCGGGCAGAGACCCAATTATGAGCTTTACGAAAGGTATTTCGAGCATGAGACCCAGTTGAGGATTTGATAGGATTCGAGGAATCCTGGGATATGAACTTTCATTAGACACTCGGTTTTGGGCTGTGACCCATATGGTGGTATTTCGGGCATACGACCCTATTGATGATTTTCGGGTCAGAGTCGTGGTCGCGACGAGTGTTATGTGCGCGACAACTAGATCGATCAGTGATGTATTCCCAATGATCTAGAGATAGTGTCAGGACCCGTCCCAAATCCCCTGGGATTAACGTGGGACGCCCCTGATCCCGTCTGACATGAAGCGTCAGACCAGGGAAAATTTCGTCTCTAGCCCTCACCGGGGCTTCTAGAGTACGCCAGGATCGTAGGAGGAGGAGTGTGATGTTTCGTCTTTGCTACAGCCCGCATCTGCGATCAACCTGAAGGGCATTAAAGCATCAAAAGTCGTGAGTGGACAAAACAATCATTTCATTAAAAACATTTTCACAATAAGACACTTTATGCCCTTCAATAAAAGCATATGCATGCATTCAAAAACCATTTATCAAACATTTATAAAACCATTTGTCAAACATATTCTCAAAACCTTTCAAGGGTTCATGCCGGTCCCCATACACCGTCATGAACCATAAATCCATTTATGGGTCCCCGACCCGAAATCACAAAAACCCGTAAATCTCATACTTGTGGAAACTCAGCCCAAATCAACATACGTGGGTCCGAGCCCAAAACCATTCTCAGTGAAATACCAAAACATACAATATGGGGTCTCCGCCCCAAACCATTCCCAAAATATCAAATACGGGGTCTCCGCCCCAAATCACTTTCTAAAACGTGGAACACGGGGTCTCCGCCCCCAAATCACTTTCTGTAAGAACCACATACGTACTCATACGTATAACCCATCCGCGGCACTTCCGAGAAGATGCCAACTCGGGGCACACAGACCCTAGGGAACACATCCCCCATATATGTCACGATTAATCATATCTATACTAGTGTGCACACAACTCGGGGTCTCACTCCGAGTCTTCTCCCAGGAATTCACCATCTGGGAGGCTCAATCTTTGGATCTAGTCCGAGCTCTATCTCCAAATCTATTTCACACATCTCTCCGGAATATGGTCCGGGACCACATCATAACTTCCACTCTTGGAACGGGATCCCTATTGGGATACCCATTCTGGTCTGTGGATCATGACTCTCCAGGTCAACGTCTGGAGGAGACCATATAATCATATGGAAAGTTGACATACATTTTCCAAAACTCTTTATTTCTTTTTCAAAACATATTGCAACTGGGTCTCATACCCGATTTATCTCAACAGGATTCCTCGAATCCGATTCAAATCCATTTCACAGGCCTCGGCTTAAATCCACAGTTCTACAGGGTCTCATGCCCGAATTCTCATTTCACAAACCGAATTGGGACTCAAGCTAGATTTCACAATCAACAGGGCCTCAAGCCCGATATCACAGCTAACTGGGCCCTAAGCCCGAAACTATAAACCAACAAGGCCTCAAGCCTGATTTCACCACTAATAGGGCCTCCAACCCGATACCATAATCAAAGGGGCCTCCAGCCCGATACCACAATTAAAGGGGCCTAAAGTCCGATATTACAGCCAATTGGGCCTCCAGTCCAATATTACAACCAAATGGGCCTCAAGCCCGGATCATAAATCAACGGGGCCTTCGGCCGGATCGTATACTCAAATGGACCCTCGGTCTGATTCCTCGGCAAATCAAATGGACTCCAAGTTTGAGAGTTCTTAAATCAAATGAGTCTCGTGCCCAATTTCATATTTCCAAATCCAAAACCAATTCATGAAACCCTCATTGAAAACCTAGCACGTATAAGCATCGTATAAAACAGTAAATCTCGAAATATGTGCCAATACGTAAATCCTAGGCTACCACAAACAAATGAACTCATGGCATCACGAAACATATTCTAAAATAATGATAAAACATTTATGCATGCATCAATTTTGAAAGAAAGGTCCACTCACAGATTGTCCGAAGCCACGCCTCAATACGCGCGTCATAAGCCTCTCTCGGGCCAATAGTAGTCTCCGGGATTTTCTAACCTGTCCAAATTAATTTAGAGGGTTACTAACTACTTAAATAAACCCTCACTAAAGTCCCGTAATTTTCCGGAATTTCTAACTATTTTTAAATGTGAACCTAAACCTTTGGACGTCCCGAACTATATCGAAACGATGTCCGATTGACACGAAACCAGTCCCAAAATGTTCGTTACATCGAATAGATGATTTGACATGTTGGAATCTTCCCCAGATTCCCTACAACGCGCCGTCACTCACCCAAGGACTGCTCTGCGCGTGGGCCTCACGCACCGAGCTACAGTCTTCTTCTTCAACCTTCAGACCTGTCCAAACCAGCCGGTTCTGTTCAGGTCCTGTAACGGGACCAGCGTGACCGATCCAGGGCTCTACACTCCTCATTTTTCCTCCATTCTTCTCCTTTTCAATCTCAATCTTCCTATTTCATGATATTCTACCATTTCCAATCATCAAACCTAAGAAAAACCATGTAAAACCCACCTAACCAAAACCCATTCTCACGGTCCAAACCCTCCGACCACCCGCTGGGCTTCCTGAGTTGTGAACCCCCATCAATATCATCTTAAAACCTTCTTATCAGCCTACTAATCCTTATCCAAACATCCAAAACAATCCATAATGTCCAAATCGAAATATGGGATTCAAAAATCGAAACCGAGCTTCTTACCTCTCTCCACCGTGCACGGTGGCCCAGCTACCTCCTGCCACCATCCTCCTCTCACTCTCTTGGTTCCTCAAACATGATCATATGGGGTAAAGGTTTAGATTGGTTTGAAATGGTGAGATCGGGTTCGTGTTTGGGTTTGGTATGCACGAACAAAGAATGAAGATGATATGCATGAATGAAAATGGGTGGGCAATGGATGGATGACAAGTATCATTCATCCATTGGCCTGCCCCAAACTATCTGGGCCCCACAATAAAGATAAAACTCAAGCCATCTCGTAAAACGCGCAATAGTTCCCTCCAACTTCCGTGAACCGTAATTTTTCCGTTGAACGTCTGAATTCGACGTGCCGCTTGTCTACGGATTCCTATTGTCCCGATCTATGTAATGGTCCTCGGCCCTCAGCCATCGAACCCCCAAGTCAAAAGTCAACTATTTACTCCTATTCAACTAAATTACCAAAATGCCCCCGAACTTCCAAAAATCATAACTTCTTCCTCAAACATTGGAATCGAGCGTGCCACTTGTCTTTGAACTCGTGACGTCTCGAACTACGTCACAGTCATTTGCCAAAGTCCATTTGACCACCGGAACAAAAAGTCAACAATTCGCCCTTTCCAAGGGCAAAATCGTCATTTTGCCCTGAACGTCCGATAATCCTCGTCTAATCCCCGATTAGTCTCGCAAATTCGTCATTAGTCCTTAATTAATCCCGAAAATTCTGGACGGGTCGTCACAATCTTCCCCTCTTAAAGAATTTCTTCCTCGAAATTCAAATCGACCCGATTCCACAACCAAATTGTGGAATCCAACCATGTCCCTCGACTCAGATATTGCACCCACACTTGAGGGTACCCATGTAATAGTACACGTCCGACACACACATCTTACACGTTGGTACGTACCGTCAATGGAGCCTCCAAAGATCCAATTCATTTTCGCGAACTACACGTCTGTTCGCACGTCTCATTCGAGACAGAATCTCTACACTCGTCGATCTCGCCTGTCACTCACTTGATAGGTCAGAAATACCAAACTGACACGAAAATGGCTTTCCAGTTTAACACTGTAACACGTTCCATCCGACAATCATCAGGGTGAAAAACACACTCCCACTATGGGCTACCACATCTAAGCTGGCATCTAGCACAACATCCGATCAGACAACATTCTATAGATCCTACGATCATAGTGGCACGAATCCCACCTCATAGGTCATCCTCGAACCTATGCCCCTATTGACTCTCCTTAGAGTCCCATCAATCCATACCAATCCGAACACATCGGATACCGATTAAATCCATTACCACTTACAGGTCATAACTATCGTGACCAGCTGGTAACTACCGGCTCCACTGTGTTTCGCTGCTCTACTCTGATCTCGACTCACTCTAGAGTCCTCGTATCGTACCTCGCATCACTCAGCGATCTCTGCTGACATCTAGACTCACCTCGAGTCTTTAAACTGTTGCTATTGGATCTAATCCGATCACGACTCATGTCCATCTAGGACTCTATCCAATCTACAACACATTTTCGACATACCGATTGACCGTGGTCAATCGCATCATTCAACGTGCACAACACACCAGTGAACCCACATCATAACAATCATCAAGGCCCTACTCGGCCTGCTCACGGACTGTACCCTGGCAACGTCCAACCACATACTACTGTCCGCGTTCCAACCATGGTCTGGATCCCAACCGTTCGTCACCAGGCGAACATCAATCCATCACCTCGGACACTCACTTGTCACATCTTGTGATGCTAAATAACATCTACTCCTCAAGTCAAACAAATTTGACCCACAGCCTAGGTGTTTAGTTCCTACACCTCGGAATATCCATCACCAATGCGAAATCAAGCACTCCTCTCAACTTCTCGGTCACAACTTCTGTTGTTTTCGAAGTTCCAATCACATTGGAAACATACTTCTTTTCCAATTACTGAGCTCACTCATTACACGAGTATTCCCGCGTCCTATAGGCAGACGATTTCCAAATTCCCTACTCAGAAGGTATGGTCAACCGGAGTTAACCAAAACCAATCTGCAATGGACTCTCAAGTCCTCAACTCAACTGGACACCATCCACGCGTCCGTGAATACCGTTTACGTAGGTACACTCAGTGCGAGTGGAATTCGAGCGACTCAAGGTTAAACCTTGGATACTATTTACGGATGTGGATAAATGCCCTCCAACACTCACATCTTGTAGCCTTAATCAATCTGATCCAACTCTGACTCACAGAATTAGTCGAAATCCATTGGCATCGGTTGGTAGGCTAACCAGATCGTAACGTCTGTCGTGATCTGAAGCCAAATCTCTGCGTACTACTGTATCTGACAAACCGACCCATACCTCAATGTACGTCACTCATGTCATTCATTTATATCTTTTCATCCGAACGCCACTTAGGCATTTAAATCTTTAACGTTACTACTCCTGGGCACACACTCGTGCCACAAGTCTTGTATCATCAGGGAACTGGTCACCAAACCAAGTACTCCTGGTGCCTCGCACTGAGCCACTCGAGACGCTCTCTGTCCCGCTCAGTGCCCACCGAACTCATATGTTCGCCCCTCTGGGCACCTCTACTATCCCGTCGGCATACTGGTTCGCACATCCCAACTCTATGGGATCAACTCCAGCACTCACACTCGTGTAATCCATCCAAGGATATATAGGGCACCTATCACTCATCCAAGTATATCCTACTAGTCACAATCACCTCACAGAGGTAACGTGGCAAGTGTGCCAACACCCAACGTCAGCGTTTCATTCTACGATCGCTCTTAGCCGTAACCGAGTCAAATCCAGAATCACTGCTCGTACTGTGCATCACTCACGCACCTCGTATCATCGTCACGACTGACGAATCCCATCGTCACAATCGTCACGGTAACTTGAGCCTATCCAACTCGACTAAGTCCATCGATAGCAGCGTCTGCCACAGCCTCGTACAGACCAACTCGGAAACATTCTGCTATCAAGACTCCAAATCCATACGGTAGTCGATCGCCGGTACTAACCACTCCAAACACAACTTCCACCGATCGGTCCACCTCAGGATTTGAACGACAAGTACCACACTCCCAGTAACTTGTCCAATCAATCACTAACTAGGGTTATCACAAACCCGGCTACCTACTGCAGTCCAACCATCCTGACCAATCCCTCGCTCTCGACTCCGAAGAGTCGTCATACTCCAATACTGGTGTCCGAACAACCAGTAACCACACTGTGAGGATTTCATCCTCTCGTAACTCTAAGGTTCTCAACCGCTGGACTCCACAAGAAATTGGCCGTACTCCGGGTCCAATACTGCACAAGCGCTACGTGTGCAATCGTATATTATCGTGTCACACCACAACCACACTAGGGTATCTCCTGCCAGTCGACATCCCTCCAGGATTCGACACACCGAAATATGGCAACACATGCCAAATAGGGTCACACGTTCCTATTCCCAACAATCTCACTCAGGTCAACCATGACCTCAGCTGCTCTCTACAACACACTCTCCAATCTGATATGACAGGACCGACAACGGTCCTGACTCTCGGGTCGTCATACGGTGTCTACCGGTACACTGGATCCTATCTCCAGTAACAATATGGCTCTAAGCCGTTAGGCTCACACGGATACTGATCCTACTCGGGATCCACTTCCTCGATATATGTGACATGTACGGCATTGGATGCCAATCGTACCTCAAACTATCGTACTGAATTTTGTGCAGCACGCAGTACTTCCTATTCTTACCTTAACTACCAGGTTGATGACGGGCTGTTACGACTTCAGAGACATCATATCCTCGACCTGTGCATACTCTGAGAGCAAAACCTGGCTCTGATACCAATTGGTATCAGAGTACCATAAGTATCAAATGAACCAACCTGCTCTGATACTACTCTGTATCAGAGCACTATGAGTATCAGATGAGTCAACCTCGCTCTGATACCACTCTGTCAGGACCCGTCCCAAATCCCCTGGGATTAACGTGGGACGCGCTTGATCCCGTCTGATACGAAGTGTCAGGCCAGGGAAAATTCCGTCTCTAGCCCTCACCTGGGCTTCTAGAGTACGCCAGGATCGTAGGAGGAGGAGTGTGATGCCTCATCTCTGCTACAGCCCAGATCCGCGATCAACCTGAAGGGCATTAAAACATCAAAAGTCGTGAGTGAACAAAACAATCATTTTAATAAAACATTTTCATACAAAGACACTTTATGCCCTTCACTAAAAGCATATGCATGCATTCAAAAACCATTTATCAAACATTCATAAAACCATTTGTCAAACATATTTTCAAAACCTTTCAAGGGTTCATGCAAGTCCCCATAAACTGTCATGAATCATAAATCCATTTATGGGTCCCCGACCCGAAATCACAAAAACCCGTAAATCTCATGCATGTGGGAACTCAGCCCAATTATGGGTCCCCGATTCGTATCGAGATCCATTTATGAACCATAAATCCATTTATGGGTCCCCGATTAGTATCGTCCCGATCTACGTAACGATCCTTGGCCCTCGGCCATCGGACCTCCCGGGTCAAAAGTTAACTATTTGCTCCTATTCATCGAAATTACCAAAATGACCCCGAACTTCCTAAAATCATAACTTCTTCCTCGAATGTCAGAATGGATCGTGCCACCTGCCTATGAACTGTGACGTCCCGAACTACGTCACAGTCATCGGCCAAAGTCCATTTGACCACCTGAACGAAAGTCAACGATTCGCCCATTCTAGGGGCAAAATCGTCATTTCTCCATGAACGTCTGATAATCCTCATCTAATCCCCGATTAGTCTCGCTAATCCATCATTAATCCTTAATTAATCCCGCTAATTCGGGATGGGTCGTCACAGATAGTCATGACGAGTGATATGTGTGCGGTGACGAGATCGATTGGTGATGTGTTCTCGATGATCTAGAGATGGTCACGACGAGTGCTATGTGTGAGGCGACGAGATCGATCAGTCATGTGTTCCCGACGATCTAGAGATGGTCGCAACGAGTGCTATGTGCGCGGCGATGAGATCGATTGGTGATGTGTTCCCGACGATCTAGAGATAGTCGCGACGCTTGATGTGTTCATGGCGACGCTGAAATGAGGATGAGATGTGTTCCCACATGTTTTATGTTTTGGATAGAAATCCCACATGTTTTATGATACCCGTACTGGTTTTCTATGATTGATTTTTTGGGCTGAGACACTACTAAGATGATGGCTTCGATTGAGAAGCAGTTTTCACTTCGTTTTGATTTGGGAAGCAATACGCCTTGCTTCGGAGAAACGATTTGAAATAAAGTGGTTTTATAATGCACGCATCTTTTACGTGAAGGATATAAATGTATTTTGATATAAATGTGTTTTATAAACCGTTGTTTTGTCCACTCACAGCTTTTATGGTTTTAATACCTTTCAGGTTGATCGTGGATGCGGGTTGTAGCACAGATCGAGACATCACATGACACCATCGATCCTGGCGTACTCTGGTTAACTCCGAGCGGAGGTCGAGTTTATCCCTGGTTTGACACGCGGTGTCAGACGGGGGCATGAACGTCCTACGATAATCCTGAGGGATTGGGACGGGTCCTGACAAGTGCTATTAGAGCATTGGTTTCTCTTAGAGTGACACACATGTGTTGGATGTGATGTCTCTGTAATGTTAACAACCCATCATCAACCTGATAGTTAGGGTAAGAGTATGAGGATTCAGTGGAATCGAACCCTAGTTAGATTATGTTTGGCAAGAGGTGGGTTGGCTCAGGGTTCGACTGGCATATGGTACTGTGTTTTGGTGAGTTGTGATCGCGAGTAGGATCGATGTTCATGAGAACCCAACGATTGGAAGCCGTAGATTTGCGGGAGGACGAGGTCCTCAGATTGTGGTTTGGCTGGTAAGATACCATTACCAGAGTGTGACGACTTTTCAGAGTCGAAAGTGATGGATCGGTCATGATGGATGTGCTACAGTGAGCAGCTGGATTTGTGATAACCCAGTGGGTGATTGATTGGACAAGTTACCAGAAGTTTAGTACTTGTGACGGAATCTTGAGCTGGACCGATCGATGGATGTTGCGTGTTAAGCGATTGGTATCTGCGGTGAGTTGACTGCATGGATATGGAGTCTCGATAACGGAGTGTTTCTGGGATTGGTCGGCACGTGGTGGTGGCAGACGCTGCTATCATTGGATAGAGTCTAGTCTTATCGAGGAGATAGGCTCGTATTACAGTGACGACGGTGACGATGGAGATTCTTCAGTCATGAAAATGATACAGAGGTATGTGAGTGTCGCTCAGTGCGAGCGTGGGATTCTAGATTCAACTCGGTTACGACCGAGTGCGATCGTAGAATGAGATGTTGGACTTTGGGTGTTGGCGAGTATGCCACACTACCACAGTGAAGGTGACAGAGTTTAGCAGGAGATGACGTGGACGAGTTGAATGGAATCTAATAGTGATTAGATGGTTCCGAATAATACGGTGTGTGTCTAAGTGATGTAAGGCTAGTGAGGGCTTGGTTTGTAACTAGTATGGTAGACGTGCCCTAGAGTGGCAAACATGTGAGTTCGGTGAGCACTGAGTGGGATAGAGAGGATCCCGAGTGCCTCAACACGAGGCAAGGGGTATACCTGGATTAGTGACGGGTACCCTAACTCGTTGTGGATGGATGGCACGAGGGCTCGGTGCTGGATGTTGATCCCGTAAGGGTTGGGACGTGTGAACCAGTATGCCGATGAAGATGGTGATGGAAGAAGTCGAAGAGAATAAATGGAAGTGTTTAGTTTGGAGGAAATGATTAAGCATTATAGTAATTATCAGAGAATACTCTTAGTCTCAAAAGGTGACTTCGTTTTTTCTGTTTGCTTGGCTGTCAACATAATACGAGACTTGAGACACGAGGGCGTGCTTAGAGGTTGTAACGATTAAGCTGGAAATGTGAGAATCAAGTAATGATGGACGACATCCTTTTGGATGTGCATAAACGGTATTAATGGATAGGCGAGTTGGATGCGAGGATCGATGATTTACGGACACGTGGTTGGATTGTCCGAGTGAGTTGAGTCCTTGAGAGTCCATTGGGGATTTGTTTTGGTCGACTGCGGGTGACCATACCTTTTGAGTTTCGCATAGGCTTATTTGAGGAGAATCTAATTGTTGGGACAGAATCACCAGGGTGAGTCCAAGGTGTACTTGACACCCCTTTGCCTAAAGGACACGAGGATGCTCGTGTAGAGAGTAAGCTCAGTAATTGGAAAATTTAAGTATGCTTCCAACTTCTCTTGATTCCGAAGTCTGTAAAGGAGACTTCTTGTTTTCTACTCTTTAGCAGATAATGCTGGGTGCTGCAGGATGACATAAGATGAACTTTGATGTCATCATCTTAGACTTTCCTTATGTAGGCCAATGAGGAAGGATACGACAGTAAAAGGGTTCAAAGAAGGTGTAAGAATTGAACACCTAGACTGTGAGTCAAATTTGAATGACTAGGAGAGCAGTTGGTGTTTTATGTCACCGGATGTGACGAGCGAGTGTCTGAGGTAGTCAACCCATGTTAGTAGTATGGGTCGTGTTATGTTGATTGAGAAAGTAGATAATAGATCCTAGGAGGGTCAAAGATCAAGTGGATCGAGGCAAGTTTGGATTGAGTAGTATGGTGGCGATCTTGTCGATCATGATGACCGAGGGGATTGTGGCGACCATGGACAGAGTAAACCGAGGTTGAGCCTCATCGGGAAGAATCGTATTGTAAGACAGTCAAATAATCTTTTGGAATAGTTGGTGAGATGTCAAGACAGAGATTTGATATGTTAAAGAGTATTGCTCTGTCTTGGATTTGTAAATAGAAATGAGACGAGGCCGATACAGAGGTATTGACTAGGAAGAGATGAATAGCGGATACCTCGAGTTGGAAATGAGGATAGAGATTCTGATGGAGTGAGGCTAGCCTTGTGGCCGACGGTTGAGGTCCGGACCGGGTTTGGAGTGTGGATTCGTACAGGGTTAGACGTTGCTAGAGTGCAGCCCTTGAGTAGGCCGAGTAGTGGCTTGATGATTGATGTGATGGGGGTGCACCGGTGTTTAGTACACGTTGGACGATGGGGTTGGCCCAGTTGGACTGATATGGTAGAAACCTCAGCGGGAGTCCTAGAGGGACACGAGTTAGTGATCGGATTAGATTCGATGGTGACTAGACGTCAAATACTGAGCTAGTACAGAAATGTTTGAGAGGGTTCAAAGCTTATGTGAGCCGAGAGCTCAGGGCCATGTGGGCGAGAGGAACCCTAGAAATTATTTGTGTGATTACCTCTGCTAGCAAGTGTTCGATGGAGTCCAGATATGCCCAGTATGAGTGAGTTGTTGAATGTGTTTCGACAGGATACCTGATGTGGTAGTTTGAGACTCGAGATGAGTCGGGATTTCGACAGAGGTCGATGAACGACATGAGATACGATCTGGGTACTCACGAGCGCGTCGAGATCAGAGTAGCGCAACAAAAGCACAGTGGAGCAGGGAGTTACCAGCGGGTCACGATAGTGGTTGATGAGATTGGCTTCTATACGAAGTCAATCTGACATATGGTGGTGTTCCTCTAAATAGTGGATTACGGTTGCAGACCATTTAGTGACAAAGGATGAGATATCACTCAGTGGGAGTGATGAGGATGATTTTCGGATCGGATGCTAAGCAGGATATCAGCTTCGGGTGTCGTATGAGAAGGGTAGTTAGACTGAAAAGTCGATTTCATATCAGCTTAGTATATCAGACCTGTCGGACTGGGTGATAGGCAAGATCAACGAGTATCGATGTCTCGAGTGAGACATACGAACCAACGAGTAGATTCTCAAGAGTTGAGTAGGAGCTTTGGGAGATCAAGTGACAAGGAATACCGACGAGTACCGTAGTTGTGTCGGAAATGTATGCTTACACAAGAGCACCCCGAGGGGGAGGCACGCTTAGATTGTCACCGTAGTTGTGGAACTTGGGTCAGTTGAATTTCGAGGATGAAATTCTTTAAGGATGGAAGTTTGTAACGACCCGTCTCTGATTTTGGGGATTAATTAAGACAGATTATGGATTAGTGAGGCTAATCGGGGATTAGCCGAGGATTATCGGACGTTCGGGGTGAAATTACGATTTTACCCCTAAACTAGGGAAAAAAGTTTACTTTTTACCCGAGAGATCCGATGCACTAGGATCGAAGACCGTTATGTAGATCTGGTCGATACGAGTCCGTAGACAGGTAGCACATCGAAATCGAACGTTCAACGGGAAAGATACGGTTCACGGAAGGTCCGAGGTACTATTGCACGTTTTACGAGACTGATGGACTTTTGTCATTCAGTGGGCCCAGATATTTTCCCCAGGTCCAATGGATGAGTTACAAGTGTCACCCATCCATTTCTCCCATTAAACAAATACATGCATATCCCCTGCCTTCTGTTTCATTGATCTTCTTCGTTCTTTTGGACAGAGACACAAACACACCATCACAACCTATCCCAACCCACACAAACCTTCATCTTTTGCTGATGGCACAAACAGAGAAGTGAGAGGGAAAGCTGAGACATGGTCGTTGATGGCCACGGTGGTGGAACAGCCGTGAGGAATTTTCGGTGGCTACCCACTGAATTCAATTTCCGGCAAGGTAAGCCTAAAATAGTCCCCTAAACCTGTCATTAAGGTTCCTAGAAGCTAAATAAAGTCCTTAGGGAGTAGTTTTGACCATTATAGGTGCTCAGACAGTGGGAAGAAAGATTGGGCTTTAAATGGTTTATTGAACCACCATGATTTAGGTTAGTTTTCATGGATTTAATTGCATAAAACAATTCCTAGGATAGATTAGAGAGGATTGGTGGAAAGAAGGAAGAAAAAAGATTAAAAAAAAATGGGAAGATATGGGACTGGACCGGTCATGCTGGTTTGGTTGGACCGGCTGACCAGTGGACCGGTCTAGACCAGCCGAATTGCAACGAAGAAGATGAACAGGTGCAAGCGTGTGGCTCCCACGTGCAGGGCCTTTGGGTGGCGCGTGGGGCATTGTTTGGGGAAGTTTTCAACATACGAAATCATCTATTCGATGTAACAAACATTTTGGGACTGGTTTCGAGTCGATCAGACATCGTTTCGATATAGTTCGGGATGTCTGAAGGTTTAGGATCGTGTTTAAAATATGTTAAAAATCCCAGAAAATTGGGGGGGCTTCTTTGAGAGGTTATTAAAGTAGTTAGTAACCCTCTAGTATGATTTGGACAGGTTTTGGGAACCCCGGATATGGTGATCGGTCTGTGAGTGGACTTTGTTTTATGAATATGATGCATGCATAAATTTTTATATGTACTTATGAACATGTTTTGAGATGCCATGAGTTCGTATGATTTAAATATGATTTGTTGGGAATTTTCGGAGGAAAATGCGTTAGTGCACGTAGTTCGAGATTTTCGTTTTATTTGTTGTTTGGGCTTCGGCCAAGTATACTACGTGCATGAGTTATATGTGATTCTGAAGGTTTCACGTAGAGGCGTGAAACCGAGGAAATGATTTACGATTTTGGAGGATTTCATGGAGATGAGTGAAATTGAGATTCGAGAACAAGTCCTAGTTGAACTATGATTTGAAAGTGTTTTGGAAATGAGAACTGGTTTTCAGCTTTGAAAATACCTTTCGAGCATATGGCCCAGTTGATTTAAGGTTTGACTTAGAGTATAGTCAAACGTGAGATAAGTCGGGCAGAGACCTAATATGAGGTTTACAAAAGGTATTTCGGGGATGAGACCAAGTTGTGGATTTCATAGGATTCGAGGAATCCTGGGATATGAAGTGTCGTTGGACACTGTGTTTCAAGCTGTGACCCATTTGGTGGTATTTCAGGTGTATGGCCTTATTGATGATTTTCGGGTCAAAGTCGTAGTTGTAACGAGTGCTGTGTGCTCGACGATGAGATCAATCAGCGATGTGTTCCCGATGACCTAGAGAAAGTCGCAATGAGTACTATGTGTGCTGCGATGAGATCGATCGATCATGTGTTCTCGATGATCTAGAGATGGTCGCGACGAGTGCTCTGTACGTGGCGACGAGATCAATCGGTGATATGTTCCCGACGATTTAGAGATGGTCGCGACGAATGATGTGTTCACAGCGACGCTGAAATGAGGATGGGATGTGTTCCCACGTGTTTTATGTTTTGGGTAGAGATCCCACATATTTTATGATTAGGGCTGAGACTCGTACTGGTTTTCTATGATTGTGTTTTTGGGCGGAGACCCTACTGAGATAATGGCTTCGATTAAGAAGTTTTCACTGCGTTTTGATTTGCGAAGCAATACGTCTTGCTTCCGAGAAAGGATTTGAAATAAAGTGGTTTTATGATGCACGCATGCTTTTACGTGAAGGGTATAAATGTATTTTTATAAAAATGTTTTTTATAAACCGTTGTTTTGTTCACTCACAACTTTTATGGTTTTAATACCCTTCAGGTTGATCGCGGATGCGGGCTGTAGCAGAGATCAAGAAATCACATGCCACAACTGATCCCGGCATACTCTGGTTAACTCCGAGCTGTGGTCGAGTTTATCCTTGGTCTGACACGCGGTGTCAGACGGGAGTAGAAATGTCCCACGATAATCATGCGGGACTGGGACAGGACCTAATGTAACGACCCGTCCCGAATTCCGGGATTAGTTTAGTGACTAATCTTGATTAGCGAGGTTGAACGGTGGTTAGTAGGGCGGAATCGGACAAAATGTGCAAAATGACCGTTTTGCCCCTAGTCGTGGGCAAAATGTTGACTTTTTGTTCGGGCGGTCAAATGGACTTTGACCGATGACCGCGACGTAGTTCGGGACGTCACGAGTTCATAGACAGGTGGCACGTTCGATTCCGACATTCGTAGAGAAAGTTATGGTGTTCGGAAGTTGAGGGGTATTTTGGTAATTTGGCTTATTAGGGGCCAAATGTTGACTTTCTGATCGGGAGGTCCGATGGGCGAGGGCCAAGGACCGTTACGTAGGTATCGTCGATACTAATCCAACGACAGGCGGCATGCCGAAATCGGAGATCCGACGACGACGTTATGGTCAAGGAAACGAACTAACGAACCGAGGCCGGGATTAAAATAATAATATAATAATGAATAGTGACCGTTGACCCTACACACCTGGATGAGTGACAAGTGTCACCCATCCCTTGTGTCCAGCTCCTTGTTTCCCTCCAAACATCATCATTACTACATCATCATCATCTAATCCACCATTTCCCCTAATTTTCTCCTCTTTGTTCCTAAACCGTGCACAAAATGTGGGATTCGGATTAGGGAGAATTGGCTCCCTTCTTCTGCTGTTCTTGTGAGAAAATGGGAGACTAAGATGAGGGAATTAACGGGGAAACACGAGGGGTTGTGAGAGTGTTGAATTTTGGATTTTTGATTTAGGGAAAATGAGAGGGAAAATTCGAATACTGAGTGTTAGGCTGTGATGATCGAATTGGAGGTTACAAACATCTTCCTGAGGTTGTGACGAGTCGATCCACATCAAAAACGAGAAGGATTGGTGCCGTTTTGGCTCTGATCGAGCTTGGTGACAGAGGAAGAAATCGAGGCTGAGTCGTGGAGTTTGGGGCTGTGATTGACTCAATTGTTGTGGGGAAATGACTCCTCATGATCCCACGATGCTTCTGGGTTCATCAATTGAAGGAAACCGATCGAGATCGATGGAACTCCATTGTTGAACAGTGACGGTGCTCGAGCTTGAGTCGTGACAAGTGAGCACAGGTTTGATGCAATTGAGTTGGGGGAAATGTTTAACGGAGTCCACTGATGCTTCTGGTTGAACCAATTTAGGGAAATCAATCGAGATTGAAGGAATCCCATGATTGAACAGTGACCGGAGTGTTCTTCATGTTCATCGTGGAATCGATGGAATTTGGGTAAGTTATCGTGTAATTGATGTTACAGACTTATAATTGGACTTAAAACGAAGCTAATGGAACGATCAATTGAAGGAATTAGGATCGAATTGACAGGATTGGAACCGGGTTGCGTCGCGGGTGAATTGGACCCATTTACCAGACAAACGGGTTGGGCTGGTGACACTGTAGCAGGCGCGTGGGTTTCACGCCCAGCCACTCACGGCGGCGCGTGGCGGCGCGTGGGCACGAATCTCGAGGTGAGGTCAACATGACTTCTGCCCTATTTAATGTAACGGACATTTTGGAATTGGTTTCGTGTCGATCGGACACCGTCTCGATATTGTTCGGGATGTCCGAAGGTTTTAAATTAAGTCTAAAAATAAGTAAAAATTCAGGAAAATTACGGGACTTTGATAGGATGTTAATGATGAGGTTAGTAACCCTCTAATGTGATTTGGACAGGATTGGGAGTCCCGGTGATAGTGGTGTGGCCCGGGAGGGCCGATGGCACGCGTATCGAGGCACACGGTTAAAACGGTCTGTGAGTGGACTTTGGTTTTATAAATTCTATGCATGCTTAAATGTTTTACATGGATTATGATTGTGATTGTATGATGTTGGTTTGGTTGTTGGTAAATTGTACGGTTTCACGTATTTTGAGGCGATTTACGTGCTTGCACGTAAATCGAGGTTTCCAGTTTTACATGGATTTTCCATATTTATGACTTGGATATAATGTGATGAAATGGTTTTGAAATTAGAAATATGAACTCGGGCTTGAGGCCCAATTATGTTGGAAATTTCGGACTTGGAGTCCATTTGAAATCGGGCCGGGGGCCCAGTTGGTTAATGAAATCGGGCCAGGGGCCCAGTTGGTATGAAATCAGGCTGAGACCCATTTGAGTTATGTTATCGGGCCGGGGGCCCAGTTGGTTTACAATCGGGCCGTGGGCCCAGTGGTTCATAAAATCGGGCATGAGGCCCAGTTGGATAATAAATGTGATTTCGGGTGAGGGACCCTATATTTAATAATTGTGATTTTGGGTCAGGGACCCTAAATGGAATTATGTGGTTTTATGGAAATTTCGGGCAGGGCCCAATGGTAATGATGTGATAAAAGGATTTAATAAAACTGTTTTCCATATACCATCTGGATACAAGGATATATGATGGTCTCCTCCAGATGTCTGGGACACTGGGGAAGTCACGGTGCATTGCCTGCGAGGGGTCATTATACGGAGCAGCCGGACCATATGATGACTCAGGAGCAGGATTGCTATGATTGACGTCAGGGACGTCAGACATCAGGGATGTCAGATATATGGACCCGGAGAGACCCCGGGCAGCACGCGTAGCTTATGAAACCGTGAGATATGACGTCAGGGACGTCTAGCGTCTGGGACGCTATGCATCTGGGATGCTGGTGATGGTAATGGTAAAATATGGATTAATGAATAAAATGGCTTATTGGTTGGATATGTGTTATGTGGTAAAAATGGATTATTGGTTATGAAATGGTATGTAGGGTCGGGGACCCTAAATGGTTTTGGATTTTGAATTGATGTTCATTTATGGTCGTGGGTGGTGACCCACATGGTTTTAATATGTATGGTGGTGGTATTCCACAGTTTTGGGCTGAGTTCCCACACTTGGCTTTTGGTTAACGGTTTTTGGGCTAAGACCCTAATGGCTCGGTTGAGCAAACGTTTTGGTTACTGGTTTTTGTGGCATGCATACGTTTTTATTGGAGGGCATAAATGTCTTATAAATGTATTTGGTAAACTTATTGGTTTTTGTCCACTCACAGCTTTTGGTTTTAATGCCCTTCAGGTTGATCACGGATGCGATTGCAGCAAAGACTGGGACATTGCACACCTCCTCCATCGATCCTTGCGCACTCTGGAAGCCCCGTTAGGGCAGTGGCTCTTGGTTATCCCTTGTCCGACACCCCTTGTTGGACGGGAGCAGGGCACATTCCACGGTAATCCCGGGGGGATTGGGATGGGTCCTGTCACCTAACACTCATCTAAGCCTACATTATCGATCTATGTGATCAAAATCATGAAAAATAATGTAGATTTACCTGTTCAAATGTTGAATAGTGACCTTGATCTTCAAACCGAGATTTTGGTCGCCACAAACCACCACAATCCTCGAAACCAACCTCCTCAAGTTCGTATGTGTCCCTGGATCACAACCCAGTACATCAAATCGACTAATAATGACACGACCCATCCCAATCCCCCCGGGATTAACATGGGATGTGTCATGCTCCCATCTAAGAAGAAGTGTCAGACAAGGGATAATACATACCTCAGCCAATACAAGGCTCCTAAAGCGCCCCAAGAACGGTGGAGGAGTGCGATGTCTCGGTCTCTGCTGCATCCCGTATCCCTGATCAACCTAAAGGGCATTAAAACCATTAAGAACTGTGAGTGGACGAAAATCAATAAGTTTATAAAAACACATTTCATAAAGATATTTATACCATTCACTAAAAAGTATGCATGAATTGTAAAATCAGTAATCAAAACATTTACTCAAAAAAACCATTAGGGTTATAGCCCAAAAATCGTAACTCAAAACCAAGTGTGGGAACTCAGGCCAAAACTGTAGGATACCAAAATCCGTAAATCCAGAATCAAGTGGGCCACTGCCCAAATCCATAACCACAAATCCACAAATCCACAAATCCAAAAATACCGAAATACCATTTCAAGATTCCAATAATCCATATTTACCACATAAGCATCATCGGCATCCCAGATGCCTAGCGTCCCAGACACTTAACGTCCCAGACATCATATCTCACGGTAATAAGCAACGTGTGCTACCCGGGGTCTCTACAGGTCAATATCTCTAACATCCCAGATGTCTGACGTCCCAGACGTCTAATCATAGCATTCCAGCTCTTGAGTCACTATACGGTCTGGTAGCTCCGTATCATGACCCCTCGCAGGCAATGCACCGTGACTTCCCTAGTGTCCAAGACACCTGGAGGAGACCATAACATATCATCGTATCAAGATGGTATATGGAAAACAGTTTTACAAATTCATTTCAAAACATCTCAATGGGCCCTGCCCGAAATATCTCATAAAACATCACAATCGATTTAGGGTCCCCGACCCGAAATCACGTTTATGAAACATAGGGTCCCATTGTAACAACCCGGAAATTCGAAAAAGGAAAATTTGAGAAATTTGAAGGAAATGACGATTTTGCCCCTACTTATAAGGGCTGAAAGTTGACTTTTTGATTGGAACACTTTTTGGACTTCGAAGGGACTGTTGGATAGTTCTCAAGACGATGAATCCGTAGATAGGCGGCATGCGTCAATCGGAGTTTGGATGACAAAGTTACGGGTCTAGATACATGAAGGGCATTTTGGTAATTTGTTATGGCACAAAATGGAAATTGGACAGATGAATGGCTGATTCAGCCATGTGGGTGACTCAGTAAGGTGCTTAAGTGACATCTGTCATTTGGTAAGGGAGATTAGTGGCAAGGGGGATAATGATAATTTGATTTGAATATGTACATGTGTATGTGTGTGAAATTGGGGAAGGAGAACAGAGCAATATAGCAGCAAAAACCACTCATCCAATCCTCCCTTCTGATCGAATTCTGAGAGGGATAGAAAGCTAAGAGGATTGAAGGAAGAAAAACGAGAAAGATTGAAGGGAAAGGGAAGGAAAATTGTGACAGAAAACCCAGAACCCGAACCCAAACCCTTCGAACTTTGAAATTGATCAAAAATCGAATTCGAAACTTTGAGCCATAAACACTGAATTAAGCCTCCTGAGCTCAAGGTGAGTTGAATCCAATCAAGAACGATAACAATTGGTGTCGTTTTGGCCTAGAATAGATTGGAGGGACAAACGGGAATTTGAAGATTGAGTCGTGTAATTTGAGATAAGAGAGGATGAAATTGAGATTGGGAAAATGTTTAGAATGATGTTACAATGCTTCTGAGTGAATCAATTGCAAGAAAACGACTGGACTTGATCGAAATTGAAGGATGAACAGTGCTTACATGTTCTTCGAATTTCGAATTCGAATTTGTTTGGATTAAGGTAAGTTCTTACGGAATTGAAGTTACAGAGCCCTAATTAGATACATGGTGATCCTATTGGCTGAATCATTTAATGAAATTTAGTTGAAATTGATAGGAATTCAGCCGGGTCAAGCCGCGGGCCAACCAGACCCGTTTTATAGACAAACGGGTTGGGACGACGACTGTAACAGCACTGTTCCTTGGCGCGTGGACTTCACGCGCAGCCACTCAAGGCGGCGCGTGAGGGCACGTGGGGCCGATTTTCAAGGTGAGATCAACATGACTTTGTCCCATTTAATGTAACGAACATTTTGGCACTGGTTTCGAGGAAATCGGATACCATTTCGATAGTGTTCGGTATATCCGAAATTTTAATATACGTTTAAAATACGTATTTAAATCCAGAAAAAATTGGAAAAAATTATATGAGGTATTTTGAAGTGTTAGTGACCCTCGATAATGATTTTGGATAGGAATGGTGATTTCCAGAATTTACAGAAAAACGTGCAGCTCGAAAAGTGAGCGATATGGACGGTGTGTGAGTGGACTTTTGTTTTCTACCCAGAATGCATGAATATATGTTTTAAATGCTTTACTATGCGATTTTAAATGATTTGACTTGATTGATATTGCGGTATGATGATTTATCGATTTTTTGGATTATTATATTGGTTTTGGGCACGACTTTCGAGAAAATTTTGTAATTACTGCTTTCGACGAAGGCCTAAAATTTGAGATTGGTTTTGACTCGGATTATGAGTCAGGGATTGATTTGATGGATTTATAATGCTTTTTGGACATATTTTATGGATTTATGTGAAAGTGGCAACTGAGGTTGCGATTGCACAAATTTGCGTGAAAATGATATTTTGGGCTTGAGATTCAATTGGATAGTGATTTTGACTCAGATTTGGAGTCACATGTGAATATGATTAAATTAATGATTTTGATTTATAAAGTGAATTCTGGACACTGTTTTATGATGGATTTTGTGGAACTTGCTTTGTGAAAGCTATGCTTCTAGCAGAGGCCCTGTTGAAATGTTTTTGATTTGATTTGAGACATGAATAGTTTTAAAATGAGATTACTGGATTTGGTGACTGTTCCACATATACCATCCTCTGTGATTTGATAGTCACATCCAGACGTCGTAGATCCTGGAGTAGTCATGATCCACTACCTGGAGATGAGTAGCTCCAAGGGAGGCTCAATCTCAGGAGTGTGAGATTATGATGATATCCTTCAGACGTCGTAGATCCTGGAGATGATATCACCACAAACGTCGTAGATCCTGGGGAGGTACTCGGACATGAGACACCGGAGTTTGGACGTGTTGCATTGATATCGTGACGGTTACTTGGATATTGAGATTGGATATTGAGGATTGGTGATACTTGTGATTTATTGATATTTGTGTCCAGATACTTTATATCATGAACTGATTTGATGAACATGAGTTTTATGGACCAGGGGAAAACATGTTTTGATTTTATCGGCCCACTGTTCATACTTGATTGATTTCACGCTATTACTCATATTTTATGATATGCATGCATGTTTGTGAAATTGGAGGGTAAGAATGTATTTTGATAAATGTATTTCTAAAACTTTGTTTTGTCCACTCACACCTTATATGTTTTTATTGACCCTCTAGGTCATGGTGCGATGATCGAGGTTATTTGAGAGGTGGAGGCATGAGTAGGGACAAGTGCGGTTATCCCTTGTTTAACAAGTGTTGAGGGTAATTTCGAAACTTCGGTTGACTTGTCAGACAGGAGCAGGATCGGGCACGGTTATCTACGTCCTTTGGGGACGAGTCCTGTCACTCAGACCCGAAATCACATTTATAAAACTCAACTGGGTCTCATGCCCGATTTTGTTAACCACTGGACCCCCGGCCCGATTACATGACTCAAAAGGGTCTCAACCCAAATTCGTAAATCAACTGGGTCCCAGGCCCGATCACATAATTCAAATAGGTCTCATGCCCGAATTCATCTTTTCAAAATCAAAACCATGCCACAGAATCATTATTGAATTCACATTCACATAGTAATAGTATAAGCTCGTAAACCTCGAAATACGTGTAAATACGAGTTTACCTCGAAATATGTGCAATCGTTTAATCCACCAATGCCACAATCATCATCATAGAAATCACGCATGTAAAACATATAAATTAGTTATGCATGCATCACAGTTTAGAAAACGAAGTCCACTCACAGACCGTCCTACGATGCTGCCTCGATACGCGTGCCATAAGCCTTTTCGAGCCCCATCACTAATACCGGACTTCCAAACCTCTATGATCACAAATAGATTGGACAACCATCAACCGTCGTGCCTGCACGATCCTAGCCACCTCTCCTCTTGGTTTTCTACTCAAATGATTCCTGGAACCTCCACCGTCAAGCCTCACCGTGGCCACCACTAGCTTCATCTCGCCTCCTTTTTCATCTAATCTTTTAGCTTCCTTCACCAATCACAGGTAAGCATCGACGTTTGAGGGATTCCATGGAATTGGTTCCCACGATTACTTCTCTGTCTCTGTTTCTCCTATGCATCCCAACTCTACCTTCTCTCTGTTTTCTTCACTCTCACAAACCTTTCACCTCTAGTTTCACTCAGACACACACACACACACACTCTCAGTCCCCCTTCACTGTCGACTAAAACCCAAATAGAACCAGCACGACTACACAGCCGCCCCTGTTTTAATTGTTCAAATATGAGAATAGGCTGGAAGCCACTGGAGAATGGACAGATGTCCATGTTCTACTGATCCCTTGGTGAAAAATATCCTACCAGGGACAGGTGTCCTCATCCCACTGATCAAAATTTAAACATAGGTAGACAAAAGAAATTTTTTACCCCTAATGCCCAAATTACCATTTTTCGTTCACGTAATAGACTCATAACTGAACCGTCCGAAGTCCGATGACAGCATGCCGCCTGTCGTTGTACTCAGAGAATTGAGACCTACCTAACGGTCCTCGAAATGCATGACAAGTCCAGGTCGTATAAAAAGTCAACAATTTGCCACCTTTTCAACAAAATTACCAAATTACCCTCGAGCTTCCGAACATCATAACTTGGTCCCCGAATGTCGGAATCGAATGTGCCACCTATCTATGAACTCGTGACATCCCAATCTACGTCACGGTCATCAGTCCTCATACGTTTGACTCCCTAATTCAAAAGTCAACCTTTTTCCCAAGACTAGGAGCAAAACGGTCATTTTGCATCGTCTGTTCGATTTCTCTCAACTAATCCCCGATTAGTCATTATAAACCATGATTAATTAATATTTAATCCCGATATTCGGGGCGGGTCGTTATAAATAACCGCTGCCGTCAGACTTCCTTTACCGCCGCCGTCGTGGCTCCGCCGTGGTCACCACGGTGATCGTCTCTCTGCCCCTTCTCACTTTCATTCACAGGCCACCATCATTGGATGAGGATTGAAGGATTAAGGGTGTGGGTTTGGTTATGGGTGTATGTGTTTCACCGATATGGGAAAATAGAGAGGGTGATGACTACTGATGAAGATAAGAACACAAAATATTGGGTTTTGGGCCAATCATATGGGTGACACTTGTCACTCATCTAGAGGGTCAGCCCAAATTTTTTTTCCAATCAAAACAGTCCACTTGTCAGCCCTTCTCGATTTATGTGAATAGTATCATAATGCGTCCTAGACCCGTAACTTTCCCGTCAAACACCCGATTTCGACGTCCCACCTGTCTATGGACTCGTAACGTCCCGATCTACGTAACGGTCATTGGTGAAAGTGCATTTGACCACCCAAGTCAAAAGTCTACATTTTTTCCAATCACACGGGCAAAACGGTCATTTTACGCCATCCGTCCGAAATTCCTCGACTAAGTAGGGATTAGTCACAATAAACATCAATTAATTATTAATTAATCCCAAAATTAATGACGGGTCATTACAACCTTCCCGTCTTAAATAATTTCATCCTCGAAATTCCAACTATCCTAAGTCCAAATCCAAATTGTTGAAATCCAAATCCGGCCTCACAATTCTTCGTCGTACTCACGTGTACACACCTCGGGTACAAACACATGATTACAAATTGACCACACATTGATCCCTTGGAAGGTGTGGACCTTGAGTTGACACCTCTTGAAAATTCTGCTATTATGCTGACATTCCCCAAACTGTCACCACTTGATAGTCGCTAAATCAAAACGACATTGTGTAAATCAAGCTGACATCCTTCGTCTTTTCAGCCTGACAAGCCTCTTGGTTATCAATCCAAGCTGACATTCTGCTCCCACTAAGCGTAGTCAAACCTCACCTCATTCCCGAAGGTTCCCATAAAGTCGCACTCATCCGACACTCACGGCCCCCCTGTCAATATTCGAGTCATCGGCACAAACTTCGGCTCACTCTGGAGCCTTAGGAAGCTACCTCGTACCAAATTTTCCCTCAATGTAGCGTAAGATCCTACCGTCACAATCGCACGAATCTCACCTCGCAGGCCAATCTCAAAGGTGTGACATTTATTGGCCTCGATACTCACAACAGTCAACTTCTTCAGAGATCCATACTAACTGTGGTGAGCGTCACAGAGCAATCGCTTCACGCAAAGCAACCCGATATCTTACCCCACATGTGGTCACACTTACCAACAACTTACTCAACTTGGAAACTTACAGTTTCTTACCTTTGATTTTTAAGGGAAGTTGTAATCAGTCCAATTGGACCTCTCAAAGATGAAAAGACATTTCACTCGGCCTATGTGTAACTGGAACCCATCAGATACTTGTCTAGTAGCGACAACACATCACCTTTCTAGGTTCCACTAGCCAACTACGGCTCTGAGCACTTGCTCATACTCATTGAACCCATCAAAATCACTCTAGTTCCGTGCATAGTATTTATCGTCTAGTCCACAACCTTCATAAATAACCACATCAGAACCTATCTGAGTACCATCACCTCGACACAACACACTTATACGTACAACAAGTACTCACAACGCCCCCATATCTATACCATCCACTACATGGTTGAAAGCCAGTTACGCTTTAGTTTTGGAGTCCATCTGTCCAATCCTGTACTAGACAGATCACACACTCCGACTCAGCATTCATCTTAGGCCTCCTAGCCAATACCAAACGTACGTCCAATCTCACTCCCGTCTATCAAGACATACCAGTTCTGAACCTATGAGATACCTGCCAACATCATACGCATCCAACTACCATCTCATACTGGATTAACTTCGAAAGGAAGTCATTCCCATCATTCCCATATCCAACCTCTTTCTTGTATCCTCGCACCTCATCATTCCTACGATCTAACTTGACTCGGTTTACTCGACTGTCCATTCGACTCAATCTTCTCGATCCACTCGAGTTTCCTGGAACTCGCCCACACGTGACAGGACCCGCCCCGATCCCACTGGGACCACCCGGGACGTGCCCTGCTCCCGTCTGACACCCGAGATTAAAATACCAAAAATACCCTTATTGAAGATAAAATGCATAAAGAAAAACCATAGTTAAGTCATACATAGCACGCCACACGAATACTCGAATACAAAAAGTGTCAGACAAGGGATAGTTCCCGAATACAGTTTATTGAGCACGACTCTAGACACACTACGTGCCAACCTACCCAGCAGTAGGGTTCAGGTACGCAACGTAAACCTATGCCTCTTCCTCCTCGGGATCCTCCTCTTCCTCCTCCTCGGGATCCTCCTCCTCGATAGCACTACCTGGAGGGGTGGTAAAACAACAAAGGTGAGTGGGCCGAAACTCAAGGTTTACAAAGTAGTTTACCATTTCGAAAACATATAGCTTTTCCCCTCCGTTTTCCGAAAAGACATGCATAGTATCATAAACCACAAAACCATATAGTCATAAGCAGAATAATAACAACATAATATAATCTTAGCCACTGCACTATACATCCCAACCCTGACATCCCAGATGCCTGACGTCCCAGACGCCCAATAAGGTCACAGTCTCAAGGCTACGCGTGCCACCCGGGGTCTCAATCCCGAGTCCAAATCCCGAACCTAGTCCGAGCATGGCATTCTAGATGCCTGACGTCCCAGACGCCCAATAGTAGCAATCCTGCTCCTGAGTCACTCTACGGTCCGGTCCCTCCGTAGAATGACTCCTCACAGGCAATGCGCCGTGACCACTCTGGTGTACCTACATCCGGAGGAGATAGAATCCTAGGGTAGATCTATACAGTGCAGTACCACAGATATTATCGAGATCCATTATACATATATATGACTCCAAACCATTCATAAACAACCAGACGGGTCTCATGCCCAAACATCGTAATACGTGCCATAAATCATACACAAGATAAACAGATACTTTTACTTGAATCACATACAGATATAGTAGAAAGTAAAACAGTTATGCATGCTGAAGTTTAGTGAAATCAAAGGCCCACTCACAGTACAATCCCGCTGCAATCCCGAGCGTAAAGCCCCGTCCAAGGGTTAAAGTACAATTCCTGTCATGCCCAAAACATACGTAAAGGTCACTTTAAGTCCCTACTAAACAACTAAGAAACCCTAGACTGAAACCGGCCCGGGAAAGCCGTCCGAACACGCTTCCCAAGGTGTCAAACCCTAATTTGACCAACTTAATGATCTCCGATCGACACGAAACCACCGCCATTGGATCCGTATCGTCGAAACCTTGAAAATGGCACTGGTCCCACACAAAATACTGTTCACACGCGCCCCCACGCGCCGGTCAACCCTCTGGTCAACAGTGCTACAGTGATGCTGACGTCATCACTGACAGTGTCAGAGGACACGTGTCAACAGCCCATTGGTCCCTGGTTTGACAATATTCTGACATGATGATGTCATCATGACGTCACTGCTGACGTCAGCATGATGACGTCATCAGCTACAGTAATCGGGTCACCGCAGACCCACGGTTCGACCCGACCAGTTCTCATCAACCCGACCACCAAAATCGATGGGATTTGTTCCTATGAACTCGTCTGAACATGTTATATGGCTCTGTGTAATTAAAACAGGTTTTTAAGTTGAAGGTACCACCTGAAAATCGACGGGAAACCGGCTGCCGGCTCTGGTTCGTCTTCTCCGGCGAGCCGTCAAGCTTCCAGCCACAAACTCTGGTCCAAAATGCTCGTCTAGTCCCCTAGGTTATGTCTCAAAAGCAACCAAACAATTCTAACGTTAAAAACGGAAGTTTCGAAACAGGGAAGGAAATCGGTGTCTCTCGGGTTTGCAGGCTTACCGCCGCCGTGTCGCCGCCGTGGGCTGCCCAGTCCGGTCCTGAGTCGTCCAGAGGTCACACTGATCCTAGCCCTACGTTTGTTCGAGCCCAAAAGTCGTGGTTTGGATGGTTGGACAGTTTCGGGTGGTTTGGTTTCCTTCTCAGGTTTGTGGGTTGCCCGGCCGTGCAGGGTGGCCGTGGTGGTGGTGATGGCCGTCTGGAGGTTGCTGGTGGTTGCCTGGTGCTGCCTGGTGAGGGAGGTTGGGTGGTGAGCTGCTGGTGTGATTGTTTGAAGGATGAGAGGGTGCACGGTTAAGAGAATGAAAATGTGGGAGTATGGTTTGATGAGTTTAAAACAGAATAGGCAGTAGAAACCAACGGCTAGGATTGAGTCTGACTTAAGGATGAAAGGTGAGGATTTAAGGAAATTAAATTAATTAATTACTCTAAAGGCAGACATAGATCCAGATTGTTGGGGATGATGTGGATGAGGTAGATGAGTGACATGTGTCACTTATCAAGGGTCCAGATTGATTGGGTTAAAGTAAATCAGATTCTAATATTTTATTATTATTTTAAGTTCCGAGTCTCGGTTAGTTCGGTTACGTTCTTGACCATAACTTTTTCGTCGTAAGTCCGATTTCAGCGTGCCGCCTGTCTACGGATTCGCATCGACGAGACCTACGTAACGGTCATTGGCCCTCGTCTGTTGGACTTCTCGGGTCAAAAGTCAACATTTGGCCCCCAAATGGCCAAATTACCAAAATACCCCTCGTCTTCCGAACGTCACAACTTCTTCCCCGAACGTCGGAATCGAACGTGCCACCTGCCTATGAACTCGTGACGTCCTAAACTACGTCACGGTCACGTGTCAAAGTCCTAAATACTTCCCGAGGTAAAAGTCAACTTCCCCCCCCCCTCAGGGGCAAAACGGTCATTTTACAATAAAATAAGAATTACGAAAGTTCGGGTCATTACAACACGTCTCGATCACCTCGATCCTAACAATACCACCTGATTCATCACAACTCAATCATGCTCAATTTGATCCTAGATCGTCACAGCACACTAGTTCCACGACATCCCAATCACTTGATCCACAAGATCTTGATCCTGATCCATCTAATTCTGATACACTCGTTCCTAATCCACAACACATGTATCCTAGTCCGCTTAGGATCCACACAAATCACTCCCAGATAATGACCAAATTTCGGTTCATAGGATCATACACCCTTTTTTAACCGTTCTACTATCACATCACTCCTCATCAGATTCCCATATCTAATCAGATCACCCAAAAACTGAACAACTCATGTCGGCCATACAGTGCCTCGTAGGGTGCCATCCCGATACTTGCCTGATAATTGTTGTTGTATGCGAACTCCATCAAAGGCAAATGAGTATCCCACGAATCCTGAAACTGCAGTACACAAGACCTCATCATGTCCTCCAGTGTC
Source organism: Prinsepia uniflora (assembly GCA_032719365.1). Lineage (NCBI taxonomy): Eukaryota > Viridiplantae > Streptophyta > Magnoliopsida > Rosales > Rosaceae > Prinsepia > Prinsepia uniflora. Next base: position 40,006,740 of record CM064872.1, read on the forward strand.
TGGATAGTCCTCTCTGACTGCCCATCGGTCTGTGGGTGGAACGCTGTACTGAAATGTAAGTTTGTACCCAAGGCGTTCTGCAAACTTCGCCAGAACCTAGATGTGAAACGCGGATCTCGATCAGACACTATCGACTCCGGCGTACCATGAAGTCGAATGATCTCCTTCACAAACAGCTGAGCCAGTCGGTTTGGCTTAAATGTCTCCTGTACTGGTAATAAATGAGCTGACTTGGTCAATCGGTCGACAATCACCCAAACTCCATCGCATCCCCTCTGAGTCCTAGGCAATTTGAAGACAAAGTCCATGGTAATGTGATCCCATTTCCCTTCGGGAATCGGAAGCGGTTGCATAGCTCCATACGGTCTCTGCCGCTCCGCCTTGACCTGCTGACAGGTCAAACATCTGCTCACAAACACTGCAATATCCTTCTTCATTCCTGCCCACCAATAGTGGTCCCGGAGGGTACGGTACATCTTTGTACCTCCCGGATGCATGGCATAAGCCGAACTGTGGGCCTCCTCGAGAATTTCTGCCCGTAACTCTGCCACTGCAGGAACACACAAACGGCCCAGTTTCACCAGAGCGCCATCTGGTCGGATAGTAAAGTCCTGCCTCTCGTCCGCTTCGACCTCGATCCTGTAGATACAAAGTGTCGGATCCTCCAATTGTGCCTCGATAATCCGATCGACTAGCACAGGTCGTACATGAAAACTGGCCAACAAAGCTCCCTGCTCATCCATCCCCAGCATAACTCCAGCTCTTCGGAGTTCCACAAGCAAAGGAAGGTACACCAGCCTCAGGTGTGCAATTGATCCTGCTGACTTCCTGCTGAGTGAGTCTGCCACAACGTTCGCCTTCCCTGGATGATATTCAATCGTACAATCATAGTCCTTGATTAGTTCCAACCACCGTCGCTGCCTTACGTTCAACTCCTTCTGAGTGAACAAATGCTTTAAACTCTGATGATCGGTGAAGATCCTGCAACTCACCCCGTACAGATAATGTCGCCAGATCTTTAAAGCGTGAACCACCGCCGCCAACTCCAGATCATGCGTAGGGTAGTTCAGCTCATGTGTCTTTAGTTGTCTCGATGCAAAAGCGATAACTCTGCCATTCTGCATCAGCACGCAACCCAAACCTTGCAACGATGCGTCACTGTAGACTTCGAACTCTCCACTATTATTCGGCAAAGCAAGAACAGGTGCGGTAGTTAACCGACGTTTTAATTCCTGATAACTCTGCTCACACCGTTCATCCCAAACAAACTTTACTCCCTTCCTGGTTAAACGAGTCAACGGTGCAGCAATACTAGAGAAGCCCTCAACAAATCTCCGGTAGTATCCTGCCAAACCAACGAAACTCCGTACCTCTGTCACGGTTGTCGGTCTAGCCCAATTTGTCACCGCTTCGGTCTTCTGGGGATCCACACTAATCCCGTCTGCTGACACTACATGTCCCAGAAAACCAATGCTGGTTAGCCAAAACTGACACTTACTCAGCTTGGCGTATAACTGGTTCTGCCTCAGCTTCCCTAACACCGAACGTAAGTGTTCCTCATGAGCTTGAGCACTCCTCGAGTACACAAGGATGTCATCAATGAACACGATCACGAACTTATCCAAATAAGATCGGAAGACCCTATTCATCAGATCCATGAATGCTGCTGGAGCATTCGTCAAGCCGAAAGGCATCACAAGGAATTCATAATGCCTGTATCTGGTCCGAAATGCTGTCTTCGGGACATCTCCTTCAGCAATCTTCAACTGGTGATAACCAGATCGTAAATCAATCTTCGAGAAGTACTGTGCTCCCCGCAGTTGATCAAAAAGATCGTCAATCCTGGGTAAGGGGTACTGGTTCCTTACCGTGACCTTGTTGAGCTGTCGATAATCCACACACAAACGGAGGCTCCCCTCCTTCTTCTTCACAAATAATACCGGTGCTCCCCACGGTGATGTACTCGGTCGGATGAATCCCAAGTCCACCAACTCCTGCAATTGGATCTTCAGTTCCCGTAACTCCGCTGGTGCCATCCGATATGGTGCCTGTGATATAGGTCGTGTGCTGGGAAGTAGTTCAATCGTGAACTCAATCTCCCGATGTGGTGGTAAACCAGGCAAATCTTCCGGGAACACATCCGGAAATTCTCGCACCACAGGTATATCATCGGCACCCGAAGTATCACTCTTTGTCGTCACAACATGGGCCAGATAACCCTGGCATCCCTTTTGTAGAAGCTTCGTAGCGGCAAGTGAAGAAATTACTTCAGGTAGCGAACCGTCGCGCTCTCCCTGAAAAGTAACCTCCGGTAAACCCGGACTTCGCAGAATCACCCGCCTACTACAACAGTCGATGAGCGAACTGTGCTCAGTCAACCAATCCATTCCCAAGATAACATCAAAGTCATGGATATCCATAAGGATTAGATCAGCTAGCAGATCTACATTCTCCACCCTTACTGGGCATCTCCGGATCACCTGATTCACTATGTACACAACGCCCATCGGTGTACCAACACCCATTTTACTATCCAAGGCTGACACCTCGCGATCTAGCATACCCGCACAACTTTTCGAAATAAAAGAATGAGTAGCCCCAGCATCCATTAACACCCGTACAACAATATTTGAGATATGAAGAGTACCTGTAACCACACCAGGGGCTGACCTCGCCTGCTGCTGAGTCACTGCAAAAACACGAGCTCTTGGTCCCGCAGTCTGTCCGCGCCCACGCGCGCCATGCTCAGCACTCTGTCCTCGGCCTCTGGAAGGGTGAGAAGCCGAACTCTGTGTCACACTAACACCTTTAGTCTCGTTGTTCCTTGACAGTAAAGGGCAATCTCGGGCATAGTGGCCCGCTCCTCCAAAAGCAAAGCAATTAACTGTCCTCGGTCCATCCCAAGACCCTCCTGATGCACCACTCCAAGCCTGATGCTGCCCAGAACTGAATCTCGATCCGCCCCTCTGAGAGTTCCCATGTCGACCTGACCAGCCACGACCACGTAAAGATGAGGGTGCTCCTCGGTAATTTCCCCCCTTAGAGATCTTTGGGCCGGTTGGTCCAGGATGTGGACGATCCCGGCGCTGCCCCTCGCCTGATGATTGTCGCACCTGGTGTGCCGCCAGACTGGCCTCGACACGAACTGCAGCGTCGACCATGTCCCTCAGAGTCGCGTAACTAGTAGCTGTCACACTTGCCCGCAACTCTCCTCGGAGTCCCAACTCAAATCTTTGACATTTTTCCTCCTCAGTACTCACGAAAGCTGCGGCAAAACGGGAAAGCATCCCGAAAGTCTGCTCGTAATCTGCCACGGACATATCTCCCTGTTCCAGCCGCAGGAACTCTGCCTCTCGTGCCATGCGAAATGAACGCGGGTAATACTGATCTAAGAATCGGGCACGAAAGACCTCCCATGTGGTGGTGTGAACAGTCCACCCGGACATCTCAAGACCATGCCACCATTGATAAGCCCCGCCTTCGAGTAAGAAGGCCGCCAATGCCACCCGCTCGCCGTGTGGGCAGTGCATCACGGTGAAGATTCTTTCCCATTTCGCAATCCACTCATGGGCATCCTTGGGGTTTGATCCCCCGCTGAACGGTGTGGCTCCCAACCTTTGAGCCCGCTCAATGTTAGCACATTCCATCTCTCTCGCGATTTCCTCGTCAGTTCGTGTTTGAGGAATTCTCCTTGGAGGCATAACCCACTGTTAAGAGGCATAGATTAGATACTGACATCTTTTAAACTAAGTACTGACCACTAGTCTAGCATGCTGACCACAACCTAGTGCTCTGATACCAAGTTGACAGGACCCACCCCGATCCCCCTGGGATCACCCGGGACGTGCCCTGCTCCCGTCTGACACCCGACATTAAAATACCAAAAATACCCTTATTAAAGATAAAATGCATAAAGAAAAACCATAGTTAAGTCATACATAGCACGCCACACGAATACTCGAATACAAAAAGTGTCAGACAAGGGATAGTTCCCGAATACAGTTTATTGAGCACGACTCTAGACACACTACGTGCCAACCTACCCAGCAGTAGGGTTCAGGTACGCAACGTAAACCTATGCCTCTTCCTCCTCGGGATCCTCCTCTTCCTCCTCCTCGGGATCCTCCTCCTCGATAGCACTACCTGGAGGGGTGGTAAAACAACAAAGGTGAGTGGGCCGAAACTCAAGGTTTACAAAGTAGTTTACCATTTCGAAAACATATAGCTTTTCCCCTCCGTTTTCCGAAAAGACATGCATAGTATCATAAACCACAAAACCATATAGTCATAAGCAGAATAATATCAACATAATATAATCTTAGTCACTGCACTATACATCCCAACCCTGACATCCCAGATGCCTGACGTCCCAGACGCCCAATAAGGTCACAGTCTCAAGGCTACGCGTGCCACCCGGGGTCTCAATCCCGAGTCCAAATCCCGAACCTAGTCCGAGCATGGCATTCTAGATGCCTGACGTCCCAGACGCCCAATAGTAGCAATCCTGCTCCTGAGTCACTCTACGGTCCGGTCCCTCCGTAGAATGACTCCTCACAGGCAATGCGCCGTGACCACTCCGGTTTACCTACATCCGGAGGAGATAGAATCCTAGGGTAGATCTATACAGTGCAGTACCACAGATATTATCGAGATCCATTATACATATATATGACTCCAAACCATTCATAAACAACCAGACGGGTCTCATGCCCAAACATCGTAATACGTGCCATAAATCATACACAAGATAAACAGATACTTTTACTTGAATCACATTTAGATATAGTAGAAAGTAAAACAGTTATGCATGCCGAAGTTTAGTGAAATCAAAGGCCCACTCACAGTACAATCCCGCTGCAATCCCGAGCGTAAAGCCCCGTCCAAGGGTTAAAGTACAATTCCTGTCATGCCCAAAACATACGTAAAGGTCACTTTAAGTCCCTACTAAACAACTAAGAAACCCTAGACTGAAACCGGCCCGGGAAAGCCGTCCGAACACGCTTCCCAAGGCGTCAAACCCTAATTTGACCAACTTAACGATCTCCGATCGACACGAAACCACCGCCATTGGATCCGTATCGTCGAAACCTTGAAAATGGCACTGGTCCCACACAAAATACTGTTCACATGCGCCCCCCACGCGCCGGTCAACCCTCTGGTCAACAGGGCTATAGTGATGCTGACGTCATCACTGACAGTGTCAGAGGACACGTGTCAACAGCCCATTGGTCCCTGGTCTGACAATATTCTGACATGATGACGTCATCATGACGTCACTGCTGACGTCAGCATGATGACGTCATCAGCTACAGTAACCGGGTCACCGCAGACCCACGGTTCGACCCGACCAGTTCTCATCAACCCGACCACCAAAATCGATGGGATTTGTTCCTATGAACTCGTCTGAACATGTTCTATGGCTCTGTGTAATTAAAACAGGTTTTTAAGTTGAAGGTACCACCTGAAAATCGACGGGAAACCGGCTGCCGGCTCTGGTTCGTCTTCTCCGGCGAGCCGTCAAGCTTCCAGCCACAAACTCTGGTCCAAAATGCTCGTCTAGTCCCCTAGGTTATGTCTCAAAAGCAACCAAACAATTCTAACGTTAAAAACGGAAGTTTCGAAACAGGGAAGGAAATCGGTGTCTCTCGGGTTTGCAGGCTTACCGCCGCCGTGTCGCCGCCGTGGGCTGCCCAGTCCGGTCCTGAGTCGTCCAGAGGTCACACTGATCCTAGCCCTACGTTTGTTCAAGCCCAGAAGTCATGGTTTGGATGGTTGGACAGTTTCGGGTGGTTTGGTTTCCTTCTCAGGTTTGTGGGTTGCCCGGCCGTGCAGGGTGGCCGTGGTGGTGGTGATGGCCGTCTCGAGGTTGCTGGTGGTTGCCTGGTGCTGCCTGGTGAGGGAGGTTGGGTGGTGAGCTGCTGGTGTGATTGTTTGAAGGATGAGAGGGTGCACGGTTAAGAGAATGAAAATGTGGGAGTATGGTTTGATGAGTTTAAAACAGAATAGGCAGTAGAAACCAACGGCTAGGATTGAGTCTGACTTAAGGATGAAAGGTGAGGATTTAAGGAAATTAAATTAATTAATTACTCTAAAGGCAGACATAGATCCAGATTGTTGGGGATGATGTGGATGAGGTAGATGAGTGACATGTGTCACTCATCAAGGGTCCAGATTGATTGGGTTAAAGTAAATCAGATTCTAATATTTTATTATTATTTTAAGTTCCGAGTCTCGGTTAGTTCGGTTACGTTCTTGACCATAACTTTTTTGTCGTAAGTCCGATTTCAGCGTGCCGCCTGTCTACGGATTCGCATCGACGAGACCTACGTAACGGTCATTGGCCCTCGTCCGTTGGACTTCCCGGGTCAAAAGTCAACATTTGGCCCCCAAATGGCCAAATTACCAAAATACCCCTCGTCTTCCGAACGTCACAACTTCTTCCCCGAACGTCGGAATCGAACGTGCCACCTGCCTATGAACTCGTGACGTCCTAAACTACGTCACCGTCACGTGTCAAAGTCCTAAATACTTCCCGAGGTAAAAGTCAACTTTTCCCCCCCCCCCCCCTCAGGGGCAAAACGGTCATTTTACAATAAAATAAGAATTACGAAAGTTCGGGTCATTACAACACGTCTCGATCACCTCGATCCCAACAATACCACCTGATTCATCACAACTCAATCATGCTCAATTTGATCCTAGATCGTCACAGCACACTAGTTCCACGACATCCCAATCACTTGATCCACAAGATCTTGATCCTGATCCATCTAATTCTGATACACTCGTTCCTAATCCACAACACATGTATCCTAGTCCGCTTAGGATCCACACAAATCACTCCCAGATAATGACCAAATTTCGGTTCATAGGATCATACACCCTTTCTTAACCGTTCTACTATCACATCACTCCTCATCAGATTCCCATATCTAATCAGATCACCCAAAAACTGAACAACTCATGTCAGGACCCGTCCCAATCCCCCTGGGATTAACGCGGGACGACCCTGATCCCGTCTGACACGGAGTGTTAGACCAGGGCAAATTAAAACCTTTAGCCTTCCGACTTCCAGAGTACACCAGGATCCGGAGGAGGTATGTGATGTCTCGGTCTCTGCTACAGTTCGCACCATATTCAACCTGAAGGGCATCGAAAACAGAAAGATTGTGAGTGGACAAAAATAAAAGAGTTGATAAAACATATTTCATAAAAGACCTTTATACCTTCACTAAAAAGCATGCATGCATAGTAAAACCATTTATCCAATCACATATGTTTAAACAACCACATCCATACGGGCTCCTGCCCAAAACCATTTACAAAAAACCATAACATAGTAAACATATGTGGGATCTCAGCCCAAATCCATTTATCATCATAAAACAAAATTTCGTAAACCAATTGAAATCATGTTTATCCAAATATTTCATATCACCAATCTTGTCATGGTATCTAGAGCTACGCCCATGCTACCTAGGGTCTCAAACCCAAGTCTCTCCAGGGTTCACCCAGGTCAATGTCTGTAGATCAATGACACTCCTTGGAGGTTATAATACATAGCCTTTCTGAGAGTAAGGAATCCAACGGGGGCGACTTCACTCAGTTAGTGTTCTGTGACTACTCTGGGGTCCACCCAGGCCAACGACCCTCCCCGGAGGAGACAATTCAGTATACGAAAAACCTTTTAATGATTCATTTCCAGCCCCAACAAACTGTCATGAATCATAAAAACCTTTCAAGGGTTCATGCCGGTCCCCATAAACCGTCATGAACCATAAAAACCTTTCCAGGGTTCATGCCGGTTCCCATAAACCGTCATTAACTAGAAATCCATTTGTAGGTCCCTGACCCGAAATCACAATCTTAAAACATAACTGGGCCCTAAGCCCGAATCCACATACAAACTGGGCCTCCGGCCCGAATCGTAAACCAAATGGGCCTCGTGCCCGATTTCATAACTAAATGAGCCTCATCCCGATACGTAAGTTAACTGGGCCTCGAGCCCGATTTGCAAGTTAACCGGGCCTCTGGCCCAATACGCAAACCAACTCGGCCTCCGGCTCGATGCCTTGTTAAATCAAATGGACATCAAGTCCGAGAGTTCATAAATCAAATGGGTCTTGTGCCAGATTCCATATTTCCAAATCCTAAAATGATTCAAGAACCAATTGGGCCTCTGACCCGAGAACGTAGCTAAAAGGAACTTTGAGTCCGAAGGTTTCCAAAACAAATGGGTCTCGAACCCGAGTTTACCTTTTCAAATCCAAAATCATTTCATGAAATCATTTCCAAAACTATAAGCACGGAAAATCAGTGCAAAACTGAAAATCTCGATTTACGTCCAAGCACGTAAATCGCCTCGAAATGCGTGAAACCATATAAATTACCATCATCCAAATCAACATCATAATATCATATCCATAAACCATATAAAACATTTATGTATGCATCACAGTTTAGAAATTAAGGTCCACTCACAGACCGTCCTAAGTTTCCGCCTCGATTTGCGTGCTGTAAGCCTCACCGGGCTAATCTTCGTCACCTGGTCTCCCAAACCTTTCGATCAAGAAACCATCGCCCTTGTTTCCAGTCGACTGCCTCCGTCCACCTTCGGCCATGATATCGATCCTAACCAGGCCAAACGACCTCCAGAAACACAACCTTGACATTAGAATTGATCAACAAGTACTTAAAACCATTATTCGAATTTTAACCCAAAACTCGCCAGTTTCGGTTGCTCGCCACCATCTCGGGCCACCGTGCACGATGGTCGGCGCCCATGCCACCAATCAACTCGCCTCCTCTCGCTCTCTCAATCTCCTTTACATTCCAACAACAATAGGGAAGGCTTAGAGGGTTTGTTATTGGGTTGGGGGTTCAGTTTTGTGCAGAGAACAGAGAAGGTGATCGTGGGAGAGTGAGAGATAAAAAGGCTGATTTTTAATATTTAAATGGACCAATCACAAATCCCCTTTTTAGGAAAAGTTAGCATGAATGAGTGACACTTGTCACTCATCCGAGGGCCCCACTGAAATATCTACCCAATAATATATTTCCACCTAATCCCCGCCTGGTAAAGCATTCATACTGAAATCGAACTTCCCGTGACCATAACTTTCCCGTTCGAAATCCGATTTCGGCGTGCCGCTTGTCTATGGATTCGTATCGTCCCGATCTACGTAACGGTCCTTGACCCCCAGCCATCGGACTCCCCAGTCAAAACTCAACTATTTGCCTCTTTTAACCAAATTACCAAAATACCCATGAACTTTCGAACGTCAAAAATTCTTCCTCGAACGTCGAAATGGAACGTGCCACCTGTCTATGGACTCGTGACATCCCAAACTACGTTACGGTCATCGGCCAAAGTCCATTTGACAGCCAGAATGAAAAGTCAACATTTTGGCCACGACTAGGGGTAAAACGGTCATTTTGCATCGTTCGTCCGATTTCGCTCAACTAATCACCGATTAACTTCACTAATCCTAATTAGTCACTAATCTAATCCCGGAATTCGGGACGGGTCGTTACAACTCACTCCCAGATAATGACCATGTTTCGGTTCATAGGATCATACATCCTTTGTGAACCCTTCTACTATCACATCACTCCTCATCATATTCCCATATCTGATGAGAACACCAAAAGACGTAAGGCGTCTAGGCTATGGGTTCTCTTCAATTACATCCTATCGATTTTTTATAGTCACTCCATGTCGTCACACCTAGGGAAACACAAGGATGATCCAAGATGATGACATCAAAATTCATCCTACGTGAGTGTAAACACAAATCCCACTACAGTCAGCACACTCACTAGACATGGTGACACCAAGTACCATCTGCTAAAGAGCAGAAAATGAGAAGCCTCCCTCACCGACTTCGGAATATCCCTTACCAACTTCTCTTGATTAATGATCCAATGCCAATCATGGGTCCACCAACTAATACATGATTAACAAACAGGTGACACCAACATCATCTGTTATCATCGGAAATTACGGAGTTTCCCTTTATCATCTTCGGAATCAAGAGAAGTTGCAACCATGTTGTAAGTATACCCAGAAACAACAAGTCCAACCATTGGACTAGCCATGTCCTCAACTCACCCGGACAACAACCACGTGTCCGTAAACAATCTAACTACTCAACTCGCTTGTCAATATTATATCATTTATGCACATCCAAAAGGATGTCAACCATTTTATCACCGTTTATGGACATCCAAAAGGATGTCATCCATCATTAGTTGATTCTCACGTTTCCACTTTTTTGGTTACAATCCCTGAGCACGCAAGGGTGTGACTCCAGTCTCACTACCACTATGATACCGGTCACCAAACCTTGTGATCACTAGTCACCAAACCAGTAGGATCTCGGAGCACAATCAAACACTCCAAATTCACTAATTCCCCTAACATCACTCACGTTGTCCAAACCACTCATTGGGATTCCATCCTATCACCACTCAGTCATCTCAATCACTATTGGTACTCTACCCAATACACCTCAACCACTACTAGATCCCATCCAGACCGTCTCTAACCAATCTATCCTTGTGACACCATTCCCAAGACACAACACTAGCCGACTAATCCTCATCATCTGGTAGTGGTCAATACCGAGCGCAAGCACCTCACGACTGGGTGACATCCTCATCTCGTGGCTCGTCATTTCCGATCGTTATCGCAACTGTCATCACACAGTCCTATCATTGTCGCAATAACTATCACACTGGTGTGAATAAAAAAAAATCTAAATCTCTGCTCATACCAAGCTAAAACCCATAATCTATACTCAGGTTGGAGGAACTTGCCTCCCTCGTACCCCACAACTTGGGTACAACCACTCTAAAAAACCATACCAAGATAGAATGCTCCCCGAACGTCATGAATCTCAATGATCTCAATTAAGACCACCCTCGATAGCCGTATCAGACCAACCAATCTCCATAGTCTCCTTGACCTATGCTACTCTATGCAGAACAATCTCCAATCTAGCTGATCCCACAGTCTCGACTTCGAAAAGTCGTCCAATCCAACCCAACTATTGATTCACATTTCCAGACTAACCACTCGAACTAGGGTTCCTAGAACTCGACTGTAGAGGGCAACACATAACCCACCTGACCTAACCGTGGAACAGTCATAACCCTGCAATATCATCATATCCAACACCTCTCGGGTCCCTCTCACTGATTCACGGCGTATCGGGCCAAATGTAAGCAATCCAAGATTTATTTCCACTAGACTCTCGCACTCTTTACCCTATCTTTCAGGTTGATGATGGGCTCCAACCACATAGAGACATCACATCCGCAGCGCAAGTTCTGGATGCGTACTACCGACTCCAACTAACAACCTCGCTCTGATATCAAGCTGACACGACCCATCCCAATCCCCTCGAGATTAACACAGGATGTACCATGCTCCCGTCTAACCCACGTATGACACGCAAGTTTGACACGAAGTCCAGACAAGGAATAACCAACCCTAGCCCAAACGAGGCTTCTAGAGTGCGCCAGGATCATTGGTGGCATGTGATGCCACGGTTACTGCTACAGCCCACATTCACGATCAACCTGAAGGGCATTAAAAACCATACAAGCTGTGAGTGGACAAAAATTAATAATTTAATAAAACACATTTCATAAAAGAAGACATTTATGCCCTTCACTTAAAAACCATGCACGCATTCATAAACCAGTTAATTCAAAAATAATAAAACCGTTTATAAAACCAAAGCCATTTCCTTCCTCAAATCATTAGGGCCTTAGCCCAAAACCGTAAAATCACCAAGTATGGGAACTCAGCCCAAAACCGTAAATCCAAATCATGTGGGTCACTGCCCAAATCCATAAACACAAAAATTCGTAAATCAGTAAATCCAATAAAACACAGTTATACTAATGCTTGGCATCTCAGATGCCTGGTGTCCCAGACGTCAAGTCACGGTCTAAGGCTACGCGTGCCGCTCGGAGAGAGCTCGGGGTCTCTCCGAGCCTATCTATGACATCCCAGATGTCTGACGTCCTAGACGTCTAATAATAGCAATCCTGCTTCTGAGCCACTATACGGTCCGGTCGCTCCGTGTAATGACCCCTCACAAGAAATGCGCCATGACTACCCCAATGTCAAAAACAGCTGGAGGAGACCATCCACATATCCACATATAAGGATGGTCTATGGAAAACATTTTATAAATCATTTTAAAACATCTCAAAGGGGCCATTCCCGGATTTCCATAAAATCATCATAAATCCATAAATGGGTCTCAACCCGATTCCTCATTAAATTAAATGGACTATAAGTCCGATAGTTTCCAAATAAAATGGGTCTCATGTCCGATTCCTTATGTCCAAATCCAAAACCATTCCATCAAACCATTATTGAAACACCAGCACATATAAATACCATATAAAACCATAAACCTCGAAATACGTGCAAACACGAAAATCATAAATGCAACAATCATAATCATAGAAATCACATATATAAAACATATAAAATAGTTATGCATGCATCATATTTTTAAAGCAAATATCCACTCACAGACCGTCCTAGCTGCTACCTCGATACGCGTGTAATAAGCATTTCTAAGGCTAAATCAGCATCTCCGGAATTTTCGGGCCTGTCCAAATCATACTTGAAGGTCACTAACCATCTATATAAGTCCATAGAATAAAACCCCAAAACTCTCGGAAAAGTCAACATTTCCCGAACATGTTTCTCGAGGCTAAAACCCTCAATTTGACCAACCTAACGATCTCTGATCGACCCGAATCCATCACTATTGGATCTGGATCGTCGAAACCTTAAAATTGATTTTGATCTCAATTCAAAATTTGAGCTCACATGCCCCCACGAACGGGGTCAATGGTCAGGTCAAAGTCAACGGTTAGGTCAACGCTGACAAGTTCCGATAGCTATCAGTCTGACATGTCAGTGACACTTGGTAGCCCGTGATTAGGCCACATCACTGACATGTCAGTGTTGACTGTGCACTGACATGTGACACATGTTAAGCCCCATTGGTCCTTGTTTGACACATGTCAGTCTGACATGTCAACCCTGACCTGATGACGTCATCACTGACATCACTCGTCTTCATTCTTGGGCGGGTCAACCAAAATTCCTGGAACCGGGTCTCGCCGACCCGCGACCCTAACCCAACCCTAAAACCCTTGATTTCAACCCTTTTTCATCCCAAAATTGTTCCTACATACTCGTCCAATCCTACCCTATTGATCTATGTGATCAAAATCATGAAAATTTGTCTATATTTAACTGTTTGAATGTTGAACAGTGACCTTGATCTTCAAACCCAAATTTCGGCCGCCTCAGACCACCGCAATCCTCGAAACCAACCTCCTCGAGTTAGTATGTGTCCCTAGAACACAACCCAGTCCATCAAATTGACTAGGTTTCCCTTAAATCGAGCTTCCAATTTTTGAACTTAAAAATGGTTTTCGGGTTTCCCTTACCTCCGTTGTAGTAGCTCCGCCGTGGTCACCACCGTGATCATCTCACCGTCCCCTTTCACTTTCATTCATAGGACAACATCATTGGATAAGGATTGAAGGATCAATGGTGTGGGTTTGGTTATGGGTGTATGTGTTTCACGGATATAGGTAAACAGAGAGGGTGAGGATGACTAATAAAGATAAGGACCCAAAATATTGGGTTTTGGGCCAATCAGATGGGTGACACTTGTCACTCATCCAGGGGATCCTCCCTGATTTTTGTCCAATCAAAACAATCCACGTGTCAACCCTTCTCAGTTTATGTGAATAGTACTGTAATGCTTTTTAGACCCCTAACTTTCCTGTCGAACGTCTGATTTTGACGTACTGCCTGTCTACGAACTCGTAACATCCTAATCTACGTAACGGTCATTGGTCAAAGTCCATTTGACCGCCCGAGTCAAAGGTCAACATTTTACCCAATCCCAAAGGCAACATGGTCATTTTACGCCATTCGTCCGAAATTCCTCGACTAAGTAGGGATTAGTCACAATAAACTTCAATTAATCATTAATTAATCCCGAAATTCGGGACGGGTTGTTACAGTCCTACCAGACCTATATTATGTTTCATGAACTACTAACTCTTGAAATTCACCTACATCCCACTTATTACTTGTGAGCTGCCTCGTATACTTCTGCTTGAACCACTTCACATTGGCATGATAATTGACAGTCCCTTTTTCCATATGAATGCAAGTCATTATAAGTTTTGACTCGCAGGACTCCCTCATGTTTACCTTAGAGGGATATATCACAAATGGACATCCTTCTACCTCGACACACTTGGTCTTAATATGGTCTCCCTTATTCACCTTGAACACAATCCTTTTCTGTTCATTGACATAATATGTCCTCACAACTTCTTTGAAAGCTGCACCACTTGAGAACTTCATCCCAAGAGAAAAGTTTGGATTTTTCATATCCACCTCATTGTTAAACTCCCTAAATGGCTCAACATGCTTCCCCCTCCTTGACAATTATTGAGGAGGAGGAACCAAATCCTTTTCCTCACCAGTAGCTGGTTCTAACTCAAATGTATTGAGCCTTGGTGAATTAGGTGCTTCATCTTCTTCTTGGGCTGTCTCACCACCATCTTCAACATTTTCAACATCCACATATGCTAAAAAAAAGCACTCATCACACTCATCCATGTTTACCTCAGCTTCTTACCTAAAGTCATCAGGAACCCATTCAAGATCTTCACTATCCTGTTCATCTTCGTCATCACTAGTCTTTGAATCAGATTCAGTGGAAGAATATTGAATCTGTCTCTTTGGGAAACATCTACGTTTAAGTACCTTCCTCATATCCACAACCTCACTTCCAATCTCCACATGCCCTGGAAGTTGGATCCCATCACCCCCTTCCTTTTACATATACAAAGGGGATACAACCACTACTCTTTGTATATTTATCACAGAGTTTAAATAACTGGCCATCAGAGGTTATCTTGACCAATATTTCACTATCTATGTCATTAGAGTATATAGACAACTCAGAAGGTAGATAGCCTAGATTATTCCCTATGTACTTCAATTCCAAAAGGGAAATCCAATCTACTGTAACAAAGTCATAGAACTTTACTTGTCCCCCCATGTAATTCCAACAATCATTATCTTCTATTAGTAGTTCACCTCCATAGTGAACTTTCATAGTAAAGATATCTCTGTCATCTATATGCATATACAACATAGTAACTAAGAAACTAACCAATTAACTACAAACTGTGACTGATTAATGAGCTTAAGGTGCCAAAAGTGTAACCAACAGTCCAAGTACAAGGTGCAACATGCAATAAATATAATTAGTATATGATGCAAAGTGAAACCAAATCATCAAGTTCATGGTGCATAGTGAAACCATAACATCAAATACAAGGTGCAAAGTGAAACCATAACATCGAGTTCAGGGTGCATTGTGAAACCAGAACATTGAGTTCAGCATCCACTTTCACCAGCAATAACACAAACCAAGTAGCAAGACAAAAAACCAATCCAAATACCTCATCTTTCAACAGATATGCCAAAATCAACGACACAAACTAAGCCTAGATATCTTATTTCAACAAGCACACCAATTTGAGAATACTAGTCGGACTAAGGAGAAAATAGGCAAATAAAGACACAAGTTAACCAGATAGCATATTGAAACATGGAGGAAGAAAAGACATATAAACCTAGCAAGCATATTCCATGGATAATCTAAGAAATATGAAACCAGAAGCATAGAGGAAAGGAAAACTAACTGTAGATAGATTGCTTCGCTCTACTTGTTCGCACCTACACGTCGATTACACTAAAACTTTTCAATCGATTTAATGCCCAGTCATCGATTCAACCTCCAATTTCAATCTAACTCAAACCCTAAAATTTTCCCCCAATTTCGAAATCGAATGCAAACTAGAGAGAGATGGCTGATTTGGAACTTATAGGTCCCAAAACCATCCCACTTCGCGGCTGACATGGTAAATGGGTGTCAGCATGTCAAAATTTCCCATTTTACCCTTACTTTTCACGGCAACATAACACCTTGGACGGAAAAGGAGCTGAGTGGCCCTACTCGGCCATTTCATAGTATTATTAAGTGAGCAAATAATGAGTACAAGGTGCAAAGTCTGATAAATGTTCGAGTTCAAGATGCATTTAAGCCAAAAAACCGAATTATAAAGTTTTAGAGTAATAAAACTTTTTAGGGGTTTAGCTATCGGTAGAGACACTAGGATTTGGAGGAAACTCCCCAAAAAATTTCCTTTTGATCACTAAAGCCGGATATCATGCAGATCCCCATGTCCATCTGTGGCTGCCATCATAAACAAAGCCTTGTCAAAAGCCCAAGAAACTCCACTATGCACCTTCGTGCGATCATGCTTCATAGAAGTCCAAGGGGCTTCCTTGAGAACCTTCATATGATCATGTTCACTTTAAAAAGAAAAAAGAATCTTTCCAGTATCCTTCAGATGGACATGTCCCTAGACCTCCAGCATTGAAGTCCTTGACATGTCATGTGACATGTTAGGGAAGGTCCAATTGGGTCCTTACTTGTAATTCGATGGAACAAACCAAGACACCACCTCTGGTCAGACATCAAATCACCACCGTAAGCTAATGAAAGCATGTGTCTCAACTGGAAATGCCCATGACACGTGATGTTCTCTTTGCTCTAACTGGACCCTCAGGAGCCCTAATTTGAGCTGAATCAAGCCATCCACTTTTCTACAAGCTTTTAAGCGAGACCAATCCCATAACCATAATAGATACATCATTGGGATATGCCTCGGGGGATTTGTCTTGATTGGATTTGTCAAGGACGTGTCAAGTCTTTAAAAGTCCAACTATGAAGGTTTTGGAGCCCAGAATCTGACTCAGATGTGTTTGAAGTCCTTGGAAGTGATCAGGCCCAATCCCTGACGTCCAAGCACCCGGCCTCCAGAAGAGTCCAGAAGTTGGCATTGCATGCAAGGAAGCTCAGACGATTTATCCTACAAAGGTTGCAGCAATTCCTAGCCCAAGTCGAACAGAGATTGCCTTTTTGGAGTCCTTTCTCATATCTAAATAGGTTAGTAATTCTGAATGAGTTTTTTTATTCGGATTGTTTCCTAGAATGTCCCCTCCTTTGCAAATGTTTAGAGGCCCTATTTATAGGACCTTAGGGCTCACGGGTCATGACCCTTAGACACCCTTGCCGTGTTTTCAGTTTTAAACACTTTATTTTCTGTTCTTGTTAGAGATCTGAATGTGAAGCCTAGAAGGAGCTGCCTTGGCATGGTTTTCTGATGAGCATCATCAACAACGATCTTTTGTGTGTACTTTTATTTTTGTTGTTGTAATCTAAATGAGAATTTCCATTATGTCTTGTCTTTCAACTATGCATGGGTATTTTCTTACAAAACTAGAGCTGCTTGAAGCCCTTATCATGAGGGTCGTGTGACATGGTTTTAGCCCTTAATTTGTATTCCTATGTATGCTGGATATAGTGGAATTATTGTGCTTAATTTATGTTTACTATTATGACTTTGATCTACTTGTTTGCACGAACTATTGATGAATGATTGCTTATTTAACTGGTCATTTTCTTGTGATTGTTAGCATCAAGAATGATGACTTACATCTTACTCGTAGTTGACTCATGAGACCCTAGGACTGCATATCATTTCTCTAGGAATAGTGTGGTCTCATTAAATTCTCTTCGCACTTCATACATCATCTTGATAAATTTGATAGATATTGTAAAGTACTCATTCGGCCAAAAATAGGCTAAGTAAGAGAATAATATATGTATAGTGAGTCTTAGTCAGACCTTTACATGGACATCATATTCAGAAGTTTCTTAGTAATTGAATCATGGAATCATGTTAATGATTTAATTGATTGTTAGTGTTTACTTTTCCTTAATTCGCCTTATTTCCTAAATTAATTAATTAATCGATCAATCCCTTTTGCTGCGTTTTTTACCTCTTTGCATCTTAAGTAATCGTTTCAACTTTTTTCACAGAAATCTCACAAACCAACCCCTCTTTACCATGTGTCCATTGTGTCACTTTGGTGTCTGTTTTGAGTCTTTGATTAAGTTACTAAATCTGAACTTGAACAAAATATAATTATTGAACAAGTTATCGAGCAATCGACTTTGACTTACTTTATTGTAACCGATTTTGTATATTTGCGAAGATATCATTGTTGGAAATAGAGTGCATAATTTTATTCTTTATGTTTAATATCACTAGGACTTCAATAGACTAATTAATAACAAAGTATTACTGTATCAACTCAACATACGACAATTACAATAAGGCGTAAATGTTGTCAATTATGATTTATTCATAATGACATGTACTATTGTTTCAGTCATGATGCAATTACAAAACTACGCACAATAGGCAATTAACTTATACTTAAATTCTAATACAAGAAATAAATTATGATGGAGCTTCTCCAAAGGTTGGCCGGTGTTTGGGTGTTAGAGGCACCATCCGAGATCACCATGGCGAGTTCGTGGGCGTATTGCAGGGGATGCTCTGCCAGGTTTGTTTGCTGGGGCGGTTGAGCTGGTTGCCCCTTGCCATGGTTTGCTGCTGGCTGCGGAAATCCGATGAGAAACCTTGGACTCGAAATCTGTAGTGGAGTTGGTTGATGGGGGCTCGATGGTTCGGAGCGGTGTGAGTAAGTGTATTATCAGCGGATGTCCTCTAGTTGCTGGGCAAACTGGACCATGCTAACGTGAGTTTTAGGGGCGGGAGGCGAATAAGGTGGATCACGGTCACGCCAATGCAAGGTTGCAGGATCAGTCTTTCCAGCGGTGGATAGCCTTTGCACCGCCTCCGGTGCTGACGCAGGCCCAAGTGGGCACAGAAGGGGTCGTTTAACTTCAAATTTTTGGGCTCCTGACTGCGGGTTCCTGGGAAAGGTGGTATGTAGTATTGTATGTTCTTGCTTGGTCTTAATTTTGATTGTTTTTGTGGGGCAAGCTTTATGCGTCTTTCTTGATGTAATTGTTTGTTGGGGCGGCTTGATTCGATTTTCTAGATAAGTGGGTTTTATAGTAAGAAGATATGAGGCTTTCTAATTATTATTTATTAACATGCATGACGTACAACTCAAAACCCATTATTATTATTTACATTTGTTGTTGTTGACTTCTTATTACATATATGCACTTTGACCACATGCACTTACACCATGTGCAACATGCATATGGGTGGTAGTTGAGAAGCTTTCAAATTTGAACAAATCTCGGTGACTTACAATTTTGGGTGGAATAATCATAGAGTTAATCAAGCTAGCTCTTTGTTCTTTTTTGAAATCTTTGTTTCATTTAACTTCTTATTAGAAATGATATTTTGCATTCGTAATGAGCAAAGACAAATCATTTATAATATTGTCTCTCATCTCATTCAAACCGAATAAATGCATATCTTCTGTGTGCTGCTCTGTGGAAACTTGACTTGGCCTTGGCCCAAAATGACGAACTTCAAATTCTTTATGCATTGACATTGGCATGCATCATCTTCATCATTTTAGTGCAAATTAACTTTGGCAATTACATTACGCCAGTAATAACTTTTTACGGCGTGCACTTCACGGTGTGGAAAATTGTACGCTGTAAAAAGATGTTTATTAAGGTGTGCATTCTTGCACGCTGTAAAAGAATTGATTTCTTCCGTATTTATGGCTTAGTTATACTATGTGCCTTCTTGTATAATTAAGCATGGCAACACAATTGATGCATGGGCACTATGCTAAATTTGGTCATAGACTTCGGTGAAAAACCGAAGTCTAATGGGCATTTAAATTGAAGTATTAGGACATGATGTTGTTTCTATAGGAATACACTTTGATTTTTAACTGAAGTGTATTCCACATACAATATCGATTTTTACTAATATCCGATGCTTATGATCATTTTAAATGGACTAAATGCATTGACTTTCGATGTCTAATGTACATAATAGCATCAATTTTTTCTTAACAACTGATGCTTTAAATTCACAATGGCATCAATCTCCTTATAAAAAAGGATGCTATTTTATTGTTATAGTTTCAACATATGTATTTAAGATGATGCTAATTTTTCCTTAAGGCTTCAAATTTTACATAAATGCAGATATTATTAAAAACTATTAATATTAGTTATTTAAATCTTTTTGTTGGTTTTTTGTTTATTTGGCATCACCTTTCATTTATTCCCTAGTTTTAGAAGACTAAAAATGCAGCAATAATTATATAAATGTGTAAGAGAAAACTTTAATTCAGGTTAACTAAATATTGTGCTTACAATTCCATGACACTACCAATAATTATCAAATCCAACATATCAATTCTAAGTGAAGGCTGCTCATATAATGATTCATGCTCCTCACATCACATGTCCATGTTAGAAATTTGATAAATACTCATAACATACATGAAAGCCAAAGGCAAAATTAGAAATTCAAATAGAGCCCAAGATGTCAAACCCACTCTATGACTTGTTCTGCCCATTCACTTCAAACATCATTTGTGTAACAGTCCCTTCATTTACTTGGATTCAAGATGAAAATAGCATTAAGAATAGGTTGATTGAAAAAGGATAATGCATAGCAAAACTAATTCAAGAATGGTAAGTCAAAAGTGAAAGTTCTTAGCCTTATGGGATTTCAAGCTTAAGGAGTTGCACCATACATATCCCAAATTCTTTATACAAGTCAAAGTATTATAGGTTCAAGAGTTTGCATCACATATATGACATATAATAAAAATAACAGCATAAGGGGAGGTAAGATTCCAGATTTAGAAACAAGATGGTGACAAGCAATTAATAAAATGGACAACCTGAAAATGTCCCAAATAAACTTAACACGGTAGTAAGGAATATTTCTGAACGCACCTTTACAATGTGATCCAAGGAAGCACTTGAACAATTGTTTGTATCTTTGGGATTAAAGGTCACATGCATCACATAGTGAGAATGCCCTTCAAATATCTGAGTACACATCCAACCTTTTTCCTAATCCCACATTTTGATAAGCATGTCATCGGATGACGACAAAACATATGGAAGTGTTGGATGAACAACCACACATCTGATGTAGTCTGAATGTGCGTCAAAGACTTTAACCTTATCCATTGTATTGTAATTGTATACACGGACGAACATGTCACCAGCTGCAGCTACTACCCATTGCTTACGAGGTACAAACTTATATGAAACCAATGCCAATTTTACGAATAGAGGGACCACCTGTATGAAACCAATGCCAAAACCAAGCCAAAATCAAAAGAAACACTTACAACAAGAACCAAATGAAACCATTTCCTCATACATTGATTTTCCTTTCAAATAACTCACTGCTTATAACAAGAACCTATCCCCCAAACACTCGACCGAGTCAAAACCAAAAGAAACACTTACAACTTGACTTCATTCACAAACAATTTTAGGGTCCGAGTTAATTTTTTAAATTCGGTCCACAACATAATACAAGGGTGGGTGAGTTTAGCACAAGTAACTAAATAGTTATGCTTTTAACCTAAGAATTTAGTAAAACAATGGAACATACAGAACCATCTCCCAAAAAGAAAACAGAACCAACTTAAATAGGATTGAAGTCTTGAGACTAGAAACATAAGATGGTAAGGGAATCAAGTGAGAAAGTCTTTTACTATTAGTCGTGGAGCAGAAAGTCTAAGAACTAAGACTATAGGCAAAAGAGCAATAAAGAATAGCTTGACCACATTTTGATACTATATAGAAGAGCTTCATAATAAATAAAACTAATACGTGGTTATTTATTTATCATCATATCCATCACAATTTTTTTTTACATCTTTAAGATTTACCTGAGCTATGGGAAGAAATTTTCTGGGAATAATTTTCAGAACCTCTGTTGCTAAACTCTTGTTCATTTTTAGATGGTGATGAATGAGCACCAGAATGTGATGCAGAATCCTGAAAACCAAATTTAACAGATCCGTCTTCATTCTTTACAGCAAACTGATGTCCATATTCATCAAGGTCACCAATTACTATAATTCTAGCATCGAAAAATGGAGATTCTAACACAATTTATGGTTGTTGGCTTAAGAAGCTGAGTTGAGGATAACATTGAATAAGCTTTTCAAAATTCTTTCCAAAGACCAAGTCTTGTGGACACTGGAGAAAATGTCGCCTAAGACAACACAAAGGAAAAAATTACATTATAATTTGAAATTCAAAAAATAGCACTTAGTAGCATTATGCATCAACAGTTGTATCCAATCAAACATCGTAAAAAATCGGGACTTAGAATTGCATTCATAAGAAAATTACAAATTATTAGTGACATGCATGTCCTTTTATGCAGGCATATACTTATCTCTCTATTTTAAAGCCTGATAACT
This sequence comes from Prinsepia uniflora, assembly GCA_032719365.1. Taxonomy (NCBI): domain Eukaryota; kingdom Viridiplantae; phylum Streptophyta; class Magnoliopsida; order Rosales; family Rosaceae; genus Prinsepia; species Prinsepia uniflora. Next base: position 40,029,121 of record CM064872.1, read on the forward strand.
CTTAGAAAATTGAAAATAAAGTATATGAATGATTTTATTTAGTTATTATCAATAAAGGTAATATGACATATTTTCTAAACTTATTTGAAAACAATAGCAATAAAATACAGTACAGAGGAGACTGATATTTAGCATGTTGCAGCGTGAAAAGATACAAATAATTGTCTTATAAATAGCATTTAACATCATCACTTGGCGTCGAGAACCAACGATCTCAACTTGCTTGGCTAGGGCTTGAATCAAAGCATGGGCATCTCAAATGTTTAAGCAATTCTCATAACTATAGTAACTTAAGAACACACTGACCATTGTTATATAGAGGTACTAAAATATGGAACAATGTCATACAGATTGATGCATAAAGGCATTTCTAAATCTTACTATTAAAAGGATAATAAACAAACAAATTCATTCTAGTAATGAATACTAACAGAAGGCTAGATATATAACTTGTTTAAAGTCGCTTGTCCATCTGTAAAATCTGATGTTGCCTGCCACAAGGTGTGTTTTCTAGGTTGTGGATTGGTTTCCCTAAAGATAAGAGGCGGTCTAGCCAGCTACACTAGGAAACAAAAAGTTTCAGTCAAAAATATTCATACGCTAATGACCCCTGGCCTTGCACCACGACGACTCTTAGAAAGGGGTGGTGGCTGAGTTCTAGAATTCAATACCAACAAGTGAACATCTGTCTAGTTCGTAGAGAGAAAATAATTGATTGAATATATAAATTACCACTACATCTAGAGTCCCGGATCCATCATCCGGGTAGTTTGCCTTTAATCCGAGTGCACATCTGACCACTGAATTTCCATTGTCCATATGTACAATCAAAAAATCTTTACTAAAATTAGATAATTTTTACGAATAGAGGGACCACCTATATGAAACCAATGCCATTTTGAAAAGATGAAATTTCAATTAAACCCAAAGAACAGACTTTGTGAATGACAGCAGCCATTCACTTATTGTGTTTTACCCTAATGCAGACTATGGTTTAGGAGAGCAGACAATAAGGAAAAGCTTTCTGTGAGTACAAGTCAACAACTAAGACCACAAACTCAAAAGGGAGAGCAAGCAACACATCAATGCAAGAGAAAACTAGAATTGAACAAGAGCCACAAACCTGTGACTAGTAATTGAAAATATACACAGTTCCTGAATACAGACTTGCAAGGATCCTGCCAAAACATATACACAGTATAAGTAGTGGCCTGATCAAAATTATAACTACATTAATATAAACAAATAAAGTAACAGAAACAGAGCAGTGTCAAGCCACTGCACACACTAATTCAAAGTCTATCCTCTTTCCGTTGAGATAAATTTACATGTACAGAGATAGTAAAAATTACCATGGTTTAGTTGGATGCAGATCCAAAGACTTAACTCTTTCTATTTTTTGCACAAATTTTTCCTGCATAATTGGTCATTATAGTAAGCATAAATCAAAAATTCCCAAAACGCAAAGCTCAAATTGGAAATAGACATCACAAACTTAAATGAACTGAGGAAAACAAATTACCTTGATATCAAGCCTAAGAAGCTGCAAAATCACCATAGAAACCGCACACATTGAAGTGGAAGGATTTAATAAATCGAATTAAAAAGCAACATGAATAAATTCATAGCAGAAGCTCAAGAAGTCACACAGTAAGTCATAATTAAGTTCAAACGATTCTAAAATTCTCTTGAAATTCAAAGAACCAAACAAGCATAAGCAAGTAAAACTCTGGTCACATTTTCAGATCTAAGGTGAACTCAAAATCGACAAGAACGTTACCATTTTGTGAGCTGAGAAAAGGAGAAGCTGATGCAGATATATGATAAACTAACTGAGGATAGTGAGGTGGATGAAGATAGAGATGACGGTGATGAACGACTGGCGGTGATGAATGACCGGCGGTGATGAACAACTGTGACAAAGGGGAACCGCGAGAGAGAGAGAGAGAGAGAGAGATATGAGTTTTGCTCGAAAGAGGGAAAGATAGATTGCGGGAGTTGGAAGATTATTTTTTATTGGCACAATCTAATTAACTTGGATAGTTTGTGGGCGGGAGATGGAAAGAGTGAGAGCGGGATAATTTGGGGGGGGGGGGGGGGGGGGGGAGGGGGGAAGTGTTTCGTGAAAAAAGATTCGAAATTTGTGAACTGGGTAGGGGTGAAAGATCTGTCTGGGAGGAGAGAAACTATAAATTAATGGCATTGGAGGAAAGAATGAAGGGAAATTCAGAGAGGGAAAAGTCGAAAGAGGAGTGGGGAAGTAGAACGACCGCTCTTTTGTAAATAATTAGAGACAGAGGGAGAGAATGAGAAACCCTAGAGAAGGAGCCTACAATTTAGTCCTTTTTATTATTGTAGTTTCTCTGAAGTAGTCCTTCCTTTAAATACCCGCCACCGCGACTTTCCTGACAACCAAGTTTTGCAGTCCCTGAATTAAATAAGTTTTCTTCTTTGCAAGGAGAGGGACATGTGTCCAAAACAATTTTTTTTTTCATACATTAAAAAAAATCTATTGAAATTTTATTTTTCTTCTAGGAAAATGTTGTACCATTAGAAACACAAACACTAAATAAAAATAGATAGTATTAGCTCTAGGCGCGGTTCAATATAATTTGATATGGAATTGATATTGCTTGTGGTAGGCGGCGAATCAGTGATGTAGAAGACTAAAGAAATTGGAGTGCACGTTTCTCTCAATGAAAAGAATTTGGAGAGTGCATATGAATAGTACTCTAGGTTTTTCATTTAGATATTTTTTAAAATAGATTTCATTAAATTAATTTCTAATTTCTAATTTTATTTAGCATTTAGAATGGGAGGGGGAAAATAAAATCTTGAATTGAATTGGTGGGAATGAATTATAATCAAGGAGAAGAAAAGATAAATTTAAAGGATGGAATTTTTTTTAATATATTGACTTTTAAGTAAAGACTTCAGTCGATTAAATTTTTAACAACCGATGCTAAACTAAAAGAAGGAAAAAATCTACATAGACATCGGTTTATAAAACAGCTGATATTAAATGAACATAAAGACATCGGTCTAAATTTGCACTGAATTTGGTTTACACTTTAAACTTCAGTAAATATCAAACTGATGCTTATAGTACTAATAGCATCAGATTACTAGTTATCTGATGCCTTTATAGTGATGTCTATTCTATATATGGCGTAGTGGGGGTAAAAATATTTCTATTAAAGTGTGCACCACATGCCATAAAAATATGATTTTTAAGGAACGCAATGCATTCCATAAAAAATATGTCTTTCAAGGCGGGCACTGCATGCCATAAAAACAGAAGAAAAAAAAATTTAGTTCCCACCATAATTTTCATTTCCTAAAAATTTTAATTGTTTCAGATCCCTCCCACCAGAATTGAAAGCGACCAAGACCATAATTGAAAGCCGCCAAAAACTCACTAGTCACAATAGTGATTTAAATATGAACAAGAGAAGAGACCCTCTTGTTCTCCACTTCACAACCACTTTAGGGTTAGAGAGAGAGAGAGAGAGAGAGCTCATAGGTGAAAATTCTGTTACTTGAAGTGAATATGGTGCATGAGGTGTATACTCACAGGGCTACTTAGGGCAGGAGAGGTAACAAGTGCCCGATACTGCACCAGGTTTTCAATGTTAAATGTAGCACTAATACCCATTTTAGGTGGGAGTTCTAACACATATTCATTAGTACTAGCATGTTGTAGGATCATGAAAGGTCTAGTATTTCGTGCTTCCAATTTGTTAGCAATTAGCTGTGGAAATAGCCTAGGTTTCACATGAACCATGACATAGTCTCCTACTGAAAATTTTTTAAATTGATGATGAGCATCAACTGCATCTTTGTAGTTCTCATTGCTCTTATTAATTATGCGAGCAATTTTTGTATGTAACTTATGGATATAACTTGCAAATGTCTCGGCTGAGTTGGAAGATCTATGTGAAATGGACATAGGGATAAGGACAATAGGAACTCTACGTTCATGCCCATGACATAACCATCTCGCCCACTAGTTTATGTAGTAGATTACCCAAACTTCTGTTTATTGTAAATGCCAAAATTGAAGTGCTAATAATGATTTTCCCTTATAAGGCCAAAAATTAACTTTTTGACCTAGACACTTTTTGGACGTTGTGCGAGGACCGTTACGAAAGTCTCGAACTCTTGAGTATATAAATAGCGGTATGCCAAATTTGGAGATCGAATAGATTCAATACGGGTCAAAAGCGACAGGGGAATTTTGGTAATTTCGGACATATGGGTATTTTGGTAATTTTACAAGAGGAATCTAAGTCAATCTAGAAGATTTTTGGTTTTCCCTCCCTTATCCCTTCTACCATTGACTTAACCTTGTATGACAGGACCCGTCCCCGAAGGACATAGATAACCGTGATAGGACCCGTCCTAAATCCCTCAGGATTAGTGTGGGACGTGCCTGCTCCCGCCTGACACGAAGTGTCAGACCAGGGATATTTTCGCCCTTTGCCCAACTTGGCTATCAGAGTACGCCAGGATCCGAAGGAGGAATGCGATGTCTCGTCTCTTCTACAACCGCATCAGTGATCAACCTGAAGGGCATTCAAAATACAAAAGCTGTGAGTGGACAAAACAAATATTTTATAAAAACATTTCACAAAAGAGACCTTTACGCCCTTCATTAAAAACATATGCATGCATTCAAAAAAACCATTTCTAGGGTTCATGCCCGGTTCCCATAAACCGTCATGAACCATCAAACCATTTGGGCCTTGGCCCGAAATCTGTCAAACAACACATGGGACCTCCGCCCAAACCAAAACACGTGGGAACTTGTCCCAAAATCATCTCATATGGGTCACAGCCCAAAACCAATACGCGAGGGTCTCAGCCCAGCGTCATCTCAGTGAAAACTCATTCACATATACATATATACATATATAACCCATCCTAGGCACTTCCGGAGAAGATGCCAACTCGGGGCACACATCCCCTAGGGAACACATCCCCGATGTAGTCACGATGTCATCTCTATACTAGTGTGCACACTACTCGGGGTCTCACTCCGAGTCTTTACCCAGGAATTCTCCATCTGGAAGGCTCAATCTCTGGATCTAGTCCAAGCTCTCTCTCTGGATCTAGTCTGATCATCTCTCTGGAATCTGGTCCAGCACCACAACATAACACCCACTCCTGGAACGGGATCCCTATGGGGATACCCACTCTGGTCTGTGGATCGTGACTCTCTAGGTCGACGTCTGGAGGAGACCAATCAATAATCTCGTAAGGCGGGTATATACATACCAGTATACAAAACCATAAAAACGGGACTCACGCCCAATAACACAAAGCAAATGGGCCTCAAGCCCGAACATAGGACTCAACAGAGCCTTTCGCCTGATTTCACAATAACTGGGCATCGAGCCTGAACTCGTAAATCAACGGGGCATCGTGCCCGATATCTCAGGGTCAGTCACGATCTCGATCATAGCGATGCGTGCAACCATCAATCCAGAATCGCTCTCAATCCTGGTATGTCGCCGTGAATACATCACTGCCGCGACCATCTCGAGACCATGGTGCACACATCGCTGATCGATCCTCTAAAACGTCAGCACTACTAAGTTGAGCCTCCAGTGGCTGCTCAATAATGGGATGTGCATCGTGACCTCTCCGGAAGGAACACATCCTAATCAGGAGGCGAGCATCACGTTGTCTGTCGCCGTGCACATAACACCCATCGCGACCACGACTCAGACCTACTGGTCATCAATAGGGTCTCATGCCCGAGTCAAACCAAATCCAAATGGGTCTCATGCCTGGTTTTACCTTTTCAAAACCATTTCACGAAACTCGATAACCTCGAAGTACGTGCCCATAAGTAAACACACACCAAAATGCACTCAAGGCATCCCAAAACACATATTAAAACACATATAAAACATTTATGCATGCATCGATTTCAGAAAGAAAGTCCACTCATAGACCGTCCGCGTTGCTGCCTCTACACGCACGCCGTACGCCTTCCCAGATCAACCGTCATCTCCGGGACTTCCAAACCTATCCAAATCACTTTAGAGGGTTACTAACTACTTAATTAAGCCCCCCACTAAAGCCCCTTAGGTTTCCAGGATTTTAACAAATTTTTAAACGTACACCGAAACTTTCGGACAGCCCGAACTATATCGAGACGATGTCCGATCGACTCGAAACCATTCCCAAAATGTTCGTTACATCGAATAGATGATTTGACATGTTGGAACCATTCCCAAAAGATTGGACACGTGCCCCCACGTCCCTAGGGAAGCCTGTGCGCGTGAGCCCATATGCCGGTCACTGTAGCATCATCCCTGTCCTCCAGCGGCCGGTCCGAACCGACCGGCACTGTTCTGTTCTGCAACTGGACCGGCGTGACCGGTCCAGGCCCCTACACGGTCCAGTTTTCACCGTTTTCTTCCCTAATCGATCGAATCCTTCCTATTTTTGTCCTTGGAACCTAAACCTAACAACCAAATCCTCTAAAACCTAGAAAACCCGAACGGTTCAATAATTCTTCACGGTTCATGTTTTCCAAAACCTTCCACACGGTGTCTCGACCTCCAAACTTCCTAAAAATCATCCTAATACTCTCCTACTAACCCATTTAACTCAAAAAAATCCATAAAAACGGTCCATAATACACGAAATGGAAAATGGATTGAAAATTGGTTAAACTGCTTACCTCGCACGGTTTCCTCCTCCGCCGTGCCCGGCGGTGCTGCCTGGGCTAGCCACCACGTCCAGCATCCTCACTTCACTCTCTGGGCCTCTCAATGATGATCATAGGGTCAAGGGTTTGGGTTGGATTGAAAATGGTGATCGGGTTTGGTTGGGAGAAATGCGAAAATGATCGATGTAAAGGGGAAGGGATATGCATAGGTTTGGTTTGGATGGGCAATGGATGGGTGACACTTGTCACTCATCCATTGGCCTGTCCAATAATATCTGGGCCCCACTAAAAGTCAAATAAGCTCATGTCTCGAAAAATGTGCAATAGTGCACTCGAATTTTTGTGAACCGTAACTTTCTCGTCGAAAGTCCGAATTTGATGTGTTGCCTGTCTACGGATTCGTATATTTCCGATCTATGTAACAGTACTCGGCCCTTGTTCATCGGACCTCCAGGGTCAAAAGTCAACTGTTGGCCCCTATTCAACCAAATTACCAAAATGCCCCGGATCTTCCGATTGTCACAACTTCTCCCACGAATGTCGGAATCAAACGTGCCATGTGTCTATGAACTCGTGACGTCCCGAACTACGTCACGGTCATCGGTCAAAGTCCATTTGACAGCCTGGACAAAAGGTCAATGTTTTACCCATTCTAGGGGCAAAATCGTCATTTTGTACCGAACGTCCGATAATCCTCGTCTAATCTTTGATTAGTCTCGCTAATCCGTCATTAATCCTTAATTAATCCGGCTAATTCGGGACGGGTGGTTACAATCTTCCCCCTTAAAGAATTTTGTCCTCGAAATTCAAATTGACCCGATTTCCACAACCAACTGTGGAAATTCAATTGTGTCTCTGTACACGGCCGCTCTCGTGTACAAGTACACGTCCATCACTACGTCGTACTCGTCGATACGCACTGTCACCGAAGCTCCCAAGCTCCATCTCAACTCTCACGAAGCTACTCTAACAAATCAGTTATACTAAGTTGAGATCCTTATAGTATAACTGACAGGACCCATCCCAATCCCCCCCCGGGATTAGTGCGGGATGACCCTGCTCCCGTCTGACACGAAGTGTTCGGGACGGGTCGTTACAATAACTCCCTGACACGTTCCAACCTACCAGTCACCATCAAGTGGACTTTTCAGTCTGATGGTTCTTCCCATCCGACAATCGGAACTAATATCCTAATCAGCATCCGATTCAACAACTATCTTTACTGCTCTCACAGAGCGGTACTCAACCTCTGTCACTGTCACTAAGTCCACGAGTACGCTCGGCTCCACTGTGCTCCCGCTGCACACTCTGATCTCGACTCGCTCTCGAGTCCTCATACCGTCGTACTACTCATCCTGTCGATCCATGATCGACGTCTCACCTCTCCGAGTGTACACAGGACTCCAATCGAATACTTGTCTCAGCAGAAAACACAAACAGACACTGGGGTTCCACCAGCCCACACGGCCCTGAGCTCTTGGCTCATCAATTATCCGAACCCTCTATGTTAACTCTGCTCAAGCACACAACATTCGACGTCCGGTCACTATACCAATATGTCGGAATACATCCGATCATAGTACTCATCGGTTTGACGTCTAATAGTGCGTCACGAGCCAGCCTCAATCCAATCACAATCTCTTTTCTCATTGGTTATTCATCTCTTCCTAACTGATACCTACGTATCGTCCTCATCTCACTTTTACTCCCACTTCCAAACTCTATCATCTGACCAACTATATGAAGGGATCCTTAAAAGTTCTCTTATATTCCTAGCTTAGCATAATAGGCAAGGCATTTCACTCCAATGACGACCAGACCTCGGTCTGAATACCTCACGGTCGTCACAATCACTTCCGTCACCTCGATCATTCTCACAATACTCAATCTGTCTCGTCTTGGATACTCGCCTGTCACATCACTGGACGTGACACTATGAATCATCTGATCTCCAAGTCAATCCAATTGACATCACTATCGATTTCTTCCTCATCAATCCACATGAGGAAGTTGAAGATGATGACATCAAAGTCATCCCATGTCATTTTCCGGCATCCAGCACGATTTGCTAAGGAGCAGAAAATGAAAAGTCTCCTTCACCGGTCTCAACTTAGAGGCCAGGATACCCAATTTTTCTAATAGTTCTTTTTCCTGAGCTAGTAGTCCTTCTTCCCGACTCGACTAAGAGCATTCTCTGATAATTACTGAAATGGTTATTCTTTCCCTTCAGGATTAAACACTTCCAGTGATTCCATCCGGCTTCTCCCCTTGCCGTTCACGTCGATAACCTAATTCGCACGTCCCAATCCTTATCGGATCCAAAACCAGTGCCTGACACTCGTACCGTCCATACCTTGCCAAACCAGGTATTGGGTATACCTCGCACTGAGCCACTCGGGATGCTTTGACAGGACCCATCCCAATCCCCCCGGGATTAACGTGGGATGACCCTGCTCTCGTCTGATACGGAGTGTCAGACAAGGGATATTTCCGACTTTTGCCCACCAGGGCTATCAGAGTACGCCAGGATCCGGAGCAGGTATGTGATAACTCAGTCTCTGCTACAGTCCACCTCCAATGTCAACCTGAAGGGCAGTCAAAACATTAAAAGCTGTGAGTGGACAAAACAAGAGTTTATAAAAACATTTCATAAGAAGACATTTGTACCCTTCACTAAAAAGCATGCATGCATTCGAAAACCGTTTATCCAGAAAAACCATCGGTGGGAACTAAGCCCAAAACTAAGATTGAAAGAACCATAATAAAAATGACCATACGGGCCGCTGCCCAAATCCATAAGTGTCTCAGCCCAAATCATAAGAAACCAACCGTACGGGCCACTGCCCAAAACCTGTGTAAACACACCTCATATATCATATCATATAGCATACATCATATATACAGATAATTCACACAACCAATCCTGTCACGGTTTCCAAAGCTACGCGCGTGCTACCCAGGTCTTAATCCGAGTCTTCTCAAAGTCAAGATCAATGTCCGCAGACCACTGACCCTACCTGAGGTAATAGCAATCATAGCCTTCCTGAGAGTAAGGAACCCAACTGGGGGGTGACTCCACTCAGTCGGTGCTCCGTGATTGCTCCGGGGTCCACCCAGGCCAACGACCCTCCCCGGAGGAGATAATAGAAGTAAAGGAAGGTATATGAATACATATATATACATAACATAAACGTTCATGCCCGGTTCCCTTGAACCGTCATGATCCATAACATCCATTAACCAGAGTTCATGCCGGTTCCCATAAACCGTCATGTACCATAATGACCTGACGAAGGTTCATGCTGGTTCCCATAAACCGTCATGAACCACAATGACCTTTCCAGAGTTCATGCCGGTTCCCATAAACCATCATGAACTTGGAAATCTATCTAGGGTCCCTAACCCGTAATCATCAGTGTAAAACAACTGGGTCTCGTGCCCGAACATATGACTCAACTGGGCACCATGCTCGATATCTAAGGGTCAGTCACAACTCCGATCATAGTGATACGTGCAACCATCCATCTAGGATCGCCCTCAATCCTGGTATGTCACCGTGAACGTATCAACCGACGCGACCACCACAAGATCATGGTGCACTCATCACCGATCGATATCCAGAACCGTCAGCACTCCGAATTCGAGCCTCCCCAGGCTGCCTGACCACAAATTGTGCATCGTGACCTCTCCGAAAGGAACACATCCCAAACCGGAGGCGAGCGTCATATCGTCGATCGCCGTGCACATAGCACCCCGTCGCGACAACGATTTAGACCCGAAGGTCGTAAATAATGTCATATGCCCGAGAAAAAACCAAATGGATCTTATACCTGAGTTTATTCTTTTAGAAATCCAAAACCAAATAATTTAAATCAGTAAAGAGATACAGACCCGTATAAGCACCGTATAAGGCCGAAACCTCGAAATACGTGCTTATACGTAACCACATACAAATGCACCCATGGCATCATCAAACATGTAATAAAACATATAATAAACATTTATGCATGCAACAATTTAGAAAACAAGGTCCACTCATAGACCGTCCGAGCTGTCGCCTCGATTTGCGTGCCATAGGCTCTCCCGAGCCAATCACCATCACCGGGACTTCCAAACCTGTCCAAATTTTAATAGAAGATTACTAAATAATTAATTAACCTCCTACCAAAGCCCCGTAATTTTCTCGATTTTCTAACTATTTTTAAAACCTAACCTAAACCTTCGGACAGCCCGAAACCTATCGAAACGATGTTCGATTGACACGAAACCAGTCCCAAAATGTTCGTTACATCGAATAGATGATTTCACATGTTGGAACCTTCCCTAGATTCCCTGCCACGCGCCCTCACACGCCCTGGGAGTACACTGCGCGTGAGCCTCACGTGCCACTGCACAGTGCGTCTTCTTCCTCGCGCAGCCGGTCTGAACCGGCCAGTTCGCCTACAACTGGACCGGCGTAACCGGTCCAGGCCTCCTTCTCCCTCAATTTTGGTTCGTTTGCCTCCATTTCAATTCCTAAATTCCTATTTCTTCATTTCCTATCTAACCCAATTAATTATAACTCCTAAAACGTCATAAATCCGACCGGTCCAATTTGGTCCTCACGGTTCAAAAATCCAAAACCCTCCACAGAGCTTCCCCGACGTCCAAACCTTATCCAAACCTTCCTAAAAACCCCCTAGCAACCTAATTTGTTCAACCCAAACGTCCAAACAAGCCCCTAATAATTAGAAATAGAAAATGGATTAAAATGGGCAAAACCGATTACCTCGCGGGTTGGCCACCACCGCCGTCCACGGCGGCGCTCCTTGGGCCGGCCACCGGATCCAACCGCCTCCCCACTCTCTGGTCTCAGTCCTGGTCGAAATGGATGGGTTTTGGGGTTGCACGGGAATGAGAGGTATGGTGAGATCGGGTGGGTTTTGGGTGTGTGTTTGAAATGGAGAAAATGGATTGGTTTGCACGGTGCATGAAGGAAATATGGTGTCCATTGGATAGGTGACACTTGGCACTCATCCATTGGCATCAGGACAAATATCTGGGCCCACTAGAGACAAAACTGCACTTTTTGTCTCATAAAACGTGTCGCCGTAAATAGTATCCCGAAACTTCCGTGAACCGTAACTTCGCCGTCGAACGTCCGAATTCGACGTGCCGCCTGTCTATGGATTCATATCGTCCTTATCTACGTAATGGTCTTCGACCCTTGGCCATCGGACCTCTTGGTTAAAAAGTCAACTATTTGCCCTATTTAACTAAAATTACCAAAATGCCCCTAAACTTCCGAACGTCATAACTTCCTCCACGGATGTCGGAATTGAACGTGCCACCTGTCTATGAACTCGTGATGTCACGAACTACGTCACGGTCATCGGTCAAAGTCCATTTAACCGCCCGAATGAAAATTCAACGTTTTTTCCACGCCTAGGGGTAAAATGGTCATTTTACATCGTTCGTCCGATTTAGCCTAACTAATCACCGATTAACCTCACTAATCTAATCTAGGAATTCGGGACGGGTCGTTACATGCTTTCCGTCCCGCTCAGTTCCCACTGAACTCGCACGGCCACTACGCTATGGCACAACTACCCACTCGGTCACGTCGACTCACTCAGACATCATCCACATGTCCGTAACCAATCCAAGTCGCTTATCCGTTTATGCCCGTTTATGCACATCCAAAAGGATGTCAATTCATCCTAATCCGATATGCCTCCAGACTACAGGGTCAGAACAGGCTCCTGCTGTGATATGCAGACAACTCTCTGTGTACTGTCCAATCCTCTGGTCACTACTGCTTACTACAGTCCTTACTTTGTCCACTCTTTCTGATCAACGACAACTGTCGATAACTACTATAGTGACCCATTCTATTTCTCACTATCAAATTCTCCTAGAACTAGTGTACTCGACACTCAAGAGGTATGGTCAACCGTAGCCAACTAACCATCACCAATTGCCAAGACAAATCTATATTATCCGACGAATCCTCCTCGTCGTGTAGTGGTAGCACCTTACCATGAGCACATCATGACTGGGCTACTCTCATCTTGTGGCTCATCGTTTCTTCTTGTTAAAGTCCTCGAATCACCACCAACGGAGTGCAACTCAAACCAATTCGATGACCCTGCTCAACCTGAGCATCACCACTTATCTATGTTACCTCACAAGGTAGCGTGGAACACTGCTCAACTCCGAAGCTCCTCTTCTTCTGTAATCGCACTCAGTTTTGACTTAACCAACTCCCACAACTAAAGCTCATACCGTGCGTCACTCACGCATCCTCGTATCCTCGTCGCGACAACCTGAGTCTGTCCAACTTGATATGAATAAACTCCGTCCATCGATAACAGCGTCTGCCACAACCTCGTGCAAACCGATCTCAGAAGCACTCTACTATCGAGACTCCAAAACTACACTGTCAACTCACCGCCGGTACTAACTGCTCAACACACAACATCCACCGATCGGTCCACCTCGGACTTCGATTGACAAGCACCACACTCCTGGTAACTCTTCCAACCAATCACTAACTAGGGTTACCACAACCTAGCTTCTCGCCTGCAGCACGTCCATCTCGAGTGATCCCGATACTGGCATCCCAACAACTAGTAACCACAACTTAAGGACCTCATCCTCTCGTAACTCTACGACTCTCAGCCGCTGGCCTTCACAAGAACTTGGCCCAATTTCGTGCCTAATGATGCACCACCGCTACACGTAGTAATCGTATCCTAGCGCGTCACACCACAACTACACCGGCATCTCTTGCCAGTTGACATACCTATGGGATTCGACACCTATAAACGTGGAAACTCTCGCCCACTAGGATCGACGGTCCCATTCCAACCAGCCTCAATGAAAGTCCTCGCGCGTCTGACTACTCCGAGCAGCATAATCTCGATCCTTGCCGTTCTATCGTGGACGATCCAAACGTTCGACCTCCACGTATTTCACTACGCTCCGTTCCAAGTCCATCATGACGCCTCGGCGGTCCTAACTCTCAGGTCGTCCTGCTGCGTCCACTGATCCACTGGATCTCATTCAAGTAACTATGCGGCTCTAAGCGTTCGGATTCGCACGAATAACGATCCTACCTGAGATTCCGACCTCTCAGAAAACACGGCTTCCTCTGCTAAACTGACCTCACACGATCGCATCACGCGTCGAACGTACACGAACTAGGGTTTATTCGACTGAATCCTGGTACTAGTACCCTAACTATCAGGTTGATGATGGGCTGTTTGACAGGACCCATCCCAATCCCCCCGGGATTAGTGCGGGATGACCCTGCTCCCGTCTGACACGAAGTGTCAGACAAGGGATATTTCCGACCTTTGCCCTCCCGGGCTATCAGAGTACGCCAGGATCCGGAGGAGGCATGTGATATCTCGGTCTCTGCTACAGTCCACATCCGATGTCAACCTGAAGGGCAGTCAAAACATTAAAAACTGTGAGTGGACAAAACAAAAGTTGATAAAACATTTAATAAGGAAGACATTTGTACCCTCCACTAAAAAGCATGCATGCATTCGAAAACCATTTATCCAAAACAACCATATGTGGGACTAAGCCCAAAGCAGATATAAACTAAGGTCGAAAGGACCACAATAAAAACGACCATACGGGCCACTGCCCAAATCCATAAAGGACTCGGCCCCAAACCATAAAGAAACCAAGTACACGAGCCACTGCTCAAATCCTGTGCACACCTGTACACACCACATATCATATATCATATATACATCACATACATATATATAAGTCACACAACCAATCCTGTCACGGTATCCAAAGCTACGCGCGCGCTACCCGAGTCTCAATCCGAGTCTTCTCAAAGTCAAGATCAATGTCCGTAGACCACTGACCCTACCCGAGGTAATAGTAATCATAGCCTTCCTGAGAGTAAGGAACCCAACTGGGGGGTGACTCCACTCAGTCGGTGCTCCGTGACTACTCCGGGGTCCACCCAGGCCAACGACCCTCCCCGGAGGAGATAGTAGAACATGTAAAGGAAGGTAGACGAACATATATATACATAACATAAACATTCATGACCGGTTCCCCTGAACCGTCATGATCCATAATATCCATAATCAGGTAACATGCCGGTTCCCATAAACCGTCATGTACCGTAATAACCAACAAGGGTTCATGCCGGTTCCCATAAACCGTCATGCACCACGATACCATAACAAGGGTTCATGCCGGTTCCCATAAACCGTCATGAACCGGGAAATCCATTTAAGGTTCCCTGACCTGAAATCAAAACCGTAAAGTGACTGGGTCTCGTACCCGAACATAGGACACCAACTGGGCACCGTGCCCGGAATCTGAGGTCATATGCCCGAGACAAAACCAAATGGGTTTCATACCCGAGTTTAGCCTTTTAGAAATCCAACACCATTTCATTTAAATCAATAAAGAAATACAGACCCGTATAAGCACCGTATAAGGCCGAAACCTCGAAATAGTACTTATACGTAACCACATAGAAATGCACCCATGGCATCATCAAACAAGTAATAAAACATATAATAAACATTTATGCATGCACCAATTTAGAAAACAAGGTCCACTCACAGACCGTCCGAGCTGCCACCTCGATTTGCGTGCCATACGGCTCCCCGAGCCGATCACCGTCACCGGGACTCCCAAACCGGGTACCCGATCGGGTTTTGGGCTCCCGCCACCGCCCACGGCGGTTCCAGCCACCAGCTGCCGTCCTAGTCCTCCTCTCTCACTCTCCTGGTTCCTCAGATCATAAGGGATGAAGGTTTTGGGATTTTGGGTGAAATGGGATCGGGTAATGGATGGAGGAAAAATGGAAAAATGGATGCACGGTTGAGTGTTTTGGTGCATGAGTGGGTGAGGTTGGCCAGTGGATGGGTGACAAGTGTCACTCATCCATTGGTTGCTGAAAAGTAACTGGACCCATTAAAGACAAACTGCACTTTTTGTCTCGTAAAACGTGCCGTCGTGAATAGTAACCAGGAACTTCCGTGAACCGTAACTTCGCCGTCGAACGTCCGAATTCGACGTGCCGCCTGTCTACGGATTCGTATCGTCCTTATCTACGTAACGGTCTTCGGCCCTCGGCCATCGGACCTCCCGATCAAAAAGTCAACTTTTGACCTACTATTCACTCAAATTACCAAAATGCCCCTAAACTTCCGAACGTCATAACTTCTTCCTCGAACGTCGGAATTGAACGTACCACCTGTCTATGAACTCGTAACGTCACGAACTACGTCACGGTCATCAGTCAAAGTCCATTTGACTGCCCGATTAAAAAGTCAACGTTTTGCCACCATCAGGGGCAAAACGGTAATTTCGCATCGTTCGTCCGATTTCGCTCTACTAATCACAGATTAGCCTCACTAATCGTGATTAGTCACTAATATAATCATGAAATTCAGGACGGGTCGTTACACTGTTACTATTGGAGAAACATCACATCCTCGATCTGTGCACATACTCTGAGTGGTACCATAGGTATCAAATGATCCAACCAGCTCTGATACCAACTTGATAGGAACCGTCCCAAATCCCTAGGGACGTGCCTGCTCCCGTCTGACACGAAGTGTCAGACTAGGGATATTTTTGTCCTTTGCCCAACCGGGCTATCAGAGTACGCTAAGATCCGAAGGAGGAATGCGATGACTTGTCTCTTCTACAGCCGCATCGGCGATCAACCTGAAGGGCATTCAAAATACAAAAGCTGTGAGTGGAAAAAAAAATATTTTATAAAAACATTTTATAAAAGAGACCTTTATGCCCTTCATTAAAAACATATGCATGCATTCAAAAAACCCATTTCTAGGGTTCATGCCCGGTTCCCATAAACCGTCAAGAACCATCAAACCATTTAGGCCTTGGGCCTAAATCTGTCAAACAACACATGGGACCTCCGCCTAAACCAAAACACGTGGGAACTCGTCCCAAAATAATCTCATATGGGTCTCAGCCCAAAACCAATACGCGAGGGTCTCAGCCCAGCGTCATCTCAGTGAAAACTCATTCACATATACATATATACATATATAACCCATCCTAGGCACTTCCGGAGAAGATGCCAACTCGGGGCACACAGCCCCTAGGGAACACATCCCCGATGTAGTCACGATGTCATCTCTATACTAGTGCGCACACAATTCGGGGTCTCATTCCGAGTCTTCTCCCAGGAATTCTCCATCTGGAAAGCTCAATCTTTGGATCTAGTCCGAGCTCTCTCTCTGGATCTAGTGCGATCATCTCTCCGGAATCTGGTCTGGGACCACAACATAACGCCGACTTCTGGAACGGGATCCCTACGGGGATACCCACTCTGTTCTGTGGATCGTGACTCTCCAGGTCGACGTCTGGAGGAGACCAATCAATAATCTCGTAAGGCGGGTATATACATACCAGTATACAAAACCATAAAAACGGGACTTACGCCCAATAACAAAAAGCAAATGGGCCTCAAGCCCGAACATAGGACTCAACAGGGCCTCTCGCCCGATTTCACAATAACTAGGCATCGAGCCTGAACTCATAAATCAACAGGGCATCGATCCCGATATTTCAGGGTCAGTCATGATCTCGATCATAGCGATGCGTGCAACCATGAATCCAGAACCGCTCTCAATCCTAGTATGTCGCTGTGAACACATCACTGCCGCGACCATCTCGAGACCATGGTACACACGACGCTGATCGATCCTCTAAACCTTCAGCACTCCGAAGTCGAGCCTCTAGTGGCTGCTCAACAACGGGACGTGCATCACGACCTCTCCGGAAGGAACACATCCTAATCTGGAGGCGAACATCAAGTCGTCTGTCACTGTGCACATAGCACACATCGCGACCACGACTCAAACCTACTGGTCACCAATAGGGTCTCATGCCTGAGTCAAACCAAATCCAAATGGGTCTCATGCCCAGTTTTACCTTTTCAAAACCATTTCATGAAAACTCAAAAACCTCAAAGTACGTGCCCATACGTAAACACACACCAAAATGCACTCAAGGAATCCCAAAACACATATTAAAACACATATAAAACATTTATACATGCATCGATTTCAGAAGGAAAGTCCACTCACAGACCGTCCGCGCTGTTTCCTCGATACGCGCGCCGTACGCCTTCCCGGGTCAACCGTCGTTTCCGGAACTTCCAAACCTGTACAAATCACTTTACAGGGTTACTAACTACATAATTAACCCCCCACTCAAGCCCCTTAATTTTCCGGGATTTTTAACTAGTTTAAAACGCGCACCGAAACCTTCGGACAACCCGAACTATATCGAGACGATGTCCGATCGACTCGAAACCAGTCCCAAAATGTTCGTTACATCGAATAGATGATTTGAAATGTTGGAACCATTCCCAAAAGATTGGACATACGCCCCCACGCGCCCAGGAAGCCCTACGCGTGAGCCCACACGCGCGGGCACTGTAGCATCGTCCCTGTCCTCCAGCGGCCTGTCCGAACCGACCAGCCCGGTTCTGTTCTGTAACTATACCGGCGTGACCGGTCCAAGCCCCTACACGGTCCATTTTTCACCGTTTTCTTCCCTAATCGATCCAATCCTTCCTATTTTTGTCCGATGAACCTAAACCTATCAACCAAATCCTCTAAAACCTAGAAAACCTGAACGGTCCAATAATTCTTCACGGTTCAAGTTTTCCAAAACCTCCCCCACGGTGTCTCGACCTCCAACCTTCCTCAAAATCATCCTAACACTCTCCTACTAACCCATTTAACTCAAAACAATCCTTAAAAACGGTCCATAATAAACAAAATGGAAAATGGATTGAAAATTGGTTAAACCGCTTACCTCGCAAGGTTTCCTCATCTATCGTGCACGGCGGGGCTGCCTGGGCCATTCACCACATCCAGCATCCTCATTTCACTCTCTGGGCCTCTCAATGATGATCACAGGGTCATGGGTTTGGGTTGGATTGAAAATGGTGATCGGTTTTGGTTGGGAGAAATGGGAAAATGATCGATGTAAAGGAGAAGGGATATGCATGGGTTTGGTTTGGATGGGCAATGGATGGGTGACACTTGTCACTCATCCATTGGCCTATCCAATAATATCTAGGCCCCAATAAAATTCAAATAAGCTTATGTCTCAAAAAACGTGCAATAGTGCACTCGAACTTCCGTGAATCGTAACTTTCTCGTCGAACGTCTGAATTCGACGTGCCGCCTGTCTACGGGTTCGTATATTTCCGATATATGTAACAGTACCCGGCCCCCAGTCATCGGACCTCCAGGGCCAAAGTCAATAGTTGGCCCCTATTCAACCAAATTACAAAAATGCCCCTGATCTTCCGATCGTCACAACTTCTTCCACGAATGTCGGAATCAAACGTGCCACATGTCTATGAACTCGTGACATCCCGAACTACGTTACGATCACCGGTCAAAGTCCATTTGACTACCTGGATAAAAAGTCACCGTTTTACCCATTCTAGGGCAAAATCGTCATTTTGCACTGAACGTCCGATAATCCTCTTCTAATCTTCGATTAGTCTCGCTAATCCGTTATTAATCCTTAATTAATCCCGCTAATTCGGGACGGGTCGTTACAACTGTGTCCGGTCCTGCTCCCGTCTGACAAGTCAACTGAAGTTTCGAAATTGCCTTCAGCACTTTCCAAACAAGGGATAACCGTACCTGTGCCCACTCATGCCTCCACCTCCCCGATCATCGTGCCACGACCGTCCATATCGTTCGCTTTCCGAGCTGCACGTTTGTCAGTAATTTCTAGAAATCACCATTCCTCGAGATTCCCACTCAGGCGCCCCCACGGGTCGCCACAAGCAACTATGCGTGAGTCCACGTACCTGCTACAGTAAAGTGCACAGTCCTCGTCCCAACCCGTCTCACTCATAAACGGGTCCGGTTGGCCCGCGTGTTAACCCGGTTGGAATCCTCAATCCAGTCGAATCAATCTCGACTATGTGAAGAACATCAAATGTTGTTCATCTTCGAACTTCATCAATTTCAATTGAATTCGTGCAATTGGTCCACTCAGGAGCTTCGCAGGAACCATATAAACGTAATTCAAAGCTCAATTTCATCCTTCTAACCCTTCAATTGCACGACTCAATCCTCGAACTCCTTCTCTGTTACCAAGTCCGTTGAGAGTCAAATGTTCACTAATTTCCTTCGTTCTTGAGGTGGTCCTGATCGTGGCAATCCCAGAAAGCTTAAAAAAATCTCAATTTAGAGTTTCAGAGCCTAGAAATTCAAATTCGATTTTTTTGTTCATTGCAAAAGTTTGAAGGGTTTGGGTCTCGGGTTCTTGAGTTTTTCTGTCACAATTTCCATCCCCTTTGATTCTCTAATTATGTTCTCCCTCTCTTTCTCAATGTCTCTTTCATTATTCCTCTAACCAGTTGGTCGGGTAGGGAGATTGAGCACACTGCTCCGTTTTTCTTCACAAGCACACACACACACAGAGTTTTTTCACAATTCACACCGCCTAAGCACAACTTATCAGATTCTTGCCACGAATTCTTCTCTGCCATGTGACAAGTGTCACTTAAAGAACGGCATGAGTCACCAAAACATCTGCATTATCAGACTTTTGCCCAGCCATTTAACCACCCAACTCAAATTACCATTTTGCCCTTCTTTGATAATTTACCAAAATGCCCATCACATGTCTTAGTTCATAACTTTCTCATCTGAACCCCGATTGGCACGTGCTGCCTGTCTACGGATTTAGCGTCTCGAGACCTATCCAACGGTACTTACGGAAAGTTCAAACACGGTCCCGATCAAGAAGTCAAAAAATGACCCCTTTTTAACCAATTTACCAAATTACCCTTGAACTTCTGAACATCATAACTTTCTCCTCAAATGTCGAAATTAGACGTGCCACTTTTCTATGAACTAGTGACATCCCAAACTACGTCACAATTATCGGTCAAAATCCGTTTGACCGCTCGAACCAAAAGTCAACCGTCCGCCCTATTCCAATGACAAAATCGTTATTTCCTTCAAATTTTCCAAATTTTCCTTTTTCGAATTTCCAGATCGTTACAACCTTCCCCCCTTAAGGAATTTCGTCCTCGAAATTCCAATCAGTAGTACCATGATAGTCATATCCATAATCAATCGCATACCCTTCTGGTTTACCGAACCGAATATCAGTTCAAATCAAATTTATGGAAACTCAACAATCCAGTCCCTATCACTGGGTCAACATCGGGACATATCTCTCCGTAACCCCTGCCCCACGGGCAGTCATACCCATGCCTACTCGAAATACAGAGCCATGCTCAACGTCCGAGTATACACAATCCAGAAATCACGAGTACAAGTACCATCATCCCAATCACATGTCATCCACTAATGACATGGTCTAGTGGGTTAAATCACCACACACAGGCCACCCAGCCATCAGGCCAATAACCTCATAAGGTCCAATAAATCGGGAACTCATTCCCCTCGTTAAGTCAATCACTCCATACCTTTTTTGCAGGGTCACTAAGCATAATGAATTTAACTTTTCTTTCTGTTATGTTTATCCTCATGGGCCTCACTGATGCCCACATCCTGCCAATAACTGGCACTCAGTACAATTATCATACGATATCACAAATCATATCCATTCCTTAACCTCAGTTCCATTCAACATCATGCACCAACATCATACACCAAGTATGATCCTGTAGTTGGACTCCAGTAGTCCAAATGATCAAAAATCATGTACCACTCCAACTCTATGGAGTTCCATTAATCATAGGATTTCACCTATCCTTACATCCATCGCCTCATCACACATTAATCTTTTCTTTTTATCAATCACTTTTAATCCCGATGGTCAATACAGTACTCATACATACCTTCCCAGAGGTATGACCTCTGCATACTCTATCCATGGGTCACTATGGTCGATCTCAAATCATGTAGGGAAAATAAAACACCTGAGGGTTCAGCTAGCATCGGTAATCCCAGCCCTATGCTACTGAAGCACACCTCACCAACTTCCAAATTTCATAGTGACATATCACTATGCACACAGAAAGGGCCACATCGAACATAGGTCACTGTTTCTCTATTTGTAATCATTCTATTTCAGTTTTCATTTCCCATAACTCCGACCTCATTGGCCACTCTCATGAGGCCTCATAATCACATATTTCCAACGTAACCAAGATCGTTAGCTCATGATAAGGGATACTTATCCCATGCCATTACCTTGATTAAGTTATCCATAATTGACATATAAGCTCGGACCATCATCCCTTTTTCCTTTTTCACAACACTAGTTTCCCCACGGCAACACATGGCCGAACAAACCAGTGTCTATCAAGTCCTGTACTCGCACCTTCAGTCCTTATGACTCCGTAGGTGCCACATACCAAAGTGTCCGAGAAATAATTCGTATACTTGACATGATCTCCATCATAAACTCAATTTCTCATTCTGGCAAAATCTCAGGAAACATATTCCAAAATCTGTACATCATTAGCCATGACTAGGCATCTTCATATACTAATCACATATGCCACACATCTGACCAGTGAACTTGATCACCTCACACCAACAATCCATCGATTGCGAGGTTCAATATCATTCTAGAGGGTAACATCCTCGAGTCCCCCTGAAATACAATCTCTGGTAATCTTG
Source organism: Prinsepia uniflora (assembly GCA_032719365.1). Taxonomy (NCBI): domain Eukaryota; kingdom Viridiplantae; phylum Streptophyta; class Magnoliopsida; order Rosales; family Rosaceae; genus Prinsepia; species Prinsepia uniflora. The sequence continues at coordinate 40,051,438 of CM064872.1, forward strand.
GACTCCATATATCACTCTCTAATCGACATACGCGATAGAGGTATCCTAAGTCATCAATCAATCCATCCCAAGGATTACATCCAAATCATCCAAGTCCAAGAATACCCTAGGTCAGCAACTAGGCGAATAACACCTGTCATCCTGGGTAGCCTCACAGCAGTAGGTCTACCCCCCCTTAGGTCTCATCAATTTCACAACATATAATTACCGTACCAAAGAGACCACATAAATATCATCAAGTTTATCACATCCATAGCTCCAAACGGCTCACCGACTTCCATACCTTAACCAATCGCGGACATCTCTGTATTCGTTCAATGTACAATCTCAAAATATGCAAGAATGGATAGCCCGGGACCTACCAAATACATACGCCATGACCACAAGTAATAAGTATCCAGATCAACACTTCAGGGGCTACTCAGGCCTCTTGCTAAGTAACTGCAATTCTCGGGCATGTGGTCCCAATCCGACCACGCCCCTATGGTCCATCGTGGGCCCCACCAACTTTTCCCTCGCCTGTCACATCAACAATTAATGTAAGGGCCAATCCCTGCTCCATTGCACCCCAACTGGTGCCTCTATCACTTTGTCAATGGATATACCCTTTACTTTACGATGTGACCAGACGACTCACACTAATGAGCAACAATTAACATTAACATTTTATCACCCAGTAGACCCAACTGGCGTCCCACTGCACCCATCCAAATCCAGAGGTCCAATAAATAGGGTTAAACAATGCTAATCCATAATTTCATAATCCATCAGTATCTGGCCTTATACTAGTACTTGGCCTTCCAGGTGCCAAACATTCCTCAATCGAGGGTCAAGCATGTTAGAAAGCATAGTTATGGTTCAACTATTACGGCTCATCCCGAGCCTTGATCCATTACCATGACTCATCTTGAGTCCTAACCGATCTCCTCACTCACTTCGATTCCTATTTTCTTGTCTCGACTCCTCTCGCATCCAATCTTGACTCCTTTTGCGTCCAATCTCATAACAATCATCCATGCCATCATTGGCATACCTGATCACCGAGCAAATTTCGCTGGTCAATCACATCTGATACGACCTCAATTAATTATTAATTAATCCCGTAATTCAGGACAGATCGTTACAACCGTCCCCCCTTAAATAATTTTATCCTCGAAATTCCAACTATCCCAAGTACACATCCAAATTGTGGAAATCCCAATCCTGCCTCACAATTCTTCGTCGTACTCACAGGTACACAAACACAAGATCAAAAATTTACCATACATTGATCCTTCGGAAGGTGTGGTCCCAGAGTTGTCACCACCTGAAAATTCTGTTATTATGTCGACACTCCCCAAACTGTCACCACTGGACAGTTGCTAAATCAAAATGGCATTGCGTAAATTAGATCGACATTCCTCGTCTTTTCAGCCTGACGACCCTCTCGGTTATCAATCCAAGCTGACATTTGGCTCTCAATGAGCATAGTCAAACCTTACCTCATTACTGAAGATTCCCATAACGTCGCACTCAGTCGAGACTCACGGCTCCACTGTCACTATTGGAGTCATCGACACAAACTTCGACTCACTTTGGAGTCTTACTATGGTACCTCATACCAATCCTTAATGTAGCATAAGATCCTGCCGTCACAATGGCACGAATCTCACCTCGCAGAGTGAGCTCAAACCTATAACATTTATCTGCCTCGGTACTCACCTCGGTCAACTCTCTCAACGATCCATACTAACTTTGGTGAGAGTCACAGAGCAGTCGCTCCACGCAAAGCAACCCGATATCTTACCCCACATGTGGTCACCACCAACTCACTCAACCTGGAAACTTGCAATAAAATTTTCTTACCTTTGATTTTCAAGGGAAGCTGAAATCAGTCTGATTGGACCTCTCAAAAATGAAAAGACATTTCACTCGGCCTATGTGTGTAACTGGATCGCATCGAACACTTTCCCAACAGTGATAACACATCTCAGCTCTAGGGTTTCACTAGCCAACCACGGCTCTGAGCACCTGCTCACACAATCAATGAACCATACAAGATCACTCTGGACGGTGTATAGTATTCAATGTTCAGTCCACGTCCTCAACAAGCCAATCACATCAGAACCAATCTGATTACCAACATGTCTCTCACAAACGCCACTAGGTCATACCCCAAGCACTCACATCATCCCCACGTCTATACCGTTCACTACATGGCTTCCCAGCCAATCACGCTTCAATTTTGGAGCCTATCTGTCCTATCATGTACTAGACAGATCACAAACTCCGGCTTAGCAGTCATCTGGGCTCACCGGGCCAATATGGGACGTACCAACTCTAAACCTACCAACATCCTACCCTATTTTCTTGGTTATTCATCCTTTCCTAATTGCTACCCTAGGTATCATATCACTTATCAAATCATTCATAATTACCATCACATACCGATTGACTTCGAAAGGAAGTCAATCTCGTCATTACACCTCGATTAAGGAGGTAGCCTCCGCCCGATAGTCACTAACACTTCCTATCTGAATGAGTGAATCCAAGAGCCATACTCACTCACATATCCAACCTTTATCTTGTATCCTTATATATCCTCATTCCAATAATCTGCCTCACCTCGATATTCGACAGTTCACTCGGCTCACAGTCGACACAATCTTCTCAATCATCGTGATTGTCACAACACACTAGGTCCACAACATCCTGATCCTAAGTGGATCCATATTAACTCTCTCCCAGATAATGGCCAGCTTTTGGTTTGTAGGGTCTTACACCCTCTTTAAACCCTTATGGTCGCATCACTCCTCATCAGATTCCCACATCTAATCAGATCACCATAAGACGGAACACTTCTAGACTGTGGGTTCTCATCAAGTTCCTCATATCGATCAGTTATAGTCACTCCTTGACATCCTTACCTATCAGGACTCCCTCGTCATATTTACACATCCCACATAGGGAAAATGAAGGATAATCCAAGACGATGACAACAAAATTCATCCTACGTGAGCGTAAACACAATCTCTGCTACACTCGCAACGTCATCTGACACCAAGAACTATCTACTCATAGCAGAAAATGAGAAGTCACCCTACGTGACCTCGGAATATCCCTTACCAACTTCTCTTGATTTAGAAGTTACCACCATGTTGGAACAAACTTAGGGATGCTCCCAAGTCCTCAACTCACTCGGACATGAGTGGATGTCTGAGGCCAATCTAACTAAATACCCAACTCTCCAGTCCGTTTTATACCGTTTGTGCACATCCAAAAGGATTTCATCCATCACTACCTGATTCCCACGTTTCCACCAATATGGTTACCATCCCTGAGCATACCATCGTGTCTCAAGTCTCGCAATCATATTGACGGCTAAGCTAGAAGCTCTGGCTAAGCAAACGAAAAAAGAGAAGTCACCTTCTCCGACTAAGAGTATTCTCTGATAGTTTATGTAATACTTAATCTGTTTCTGCAAACTAAACACTTCCATTGATTCTCCTCGGCTTCTTCAAACTTCGAATAAATTCTTAGCACTCCCTTCGACTCACCAATTCTGGGTAAACCACTCTGACAAAACCACCATGAAACATCATACACGAAAAGAAACATTCCACGAACGCCTTCCAATTCTCACCAGCCTCAACTAGACTCCACTAGGTTCACTGGACTCACCAGGTCCACTAGCGTTGGACAACATTCACCTTTCAACGGTCTCAACTACAACCACCCCCGATAGTCAAAAGTCGCCACATGGCTATCGATCAATAGCCATCGCTATCGAGACTCTGTATTCATGCATCACCAGGTCCACTAGCGTTGGGCAACGTTCACCTTCCCAAACGTCATGTCACGGTATATGCTACGCGTACTGCTCAAGGTCTCTCCGAGCCAATCTATGACATCCCATATCTCTGACGTCCCAGACGTCTAATAGCAATCTTGCTCTTAAGTCACTATACGGTCTGGTCGCTCCGTACAATGACCCCTCGCAAGCAATGCGCCGTTACGAGACAGCTAGAAGAGATCATCCACATATCCACATATAAGGATGTTATATGGAAAACATTTTATCTACCCATTTCAAAACCTTTCAAATGGGCCATGCCCAAAATATCCATAAAACCACCATAAATCCATAAATGGGTCTAAGCTCGATTCCTCATTAAATCAAATGGACTTTAAGTCCTATAGTTTCCAAATACAATGGATCTCATGACTGATTCCATATTTCCAAATCCTAAACCATTGCTTTAAACCACCATTGAAACACAGCACATACGAAAACTCAATATAAAACCATAACCTCGAAATGCATGCAAATACGTAAAACCAAGCATCACAATCATATTCATAGAAATCACATATATAAAACATATAAAATAGTTATGCATGCATCATATTTTTCAAAGAAAATGTCCACTCACAGATCGTCCTAGCTTTCACCTCGATATGCGTGCCATAAGTCTCTTAGGGGAAAAATCACCAACTCCGGAACTTCTGGGTCTGTCCAAACCATATCCGAAGGTCACTAACTATCTATATCTATAAAATAAAATCCCAAAACTCTCGAGTCTAAAACCCTTGATTTGACCCAACCTAACGATCAATGATTAACCCGAAACTACCACCATTGGATTCGGATCATCAAAACCCTTCGAATGACATTAGTTCCACATCCAAATTCACGTTCACTCGCTGACGGTGGTCAACGGTCAGGTCAAAGTCAAGGGACAGTCAATGGTGACATCAGCATGACGTTAGAACTAATAGGTTCTGATAGTGCCATGTGTCACCTGCGTACGGGGCCACATCACTGACATGTCAGAGCTGACTGTGCACTGACATTTGACTTGTGTCAAGCCCCCATTAGTCTAACACCTGTCAGTCTGACATGTTAGACCTGACACGTCAGTCGTCATCGCTGATGTTACTCATCTTCAACCTCTCAATCGGGTCAACCCGACTACCTGATCCAGGTAGCACAGACTCGCGACCGTGACCCAGCTGGTTCTCCGCTGTGCCACCACCAAAACATTCCATTTTTCTCCCAATCTCTTCGTCTCAGTCCCTATATTAGTTCTATCTAATTAAAACCACAAAATATGGGTGGGATCATAACTGTTCAAATCATGAACAGTACATGTCACTTACAACCTTGGATTCCGACCAACTCCAGTCATCCCAACCTTCGAAACCAGCCTCCATAAACTCGTCTCATCCTCTAGGACCTCGTCCAAACCACCAAATCGATCAACAAGTGTCCAACCATTATTTCCATTTTCAAACTAAAAACTAGGTTTCTATTTGCTTGCCTCCACCTTGCCTCAGGCCGTTCTTAGCCCTTCTTCCATCATAATCTCTCACTCTCAGTCTCTCAGTCCTCACTACACAATAGGATAGGGTGGTGGGGTGATTTGGGTTGCACGGGTAAGAGAATGAAAAAAAAAAGAAATGAATGAATGATGAAGATGAAGATAAGCCCAAAATATTGGGGTTTGGGCCAATTAGATGGGTGACACTTATCAGTCATCTGGTGGGTCCTCCCAAGAGTTTTATCCAATCAAAACAGTCCACGTGTCCAATTTCTCGATTTGTGTGAATAGTACCATGATGCGTTCTAGACCCGTAATTTACCCGTAGAACGTCCGATTTTGACGTGCCGCTTGTCTATGAACTCGTAACGTCCCGATCTACGTAATGGTCATTGGTCAAATTTCATTTGACTATCCGAGTCAAAAGTCAACATTTTGCCCATGTCCAAGAGCAAAATAGTCATTTTACACTATCCATCTGAATTCCCTCTACTAATCAGGGATTAGTCACGATAATCCTCAATTAATTATTAATTAATCCCGTAAATCGGGACGGGTCGTTACAGCTAGCCTCTAGGCTCGCTCACTATCTGAACCCATACAAATCTACGTATACTGGAGTGCAGTATCCAGTATCCTACCCAATAATCCAGGGTCAGTTCAATCCCCAAATCTATCCTAGGGTTTAGCTTACTCACGTATCTCTCTCATCTCCAGGTTGTGCACAGGGCTCGCGTCTTGGACATATGACATTGGAAAACATAATTTAGTGTCAGTCTTACTCTAATACCAAATTGTCAGGACCCGCTCCTAAAATAATTTGACAATCGTGCCCGGTCCTACTCTCGACTAACAAACAATCTGAAGATTTTGATATTAAGTTTAACACTTGTCAGACAAGGGATACTCGTACTGCCTTACTGCTCATATCTCCGCCTCTTGATCAACCCCGATTTCTGTGTAACGTCTTGCAAGGTCATCAAAACTTAAAACAAGTGTGAGGGGGAAAAAATAAATATTTAAAAACACATTATCCGAGGGAAACAAACATTTACCTTAGAGTTTCTAAAGCCATGTATGCATATCTGAAAAATCAGACAATCGAATCTCAATTAAGAACAAATCATAAACCGTGGGATCACGACAATCATAAAACACAGTGAATAGTTTGTGGCCCACATTTCTCTTAAATCCATATTTATAAAACGAGGTGATAAAACCTAAATTCCAATATCCATTACCAATCAAAAGCCAATCAACAATCAATCATCAACTCAAGTACCAGTTATAATAACTAACATCACTACGCATAGGCTAACTCGGGAACTGCACGTAGCACTATCCATACTGTATTAATATCCCTCGGGAACTACACTCACACACCACCAGGTCATGTCTAGGAACTGCATTTATGCAACATTTCAACCGTACTAGTATCACACGAGGATGACTATCATGGAAAAACAATTCACAAAACCAGGAAAACTCATTTAACAAAAATTCATGACTTAATACCAGGTCAAAATACATTCAAATCTGGGCCTAAGCCCAAAACACAACTACAAAATACCATAAAATATGTGTCTAGTAATGAATCGATAAATCCAGAAAATCATCAAATGTTCATTTCGAAATCATATTCAAATAATTGCAACATAAATCATACAATAAAGAAACTAAAATATTTCACTATGCATACATAATAATTTATAAAAATAAAGTCCACTCACACATAGTCCTCGTAGCTAAATCTCGAATTGTGTGCTCCTCTGTAATTCAGGGAGGTGTACCGCCTGTCATAAATTACCAACAAGGGCCACTAACTTCCCAAATAATGTTACAACTAAATCCCCTGATTTTGGGGATTAAATACGGATTAAAAACTTAAGCATAATACTTTGGACACAAGAAACTAGCCCGAGATGATGTCTGATTAACTCGAAACGTACGCCAATGTGTTTGTAACATTGATTACAAAAAAAATTATGTTGGCCAAATTTTGAGGTTGGGTGGCATACACCCCCACGCGTCGCCCACTCTCTCTTAACATGGGCAACACGTTTTGGCACTATTTATCACCCCCTACCTCCAGTGGTCAACCCTACTGACTGTACAATTCAACCCGACACAGCGGGTTGACCCGGTTCTAACTCATCCATTTTACATCTATTTTTCGTGTTTCAAACTTCTAAACTCATCTAATATATCCTAGGAACGTCTCTGTAATTCCAAAACACAGTAAAACTTACCTCAAAGTTCAACCGGATGCTCCAAGATTTACAGCCAAAATCAAGCTCCTTGTTCTAGGCCTTTCCTGCGTCAAACCTTCAAGGTTTTGGACTCAAATCAATCCCAAGAACTCACCTAAGAGCTTGGAAACCTTAGTTGCAAGGTTGGAAGCTTCAAATGGCTTCAAATGATCTTGGCCATGATTATGTTGAATGCCTCACAACATCCATGATGAACTCATACATGGCCTCTTTGGTCGAGAGGCAGCATAGTGGCCTCGTGATCTTTGAAAAGTCCTTAATGAAACTTTTGTAAAACCAACATATCCTAGGACTTATCTGAACTCTTTGATAGCTATAGGGTCTGGCAGTCTATCAACAATGTCTAGTTTAGCCTTTTCCACATCAATGCCTCGTGTCGAAATCATATAACTAAAGAAAATTCCATGTTATACCATGAAATGGAACTTTTCCCAATTCAAAACCAAATTACTGGCCCTGCATATTTTCAAAACTTGTGATAGATTAGCTAATGATAATGAGATGAGTTTGATTCTTACCTAAGTATGCATATTTTAGATGCTCAGTTAATGACTTTAGCTCGAGTTCATGAGTTTGTATATGGGACAGCATTGCTTGTTCTTGGTCCATGAGGTACAACTCCCCAAAAAATGGGCTGCTTGGTCCATTGGTGCTCAGGCACATCATTGAGGAACATGACATCCTCTATCACTTGCTCATCATCCTGCTCTTCAAGAGGTGAGGTGTCACTAATGGCCTTTCTCGAGTGGATATGTAATGCAAGAGTTAGCAATGACTTCTTGCAATAAAACATCCATCATATTCAAAGGAAAATCAATAATATGTTCAGAAGGATATTAAATTTCATCATCAATAGAGAAGGTCCGTAATTGATTTAATACTTTGATGGAAACATGCTCATTCTTAAGGGTCTTGGATCACCAGCCTTGAGAGGATCTCATTAAAGAGGTATGGATAAAAATTGGTGAAAATGTGTTGTGTTAGGAAATTATTAGTGATTTTTTAAAATTATGAAGCACTGAAAATAAAAAAAAAATATGTTAGAAGTATTCACAAATTTGTGAAACTATTGAAAGATTGATAAATTGGTAATTTATGGAATTGAAATGTGTATAAATATGTAGATTATGTTGAAATATGTGAATTTAATAGTTTCCACAGCTCCTCCTTTTTATTAGTCCGTCCATACACACGATAATTCACTTACGGACTGTGTACAAGCCCACGACAATCACCATAAACAAAGATGTCATTTTTAATCGTAACCGAAAAACGACCCATTCAATAGAGTAACAATATATCACCCTCGTTATAATACGACGCACCCAAACCCACGTACATAGCCCTGACAGCCCGCCGCCACCTCAATATAGAAGTCATCAAAACCCTAGCACATGTCTTAACCTAATTCGGAAGGGATTCCGGCGATTTCATTTCTTATAGTACTATTAAGTAAACATGCCCTTAGGGCACAAAGTACTACTACAGTTTAAACTGAATTGGAATTTGAATTTGAGAAAGATGGGCAACTTTAACTAAATTGAACTCAATTAATTAATCCACTAAAATTTATTGAAAATCAAATTTTTTTTATACGAAAATATTTACGAAGGGTGATTTTATTACACATATTAAGTATCCATCTAGTTATTTATAAAAGTATTTGAGCGCGAGTTTATTAGGGTATTCGTTCATAATTAATTACTGTCGGGCCGGCCCTATATGCACTTGCATAAACAACATTCACGATGTCTAGGCTAGCCAAAGCTATACATTGGCACATCCCTCACCATTTGGCCCAGAAATCCATGAGCTTACTTGTATGTACCCGCTAGACCTGTTGATAAAAATCCCAACCCAGCACGCTATGGGCTATGGGCCAGCCCGTCCCGAAAGTTAACGAGCTAGACTTGGGCTTAGTGCGTTCAAACCCGATAGATCCAAGCCGGATAAGGCTCGATAAGTCTAGCCCAACCCACCCGAATAAACCCGGCCCATAAGCTCAAATATTTAAAATAATTATTAATTAGGAATAATATTTCAACCCGACCAAATAAAAACCTAAATGACTATTTAGACTCATAATGTGTAGTTTGGTTGATGTGTAGTGTGGATTGTGGATGGTAGGAAAATACTAAGGCTACGTTTGGTATGCCGTATAAGAGACGATATAGGATAATATAGTATGAAACCAGTGTTTGGTACCAGTCGTATTAATTAGTCACCGTATAAGTTAATACGGTTGAATATCTTTATACGGTCCAGACACGCTAAAATAATACGCTAGAAATTGTCCGTATTAAATAGTCGGATAACTAGTAATCTTGTAAAATATAATAATAATAATAATAATAATAATAATATAATATAAATAAAATATTAATTTAGTAAATATTAATAATAAAAAGTAATATATTAATAAATACTAATAATAATAAATTCATAATTAATAATTAATGATATTTTAATAAATAATAATGATAAATTTTAAAATAATTAATTAATAAAAATTTAATAAATAGTAATAATTATTATTATTAAAATAAATAATAATAATAATGACATAATAATGACATACATAATTAATATTTTAGATATAAGTATTTCGTCAACTACTATAATATAATCCGGTCAGTATAATATAGTCGGCATTCTAATCCGGTCAGTATAATATAGTCGGCATTCTAATCCGGAAAAGTACCAAACGCCTAACTAAATAATCAGTCTATCCGGTGGACAAATTAGTCTATCTGATTGAAATAGTCAGTACAGTACGACATACCAAACGGGGCCTAAGATAATGTCTAAAGCATCCATAGTTAACTAAGCACTCAACTTTGGTTGAATTTTTGAGTTTTATTCTAAATTCTTGTAGGGTCCACTGTTACTACTAGAGAGGCTTAGAAGAAGATGGAATATGATTTGTGCCGTAAAAACTGCCTACTTTTGGTGTGTATTTTTGTATGGTCCTCCTTGATGGATGCTTGTTGGTTGGATACCAATTGGTCGTCTTAGCCTTAGATTTAAATTTATTAACACTCCTTATGGGCCCATTATTTTCTCCAATAGAGAGCTATTAGGTTGGACAAGTAATGCAACTTTTGTTCATTGTTTATCATCAACTACTCCTCCCTATCTTCAGTTTTTGTTCATTCTCCTTGAGACGCCGCTAGCAGTGGTGATATCATGCAACTATAATTTGGATAAGTATATTATCATTGGGTTGTACTATCATTGTATTGTATTTCTTCTATATGATAATATCATTGGATTATATTAATACAAGCAAATCAGAAAATCGTAAAATCCCACTTTCGTGTCTTTCATATTTTTTTAGCTCCATAATTTGTTGAATAAGTCACTTTTAAAAGCCCAAGTAAACCCATACCAAATGGGCTTATTATGCTCGGCCCATAAAACCCGATAAAAACACGGCCCGACAACAGGTATGGGCTTTCATATTTGCCACCAAGCCTGCTTGGCCCAACCCAAAAGTTATCAAATTATGAGATAAGTTCGACCCAGCCCAGTCCAAGCCCAAAAAATTTGGGTCGGACTTACCCAACCCGGCCCAATTTTGAGGGCTACTGATTTGCACCAGGGACATTCTTCTCGATCTTCTTTTATTAATTTATTTCATTTTTTGTATCAATTGACGATCCCAATAACCCAAAGCTCCAATAGTTTTTAACCCAAGAGACGAGAGAATCCATATATATATATACTCCATAATTCTAGTGAGAGTGTCATATATAGGCTCTTTAGTTTAAATACACCATATTTTTGTATGAAAGTCCTACTTAGCACCCTATTTTAATTATTGCCTCACTATATACCCTGAAACGACCCAGTTGTCCCACTCCATACATTTTTCATTCAATCTGTTAAGTGCCTGTCAATTTTAAGGGCAATTTTGGAATCTACGATCCACAACCCAAAACACATGTCTTGTTCAACGGTCACCATGTCCCACGACAACCATTTGAAGAGCCCAAAGTACCCAAACACACTATCCACATCCTTCAAATCCAAATCAAACCCAATCTCGAATCGTTTTTATCAATAAACCAATCTGTATATAGCATGAACCTTCCCACATGTCCTCCATCAATCTCCATTTTTAGCTTTTTCCTAATAATTGTTTCTTTTTTCTAAATTGAATTTGAATTATCATCCGTTGACAAGAAACAGAGGAAAGTTTGTTCCTTTTTCTTTGGCAAGATTCATTTGAGAAAACCCATTTGAATATATCATATCATAAACAAAGCCAATTCGATCAGCGACATGTCGTGTTCTTCATCGTTAGGCACCAAGGATGATAATGAGGACATCGACTCCTACTTGAAAGGAGGCTACCATGTTGTTAGGCCTAGCGATTAGTTCGCTAGTGGCCACTATGTTTCTCATAAGATTTTGGAAAGAAGCCCTCTACAAAAAGGAAGACTCGACCAAAGGATATCTCTTACAAAAGAGGATGGTGTCGATGCGGGTCCATGTAACGACACCGAAATTTGAGGAAACAAAATGTGAAAAATTTTGTGGAAATGATGATTTTGTCCTTGAAATGGTCAAATGTTGACTTTTTGACCCAAGTATCCATTAGACATTCAGTGAAGATCGTTATGAAAGTCTCAGATACCTGAGTTCGTATATAGGTATCACGCTAAAATCGGAGGTCAGATGAGTTAGTTATGGGTGAAAAAAGGGAAAGGGCATTTTGGTTATTATGCTTGAAGGGCATTTTGGTCATTTTTCAATGAGAACCTATTCGATGTTGACAAGTGTCAAGCTATAGAAAGGCCTCATATTTTCCCCTTCCACCTACTTACACCTGTACTTATAGTGGATGTGTGTGTGTGTGTGCCAATTTGGTGACTTCGGTGGAGCATGGCCGAAGCCATGAAAGCCAATGACCATAGAGAGAAAAACACAGGTTGAGAGAGAGAGAACAGATTAGGGAGAAGGGTAGAGTAGAAAGAAAAAAAAAGGAGGAGAGGGCGTGAAGAGGGCTAGCTGGGGTGAACTTTGAACTAAAATCCATAAGCCAAGTTTTTGGCCTTGCATCAAGTAGTTGGATGGAGAATTCTATCATGTAAACAGGGACGAAAGAGTGATCTTTGAGTCCCTAAAATTAGTTTGAGGCAAAGAGAATGAAGGTTTGAAGGTGAGCAGCAACAAGGGATGTTCTATAAATCTGGCTGAGAATTCATGGCTTTAGAACTTGCTATGGAGGTGAGCTTTTCCTGTTTTGTGTTCATAGAACTCTTTCTGGCACTCTTTAGACGAGTTTAGACGTTCATAATACAAAAAATGGTGGCTTTTTATGGATTTAGAAACGGGTCAACTCACTTGGGTCGGGTCTGAGTTACAGACCTGCGGGTCGACCTAACACAGGGTAGAAGATGATGAACAGCAATAACGTGGGTTTCACGTGGAGAAAGGACTTTAGGTGTGTGGGGGCCTATGGTGGTCCCCCTCGTAATATGGTCAACACGAAACTTCTAGTTCTCGATCCTATGAGTTCAATGGTATAATTTTTTGGGCGATCAGACATCGTCTCGATGTAGTTTTTACTGTCCAAAGATTTATGTTTGTTTTCAAATCCATTTAAAAATCTCAAAAAAATTATGGAATTAACGTGTGAGTTAATGGTTGTGACAGGCTTCCCAGGTCTCTAGAATTACAGAAGTGCGTGCAAGTTGATATTAGACTACGTGGATCATGTGTGAGTGGGTTTTCTTTTCCCTAAAACTTCTATTCATGCATATTTATAGGTTTTACATGATTTATTATGTGCATTTCTTGATGGTTATTTAGGCATGTTTTCTATGGATTTTTGGTGATTTTACGGTAATTGCTACATTGCACATTTTACGAGGAATTTGCCTAATTTGTATTATAACTTTATACTGGCTTTTGGGAAGTGGTTTTAGACTCGATATGATTTTTCCACATGATTTTGGTGATATTTGATTAATGGGAATTTTATATAATTGTGGACGGTTTTATGGATTATTTTAATGGCACGATTTCCCCAATTTTTGGCATAATTTATAATTTGGGTTGAGGCCCGAATTTTGAGGTTTGGTTTTGGTTTCTGTACTTGGTATTGGCTATGGAAATGGGATGTGATATGATGGTGTGATTTCTAGATATATTTGTGGATTATGATATGTAACAACCCGTCCCGAGAGTCGGGATTAGTAGAGTGATTAAGATGGGATTAGTGAGCCAATCGGTGGTTAGGTGGTCCCGACAGGTCCGTAAGCTTAGAATGACGATTTTGCCCCTGGTTCGGGCAAAAAGTTGACCTTTAGTTCGGATGGTCCAATGGACTGTGACCAGTGCTTAGGACGTAGTTTAGGACATCACGAATCCGTAGGCAGGTGGCACGCCCGATTCCGACGTCCGAGGAGGAAGTTGTGATGTTAGGAAGTTGGTAAAATAAGGGGAAAAGTTGACTTTTTGTACGAACGGGTTTTGGTATGTTGACCTAGGACCGTTAGATAGATCTTGTCATCCTGAGTTCGATGACAGGCGGCACGTATTCATCGGACTTACGATGTGGGAGTTACGGGTCTAGGAAGTTAGTGGCAAAATTGTAAAATTGAGTTAAAAGGAAGGGTAATTTGGTCTTTTGGTTATCTGGGGATTTGTGCATAGAGAGGGAAAAATGGATGGCTGAGATTGGGCCAGCTGGTGAAGGCATGGGCAGATTGGTGACATGTGGCAATTGTGTAGTGGGTTCTGGGTGGTTCTCGTGTGTGCGCGGTCCAATTATTTGGGGTGCACCCGTGTCTGTGTGTGGTGGTTGTGTTCGACGAACAGAAAACAGAGGGAGGAATTGAGAGGAATTGAGAAGGTAATCGTGTAGGTTGGTGAGTCTGGTGAGTTGTGAGGGTGAAAGGAAGAAGAGAGGAGGTTGATGATCGAGTTTGGGACCGAGATCGTGCACGGCGACACGGTGGTTGGTGAGGCTGAGTTTTCTGAGAAAACAGAGAGACGGTGAGACAGAGACGGTGGTTGTGCTATGTGGTGGCTCAATTCAAGCCAAGAGGAGGCTGGGACGAGTGCAGAGGACCTGTTGGACACCGTGGTACACGGCGGTGCAGACGACGGAGGAAGAATCGAAGGTATACTCGATTCCCCTGTTTTTCTCATTTGTTTCAATTCAAAAGTCGTGGACCTAGGGCTAGAGTCGAGGGATTTGGAGGTTAGGGTGAGACTCCTGGAGGTCCTAGGAATCGTCTGAGTGTGTTGCCGTGACGGGGAGTGCACGGTGGAGGCTAGTACGACGGAGAGTACCTGTGTACTCTGTTTTGCCGTCGAGCTTCAAATGTAAAGTCGCGAAGTTTGGGGTAGAGTCGACCGTTTTGGTGAGTTGGATGAGGTGTATGACTGTCCTAGGAAGAGTTTGAGCTAGCCACCGTGACGGGGGGGTGACCTGGGTGGCCGGAGTAGAAAACAGAGGATAGTACGGGTTTTCTTTCGAGTTTCAGTCGACAAGTATGGGGCTGTGTCGAGGTGATTGGAGTACGGGAATGGATGGGGTAGGTCTGGACGATGAGAATGGTGAAGAAAGGGAGGAGAATAGTGCAGGCACGGCGGTGAACCGCTCTCGCCGGTTCAGGTTGCAGGCCACTGGTGCAAACCGGGTCGACGTGAGGTTGACGGTGATACTGTAGCTGGCGCGTGAGGGCCACGCGCAGCCACTTTGGGCGGCGCGTGGGGGCGCGTGCGGCGGTTCTGGGGAAAATGGTCAACATGGTTTTTGGTCTAAGAGTTATAACGAGTCTAATGGAAGTGGTTTCGAGTTAATCGGACGTCGAATCGAAGTCGTTTCGCGAGGGTGGAAGCTTAGGGTCCCGGTTTCTTACGTTTAGGATTCGGGGATTTTTGAGGGAAATTAGGTGAACCTTCGTAAGTGTGTTAGTGATGTAATTCGGTGGTTGTTGAAAGGATCGGGATTTCCCGAGGAAGCCGAGGAACGTGCTAGACGTTCAGGACGCGATTGAGGGCGCGGTACTGTGAGTGGACCCTTTCCTTAAACTCGAACATGCATAACTGTTTTCTATACTTGTTTTATGGTTTTAATCATTATGCTATGCTTATCGGATATGTTTTGTTGGTTTTACATTGTTGCATGGTTTTCAAGAAATAACGTATGTTGCACGTTTTACGAGAAAAGGGTGATTTTGAATATAAAGCTATGGTTTTGGGGGTTTCAAACGTTAAATGATTTCCAATGATTATAAAAGGATTTTGGAACACGATTTGATAATCAATGATATCGAGATTTGGTTTTAAGATTGGAAAGTAGATTTCCGGATTTGGGTTCAAAATGACGGCTCGGGATGCCGAAGGGGATCAGACCGGTGATTTCGGATTCGGGTTTGGAGGTGAATTCGGAAATGGTTTTCAAATGGTTTTGATTGGATTTGTTGGATCTGGATATTGGGTTTAAAGACCCGGATATTGATTGACGGGGGACGGGCCCGGATTGAGTTTAAAGACTCGGGAGTTTAAAGACTCGGATATATTGATATTTCCCCCGTAGGCCTGTTGAGTTTAAAGACTCAGAAGTTTAAAGACTCGGATATTATTGAGGCCTGGATTGAGTTTAAAGACTCGGGAGTTTAAAGACTCGGATAGGTCCAGCAGGTTTGATCGAAAAATGATGTTTTACGCTATGGTTTTGTGATGTTTATGATATGATTCTATAACTGTTTTATAGTGTTTCTGTTTCTTATGATGTTTTCTGATAATTGAATCCTAACAGTTTTATGAACTGGGTTATGCATGTGGTTTCAAAACGGAGGGCTAAACCCAATTTTTCTTATAAATGGTTTTGGAACTTTTCTTTTATTTATGGTCCACTCACACCTTCTATTTTACTGCCCTCCAGGTTGTGGAGCTAGCGTGGGGTCCCAGCGTCGAGGTAGCGTCTGAGGCATAGAAGTCACGAGAGGAATCCCGGAGTATTTCAATTTTTTTTTTCCGCGTGCGTGTATGTTAGTTTATCGGTTTGTCGTTTCGGTGTATTTTGTATTATGCTCTGTAAACTATTGACTTCAGGATTTATTGCGTGTTTTCTCCTGCGTCTGACTGTTTTTGTGTCGGGGTGTCAGACGGGAGCAGGATTTACCTCGGGTTTCGGGGTGAAACCGGGGTGGGTCCTGACATGATATGTTGGACAACCCTCCTCAAGATGTAGTATGTTTGATGCTCAGACGTCTTGATGAGGGCTCTTTTTCTTTTGTGGTGTTTACTTGGACTAGTACCCAAGCGGCCAAAGCCGGGCTCTAGTTTCCTGGGATCGGTCCACATTCGGATGTTTAGAGTTGGGCTTTATATCCTGGGTGATACCCGAACGTCCAGAACTGGGCTCTGTTTTCTTGGGTACTCGGACATCCAAAGTAGGGCTTTGTTTTCCTGACTAATATGGCCTACCGGTAGTATATATATGATATGTTGATTGAGATTCTAGCGTCGAGGATGGGTTGGTTCAGTATGATTGGCTGATTCAGTATGGTTTGTTATGTGTGACTATTATGGTTATGCATTAGTATGATCGTATCCATGTTGGTACTTTAATATGGGTTCATATGGATATGTTTTCTGAAGCTACTGGCTTTCTTATAATTGCACGTGTTTTGGGATTTCAGTTTTAATGCTAAATTTTGTGTGTGCATGGTTTTGTAAAAAAATTTATTTTCGTCCACTCGTATGTTTTCTTGATTTTGATACCCTCAAGGGCCAATGCACGAGAGTCAAGGTTACTCCGAAAGTGGAGGGGTGAGAGTACAAGTATCCTTTATTTCACAAGGTTTGAGGGTAAACTTGGTATTTTAGGTTAACTTGTCATACAAGAGCAGGTCTCGGGTGTGGTTTACAAGGTGTTCCAAGGGTCGGGTCCCATCAACTTGGTATCAGAGCTCATGTTTGAGTTAACCGTGTAATTATCATGCCTCTGAGATGTGAGTCTCGTGCACGACCTGGTAGTGAGATGAGAATAGGAGCCCAGGGTAGTTTTAAGGCTGGATATGGATT
Source organism: Prinsepia uniflora (assembly GCA_032719365.1). Taxonomy (NCBI): domain Eukaryota; kingdom Viridiplantae; phylum Streptophyta; class Magnoliopsida; order Rosales; family Rosaceae; genus Prinsepia; species Prinsepia uniflora. Next base: position 40,069,058 of record CM064872.1, read on the forward strand.
AGTTTTGTGTGATACTTGTTGCTCGTATGATTCCCCAAGATTGGCTTGACGTGTTATATGTGTAGTATGACAGTATGTTTCCTTGATAATTGTGATGCTAAATTAGAATATCGGTGTGACTAGTGGATGTCACGTACTGATAAGGGAAACACTTGTTTGACTCCAGAAATAAAGTGAAAATCCTAGTAGTTGTCACCATGGTAGACTCGAGTGTGCTAATGAATTTATTTCTCAGTTAGAGTAAGTGCTTGAGGTTTAATGTAAGGAATGGCCTTATGTCGGATCCAATGTGTATAATGATGTTTCGTTTGGTGGTTATGTATACTACTACTAGTTGGGTTATGAATTTGAGTTGAATCCCCAAAAGGAGTCAAGATATTCGTATTAGGAGTGGATATAAGTTGGGATATTGGTATGGGACTTGAGATGAGTCGGAAAGTGAAAATAATGTGTTAAGCTCGAATATTGAAAATAGAACCTGAGGTATTCTTGCGAGTTTGGAAATCCTAGTTGTTGAGATCATAAGTGGGAGCAAGTACCAAATTCAGGCTATTAATAAGATGATAAGCTTGAAGTTTGATTTCCTGAACTTTGGGTAGATGATTTATTGGAAAATTGAAGAAGGCTAGGTACTTTTCGAGTAATCGTGTTAAGAATTGAATATTATAAGTTATGTAAGGAGATAAACCCTCAGTGGATAGGGTCGGTGTGAGTTTCCAGTGATATGACTTAGCTTAGCTATGTCCTGGCACTGTTATGGACTCGTAAAGGTTCGTACTAATAGTTGATAAAATCAAGATGGATCTTAAGTAAACTTGAGGTGGTGGACCATAAGGAGTAAAACAAAGTAGGTGGCCATGAGATCAGCTGAACACTTCCAGACTGATAATTATGGAAGTAGTTTTTTCGGTCTGCGGACATGGGAAGTGAAAAGGGAGTGAAGAGAACGCTCACAACCTGGGGGAACTTGAAGAAAATGAAACCCAACAAAGTAAATGGTCCACATATTAGATATTGAGCCAGGAAAGGAAGTCTTGAGGTCCATGTATACGACTACTTGTGTATTGTTGACTAAGATGTGTAGTATTTACTGAAGGTGACTTTGAGGTAGATGTTAAGTCTCTAACATTGAGAGTTTTGAGCTTGCTTAAAAATGTGTGATTGTTGTTAGGACTTGTGATTTAAGGTTTGACTGTTTGTTTGTTTATATTCCAGTGGATGTTTCTATGTTCATATAATTGTGCAGGGATGGAGTTAAAATGGTTGTTGTGGTGTGTGTGACCCTTTAAGCCACGTGAAATAAACTATCCTATGTCTAATATTGGAATTGTAACAGTGGCTAAAGGTTGAAGGTATGATATTTCATATAAATTTCACGAACCATAAGGGGTTAAGGTATCTCTTCACCCAAAGAATCTAAAAGGACCTACATTTGAGATAACAAGGTTGTGTGAAATTGGTTAAGAATTGGGAACTGTTTTATAAAGAAAGTTTGTGCAGTGGGTGGTATTTTGGGTATGTTCTAACTTACATGATGTGCTTTGTTTTGAGGAACTAAGAAGTATCACACTTATAAGAAACGTTATTATCTGGCTTGAAATAATGGGTGACAAAGATTAGGAATAGACATTGTGGTACAACAATAGGAAGGTGACTAGTGGCGGAAGTTGAGAGATTTGGTAGATGTTTCTGATCTCTTAGTAATGGTTGGATTCACTTAATCGAAGAATTGTCTCATAAAGGTTTTACATGTTCATAATGCTATTCAACTATAAATAGATGATTCAATTACAAGATTGTCCAGGTCTGGGAAAAGTGACATAAAGTATCATGTGGTTTAGTAGATGTGAAAAAAAAGGAAGGATAACAGTGAAGGGAAATTAGAGTAGCTATATGACTTTACTTCTGAGTGTGTGTTTTGAGCTGGGAGTTAAAGAAACAAGTATTCTATCACCTTCCGAGAACCCTTATGTTTAACTCAAAGACGATTAGTGGTGAAAATACTTTATGTTTGCAACAGGGCAGTGGTGTTGTGGTTTGGATATTGACTTAGAACCCAGATACGAGATAGGACCATGGAATTGTGACTTGGAAGAAGTCCTAATTGAGAACTTTGGTAGGAAGTTTGGAAGTGAACTTGTTGGTTATGGTCTCACATAATGAATGGGAGTTCGGAATGAACTCAATCATGGTTGCAAGGTTAAGTTTTGATTAAGTTTGATCTTGGTGTTAAGTTTTGCCTTGATATTAAATAGATTTTACATGTTCCAGATAAAATTGTTTTGTGGAATCTTTTGGAAATGTATATTAGTTAAATTAGGTTTGGTAATGTCCTGATCTAAAGAGTGAATTAAAAGCTGAGTTGAGATTGGGTTCATCCTAGTTATGGGGCTATATGTGATTATTGTGCTTGTGGTGTGGACTTTATGATGGTTGTATTGACTTAGTGTTATTTGTGTCTTGGTTTGATGTAACATATGGGTTATGTTATTATTATTGTGATGTGTGCTTGAATGTGACTCGGACAATTTTTAGAACCATTTTTAAAGTTCTTTATGTAATTCGGTTATTAAGATCAGTATCTGAATACTACGGATTTGATGGTTAATTTATTGGGTTTAATTTTGACATTCTCATATCTGTATCTAAGTAAGTTGTGTTCATCTGATATTTATGGACATGGAAAGTGTGGGGCCTAGTTTAGTCGAGGAAAATTTATGGTTGACATGGTTCTAAGTTATGCGGTTCGTGGTTACGGGATCTGAAACATGAGTGGTTGTTGTTTACATTCACCTTGAGTGACGATGAAATTACTGAGATCTTGTGGAATGGGATTTGAGGGATAAGTTTATATAGGTTATTGATGAGCGTTACAATTAGTGCTTGAATTAATGATCAATTCTGTCGAGTTAGCAGGGACCAGTCTCTGGAAGGATTTACACTTGTTCATATGTAATTGAGTAAGGTTCCTAGACATGGCCTGAGCAAACTTGAGTACGTACCCCAATTTCGCACGTCAATTAGGCCACGCTACCCCCTTTAAAGAAGGTAATCTTATGATTGTAATACTTTGGTGCCATTGCTATTTAAATTTTGAGGACAAAATTTCTTTAAGTGGGTAGGTTGTAACGACTTGGAATTTTAAGGAAAAGAAAATTAGGAAATTTTGTGGAAATAATGATTTTTCCCTTAAAATGGTCAAACATTGACTTTTTGACCACGAGTATCTATTGGACATTTAGTGAAAACCGTTACGAAGGTCTCGGACTCTTGAGTCCATAAATAGGTGACACATTAAAATCAGAGGTCAGATGAGTTAGTAATGGGTCAAAAGGGGGCAAGGGCATTTTGGTCTTTTTCAATGAAAACCTATTAGATGGTGACAAGTATCAAGCTCTAGAAAGGCCTTATATTTTTACCTTTCACCGATTCACCACCTTACTTATAGTTGTGTGTGTGTGTGTGTGTGTGTGTGTGTGTGTGTGTGTGTGTGTGTGTGTGTGTGTGTGTGTGTGTGTGTGTGTGTGTGTGTGTGTGTGTGTGTGTGTGTGTGTGTGTGTGTGTGTGTGTGTGTGTGTGTGTGTGTGTGTGCGTGTGCGCACGCGCACACTCGTGTATGTATGTGTGTGCTGATTTGGTGACTTTGATGGAGCTTGGCTGCAGCCATGAAAGTCAGCGCAGAAAGAAAAGAAAAAGGAATACGAGAAGACGAGAGGAAGGCTAGCTGGGGGAACCATGAACTAGAACCCGTAAGCCAAGTTTTTGGCCATGAATCAAGTTGTTGGCGAGAGAAGTTCTGGCATGTAACCAAAGGCGAAAGAGTCATCTTTGTGTCCCTAAAATTAGTCTGAGAGAGAGAGGATGAAGGTTTGAAGATGAGGAGCAATAAGGGAGGTTATGCAAATCTAGCCTAGAATTCATGGATTCAGAATTTGATATGGTGAGTTTTTCATGTTTTTTGTTCATAGAACTCTTTCTGGCACTCTTTAGACGAGTACCGATGTCTAAAATATGAAAAATTAGGGTTTTTTATGGATTTAGAACCAGGTGAGGTCGCTCGGGTTGGGTCTGGGTTATAGACCCACTGACAGGACCCGTCCCAACTGGACGTCAAAACCGTACCCGGTCCTGCTCCCGTCTGACAAGTCAACTGAAAGTCCGAAACTACCCTTCAGTACCTGCCAGACAAGGGAATTTTTGCGCCTGTGCCCGCACATACCTCCACCTCTAGAATAGCCTCGATCAACGCGCCACGACCTGAAGGGTTAACAAAACAGAAAAGGTGTGAGTGAACAAAAATGACCTCTTATAAAAACATTTACCAAAATACATTCTTACCCTCCAGTTTTCACAAACTTGCATGCATATCGTAAAACATGAGTAATAGTATGAAATCATTCAAGTATGAACAGTGGACCGATAAAATCAAAACATATTTTCTCATGGTCCACAAAAACTCATGTTCACCAAATTAGTTTAACATCTTAAAAATTTCACAGTTTCTTTAAATCATTTTAACCGCTAAACCACGGTTTCCTCAAAATCATTTTCCATAATCCACGGGACTTATTTCCATATCCTGTTGCTTAGAGTCACGTTTATCCCTGCAACGCGTGCATATCAATAAGCTCAAGGACCGCTCAAAATCCGAGCATCCGCTGCTGTGAACACATCATCAGTCAGCAATCCGTCGCTGGGAAAAATCTCACCAGCCGACGATCCGGATCTCGTGAACACATCACTTACCGATCCATATAATCCAGCACATCTGATCTGAGTCAAGCCTCCCCTGGGCTGCAAGACAAAGATCGTGCTACGTGACCTCTTCGGGGTAAACACTTCCATCCCGAAGGCGAGCGTTATCTCCAGGGTGCACTCCGGGGAAAAACATATTTTCTCCCGAAAGTCCTAAATATCCGCAACATATCACCATCACAAAAACCAGTGAAAAACAGTTGCATTAAAAACCAAATCATATATCAACACAGGGTCTTAGCCCCAAGTCCCGATTTACTTTATAAATCCGAAAATCATCAATATCATCATGTCATCACATGGAAATACAATTCCAACCAAAATCACAATTCCATTGGGTCTCAAGCCCAAAATATCAATATCACGTAAATCCGTGCAACCGTAAACCCGAGTTGCCACGATCACGTAAATCCATGAAATCAATCACTGACTCATAATCCGAGTCCAAATATCATTTTCAACTTCCTGACTCATAACCCGAGTCAAAACATCATTTTAGAAATCATTTAAACTCCGGGCCTAGCCCAAAATATCATCTGCACATTCCTCGTAAAACGTGCCCGAAAGACTGATTAAAATAATCATAAAATCCCAATAAATCATTAATTTCACAATTTCACAAATGACTCCAATTCCGAGTCAAAATCACTAATCACTTGGGTTCTCACGCCCACAATATCATTTTTAACCAATTTCATGATTTCTCAAAAATCGTGCCAGAATATAATAATATAATAATCACAAAACCGAGAAATCACCGAATTGAAATACCAATCATGCCAAAGCATATCAAATCATATAATAAAGCATTTTAAATCATATATGCATGCATCACGGTTAGAAAACAAAGTCCACTCACACACACCGTTCAAAACGGTTCGTTTCCGAACTGCAGGTTTTTCCGTAAAATCTGGAAATCACAACTCCTGCCCAAAATCAATATAGAGGGTTACTAACATCTCAAAATACATCATATAATTTTCCCCAATTTTTCCGGAATTTAAATACGTATTTTAAACGTAAAACAAAACTTCGGATACGCGGAACATTATCGAAACAATATCCGATTTCATCGAAATCAACGTCAAAATGTTCGTTACACTGAGAGGATCAAAAGTCATGTTGACCTCACCTTGAGACTAGGCCGGAGCGCCCTCACGCGCCGCCGTGAGTGGCTGCGCGTGAAACCCACGCGCCAGCTACAGTGTCGTCGTTCATGCCCGTTTGTCTGGTAAACGGGTCGTTTAACCCGCGATCACACCCGTTTGGTTTTCTGTCAATTCCACACTGTTTTCATCAATTGAACATTCAGTGAGTTTCGTTCTAAGTTCAATTAGGGTTCTGTAACATCAATTACTTGAAACATTACCTCAATCCTCACGATCAAGGATGAACAATCGAAGGACCTCCGGCCACTGTTCATCATTCGAACTCCCTCAATTCCACATGATTTTCCTAAATTGATTCATTAAGAAGCTTCATTGATCTCAGGTAAACCTTTCCCCCAACTCAATTGCATCAACCCATTGCTCAATCTTCACGACTCAAACTCGAACATCCGTGCACTGTGCAACCATGGAGCTTCATCAATCTCCAGTGTTTTCCTTCAATTGATCCTTCCAGAAGCATCGTGGGATCCTCAGGAAGATAATCCTCAGCTCAATTTCAACAATCCCCTGCTCGATCTCCGCGACTCAAGCTCGAAGTTCCTCACTGTTACCAAACCCGTTCAGAGCCAATTGGGCATGAATTCCTCTCGTTTTTTATTTGAAACAACTCGTCTCAACCTCAGGAAGCTATTTCCAAGCTCCAATTCGATCATCCCAGCTCAATTCGTCCAATTTGATTTTCCCTCCAAATTTTCTAAAACCCGAAATCCCAGTCCTCAGCTCTCAGTTAATCCCTCGTTTTTCCCAATTCAATTCACTCTCAAATGCTCACACTTTGGTTCAGAAATGGATGAGAATTGGAGGTTGGGAGAAAACTGATTTGTGGGTTGTACACGGTTGAAGAAAATATGGAAGATTAATGGAAATTAGGATTAATTAATTAATTTAATATAATAAAACATAATAATTAGGTCTCCCCCAAAATCATGGATCCATGTTTTGTGCCTGATTTTAAGGGATGAGTGACACTTGTCACTCATCCAAGTGTGTTTAGTCACCGGGTACTGTTCATATTAAAATATTATTTTATTCCCGGTTCGTTCGGTTAATCGAGCCCGATTCCGTGACCATAACTTCGTCGTCGAATCTCCGATTTCGGCATGCCGCCTGTCATTGGATTCGTATCGACGAGACCTACGTAACGGTCCTTGGCCCTCGTCCATCGGACCTCCCGATCAAAAAGTCAACATTTGGCCCCTAACATGCCAAATTACCAAAATACCCCTCAACTTCCGAACATCATAACTTTCTCTACGAATGTCGGAATTGAACGTGCCACCTGTCTATGAACTCGTGACGTCCCGAACTACGTCATAGTCATCGGTCAAAGTCCATTTGACCGCCCGAACTAAAAGTCAACATTTTTCCCACGCCAGGGGCAAAACGGTCATTTTGCACGTTTCGTCCGATTTCACTCAACTAATCCCCGATTAGTCATTCTAATTCATAATTAATTAATATTCAATCCCGATATTCGGGACGGGTCATTACACCCACGGGTCGACCCAACCCATGGTAAAGGATGTTGAAAATTAAGCGTGTGGGTTTCATGTGAAGGGAAGACTTTAGGCGTATGGGGCGCATGGGGCCGTGTGGTGGTCCCCCTCGTAATGTGGTCAACACGAAACTTCTAGTTCTTGATCTTACGAGTCCATCAGTACAATTTTCGAGGTGATCAGGTATCGTCTGAGGGTAATTTTGATTGTCCGAATGGTTATGTTTGTTTTTAAATCCATTCAAAAATCCCGAAATAATTATGGGGTTAATGTCTGAGTTAATTGGGATGATTTGTGAATCCTAGGAATGGTTGTGACATGCTGCCCGAGACTCGAAAATTACGGAAGTGCGCGCAAGTCGGTATTGGACATCGTGTGTGAGTGGACTTTCTTTTCCCTAAAAATTCTATCCATGCATATTTACATGTTTTACATGATTTATTATGTGCATTGCTTTATGGTTATTTCATTTCTTTATGGTTATTTAACCATCATTTTTATGGATTTTTAGTGAGTTTATACTAATTGCTACATTTCACATTTTACGAGGAATTTTCCTAATTTGTATTTTGACTTTATACTAGCTTTTGGGAAGTAGTTTTAGACTCAATGTGATTTTTCAACGTGATTTTGGTGATATTTTATTAATACGAATTTTATATAACTTTTGAAAATTTTATGGATAATTTTAATGGCACGATTTATGAGATTTTGGCATAATTTATAATTTGGGCTTAGGCCCGAATCTCAAAGTGCGTGCACATCACAGTATCCTGAAGAGTTTAAAACACAAAGGGTGAGTGGACCCAGTCATTATTTCAGTGTAAAATCATTTTCAATAAACCATATTTAACAACTCGTTTTAGTGTAAAACGAATCATAGTTATCACATACTTGCACGTAATACGAGAAATATAACATCAATCGTTTAATAAAAATTTAAACAATGCAATCAGATGAGCCATGTAGAAACCATAAATAAGTCACAATATCAACCCACATCATAAATGAGCATGAGTTGCCTCGAGTCTCATACTTGGAACATACACTGAGTATCCTTCCTCAGTACCACAACCACGTGAAAGTCAGGTTCTTAGCACCATCACCACATGTCCTCATCGAGCTCAGGAACAAGCTTGAACACTTTAATCAATATTACGAGCAGCGTAGGTGCATAATCACGTGGAGGCTGGTCAGTGGCCATACAGATAGGTACAAGATACTAGCGACTCCTAAGTGGGTTCTACGCATCTCAATCTCATCAATGCCCCGGGGACTCTCATGACATGCAATATGTTTCTCAAAACTTACAACTATGCATACTCACGATACCGTAAAACAGTATATCATCATGATCGGATAAGTACAGTAAATCATACATCACACCCATGTACCACAAGTAGTATCTAGCCAGATATGCATGCTCAACAAGTATCAAATGTGAAAACCTCATAAAACGTGTGAGTAGTTAATATTATAAAATCACATTATGGAAGGGGGGTCCACTCACGCTATCGGGGAGTTGGATCACCCGACAGTTCAAGCAACTCACAAGCTCCCATGTCCATTTTTGTAACGACCCGTCCCAAATTAGCGGGATTAATTAAAGATTAATGTCGGATTAGCGAGACTAATCAGGGATTAGATGAGGATTGGCGGACATTTAAGGCGAAATGACGATTTTTCCCCTAGAATGGGTGAAACGTTGACTTTTCGTTCAGGTGATCAAATGGACTTTGGCCGATGTTTGTGACGTAGCTCGGGACGTCACGAGTTCATAGACAGGTGGTACGTCCGATTTCGATATTCAAGGAATAAGTTATGACGTTCGGAAGTTCGGGGGTATTTTGGTAATTTGGTTGAATAACCCGGGAGGTCCGAGGTCCGTTAAGAAGATCAGGACAATACGAATTTGTAGACAGGTGGCACGTCAAATTTGGATGTTCGACGGAGAAGTTACGGCTCACGGAAGTTCGAACGTACTATTGCACATTTTACGATGCGAGGAACTTTTCGACTTAAGTGGGGCCCAGATATTATTGGACAGGCCAAATGGATGAGTGACAAGTGTCACCCATCCATTGCCCATCCAAACCAACTCATGCATATCCCTTCCCCTTTCTCTTATTCGATCATTTTCCCCAAACCCAAACCCGATCAACCATTCCCAATCCAATCCAAACCCTTAACCCCTATGACCAAGGTTGAGACCCAGAGAGGATGAAGTGAGGACATGAGGATGTGGTGGCCGACCAAGGTAGCGCCGCCGTGGACTGCGGAGGCCAACTCAAAACAAGGTAATCGGTTTGCCCGATTTTCCCCATTTTTCATTTCGAGCATTATGGGTCATTTTCAATGATTTGAATGAGTTAAATAGGTTTCTAGGAAGATGTTAGGATGATTTTGGTGACGGTTGGAGGTTGAGGAACCCCTGGGGATGTTTTGGAAAAACTGAACCGTGGAGGGAAAATTGAACCGGGGTACTTTTGTAGGTTTTAGGGGATTTGGTCCATAGGTTTAGGTTCCTAGGACCAAAATAGGAAGTTTAGAATCGATTAGGAAAGAAAAGGATGAAAATTGGACCTGGTAGGAGGCTGGACCGGTCACGCCGGTCCAAGTTGCAGAGAAAACTGGACCGGCCAGTTCGAACCGGTCGGCTGGAGGTTGAAGACGCACTGTAGCAGGCGCGTGGCTCCCAGGTGCACCCACTTCCGGCGGTGCGTGCGGGTGGGTGGGGGAGAATTTTGGGGTGGTTCCAACATGTAAAATCATCTATTCGATGTAACAAACATTTTGAGATTGGTTTTGACTCGATCGGACATCGTCTCGATATAGTTCGGGCTGTCCGAAGGTTTCGGTGCGCGTTTAAAAATAGTTACAAATCCCAAAAAATTAGGGGGCCTTAGTGAGGGGTTAATTAAGTAGTTAGTAACCTTCTAAAGTGATTTGGACAGGTTTGGAAGTCCCAGTGATGGCGATTGGCCCGAGAGAGCCGTATTACACGCGTATCGAGGCGGCAGCTCGGATGGTATGTGAGTGGACTTTCTTTTTGAAATCGATGCATGCATAAATGTTTTATATTTGTTTTAATATATGTTTTAAGATTCCTTGAGTGCATTTTGTGTGTGTGTGTGTGTTTACGTATGGGCACGTACTTCAAGATTTTCGGTTTTATACGTGCTTACGCTTTCGGTTTTCATGAAATTGTTTTGAAAAGGTAAAACCGGGCATGAGACCCATTTGGATTTGGTTTTGACTCGGGCATGAAACCCTATTAATGACCTATGGGTCTGAGTCGTGGTCGCGATGGGTGCTGTGTGCACGGTGATGGACGACGTGACGCTCGCCTCCGGATTGGGATGTGTTCCCGCAGAAGAGGTCACGATGCACGCCCCATTGTCGAGAAGCCACTGGAGGCTCGACTTCGGAGTGCTGACGGTTTAGAAGATCGATCGGCGATGTGTGCACCATGGTCTCGAGATGGTCGCGGAAGTGATGTGTTCACGGCGACATACCAGGATTGAGAGCGGTTCTGGATTGATGGTTGCACGCATCACTATGATCGAGATCATGACTGACCCTGAGATATCGGGCTCGATGTCCAGGTTATTTGAGTTCGGGCTCGATGCCCAGTTACTGTGAAATCGGGCTAGGGGCCCTGTTGAGTCCTATGTTCGGGCTCGAGGCCCAGTTGTTTTGTGTTATCGGGCGTGAGTCCCGTTTTATGGTTTTCTATACTAGTATGTATATACCCTCCTTACGAGCTTTTTGATTGGTCTCCTTCAGACGTCGACCTGGAGAGTCACGAGCCACATACCAGAGTGGGTATCCCCATAGGGATCCCGTTTCAGGAGTGAGCGTTATGATGTGGTCCCGAACCAGATTCCGGAGAGATGGTCGGACTAGGTTCAAAGATAGAGCCTCCCAGTTGGAGAATTCCTTGGAGAAGACTCGGAGTGAGACCCCGAGTAGTATGCATACTTATATATATATAGAGACATCGTGACACATATCGGGGATGTGTTCCCTAGGGGCTGTGTGCCCCGAGTTGGCATCTTCTCAAGAAGTGCCTAGGATGGGTTATATATGTATATATGTATGATTTTTCACTGAGATGGTGTTGGGCTGAGACCCACGCGTATTGGTTTGGGCTGTGGTCCCATGTATTGATTTACGGATTTCGAGCCAAGGCCCAAATGGTTTGATGGTTCATGACAGTTTATGGGGACCGAGCAAGAACCCTAGAGATGGTTTTCAAATGCATGCATATGTTTTCAATGAAGGGAATAAAGGTCTTTTATGAAATTTTTTTATAAAATAATTGTTTTTTCCACGCACAGCTTTTGTGTTTTGAATGCCCTTCAGGTTGATCGCGGATGCGGGCTGTAGCAGAGACAAGACATCACATACCTCCTTCGGATCCTGGGGCCCTTTGATAGCCCTGGTTGGGTAAAGGACGGAAATATCCCTGGTCTAACACTTAGCGTCAGACGGGAGCAGGCACGTCCCACGCTAATCCCGAGGGATTTGGGACGGGTCCTGTCAATTGTTCCCTAGGAAAACATCCACAAAGGTCTCCATTAATTACATGCCATTATACATATCAAAACACTCAAGAATGGCTCAAAACAAAGCCTAGAATAGCTTAATACAGGCCTTAATACTTTCTAAGCGATCTAATACTTCGAAAACACCGCCTATACGTTATCGGGAGCCGAAAAACAGCTCTATGTACCATTTCGGAGCTAGAAAACTATTTAAAACTATTCAAAATAGTCTGAAAATGTGCCCACGCACCGCCGTGGGCTAGAAATGGGCCCCACGCAATGCCCATCAGGAGGAAATAACTGGTCTGCAATTCTGGGCGAGGTGCCCATCAACATTTCTTGAAAAAACAAAGCATGCAATTACTCTAGGATAGCGGTCTCATCGTGACTAGGATGATAACATCAAAAGGAATTAAAATTACCTCGAATTTAACGCGGAATCAGCGGGTTGATGTCTAGGGTCTGGTCGTAGAGAAAGGTCATAGCAAAGGTCATGGCAAAGGCGTGGTGTAGCCAAGGGCGTGGTTTCTAGTCATCAGAGTCGATGGTCGCCATTTGTGATTCTGTTTCAAGGCCGCAACTCTGAAGTCTAAGTGAAGGCAAGGAATTTGATCGAAAGGAGGAGAAAGGAAGGTTGTCGAAGTTCTATAAATGGATATTGTCATAGTAGTGCATTGTAGGCTGAGTAGGTGTGAGTTTTCATAGCACAAACAGTGGTTTGTCAAGCAGCGAAGAATTGTGGGAGCGAGTAGTGTGTTCTGGACATTTTTCGAAAGGGACGAGTTCACAAACCCTCCCCCTTCAGCATGGATATTGGGCCTTGGGCCAAATGGGAAGTAATATCCCCTAAAGGCTTCATCGAATTATTAGGGCCCTAAAGGTAAGCATTGGGCCAGCAACTAATTGGCTAACATTCAAAACATAGTTGGGCATAGGTCAACTATGAATTGATAACTCCAATCCTTGAGATTTTGTAGCTAGGGTTTATGGGTTTGGGCCTCCAAGACAGTAACAATGTTTGGGTCTTTAAAGATGGGCTTGAGACATAGGAGAATTCAACGAGATGGCTTTGGCTTCACGAAGGTGCAATTTGGGCTCCCAACGACGGCCTTGTTTGTTGGGCTAAATTAAGTGGTGCAATGTAGAACTCAGTAAGTCATATGCTTTTGGATTGATATTTTGGCCCCCACATCCTAAATACCATAAGCCCAACCCGGTTAGGTTATTTAGCACAAGTACAATAATCAATTTCAGTTGCAAAACCAAGGGTAAAATGGGAATTTTATTTGTTCAGCTTCTAATTATTGATACGGGATGTAACAGTCTACCCCCCTTAGGGAAATTTCATCCCCAAAATTTGGTTGATATCGGTCAAGGATACAATTCCTAAATGCATCTGAAAATCCTTCGCTGCATTAACAATTATGATTCCACTTCCTCGTGGTGTCCGATAGAAAAGTGCTTTGTCATGGAATTCTTCAGGCCTCATTCACTAGGTATTGGTGTGTCACTTCGGTTACCACAAATAATCAACAAATACAATCCTCAATTGATAAAACAAATTAGATGTTTCCTTAATATTTTCTTAAATGTCATGTATGGATTCCTCAGTCAACGTTTAGTCTCTTCTTGGAAGACACCAAATCCTCTCAAGTAGGATGATTTTTTTTCCCTACACCAATAGTTCTAGTAAGCCAAGTACAGGAGAGAGCTTGATGTCCTAACTGTCCCGTAATGTAACTCATTTCAAATCGATCAAAATTAGCGGCCTCGACAATCCATCTGACAAGAGGCCGTCTATTCTTCCTGAACTTCCTGATGATAGTTGTGATTCTTGTCATTAAGGGTCCGATAGGGTTTAGACTAACCCACCAACAAAAACGATCTTCAAAACAGTTCTCCCAAATTATGGTTTACTATATCCTACTCGTATTAGGGTTGCTAATCTAAGCGATCTCGGGGTTTAAAGTAACTACTACAGTTTTTCGTTGAAACAGTAATCGAGGTTGGGAATAGGAATAGGTGACTCGATCATTCTCTAGTTATAAGGGTAGTGGAAACTCAGTCCATACGTGTCCAGGGGTTCTTTGAATGTCTAACACATCTAAAGGGTCCTTCCAATCCTAATGATCCATCTAAAGGATACGGAAGACACCGAGTATGTGTATGAATTGACTTGATCTCTAGGAAAAATAAAAGGCTATGTAGCAGGCTTCAGGTCGAGAATTCTTAACTAACGGTCCCTTTAGTTTTTCTCAATAGTGACAAGCCTGAATTATCGCCATTCAAACCTTGATTCAAGGTTGTCCTGTCCATGGATATATTTCAGGAAAAGACAGAGTTATCACTAGTGACAGTGGAACAGGAACATCATGTGTGTTCTCTGAATCAAGGGAGGTTGAGTACGTCACCGTATCCTATTCGACTAGGAGTGTACAATAGTGGATAGAATTTGGATCCAACAAACTTGGTTAAGCATGTTCTAAAATGTAACGCCCCGGACGTTCTGGAAATGTAATATTATAAAATATTGAATAAAATGACGTTTTTACCCCTGTGTTTGTGTGGTCAATTTGTTGACTTTTTGATTTGGAGGTCGAACGGACATTGAGTGATGACCGTGACGTAGTTCGGGATGTCACGAGTTCATAGACAGGTGGCACGTCCGATTCGGACGCTCGGAGTGAAAGTTATGATGTTCGGAAGTTCAGGGGCATTATCGTAATTTGGGCGTTATAAGGGGAAAAAGTTGACTTTTTGTTTGACAATTGATATTCATTTGACTCGAAGACCGTTATGTTCGTCTCGACGCCCCGAGTACAACGACAGGCGGCACGCTTGAAACGGACGTCGGACGACCGAGTTACGGGTCACGGAAGTTGGAGGGCATTTTGGTAATTTTTGCCCTGGGGGCTTTTTGGTAATTTCCGCACGGGGTACTGTTCACCACCGTGGAAAACAGAGCAGCGGCCGTGGGTCTTGTGCGTTCAATTGTTTAAGGTTTAGTGGAAGGCTCAGGGCTTTGTTTATGTCGTTTGAGGTAGTGGGGCTGGACTGAGTGGCTTTGGTGCACGATTTGGGCAGTGCTCAGTGCACGGGGGAGACTGAATTGGCCATGGTTTCTGCGTGCGTGGGAAACATTTTCAGAAAAATCTCAGACGGTTTCCCACGGGTTGCTGGCCGCTTTGATCGATTACCTGGTCGCCTTTGAGTCTGGGAACTCATTTCGATCATTTGGGCAGGCTGAGAGAGAGTTGAGGGAGGTTCTGAGACGGGGAAGAGAAAAACGCAGAAATGGAGGGAAATTCAAAGGTTGGGTTTTGAGGCGAGTTGAACCAAACTGAGGGTGGAATTAGTCTTCTGGGATCCTTGCTAACGCAACCGTGCAAGAATTGAGGAGGATTGATCGAGGTTTGCTCAGGGACTCAAGTTCCAGTTTCTGGAAAAACACAGTATTGAGGACGACGACTTCCAGGTTAGTTTGGGGTTAATTGGTTGGATGTTTTGGTTCGTTTGGGTCCCTTATTGCTACTGGTGAAGTTAATTTGGGAATGGAACCGTGTAGGGTGAGTTCCAGGAGTCGACTTGTTCGTTTGTTCGAGTCTGGATTGCATCGATTTAGGGACAGTCGAGGTTAACCATTGTTGCAGACCTAAAATAAATGAGTTAGAGAAGATTATAGGATTGAAAACGGGTAGAATTGATTGAGAATTGAGGGCTAACTGATCGGGTTGAGTCGCGGGTATCAGACCCGTTTAGCAGGCTGTTCGGGTAAGGGAGATGACACTGTAGCACGGCGCGTGGCCTTCACGCGCAGCCACTTTGGGCGGTGCGTGACGGCGCGTGCGATGTCATCTCCGATCACGGTCAACATGGAAATTGTTCCTTTCAGTCCAATTAACATTTTACCTTTAGAATTCGAGTTGTTCGGGAGTCATTCGGGATAATTTCGGGAGTCCGGAAGATTAAGTCTTTAAGTTTATTTTCGCCGAAAAATCCGGAAAAATTAGGAAAAATCCTACGAGTTATTTGGGGATGTTTGTAACCCTTCTTGTACGTTTTCACAGGCCCGGACACTTCCGAAGCTACGGAGGAGCACGCGGGACGCGATTGACGCGTCCTAAAACTGTGAGTGGACTTTTTGATTTCCTAAATTGGGCATGCATGACTATTTTGCTTATTTATCTCATGGTTTTACCTATGATTTTATGATGGTGATATGCTATATCGGTTTTACGTGTTTTCACGTTTTTCGAGATATTTACCGTATTTCACGCATTTCGAGGTTACGATTTTCGCTTATGCATGCGTGATGATTTTGATAAAGTACCTGGATATGAATATGCATGTTTCGTATTTATGATGTTTGATCATATTGTGAAGTAATTTCTGGAAATTGCATGTGTTGGAATTTGCATGTGAATTCGGACATGAGTCCTGTTACGATGAGAAATGTTTTTGGAATAATGTTGGAAAAAGATTTGTGATGAATCTTGATTTACTATGTTTAAAAACGGTTTTGGGTTTAAAGACCCGGTTAATGGTTGGATCTGGTTTTGGGTTTAAAGACCCGGTTATTTAACGACGGGGGCGGGCCCGAAAATTGGGTTTAAAGACTCGAATTGAGTTTAAAGACTCGTGAGTTTAAAGACTCGATTATTATGATACCTCCCGAGGCCTATTAATCATGTTTTGAGTTTAAAGACTCGTTGATATCCCGGGAAGGCCTAATGTTGAGTTTAAAGACTCGGATGGATCCAACGGCATAATTGTGGTTAATGATTCACGTTTTACTTGATTTGTGCAATTAACGTTCAAAATGACGGTTTCTGAAACCTGGAATTATTAAATGGTTTTTACATGAATTATGGTGATCCTTTGTAACGTTTTCCATGTGTTTCGGAAAAAGAGTTTTCAAAAGTTTAATATGCAGAATTTGGATATTTGGTTATGCATGCGTGTTACAAAACTGGAGGGCGAACCCGATTTCGGAAAAACTGTTTTCCCTATAAAGCTTATGTTTCGGTCCACTCACACTTTGTTGTTTTAAATTCCCTCCAGGTCGTGGAACAAGCGTGGGGGCAAGCGCCGAGGCAGAGGCGGAGGCATAAAGTTTTTCCGTTGCGGAGTAGTTAGTTCGCAGAGTAGGACTTGTTTCTTTAACTTGTTTTGTAATATTGCTCTGTGAAACTGTGGACCTGACGTCCAGTCGGATGTATTTGTTTAATCTCCCTGGTCTGACAATGGGTGTGTTGTAATTTTTAACTAGTTTCTGGCCTTTTTGGTTCGATTGTCAGACGGGAGCAGGATGCTTCCCGATTATCGAGGCGATAATCGGGGTGGGTCCTGTCAATTGGTATCAGAGCCTAGGTTTACGATTCGTGTCCGGCACTCGGGTGTGCCTTGATTATTGTACTAACTTATGCCTCTTTCAGAGAGGGACGACCGGCCATGCCTCCGCGACGCGAACCCCCTCCACGACCTAATGGCGATGCGGAGAGCGCTTCGATCGAGCGAGCCCAGCGTCTTGGGGCTACGGTATTCAGTGGTGGAGCGGATCCCGAGGATGCTCACCGTTGGATTTCTCGGATTGAGCGGATTTTTACTGTGTTGCACTGTCCTCTTGAGGAGCGTGTGGTGTTGGCCACATTTCTACTTGATGGCTCTGCTTATGAGTGGTGGTATACTCTGGAGTTGTTGGGCTGGGATGCCCGTACAGTGGCTTGGGAGACCTTTCGTGAACGGTTTCTGGATCAGTATTATCCCCGTTCATTCCGTGATGCTAGGGAGACCGATTTTCTGCAGCTCCAGCAGGGGAGCATGTCCGTGGTTGAGTATGAACAGAAATTTCAGATGCTAGCTCGTTTTGCTCCTACCTTTGTATCTACTGAGGCTGAGAAATGCCGTAGGTTTGAGCTTGGCCTACGGGGTGAGATACGGGCCATTGTGACGGCCGGAGCTTTTGCTACTCTCAGGGAGTTGCTGATGCCGCGGTGCGGGTTGAGGCTAGTCTCCCGACACGTCCACAGTATTCTGGTGGTGGACAACGTCGCGGGCGTTCATATTCTGGATCGTATGGTCAGGGAGCCTCGAAGAAGGGACGTTATGGTGGAGCCTCATCTGCAGGAAATGATCGTTATGGCAGGCCTGGTAACTATCAGGGTTCCGGATTCCGAGCGCCTAGGGCGCAGACTGCTCCGCAGGCGAGCACGACTTCTGTTGCTTCCACGGGACGGCAGGGTGGTGGTTTTGTTCGAGATGCTTCCAGTGTCATTTGTTTCTTCTGTGGCGAGCGGGGCCACTATCGGAGGGACTGTCCATCTTTGCCACAGGGTGGTGGCGCAGGTCGGGGTGGAGCAGAGCAGGGACGGAGCACAGCTGCAGTTTCTGGGACTGGGAGCACTCGCGGAGGTGGTACTGGAGCGGCTAATGGACAGAGGGGCCGGGGCCGTGGGCGAGCAGCTGGACCACAGGCCCGAGTTTTTGCAGTTACGCAGCAGGAGGCCAGGGCAGCGCCTGGTGTTGTGACAGGTACACTCACGATCTTTGGACATGATGTTTGTGCTTTAATTGATCCCGGAGCTACTCATTCATTTATTTCACGGGACTGTGAGTTGTTGGCGGGTAGAGAGGTGTCCGCACTGGACTGTGACATGGGAGTGAGTACGCCCACCGGAGATGTGTTTGTGGTGAATCAAGTGTTGCGGGAGTGCCCCGTAATGGTAGGTGATGTTGGTCTGGTGGCAGATTTGATACTCTTGGACTTGCATGACTTTGATGTCATCTTGGGTATGGATTGGTTGACGCTCCATCATGCCTCTATCGAATGCGTCGATAAGAGGGTTACTTTTCGGAGCCCGGGGTTACCGGAAACCACTTTTCAGGGAATTCAGCGAGCAACTCCTGTCGGAGTGATATCTGCCCTGAAGGCAAGTAAGTTGTTGAGGAAGGGGTGCCAGGGATACTTAGCCCGAGTGATGGATTCACGAGCTGCACCATTGAGGGTGGAGGATATACCGATTGTACGGGAGTTCCCGGATGTCTTTCCGGAGGATCTTCCGGGATTGCCACCGCATCGAGATGTTGAGTTCACTATTGATCTGGTTCCAGGTACGCAACCTATTTCTCAGACTCCGTATCGTATGGCGCCAGCCGAGTTGAAAGAACTGAAGGCGCAGTTACAAGAATTACTTGAGATGGGATTTATTCGACCGAGTGTATCCCCCAGGGGAGCTCCGGTGTTGTTTGTGAGGAAAAAGGATGGGAGTTTGAGACTTTACATCGATTACAGGCAACTGAATAAAGTAACAGTCAGGAACAAATACCCGTTGCCTCGGATCGATGATTTGTTCGATCAGCTGCGAGGAGCGCAGTACTTCTCCAAAATTGATCTACGTTCTGGGTATCATCAATTGCGGGTTAAGGATGAGGATGTACCCAAGACAGCCTTTAGGACCCGTTATGGTCATTATGAGTTCCTTGTGATGCCGTTTGGCTTGACCAATGCACCCGCAGCGTTTATGGATTTGATGAACCGAGTGTTGCAGCCTTACTTGGATCACTTTGTCATCGTGTTCCTCGACGATATCCTGGTCTACTTGAGGAGTGCGGAAGCGCACGAGGAGCACTTAAGGATGGTGCTGGGTACCTTGAGGGAAAACCAGTTGTACGCGAAGCTCAGCAAATGTCAGTTTTGGTTGACGAGCGTGAGTTTCTTGGGGCATGTGATCTCAATTGACGGGATCAGTGTGGATTCTCAGAAAATTGAGGCAGTGGCGAAGTGGGAACAACCGAGGACCGTCACTGAAGTCAGGAGTTTCGTGGGTTTGGCTGGTTACTACAGGAGGTTTGTAGAGGGTTTCTCTACCATTGCTGCCCCGTTGACGCGACTGACGCGGAAGGGAGTCAAGTTTGAGTGGAATGACGATTGTGAGCGTAGTTTTCGGGAGCTAAAGGAAAGGTTGACATCTGCTCCTATACTGAACCTTCCAGACGACAGTGGGGAATTTGAGGTGTACAGTGATGCATCCTTACAGGGTTTGGGATGTGTACTAATGCAGCATGGGAAAGTGATCGCCTATGCTTCGCGCCAGTTGAAACCGCATGAGCGCAATTATCCGACGCACGATTTGGAGTTAGCTGCTGTTGTGCATGCATTAAAAATTTGGAGACATTACCTGTATGGTGCGACTTGCGGAATGTTTACGGACCACAAGAGCCTGAAGTACTTGTTCACTCAGAAGGAGTTGAATGTGAGGCAGCGACGGTGGCTAGAGCTAATTAAGGATTATGATTGCACGATTGAGTACCACCCGGGAAAAGCCAATGTGGTGGCTGATGTTCTAAGCCGGAAGTCAACGCATTCTGTAGCACATCTACGGACGGTTCATTTACCACTTTTGGTTGAACTCCGTAAGAATAGCATTGATTTGGGTTTGGATGGCCAAGGTGTCTTGCTGGCTAATTTTCATGTGAGACCACTTCTGGTCGATCGGATCGTTGAGGCTCAATCTCAAGATCCTGTCTCATGTGTACTTCGGATTGAAGTGGAAGCCGGTGAACGGCTAGATTTTACAGTCAGGGAGGATGGAGCTTTGCTAAAAGAAGGACGGTTGTGTGTGCCCGACGTTGAGGCACTGAAGAAAGAGATCTTGGACGAAGCTCATAGTTCGGCCTACGCGATGCATCCTGGTGGGACCAAGATGTATCGTACCTTGCGAGAGCACTACTGGTGGCCGGGAATGAAACGGGAGATTGCCGAGTTTGTCAGCAGGTGTCTGATTTGCCAGCAAGTGAAGGCTGAGAGACAACGACCTTATGGAGCCTTGAAACCACTACCTATTCCGGAATGGAAATGGGATCACTTGACGATGGATTTTGTGTTTGGACTTCCTAGGACACCCAGGGGTCACGATGGAGTTTGGGTGATTGTGGACAGGCTTACGAAATCAGCTCACTTCTTGCCAGTGCGAGAGAACTTCAGGATGACGCAGTTGGCCCAGTTGTTTATTGACGAGATCATCCGTTTGCACGGTACTCCGGAATCAATAGTTTCTGACCGAGACCCAAGATTTACTTCTCGATTTTGGCAGAGTCTGCAGGAAGCATTTGGGACGAAACTTCGTTTCAGTACTGCATTTCATCCTCAGACTGACGGCCAGTCTGAGCGGACCATCCAGACATTGGAGGATATGATGCGAGCTTGCGTTTTTCAATTTCAGGACACTTGGGAGTCACATCTAGCCTTGATGGAATTTGCCTACAACAACAGCTATCAGGCGAGCATTGGGATGGCTCCGTACGAAGCCTTGTACGTATGGCAGTGCAGAACTCCGTTGTGTTGGACGGACGTGGGTGAAAGGGAGCTGACTAAATCCGAATTGGTGGAACTGACGACCGAGAAGGTCAAACTCATCAGGGATCGGCTCAAGGCAGCCCAGGACAGACAAAAGAGCTATGTGGACCACCGGATTCGAGATCTGGAGTTTGCGGTCGGAGATCGGGTATTTCTGAAATTGTCCCCTTGGAAGGGTGTAGTGCGATTCGGCAGGCGAGGAAAGTTGAGCCCTCGTTATATTGGACCTTATGAGATTACCGAGAGGATTGGCCCGGTGGCCTACCGGCTGGCACTACCGCCAGAGCTTTCGAGGGTCCACGATGTTTTCCATGTGTCGATGTTGCGGAAAGATGTGTTTGACGCATCTCATGTACTGGAGGATCAACCCATTGAACTTCGAGATGATTTGAGCTTCGAGGAACAGCCGGTACAGATTTTGGATCGAAAGGATAAAGTGCTACGTCGGAAGACCGTTCCTCTGGTAAAGGTTCTCTGGAGGAACCAGAATGTGGAGGAAGCCACATGGGAACCCGAGGCGCAGATGCGAGAACAGTTCCCCTACTTGTTTCCTTGAAATTTCGGGACGAAATTTCTTAAGGGGGGGAGATTGTAACGCCCCGGACGTTCTGGAAATGTAATATTATAAAATATTGAATAAAATGACGTTTTTACCCCTGTGTTTGTGTGGTCAATTTGTTGACTTTTTGATTTGGAGGTCGAACGGACGTTGAGTGATGACCGTGACGTAGTTCGGGATGTCACGAGTTCATAGACAGGTGGCACGTCCGATTCGGACGCTCGGAGTGAAAGTTATGATGTTCGGAAGTTCAGGGGCATTATCGTAATTTGTGCGTTATAAGGGGAAAAAGTTGACTTTTTGTTTGACAATTGATATTCATTTGACTCGAAGACCGTTATGTTCGTCTCGACGCCCCGAGTACAACGACAGGCGGCATGCTTGAAACGGACGTCGGACGACCGAGTTACGGGTCACGGAAGTTGGAGGGCATTTTGGTAATTTTTGCCCTGGGGGCATTTTGGTAATTTCCGCACGGGGTACTGTTCACCACCGTGGAAAACAGAGCAGCGGCCGTGGGTCTTGTGCGTTCAATTGTTTAAGGTTTAGTGGAAGGCGCAGGGCTTTGTTTATGTCGTTTGAGGTAGTGGGGCTGGACTGAGTGGCTTTGGTGCACGATTTGGGCAGTGCTCAGTGCACGGGGGAGACTGAATTGGCCATGGTTTCTGCGTGCGTGGGAAACATTTTCAGAAAAATCTCGGACGGTTTCCCACGGGTTGCTGGCCGCTTTGATCGATTACCTGGTCGCCTTTGAGTCTGGGAACTCATTTCGATCATTTGGGCAGGCTGAGAGAGAGTTGAGGGTGGTTCTGAGACGGGGAAGAGAAAAACACAGAAATGGAGGGAAATTCAAAGGTTGGGTTTTGAGGCGAGTTGAACCAAACTGAGGGTGGAATTAGTCTTCTGGGATCCTTGCTAACGCAACCGTGCAAGAATTGAGGAGGATTGATCGAGGTTTGCTCAGGGACTCAAGTTCCAGTTTCTGGAAAAACACAGTATTGAGGACGACGACTTCCAGGTTAGTTTGGGGTTAATTGGTTGGATGTTTTGGTTCGTTTGGGTCCCTTATTGCTACTGGTGAAGTTAATTTGGGAATGGAACCGTGTAAGGTGAGTTCCAGGAGTCGACTTGTTCGTTTGTTCGAGTCTGGATTGCATCGATTTAGGGACAGTCGAGGTTAACCATTGTTGCAGACCTAAAATAAATGAGTTAGAGAAGATTATAGGATTGAAAACGGGTAGAATTGATTGAGAATTGAGGGCTAACTGATCGGGTTGAGTCGCGGGTATCAGACCCGTTTAGCAGGCTGTTCGGGTAAGGGAGATGACACTGTAGCACGGCGCGTGGCCTTCACGCGCAGCCACTTTGGGCGGCGCGTGACGGCGCGTGCGATGTCATCTCCGATCACGGTCAACGTGGAAATTGTTCCTTTCAGTCCAATTAACATTTTACCTTTAGAATTCGAGTTGTTCGGGAGTCATTCGGGATAATTTCGGGAGTCCGGAAGATTAAGTCTTTAAGTTTATTTTCGCCGAAAAATCCGGAAAAATTAGGAAAAATCCTACGAGTTATTTGGGGATGTTTGTAACCCTTCTTGTACGTTTTCACAGGCCCGGACACTTCCGAAGCTACGGAGGAGCACGCGGGACGCGATTGACGCGTCCTAAAACTGTGAGTGGACTTTTTGATTTCCTAAATTGGGCATGCATGACTATTTTGCTTATTTATCTCATGGTTTTACCTATGATTTTATGATGGTGATATGCTATATCGGTTTTACGTGTTTTCACGTTTTTTGAGATATTTACCGTATTTCACGCATTTCGAGGTTACGATTTTCGCTTATGCATGTGTGATGATTTTGATAAAGTACCTGGATATGAATATGCATGTTTCGGATTTATGATGTTTGATCACATTGTGAAGTAATTTCTGGAAATTGCATGTGTTGGAATTTTCATGTGAATTCGGACATGAGTCCTGTTACGATGAGAAATGTTTTTGGAATAATGTTGGAAAAAGATTTGTGATGAATCCTGATTTACTATGTTTAAAAACGGTTTTGGGTTTAAAGACCCGGTTAATGGTTGGATCTGGTTTTGGGTTTAAAGACCCGGTTATTTAACGACGGGGGCGGGCCCGAAAATTGGGTTTAAAGACCCGAATTGAGTTTAAAGACTCGTGAGTTTAAAGACTCGATTATTATGATACCCCCCGAGGCCTATTAATCATGTTTTGAGTTTAAAGACTCGTTGATTTCCCGGGAAGGCCTAATGTTGAGTTTAAAGACTCGGATGGATCCAACGGCATAATTGTGGTTAATGATTCACGTTTTACTTGATTTGTGCAATTAACGTTCAAAATGACGGTTTCTGAAACCTGGAATTATTAAATGGTTTTTACATGAATTATGGTGATCCTTTGTAACGTTTTCCATGTGTTTCGGAAAAAGAGTTTTCAAAAGTTTAATATGCAGAATTTGGATATTTGGTTATGCATGCGTGTTACAAAACTGGAGGGCGAACCCGATTTCGGAAAAACTGTTTTCCCTATAAAGCTTATGTTTCGGTCCACTCACACTTTGTTGTTTTAAATTCCCTCCAGGTCGTGGAACAAGCGTGGGGGCAAGCGCCGAGGCAGAGGCGGAGGCATAAAGTTTTTCCGTTGCGGAGTAGTTAGTTCGCAGAGTAGGACTTGTTTCTTTAACTTGTTTAGTAATATTGCTCTGTGAAACTGTGGACTTGACGTCCAGTCGGATGTATTTGTTTAATCTCCCTGGTCTGACAATGGGTGTGTTGTAATTTTTAACTAGTTTCTGGCCTTTTTGGTTCGATTTTCAGACGGGAGCAGGATGCTTCCCGATTATCGAGGCGATAATCGGGGTGGGTCCTGTCATAAAAGATCCCCAACAAGCGACCCATTTCCAAGTATCAGTCCATAACAAGGTGGAGTATGAAATTTCAAGGCAAGGTTGGGGTGGAAAGTCCACTTGTACACATACCCCCAAGTCACAGTGTAATCTCGTTATTACTAATAAGTGTCAAGGTGTCACAAGTGTATGGTCTAGCCATTGGAGTAATGAATACACCGATAGGGTAGAAGGGTATACTACTCACAAGCGACCTAAGGCCTGAGGACGAAAAACGAAACGAGGCAGAATGTAATGTTGTGATCCAATCTAGTGAGGGGTTGCCTCAATCCCGAACTTGGGGTCCGTAATCAAAATTACTGAAACGAAAAAGTCTGGTATTGACCACAAGGAGAAGAAGGCTAGTATCTAAGAAGTGAAAAATTTATCACAATCTCGATAATCATCGTCAAGTGTGGGTAACTAACCCAACAACTTCCCGACACACGAATCAAAGTAGAGAGGGTATGACGAGAAGTGAATAGTTTTTAAATATGACCCAAGAGTCTAACATTCACAAATGCTACAAACATATCCGAGATTAGCCTTGTTAGCTTCTACTTGCATTGATATTTCATTCCAAATATCTCCTAAACCGTCATCTGAAACTATGATCACAACAGGCAGCAATGCTGTTGGAGCCTTTTCTTCACCATACTCGCTCTCCAATTCAATGACGTCATTCTAGGTCAATGAACCAGCTCTCGAATACGTCTGGTATTTTAATACTCAAACAGAGTGGGTGCTAAAGATCATAAAACAAGGCATCCAAAAACTAGGATTAAAACAACTCACAACTGAAACACCCAGAACACAAAAGCTTTTCCCCCTCAAAAAGTCATGTTGCCTCAGACAAATAGCATTGCTCCCGAAAATAGAAGTTAAAACTCAAGGGTTTCAAAATTCTTGTCCAAAAATGTTCAATCAATAAAGAAAGTAGATGAAACCCAATTTAGTCTAAATTACAAGATCACGTGAATTTTGGAAAAAAGGATGAAAAAGAGTCGTAAGTAAAAATCGGGTATGTGAGACGTGGTACAAACGCCAAAAGAAGAAAGTAAGCTAAGAAGCTTAATAGTGTACCAAAACTGAACCGTCGTCAAAATTCAAAAGCGGTTACTGAAAGTAACTCCAAAATTTTGGTTTAAAAGCAAACAAACGTAAAGCAGCTAATAGAGGAACTTGATCTCCCGTTGTAAAAATGCATGATTTAGTAAGATTAGAAATTCAAATCATAAAAGAGACTTAGCAACAAGTCCGGTGAATCCATATGGCGTCAAGATGTATCACATTATGATATGTGGTACAATCTCGATACCAGGATTTCATTGAGTAAACTCAAGTTAATTGAAAATAAAACATCACAATAATAACTTTACACGAAAAAGTAAACGTCTCTAGTAATCCAGTGATAAGAACAAAGCAAAGTAAAAACTTTTTAGAGGTCCGTTAATCTCGTTTAAAGCGCCTGAGGGAACGATTACTCAATTTAAATAAAATTTCTCGAGGCAAGGGCGTAATAAGAAAGGAGTTTTGGAACCCAGAAATCATGAAGTTTATATGGTTTAAACCACGAGAGTTTGGGTCACAAAACTGTAAAATAGTGATAAGATTCCCAAACTGCCGGGCGATTCTCAATAGGAAACTCACGATGGGTTAGACGTTATCGAACCGAGGTAAAAGTCTCCCGGGCATGATAAGCGAGTAGTATTTCGTTTCATAGCCCCTAATGCATCACAAACTCAAGAATCAATACTTACGAAATCTTCGCAACAAATTCTAGATGGAAATCCATGGCCTGAAAAGGACGTCCTCAATATTCGGTCATAACGTCGTAGTTCTCGGAAGCTTGGTCAACAAAGCCAACTCAAGCACGTAAAACGATGCAAAAGATTTTGCCACCGGCAAACCATCAAATGAGTTGGTCCCTTAACAAAAAATTCATCACTCATTATCGAAAGACTCGTTCACACCACCCATTACGAGCCCTCTAGCTCATAAGCACCACCCGAACGTGAATTTGAACGGAAAATAATCATACTAATTGTGGGAGTATAGGCGTCAAAACTTAAGTCGAACCCTACTTAACTCGAGAGAATGCACAATCAAATCGTAATCCATTAGCAACTAGCATTTTACAAGGCATAAAAATTACTTGAGGAGTGGCTCTGACACTGGGTATCGAACCATACGATCGTCAAGCGTCCAAAAAAATAATGACGCGTCCTAGAACCATGCTTTGATACCAAACTAACACACCCCAACCCGAAAAATCCATTTGTGGCACAAAGCTCGAGGCATACTGGCCGACATCTGGATGATGACTTTCAGGTGAAAAAGCCATTTTAAGATTAGAAGACACGTTTTAGATTTCCGGGTGAAACCTAACCAATGAAAACTGATCACATTTCACCTGTCAGCGGAAACTTAGAGCATGGATGTCCATAATTGACGATCATACACAAAGGGTTTACCTGCTGATACCCGATTTAATAGTCAACTTCACTTCGCGCGTGGGAGTGAATCTTAGAGCAGCAACTGAATTCCTCGAAGTACGTGAGCGCCACAGTAACTTGTAGGATTTAAAACACAAAGGTTAAGTGGGCCCAGTCATTATTTCAGTGTAAAACCATTTTCAATAAACCACATTTAACCCCTTGTTTTAGTGTAAAACCAAATATAGTTATCACATACTTTCACAAAATACAAGAAATATAACATGAAACATTTAATAATAATTTAAACGATGCAATCAGATGAGCCATGCAGAAACCATAAATAAGTCACAATATCAACCCATATCATCAATAATCATGATTTTCCTTGAGTCTCATATTAGTAACATACACTGAGTATCCTTCCTCCATACCATAACCACGTGAAAGCTGGGTGTCTAGCATCATCACCACATGTCCCCATCGAGCTCGGGGAACAAGCTGGCATACTTTAACTAGTATTATGAGTGGCGCAGGTGAACAATCATATGAGGCTGGTCTGTGGCCGTACAGACAGGTATGAAATACTAGCGACTCCTAAGTGGATTCTACACATCGCAATCTCATCAATGCCATGGGGACTCTCATGCAATTCAATATGTGACTCAATACATACAACTATGCATACTCATCGTATCGTAAAACATTATATCATCATGATCAGATAAGTACAGTAAAGCATACATCACAACTATGTACCGCAAGTAGTAGCTAGCCAAATATGCATGCTCAAAAAGTATCAAATGTGAAAACCTCATAAAACGTGCAAGTAGTAACTAATATAAAATAAGATTAAGGAAGGGGGTCCATTCACACTAGTCGTGGAGTAGGATCACCCAATAATTCAAGTAACTCACAACCTACCATGCCCATTTTGCCATTGGCAAGCACCCACAAAGGTCGCCATTAATTACAAGTCATTATACATATCAAAACACTCAATAATTCCTAAAATGAATCCTAGAATAGCTTAATATGGGCTTCAATACTTTCTATGTAATCCAATACTCCGAAAAAAGTGCTTATATGCTGCCGGGAGCCGAAATACAGCTCTACGTACCATTTCAGGGCTGGAAAACCATTTAAAACTGTTCAAAATAGTCAGAAAGTGTGCCCATACACCGTCGCGGGCCAGAAATGGGCCATACGTTCCCCCACACATCAGCAGGGGGCCTCATGCACTGGCCACGTGCGATCACGCACCCCATGAGCACATACTGTCCTTGACACGTCGTATGTGCACAGAATATTATATCCATCGACCGTTAAATCAGATGTTGTCCCTAACGTTGACTAACGTCCATTAACTTTGAACGTTGACCACCGTCGCTGGGGCTTCGCCGGAGACAGTAGTCGCACTACTGTTAGGGCCGCCGCTCAAAGTGGCCAGAATCTGGTATTTTCACCAGAAAATTCCAAAATCCGGCGAGGTCCAAATCTTTTCGATTTCACCAGAAATTACACCCAACTGTACTACTCAATGCCAGCATTACAAATTTTTAGCTCTTAAGTTTTGAATCTACCCGCTTTGACCTCGAATTCGCAGTAAAAGCCTTGGCCTATAACTCCGGGAGTCATGCTCCACTTTTGTTCTCACACCCAAATTACATGCAAACAAATTACGACCAAGCTAATGAACAGAGGAGTCTGATAATTGTGGTTAGGGTTTTAGTGGGTTACCTGGTTGTCTAGAACATGGTCAGTAAGAAATAACAGGTCTAGAATTCCGACGAGGTCCCCATCGATGTTTCTTGCACAAACAAAGCATGCAATTACTCTAGGATGGCAGTCTCATCTTGACTAGGATGATAACATCAAAAGGAATTAAAATTCCCTCGAATTGAACTCAGAATGAGTGGGTCGACGTCTCGGATCACAACCGGGTCAAGCATCCCTAGTCGGATCACAGTGATTTCAGGGCTCCCTAACTGGGTTTGATCGTAGTGAAAGGTCACCGCGAAGCCGTGGTGTCGCAAAGGCTGTGGTTTCGAGTCGTCAGGGTCGACGGTCGTCATCTGTGATTTTATTTTAAGACCGCAGTAGTGAAGTTTCAGTGAAGGTTGGGAGTTTGATCGAAAAGAGGAGGAATGAAGGCTGTGGAAGTTCTCTGAATGGAGATTATCAGTGTAGTGCATCATAGGTACGATTTTTCAGAGCACAAATGGTGGTTTGTCAAGCAGCGAAGAAGTGTGGAAGAGAGTAGAAGGTTCTGGACATTTTTCGAAAGGACGAGTTCACAGACGCTCCCTCTTCAAGATGGATTTTGGGCCTTGGGTCAAATGTGAAGTAATAGCCCCCTAAAGGCTTCATCGAATGCTTAGGGCCCTAAAGGTAAGCATTGGTCCAGCAACTAATGGGCTAATGATCAAAACATAGTTTTGCATAGGTCAACTATGAATTGTTAAATCCAATCCTTGACATTTTGTAGCTAAGGTTTATGGGTTTGGGCCTCCATGCCAGTAACAATGTTTGGGTCTTCAAAGATGGGCTTGGGCCATAGTAGAATCCAACGAGATGGCTTTGGATTTACGGAGGTTTGATTTGGGCTCCCAAGGACGACCTTGTTCGTTTGGCTAAATTAATTGGTGCAATGTAGAACTCAGTAGGTCACATGCTTTTGGATTGATATTTTGTGCCCCCAAAGCTGAAATACTGTAACGACCTATCCCGGAAATCGGGATTAGATTAGTTGTTAATGACGGAGTAGTGAAGTTAATCGGTGATTAGTTGGATACTTTTGGACGGACGGTGCGAAATGACAATTTTGCCCCTAAAATGGGTAAAAATGTTGACTTTTAGTTTGGGTGGTCAAATGGACTTTAACCGATGACCGTGACGTAGTTTGGGACGTCACGAGCCCATAGATAGGTTGCACGTCCGATTCCGACATCCGAGGAATAAGTTGTGATGTTCGGAAGGTCGAGGGCATTTTCGTAAATTAGGTAAAAATGGGAATTTGTTGACTTTTTGCACGACAATTTTTCTTCATGCAATTCGAGGACCATTAGATAGGTCTCGATGACCTGACTACAATGACAGGTGGCACGCCGTTATCAGACGTCAGACGGTTAAGTTACGGGTCTAGTTAAGAGAGGGGTAAAATGGTAATCTGGACTTTTAGGGGCATTTTGGATCATTCTGGTGGCCTAGAGATCTGTGCCCAACAACAGTAGGACATTTGCCTGCTTTTGGAGATGGTGACCACCAGATGTTTGACAGGTGTCCCTCTCCATATGGTTGTGGAACAATCGGTGACCGCCATACATGTTTTAAAACAAAGGGTTGCACGCGTTGTATGGGAGAAATAGAGGATGTGGGAGTGTGGAAGTGTGATCCACGTTTGAACTCGTCAATAATTTGTCCTTTGGCCATGAAGAATGAAGGTACTAGAGAGTTGGGGTGGTGAGGAGGAGGAGGGTGCCACCGTGGAGGGCTGTCCACGACGGTGGCCATTGAAGTGAAACAGAGCCCTGTACACTGTGAGGAACAAATGAGCGATTATCCCCTCAACGTGACCCTTTGCTCATGATCTTCGAATGAAAAAGTGAGAAGAAGTGGAGAGAAGATCAGTGGTGGCCGCGGTGGTGGACGACGACGATAGTAAGGAAGTAGCCGTGAACTTCTCGATTCAAATTTAAAATGGTAAGTTGGAATTTAGGGGCTGTTGTGAGGTCCTGATCATCAAGTTATGCTTCTAGGAGTGCCAGAAGACGGATAGGACCAAAACCAAGATAAATAGAGGCTGGAATCGGGGCAACTCGAGGTAGACAAGGGCCGGTTCACTGCTCAATTTAGGAGGTAACATCCAGCTCCATTTCTCACGATTTATTTTTGTAGAATACTTAGAATTGAAGGGACGATTTGAATAGATTAATAAAGATGGGAAAAGATGGAAAAATTGGACGAATTAAGGGATGAACCGGTTGCGCTGGTTTGAGTTACAAAGGCCAGTCTGAACCGGGCCTGAACCGGGTCGACAACGGGTTGAAGATGAACAGTGACTGGGCGCGTGGCTCCCACGCGCAGCTCCTTTGGGCGGCGCGTGAGGGCGCATGGAGTCCCTTTTGAGGATGGTTCCAACATGACTTTTAAATTATTCGATGTAACGAACATTTTAAGACTGGTTTCGAGTCGATCAGACATCGTCTCAACATATTTCGGGATGTCCGAAAGTTTCAGAGCTCGGTTAAAAATAGTTAAAAATACGAGAAAATTATGGGGCTTTAGTATGACCATTGTGAAGTAGTTAGTGACCTTAGTATGGGATTTGGACAGGTTCGGGGAAGCCGATGATAGCAGAATGGCCAGGAACGGCGTAAGTGCACGCGTATCGAGGCGACGTCGAAATGGTCTATGAGTGGACTTTGCTTTCAAACTTATGATGCATGCATATATGTTTTATTTGTTTTCTATATGTGATTCTATGATTTGATTTATGATCTTTATGGTTTCCGGTTTTGCACGGATTTCGAGTTATTTACAAAATTACACGTTTTACGAGATTTCGGTCTATCTTTTGATTTGACGATGGTTTTAATGATTGGATTTT
The DNA here is from genome assembly GCA_032719365.1 of Prinsepia uniflora. NCBI lineage: Eukaryota > Viridiplantae > Streptophyta > Magnoliopsida > Rosales > Rosaceae > Prinsepia > Prinsepia uniflora. The sequence continues at coordinate 40,100,891 of CM064872.1, forward strand.
AGGATTTGAAATATGATTTGATTTCAAAGATTTGAAAAGGATTTCGGAAAAGAGATATCGGGCTTGGAGCCCTATTCATGTGATTGAGATTTCGGTTTTGAAATTGGATTTTGGAAATGAGATTTCAGATTTGATTTTCGAGATTTGGAAAGGAAATCTGGATTTGGGTTCGCGACAGTGGTTCCGGATGCCGACTTACGTAATCATTGTGGCGAATTCGGGTAAGGATTTTCGATGGTTTTTCCTTGTTGCTTGAAAAATGGTTTTGGGTTTAAAGACCAGGAAAAGAAAAGAAAAACCACTGGATCTGGTTTTGAGTTTAAAGATTCGGATTGATTCACGGGGGGAGGGCCCCTGGATTGATATGTTTTGAGTTTAAAGACTCGGTATATGTTTTGAGTTTAAAGACTCGGTTATGATACCCCCCGAGGACTGTGATTGTGTTTTGAGTTTAAAGACTCGTTGATATCCCGGGAAGGCCTGGTTATTGCGCATGGTTTGAGGCTGAGGCCGGATTGGAATAACGAATTTGATTCGGGTTCAACGAGCTCCCTTACTTTGAGAATGATTTGTGGTTTGAGGCTGAGGCCGGATTGGAATAACGAATTTGATTCGGGTTTTCGATAATGGTTTTCATTAATGGTTATGATATGAATAGTTTCATAACGTGAAGTGATATGCATGCATTGGTTTTTGCGTGGAGGGTAAAAATGTACTTATGTTTTATTGAACTGTTTTCTAAATTATACTTATTTTTTGTCCACTCACAGTCTTTTCATGTTTTCGATACCCTCCAGGTTGTTGCGGTGCAGGATGTTGGTCGAGAGAGACCGAGACATCACACTCGCGATCCATAGTACAGTCTGCGCACCGACGTTCGGTTTGAGAACCCCTTGTCCGACTTACGTTTCACATGGAGGTTGGACGTCGGTTTAGCTTTCGTGTCATGCGTAAGTTAGACGGAGCAGGATTCAACCCTTAATCCCGGGGATTGGGGGTGGGTCCTAACAAATACCCCAAGCCCAACTCGGTTAGGTTATCTAGCGTAAGTACAATTATCAATTTGAGTTGCAACACCAGGGGTAAAATGGGAATTTTGCTTGTTCAATTTCTAATTATTGATACGGGATGTAACAAAAGTTAACAAAAAATGTACTAAGTAGGATGACTCGGACGTTTCACGGTGCATGATGGGCCAATAATTAAAATATAGTGCAAAGTGAGACTTTCATATGTGAAAATGGGGCATTTAAACTAAAACTTTGTCATATACATTGGGTAAAGATGAATTATAAACTTGTAAGCTACAACTAGCTAGCTGGGAATGAGTAATAGACCCATAATTAAAGTGAGCTCAAATTGTAGGAGAAGTTATTAGATATTATAGAATTTATAGGGTATATTGTTATGTTTCTAGCTCACGCACATATATATTTGCAGTGAATTAATTTTCAGACTCTATGTGTTGACTAATATTGTGCATCAAGGATGCGTTGGTTAGTCTCAGACGTCGAGTAGGGCTCCTTTCCTAAGACTAACAGGCTTCAAACATCGAGCTGGGCTCCTTTCCTGAGTCGGGTCCCCACTCTGACATCGAGCTGGGCTCCTTTCCCAAGTGGTGTGCCTACCAATAGTGTTGTGGTTATGATGATTAATATAGTGCATATGGATCAATTGTCTATACATGATTTTTGTGGTGACTGTGTGTGGACTTTTGTGATGTTGGACTTGGAATTGTTATGTGGTTTTGTTGTTTGGATTGATGTTTTCGGTTGGATTAAATTGTTTCTAATGATTGTTATGTGTATTCACACATATTTCAAGGCCATAAACTATTTTTTGTGTTAATCGGAACTTAATGGTTTTCGTATGAATGCATAGTTTTGTAAAACTGAGGGTAACTGCTGGATGTTTTCAAGCTATGTTTTAAAATACTTATTTTTTCCCACTTCCATGTTTTCTTGATTTTTTAACCATGAAGGAGGAAATTATAATTTGGAAAATTAAATGGAAATGACGATTTTGCCCTTATTGGGTCAAATGTAACACCCCGAACTGTAATCTATTTGTAAATTCGGATAATTAATGTGAAATGACGATTTTGCCCCTAATGGGGGAAAATTTTGAATTTTGACTCAGACTATGATTGGGACTTTGACCAATGACCATGACGTAGATTGGGACGTCACGAGTTCGTAGACAGGCGGCACGTCGAAATCGGAGACTGGACCGGAAAGTTATGGTCAAGGACGTGAAAATGACACTATTCATGAAATCCCGGGATTTCACACATGGCATATTCTGATTGGATGAGGGCAATCTGGTAGGACCCTTGGATGAGTGACAAGTGTCACTCATCCCATTGGTGGGTTTCTCCATGCATTTGGATCAGTTTAGGGTTTCATCATCATTTTTTCTCTCATTTTCAATTATCATTCTCACCATCTCACAAACTCGCTCTTGACCCGTGAAGGACCAAAACATACAAACACCTACAACTAAACACCACATCACAACCCCACTACTCTATCATCTCATCTATTCATTGTGAGACCTGAGGGAGTAGACGAGGACGGCGGTGGGCTGTACACGGCGGCGGATCACGGCAAAAAGGTGAGAAAACCCGAATGCCCGTTTAACCTCATTTTTGGAACTTTGATTTTTGTAGTCTGTTGAACGGTTTAATGGGCCCTATCATGTTCTAAGGTTCCTGACGATTTCCTTGGGCATGGTTGGAGGAGCTTTCGTGGCCGAAATCGAGAGTTATCGATGGTTGATAATCACAACCCACTGTTCATCAAATTTCAAGTAGTTTTTAGATCATTTTTTCTAGTTTTGATCATTCATATCTGTTAGTTAGGTTAAGATGGTCATATAGGAAGAAATCGCCTTGAAAATGGTTGAGGAATCAGAGTTTTTGAACCAGGTCGAGTCGCGGGTCTATGCGACCCAGTTTGCAGACCCGTCAAGAGGACAGGGACGATGATGTCAACATCTGACGTCATCACCCAATTAGATTATCAGATGAAATGGACTAATAGGACGATGACATGTGTCACGTGTTAGTGCGTAGTCAGCACTAACATGTCGGTCACGTGACCCAATCAGTGGCTGGCACGTGTCACAAACATGTCAATTACGTGGACCAACTGGTAGCTAACACGTGGCACCTGTTAGAGTCTAACACGTGTCAGACCTGACACTTTCAGATGGCGTAAGTAGTGACATCAACGTTGACTTTGACCGTTGACCTGACGTTAGCGTTGACTTTTTGATGATGTGAGCGTTGACTTTTTGGTCAACGTTTACCTTGACTTTTACCGGCGCGTGGGGCACATGGGAACTATTTTTGAGGTGGGACTAGTTCTATTTTAAAAGTTTCGACGATTCAGATCCAATGGTGCTGGTTTTGGGTAGATTGGAGGTCGTTTGATAGGTCAAAATGAGGTTTAATGCCTCGAGAAGCGTGTCTAGGACGTGTTTCCGAGCTTGCACTGTTCCTAGGTTTTAGATACAACTTCATAGAGACCATTAGTGACCCTTGGATATGTTTTGGATAGGTTAGAGATTGTGATCTAGCTTCAGGACAGGTTTAGGCGTTCATTTAAGCAGCAGGACAGTACTGTGAGTGGGTCTTTTGGTTTCTAAACTGATTGCATGCATAACTGTTTTCATTAAATTATTTTATGATTGTGTGTAGATTACTTGGGGTCCTATTTACGGAGTATTTGTACGTATTACCTTGTTTTGGGCATGAGACCCGTCTGGATATTATACTGTTGATTTTGGGAGTCATACAGGGATGTCACTAGTTCATAATATTACACTGTATATATTGACCATATGGATTACTGTTTCCTCGAGTTATTGGTACCCTGGAGTGGTCACGGCGCATTGCCTGCGAGGGGTCATGCTACGGAGCGACCAGACCGTAGGGGTTTTCAGGAGCAGGATTGCTAGTATTAGACGTCTGGGACGTCAGACATCTAGGATGCCATACCCCAGACTAGGTTCTGGGATAGGACTCAGGATTAAGACCCCGGACGGTACGCGTAGCCTTAGGACCGTGACCTTATTAGACGTCTGGGACGTCAGACATATGGGATGTCAGGGTTGGGATCTACGGTGCAATACTATTATTTATATTGTTATTATATTGTGTGTGATTATATGATGTATGTTTCGATTATGATTATATATATGTTTTGACTTAAATGCATGCATGATTTGAAAAACGGAGGGGTAAAATAGTATTTTTACTATTGATTATAAATTATTTGAAATATCTTTTATTTTTGACCCACTCACACTTTCATTGTTTTCTTGACCCCTCCAGGACGTGGCACAGAGGTAGAGGCGGATCCCGAGGCTGAGACTTAGTTTTACTGCTGCGTGCTTGATACCCCTGTGTTGGGTAGGTTGAGCACCATTTTGTAACCTAATAATTGTGCTCGTATTTTGTAGTGCTCTATCCCTTATCTGACACTGTTGAACCCTAGTTCGTACATATTTATGTTTAAACTTTGTATATTTAAATTCTTTAAACCTGTTAAGGGTGTTTTGGTCATTCTCTGGGTTGTGTCAGACGGGAACAAGGCGCCTTCCCGTGTAGTCCTAGGGGGATCGGGATGAGTCCTGTCATCAAATTTTGAGTTTTTTATCGGGAAACGTTTTTCTTAATTGGGGAGTATCTTCAGGAAAGTCTCAGTTTCCTAAGTTCCTAGATATGTGGTATACTAAATTGGAAGTCAAATGAGTTTGATATGGGTAAAAAACGATAAAGGGCATTTTGGTAATTTTTTTGCCAAGGGAATTTTGGTCATTTCAACATGAGATATCATTTGAAATGGACAAGGGTCCATAAAGGCCTAATATTTTCTTCCTCCCACCACCTCTTTACTCAATATAAGTGTGTGTGTGTGTGTGTGTGTGTGTGTGTGTGTGTGTGTGTGTGTGTGTGTGTGTGTGTGTGTGTGTGTGTGTGTGTGTGTGTGTGTGTGTGTGTGTGTGTGTGTGTGTGTGTGTGTGTGCTGTCTTGGGTGTTCTTCGATGAAGGATGGATGAACACCAAATTGGTGATGGCCCGAAAGAATGAAACTGGAGAGAAGGATAGGTGAATCAAGAAAAAAAACCGGGGGGGGGGGGGGGGGGGGGGGGGGGAGAGAAGGAGAGTAAGTAGAAGAGGAAAACGAAGATGAGAAAACCAGAGGGAAATAGTGGAAGAAAACTGGGGAACCAATGAGTTTGTGAATCGGGTTTCCCTTTTTGGGCCAAGAAACTTGGAGCACGACGTCCCAGTAGATCCCTAGATCTCATGCTACCGTACAGAAATCAAAATGAAGGATTTTGGACGTGAAGAAGCTGCTGAGTTGTTCCTGGACTCCATGGATGAAAGCTTGAAATTCAGACAATGACTTCAAGGTAAGATAAACTGAGTTTGAATTAATAGATCAACTTCTGAGATTAAGTAGATATGTTTGGGTTATCAAAATGTGAAAAAGGGACGTGAATGCCGTGTTTTAGGATCAGGTCGAACTCGCGGGTTAACGACCTGGTTTGCAGAAAAATAGGTCTGCCACCTAGGGAAGACGATGAATAGTGTGGCACATGAATCCCACGCGCAGTGAGGGTTTTTAGTGATGCTTGACTGGTTATGATGTTTATGTGATTTTTGATGAATTTAAAAATTATTTAAAATGCACATTTTACGAGAAATTTACAATTCCTGTGTTTTGGGTTTATATTGAATTTTGGCATTAGTTTTAGACTCAATATGAATTTCCTATGTGATTTTGGTGATAATTGATTGATAATGATATTTCGATGATTTTTAACAATTTTAAGAAAAATTGTCTTATTGCACGTTTTACAAGATTTCCTTTGAATTATGTTTCAAGGATTCCTTAAATTGTGAACTTGGGTGAAAGTATGATTAAAGTGTGTTTTCTAGGTATTTGTGATGGGAGAGGTTGTGATATGGGATTGCTTATGATTATGTATAATCAGTGGATTATTTTCACGGAAAATATCATTTGTGCACATTTTACGAGGTTTTGGATATAAGTTGTGTTTTGGACTTTCGCCCGGATTTCGATATATAGATTTGGGTTATGGACTTGATATGAGTTATAAATATCAGTTTTCTCGATATTTGCAATTTCTGGATATGTGTGGACTGTGGTGATATGAACAGTCCTCCTCAGATTGCTCGGTTACGTTCAGATGTTGTATCCATGGATGGCCACTCATGTAACGACCCATCCCGAATTCCTGGATTAGATTAGTGACTAATCAGGATTAGTGAGGTTAATCGGTGATTAGTGAGCAAAATCGGACGAACGATGCAAAATGACCGTTTTGCCCCTAGTCGTGGGCAAAACGTTGACTTTTTGTTCCAGCTGTCAAATGGACTTTGGCCGATGACTGTGACGTAGCTCGAGACGTCACGAGTTCATAGACAGGTGGAACGTTCGATTCCAACGTTCGAGGAAAAAGTTATGACGTTCGGAAGTTCAAGGGCATTTCGATAATTCGGTTAAAAGGGGTAAACAGTTGACTTTTGACCAGGGAGGTCCGATGGCTGAGGGCCGAGGACCGGTACGTAGATATGAGATGATATGAATCTGTAGACATGCGGCACGCTGAAATCGGACTTCGAACGAGAGAGTTATGGGTCACAGAAGTTCAGTTTCACTATGCACGTGTTACGAGGCGATGTGAGGTAGCAATTTCTGATTGGGCAGATATTTTAAGTGGGACCCATGGATGAGTGACAAGTGTCACTCATCCCATTGGCCAATTCCCCTAAAAAGGGGATCTCACTAATTAAATATTATTATTATTATTATTATTTTAATCTAATCTACTCATCACTAAATCCTAGCCCTCCATCTAATCTAAACTCTCAATCCTCACCATTCATCTCATCCCATCTCCCTCTCATCTGATCAACATTCCCTCTCTGTTTCTCACAAACCTGAACACCCCATTTTCTTCCTTTCCATTTTTCAAGCAAACACACATACCATCACTACCACCCCTAAACCTTGTCGGACGATGGTGGCTTATGAAGTGAACTTGGAAAGGGAGATGAGACGCGCACGGTGGTGCTACCGGTTTGAATGGAGGGCCACGGCGGTAGCCACAACGAGGAGAGTCGAAACCGTGTGGTAATGGTTTCAAAAAGTTGGTTTCGGGTTCTAAAGGGATTGGGTGGTTTTCATTAACGGAAATGGGCTTCTAGAGGTTGTAGGGACCATTTGGAATCGAAAGAAGTGGCTAGGACGGCCTGGAATGGACGGTGAACGGCGGAGGAACTCACCACCGCCATGGCCGATCAAGAAGGTACGGGTTTTGTGGTTTTTCTTCTATTTTTAATGTTTAAATAGATAGGAAATGAGATTAGGGAACTTTAGGATTAAAAAAGGAACAAAATGGATTAGAAATGGACGAGTTTGGACATTGAACCGATCCAGACCGGTTCGGCCGGTTCAGTTGCAGAAAACCGGTTCAGCCGATTGGAGAGGAAGGTGAATAGTGAGGCGCGTGAGCTCACGCGCAGGAGCTTCTTGGGGCGCGTGAGGGTGCATGGCTCATATTTTGGGGAAGTGTTCAACACACGAAATCATCTATTCGTTGTAACGAACATTTTGGGAATGGTTTCGTGTCGATCGAACATCGTTTCGATAGGTTTCGGGGTGTCCGAAGGTTTAGGATCGGGATTAAAAATAGTTAAAAATTCCAAAAAATTACGGGGCTTTAGTGAGGGGTTATTTAAGTAATTAGTAACCCTCTATTACAATTTGGACAGGTTTGGGAGTCCCGATGACGATGATTGGCTCTGGAGAGCCGTATGGCACGCATATAGAGGCTGCAGCTCGGACGGCCTGTGAGTGGACCTTGGTTTTCTAAATTAATGCATGCATAAATGTTTATTATATGTTTTAATACTTGTATGGTGATTCCATGAGTGCAATTGTGTGTGGTTACGTATTGGCACGTATTTCTAGGTTTCGACCTTATACGGCGCCTATACGTGTTTGTACTTTCTATGATGGTTTAAATGAAATGATTTTGGATTTCAAAAGGATAAACTCGGGCATGAGGCCCATTTGGTTTTGTCTCAGGCATGTGGCTCTATTTATGGCCTACCGGTCTGAATCGTGGTCGCGGAGAGAGCTATGTGCACGTCGATTGATGATACGACGCTCACCTTCGGATGAGGATATGTTCCTTCCGGGGAGGTCACGATGTACGATCTATTGTCGGGCAGCCAATGAAGGCTCGAGTTCGGAGTGCTGATAGTTCAGGATATCGATTGGTGATGACTGCTCCATAATCTAGCGTTGGTTGCGACAGTTGATTCGTTCACGGCGACATACTAGGATTGAGGGCGGTCCTGGATGGATGGTTGCACGCCTCACTAAGATCGGAGTCGTGACTGACCCTGAGATATCGGGCACGATGCCCAGTTGAGTCATGTGTTCGGGCACGAGACCCAGTTACTTTACATTTATGATTTTGGGTCGGGGACCCTAATGGATTTCTAGGTTCATTACGGTTTATGGGGACCAGCATGAACCCTTTAAAGGATTTTATGGATCATGACGGTTTATGGGTGCCGGACATTAATACTTTCAAAGGTTTTAAGGATGTTTTCTATATATATATTCATATACCTTCCTTTACTTGAATTATCTCCTCCGGGGAGGGTCGTTGGCCTGGGTAGACCCCGGAGTAGTCACGGAGCACTGACTGAGTGGAGTCGCCCCCGTTGGGTTCCTTACTCTCAAAAGGGCATGTATTATAACCTCAGGGAGTGTCATTGGCCTACGAACATTGACCTTGGACCCTGAGAGACTTGGGTTTGAGACCCCGGGTAGCACACGCGTAGCTTTGGAAACCGTGACGGGATTGGTTGTGTGATTTATACGTATATATGATATATGATATATGATATATGATATGTGGTGTGTACAGGCTTTGGGATGAGTCCCGTATGGATTTTGGCAGTGGCCCGTATGGTTGGTTCTTTATGGTTCTTCCGGTTATGGTTTTGGGCTTAGTTCCCACATATGGTTCTTTTGGATTAAATGGTTTTCGAATGCATGCATGCTTTTTAGTGAAGGGTACAAATTTCTTTATGAAAATGTTTTTATAAACTCTTTGTTTTGTCCACTCACAGCTTTTAAATGTTTTGACTGCCCTTCAGGTTGACAGCGGATGTGGATTGTAGCAGAGGCCGAGATATCATATACCTCCTCCGGATCCTGGCGTACTTTGATGGCCCTAGAGGGCAAAGGTTGAAAATTCCCTTGTCTGACACTTCGTGTCAGACGGGATCAAGTTCGTCCCGTGTTAATCCCGGGGGGATTGGGACGAGTCCTGACAGGTGGTATCAGAGCACGGTTGCTCTTACGATGCGCGCAGGTCGAGGATGTGATGTCTCAGTGGGTTACGGTTCGTTATCAACCTGATAGTTAGGATGCCAGTACGATAGTTAGTAGGATTGATCGTGGATCGTCTTGGTTCGGCACTCGATGTCGGGGTTGCCATAGTTTTGTCGAGGTTGACAATATAGGATCCTACGAAAGGATTAACGTAACAGCACTTTAGAGTTTTGATCGTGAGAGGGTTAGTTGGGATCGTCATTCACGATGTCGTAGGATCGGTTCCGACGACTGGTTTGGAGTTGTGACCATTCGATGGTCGAATTTGTTGAGTTAGGTGGCTATGCTGCTGGGAGCAGTCGGGTTCGAGGAATCCTAGTGGAACTGACGGTAGGATTAGATTGGCGTCCTTACGATGTCGGGACCGCAGAGTCAGTCAAATTGTGGATTATACTGCTTTCTGCAGTTGGGTTCAGAGGAACCCTAGGGAGTGATATTGGAAACCTAGTGTTGGTGTATGGTTCGGAAAGGTGAGTTGGCGAGTGGTTTAACTTTGACGACTTTTCAGAGTCAAGACCGACCATCGGTCATGTCAGGTCTAGTCATGTTAGCTTGGGTGATGGGACTGCACTCTGCAGTCAGGGTTGTACTTATCGGTTAGACCTAGTTCATTGTCGTGCTACTTTAGTTGTGATGGATTGTTGGTACAGCTAAGGTCACGGGCGACCTGGTAGACGACATTGGTTGAGTCGAGTTATGACTAGTTAGAGTTTGGTTGGACAGGTTACCAGGGTTGGTACTTGTCCATGGAATCCCGGAGCGGGGCTACGAAGTAGTCAGTACGAGCGGTTGATTCGTTGGATGTGGAGTCTCGATTGTGATGTCTGGTGGTTAGGTCTGCATGAGTCTATGGCAGACACTACTACCGAGAGTCGTTGTAGTTACGGTTGTTGGGAATCGGGGACGTTCGGGGAACGTTTCCTTTTCTCGTATGAGTTGTCGGGGTGACTGTACCCAAAGTTGTTGGGTACGAGGGAGGCAGAGTTTCTCCAATACGAGTAGAGGTACGAGATCATCGTTCAGTATGAGCGGAGATCCAGGGTTGTCTATTTCGTACACTGGATGCAGATGCTGATGCTGATGCTTATGTGCTGGTAATGATGATGGTGCTGGTACTAGTGCTGGTGCTGGTGCCGGTGATTGTGATGACGATGAGACACGAGTCTGGATGTGACTCTGTCGAGATGGGCATTTGTTCGGTATCTGTGGTTCAGGAGTGGATCACGGATAGTGATGGATAGGATTGGATCCAACAGTAGTTAAGACGTGAGGATCGAGTGGATAGGATTGCGCCCAGTTGGTCAGAGTTGGTCAGGATTGGTCTGTTATGGTGGTATGCAGAGATTTGACTGCAGATCATAGTAGGAGTCTGTTGTGAATCCTCAGTCGAGCTGTATACCAGGTTAGGACGAATTGACATCCTTTTGGATGTGCATACAAGGTGTAAACCGATGGGCGAACTTGGTATTGAATTAGACTGTTCTCGAACATGTGGATGGTGTCCGGATGAGCTGAGGACTTGAGAGTCCATTTCGGATTAGTTATGGTTGATTGCGGTTGACCATACCTCCTGAGCTTCGGGCAGACTTGTTTGTGGAGAAATTTGATTGTAAGAAATAGAATGGGTCATTCTAGTAGTTACCGAAAGTTGTCGTTTGTCGGAAAGGTCGGAGAAAGAGAACTTCTAGCTCAGGAATAGAAACAGTTAAGCATGGTTCCGACATGGTTGGAACTTCGGAATCGAGAGAGGTTGTGATTGAGGTTTCTCACTTTCTGCTTGGTGGCAGAAAATGTTGGATTACATGGCGTGGTGAGTGCAGCGAGTTTTGGTTGCATTCACGTAGGATGAGTTTTGATGTCATCGTTTTGGATCATGCTTGATTTTCCTAGGTGGAATGCCAAGGATCGATATGAGGTAATTGGAGAGAACCCACAGTCTCAGCGTGTCTCGTCGTTGACTGATCTGTTTAGATGTGGGAATTGGTTAAGGAGTGATGTGACTGACGAAGGATTCATGAGGGTGTAAGACCCTATGAAGTGAAATCTGGTAATTAGCTGAGGGAGAACTAGTGTGGATCCACCTAGGATTGCGATGTGGATCGGGATTTTGATATTGAGGACTTTGGACGTCGTGACGATCGAGGATCGGGGCGTTTATGGTTAGGTGACGTAGTGATGGATCTGGATCGTGATCTCGATGGTCCAGATAGGTGGAGAGTTTGTCGCTCTTACTTGGGTATTTGAGTTAAGGATGTTGGGGCTGAACTTCTTTTCGGAGTAAATCCTGTATGATATATTACTCGGGCGAGTAGGTGTCCGATGAGGGCGGATTTGGTCAGCCTTAGATGTGTGGATGTTGGGATTGGCTTCCCTATGAAGTCAATCGAATTTACTGTGGTAATCGTTTGAACAGTTAATCGATAGGTTCAGAATTTGTACGTCTCGGTAGACGTGAGTGAGATTGGATGCGAATTGGCATGAGTTGGTATGCCTCGGTGGGCGTGAGTCGGATCAGTATGTATTGGATTACGTGATTAGGAGTAGACATTTTGTTACTGGTCAGGGGACCATGGGACTCGAAATGGACGATGGGTTGGAGTTTTGATCTGTTTGGTACTGGATTGGACAGATGGACTACAAAATTGAAACGTGTTTGGCTACGACCTAGATTGTCGTTGTCGTTGTTGTAGTGGACTAGTTGGTCGATGGATGTACGTACCTTGTACGTAGTTCAAGTTACGATACTGGGCAGGCTTGTGGTGACTGGTGACAGTATATAGGTATACCAGTAGTACGTTGGTGAGTGTGTTGGTAGTCGGCTTAGTTCCGATACCATTGGATTAGTTGAGGTCGTGAACTCGACATTAGATATTGTGCACTAGGTCATAGTGTTTCTGATGGGTCCAGTCACACACAGGTCGAATACTCTGTTGGTATATGTATACTCAAGTTGAGTGAGTTGGTGGTCAGTGTAACCACGAGTAAGTATAGTGTCAGTTTGCGACTGACAACTGTCAAGTGGTGACAGTTTGTCGGATGTGTCAACGAGGATCGTTGTGTGAGGTCTGATGACTCCCAGTGGGAGCAGACGTCAGGATAGATTGGCGATTGAGAAAGGAACCGTCGGGTTGTTGTGTCAACAAAATGGTAGATTTGACGAGTGATGCCAGCTCGGAACGTGTGATAACTTTCATTCGACGTTGTCGAGGGTAGTCGATGTAACGTGAGTTCTGGTTGTACGTCTGGTTGCAGACGAGTATCGTTCTGGTAAGTGGGTGTACTAGTGTACAAGTGTGTGAGATCGAATTATTTCCACGAGGTGGATGTGGAATCAGGATAGTTGGAATTTTGAGAACGAAACTAATTAAGGAGGGAAGAACGGTTGGAATTAGATCGGTTGGAATTTCGAGGACGAAATTAATTAACGAGGGAAGGTTGTAACGACCCGTCCCGAATTCCTGGATTAGATTAGTGACTAATCAGGATTACTGAGGTTAATCGGTGATTAGTGAGCGAAATTGGACGAACGATGAAAAATAACCGTTTTGCCCCTGGTCGTGGGTAAAACGTTGAATTTTTGTTCAGGCGGTCAAATGGACTTTGCCGATGACTCTGACATAGTTCGGGACGTCACGAGTTCATAAACAGGTGGTACGTTCGATTCCGACGTTTGAGGAAAAAGTTATGACGTTTGGAAGTTCAAGGGCATTTCGGTAATTTGGTTAAAAGGGGGTAAATAGTTGACTTTTGACCTGGGAGGTTCGATGGCCGAAGGCCGAGGACCGTTACGTAGATCGAGACGCTATGAATCCGTAGACAGGCGGCACGCTAAAATTGGACTTCGAACGGGAGAGTTATGGGTCACAGAGGTTCGATTTCACTATGCACATTTTACGAGGCGATGTAAGGTGGCAATATCTGATTGGGCAGATATTTTAAGTGGGACCACACTCATCCCATTGTTCAATTCCCCGAAAAGGGGATCTCACTAATTAAATATTATTATTAATATTAATATTATTTTAATCTAATCTACTCATCACTAAATCCTAGCCCTCCATCTAATCTAAACTCTCAAACCTCACCATTCATCTCATCCCATCTCCCTCTCATCTGATCAACATTCCCTCTCTGTTTCTCACAAACCCGAACACACCATTTTCTTCCTTTTCATTTTTCAACAAAACACACATACCATCACTACCACCCCTAAACCTTGCCGAACGATGGTGGCTTATGAAGTGAACTTGGAAAGGGAGATGAGACGAGCACGGTGGTGTTACCGGTTTGAACGGAGGGCCACGGCGGGGAGAGTCGAAACTATGGGGTAATGGTTTCAAAAAGTTGTTTCCGGTTCTAAAGGGATTGGGTGGTTTTCATTAACGGAAATGAGCTTCTGGAGGTTGTAGGGACCATTTGGAATCAAAAGAAGTGGCTAGGACGACCTGGAATAGACGGTGAACGGCGGAGGAACTCACCACCGCCATGGCCGATCAAGAAGGTACGGGTTTTGTGGTTTTTCTTCTGTTTTTAATGTTTAAATAGATAGGAAATGAGATTAGGGAACTTTAGGATTAAAAAAGGAACAAAATGGATTAGAAATGGACGAGTTTGGACATTGAACCGATCCAGACCGGTTCGGCCGGTTCAGTTGCAGAAAACCTGTTCAGCCGATTGGAGAAGAAGGTGAATAGTGCGACGCGTGAGATCACGCGTAGGAGCTTCTCGGGGCGCGTGAGGGCATATGGCCCATATTTTGGGCAAGTGTTCAAGACACGAAATCATCTATTCGTTGTAACGAACATTTTGGGAGTGGTTTCGTGTCGATTGGATATCGTTTCGATAGGTTTCGGGGTGTCCGAAGGTTTAGGATCGGGATTAAAAATAGTTAAAAATTCCAGAAAATTATGGGGCTTTAGTGAGGGGTTATTTAAGTAGTTAGTAACCCTTTATTACAATTTGGACAGGTTTGGGAGTCCCGATGACGATGATTGGCTCTGGAGAGCCGTATGACACGCATATAGAGGCGGCAGCTCGGACGGCCTGTGAGTGGACCTTGGTTTTCTAAATTAATGCATGCATAAATGTTTATTATATGTTTTAATACTTGTATGGTGATACCATGAGTGCAATTGTGTGTGGTTACGTATTAGCACGTATTTCGAGGTTTCGACCTTATACGACGCCTATACGTGTTTGTAATTTCTATGACGGTTTAAATGAAATGATTTTGGATTTCAAAAGGATAAACTCGGGCATGAAGCCCATTTGGTTTTGTCTCAAGCATGTGGCTCTATTTATGACCTACGGGTCTAAATCGTGGTCGCGGCGAGAGCTATGTGCACGGCGATTGGCCCGTAATTTTTCGGAAGTTTTAACTATTTTAAATCTCCAACCTAAACCTTCCGATGCCCCGAATATTATCGAGACGGTGTCCGATCGACACGAAACTAGTCCCAAAATGTTCGTTACATCGAATAGAATATTTCACATGTTGAACACTTCCCCAAATTACTGTTCACGCGCACTCACGCACCCCAAGAAGGTCCTGCGCGTGAAGCCCACGCGCTAGGACACTATTCATCTCCTTTAACCCTCACCGAACCGGTCTGACTGGTCTGGACCGGTTCAACGTCCAACCTTATCCTTTTTCAACCCATTTTATTCCATTTTGATCCTAATATCTTCCTAATCCTATTTCCTAACTATTTAACTAATCAAAGTATAAGGAAAACAAGGAAAACTATACCTCCAAGGTCAACCATGGCGGTTGTGAGATCCTCCGTCGTTCAACGTCCATTCCAGGCCGTCCAAGCCTCTTCTTTTGATTCCAACAGGCTCCTACGACCTCCAGAAGCCCATTTTCATTAATGAAACCCATCCAAACCCTTTAGAACCCAAAAACATATTTTTGAAACCATTACCTCACGGTTTCGACTCTCCCCTGTCGTGGCCACCGCCGTGGCCCACCGTTCAAACCAATAGCACCACCGTGCTCGTCTCATCTCCCTTTCCAAGTTCACTTCATGAGCCACCATCGTCAGACACGGTTTAGGGAAGGTGGTGAGGCGTTTGTTTGAAAATGGAAAATGAAGAAAATGGGGTATTCGGGGTTGGATGAAGAAAAGAGAAGAAGATGATGATATCTGATGAGAGAGGGAAAGGAAATGAAAGGTGAGGATTGAGAGATTAATTAGAATGGAGGGTTAGGATTTAGTGGAGGGTAGGATTAATTATAAAATAGTCCAAAATATTAATATTTAATTAAACTAGATACACTTTTTAGGGGATTGACCAATGGGATGAGTGACACTTGTCACTCATTTATGGGTCCTGTAACGACCCGTTCCGGAATTCGGGATTAGATTACGGACTAATCATGATTAGCAGGGTTAATCGGAGATTGGTTGGGCGAACTCGGACGAACGGTGCAAAATGACTGTTTTGCCCCTAGTCGTGGGCAAAACGTTGACTTTTTATTCAGACGGTCAAATGGAATTTGACCAATGCCCGTGACGTAGTTTGGGACGTCACGAGTTCATAGACAGGCGGCACGTTCAATTCCGACGTTCGTGTTGGAAGTTATGATGTACGGAAGTTCAAGGGCACTTTCGTAATTTGGACGAAATAAGGGGAAATGTTGACTTTTTGATCGGGTGGTCCGATGGCCGAGGACCGAGGACCGTTAGGAAGGTCTCGATGCCCTGAGTTCGTAGACAGGCGGCACGCATCAATCGGAGTCTGAATGACTGAGTTACGGGCATGGATACGTGAGGGGCATTTTGGTAATTTTCTGCACAAGGGCAGAATGGTAATTTCACGGGGGCTGCTGCATGGGCACTGTAGCATCGTGATTGGGGAAACACGATCAGTGCACGGGTGATTTGTTTATGCTTGAAATTGGAACTGATTATGGGCTAAATGGTTATTTAATTGCTAATTGGACTGTGTGTGGGAGACATGGCCGTGTGGGACGGTGAGGAGGCGGTTAAAACCATGGCTGGAGGTCTGTTCACGGGAAACAATTCCCAGTGGGACTGAGGGTGTCTCCCATGGGTTGCTGTCGATTGTGAGCCGTTAGTTGGGTGCCTGGTGAGGGTTAGGATCATTCTGGGTCAAGTTCGAAGTGAGGGCAGAGTGATGTTGAAGGGAAATCGAGTTCGGAGGAAAAATGGAAAATGGAGGGAAAATACTCAGTTTAATTTCTGGGAGGAATTGGACCAAACCAAGGATGGCTTGAGGCTTCTGGGAGGAATTGGAACTGAATCCCATCAACTTCGAAGGAAAACCGACGCGGGTTGGAGTGGAACTGAGGTTCCAGATTCTGGAAAATCGCAGAGCTGTGGACGATCACTTCCAGGTAATGTCGTGTCCAATTGATCATGCATTTTAGTTCCTTTTAGGCCTAGAATTCTTACTGTGAAGTTAATTTGAGTTTGATTGAGAAAACACAGAGTTTGGGTGATCGACCCGTTTGGGTGATCACGGGTCGTGGGTCTAATTTTGGGACTTTCTTGGTGAATCAGGGACATGGAACTTCGATTAGATAGTTGAAGAATGATTTAGAATCAAAAACGGAAGGAATCGAGGTCGAATTGATGGCTATCTAATCGGGTTGGAATCGCGGGTATCAGACTCGAATTACAGAGAAACGGGCGAGGACGGTGACTGTGGCAGTCACTGTAGCAGGCGCGTGGCTTTCACGCGCAGCCACTCACGGCGGCGCGTGACGGCGCGTGGGCACGAATTTCGAGGTATGGTCAACACGAATTTTGTCCTATACGTTATAACGAACATTTTAGCGTTGGTTCCATGTCATTCGAATCCCGTTCGGATACTTTTCGGGATGTCCGAAGGTTTTAAGTCGGGTTTAAAAATACTTAAAAATTCGGGAAAATTACGGGACTTGATTAGGATGTTATTGTGGAGGTTAGTAACCCTCTAATGTGATATGAACAGGTTCGGGAGTCCCGGTGTTAGTGACGAGACCCGGGAAGGCCGGTGGCACGCATATCGAGGCGCTCGGTTAAATGGTCTGTGAGTGGACATTGGTTTTGATAAATTCTATGCATGCATAACTGTTTCATGATTGTGGTAATTGCTTTTATATGCTTTGATGATATCGGTGAATTTATGTGGTTTCACGCATTTCGAGGCGATTTACGGGTTTGTGCGTAAATCGAGATTTTCCGGATTTGCACTGATTTCCATGATTGTGGTTTGAATATGATTTTATGAAACAGTTACGGATTTGATAAAGTAAATTCGGGCCAGGGGCCCAGTTGATTTAAGAAATCGGGCCAGGGGCCCAGTTAATTTATATATGTGATTTCGGGTCAGGGACCCTAAAATGGAATTGAATAAATGATTTCGGATTTAATAATCAAATAATTGGACTTATGACGGTTTTATGGAAATTCGGGGCAGGGCCCTTGTGATATTTTGAAAACGAATAATAAAATGTGTTCCATAAAACCATCTCGATACGAGGATATATATTGGTCTCCTTCAGGTGTCTGGGACACTAGGGAAGTCACGGTGCATTGCCTGCGAGGGGTCATTGTACGGAGCGGCCGGACCGTATAGTGACTCAGGAGCAGGATTGCTATGATTAGACGTCTGCGACGTCAGACATCTGGGATGTCAGAGATATGGACCCGGTGAGACCCCGGGCAGCACGCGTTGCTTAATACCGTGAGATATGACGTCTGGGACGTCACGCGTCTGGGACGCTAGGCATCTGGGATGCCGGAGATGGTAAAGTAATAAACATGTGCCACTAGATTTATGAAATAACTTTTGGATTGATTTTTGGATTGAAACTATGTTTGCGGTTTCCGGGCTAAGGCCCTAAGGGTTATTTCAAATAAATATTTGACTATTGGTTTTTGATGCATGCATATGTTTTTACTGAGGGGCATAAATGTCTTATAAAATGTATTTTACAAACTTGTTTATTTTCGTCCACTCACAGCTTTTGGTTTTTAACGCCCTTCAGGTTGAGCGCGGATGCGACTGCAGCAGGGGACCGGGACATTGTATGCCTCCTCCATCGATCCTTGCGCACTCTGGAAGCCGTAGGGGCAACGACGTTGGGTTATCCCTTGTCTGGCACTTCGTGTCAGACGGGAGCGCGTCACATCCTGTGGTAATCCCGGGGGGATTGGGATGGGTCGTGTCAGCTTGGTATCAGAGCAGGGTTGCTCTTTTGTGCACGCAGGTCGAGGATGTGGTGTCCCTTGTTGGCTGTAGTTCGTCATCAACCTGATAGTTAGTGTAGTCGGATGGATGGTTGGCGGGATTGGATCCCGGTCAGTGGATAGTGTGCGATTGGCCTGATACGCCGTGCGTTAATGCGATTCAACCCAAGCGGGGTTGTGTACGATGAACTCGTAATGTGGGACCGTAGGTTCGGTCATGTGGTAATGTATTGTGGTGCTGCTGGGCACAACTGGGTTCGAGAAACCCCATTTGAGTGGTAATTTTGGGAAATGCGAAACTCGGTTAAGTAATGGTCTAAATTATGGACCCTGGTAGTTTTGGCTAGTGTACAGGGTGTTGCTGCATCGGAATTGGTCGATGACCATCGTGGTGGAACCCACGATGAATTGACATTGGGTTGGATTTGACGTCTATACGATGTCGGGACCGCGAGGTCGGTCATGTTGTGGATTTTACTGCAAAAGGCATTTGGGTTCGGTGGAACCCTAGGGAGTGACTGTGAAACCCTAAGTTATAATTGGTGGACTGGAAAGGTGAACTTTAAATGAGAACTTGTGCTGCGATGAGCGGCTGAAGTCATGGATGACCATGTGGATGACTCTAATGAGTCTAGTCGGGATTTTGGGATTCGATCCACGGGTACGGTTACGGGATAAGATGTGGAATTACGTGTTGGATCGAATAATAGTGTGAGGTGTGGATACGGATCTCGACAAGCGATGACTGTTGGTCGACAATTGTGTCGAGATGACTAGCTATCGAGGGTGTTTAGTGTGGTTTTAGCACTTGAGGACCGGGGGAACGTTCAAGGAACGTTCATTATACTGATGTGCGGATGGTCAATTGGGGGTACCCATAGTTGGGAGGTACGAGTGTTGATACGGGATCGTCGTTCGGTATGAACGGAGATCCAGGGTATCAACTTTGCACATCTTTACTAGTGTGGGTGTTCGTGTTTGAGTGTGGATGTTAGGATGCCTGTGTGTTGAGGCAAGTGTTGATGATACTAGCATTGGTGCTGGTGTTGGTGATTGAGATTGTGGTGAGCCACGAGATGGGATGTGACTCTGTCCTGATGGACATATGATCGGTAACTGCGACTCAATGGTGGTTGAGTCATGGACTGGATAGGATCTAGTGCAGGTTGTGAGATGTTGGGATAGGGTCCCAACAGTGTCGAGACGACAAGTGATTGGTGTATATCACGGTATGTTGAGACAAGAGGAATCTAGGGATGATGTTCCCTATGCCATGAGAATTGGTGGATTTGGGGGGGGGGGGGGGGGGGGGGGGGGGGGTTGTTGACAACTCCGAGATTGGTATGTTTGGGTGTTGTTGATATCCTCGGGAAATACAAGGAAATGACTGGAATTGGAAAAGACGAGGAGAACCATTGGTGGTATGGATGTGAGGTGAAGGCAGTAATGTATGCACGTTCAAAAGAGTGGAGTAATTCCCGTTCGGAATCGGGATGTGTGCATAAATTGTTATTATCGGACGTGAGGTCTGAGTATTAGATTGATTGCGGACACGTGGTTGTCCAAGTGAGTTGAGGACGTTGTGGGTCCAGTGGTTGGACTTGACATCTCATTGGGAGTATGTCTGTTCCCAACATGGTTGGAACGTTGGTTTCGAGAAGAGTTGTGATTGTGGACGAGAGGAGTGCTCGTTTTCGCATTGGTAATCGGTACTTTGAAGTCATTAGGTTTGACTTCTTATTTTCTGCCCTGGCAGACACTGTTGTGGTTGTCAGAACGTTGAGTAGGTATTGGTTGGTGAACCCAGATGTGGTTTGGGTCACCAGGTGGAGTTGCATACTTCGGAGTTGGGGTAATGAGATTTCTCATGTTCCGCTTGGTGGCAGACGGTGTTGGATCACTTGGCATGGTGAGTGATGTGAGTTGTGTTTGCACTCACATGGGATGGATGATGATTTCATGTATTTGGACTATCCTTGATCTTCCTAGGTGGAACGACAAGGATCGAGACGAAGTAATTGGATGTGACCCACAATGTTGTTGTGTCCCATGGTAAATGCATGATTGTATGTGGAAAAAAAAAATTGGAGAAGTGTTGTGTGGTGGACAAGGACTCATGAGGGTGTAGGACCCTACGATCGGATTCCTGGTGGATTCCTAGCCACATGAGCGTGTGTGGATCCGAGACAGATCTGGATTGTAATAGACATTAGACATGGTGACGATCTGGGATCGTAATGGTACCCGTCTGGGGACGTGGTGATGGATTGAACAGGTAACCGATAGGTTCGGTTTTGGTGCGTCTGGGTAGACGTGGTTGAGATTTCGGGTTTTGGAATCGGATTTCTGGGTGACGATTCAGGATTCGATTTCGGAACTTGAAACTGGATTTCTGGATTTGGGTACGGAATGATTATTCCAGATGCTAGCTTACGGAATAATGATTTCGGATTCGGATTCGGAAATGGGTTAAGGTATGATGTTTGGGTTTGGATCCGGGATTTCTTATGAAATTGTGGATTCGAACTCGGGTTTGGTTTTGGGACTGGGTGTTGAGTTGAGTTGAACGATTTGTCTAGTCTAGGACTGGACAAGAGAACCCCAATATCGGATTACGATTGACTGTGGGCCATGTAGTGGGCTTATTGGCGGATGGACGTATGTATCCTATACGATGTATGAGGATCAGTACTGGACGGACCGAGTGGTATCTAGTGACGGTACATGTGAAGTACCAGTGGTGTGTGGTTATACGTGTGGTGGCCGGCTTAGTTCCGACACCATTGGATTTGGTGGTGGGTGTGAACTGGACATTGAATACTATGCACTGGGCAGAGTTATTTTTGTTGGGTTCAGTAATTTTGTGAGCAGGCGCTCTTAGCCACGGATGGCTAGTGGACCCCAGTGTGGAGATGTACGATCACTGATTGGCTAGTATTCAATGTGTGTCAGTTACACCACCCGATTGAGTATGATGACGGTATACGTACACTCAGGATGAGTGAGTTGGTGA
The DNA here is from genome assembly GCA_032719365.1 of Prinsepia uniflora. Classification (NCBI taxonomy): domain Eukaryota; kingdom Viridiplantae; phylum Streptophyta; class Magnoliopsida; order Rosales; family Rosaceae; genus Prinsepia; species Prinsepia uniflora. Next base: position 40,122,553 of record CM064872.1, read on the forward strand.
CTGCGTCACTACGTGTGGCATTGCGTGATGTTATCACCCCGAGATAATTCCAGCGTTATGATCCACTGAGGGAATTGACAGTTATGGACTTGAGATGGATATATGTCGCAGGATGGGGTTGCCCTGCGAGATGAGATCATAGGGTTGATCTTACGCTACTTGAGCGAGTGGCAGTATGAGGTGTCGTCACCGTTTGGCTGATGGTTGGAGCGTTATCGGAGTGGTAAAGCTTAGTGGTGACAGTTTGACTGGTCGCGTCAGCATGGACTGACATGTGTGTTTTGGTGACTCCCAGGGGGGAGCAGACGTCAGATATATTAATGATTGGGAATGAACCGACAAGCTGAAAGAGTCAGATAAATGGTGAAATTGACAAGCAATATTCACAGGGATCAGGTGACCTATTTCACTCGCGGTGGTCGGTACGGTTAGAAACCGTGATGGGACGTCTGAGTACAGACAAGTTTGGTGGGTGTACAAGTGTACACAGGTGTGAGATCGAAATGTTTTCCACGAGCTGGATATGGAATAAGGATATTTGGTAATTTCGAGGACGAAATTATTTAAGGGGGAAGGTTGTAACGACCCGTCCCGGAATTCGGGATTAGATTACGGACTAATCATGATTAGCAGGGTTAATCGGTGATTGGTTGGGCCAACTCGGACGAACGGTGCAAAATGACCGTTTTGCCCCTGGTCGTGTGCAAACGTTGACTTTTTATTCGGACGGTCAAATGGACTTTGACCAATACCCGTGACGTAGTTTGGGACGTCACGAGTTCATAGACAGGTGGCACGTTCGATTCCGACGTTCGTGTTGGAAGTTATGATGTACGGAAGTTCAAGGGCACTTTCGTAATTTGGACGAAATAAGGGGAAATGTTGACTTTTTGATCGAGTGGTCCGATGGCCGAGGACCGAGGACCGTTAGGAAGGTCTCGATGCCCTGAGTTCGTAGACAGGCGGCACGCATCAATCGGAGTCTGAATGACCGAGTTACGGGCATGGATGCGTGAGGGGCATTTTGGTAATTTTCTGCACAAGGGCAGAATGGTAATTTCACGGGGGCTGCTGCACGGGCACTGTAGCACCGTGAATGGGGAAACACGATCAGTGCACGGGTGATTTTTTTATGCTTGAAATTGGAACTGATTATGGGCTAAATGGTTATTTAATTGCTAATTGGACTGTGTGTGGGAGACATGGCCGTGTGGGACGGTGAGGAGGCGGTTAAAACCATGGCTGGAGGTCTGTTCACGGGAAACAATTCCCAGTGGGACTGAGGGTGTCTCCCACGGGTTGCTGTCGATTGTGAGCCGTTAGTTGGGTGCCTGGTGAGGGTTAGGATCATTCTGGGTCAAGTTCGAAGTGAGGGCAGAGTGATGTTGAAGGGAAATCGAGTTCGGAGGAAAAATGGAAAATGGAGGGAAAATACTCAGTTTAATTTCTGGGAGGAATTGGACCAAACCAAGGATGGCTTGAGGCTTCTGGGAGGAATTGGAACTAAATCCCATCAACTTCGAAGGAAAACCGACGCGGGTTGGAGTGGAACTGAGGTTCCAGATTCTGGAAAATCGCAGAGCTGTGGACGATCACTTCCAGGTAATGTCGTGTCCAATTGATCATGCATTTTAGTTCCTTTTAGGCCTAGAATTCTTACTGTGAAGTTAATTTGAGTTTGATTGAGAAAACACAGAGTTTGGGTGATCGACCCGTTTGGGTGATCACGGGTCGTGGGTCTAATTTTGGGACTTTCTTGGTGAATCAGGGACATGGAACTTCGATTAGATAGTTGAAGAATGATTTAGAATCAAAAACGGAAGGAATCGAGGTCGAATTGATGGCTATCTAATCGGGTTGGAATCGCGGGTATCAGACCCGAATTACAGAGAAACGGGCGAGGACGGTGACTGTAGCAGTCACTGTAGCAGGCGCGTGGCTTTCACGCGCAGCCACTCACGGCGGCGCGTGACGGCGCGTGGGCACGAATTTCGAGGTATGGTCAACGCGAATTTTGTCCTATACGTTATAACGAACATTTTAGCGTTGGTTCCATGTCATTCGAATCCCGTTCGGATACTTTTCGGGATGTCCGAAGGTTTTAAGTCGGGTTTAAAAATACTTAAAAATTCGGGAAAATTACGGGACTTGATTAGGATGTTATTGTGGAGGTTAGTAACCCTCTAATGTGATATGAACAGGTTCGGGAGTCCCGGTGTTAGTGACGAGACCCGGGAAGGCCGGTGGCACGCATATCGAGGCGCTCGGTTAAATGGTCTGTGAGTGGACATTGGTTTTGATAAATTCTATGCATGCATAACTGTTTCATGATTGTGGTAATTGCTTTTATATGCTTTGATGATATCGGTGAATTTATGTGGTTTCACGCATTTCGAGGCGATTTACGGGTTTGTGCGTAAATCGAGATTTTCCGGATTTGCACTGATTTCCATGATTGTGGTTTGAATATGATTTTATGAAACAGTTACGGATTTGATAAAGTAAATTCGGGCCAGGGGCCCAGTTGATTTAAGAAATCGGGCCAGGGGCCCAGTTAATTTATATATGTGATTTCGGGTCAGGGACCCTAAAATGGAATTGAATAAATGATTTCGGATTTAATAATCAAATAATTGGACTTATGACGGTTTTATGGAAATTCGGGGCAGGGCCCTTGTGATATTTTGAAAACGAATAATAAAATGTGTTCCATAAAACCATCTCGATACGAGGATATATATTGGTCTCCTCCAGGTGTCTGGGACACTGGGGAAGTCACGGTGCATTGCCTGCGAGGGGTCATTGTACGGAGCGGCCGGACCGTATAGTGACTCAGGAGCAGGATTGCTATGATTAGACGTCTGCGACGTCAGACATCTGGGATGTCAGAGATATGGACCCGGTGAGACCCCAGGCAGCACGCGTTGCTTAATACCGTGAGATATGACGTCTGGGACGTCACGCGTCTGGGACGCTAGGCATCTGGGATGCCGGAGATGGTAAAGTAATAAACATGTGCCACTAGATTTATGAAATAACTTTTGGATTGATTTTTGGATTGAAACTATGTTTGCGGTTTCCGGGCTAAGGCCCTAAGGGTTATTTCAAATAAATATTTGACTATTGGTTTTTGATGCATGCATATGTTTTTACTGAGGGGCATAAATGTCTTATAAAATGTATTTTACAAACTTGTTTATTTTCGTCCACTCACAGCTTTTGGTTTTTAACGCCCTTCAGGTTGAGCGCGGATGCGACTGCAGCAGGGGACCGGGACATTGTATGCCTCCTCCATCGATCCTTGCGCACTCTGGAAGCCGTAGGGGCAACGACGTTGGGTTATCCCTTGTCTGGCACTTCGTGTCAGACGGGAGCGCGTCACATCCTGTGGTAATCCCGGGGGGATTGGGATGGGTCGTGTCAGCTTGGTATCAGAGCAGGGTTGCTCTTTTGTGCACGCAGGTCGAGGATGTGGTGTCCCTTGTTGGCTGTAGTTCGTCATCAACCTGATAGTTAGTGTAGTCGGATGGATGGTTGGCGGGATTGGATCCCGGTCAGTGGATAGTGTGCGATTGGCCTGATACGCCGTGCGTTAATGCGATTCAACCCAAGCGGGGTTGTGTACGATGAACTCGTAATGTGGGACCGTAGGTTCGGTCATGTGGTAATGTATTGTGGTGCTGCTGAGCACAACTGGGTTCGAGAAACCCCATTTGAGTGGTAATTTTGGGAAATGCGAAACTCGGTTAAGTAATGGTCTAAATTATGGACCCTGGTAGTTTTGGCTAGTGTACAGGGTGTTGCTGCATCGGAATTGGTCGATGACCATCGTGGTGGAACCCACGATGAATTGACGATTGGGTTGGATTTGACGTCTATACGATGTCGAGACCGCGAGGTCGGTCATGTTGTGGATTTTACTGCAAAAGGCAGTTGGGTTCGGTGGAACCCTAGGGAGTGACTGTGAAACCCTAAGTTATAATTGGTGGACTGGAAAGGTGAACTTTAAATGAGAACTTGTGCTGCGATGAGCGGCTGAAGTCATGGATGACCATGTGGATGACTCTAATGAGTCTAGTCGGGATTTTGGGATTCGATCCACGGGTACGGTTACGGGATAAGATGTGGAATTACGTGTTGGATCGAATAATAGTGTGAGGTGTGGATACGGATCTCGACAAGCGATGACTGTTGGTCGACAATTGTGTCGAGATGACTAGCTATCGAGGGTGTTTAGTGTGGTTTTAGCACTTGAGGACCGGGGAACGTTCAAGGAACGTTCATTATACTGATGTGCGGATGGTCAATTGGGGGTACCCATAGTTGGGAGGTACGAGTGTTGATACGGGATCGTCGTTCGGTATGAACGGAGATCCAGGGTATCAACTTTGCACATCTTTACTAATGTGGGTGTTCGTGTGTGAGTGTGGATGTTAGGATGCCTGTGTGTTGAGGCAAGTGTTGATGATACTAGCATTGGTGCTGGTGTTGGTGATTGAGATTGTGGTGAGCCACGAGATGGGATGTGACTCTGTCCTGATGGACATATGATCGGTAACTGCGACTCAATGGTGGTTGAGTCATGGACTGGATAGGATCTAGTGCAGGTTGTGAGATGTTGGGATAGGGTCCCAACAGTGTCGAGACGACAAGTGATTGGTGTATATCACGGTATGTTGAGACAAGAGGAATCTAGGGATGATGTTCCCTATGCCATGAGAATTGGTGGATTTGGGGGGGGGGGGGGGGGGGGGGGGGTGTTGTTGACAACTCCGAGATTGGTATGTTTGGGTGTTGTTGATATCCTCGGGAAATACAAGGAAATGACTGGAATTGGAAAAGACGAGGAGAACCATTGGTGGTATGGATGTGAGGTGAAGGCAGTAATGTATGCACGTTCAAAAGAGTGGAGTAATTCCCGTTCGGAATCGGGATGTGTGCATAAATGGTTATTATCGGACGTGAGGTCTGAGTATTAGATTGATTGCGGACACGTGGTTGTCCAAGTGAGTTGAGGACGTTGTGGGTCCAGTGGTTGGACTTGACATCTCATTGGGAGTATGTCTGTTCCCAACATGGTTGGAACGTTGGTTTCGAGAAGAGTTGTGATTGTGGACGAGAGGAGTGCTCGTTTTCGCATTGGTAATCGGTACTTTGAAGTCATTAGGTTTGACTTCTTATTTTCTGCCCTGGCAGACACTGTTGTGGTTGTCAGAACGTTGAGTAGGTATTGGTTGGTGAACCCAGATGTGGTTTGGGTCACCAGGTGGAGTTGCATACTTCGGAGTTGGGGTAATGAGATTTCTCATGTTCCGCTTGGTGGCAGACGGTGTTGGATCACTTGGCATGGTGAGTGATGTGAGTTGTGTTTGCACTCACATGGGATGGATGATGATTTCATGTATTTGGACTATCCTTGATCTTCCTAGGTGGAACGACAAGGATCGAGACGAAGTAATTGGATGTGACCCACAATGTTGTTGTGTCCCATGGTAAATGCATGATTGTATGTGGAAAAAAAAAATTGGAGAAGTGTTGTGTGGTGGACAAGGACTCATGAGGGTGTAGGACCCTACGATCGGATTCCAGGTGGATTCCTAGCCACATGAGCGTGTGTGGATCCGAGACAGATCTGGATTGTAATAGACATTAGACATGGTGACGATCTGGGATCGTAATGGTACCCGTCTGGGGACGTGGTGATGGATTGAACAGGTAACCGATAGGTTCGGTTTTGGTGCGTCTGGGTAGACGTGGTTGAGATTTCGGGTTTTGGAATCGGATTTCTGGGTGACGATTCAGGATTCGATTTCAGAACTTGAAACTGGATTTCTGGATTTGGGTACGGAATGATTATTCCAGATGCTAGCTTACGGAATAATGATTTCGGATTCGGATTCGGAAATGGGTTAAGGTATGATGTTTGGGTTTGGATCCGGGATTTCTTATGAAATTGTGGATTCGAACTCGGGTTTGGTTTTGGGACTGGGTGTTGAGTTGAGTTGAACGATTTGTCTAGTCTAGGACTGGACAAGAGAACCCCAATATCGGATTACGATTGACTGTGGGCCATGTAGTGGGCTTATTGGCGGATGGACGTATGTATCCTATACGATGTATGAGGATCAGTACTGGACGGACCGAGTGGTATCTAGTGACGGTACATGTGAAGTACCAGTGGTGTGTGGTTATACGTGTGGTGGCCGGCTTAGTTCCGACACCATTGGATTTGGTGGTGGGTGTGAACTGGACATTGAATACTATGCACTGGGCAGAGTTATTTTTGTTGGGTTCAGTAATTTTGTGAGCAGGCGCTCTTAGCCACGGATGGCTAGTGGACCCCAGTGTGGAGATGTACGATCACTGATTGGCTAGTATTCAATGTGTGTCAGTTACACCACCCGATTGAGTATGATGACGGTATACGTACACTCAGGATGAGTGAGTTGGTGACTGCGTCACTACGTGTGGCATTGCGTGATGTTATCACCCCGAGATAATTCCAGCGTTATGATCCACTGAGGGAATTGACAGTTATGGACTTGAGATGGATATATGTCGCAGGATGGGGTTGCCCTGCGAGATGAGATCATAGGGTTGATCTTACGCTACTTGAGCGAGTGGCAGTATGAGGTGTCGTCACCGTTTGGCTGATGGTTGGAGCGTTATCGGAGTGGTAAAGCTTAGTGGTGACAGTTTGACTGGTCGCGTCAGCATGGACTGACATGTGTGTTTTGGTGACTCCCAGGGGGGAGCAGACGTCAGATATATTAATGATTGGGAATGAACCGACAAGCTGAAAGAGTCAGATAAATGGTGAAATTGACAAGCAATATTCACAGGGATCAGGTGACCTATTTCACTCGCGGTGGTCGGTACGGTTAGAAACCGTGATGGGACGTCTGAGTACAGACAAGTTTGGTGGGTGTACAAGTGTACACAGGTGTGAGATCGAAATGTTTTCCACGAGCTGGATATGGAATAAGGATATTTGGTAATTTCGAGGACGAAATTATTTAAGGGGGAAGGTTGTAACGACCCGTCCCGGAATTCGGGATTAGATTACGGACTAATCATGATTAGCAGGGTTAATCGGTGATTGGTTGGGCCAACTCGGACGAACGGTGCAAAATGACCGTTTTGCCCCTGGTCGTGTGCAAACGTTGACTTTTATTCGGGACGGTCAAATGGACTTTGACCAATACCCGTGACGTAGTTTGGGACGTCACGAGTTCATAGACAGGTGGCACGTTCGATTCCGACGTTCGTGTTGGAAGTTATGATGTACGGAAGTTCAAGGGCACTTTCGTAATTTGGACGAAATAAGGGGAAATGTTGACTTTTTGATCGAGTGGTCCGATGGCCGAGGACCGAGGACCGTTAGGAAGGTCTCGATGCCCTGAGTTCGTAGACAGGCGGCACGCATCAATCGGAGTCTGACATGACCGAGTTACGGGCATGGATGCGTGAGGGGCATTTTGGTAATTTTCTGCACAAGGGCAGAATGGTAATTTCACGGGGGCTGCTGCACGGGGCACTGTAGCACCGTGAATGGGGAAACACGATCAGTGCACGGGTGATTTGTTTATGCTTGAAATTGGAACTGATTATGGGCTAAATGGTTATTTAATTGCTAATTGGACTGTGTGTGGGAGACATGGCCGTGTGGGACGGTGAGGAGGCGGTTAAAACCATGGCTGGAGGTCTGTTCACGGGAAACAATTCCCAGTGGGACTGAGGGTGTCTCCCACGGGTTGCTGTCGATTGTGAGCCGTTAGTTGGGTGCCTGGTGAGGGTTAGGATCATTCTGGGTCAAGTTCGAAGTGAGGGCAGAGTGATGTTGAAGGGAAATCGAGTTCGGAGTAAAAATGGAAAATGGAGGGAAAATACTCAGTTTAATTTCTGGGAGGAATTGGACCAAACCAAGGACGGCTTGAGGCTTCTGGGAGGAATTGGAACTGAATCCCATCAACTTCGAAGGAAAACCGACGCGGGTTGGAGTGGAACTGAGGTTCCAGATTCTGGAAAATCGCAGAGCTGTGGACGATCACTTCCAGGTAATGTCGTGTCCAATTGATCTTGCATTTTAGTTCCTTTTAGGCCTAGAATCCTTACTGTGAAGTTAATTTGAGTTTGATTGAGAAAACACAGAGTTTGGGTGATCGACCCGTTTGGGTGATCACGGGTCGTGGGTCTAATTTTGGGACTTTCTTGGTGAATCAGTGTAACGACCCGTCCCGAAATCCATGATTAGATTAGTGACTAATCACGATTAGTGAGGTTAATCCGTGATTAGTTGGGCGAAATCTGACGAACGATGCAAAATGACCGTCTTGCCCCTGATGGTGGCAAAACGTTGACTTTTCGATCAGGCGGTCAAATGGACTTTGACCGATGACCGTGACGTAGTTCGTGACGTCACGAGTTCATAGACAGGTGGCACGTTCAATTCCGACGTTCGTGGAGGAAGTTATGACGTTTGGAAGTTTAGGGGCATTTTGGTAATTTTGGATAAAAGGGGGTCAAATGTTGACTTTTTGACCGGGAGGTCCGATGGCCGAGGGCCGAAGACCATTACGTAGATAAGGACGATACGAATCCATAGGCAGGCGGCACACTGAAATCGGACTTCGAACGGGAGAGTTATGGGTCACGGACGTTCGATTTCACTATGCACGAACTTCGGGACGGGAACGACTTGGCGAAATCTGATTGGGCAGATATTTTGGTGGGTCCCATGGATGAGTGACAAGTGTCACTCATCCTATTGGCTAAATCCCCCAAAATGTGGATCTATATAATAAAATAATATTATTTAATTAATTTTTTAACCAAACCCACCCACCATTCAATCTTGGCCATCCATTTCAACTCATCTTTAAATCCACACCCTCCATCCCATCTCCCTTCTCTCATCAGCCATCACTCTTCTCTGTTCTTCCTAAAGCCGAAACCCATAACCCTATTTTCTTCATTTTCTTCTTCTTCCTTCAAAAACCCAAAACCGCACCACCATACCTCCCCACCATGAACCCATATGCGGTGTGTGACCATGAGAGAGTAATGAAGGACTCTGAGACGGAGGACGGCGGAGGACGCGGCGGTTCACGGCAGGAGGGGCTCGAACCCGTGAGGTGAAAATATTTCAAATTTTGAAAATTTGATTTTAATGGTTTTTACTTGATTCCATTAATTGGGTAAGGTTTCTAGGTATCCCAGGAGATGAATGGGATTGGTTTCGAGGCGTTGGACGACCTGGAACAGCCGCGAACGGCGGGAGAAGTCACGGCCGCCATGGCCGAATTGAAGGTACGGGTTTTCGATGTTTTTCTTCCATTTTAAGGTCATAGGACTGTAGGTTAGATTGAGACGAAGAGAATGGGACAAACGGGAATGGTTTTGGTGGCCGGACGGAGGAGAACCGGCCGGGTCAAGCCGCGGGTCACGGCGACCCGGTTACTGGTATTCGGGTCGACCCGCGGGAGGACAGAGATGACAGGTGACGTCATCCTGCTGACGTCATCATGTCAGGGATGACGTCAGCATTGTTAGATCTGACAATGTCAGCTGACATGTCAGAAAATGGGCCAATAGGAGTGCGACACGTGTCACATGTCAGTGCACAGTCAGCACTGACATGTCAGTGATGTGGCCCAATCAAGGGCTGACACATGTCACTGACGTGGACCAGTGTCGTGATGACACGTGGCACATGTCAGACTTCCACGTGGCACTGACAACACAATGACGTGGACCAATGGGAGCATGACACGTGGTACCTGTCAGATGACGTCATGCTGACGTCAGCAAGTACTGTAGCTGGCGCGTGAAGCCCACGCGCAGCCACTTCAGGCGGCGCGTGAGGGCGCGTGGCGGGGAATTTGGGAAAGTGTTCAACACGCGAAATCTTCTATTCGATGTAACAAACATTTTGGGACTAGTTTCGTGTCGATCGGACACCGTCTCGATATGTTTCGGGGCATCGGAAGGTTTAGGTTCTGGATTAAAAATAGTTAAAAATATCAGAAAATTACGGGGCTTTGGTAGGAGGTTAATCAAGTAGTTAGTAACCTTCTATTACGATTTGGACAGGTTTGGGAGTTCCGGTGACGGTGATCGGCTCGGGGAGCCGTATGGCACGCAAATCGAGGCGGCAGCTCGGACGGTCTGTGAGTGGACCTTGTTTTCTAAATTGGTGCATGCATAAATGTTTGTTATATGTTTTAATACATGTTTGATGATGCCATGGGTGCATTTCTATGTGGTTACGTATAAGCACGTATTTCGAGGTTTCGGCCTTATACGGTGCTTATACGGGTCTGTATTTCTTTATTGATTTAAATGAACTGGATTTGGATTTCAAAAGGATAAACTCGGGTATGAGACCCATTTGGTTTTGTCTCGGGCATATGACCTCAGATATCGGGCACGGTGCCCAACTGATGTCCTATGTTCGGGTACGAGACCCAAGCTACTTTACGGTTTTGATTTCAGGTCAGGGAACCTTAAATGGATTTCCCGGTTCATGACGGTTTATAGGAACCGGCATGAACTCTTAATATGGTATCATGGTACATGACGGTTTATGGGAACCAGCATGAACCCTTGTTGGTCATTATGGTACATGACGGTTTATGGGAACCGGCATGTTACCCTGGTTATGTTGTTACGGTACATGACGGTTCAGGGGAACCGGGCATGGATATTATGTTATGTATATATATGTTCATCTACCTTCCTTTACTTCTATTATCTCCTCCGGGGAGGGTCGTTGGCCTAGGTGGACCCCGGAGTAGTCACGGAGCACCGACTGAGTGGAGTCACCCCCCAGTTGGGTTCCTTACTCTCAGGTAGGCTATGGTTACTATTACCTCGGGTAGGGTCAGTGGTCTGCGGACATTGACCTTGACTTTGAGAAGACTCGGATTGAGACCTGGGTAGCACGCACGTAGCTTTGGATACCGTGACAGGATTGGTTGTGTGACTTATATGTATATATATGATATGTGGTGTGCACATGTGTGCACAGGATTTGAGCAGTTACTCGTTTACTGGGTTTCTTTATGGTTTGGGGTCGAGTCCCGTATGGATTTGGGCAGTGGCCCGTATGGTCGTTTTCATTGTGGTCCTTTCGACCTTAGTTTATATCTGATTTGGGCTTAGTTCCCACGTATGATTTCTTTGGTTAAATGGTTTTCCAATGCATGCATGCTTTTTAGTGAAGGGTACAAATGTCTTCTTATTAAATGTTTTTATAAACTCTTGTTTTGTCCACTCACAGTTTTTAATGTTTTGACTGCCCTTCAGGTTGACATCGGATGTGGACTGTAGCAGAGACCGAGATATCACATGACTCCTACGGATCCTGGCGTACTCTGATAGCCCGGGAGGGCAAAGGTCAGAAATATCCCTTGTCTGACACTTCGTGTCAGACGGGAGCAGGGTCATCCCGCACTAATCCCGGGGGGATTGGGATGGGTTCTGTCAATCAGGGACATGGAACTTCGATTAGATAGTTGAAGAATGATTTAGAATCAAAAACGGAAGGAATCGAGGTCGAATTGATGGCTATCTAATCGGGTTGGAATCGCGGGTATCAGACCCGAATTACAGAGAAACGGGCGAGGACGGTGACTGTAGCAGTCACTGTAGCAGGCGCGTGGCTTTCACGCGCATCCACTCACGGTGGCGCGTGACGGCGCATGGGCACGAATTCCGAGGTACGGTCAACACGAATTTTGTCCTATACGTTATAACGAACATTTTAGCGTTGGTTCCATGTCATTCGAATCCCGTTCGGATACTTTTCGGGATGTCCGAAGGTTTTAAGTCGGGTTTAAAAATACTTAAAAATTCGGGAAAATTACGGGACTTGATTAGGATGTTATTGTGGAGGTTAGTAACCCTCTAATATGATATGAACAGGTTCGGGAGTCCCGGTGTTAGTGACGAGGCCCGAGAAGGCCGGTGGCACGCGTATCGAGGCGCTCGGTTAAATGGTCTGTGAGTGGACATTGGTTTTGATAAATTCTATGCATGCATAACTGTTTCATGATTGTGGTAATTGCTTTTATATGCTTTGATTTGGATATCGGTGAATTTATGTGGTTTCACGCATTTCGAGGCGATTTAAGGGTTTGCACGTAAATCGAGATTTTCCAGATTTGCACTGATTTCCATGATTGTGGTTTGAATATGATTTTATGAAACAGTTACGGATTTGATAAAGTAAATTCGGGCCAGGGGCCCAGTTGATTTAAGAAATCGGGCCAGGGGCCCAGTTAATTTATATATGTGATTTTGGGTTAGGGACCCTAAAATGGAATTGAATAAATGATTTCGGATTTAATAATCAAATAATTGGACTTATGACGGTTTTATGGAAATTCGGGGCAGGGCCCTTGTGATATTTTGAAAACGAATAATAAAATGTGTTCCATAAAACCATCTCGATACGAGGATATATATTGGTCTCCTCCAGGTGTCTGGGACACTGGGGAAGTCACGGTGCATTGCCTGCGAGGGGTCATTGTACGGAGCGGCCGGACCGTATAGTGACTCAGGAGCAGGATTGCTATGATTAGACGTCTGCGACGTCAGACATCTGGGATGTCAGAGATATGGACCCGGTGAGACCCCGGGCAGCACGCGTTGCTTAATACCGTGAGATATGACGTCTGGGACGTCAAGCGTCTGGGACGCTAGGCATCTGGGATGCCGGAGATGGTAAAGTAATAAACATGTGCCACTGGATTTATGAAATAACTTTTGGATTTATTTTTGGATTGAAACTATGTTTGCGGTTTCCGGGCTAAGGCCCTAAGGGTTATTTCAAATAAATATTTGACTATTGGTTTTTGATGCATGCATATGTTTTTACTGAGGGGCATAAATGTCTTATAAAATGTATTTTACGAACTTGATTATTTTCGTCCACTCACAGCTTTTGGTTTTTAACGCCCTTCAGGTTGAGTGCGGATGCGACTGCAGCAGGGGACCGGGACATTGCATGCCTCCTCCATCGATCCTTGCGCACTCTGGATGCCGTAGGGGCAGCGGCGTTGGGTTATCCCTTGTCTGGCACTCAGTGTCAGACGGGAGCGCGTCACATCCTGTGGTAATCCCGGGGGGATTGGGATGGGTCGTGTCAGGTCCCACCTAAAATATCTGCCCAATCAGAATGAGCCACCTCATCAATGCCTTGATATACATGCATAGTGAAATCGAACTTCCGTGACCCATAACTTTCCCGTTCGAAGTCCGATTTCAGCGTGTCGTCTGTCTACGGATTCGTATCGTCCTTATCTACGTAACGGTCCTCGGCCCTCGGCCATAGGACCTCCCAGATCAAAAGTCAACTATTTGCCTCGTTTTGACCAAATTACCAAAATACCCCTTAACTTTTGAACGTCATAACATTCCCTCGAACGTCGGAATCGAATGTACCACCTGTCTATGAACTCGTGACGTCCCGAACTACGTCACAATCATCGGCCAAAGTCCATTTGACCGCCTGAAAGAAAAGTCAACGTTTTGCCCATTCTAGGGGCAAAATCGTCATTTTGCACCGTTCGTCCGATTTCGCCCACCTAATCACGGATTAACCTCACTAATCATGATTAGTCACTAATCTAATCTCGGAATTCGGGACGGGTCGTTACTGGACCAAACAATGATATTAGGAAATTCTACATTCTAACGGTTGACATTGTGATAAAAAAAAATATATGATCTAATGGATAAGAATGAAATGAGAAGATCTGATCGAACGGTCTATATAGGATGAAATCTTATAGGATGAAATCTTATTTTTCCGGAACTTAGAATTTTTTAGTTAAAATGTATCGGAAAAAAAATTAAAGATTACATAAATAATTATAAGATAATAAATTTAAATGAAAATGAAAATTTTAATACATATTTAAGATATCATGTCAAATAAAAATATAGTATTATAATCAACCCTAATAAATATAGACTTTTACTGTGAGTAATATGTTATCTAATCCAGAATTTTTTTTATGTTATATTTGAAGTTACATCCACTAAAAAATAGCCTAAAATATAATCTCCTATTGTGTGTGGCCTCACTAGACAAAAATACCAACAGACATTGTCACTGTACGCGGACCACGACAAAGTTGATGTGGCACCCTATAAACTAGTTGGAATTATTATATATATATAATGTATGTCGACCATCTCTCGCTCCCTCGCTGAAATCAGTGGAGGTGGTAGTGCTATGCATATGGGTTTGCCATGGATCTACACTAGCTAGCTATGGCTAAGCTGCTTTTCTTTTTCTCTTTATTTTACTTTTATGGATATATATATATATATATTATATATTATTTTTGTTCTATCTTGGAGTTTAATGGACAAAGGCAAGACCCCTCCATGTGGTCTAAGAACTTTATTAATGTGGAGAGTAGAAGATTTTCAAATGAGTGTCCTTCTCTTTTCGTGGCTTTAATTCTTTGTACTCACATGGCGCAGCAGACCCATTTGAATAAAGTTGACGATAATTAGTTAAAATCCATTAATAAAAGGGTTAGATAGAGATCATACGTGGAGAGAGAGAGAGAGAGAGAGAGAGAGAGAGAGAGAGAGAGAAGGGTTTCGTTTGGTTGCTAATAATGCTTGCTTACATTTTGAAGAAATTAGAAGTGATGAAAAACCCACCACCTATGTTGTTGGTCTACGCCATAACACATCACATGCAACTAATCATTTTCCTCATGCGTCCCATTATATCCCTATATTATATATTTATACATATATATATATGCTTAATTCAATTTTAATTTATCTCTTCCACTTTTATGTATCTCTTCCACGTTGATATCATATTAAAAGAAATACTTATATACTCTTAGTTTAACATTTATGTTATTTGTATTTATCAATTCACTTGTTAGTATGTTATTAAGATTTTCGATATTGTTCTTACAAATAAAATCTCTCTTAAAAAATATTATATATATCGCTTGCTTTATAAGACTAACATAATATCTACCAGAATTGGCCGTATGTCAAAGCTTGGAATTGTATATTGGAAAGAAATTGAAGCTTATGAGGATATGGATGTGTATTGAGTTAGTGGTTAGGGATAGATTTTATTGCGAGTATCGAATTTTTTAACGATTAAATTTTAATTTAATCCCAAATAATTACAAGATTAAAATTAAAATTAAAAAACAAAAATTGATATACCCTGTTCATCACAAATTTATATTGGATTTAATTGAACTTAACCAATGTCTGAACCTGTTATAATATTGTAAAAAAAAAAAATTGAGGGTTATATGATAATATGTTTACTTACTATAATAATACTATTTATCAAAGAATGTGTGTTATTTTTAACTTTTAATTGTAAATTTAATTGATATATTAAGAGCGGTCTTGTCCCAACCGTTGGGAATTATGTCAAGTGTGAAAGAGGGAAACTCTTTTTCACTATACATTGGTACATACATGGTAAACTTGATTGAAAGCAACTAAAATCACAATATGTTAAAGCTTGATTCGTCATAAGGAGCTACAAAAAGAGAGCACAAAGAAAATATACTTCAATAAAAATGAGTGGAGAATTCATTAATAATGTTATTTGTTTGTGTTACCCAGCTGGAAAAAAATTGACATATCTACCTAACTACCAGCTACTTAAACAAATATAGTGCAGTACGGGGAAAAGATCTAACCATGTTTTATTTTGCTAAACTTTTTTTTTTACACAAATCTGATGTTATTTTACTATTTTTAGCTTAATACAAGCAATTAGGCCCGAGCGTTGACGCGAGTTGTTGAATTGAGTATTACTAATTTTCAATAAATGAGCAGTGATTTTTTGATATCTATAAAGGAAAGGAAAAAAAATAGAGAACCGGTAAAACACTGTAGGGGAACAGTGTTTTTTTATATCTCTTTTATGATTTTTTGATATGTATAAAGGAAAATAAAAAAAATAATAAAGGAAAAGAAAAAAAAAAGAGGCGGAATTTTTTTTTTGGATATGTATAAAGGATAAGAAAAAATAATAATAAAGGAAAAGAAAAGAAAAGGAAAAGGAAAAAAAAAAATTGATATGTACAAA
This sequence comes from Prinsepia uniflora, assembly GCA_032719365.1. NCBI lineage: Eukaryota > Viridiplantae > Streptophyta > Magnoliopsida > Rosales > Rosaceae > Prinsepia > Prinsepia uniflora. The sequence goes on from CM064872.1 coordinate 40,138,649, forward strand.
GGAAAAGAAAAAAAAAGGGGCAGAAATTTTTTTTTTGATATATATATAAAGGAAAAGGACAAAAAAATAAAAAAAAAAGGAAAAAAAAATGGCAGAAGTGAAAAATCATTATAGATCTAAAGCGATTTTTCCACTTCTGTTTTAGTATAGACTAGAAATTAGGCATTCGCGTTGCCGCGAGATTGTTGAATTGAGTATTAATAATTTTCTATAAATGAGCAGTGATTTTTTTATATTTATAAAGGAAATGAAAAAAAAAATTGACAGAACCGGTAAAACACTGTAGGTGAACAATGTTTTTTTATATATCTTTTATTATTTTTTTATATGTATAAAGGAAAAGGAAAAAGAAAAAGAAAAAAAAAGGAAAAGAAAAAAAAGGAACAGGAAATTTTTTTTTGATATGTATAAAGGAAAAAAAAATGGCAGGAAAAATAAATTTTGATATGCATAAAGGAAAAGAAAAAAAATATAAAGGAAAAGGAAAAAAAACAGAACTGGAAAAACACTATAGATCTACAATGATTTTTCCAATTCTCTTTTAGTATAGACTAGCAATTAGGTCCGTGCGTTGCCGTGTGGTTGTTGAATTGAGTATTACTACTTTTCCATAAATGAGCAGTGATTTTCTGATATCTATAAAAGAAAGGAAAAAAAAGGCAGGACCGGTAAAATACTGTAAGGAAATAATATTTTTTTAATATCTCTTTTATGATTTTTTGATATGTATAAAAGAAAAAAATAAAAATAAAAAAATAATAATGGAAAAAAATTTTGATATGTATAAAGGAAAAGAAAAAAAAATATGTAAAGGAATAGGTTAAAAAATAAAGGAAAAGAAAAAAAAAGGCAGAAAAAAAAAATTTGATATGTATAAAGGAAAACAAAAAATATAGAAAGGAAAAGAAAAAAGATAAAAAAAGATAAAAAAAGATAAAAAAAAAAGGGGGCTAGAAGTGGAAAATCACTGTAGATCTAGAGTGATTTTCCCATTTCTGTTTTAGTATAGACTAGCAATTAGTCCTGCGCGTTGCTGCAGGGTTTTTGAATTGATTATTACTAATTTTCCATAAATAAACAATGATTTTTTTATATCTATAAAAGAAAGGAAAAAAAAAGGCAGAACCGGTAAAACACTATAAGAGAACAATGTTTTTTTTTATTTATATTTTTTATTATTTTTTTAATATGTATAAAGGAAAGAAAAAAAGTAAAAAAATAATAATAAAAGAAAAGAAAAAAAATATAAAGGAAAAAGAAAAAAAAAATGAAGGAAAAGAAAAAAAAGAGGGGCAGGAAAAAAAATTTTGATACGTATAAAGGAAAAGAAAAATAAAGAAAAAAGGGAAAAAATATATAATGGAAAAGGAAATGGAAAAAAAAAAAGAAGAAGTGGATATATTTTCCCACTTCTATACTATACTATAATATATATATATATATATATAATTATATTTTAGATCTTTTCCCTAGGCCTCGTCATTGGGCCAGGTCAGGCAAACTCGACCCAAAATTTTTGGGCTTGGGCTGGGCCGGGCCGGACCTATTTCATAATTTTAAAAATATCGGGCCGGGTAGGGCGTGCTTGATCATAAATATGAAAGTCCATGCCCTTTGTCGGGCCGAGTTTGGGCCAGGATTTTATCGGGTTTTACGGGTCGGACCTACTAAGCCCACTTGGGTCGGGCCTACTAAGCCCATTTGTACCTACTTAATTGTAAAAAAAAAAAAAGTGAGTTGAGCTTAAATATTATTATCAAATATTGAAATAAGCTAAGGAGGGGTACTATTGGATTTGGAGAATTGACTTAACTTTTCGACCATAAAGCCGAGATAGGATAAGGAGGTCGATAAGAGAGTCAGAGACATAGTGAGTTTTTTTGAATTTAGCGTTGCCGCAAGATTGTTGAATTGAGTATTAATAATTTTCTATAAATGAGCAGTGATTTTTTTATATTTATAAAGGAAATGAAAAAAAAAATTGACAGAACCGGTAAAACACTGTAGGTGAACAATGTTTTTTTATATATCTTTTATTATTTTTTTATATGTATAAAGGAAAAGGAAAAAGAAAAAGAAAAAAAAAGGAAAAGAAAAAAAAGGAACAGGAAATTTTTTTTTGATATGTATAAAGGAAAAAAAAATGGCAGGAAAAATAAATTTTGATATGTATAAAGGAAAAGAAAAAAAAATATAAAGGAAAAGGAAAAAAAACAGAACTGGAAAAACACTATAGATCTACAATGATTTTTCCAATTCTGTTTTAGTATAGACTAGCAATTAGGTCCGTGCGTTGCCGTGTGGTTGTTGAATTGAGTATTACTACTTTTCCATAAATGAGCAGTGATTTTCTGATATCTATAAAAGAAAGGAAAAAAAAGGCAGGACCGGTAAAATACTGTAAGGAAATAATATTTTTTTAATATCTCTTTTATGATTTTTTGATATGTATAAAAGAAAAAAATAAAAATAAAAAAATAATAATGGAAAAAAATTTTGATATGTATAAAGGAAAAGAAAAAAAAATATGTAAAGGAATAGGTTAAAAAATAAAGGAAAAGAAAAAAAAAGGCAGAAAAAAAAAAATTTGATATGTATAAAGGAAAACAAAAAATATAGAAAGGAAAAGAAAAAAGATAAAAAAAGATAAAAAAAAAAGATAAAAAAAAGGGGGCTAGAAGTGGAAAATCACTGTAGATCTAGAGTGATTTTCCCATTTCTGTTTTAGTATAGACTAGCAATTAGTCCTGCGCGTTGCTGCAGGGTTTTTGAATTGATTATTACTAATTTTCCATAAATAAACAATGATTTTTTTATATCTATAAAAGAAAGGAAAAAAAAAAGGCAGAACCGGTAAAACACTATAAGAGAACAATGTTTTTTTTTATTTATATTTTTTATTATTTTTTTAATATGTATAAAGGAAAGAAAAAAAGTAAAAAAATAATAATAAAAGAAAAGAAAAAAAATATAAAGGAAAAAGAAAAAAAAATGAAGGAAAAGAAAAAAAAGAGGGGCAGGAAAAAAAATTTTGATACGTATAAAGGAAAAGAAAAATAAAGAAAAAAGGGAAAAAAATATATAATGGAAAAGGAAATGGAAAAAAAAAAAAAGAAGTGGATATATTTTCCCACTTCTATACTATACTATAATATATATATATATATATAATTATATTTTAGATCTTTTCCCTAGGCCTCGTCATTGGGCCAGGTCAGGCAAACTCGACCCAAAATTTTTGGGCTTGGGCTGGGCCGGGCCGGACCTATTTCATAATTTTAAAAATATCGGGCCGGGTCGGGCGTGCTTGATCATAAATATGAAAGTCCATGCCCTTTGTCGGGCCGAGTTTGGGCCAGGATTTTATCGGGTTTTACGGGTCGGACCTACTAAGCCCACTTGGGTCGGGCCTACTAAGCCCATTTGTACCTACTTAATTGTAAAAAAAAAAAAAAGTGAGTTGAGCTTAAATATTATTATCAAATATTGAAATAAGCTAAGGAGGGGTACTATTGGATTTGGAGAATTGACTTAACTTTTCGACCATAAAGCCGAGATAGGATAAGGAGGTCGATAAGAGAGTCAGAGACATAGTGAGTTTTTTTGAATTTAGCGTTGCCGCGAGATTGTTGAATTGAGTATTAATAATTTTCTATAAATGAGCAGTGATTTTTTTATATTTATAAAGGAAATGAAAAAAAAAATTGACAGAACCGGTAAAACACTGTAGGTGAACAATGTTTTTTTATATATCTTTTATTATTTTTTTATATGTATAAAGGAAAAGGAAAAAGAAAAAGAAAAAAAAAGGAAAAGAAAAAAAAGGAACAGGAAATTTTTTTTTGATATGTATAAAGGAAAAAAAAATGGCAGGAAAAATAAATTTTGATATGTATAAAGGAAAAGAAAAAAAATATAAAGGAAAAGGAAAAAAAAAAACAGAACTGGAAAAACACTATAGATCTACAATGATTTTTCCAATTCTCTTTTAGTATAGACTAGCAATTAGGTCCGTGCGTTGCCGTGTGGTTGTTGAATTGAGTATTACTACTTTTCCATAAATGAGCAGTGATTTTCTGATATCTATAAAAGAAAGGAAAAAAAAGGCAGGACCGGTAAAATACTGTAAGGAAATAATATTTTTTTAATATCTCTTTTATGATTTTTTGATATGTATAAAAGAAAAAAATAAAAATAAAAAAATAATAATGGAAAAAAATTTTGATATGTATAAAGGAAAAGAAAAAAAAATATGTAAAGGAATAGGTTAAAAAATAAAGGAAAAGAAAAAAAAAGGCAGAAAAAAAAAATTTGATATGTATAAAGGAAAACAAAAAATATAGAAAGGAAAAGAAAAAAGATAAAAAAAGATAAAAAAAAAGGGGGCTAGAAGTGGAAAATCACTGTAGATCTAGAGTGATTTTCCCATTTCTGTTTTAGTATAGACTAGCAATTAGTCCTGCGCGTTGCTGCAGGGTTTTTGAATTGATTATTACTAATTTTCCATAAATAAACAATGATTTTTTTATATCTATAAAAGAAAGGAAAAAAAAAAGGCAGAACCGGTAAAACACTATAAGAGAACAATGTTTTTTTTATTTATATTTTTTATTATTTTTTTAATATGTATAAAGGAAAGAAAAAAAGTAAAAAAATAATAATAAAAGAAAAGAAAAAAAATATAAAGGAAAAAGAAAAAAAAATGAAGGAAAAGAAAAAAAAGAGGGGCAGGAAAAAAAATTTTGATACGTATAAAGGAAAAGAAAAATAAAGAAAAAAGGGAAAAAATATATAATGGAAAAGGAAATGGAAAAAAAAAGAAGAAGTGGATATATTTTCCCACTTCTATACTATACTATAATATATATATATATATATATAATTATATTTTAGATCTTTTCCCTAGGCCTCGTCATTGGGCCAGGTCAGGCAAACTCGACCCAAAATTTTTGGGCTTGGGCTGGGCCGGGCCGGACCTATTTCATAATTTTAAAAATATCGGGCCGGGTCGGGCGTGCTTGATCATAAATATGAAAGTCCATGCCCTTTGTCGGGCCGAGTTTGGGCCAGGATTTTATCGGGTTTTACGGGTCGGACCTACTAAGCCCACTTGGGTCGGGCCTACTAAGCCCATTTGTACCTACTTAATTGTAAAAAAAAAAAAAAAAAGTGAGTTGAGCTTAAATATTATTATCAAATATTGAAATAAGCTAAGGAGGGGTACTATTGGATTTGGAGAATTGACTTAACTTTTCGACCATAAAGCCGAGATAGGATAAGGAGGTCAATAAGAGAGTCAGAGACATAGTGAGTTTTTTTGAATTTAGGGTTAGAGTTTGGTTTGGGCATTGGGCTTTTAAATGACACTAGGTTGAGATTTGGTTGGAGTTTTGGATTTTGGCTATAATAGTAGTAATAAGATTGGACTGAGTATCAATTCTTAATTTATAATTATTTTATATTTTTGGGCTTATGGGTCGGGTTTACCTGGGCGGGTCGGGCTGGGCTTACCGAGCTTGGGTATATCGGGCCTAGCGGGCTTGAATACCCTAAGCCCAGGTCCACCCAGTCAATATGCGGGTCGGGCCGGCCCACAGCCCACATCGAACCAGGTCCGACTTTTTGTCATCGGCCCTATCGGATACCCATAACCCCGTGGGCTTCTAGATCAAATGATGAGGGCTATTTTTCCCTTATCTTATTCGAAATTGTAGCAAAGATCCTTCCGTTGTAGATTCTGTTAAAATGTCGCATGTGAGATGCTTGCTTTTGAATACTCGAGGTTAAAACAGACTTTTCAGCCTTGTTTTAAAGATTTTTTTCTCTCTCTGTCTGTCTCTCCCTCTCTCCCCTGATAACACGCGCACACCACGCCTTCAAGATCTTTGAACCCTAATTCCTTCTCTGGCTCTGAGGAACTTCAAAAGGACGACACCGGACTTCTTATCTTTTCCGAGCAGGGGAATGCCCCACATGGAGGGGTCGGAGGACTCGGAGGCGGTGAGCTTGTCTTTGAGCTCGACGATTTCAGCTGCGAGACGAAGTACGTGTCTTCTTTGAAGGATTGGGAGCGGAGGGTAGTGGCCTCTATTAGAGTTGTGACGAAGCTTTTCTTGCCGAGTTCTGGGGAGGATTCAAGTTGGGTTTGAAGAGGGGTTTCCTGGTCCATTTTTCGGGGCTTCAGAGAGATCCAGATGGATTTCGAGGACATGTAGGTGGGTCTTGTTAATTTTGAGCTTCCGGGTTTGCGGTTCCGGGGTTGGGGGAGACAGGGGAGGCATAGGCTCTGTTTTTAGTTCTCTGAGAGCTCAGACATTTCTCGATTTCTTCCATTCTTTTGGAATTAGGAAACTTGAAATGGTGCTTGTGCGTTCTTCCAATGCTTCAATGAACCTCCAAGTGACCTGAGAAACTGTGTATTGGCCAACCCCAAAGGCAGCTCCCACTGACACTTGCGACTCACCAGATGCCAACCTTCTCAACGCGATTGCAGACTATTTTCCGACACTGAGAAGCCTTCCTTCTATGTTGATGAGCCCTGATGGTGGCCTTGACACAAGGTCGTCTCTCACCAAGGAACAAATATAATTAAATGTCTTTTTAGAGACCCTAACGAAATACTTAAAACCCCTCCTCCTCATCATCAGATACCGAAGAACCTTAACATGTTAATCACATCGTCAACACAGAATCTCATCGTTCAAAACATAAATTCGAATAACATTAGAGGATTGATCTTTTGAACTTCAGCAAGAGAAGTGAAAAATTGACCCAACTAAAACATCAATTGCATCCTGTAGCAATCAGTTTTCCATGATATCTTTCTCCTTTTAGAATGCAAACGAACGTCAAAAGCCAATTTTTCTTAAAATGGCCATAAGAAATTTGCTCTCAGGGCCTACATATACATTCTTATTAACCCATTTTGTCCGAATTCTTACTATCAGTAGCCACCAAAATCAAGGCTTTCAGCTTATTGAAAGAGCACAGCTTCTTTGATTTTTTTGGAGGCGCCATGAAAGCCTAATAATGAAGAATTGCCCAGCTTCTAGTCGGCCTTGAAGCTCAATATAGATTAGATGGAAAGTGACGCAGGCCAGGCAGCGAGGGAAAAGTAAAGCTGTCTGTCTCGCAAAGTGTTGTTTGTTTGGTAAGAAAATGAAGGAAATCAATGGAAAGTTTAATAATTTGCTGCTGGTTTCATTTCGAGGTGTTTCGCCGACAGTCGTGACTGAACCGAGTTCGAGGGGATCGAGTTCTGTCCAAAACTCAGTCCAGTCACGACATTGTTTGTTTTTGGGTCGATGTCTGTTTGCTGCTTGTACAAATTTCAACATTAAAATGACATAAATACCCTCTAATTAGCGGATTTCATCCAATAAAGTAAAAGATGGATCGGTGCTATTATTTCGAACGAGTGCAAGGACGTTTGATTCTAAAAACAATAAGTTTGACGTTTTATCTAATTAGTGTATAATTCAATGATCATTGTGATTAATTTTCCTTATTTTTACTTGCTGCACTATATACTTCTTCTTTAAAAAAAAAGATAAAACAAAAAATGCAGTACAACATCTAAAAGATAGAGTTTGAAAATCAACTTCTTGAAAAAAAAAATCAATTTACTTTTATGTTGTTAAAAGGTTCAAAACTGAAGCCGTCTAGTCCGACTAAGTGGCACCTAGACGCTCGAATGTGAAAAACTGTCCCGCATAATAATTAAGAGCCTAGGTGAATTTACGTGTACGTCTTTATATATATTTAGTCATATAAGTTCTTATATATATACTCATTTATATATATGTATATTTATGTTGTTAAAAGGAGAAGCAAATACAATCATTGTTCAAAACGACAGCCGTCTAGTCTGTCTAGGCGGCGCCTAGACGATCGAAGGTGAAAAACTGTCTCACATAATAACTAAGCGTTTAGGTCAATTTGCGTTTACATTCTTACATATATTTAGTCATATAAGTTCTTACATATATATAAATATATGTAGTTATATAAGTTATTTTATTTGTTAAATACTTAGTCAATAATATAAGTGTTAATTAAAATAAAGATAATAAATTAAAAATCATAGAATGTTATAAATAAAATTAATAAAAAACTTCATTTTCAACATTTATGATTCCGAACTCAATTTATTTTTCTAGATAATTAATTTTTATTTACAAATTATTTGATAGTATTCAATATATTATTAATTTGTTAAATTTTGCCTTAAAAAAAACCGCATTGATCTCATCTAACTGTTTAAGCGATAGGCCATTATCGACCGCCCTAAAAATATTTAGTGATGTTTTAAACATGGGATATAATACATGCAAATTCAATTAGTAAACACTATTAATTTCTTAGTAAATGCAGTTGATTATTTTATGTAAGTGGCGTCAATAAAGTACTGGTGATGTTAAGTGGTGCCAATAAACTGCGATTAAATCACATGCTCGCGACTAATGGATGATATGGACCATATGGTGCTTTGTGGTGTAGAGCCGGCAACAAAGAAATTTTATTATGATTACATATGTTTTTCATGGAGTTTGGGCTAAGTTAACTTGAATCTAATGCCCCATCAATAAATTGCACTTTTTTTTATGCACTTTATGACACGGAAAATTTATGTCAACACTAAAATTGAAATACTATGATTGACATTTGGATATTAAGTTATGATAGTGAAAACTAAAGATAAAACGGTGTATTTTAGGAACTCGATTAAAAATAAATAGTAAAAATTAAACAGTACAGCTTATTGCAATAACAAAAATATTTAGTATAGTAATTTTACATTGGTAATCATAAATTCTAATTTTGGACGTCAGGATGCTACCTCGAACAATTAGTATTATAGGTAGTGACTAATCTAAACTACTAATGGTATGACGCCAACTAATTTCCAGGTTAAGGTATGTCAATTTGTTATTAGAGAATAATTTTGGAGTAGGTTGTGTGGTTGAGTACATCTACTGATCATAAAATTTGATTTTGCATGTCAAAGTACCTCCACGAACAATAAGCTATCCTAATTTGTGACCGAATTGAACTACTAGGGACGTGACCCTAGGTAATTTTTGGATCAGGCTGTGTCACATTTTAATTGGTGATGAAGTATCATTAAATTTATTGTCTTTGAATGAACGTATATTTATTTCGTGATTCTTGTTATACACTGATTAAATCGCAATCGTGGAAAACATAATAATAGTACGTATGTAGGACAATCTCGCAGGCAGTTAAAAGAGGTGAAGTAGAATGCTCCATTAGATTTACCAGAAGAAATCAAGTACTTACCAATTTTTTAATCTCATAATTGGATAATACCTGTGTCCCTCTTTATGCAATATTTTTTATTTAATTAATAAACTAACCATGTAGTACATTTGAGATAAACAGAATTATTTAATCTCTAAATTATGATCATTTCATAAAAATCAACGAAATTAGAGAATATTTGACAATTTATAAGTATTAAATAAATAAATAATTTTATGAAAAATGAAAATCCTCATAATAACTAATAAAAAATTTCATTTTATTTTTTGGTAATTTTCACTTGAAGGACATTTTGGTCTTTTTATTTAAATAGATATTTTGTGGGATGACAATTGTCTAGAATAGTCTGGACCTTTTTCTTTGGCCTCTGCCACTAACTTATGGCTGTATATGTGTGTGTGGATGCTGTTTCGGTGAGGTTGGGCCAAAAGTGGAAAATAATGGTGAGTGAGATCCAGAGGGAGAGGACTGGTCTAGAAGAATGGGGAAAAGAGAAGGAGAAGGGAAAAGAGAAGTACGAGAAGACAGAGGAGAGATGGAGTTATGCACATGCCTGTGGCCACGAATGAACCCGTGTAGGTTCAATTTAGCCTTGAATGATCAGCCTATTTAAGGGACCCTTAGCCTAAAACCAAGGGTCCTAGACGGTTTAGTAAACTCCCTCGAAGATGCTAACCTAAGAAAGACTAAGAGATGGACGTAGGAAGGTCCATGGGCAGGCTTTGCAACCATGATTGAAACACTAAGACATGCAACAGTGATCTTAAGGTGAGTTTATGTAGTTTTGGGATCAAAGATCTTCTTCTAGAGATTATTAGGAGAATTTGGACGTTTGAACCATGAAAAATAATTGAGAAATCATCGAGTTTAAACTGGGTCGAATAACCCGTTTTGTAGAGAACCGGGTCTAAAGCCTAGGGAAGAATATGAACAAGGGTCGTGCGTGAGCCCCACACACAGCAACTTCTGGTGGCGCGTGGGGGCGTGTGCCTCACCATCTCGAAATACGGACAACATGAAAGTTCATCTTTCCGATGTTACGAGTCCAACAGTACAATTTATGAGTCGATCGGACACTGTTTTAGAGTATTTTTAGTTGTACAAAGGTTTAGGGGTTATTTAAAATTCGTTTAAAAATCCCAAAAAATTGTGGGATTAAAATAGAAAATATATGGGATGGTTAATGACCTTTACATGTGATTTATGACAGGTTCTGAGATTCCCGGATCTTACAGAAATGTGTGCAAAGCGGGATTCCACTTTACAGATGGTGTGTGAGTGTACTTTCTTTTCCCTAAACAATTATGCATGCATATTTATATGTTATAAATGTGTTTCTATATGATTTTGGTGATATCTTATTGATTGGGATTTTTAAATGATTTTTTCCTATTTTTACAAAAGTTATTTCACTACACGTTTTACGAGGTTTCATGAGATTTTGATTCCGAATTTCTTTTAAATTGTGGATTTCAGTTAAATATGGTTTGTGTCACGAGATATCGTGATGTTGGAATGTTTCATGAATTTTGTTTTGATTTTCAGTGATTTATTTTACGGAAATTGTTTTATGGTGTGTTTTATGAGAACTGAGCTTGAGTTGTGTTTTGGGCTTAGGCCGGAAGTTCCGATTGTGGATTTGGTTTACGATATTAATATGTGATATGGATATGTGAATTCTCGATGTTGGTACATGGTGAAATGTTATATGTGAACTATGTGCATGTGTGTTGATTGGTTAGTCTCAAACGTCGAGTCCAGCTCCGAATCCTGAGGCTGGTACTGTGGTGGCGACTCAGATGTCGAGCGGGGCTCTGAATCCTGAGTCGAATTTCACTTGACTGTCGAGCTGGGCTCTAAATCCCGAGTGGTACTGTATGGCCTATTGGTAGTGCACTTATGATATGATGATTAATATTGTGCTTATGCTTCGAGGATGGTTTGGATGTGGTTTGATTGTGTATAAGTACTATGATGACGTTGAGTTGACTATATATGAATTCAGTGGTGATGTTTGATATGGATTGATTGTGTGTTATTGAAGTGATGAGTCATGATGTATAATGTATGTTGTGGATATGCCTATTGGTTGGTTAGTCTCAAACGTCGAGTTGGGCTCCTTTCCTAAGTCGGATCCTCACTAGGACTTTGAGCTAGGCTCCTTTGTTGAGTGGTGTGCATACTAAGGGTGAAATGGTTTGATGTTGATATTGTGACAGGACCCACCCCGATTATCACCTCGATAACCGGGACGAACCCTGCTCCCGTCTGACAACCAAACTTAAAAGACCAACGTAACTTCAAACCACAAAACATACATTGTCAGGCCAGAGAGAAGTTATAATACACCTAGTCAACAGTAGCACAGAGCATAATAACAGTACAAGATAAGAATAAAATCCTACTGTGAGCTGACTAAACACGCAACGAGAAAACTTTATGCCTCTGCCTCTGCCTCAACGTTAGCCCCGACGCTTGCACCACGACCTGAAGGGTATTTAAAACCATAAAAGTGTGAGTGGACTAAAAATAAATAAGTGTTTCAAAAACAGTTTTAAAAGAAAACTAGGATTTTTCCCTCCGTTTTAAAACATGCATGCATAACTAAGTATCTGAAAACAACCGTATAAACCGTATAGAAATCATTATGGAAACATCATCATAAAACACATGAAATACAAAATATATCATCATCCAATCGAACCTGCTGGATCTATCCGAGTCTTTAAACTCTCGAGTCTTTCAACTCAATCCAGGCCTCAATATAATCCGAGTCTTTAAACTCAACAGGCCTACGGGGAAAAATCATAATATCCGAGTCTTTAAACTCAATCCGGGTCTTTAAACCCAATCCGGGCCCACCCCTTCATGTATCATATCCAGGCCTTTAAACCCAATAACCAGATCCAGAAAATCCAATCCAAAACCGTTTGAAAACCATTTACAAATCCATGTCCAAATCCAAATTCGAAATCACCATTCCGAAGCCATGCTAGAGTCCAGAATCATCATTCCGAATCCAAATCCCGAAATCCCTTTTTTAAGCTTTAAAACCAAATCTCGATTTCCGAAATCCGATTCTAAAACCCAAAATCTTGGTTCACTTTCAAAACTCATTTGTAATCATCTAAAACAAGTCATATATTTAAATCTCTAAACTATAGCATCAAAATCATGATTTTACCCTTCACATACTTAGACCCGTAACTTAACCGTACAACGTACGATGACGGCGTGCCGCCTATTGTTGAACTCAGGACATCGAGACCTACATAACTGTCCTAGAATTATGTGAAGAATAATTTTTGTATAAAAAGTCAACAAATTCCCCCTTTTAACCAAATTATCAAAATACCCTCAACCTTCCGAACAACATAACTTCTTCCTTGATTGTCGGAATCGGACGTGCCACTTGTCTACGTACTCGTGACGTCCTGAACTACATCACAATCATCGGCCAACGCCCGTTCGACCTTCCAAATAAAAAGTCAAAGTTTGACCACACTATTCACAAGGGTAAAATCATCATTTTTTTACAAATCTTTTCTGAATTTACATTTTTGCCCTTTTTGAAGTTCCGGGTCGTTACATATTGTACGTTGATGATGGGTTGCCTCTGGGTGATTTCTGTTAGTGTGGTCTGTTATGGTGACTTGGGTGAGGTTTATGTTGGATTATGGGTGCTTCTGATGGTTAAATGTTGCTTTTGGCGTGCGGTTATTATTCACGGATTTCAACAACATAAAATTGATTTTGTGTTAATTGGAATTTGATGGTTTTCATATACATGCATGATTTTGGAAAATGGAGGGTAAATGGTGTGAGGACCCGTTTCTTTGGGGCATGGTTAGCAATCCCACATCGCCCAGGGGATCTGGGAGATGCGTCTTATATGTGTGGGCACACATCTATCCAACATGAGGCCTTTCGGGAGCTCACTGGCTTTGGATTCCTTGGGAACTCCAAAGTCAAGTGAGTTTGGGTTGGTGAAATCCCAGGATGTGTGACCCACTGAGAAGTTTCAAGTGAGCTCCCGAGAATAAAACTGTGAGGGTTGGGCCCAAAGCGGACTATATCATGCTGGAGAAGGTCGGGTTGCGACAATTATTTAGTATCAGAGCCTAACCCTTGTCGGAATTGAGTGTACCAGCGAGGACGCTAGGCCCCAAGGTGGGTGGATTGTGAGGACTCGTGCCTTGAGGGTATGGTTAGTAATCCCATATCGCTTGGGGGATCTGGAGGATGCCCCTTATATGTGTGGGCATACATCTATCCAAAAGGAGGCCTTTTGGGAGCTCACTAGCTTTGGATTCCTTAGGAACTCCAAAGTTAAGCGAGTTTAGGTTGGTGCAATTCTAGGATGGGTGAGCCATTGGGAAGTTGTACGTGAGCTCCCGAGAACAAAATCGTGAGGGCTGGGCCCAAAGCGGAAAATATCCTATTGGAAAAGGTCGGGTTGTCCAATCACAGGTTTTTTTGGTTTTGTAACCACACCCCCCACCCCCCCACCCTTCCCCCCGCCGGATGCATTTCATGGGAATCGAGAGTAGTGTTGGCATCATGGGATACTTGTCAGAGGTGAGCGGGACTTGGATACCCTTTACTGGGCATTTGAGGGGCAATTCCTGTCAAGCCTTCTAGAGGCGTCCGTGTTATTAGCTTAATAGGCGGTCAAGATAAGGAGCGAGTAAGGCGATCAGTACGCCGATCGACTAGGCGCTTGAAAAGGAGATCCCGACTGCGATATCTCTAAAGAAGGCCAAGTTCTCATCGATGAGCTTAGGAGCAAGGAGACAGAGGCGGCCGTAAAGAGGTTCTGGTGGTCCTGGAAAATTTTGTCTAACGTGGAGTTGAGGGTGGTCAGTTTCATGAAGGTGCTGAGCAATCCCACTCTAGGGTATGCCCTTTTCTACCCAGAGTTGTACACGCATGGGTTGAGGTTCCCTATGCACCCTTGGCTAAATTTCATGGTTCGGAGGCTAAGGTGGCCTTTGGTTAGCTCAATCCAAACGTGTGGATCATACTAATTAGTCTGTATGCCGTATTTGTGAAGGCGGGGCAATCGACATGGACGTATGGCTAGGTGGTACATCTATATGAGTTGGTCAGTAGCAACCTAGTCGGGTATGGGTGCATGCTCGGTGTAGGGATAAGATGACCCGAGGGGATGGCAGTCTGTTTGAGTTCCAAGACCTGGATGATGAAAGTCAGTCTTCGTGTCAGTTGTATTTTTTTTTTAATACTGGTTGATAGGTCTTATTTAACCTGGTTGTGTGTATGCAGCTACTCGACAGGAGATGGGTACCTCATATAAGAAAATAGTGGTTTGTGAGTTGGTAGGAAGAAGCTCAGACCGACTTAGCGTCACTGGTAAATATTTCGAGTAACGCTTGCATTGTTAAAGGTCATACTCATCACGTCTATAGGTAAGGATAACCTTTTTTTAAAGTGAGATTTTTGGAGAGCTTCGGTTGGTATGCTGTCCCTTTGTTTTTTTTTTTGCAAGCTCTTCCTAGAGACACTAAAAGGCGCATTGACCAATCAGCTAAGGAAGTGTTGGAAGTAGACATGTAACGCCCCGAAAATCCAAAAAATGTAAAATATTAAAATAATGTGAAAATGACGTTTTTACCCTTGGAGGGATATGGCTAAAAGTTTACTTTTTGTTTGGAATACTTTTTGTACATTTTTCGAGGACCGTTGTGTAGGTCCCGAGACGCTGAATCCGTAGACAGGTGGCACGTCGAAAACGGAGCTCGTATGAAAAAGTTATAGGTCTGGAAAGTTCATGGGCAAAATGGTCATTTGTGACCTCAAGGGTAAAATGGTAATTTTATGTGGGCCTTAATTAAACAGTGCTGAGGATTGCTATTAAAGTGCTGATTCAATTCATTTGAATTCAGCTAGTGACACATGTTATATTCAGAACCCTCTTAGTGGCACTTGGGTACCTTTGTGTCCAATTAATTACATTAATTAACCTATTGTATAATTATCATATGGTTTGTCTTCGATTAAGAATAGAGAACACTAAACTTCCTCAAAAAAATCTTGTGATCAATTAGCAGCCAAATAAAGGAAACTCAGTGCAATTAAAGTGACCAATTAGTCTATATTGGAGAGAAAAACCGAAAGGAAACAAAGAGAACCCAAGGAAAACACATACTGGACATACCCGAAAAACCACCCAAAACCTTAATTATCGATTTTGATTTATGAGACGGTTTTGTGTGAAAGTGAGGTGATATTTCATCTTATGGGAGCTAAACGAATCAAACTGAATCAATTGGGAAGGAAATTGGTGGAGAATTGGTGACGAACAGGCCCTACTACTGTTTTTAAAATTGGAGCTTGAGTTCGATTATTTGGAGGCAAGGAACTGTGAAATTGACTTCATAATTGTGTTTATAATAGACCTAGAATACTTCTGGTGTGATCGATTGAAGGAAACAGGTCGATTTGGGGTCGAACCCAAGTTAGGATCTGTCGGGTGTTCATCTTGAGTCGAGGAGTTTTAGGGTTTGTTTGATTAAATTGAAGTCACAGAACCGTAATCTAGATTGAATTGATGCTAATGAGTGAAAGAATAGACAAATTAAGGTTGAATCGATGGAGATTGCACCGGGTCTGATCGCGGGTTGCAGACCCGTTTATCAGAGAAACGGGAGAGGGAGAAGCACTGTAGCAGTGCACTGTTCACGGCGCGTGAGGGCGCGTGGTCGGGAATTTCACCTTGGGTCCAACAGCAATTTTGAAGCTCTCGATGATAGGAACCTATTAGCGTTGGTTTCGGGTCAATCAGATATGAACTTAGAGTAGTTTTGCATACCTGAAGTGTATAGATTACGTTTAAAATAATAATATTTTATTCTGACAATTAGGAAATTCGTACAGCGGATTATGTGATAAGCTAGTGATATTATATTACTCGTTTGACAGGCCTGAATATTTCCAGGACGTCGGAAGAGAACGAACAGCTCGAAACTTAACAATCTGGACGGTGTGTGAGTGGACTTTTGTTTTCTACCCTGAATGCATGCATATATGTTTTAATTGCCTTATAATATGATTTGAAATGATTTGGTATGATTAATGTTTCGATATGATGATTTTCGGATTTTTGGAATATTATATTATTTTATATGCTTTTGGGCACGATTTTTGAGAAAACTATAAAATTGATGTTTTGGGCGAAGGCCCAGGATTTGAGCTTGATTTTTACTCGGATTATGAGTCTGGCACTAGATTTGATGGATTTATATTATGTTTGAGATCGTGATTGCACAGATTTGCGTGAAACTGGTTTACGGATGTTGATAAATGGTTTTGATATTAAATGCAACTGTTTTTCACTGATTTTCATGATGATGATATATTAGGGCTTTCGGTGTGGCATATGTTTCCCCCGAAATGAACCCTGGAGATAACGCTCGCCTCCGAGATGGAAGTGTTTACCCTGGAGAGGTCACGTAGCACGGTCTGTTGTCGTGCAGCCGAGGGAAGCTCGACTCAGACCAGATGTGCTGGATTATATGGAGGTCAGTCAGTGATATGTTCATGACGACCTGGATTGCCGGCTGGTGATGTGTTCACAACGGCGGATGCTCGGGATTTGAGCGGTCCTTGAGCCTATTGATTTGCACGCGTTGCAGGGATAATGTGACTATATATTGGACCTGGATCCTGTGTTTTTATTGATGTTTGAAATTTATGTTCATATCTTAATTATTTGATTTATAAGTTATGATATGCATGCATGTTTGTGAAAACTGGAGAGTAAGACTATATTGTGCTAAATGTATTTCTAAACTTTATTTTTGTCCACTCACACCTTTGATGTTTTATTTTCCCTCCAGGCCAGTGCACAGGTACTGAGGCTAATATCGAGGCAGAAGAATAAACAGACCGTTGCGTACTCAGACATTTTGCAGCGTATGATTTTGATCCCTACTTGTAAATATTTCCTATGCTCTGTAAACCATGTTGACTAGGTCAACGGTCTCGGAATACTGAACTATCCCTTGTCTGACAATGTTTATCATTTGTATGTTCTATATGTATATATTTGAAACTACTTTTGGTACCTTCGAGTTATTGTCAGACGGGAGCAGGATCTTTCATGGTTATCGAGGGATAATCGGGATGGGTCTTGTCAAGACAACCAGGTGATGGCCAACTCGAATGAGCAAGATCAAGAATCTGAACCGATTGTGACTCCTCCTCCTCAAGGGTTGGTCGGTAAGAAGAAGAAGAAGGCACCGGCACCAGCAGGAGGTCTCAACCAAAAGGGACTCCGACCATTGACTTAGGGAGGTTAAGAGGATGAAGCGGCTGTTAGAGGTAAGCAAGGCGATGAAGCCAAAGATGATTCCCGCAAGGACCAAGACTATGGTGGCCAATCCTTCCCTCGAGCCGATCACCCATCCCCCTGAGTCAGTTAGTGAGCCAAAGGTCCATGTTATCAAGCTGAAGAATGAGGGGATGGCAGTCCGTTTGAGTTCCAAGACCTGGATGACGAGAGTTAGTGACAGGACCCACCCCCAATCCCCCGGGATTAAGGGCTAAATCCTGCTCCCGTATAACTTACGCATGACACGAAGGCTAAACCAACGTCCAACCTCCATGTGCCACGTAAGTCGGACAAGGGATTCTCGATCCGACCATCCTGACAGTATCTGGATTTCCTAGAGTGCGCCGAATCTACTGTGGATCGCAGGTGTGATGTCTCCGTCTCTCTCTCGCCCAACAGCCCGCACCCCAACAACCTGGAGGGTAACAAAAACACGAAGAGACTGTGAGTGGACAAAAATAAAGTATAAGTTTAAAAATAGTTCATAAAACAAGTACATTTAAACCCTCTATGTAAAAACCAATGCATGCATATCAAATCCATGTCATAAAACCATTTAGTATTCATTTAAAACATTTAGTACTCAGGTTATGCAAACCATGTGAGAAAAACCGAACACATTTTTCCTTTTCTCAAATCCCGGGCCTCATCGCAAAACCATCAAAAATCATATCATCCGGGCATAGCC
Organism: Prinsepia uniflora; assembly: GCA_032719365.1. Classification (NCBI taxonomy): domain Eukaryota; kingdom Viridiplantae; phylum Streptophyta; class Magnoliopsida; order Rosales; family Rosaceae; genus Prinsepia; species Prinsepia uniflora. The sequence continues at coordinate 40,156,969 of CM064872.1, forward strand.
CAAAACATCGAAAACCTTTATCGAAAACTTATCGAAAACCGTCATCATCAAATCTCAGTGAAAACCAAAACATGTTTGAAACCATATTTCCATCCATCGAACCTCCTGGATCTATCCGAGTCTTTAAACTCTTGAGTCTTTAAACTCAATAGGTTAATGGGGGAAATATCAATATCCGAGTCTTTAAACTCAATCTGGGTCTTTAAACCCAATCCGGCCCGCCCCTGTCATGTCATATCCGGGTCTTTAAACCCAATAACCAGATCTATCAAATCCAATCCAAAACCATTTTCCATTTCAGAGTCTGAATCCGCAATCTCATCAGGATCCCGAATCCAAACCCATAACTCATATCCATATCCATTTCCAAATCCGAGTTCAAAACCATCATTTCGTAAGCCGGCATCCGGAATAACTATTCCAAATCCAAACCCGGAAATCCACTTTCAAGTTCCAAATCGAATCCCGAATCATCATCCGGAAATCCGATTCAAAAACCCGAAATTACATTCTTTAAAACCACTTTTCTGAACTGGGCTTCAAGCCCGAAATCACTTTTCCGAAATCCATTTCAAATCATTGAAATCAAATCATATTTCAATTCCCGAAATCAAATCATCTAAATCATATTCAAATCACAACATCGATTGAAATCTCGTAAAATGTGAAATTCCGTAAATATCTCGAAAACCATGCAAATCATAAATCATCAAGATCATAAATCAAATCATAGAATCACGTACAGAAAACATATAAAACATATATGCATGCATCATAAGTTAGAAAGCAAAATCCACTCACAAACCATTCGCATCACTGCCTCGATACGCGTGTAATTACGCTTCCCAAGCTAATCCACTATCACTGCTTTCCCTAACCTGTCCAAATCCCAATATAAGGTCACTAACTACTTCATAATGCCTCTACTAAAGCCCCGTAATTTTTCCGAAATTTTAACTATTTTTAAACGAGCCCTAAAACCTTCGGACATCCCGAAACCTATCGAGACGATGTCTGATCGACTCGAAACTAGTGCCAAAATGTTTGTTACATCGAATACTTTAAATGTCATGTTGGAAACTTCCCCAAAAGGGGCCCCCACGCACCCTCATGCGCCGCCCAAAGGGGCTGCGCGTGGGATCCACACGCCCAATCATTGTTCATCTTCAACCTGCAATCAACCGGTTCAGACCAGTTCAGCAGGCCGGCTAGTTCAACTGAACCGGCGTGAGTAGTTTTGTCCAAATCCAAGTCCTTTTTATTCCGTTTTTAATCCTAATTAAACCAATAATTTCGTCCTTCCAATTCTAATCTTTTTACGTATTTAAAACTTGAAATTCCAGAGAATTATCTACCTCCCCATGCCAACTGATGAACCGGCCATATTCCAATTTTGTTTCTGGCCTCCATAGGGTGTCTCGAGCTTCTCCTCCAAACATGATCGGTTCCTGATCAACTTCAGCACCTCACCTAACACATTAATACGATCAACAACCAGTGAATCCAATTTCACCATGTCTAAATGGAAAATCAACTTCCCCGGCTAGCATCACTTACCCTCCTTTCTAGACCTCAAAAGCGAGTTCCTTGAGCTCGACCTGCCTTCCACAACCTTATAGAAACCACCAAAACAAACAACTTATCTCAAACCAAACTACCTTTGTTAACTTCTAAAAACAAGGCACACGACCTCACCTTGCCACCATACGCGGCGGCCCTCCACGGCGGCACGAGCTCCTTCCTCATCTTCCATTCTCTCTTTCCTTCTCATACTTCACAGTCAAAAGATGGAGATTAAAGGACAATGGGTTTCACAGTTACACTCTGTTCTCTATTCTCTGTTATCTGTTTGCAGCCATTTAAAACCTTCCACGATCAACCAAATTTCAACTTGGTAAGGCGGTGAACCAAGTTTTACAACCATCTAGAAAGGGACATGTGTCCAAATTCTGATGGACACCAGCTCCTAAACAGCCAAATGTCCAACTTTTACTGTGCACAAAATCCAAGGCAGCAAAATGACCAAACTGCCCATACACGCCAAATTACCATTTTACCCTTAGCGTTCTTGGATCAAAACTCAAACTAGTCGACGTCCGATGATAGCGTGCCGCTTGTCGTTGTACTCAGGGCATCGAGACCTACCTAACGGTCCTTGAATTACGTGAAAATTCCATGTCGTTTGAAAAGTCCACAAATTGCCCCTTTTTAACCAAATTACCAAAGTACCCTTAAACTTCCGAACGTCATAACTTTCTCCCCAGATGTTGGAATCGGACGTGCCACTTGTCTATGAACTCGTGACGTCCCGAAATACGTCACGGTCATCTGTCAAAGTCCATTTGACCGCCCGAATGAAATGTCAACTGTTTGCCCAATTCCAAGAGCAAAATTGTCATTCCGCATTGTCCATCCGAAATTATCCAACTAGCCACCGATTCTCTTTACTAATTTGTCATTAACCACTAATCTAATCCCGGTTTAAGGGATGGGTCGTTACAATCAGTCTTCGTGACAGTTTTATTTTTTGTGTTATTTTTTAATACTAGTTGGTAGGTCTTATTTAACCTGGTTGTGCGTATGCAGCTACTCGACAAGAGATAGGTACCTCATATAAGAAAATAGTGGTTTGTGAGTTAGTAGGAAGAAGCTCAGACCGACTTAGCGTCACTGGTATATATTTCGAGTGACGCATTCATTGTTAGAGGTCATACTCATCACGTCTATAGGTAAGGATAACCTTTTTTTAAAGTGAGAGTTTTTGAGAGCTTCGGTTGGTATGCTGATCCCTTTGTTTTTTGTTGCAAGCTCTTTCTAGAGACACTAAAATGCGCATTGACCAATCAGCTAAGGAAGTGTTGGAATTAGACAACCAGGTGATGGCCAACTCGAATGAGCAAGATTAAGAATCTGAACCAATTGTGACTCCTCCTTCTCAAGGGTTGGCCGGTAAGAAGAGGAAGAAGGCATCGGCGCCAACGGGAGGTCTCAACCAAAGGGGACTTCGACCATTGACTTAGGGAGGTTAAGAGGATGCAACGGCTGCTGGAGGTAAGCAAGGCAAAGAAGCCAAAGATGATGCCCGCAAGGACCAAGACTATGGTGGCCAATCCTTCCCTCGAGCCAATCGCCCATCCCCCTGAGTCAGTTAGTGAGCCAGAGGTCCATGTTATCAAGCTAAAGAATGAGGGACCGACGACTCTAGGCGGACGAGGAAATATAAGGGGCCATAGAGATCGAGGTCTCAAAGGACGTTGCTTAGCGAGAGAGGCAAATATGGAATACCCTTGAGTCAGCTGTGGAGCATGCAAAGTAAACCCAAGTCGTTGTGAGTGGGGCTAGCATGTTTCCAAGGCCTCCCTCTCTGTTTCGTGGTCTCTACTATCCTCCGCCACCATATCTGATCTAATCTCATCCTCCGCCACTATCCCATGGACAAGCTCTGTCACTATTCCTCTTCTCCGTGCCATTATCTCATCTTCTTTCACCATATTGTCATCAAACTCCGCACGGAGCAAGCTGGCGGGATGAGGAGATCGTCGACTACACGGGTGTAGCGCTTGGCAAGTTCACCAAGCCAGAAGTGAAGTGGGAAGACTTTTCGGTCGTCATCCGAGAGAAGATTTTGTGGTCATCAATGACGGTCGACCTGTTCTTCAATGGAGTTGTCAGAGTTGGACGATCTACCTGAGAACTCGATGTCCGAGGGCATGGAGAAGTCTTTCCTCATTGCTTCCCACGTAAGTACTCGAACTATTTTACACTTTTGTTTTTTCTTATTTATAGTTGTATTTTCCTAACATGTGCTCCATTTGTATAATCCCTCGATGAGATGTTCATTAACTACTTTCACGTGCTAAGGTGAGTCGTTGTTGCCAACAAAGAAAAGGAAAAGTGTAAGAAGTAGTTGGTGACTCTAGGTCAGCAGGCTATGGAGGCTGAGCTAGCCTTTAAGACCAAGACTGACTTGGAAAGGAAGATTCAGCTCCAGTAGCAGACAATAAACCAGCAGGGGGTTTAGCTGGGTATGTACTTGGAAGAGGCTATTAGCTCAGTCGGCTGTAACAGAGGCTAACTACCTGAGGGCCGAGTTGGGTCAGGTTGAGGAGGAGTGCGACCAGAGGGAATCAGAGGTGGAGCAGCTTAAGGCAGAAGCTAATCACTTGAAGGTGGAGATCGAGCGCCTAAGGGCAGAGGCGATGGATTAGAAGGTGAAGATGGAGGTCCTTGAGGAAAAAATTGTGTTTGCCAAATCTGAGGTTGTGGTCGAGTTCCTTCAGTCGAAGGAGTACAAGGACTCGCAGGACGACTACGCCTCAGTGGCCAAGCGGGTAGTGTACAAGAATATCATTCTTACCTATCCCAACTTAGAACATGACACCACTCCTTGGCTCGACTTCCAGATGACCCTAGAGGTTGCAATGGTGGGCAACCCAAACAATGAGGAGGAGCAAAAGGAGTTGATTACGCCTCTTGGTTAGACTTCCATTTTTTAGTAGACCACCACTCCTAAGCAGGCTGTTCCGATCCTTGAGGAAATGGCTGCTCAGGATGCGAGCCAAGTGAAGCCAGCCATCGAGGGTGATGGGCAGACTAACACCCCCCTTCATTTGGCCTGAATTGAAGTTTAGGTGATCGGACCGACCTGCGTGTCATAGAAGTGTAGGATTTCCTTTCTGTACTTTTCTTTTCTCTTTTTTGTAATCTTGGCAGACCGATAGGTCTTATGCCCTTTACTAATGGAAAGTGTTTTTGCCTGAAATTTTTCCAAGTGTTGCTTCCTCCGAATGGTGCGCTGTATGCTTGTTTAGACTAACTGAAATATGTGGTTTCCATGTATTTGACTTAAGAAATGTATGCTAGTGTTTGACTGAATTGAATGTGTGGTTTGCATGTATTTAACTTAAGAAATGTATGCTAGTGTCTAACTGACCTAAATGTAACGATCTGTCCCGAATTGCGGGATTAGATTAGTGACTAATGGAGGATTAGTGAGATTAATCGGTGATTAGTTGAGCGAAATCGGACGGATGGTGTAAAATGACCGTTTTACCCTTAGTCTTGGGAAAAATGTTAACTTTTAGCTTGGGGAGTCAAACATACGAGTACCGATGACCGTGACGTAGATCGGGACGCCATGTGTTCATAGACAGGCGGCACGTCAAAATCGGAAGTCGAACGGGGAAGTTATGGTCACGAAAAGTGAAATTGGACTATTCACGTATTTCGAGACGTAAATTATATGGCTAAATCTGATTGGCTGATTTAATAATGTGGGGCCCTTGGATGAGTGACAAGTGTCACTCATCCCATTGGCCATCTCCCCTAAAAAGTGGATCTCACTTCTAATTGGTGGGATTTTTAATATTTTATAATTTTCCCTCCCATCTCTCTCTTCTTCCCCATGCACGACATCTTCACCATTTTCATTTCCTCTCTAAACAAACACCTAACACAACTAAACACACAGCCTTCAAACTTCATCTTTTACTTGTGAACCCTGAATGGAAATTGGAGAGGAGATCGAGACGACTCGAATAGTGGCCACGGGTCGAGCCGTCGTGGACGACGGTGCATGGTGGCTTGGTTCGGAGGCAAGGGACCGAATTGGTTCAAAAATCGTAGTTTTCAATTTTGGAGTTTGTAGATCGATTTGGTTCATTGGCACATGTTTCTGAGGTTGGAAGGAAGCTCTAGGGCTTGGCATGGAGGTCTGCCGTGGACGGTCGCCGGAACGCCGTGACTGGTAAGGTTCTGGTTCAAAATTGGATATAGGTTTTTAGAGGGTTTTGACCGATTGTATTGATTGGGAAATGTTTCTGGTGATCCTATGAACTCAAAAGGATTGATTTGGAGGCCGGAAGAGATCAGAATCAATGGAAGGACATGGTTGCAGAGCACAGGTTTGGTTCTTGATTGGGAAGGTATACTACGGATCTAGTTTTCATGTTTTAACGTCATAGATCGAGTCTAGAGGTTGGGACGAAACTAATGGAAGAAATAGTACTAAAACCGGACTGAAAATGGAGGAAAATCGGCCTCACCGGTTCGGGTTGGACTAGCTGAACCGGACCGGTCTGAATCGGGTTTCCCAAGGTTGAAGATGATGAATAGTGCCGCGCGTGGCATTCACACACATGGCATTTAGGCAGCGCATGAGGGCACGTGGGCCATCTTTTCGAGGCACGATCAACATGACTTTTAATCTATTCGATGTAACAAACATTTTGGGATTGGTTTCATGTCGATCGGATATCGTTTCGATATAATTAGGGGTGTCCGAAGGTTTAGGATCGAGTTTAAAAATAGTTAAAATTCAGGAAAATTATGGGGCTTCAATGAGAGATTAATGAGGTAGTTAGTAACCCTCTAGTATGATTTGGATAGGTTTGGGAGTCTCGATGACGGTGATTAGCCCGGGAAGGCTTATGGCATGTATATCGAGGCGGCAACGTAGGACGGTTTGTGAGTGAACCTTGATTTCTAAATTGTGATGCATGCATAAATGTTTTATATGTTTTATATGTATGATTTCTATCATGATGATTATGAATTGGTGATTTACATGATTACACATATTTCGAGGCGATGTACCTATTTGCACGTATATCGAGATTTATGGTTTTACGCCGATTATACGTGCTTATGGTTTTGGTAATGATTTAATGAAATGGTTTTGGATTTGAAAAGGTAAACTCGGGCATGAGACCCATTTGTTTTGGAAACCCTTGGACTTGAAGTCCATTTTAGTTACATTATCGGGCTAGGGGCCCAATTGGTTCGTGAATTGATTTCGGATTTGAAAATATGGAATCGGGCATGAGACCCATTTGATTTATGAACTATCGAACTTCGAGTCCATTTGATTTAATAAGGCATCGGACGGAGGCCCAGTTGGTTTACGAAATCAGGCTTGAAGCCCAGTTGGTTTACGAAATCGGGCTTGAGGCCCAGTTGGTTTACGAAATCGGGCTTGAGGCCAGTTGGTTTACATGATCGGACTTGAGACCCAATTGGTTATGATATCGGGCATGAGTCCCAATTATGGTTTATAAAGATGATTTCGGGTTCAGAGACCCTAAATGGATTTGGATTTCGAATCATGGATTTCTAGTTTCATGACGGTTTATGGGGACCGGGCATGTATCCTTTGAAAGGTTTGACAGGTTTTAAGAATGATTACGAAATGGTTTTTCATATACCATCCTTTATTTATGGATTGTCTCCTCCGGGGAGGGTCGTTGGCCTGGGTGGACCCCGGAGTAGTCACGTAGCACTAACTGAGTGGAGTCGCCCCAGTGGGGTACCTTACTCTCAGGAAGGTACTTATGGATTATAACCCCCAGGGAGGGTTAATGATCTGCGGACATTCACCTGGGTGGACCCTGAGGAGACTTGGGATTTGAGACCCCAGATAGCACGCGCATAGCTTTGGAAACCGTGACAGAATGGTTATATGATATTTGGTAAACATGGTTTATTGGATTTATTAAATGGTAATTGGATTTCAAAGATGGTATTTCTGTGTTTTATGAATTTAGGCAATGACCCACATACTTAGATTTACGGTTTTGGGTTGAGTTCCCACATATGGTTGATAGGTTATGAATTTGTGTAAATGGATTTGGACAGGGGCTCGTATGATTTGGATTTACGGAATTTGAGGTTAAGACCTCAATCATGGTTATTTGAATATATGGTTTGATAAATAGTTTTTGTATGCATGCATGGTTTCTAGTGAAGGGCATAAAGGTCTTCTTATGAAAAGTGTTTTCTTAAACTATTTATTTTTCGTCCACTAACAGTTTTTTTTTTTAATGCCCTTCAGGTTGATCGCGGATGCGGGCTGTAGCAGAGACCGAGACATCACACTCCTCCACTTGATTTTGCCGCGCTCTGAAGGCTCGGTAGGGCTGAAGGTTTCAGATTATCCCTTGTCTGGCACTTCGTGTCAGACAGGAGCATGGCACATCATGTGTTAATTACTGGGGGATTGGGATGGGTCGTGTCCTAAATGTGTGGTTTGCATTATTTAACATAATAAATGTATGCTTGTGTAGCCATCTGCCTCGGTTGAAGACTTGCGCGTAGACCTCCTGAGTGTTAGAACTCGGTGTATGTCGTGGATCTGTGAATAAGGTTATCGGTGCAAAGGGGTTGCTGTGGACCTGTCTCGAAAGGTATCAGACCGTCTGCTTAGTCGATGGAAAATCTTTTTCCCAGGGGAATGTGAGCTTTTTTACAAACTAAGCTAGCTATAATGTCTCGGATATCCATTACGATGTTTCCTTTCGCACCTCTCAAATTAAAACATAATGTTTTAAGGTTGTTGTGGTTCCTCGTGATCAAGATTAAATGATATGATCATATAATTACTTTGAAGTGACATATATGTACATTAATTAGAAAGTTCCAACGAAATGGTGAGAGGGAGTGAAGAAAAAAGTTGGAGTGAAAAAAAGGAGTAATTAAAATAGGGGAGACTTGAATAAGGGCTCACATGGGCGAGTTGCATGTGTAGCCTGATGTATGCCAAATTGGCAATCGAAATGAATTCCACCAAGTGCATCTCTATTTATCACCTGCTCTCTGATTCTCATATGTATGTCATTACCTACCTAGCTTCCCTTTCAACAATCCACCATCAGACCCGACCCGGCCCAACGGCATATTCTTACTACTTTCCCTCTCTGTCAACCGGTATGCATGTGTGTTACGTACGTGGTCCTTCATTATTCGTTAAGATTATGTTAATTATTACTAGCCCCAATCAATATTCATCACAGCCCTCATGGCCAATAATCACCACTGATAGCTAGTGAGATCAAACCCAAGCCACTCGTGCGTGTGTGTGTGTGTGAGAGACTCTGTCGGCTGGCTGAAAACAGTCGACGCGATGGTGTGAGCTGCATATCCATATGCCTAGGTAATTCATGTACACGAAACAGCGTCAATAAGTGATAAGAAAACCTCAACTGTATATCATTCACTCTTCGATCAACAGGCAAAAGAAAGTAAAAAAATTGTTACATGCAATATTATATGGATTAACTACAAATGTACTCAAAAGGTTCAAAAGTGGAACACGTGGCAGAAGATGAGAGGAACAGTAGCTAGCCAAGGAGGCAGCAGGCAGCGAGTGAAGTGATGAAAGGAAGTTTGTGGAGTAACCATTTTCCAGAGTTAAAGTTTTTCAGGTGAGCACTTAAATCGATTCCTTGGTGGGGGACGACAACCCAACCCACATGGATATATTGTACAATTTGTACCTCATGTCATCCCTTCCCTCCCATTAATAATAATATGTATTCCCACTCTCGCCAAAATCATAACCCAATGAAGTCCCTAGCTATATTCAATTATTACTGTCTCCTTTGACGAACATGATTAAATTAGATTAGAGGACTCAACAATTTCAATTTATTTTGATCTAAAAATGAATATAGTTTTATGGCTGATGACTAAAGTAAGTATACATAAGAAAACATTTTTTCAATAGTAAAATTAAAAAATCTAAATTTGATTTATGCCTAATTCTATCAATTTTAAAAAATAAAAATAAAAATCAAACCGTAATCATTATGGTATTCTAAATATATATTATATCTGACATTCAATAATACCATCAAACTCAGCAAACCTGGCACATATTCCATTTCCTTACCATCAAACTCGGTAAGGAACTTAATTAGATGGAATACAATCCTTACCATCAAACTCGGTAAGGAACTTAATTAGATGCAATACAATCAAGAAAAAAATTACAAAGCATGAAATTAGTACGTCTATTCTCCTTATCTCGCCTAACCTCTCCTAACTGAAAAGATAATTACTTGACTTTGGAAATGATAAACTACCATAATTCGTCACTAATTGTTCCGTTTAAAAAAAATAATAATTATTATTATTTGTAATTTCTAATTCTTCTAGTTAGTTTTTAAACCCAAAAAACAAGGTACAATTTGCACCAATGTTTTCTTAAAATTTGAAAATATTATGTATTGGTAGCTGAAGAAGATCCAAAAATTTAACCAATAATAAATATTATTTGAGTTATTTCTTCAACAGGGAAGTTTGAGATGGAAATGGAATTACTTAGAAGAAGGGAAAAATAAGCTCTAGACATGTATTTAACAGGGAGAAATGACAATTACTTGCACAGAGATAGAGATAAAGAGCGAAAAAAGAAAAAGAAAACAGAAAAGAACACAAAAAATAAGTAAAAAAAGGATTGACAGACAGACAACACATGGCAACTTGCCAAGGGCGTCTAATCAAGTGGAGCCGGCGGCGGCAGAAGATGAACCGGAAAGCAGCTGGGCCAGCCGGCTCATGGCGCTGACCTGCATCTCCAGAGCCGCGATGTAATCAGTCGCTTCTTCTAAAATCACCGGCAACGGCTGTTTCCGGCAACCGGGAACCAATCGGCCAAGAAACCGGACTTTTTTCTGCACAGCCGGTAAGCCCTTCCCTTTCAACCGTTGAACGCTGAACTTGGACTTCCTGGGCCGGGTCGACCCGGAAGCCGACGCTGCGGCAGATCTCTGTCGTTTATGCTGGCGGAACTTAAGTTTTAGGCGGCTGGTGAGAATGGCGCGGCTCCAGCGGGTCCTGCCCTTGGCCGCAACGGCGAGGACTCTGTCGGCGGCTTCGCGCACAGCTCGGGTGCGGCGCGGAGGAGTAGAAGAGGAGGAGGAGGAGGAGGAGGAGTTGGAAGTGGTGGTGTTGGGGTTGTCTGGTGGGTTAATGGAGACTTGGCTGAGGGCTTGGAGGAGCTTGGAGGAGTAGAGGTGTTGTTGGGCCTCGGACTTCCATTTGGTGTGGGCGTGCGCTTCTTCTTGGTGCTGGTCTTGTTTGGATTGGATTTTCTTCTTTTTTTTCCTTCTAGAAGAGTCTCGAGCCCGATCGGAGTTTACGATGGGATTCGAAATCAGGGTTGAGGCCATGGAGGAGCAGATGAAGCAGATTCCGTAGGATTCGGAATCAAACAGGGGATGGAATTGGAATGTTGGAATTAACGATGGATTTGGAGGGTTTGGGTTTGTGTTTGGAAAGGGTGATCAAAGAGAGAAAGGGAATCAGAATGTTTAGAGAGAGGGGGAACAGAAACGGAACGGAGGTAGTTGAGTTGGAGGGGAGAAGAAGAGGAGAGGAGGGAGACTATTAAGACGAGGAGGAGGAACGGGGGAAGAGCTTATAAAGGAATCAAAAGATATCACGCATCACTTCCATAAACCCACTGTTTATTGTTGAAAAATGTCGTTTATATATTTATTCATAAATATAAAAATTGATATATTTCGAGCGTAAGAGGAAATTTAAGGCCGATTTGATATTATTTGTCAAATAGTTTTATTTTATTACGATACAAAAATAATAAAATAAAACTATTTTACTATTTTTAAAATATAAGAATAGTTGTAAAATATATGATAATTGTTAGCCAGATTCTCTCAATCCCTCAATGGTAAAATATACAGCTTCGGAGGCAAAATAATTTGTCGCGAAAGGCCAAATTTTGCACGCTAAAATTAGTTGAGGCGAAAATATATGTCGCGAGCTATGTTAGGAAAGCCTCGCCAACAAACACTTTTTTGCGACAAATGTTTAACTTTTGCCTGCTAAAAATTTCTTTCCCGGAAAACCCTTAGCAGCAAAATATTTGTCCACAAAAGTCTTTCGCGCCGAATAATAATTCGCCCGGAAAGAAAACTTTCTCGGCAAATGAATCTATCGCCTTAACATTTATTTCCTGGAAAGCACATTTGTCACCCTAGCACATCTATTCTGAAAAATATATTTGTCACAATAGAGCACCTATGAACACATAGAAGCGATATATTGGCAAACATCTTTATCACGATAGATGTTCTATCACGAAAAATTAGAGTTGTTGCGATAAAGGATCTATGGCGACAAATTAGATTTGTTGCAATAGAGGATCTATGGCAACAAATACAATTTGTCGCGATAGAGGTTCTATGGCGACATATTATATTTATCACGATAGATGCTTTATCATGGAAAATTAGATTTGTCACGAGAGATGTTATATGCCAACAAATATCTTTTCCACCCAAGGCTTATCTCGTAAAAAAATGTACATATCAACTATTACAAGAATTTCGACTTTTAAATGCCACAATAGGACCTGATTTTTCGAAAAGTCACAGCAAAAAATTATAGAAAAGGTAACATTTATATAAATTAATAACATAGCATACAAAACGGGTAGTAGCTAAGTTTCTAAATGTCAAATTAAGTTCTACATAAGCAAGGAAAAAAGACTACCCTAGGGTGCTTTGACCATCATTCTCACCGTGTTCATTAGTCGATGATACTTCAAAATCAATTGCTGATGTGGTTAAACCCAAGGACTTTCGACATATTTTGTACTTGTTTTTTGGGGATACAACCGAAGATGTGCAAGTTCCTTGTTAGATGCCTCTTGATATGTTTTTGTTACTATCAACTCATCCTTCAATTGAACAACTTCCTTGTTAGATGCTATCTTTGGTGCTGCCAACTCATCTTTCAGATTATCAACCACTTTTTGCAAGTGGTGAGTAGATGCAGATGGCCGAGAACTTCCAGTTTCACGAACACGTCCATATCTTAAATCACGTATCTGTGTTCCTAACTTCTTTCCAAGTACTTCCATCAAAATATTAAGGCAAACATTAGGATCATCTACAAATATCTCATCCAATGGAGTATCTTCAAATATTCTTTCGCTATCTCTTGGAGAAAATCATTTTTTTGGCTATCATCTTATCCTTCAAATGAAACTAACATAAAAAACATGTTATATGCAATATACAGTCAAATAACCAAGTTTACTTAAGTGAAATGATGTATTGAATTTATGAAGTAGATGATTTCAATCACCCGCATCTAATTATATACATGGTCTCAAGCCTAATCCCATAAAACCACTCCTATATACCATGTTTTTCTTTATATGGCAATAAGAATATTTATAAGCGACACAAAGAGGGGTTGCATTAGATGTAATAAATATATATTACTAGTTGTAACTTAGTACACGTTCTAAATGTAGTTTCAATTTAGCTTAAATTTAGGAATTATTCTGTGAGCCATCAATTAACGCAAGCAAGCCAATCAAACCAAAGTTGCAAATATACAAAACTTATTAATATGATAAAACCAAGCATCAAATTAAACACAAAGTTACACTTAATACTTAATGAAAACATATGCAATTTAACACCTTTTTTTTTTTTTTGTAGATTGTGGCATTGGTAAATATGGATCAATCTACGAAATCCTTAATTTTAATTTTACGAGTTACTTGCATATTATCTTAACTACGTGCTCGGGGACAGCTCGACTACACTTTTAGTGATCTAGATTTGGGGACACCCCACTATCTAATCAAGTATTAAGCGCAAAAATACAATCATTAAAAAAAAACTAAAATCATAGAACACATAGAATATTAGAATCAATACAAATCATAAAACCAAGAATAACATTAAAAATCAATCCAAAAAAACGATATTCAAGCACATGAAATAACTACAAGGTAAAGAGGTCATGTTACACTTTTCTCTTCGGGACACCCTATGGATACGAAGTGATTGGGGTACTATTTGGTGAGACATTCGGGGACTGCCCGATTATGTCACGAATGAAGGTGTAGAAGGTGAAGTGTGGTGTAATTAGTTTTTGCATAAGAAATCTTGAATGTAATGGAAAGGGAAAATTAGTTAAGTAGAGTTTTGGTACAAAGAATGAGAGACCAAACTTAATTGATGATTAAAACTAAGTATTTATAGGTGTAAGAAAAAATCCTAGCTCAATCCTAATAAAATAAGAAATACAAATCCTATTGCTGAAGGGAATCCTTGGCTGTAATCCTTCTTTCCTTGTATCGCATGGAACACAAGATTTGTTCCTTGCACAACATCAATTCCCAATTCAAGGTGGAAATCTTCAAGTCCTTTTTCACTGGTCAACTCCATGTTAAAAAGGGCTTCAAAACAGGGTCTTAATGTCTTAATCTATCAGGACCCGACCCTCTTCTGTCAGATCCCGATTCATCTAGCACGATATTGTCCGCTTTGGGCCTCCTTGCCCTTGCCCTCACGGTTTTGTTTTCGGGAGCTCACGGTGCAACTTCCCAAGGGGTCACCCATCATGGAATTGCACCAGCCTCAAATTGCTTAACTTTGGGGTTCCAATCCCCCCCAAAGCCACTGAGCTCCCAAAAGGCCTCATGCTAGATAGGTGTGTGCCTACACCTTTAAGGCACACCACCATTCCCTTCCCAGACCATTCCCCCCTCGCAGGAATGTGGGATTGTTCACCGTTCCCTCTAGGACACGGGTCTTACAATCCACCCCCCTTAGGGCCCAGCGTCCTTGCTGGCACACTTCCCAATCGGGGTCTGGCTCTGATACCAAATTGTTAGGACCCGACCCTCTTCTGTCAAGTCCCGATTCATCTAGCACGATATTGTCCGCTCTGGGCCTCCTTGCCCTTGCCCTGATACCATTCTGTCAGGACCCGACCCTCCTCTGTCAGGTCCCGACTCATCTAGCACGATATTGTGTAACGCCCCGAAAAATCCAAAAATTGTAAAATATTAAAATAATGTGAAAATGACGTTTTTACCCTTGATGACATATGGCTAAAAGTTGACTTTTTGTTTAAAATACTTTTTGCACATTTCTCGAGTACCGTTGTGTAGGTCTCGGAACGCAGAATCCGTAGACAGGTGGCACGTCGAAAACGGAGCTCGTATGAAGAAGTTATGGGTCTGAGAAGTTCAGGGGTAAAATGGTCATTTGTGACCACAAGGGTAAAATGGTAATTTTGGGGTGGATTATGACACGACCCATCCCAATCCCCCCGGGATTACCATGGAATGTGACGTGCTCCCGTCTGACAAGAGGCGCCAGACAAGGGATAACCGATTGCCATTGCCCAAACGGGCTTCCAGAGTGCGTAAGGATCGATGGAGGAGGTCTGCGATGCTCAAGTCTCTGCTGCAGTCGTATCCGGAATCAACCTGAAGGGCATTGAAAACAAAAGCTGTGAGTGGACGAAAATAAACAAGTCTGCTTAAAACATTTATAAGACATTTATGCCCCTCAGTAAAATCATATGCATGCACCAAAACCAATAATCCCATATTTATTTAGAAATAACCATTAGGGCCTTAGCCCGGAAACCAAAGCATATTTTCAATTTCCAAAAGTAAATCCAAGAGTTATTTCATCAATCCAGTAATATTCATTTATTATTTTTCCATCTCCGGCATCCCCGATGCCTAGCGTCCTAGACGCTTGACGTTCCAGACGTCATATCTCACGGTATTAAGCAACGCGTGCTGCCCGGGGTCTCACCGGGTCCATATCTCTGACATCCCCGATGTCTGACGTCCATGACGTCTAGCAATCCTGCTCCTGGATCACTATACGGTCCGGTAGCTCCGTACAATGAGCCCTCGCAGGCAATGCACCGTGACTTCTCCAGTGTCCCCGACACTTGGAGGAGACCAGGATATAAATATCCTCATATCGAGATGGTTTTATGGAACACATTTTATTATTCATTTCCAAAATATCACAAGGGCCCTGCCCCGAATTTCCATAAAACCGTCATAAGTCCAAATGGTTGAATCAAATCCGAAATAGTTTATTCAATTCCATTTTAGGGTCCCCGACCCGAAATCACATATACAAGTCAACTGGGCCCTTGGCCCGATTCATAAGTTAACTGGGCCCCTGGCCCGATTTCATAATTCAATTGGGCCCCTGGCCCGATTCATCAAATTAACTGGGCCCCTGGCCCGATTTCACTTTATCAAATCCGTAACCGTTTCATGAAATCATATCCATCCATATTTATGGAAATCAGTGCAAATCCAGAAAACCTCGATTCACGTGCAAACACGTAAATCGCCTCGAAAAGCGTGAAAACATATAAATTCACTGATATCCAAAATAAATCATATAATCCCAATTATAACAATCATGAAACAGTTATGCATGCATCGAATTTATAAAACCAATGTCCACTCACAGACCGTTTAACCGAGCGCCTCGATACGCGTGCCATAGGCCTTCCCGGGCCACCTTACTATCACCGGGACTCCCAATCCTGTTCAAATCAATTTAGAGGATCACTAACCTCATCATTAACATCCTATTCAAGTCCCGTAATTTTCCCGAATTTTTAAGTATTTTTAAGTTGGATTTAAAACCTTCGGACATCCCGAACAATATCGAGACGGTGTCCGATCGACACGAAACCAATCCCAAAATGTTCGTTACAAAGTATAGGATAAAAGTCATGTTGACCTCACCTCGAGATTCGTGCCCACGCGCCGTCACGCGCCGCCGTGAGTGGCTGCGCGTGAAAGCCATGCGCCTGCTACAGTGCTCCTTCTTCACCCGAATGACTGGTAAACGGGTCAGATTACCCGCGATAGGATCCGTTTCAAACACCCTCAATTCGATATCAATTCCATCCGTTCTTGATCCTACAACAATCACCAATCCACCAATTTCAGTTCTGTGTCCATGATTAGCATCAACCGTCGATCAATCTTGTCGACAACCCGTGATCACCCAAAACGGGTCGATCACCAGAGCTCCTCCAATCCTTAACCAAAATCAAATTAACTTCACAGGAAGTTAATAAGGACTACAACGAACTAATTAGAATCATTAATTTAACTCGACAATACCTCAATCGTCACAACTCAAGCTCGAGTTTTCCGGCCGTCCACCATGTCCGTTCACGGCCCTAGGAGCTCCCAAGCTTGCCCCATTTGATCTGGTTCGACTCGAAATGATCCCAGAGAACAAAATGAATCATCGATTTGCCCTGGGCTGGCCTGAAAACCGAAATTCGATAATGAACTCTTCAAAAACCAGTTTCGGGTTTTTGAGTATTCCTCCACCATTTCCACTCCATTCTTCCATCTCTCAATCTCAGTGAACTGCCCTCGACACACACTTCATTCTTTTAATTCAATTTAGCCGTTAAAGGCGTCCAAAACCGTCCTCAATCCACTGTGTAAAGGTTCCCGCACTGACCCGAAAATCATAGAAAAACCCAGTTTCCACGTTCAGTGATCGATGCCAACACAACCCCATGTGCAATTCAACCCCAAACTGGCCCAATTCAGTCAATTAATTCATAAACAAATCAAGGGATCGATCGCACAAAGCATCCACCTCACGGCTAATTCAATGGAACAGTGTCCCGTGAAGAAAATTACAATTCTGCCCTTGTGCAGAAAATTACCAAAATGCCCCTCACGCATCCTGACCCGTAACTCGGTCATACGGACTCCGATTGATGCGTGCCGCCTGTCATTGAATTCGTATCGACGAAACCTCCGTAACGGTCCTTGGCCCTCGGCCATCGGACATCCCGGTCAAAAAGTCAACATTTGCCCCTACATCGTCCAAATTACGAAAATGCCCCTGGACTTCCGTACATCATAACTTTCACCACGAACGTCGGAATCGAACGTGCCACCTGTCTATGAACTCATGACGTCCCGAACTACGTCACGGTCATCGGTCAAAGTCCATTTGACCATCCGAAATAAAAGTCAACGTTTTGCCCACGCCTAGGGGCAAAACGGTCATTTTGCACAATTCGTCCGAAATCGCCCAACTAATCCCAGATTAGTAAATTACAATTAAATATTATTAAATCCCGATATTCGGGACGGGTCGTTACAACCTTCCCTCCTTAAAGAATTTCGTCCTCGAAATTACCAATAACCTTATTCCACAACCACCTTGTGGAAACAATTCGACCACTCATCTGTGTACGCTTGTACACCCACATACTGGGACAACACCAGTCGTTTGTACCCAGACATCCCATCACAGTCTTACGTCATAATAGCAACAACACTCGACCACCTCGAGTGGAAATGATCACCTGATCCGCGATAAAATCGCCTAACCATTTAGCTGACTCCTTCAGCTAGACGGTTCCCTTCTATTGCCAATAAATCCTTACATTTGCTCCCGTTGGGAGTCACCAAATCTCATTTGTCAGTCCACGCTGACACCACTAGTCAAACTGTCACCCCTAAGCTTTACCACCCTAGTAAAGCCCAACCGATCGGTTAATCAATGACAACACCATGTACTACATCGCCCTTAATGTAGCGTAAGATCAACCACATGATCTCAATTCGCAGGGCAAGCCCATCCTGCGACATAAATAAATCTCAATGTCCATAATCGCCGACTCCCTCAGCGAACCAAGACGCTGGAAAATATAACGGCGTAGTAGCATCACGCAAGGCTACTCGTGGTTACTCTGACCACCAACTCACTCATCCCGAGTGTACGTATACCGCCAACTTACTCAATCAAGTGGTGTAACTGGAACACATTGAATACCAGCCCAGCAGTGATCACACATATCAATACCGGGGTTCCACTAGCCAACCGTGGCCAAGAGCACCTGCTCACACAATCACTGAACCCGACAAAATCACTCTGCACAGCGTACAGTATCCAATGTCCAGTCCACAATCACAAACAACAATGATATCGGAACCAAGCCGATCACCAACACGTTCAATCACACACCACTGGTACAACCCATGTACCGTCACCAGGCATAACAAGCCTGCAAAGTATCAATCCTCGTACAACGTACCCTGTACGCACATCAATCCATCAATCTGCCTACAACCACCCAGGTCATAGCCAAACACGTTCCAATAATGGAGTACATTTGCCCAACCCAACATGAGACAAAACGAACTCCACCCGTCATCTAGTTCCAATTCCGAATCCGAATCCGCAATTTCGTAAGAAATTCCGAATCCAAACCCAAACATCACATTTTCAACCCATTTCCAAATCCGAATCCGAAATCATTATTCCGTAAGCTAGCATTGGAATAATCATTCCGCACCCAAATCCAGTAATCCATTTTCGAGCTTCGCAATCGAATCCTGAATCGTCACCCAGAAATTCGATTCCAAAGCCCAAAATCTCGTTTACGTCCATCAAGACGTAACGTAACCGAATCTATCGGTTGCCTCTCCAAAACACTCGATTGACTTCACAGGGAAGCCAAACCCAATATCCACACGTCAAAGGTTGACAAAATCCGACCACATCGGAAACCTACTTAACCGAGTAACAACCATATGGACTCACTCCGAAAAGAAGTTCAGTCCCGTCATTAACGACTCACGTACCAAGGTAAGAGTGATAAACTCTCCACCCATCTGGATCATCAAGATCACAATCCATATCCATCGCTACGTCACCCGACAAGTAACATCACGATCCTAGATCGTCACATCGACCAAAGTCGACAACATCACAAATCAGATCCACCTGGGATCCACACATGCTCACATAGCTAACAATCCATCTGGAAGCTGATCGTAGGGTCTTACACCCTCAATAGAATCCTTTGCCAAATTCCTCTTGGTGGAAAGATGACCACGCATTTCACCACCAAATCCAAAATCATACACAACTGCTTGTGTCCAATGACCCAAGGCCAAACCTGGGTCCACCTACCAATACACGCTCAACGTACTGGTAGCAACAATCATCATCTGCCACGGCAGAAAATATGAAGTCAACCCTAATGACTTCGGAATACCAATCACTGATGCGGAAACGAGCACTCCTCTCGTTCCCCCAATCACAACTCTCCCCAGATCGGGAGTTCCAACCATGTTGGAAACAGACATGCTCCCAATGAGATGTCAAGTCCAACCACTGGACTGCCCATGTCCATACCTCACTTGGACCACCACGTGTCCAAAATCGATTCATTACTCGGACCTCACGTCCGTCAATAATCATGTATGCACACACCCCGATTCCGAACGGAATATCCACAACTCTGCCTGGATGTGCATACCATACTGCCTTCGTCTCACATCTCGACCTTAACAGGTTCAATCCTCAGGTTCCAAGTGATTCACAATCACAAAATCCCACATCACCACCACGAATGGTTTCCCCGACTTTTCAAATTTCAATAATTTCCTTGTACTCTCAGGGGATATAAGCAGTACACAAACTTACCAATCTCGGAGTTGACCACAACTCCCCAAATCCACCAACTCGCATGACATAGGGAACATCGTCCCTAGATTCCCTAAGTTTCAATCATACCATTTTATCCATTCATCACTTGACATCATAAATCTGTTAGGACTTATCCCAACACGACACAACCTCCACTAGATCCCATCCAGTCCAAGACTCAACCACCACTGAGTCGCAGATACCAATCATCTGTTCATCATGACAGAGTCACACCCCAACTGGTGGCTCATCGTCATCACACTCACTGACACCGGCACCAGCGCTAGTACCAATACCAGCGCACCATCATCAACACTAGTATCAGCACACAGGCATCCATACTAGTATTGGCATATAGGTATCACCATCCCAACATCCAAACATAGCACACGAACACCCATGCTAGCACACGAACATCCATGCTAGCACACTGTGTGCAAAGTTGTTACCCTGGATCTCCATTCATTACGAACGACGATCCCGTAACACCACTCGTACCCCACGACTATGGGTACCTCCAATTTGACCACTGGCACATCAGGATAATGGACGTTCCCTGAACATCCCCAAGTATTAAAACCACACTAAATACCCTCGATAGCCAGTCATCTCGACACAACTGTCGACCAACAGTCATCGTTGTCAAGATCCGTATCCACACATCACACTACTATTCGATCCAACACGGTATTCCATATTTTATCTCATAACCGCATCCGTGGATCGAATCCCATAATCCAGACCAGACTCACTAGAGTCATCCACATGGTCATCCATGACCTCTGCCGCTCGTCGCAGCACAAATTCTCACTTAAGGTTCACCTTTCGGTCCATCAATTATAAATTAGGGTTCCAAAATCACACCCTAGGGTTCCACCGAACCCAACTGCCTTCTGCAGTAAAATCCACAACCTGACCGACTCTGCGGTCCTGACATCGTATAGACGTCCAATCCAATCCAATCGTCAATTCAACGTGGGTTCCTTCGTGGGTTCCACCACGAAGGTCATCGGCTAACTCCGATGCACCAACACCCGTACACTAGCCAACACTACTAGGGTCCAAAACTTAGACCAATACTCAACTGAGTTTCGCATTTCCAAACAAATGGGGTTCCCTGAACCTAGCTGTGCCCAGTGGCACAACAATCCATCATCTCATGACCGAACCGACGGTCCCACATTACCAGTTAATCGTATACAACCCCACCTGGGTTGAATCGCAACCATGCACGGCGTATCGGGCCAAACACACCTAATTCACCATACAACCCAAAACTATCTATCAGGTTGACAACGGAACAACAGCCCAAAGAGACATCACACCCTCGTCCTTCGCGCACAAAAGAGCAAAACCTGGCTCTGATACCACTTGACACGACCCATCCCAATCCCCCCGGGATTACCATGGAATGTGACGTGCTCCCGTCTGACAAGAGGCGCCAGACAAGGGATAACCGATTGCCATTGCCCAAACGGGCTTCCAGAGTGCGTAAGGATCGATGGAGGAGGTGTGCGATGCTCAAGTCTCTGCTGCAGTCGTATCCGGAATCAACCTGAAGGGCATTGAAAACAAAAGCTGTGAGTGGACGAAAATAAACAAGTCTGCTTAAAACATTTATAAGACATTTATGCCCCTCAGTAAAATCATATGCATGCACCAAAACCAATAATCCCATATTTATTTAGAAATAACCATTAGGGCCTTAGCCCGGAAACCAAAGCATATTTTCAATTTCCAAAAGTAAATCCAAGAGTTATTTCATCAATCCAGTAATATTCATTTATTATTTTTCCATCTCCGGCATCCCCGATGCCTAGCGTCCTAGACGCTTGACGTTCCAGACGTCATATCTCACGGTATTAAGCAACGCGTGCTGCCCGGGGTCTCACCGGGTCCATATCTCTGACATCCCCGATGTCTGACGTCCATGACGTCTAGCAATCCTGCTCCTGGATCACTATACGGTCCGGTAGCTCCGTACAATGAGCCCTCGCAGGCAATGCACCGTGACTTCTCCAGTGTCCCCGACACTTGGAGGAGACCAGGATATAAATATCCTCATATCGAGATGGTTTTATAGAACACATTTTATTATTCATTTCCAAAATATCACAAGGGCCCTGCCCCGAATTTCCATAAAACCGTCATAAGTCCAAATGGTTGAATCAAATCCGAAATAGTTTATTCAATTCCATTTTAGGGTCCCCGACCCGAAATCACATATACAAGTCAACTGGGCCCTTGGCCCGATTCATAAGTTAACTGGGCCCCTGGCCCGATTTCATAATTCAATTGGGCCCCTGGCCCGATTCATCAAATTAACTGGGCCCCTGGCCCGATTTCACTTTATCAAATCCGTAACCGTTTCATGAAATCATATCCATCCATATTTATGGAAATCAGTGCAAATCCAGAAAACCTCGATTCACGTGCAAACACGTAAATCGCCTCGAAAAGCGTGAAAACATATAAATTCACTGATATCCAAAATAAATCATATAATCCCAATTATAACAATCATGAAACAGTTATGCATGCATCGAATTTATAAAACCAATGTCCACTCACAGACCGTTTAACCGAGCGCCTCGATACGCGTGCCATAGGCCTTCCCGGGCCACCTTACTATCACCGGGACTCCCAATCCTGTTCAAATCAATTTAGAGGATCACTAACCTCATCATTAACATCCTATTCAAGTCCCGTAATTTTCCCGAATTTTTAAGTATTTTTAAGTTGGATTTAAAACCTTCGGACATCCCGAACAATATCGAGACGGTGTCCGATCGACACGAAACCAATCCCAAAATGTTCGTTACAAAGTATAGGATAAAAGTCATGTTGACCTCACCTCGAGATTCGTGCCCACGCGCCGTCACGCGCCGCCGTGAGTGGCTGCGCGTGAAAGCCACGCGCCTGCTACAATGCTCCTTCTTCACCCGAATGACTGGTAAACGGGTCAGATTACCCGCGATAGGATCCGTTTCAAACACCCTCAATTCGATATCAATTCCATCCGTTCTTGATCCTACAACAATCACCAATCCACCAATTTCAGTTCTGTGTCCATGATTAGCATCAACCGTCGATCAATCTTGTCGACAACCCGTGATCACCCAAAACGGGTCGATCACCAGAGCTCCTCCAATCCTTAACCAAAATCAAATTAACTTCACAGGAAGTTAATAAGGACTACAACGAACTAATTAGAATCATTAATTTAACTCGACAATACCTCAATCGTCACAACTCAAGCTCGAGTTTTCCGGCCGTCCACCATGTCCGTTCACGGCCCTAGGAGCTCCCAAGCTTGCCCCATTTGATCTGGTTCGACTCGAAATGATCCCAGAGAACAAAATGAATCATCGATTTGCCCTGGGCTGGCCTGAAAACCGAAATTCGATAATGAACTCTTCAAAAACCAGTTTCGGGTTTTTGAGTATTCCTCCACCATTTCCACTCCATTCTTCCATCTCTCAATCTCAGTGAACTGCCCTCGACACACACTTCATTCTTTTAATTCAATTTAGCCGTTAAAGGCGTCCAAAACCGTCCTCAATCCACTGTGTAAAGGTTCCCGCACTGACCCGAAAATCATAGAAAAACCCAGTTTCCACGTTCAGTGATCGATGCCAACACAACCCCATGTGCAATTCAACCCCAAACTGGCCCAATTCAGTCAATTAATTCATAAACAAATCAAGGGATCGATCGCACAAAGCATCCACCTCACGGCTAATTCAATGGAACAGTGTCCCGTGAAGAAAATTACAATTCTGCCCTTGTGCAGAAAATTACCAAAATGCCCCTCACGCATCCTGACCCGTAGCTCGGTCATACGGACTCCGATTGATGCGTGCCGCCTGTCATTGAATTCGTATCGACGAAACCTCCGTAACGGTCCTTGGCCCTCGGCCATCGGACATCCCGGTCAAAAAGTCAACATTTGCCCCTACATCGTCCAAATTACGAAAATGCCCCTGGACTTCCGTACATCATAACTTTCACCACGAACATCGGAATCGAACGTGCCACCTGTCTATGAACTCATGACGTCCCGAACTACGTCACGGTCATCGGTCAAAGTCCATTTGACCATCCGAAATAAAAGTCAACGTTTTGCCCACGCCTAGGGGCAAAACGGTCATTTTGCACAATTCGTCCGAAATCGCCCAACTAATCCCAGATTAGTAAATTACAATTAAATATTATTAAATCCCGATATTCGGGACGGGTCGTTACAGATTATGCTTGGACGGTGGAAAGATAATTATCATCTCACTTTAACTTTGCTGATTCATTTCAGCAAATGACTCATATCTTTCATCAAGTGACAAGTGTCACTTGTTTATATGGGTTAGTGGCACTTGGTTAATTAATTAATTGAGATTAGCAGCTATAATGGGTATTGATGAACAGTGTTCGACTAAAACCTTCAAACACAGAACAGAGAACACTCATACATCTTCCCTTCACCTTAATCGATTTTCAGTGGAACCAAGAGAGATTGAGTGAGAATTAGGGACAAATTGAAGAGAAAAATCGAAAGAAAAGCAAAAGAAACTCACATAAGCCCGTACTGCATATACCCGAAAAACTACCCAAAAACCTTGATTTCGATTTTAATTTTTGAGACAGTTTGGTGTGGAATTGAGGTGAGATTAAGCTTCCTGGGAGCTAAACAACTCGAACCCAATCAACTGGAACAAAAATTGGAGGTGAAATCGTGAAGAACAGACGCTGTAACAGTTTCAAAAAATCGAGCTTGAGTCGGGTTACTTAGAGGTAAAATTTCATGAAATTGATCTCGATTTCGTGTTCATTATAATCCTATGATGCTTCTGGTGTGAACAATTGAGAGAAACAGGCTGGTTTTGAGTAGAACCCGATTAGGGACACGTCGGGTATCTATGTTGAGTCGTGGACTTTGGGGCACGGTTTCACGAAATTGAGTTTACAGACCCTTAATCCATATTGAATTAATGCTAATGAGTGAAAGAAACGAAAAAATTGACCATGAATTGGTGAAGAACTATTCGGGTCTGATCGCGGGTCACAGACCCGAATACCAGAGAAACGGGCGAGAGAGAGATACTGTAGCAGGCACTGTTCACGGCGCGTGAGGGCGCGTGGCCGGGAATCTGGGGAAGGGTCCAACAACAATTTTGATACTCTCGATGATACGGACCTATTAGCGTTGGTTTCGGGTCAATCGGATATGAACTGAGAGTAGTTTTGTGTACCCGAAGCGTATAGGTTACGTTTAAAAATAATATTATTTTATTCCGACGATTAGGAAATTCGTACAGGGGATTATGTAACAAGTTAGTAATATTATATTACTTGTTTGACAGGCCCGAATACTTCCAAGATATCGGAAGGAAGCGAACAACTCGAAACGGAACAATCTGGACGGTGTGTGAGTGGACTTTTGTTTTCTACCCTGAATGCATGCATATATGTTTTAAATGCTTTATAATATGATTGGAAATGATTTGGTATGATTGATACTTCGATATGATGATTTCTGGATTTTTGGGAATATTATATTATTTTTGGAATATTATATTATTTTATATGCTTTTGGGCACGATTTTCGAGAAAGCTGTGAAACTGATATTTCGAGCTAAGACTCGGGGTTTGAACTTGATTTTGACTCGGATTATGAGTATGGCACTAGATTTGATGGAATTGTGTTATAATTGGAATTGTGATTGCACAGATTTGCGTGAAACTGGTTTACGGATGTTGATAAATGATTTAACTGTTTTTACTGATTTTTATGATAATGATATATGAGGGCTTTCGGTTATCGAGGGATCTGTCAGACGGGAGCAGGATCTGTCACGGTTATCGAGGGATAATCGGGATGGGTCTTGTCATATTGTCCTCTTTGGGCCACATCAATACTCAACGGCAAGCCTGCGCCCTCAAGGTTTTGTTTTCGGGAGCTCACGGTGCAACTTCCCAGGGGGTCACCCATCATGGAATTGCACCAGCCTCAACTCGCTTAACTTTGGGGTTCCAATCCCCCCAAAGCCACTGAGCTCCCAAAAGGCCTCATGCTAGATAGGTGTGTGCCTACACCTTTAAGGCACACCACCATTCCCTTCCCAGATCATTCCCCCCTCGCAGGAATGTGGGATTGTTCACCGTTCCCTCCAGGACACGAGTCTTACAATCCACCCCCCTTAGGGCCCAGCGTCCTCGCTGGCACACTTCCCGGTTGGGTCTGGCTCTGATACCATTCTGTCAGGACCCGACCCTCCTCTGTCAGGTCCCGACTCATCTAGCACGATATTGTCCTCTTTGGGCCACATCAATACTCAACGGCAAGCCTGCGCCCTCAAGGTTTTGTTTTCGGGAGCTCACGGTGCAACTTCCCAGGGGGTCACCCATCATGGAATTGCACCAGCCTCAACTCGCTTAACTTTGGGGTTCCAATCCCCCCCAAAGCCACTGAGCTCCCAAAAGGCCTCATGCTAGATAGGTGTGTGCCTACACCTTTAAGGCACACCACCATTCCCTTCCCAGACCATTCCCCCCTCGCAGGATTGTGGGATTGTTCACCGTTCCCTCTAGGACACGAGTCTTACAATCCACCCCCCTTAGGGCCCAGCGTCCTCGCTGGCACACTTCCCGGTTGGGTCTGGCTCTGATACCATTCTGTTAGGACCCGACCCTCCTCTGTCAGGTCCCGACTCATCTAGCACGATATTGTCCTCTTTGGGCCACATCAATACTCAACGGCAAGCATGCGCCCTCAAGGTTTTGTTTTCGGGAGCTCACGGTGCAACTTCCCAGGGGGTCACCCATCATGGAATTGCACCAGCCTCAACTCGCTTAACTTTGGGGTTCCAATCCCCCCCAAAGTCACTGAGCTCCCAAAAGGCCTCATGCTAGATAGGTGTGTGCCTACACCTTTAAGGCACACGACCATTCCTTTCCCAGACCATTCCCCCCTCGCAGGAATGTGAGATTGTTCACCGTTCCCTCCAGGACACGGGTCTTACAAAATCTCAAAAGGAATGCTTAATTAGCCCTTATCTCAAAAAGGTGTCTTGGTCCTTATCGCATAAGGAAGGCACACACTGGGCCTGTATAAGAGGAGCCTAGTGACATGTAACCAATGAGATTTCATTGGGACAAGGAACTACAACATGCGCTGGAAAAGAGTGAGGCACATGAGACTGGTCCTAGAGCTGGTTCTCAGCTGGAACAAAGTTGAAAACATGGGAACATGGCTAGAACAAGATTGATTCTTGGCTGGGAACATGTCACCAGTGACATGCCATTGACATCACTTAGAACACAATCTAGGACCCGATAGTTGGAACAAGGGAGGAAATGGTGACATGTCACCAGTGACACGTTGTTGGCACATCGACTAGATAATAGTAGTACACGACTTAGGACCTAAATCTAGGGATCAATACTTGGAACGAAGTAGGCGCACGACCTGGTGACATGCTGCTAGTACACCATGTAACGACCCGTCCTGAATTTCGAGATCAAACTAGTGACTAATGAAGGATTAGTGAAATTAATCGGTGATTACTTGAGCGAAATCGGATGGACGGTCTAAAATGACCGTTTTGCCCCTGGTGTTGGGCAAAAAGTTGACTTTTGACCCGGGAGGTCCGATGTACAAGGACCGATGACTGTGACGTTGTTCGGGACGTCACGAGTCCGTAGACAGGCAGCATGTCTAAATCGGATGTCGAACGAAGAAGTTATGATCACAAGATCAAAATCGAGAATTTCACGTCTAAAGTATTAAAATATTATATTTTTGTTAATTTTATTAATTTTCCCTCTCACTTCTCTCTCTTCTTCCCCTCGCATCGGTCTTCATCTTCTTCATTTTCTTTCTTCTTCAAACCCAAACCTCCTCATTAGTGCTTAGGGTATGAATGAAAAAGGAAGAGTGGAGTGAGACGATGAGAGTGGTACTAACGGCGTGGACCGTCGTGCACCGTGGCATCAATTCGGAGGCAATCGGCCGAATTTTTTGTTTTCAATTTCAAAATCTAAAATCGAAATTTGGGACGTTGTTGATGGTTTGGGTTGATCCTAGCAAATTATAGGTACAGAGACGAATTGTTTGGTGTTGGTTTCGTGCACCCAGGTGGCCGGAAAAGCAAGGAACGGGGAGAAGAAACCTGGGCTACGGGTTTACGTTATGAGGTAAGGATTTGGATTGTTTTTCTTGTTTTAAAACCCATAGAACTCCTAGTTAGGACCATATGAAGGCATAGAAATGAAAGGAATTAAAAAACATGGGAAAATGGGAAAAACTAGGAACGCCGGTTCGGGTTAGACCTGGTTGCAGAATCGGTCTGAACCAACCAGTCTGCGGGAGGTTGAAGATGAAGTATCCAAGTGCGTGGGTTTCACACGCAGTCGCATGCGACGATGTGTGGGGGCACGTGGGGGGAATTTTGGGAATGTGTTCAAAGGTTTATGATCGAGTTTAAAAATAGTTAAAAATTTGGGAAAATTACGGGGCTTCAATGAGAGATTAATGAGGTAGTTATTAACGCTCTAGTATGATTTGGACAGGTTTGGGAGTCTCAGTGACGATGATTAGCCCGGGGAGGCTTATGACATGTAAATCGAGGCGGCAGCGTATGATGGTCTGTGAGTGGACCTTGATTTCTAAACTTTGATGCATGCATAAATGTTTTATATGTTATATATATATATATATATATATATGATTTCTATAATGATGATTATGGATTGGTGATTTACATGAGTACATGTATTTCGAGGATATTTACATATTTGCACGTATATCGAGGTTTATGATTTTATGCTGATTATACATGCTTATGGTTTCAGTAATGGTTTATTGAATTGGCTTTGGATTTGAAAAGGTAAACTCGGGCACGAGACCCATTTGTTTTGGAAACCCTCGGACTTGAAGTCCATTTTAGTTACATTATCGGGTCAGGGGCCCAATTGGTTTGTGAATTGATTTCGGATTTAGAAATATGGAATCGGGCATGAGACCCATTTGATTTACGAACTCTCGGACTTGGAGTCCATTTGATTTAATAGGGCATCGGGCCGGAGGCTCAGTTGGTTTATGAAACCGGGCTCGAGGCCCAGTTGGTTTACGAAATCAGGCTCGAGGCCCAGTTGGTTTACATGATCGGGCTTGAGGCCCAATTGGTTATGATATCGGGCATGAGTCCCATATATTGTTTATAAAGGTGATTTCGGGTTCGGAGACCCTAAAGGATTTCTGGTTTGATGACAGTTTATGTGTAACGACCCGTCCCAAATTCCTATATTAGATTAGTGACTAATCACGATTAGTGAGGCTAATCGGAGATTAGTTAGGCGAAATCGGACGAACAATGCAAAATGACCGTTTTGCCCCTGTGCGTGGGCAAAACGTTGACTTTCGTACGGGCGGTCAAATGGACTTTGACCGATGATCGTGACGTAGTTCGTGATGTCACAATTTCATAGACAGGTGGCACGTTCAATTCCGACGTTCGAGGAGGAAGTTATGACGTTCAGAAGTTTAGGGGAATTTTGGTAATTTTGGTTAAAAAGTGGCAAATGTTGACTTTTTGACCAAGAGGTCTGATGGCCAAGGGCCGAAGACCGTTACGTAGATAAGGACGATACGAATCCGTAGACAGGCGGCACGTCGAATTCGGACGTTCGACGGCGAAGTTACGGTTCACGGAAGTTCGAGTGCACTATTGCACGAATTACGAAACGAGTTAACTTTTGGACTCTAGTGGGGCACAAATATTTTATGGAGGCCCAATGGATGAGTGACAAGTGTCACCCATCCATTGCCCAGGGAAATTGTATTCATGCATCGACCATTTCCCTTTGCCTTCACAATACAAGTCGATCTCAAACACACCCACCATTCTCCCATCCGTGCAACCCAAAACCCATCCAACCTTCACTCAAGGGACCAGGACTGAGACCAGGGATGGAAGAGAGGACAAGAGGGGGTGGTTTCCGGCCAGAACCGCCTTCCACGGCGGCTGGAAGGAGGAAGAATCCGTGAGGTTCACGGTTAGCCCATTTTGATCCATTTTTCCATTGTTGTTGTTATGGTTGGTTTTTAATGGTTTTAATGAGTCCATTAGGTTGCTAGGGACATGTTAGGAAGGTTTAAGGAAGCTTGGGATGGCTGGGCAGCCATGGGAGAGTTTTGGGAACTTTGAACCGTTTGGTTCAAAATCGAACCATGGGTTTAGGCGGTTTTTAGGTTGTTTTAAGGATTGGAATGGATAGAAAACACCAAAATAGGATGAAAGGAACCAAAAAGGAAGAACTAGGATGAAAAATGGGGTGTCTAGGGTTGTGAACCGGTCACCCCGGTCCAGTTGGACTGGCCAAACCAGGTGAACCGGCCTGGAACAATAAAACCGGTCTGCTGGAGGTTAGTGCCGATGAACAGTAATCTGTCCCTTCTAGGAGCGCGTGAGGGCGCGTGGTCCATAGTTTCGGAAAGTGTTCAACACGGGAAATCTTCTATTCGATGTAACGAAGTTTTTGGGACTGGTCTCGCATCAATCGGACATCGTTTCGATAGATTTCGGGATGTCGGAAGATTTAGGGTCGGCTTAAAAATAGTTAAAAGTTCGGAAAAATTACGGGGCTTTGGTAAGAGGTTAATTAAGTAGTTAGTAACTTTCTATTAAAATTTGGACAGGTTTGGGAGTCCCGGTGATGGTGATCGGCTCGGGGAACCGTATGGCACGCAAATTGAGGCGGCAGCTCGGACGGTCTGTGAGTGGACCTTGTTTTCTAAATTGGTGCATGCATAAATGTTTATTATATGTTTTATTACATGTTTGATGATGCCATGGGTGCATTGGTACGTGGTTACGTGTAAGCACGTATTTCAAGGTTTTGGCCTTATATGGTTCTTATACGGGTCTGTATTTCTTTATTGATTTAAATGATTTGGTTTTAGATTTCTAAAACAATAAACTCGGGTATAAGACCCATTTGGTTTGATCTCGGGCATATGACACTATTTACGACCTTCGGGTCTAAATTGTGGTCGCGACGGGTGCTATGTGCACGGCGATCAACGATACGACGCTCGCCTCCAAATTGGGATATGTTCCTTCCGGAGAGGTCACGATACTCGATTCGTGGTCGGACAGCCTAGGGAGGCTCGACTTCGGAGTGCTGACGGTTCAGGATAGCGATCGGTGATGAGTGCACCATGATCTTGTGGTGGTCGCGTCGGTTGATTCGTTCACGGCGACATACCAGGATTGAGAGCGGTCCTAGATGGATGGTTGCACGCATCACTATGATCAGAGTCGTGACTGACCCTTAGATATCGGGCACGGTGCCCAGTTGAGTCATATGTTCGGGCACGAGACCCAGTTGTTTTACACTGATGATTTCGGCTCAGGGACCTTGGATGGATTTCCAAGTTCATGACTGTTTACGGGAACCGGCATGAACTCTGGAAAGGTCATTGTGGTTCATGACGGTTTATGGGAACCGGCATGAACCTTTGTCAGGTCATTGTGGTGCATGACGGTTTATGGGAACCGGGCATGGATGTTATGGATCATGACGGTTCAAGGGAACCGGGCATGAACGTTTATGTTATGTATATATGTATTCATATACCTTCCTTTACTTCTATTATCTCCTCCGGGGAGGGTCGTTTGTCAGGACCCACCCCGGTTTCATCCCGAACACCGAGGTAAATCCTGCTCCCGTCTGACACCCCAGAACACACAAAAGTAAATCTCACACGCAACCACCAAAGTACTCAGTCAGACACAGGTGAAACTATCCAATACATCCCGAAGTTAAAAGTTTACAGAGCATAGTCCCACATACACAGAAAAGAAAAACCGATAAACAGTACACGCACACGGAAAATTAAAACACCCCGGGATCCCTCTCGTAACTACTATGCCTCAGACGCTGCCTCGACGCCGGAACCCCGCGCTAGCTCCACAACCTGGAGGGCAGTTAAAAACAGAAGGTGTGAGTGGACCATAAATAAAAGAAAAGTTTCCAAAACCATTAGATAAGAAAACCGGGTTTAGCCCTCCGTTTTGACATCACATGCATAACCCAGTTATTCAAACAGTTATAAATCGATCACCATAAAACATCATAAGAAACAGAAACACTATAAAACGGTTATAGAAATCATATCATAAGGCTCATAAAACCGTGAATACCAATCATCATTTCCCGATCAAACCTACTGGATCTATCCGAGTCTTTAAACTCAATCCAGGCCTCAATAATATCCGAGTCTTTAAACTCCCGAGTCTTTAAACTCAACAGGCCTACAGGGGAAATATCAATATATCCGAGTCTTTAAACTCCCGAGTCTTTAAACTCAATCCGGATCTTTAAACCCAATCTGGGCCCGTCCCCCGTCAAATCAATATCCGGGTCTTTAAACCCAATAACCAGATCCAGCAAATCCAATCAAAACCGTTTGAAACCATTTCAAAATCCATATCCAAACCCGAATCCGAAATCACTGCTCCGATGCCCTTTCGGCATCCCGAACCGTCATTTTGAACCCAAATCCGGAATTCCACTTTTGAACTTTAAAACCAAATCTCGTTAACCGAAATCCGATTCTAAAACCGAAAACCTTGATCATCAAATCATGTTCCAAAATCCCTTTATAATCATTGAAAACCCTTTATCATTTGAAATCCCAAAACTAGCTTCCTCGTAAAACGTACTGAAAATCGTAAATTTCTCGTAAAACGTGCAATTATATAAAATAGTTATCACATATTCGATAAGCATGAAATCACATGTAAAACCATAAAACAATTATATAAAAACAGTTATGCATGCTCAAGTATAGAGAAGGGGGTCCACTCACAGTACCGAGCCCTCAATCGCGTCCCGAACGTCTTGTACGTTCCTCAGCTTCCTCGGGAACTCCCGATCCTGTCAACACCGCCAAAGTACGTTACTAACATGTAACGCCCCGGAAATTCGGAAAATGTAATTTTTTAAAATAATGAATAAATGACGTTTTTACCCTTATGAATAGTATGGTCAATTTGTTGACTTTTTGATTTGTGATTCAAACGGACGTTGACCGATGACCGTGACGTAGTTCGGGACGTCACGAGTCCATAGACAGGTGGCACGCCCAATTCCGACGATCAGGGAAAAAGTTATGACGTTCGGAAACGCAAGGGCATTTTCGTAATTTGGATGAAAAGGGGAAAAATGTTGACTTTTTGTTTGAAAACTAATTTTCACACGATTCGAGGACTGTTAGGTAGGTCTCGATGCCCTGAGTACAACGACAGGCGGCACGTCGAAAATAGAGTTCGGGTGACCAAGTTACGGGTCACGGAAGCCTAGGGGCAAAATGGTAATTTGTCGAACCAGGGGCAAAATGGTCTTTTAGCCTTGATCAGACAATGACACATGTCATATATGTCTTATTCCTTCCCCAAAGAACATGGAAACCGGTTTTGAGGATTAGCTTTTGGACAATTATCCCTTAATTAAGGGAAAGTGTAATGATTTTGTCCAATTGTCCAAATTAAACCGTGCTAGCCCACTGTCTCTCGTCATTGTGCGATTAGGAGTTTAAGGAAGTGATCTGAGAGAGATGAACTCGAGGGATTGAGAGATCTGGGAGAATTTTGGTTCGAAAATTCAGAAAATTTGGTGGAACTTCGAATTCGCATTTGTGGGCTAGGAGAAGGGAAATTGAGGATTACATTGAGTTTCTAGAATCAAAACGAAGCTTCCTACAACAAAATCGAAGAGGAATCGTGTCGAATTGAGGTAGAACAGAAGCTTCCATGGCTGCTGGAAATCGAGCTTGAGTTCTACCAGGTGGAGGTAAGGAATTATCGAATTGATCTTGCAAAAATGTTCCTTACACTCTCACGATGCTAACCGTGTGAATTAATTGGAAAATCAGGGACGAAATCGTGAAACCCGAATAGGAGACCCGTCGAAGTTCGATCGTGAGTCGTGAAGTTTTAGACCCTAATTGAGGTAATTGAACTTACAGAACTTAAATGGAGTTGGATTAGATGGGATCAGTTGAAAGAATGGATTGATTTGAGGTCGAATTGGCTGAGATTGAGTCGGGTTCTAATGCGGGTATTTCAACCCGTTTATCAGACAAACGGGTGAGAACGAAGCACTGTAGCAGTACTGTGCTACGCGCGTGGCTTTCACGCGCAGCCGCTTGCGGTGGCGCGTGACGGCGCGTGGATGGGATTCCGGCAAAGTGGTCAACATGAAACTTGATGTTCTCGATGATACGAACCTATCCGCGTTGGTTTCGGGTCAATCAGATATGGTTTCAGAGTAGTTCCGAGTACCCGACACGTTTAATTTATATTAAAATAATATTATAAAATTCCGACAATTAGGGGATTCTTATTTGAGGATCATATGATAGTCTAGTAACCTTAAATCAGTTTGTTTAACAGGCTGGAATATTCCCAGGACGTCGGAGGAAAACGAACAGCTCGAGGCTGAACAATCGGGACGGTGTGTGAGTGGACTTTTGGTTTTCTAACCGTGATGCATGCATATATGATTTAAATGCTTTATTATATGATTTTATATGCTTTGGCATGATTTATGTTTCAATCTTGTGATTTCTCGGTTTTATGATTATTATATTATATTTTGGCACGATTTTCGAGAAATGATGAAATTGATGTTTTTGGGCTAGGCCCGGATTGAAAATGATTAAAAATGATATTTCGTCTCGGATCATGAGTCAGGAATTAATTTTATGGATTTACGTGATCGTGGCAACTCGGGTTTACGGTTGCACGGATTTGCGTGAAAATGATATTTTGGGCTTGAGACCCAATGGAATTGTGATTTTGGTTGGATTTGTATTTCCATGTGATTACATGATGATATTGATAATTTTCGGATTTATAAAGTAAATCAGAACTTTGGTTTTCCGGAATTGAGGAAACTATATTTTGGGGCTGCGACCCTATGTTGTTAAATGATTTTGATTTCAATGGAACTGTTTTTCACTGGGTTTTGTGATGATGATATGTCGCGGATATTTAGGGCTTTCGGGTGAAAATATGTTTTTCCCCGGAGTGCACCCTGGAGATAACGCTCGCCTTCGGGATGGAAGTGTTTACCCCGAAGAGGTCACGTAGCACGATCTTTGTCGAGCAGCCGAGGGAGGCTTGACTCAGATCAGATGTGCTGGATATACATATATCGGTAAGTGATGTGTTCACTAGATTGATTGCCGGCTGGTGATGTGTTCACAGTGGCGGATGCTCGGATTTTGAGCGGTCCTTGAGCCTATTGATTTGCACACGTTGCAGGGATAAACGTGACTCTAAGCAACAAGATATGGAAATAATTCCCGTGGTTTTGTGGAAATTGTTTTGATTGGTCCACTTATCATACTTGATTGATTTCTTACTATTACTCGTGTTTTATGATATGCATGCATATTTGTGAAAACTGGAGGGTAAGAAATGTGTTTTGGTAAATGTATTTATCAAACTTTATTTTGTCCACTCACACTTTTACTGTTTTATGCACCCTCCAGGCCAGTGCACAGGTACGAGGGCTAGAAACGAGGCAAGCGAGGCAAAAGAATAAGTAGACCGTTGCGCACTCAGACACTCTACAGAGTAGGAATTTGATCCCTATCTGTAATAGTACCTATTCTCTGTATTGTCTTGGGCTAGTCAAACTTGTGACGTCATTGGTCTGTAAAACTTAACTATCCCTTGTCTGACAATGTTTTTGGGATTTGTTGTGTGGTGTATGTATATAAGTTTGGTTACTTTTTGTATTTCTAGTTATTGTCAGACGGGAGCAGGATTCATCACGACTATCGAGGGATAATCGGGATGGGTCTTGTCAAATTGGTATCAGAGCATTAGGTTACGGTCTGAGTCTTGCACATTAGTATGCACGAGTTGTGATACTGATGTGTTTCTCTTACAGAACATCACAATATGCCTCCGAGACGCGAGCCCCGTACCCAGGCTGGTGATGAGTTTGGGGGTCCGAACGTAGAGAGAGCTCAACGTTTAGGGGCCATTGCATTCACTGGTCAGACCCACCCAGAAGAGGCCTATGAGTGGATTACTCAATTTGAGCGGATCTTCGAGATTATGCAATGTCCACCAGGAGATATGGTTCCACTGGCCACATTTATGCTGAGTAGCTATGCTTACCGATGGTGGCGTGGATTGCAGCTGACAGGGATGGATGCCCGTACCCTGAGTTGGGAGGACTTTCGCCATCGTTTCCTGGATAAGTTCTATCCTCGCTTATTTCGTAATGCTAGGGAGGTTGAATTCCTACAACTACATCAGGGGGACATGTCAGTGGAAGACTATGAGCAGAAATTCCTGAACCTGTCCAGTTTTGCTCCTCTATACGTAGCCAACGAGGTGGACAAGTGCCGAAGGTTTGAGCAAGGACTGAGGAATGACATCCGGGGAGCTGTGACTGTAGGAACTTATGCCAGCCTGCGAGAGTTGTCTGATGCAGCTGCACGAGCTGAGGTGACCTTGCTAGTGCCACAGCAGTTCTCGGGCTCTGGTCGACGCCGGGACTGTCAGTACCAGGGATCTGCGAACCAGAGGTGCTCCAAGAGAGGTAATTATGGCTCTGGATCTTCTCGTGGCGCTCGTCCGAGTTATGGAGGCGGGAGTACACAGACATTTGGGTATCGACCACCAGCGACTGCACAGTTCAGTGAGGCATCGGTGGGATCCACTGACCGACAGAGTAACGACGGGGCAATGTTCTTGTTTGCTTTTACTGTAGGGAGCCGGGTCACTTCAAACGAGACTGTCCACGACTGGTTGGTAGTAGTGGTACCGGATGGGGCTCTACTAAGCGGGGCCCTAGTACAACCTCGGCTTCAAATGCTACAAGTGGGAGAGGAGGTGGCAGAACTCATGGTGGATCTGATGGATCACGAGGGCGTGGTCGGACTTCGGGACCACATGCTCGAGTCTATGCAGTGACTCAACAGGAGGCCCGGCAGCCCCTGAGGTGGTGACAGGTATGCTTACTATTTTCGGTCATCATGCGCGTACTTTAATAGACCCGGGAGCTACCCACTCTTTTGTTTCCCGGGAGTATGCACTGTTAGCAGATAGAGAGATTTGTGCGATCGGGTGTGAGATGGGAGTCGGTACACCAATGAGAGAATTGTATGTAGTAAACCAGGTGATACAAGGATACCCTATTGTAATAGGGGATGTGCATCTAGTGGTTGATTTGATACTCCTAGACTTGTGTGACTTTGATGTTATCCTTGGGATGGATTGGCTGACAACCCATCATGCCTCTATCGAGTGTTTCGATAAGAGGGTGGTACTTCAGAGCCCTGGATTACCTGAGGTGATATTTCAGGGAGATCGGAGGATGTTAACCCCTAGAGTCATATCAGCCCTCTCGGCAGATAGATTTCTGAGGAAGGGCTGCCAGAGTTATCTAGCTTATGTTGTTGATGCACGAGATACACCAGCCAAGGCCGAGGATATCCCTGTAGTGTGTGACTTCCCAGATGTATTCCTAAGGATTTACCAGGATTACCACCTTCTCGGAAGATTGAGTTCACTATTGAACTAATTCCGGGTACACGACCTATTTCCTTGACACCTTATCGGATGGCACCGACTGAGTTAAGGGAATTGAAAGTACAGTTGCAAGATCTCGTGAATGTGGGGTTCATTCGACCGAGTGTATCGCCATGGGGAGCCCCAGTATCGTTTGTGAAAAAGAAGGAAGGAATTTTGAGACTATGCATGGATTACAGGCAACTCAATAAAGTTACGATAAAGAATAAATACCATTTGCCTCGGATTGATGACCTGTTTGATCAATTAAGGGGAGCTAAGTATTTTTTGAAGATTGATCTGCGTTCTGGTTACCACCAGTTAAGGATTCAAGAGGAGGACATTCCAAAAACAGCTTTTCGAACTCGATATGGTCATTATGAATTTCCGGTGATGCCATTTGGATTGACTAATGCACCTGCGGCGTTCATGGATTTGATGAACCGAGTATTTCGGAAGTACCTTGACCGATTTGTTATTGTGTTCATTGATGACATTCTAGTGTATTCAAGCAGCAAGAGGGCACATGAGGAACATTTGAGGATTGTGCTTGATATGCTAAGGAGGAACTAGCTCTTTGCCAAACTGAGTAAGTGCCAATTTTGGTTAACTAGTGTTGGTTTTCTGGGACATGTGATTTCCGTGGATGGAATTCGTGTTGATCCCCAGAAGATTGAAGCGATAAAAAACTGGGAGCAGCCGAAGACAGTGACGGAAGTGAGAAGCTTTTTGGGATTGGCCGGTTATTATAGACGTTTTGTGGAAGGATTCTCTGCGATTACTGCCCCAATGACCCGCCTAACCAGGAAAGGAATCAAGTTCGTTTGGGGTGAAGACTGCGACCAAAGTTTCAGGGAACTGAAGAAAAGATTGACCTCTGCTCCTATCCTAACCCTTCCGGATGATAATGGGAAGTTTGAGGTATACAGTGATGCATCCTTACAAGGATTGGGGTGTGTGTTAATGCAACATGGAAAGGTGATTGCATATGCCTCTCGACAACTGAAACCGCATGAACGTAACTATCCTACCCATGATTTGGAATTAGCTGCGGTGGTACATGCCCTAAAGATCTGGAGACATTACTTGTATGGTGAGACATGTAGACTTTTCACTGATCATAAAAGTTTGAAGTACTTTTTCACACAGAAGGAATTGAATTTGAGACAGAGACGATGGTTGGAGCTAATCAAGGATTACGACTGCACGATTGAGTACCATCCTAGAAAAGCTAATGTGGTAACTGATGCATTGAGTCGGAAATCAGCTCATACTGTGGCACATCTACGAATGGTGCGCTTGCCTTTATTGGTTGAACTCCGTAGGACTGGAGTTGCTTTGGGATTGGATAACCAAGGTGGCTTGCTGGCTAGTTTCTAGGTGCGACCGATTCTGATTGATCGAGTTATTGAAGCCCAACTTGAAGACCCTATCTTGTGTGTTCTTCGAATTGAAGCTGATGCGGGGGAACGACAAGATGTTGCAATTAGAAGGGATGGAGCCCTAGTAAAGGACGGACGGTTGTGTGTGCCCGAAAACGTAACATTAAGGAAAGAGATTCTGGAAGAGGCCCATAGTTCGGCGTATGCTATGCATCCAGGTGGGACGAAAATGTACCGTACACTACGAGAGTATTATTGGTGGCCGGGTATGAAACGGGAGATTGCAGAGTTTGTTAGTAAGTGCTTGGTATGTCAACAAGTAAAGGCTGAAAGGAAAAGACCCTATGGAGCACTGCGACCACTACCGATCCCGGAATGGAAATGGGATCATATAACAATGGATTTTGTTTTTAAACTCCCCAGAACGCCTAAAGGACACGATGGAGTCTGGGTAATTGTGGATAGGCTTACCAAATCAGCACATTTCCTACCGGTGAGGGAAGACTTTCAGTTGACGCAGTATGCCAGACTCTTCATTGACGAGATTATTCGACTACATGGCACTCCTGTCTCTATTGTATCTAATCAAGATCCCTGATTGACGTCCAGATTCTGGCAAAGCTTACAGGAAGCTTTCGGGACGAGATTGCATTTTAGTACGGCATTCCACCCCCAGACCGACGGGCAATCGGAACGGACTATCCAGACCTTGGAGGACATGATGAGAGCATGTGTTTTGCAATTCCAGGGCACTTGGGAGTCTCATCTACCATTGATGGAATTCGCCTACAACAATAGTTACCAAGCAAGTATTGGGATGGCTCCTTATGAAGCCTTATATGGACGACAGTGCAGAACCCCTTTGTGTTGGACTGAGGTGGGTGAAAGGAAATTGTCTAAATCCGAATTGATAAACTTAACGACGGAAAAGGTTAAACTCATCTGAGACAGACTCAAGACAGTCCAAGATAGACAAAAGAGTTATGCGGACCGCCGAGTCATAGACCTTGAATTTGCAGTTGGAGATTGGGTATTCTTGAAGTTATCTCCTTGGAAAGGCATAGTGCGATTCAGCAGACGCGGGAAATTGAGCCCCCGTTTCATTGGACCTTATGAGATTGTTGAGAGAATTGGTCGGCTTGCCTACAGATTGGCATTACCTTCTGAGCTTTCTAGGGTCCATGATGTTTTCCATGTGTCAATGTTGCGGAAATATGTGTATGATGAGTCTCATGTGTTGGAGGAACAGCCCGTTGAACTCAGAGAAGACCTAAGTTTTGAAGAACAGCCTGTACAGATCTTGGATCGAAACGACAAAGTGCTTCGACGAAAGGCGATTCCCTTAGTGAAGGTTCTTTGGAGGAATCAGAACGTGGAAGAGGCTACGTGGGAACCTGAGACACAGATGCGAGAGCAGTACCCGTATTTGTTTCATTGAAATTTCGGGGACGAAATTTCATAAGGGGGGAAGGTTGTAACGCCCCGGAAATTCGGAAAATGTAATTTTGTAAAATAATGAATAAATGACGTTTTTACCCTTGTGAATAATATGGTCAATTGGTTGACTTTTTGATTTTTGAATCAAACGGACGTTGACCGATGACCGTGCGTAGTTCGGGACGTCACGAGTCCATAGACAGGTGGCACGCCCAATTCCGACAATCAGGGAAAAAGTTATGACGTTCGGAAACGGAGGACTGGTTGGTTGTAGTGGTACCGGATGGGGCTCTACTGAGCGGGGCCCTAGTACAACCTCGGCTTCAAATGCTATAAGTGGGAGAGGAGGTGGCAGAACTCGTGGTGGATCTGGTGGATCACGAGGGCGTGGTCGGACTTCGGGACCACATGCTCGAGTCTATGTAGTGACTCAACAGGGGGCCCGGACAGCCCCTGAGGTGGTGACAGGTATGCTTACTATTTTCGATCATCATGCGCATACTTTAATAGACCCGGGAGCTACCCACTCTTTTGTTTCCCGGGAGTATGCACTGTTAGGAGATAGAGAGATTTCTGCGATCGGGTGTGAGATGGGAGTCGGTACACCGACGGGAGAGTTGTATGTAGTAAACCAGGTGATACGAGGATTGTAACACCCCGGAAATTCGAGGATTTTAATATTGTAATTTAATGTATGAATTGACGTTTTACCCTTGTGAATGGTATGACCAAATTGTTGACTTTTTATTGGTGGGTCAAATGGACTTTGACCAATGACCGTGACGTAGTTCGGGACGTCACGAGTCCATAGACAGGTGGCACGTTCAATTCAGACGATCAGGGAAAAAGTTATGTCTATCGGAAGTTCAGGGGCATTACCGTAATTTGGACGATAGGGGCGAAAATGTTGACTTTTCGTTTGACAACTAATTTTCACATGACTCAAGGACCGTTAGGTACGTCTCGATGCCCTGAGTTCGTAGACAGGCGGAACACCGAAATCGGACTTCGTATGGCTGAGTTACGGGTCTAGGAAGTGAAGGGCATTTTGGTAATTATTTGAACCAGGGGCATTTTGGTCATTTTGCCCTGGTTACTGTAGCAACCGCGGGGGACCATGGATGGCACCACCATGTGCGGTGGTTCAGTGCGCAATTGTTTATGCAAGTCTGTGCTGGAAAGAAAGGTGTGTCTTATGCTTTAGAACGTGGCCTAAACCATCCACCCTGCACGGTCGATTTGATTAATGAAGATTCGAAGCTTTTTCGAGGAACAAAATTCAGTGGACAGTAAGGCTTCCACGAGCCTCTAGGACGATTTGAATTGTTTAAAACTGATTGAGAAGTGAATGAGCTTCACTCTGCGGTTAAAAGAACTGAAAATAGGTGAGGAACCAGAGAGAAACCATTTCGGGAAATTTTGGAGGGAAATCGGGTTTTCAATTTCTGGTGATTGTTGGACCAAACCAAAGCCTGGTTTAGTCTTCTGGGAGTATTTAGAACTTATCCACATCGAAATCGAAGGCCATCAGCCACGGGTGAGCTGGGACGGTGACTGCAGTTTTCAGAGAAATCGCAGAGCTTGGGACGACAACCTTCAGGTACTTTCAGACACAATTGATCGTTCATTTTAGGTCATTTTGATTCTGTTATGCTGCATGTGAAGTTAATTGGAAATTGAATTAGAAACAAGGACGTTCTGGTGATTGACCCGATTGGTTGATCACGGGTTGATGGGTCGATTGGGGACTTGTCGAGGTTGATTAATGTCTCAGAACCTAAATTGGATAGTTAATGAACAAGTTAGGATCAAATACGAGTGAAATCAAGTGGAAATTGGGGGTTAATTACCCGGTTCTAGACGCGGGTTGAAGGTCCGAATAGCATGGCTATCGGGTGAAGAAGGTGACACTGTAGCAGCTACAGTGTCAGGCGCGTGACTTTCATGCGCATCCACTTTAGGGGGCGCGTGAGGGCGCGTTGGGGCTTATCTCAGATCACGATCAACATGACTTTTGTTCCTCTCATCATTCTGAACATTTTTGGTGAATTAACCCTGTTGATCTGAGATAGTTAGGAGGGTCAGTTTTGGGCCGGTTGTCTCGGGAAACGTGTTGGACGGTTTCCCCGAGCCGGTTTCTGTTTCGAACTTTTTGGATAAATGTTTAAGACTTGTAGTGACCCTTACGTGTGATTTGGACTAACAGGAATTGTACGATAATCGCGGTACAGGTCCGTACGCGCAGATTCACCGCGGGATCGTACTGTGAGTGGGCCCGATTTCATTAAACCCTTGCATGCTTAAATGTTTTCTGATTTACTTATATATTCACATGCTGGAATCATGAAATGGTTTTGATGATATTGAAATTATGGTTATGGCACGTTTCACGGTATTTGGGTTTGAGACCCGTTTGATGAAACTTAAAGATTGGTTTGGATTTGATCTACATATATATATATATATATGTTTTGCATGTGGATATCAATAAAATGTTTTTGGTACTGTACTGTATAGATCCATTCTTATGATACTGTCTCCTCCGGATGTGGTACCCCGGAGTGGTCACGGCGCATTGCCTGCGAGGGGTCATTCTACGGAGAAACCGGACCGTAAAGTGACTCAGGAGCAGGATTGCTATATTGGACGTCAGGGACGTCGAGCGTCTAGGACGCTAGGCATTTGAGATGCCGTACCCGGACAGGGTTCGGGGATTGGACTCGAAATTGAGACCCGAGTGGCACGCGTAGCCTTGGGACTGTGACCTTATCGGACGTCATGGACGTCAGACATCGGGGATGTCTGGATCGGAGTGTATAGTGTAGTGGCTAAAATTTATCTTATGATTTTATTACGTTCCTGATGGTTCATACTATATGATTTATGGTTTTAAATTCTAATGCATGCATGTTTGGAAAACGGAGGGGTAAATTATATGATTTACTTATTAAACGATTTTATAAACTTGAGTTTCGGCCCACTCACCCTTAATGTTTTGGTAACCCCTCCAGGTCGTGCTACTGAGGTGGAGGAGGAACCTGAGGCTGAGGCATAGATCTACTTCTGCGTACCTGAACCCCTGTTGGGTGGTTTACCCGCAGGGTTATTTTAGAGTCGTGCTCGCAACTTGTAATTTTGGATTTCATCCCTTGTCTGACCTCTGTTTAATTCGGATTTGATGTATAACTTTAATTTGATTATTTATACATTTGATGTTTTGAGGTTAAAGTTGGTATGAAATTTTGGGTGTCAGACGGGAGCAGGGCACGTCCCCTTGTGGTACCTGTGGGATCAGGGCGGGTCCTGTCAAGGATACCCTATTGTGATAGGGTATGTTCATCTAGTGGTTGATTTGATAC
The DNA here is from genome assembly GCA_032719365.1 of Prinsepia uniflora. NCBI lineage: Eukaryota > Viridiplantae > Streptophyta > Magnoliopsida > Rosales > Rosaceae > Prinsepia > Prinsepia uniflora. Next base: position 40,200,801 of record CM064872.1, read on the forward strand.
TCCTAGACTTGTGTGACTTTGATGTTATCCTTGGGATGGATTGGCTGACAACCCATCATGCCTCTTTCTAGTGTTTCGATAAGAGGGTGGTACTTCGGAGCCCTGGATTACATGAGGTGATATTTCAGGGAGATCGAAGGATGTTAACCCCTAGAGTCATATCAGCCCTCTCGGCAGATAGATTTCTGAGGAAGGGCTGCTAGAGTTATCTAGCTTATGTTGTTGATGCACGGGATACACCAGCCAAGGCCGAGGATATCCCTGTAGTGTGTGACTTCCCAGATGTATTCCCTGAGGATTTACTAGGATTACCACTTTCTCGGGAGATTGAGTTCACTATTGAACTAATTCCGGGTACACGACCTATTTCCTTGACACCTTATCGGATGGCACCAGCTGAGTTAAGGGAATTGAAAGTACAGTTGCAAGATCTCGTGAATGTGGGGTTCATTCGGCCGAGTGTATAGCCATGGGGAGCCCCAGTATTGTTTGTGAAAAAGAAGGAAGGAAGTTTGAGACTATGCATGGATTACATGCAACTCAATAAAGTTACGATAAAGAATAAGTACCCTTTGCCTCGGATTGATGACTTGTTTGATCAATTAAGGGGAGCTAAGTATTTTTCGAAGATTGATCTGCGTTCTGGTTACCACCAGTTAAGGATTCGAGAGGAGGACATTCCAAAAATAACATTTCGAACTCGATATGGTCATTATGAATTTCTGGTGATACCATTTGGATTGACTAATGCACCTGCGGCGTTCATGGATTTGATGAACCGAGTATTTCAGAAGTACCTTGACTGATTTGTTATTGTGTTCATTGATGACATTCTAGTGTATTCAAGCAGCAAGAGGGCACATGAGGAACATTTGAGGATTGTGCTTGATACGCTAAGGAGGAACCAGCTCTTTGCCAAACTGAGTAAGTGCCAATTTTGGTTAACTAGTGTTGGTTTTCTGGGACATGTGATTTCCGTGGATGGAATTCATGTTGATCCCCAGAAGATTGAAGCGATAGAAAACTGGGAGCAGCCGAAGACAGTGACCGAAGTGAGAAGCTTTTTGGGATTGGCCGGTTATTATAGACGTTTTGTGGAAGGATTCTCTGCGATTGCTGCCCCAATGACCCGCCTAACCAGGAAAGGAATCAAGTTCGTTTGGGGTGAAGACTGCGAGAAAAGTTTCCGGGAACTGAAGAAAAGATTGACCTCTGCTCCTATCCTAACCCTTCCGGATGATATTGGGGAGTTTGAGGTGTACAGTGATGTATCCATACAAGGATTGGGGAGTGTGTTAATGCAACATGGGTAGGTGATTGCATATGCCTCTCGACAACTGAAACCGCATGAACGTAACTATCCTACCCATGATTTGGAATTAGCTGCGGTGGTACATGCCCTAAAGATCTGGAGACATTACTTGTATGGTGAGACATGTAGACTTTTCACTGATCATAAAAGTTTGAAGTACTTTTTCACACAGAAGGAATTGAATTTGAGACAGAGATGATGGTTGGAGCTAATCAAGGATTACGACTGCACGATTGAGTACCATCCTGGAAAAGCTAATGTGGTAGCTGATGCATTGATTCGGAAATCAGCTCATACTGTGGCACATCTACGAATGGTGCGCTTGCTTTTATTGGTCGAACTCCGTAGGACTGGAGTTGCTTTGGGATTGGATAACCAAGGGGGCTTGCTGGCTAGTTTCCAGGTGCGACCGATTCTGATTGATCGAGTTATTGAAGCCCAACTTGAAGACCCTATCTTGTGTGTCCTTCGAATTGAAGCTGATGCGGGGGAACGACAAGATGTTGCAATTAGAAGGGATGGAGCCCTAGTAAAGGACGAACGATTGTGTGTGCCCGAAAACGTAACATTAAGGAAAGAGATTCTGGAAGAGGCCCATAGTTCGGCGTATGCTATGCATCCAGGTGGGACGAAAATGTACCGTACGCCACGAGAGCATTATTGGTGGCCAGTTATGAAACGGGAGATTGCAGAGTTTCTTAGTAAGTGCTTGGTATGTCAACAAGTAAAGGCTGAAAGGCAAAGACCCTATGGAGCACTGCAACCACTACCGATCCCGGAATGGAAATGGGATCATATAACAATGGATTTTGTTTTTAAACTCCCCAGAACACCTAAAGGACACGATGGAGTCTGGGTAATTGTGGATAGGCTTACCATGTAATGCCCCGGACATTCTGAAAATGTAATATTGAAAAATATTGAATTAACATTGGGCGGCGCGTGACGGCGCGTGCGATGTTAACTCCGATCACGGTCAACATGAGATTTAATCCTTTCAGTTTAATTAACATTTTATCTTTAGAGTTCGAGTGGATCGGGAGTCATTCGAGATAATTTCGAGAGTCCGGAAGGTTAAGTCTCTAAGTTTAATTTCGCCGAAAAATCCGGGAAAATTAGGAAAAATCCCACGAGTTATTTTGGGGTGTTTGTAACCCTTCTTGTACGTTTTTATAGGCCCGGACACTTCCGAAGCTACAGAGGAGCGCGCGGGACGCGATTGACGCGTCCTAAAACTGTGAGTGGACTTTTGATTTCTAAACTGGGCATGCATGACTACTTTACTGGTTTATCTTATGGTTTTGCATATGATTTTATGATGGTGATATGATAATTCGGTTTTACGTATTTTCGCGCTTTTCGAGATATTCATCGTATTTCACGCAATTCGAGGTTACGATTTTTGCTTATGCATGAATGATGTTTTGATGAAGTATCTGGATATGATTATGCATGTTACGGATTTATGATGTTTTGATTATAATTGTGAAGTGATTTCGGAAATTGCATGTTTCGGAAATTGCATGTTTTGGAAATTGCATGTGAATTCGGACGTAAGTCCTATTATGACGTGATATGATTTCGGAATGATGTTGGAATACGGTTTATGATGAATCCTGGTTTATTGTGTTTAAAAATAGTTTTGGGTTTAAAGACCCGGTTGATTGTTGGATCTGGCTTTGGGTTTAAAGACCCGGTTTATCAATGATGGGGGCGGGCCCGAAAATTGGGTTTGAAGACCCAGATTGAGTTTAAAGACTCGTGAGTTTAAAGACTCGGTTATTGTGTTACCCCCGAGGCCTATTGATCATGTTTTGAGTTTAAACACTCGTTGATATCCCGGGAAGGCCTGATATTGAGTTTAAAGACTCGGATGGATCCAACGGCATAATTGTGATTATTGATCCACTTTTTACTTGATTTGTGCAATTGATGTTTCAAAATGACGGTTTCTGGATTCTGGTAATATTAAATTGTTTTACATGAGTTATGACGATTCCCTGTAACGTTTTTACATGTGTTTCGGAAAAAGTGTTTTCAAAGGTTTAATACGCGATTTTTGAATTTTTGGTTATGCATGCGTGTTACAAAACTGGATTTCGGAAAACTATTTTCCTGTAAGACTTATGTTTCGGTCCACTCACACTTTGTTATTTTAAATTCCCTCCAGGTCGTGGTACAAGTGCGGGGGCAAGCGCCGAGGCAGAGGCGGAGGCATAAAGTTTTCCGTTGCGGAGTAGTTAGTTCACATAGTAGGATTTGCTTTTTAACCTGTTTTGTAATAGTATGCTCTGTGAAACTATGGACTTGACGTCCAGTCAGATGTATTTGTGTTAATCTCCCTGGACTGACAATGGGTGTGATGTAATATTATTTAGTTTTCCGGTCTTTTGGATTCGATTGTCAGACGGGAGCAGGATGCTTCCCGATTATCGAGGCGATAATCGGGGTGGGTCCTGTCATACCAAATCAGCACATTTCCTACCGGTGAGGGAAGACTTTCGGTTGATGCAGTATGCGAGACTCTTCATTGATGAGATTATTAGACTACATGGCACTCCTGTCTCTATTGTATCTGATCGAGATCCCCGATTTACGTCCAGATTCTGGCAAAACTTACAGGAAGCTTTCGGGACGAGATTGCATTTTAGTACGGCATTCCACCCCCAGACCGACGGGCAATCGGAACGGACTATCCAGACCTTGGAGGACATGATGAGAGCATGTGTTTTGCAATTCCAGGGCACTTGGGAGTTGCATCTACCATTGATGGAATTCGCCTACAACAATAGTTACCAAGCAAGTATTGGGATGGCTCCTTACGAAGCCTTATATGGACTACAGTGCAGAACCCCTTTGTGTTGGACTGAGGTGGGCGAAAGGAAATTGTCTAAATCCGAATTGATAGACTTAACGACGGAAAAGGTTAAAATCCGAGACAGACTCAAGACAGCCCAAGATAGACAAAAGATTTATGCGGACCGCCGAGTCAGAGACCTTGAATTTACAGTTGGAGTTTGGGTATTCTTGAAGTTATCTCCTTGGAAAGGCATAGTGCGATTCGGCAGACGCGGGAAATTGAGCCCCCGTTTCATTGGACCTTATGAGATTGTTGAGAGAATTAGTCGGGTTGCCTACAGATTGGCATTACCTTCTGAGCTTTCTAGGGTCCATGATGTTTTCCATGTATCAATGCTGCGGAAATATGTGTATGATGAGTCTCATGTGTTGGAGGAACAGCCCGTTGAACTCAGAGAAGACCTAAGTTTTGAAGTACAGCCTATACAGATCTTGGACCGAAAGGACAAAGTGCTTCGACGAAAGACGATTCCCTTAGTGAAGGTTCTTTGGAGGAATCAGAACGTGGAAGAGGCTACGTGGGAACCTGAGACACAGATGCGAGAGCAGTACCCGTATTTGTTTCGTTGAAATTTCGGGGACAAAATTTCTTAAGGGGGGAAGGTTGTAACACCCCGGAAATTCGGAAAATGTAATTTTGTAAAATAATGAATAAATGACGTTTTTACCCTTGTGAATAGTATGGTCAATTTGTTGACTTTTAGATTTGTGAATCAAACGGACGTTGACCGATGACCGTGACGTAGTTCGGGACGTCACGAGTCCATAGACAGGTGGCACGCCCAATTCCGACGATCAGGGAAAAAGTTATGACGTTCGGAAACGCAAGGGCATTTTCGTAATTTGGACAAAAAAGGGGGGAAAATGTTGACTTTTTGTTTGAAAACTAATTTTCACACGATTCGAGGACCGTTAGGTAGGTCTCGATGCCTTGAGTACAACGATAGGCGGCACGTTGAAAATTGAGTTCGGGTGACCAAGTTACGGGTCACGGAAGCCTATGGGCAAAATGGTAATTTGTCGAACCAGGGGCAAAATGGTCTTTTAGCCTTGATCAGACAATGACACCTGTCATATTTGTCTTATTCTTGCCCCAAAGAACATGGAAACCGGTTTTGAGGATTAGCTTTTGGACAATTATCCCTTAATTAAGGGAAAGTGTAATGATTTTGTCCAATTGTCCAAATTAAACCGTGCTAGCCCACTGTCTCTCGTCATTGTGCGATTAGGAGTTTAAGGAAGTGATCTGAGAGAGAGGAACTCGAGGGATTGAGAGAACTGGGAGAATTTTTTTCGAAAATTCATAAAATTTGGGGGAACTTTGAATTCGCATTTTTGGGCTAGGAGAAGGGAAATTGAGGATTACATTGAGTTTCTAGGATCAAAACGAAGCTTCCTACAACAAAAACGAAGTGGAATCGTGTCGAATTGAGGAAGAATAGAAGCTTCCATGGCTGGTGGAAATCGAGCTTGAGTTCTACCAGTTGGAGGTAAGGAATTCTCGAATTGATCTTGCAAAAATGTTCCTTAGAATTAATTGGAAAATCAGGGACGAAATCGTGAAACTCGAATAGGAGACCCGTCGAAGTTCGATCGTGAGTCGTGAAGTTTTAGACCCTAATTGAGGTAATTGAACTTACAGAACTTAAATGGAGTTGGATTAGATGGGATCAGTTGAAAGAATGGATCGATTTGAGGTCGAATTGGCTGAGATTGAGTCGGGTTCTATCGCGGGTATTTCAACCCGTTTATCAGACAAACGGGTGAGAACGAAGCACTGTAGCAGTACTGTGCTACGCACATGGCTTTCACGCGCAGCCGCTTGCGGCGGCGCGTGACGGCGCGTGGATGGGATTCCGGCAAAGTGGTCAACATGAAACTTGATGTTCTCGATGATACGAACCTATCCGCGTTGGTTTCGGGTCAATCGGATATGGTTTCAGAGTAGTTCTGAGTACCCGACACGTTTAATTTGTATTAAAATAATATTATAAAATTCCAAAAATTAGGGGATTCTTATTTGAGGATCATATGATAGTCTAGTAACCTTAAATCACTTTGTTTGACAGGCTGGAATATTCCCGGGACGTCGGAGGAAAACGAACAGCTCGAGGCTGAACAATCGGGACGGTGTGTGAGTGGACTTTTGGTTTTCTAACCGTGATGTATGCATATATGATTTAAAAGCTTTATTATATGATTTTATATGCTTTGGCATGATTTATGTTTCAATCCGGTGATTTCTCGATTTTATGATTATTATATTATACTTTGGCACGATGTTCGAGAAATGATGAAATTGATGTTTTTGGGCTAGGCCCAGATTGAAAATGATTAAACATGATATTTGGACTCGTATCATGAGTCAGGAATTGATTTTATGGATTTACGTGATCGTGGCAACTCGGGTTTACGGTTGTACGGATTTGCGTGAAAATGATATTTTGGGCTTGAGACCCAATGGAATTGTGATTTTGGTTGGATTTGTATTTCCATGTGATTACATGGTGATATTGATGATTTTCAGATTTATAAAGTAAATCGGAACTTTGGTTTTCCGGAATTGAGGAAACTATATTTTGGGGCTGCGACCCTATGTTGTTAAATGATTTTGATTTCAATGCCACTGTTTTTCACTGGGTTTTGTGATGATGATATGTCACGGATATTTAGGGCTTTCGGGTGAAAATATGTTTTTCCCCGGAGTGCACCCTGGAGATAACGCTCGCCTTCGGGATGGAAGTGTTTACCCCGAAGAGGTCACGTAACACAATCTTTGTAGAGCAGCCGAGGGAGGCTTGACTCAGATCAGATGTGCTGGATATACATAGATCGGTAAGTGATGTGTTCACTAGATCTGGATTGCCGGCTGGTGATGTGTTCACAGCGGCGGATGCTCGGATTTTGAGCGGTCCTTGAGCCTATTGATTTGCACGCGTTGCAGGGATAAACGTGACTCTAAGCAACAAGATATGGAAATAAGTCCCGTGGTTTTGTGGAAATTGTTTTGATTGGTCCACTGATCATACTTAATTGATTTCTTACTATTACTCGTGTTTTATGATATGCATGCATGTTTGTGAAAACTGGAGGGTAAGAAATGTGTTTTGGTAAATGTATTTATCAAACTTTATTTTGTCCACTCACACTTTTACTGTTTTATGCACCCTCCAGCCCAGTGCATAGGTACGAAGGCTAGAAACGAGGCAAGCGAGGCAAAAGAATAAGTAAACCGTTGCGCACTCAGACACTCTACAGAGTAGGAATTTGATCCCTATCTGTAATAGTACCTATGCTCTGTATTGTCTCTGACTAGTCAAACTTGTGACGTCATTGGTCTGTAAAACTTAACTATCCCTTGTCTGACAATGTTTTTGGGATTTGTTGTGTGGTGTATGTACATAAGTTTGGTTACTTTTGGTATTTCTAGTTATTGTCAGATGGGAGCAGGATTCATCACGACTATCGAGGGATAATCGGGATGGGTCTTGTCAAATTGGTATCAGAGCATTAGGTTACGGTCTGAGTCTTGCACATTAGTATGCACGAGTTGTGATAATGATATGTTCGACACAGCGCATGCAAATCGAACTGGCGAGGACGGTTCTCTGCCGTACTTGCACCAAAACCACTCCTCTCTTCACCAACAGCATCGTCCAGACCTAAGCTATCCATTCCCCTTACTCAGACGCCTCGACTCAACCTAAAACCCGTCGACCCAAACTCGAACCATAAACCCGATACGCTCCTGTTTCCTTCTCTGGCCACCCAGGTCACCCCCCGTCACGGTGGCTATCTTAAACCCTTCTTAGGACCTCACTGAGTCTCACCCAACTCACCAAAACCATCGACTCACTCCCTAAGTCCACGACTTTCGATCTGAACATCGACGGCAAAACAGAGCAAAGAAATGGGGATGAGGAATTACCTGTCCTCCGGTCGCCGTCCCAAGCTCCGCTGGGGTTGGTCGACTCCTCTCACCCCTCACGACACCACCACGAGCCCAATTTCACCGTACACGGCCACACCACCACCACGAACACTCACTTCCTCCTTGTTTTTCTCTGATTTCCCGTGGCTCTCAACTCACGCACAAACAATCACCACTCCTCCTACCTCCCTCACTGTCTCCCTCTCACTCTCTGGTCACTCTCACACACTCACAAACTCACCAAAACCCACGATTACCCCTCAATTGCTCTCAATTCCTCAGCCTCTGTTCTTCGATCACGAACACACAGCACACACGGGTACACCCTAAATAATTGGACCGTGCATCCTGGAAGCCTCTAGCCCTCCTACACGTGTCACCAATCCACCATTCCTCTCCCAAGTGGCTTAATCTCAACCCTCCATTTGTCCCTCTCTGTTGCACAAATCCCAGCGCACAAAGACCAAAATGCCCCTCCTTTTAAGTCAAAATTACGGTTTTGCCACTACCTTTCTAGACCCGTAACTCACACCTCGTAAGTCCGATGAATACGTGCCGCCTGTCATCAAACTCAGGACGACGAGATCTACCTAACCATCATAAGTCAACATGTCAAAACCCGATCGTACGAAAAGGCAACTCTTCCCCTTATTTTACCCAAATTACGGTTATGCCCTCAACATTCCGAACATCATAACTTCCTCCTCGGATGTCGGAATCGGGTGTACCACCTGCCTATGGATTCGTGACGTCCCAAACTACGTCCTGGTCACCGGTCAAAACCCATTGGACCACCCTTACTAAAAGTCCACTTTTTACCCGGACTAGGGGCAAAATCGTCATTCTACACTAACGACCCCAACGAGACCAACTAACCACTGATTAAGCTTACTAATCTCATCTTAATCACTATCTTAACCCTAGTTTCTAGGACGGGTCGTTACATCGTTGGCCTGGGTGGACCCCGGAGTAGCCACGGAGCACCGACTGAGTGGAGTCACCCCCCAGTTGGGTTCCTTACTCTCAGGAAGGCTATGATTACTATTACCTCGGGTAGGGTCAGTGGTATGCAGACATTGATCTTGACTTTGAGAAGACTGGGATTGAGACCTACGTAGCACGCGCGTAGCTTTGGAAACCGTGACAGGATTGGTTGTGTGAATTATATGTATATGTGATGTATGCTATATATGATATATGATGTGTGTTTACACAAGTTTTAGGAAGTGGCCCGTATGGTTAGTTTCTTTTGATTTGGGCTGAGTCCCTTATGGATTTGGACAGTAGCCCGTGTACTTGATTTCATTATGGTTTTTCTGGATAAATGGTTTTCGAATGCATGCATGCTTTTTAGTGAAGGGTACAAATGTCTTTCTTATAAACTGTTTTTATAAACTCTTGTTTTGTCCACTCACGGCTTTTAATATTTTGGCTGCCCTTCAGGTTCTGAGATATCACATACCTCCTCCGGATCCTGGCGTACTCTGATAGCCCGGGAGGGCAAAGGTCAGAAATATCCCTTGTTTGAAACTTTGTGTCAGACGGGAGCAGGGTCATCCCGCACTAATCCCGGGGGGATTAGGATGGGTCCTGTCAACGTGGTATCAGAGCATAGGATTGCTCGTAGGATGCTTATTAGAGCGGGGTTGTCTCTATTCGAGCAACCGTGGAGCTATTGGAATGTACGAAGGTCGAGGATGTGATATCTCAAGTGGCTACAGTTTGTGATCAACCTGATAGTTAGGGTGCCGGTACGATAGTTAGTAGGACTGTATCGTGGAATGTCTTGGTTCGGTACTAGATGTCGGGGTTGCCATAGTTCTGTCAGGGTTGGCAGAGTGGGACCCTATGAATGGATGAACGTAAATGTTACTTTCGAGTTTTGCTCGTGAGACGATTAGTTGGGATCGTCTTCCACGATGTCGTAGGATCGGTTTCGACGACTGGTTGGGAATTATGACCATCCGATGTTCGGATATGGTTGAGTTAGATGGATTGATTGTGGAACTAAGGTCATGGGCGACCTGGTAGACGACATTGGTTGAGTCGAGTTACGACTGGTTAGTGATTTGGTTGGACAAGTTATCAGGGTTGGTACTTGTCGATGGAATCCCTGAGTGGGATCCGAAGTGGTAGTACTTACCGTTGATTCCGTTGGATGCGGAGTCTCGATAGTGATGTCTGGTAGTGAGGTCTGCGCGAGTCTGAGGCAGACGCTACTACCGAGAGTGGTTGTAGTTACCGTTGTTGGGAATCAGGGACGTTTTCCCTTTCTCGTATGAGTTATCAGGGTGACTGTACCCAGAGGTGTTGGGTACGATGGAGGCAGAGTTTCTCCAAAATGAGCAGAGGTTCAAGGTCGTTGCTCGGGATGAGCGGATATCCAGGGTTGTCAGTTTTGCTCACGGTGTGCTGGTGTTAGTGTGCTGCTACTAGTATGGATGCCTGTGTGCTGATTCTAGTGCAGGTGATAATGCGTTGGTACTGGTACTCGTGCTGGTGCCGATGCCGGTGATTGAGATGACGTTGAGTCACATCCGTCGTGATGTGCATATGTTCGGTATCTGTGGTCCGGGAGTGGCTCATGGATAGTGATGGACTGGATAGGATCCAGCTGTAGTTGAGGAGTGAGGATCGAGTAATATCATGAGGGATTAGTGACCGGTTGGTCAGACTCGATCTGTCATGGGGTTTAGCGACCAGTTGGTCAGTGTTGGCCAGAGTTGGTCAGAATTGGTTAGACATGGTGGTTTGCAGAGATTTGACTGCAGATCACAGCAGAGGTCTGTTGTGACTCTTTAGTGGAGCAGTACATCAGATTAAGATGAATTGACATCCTTTTGGATGTACATATACGGTCGTAACCGGATAGATAAGTTGATTGTTTATGGACACATGGTTGATGTCCAGGTATGTTGCTTCCAATCTTGTTGGAACTTCGAAATCGCGAGAGGTTGCGATTGAGGTGACGAATGGAATACGGGTTTTCCGCATTGGTATTGGGTATTTTGAAGTCATTTTGGGTGACTTGTCAGGTTCTGCCATGGCAGGTTATGCATGTGTGGCAGATGATGGTAGACTAAGTTGGTTGCCACTAGTACACTGATCGTGTATTGGTTGGTGGACCCGGGATTTGTCTTGGGTCATCAGGTGGAGTTAAGTATATCGAAGTTACATGACTTAGATTTCTCATTTTCTGCTTGGTGGCAGACGATGTTGGATTACATGACGTGGTGAGTGTAGCGAGTTTTGGTTGCATTTGCGTAGGATGACTTTTGATGTCATTGTTTGGATCATCCTCCATTTTTCCTCGGTGGAATGACAAGGATCGATACGAGGTAATCAGTGAGAACCCATAGTCTCGGCGTGTCTCTTCGTTGACTAATCTGTTTAGATGTGGGAAATGGTTGAGGACTTTGGACATCGTGACGATCGAGGATCGTGACGTCTATGCTCGGGTGACGTAGTTATGGATCTGGATCGTGATCTTGATGATCCGGATAGGTGGAGAGTTTAACGCTCTTACTTGGATGTTGGAGTTGTAGATGATGGGACTGAACTTCTTTTCGAAGTGAATCTCGTATGGTATATTACGCAAGTAAGTAGTTTTCCGACGTGGTCGGATATTGTCAGACCTAGTGTTGTGTTGATGTTGGGATTGGCTTCCCTATGAAGTCAATCGATTGTATTGTGGTAATTGTTTAAATGGGTAACCGATAGGTTCGGTTTTGATACGTCTCGGTATACGTAAACGATATTTCGAGTTTTGGAATCAGATTTCTGGATGACGATTCAGGATTTGAGTTTTGAACTTGAAAGAGGATTTCTGGATTTGGGTTTTGGAATCGGATTCTGGGTGACGATTCAGGATTTGATTCTGAAGCTTGACTATGGATTTTCTTTTATGGATTTGGGTTCGGAATGGTTATTCCTAATAGTAGTCTACGGAATGATGATTTCAAACTCGGACTTGGATATGGTTATGGATATGAGTTCTGGGTTTGGATTCGGGATTTCTTACGAAATTGCGGATTTGGATTCGGATTTGGAAATGAATAATGGGTTGGAGTTTCGATTTGTCTAATGCTGGATTGGACAAGTGAACTCCATAATTGAAACGTGTTTGCCTACAACCTAGGTTGTCGTGTTGACGTCGTGGTTGTTGTGGTTGTAGTCTGATTGATGGGTAGATGTACGTACCTTGTACGTTGTCTGGGGTACGATACTGGGCAGACTTGTCGTACCTGGCGACGGTAAATATGTTATACCATGGGTACGATGGTGAACGTATTGATAGTCGGATTGGATCCGATACCATCAGATTAGTTGAGGTCGTGAACTAGACATTGGATAGTGTGCACTGGGTCATAGTGGTTCTGATGGGTCTAGTTACACACAGGTCGAGTTAGATGTTGGTTAGTGTATACTCAGGTTGAGTAAGTTGGTGGTTAGTCTAACCATGGGGGAGTATAGTGTCAGCTTTCGACTGACGGTTGTCAAGTGGTGACAGTTTGTCGGAGGTGTCAACGTAGTGGGAGCAGACGACATGATAGGTTAGAGATTGAGGAAGAAACCGTAGAGTTGTTTATGTCAGCGAAAGGGTAGATTTGGCAAGTGGGTCGATCATAGGATACTTGGGCTACTCTGATACTTACAACTGGTGTCAGTTCGGAGCGTACGACTTCTGCTATTCGATGTGGTCGAATGTAGACGATGTGACGTGAGCATTAGTGGTATGTCTAGTTGCAGACGAGTAAGGATTGTCCTGGTTAGTTGGTGTACGAGCATGCACGTGTTTTGAGGTTGATTCTACTTTCCACGAGGTAGATGTGGAATCAGGATAGTTGGAGTTTCGAGAACGGAACTAAATTAAGGAGCGAAGAACGGTTGGAATTTCGAGGACGAAATTAATTAAGGAGGGAAGGTTGTAACGACCCATTCCAAATTCCTAGATTAGATTAATGACTAATCACGATTAGTGAGGCTAATCGGTGATTAGTTAGGCGAAATGACCATTTTGCCCCTGTGCGTGGGCAAAACGTTGACTTTTCATACGGGCGGTCAAATGGACTTTGACCGATGACCGTGACGTAGTTCGTGACATCACGAGTTCATAGACAGGTGGCACGTTCAATTCTGACGTTCGAGGAGGAAGTTATGACGTTCAGAAGTTTAGGGGCATTTTGGTAATATTGGTTAAAAAAGGGCAAATGTTGACTTTTGACCAAGAGGTCCGATGGTCGAGGGCCGAATACCGTTACGTAGATAAAGACGATACGAATCCATAGACAGGCGGCACGTGGAATTCGGACGTTCGACGGCGAAGTTAGAAGTTCGAGTGCACTATTGCACGAATTACGAAAAGAGTTAAATTTTGGACTCTAGTGGGGCCCAAATATTTTATGGAGGCCCAATGGATGAGTGACAAGTGTCACCCATCCATTGTCCAGGGAAATTGTATTCATGCATCGACCATTTCCCTTTGCCTTCACAACACAAGCCGATCTCAAACACACCCACCATTCTCCCATCCGTGCAACCCAAAACCCATCCAACCTTCACTCAAGGGACCAGGTCTGAGACCAGGGATGGAAGAGAGGACAAGAGGGGGTGGTTGCCGGCCAGAACCGCCGTCCACGGCGGCTGGAAGGAGGAAGAATCTGTGAGGTTCACGGTTAGCCCATTTTGATCCATTTTCCATTTTTGTTGTTAAGGTTGGTTTTTAATGGTTTTAATGAGTCCATTAGGTTGCTAGGGACATGTTAGGAAGGTTTAAGGAAGCTTGGGATGGCTGGGCAGCCATGGGAGAGTTTTGGGAACTTTGAACCGTTTGGTTCAAACTCGAACCATGGGTTTAGGCGGTTTTTAGGTTGTTTTAAGGATTGGAATGGATAGAAAACACCAAAATAGGATGAAAGGAACCAAAAAAGAAGAACTAGGATGAAAAATGGGGTGTCTAGGGTTGTGAACCGGTCACGCTAGTCCAGTTGGACCGGCCAAACCAGGTGAACCGGCCTGGAACAGTAAAACCGGTCTACTGGAGATTAGTGTCGATGAACAGTAATCTGTCCCTTCTAGGAGAACGTGAGGGCACGTGGTCCATAATTTGGGAAAGTGTTTAACACGGGAAATCTTCTATTCGATGTAAGGAAGATTTTGGGTCTGGTCACGCATCAATCGGACATCGTTTCGATAGTTTTCATGGTGTCAGAAGGTTTAGGGTCGGCTTAAAAATAGTTAAAAGTTCGGGAAATTTACGGGGCTTTGGAAGGAGGTTAATTAAGTAGTTAGTAACCTTCTATTAAAATTTGGACAGGTTTGGGTGTCCCGGTGATGGTGATCGGTTCAGGGAGCCGTATGGCACGCAAATTGAGGCGGCAGCTCGGACGGTCTGTGAGTGGACCTTGTTTTCTAAATTGGTGCATGCATAAATGTTTATTATATGTTTTATTACATGTTTGATGATGCCATGGGTGCATTTGTACGTGGTTACGTGTAAGCACGTATTTCGAGGTTTCGGCCTTATACGGTGCTTATACGGGTCTCTATTTCTTTATTGATTTAAATGATATGGTTTTGGATTTCTAAAAGAATAAACTCGGGTATAAGACCCATTTGGTTTGGTCTCGGGCATTTGACACTATTTACGACCTTCGTGTCTAAATCGTGGTCGCGACGGGTGCTATGTGCACGGCGATCGACGATACGACGCTCGCCTCCGGATTGGGATGTGTTCCTTCCGGAGAGGTCACGATGCACGATTCGTGGTCGGGTAGCCTGGGGAGGCTCGACTTCGGAGTACTGACGGTTCAGGATAGCGATCGGTGATGAGTGTACCATGATCTTGTGGTGGTCGCGTCGGTTGATTCGTTCACGACGACATACCAGGATTGAGAGCGGTCCTAGATGGATGGTTGCACCCATCACTATGATCGGAGTCGTGACTAACCCTTAGATATCGGGCACGGTGCCCAGTTGAGTCATATGTTCGGGCACGAGACCCAGTTGTTTTACACTGTTGATTTCGGGTTAGGGACCTTGGATGGATTTCCAAGTTCATGACGGTTTACGGGAACCGGCATGAACTCTGGAAAGGTCATTGTGGTTCATGACGGTTTATGGGAACCGGCATGAACCTTTGTCAGGTCATTGTGGTGCATGACGGTTTATGGGAACCGGGCATGGATGTTATGGATCATGACGGTTCAAGGGAACCAGGCATGAACGTTTATGTTTTGTATATATGTATTCATATACCTTCCTTTACTTCTATTATCTCCTCCGAGGAGGGTCGTTGGCCTGGGTGGACCCCGGAGTAGTCACGGAGCACCGACTGATTGGAGTCACCCCCTAGTTGGGTTCCTTACTCTCAGGAAGGCTATGATTACTATTACCTCGGGTAGGGTTAGTGGTCTGCGGACATTGATCTTGACTTTGAGAAGACTCGGATTGAGGCTTGGGTAGCACGCACGTAGCTTTGGAAACCTTGACAGGATTGGTTGTGTGAATTATATGTATATGTGATGTATGCTATATATGATATATGATGTGTGTTCACATAAGTTTTGGGCAGTGGCCCGTATGGTTAGTTTCTTATGATTTGGGCTGAGTCCCTTATGGATTTGGACAGTGGCCCGTGTACTTGATTTCATTATGGTTTTTCTGGATAAATGGTTTTCGAATGCATGCATGCTTTTTAGCGAAGGGTACAAATGTCTTTCTTATAAACTGTTTTTATAAACTCTTGTTTTGTCCACTCACAGCTTTTAATGTTTTGACTACCCTTCAGGTTGACATTGGATGTGTACTGTAGCAGAGACCGAGATATCACATACCTCCTCCGGATCCTGGCGTACTCTGATAGCCCGGGAGGGCAAAGGTCGAAAATATCCCTTGTTTGACACTTCGTGTCAGACGGGAGCAGGGTCATCCCGCACTAATCCCAGGGGGATTGGGATGGGTCCTGTCATTATGGGGACCGGGCGTGGATCCTTTGAAAGGTTTAAAAGGTTTTGAGAATGATTATGAAATGGTTTTTCATATACCATCCTTTATTTATGGATTGTCTCCTCCGAGGAGGGTCGTTGGCTTGGGTGGACCCCGGAGTAGTCACTGAGCACTAACTGAGTGGAGTTTCCCCCGTGGGGTACCTTACTCTCTGGAAGGCATATATGGATTGTAACCCCAGGGAGGGTCATTGATCTGCGAACATTGACCTGGGTGGACCATGGAGAGACTTGGGATTTCAGACACCGGGTAGCACGCGCGAAGCTTTGGAAATCGTGACAGGATTGGTTATATGATATTTGGTAAATATTGTTTGTTGGATTTATGAAATGGTAAACATGAATTATTGGATTTCAGAAATGGTATTTCTGTGTTTTATGGATTTGGGGAATGACTCACATACTCGGATTTACGGTTTTGGGCTGAGTTCCCACATATGGTTGATATGTTATGGATTTGTGTAAATGGATTTGGGCAGGGGCCCGTATGACTTGGATTTACGGAATTTGGGGCTGAGACCCTAATAATGATTATTTGAATATATGGTCGATAAATGGTTTTTGAATGCATGCATGCTTTTTAGTGAAGGACATAAATGTCATTATGAAATTTTTTTTATGAACTTATTGCTTTTTGTACACGCACAACTTTTAATGATTTTAATGCCCTATAGGTTGATCACGGATGGAGACTGTAGCAGAGACCGAGACATCACACTCCTCTACCGGATCCTGGCGCGCTCAGGAAATCAGTCGGGCTGAAGGTTTTGAATTATCCCTTGTCTGACACTTCATGTCAGACAGGAGCATGGTACATCCTATGTTAATTCCGAAGGGATTGGGATGGGTGGTGACACGTGGTATCAGAGCAGGTTTGCTCTTGAGCTACGGGCAGGTCGAGGATGTGATGTCTCTATGGGATGCAGTTCGTTATCAACCTGATAGTTAGGATGTCGGTATGATAACTAGTGGAAATGAATCGTGGATAGTTGGTTCGGCATTTGATGCCTAAGTATATGCCATAGTTCTGTCATGGTTTGGCAGTGTGGGACCCTACTGAGGGATAAACGTAATAGCATCTTAGAGTTTTGACCGTGGGTCGGTTATGTCGGGATCGTCTATCACGATATTGTAGGATCGAATATGACGATAGTATGGAGTTGTGACCATTAGATGGTCAGGACATATTGAGTTGTGAATTGTGTTGTTGGGAGCAGTTGGGTTCGGAGAACCCTAGTTGAGCTGATGGTAGGATTGGATTGACGTCCATACGATGTCAGGACCGGGGGTTCGATCAGATTGTGGATTATACTGCCCTCTACAGTTGGGTTCAGAGGAACCCTAGGGTATGATTGTGAAACCCTAAACTATGATGGATGGTCTGGAAAGGTGAACCCTAGTGGTGATTGATGGGTTAGAGAATATGAGTACAACGGAGTTAATTGATGACCTTGGTGGGAAACCCTAGTATAAAGTTGGTTCGAAAATGTGAGTCGAGTTGAGACTAGTTAGAAATTGGTTGGACAGGTTACCAGGATTTGGTACTTGTCGATAGAATCCCGGAGTGGGGATACAGAGTAGTTAGTACGGCCGATTGATTCTGTTGGATGCGAAGTCTCGATAGCGATGTCTGGTGGTTGGGTCTGCACGAGTTGTGGCAGGCACTACTATCAAGAGTGGTTGTAGTTGTGGTTGTTGTGAATCGGGGGACGTTCAGGGAGCGTTTCCTTTTCTTGTATGAGTTGCCAGGGTGACTGTACCCAGAGTTGTTGGGTACGAGGGAGGCAGAATTACTCCAACTTGAGTAGAGGTACGGGATCGTTACTTCTCAATATGAGCAAAGATCCAGGGTTGTTTGATTCGCACACTATGTGCTGATTCTAATGCTGGTGCTAGTGATTGTGATGACGATAAGCCACGAGTCGGGATATGTCTCCGTCATGATGAGCATATGTTCGGTGTCTGTGATCCGGCAGTGGAGGAGTTGGATTGGATGAGATCCAGCAGGGGTTGAAACATGGGAATCGAGTATTAATGGACCACCACATCCTTTTGAATGTACATAAATGGTATAAGCCGATAGACAAATCTAGTAGTAAGTTAGACTGGTTACGCACATGTGGTTGATGCACTAGTGTGTTGGTACTGACATGGTTGGAACTTCGGATTCGAGAGAGGTTGTGATTGAGGCGATGCGGGGAGTGCTTGATTTCGCATTAGTATTGGGTATTTCAAAGTCATTTAGGGTGACTTCTCATGTTCTGCCATGGCGGATGATAGTAGTTGTTGTTGATTGTGTATTGGTGGGTGCACCTGCGATTTGTTTTGGGTAATCAGGAGGAGTTGGGTATTTTGAAGTTAGGTGAATGAGATTTCTCTTTTTTTTTTTGGGTGGCAGACGATGTTGGGCTACATGGTGTGGTGAGTGCAGTGAGTTTTTGTTGGCATTCACGTAGGATGAATTTTGATGTCATCGTCTTGGATCATCCTTGATTTTTCCTAGGTGGAATGACAAGGATCAATGCGAGGTAATTCGAGAGAACCCACAGTCACGATGTGTCTCATCGTTGACTTATCTGTTTAGATGTGAGAATGGTTGAGAAGCGATTTAATGGTATACGGATTCAATGAGGGTGTAAGACCCTATGACCTAAAATCTGGTAGTTAGCTGAGTGAGAACATAGGTGGATCGTGATGTCGTGTCGTGCTCGCAGACTTCGCCTTGTGGATTATGCTAAGTTAGGAGCAGAGGAGAATCATATTGTGGGACAATTGAGGAATCTTTTGGAATAGTTGGTGAGATGACAAGACTGGATATTTGGCAATGGGGATGATGAGCTTGACTTCTTTTCGAGGTTAATCCCATATGATATATTAATAGAACGAGTGGGTATCCGACATGGTCAGATTTGTAATTATTAGATGTGTGAATGATTGGATTGGCTTCCTTTTGAAGTCAATCAAATATGAGGTGGTAATCGATTGAGTAGGTAACCGATAGGTTCATAGTTGATGCGTCTCGGTAGACGTGGGTGAGATTGGATGCTCAATTGGCATGAATGGGTACGCCTTAGTGGACGTGAGTCGAATTGGTAAGTGTTGGATTACATGATTAGGAGTAGACGTATTAATGCTGGTTGGGTGACCAGGGGACTTGGAATGGACAAGGAATTGGGAGTGTATGTTCTGTCTCATGTGAGATTGGGCTGATATACTCCATAATTGAAGCATGATTGGCTACGAGCTATGTAGTAGGCTGGTTGGGGGATGGATGTACGTACAGGCACGTTGTACGAGAATCGATACTAGACAGGCTGGAGTGGTGTCTGGTGATGGTATAAAGGATGTATCAGTAGTCTATGGATGAGCGTATTGGACATCGGCTTAGCTCCGATATCATTGGATTGGTTGAGAACGTGAACTGGACATTGGATACTATGCGTTGGGCTAGAGTGATTTTGATGGGTTCAGTGATTGTATGAACAAGTGCTCAGAGCCGTGGATGGCTAGTGGAACCCTAGAGTGGAGATGTGTTATCACTGCTGGGCTGGTATTCAATGGGGCCCAGTTACACTCCGATCGAGTGAGTTGGTGGTTAGCTTAACCACAAGCTAATATGATGTCAGTTTCGACTGGCGACTATCAAGTGGTGAGAGTATGGGAAGTGTCGGCGTAATGGTAGAATTATCCAGGGGTATCATCTCGGA
Source organism: Prinsepia uniflora (assembly GCA_032719365.1). NCBI lineage: Eukaryota > Viridiplantae > Streptophyta > Magnoliopsida > Rosales > Rosaceae > Prinsepia > Prinsepia uniflora. The sequence goes on from CM064872.1 coordinate 40,220,616, forward strand.
AGGTGTGGTCAATTTGTGATCATGCATCGCTTCCGACGGGTCATTGTGTGAACAATTTGTGGACTTGCACTTATACAAGAGGGGTGTATACGAGGATATACTAAATGCGAAGTTGGAATGTAAGGTCGAATTTGCTTTCCACGAGGTGGATGTGGAATCGAGATAGTTGGAATTTCGAGGACAAAATTATTTAAGGGGGGAAGGTTGTAACAACCCGTCCAGAATTCTGGGATTAAATTAGTAAATAATGAAAGATTAGTGAGATTAATTGGTGATTAGTTGAGCGAAATCGGACGGACGGTGTAAAATGACCGTTTTGCCCCTGGTCTTGGGTAAAAAGTTCACTTTTGACCCTGGAGGTCCGATGTACGAGGACCGATGACCGTGACGTAGTTCGGGACGTACGAGTCCGTAGACAGACGACATGTCAAAATCGGACGTCGAACGGAGAAGTTATGGTCACAGGATCGAAATCGAGAATTTCATGTCTCGGGATTCGATTAGAATAATATTAAAATATGATTGGCCAAAAATTTGTGTGGGGCCCTTGGATGAGTGACAAGTGTCACTCATCCCATTGGTGGCTTCCCTAAAAAGTGTATCTAAAGTATTGAATCATTATATTTTTGTTTATTTTATTAATTTTTCTTCTCACTTCTCTCTCTTCCGCCCATCGGTCTTCATCTTCTTCCCCCCCCATCGGACTTCATCTTCTTCATTTTCTTTCTTCTTCAAACTTGAACCTCCGTCCTACATGAACACCTTCCAAACCTCCTCATTAGTGCTTAGGGTATGAATGAAAAAGGAAGAGTGGAGTGAGACGATGAGAGTGGTACTGACGGCGTGGATCGTCGTGCGCGATGTCATCAATTAGGAGGTAAGCGGCCAAATTTTTTTGTTTTCAATTTCAAAATTTAAAATCGAAATTTGGGACGTTGTTGATGGTTTGGGTTGATCCTAGAAAATTCTATGGACAAAGACAAATCTTTTGGTGCTGGTTTCATGCATATATGTTATCTACTCTTACACACATCTTATTAAGTTCATTAAGCATAGTAGATCAATTCAATTCAATGCACACAATGAAGATAATTAACAAGAATCTCAGTATATGAACTCATGGTTAGGGCTTCAAGTTGCCCCAATCCTTACAGGAATACTCATGCATGCTTAAAATAAATGAAGGCATAATTGAATGAAACATGAAATAAATTAAAGATTAAAGTGAGATACTGAGTTACAAAGGGCAAAGAATGGTGAGCTTGACACGATCAAGTCACGTTCCAAGCGCTAATCGCAAACATTGAGTATAAAAGCAAGTATCTAGTTTGACAGAGCCTCAGGACCAATAGAGGTAAAAGCAGCTGTCCTTAGAATGACTGAAAACGACACTTAAATAGGGGACCAAACTCTAGCTATTTCCTAAACGCAAAAGGACTAAAACCATCTTCTAAAATTACTTGGGCTCGATCCAACATCAGGATGGGCCCTAAGTCAACCGCTAAAACTTGGGGCAAAATTCCTTGTGGCACATGAAATGCACTTGGACTCCTAATTCATTACACAAGCCTCTAATCCATCTTTTGAGTCCTTGTCCTAGTAGGAAACCTTGAAGATTTCTGTCGTTGATTAGGTTTAGGCCATCACATGAGCCTGGTCCAAGTTCTGGTGACATGTCACTTGAACACGGGACTGGCACATGGACTTGGTTCTGGTCCTCCGATGTGACTTATTTTGAACTTATGGAACTTTTGAATTCTTCAACAGAACAAGAAGGAACAAAGCCTCAAAATAGAACATTAAGGATGTATCTTAGACTTTGGTTGGTGCAGGGACTAGTCTTAGACAGTGAGTAGTTGTTGGAACAAAAGTAGGTCACACATCTGGAGCTAGAGCAAGCACATGAAATAAATCAAAGCTTAAAGTGAGATACTGAGTTACAAATGGGAACGAATGGTGAGCTTCACACGATCAAGTCACCTTCCAATCACTAATCGTAAACACTAAGTATAAAAGTAAGTATGTAGTTTGATAGAGCATCGAGACCAAAGGAGGTAAAAGAAGCCGTCCTTAGAATGACTGAAAACGAGACTTAAATAAGGGACCAAACCCTAGCTACTTCCTAATCGCAAATGGACTGAAACCATCTTCTAAAATTACTTGGGCTCAATCCAACATCAGGATGGGCCCTAGGTCAACCACTAAAACATAGGGCACAATTCTTTATTGCACATGGAATGCACTTGGACTACTAATTCAAGATGGGCCCTAAGCTAGAAGAAGATTGGAACGCGACTAGGGACGGGCACATGACCTCGGTTTAGGTCTAGTGACACACCAGTGACATCGGTTGGGTCCTAGTGGCATGGCTTGGGCTTGGTGGCACATCGGCGACATGATGTTGGCACATGACCTCGATTTAGGTCCTTTTCCACTTTTGGCACGATTTGGGACCTTTCTTCACTTTTGCATAAGTCTTGGCCCTAGATTAACACTCTGTACAATTCTCACAAAAGAAGTCATTTTCTCCTATGTTATTACATTATTCATAGAAAAATGGTGGTAATAGGATTTAGGATCATGTCAAAAAGATGATAAAAACTTAACCCAAAAAATACGCCCATTGCTAGTCCCTTAACAAAACAATAAAAGTAAGGACTCGATCTAGTTAAGATAAACATTTGAACCCCTAGGCTGACCTACTAGGAGGAGTTGTGTCTCCTGTGGATTTAACAACATGATCCCCACAAACATTTTGCTTAGACACTAGCATGCTAGAGTAATACACTTCAAAGCTAATAAGAACCCAAACAATAAACAATCTTAACCAACTATGAGATGCATAAGATAGTGAGTTCCAATTGTTGAGTGAAGTTCCATGCTTTAGAGATCAAGTTTAAAAACACAAGTGGTCAAGCAACCTAGAATCATTTCATCCTAACTCTTATTCTTACAAGATATCACTCAGCGCACAAGAATCCTTGGGTTTTGCTCATATAAGCATATGTGAAGAGTTTATGCATAGGATTCAAAGTAATCACATATGAGTTCAATTGAATAAAGGCACTTTCTGAATTTAAGGATCACAAGAAAGAATTAATGCTTACGAACATGATACTTACCTCAACCTTCAACCAACACATTCACAAGATCACTTCGATCTTCCTTGATGAATGCAATGGGGCTAGGCTAAGGGGGTCTTGATGGAAGGGTTAGAGTTCAATGAGCCCATTATGTTCCAAGGCATGAGAGGCCATGTGACAAGACTCATCCCGATTATCCCTCAATTATCGTGAAAGATCCTGCTCCTGTCTGACAATAACTCGAAAGTACCAAAAGTAGCCTTACATATATAAACATACAATAAAAAACGATAAACATTGTCAGACAAGGGATAGTTAAGTGTTCCAGGACCGTTGACTTCACAAGTTTGACTAGTCAACAGGTTTACAGAGCATAGGTAATATTACAAGTAGGGATCAAAATCCTACGCTGTAAGGTGTCTGAGTACGCAACGGTCTGTTTATTCCTCTGCCTCGATACTAGCCTCAGTACCTGTCCACTGGCCTAGAGGGCAAATAAAACATCAAAGGTGTGAGTGGACAAAAAGAAACGTTTAGAAATACATTTATCAAAATACAGATCGTCGTGAACATATCACCGACCGATCTCCATATAATCCAGCACATCTGATCTGAGTCGAGCCTCCCTCGGTTGCACGACAACAGACCGTGCTACGTGACCTCTCCGGGATACACACATCCATCCCGGAGGCGAACGTTATCTCCAGGGTGCACTTCGGGGGTAACATATTCCACCCCGAAATTCCTAATATCCATAAGATATCATCATCATGAAAACCCGTGAAAAACAGTTGCATTTGAAATCAAAATCGTTTTCAATATCACATAGCTTCCTCAAAATCCGTAAACCATTTCACGCAAATCCGCGCAATCGCAACCTCAGTTGCCATTTTCACATAAAGTCATAATACAAATCCATCAAATCATTTCCAGAATCATAATCCGAGCCAAAACCAATCTCAAATCCCGGGCCTTCGCCCAAAACAACAGTTCATAGTTTTCTAGAAAAATGTGCCCAAAGGCATATAAAATAATATAATATTCCCAAAATCCGGAAAACATCATCAATCATGCCAATTCATGTCAAAATCATACAATAAAGCATGTAAAACATATATGCATGTATTCATGGTAGAAAACAAAAGTCCACTCACACACCGTCCAGGTTGTTCAGTTTCGAGCTGTTCGTTCTCTTCCGACGTCCTGGGACTATTCCGCCCTGTCAAACAAAGTAATATCAGGTCACTAGGTTATCACATAACCCCATGTACGAATTCCCTAATCGTCGAAATAAAATAATATTATTTAAAACATAACCTATACGCTTCGGGTACTCAAAACTACTCTAAATTCATATCCGATTGACCCGAAATCAACGCCAATAGGTTCATATCATCGAGAACATAAAAAAGTATGTTGGACCCAAAGTCAAACTCCCAGCCACGCGCCGTGGACAGTACTGCTATAGTACCGTCGTCCTCACCCGATTTCTTGGTTAATGGGTCGAGAACCCGCGATCAGACCCGGTGCAATATCCCTCAATTCGACCTCGATTTTTTTCATTCCTTCACTCATTGTCATCTATTCCATGTTTATTTGGGATATGTCACCTCAATTTGATGAAATGGGTCCTAAAAGCCCTCGACTCAAAGTGGATACCCGACGGGTTCTCAATCGGGTTCTACTCAAAATCACGTTGTTTCAATCAATTAACCACACAGGAAGCATCCTATGTCCATTCTAAACATACGTTTAAGACCAATTTCAAGAATCCTTACCTCTAAGTATTCACACTCAACCGTCGAAATTCAAAGATGTCGCGGGATCTGTTCTTCTTCAAATCGCCACCAGTTTCCTTCCCACTTGATCTGGTTTGATTCGTTTAGCTCCCAGAAGGCTAAATGTCAAGTTAATTTCATTCAAAACCGTCTAAAAAATCGAATTCGACATTAATTGTTTTGGGTAGTTTTTCGGGTTTTTCGGTATGGTTCTAGTACTATTTGTGCTGTATTCCTCTCGTTTTTTCACTCAGTTTTCCTCACACAATTTCTCCCTTTTGTTCTCTGTTCAGTCTCTCTCAATATCTGGGATGGAATGGATCGATCAAGGTTAAGAAGGAGATATACATGTTTTATTTTAATCGGTATGTTTAGCGGCAAACAATGCCACTAATCAATTGCATTCAAGTGATAGGTGTCACATTCTGGGCTAAAGTGGGCTGAATCAGCCACTATTTCACTATTTCACTGGGCTGCCCAAATTACCGTTTTACCCTTCATGTCACAATTGACCATTTTACCCCTGAACTTCCCAGACCCGTAACTTTTTCATCTGAGCTCTGTTTTCGACGTGCCGCCTGTCTTCGGATTCAGCGTCCCGAGACCTACACAATGGTCCTCGAAAAATGTATGAAAAGTATTCCAAACAAAAAGTCAACATTTAGCCACATCCCTCCAAGGGTAAAAACGTCATTTTACATATTATTTTAATATTTTACAGTCTTTGGATTTTCGGGGCGTTACAACCTTCCTCCCTTAGGAAATTTCGTCCCCGAAATTTCAAGGAAACAAATACGGATACTGTTCTCGCATCTGGGTTTTGGGTTCCCAAGTAGCCTCTTCCATGTTCTGATTTCTCCAAAGAACCTTCACTAGGGTAATTGTCTTTCGGCGGAGCACCTTATCCTTTTGATCCAAGATCTGTACAGGTTGTTCCTCAAAGCTTAGGTCTTCCCTCAATGAGCTATTCTTCTAATACATGGGACTCATCATACACATATTTCCGCAGCATTGTGACATGGAATACATTATGAACTCTGGAAAGCTCTGAAGGTAATGCTAGTCTGTAAGCAACTCGGCCAATCCGCTCAACAATCTCATAGGGTCCGATGAAATGGGGGCTCAATTTTCCGCGCCTACCAAATCGTATTATGCCTTTCCAAGGAGATAACTTCAGGAAGACCCAATCTCCCATTGCAAATTCAAGATCCCTGATCCGACGGTCCACGTAGCTCTTTTGTCTGTCCTGGGCTGCCTTGAGTCTATCCCCGATGAGCTTAAGTTTCTCAGTCGTCAGATCTATCAATTCGGACCTAGACAATTTTCTTTCGCCCACTTATGTCCAACATAAAGAGGTTCTGCACTGTCGTCCATATAAGGCTTCATAAGGTGTCATTCCAATACTTGCTTGGTAACTATTGTTGTAGGAGAATTCCATCAATGGAAAATGTGACTCCCAAGTACCCTGGAATTGCAGAACACATGCTCTCATGATATCTTTGGTCCGTTCCGACTATCCGTCTGTCTGAGGGTGGAACGCCGTACTAAAATGCAATCTTGTCCCAAAAGCTTCCTGTAAACTCTGCCAAAATCTGGATGTAAATCATGGATCTCGATCCGAGACAATGGAGGCAGGAGTGCCGTGTAACCGGATAATCTCATTAATGAATAATCTGGCATATTAGGTCATCTGAAAGTCTTCCTTCACAGGTAAGAAATACGCTGACTTGTTAAGTCTGTCCACGATTTCCTAAACTCCATCGTGGCCTCTAGGCGTCTTAGGAAGTTTAAACACAAAGTCCATGGTTATATGGTCCCATTTCCACTCTGGGATAGGAAGCGGTTGTAATGCTCCATAGGGTCTCTGTCTTTCAGCTTTTACCTGCTGACATATCAAACATTTGCTCACATACTCAGCAATTTCTCGTTTCATACCTGGCCACCAGTAATGTTCTCGAAGCGTACGGTACATTTTAGTCCCTCCTGGATGCATAACGTACGCTGAACTATGGGCTTCATCCAGAATCTCCTTCTTTAACGCTACATCTTCCGGTACACACATTCTTCTTTCCTTTGTTAAGGCTCTATCCTCACTAACTGCATAATCCTGCCGTTCCCCTACTTCCACTTCAATTCGGAAAATACATAAAACAGGGTCTTGAAACTGGGCATCAATGATCTGATCAAGTAGGATTGGTCGCACCTGGAAACTCGCTACCAAACCACCTTAGGTATCAAGTTCCAATTTAACACCAGTCCTACGAAGTTCAACCAATAAGGGCAAATGTATCATCCGCAGATGGGCTATAGAATGTGCTGATTTCCGACTCAATGCATCCGCTACTACGTTTGCTTTTCCCGGATGGTATTCAATTGTGCAGTCATAATCCTTAATCAATTCCAACCATCTTCTTTGCCTCACATTCAGCTCCTTCTGTGTGAAAAAGTATTTCAAACTTTTATGATCCGTAAACAGTCTGCATGTTTCACCGTATAAGTAATGTCGCCAGATCTTCAGCGCATCTACCACTGTAGCCAATTCTAGATCATGGGTAGGGTAGTTAGGTTCATGCGGTTTTAACTGTCGGGAGGCATAAGCAATTACCTTCCCATGCTGCATTAACACACACCCCAACCCGTGTAAGGATGCATCAGTATACACTTCGAATTCCCCACTATCATCTGGAAGGGTCAATACCGTAGCGGATGTCAATCGTTTCTTCAATTCCTGAAAACTCCGCTCACAAGTCTCATCCCAAATGAACTTAACTCCCTTCCTGGTCAAGCGAGTCAATGGGGCAGCAATCGTAGAAAATCCTTCTACGAAACATCTGTAGTAACCGGCCAACCCTAAAAAGCTCCTCACTTCGGTCACTGTTGTCGGCTTCTCCCATTTTGCCACTGCTTCAATCTTCTGGGGATCAACACAAATTCCTTCCGCAGAAATCACATGTCCCAGAAATCCCACACTAGTCAGCCAAAATTGGCACTTACTCAATTTGGCAACAAGCTGATTCTCCCTTAGAGTCTCAAGAACAAGTCTCAGGTGCTTCTCATGCGCCTTCTTACTGTTTGAATACACCAAAATATCATCAATAAACACAATGACAAACTGATCAAGATATTTCCGGAACACTCGGTTCAGCAGATCCATAAATGCCGCCGGTGTATTGGTTAACCCAAATGGAATTACTAGAAACTTATAATGACCATACCGAGTCCGGAAAGCTATTTTTGGAATATCCTCTTCTCGGATCCTCAACTGATGATAACCAGAACGGAGATCAATCTTTGAAAAATACTTAGCTCCCCTTAATTGGTCAAACAAATCATCGATTCGGGGCAAAGGATACTTATTCTTTATTGTCGCTTTGTTCAGTTGTCTATAATCCATGCACAATCTCAAGCTGCCCTCCTTCTTTCTTACAAATATGACGGAGGCTCCCCACGGTGACACGCTCAGTCGTATGAACCCCATGTCAACTAGATCTTGTAACTGCACCTTCAGTTCCCTCAACTCGGCTGGGGACATACGATAAGGAGTCAAGGAAATAGGTCGTGTACCAGGGATCAAATCAATAGTGAACTCCATCTCCCTATGCGGTGGTAACCCTGGTAAATCCTCAGGAAACACATCTGGGAACTCACATACTATTGGGATGTCCTCGGCCCTTGCTGGGGTATCCCGTACCTCAATCACATGTGCCAAATAACCCTGGAAACCTTTCCTCAACAATCTCTCTGCCGTGAGGGCTAATATGACTCTGGCGGGTAACACTCTCCGATTTCCTTGAAAGATCACCTCTGGTAACCCTGGGCTCCGGAGTATCACCCTCTTATCGAAATACTCGATAGAGGCATGATGGATTGTCAACCAATCCATCCCAAAGATAACATCAAAATCATACAAATCTAACAATATTAGGTCAGCCATTAGGTGCACACCCCCTACCCATACTGGATAACCTCGTATCACCTGGTTTACCACATAGATATCACCAGTCGGCGTACCGACTCCCATATCACAACCAATCGCAGAAATCTCTCTATCGGCTAACGATGCATAATCTCGAGACAAAAAAGAATGGGTAGCTCCCGGGTCTATTAATGTACGTGCATGATGACCAAAAATAGAAAGCATACCTGTCACCATTCTTGGAGTTGCTCGGGCCTCCTGTTGAGTTACTGCAAATACTCGAGCCTGTGGTCCCGAAGTCTGACCGTGTCCTCGTGATCCACCACGTCCTCTGCCAACTCCTCTTCCACCTGTCACGTCTGAGGTTTAGGCTATACTCAGACTCTGCTCTGCAGTGCCCCAACCTGTACTAGTACCGGCCAAACGAGACCCGGCTCACTACAATAAAAGCAAACAAGCACATTACCCCGATTGGGCCCACTGTTCTATCGGTTTGCTGATCCCACTGACGCTTCACTAGACTGCACTGTCGCTGAAGGTCGAGACCTAAATCTCGGTGTACTCCCACTACCAAAACTCGGACGAGTGCCACCAGAAGATCTAGAACTAGAACCACCCCTCTTCGGCCATCTTTGACTCGGAGCTCCCTGATACTGTCGCTCTCGGCGCCGACCGAAGCCTGAAAACTGCTGTCGTACTGGTAAGGTCACCTCAACTCTAGCGGCAGCATCAAACAACTCCCTCAGGGTAGCATACGATCCTACTGTCACAGCACCACAGATCTCATTTCTCAACCCCTGCTCAAATCTTCTGCACTTGTCCTCCTCGTTTGCCACATACAGAGGAGAGAAATTAGATAGGTTCAAGAATTTCTGCTCGTAGTCAGCCACTGACAGGTTTCCATGTTGCAGTTGAAGAAACTCCACTTCTTTGGCATTGCGAAAGGAACGAGGATAAAACTCGTCTAGAAAATGGTGCCTGAAATCCTCCCAACTCAAGGTGCGGACATCCAATCCGGTTAGCTGTAATCTGCGCCACCATCTATACGCCTGACTACTCAGCATGAACGTAGCTAATGGAACCATGTCTCCTGGTGGGCATCGCATGATCTCAAAAATCCTCTCCAATTGCGTATCCAATCATAGGCCTCGATTGGGTTGGTCTGGCCAATAAAACTCGTGGCCCCCAAACGTTGAGCTCTCTCTACGTCTGGACCCTCCATCTCCTCGCCAGGCTGTGCACGAGGGTCACGTCTAGGAGGCATATTGAGGTATATGTAAGTAAAACAGATCAGTATAACAACACATGCACACGATGTGCAAGACTCAGACCGCAACCTAATGCTCTGATACCAATTTGACAAGACCCATCCCGATTATCCCTCGATAATCGTGAAAGATCCTGCTCCCGTCTGACAATAACTCGAAAGTACCAAAAGTAGCCTTACATATATAAACATAACATAACAAACGATAAACATTGTCAGACAAGGGATAGTTCAGTGTTCCAGGACCGTTGACTTCAAAAGTTTTACTAGTCAACAGGTTTATAGAGCATAGGTAATATTACAAGTAGGGATCAAAATCCTACGCTGTAAGGTGTCTGAGTACGCAACGGTCTGTTTATTCCTCTGCCTTGATACTAGCCTCAGTACCTCTGCACTGCCCTGGAGGGAAATAAAACATCAAAGGTGTGAGTGGACAAAAAGAAACGTTTAGAAATACATTTATCAAAATACAGTCTTACCCTCCAGTTTCACAAACATGCATGCATATCATAAATCATAAGTCAAATAATCAAAGCATAAGCATAAATCTCAAACATCAATAAAATCACAGGATCCAAGTCCAATCTCATATAGTAACGTTATCCCTGCAACGCGTGCAAACCAATAGGCTCAAGGACCGCTGAAAATCCGAGCATTCGCCGCTGTGAACACATCACCAGCCGGCAATCCAGATCGTCGTGAACATATCACCGACCGATCTCCATATAATCCAGCACATCTGATCTGAGTCGAGCCTCCCTCGGCTGCATGACAACAGACCGTGCTACGTGACCTCTCCGGGGTACACACATCCATCCCGGAGGCGAGCGTTATCTCCAGGGTGCACTTCGGGGGAAACATATTCCACCTCGAAAGTCCTAATATCCACAATATATCATCATCATGAAAACCCGTGAAAAACAGTTGCATTTGAAATCAAAATCGTTTTCAATATCACATAGCTTCCTCAAAATCCGTAAACGATTTCACGTAAATCCGCGCAATCGCAACTTCAGTTGCCATTTTCACATAAAGTCATAATACAAATCCATCAAATCATTTCTCGACTCATAATTCGAGTCAAAACCAATCTCAAATCTCGGGCCTTCGCCCAAAACAACAGTTCATAGTTTTCTCGAAAAACGTGCCCAAAGGCATATATAATAATATAATATTCCCAAAATCCGGAAAACATCATCAATCATGCCAATTCATGTCAAAATCTTATAATAAAGCATGTAAAACATATATGCATGTATTCAGGGTAGAAAACAAATGTCCACTCACACACCGTCCAGATTGTTCAGTTTCGAGCTGTTCGTTCTCTTCCGACGTCCTGGGACTATTCCGGCCTGTCAAACAAAGTAATATCAGGTCACTAGGTTATCACATAACCCCATGTACAAATTCCCTAATCGCCGGAATAAAATAATATTATTTAAAACGTAACCTATACGCTTCGGGTACTCAAAACTACTCTAAATTCATATCTGATTGACCCGAAACCAACGTCAATAGGTCCGTATCATCGAGAACATAAAAAAGTTTGTTGGACTCAAAGTCAAACTCCCAGCCACGCGCTGTGGACAGTTCTGCTACAGTACCGTCGTCCTCACCTGATTTCTTGGTTAACGGGTCGAGAACCCGCGATCAGACCCGGTACAATCTCCCTCAATTCGACCTCGATTTTGTTCATTCCTTCACTCATTGTCATCTATTACATATTATTGTAATATTTTACAGTCTTTGGATTTTCGGGTACACCATGACTTTGTGATAGTATCAAGATTCCAACTTAGGTCCACGACAGCTTGATCATGAAGACTAGGGCTTCTTGGTTCAAGTTCTTCCTTTATATTTTTTTTCCTTCTTTCTTTTGAGCTTTTCTTGGTTTATTTCTTTTCTTTGAATATCCTTCTTTTCTTTTTGTTTTCTTTCCTTTGACTTACACCAAGGCCATTAACAATGCCTCAACCTTACATTGGACACATGAACTTCAATGGCCAAAATACAACAACAACATCTATTCTTGACACAATCTCCCATATAGGCTCTCATTTAGGGCAACCTCACATAAGCATGGGCTTAAGGCATGGCCATAATGGTGAGCTATAGGGTTGGGAGGATAATGTGTAGGTGATGAAAGAAGAGACAAGTGTTTGGCTGCAAAGGGGCTTAAAGGAGCATGCAATGTGGAATGATAAGGCCTTTAGGAGCTAAACATGCATAGCCTAGATCATGTCAAGTGAACATACCATCATTCAATCACGAGCATCTTAAGAAGCTAAGTTCATAAACATCAATGTAAAGAGATGGTGGGATCCAACAATGAAGAATAAAAGTGAAAAGTATATGAGTAGAAATAATGAAATCACCCAAAAAAAAAGGGCAAGTAGGCACAAGATCTCATAGAGGCAAGTAGGCACCTCTCCCAAGTAAGCACAAACTCATAGGAGTCCTTAAAGAGAGTTGGCCAAAAGAATCCACATTGTAAGTCCTTTGAGGCTGTCTTCTTGGCCCCAAAGTGTCCACCACAATCTAGGCTATGAAAAGTCTCAAGGCTAGGGTGTACCTTATGCTCAGGGACGCACCTATGGATGATTTGATCAGGGAAATGTTTCCAAAGGTAGGGATCATCCCAAACATAATACTTTTCTTGCTTGGCAAGCTTGTCCTTTTGATACCTACTCAAGGGGGAAGGGAAATGTCTAGCCACTAGGAAATTGTCAGATCAGGACACTAAGGATCATAATCTTGGACCATCAAGTCTTGTTCATCAAGGAAATTATCAGGTAAGGAAATTTGGTCTACTTCCTCATTGGATCTATTAATGAGATGGCTCATATGATTAGCCACTACATTCTCAATGCCCTTCTTGTACGTTATCTCCAAATCAAACTCTTGTAAGAGCAGCATCCATCTCAAAAACCTAGGCTTGGCATCTTTCTTGTTGAGCAAGTATTTCAAGGCAGCATGATCCTTGTAGACAATGACCTTGGTTTGAATCAAGTAGGACCTAAATTTATCTATGGAAAAGATCACAACAATTAGCTCATTCTCTGTCGTTGAGTAGTTCAATTATGCATCATTTAAAGTGCGGTTTGCACAGTAAATTTCATGGGGAAGCATGTCTAATCTCTGTCCTAGCACAGCCTCAGTGGCAAAGTCAAATGCATCACACATCAACTCAAAAGGCAGGTCCCATCTAGGAGGCATGATGATAGGAGAGGTCATGAGCTTAGCTTTGAGGGTGTGAAATACCTCGCGGCATTCCTTGGTGAAATTGATGCACACCTCCTTGGAAAGTAGATCACACATAGGCCGTGCAGTATTGGAGAAGTCCTTGATGAACCTTCTATAGAAACTAGCATGCCCTAGGAAGCAACGAACCTCTTTGATAGTGGTAGGGTAAGGGAGCCTTTCCACTATGTCTAACTTAGCCTTGCCCACTCCAATACCTTCTTTAGAGATCACATGACCAAGAACAATCCCTTGCTGAACCATGAAGGGGCATTTCTCCCAATTCAAGACCAAGTTACTCTCTTGGCATCTAGTTAGCACACATGGCAAGTTGGTTAGGCACAAATCAAAGGAGTGGCCAAAGACAGAGAAGTCATTCATAAAAACCTCAATGTTGTCCTCCACCATATCGAAGAAAATACTTAGCATACACCTTTGGAAGGTGGTAGGTGCATTGCAAAGGCCAAAGGGTATCCTTCTATAGGAAAAAGGTTCCATAGAGGTAAGTGAAGGTGGTCTTCTCTTGGTCCTCAGGTGCAATGGGGATGTAATTATATCCTGAGTACCCATCCAAAAATTAGTAGTGAGAGTGGCCTTCCAAGCATTCCAACATTTGGTCAATAAAGGGAAGGGGAATGCGGTCTTTCCTAGTGGGGGTGTTGAGTCTCTTATAGTCGATGCACACTCACCATCCAGTTTGAGTCCATTGAGGGACCAACTCATCCTGCTCATTCTTCACCACAGTGATGCCACTTTTCTTAGGCACCACTTGCATTAGACTCACCCACTTGGAGTCACTAATAATGTAGATAATCCTGACATCTAGAAGTTTTAGGATCTACTTCTTCACTACTTCCTTCATAGGAGGATGCAACCTTCTGTGGCTCTCCCTAGATGGTTTGGCATTGGGTACCAAGAGGATCCTATGCATACACTCGGTCGGGTTGATTTCCTTGATGTTAGTTATGGACCATCCAATGGCCATGTGATGAAAGTGAAGCACTTGAAGAAATTGTTCTTCCTCTTTATCACTCAAGTGAGAAGAGATGATGACGGGTAAGGTTTTTTTGGATCCAAGCAAGGTATACTTAAGGTGCTCAGGGAAAGGCTTAAGTTCCAAAGTGGGAGGTTCTACTATAGATGGTTGGATCTTAGTGGTAGAAAGCGCTAGGTCCTTAATGAGCTTGGCAAAGATGGGCATGTGCTGGAGGATTTGAGAGAAGGCAGAGTGACTTGTATCTTCTTTAACATGGTGATGATCTTTTCTTCAAACTCCTCCTTGTGCTTGTCCTTAGGTTGGAACCTACGAGGGAAAGGAAGGGGTACCTTAGCTAGTAAGTCAAAGGATACTTGCTTGGGCTGCTTGCTGGAATTGGAGCTGAACCTAGGGGCTGCACGGCTAGGAAGTTATGGGAACACATTGCTTGGCAATGGTGATGGGATTAGGGCTGTTTGAGCTTGGCCATGAGAAGGGTTTTGAGCCTGATCTTGGGAACATATCTGGCCAAACTAGGGTCAGGTACATGAGGGCTCACTTAGGGCCTCAAGGGGGCTGTGGGGTCCTAACTTCTTGGCCCTTGTCCATAGGGCAGATCTCTGAAGTTTGGCACAGATGGAGGCTCAAGGTGATCAACAGATCCTTGTAGTTGTGTTCCACTTCTCAATGTGATGGCATTGGCCGTAGGATCATGTGGTCCTTTGGGGTTGATAAGAGGTTAACTACGAAACTTCCCTTGCTCATGGTGGTTAAACTAGTTGGCAATCTGTCCTATGCTTTTCCAAGTTGGCTATGGCATTCTCATGCTTAGCCTGGTTCCCTTTTAGCTCTTGGGTGAATGTGTTGACATTTTGGGAGAGTTGGGCATTTTGGCGGGCTAGAACGGCTATGGCATCCTTCCATGATTCTCCTAAGCTTCTTTGGCTAAAAGAGGGGTTGTGAGGTTAAGGTGGTTGAGCTTGCAAGGGAGGACCTCGCTGTTAGAATCCTAGTAGTGGCAAAGGGTTGGCAGTATTTTCGTTGCTCCACCTAAAGTTTGGGTGGTTCTTCCACCCTGGATAGTATGTGTTGGAGTAGGGATCATTATGAGGTCTTGGGCCATTGTCGTACCCACCAACATAGTTGATGTCTTTAGCCATGATACATTCTTGAGAGGTGTGTCCCTACATGGAACACAAATCACATACACTCACCCATTTGGCATTCTCATTGCAAAGCTGCCTAACCATGGTAGTGATTCGGGCAATTGTGTTGTCCTTGTCATCACGTTTGGCTTCCACAATTGGCTTAGATGAGTGTCCCCTATAGCTCAATCTCTTCTCCCTTTGAGAAATGTTGCTAAAGACCATCATGGCTTGTTCTTCCGTGCCTTCCATGATTCCCGAAGTTTGGGAATCAACCAAGTTCCTATCCTCCGTATTGAGTCCCCTATAGAAGTACATCATGAGGTGCCCATCTGCAATCCTGTGGTGAGGGCAGGCTCTTAACGTTTCATTGAATCTTTCCCAATACTCATAAAAGGTTTCATCAAAGAGCTGTCTAAGGTTCATAATCTTGGATTTCCACTTATTAGTTTTCTCTATTGGATAGTAATGAGTGAGAAACTTGGAGGTCAAGTCTCTCCACGTGTGGATAGAAGATGGAGCCAAGGAATGGAACCATGCCTTAGCTCTATCCTTGAGGAAAAAGTGGAACAATCTAAGCATGATCACAGCCTCGGTCATCCCATTGAACCTTAGTGTAGAACACACTTGAAGGAACTCCTTAATATGTAGGTAAGGATCCTCACCTTCTAGACCTTTAAAGACAAGAAGTAAATGGATGGTACCTGAATTAAGCTCGAAGGTTGAAACGGTGCTCTTAGGGAACACGATGGGAAACTGGTCCTTAGACACATGGGGTGCAGCATAGTCCCTTAGGAGCCTTGGGGCTAGCCGTGTAAGGGGCTGATCCTATGGTGGATCTTCCATTGGTCTTGAATCACATGGAGCACTCCCATGGACTGATGAGTGCCTTGAAGATGGTGTAGGTGTGATCCTTGATGGTGAGGTATAGCCTGAACTTGAGCCTAGGTCAATTCCTAGAGTTGTGTTCATGCAAGACACCAGAAATAAAGAGACAAACTAAGTCAATTGATGTAAACCAAATGGTAACCATTGAGGGACAAGTCACCGGCAACGGTGCCAAAAACTTGATAGAAGCCAAGTCCAACAATGATTATACAAGATAAGTAATCTACTTGTAATAACTTTGCAAGTGCACAAGACATGTAGATAGTATAGTGGCACAACAAAGGTCGAATTCCTAAGGGACTTGTTCATGGTATCCAATTTGTTCAAACAATAAGACTTAGGGTGAAAAGTAAGACAACTGGGGGTTTGTTCTTGGATTGCTTGGAATGCAAGTAAAGAAACGATTAGATTACTAGATTTTCTTAAGATATAATTAGGGTTAACTATCCACCCTACCACTTGTTATCTTCTTTAGATTCCATTTAACAACTTCATTGGTGATTTGATTAGGTGCCCGTGTCCTTCCCAATCATCCTTTCTTAAATAGTATACTTCATGCAGAGCATATGTTCTCAAGTGTCTATCACAAAGTTTTGGTGATGCTTTTCATGCAAAAGGATTTAATGACAGCATACTAACCTAGGGTTATAAATACAGCCCTAAGCTTCATAGATTAAACCTATAACTAGGAGTACACCCTAGCCGTGATGCTTACACTAGCTAGATAGATATGACGGTCTAACGTAGCACATGTCATCAACAATTTCATGCATATAAGTTATTTACTCTTACACACATCCCATTGAGTTCATTAAGCATAGTAGATCAATTCAGTTCAATGCACACGATGAACATAATTAACAAGAATCTCAGTATAATAACTCATGGTTAGGGCTTCAAGTAGCCCCAATTCTTAAAGGACTACTCACACATGCTTAAAGTAAACGAAGAAATAATTAAATGAAACATGAAATTAATGAAGGATTAAAGTGAGATACGGAGTTACAAAGGGTAAGGAATGGTGAGCTTCACACGATCAAGTCACGTTCCAAGCACTAATCACAAAACACTAAGTATAAAAGCAAGTATCTTGTTTGGAAGAGTTTTAGGACCAAAGAAAGTAAAAGCAGCCATCCTTAGAATGACTGAAAACGAGACTTAAATAAGGGACCAAACCCTAGCCATTTCCTAATCGCGAAAGGACTGATACCTGGCCCTAAGTCAAACGCAAAAATTTAAGGCACAATTCCTTGTGGCACACGGAATGCACTTGGACTCCTAATTAATCACACAAGCCTTTGATATATTCCTTGAGTCCTTGTCCTAGCAAGAAATCTTGAAGACGGGATTGGAACAACCTTTGATTAGGTTTAGGCTATTTCATGGGCCTGGGCTAAGTTTTGCTTACATGTTACCAGTCACATGTCACTAAAACATAGGACTGGCACAGGGACCTAGTTTAGGTCCTCGGTTGGGATCTATTTTGAACATGTGGAACTTTTGATGTCTTCAACAAAATAGGCTGAAACAAAGCCTCAAAATAGAACATTAAGTGTAACGACCCGTCCCGAATTCTAGGCTTAGATTAGTGACTAATCACGATTAGTGAGGTTAATCCGTGATTAGTAGGGCGAAATCGGACGAACGATGCAAAATGACCGTTTTGCCCCTAGACGTGGGCAAAACGTTCACTTTTTGATCGGATGGTCAAACGAACTTTGACCGATGACCGTGACGTATTTTAGGACGTCACGAGTTCATAGACAAGTGGCACGTTCAATTCCGACATTCGAGGAAGAAGTTATGATGTTCGGAAGTTTAGGGGCATTTTGGTAATTTTGGTTAAAATGGGCAAATAGTTGAATTTTTGATCGGGATGTCCGATAGCCAAGGGCCGAGGACCGTTAGCTAGATCGGGACGATATGAATCCATAGACAGGCGGCATGCTGAAATTGGACTTCGAACGGGGAAGTTATAGGTCACGGAAGGTCAATTTCACTATGCACGTACTTCGAGGCGATGATGAGGTGGCATTTTCTGATTGGCCAGATGTTTTGAGTGGGACCCATGGATGAGTTTCACTCATCCCATTGGCTAGATCTACTAATTTGTGGATCTCATTAATTAAATACTATTATTTTTATTATTTAATAATTAACCTTTTCATCACTCAATCCTAGCCATTCATTTTAATTAATCTCTCAATCCTCACCACTCATCTAATCTAATCCTCTCTTCTCTCATCAGATAACATCACACTATCTTCTTTGTTCTTCCTCACAATCCGAACCCATAAACACCATTTCCTCCATTTCCATTTCTTGAACAAACACACAACACACCTCACAATCACAAGGACCCTCTGAGCACGAATATGACCGTGAGGGGGAAGTCGAACCCGTGAGGTGAGAAATATTCAAAAATTCGAAACTCAATTTTATTGGGTTTTGATCGAACCTAAGGATCTTGTTATGTTTCTGGGGACCCTAGGAGAGGAATGGGATTGTTTTTTTAGGATAGGACGGCCGGGAACGACTGTGAACGGCGGAGGAAAGTCACAGCCGCCATGGCCGAGCTTCAAGGTACGGGTTTCGATATTTTCTCTCCCATTTTAATAGCTAAAAAGATTAGAAATGGGATTAGGAAGGTATTAGAATGAAAATGGGACAAAATGGATCGAAAACATGAAGGTTTGGGCCTTGAACCGGTTCGGCCAGTCCAGACCGGTTCAGTGCAGTGGACCGGGGTTTGGCTGAGGGAAGAAGATGAACAGTGTACCACGTGTGGGATTCACGCGCAGTACCTTCCCTAGACACATGGGGGTGCGTGCTAAGTCCAATGGGGAAGTGTTCAACATGTGAAATCTTCTATTCGATGTTACGATTATTTTGGGACTGGTTTTGTGTCGATCGGACACCGTTTCGATATTGTTCGGGGCATCGGAAGGTTTAGGATCGACTTTTAAAATAGTTAGAAAATCGGAAAAATTATGGGACTTCAATGAGAGGTTAATGAGGCTATTAGTAACCCTCTAAATGAATTTGGACAGGTTTGGGAGTCCCGGTGACGGTGATTGGCTCGGGAGAGCCGTATGGCACGTAAATCGAGGTGGCAGCTCGGACGGTCTGTGAGTAGACCTTAGTTTTCTTAATTGGTGCATGCATAAATGTTTATTATATGTTTTTATACATGTTTGGTAATTCCATGGGCGCATTTGTATGTGGTTATGTATAAGCACGTATTTCGAGGTTTCGGCCTTATACGGTGCTTATACGGGTCTGTATTTCTTTAATGTTTAAAATGATTTGGATTTGGATTTCCACAAGGATAAACTCGGGTATGAGACCCATTTGGTTTGGTCTCGGGCATATGACACTATTGATGACCTACGGGTCTAAATCGTGGTCGCGACGGGTGCTATGTGCACGGCGATCGACGATACGACGCACGCCTCCGGATTGGAATGTGTTCCTTCTGGAGAGGTCACGATGCACGATTCGTGGTCGGGCAGCCTGGGGAGGCTCCACTTTGGAGTGCTGACGGTTCAGGATAACGATCAGTGATGAGTGCACCATGATCTTATGGTGGTCGCGTCGGTTGATTCGTTCACGATGACATACCAGGATTGAGAGCGGTCCTAGATGGATGGTTGCACGCATCACTATGATCGGAGTCGTGACTGACCCTTAGATATCGGGCAGGATGCCCAGCTGATGTCATTTGTTCGAGCACGAGACCCAGTTACTTTACAGTTATGATTTCGGGTCAGGGACCCAAGATGGATTTCCAAGTTGATGGCGGTTTATGGGAACCGACATGAACCCTGGAAAGGTTATTGTGGTACATGACGGTTTATGGGAACCGGGCATGGAATGGATGTTATGGATCATGACGGTTCAGAGGAACCGGGCATGAATATTTATGTTATGTATATATAT
The DNA here is from genome assembly GCA_032719365.1 of Prinsepia uniflora. Taxonomy (NCBI): domain Eukaryota; kingdom Viridiplantae; phylum Streptophyta; class Magnoliopsida; order Rosales; family Rosaceae; genus Prinsepia; species Prinsepia uniflora. Next base: position 40,240,848 of record CM064872.1, read on the forward strand.
GTTCATATACCTTCCTTTACTTCTATTATCTCATTCGGGGAGGGTCGTTGGCCTGGGTGGACCCCGGAGTAGTCACGGAGCACCGACTGAGTGGAGTCACCCCCCAGTTGGGTTCCTTACTCTCAGGAAGGCTATAGTTACTATTACCTCGGGTAGGATCAGTGGTCTGCGGACATTGACCTTGACTTTGAGAAGACTCGGATTGAGACCCGGGTAGCACACGCGTAGCTTTGAAAACCGTGACAGGATTGGTTGTGTGAATTATATTTATATATGATATATATGTTATGTGATATGTGATGTGCACTGGATTTCGGCAGTGGCCCGTGTACTTGGTTTCTTTAAGGTTTGGGCTGAGTCCCACATGGTTTTGGGCAGTGGCCCGTATGGTTGAATCTTTACGATTCTTTCGATTATGGTTTTGGGCTTAGGTCCCACATATGGTTTCTTTCGGATAAATGGTTTTCGAATGTATGCATGCTTTTTAGTGAAGGGTACAAATGTCTTCTTATGAAATGTTTTTATAAACTCTTGTTTTGTCCACTCACAGCTTTTAATGTTTTGACTGCCCTTCAGGTTGACAGCGGATGTGGACTGTAGCAGAGACCGAGATATCACATACCTCCTCCAGATCCTGGCGTACTCTGATAGCCCGGGAGGGCAAAGGTCGGAAACATCCCTTGTCTGACACTTCGTGTTAGACGGGAGTAAGGTCATCCCGAGTTGATCCCGGGGGGATTGGGATGGGTCCTGTCATTAAGGATATATCTTAGACTTTGGTTGGTGCAGGCCCTGGTCCTACATAAATAATTATAATATGAACATGTATATAAAAAATTATGAACATTTATGAATAAATATAAATTAGAAATTATGAACAAGTAAAGTATGAGCATTATAAAAAAAATATAATAAGAACAATTATAAGAATCGAAATTATAAACAAGCATAAAAATAAAAGTTATGAACAAGTATAAAAATAAATAAATAAATAATATACAAGTATAATATGAACATGTATAAAGATAAACATTATAAACAAGTATAATATGTACATACATAAAAATAAAAATAAAAAAATAATAAGAACAAAAATAAGATGAAAAAATAAACTGTAAACAAGTATAAGAATTATAAACAAGTAAGTAAAAGTTACGAACAAATATAATATTAACAAAACTAAAAATTATAAACAAGTATAATATGCACAATTTACATATATATATATATATATATATATATATTAAAAAATTAAAAATGATTTTCAATTTCTCCGGCAACGGCGCCAAAAATTGATAACGCTCAAATTACGCATTAAATTAAACACGTAATTCGAGTATTATGAAATTTAAACTCTTTTTGTGTAGATGTAGTATTGGTAAATAGGATCGTTCTTAACCGGGGAAATTAGGAAACATTAATAATATGTTAGTGAGAAAGAATAATAAATAAATTAATGAATTAAAGAATAGTTGAATTAATGAATTAACGAATAAAATAATAAAAAAATTAAATAATAAAAGAATTAATAAATAAATAAAAGAATCAAAGAATCAAATTGGGGGTTCTAAGAATATTGTAATATAAACTACATTTTTAACCAAACTAAGAATTAAAATGCAAATACTCATGCTAATTAGAACTTACAAACCATAGAGTAGTTTCATAGAAAAAACCGGCACTTTTACGTAAGTAATTTATAATTAACAATCACATTATTTAAACTACTCCTAAAAATAGATTTCCTTCAAATACAAATTTTACCAACACTCTAACATTTTGCTCCTAACAAACCAATCACGAAATCCTACCTTCATCATCTCAAATACTTGTATATATCTTTCAATATTATAAATGCATAAACCATTAATGTGCGTCAAATATCAATATGCTTCAAACATTTACAATATGATTCACCTTAAGTTTATAATTAAATGCGCCGACAGCGATAAACATTTAATCTCTTCAATTGAGTCTACATGCAACAAACAACGGATAAAACATATAGCATCAAATTAAAGTTTAAGCACTAAGATACATGAAGTAAAAGAAATTCAGAAAGTAAAACACATGGAGATTGCATTCATACTTACAAAAGTTTAGAAAGAAAATACAATCACATGTATTGAATTATAAGTAAAGGGAATAAAGTTACACTTTCGGAACCCAAGAACAGCTAGTGATTCCGAAAGTGGATGGAAACAATGGAATGTTATTCATAAAATTCTCTGAACAGCAGAAGGAACCTTATGAAGATGGAGGATAAAACATTAGAATTCGGACTTGAATTATAGAATTACTTTCGGAAATACTCGGCCTAGGATTTTCTTAAGGAAAGTATAAATTCATATCTAAAAGTGAAGTCAAAGAAGTTAAAAAGAAAAGTTTACAAAGAAAATCTAAGAACTAAAATTAAAAGGAAATAAAACCTAAGAAACGAATCTAAAAACATAAATTAAAAGACAAGGTTTAAAGGAAAACTAATTAAGAAGAAGAATTACAAGAAGTTACAAATGGTCCCCAAAAATAAAGAACAAAATAGAAAGAAGATGAACTAAATGAAGAGGAAAAAAAGAGAGAAAAACTAGAACTAAAACTACTAAAAAGGGAACAAAATGGGGACAATTAGGGACTAAAAATGGGGACCTCTTTACAAATGAAATGGCCTCCCTATTTATAGAGGGAATGCCAAAATTCAAATAATAAAATATAAAATATAAAATATAAAAAATGAAGTGATGAACAATGATGATAATATGGATGGTTTGGGGCTGATTTTGTGCTGCAAATCTGTCAAAACTAAAGCAAAAGGGAGTAGGTGGAAGCAGAGAGTGGTTCGACTGAGAGCAGCTGAAAAGAAGATTCAAAATTCGATAGGTGAGTGCTGACAGTGGACAGGTAGGCCGGCGTGTCAGGCGCTGACAAGAAGAAAAGGAATTTAGCGCACGCACGTCGTACTGGCAAAGGCGACATCGGCAAGCGCGGACCGAACTGTTCTGAGCTGGAAGCTAGACGGATCACGGGTCTGGGCTGTGGCTTAACGCATGGGCTGGAATTTCGGGCCGGCTTTCTAGGATGAGGGCTGGTTTTCTAGGCTGATCAAATGGATTGGGCTGTTGGGCTTCTGTAAATTCAATTTTAAAAATTATTTTATATAATTATATCGAATTTCGTCCGTAATTGTTTCGTTATAATTTCGATCGGGACGATTCTTTCGCCAAAATGCTCCAAATTCCAAGCTTTATTTATTTATACAAAAATATCACAAAATATATTATTTTTCCCAATTTTTTATTATTTTAATATTAAAAGTCAAGTATAAAGGGTATAAACTAATGCTTAATTAACGACCTATCAAGGTCCTTCGGGGAACATATCACCAGTGACATGTGACGACCCGGAAGTTCGAAAAAGGAAACATTTGGAAAATTGGAAGAAAATGACGATTTTGCCCCTAGTTATAAGGGCCAAAGTTTACTTTTTTATCGGGCCCTTGTTTGGACTTTCCGAAAGTACCATTGGATAGGTCTCGGGACGCTGAATCCGTAGACAGACGGCATGCGTCAATCGGAGTTCGGACGTGAACGTTATCAGTCTAGAATTTTGAGGGGCATTTTGGTAATTATGTGTGCAAGGGCAAAATGGTAATTTAACTAGTCCTGGTTGATTCAGCTAATTTGGATGAGGATTGGTCACTTGGTGACACTTGTCACCATATTGGAAAGATTAGTGGCTCTGTTTGAATGCCTAACAAGGACAATACAAAACCACCCACCCTTCGTTTAACTTCATCAAATTGATTGATGAATGAACCCAAGTGTGCAATCTGAGACGGTGGGACGAACACAGAGAAAAATAAGTGAATTGGAGAGGAAATAGGGAGAAGAGGGAAGGAAAAACCCAGAAAACCGAAACCCAAAAACCCATGAAATTCGAACATACTTCAATTTCGAATTTGAAACCAGGGACTAGGATTGTTGTAATTGATCTTGCAGTTATTAGCCTTCTGAGGTTCATTTGAGTTGAAACCAATTAAATTTGATGGAAATTTGAGTTGTCTTGGACTAGGACAGAGATGGGGAAGACTTCGAATTGTCGAGCTTGAGTCGAGGAATTTGAGACTTGGAACGATGAAATTGAACTTGAAAATATGTTTATGAGAATCCCACGAAGCTCCCTGATGCATCAATTGAAGGAAAACGATGGAGAATGATGACCTTCAAAGAATGAACAGTGTTCTGTGTTCTTCGAGAATTCGGGATTGAATGGGAGAATTGAGGTAAGGTTCTATGTAATTGAGTTTACAGATCCCTAATTAAACCTATTTCGATGCAAATGGACGTTTGAATTGTCGAAAAAGACGTTGAATTGATGGAGAATTAAACGGGTTATGTTGCGGGTTGAACAAGCCGTTTGCAGGGAAGTCGGGTGAAGAAGAACACTTTAGCAGGTTACTGTAGCAGGCGCGTGGACTCACGCGCATCCGCTTGAGGTGGCGCGTGGGGGCGCATGAGCGGGATTTTCGAGGTGAGAACATGTTTTTTGTTCTATGCAATGTAACAAACATTTTGGCGTTGGTTTCGAGTTAATCGGACACCGTCTCAATGTTGTTTCGAGGGTCCGAAGGTTTCTGTTATGTTTTTAATTAATATTTAATTCCCAGAAAATTATGGGGAATTAATATGATGTTAATTAAGTCATTAGTGACCCTGAGTAATGATTTTGGACAGGATTCGATGTAACAACCCGTCCCAAGAATTGGGATTAGTAGAGTGATTAAGGTGTGATTAGTAAGGTTAATCAAGGGTTAGGTGGTCCCGAGGGGTCCGGGAACCTAGAATGACGATTTTGCCCCCTGCTTTGGGCAAAAATGTTGACTTTTATTTCGGGTGGTCAATTGGGGATTGACCAGTGACCGGAACGTAGTTGAGGTTGTCACGAATCCTTAGGCAGGTGGCACGCCCGATTCCGACATCCGAGGAGGAAGTTGTGATGTTCGGAAGGCTGAGGGCTTAACCGTAATTTGGGTAAAGTAGGGGGAATAGTTGACTTTTCGTATAATCGAGTTTTGGTAGGTTGACCTAGGATGGTTAGATAGTTCTTGTCGTCCTGAGTTCGATGACAGGCGGCACGTGTTCATCGGACTTACGAGGTGAGAGTTACGGGTCTAGGAAGTTTGTGTTAAAAAGAAGGGTATTTTGGTCATTGTGGCACATTGGGATTTGTGCACAGAAGAAAAGAATGGACGGCTGGGGTTTAAACAGATGGGCTATAGATTGAAGGGATGGTGACACGTGTTGAAGGCCTAGAGGATTCTGGTGGAATCCTGTGCATTCACGGCCCAATTAATTGGGGTGCACCCGTGCTATGCATTCTGGTGCTTCGACACACAGAGAGAAACAGAGGGAGGAAATTGAGAGAATTGGAAGGCTGATTGTGGTGGCTGGTGAGTTTGTGAGTGTGTGAGCGAGATTAGAGAGTGGGAGAGAGCAGTTGAGACGGTTGGGAGGTGAGAAATCGTGGTGTGTGCGAGTGGGGAGCCACGGGAACCAGGGAGGAACTCAGGGGGGAAAACAGAGAAGATTGAGGGCTTGTGGTGGTGCGGTGGCCGTGCACGGTGCAACGAAGATCGCGGTGGTGTCGTGAGGGCTGTGGGAGTCGACCAGCCCCGGAGGAGCTCACGGCGGCAGCAGGAGGCAGGTAATTTCCTCATCCCCGTTTCGGTACTCTGTTTTCCATTGAAATTCAATGTGAAAGTCGTGAGTCTAGGGCTAGAGTCGAGGGAGTTGGAGGCTAGGGTGAGACTCCTGAGGGTCCTAGGAACCGGTTGAGTGTGCTGCCGTGATGGGTGGTGCACAGTGGCGGCCGGCACGACGGAGTGCACTTGTGTGCTCTGTTTTAGCCGTGAGGTTCGAACGGCAAGTTGTGCAGCTGGGGAGTGAGTCGACGGTTCTGGTTAGCTGGGTTAGGTTTAGAGAAGTCCAGGGGAGAGTCTGGTGTCACCACCGTGACGGTAGGTGGCTGGAGTCGAGGAGTCGTGAAACAGGGGTCGAAGGGCTGTCTGGTTTTGAGTTCAGTCGAGGGGATTGGGACAGTGTCGAGGTGAATGGAGTTGGGGAATCGATAGGGTTGGCCTGGACGATGCTGTTGGTGAAGGAAGGAACCGTTTTGGTGGACGGAAGAGGAAGAACCAGGTACGCCGGTCTGAGTGCAGACCACTGTACTGAACCGGGTTTGATCGAGGAAGGAGGTGGTACTGTAGCAGCGCGTGAGGGCCACGCGCAGCCACTTTGGGCGGCGCGTGGGGGCGCGTGCGGCGGCGGATGGGAAAACGGTCAACATGGATTTTGGTCTAGGAGTCATGGTGAGTTCAATGGAGTTGGTTTCGGGTTAATCGGGCATCGTATGAGTTTAGTTCCGCGAGGGTGAATGTTTAGGGTCCCGGGTTTTTCGGGTTTTGATTCGGGGACTTTTGAGGAAATCTAGGTGTTTGATTATAGACGTATTAGTGACGTATTTTGACGGTGATTGACAGGATCGGGATTTCCCGAGGAAGCCGAGGATCGGGCTGGACGTTCAGGACGCGAGTAGGGCTCGGTATGTGAGTGGACCCTTTCCTTAAACTCGAGCATGCATAACTGTTTTTATATACGTATTTTATGGTTTTACTTATGAATCTATGTTTATTGAATATGAAGTGATGATTTTATGTGGTTGCACGTTTTTCGAGAAAAAGACAGTTTTGGCACGGTTTTCGAGAAAATGTTGGTTTTCGGATTTTGATGCCACATTTGGGGATTTCCATCTATAAAGGTTTTCTGATAATGATAAATGGGTTATGAAATGTGATTTGTGATTACATGGGGTTTTGGTATGAAAATGGATATTTTCCGGATTTGGGTTCGGAATGACGGTTCTGAATGCCAGAAGGGCATCAGACCAGTGATTTCGGATTCGGGTTTGGATATGGATTGGTAAATGGTTTTCAAATGATTTTGAGATTGGATTTGCTGGATCTGGATATTGGGTTTAAAGACCCGGATATATTGGACGGGGGACCGGCCGGATGGGGTTTAAAGACCCGGATTGAGTTTAAAGACTCGGGAGTTTAAAGACTCGGATATATATATATTGATTTTCCCCCGTAGGCCTTGAGTTTAAAGACTCGGGAGTTTAAAGACTCGGATATGATTAAGGCCTGGATTGAGTTTAAAGACTCGGATAGGTCCAGCAGGTTTGATCGGGACATTTATGAGTTAATGTTCTTGGTTTATGATACAGTTTTCTGATACTCATGTTATGGTTTCTTAAGATATTTTATAGTGTTTCTGTTTCTTATGATGTTTTATAACAGTTATTTTGTAACTGTGTTCATAACTGTTGGTTATGCATGTGGTTTCAAAACGGAGGGTTTAACTCGGTTTTCTTATAAAATGGTTTTTGAATTTTTGTACCTTCTGGTCCACTCACATTTTCTGTTTTAAATTGCCCTCCAGGTTGTGGAGCTAGCGCGGGGTCTTGACGTCAAGGCAGTGTCCGAGGCATAGAAGTGACGTGAGGGATCCTAGAAGAGTTTAAGGCTTCTGTGTGCGTGTACTTTATCGGTTTTATTTTCCTTGTAATTACGAGCTATGCTCTGTAAACGATAAGGTTGGGATATTTTGTAATTACTCCTGCGTCTGACTGGGTTCGAGTGAGTTTTACTTGAGTTTTGTGTTAGGGTGTCAGACGGGAGCGGGATTTACCTCGGGTTTCGGGGCGAAACCGGGGGTGGGTCCTGACATTCGAGATTCCTGGAAAATGTCGGAAATTACGGACACGAGTGCAGCTCAGAAAGCGAGCGGTCTGGACGGTGTGTGAGTGGACGTTTGTTTTATAAACTGATATGCATGCATAGTTAAATGTTTTACATGATTGATTGCATGATTTGAGTTGCAATGATGTCCTGATGATGTGGCATGATTATTTGCGATTATATGATTATTTTAATTGGTCTTTTGGGTACATTTTACGAGAAATGTGCAAATGATATTTTGGGCTAGGCCCGGAGTCAAAATGGTTTCAAAATGGATATTTTGACTTAATTGGTGAGTCAAGGATGAATTCTGGATTATTTTAATATTTCAAATGAGATTTTACGGATTTGCGTGTAAATTGTATTTGGGCTTGACACCCGGTTGGGAATGATTTTGACTTGGTTTGAAGTTATGGATTTGATTTACTTGTTCTGGGATGTAATCTCGGGATGGTTTTCATTATGATTGTGAATACCCAGACGGTCGGAGCTAGGGGATGACCCAGATGACCGGAGCTTGGGGGATATGATTGTATGATTGTGAATTATTATGGTAAGCCAGCTTCTTGGGTGTGATTGAGCCTGGATGTACCACTCGGATGTGTCTGAACCTGAGGATGTGTTCGTCCAGATGTGACTAAGCCCGAGGGTTGAGCCCAGAGGTGTCTGATCACGAGAATGTGGCTGGATATTGGGCTACGCGTAGTGCGGATGTGATTGTGTCACTGTTTGTGCACTTGTGAATAGTGCAGATTGATTGATTGATTGTGCACTTATGAGTAGTGCTGTTTGATGTTGATTATGATTGTGTAATGGTATTGAGTACGAGTTCTGGTCTTAGTGGCCAGGTGATTATATTTTCACATGTTTTGGCTGAGAGTCGGGATTTGATACTTGTTATGTGATTTGGCTGGAAAGCTGGTGATTGTTATACATATGTTTTACCCTATGCATGCATGGTTTGATAAACTGGAGGGTAAATGAAGTATTTTGAAATGCGTTTTAAATGATATTATTTTTGTCCACTCACACCTTTGTTTTTGATGACCCTCCAGGTTGTGGCACAACGTTCGGGGCTGATCGAGAGGCGGAGGCATAAACGGAAATCAGTGCAGTTATCCCTTGTCTGACAGGTGCTGAAGGGTAGTTTCGGGACTTCAGCTGACCTATCAGACGGGAGCAGGACTGGGCACGATTATCAAAGTACAGTTGGGACGGGTCCTGTCATGACATGTCTCTAATACACGAGCTGGCACATGACGTTGGAACTGGGAACACGGATCTGGAACTGGACCCAAAGTTGGAGCAAGATTGGAACATGACTAAGGACGGGGACAGGACCCTAGTTTAGGTCCAGTGACATGCCAGTGACATCGATAAGGTCCTAATGGCATGGCTTGGACCTGGTGGTACAAAGGTGATACGATGTTGGCACATAACCTCTGTTTTGGTCTTTCTCCACTTTTGGCACTATTTGGGACATTTCTTCACTTTTGCATAAGTCTTGGCCCTCTATTAACACTGCACAATATTCACAAAAAAATCATATTCACAATATTCACATAGAAAAAGGGCAGTAAAGGGATGAAGGATCATGTCAAAAAGATGATGAAAACTTAACCCAACGAAAATCTTGAACTATTAAACTAAAAATATCAGCCTTATCATTTTTCATGATGATCGTGTTCCCAAATTCCATCTGACGTGCCCACACGTGCTGTTAGAGACTGAGTATAGCCTCTGCGGGTAGACCTCATGTGCATGCGCAGAAGTTGTCTTCAACCACTCGTGGGTCTCCAAACCGGGTCGGCTAATTCGACAACCTGACCTGACTCATTTCCACTAATTTCTTCACCTGTTTGCTATTTCTAAATGTTCCAATTAATCTAAATACTACGAAGAAAGGATCTGTAAGCTCAAACTTAATCAAAATGTGTGTTTGATTCCTTGTTCATCGGCAATGATGTTCAGGTCCTTCTCCAGGGCCTTTCTACGTCGAGACCTCCTTATTTTCAACTCAGTATGATGATAAGGACTTATAAAAACCATTAGGACTCTTTTTTTCGAGTTTAAGTCCTTAACCACAGCTAACTCTTCACGTCCATGGAAACTTATCAGTTTCTGGGTTCTTGTTTCCCCCAAAACCTACCTATCTTCTTCTATTTTCCTTCTCTTTCTCTTTCCATATCTTACCCTGCCCTCTCTCTCTCTCTTGTTTTCTCTGGGTTTCTTTCTCAGGTCGACAATTTCCATGGCTTCGGCATGCTCCACTGAAGTTCCCTTTTTCATGCATACCTACACACACACACACACACACACACACACACACACACACACACACACACACACACACACACACACACACACACACACACACACACACATATTGTTAGAGTATGTCAGCGGGAGAGAGTATGAGGAAGTTTAAAGAATGTTCTAGAAAATACACATGATTCACATGTCCAATTTGTGAAATTACTAAATTTCCCTTTTTACCAAAACTACCCAAATTCCCTTACTTATTTTAGACCTATATCAAGCCCATCCAACCTCCAATTATAGAATGCCACTTGCTCACATATTCAAGAAGTCAAGACCTTCGTAACAGTCTTTTCAAATCATATACAGGATGTCCTGATAAAAATGTCTACACTTTGAATTTTCGTAAAAAGTCAACTCATTGACTTTCAGGGCCAAAATCGTTATTTTGACTTTTCTCAATTTTTTTGGGGTGTTACAACTTACCCCTTTTAAAAAAAATTTGTCCTCGAAATTTTAGAACAATTCCTATTCTTTTATGCCACTCAAAATTTTTTTAAAAGACTTCAATCCTTCGATTTGTCAACTATGTAAGAATATAAAGTCATTTTCAAACTTAATGAAAACATCAATGAGCAATCATTATTAGTAATCATCTTAGTTACCATGCATAAACCTATCACGGTAATCATACACGATTAACTTATCCTCAATGCTTAATTTCACTCACCATAGCTACCAAACTCTTAATATTCCATCTCATATTATTGTTTATTTTTTGTCACATTATCTTATATATTATCTTGACATGTCTACATATTATCTCATCATTGTCAACATCATAAGCCACCATAGAACATTTCCAAAATCATTGTATCAACTTATCATAAATAACTCACATGACTGCCAAACCTCATTTGGGCCGTACTCATTACGTATTTAACTCACATTTGAGTCCACCCCAATCTTATACCATACCCAATCAATTAATATATTAAGTACCAATTATATTTCACATTTTACAAGGTCATACGGGTAGGCCACCAACACAATCATTATTTAGTACCAAACCTCATTCAGAAAATTATTCCCCTGGGGGTATCTCTGCACACCACTTGGGAACCAGAGCCCGGCTCGACGTCTGAGTGCAACCTTACACCTCACTTAGGAACTATAGCTCTACTCGATGTCCGAGTTAGCATCCCCATACCAGTCTTAGGAACCGAAGCCCAATTCGACGTCCGAGTGCAACATTACCCCTCACTCAGGAATTGGAGCTCTGCTCTACGTCTGAGTGAGAAATAACTTAGGAACCGGAGCCCTACTTAACGTCTGAGTCAACATCCCTATACCAGTCTTAGGAACCAAAGCCCAGTTCGACGTCTGAGACTAACCAACCACCACCCACTCAGGAACCGGAGCCTAACGCGACGCTTGAGTAGTTATCACATAACTCCGATGACAAGACCCACCCCGAGTATCACCTCGATAATCGGGAAGCATCTTGCTCCCGTCTGACAATCGAACATACAAACCACAATAATTACATCACATACATTGTCAGACCAGGGAGATCGTACGATACAACAAGTCAACAGTATCATAGAGCATAGTTAACTGTACAAGATAAGCATAAAACCCTACTCTGTGAGCTAACTATACACGCAATACATCCGATCTTAGGACACTGTAACCACATTTAATCAACCCATCCTTGATTCCCAAGTACCAATCATAATCTCACATAGCCACTCGGGGATACAGCATCCGAGTGTAATTTGGGGAGGATTATTCCCAATCATCCCAGTCATCACAAAATTCCACATACCATGAATACCAAGAAACACATACCCACATCACAAATCAAATTCACATTTAGAACCTCAGGCCTAAGCCCAAAACGGAACGCCGACTCAAACCTTGTAAAATGTGCCATCAATTAACTTTCGTAAAACCATCCAAAAATCATGAAAATCACCAATAATTCTACAAAAATATCGTGAAACGTGCAATAAAACACTTTTTTTAAAAATCATTAAATCACAAGGAAACCCTTAGAAAAAGTTAAATCATCAAAATTTAAACTCGACATAAATTCCATAAAAATCTCGTAGATATATCCTTAAAAACATAATCAACCAAAATGTAAATCGTGAAGTAAAACATTTAAAATTTCCAAATAATCATTTGAAAACAAAATTCAATTTATTGTCAAGAACCAACTCTCCAAATTATCAATCACTATTTAGAACCCAAATTCAAATTGCTATCATATAAATTGTTTAATAACCCTAGGCTCGTATTTCAAGGCAAAAAAATTTCCAATTTGTAAAAATTCCATAAATATGTCATTGCCCTGTCAATCATATACTCACCTTGATTTTTATTCGAAATCAATTTTAGCTGAAACTCGAATCAAACAATTTCGGAGAACATATATTTCACTTTTTCATAAAATATATTCTTGAATTAATCCTATAAAATTATGGAAACTTTTTTAAAAATCATCATCAAACCTCGTCATCTATATCCTTTAATACTAATAAGGCATTTAAACTACATTAGATGCAAGGTTCATGTTTCAAAGACAAAGTCCAAACCTTTCTTTGATACCACATTGACAAGACCCATCCCAAAATCTCAAGAAAACCGGACGGGTTCTGCTTCTATTCGAGGATTATGTGCCCGACAAGGGATGATACTAATTTTTGCCCATTTCATAGTTTAGTACATTAACCAAAATAAGTTTGTTCTTGCGGGGATACCACCCACATCCAGCCCACTTCCCCGACAAGTAACGAAAATTATCAATTTAAATAACATTATTATATTCTATTCCACTGTACCATAACATTTTAGTTGTAGAGGTTTCTTTAAATTCACAATCCATCAAATGAATGATACAATCCATAAGTTTCCAAGTAAAATCGGTAATAATTTAAAGGAGGTCAATAACCAAATCACAACTCACAACCACATCTAGTTAGGACAATTAGTAACAAATCACCAAACCACATGCGTATTAGGCATAATTCTATATTAAGTAAAACAATTGATGTACTAGGAACCTTTTATGTCACCTAGTTTGCTCACAAAGTGACTATTAGCATCCTTTGGCCTAATTCTTAACCAATTCCTTTTACCATAGCTTGCTTTATAAAAAAATAAACACAACAAGATACATATACAAATTAACACTTAAATAAACACCATAACCACATTTCCATTATTCACTTTACTCCCCATCAATTATCAAGAAAAATTGATTTACAATAGTTCAATCATAATCAAAATAAGTTAATAGTGAAGCTGTTTGACTATCCCAAATTTTAGAACTAATTAGGGATAATTTAATAAAACCTAAAAACTTTGGACGAACATAACACTATGCCATTTTTGTCCTTAGATGACAGCAAAAAAGTATCGTCTGATTATAAAAAAAAAGTGTTGTCTATGTGAGTGTCATCTATTTGAAATATATCAGATGACACTTTTTAACTGTCATCTAAAATAGCATTAGACGACAGTTTTTTCTGAAAAACTGTCGTCTATTGGAAAAAAAAAACTCAACCAGAAAAAATGTCGTCTATTAAGCTCTTAGACGATAGTTTTACTGAAAACCGTCGTCTGATACACCATCAGACGATGGTTTTTCAGTAAAAATGTCGTCTAAGCTTAATAGAGACGACGCCTTAAATTCAAGAAACTGTCGTCTGATAGTGTACTAGACGACTCTTTTTGTGAAAAAATGTTGTTTGATGCACTATCTGACAACACTTTTTTTTAGCAAAAGCATCATCTATGACAACATAGACAACATTTTTCTAAATGTGATGTCATGTAATATAATTTTAGACTACAATTTTTTATAATTAAGACATCACTAATTTACTGTTATAAAAAGCTTTTTAATTTTATTAGAATATGACATTTGTGTGTCAATTTCTCGGGCACTTGGCGTTGGTTCATATAAAATTTTCAATTAATAATAAAAAAATCCATCAACCTGTCATTTTTATATTAAATCAACTGAAAGTAAAAAAGATAGTTGTATATTATGATCCCAAAATAAGTACAAGAATTAACTATGTAGTTAAGTGCATGTCTCTTAAGATACAACCAAAACAACAAGGCAAAATTAACATAAAAGTACATTGTTTAGATCATACTATTCAATTGTACTAAGTCATGTCATATGCTACATAAACCTACGTTACAAAATTTCCAAAAATATCTGCCCACTCACCACGCACTTCATCTATCTCCCTTGCATGTAAGCAGTAGTCGTTCCCTTCTCCCACTGTAATACTAAAATGAAATTCAATCAAACATAAGCTCCAAAAAAGCAAAAATCCTACACATTGTCAAAATATCCTATAATTCATTACTAGTGACTTGCAAGTATATAATAAACACATTTTTCCAACAAAAACTGAATCTCAACACTTTCCAATATTCAACCTAGAATGTAAAAGTACAACCACTTCAAATTTCACTCTTACAAAGACCAAACCAAAGGAAAATGCATAGATTTCCATCAAGCTAGGGAGTGAGAATAAAGACATTTACAGAAAATTAGGAAGAGAGAATAAGGGCTATATTTCCAACAAGCTCAATTGTCAATCAAATAAAATGTAGAAATCCAGCCAAGTTTCCAGAATAAGGGCAGATTTACAGAATAAGAGTAGATTTTCAACAAGTTGTCACGTAAAAAATTAAGAGCGCCTGCCCCAGCAGCACCCGTACCCACATTTGGAAGGCCCTGTTTGACACGACCCATCCCAATCCCTCCAGGATTATCGTGGGATGTGCCATGCTCCCGTCTGACATGAAGTGTGAGATAAGGGATAACTCAAATGCCAAAGCCCATTTGGGACTTCCAGAGTGCGCCAGGATCGGTGGAGGAGTGCGATGTCTCGGTCTCTACTACAGCCTGCATCTGTGATCAACCTAAAGGGCATTAAAACCACTAAAAGCTGTGAGTGGACGAAAATCAATCGTTTAATAAAAACACATTTCATAAGAACAAATTTACGCCCTTCACTAAAAAGTATGCATGCATTCGAAAACCAATAATCAAACCATTTACTTTAATTAAATGATTAGGGGCTTAGCCCAAAACCATAAATCCAAGTAAGTGGGAACTCAGCCCAAAACCATCAATCCAAACCATGTGGGTCCCTGCCCAAATCCATTAACATGGAAAACCAAAACATAAATCAAGTAAAGCCATAAATCACATTTCCATCCAATACCATTAAGTACCAATCCTTGGCATCACAGATGCCTGTCATCCCAGACGCCTGACGCCCTAGACGTCATGTCACGGTCCAATCTACGCGTGCTACCCGGAGTCCCAACCCCAGTCAATCTCTGACATCCTAGATGTCTGACGTCTGAGACGTCTAACAATCCTACTTCTGAGTCACTATACGATCTGATAGCTCCGTGTAGTGAACCATCGCAGGCAATGTGCCGTGACTACTCCAGCATCCCAGACGACTGGAGGAGACAATCCATAGATATAATGATGGTATATGGAAAACAATATCATAAATCTTCTCAAACCGTTCAAATGGGCCTATACCCGGGATTTCCATAAAACCATCGTAATCCACAAATCTGATTTCTCAAATCCAAAACCATTTATCCAAATCCATTTATGGGTCCCCAACCCGAAATCACATTCATAAAACACAACTGGGCCTCATGCCTGATTTCGTAAACCAACTGGGCCCCTGGCTCGATGCCTTATTCAACCAAATGGACTCCAAGTCCGATAGTTCAAAAACCAGATGGGTCTCAAGCCCGATTCCATATTTCCAAATCCAAAATCATACCATTGAACCACTATTAAAACCATAAACCTCGATATACGTGCCAATACGAAAAATATCACGAAATACGTGCAAATATGTAAATAACCAATACCACAATCATCATCATAGAAATCAGATATGTAAAACATATAAAACAGTTATGCATGAATCACAGCTTAGAAAAAAATGTCCACTCACAAACTATCCTACGATGTCACCTCGATATGCGTGTCATAAGCCCCCCGGGCTAAATCACCGTCCTCGGAATATCCGAACCTGTCCAAATCATACTAGGGGTTTACTAACTACTTCATTAACCATTCATTAAATCCCCTAAATTTTTACGAATTTTTAAAAGTATTTAAACTCAATCCTAAACCTTCGGACATCCCGAACTATATCGAAACGACGAACTATATCGAAACGATGTCCGATCGACACGAAACCAGTCCCAAAATGTTCGTTACATCCAAAACATAAAAACTCATGTTGACTGTGCCTCGAAAAGAGGGCCTACGGCCATCACGTGCCGCTCAAAGGCACTGTGCATGGGAGCCACGCGACCGCACTGTTCATCGTCCCTGTCCTCTATCAAACCCGGTCCAGCCAGTTCTCTGCAAGTCCGGTTCAACCAAACCGACGAGGCCAGTTCACACTTATTCCTCCAACTTTTTCAATCCATTTAATCGCTATAGCTTCGTTCCAAGATTCCTTGTCGATCTATGACTTAAAAATTAGAAAATAAGGCTTAGAACTCACCTTCCCGATTTGAAGAACAACCGGCCAACTTCCGTCGTCGACTTCCCATGTTCCCGGCCACTTCCAGCCATGAGTTCAATCCCAATCATCTTCTTGCAACCTCCAGAACATGTTTCCATCATTACAATCACTCAAGAATCACTAGAATCAAAAGTACCATTTTAGATCACAAAACTTACCTTTTCACGATTTGCCGGCCACCGTCCACGACGGTCCACGAAACCAATCCCATTTGACTCGTATGAGTTCTAGAAACACCCTAGGGTCATCCAAATTGATCAACAAACTCCCAAAACCAAAATCACGATCTTTGAAACAAAACAGGGCTCACGGGTTTCACCACCACCGTCCATGACGATCCACCCCGAAAACCTCAACTTCCACGACTTTGTCCCCTCTCTCACTCTCATTCATTTTCATTCGAGGCCCAATAGCAAATGGTACAGAATGAAGGCTGTTTGTGTGATTTTTTTGTTTAGAGAGAAATGAAGACGATGATACGCGGGAGGGAGAACGATGAGTGAATAAAATAATCCCCTCCCCCAATCACAACACAGATCTATAATTTAAGGGCAAGGGCCAATGGGATGAGTGACACTTGTCACTCATCCAAGGGCCTTACATAAAAATATTTTCCAATCACTTTTAATTAACATTTAATGCTAAACCTGAGACGTTGAATTCTCGATTTCGATCTTGTGACCACAACTCCTCCGTTCGACGTCCGATTTCTACATGCCGCTTGTCTACGGACTCATGACATCCCAATCTACATCATGGTCATTGGTCCTCGGACTTTTGACTCGTTGAGTCAAAAGTCAACATTTTACCCAAGTCTAGGGGCAAAACGATCATTTTACACCGCCCGTCCGATTTCTCTCGATTAATCCCCGATTAATCATTCTAAATCCATAATTAATTAATATTTAATCCTGATACTCGGGACGGGTCGTTACAACCTACCCACCTTACAAAAATTTCTTCCTCGAAATTCCAACTAACCTAGTTCCACATCCAGATCGTGGAAAAACAAGCTCAGTCTCACCATCAGGTTTAACATCCTACACCCACTAACCAGCACCATACTTGTCTGCACCCAGACGTTCCATCACGAACCCACGTCGTACCGACTACACCCGACCACGTCGTCTGACATTGCTCACACATTCCGAGTTGATACCACCCGACAATTCTACCATTACGCTGACACATTCAGCTTGACGGTTCTTCTCAATCACCAATCCACCCTAACATCTGCTCCCATTGGGAGCCACCAACTCTCCCTCATCAATCCACGCTGACACACCCAGCCAAAATGTCACCACTTTGCTAGTCGCAATCAATCCGACATCTCTCCCACACCGAGAGTTATCAAAACTCACACTTTCTCTCCACATTTCCTGAATTTTACCATGTCAACAGCACATGTCCCATAACGTCACACTCAGCCAACACTCACGGCTCCATGATCACAATTCGAGTCTCTGACACACCCTGACTCACTCTAGAGTCGTACCAAGGTATCTCGCGCCAAAATTTTCTCATAAATCCATGCTGCCAATAAAGAGAGTCACAGAGTAGTCGATCCACGCAAAGCAACCCGTGGTTACACTAACCAACAACTCACTCAACCTGAGTATACGTATACCAACATCTCACTCCACTTGTGTGTAACTGAACCCTATTGAATACCTGTCTAGTAGTGATACACATCACAACTCTAGGGTTCCACTAGTCATCCACGGCTCTGAGCACCTGCTCATATAATCACTGAACCCATCAAAATCACTCTGGTCTAGCGTACAATATTCAATTTCCAGTTCACGTTCTCAACCAATCCAATGATATCGGAACTAAGCCGACTATCAACACGCTTATCAACATACCACTGGTATATCCTATATACCGTCACTATGCACAACTCAGGAGTGTCCAGTATCGATCCTTGCACAACATACCCTGTATGTACATCCATCCACCAACCTGCCTACTATATAGCTCGTAGCCAATCACACTTCAATTCTGGAGTCCAATGTCCAGTCCAGTACTAGACAGATCAAATACTCCAACTCATCATCCATCACTAGTCCCATGGTCACCCGAGCAGCATCACAACGTCTACTCTTAATCACGTAACTTACCAATCCGACTCACGCCCACCAAGGCGTACCCGTTCATGCAAAATGAGCATCCAATCTCACCCATGACTACCGAGACACACCAACTCCAAACCTATCGGTTACCTGCTCATTCGATTACCACACCATATTCGATTGACTTCGAAAGGAAGCCAATCCCATCATTCACATATCCAAGTCCTGTCTTGTCATCTCACTAACTATTCCAAAAGATTCTTCAACTGTCTCACAACCTGATTCTCCTCTGCTCCTAGCTTAGCATAATCAGCAAAACGGAGTCTACCAGCACGGGCACGACATCACGATCCATGCCATCCTGATCCACCGCATAACCTAATCATCAATAGAACGATCCAGACCCATCACAACATCATCCGATCATTAACATCACGATCCTCGATCATCACAACACCCTATGTAACAACCCGTCCCGAGAATTGGGATTACTAGAGTGCTTAAGGTGTGATTAGTAAGGTTAATCAAGGGTTAGGTGGTCCCGAGGGGTCCGGGGAGCCTAGAATGACGATTTTGCCCCTGGGTCGGGCAGAAATGTTGACTTTTATTTCGGGTGGATGTTCGGAAGGTTGAGGGCATGACCGCAATTTGAGTAAAGTAGGGGGAATAGTTGACTTTTTGAATAATTGAGGTTTGGTAGGTTGACCTAGGATAATTAGATAGTTCTTGTCGTCCTGAGTTCGATGACAGGCGGCACGTATTCATCGGACTTACGAGGCGAGAGTTACGGGTCTAGGAAGTTTTGGTAAAACCGTAAAATGAGTAAAACAGGAGGGTATTTTAGTCTTTCTGCACATTGG
The DNA here is from genome assembly GCA_032719365.1 of Prinsepia uniflora. Classification (NCBI taxonomy): domain Eukaryota; kingdom Viridiplantae; phylum Streptophyta; class Magnoliopsida; order Rosales; family Rosaceae; genus Prinsepia; species Prinsepia uniflora. Next base: position 40,260,433 of record CM064872.1, read on the forward strand.
GATTTGTGCAGAAAGAAGGAAATGGGCGGCTGGGATTTCACCAGGTGGGATAAGGAGTGGAGTGGATGGTGACACCTGGCAGGGGGGCTAGAGGATTCTGGGAGAATCCTGTGTGGTCTCAGCCCAAATAATTGGGGTGCACTCGTGCTTACCCGTGGCTGTTCTTCGACAAACACAGAGAAACAGAGTGAGCTTGTGAGGAGGAATTGAGGATTTATCGTGGCTGGTGACGAGTTTTGGTGAGTGAGGGAGGAACGGGAGATTGAAAGGGAGTTGCTGATCGGGTTTTGGTGGTGCAATTGTGCACGGCGGCACGGCGGAGGTGCGGAGAAGTTTTGAAGGAAACAGGGAGGCCGTGAGTTCGAGGTGGTGGCTACGCCGTGAGGTGACTCAAACCAAGGCAGGGGAAGCTGCAGGAGGTTGCAGGGAGACTAACGAACACCGTGGCACGCGGCAGTGCGCACGGCGGAGCTGCAATCGAAGGTGAGATCTCTTTACTCTGTTTTTCCCGTAAACTTCATTTGGAAAGTCGTGAGGTTTGGCTGAAAGTCGAGAGGTTAGAAGGTCGAGGTGCTGTTCAGGGAGGTCCTAGGAGTGGGTTGTGATGGTCGCCGTGACAGGGGCGTACACGGCGGAGCTCAGGCAAAGAGGAGTCTCTGTTACCCTGTTTCGACCATGAATTTCGAACCCAAAGTCGTGGACTTCTGGGGTGAGTCGAAGGGTTAGGGGTGTTGGACGTGGATCAGTGAGGTTGTGGGGTGAGTCTGGTATCGCCACCGTGACGGGAGGTTACCGGAACAGGTGAATTGTGAAACAGGGGAAAAGTGGCCGTCTGGTTCGAGCTTGAATCGACGATGACGGGGCTGTGTCGAGGTTAGAGGAGTTGAGGGATGGATTCGTGGTGTCTGGACGAAGCTGCAGGAGAAGAAAGGGGAGGAAAAGGTGGCCGGACGGTGGAGAAATGCCTCTCGCCGGTCCAGTTGCAGCGGCCGGTTCAGCACAGTGCACTCGAGGTTGGGGGTGACACTGTAGCTGGCGCGTGAGGGCCACGCGCAGCCACTTTGGGCGGCGCGTGGGGGCGCGTGCGGCGGCGGATGGGAAAATGGTCAACATAGGTTTTGGTCTAGGAGTTGTTGTGAGTTTATTGGAGTTGGTTTCGGGTCAATCGGAAGTCGTTTGAGTGTAGTTCCGCGAGGGAGAATGTTTAGGGTCTCGGGTTTTCGGTTTTCGATTCGGGGATGTTTGAGGGAATTTAGGAGAGTGTTGGTAGATGTATTAGTGACGTAATTTGACGGTGTTTGACAGGATCGGGATTTCCCGAGGAAGCCGAGGAACGGGCTGGACGTTCGGGACGCGAGTAGGGCTCAGTACTGTGAGTGGACCCTTTTCTTAAACTCGAGCATGCATAACTGTTTTTATATACGTATTTTATGGTTTTACTTATGAATCTATGTTTATTGAATATGAAATGATGATTTTATGTGTTGGCACGTTTTTCGAGAAAAAGACGGTTTTGGCACGTTTTTCGGGAAAATGTCGGTTTTCGGATTTTGATGCCACATTTGGGGATTTCCACCTATAAAGGTTTTCTGATAACGATAAATGGGTTATGATATATGATTTGTGTTTACATTTGGTCTTGGTATGAAAATGGATATTTTTCCGGATTTGGGTTCGGAATGACGGTTCTAGATGCCGGGAGAGCATCAGACCAGTGATTTCGGATTCGGGTTTGGATGTGGATTGGTAAATGGTTTTCAAATGGTTTTGGGATTGGATTTGCTGGATCTGATTATTGGGTTTAAAGACCCGGATTGAGTTTAAAGACTCGGGAGTTTAAAGACTCGGATATATATTGATTTTCCCCCGTAGGCCTTGAGTTTAAAGACTCGGGAGTTTAAAGACTCGGATATGATTAAGGCCTGGATTGAGTTTAAAGACTCGGGAGTTTAAAGACTCGGATAGATCCAGCAGGTTTGATCGGAAAAATGATGATTTGGGGATTATGGTTTTGATACGGTTTCTGATACTCATGTTATGATTTCTTACGGTATTTTATAGTGTTTCTGTTTCTTATGATGTTTTATAATGATTCTTTTATTAACGTGTTTATAACTGTTGGTTATGCATGTGGTTTCAAAACGGAGGGTTTAACTCGGTTTTCTTATAAAATGGTTTTTGAACTCTTGTACTTTCTGGTCCACTCACATTTTCTGTTTTATTTGCCCTCCAGGTTGTGGAGCTAGCGCGGGGTCTTGACGTCGAGGTAGAGTCTGAGGCATAGAAGTGACGTGAGGGTTCCCAGAGTAGAGTAAAGGCTTCCGTGTGCGTGTAGTTATCGGTTTTTATTTTCTTTGTATGTTCGTACTATGTTCTGTAAATGCTACCTTCGGGACTTTGTGTCTAATTACTCCTGCGTTTGACTGGGTTAGACAGAGTTTTACTTGAGTTTTGTGTCGGGGAGTCAGACGGGAGCGGGATTTACCTCGGGTTTCGGGGTGAAACCGGGGTGGGTCCTGACACCCTATATCCTCAACTTCACAATCCTGATCAACCTAGGATCCACACATGTTCTCACTCAGCTAACTACCAGATTCCAGGTCATAGGCTCTTGCACCCTTATTGAATCCGCATACTATCAAATCCCTTCTTAACTATTTTCACATCTAAACAGATCAGTCAACAACAAGACACGTTGAAAATGTGGGTTCTCTCCACTTACCTCACATCGACCCTTGTCATCCCACCTAGGAAAAATCAAAGAAGATCCAAGGCGATGACATCAAAACTCATCCCTTGTGAGTGCAAGCACAAGTCCACTGCACCGACCACACATGTAATACCAACATCATCTTCCACCAAGCAGAAAATGAGAAATCTCATTCACCTGACTTCGCAATACCTAAGTCCTCCTGATGACCAAAAACAAATCACGGTTTCACCAACCAATACAAGATCAACGTACTGGTGACAACAATCATCATCTGCCATGGGCGAAACATGAGAATTCACCCTCAATGACTTCGGAATACCTATCACTAATGCTAAATCAAGCACTCCTGTCATCGCTTCAATCACAACTTCTCTCGATTTCGAAGTTCCAACCTTGTTGGAACCAACTCACTCGTGCATGAACCACGAGTTCGTAACATGTCTAACTTACTACCAGATTCGCCAATCGGCTTGTACTGTTTATGTACATCCGAAAGGATGTGGTCCATTACTTCTTGATTCTCACGTCTCAACTACTGCTAGATCCCATCCAGTCCATCACTATCTGAGATTCACTACTGGGTCCCATCCAGTCCAACTCATCTACTGGTGAATCTCAGATATCGAATGTATACCCATCACGACGGAGTCACATCCCAACTCGTGGCTCATCGTCATCTCCTATCGTCATCGTAATCACCGGCACATAGTGTACGAATCAGACAACCCTAGATCTTTGCTCATACCGATCAACGACCTCATACCTCTGCTCAAGTTAAAGGAACTCTGCCTCCCTCGTACCCCACAACTCTGTGTACAATCACCCTGGCAACTCATACAAGAAAAGGAAACGTTCCCTGAACGTCACCTGATTCACAACAATTACAACTACAACCACTCTCGATAATAGTACCTCCCACAATCTCGTGCAGACCTAACCACCAGTCATCACTATCGAGACTCCGCATAAAACCAGAATCAACCGACAGTACTCACTACTCTATATCCCCACTTCGGGATTCCATCGACAAGTATTACACCCTGGTAACCTGTCTAACCAATCTTTAACCAATCCTTAATTAGTCTTAACTCGACTCAATCAGTGTCGTCCAACAAGTCATCCTTGACCTATGCTGCACCAAACTATCCAACTCAACATAACCTGACCATCTAATAACTCCATGCTATCGTCATATCCAATCCTATAACATCGTGATAGACAATCCTGACATAACCGTCCCACGGTCAAAACTCTAAAGTACTGCTACGTTCATCCCTCAATAGGGTCTCTTCCAATCAAACCACAATATAACTATGACATACATAAGCATCAAATGCCGAACCGAAACTATCCACGATTCATTCCCACTAGCTATCAAACAGGCATCCAAACTATCAGGTTGATAACGAACGGCAGCTCATAGAGACATCACATCCTCGACCTGGGCGTGCCACAAGAGCAAACCGTGCTCTGATACCACTTGACATTCCCTATCCCAATCCCCATGGGATTATCGCTGGATATGCCATGCTCCCGTCTGACACTAAGTGTCAGACAAGGGATAATTCAAAACCTTCAGCCAGACTGGCTTCCAAAGCGCGCCACGATGTAGAGGAGGGGTGTGATGTCTCGGTCTCTACTGCAGCCCACATCCGTGATCAACCTGAAGGGCATTAAAACCATTAAAATCTGTGGGTGGACGAAAATCAATAGTTTAATAAAACACATTTCATAAGAAGACATTTATGCCCTTCTTTAACAAATATGCATGCATTCGAAAACCAATAATCAAACCATTTACTTTAATTAAATCATTTGGGCCTTAGCCCAAAACCATAAATCCAAGTAAGTGGGAACTCGGCCTAAAACCGTAAATCCAAACCATGTGCATCCCTGTCCAAATCCATTAACACCGATAACCAAAACATAAATCCAGTAAAGCCATAAATCGTATTTTCATCCAATATCATTATGTACCAATCCTCGGCATCCCAGATGTCTGGCGTCCCAAACACCTGACGTCCCGGACGTCATCTCACGGTCCAAGCTACACGTGTTACTTGGGGTCTCAATCCGAGTCAATCTCTGACATCCCAGATGTCTGACGTCCCAAACGTCTAGCAATCCTGCTTTTGAGTCACTATATGGTCCGGTAGCTCCGTGTAGTGACCCCTCGCAGGCAATGCCCCGTGACTACTCCAGCGTCCCAGATGACAAGAGGAGACAATCCATAGATATAAGAATGGTATATGGAAAACCATTTCATAAATCTTCTCAAACCGTTCAAATGGGCCTATTCCTGGTATTTCCATAAAACCATCGTAATCCACAAATCCGATTTCTCAAATCCAAAACCATTTATCCAAATCCATTTATGGGTCCTCGACCCGAAATCACATTTATAAAACACAACTGGGCCTCATGCCCGATTTCGTAAACTAACTAGGCCCCTGGCCCGATGCCTTATTCAACCAAATGGACTCCAAGTCCGATAGTTCGTAAACCAAATGGGTCTCAAGCCCGATTCCATATTTCCAAATCCATGGTTCCAAATCCAAATATGGAGAACATCTCGAAATACGTGCAAATATGTAAATCACCAATACCACAGTCATCATCATAGAAATCACATATGTAAAACGTATAAAACAGTTATGCATGCATCACAGTTTAGAAAACAATGTCCACTCACAGACCGTCCTACGCTGCCTTCTCGATATGCGTGCCATAAGCCTCATCGGGCTAAATCACCGGCCTCGGAATATCCGAACCTGTCCAAATCATACTAGGGGGTTACTAACCACTTCATTGACCTCTCATTACAGCTTCGTAATTTTCCCAAATTTTTAAATGTATCTAAAATCGATCCTAAACCTTCGGACATCCCAAACTATATCGAAACGATGTCCGATCGGCACGAAACCAGTCCAAAAATGTTTGTTACATCCAAAATATAAAAACTCATGTTGACTGTGCCTCGAAAAGAGGGCCCACGCGCCCTCACGCGATGAACAAAGGCACTGCGAGTGGGAGCCACGCGCCTGCACTGTTCATCGTCCTTGTCCTCTGTCAAACCCGGTCTAGCCTGTTCTCCGCAATTCCGGTTCATACTTATTCCTCCATCATTTTCAGTCCATTTAATCCCTATAGCTTCCTTCCAACATTCCTAGTCGATCTATGACTTCAAAACTAGAAAATAAGGCTTAGAACTCACCTTCCCGATTCGAAGAAAACCCGGTCAACTTTTGTGGTCGAGTTCCCATGTTCCCGGCCACTTCCAGCCATGAGTTCAGTCCCAATCTCCTGCTTGCAACCTCCAGAACCTGTTTCCATCATTTGAATCACTCAACAATCACTAGAATCGAAAGTACCATTTTAGATCACAAAACTTACCTTTTCACGGTTTGTAGGCCACCGTCCACGATGGTCCACGAAACCGATCCCATTTGACTCGTATTAGTTCTAGAAACACCCTAGGGTCATCCAAATTGATCAACAAACACCCAAAACTAAACTCACGATCTTTGAATCAAAACACGTCTCACGGGTTTCACGACCACCGTCCACGACGGTGCACCCCGACAGCCTCAACTTCCATGACTCTGTCCCCTCTTTCACTCTCATTCATTTTCATTCAAGGCCCAACAACAAATAGTATAGATTGAAGGCTGTTTGTGTGATGTGTTTGTTTAGAGAGAAATGAAGATGATGATATACGGGAGAGAGAGAGAGATGAGTGAATAAAATAATCCCCTCCCCCAATCACAACACAGATATATAATTTAGGGGCAAGGACCAATGGGATGAGTGACACTTGTGATCGAGATTTTATCAAGCACAAAAGATGGACTAAGCAAAACCTCTACGTGTAATAAACATTGCAAGCACACAAGACGTGTAGATAGTATAGATGCAAGCAAAGGTCGATCCCACGAAGACTTGCTCAATGATATCCAATTCCATTTAACTCAATTGACTTAAGTCGAGTAATTAAAATGAAATGGGGGGTTTGTTACCTTTTATGAATTTAAGTAAATTAACTATGATTAACTAGGGTTTCTATCAACCTTTACCAATTATAGTTCCGTTAGATTTCCTTGATTAGATTACTATGCACGTATCTGAATTAAGTGCCTGTGCAGGGGTCCGGCTAAGGTTCACCCCACACATATTATTTTCTTTTAGATTGCATGTTTAAGCGTGATGTGCCCGCCCTTAAACAACTATTACCGATGGTGCGTGATAATGCATGAAACATGAATAAGATTTAATGACACTACACTGTCGCTAGAAAAGTGATGTGCAGACTTAGGAAGTCATGAGTTTAGATTACGAATAAGATTCCCCCTCTTAAACGTGATGCTACAAATTGCAAGGTGAACACAAACATCGAGGTGATTCGTCAAGCAATTACATCGACAATTATACACAAATAAGGTATCTAAGCTTATAAGCATAAATTGAGTTCATGAAGCCCAGTAATCCAACAAATCCAGGCATACATAACAATGATAATCAAGAGCCAGAAATCAAACACGAACTAACATGGCTAAGGCTTCAAGTAACCCTAGCCCTAATTACATTACTCAAACATTATTGAATAAACGAATAACAAAATTAAATGCATAAGAAACATAAAATGGTAAAAGAATAAATAAACACAAATACTAAAGAATAGCAAGGAGTAGGAAAAGCGGCTCAAACACTCTTCTTCTCCCAAGCCTCACGTCCTCCTTAGCACAAGCTTGAATCCAAAAGCATAAAACAATTATAAAATGTGGCTAACTATGTATATAAACTGAGTATGAATTTTGACAGAGTTTTGGGACCTAGGAAGGTAAATTCGGCCCCTTTACAATAAACCCTAATGCCCCTATTTATAAGAGAATAAGTAATTCTCTTAAAAATAGGAGTTTTTAATTAAATTCTATAAGGAAAAGGCTTCCTTATTAATTAAGAAATCTAATTAAAACCTTTCCTACAAGTAAAAGAATTAAAAATAAGAATACAAAAGGAAATAGGACTAAAATCCCGATACAATATGGGGAATAAATGTGGACGGAACTTGAAATTAACCTAAAAAATGAGGAAAATCTGGAATAAAGCTACAGGTACCAATTTCGGTGGTCAACCACCAAAATCGGAGCAATCAAAAGTGCCAAAGCTACTGCGGAGGCGTTTGGTAGGCGCTTATCGAATCTGGAGGCGCCACTTCAGCACACACGCGCCGAGGAATAGGCCGGCCGTTCAGTAGGCGCGCGCCGAATCGGTCCGAGCTACAATAACCACGAAGCAACTTCTTTATTCAGTGGTTATCCACTGAATTTCCTATGCAACCTTCTTTCCTTCATAACTTCTTCGTTTCAACTCAGATTTAGGTGATTCTTTCGCTCAAATTCTCATAATTCCAAGCTCTATTTGATCTACACATTTCTCACAAAATATATTGCTTTCTCGAATTTCATAGAACGAAATATTAACAAAATATAAGTAAAAGGGCATTAAATTATGGATAAACATGCACAAATTATGACCTATCAAATACCCTCAAACCTATATTTTACTAGTCCTCGAGCAAAACACAAAACAAAAGACTCGATCTAGTTAAGATAAGCATTTAAACCTCTAGGTTCACCTAGTAGGAGTTTTGTCTCCCGAGGGTTATAGCAGCATGATACCCACAAACATTTTACTTAACACAAAAGATATTAGAAATCATGCATCAACAAATTAATAAGAATCAAGAATAGAAAACAAACTCACACAAACCATGAAACATGCCAAAACCGTGAACTCAAGGTGTCAAGTGTTTATACCAATATCCCAAATGATCAAACTAGAAAACAACATCATCTAAACACCCTAAAAATATTTCGCCTCGACTCTAATCCTCACTAGTCATCACTCAATACGCTCATGAATCTTAAGGCTTTCACTCACCAAGCATATGTGAAAAGTTTATGTAAAGAAAATCAAGTTAATCACATATGGATTCAATGAATAACAACACTTTATCTGAAAATATGATCTCACGAAGGAATTGAAGTTTACGAACAGAGATACGTACCTTAATCCTTTGCATAACCATTCAAAAGATCAATAGGTATTCATTCACGGGTTGTAATGGGGCTAGGTACTTGGGTTAAGAAAGAAAAGTTGGAATTCAAAGAACCTAAACCGCATCAAGGCATGAGAATTCATGACTCGGACCTTAAGTCTAGATGAAATCGTGCTTAAGCTCACAAAAATGCTCTAATTGAGGTACTTGGCTCACTTGACTCAACTCAAAGTTCATTAATTTTTGTTTTCTTTTTTTTTTCCCTTCTAATCGCAATTTTTTTTTCTTTTTTTTTTTCTTTTTTTTCACTTATGATCTTGATACATATTTGTTTATATGAGCTGAGCCAAGATCATGCAATAACTTCCTCACTTTAGAAATAAACGAACGATCTCTTCCATTCAAACATACTTCCATCACATGAGTATAAGTAGCACAAAATATCAACATATTTCCTCCTCACCATGAATCTCATTTGATGCAACCTTGCCACAAGTTTAGATTATAGGGTGTAGCCATTATGAATAGTTCAAAACTTGGGTAGATCATATTGTAGGTGAAGAACAAAATGGCTAAGTTTTTGGCTTCAAAGGGGCTTAGGGAGCATGCAATTTGGACGGGGAAAAGAAGAGCCTTTAGGAGCTAAATAACACATAGCCTATATCACATATCATAAACAATTATACATTAAATCAAGAGCATCCAATAGATATGGTTCTTTAAACATCAATGCAAATAGAAAGAGATCATGCAATTATGAACAAAAGTGATGAGTGTTTGAGAGTAGAAACAAATAGATCACTCAGAAAGAAAGGAAATCAAGCTCAAAGATCTCACAATGGTATTCTCCACTAATTTTCTAAGCATGCTCAAATTCAATTGTTTTGGTTGCTTAATCACTTGATTATTGTATCGTGAAGTGCAAGTGTGAATTCAATGGCAATGGCAATGATTCTTAGTAAGTACAAGAAGTTCACATGTTCTATACAATCATATTAACTTGTTTAGGCATAAAAACTAGTATCACAAAACAAAAAAAGCAAAGAAAACATAACAAAAAATAAAAAACAGCAAGCTAATAAAAGCAGAAACTGAAAAAAACAGCAAGCATTTCAAAACAGAAACTGAGTTGTGTACCCCTAAACTTAAGTCCAATACCCCCCAACCTAAATGAAACATTGTCCTCAATGTTTTGAGCATAAAAGGAAGACAAAATCATGAGTTAGAAGGTAAAAAACATCCATATGAAAGAGGGAACAAACCAGGGCAAAGTTGAGCACTTAGAATGCTTGCGGTCTAAGAGGCACTTGAGGGGCTCCAAACCTGGCCCTCCTTTTAGTGGTATCTTGCCTGCAACATAAATGAATTGATTAGTTCTACAAGTAGAAATCCACTTCCTAGACTTTAAAATTTTAGGGAACCAGTACAATAAAGATTTGAATGTAAGTAAAAACTGCTTGATCCCAATAGACAAGTAAGCATAATGATCAAAGTGTGGGGGCCATCGAGGGTCCTTGGGTTGCTTGGGTCGTGGCCTTGAGCCTTGGGTGGAGCTAAATGTCTCAAAGGTGCATACCACCATCTTGATACTTCCTTCGTCTTGCCTCCTACAAGTATCATTAAACCTGCACAAACCATTAGGCACAACATCAAATTTCTCACCAAAACACCTAAGTTGAGTAAGAAACTTAAATGGTGAAGATAAGGATAAGGAAGGCCCTGGAAAAGTAAGGATAAGAGGTGTTTCAGGAGTTAAGGCAGCAAGGATAGGTGCTGGAATTTCAGGGACCTCGGCCAAAACTTGGTGCAATGCCTGCGGGTTTCGTTTTATTTCATGAACATCAAGAGCATAACCCGAGGTGCATTCATTGGTGTTGTCCGTGAGTGGTAAATGGACATACACATCATTATCCTCATCATCCCAATCGGGTTCCCAAAGAAGTTTAACTCGAAGGTGCTCTAGTTCCTTGTCCTCTAAGAGGGCTTCCCATAGTGTTCTTTGAGATCGGGCCTCGTTTAGTGCATCCCGAAGTGTTTTTTGAGGTCGGGCAGGCCTAGGATCCAAAGGAGGAGGAGTCCAAGGGTATGGTGCTAGTTCACTCCATCCGTGGTGGTATGGCTCCATATAGGGCTGATTCTAAGGCTCTAGCATGTACATGAAATCTTGGGGGTATGCCCATCCCCCTTGATTACTTGGAACCGAAGGAATGTTTGCATAGGGCTCGTAGGCCCAACCTTGAGAAGAATAATCGTCATTCCACGATTCCATGGTACCTAGACACGTCACAAAATGAAAACTAAAATTTTATATACAAAACAAAAAGAAAAACCACTTAGTCAAAGGAATTAAATAAAATGGACCCGTTGAGGAACAAGTCCCCGGCAACGGCGCCAAAAACTTGATAGAGATTTTATCAAGAACAAAAAATGTACTAAGACAAACCTCTACGTGTCATAAACTTTGCAAGCGCACAAGACGTGTAGATAGTATAGATGCAAGCAAAGGTCGATCCCACAAAGACTTGCTCAATGATATCCAATTCCGTTTAACTCAATTGACTTAAGTGGAGTAATTAAAATGAAATGGGGGGTTTATTACGTTTTATGAATGTAAGTAAATTAACTAAGTTTAACTAACTAAGTCGAGCTAGGGTTTCTATCCACCTTTACCAATTATAGTTCCGTTAGATTTCCTTGATTAGATTACTATGCATGTATCTGAATTAAGTGCCCGTGCAGGGGTCCGGTGTCAGGACCCGTCCCAAATCCCCAGGGATTAACGTGGGACGCGCCTGATCCCGTCTGACACAAAGTGTCAGACCAGGGAAATTTCCTTCTCTAGCCCTCACCGGGCATCCAGAGTACTCGAGGATCGTAGGAGAAGGAGTGTGATGTCTCGTCTCTGCTACAGCCCGCATCCACGATCAACCTAAAGGGCATTAAAACATCAAAAGTCGTGAGTGGACAAAAACAATCATTTCATTAAAAACATTTTCACATAAAGACATTTATGCCCTTCACTAAAAACATGCACGCATTCGAAAATCATTTACCAAAATGTTCATAAAACCATTTGAAAACATTCTCAAAATCTTTCAAGGGTTCATGGTCGGTTCCCATAAACCGTCATGACCCATAAAAACCATTCAAGGGTTCATGCTCGGTTCCTATAAACAGTCATGAACCGTAAATCCTTTTATGGGTCTCTGACCCGAAATCACAAATTTGAAAACATGGAACACGGTAAATAAAATCAATAGGGATTCAGCCCCAAATCATGTCACGTGGGTCTCAGCCCAAAACCATTCTCAGTGAAATACCAAAACATCGAATACGGGGTCTCGCCCCAAATCACTTTCTGTAAACCACATACGTAAAAATATATGTATAACCCATCCGCGGCACTTCCGAGAAGATGCCAACTCTGGGCACACAGCCCCTAGGGAACACATCCCCAATATATGTCACGGTATCATCTCTATACTAGTGTGCACACTACTCGGGGTCTCACTCCGAGTCTTCTCCCAGGAATTCTCCATCTGGGAGGCTCAATCTCTGGATCTAGTCCGACTCTATCTCTGGATCTAGTCCACATATCTCTCCGTAATATTGTCCGGGACCATATCATAAATCATAACCTCCACTCCTGGAACGGGATCCCTATGGGGATACCCATTCTGGTCTGTGGATCGTGACTCTCCAGGTGGACGTCTGGAGGAGACCATATAATTATATGGAGGGTTCATATACATTTTCCACAACAATTTCTTTCTTTCTCAAAACACATTTCAATTGGGTCTCATACTCGATTCATCTCAATAGGATTCCTCGAATCCAATTCAAATCCATTTCACAGGCCTCGGCCTAAATCCACAGTTCAACAAGGTCTCATGCCCGAATACTCATTTCATAAATCGAATTGGGACTCAAGCCCGATGTTACAATCAACTGGGCCTCTCGCCCGATATCACGAATAACTGGGCCCTAAGCCCGAAACCATACCTCAACGGAGCCTCAAACTCAATTTCACAACCAATAGGGCCTCAAGCCCGATACTACAGTCAAATGGGCCTCAAGCCCGAACTCGTAAACCAACGGGACCCTCGGTCTGATCTTATAACTTAAATGGACCCTCGATCCGATTCGTCGTCAAATCAAATGGACTTCAAGTCTGAGAGTTCGTAAATCAAATGGGTCTCGTGCCCAATTTCATATTTCCAAATCTAAAACCAAATCATGAAACCCACGTTGAAAACGCAGTACGCAAAGTGTAACGACCCGTCCCGAATTCCTAGATTAGATTAGTGACTAATCACGATTAATGAGGTTAATCGGTGATTAGTTAGGCTAAATCGGACGAACGATGCAAAATGACTGTTTTGCCCTTGGTCGTGGCAAAATGTTGACTTTTCATTCGGGCAGTCAAACGGACTTTGACCGATGACCGTGACGTAGTTCGTGACGTCACGAGTTCATAGACAGGTGGCACGTTCAATTCCGACGTTCGAGGAGGAAGTTATGACGTTCGGAAGTTTAGGGGCAATTTGGTAATTTTAGTTAAAAGGAGTAAAATGTTGAGTTTTTGACCGAGAGGTCCGATGGCCGAGGGCTGAGGATCGTTATGTAGATCGGGACGATACGAATCCATAGGCAGGCGGCATGCTGAAATCGGACTTCGAACGGGGAAGTTATAGGTCACGAAAGTTCGATTTCACTATGCACGTACTTCGAGGCGGTGATGAGGTAGCCTTTTCTGATTGGGCCAGATATTTTGAGTGGGTCCCATGGATGAATGACAAGTGTCACTCATCCCATTGGTTAAAACCCCTAAAAAGGGGATCTCACTTAATTAAATAATATTAATTAATTAATTTTATAATCTAATCCACACCTCATTCAATCCTAGCCCTCCATTCTATATTTAATCTTTCAATCCTCACCATCAATTCCATCTCCTCTCATCAGCCATCATTTTTCTTCTTTTCTTATTCAAACCCGCACCCCCCTCCATATTTCTTCTTCATTTTCCATTTTCATTCTTTCCATACAAACACACAACACCACCACAATCCTCCATCAAGTGTGACCGTGTGAGAGTGAGGGCAGGACTGGGATGAGGAGGAGGACACGACGGCCAATCATGGTGGCTCACGGCGGCGGCTCACAGCGGGTGAACACGTGAGGTGAGGAATTGTCCAAAAATTCATATTTCGGTTTTGTTAGTTTTTGTTCTATTCTAAGGATTGGGAAACATTTCTGGGGACTCTAGGAAGCTAATAGGATTCGTTTTGGGGTTTGTGATGGCCGAAAATGGCCATGAACGGCCGGAGCAAATCCAGCCACCATTGATGGCGGATGGAAGCACGATTTTGGGGTGTTTAGTTCGGTTTTAATTACCTTGAAAGATAGGAAATAGGATTAGGATTATATTAGGATTAAAATGGGATGAAATGGACCAAAAATCAGTACGAAAACCGGAGAAAAATAGACGGATGAACAGTGTTTTGCTACAGTGAAAACTGGTTCAGTTGGAGGTAGGAGACGATGAACAGTGTTTTCGACTTTCTAGGGGCGCGTGGTCCATAATTTGGGGAAGTGTTCAACACGTGAAATCTTCTATTCGATGTAACGAAGATTTTGGGACTGGTCTCGCGTCAATCGGACATCGTTTTGATAGTTTTCGGGTGTCGGAAGGTTTAGGGTCGGTGTAAAAATAGTCAAAAGTTCGGGAAAATTATGGGGCTTTGGTAGGAGGTTAATTAAGTAGTTAGTAACATTATATTAAAATTTGGACAGGTTTGGGAGTCCCGGTGATGGTGATCGGCTCGGGGAGCCGTATGGCACGCAAATCGAGGCGGTAGCTCGGACGGTCTGTGAGTGGACTTTGTTTTCTAAATTGGTGCATGCATAAATGTTTATTATATGTTTTATTACATGTTTTATGATACCATGGGTGCATTTGTATGTGGTTACGTATAAGCACGTATTTCGAGGTTTCGGCCTTATACGGTGCTTATACGGGTATGTATTTCTTTATTGATTTAAATGAAATGGTTTTGGATTTCAAATGGATAAACTCGGGTATAAGACCCATTTGGTTTGGTCTTGGGCATATGACTCTATTTACGACATTCGGGTCTAAATCGTGGTCGCGACGGGCGCTATGTGCACAGCGATCGACGATATGACGCTCGCCTCCGGTTTGGGATGTGTTCCTTCTGGAGAGGACACGATGCACGATTCGTTGTCGGGCAGCCTGGGGAGGCTCGACTTCGGAGTGCTGACGGTTCAGGATAGCGATTGGTGATGAGTGCACCATGATCTTGTGGTGGTCGCCTCGGTTGATACGTTCACGGCGGCATACCAGGATTGAGGGCGGTCCTGGATGGATGGTTGCACGCATCACTATGATCGGAGTCGTGACTGACCTTAGATATCGGGCACGGTGCCCAGTTGAGTAATATGTTCGGGCACGAGACCCAGTTGTTTTACACTGATGATTTCGGGTCAGGGACCCTAGATGGATTTCCAAGTTCATGGCGGTTTATGGGAACCGGCATGAACTCTTGAAAGGTCATTGTGGTTCATGACGGTTTATGGGAACCGATATGAACCTTTGTCAGGTCATTCTGGTTCATGACGGTTTATGGGAACCGGCATGAACCCTGGTTAATGGATGTTATGGATCATGACGGTTCAAGGGAACCGGGCATGAACATTTATGTTATGTATATATATATATATATATATGTATTCCTATACCTTCCTTTACTTCCATTATCTCCTCCGGGGAGGGTCGTTGGCCTGGGTGGACCCCAGAGTAGTCACGGAGCACCGACTGAGTGGAGTCACCCCCCAGTTGGATTCCTTACTCTCAGGAAGGCTATGATTACTATTACCTCGGGTAGGGTCAGTGGTCTGCGAACATTGATCTTGACTTTGAGAAGACTCGGATTGAGACCTAGGTAGCACGCGCGTAGCTTTGGAAACCGTGATAGGATTGGTTGTGTGAATTATATGTATATATGATGTATGCTATATATGATATATGATGTGTGTTTACACAGGTTTTGGACTTAGTTCCCACATATGGTTCTTTCGGTTAAATGGTTTTCGAATGCATGCATGCTTTTTAGTGAAGGGTACAAATGTCTTCTCGTTAAAATGTTTTTATAAACTTTTGTTTTGTCCACTCACATTTTTTAATGTTTTGACTGCCCTTCAGGTTGACAACGGATGTGGACTGTAGTAGAGACCGAGATATCACATACCTCCTCTGGATCCTGGCGTACTCTGATAGCCCGGGAGGGCAAAGGACGGAAATATCCCTTGTCTGACACTTCGTGTCAGACGGGAGCAGGGTCATCCCGCACTAATCCTGGGGGGATTGGGATGGGTCCTGTCACAAAGGCACGACATAAAGCCAAAAACCTCGAAAAACGTGCAAATAGGTCGATCCTAAGCTACCACAATCAAATTCACTCATCACATCACAAAATATATATTTAAACACTTACAAAATATTTATGCATGCATCAAGTTTGAAAGAAAGGTCCACTCACAGATCGTCCGAATTCGCGCCTCGATACCCGTGCCACAACGTCTTCCCGGGCCAAACGTCACTTCTAGGATTCCCGAACTTGTCCAAATTAATTTAGAGGGTTACTAACTACTTATATAACCCCTCACTAAAGCCCCGTAATTTTTTAGAATTTCTAACTATTTTTAAACGCAAACCTAAACCTTCGGACATCCCGAACTATATCGAAACAATGTTCGATTGACACGAAACCAGTCCCAAAATGTTCGTTACATCGAATAGACGATTTGAAATGTTGGAAGTTTCCCCAAAGAAGGGAGCACGCGCCCTCATGCGCCTCAAGAACGTCCTGCGCGTGGCTCTCACGCGCCAGGACACTGTTTGTCTTCCTCAGGCGACTGAACCGAGTCCGGCCGGTTCGCTGGTTCGCCTGGACTGGTGTGACCAGTCCGGCCTGGTTTCTCACCCAATTTCGGTCTGTTTGCTTCCAATGACCCGACTCGCGTCCCATTGAACTCAATTATCTCCTAAGTCCAAATCTCTGTATATCTCAGGTCTCCGCCTGAACCTTTCGTCACTAAGTGAAACTGACGCGACCCATCCAAATCCATAAATCCAGTAACCATGGTTAAGCAATACCAATTCATAAATCCATACCCCATCAGTATCTAACCCTATACCAATCCTTGGAATCCCAGGTGCCAAAACATTTCTCAATCACATGGGTTGGTCGTGTCAGAAACCATAATTATATTCAACCTTCCCGGCTCCTCTCGAGCCCTGACACAGTACCATGACTCATCTCGAGTCCTAACCAAAATTCTGACTCATTTTTAGTCCAATCATGACTCCTCTTGAGTCCAATCTCATCTCAAGCATCCATGTCATCAATGGCATACCCGGTCACTGAGCAAATACTGCTAGTGAACCACATCTTATACCACTTATAAAGCCTATGGGATATCCCATCACACTCTAGACTCTGAAACACACATTCCACTTAAGTAATTTATTGAGAATCATTTCATCCCAGGTCCACTATGCCCAATTGTTCTACCTTTCTAGCCTCTGGGCTCATTCATTCATGGGACCCTCATAAATCCGGGTTCAATAGTTAGTACTTCACAATGTACACTGATTAACATCTGACCTGCAATCCAGGGTCAATTTCATTCTGAGATCTATCACGATGTCTCATATACCCCAATATACTAGTCTCACTAACAGGTCGATCACGAGGCTTACGTTTCGGAGGCATGATGTGGCAACAGAATCAGTAAACTAGTGCTCTAATACCAATTTGACAGGACCCGTCCCCAATGGACATAGATAACCGTGCTTGGTCCTGCTCCCTTCTAACAAGTCAACTAAGGTTCCAAAAATTACCCTCAGTACTTGCCAAACAAGGGATAACCGCACATGTGCCCACTCATACCTCCACCTCTCGAATAGTCTCAATCATCAAGCCACGACCTAGAGGGTCAATAAAACAGAAAAGGTGTGAGTGGACAAAACAAAATTTTATAAATACATTTACCAAAATACATTCTTACCCTCCAGTTTCACAAACATGCATGCATATCATAAAACATGAGTAAAATACCTCCGAACACAAATGTATATAAATCACAAATCTCGATAAAACCAAGGGACTTATTTCCATTTCCAATCTCATTAGTCATGTTATCCATGCTACGCGTGCAAATCAAATAAGCTCAAGGACCGCCCAAATTCGACCACGTCGTCGTGAACACATCACCAGCCGACGTTCCAGATCATCGTGAATACATCACTGATCGATCTCCACATAATACCAGTACACCTGAGTCGAGCCTCCCTCGGCTGCACGATAACAGACAGAGCTACGTGACCTCTCCGGGCGAATAGATCCCATCCCAGTGGGGAGCGTTATCTACAGGGTGCACTCCGGGGAAACATATTCCCAACCAGAAGCCCTAAATATCCGCAACACATCACCATCATGAAATCCAGTGAAACCAGTTGCGTTTAAAACTCAAACCATTATCAACACAAGGTCTCAACCCCAAAATATAGTTTCCTCTAAATTCGTAAAACCAGAATCCTGATTTATTCCATAAATCTGAAAACCATCAATACCATAATGTAATCACATGTAAATACAAATCCAATCAAAATCATAGCTCCATTGGGTTTCAAGCCCAAAATCTCGATTTCACGTAAATTCGTGCAACCATAACCCGCGTTGCCATTTTCACGTAAATCCATAAAATATATCCGAAAAACCTTACGTAAATCCATCAAATCAATCCCTAACTCATAATTCGAGTTAAAATATCATTTTTCAATCTCGGGCCTACGCCCAAAACATCAATTTCACATTTCTCGAAAATCGTTCCCAAAATAATATAATAATCCAAAAAATAGATAAATCACTGTATCGAAACATCAATCATGTCAAATCATGTCAAATCATATAATAAAGCATTTAAAACGTATATGCATGCATCACGGTTAGAAAACAAAGTCCACTCACACACCGTCCAAACGACCCACTTCCGAGCTGCACGTTTTTCCATAAATTCTAGAAATCACAATTCCTGTCCAAAATCATTATCGAGGGACACTAACACTTGAATATATCTCATACTAATTTTCCTAATTTTCTAGGATTTAAATACGTATTTAACACGTATATCAAAATTTTGGATATACTGAACTTTATAGAAATGATATCCAATTTCCTCGAAACTAGTGCCAAAATGTTCGTTACATTGAGAGGATCAAGTTTCATGTTGACCCCACCTCGAGATTGGGATTCACGCGCCCCACGCGTCGCCGTGAGTGTCTGCGCTTGAAAGTCACGCGCTAGCTACAGTGTCGTCGTCCCAGCCTGATTTTCTGCAATTCGGGCCCTGCAACCCACGAGACAACCCGATTCAGTCCATGTCAATTTCAACTCGATTTCTTCAATTGATTCATCTAATCATATTTTTTTTATCGTTAATTGAAAGTCTTAAAGTTCAATTGTATGATTCCTTACCTCGAAGGAATTCGACCAAGCCTCGAGATTTCAAGGTCTGTTCATCATTCGATTCTCTCACTGGTCATCAATTTCCCTAAATTGATTCGTCATGGAGCATCATAGAAGTCTGATAAACACATTCCAAATCTTAATTTCATCCATCTAACCCTTCAATTACACAACTCAATCCTCGAATTGCTCCACTTCCGCCATGTCCGTTTTGAGCCAAAAGGACACTAATTCTCTTCGTTCTTGAGGTGATCCTAATCGAGATAGTCCCAGAAGGCTCAAACCAATCTCCATTTGAAGCATCATGACCAACAATTCACGGTTTTCCAATTTCAAGCTAAAAATAAAGTTTCGAGCAATCGTTTACCGTCGCCGTCGTTGCACCGCCGTGAGCATCACCATCAACGTCTTCACTTCCTCTTTCTTTTTTCATTCACAAAGGTCAAGCAAAGGATGAGGTTTTGAGGGGCTGGAATGGGTTGGTTCCTCACGGTTTCAAGCACTCTGTTTTTCACAGGGTTATGGCCACCGTCCATGACTGTCCATCGTAATCAGACCACCACGATCATCTCAACGTCTTCTCTCAGTTTCCTTCACAGGTTACAGGCAAAAGAATTAAGATCAAGGGGGTTTGTAGGGGTTGTTTCTCACGGTTCAAGGAAGAAACAGAGAAGATGATCGATAATGAAGAAAATGATAATTGAGGATGAAGATGGATGGTGAGGATTGTGGGATGAGTGTGTGTGCATTATATAACAATTAATAATAGATTAACAGGAAACATGATCCATAATTTAGGGGTCTCAAATCATGGGATGAGTGACACTTGTCACTCACCAAAGGGTCCATAATCATTGATAAAATTTCAATATTTTATTATTATTTCAATTGAATTCCCAGGACGTAAGTTTAACAGATTTCACTCCCGTAACCAAAAGTTCCCTGTTCGATGTCTGATTTCGACGTGCCGCCTGTCTACGGACTCGTGACATTTCTAACTACGTCACAGTCATTGGCCAAAGTCCGTTTGACCACCCGAGTCAAAAGTTAACATTTTTCCCACCTCCAAGGGTAAAACGGTCATTTCGTACTGTCTGTCCGAAACCACACGACTAATCACCGATTAATCTCACTAATCCTTCATTAGTCACTAATATAATCCCGGAATTCAGGACGAGTCGTTACATGACGTCCTCATTGACGTCATGATGACGTCATCATTACTGTAGCAACGTTGGCTAGATGGTTGACTAGGCTCGTGTGGGCGTGTGTGAATAGTACTTAAGGTGGGACCACCACCATCTTTTAGGTTTCGACAATTTGGATCCAATGTGGGTGGTTTCATGTCGATCAAAGATTGTTAGGTTGGTCAAAATAGGGTTTAATGTCTCGGAAAGTGTGTTCAGACGGCTTTCACGGGCTAGTTTCATACTAGGGTTTCATGATTGAGTTGTAGGGACTTATAGTGACCTTTATGTGTACTTCGGACATGGCAGGGACTGTACGATAGCACCGGGACAGGTTTATACGTTCGGTTTAGCGGCGGGATCGGACTGTGAGTGGGCCTTTGATTTCATTTAACCCTTGCATGCATAACTGTTTTAATTACTATATCTATATGATTGAATTGAAGTATTTGAATGCCTTGAGTTATTATTCTTGCACGTATTATGAGGTTTTGGGCATGAGACCCGTCTAGTTAGTTATGCACAATTTTGAGATATAAACATGGGTTTCGATGATTTTCTGTAGTTCTGCACTGTATAGACCTACCCTAGTGATACTGTCTCCTCCGGATGTTGGTACCCCGGAGTGGTTACGGCGCATTTCCTGCAGGAGGGACCGGATCGTAGAGTGACTCAGGAGCAGGATTGCTATGATTGGATGTCTGGGACGTCAGATATCTGGGATGTCATACCCGGACTGGGTTCAGGATTTGGACTCGGGATTGAGACCCCGGGTGGCACGCGTAGCCTTGGGACTGTGACCTTATTAGGCGTCTGGGACGTCAGACATCTGGGATGTCCGGGTTGGGATGTATAGTGCAGCAGCTGATTTCATGATTATGTTTATATTTCTGCTTATGGCTATATGATATACTATTATGGATTTCGACTTTGATGCATGCATGATTTGGAAAACGGAGCGATAAAACCGTACGTTTACTATATGCTTAAACTGTTTTATACACTTTATGTTTCTGGCACCCGAACCTAACTAGACTCAAACTCCCCAATTTTCATCCTTTTCCCATTATTCAAATTCCCAAATTATTCTAACTGGTCTTAGGAAAGGATCTATAAATCTAAACTTTGAAAAATTACCTTAAAGCCATGGTTCGAATCCATCACCTACCACCTTTTCGTCTGGGTTTTCCCCAGGATTCCCTATGTTCCATTCAATTTTATTCGACCCAAAAATGATCCTAAAGACCCACACATCCCTCTGGTGTTCTTCATTTCAAACTAGAAAGTCTCGAAGCATAACGACGGTCCATGGTTGTGCTTTAAGCTTCTCGGCAATGGTGGTTTTTCTTTTTCACCGTTCTTTTTCCTGATTCCCCTCCCTCAAAACTCTTCCTTTCCTCTCTGATTTTCCTCCACGCTCCTCTGTTTTTCTTTCTATCTCATCTCCCTTTCATTTTCCTTTCCATTTCTTCTTTTTCTTTTTCTCATTTGTTTTCCATTTTCGGCCAACCACACCTGAATGCCCCATACACACACAACACCCATCCATATATACTTAGGGTACGTCAGTGGGAGTTTGGGAGGGAAACTTAGAGAATTTTCTAGACAACACACATGTTTCACATGTCTCAACTGTAAAATTACCAAATTACCTTTTAAGCCAAAATTACCATAATGCCCCTACCTATTTTTGACACATAAAAAACTTATTCAAACTCCTTTTTTAGCATACCGCATGTCTACATATTCAAGTGTTTGAGACCATCATAACGATCTTAAAAAATGTCCAGAAGGTCTCCCAATCAAAGAGTCAACATTTTGACCATATAGTAGCAAAATTGTCATTTTTTATTTTCTCGAATTTCCAGGGTGTGACATCAACCCACATCCAGACGGTGTTATAATTAGACATTCCTAAGATCGAGTCTCCCACATATTTACTCATCTGCAAGAAATGCCGTATCGTGACCTCTCCGGGATTCCACATGACGTCTGGAGGGAATATATCACAGAGGATGGAAATCATGGAAAACAATAATAATATCTAGGAAACTCATTTTCATGAAAATTCATGTCTTAAAACTAAGTCAAAACCTTTCCAACAGTGCCTTAGCCCAAAAAATCATTTCCACAAAATAACAATAAAATTGTGTGTAATGACCCGTCCAAAGTATTGTGATTAATTAAGAATTAATGACGGATTAGCGAGGCTAATCGTGGATTAGTTGAGGATTAACAGACTTTCAGCGCGAAAGTGCGATTTTGCCCCTAAACGAGGGTGAAAAGTTGACTTTTGACCTGGTAGGTCTCATGGCTTAGGGCCGAGGATCGTTACGTAGATCGAGTCGATACAAGTCCGTTGACAGGTGGCACGTCGAATTCGGACGTTCGACGGAAAAGTTACGATCCACGAAAGTTCGAAGGAACGATTTACAATAGCACACTTTACGAGACAAAAGTGAACTTTTATCCTCAAGTGGGCCCAGATATTTGAGTCAATCCCAATGGATGAGTGACAAGTGTCACCCATCCTTAGCTCACCTAACACAGACACATGCATATCCATTCCCCCTGTCTGTGTTCATCCAATCCAACCAACCTGATGAACCCCAAAACCATTCCCCTTCCCCTTTTGATTTTGTGTGAGGCCATGAGAGGAATGGAGGGGAGTGTTGTACTGAGGAAGGTGGTGGCAGCTGCCGTGGACAGCGGTGGGAGCTCACGGCCAAGGTAAAATCGTGACCCCTCTACATTTCAAATTTAGATTTTGGCTTTTGGACGTCTAAGATGTTAGAAGATGATTAGGGGATGTTGTGAGGGGTTGGTTGAGTCATGTAAAGACACAAAAAGTGGCTGAGGACGGCTGAACCGGCCATACTACGGCCGTGAAGCATTTTCGGTGGGTAGCCACCGAATTACCATTTCGGCCAAGTAGGTCCAATCCAAACCCATAAGCATTACTATATTGAACTTAGGGACCTAAT
Organism: Prinsepia uniflora; assembly: GCA_032719365.1. Taxonomy (NCBI): domain Eukaryota; kingdom Viridiplantae; phylum Streptophyta; class Magnoliopsida; order Rosales; family Rosaceae; genus Prinsepia; species Prinsepia uniflora. The sequence goes on from CM064872.1 coordinate 40,283,928, forward strand.
AGAACCATTAGGATTGAGTTTTAGCCCTTTTTTATGCCCTAAACTTAGAATGGGAAATTTGGGTTTAAATGGATTTTTGAACCAATAGGTTTTACGATTGTTTCCTTTGGTTTGATCACACAAAACAATCCCTAGGATAGATTTAGGAAGATTTGTGGAAAGAAGGAAGAAAAATGATGAAAAAGTAGGAGGGGATGGAGGTGAACCTGTAACGATCCGTCCCAAATTCCATGATTAGATTAGTGACTAATCATGATTATTGAGGTTAATCGGTGATTAGTTAGGCTAAATCGGACGAACGATGCGGAATGACCGTTTTGCCCCTAGTGGTGGCAAAACGTTGACTTTTCGATCGGGCGGTCAAAGGGACTTTGACTGATGACCGTGACGTAGTTCGTGACGTCACGAGTTCATAGACAGGTGGCACGTTCAATTCCGACGTTCATGGAGGAAGTTATGACGTTCGGAAGTTTAGGGGCATTTTGGTAATTTGGGTGAATAGGAGGTCAAAAGTTGACTTTTTGATCGGGAGGTCCGATGGATGAGGGCCGAAGACTGTTACGTAGATAAGGACGATACGAATCCGTAGACAGGCGGCACGTCGAATTCGGACGTTCGACGGCGAAGTTACGGTTCACGGAAGTTCCTGGTTACTATTCACAACAGCACGTTTTACGAGACAAAAAGTGCAGTTTTGTCTCTAGTGGGCCCAGATATTTAATGGAGGCCCAATGGATGAGTGACACTTGTCACCCATCCACTGGCCAACCCCACCCACTCATGCACCAAACCCTTCCCCGTTCATCCATTTCTCCCATTTTCTTCCCAAACCAAACCGATCACCATTTCCTCACCCAAACACCAAACCCTTCCCTTCTAGCCATAACTGAGACCAGAGGGCGAGAGAGGAGGACTAAGGACGGCAGCTGGTGGCTGGAACCGCCGTGGGCGGTGGCGGGAACCCAGAACCCGATCGGGTACCCGGTAAGCCCATTTTCATTTTTTGTGTGGATTTTGTTGTTATGGGTCGATTTGGACGATTGGTTTGAGTTAAATAGGTTGCTAGGGAGTTGTTAGGGAGGTTTTGGTGGTGGTTGGACGTCGGAGGAGCCCTGGGAGGTTTCGGGAAAATTTAACCGTGAGGTTCAAAATTGAACCGGTCGGATTTCGAGGGTTTTAGGTAGTTTTGTTAATTGGGTTAGATAGGAAATGAAGAAATAGGAATTTCGGAATTGGAATGGATGAAATCGGACCGAAAATGAGGGAGAAGGACACCTGGACCGGTTACGCCGGTCCAAGTTGCAGGAAAAACCGGACCGGACCGGTTCAGACCGGTCTGACCGATGTAGGGGATGACTGATGACGTCATCCTGATGACGTCATCATGTCAGGGATGACATCATCATGTCAGATCTGACAATGTCAGACTGACATGTCAGACAGTGGGCCAATGGAAGCGTGACACGTGTCACTGTCAGGGGCTGTTAGTGATGACGTCATGCTGACGTCAGTGATGACGTCATGCTGACGTCAGCGATGACGTCAGCAGGTACTGTAGCAGGCGCGTGAAGCCCACGCGCAGCCACTTCAGGCGGCGCGTGAGGGCGCATGGCAGGGAATCTGGGGAAGGTTCCAACATGTGAAATCTTCTATTCGATGTAACGAACATTTTGGGACTGGTTTCGTGTCGATCGGACACCGTCTCGATATGTTTCGGAGCATCGGAAGGTTTAGGTTCGGGATTAAAAATAGTTAAAAATACGGGAAAATTACGGGGCTTTGGTAGGAGGTTAATTAAGTAGTTAGTAACCTTCTATTACGATTTGGACAGGTTTGGGAGTCCCGGTGACGGTGATCGGCTCGGGGAGCGGTATGGCACGCAAATCGAGGCGGCAGCTCGGACGGTCTGTGAGTGGACCTTGTTTTCTAAATTGGTGCATGCATAAATGTTTATTATATGTTTTATTACTTGTTTGATGATGCCATGGGTGCATTTGTATGTGGTTACGTATAAGCACGTATTTCGAGGTTTCGGCCTTATACGGTTCTTATACGGGTCTGTATTTCTTTATTGATTTAAATGATTTGATTTTGGATTTCTAAAGGGATAAACTCGGGTATGAGACCCATTTGGTTTTGTCTCGGGCATATGACACTATTTACGACCTTCGGGTCTAAATCGTGGTCGCGACGGGTGCTATGTGCACGGCGATCGACGATACGACGCTCGCCTCCAGATTTGGATGTGTTCCTTCCGGAGAGGTCACGATGCACGATTCGTTGTCGGGCAGCCTGGGGAGGCTCGACTACGGAGTGCTGACGGTTCAGGATAGCGATCGGTGATGAGTGCACCATGATCTTGCGATGGTCGCGTCGGTTGATTCGTTCACGGCGACATACCAGGATTGAGGGCGGTCCTGGATGGATGGTTGCACGCATCACTATGATCAGAGTCGTGACTGACCCTTGGATATCGGGCACGGTGCCCAGTTGAGTCATATGTTCGGGCACGAGACCCAGTTACTTTATGGTTTATGATTTCGGGTCAGGGACCCTACGTGGATTTCCAAGTTCATGACGGTTTATGGGAACCGACATGAACTCTGGAAAGGTCATTATGGTTTATGACGGTTTATGGGAACCGGCATGAACCTTTGTCAGGTCATTCTGGTTCATGATGGTTTATGGGGACCGGCATGAACCCTGGTTATGTTATTACGGTACATGACGGTTTATGGGAACCGGCATGTTACCTGATTATGGAGATTATGGATCATGACGGTTCAGGGGAACCGGTCATGAATGTTTATGTTATGTATATATATGTTCGTCTACCTTCCTTTACTTCTATTATCTCCTCCGGGGAGGGTCGTTGGCCTGGGTGGACCCCGGAGTAGTCACGGAGCACCGACTGAGTGGAGTCACCCCCCAGTTGGGTTCCTTACTCTCAGGAAGGCTATGGTTACTATTACCTCGGGTAGGGTCAGTGGTCTGCGGACATTGACCTTGACTTTGAGAAGACTCGAATTGAGACCCGGGTAGCGCGCGCGTAGCTTTGGATACCGTGACAGGATTGGTTGTGTGACTTATATATATGTATGTGATGGATATATGATATATGATATGTGGTGTGTACAGGTGTGCACAGGATTTGGGCAGTGGCCCGTATGGTCGTTTTTATTGTGGTCCTTTCGACCTTAGTTTATATCTGCTTTGGGCTTAGTCCCACATATGGTTGTTTTGGATAAATGGTTTTCGAATGCATGCATGCTTTTTAGTGGAGGGTACAAATGTCTTCCTTATTAAATGTTTTTATAAACTCTTTGTTTTGTCCACTCAAAGTTTTTAATGTTTTGACTGCCCTTCAGGTTGACATCGGATGTGGACTGTAGCAGGGACCGAGATATCACATGCCTCCTCCGGATCCTGGCGTACTCTAATAGCCCGGGAGGGCAAAGGACGAAATTATCCCTTGTCTGACACTTCGTGTCAGACGGGAGCAGGGTCATCCTGCACTAATCCCGGGGGGATTGGGATGGGTCCTGTCAGAACCGGCCACGCCGATCCAACTGGACCGGCCGAACCAGAGGACCGGTTCGAACCAACTTGTCGCGAGGAAGAAGCCTCTTGTTCACGGGCGCTTGAAGCCCATGCGCAGAGCCTTCAGGAGGTACGTGGCGGCGTGTGGGGGAGATTTTGGGGGTGGTTCCTACTTGTGAAATCATCTATTCGATGTAACGAACATTTTGGGATTGGTTTCGTGGTGATCGAACATCGTTTCGATATAGTTCGGGATGTCCGAAGGTTTAGGATCGACTATAAAAATAGTTAAAAATTTCAAAAAATTACGTGGTTTAATGAGGGGTTATTTAAGTAGTTAGTAACCCTATATTACGATTTGGACAAGCTCGGGAGTCCCGGTGATAGTGATTGGCCCGGGAGAGGCTTTTGGCGCCCGTATCGAGGCGCAACTTCGGACGGTCTGTGAGTGGACTTGTTTTATGAATTCGATGCATTCATAAATTTTTTATATGCTTTAATGAATATTTTTTATGATGCCATGAGTACATTTCTTAGTGGTAGGTTAGGATTTACGTAATTGCACGTATTTCAAGGTTTTCGATTTTATACGGCGCTTTTGCGTGCTATGCCTTCTACGATGGTATAAATGAAAGGATTTCGGATTTAGAAATATGGAATCGGGCATGAGACCAATTTGATTTATGAACTCTCAGACTTTGGTCCTTTCGATTTGATGAGAAATCGAGCTGGAAGCCCATTTGAGTTATACGATCGAGCCGAGGGCCCCGTTGGTTTACAAATTCGGGCTTGAGGCCCAGTTGGTTGTAATATCGGGCTTGAGGCCCTGTTGATTATGAAATCAGGCTTGAGGCCCCGTTAGTTGTGATATCGGGCTAGAGGCCCAGTTGATTTGAAATCGGGCTCGAAGCCCCGTTATTGTGGTATCGGGCTTGAGTACCAATTTGGTTTATGAAATGAGAATTCAGGTTTGAGACCCTATTAAACTGTGGATTTAGGCCGAGGCCTGTGAAAGTGCATTTGAATCGGATTCTAGGGATCCCGTTGAGATTCGGGTATGAGACCCAGTTGAATTCAGATTTGAAAGAAAGTATTTTGAAAAATGTATATACCCTCCGACATGAGTTGTTTGGTCTCCTTCAGACGTCGACTTGGAGAGTCACGATCCACTACCCGGAATGAGTAATCCCCATAAGGAGCACATTTCAGGAGTGGGAGTTATGATATGGTCTCGGACTAGGTCCGGGGATAGCCATCCAGACGTCGTAGATCCTGTATGTTGGACAGAGCCTCCCAGATGGAGAATTCCTGGGGGTAGACTCGGAGTGAGACCCCGAGTAGTATGCATACTTATAGATATGAATCGTGACAAATATCGGGGATTAGTTCCCTAGGGGCTGTGTGCCCCGAATTGGCAGCTCATCTGAGATGCCGAGGATGGGTTGTGTGTGTGTATATATATATATATATATATATATATGTATATGTATGTGTATATGTATACGAGATTTCACGGAAAGCGATTTGGGGCGGAGACCCCGTGTTCTATGTTTTGGAAATGGATTTGGGCTGAGACCCTATTGAGTTATGGCTTCGTTGAGAAGCGGTTTGCAAATATGTTTTAAAGTGTAAAAGAAAATTGGTTTTATGAGGTTTACGGAGAATGGTTTTGTGCCAAGGCCCTAATGGTTTGTGAATGTTATGATAAATGGTTTTCGAATGCATGCATGTTTTTAGTAAAGGGCATAAATATCTTTTTGTGAAAATGTTTTTATCAAATTCTTTATTTTGTCGACTCATGGCTTTTGATGTTTTGAATGCCCTTCAGGTTGATCGCGGATGGGGCCTGTAGCAGAGACCGAGACATCACACTCCTCTTTCAGATCCTGACGCTCTCTGGTAATCCCGGTTGGGCTAAGGACGGAATTATCTCTGGTCTGACACTTCGTGTCAGACGGGAGCAGGCATGTCCCACGTTAATCCCGGGGGATTTGGGATGGGTCCTTTCATTGTGTCCATAAATCATTATGATAATCCAACAATCATCATATAATCAGGTCAAATTGTTATTCAAATCATGTAATTAAATAGAATGAAACATTTGAAATGTTTAATTATGAATGCATCACAGTTTAGAAAAAAATGTCTAGTCACAGACAGTCTGAAACGGCTTAATCGCGAGTTGTACGCTCATTGGTGGTCTCGGGAACAGTCTGGCTTGTTAGACACAACAATTGAAGATCACTTAACATGTACATAACCGCTTATCCTAAACCCCGGAATCACGCACACATGCTAAACGCGTACACTGTCACTTTGGGTGCCCAAAACTACCCCAAGACGATGTCTGATTACCTTGAAACCTACAACATTAGATACAGAACATTGAAAACTATGTGGCACGTGCTGCCATGAAGCTTTAATTATTACATGCACCACCACGCTAGGGCAGAAGGCTAGTGCCCCCTACAGTCGCAACCACGCATATGACTGACTGGCCTCTGTCGTAATCGCCATGTGGCCTGACAGACCTAAAAATGGTACACGTGGCATAACACTGGCATTACATGTGGTACGCGTGGCACCACGTCAGTTTCCACATTAGCATTGCTTCAACCCTTAGCCGGGTTGATCTGTCGGTCTGCAACCGGCTTTTGAGCCAAATTTCGACTCGAATCACAATTTCAGTCCATCAAGGTGTTTCTGATCTTAGTTCAAGAAATCAGAGTCCAATTGACAAATTTCTATTCCAAAACTCAGGGGTAAATTTTCTAGGTTTTTTCCTCGGGTAAGTTCTTCGCCTCTCAATTCTTTCCCTTATTTTTCCTTTTCTTTTCTTCTCTCATTTTGTTTCCCTGTATTTTGTTGGGGTTGTGGGTTGGAGAAAACAGGTGTTATTACTTGGTTTTGGCTTTAAACACAACACAAACACGCACACTTCATGGATAACACAAACACCACAAGATGGTGAGTTCCACTAACCTTGACCTGACGGTGACATGTGTCACTATAGAACACGGATCGGTCACCAATTCAAAGTTAACAAACTGACCAAATTGCCCTTAGTACCAAAATTACCAAAATACCTCTGGCCAATTCAGACCTATAACAAACTCATTAGATCTTTGTTTCCATTTTGTCGTCTGTCTACGAAATCAGTTCTTAGAGACCTACAAAACAGTCATCACAAAAACATTCAAAAAGTATTACAAACAAAAGTCAACTTTTGACTCCTAATAACATAAGGGAAAAAAATGTCAACTCACAATCCAAACTTCTAGAATTATATTCTTCTAATTTTCAGGTCGTTATAGTTTCTATTAGTTACACGAATATTTTGAAGGCGGTTAAAATGCTAAGTTAGCTACAACAGCTCATCTAGGATAGCAGCACGTCAAATGGCAAATAGGAATCTAGCTATTAAAATATTCAATAGCGAAGAAATCCCCTTTTATAGCAGCACGAATATTTTGAAGGCGGTTATTTGCATTCTCTGCACTCTACTATAGCGAAGAAATCCCCTTTTATATTATCAGCGAGTCTACTCTTTTAGAAACGAACCACCAAATGGCAAATAGGAATCCAGCTATTAAAATATTCAATTACGTCGTTGCACTTTAGAGACAAAACTAGCAATTAGACCCGCGCGTTGCCCGGGATTATTGAATTGAGTATTACTAATTTTCCATAAATGAGCCGTGATTTTTTTATATCTATAAAAGAAAGGGAAAAAAAAGGAAGAATCGGTAAAATGTTGTAGGGAAACATTTATCTCTTTTATGATTTTTTGATATGTATAAAGGAAAAGAAAAAAATAAAAGGAAAAATTTCTTTTGATACGTATAAAGGAAAAGAAAAAATATATATAAAGGAAATGAAAAAAAAATAAAGGAAAAGAAAAAAATTGATATGTATAAAGGAAAAAATAATAATAATAAAGGAAAAGAAAACAAAATCAAGGAAAAGAAAACAAAATTGATATGTATAAAGGAAAAGAAAAAAGAAAAAGAAAAAAAATTTAAAGGAAAGAGAAAAAAATTGATATGTATAAAAGAAAAGAAAAAATCAAGAAAAAGAAAAAAAAAATTGAAATGTGTAAAGGAAAAGAAAAAAAAAAGGTAGAAGTGGAAAATCACTGTACATCTACAGTAATTTTTCCACTTCTCCTTTAATATAGATATAATTCGACCAAATAAAAATCGACAATATTCAAACAAGTAAATAAAAAAACTATGTGATATATGTTTAAATTATATATAATTTTTTTTTTGAATTAAAAACAAATAACTGTTGCAATCTTATTGGGTGGATGATGTGGTGTTGGCTTCTACTAATTGACCCCATACGGGTGGGTCCCGTTTGAAATTTGTTCTCAATCCATGCAATGATTATTGGGGGTTAATGATCCACGAAAGAAATGAGAATAAAAAAAGGTAATGTTATTTGGACTTTTTAAATTGGTTATATTTAGTAACTATATTGATGTGACAATTAATAAATGGTTTAATATAAATATAGAATAATTTTATTTATTAAAATAATACCATTCATTAATTACCACATTAATATGATCACTAAATATGATCAATTTAAATGGTCTAAATAGCATTATTCTAAAAAAAATTGCATGTGGAATGGTGTTGGTTTCTCTGCCACTTTTATACCCCACCGTTTGTTTTCTATTTGTTGGCCTTTTGGCATATTCCTCTTCTCTGAGGTGCGGACACTTACGCTCCACCCCACCTCCAACGGACCGGTCCTCGCCCTAGTCGGCTAGTCATAAAAAACTCTTTTTTTTTTATCTGAATAAAAAACTCTCTTATGTAGCGATTATATATTGCCTCCACGGCCAGCCATCAACTACGGCAAAAATGGGTGCTTGATCTTAAATTAAAGATCGAATAAAATATATTATATTATTAGTTACAAAAAAATAGAAAAATTTAAAGTAGCGATGATTAACATATAAATTAGTGTAAAAATAAAGGAGAAAATAAGGTTTCACCAAAGATAAAAAAGACATCAAGGCATGAATTCGGTAACCATCAGAATTTGCAAAACTTGAGTTTTAATTCTTATATGTCATGATAAACATGGAAAGTTTTAACGAAATTTTATAATATTTAAATGAGACCATTAGTAATAAAAAATTTAATTTTTTAATAATTATATGTAATTTGAAAGCACATTTTATATTCTTACTATATGACTTTAAATGTTTGAACTAACCCTAATTTCTTTAATCTCTGTTCATCTGAAAAAAAATCTATACTCAAACCGGTAAAACCTATGAATACCACTGGACTAATAAAACTGGTTACATTCTACAAAGAAAAATAGGATTATACATACTAATATGAAAATAGATTACATTCTCGTATTTCATGAGTATTTTAGCATTTTCAAAAAGAAAAAAAGAAAGAAAAAAGATATTTCTAGTACTATAATTGTAATTTGCAACATAATTATCCCGAGAGGTTACTTTACCCATAAGTTGTTTTATTTTATTTTTTTTATCTTCAAAGAGAAGAAGTTGGGGATCTTTGTTTCGAAAGCACGAGGAGTCAAGTATATAATAGTCTTAATTCTACAATGACGTGGCTTTAACCTTAAATTGTAAAGAAAATGAAGGTATATTATCCTATCCTATGGTGTTAACCCATTCAAAGTTTGAAGGTGCCTCTGGCCACTAGCCACCGGAGACTGCTTCCAGCCTGACAGTGGGGTAAACGAAAGTCTCAATGGGCAAGTGGCGTGTCAACATAATTTTAGGCCTCTTGGAGAAGCGGTATCTTTAATGGTATAATTCAGCAAATTTAATATACCTTAATTGTAAAGTTAGATATATTTTTATTATAACAGAAGTAAAAAGTAATAGAGTAAAATTAAAATACGTACGTTTTTTTACGTATTTAGTTATATTTAATTCTCTTACAATTAAAATATTTCAATTTATATATATTCAAAATAAATTAAATTATTCAATTTAATTCAGCTTATTAAATCTAAACTTAGGAATTAATTTATGAGTCTAAAAGCTAGCATTGATAATTATGAACCAAATCCTATTCTCCCCAAAAATCATGGTGGAACTTGCATGTGTTGGCTATATTATCCAAACACTTAAGTGGCAAGGCACTGCAATTGATGAGCAACCTTAAAATATGTTTTTGAAAACTAAATTCAAAAATACACCACAACGAGGCATTATGATGCACCAGGGAAATTGCCTCCCCTGTGACAGACAATCAAAGAATTGAGACACCCAAAAGTGGGAGGGCATTAAAAAAGCTACCAGAAAAACAAAATATAATTAAAGAGATGCTTATGATATGAATGTTCAAGGGCGAAGAATGACGATGATGGTGAATATGGCGGGTTCAGATCAATAATTTTCTGACCAATGTTTGTGGTGGAGTGGAGTGGTGTCTGGTGTGTCTATCATAAACTTCTATTGCATATTACACGTTCTCATGACAGTGCTTATTATTTGACAATAAAAATACTGACAATAATTATCTCGAATTATGCATTATAAGGTTTTTGTCAGCATTTTGAGTTTTATTTATATTGTTCGAATTTTGATTTAAAAGTTTTTCAATAGTTATAAGATCTACACGAGAACTTCAATTTATTTTCTAGGAATAAGTCTAATGAATTTTGCTTTGAGAGAATTTTAGATGTCAAAATAGAAAAAAAAAAATAGTAATAAAAATTGATAATAAACTCATTAATAAGTTAATCTCAAAATGTACACGGAAAAAAAAAGTAAGCTTATGATATCTCTATTGGACACCTAGAACTTTGCCCTACTATGTGATTAAACTAGGTTTTGGCATAATTCTTGATTTTTATAAGGGGAGATTGAAGGACACAACCAATGATTGCAACATAGAATCTACATCCATGGCTGAATATTTCCCTGATTATGCCAATCTATGTTTTTTAAAGAGCACAACAAACTTATCTTCCTTTGTGGATTGCCCACCAGAATCTTTGCTTTCAACTACAGCTAGCTAACTCCCTTCCTCTTTTACTATTTTATTGAAATAAAATTAATATATGTCATTGAAATAAAATTAATAATCATTTCAAGATGAAAAACAAGTCAATTTACCTTATCGCACAGACTGCCCCTCTATCAGTAGGCAGAATTTAACTAGCATAGTAATAAATTAGGATTTTTTTGTCATTTTATGAAAATAAAAGATAATAGTTTAAGTAGGAAAGACGAAGTGCTTTTGAAAACCCAACTTCTATCTAAATATTCACTTCCTATCCATTTGTCTTAAATTTAGGCTAACTTTATACTATAAATCAGAACATTTCATCGAACCCAAGGTTTGACTAGTTTTAGTTGGTTTTGTTCGATTTGAAATTCAATCAATGCTAGCATGATTTCTTCAAAATAATATATTGTTTTTTAGTCAGTAACTATTGGTATGGTAGTTATTTATACCCAAAAAAATTACTATGCACTAAAGACAAGCAACCACCGAATTAAAAACCTAAATCCTTCGAAGGTCCAGCCCAATCCACATCCATTTGAGCTCATGGGGAAATAGGAAGCTTGAAAGGGGGAATTGCACTATTCCAAGAGCCGAAACCATTAGAAGGTAAAGGGAAGGGATACAACGAAAGTCGCCGCGAGCAAGTCCAGGCGAAGATCCCAATGGCAAGTAAGGCTCATCCTCAAACTGCATATAAAAAGTAGTCTTATTCTCGAGGAAGAATCAATCATTTAAACAAACACACAAATTGATAAAAGTCAATCAATTTCAAAAAATTGTAAACCCTACAAAATTTCTTTCTTCAAAAACTTGCCTCTTTAGGAAAAGTCTGTTTCTTTCAATCTAGAATCAAGATTCAATTATCTTCTCAACCTACTCAGTTCTTACACTAAGAATAAACAACCTCTTCTTCATTCCGATTTGTGGCTATAAGTTCAGCTTTGAAGACTTCCCAATAACCAACTTCATCCGGACTTCCTTTTGAAGCTAACTAGTAATATGGCCCGCGTGATACTGCGGAATTAATTAATTTTTTTATACTTAGTAGGATGTATGAAATATGGATATATAAAGTCTGGATAAAGTTTTTTGATATTGCAGAAGTTCAAAGAATATACAATTGTATATTAAGTCTCTATAGTCTCTGTTATTTTTTTTTTCTACCCATATCTCTCAAGAATAATATTGAACTTGTTGGCTATTGGATTATGAATGGTCTAGACAAACTAGCACAAAAATTGCTTGTCCTCTGTCACTATAATACTGACCTTGTTAGTTGTTGGATTGTGAATGATCTTGTTGATGGGAATGATGATGAAGGTCGAACATATTGATGATGATGAAGAAATAACACCAATCATAGTTGCACGCCTACAATTGGGGTTGTCCTTTTGATCTCAGCCTGTAGCATCGTGCACATAATCCCTATAACAAATGAATACAAAAGTTTAAATATCTATACGACTTAGTATAGATAAGCATTGCATTCAATATATTTGCAACCAAAAAAACCAAACTGTATAGACTTGGCTAACCTTAGTAATAAAGATGTGACCTCAATTTGGTTGTTTGTTAGTTGCTTTGTGTTTTCTCGCTTTGTTATTATGTTGTTGCATTTTGTTCATATTGCATGTCTTTTAGGCATTAATATAACAAACATATGGAGTATAAAAATTGAAAATCAGATGTAATTAAAGAAAAGAACCTGAATACGAATTTTGGAGAACATCTTTATACACTACATTTTGAGTGTATTTGTCAGCTTTGTTCTCTTCATTGCGTATTAAAATTTAGAGACCTTCTCTTGATGTTATGACACGACCCACCCCCAATCCCCGGGATTTAGGGTTAAGTCATGCTCTCGTCTAACTTATGCGTGACACGAAGGCTAAACCGACATCCAACCTCCATGTAACACGTAAGCTGGACAAGAGATTCCCAAACCGAATGTCCACAAGTACCGGACTTCCCAGAGCGCGTAGAATCTACTGTGGATCGCGTGTGTGATGTCTCCATCTCTCTCTACCAACAGCCCGTACCACAACAACCTAGAGGGTATCGAAAACATAAAAGACTGTGAGTGGACAAAAATAAAGAATAAGTATAGAAAACAGTTTATCAGAAAAGTACATTTATACCCTCCACGCAAAACCAATGCATGCATATGAAAACCAATTCACAAAACCATTTCATCTCTAAAAAACATCAATAAAAACCAGAATCGTTTCTTTTCTCAAATCTGTAACTCAAATCCAGGGTCTCAGCCCAAAATCATAAATCCTCATCAAAGTACGGGAACTCAGCCCAACACTCATCAAATCCAAATCATCCGGGCCATTGCCCAAAACATTTGAAAACCAATGAAAAACATCTATCAATCAAGTTGCTGGATCTCAAGTGCGCCCAAGTCTTTAAACTCAAAACACATGCGCATAATCAGGCCTTCCTAGGATATCAACGAGTCTTTAAACTCAAAACACAATCAACAGGCCTCGGGGGATATCACAATAACCGAGTCTTTAAACTCAAAACATATCAATCCAGGGCCCTCCCCCGTCAATCAACCGAGTCTTTAAACTCAAAACCAGATCCAGCCATTTTTCGGGTCTTTAAACCCAAAACCATTTTCCAACGGGTCTTTAAACCCAAAACCAAGTGAAAACTATAGACAATCCATATCTGAATTTGCAATAATGATTCTGTAAGCTAGCATCCGGAACCATCATCCAGAACCCAAATCCAGAATTTCCCTTTCAAGTTTCAAAACCAAATCCTAATCACTTTTCTGAAATTCAATTCCAAAACCGAATCACGTTTACCGAAATCACATGAACAGGGCTTCAAATCCGAAATCAGTTTCCAAAATCCGTTATAAATCATTGAAATCAAATCACATTTCAAATCCCAAAATCAAATCATCAAAACCATGATCAAATCACAATATAAATCGAAAACTCGTAAAACGTGCAAATACATAATCATCTCGAAATACTTGCAAAATCGTAAATCATCAAATTCAGAATCATAAACATAGAAATCATGTATAGAAAACATATAAAAACATATATGCATGCATAATAAGTTCGAAAGCAAAGTCCACTCACAGACCATTAGCGTCGCCGCCTCGATACGCGCGTAATTACGCTTTCCCAGCTAATCCACTATCACTTGCTTTCCCGAACCTGTCCAAATCCCATAAGAAGTACTTCATTAAGCTTCTACTAAGTCCCTATAATTTTCCCGAACTTTTAACTATTTTAGCCAAGCCCTAAAACCTTCGGACATTCCGAAACATGTCGAAACGATGTCCGATCAACTCGAAACCAGTGCCAAAATGTTTGTTACATTAAATACTTGAAAATTCATGTTGGAATCTTCCTCAAAAGGTGTGCCACGCACCCTCACACGCTGTCCAAAGGGGCTGCGCGTGGGAGCCACGCGCCTGCACCGCACCCAGTCATCGTCTTCCTCGGGTAAACCCGGTCCAGACCGGTCCAGTCCAGCTCGAATCGGCGTGGCCGGTTTTCTATCCAACCTCAGTCTGATTTCAACCATTTTAGTCCTATTAGTTTGCTTACATGATTTCCTATCGATTTATATTGTTCAAACAGAAAATGAAACACGTGGAAGTACCTCCAATCACCTGCTCACGGTTTCTATCTTGTCCTCTGTATTCTCAGGCTTCCGGCCACCTCTGGCCGTGGTTCCAGTTCCAAACGTTCCATAGAACCTCCAGAAACAACTTCCAATTAAAACTATCGATTACAAACGTCTCAATCCTAAGTTACCATAGTTGGAGGAACGTACCATCCTTTCGAGTTCCACGGCTGCCGTCCACGGCAAGCCCTAAGCTTGGCCCCAATCGACTTATTTGACCTTCCTGAGCCTCCTCCGTGTAACCAAAACGATCATCTCATCCCCAAGAGGAAAATTGCTATTTGAACGAAAACAGAGTTTTCGCGGGAATTACTGTCGTCTGCCACCGTCGTACCTCGATGTGGTGTAACAACCCGTACCTTCAGGAAGGGTATAAATGTAATTTTGTAAAAGAATTGTATAAAAGGACGAATTTTCCCTTGTGAATAGTATGTCAAAAGTTGACTTTTTGATTTATAGGTTGGATGAGTGTTGACCATTGACTGTGACGTAGTTTAGGACGTCACGAGTCCGTAGACAGGTGGCAGGTCCGATTTGGACAATCGGAGAAAAAGTTATGATGTTCGGAAGATTGAAGAAGTTACCGTAATTTTGACTATTTGAGGAAAATGTTGACTTTTTAGTGGACTTGCGATTTTCATGTAGGCCGAGGATCGTTAGATAGGTCTCGACGTCCTGAGTACAACGACAGGCGGCACGCTGTCATCGAACGTCGGACGAAATAGTTACGGGTCTGGAAAGTTTGAGGGTAAAATGGTAATTTCTAAACCTAGGGGCATTTTGGTCTTTTCTCCTTCAGACCAAATTAGATCAGGACAAGTGGCTTGAGTGGATTGGGATATTTGTTCTCTGTCCCGAGGAAATTGGACACGTGGGGTCTGCTGGATGGTTCTAGGAAGGCCTAAAATACACACGGCCATAAATTGTTCAAAGCTTAACCGTGCAATTGGGGATTGAACACAGAAAACAGAGGGGAAGAAGGTGAGAGTGATTGATCGATTTAGTGTGTGGGTGAGAGGTTTCTGAATTTTGAGAGTGACAAGGAGAAGGGAGGAAGGTCGTGACTGGGTTTTGGGAGTGAGATCCTGTACGGAGACACGGTGGCCGGAGGATCGATTCTCTGAGAAAACAGAGAGACGGTGAGACAGAGGCGGTGGTTGTGCCATGTTTTGGTTCCATCCAAGCCAATAGCAAGCTAAGACGCCTGCAAGGGACTCAGTGAGCACCGTAGCACATGGCGGTGTAGACAGTGGAGGAAGAATCGAAGGTATGGTTCGAATCCCCTGTTTTTCCCATTTTCTTCATTTCGAAAGTCGTGGATTTTGGGCTAGAGTCGAGGGTTTTGGAGGATAGGGTGAGACTCCTGAAAGTCTCAGGAGTCGTCTGAGTGTGGTGCCGTGACGGGGGAGGACCTGGGTGGCCGGCGGCCAAAATAGGGCTCACGGGCAGTGTTTTTCGAGGAAGAAGACGAGGGGTTTTACGCCGGGACTTCTGGATTTTAGGACTGGGTTTGGTTACAGGGGACTGGACGAAGCTACTGGAATTGAAATGGGGAAGAATGGTGGAGGAACGGAGGAGAACCGGTCACGCCGGTTCAATACAGTTGAACCGGGTGACTCGAGGTTGAAGATGCACTGTAGCAGGCGCGTGAGGCCCACGCGCAGCCACTTTGGGCGGCGCGTGGGGGCGCGTGGGGAGGAGTTTGAGAAATTGTCCAACATGGTTTTGGTTCTAAATGTCATAAGGAATCTATTGGTGCAATTTTTGGGTTAATCGGACGATGTTACCGGATAGTTCGATGATTCGGACGGTTTAGGGTTTAAGTTTAAATTACGTATAAATTCCCGGAAATTTGGGGAAATTAGGGTTAGCGTATTTGACGTAATTGTGACCCTATTTGATGCTTATTGACAGGATAGGAGACGCCTGAGACGGCCGAGGAGCGCACGGAGCGCGATTGACACTTTCGGATTCATGAGTGGACTCTTTCTTTTCTTACGAGCATGCCTAGCTGTGTTTATTTATGTTTTATGATTCTTAGTATGTTTTTATGCTTTTTAATGATGATTATATGTGATTGATATGTTGCACGTTTTTCGAGACATTTTCGAGTTTTTGCACGTTTTTCGAGAAAAGCGGGATTTCTGATTTTTGATGCTATACTTTGGGATTTCAAATTATAATTGCTTTCTGATGGTTATAAATGGATTATGAAATATGATTTTTGGTAATCACGGCTTTAGGCTTAAAAAGTGAAATTCCGGATTTGGGTTCGGAATGACAGTTCTGAACGCCGGAAGGGCTTCGAACTGGGGATTTTGGATTCGGGTTTGGATACGGATTTAGAATTGATTTTAAATTGATTCGGGATTGGATTTGCTAGATCTGAATATTGGGTTTAAAGACCCGGATTCTGATTGACGGGGGACGGGGCCGGATTGAGTTTAAAGACTCGAGAGTTTAAAGACTCGGATATTTACGATATTACCCCCGTAGGCCTATTGAGTTTAAAGACTCGGGTTACATTTGAGGCCTGGTTGAGTTTAAAGACTCGGATAGACCCAGCAGGTTTGATCAGATTTTGATTTTGCGGACTTGGTTTTATGATACGATCTCAGCATACTTATCATACTGTTTTATCTTGTGGTTTTTTGGTACTTAGTTAGGCATGCATATTTTAAAACGGAGGGAAAAACCTGATTGTTTTCTCTAAACTGTTTTATTCTTAAATCGTGTTTTAAACCTTTTATTTCTTTTAGTCCACTCACACTTTTGGTTTTTAACTTACCTTCCAGGTCGTGGTGATAGCGCTGGAGTGAACGTTGAGGCAGGAACCGAGGCATAGAGCTTACGACGTTCTTCCGTTGCGAGATTAGCCTAGTAGGATTTTGTGCCTGTTTTGTATAAACTATGCTCTGAATTACGGTTGTATTATATTTCTCCCTTGTCTGATAGTTATGCTTATGGTTGTGTTGAGGTTATTTTGGTACTTTAAGTGTGATTGTCAGACGAGAACAGGGTCCGTCCCGGGTATCGAGGTGATATTTGGGAAGGGTCCTGACATGTGGCCACCCCTCACCTTGTTTCTTCCTTGTTTAACGAATCCCTTCAGAAATCAAGAGCTGAGGACCACGTTTTGGAGGTGTTTGTAAAGTTGGTTTCTCACGGGTTCACTCCCACGCACCCACTGTTCTGTTTCTCCCATAGTTCACGGCCACCGTCGTGGACGACCTTCCACGGTGGTGCCACCCTCAATTCCACCATTTCTTCTCTCTTTTATTCTCACATCAGAGGCAAATGGAGGGGTTTAGAGATAGCTGAAGGGGATGGGATTCACGATTCTCTGTTTTTCTCCCATAATCGTGCAGACTAGTTTAAAACAGATGAAAGACAAAAAAGAGGTTTCCACAAACCTCTAGAGATGGGACAAGTGTCCCAATCTCCTTAAACCACCATTCCAAGGCAGCCAAGTGTCCACTTATCCCTGGGCACATATCTCAAGGCCCAAATGACCAAAATGCCCCTTACCGCACAAATTACCATTTTACCCTTCATATATTTAGACTCATATTCGAACCGTCCGAAGTCCGATGACAGCGTGGCGCCTGTCGTTGTACTCAGGGAATCAGGACCTACTTAACGGTCCTCAAAATACGTGAAAATAACTTGTCGTACAAAAAGTAAACCATTTGCCTCTTTTCACCTAAACTACTAAAATACCCTCAAACTTCAGAACGTCATAACTTTCTCATAGGATGTCGAAATCGGACGTGTCACCTGTCTATGAACTCGTGACGTCCCGAACTACGTACAGTCATCGGTCAAAGTCCATTTGACTGCCCGTCCGCAAGCACCCAACTAATCACCGATTAACTTCACTAATCCGTCATTAACCACTAATCAAATCTCGGTTTTCGGGACGGGTCGTTACATGTTACTCGAGACAATGCAACGTATAATTGACCATGAGTAAAAACTGGTTGTGGCAAATATAAACCTACTTGCTTTAAAGATTGCCCTTGACTTTTATTTATTGTCATTGCAAAGCATGGTCTAATAGGAAATTGTCTACGTTTAAAAATGAATGGCCATTTGTTATCAACATCTGTTAGAATGATTCTAGGTATAAAAACTTTATGGCCAATATTAGTACCAGTTAGAATTTTGGCCTCTATAAGTCGATCTAATACTGAGTAATAATTAATCTTGTTCCATTGCAAAGACCTGAACATTGATTAATATTTCTCAATAGCATAATAGGCATTCCTATTTTCAAAGTTAACTCATGTGTTGGTAGACCATTAAAATCAAGCTTGTTAAGAAACTCAGAAGGATATAACATGTTGAGATTATCTAGATTTCCATTTGAAGAACACAATGAATCAACATTTAAATATGTGAATTGCTCACCAGGTAATAAAGGAGTTACATAAGCATTTATTTCTATCACAGTTGAATTCTTTGGTGTAACTATTGCAGGATCTTTTAAGTAATTAAAATCATGGAAATTGTATATAAAATCAGGGTAAGTTGCAAGGAAAATTGAATGAATAGGATTTATGTAAGAATGAATAAGCAAATCTTCAGGAATCTCTATCCAAGATGTATCTCTATCCAATGAATCATTCATATCATGAACACTCATAATCTCACCCTCACCAATTTGTAAAATCCAATTTGCAAAATTGTTAATTTTTTCTTTTTCTTCAACACTTAATCCAGGTTTACACAGTCTCATGTTTTCTTTTAAATGAAAAAATTTAAAAGATGGCCATAAATAATAATTATTATAGCAGCATCAATAATATCCTCTTTGGTTCCACCTGGAATAACGGGTAATATTTTCCTAAAGTCACCTTTTAACAACAAAGGTTTTCCACCAAAAGGAATGATAGTGTTAGAGGGATTTAAATCAGACAAAATATCAGAAAGTGATTTTTCTAAGGCTTCAAAACAATATCTATGATTCATTGGAGTTTCATCCCATATAATCAGATCTGTCTTGTGAATTAATCTAACAAGATGAGTTCCTTTCTTTATGTGGCATGTTGAAGAATCAGTAATAGTTAAAGGAATTTTAAATCTAGAATGTACTGTTCTTCCACCTGGTAATAATAAGGGGGCTATTCCAGATGATGCAACAGCTAAAACAATTTTATTTTCAGATCTAATTTTGCTTATGATGGTATCCCACAAAAAAGTTTTTCTAGTACCTACATGGCCATAAAAAAAAAAGAGCTGGTTTTTTCTCATTTACAGCAGCTATGACAGAATCATACACATTTTTTTGACATTGGTTAAGCTGAGCTATCAAAATAAGGTGTCTTATATTCAGATGATTACAATCATAATTTAACTCTTCTTGTAACAATTTATTTTTTATTTCGAGCATTGTATGAGCATTAGGCATAGGCAGATTATGATTGCTTAAAGAGTTAGAAGTTGCATTAAAAATTTGTTCTAATTAAAAAAGAAGACAATTTCTTAATTCATTTTTAGGCACAATCATATATGGCATTTTAAAATCATTTTTCATTTTGTATATAATATCATCACACATGATTTTCCAATGACTTTCAAAAAGATTCAGAGGGTTAGCAATATCGCAGAATAGAACAATGGTAGCAAAAAAGTGTCTTAATTCATTGGATGAGGCTAAATGAGTAGCATTTGATAAAACTTCTATCCATTCTTTATCATCCCCTAATAAACCTAAGGTTCTACATGCATCATGATAAGATGGATAAAGAATACCATTGATAGTTCTAATATCATCAAAACTAATAGCACCTTTTTTCAAATTCAAAAGTATTCTCAAATAGTATAATTCACATGATGCATGATGTACATGTGCTATTCTACCTATTGAAAACCCTTGTTTTCTACATTGCCAAACTTTGTTTTGTGCATTCCAAACAAACTTAGAAGGAAACTGTGCATAAGTTAATGTGCGAGCTTGATCAAAAGTTTTATTTGTTTCAAACCAAGCTGTTAACATTGTATGGTCAGAACTTTTTTGATTGACAATTGATTGAAGCGATCGATCACTTCTAAAAACAATGTTTTGCTCTAAAGGTAAATGCACAGGTAATCGTTCTACTACAGGATCTCTAGAATGAATAGAATATTCAAAGAGTCTCCAAACAGCCTCAGAAGGTGTTATGTATCTACAATTAAGATACATCAAAATTTCATCTTTATTGTTTTCTTGAAAAATTGCTCTTGCTCTATCAGTACCTTTATTTATATACTTGAATAAATATTTTATAAGCATAGATTGACAAAATGATTCAACATTTATATGAGCATTATACCTCAAAAGTAATTCTGCATTATAGGGGACAACAAATCGATTATCAATTTTAAACCCATTTTTAACAACAAACTTTGTGGAATCATCAGAACGTTTATATATAGTAAAACCATCTACTTCAAAAACTGTTTGACTCCTGTAAATTTTTGGAAATCTTTTTGAACACTTACCATCATGCATGCAAGGAGATTTTGGGTTGATATGACTGCACAGACCATGAATCATAAATTGTTCCACAATTTGATAAAGCCGAGGATTGACAGATTTATCAGGTAATTCAGCTGAAATAATGGAGTCTATGTCTAAAGCTGAGGAACATTTATAACTTGGTTTCAGCCATATAAGGATGTGAGCGTGAGGCAAACCTCTTTTTTGGAATTCAATTGTATAAACATCTGTTTGTAAAAATGCAAAAAGACAGAGAATTAAAAAAAAAGGGTAAATTCCATCAAGTGAAATCATACAAATAGAGAAAAGAAGGAAGGAGAGTTTTGAACATGTACCTGCCTCAATTTCACCAAAAGGTATGCCAGACTTGATGAAGGCAATCATGTCATCAAATTTCATTTTAAAAACTCGAGCAATTAAATCACGTCTATCCTCAATTTTGTAGCCAAGTTTTTCTTCAAATTCCCTAACAATTTCAGGCCACTTTACATTGCAAGTAAATGTTATAAACAAATCAGGATTTCCATACTCTCTACAAATAGCCATAGCATCTTGATAATTGTTAATCATGTATCTAGGATTACCAGTAAATAAAGCAGGGAGTATAACTTTTTGACCAACAGTGCTGCTATCATTGTCAACTCTTAACATCGCATCATATATCCATTTGTAAACTTCACTTCTTAAATTTTTTTGATTCTGTTTTATGTAGTCTAATCTATCTTCTTCAAGAGTAGCATAAGCATCAACCAAATATTATTGAAATAGCCGACCCCCTTTCAACAAAGTGTCTAGATATGGCTCTCTTTCCTGCACTTGATAAGCTATATAAGCTCTCATTGATATTCTTTTCCTATTGCTCTTTCCACCATGAAAGATAACATTCCATTTTAAATCAGATCTGTAGCCATCTTCTGCATATGGGAAAAGGATAGGATATTGCAAAAACATAAATTTTGGATGTAATTTTGTCACACGTTTTGTAACGACCCGTCCCAAATTCCATGATTAGATTAGTGACTAATCACGATTAGTGAGGCTAATCCGTGATTAGTAGAGCGAAATCGGACGAACGATGCGAAATGACCGTTTTGCCCCTAGTGGTGGCAAAACGTTGACTTTTCAATCGGGCGGTCAAATGGACTTTGACCGATGACCGTGACGTAGTTCGTGACGTCACGAGTTCATAGACAGGTGGCACGTTCAATTCCGACGTTCGAGGAGGAAGTTATGACGTTCGGAAGTTTAGGGGCATTTTGGTAATTTTGGATAAAAGGGGTCAAAAGTTGACTTTTTGACCGGGAGGTCCGATGGCCGAGGGCCAAAGACCGTTACGTAGATAAGGACGATACGAATCCGTAGACAGGCGGCACGTCGAATTCGGACGTTCGACGGCGAAGTTACGGTTCACGGAAGTTCCCGGTTACTATTCACGACGACACGTTTTTCTAGACAAAAAGTGCAGTTTTGTCTCTAGTGGGCCCAGATATTAATGGAGGCCCAATGGATGAGTGACACTTGTCACCCATCCACTGGGAACCATTTCACATACATGCATCCAACCATAACCGTGCATCCCATTTCCATGTTTTCCCAATCCAAACCGATCTCCCTACCACCCCAAATCCAAACCTTCAACCATTTGGAGGCCCAGAGAGTGAGAGGAGTGAAGATTGATGATGGTGGGCGGTCTGGACGGCGCCACCGTGCGCTGTGGAGGCCCAACCCGAACGGGTACCCGGTAAGCCCCAAAATTCCTCTTCCTTTGATTTGGTTATTATGGTCGATTTTGGTTGATTAGGTTAGGCTTATTAGATGGTTAGGAGGGTTTTAGGATGTTTTTGGACGGCTGTGGACGGCCACGAAGCCCGGGGGGGCAATCGGACATTTTGAGCCGTGAGGGAGAAATCGAAGGAGGTGGATTTTGGGTGTTTTAGCTAGGTTGGTTAATTGGAATGGGTAGGAAATGAGAAAATAGGAATTTAGGAATTAAAATGGAAGAAAACGGGTGAAAAATGAGGATTGTAGGACCCTGGACCGGTCACGCCGGTCCAGTTGCAGGAACGAACCGGACCGGCCGGTCTTAACCGGCCGTCGAGAGGTTGAAGGAGCACTGTTCACAGGCGCGTGGCTCCCAAGCGCAGCCACTTCAGGCGGCGCATGTGGGCGCGTGCTAGGGTTTTTGGGGATGTGTTCAACATACGAAATCATCTATTCGATGTAACGAACATTTTGGGACTGGTTTCGTGTCAATCGGACACCGTCTCGATATGTTTCGGGGCATCGGAAGGTTTAGGTTCGGGATTAAAAATAGTTAAAAATATGGGAAAATTACGGGGCTTCAGTGAGGGGTTATATAAGTAGTTAGTAACCCTCTAAATTAATTTGGACAGGTTTGGAAGTCCCGGTGACGGTGATCGGCTCGGGGAGCCGTATGGCACGCGTATCGAGACGCGGCTTCGGACGGTCTGTGAGTGGACCTTGTTTTCTAAATTGGTGCATGCATAAATGTTTATTATATGTTTTAAATACTTGTTTGTGTTGCCATGAGTGCATTTGGATGTGTGGTTACGTATAGGCACGTATTTCGAGGTTTCGGCCCTATACGGTGCCTATACGGGGCTGTATGTCTTTATTGGTCTAAATGAAATGGTTTTGGATTTCCAAATGGATTATGAATATGATTTTATGATGTTGATTTGGATGCTTGTGAATTATATGGTTTCACATATTTCGAGGCGATTTACGTGCTTGCACGTAAATCGAGGTTTTTCGGTTTTACTCCGATTTTCCATTCTTATGGTCTTGGAAAAAATTTAATGAAATGATTTTGGATTTGAAAAGGTAATTCTCGGACTTGAGGTCCATTTGATTTACGGAATCGGGCCGGAGGCCCAATTGGTTTACGATTCGGACTGGGGGTCCAGTTTCTATGTGAATTCGGGCCTAGTGCCCAGTTATGTGTTACAAATGGTTTTTACGGGTCATGACGGTTTATGGGACCCGGCATGAACCCCTGAAATGGATTTACGGGTCATGACAGTTTATGGGAACCGGCATGAACCCATGAAAGGATTTTATGGTTCATGACGGCTTATGGGGGCCGGGCATGAATCCTGGAAAGGTTTCAAGAATGATTTCCAAAGGTTTTTCATATTCCATCCTTTATATATGATTGTCTCCTCCGGGGAGGGTCGTTGGCCTGGGTGGACCCCGGAGTAGTCACGGAGCACTGACTGAGTGGAGTCGCCCCCCAGTTGGGTTCCTTACTCTCAGGATGGGCATGGTTCGTTACCTCCAGGGAGGGTCATTGATCTACGGGCATTGACCTGGGTGGACCCTGGAGAGACTTGGGTTTGAGACCCCGGTTAGCACACGTGTAGCTTTATTTTACCGTGACAGGTTCTGGATATGAATATATTGGATAAACATGGTTTCAACTGGTTTAGGAAAACTGTGTTTTATGATGATAATGGATTTGGGCTGAGATCCCACATATGTTTACTATGTTCTGGTTTTCTGTAAAATGGTTTTGGGCAGGAGCCCGTGTGACTTGTATTTACAGAATTTGGGGCTGAGACCCTATTTATGGATGTTTTAACATATATTATTGGATAAATGGTTTTACTATGCATGCATGCTTTTTAGTGGAGGGTATAAATGTCTTTTATGGAAATATGTTTTTATAAAATCTTTATTTTTGTCCACTCACAGTCTTTCTGTTTTTAATACCCTTCAGGTTGACATCGGATGTGGACTGTAGCAGAGACCGAGATATCACATGCCTCCTCCGGATCCTGGCGTACTCTGATAGCCCGGGAGGGCAAAGGTCGGAAATATCCCTTGTCTGACACTTCGTGTCAGACGGGAGCAGGGGCATCCCGCACTAATCCCGGGGGGATTGGGATGGGTCCTGTCAACGTGGTATCAGAGCGGGGTTGTCTCTATTCGAGCAACTGCGGAGCTCTTGGAGCATGTACGCTGGTCGAGGATGTGATATCTCAATGGGCTACAGTTCGTGGTCAACCTGATTGTTGGGGTGCTGGTACGATAGTTAGTAGGATTGGCATGCCTTGGTTCGGCATTTGAGGCCGGGGTTGCCATAGTTCTGTCAAGGTTGACAGTGTGGGACCCTACGGAAGGATTAACGTGTTCGTATTCTGGAGTGTGATCGTGAGACGGTTAGTTGGGATCGTCTTCACGATGTCGTAGGATCGGTTCCGACGACTGATTCGATGTTGTGACCATTAGATGGTCAGATTATGTTGTTGGATTGATGTCCTTGTGATGTCAAGACCGCGGGGTCGGTCAGATCGTGGATTTTACTGCCTTATGCAGTTGGGTTCAGAGTGACCCTAGGGCTTGATTGTGGAACCCTACCGTATGTGTATGGTTCGGAAATGGGAGTTGACGAGTGGTTTGACTTGGACGACTATTCGGATTTGGATTCGTTAGTCGGTCTAGTCATATCAGCTTGTGTTGGGACTGCACTTCGCAGTCAGGGCTGTACTTACCAGTTAAACCTAGTGGGTTGTCGTGCTACTCAGTTGTGGTTTGGCGCAACGAAGGTCGCGGGTGACCTGGTAGACGACATTGGGATAGTCGAGTTGCGACTGGTTAGAGTTTGGTTGGACAGGTTACCAGGGTTGGTACTTGTCGATGAAACCCCTGAGTGGGATACAGATGGTACGGGCGATTAATTCCGTTGGATACGGAGTCTGGGTATATCGTGATTCATGGTAGTTAGGTCTGCACGAGGTTGGGGCAGACGCTACTATCGATGGATGAAGTTGAGTCTTATCAGGTCGAGTAGACTCAGGTTGTCGTGACGATGGTACGAGGTGCGTGAATACGCATATGTATGAGTAGTGATTCTGGATTCGACTCGATTACGGCTGAGTGCAATCGCAAAATGAGACGGGGACGTTCAGGAGACGTTTCCTCTTCTCGTATGAGTTGTCAGGGTAACTGTACCCAGAGGTGTTGGGTACGAAGGAGGCAGAGTTTCTCCTATTCGAGCAAAGGTACGGGATCATCGTTCGGTATGAGCGGAGATCCAGAGTTGTCTGATTGGCACACTTTGTGCTGATGCTGACAGGTGGTGTACTGGTACTAGTGTTGGTGCTGGTGCCGGTGATTGTGATGACGGTGAGTTACGAGTCAAGATGTGACTCCGACGTGATGGGCTTATGATTGGTATCTGTGGTTCGGGAGTGAATCACGGATAGTGACAGACTGGATAGGATCCAGCGGTAGTTGAGGAGTGAGGATCGAGTATTATCATGATGGATTAGTGACCGGTTGGTCAGACTCGATCTGTCGCGGGGTTTAGCGACCAGTTGGTCAAGATTGGTCAGATACGGCGGTATGCAGAGATTTGACTACAGATCACAGCAGGGGTCTGTTGTGACTTTTCAGTAGAGTGGTACATCAAATTAGGATGAATTGACATCCTTTTGGATGTACATATACGGTCGTAAATGGGCATGGTCCATAACCAGTCTAACAGGGACACGTGGTTGATGTCCGGGTATGTTGTTTCCAACCTGGTTGGAACTTCGAAATCGCGAGAGGTTGCGATTGAGGTGACGAGAGGAATGCGGGTTTTCCGCATTGGTATTGGGTATGTCGAAGTCGTTTGGGTGACTTCTCAGGTTCTACCATGATTGATGGTGGTAGAGGATGTAGATGTTATTGATGTTGTTGGTTGCCACTAGTACACTGATCGTGTATTGGTTGGTGGACTCGTGATTGTCTTGGGTCATCAGGTGGAGTGAGTATATCGAAGTTAGGTGACTGAGAGTTCTCATTTTCTGCTTGGTGGCAGACGAGGTTGGTTTACGTGACGTGGTGAATGCAGCGAGTTTGGTTGTATTCACATAGGATGAATTTTGGTGTCATAGTCTTGTATCATCTTTGATTTTCCTCGGTGGAATGACAAGGATCGATACGAGAAAATCAGTGAGAACCCACAGTCTCGGCGTGTCTCGTCGTCGACTGATCTATTTAAGATGTGAGAAACGGTTGAGGACTTTGGATGTCGTGACGATCGGGGATCGTGACGTCTATGGTCGGTTGACGTAGTGTTGGATCTGGATCGTGATTTGGATGATCCAGATGGGTGGAGAGTTTATCACTCTTACCTGGATGTTGGAGTTGAGGATGATGGGACTGAACTTCTTTTCGAGGTAAATCCCATATAGCTTACTACTCGCCCGAGTAGTTTTCCGATGAGTAGGTGTCTGGCGAGGTCGGATTTTGTCTGACCTAGTGTTGTGTTGATGTTGGGATTGATTTCTCTATGAGGTCAATCCAATGTATGGTGTGTAATCGGTTGATCAGGTAACCGATAGGTTTGGTTTTGGTACGTCTCGGTAGACGTGAACGATATTTCAGGTTTTGGAATCAGATTTCTGGATGACGATTCAGGATTTGATTTTGGAACTTGAAAGAGGATTTCTGTATTTGGGTTTTGGAATCGTATTCTGGGTGACGATTCAGGATTCGAGTCTAGAGCTTGACTATAGATTTTCTTTTATGGATTTGGGTTCGGAATGGTTATTCCAAATACTAGTTTATGGAATGATGATTTCGGATTTGAATTTGAACATGGATATGGATATGATTTCTGAGTTTGGATTCGGGATTTCTTACGAAATTGCGAATTCGGATTCGGATTTGGGAAATAGGTGATGGGTTGGAGTTTCGATTTGTCTAATGCTGGATTGGACGAATGAACTCCATAATTGAAACGTGATTGGCTATGACCTAGGTGGTTGTAGGCGGATTGATGGGTAGTTGTACGTACCTTGTAGGTTGTTCGAGGTACAACACTGGGCATACTGGTGGTGCCTAGTGACGGTATATAGGTTATACCGGTAGTACATTGGTGAGCGTGTTGGTAGTCGGATTGGATCCGATACCACTAGATTAGTCGAGGTCGTGAACTAGGCATTGGATACTGTGCATCAGGTCATGGTAGTTCTAAGGGGTCTAGTTACACACAGGTCGAGTGAAATGCTTGTGGTTAGTGTAACCACGAGTGTGTGTCATATCAGTTTGCGATTGACGACTGTCAAGTGGTGACAGTTTGTCGAAGGTGTCAGCGTGAGTCGATCAATGAGGTCTGATGACTCCCGGTGGGAGTAGACATCAGGATTGTTGGGTGATTGAGGAAGGAACCTTCGAGTGTTTGTGTCAGTGACTTGGTGGATTTGACAGGTAGTGTCAATTCAGAACGTATAACTACTGTCATTCGACGTGGTCGAACGTAGTCGATACGACATGGATGTTAGCGGTACGTCTGGCGGTAGACGAGTAAGGATTATTCTGTTTAGTGGGTGTACGGGTGTACACGTGTCATGAAATCGAATTATTTCCACGAGGTGGAGGTTGTGGAATCAGGATAGTTGGAATTTCGAGGACGAAATTAATTAAGGAGGGAAGGTTGTAACGACCCGTCCCAAATTCCATGATTAGATTAGTGACTAATCACGATTAGTGAGGCTAATCCGTGATTAGTAGAGCGAAATCGGACGAACGATGCGAAATGACCGTTTTGCCCCTGGTGGTGGCAAAACGTTGACTTTTCAATCGGGCGGTCAAATGGACTTTGATCGATGACCGTGACGTAGTTCGTGACGTCACGAGTTCATAGACAGGTGGCACGTTCAATTCCGACGTTCGAGGAGGAAGTTATGACGTTCGGAAGTTTAGGGGCATTTTGGTAATTTTGGATAAAAGGGGTCAAAAGTTGACTTTTTGACCGGGAGGTCCGATGGCCGAGGGCCAAAGACCGTTACGTAGATAAGGACGATACGAATCCGTAGACAGGCGGCACGTCGAATTCGGACGTTCGACGGCGAAGTTACGGTTCACGGAAGTTCCCGGTTACTATTCACGACGACACGTTTTTCTAGACAAAAAGTGCAGTTTTGTCTCTAGTGGGCCCAGATATTAATGGAGGCCCAATGGATGAGTGACACTTGTCACCCATCCACTGGGAACCATTTCACATACATGCATCCAACCATAACCGTGCATCCCATTTCCATGTTTTCCCAATCCAAACCGATCTCCCTACCACCCCAAATCCAAACCTTCAACCATTTGGAGGCCCAGAGAGTGAGAGGAGTGAAGATTGATGATGGTGGCCGGTCTGGACGGCGCCACCGTGCGCGGTGGAGGCCCAACCCGAACGGGTACCCGGTAAGCCCCAAAATTCCTCTTCCTTTGATTTGGTTATTATGGTCGATTTTGGTTGATTAGGTTAGGCTTATTAGATGGTTAGGAGGGTTTTAGGATGTTTTTGGACGGCTGTGGACGGCCACGAAGCCTGGGGGGGGGGGGGGGGGGCAATCAGACATTTTGGGCCGTGAGGGAGAAATCGAAGGAGGTGGATTTTGGGTGTTTTAGCTAGGTTGGTTAATTGGAATGGGTAGGAAATGAGAAAATAGGAATTTAGGAATTAAAATGGAAGAAAACGGGTGAAAAATGAGGATTGTAGGACCCTGGACCGGTCACGCCGGTCCAGTTGCAGGAACGAACCGGACCGGCCGGTCTGAACCGGCCGTCGAGAGGTTGAAGGAGCACTGTTCACAGGCGCGTGGCTCCCACGCGCAGCCACTTCAGGCGGCGCGTGTGGGCGCGTGCTAGGGTTTTTGGGGATGTGTTCAACATACGAAATCATCTATTCGATGTAACGAACATTTTGGGACTGGTTTCGTGTCAATCGGACACCGTCTCGATATGTTTCGGGGCATCGGAAGGTTTAGGTTCGGGATTAAAAATAGTTAAAAATACGGGAAAATTACGGG
Source organism: Prinsepia uniflora (assembly GCA_032719365.1). Taxonomy (NCBI): domain Eukaryota; kingdom Viridiplantae; phylum Streptophyta; class Magnoliopsida; order Rosales; family Rosaceae; genus Prinsepia; species Prinsepia uniflora. The sequence goes on from CM064872.1 coordinate 40,313,432, forward strand.
GCTTCAGTGAGGGGTTATATAAGTAGTTAGTAACCCTCTAAATTAATTTGGACAGGTTTGGAAGTCCCGGTGACGGTGATCGGCTCGGGGAGCCGTATGGCACGCGTATCGAGACGCGGCTTCGGACGGTCTGTGAGTGGACCTTGTTTTCTAAATTGGTGCATGCATAAATGTTTATTATATGTTTTAAATACTTGTTTGTGTTTCCATGAGTGCATTTGGATGTGTGGTTACGTATAGGCACGTATTTCGAGGTTTCGGCCCTATACGGTGCCTATACGGGGCTGTATGTCTTTATTGGTCTAAATGAAATGGTTTTGGATTTCCAAATGGATTATGAATATGATTTTATGATGTTGATTTGGATGCTTGTGAATTATATGGTTTCACATATTTCGAGGCGATTTACGTGCTTGCACGTAAATCGAGGTTTTTCGGTTTTACTCCGATTTTCCATTCTTATGGTCTTGGAAATAATTTAATGAAATGATTTTGGATTTGAAAAGGTAATTCTCGGACTTGAGGTCCATTTGATTTATGGAATCGGGCCGGAGGCCCAATTGGTTTACGATTCGGACCGGGGGTCCAGTTTCTATGTGAATTCGGGCCTAGTGCCCAGTTATGTGTTACAAATGGTTTTTACGGGTCATGACGGTTTATGGGAACCGGCATGAACCCCTGAAATGGATTTACGGGTCATGACGGTTTATGGGAACCGGCATGAACCCATGAAAGGATTTTATGGTTCATGACGGCTTATGGGGGCCGGGCATGAATCCTGGAAAGGTTTCAAGAATGATTTCCAAAGGTTTTTCATATTCCATCCTTTATATATGATTGTCTCCTCCGGGGAGGGTCGTTGGCCTGGGTGGACCCCGGAGTAGTCACGGAGCACTGACTGAGTGGAGTCGCCCCCCAGTTGGGTTCCTTACTCTCAGGATGGGCATGGTTCGTTACCTCCAGGGAGGGTCATTGATCTACGGGCATTGACCTGGGTGGACCCTGGAGAGACTTGGGTTTGAGACCCCGGTTAGCACACGTGTAGCTTTATTTTACCGTGACAGGTTCTGGATATGAATATATTGGATAAACATGGTTTCAACTGGTTTGGGAAAACTGTGTTTTATGATGATAATGGATTTGGGCTGAGATCCCACATATGTTTACTATGTTCTGGTTTTCTGTAAAATGGTTTTGGGCAGGAGCCCGTGTGACTTGTATTTACAGAATTTGGGGCTGAGACCCTATTTATGGATGTTTTAACATATATTATTGGATAAATGGTTTTACTATGCATGCATGCTTTTTAGTGGAGGGTATAAATGTCTTTTATGGAAATATGTTTTTATAAAATCTTTATTTTTGTCCACTCACAGTCTTTCTGTTTTTAATACCCTTCAGGTTGACATCGGATGTGGACTGTAGCAGAGACCGAGATATCACATGCCTCCTCCGGATCCTGGCGTACTCTGATAGCCCGGGAGGGCAAAGGTCGGAAATATCCCTTGTCTGACACTTCGTGTCAGACGGGAGCAGGGGCATCCCGCACTAATCCCGGGGGGATTGGGATGGGTCCTGTCACGTTTTAATCCACCTTCTTTTAATTCAATAATAATATCCCTGTTTGAATCAGAAAGGCCTATATCACCAACTATCAAGCCACCTATCTCATCACAACTTGGCTGCTCATATTGGCTACCATCAGTTAATGATCTTCTTAACAATGTCATTTTCAAAGGTAGAGGTTCATTGTTTTGAAACTTATCCCTCACTGAACGAAAATTTTGAACCAATTCATTTGAACTGTCAAACATATTAATTAGACCTTTCACAATAGATTTATCAAGCTTTTCATCAGATTGATTAGATGTCAAATCTTCAAGACGATTATTAAGGGCTAAACCCTGCTCCCGTCTAACTTACGCATGGCACGAGAGCCAAACATACGTCTAACCTCCGTGTGACACGTAAGTCGGACAAGGGAGTTCCGGTCCGACCATCTCAACAACTTTCGAACTTCCCAGAGTGCGCAAAGTCTACTGTGGAACGTCCATGTGATGTCTCCGTCTCTCAACCAACAGCCCGCGCAGCAACAACCTGGAGGGTATCGAAAACACGAAAAGACTGTGAGTGGACAAAAATAAAGTATAAGTTTAAAAACATTTCATAAAACAATTACATTTATACCCTCCACGCAAAACCAATGCATGCATATCAAGTCAAGTTATAAAATCACTCATATCAAAAACCCTCATTGAAAAACCATTTGGAAACCCATATCAAAACGTTATTCAAATCCAGGCCTCAGCCTCAAATCTCAAATCAATCTCAAATCCGGAAACTCAGTCCCAAAACTCGTCAAATCCACTTCATCCGGGCCACTGCCCAAAACATCAGAAAACTAGTGAAAAACATCAATCACACAGTTACTGGATCTCAAGTGCGCCCGAGTCTTTAAATCAAAACACAATGTGCAAATAGCCAGGCCTTCCCGGGATATCCGAGTCTTTAAACTCAAAACACAATCACAGGCCTCGGGGGGTATCATATCCGAGTCTTTAAACTCAAAATCATACCGAGTCTTTAAACTCAAAACATCAATCCAGGGCCCTCCCCCCCGTAAATCAATCCGAGTCTTTAAACTCAAAATCAGATCCAGTGGGTTTTCTCTTTTTCCGGGTCTTTAAACCCAAAACCATTTTTCATTCAACAGTGAAAACCATAGAAAATCTATCTCCGAATTCGCAACAATGATTCCGTAAGCTAGCATCTGGAACCACTGTCCAGAACCCAAATCCAGACTTCCTTTCCAAACCTCAAAAACCAAATCCCAAAACAGCCTTTCTGAAATCACAAAAGCTGGGCTCCAAGCCCAAAATCACTTTTAAAACCATGAAATCAAATCATCTTTCAAATCCCGAATCAAAGCATTGAAACCAGGTTCAAATCACAATATCCATCAAAACCTCGTAAAACGTGAAATACCGTCATTTCCTCGAAAAACGTGCAAAACTGTAAACCATCGCAATCATAAATCAAATCATAGAATCAAGTATAGAAAAAATATAAAAAAAATATATGCATGCATCAAGAGTTAGAAAGCAAAGTCCACTCATAGACCATTCCGATGTCGCCTCGATACGTGCTCACTTACGCCATTCTCGGCCATTCTGCTACTCTCGGCTTTCCCGAACCTGTCCAAAGTCCATAACGAGGTTACACTACTTCACAAAAGTCCTACTCAAATCCCATAACTTCCCCAAACTTCTAAGCGTACTTTAAACGAGACCCTAGACCTTCGATCCCGCATAACTAACCCGAAACAACGCCCGATAGTCCCGAAACCTATTCCAATGGATTCATCATAACATTTAGACAAAAAACCATGTTGGAAGGTTCCTCTGAATCCTACCCACGCGCCCCCATGCACCGCCCAAAGTGGCTGCGCGTGGGCCTCACGCGCCTGCACCAGTGCACTGTTCATCATCGTCTTCATTAAACGAACCGGTCTGAACCGGCGTTCCCGGTTCTCTGCATTTCCTCCATGATTTTCCACCATTTCAATCCCATCAGTTTCGTCCAGTTCCCAGCAATCATTTCCCGTCCTAAAATCTAGAAATCAAAGCCCTAAGCCCGTCGTCTTCAACCTCGAAATAAAACAGCCTGATATCCCTGTTTCGGTCCCCGGCCACTCAGACATTCCCCCATCACGGCAATCACCCTAGACGACTCCTAGGAACCTCCTGAGTCTCACACCACTCACCAAATCCCTCGACTCTTACCCAGAAGCCACGACTTTTGATTTAAGAAAATCGGGAAAAACAGGGGATTTGAGTCTTACCGTCGAATCGTCCTCCGCTGTTCGCACCGCCGTGTACCACGGTGTCCACTGAGTCCCCTGCAGTCGTCCTAGCTCCTTCTCAGCCTGGGTTGGACCAACACACGGCACAACCACCACCAACTTCCCACGGCCCTCTCTTATTTTTCCTGAAAATCGAACCTCACAACCACCGTGTTTCTTGCACGATTTCACTCCCAGCCCTAGTCACCAGCTTCTCTTCTTCTCTCTGTCACTCTTACAACTCACAAAACTCTCACACACTCACTGAATCGATCAAAGTCCTCACCGCCTCACCTCTGACAATCCTAGAAACCTCTAGTGTCCATCCACGTGTCCCTTTCTCCATGGTCATCAGCACAAATATCCAATCCCACTAATGCCAAATGCCCTTATCTGACTGGTCGTATGAGGAAAAGACCAAAATGCCCCTAGAATTAAAATTACCATTTTGCCTTTCAACTTTCCAGACCCATAACTATTCCGTCTGACGTCCGATGACAGCGTGCCGCCTGTCGTTGTACTCAGGACGTCGAAAGCTATCTAACGGTCCTCTGTCTACGTGAAAATCAAAAGTCCAATAAAAAGTCAACATTTTTGCCCGTACCAGGGGCAAAATCGTCATTCGACGCTAAAGTCCAAAAGTGCCCAACTAACCACCGATTAGGCTCACTAATCCTTCACTAATCACCATCTTATTCCTAGTGTCCGGGACGGGTCGTTACACTTTCAAAACCCGTTGAGGATCCCTCTATACAACAGGTAACATTAGTAGCATTCTTAGTTTAGGGTTGTGTACCATGAGCAAGTGTAGAATTGTTATTAACAACATTCACAATAGTTTCATGACAAATATTTGTACTACATGATGACATAAAGTGTGTTTCATCTTCTGGAACCTCAATTAACTCAAAATGGGATCGCCTCTTAGGCATATTGGAAATCCAAATAGGAAACACACTTCAGACAAAAAGAGCTGGGAAAAAAACAATCTATCAACAACAGTGAAAAAAGTCAAGAAGAATAAATAATTTTTGCATCAGCTAGAAAGTAACAACATCCACAAAAAACGCATTCAAAAACATAAAAAAAGTGTAAAAGAATGCATTGAATAACCATATATTCAATTGTAGGAAAACCATATAATAACAAATGCGTAAACTAACTTGCTACAAAGAAAAAGCGTTCTAAATGATCAACATCACTTGTGAGCAAAAGTTGTAGGAAGGAAGAAGTGAAATCAGCAATGCAGCAAAATAGAGAAAATGTAAACCTGCCAAAACATATCAAAATACAAACAAACTTTAGGTATAATCAAAATACCAGTTAAAAGTCATGACAACTCATTTTCTATTAAAACATGTTATGCAGATAAATATCAATTAATAGGATATCATGTGATAATAATAAACATGATCAATTAATAGGATATCATGCTTATCAATGTGCTCAGTAGCTCAATGTGGTTGAAATACCAATTAATGTTATGCAGACTAAAGATAAACATGTTTTCAAAGCTTTCATGTCTTGTGATATTAACAGGATATTAATGTTATCCTGTATTAACATTGGTTGTGCAGATTAAGATACAACTTGTATAACTCCTTCATTGCTATTGTTCAGCAACTATGATTGCTATTTATGATTTCAACACTATAATCATAGTAAGAATGAAGATAAATAATTGGCAGAACGAATAGAGACTGAGAAGATCATTCGTGGTGTGGTGGACAACCAATAATCGCTAAATTCATAAACAAATGAACAAAATTCAATCAATTAATCATCCAATTCAACTAATTAACCAATTCCAAACATCCACTATTTTGAATAGTCTCAAAATTTCATTCAAATTTTTATCTATTTAGAAAATTCCAATGTTCAGGTTTGTGACAAAAATTAGTCAAGCTAGGTTACATAACCAACCTTTAGCAATTCAGTCCATTTCAATATGCAGTTTGACAATTCAAGTTCCCCCTTTGTTCACTATATCAACCCAAACTAACGAAAGAATAGTCCTTGGGAAACCATAAGTGGTCTGTTTGGACTACAATCATCGGACCAAAAACACTCCTTTGATTACCAGTCAAACCTAAAAACAAAAATCCTTTAATTACATGAATTGATATCCTTTAATTGCACCAGATTTTCATGCTCACATATGTATGGCTTGATTTTGATTTTGATTTTGAATTATGGCTTCATTTGAACAAAACCTAACAAAAAATAGAGTTGAAATGAAGACATAACACAATTCACCCTGCATACCAATTTAAGATAACAAAAGCTAAAATGCACACACAACCCAAGGGGCAATTGGAAGTCAGAAAAGCAATAAATCATGTACATTGGAGAAGCCGGCACATGATCAAATAACAAGAAATCAAACACATCAACATAACACAAAATTCAGCCTCTAGACTTCCATATAAATTTTAAAAAAATATTCATATAATATATTATCGATATTCAAACTTGAGAATAATTATCTATAAAATAATATTAAAATCAACGACATTATAAAAACAAAATATAGCGACTGATAACAATTAAAACAACAATAACAAAAAATCTTATATTCTTCTTATCACAGGAATCAGGGCCGCCTTAGCCCTTCGGCTCCTTCATTAATGAATAAACTATCTACAAAATCCCTCCATTTTCTCTCTAAAAGCAGTTTCCAATCTGTTTTGGCTCGCCGATCCTTTAAATGAAACCGTATCTCTCTCTAAAAAGCACTCATCTTTCTCTCTCTCTCCATATTTCGAAAAACACACACCAGCATACATAACCAGAGATAGATATAAACCCAATCAGCCATATATATAATATATATTTTTCTTCTCTCTCTCCTTCACTTCCGAAACTTCCTAATTTAGTATATGATAATCCGTGTGAGAAAATAAAGGAAGCAGGGTTAAATGGATGTTAATTTGTTTAACTGCTTTTAGTTTGAATTAGTTTGAATTAACTATTTTTAACTACACCAACACCGACACTACCAACCCAAACAACACAAACAACGGCAGCGCCGCCTCCAATTTTCTCAACCTTCATGTGACCGCCTCCGAATCCACCACCTCCCAGAGAAGCCATAAACTTTATATTCAGACAAACATCAAAATCATACATCCAATTATCAACCAGAAATTACCCTAAATGCCAAAATTCAATTTCCAAATCATCAATCCTACTTCATAATGAGACTAACGAAACAATCAGAGCAATCCCAATTATAATCAAATGAAGTTCGCCCATTTAACATTCCAGACAAATCATGATTACATCTCAAATTACAATTCTGTAAGAATTTCATGGATAATTCAGAATTTTTTGCACCTTATTAACATAAATCTGATCTTCACATAATCAATTATCAATGATTCTCCTCAATACAGAACTCAATTCACATAATCCAGATAAAATTCAGAAACCCATAACTGTATTTAGAATAAAAACTCGTCTTAAAAAAACTGACCGGAGAAACTTCTGAAAACCTTTATCGCAGGCTGGTTCTGGTCACTTTCGAATGATGAGCGATGATCGATGACCAGAGAAACTTCTGGAGGCTGAAGATGAAAAGAATGATGAACGATGGTAGACAACTAGAGGAAGCAGAGTCGGAGAAGAGAAGGAAAAGGAAGGGCGATGAGGCAGTGTCGAAGACGCGAGAAACATCGAGGTGTATCTGAGGAGACAAATGAGGAAGACATGTGTTATTAAGGGTATAAATGGAAATTCGCTGCTCTATGAACAATAAAAAATTGGACTGAGTTTTAGTATATGTATAATTTTGAGGATCACCTAAGACAAAACTCATTGTAACTGCCATCCAAATCAGCCTTTGAGATATTCAAAAACCCAAATCTCAACGTCATCATGTCATCTGATTACTCTGCCAACCTATGACTTCAATCCAACTAATGTTCATGCAGTTGATGGATTCTCAAACAATCTGCCTTCGCAAGACTTGATTCGGAACAATGACGAGATATAATACGCTTAATCTACGCACTTAAATAAACACATAATTCATGTAATGCTCAACTTAAAACCCTTTTTTTAGATATTGTATTGGTAAATAGGAATCATTCTCGACCGAGGAAATTAGAGACATTAAATAATGATTAGTGAAAAAGAATAAAATATTAAAGAATAAAATGATAAAAGAATAAAAGAATAAAAGAAATACATAATAAAAGAATAAAAGAATATAATGATATGATGGGTTTTGGAAAGAGTTGTAGCCGAAGCTACATTTTAAAAAAGTAAGAATTGAAATGCGAATGTGAATGCTAACTAGAACTTACCAACTATAGATTAGTTTCATAAATAAAACTGACACTTTTACGTAAGTAAATCGAAATTATCAATCACATTATTTAAACTACTCCTACTTTAACCTTTGTACAATGGACTTTCTTCAAACACATATCTCACCAACACTCTAGTATTTGCACACATTAAACCAATGACAAAATCCTACCTTCATCATCTTCATTACCTTTGTATATTTTTCAGTATTATAAATGCACAGAACAGCGGATAAACACTTATAATATGATTCACCTTACGATTTTGATTGAATGCTCGCCAAACATTAATTATCTTCAATCTTATTCTAAATGCGTATCAGGAATGAGCCCCAGTTGACTAACGTATTGGGCACGAGGCCCATTTGGTTTACGAAATCGAGCACGAGGCCCAGTTGGTTTGTGAATTCGGGCTTAGGGCCCAGTTATGGTTTACAATTGTGATTTCGGGTCGGGGACCCATAAATGGATTTATGGTTCATGACGGTTTATGGGGACCGGCATGAACCCTTGAAAGGTTTTTATGGTTCATGACAGTTTATGGGGACCATCATGAACCCTTGAAAGGTTTTTATGGTTCATGACAGTTTATGGGGACCAGCATGAACCCTTGAAAGGTTTTTATAGTTCATGACGGTTTATAGGGACCGGGCATGAACCCTTGAAAGGTTTTGAGAATGTTTTCAAATGGTTTTTCGTATACCATCCTTTATATATGGATTGTCTCCTCCGGGGAGGGTCGTTGGCCTGGGTGGACCCTGGAGTAGTCACGGAGCACTGACTGTGTGGAGTCGCCCCCGTTAGAATCCTTACTATCAGAAAGGCTATGGATTATAACCCCTAGGGAGGGTCATTGATCTGCGGACATTGACCTGGGTGGGCACTGGGGAGACTTGGGATTTGAGACCCCAAGTAGCACGCGCGTAGCATTAGATACCATGACAGGATTGGTCATTTTATATGATATATGATAAACATGATTTCTTGGATTTGCGAAATTATGTTTTATGGATAATAAATGGATTTGGCCTGAGATCCCACATATATTTACTATGTTATGGATTTGTGTAAATGGTTTTGGGCAGGGGCCCGAATGGATTTGATTATTGAAACATATGTGGTTTGATAAATGGTTTTCCTATGCATGCATGCTTTTTAGTGAAGGGCGTAAATGTCTTTTATAAAATGTGTTTTATGTACTATTGCTTTTCGTCCACTCACAGTTTTTCTATTTTCAATGCCCTTCAGGTTGAATACGGTGTGGACTGTAGCAGAGACCGAGACATCACATACCTCCTCTGGATCCTAGCGTACTCTGGAAGCCGGTCGGGCTAAAGGTTCAAATTTTCCCTGGTCTGACACTCTGTGTCAGACGGGATCAGGAGCGTCTCTTGTTAATCCGGGGGGGGGGGGGGGGAGGGGGGGATTGGGACGGGTCCTGAAAAGTGGTATCAGAGCAAGGTTTGCTCTTGGAGTGTCGTGCAGGTCGAGGATGTGATGTCTCTATGGGCTGCTATTCGTTATCAGATTGATAGTTAGGATGCCGGTATGATAGTTAGTAGGATTGAATCGTGGATCATTTTGGTTCGTCATTTGATGCCGGGGTTGCCATAGTTTTGTCGTGGATGCAGTGTGGAACCCTACTGAAGGATGAACGTAACTGTACTTTAGAGTTTTGATCGTGAGATGGTTAGGTTAGGATCGTCTTTCACAATGTCGTAGGATCGGTTTTGACGATAGTTCGGTGTTGTGACTATTAGATGGTCGGATTTTAGTTAGTTAGGTGGCTATGTTGTTAGGAGCAGCCGAGTTCGAGGAACCCTAATTGAACTGACGGTAGGATTGGATTGACGTCCATACGATGTCGGGACCGCGGGGTCGATCAGATTATGGGTTATAATGTTTTCTGCAGTTGGGTTCAAAGGGACCCTAGGGTGTGATCGTGGAACCCTAAGGTAGGATGTATGGTTCGGAAATGTGAGTTGGCGAGTGGTTTGACTTTGACGGCTTTTCAAAGTCGAGATCGTCAGTCGGTCAAGTCATGTCAGCTTTAGTGATGGGACTGCATTCTGCAGTCGAGGTTGTAGTAATCAGTTAGACCTAGTTGGTTTTCGTACTACTTTAGTGGTGATGGATTGTTGGTGCAACTAAGGTCATGGATGACCTGGTAGACGACATTGGTTGAGTCGAGTTACGACTGGTTAGAGATTGGTTGGACAGGTTACCAGGGTTGGTACATGTTGATGGAATCCCAGAGTGGGGATACGAAGTAGTAGTACGGGTGGTTGATTCCGTTGGATGCGGAGTCTCGATAGCGAGGTCTGGTAGTTAGGTCTGAACGAGTCTGTGGCAGGCACTACTACTGAAAGTGGTTGTAGTTTCGGTTGTTGAGAATCGGGGAACGTTCGAGGAACATTTCCTTTTCTCGTATGAGTTGTCAGGGTGACGGTACCCAGAATTGTTGGGTACAAGGGAGGTAGAGTTTCTCCAACTTGAGTAGAGGTACGGGGTTGTTGCTCAATATGAGCAAAGATCCGGGGTTGTATGATTTGCACACGGTGTGCTGGTGTTAGTGATGGTGCTGGTACTAATGCTAGTGCTAGTACTAGTGCTAGTGCTGGTTCCAGTGTTTGAGATGATGATGAGTCACGAGTCGGGATGTGACTCCGTTGAGATAGGCATGTGTTCGTTATCTGTGGTCTAGCAGGGGATCACGGATAGAGTTGGACTGGACGAGATCCAGCAGTAGTTGAGACGTGAGGATTGAGTAGTAATGGTCCACATGCTTTTAGATGTACATAAATGGTATAAGTCGATAGGCGAACTTGGTAGTGAGTTAGAATGGTTACGGACATGTGGTTGATGTTCGAGTGTGTTGGTTCCGACATGGTTGGAACTTCGGAATCGAGAGAGGTTATGTTTGAGGCGACGATAGGAGTGCGGGTTTTCCGCATTGGTAATGGGTATTTCGAAGTCATTAGGGTAACTTCTCAGGTTCTTCCATGGTAGATGATGGTTGTTGCCAACAGTACGTTGATCTTGTATTGGTTGGGGGACCCATGATTGGTTTGGGTCATTAGGAGGAGTTGAGTATTTCGAAGTTAGGTAGTTGAGATTTCTCATTTTCTGCTTGGTGGCAGATGATGTTGGTTTACATGGCGTGGTGAGTGCAGCGAGTTTTGTTTGCATCCACGTAGGATGAATTTTGTTTTCATCGTCTTGTATCATCCTTGACTTTTCCTGGGTGGAATGGCAAGGATCGATTTGAGGTACCCAAAGTCTCGACGTGTCTCGTCATTGACTGATTTGTTTAGATGTGGGAAATGGTTGAGGACTTTGTGCATAGTGACGATCGAGGATCGTGACGTTTATGGTCGGGTGACGCAATGATGGATCTGGATGGTGATCTTGATGTTCTAGATAGGTGGAGTGTTTATCGATCTTACTTGGATATTTGAGTTGAGAATATTGGGATAAAACTTCTTTTCGAGGTAAATCCTATATAGCGTGTTAATCAAATGAGTAGGTGTCCGACGAGGTCGGATTTGGTCAGCCTTAGATGTGTGGATGGTGGGATTGGCTTCCCTATGAAGTCAATCAAATGTAATGAGCAGATAACTGATAGGATTCAGAATAGGTGTGCCTCGGTAGACGTGGATAATATTGGATGCCTTGATGGCATGAGTGGGTATGCCTTGGTGGGCGTGATTCAGATTGGTACGTGTTGAATTACAGGAATAGGAGTAAACGTTGTGATACTGGTCAGGTGACCAAGGGGCTCGAAATGGACGACGGGTTGGAGTGTTTGATCTGTCTAGTATTGGATTGGACAGATGGACTCCAAAATTTAAACGTGATTGGCTACGACCTAGGTTGTAGGCTGGTTGGTGGATGGATGTACGTACCCTGTACGTTGTTCGAGGAACGATACTGAGCAGGCTTGTGGTGCCTGGTGACGGTATATAGGATATACCAGGAGTACGTTGGTGTGCGTGTTGGTAGTCGGCTCAGTTCCGATACCATTGGATTAGTTGAGGACGTGAACTGGACATTGGATACCATGCACTGGGTCATGGTATTTCTGATGGGTTCAATTACACACAGGTCGAGTGATTTGTTGGTAAATGTGTACTCAGGTTGAATGAGTTGGTGGTTAGTGTAACCACAAATAAGTATAGTGTCAATTTTTGACTCATGACTGTCAAGTGGTGACAGTTTGGTGGGATGTGTCAACGTGGATCGATGAGTGAGATTTGGTGAGTCCCAATGGGAGCAGACGTCAGGATAGATTGGTGATTGAGAAAGGAACCGTCGATTTGTTTGTGTCAGCGAGATGGTGGAATTGTCAGGTGGTATCAACTCGGAACGTGTGATTATTGTCACTCGGCGTAGTCGAGTGTACTCGATACGACGTGAGTGTTGGTGGAACAACTGGTTGCAGACAAATATCGTGCTGGTTAGTGGATGTACCCATGTACATTAGAAGTGAGGTCGCTTTTAATTTCCACGAGGTAGTTGTGGAATCGGGATAGTTGGAATTTCTAGGATGAAATTAATTAAGGAGGAAAGGTTGTAACGACCCGTCCCGAATTCCAGGATTAGATTAGTGGCTAAACAAGGACTAGTAAGGTTAATCGGTGATTAGTTGAGCAAAATCGAACGAACAAAGAAAAATGACTGTTTTGCCCCTAGTCGTGGGTAAAATGTTGAATTTTGACCCGGGAGGTCCGATGGCCGAGGACTGAGGACCGTTACGTAGATCGGGTCGATACGAATCTGTAGATAGGTTGCACACCGAAATCGGACGTCGGACGAGAAAGTTATGGTTCACGGAATTTCGAGGAAACTATTGCACAAATTATGAGACGGGTTACTTTTGTATGTTGGTGGATCTAAGATGTGATTGGTGGGTTTATATTAAAATATTAATATTATTAATTATTTTATAATCCACTCATCCCTCATCTCTCATCATCCAACCGTCCATCTCTCCCTGCCTTCCCATCCTCACCATCCAATTCATCTTCTCTGATCAACCTCACCATATCTTCTTCTTCAAACAACCCGAACACCCCCCATTCTCCATTTCTCCTTTAAAAAAAACAAACAACACACAACCTCAGCACCATACCCATGTGTTTTGTGGGAAACCGTGAGTGAGGGAGAGGTCTGAGGGGCTGAAAGACGACGGGGAGACAGCGGTCCACGATAGAGGAAACTCGAAACCGTGAGGTAAGTATTTGAATTTTGGACTTAGAGGTTTAAAGGGTCTTGGTCGATTCTATAAATGGAAATGGTTTTTTGGTGGTCGTAGGGATTATTTGGGATTGAAAATGGAAGCTGGGACGGCCAGAGTCGACGGCAGAAAACGTTTGCAGGTGGCCGGTTTGTTCTTCGTTCATGGAGGTAGTTTCTCGACTCGTTTGTCCTGTTTTGAATGGTTATATTGATAGGGTTTGAGGTTAGGAACCTATGGGAATAAAAATGGACAAGAAAGGATTGAAAATGAGTGAGATTGGGCACTGAACCAGCCACGTCGGTCCAGACCGGTCCGGTCTGGTTAGAACCAGGCGAATCGGGTTCGCTGGGGGTTGAAGATAGTGAAAAGTGGGCGGCGCGTGGGCTTCACGCGCAGCCCCTTATTAACCTCTTGTTGAAGTCCCCTGGGGGCACGTGAAACATCTTTTGGGGATGATTTCAACATGACTTTTAATCTATTCGATGTAACGAACATTTTGGGACTATTTTCGTGTCGATCGGACACCGTCTCGATATTGTTTGGGACGTCTGAATGTTTAGGATCAAAATTAAAAATAGTTAAAAATTCGAAAACAATTACGGGACTTCAATAAGAGGTTAATAAGGTAGTTAGTAACCATCTAGATTGATTTGGATAGGTTTGGGAGTCCCGGTGATGGCGATTAGCCCGATGAGGCTTACGACACGCAAATTGAGGCGGCAGCTTAAGACGGTCTGTGAATGGACCTTGATTTCTAAACTGTGATGCATGCATAAATGTTTTATATGGTTTATAGATGTGATTCTATGATGATGATTTGGATGATTGTTATTTATATGATTTCACACATTTCGAGGCGATTTACGTGCTTGCACGTAAATTGAGGTTTACGGGTTATGAACTATTGTATAAAGGTCTTTTATAAAATGTGTTTTATGAACTATTGCTTTTCGTCCACTCATAGTCTTTCTGTTTTCAATGCCCTTCAGGTTGAATACGGTGCGGACTGTAGTCGAGACCGATACATCACATACCTCCTCCGGATCCTGGCGTACTCTGGAAACCGGTGGGCTAAAGGTTCAAATTTTCCTTGGTCTGACACTCTGTGTCAGAAGGGATCAGGAGCGTCCCTTGTTAATCCCGGAGGGATTGGGACGGGTCCTGACAATTATCCCTTGTTTGGCAAGTGCTGAGGGTAATTTTGGAACTTCAGTTGACTTGTCAGACGGGAGCAGGACGGGGCACAGTTATCAATGTTCCTCAGGGGACGGGTCCTGTCACATGGACACGAATCTTGAGGAGAGACTAGTATGATTTCAAAGGTTTTGACGATCTAGATCGATTGGTGGTGGTTTCAGGTTGATGGGAGATTGTTAGGTTAGTCAAATTGAGGTTTTTAGCCTATGGAAGCGTGTTCGGGATACATTGACTTTTCTGGGAATGTTGGGGGTTCTTGAATAGATCTTTTCTAGATGGTTAGTGACCTTTGTGTTTGATTTGGACAGGCTCGGATGACCCGGAGAGGTTGGATTAGCCAGAAGAGTCTTATGGACAAGTATCAAGGTGTAGCAAGGATGGCCTGTGAGTAGACATTTCTTTCTAAATATGATGCATGCATAACTATTTTATATGTTTTATATATATTATTTGAAATGCCTTAAGTGCATATGATTGTTGTATTTTGTAATTACGTATTTGCACGTATTTCGAGGTTTATGGTTTTATAATGGATTTATACATGCTTATGATTTCAAATGTTTGAACAATGAAATGATTTCGGATTTGGGAAATATGCAATCGGGCTCGAGACCCATTTGATTTACGATCTATCGGGCTTAGGGCCCAGTTGGTTATGATATCGAGCATGAGTCCCAATTGTGGTTTATGAAATGTGATTTTGGGTTTGGAGACCCTAATGAGATTTGGATTGGAAATGGTTTTGGAAAATGGGATTTGTGGAAATTATATCTCGGGTTGAGACCCTGTTGAAATGATTTTGATTTCGGTTTTCAAATAATACCATCCTATGAGTGGATTGTCTCCTCTAAAGGTTAGGAACAATGGAGTAGTTACGGCGCATTGCCAGCGAGGGGTTGCCCTACGGAGAGACCGCATGGAGACTCACGTAGAGTGGCTTATGAGCAGGATTGCTATTATCAAACATCTGGGATGTCATATCCCGGACTGGGTTCGGGGATAGGCTCTGCTTGAGACCTCGAGCGGGACGCGTAGCCTTAGACTGTGACATGACGTCTAAGACGTCAGGAATCCGGGATACCAAGGATTGGTTAAACTATATTTATTGGATTGGGATTTCTATGTTAATGGATTTAGGAAGGGACCCATATGAGTTGGTTTTGGGCTGAGTTCCCACATGATTTGGTTTTACGGTTTTGGGCTAAGGCCCTAACGATTTGAGGAAGGAAATGGATTTGATTAAACAATGTTTTCACTGATTACAGCTTGAACAACCTTATGATTTGGTTTAATGAACCTATTTGGAATAACTGGTTTTCGAATGCATGCATGTTTTTAAATGAAGGGTATAAATATCTTTTGTGAAATGTATTTTTATTAACTGTTCTTTTGTCCACTTACAGTTTTTAATACCTTTAAGGTTGATCGCGGATTCGAGCTGTAGCGGAGACCGATACATCACACTCCACCACTGATCCTGGCGTACTCTAGACGACCCCAAGTGGGTTAAGGTGAAGTTTATCCCTAGTGTCAGGCGGGAGCATGGTACACCCCGCGCTAATTTTGGAAGGATTGGGATGGGTCGGGTTAATGTACTTCGAACACCCAAAACTACCTCAAGACGGTGTCTAACTGCCTCGAAACCTTGGCCAAAATCTCTATAACATATAAAACATTGCAAAATATGTTGGTCAAATCTCGAGACATAGTGCCACCAGAAGCTGTAGCTGTCAGGACCCACCCCTAACCCCCCGGGATTAAGGGCTAAATCTTGCTCCCGTCTAACCTACGCATGAGACGAAGGCTAAATTCACATCCAACCTTCATGTGACACGTAGGTCGGACAAGGGATTCTCGATCCAACCATCCCAAAAGTAACCGGACTTCCCAGAGTGCACTGAACAACTGTGGATCGCGGGTGTGATGTCTCCGTCTCTCTCGGCCAACAGCCCGTATCGCAACAACCTGGAGGGTATCGAAAACACGAAAAGACTGTGAGTGGACAATAATAAAGTATAAGTTTAAAACAGTTTATCATAAAACAATTACATTTTTACCCTCCATGTAAAAATCAATGAATGCATATCAATCCAAGTTATGAAACCACTTCACATCAGAAACCATCAACGAAAACCAATATCGAATTCATCATTCAAATCCAGGCCTCAGCCTCAAATCTCAAAACAATCTCAAATTACGGGAACTCGGTCCCAAAACTCATCAAATCCAAGTCATCCGGGCCACTGCCCAAATCATCGAAAAACCAGTGAAAAACCAGTGAAAAACATCAATCATACAAGTTACTGGATCTCAAGTGCGCCCGAGTCTTTAAACTCAAAACCATGCGCAAATAACCAAGCCTTTCCGGGATATCAACGAGTCTTTAAACTCAAAACACAATCACAAGCCTCAGGGGGTATCATAATCGAGTCTTTAAACTCAAAACATATACCGCGTCTTTAAACTCAAAACACATCAATCCAGGGCCCTCCCCACGTCAATCATCCGAGTCTTTAAACTCAAAACTAGATCCAATGGGTTTTTCTTTTCTATTCTTTTCCAGGTCTTTAAACCCAAAACCATTTTTCCAAGCAACAGTGAAGACCACAGAAAATCCTTCTCCGAATTCGTAACAATGATTCCGTAAGCTAGCATCCGGAACCATCATCCCGAACCCAAATCCAGACTAAATCCGAAATCCAGTTTCAAAACCAAAACGGAAATCTCCATCTCATGAATAGGGCTCCAAGCCCAAAATCTCTTTTCCAAAATCCTTTTCAAACCATTGAAATCAAATCATATTTCAAATCTCGAAATCAAATCATTAAAACCAAAGTCAAATCACAAGAGAAATCGAAACCTGGTAAAATGTGTAAATACGTAAGAATCTCGAAAACGTGCAAAACCGTAAAACCATCAAGATCATAAAGTGAATCATAG
Source organism: Prinsepia uniflora (assembly GCA_032719365.1). NCBI lineage: Eukaryota > Viridiplantae > Streptophyta > Magnoliopsida > Rosales > Rosaceae > Prinsepia > Prinsepia uniflora. Next base: position 40,330,959 of record CM064872.1, read on the forward strand.
AATCACGTATGAAAACATATTAAAAACATATATGCATGCATCATAACTTTGAAGGCAAAGTCCACTCACAGACCATTCCGACGTCGCCTCGATTCGCGCACACTTACGCCGTTTTCGGTCATTTTGCTATCCTCGGTTTTCCCGAACCTATCCAAATCCCATAACGAGGTCACTACTTCATAAAACTTATACTAAATCTCCGTAATTTTCCCGAATATTTAACTATTTTTAACCGAGCCCTACAACCTTCGGACATCCCGAAACATATCTTGCCGATGTTCGATTGACTCGAAACCAGTGCTAAAATGTTCGTTACATCGAATACTTTAAAAGTCGTGTTGGAACCTTCCTCAAAAGGCCTGTCACATGCCCACACGGGCTGCCTGAAGTGGCTGCGCGTGGGCCTCCTACGCTAGTCACTGTTCACTGTCTTCTTCCTCTGTCTAGCCCGGTCTGAACCGGTTCAAACTGGTCCGATCGAACCGAACCGGCGTGGATGGTTCACCAGTTTTTCTTGCTTATTTTAGTCCCGTTTTCAACCAGTTCAAGTTCTACAAGATTTTCTATCAATTTCCTATTGAACTGCCTAATCAAATCGAAGAATAGAAGTCAAGATCAAACACTTTCAATCGTCGTTCAAAAATAGAAGTTTCCTTCCTGTGATTGGCCATCTCTGAGCATGCCCGTCCTTAAGACTCATCCAAAACAATTCACCATACGTTCAGGAGCAGGTTCCAACATTTAGAATGAATGAAAATTGATTAAAACTGAAGTCACCATAATTAAATTTCACCTTACCCATTCTCGGGTTCTATGGCCACCGCCCATGGCAGGCCATCCTTCGACTCTCCTCAAGTATGTCTCACCCTCCTGATCACTCTCTCTGATCACTCTCTAATCAAGTAAAACCGTCCACAGTGGCCTAAGCTGAAAGTCCAATTTCGAATTCAAAAGCCAAACGTACGGTTTCTTTCCTCTGTTCGTCGCCACCGTGCACGACGGTGCGTGGTAGCACCACCACCTCATTCCTCAACCTCTATTCTCCCATTTTCATTCACACGTCATAGCCATTTGAGGATTCTTTAAAGAGCTCTGGATTCTCACCAATGCTCTCACAGGACCCGCCCCGATCCCTCAGGGACCACAAGGGGACGTGCCCTGCTCCCGCCTGACACCCAATAATTCATACCAATTTTAACCTCAAAACATCAAATGCATAAATAACCAAATTAAAGTCATACATCAAATCCGAATTAACCAGATGTCAGACAAGGGATGAAATCCAAAATTACAAGTTGCGAGCACGACTCTAAAATAAAACCTGCGGGCAAACCACCCAACAGGGGTTCAGGTACGCAGAAGTAGATCTATGCCTCAGCCTCAGTTACCTCCTCTACCTCAGTATCACGACTTGGAGGGGTTACCAAAAACAATAAGGGTGAGTGGACCGAAAGTCAAGTTTATAAAATCATTTGATAAGTAAAACATATAATTTACCCCTCCGTTTTCCAAACATGCATGCATCATAATTTAAAAATATAAACCATATAATATGAACCATAAGGCCTGTATTAAAACCATAAGTATAATTTTAGTTGCTGCACTATACACTCCAATCCTGACATCACCTGATATTTGACGTTCTTGACGCCTAATAAGGTCACAATAATAATAAGGCTACGCGTGCCACTCGGGTCTCAATTTCCGAGTTAAATCCCTGAATCCCGTTTGGGTACAACATCACCTGATGCAGCATCATCTGATGCTTAGCGTCATAGACGCTGGACGTACTAGACGTCTGTGACCTATCCGGGGTACCTCGCCGGAGGAGACAATATAATATGAAAGGATCTATACAGTGCAGTACCAAATACATTTTATTGATATCCACATGCAAAGCATATATTTACATAGATAAAATCCGAACCAATCATTAATTTTCATCAGACGGGTCTCAAGCCCAAATACCGTGAAACGTGCCATAACCATATTTTCCATATCATCAAAACCATTATTGTTTTAGCATGTGAATAAGTATAATAAACCAGAAAACATTTATGCACGCAAGGGTTTAAGAAAATGGCCCACTCACTGTACGATCCCGCGGTGATCCTGCGCGTACGAACTTGTATCGGGAGTATCGTACAATTCCTGTCAGTCCAAATCACATGTAAGTGTCACTACAAGTCTTAAACGTTTAACCACAAAGTCCGAAATAGAAACCGGCTCGGGGAAGCCGTCCCACACGTTTCCCGAGGCACCCGGCCCTAAACTGACCCATCAAAAACTATCTCAGATCAACATGGTTAATTCACCAAAAATGTTCAGAATGATGAGAGGGATAAAAGTCGTGTTGATCGTGATCGGAGATAAGCCCCAACGCGCCCTCACGCGCCGCCCAAAGTGGCTGCGCGTGAAAGTCACGCGCCTGACACTGTAGCTACAGTGTCAGCACCTTCACCCGTTTGCCTGTAATTCGGGCCTGCCACCCGCGGCTTGACCCGGTTAATTACCCGTAAATTCCTTCTTGATTTCAATCCAATTTGATCCTAATATGTTATTTAAACATCTAATTTAAGTTCTGAGTTGTTAATTATCCAAAACCAATCCTTAAATGGCCCCTCGACCCGTGATCATCCAAACGGGTCAATCACCAGAACTCACTGGTTTCAAACCCATTGTCCAATTAACTTCACAGGAAGTATAATAGGATCAAAACGAACCAAAATGAACAATCAATTGCGTCTGAAAGTACCTGAAGGTCGTCGTCCCAAGCCCCGCGATTTCCCTGAAAACAACAGTCACCGTCCCAGCTCACCCGTGGCTGGTTGCCTTTGATTTTGATATGGTTGTGTTCCAAATGCTCCCAGAAAGCTTACTCTACGATTAGATTGGCCCAACACACCGTAGAAATCAAAAACCCGATTTCCCTCCAAAAATTCCCGAAATGGTTTCTCTCTGGTTCCTCTCTTATTTTCAGTCCTTTCGATACCAGAGTGAAGCTCACACACTACACAATCAGTTTTAATTAATTTCAAGCCATCCCAGAGGCTCGTGGGTGTCCAATTGTCCACTGAAAAATGTCCCCCGAAAAGCTTCGAACTTGAATAATTAATAGGGTCGTGCACGGTGGATGCAACAGACCACGGTCTAAAGCACCAAACACTCCCAACTTTCCAGCACACAATCGCACAACCAATTGCACGTTTGAACCACCGCACATGGTGGTGCCGCCCTTGTCCCCCGCGGCCTGCTACAGTAACCAGGGCAAAAAGACCAAAATGCCCCTGGTTCAATAATTACCAAAATACCCCTCATTTCCTAGACCCGTAACTCAGCCATACGAAGTCCGATTTTGGCGTGCCGCCTGTCTACGGACTCAGGACGTCGAGACCTACCTCTCGGTCCTTGAGTCGCGTGAAAATTAATTGTCAAACGAAAAGTCAACATTTTCGCCCGTGAAGTCTAACTTACGATAATGCCCCTGAACTTCCGATAGTCATAACTTTTTCCCTGATCGTCCGAAATGGACGTGCCACCTGTCTATGAACTCGTGACGTCCCAAACTACGTCACGGTCATAGGGCAAAGTCCATTTAATTCACCAATCAAAAGTCAATAATTTGGCCATACCAATCACAAGGGTAAAAGCGTCAATTCACACATTAAATTACAATATTAAAATCCTCGAATTTCCGGGGTGTTACAACCTTCCCCCCTTAAGAAATTTCGTCCCGAAATTTCAAAGAAACAAATGAGGAAATTGTTCTCGCATCTGAGCCTCAGGCTCGCATGTGGCTTCTTCCACATTCTGGTTTCTCCAGAGAATCTTCACGAGAGGGATCGTCTTCCGACGTAGTACCTTGTCCTTCTGATCCAAGATCTGTACTGGTTGTTCCTCAAAGCTCAAATCCCCCCGCAGTTCGACAGGTTGTTCCCCAAGTACATGAGAAGCATCACGTACGTACTTCCGTAGCATCGATATGTGGAAAACATTGTGAACTCTAGATAGTTCTGGAGGTAGCGCCAATCTGTAAGCAACTCTGCCAATTCTCTCAATGATCTCATAAGGTCCGATAAAACGCGGACTCAGTTTCCCCCGTCGACCGAATCGGATAATCCCTTTCCACGGAGATAACTTCAGGAAGAAAAAATCTCCCACTTCAAATTCCAAGTCTCGAATCCGTCGATCGGCATAACTCTTCTGGCGATCATGTGCCGCCTTCAGTCTCTCCTTGATAATACGAACAGTCTCCATGGTCAAGTCCATCAATTCCGGCCCTACAGCCGCTCGCTCTCCTATCTCCGTCCAGCAAATAGGTGTCCTGCACTGTCGACCGTACAGTGCCTCATAAGGTGCCATCCCGATGCTTGCCTGATAGCTGTTGTTGTAAGCGAATTCCATCAATGGCAAACGAGTATCCCAAGAGTCCTGAAACTGTAGTACACATGACCTCATCATGTCCTCCAGGGTCTGAATGGTTCTTTCAGACTGTCCATCGGTCTGTGGATGGAAAGCAGTACTGAAACGTAGGTTCGTTCCCAGAGTAGCTTGCAAACTCCGCCAGAACCTGGAAGTGAAACGCGGATCGCGATCGGACACGATCGATTCCAGCGTACCATGCAATCGTATGATTTCCCTCACAAACAACTGAGCCAGTCGGTTAGGTTTATAAGTCTCCTGAACTGCCAGAAAATGGGCTGACTTGGTTAACCGATCCACGATCACCCATACTTCGTCCACTCCACTCTGAGTCCTTGGTAACTTAAAGACGAAGTCCATGGTGATGTGATCCCACTTCCACTCGGGAATCGGAAGTGGCTGCATAGCCCCATACGGTCTCCGCCGTTCCGCCTTAACCTGCTGACAGGTTAAGCATTTGCTCACGAATTCAGCAATATCCTTCTTCATTCCTGGCCACCAATAATGGTTCCGGAGGGTGCGGTACATCTTTGTACCTCCCGGATGCATAGCATAGGCCGAACTATGGGCCTCCTCAAGAATCTCGACTCGTAACTCTGCCACTGCAGGTACACACAAACGGCCCAATTTCACAAGTGCTCCATCGTCCCGGATGGTAAAATCCTATCTCCCATCCGCATCGACCTCAATTTTGTAAATACAGAGTATCGGATCCTGAAGTTGTGCTTCGATAATCCGATCAATCAGTACAGGTCATACATGGAAGCTGGCCAACAAAGCTCCATGCACATCCGTACCCAAAATAACTCCCGCCTTCCGGAGTTCCACTAGCAAAGGAAGATACACCATCCCTAGGTGTGCAACGGATCCTGCTGACTTCCTGCTGAGTGCATCAGCCACCACATTGGCCTTACCCGGATGGTACTCGATCGTACAGTCATAGTCCTTCAGCAGTTCCAACCATCTCCGTTGTCTCATGTTAAGCTCCTTCTGAGTGAATAGGTATTTAAGACTCTGGTGGTCGGTGTATATCCGAAACGTTGCGCCGAATAGATAATGTCTCCAGATTTTGAGAGCATGAACCACCGCCGCCAACTCCAAATCATGGGTAGGGTAGTTCAACTCGTGAGTCTTCAGCTGCCGGGATGCATAGGCGATAACCTTGCCAGTTTGCATCAACACGCAGCCCAGACCTTGCAGCGATGCATCACTGAAGACCACAAACTCTCCACTGTCATCCGGCAATGCAAGGACAGGTGCAGTGGTCAATTGATCCTTCAACTCTTGAAAGCTCCGATCGCACTGCTCGTCCCAGATAAACTTCACTCCCTTCCGAGTCAAACGAGTCAATGGTGCAGCAATTTTGGAGAAACCCTCCACGAATCTCCGGTAGTAACCTGCTAATCCGACGAAACTCCGCACCTCGGTCACTGTTGTCGGTCTAGCCCAGTTGGTTACCGCTTCTGTTTTCTGGGGATCCACGCAAATCCCATCCGTAGATATCACGTGTCCCAGAAAACCAATACTGCTCAGCCAAAACTGACACTTGCTCAGCTTGGCGTACAATTGCTCTTGTCTCAGCCTCTCCAAGACCAACCGTAGATGTTCCTCATGTGCACGGGCACTCCTTGAGTACACCAAAATATCATCGATGAACACAATCACGAACTTATCCAGGTAGGGTGGGAAGACCCGGTTCATCAGATCCATGAATGCTCCTGGAGCATTCGTCAAACCAAATGGCATAAAAAGGAACTCGTAGTGTCCATAACGGGTTCGAAAGGCAGTTTTCGGAATATCCTCCTCCGAAATCCTCAGTTGGTGATACCCAGACCGCAAATCAATTTTCGAGAAGCACTGGGCTCCCCGCAACTGGTCAAAAAGGTCATCGATCCTGGGTAGAGGATACTGGTTCCTCAGTGTCACCTTGTTGAGTTGTCGATAGTCAATACATAAACGGAGACTTCCCTCCTTCTTCTTTACGAACAACACCGGTGCTCCCCACGGTGAAGTACTCGGTCGGACATATCCCAAATCTACCAACTCCTGAAATTGAGTCTTGAGTTCTCGTAACTCGGCCGGCGCCATCCGGTATGGTGCCTGGGATATAGGTCGGGTACCGGGGAGTAGTTCAATTGTAAACTCGATCTCCCGCGATGGTGGCAATCTAGGTAAGTCTTCCGGGAACACATCCGGAAACTCACGCAGCACCGGTACCTCGTCGATACCCGGAGTATCATCCCGATCCGACACGACATGCGCCAGAAAACCCTGGCATCCCTTCCGTAGAAGTTTGGTAGCAGTAAGTGACGAAATCATTTCAGGAGGTGAACCATCCCGTTCCCCCTGAAAGATAACTTCCGGCAAACCCAGGCTCCGCAGAATCACCTGCTTGCTACAGCAGTCGATGAGCGATCCGTGCTCCGACAGCCAATCCATCCCTAGGATTATATCGAAGTCGTGGATATCCAGAATAATTAAGTCTTCTGGTAAATCCACATCCTCAATTCTTACCGAGCACCTCCGAATCACCTGATTCACAAGGTACACGATGCCCATCGGGGTGCCAACACCCATTTCACAATCTAAAGCCGATACCACACAATCAAGCATACCAGCACAACTCTTCGAAATAAAAGAATGTGTAGCCCCCGCATCCATCAATACACGTACAAGAAGGTTTAAGATATGTGGTGTACCTGTGACCACACCTGGGGCAGTCCTCGCCTGCTGCTGGGTCATTGCAAACACTTGGGCCCTCGGCCCTCCGTTCCGTCCGCGCCCGCGCATGCCACGTCCCGCACCACAGTCACCTCCCTGACCGCGACCTCCGTTAGTGTGGGAAGCCGTGCTCTGCACCACACTAGAGCCCCCAGCGTCGTTGTTCTTGGACAACTGCGGGCAATCACTGGCATAGTGGCCCTCCTCTCCGCAAGCAAAACAAGTTACTGGCCTTGGCCTGTCCGAATGCCCGCCAGAAGCACCGCTCCAAGATGAGCGTTGCCCAGAGTTGTATCCAGATCCTCTACCTTGAGAGCCTCCACGTCGACCCGACCAGCCACGACCCTTGAAGGATGAGGGTGCTCCCCTGTAGCCCCCTCCCTTATTGTTCTTATGGACCGATGGTCCACGATGTGGGCGATCCTGACATCGCCCCTCGCCCGAAGGTTGCCGTGTCTGGTGTGCCGCCAGACTGGCCTCGACACGCACCACTGCGTCGACCATATCTCTCAGAGAAGCATGAGTAGTAGCAGTCACACTTGCCCGGATCTCCTCTCGGAGTCCAAGCTCGAACCTTTGGCATTTGTCCTCCTCCGTGCTCACGAATGATGCAGCGAACCGGGAAAGTTTCCCGAAAGTTTGCTCGTAGTCCGCAACGGACATATCACCCTGCTCCAGTCGCAGGAACTCGGCCTCCCGTGCCGCGCGGAACGATCGCGGGTAGTACTGGTCTAGAAATCTGGAACGGAAAGCTTCCCAAGTAGTGGTATGGACAGACCACCCAGACATTTCGAGTCCGTGCCACCACTGGTAGGCTCCTCCTTCCAGTAAAAAGGCCGCCAAGGTCACTCGTTCGCCCGGAGGGCAGTGCATCACCGAGAAGATCCTCTCTCACTTGGTGATCCAATCATGAGCATCCTCGGGGTTTGATCCCCCGCAGAAAGGAGTGGCTCCCAAACGTTGAGCCCTTTCAATGCTCGCGCATTCCATCTCCCTTTCTAGATCCTCGTCCATTCGAATATGAGGAATTCTCCTAGGAGGCATAACCAACTGTCAAGAGGCATAGATCAGAAAACAATATTCTTAAAAGTCGAAAAGTAACTAGTACTAATCGCTAGTCTAGCATGTTGACCATACCCTAGTACTAACCACAACCTAGTGCTCTGATACCAAGCTGACAGGACCCGCCCCGATCCCTCAGGGACCACAAGGGGACGTACCCTGCTCCCGTCTGACACCCAATAATTCATACCAATTTTAACCTCAAAACATCAAATGCATAAATAACCAAATTAAAGTCATACATCAAATCCGAATTAACCAGATGTCAGACAAGGGATGAAATCCAAAATTACAAGTTGCGAGCACGACTCTAAAATAAAACCTGCGGGCAAACCACCCAACAGGGGTTCAGGTACGCAGAAGTAGATCTATGCCTCAGCCTCAGTTTCCTCCTCTACCTCAGTATCACGACTTGGAGGGGTTACCAAAAACAATAAGGGTGAGTGGACCGAAACTCAAGTTTATAAAATCATTTGATAAGTAAAACATATAATTTACCCCTCCGTTTTCCAAACATGCATGCATCATAATTTAAAATCATAAACCATATAATATGAACCATAAGGCCTGTATTAAAACCATAAGTATAATTTTAGTTGCTGCACTATACACTCCAATCCTGACATCACCTGATATTTACGTTCTTGACGCCTAATAAGGTCACAATAATAATAAGGCTACGCGTGCCACTCGGGTCTCAATTTCCGAGTTAAATCCTCGAATCCCGTTCGGGTACAGCATCACCTGATGCAGCATCATCTGATGCTTAGCGTCATAGACCCTGGACGTACTAGACGTCCGTGACCTCTCCGGGGTACCTCGCCGGAGGAGACAATATAATATGAAAGGATCTATACAGTGCAGTACCAAATACATTTTATTGATATCCACATGCAAAGCATATATTTACATAGATAAAATCCGAACCAATCATTAATTTTCATCAGACGGGTCTCAAGCCCAAATATCGTGAAACGTGCCATAACCATATTTTCCATATCATCAAAACCATTATTGTTTTAGCATGTGAATAAGTATAATAAACCAGAAAACATTTATGCACGCAAGGGTTTAAGAAAATGGCCCACTCACTGTACGATCCCGCGGTGAACCTGCGCGTACGAACTTGTACCGGGAGTATCGTACAATTCCTGTCAGTCCAAATCATATGTAAGTGTCACTACAAGTCTTAAACGTTTAACCACAAAGTCCGAAATAGAAACCGGCTCGGGGAAGCCGTCCCACACGTTTCCCGAGGCACTCGGCCCTAAACTGACCCATCAAAAACTATCTCAGATCAACATGGTTAATTCACCAAAAATGTTCAGAATGATGAGAGGGATAAAAGTCGTGTTGATCGTGATCGGAGATAAGCCCCAACGCGCCCTCACGCGCCGCCCAAAGTGGCTGCGCGTGAAAGTCACGCGCCTGACACTGTAGCTACAGTGTCAGCACCTTCACCCGTTTGCCTGTAATTCGGGCCTGCCACCCGCGGCTTGACCCGGTTAATTACCCGTAAATTCCTTCTTGATTTCAATCCAAGGTGATCCTAACATGTTATTTAAACATCTAATTTAGGTTCTGAGTTATTAATTATCCAAAACCAATCCTTAAATGGCCCCTCGACCCGTGATCATCCAAACGGGTCAATCACCAGAACTCACTGGTTTCAAACCCATTGTCCAATTAACTTCACAGGAAGTATAATAGGATCAAAACGAACCAAAATGAACAATCAATTGCGTCTGAAAGTACCTGAAGGTCGTCGTCCCAAGCCCTGCGATTTCCCTGAAAACAACAGTCACCGTCCCAGCTCACCCGTGGCTGGTTGCCTTTGATTTTGATATGGTTGTGTTCCAAATGCTCCCAGAAAGCTTACTCTACGATTAGATTGGCCCAACACACCGTAGAAATCAAAAACCCGATTTCCCTCCAAAAATTCCCGAAATGGTTTCTCTCTGGTTCCTCTCTTATTTTCAGTCCTTTCGATACCAGAGTGAAGCTCACACACTACACAATCAGTTTTAATTAATTTCAAGCCGTCCCAGAGGCTCGTGGGTGTCCAATTGTCCACTGAAAAATGTCCCCCGAAAAGCTTCGAACTTGAATAATTAATAGGGTCGTGCACGGTGGATGCAACAGACCACGGTCTAAAGCACCAAACACTCCCAACTTTCCAGCACACAATCGCACAACCAATTGCACGTTTGAACCACCGCACATGGTGGTGCCGCCCTTGTCCCCCACGGCCTGCTACAGTAACCAGGGCAAAAAGACCAAAATGCCCCTGGTTCAATAATTACCAAAATACCCCTCATTTCCTAGACCCGTAACTCAGCCATACGAAGTCCGATTTTGGCGTGCCGCCTGTCTACGGACTCAGGACGTCGAGACCTACCTCTCGGTCCTTGAGTCGCGTGAAAATTAATTGTCAAACGAAAAGTCAACATTTTCGCCCGTGAAGTCTAACTTACGATAATGCCCCTGAACTTCCGATAGTCATAACTTTTTCCCTGATCGTCCGAAATGGACGTGCCACCTGTCTATGAACTCGTGACGTCCCAAACTACGTCACGGTCATAGGGCAAAGTCCATTTAATTCACCAATCAAAAGTCAATAATTTGGCCATACTAATCACAAGGGTAAAAGCGTCAATTCACACATTAAATTACAATATTAAAATCCTCGAATTTCTGGGGTGTTACATGCTCTGTCTCTGTTCTCCCAGTTTTTAAACCGTTAAACCCATTGATCGAACACTTGAGACAGTGCAGAGTTCTACAACCATCCAGACCTAGCCAGGTGTCCAAAACCTGGTGGTCCAGCTTCACAATTATCCAATTAACTCTGCCCAGGTGTCCCAATCCGGTTGCACACAAATCCCAATGTGTTAAAAGACCAAATTGCCCCTAAATGTCAAAATTACCATTTTACCCCTTCACTTCCTAGACCCATAACTTAACCGTCCGACGTCCGATGACGGCGTGCCACCTGTCGTTGTACTCAGGACATCGAGACCTACCCAACGGTCCTCTAATTACGAGAAAGTTCCATGTCGTTTGAAAATTCAACAATTGCCCCCTTTTAAGCTAAATTACCAAAGTGCCCCTGAACTTCTGAACGTCATAGCTTCCTCCTCGGGTGTCGGAATCAGACGTGCCACCTGTCTATGGACTTGTGACGTCTCAAACTGCGTCACGGTCATCGGTCAAAGTCCATTTGACCACCCGAACTAAAAGTCAACATTTTTGCCCATTCCAAGGGCAAAATCGTCATTTTGCACTGTCCGTCCAAACCCATCAAACTAATCACCGATTAACTTTACTAATCCATCCTTAACAACTAATCTAATCCCGATTTCCAGGACGGGTCCTTACAGTAGCGCTTGGTGCCCGCGCGCTAGCACTGTTCATCGTCTCCTTTCACTCGATTTTTACTAGTTTCGGGTCGCTCAATCCGACAACGATGACTCGGTACAATCGTCATGGTTTTTGACTTTTTCACATCTAAGTTACCCTAGATCATCCAAGAAGAGGATTTATGCTACAAAAACGAAAAAACTTACCTCACAACTCGTCCATAACACACCACTTTCTTGGTCGTCTGTCACCCTTGTTGTCTAGGTATTTTAAGGATCCCAAACATCAAATAAATAGCTTAATACGATTGTAGGAACTCACAAGGAAGGTCAGTGAACTTGTTTTCAAGGTTCTAGGTCGAAAACTGAATGGTACATTCCAAACCCACAAGTTTCATCTCGTGTTTGTTTTTTGGCCTTCAGTTGTAAGGGTTTCTCTCTCAATATTATTCTCTTCTTCATCTCTCTTCTGTTCTTCCTCACTTTTGGTTAACTTGTTATCTTTCACTCACGGTTTATTGTTCTTGGTTTCCTTCCAAAATTTCACACCATTACCATCATATGCATAGATATATGTATAAATACATTTTTTTCACAAGGCAAGTAGGTGGACAAGGAAGAAACAAGAGGTTTCTAGATAGGTGTCAACATCTCCTAATCTCTTATGCAAAACTACCAATTTAGTCTTTAGGCTAAAATTACTAAAATTCCCATGCACGTTTTAAGCCTAAAACGAACGCATCGGTACTCTATTTTAGGCATGCTACTTGTTTACATACTCAGGAGGTCGAGACTTCCATAACTGTCTTTACGAAACGTACCAACAGCATCGAGGTAAAAAAGTCAACCATTAACCCTACCAGGGAAAAAACGTCATTTTTTTAACTTTTCCATTTTTATCCTTATTTAGATTCCAGATCGTTACAACCTACCCTCCTTAAAAAAATTACATCGAAATTGAAACAATTAACTTAATCTAATATCCTAACTCGTGTCCAACTTCTATTCGAATATCCGGATATTTGGGTTTTAACTTAATACTCGTAATTTTCCTAAAACAAATAAATAGATACTCAGTAACTACCAAAACACGTGAATCATAACTAAAGAAAACTAGCGCACCTGCCACTGGGCTTGGTGTTTCAAGAACCTCTTGTCGTATAGCAGTAAACACTCGAGCTTGTGGCCCTAAATATCAGCCATGTCACCTTGATCCAATTCCGGTTCCACTAGTCGGAGTTTGACTTTGTCTTGATACGTCGGAAGTCTGACCATAATTTGTTGTGTCTTGTCTTGTCATATCATTATCTGGGCGGTTCGGGGCAATCCTTACGATAGTTCCCAATCTCTCCACACTCAAATCAATGCTTCATAAAGGCTCTACCATCCTATCTATTCCAAGTTTGTAGCGAAGCTCAACTAGACTAAGTGCAACGACCCAAAATTTTGAGGAAAATAAAAATTACTGTTTTTCCCTCGAAGGTCAAAAGGTTAACTTTTTTACCTAGACATTTTATGTGCAAACGGTGAGAACCGTAGCATAAGTCTCAACGCCTTGAGTCCATAGACAAGTAGTATGCTGAAATTGGAGGTTGACTGGTTTCAATAGGGGTCTAAAAAGATCAACGGTATTTTGGTAATTTTGGAAAAAATGGTAATTTGGTAATTTCACAATTTAGGCATGTGAATCATATGGGATGGTGACAAGCATCTACATTCCTCCAGTATATTCCCTCCATTCTTTCCCCGTTGACATACCCTAAATATATATATATATATATATATATATGTTGCGTGTGTACATTAGGTAATCGGTGCGTGGTGGACAAAGTAAAGAACACATAAAACCAGCCACCACCGTGAGAGGGAGAATCTAGGAGTAGAGAAGGAAAAAGAAGAGAAAACTGTGAGGAAATACGGGCAGCACGGTGAAGAAAATTAAGGGGCCATATGACCCCATATCGGCTTTTTGATTTTGGGATAGGAAGCTTGAAAGTAAGCATGTTTGTATCTTTCTGGAGTTCTCTGAGGCTATATTGAGTCGATAAGGAGAAGGTTGAAAGCAGGGAAGCAATAGAAATGGATGGAAAAGCAATAGTCAAAGACTCAGAAGTTCGAACCATGTGATCAAGGTATGTTTTCATAGGATCGCGAGTCGACCTGACTGGAGGAAGATGGTGACAGGGTTGCGCGTGAAGCCGACAGGGTTCCTTTAGCCATCCGATCAGCAAGAAAAATGTTTGTTTATTAATTCTGAAATTAATGGTACAAAGGTTGAATTAATTGGACATTGTGTGAATATATTGTCAAATTTTAAGATAATAATGTTTATATTTAATATGGTTATAATTAACATGTTTAGGTCTACATTAAATTTCTTATGATTATATATCTACTATGGTTAAATTTAAAATATCAATTATTTGAAGGGAAATTGAGTATATTAGTAATTTAGGGTTAAGTTGATCATTAAAAGCCCTTAAAAAGTAAATTGTTTTCATGAATGGAACTATTGCATGATTTATTTTATGAATTGCATGATGATGGTTTGTTTTTGGTTCCTACATGATTTTGGTGAATTCACAGAAATTAAAATATGAGTATATGGGATGATAATTAAAGGGTATATGTGCTTATTCGTGAAGTTAAAGGTTTAGCTTTGGTTATATTTTAGTTTTCAAAAGAAATATAAGGATGAGATATGATGAGTTGAATTGTATGAAGAGAGATTGATTACAAGGATTGTTTTATAAAAATAATGGAAAGATTAACACGTTAATTGAAATATGATTCATGAGAAAGGGTAAGATAATGAATAAAGTTATGAGTTGTGTTAGCCTAAGGCTTTATAAGTAGTTATCGTTGTTTAGAAGTTAGCATTCTAATTAATGTACGTTTATGATCTATGTTATGCAACGCAAAATTGACATCCTAAGGAAAATATGGACGATTGTGATTAATGGGGACATATATGTATTTCGATTGATAACAATTTTGTTGTACAATTAACATTACAATTGTGACGAGTATAATACTAATAAGACTTGAATATAGCCTAATTAGTAGATTTCACCACCTGACATGGTAAGAGGGTTCGACGTGGGCGCACTACAAGAAAATGGCCCACTTACGATACATTTTTTGAAACACAGGGCATGCGGTCCACGTAAAAGCTCAATAATTTGCGCGGGATTTGGTGGCGCAAAAACATTTACTACAATATAATAAGTCATATCGCATTTGGTGTCACAAATACATATAAGATAGATTTTATACGACGACGCTAACAATACATGTCGTAAAAATAAAAGTTTGCGACATATTAGGTGTTTGATATGACTCCAATGAACACATCGTAAATATTATACAACACACACCTTTTGAGATGAAAATTTCTTATCCCGCTCAGTCCTATACCTTTCCGCTTTCGTCTCTCTCACTCTCGCACCTTCCCTGTTTTTTCTTTTCTCAAAATCTTTGCACCATAGTTCTAAGGTTAGAGGGTTAGGGGAGTAGAGGGTTAAAGGGTTAGAGGTAGATTCTTAGGAGCAAAGTGAATCTGATAGTTCATCTCCTTCCCCATTCGTCTCTCTCTTCGGCCACTAGAAGCAGTTCATCTCCTTCTCACTAGAAGTTGCTCGTCTTGTGCTTTGAAGGTATGTAAACTCAAAACCATTTTGCTGGATATCAAGTGCGCCCGAGTCTTTAAACTCAAAACCATGCGCATGAACAGGCCTTCCCGGGATATCAACGAGTCTTTAAACTCAAAACATAATCAATAGGCCTCGGGGGTATCTCAGTAACCGAGTCTTTAAACTCACGAGTCTTTAAACTCATTAAGGGCCCTCCCCCGTCATCAATTAACCGAGTCTTTAAACTCAAAACGTGCTCCAGCAATAGCACCGGGTTTTTTGAACCCAAACAGTTTTCAAACACAACAACGGGTCTTTAAACCCCAAGCAATTTTCAACGGGTCTTTAAACCCAAAACGGTTTATCAATCACGACAACGTGGGATCCAACCCAAAATCACATTTTCCACAACAGGACGCATGGTCCGAACTTCCACATTCATTTTCCCAAATCATACTTCCCAACATAATCAAATCATCATGAAACACGGGGCATGCAAAATCCGACCAAATCACTTAATTAAATCCTTTTTCATTCCCGAATTCGAATTCGCAATAATGTTTCCGTAAGCCGGCATCCGGAAGCATCATCCCGAACCCAAACCAAGAATCTGCTTTGTTATTTCCGAAAACCGAAATCGCGTAAGTCAAAGTTACTTTTAAGCCCCGAGCATTAAGCCCGAAATCACCTTTTTCAAAATCCATTTTAATTCCTTGAAATCACTTCATTTCTCAAATCTCATTATCAAAACATCAAGACCACAATCATAATTACCAAAATCACAATCCAAGCAAAACATACTCAAAACCCACATTTAAAATCCTCAAAATCACGAGTCTCATTTTAATTCCCCAATTCAAACATCCACAGTGATCAAATCACAATAACTCAAAATCTCGTAAAACGTGCAAATCCGGAACTTTCTCGAAAAACGTGTCAAAATCGTAAGTCACACTCGCAAATCATAAACAACCTTCTTAAATCATTTTACACCCATTTCATATAACTTCTTCCATTAAACCATCATTAAGCATACGAGTGACCATAGTCTCGAAATACGTGGAATTTCACATGTATAGTAAAAATGCATATAAATACGGGAATCGAATACGTATAAATATGGAAATCAAAATCAACCACAACTTATAATCATGATCATAAAATCATAAAAATAATTTATGCATGCATTAAATTTTGAAAGAAACGTCCACTCACACACCGTTCTTAAGGCTCGGTTTCGCGCCACCCGCGGTCCCGTAATTTTCGGCATTTTCCCCGGAAACTCGAATCCTTGAAATTCGGACCCACGCGCCGCTACAGTACCCAACACTGTTCATCACCTGCTTCACCCGTTCCTCTGGTAAACAGGCCCGATAACCCGCGAAGCGACCCGGCTGAGTCTCCGCTAATTCAGGCTTGTTTTCCAAAATTAAATCACCAATCAGCTTCAATTTGGACCTAATTAAGGTTCTGCGAAATCAAGCAAGTCTAACTTACCTCAAACCATCTAATTTGAGCTCAAAATCCCGATGAACGACCACACGCTGATTTTCCCTGGAATCCATTGATCCTCATCGTTCTTCTGCAATTGGTCGGACCAGCAGCATCGCAGGACTACCAGGAACCAACATTCGATCTCCATTGTGAGCTCGGATCCCTCGAACCATTCCAACCCAACTGGGATTCCAAAAGCTGAACTCACAAGCCGTCTGGGCTCATATCCTCACCAATTCCCTTGCTGTCGATCCCATTCGACTCGTTTGAACATCTAGAAACTCGAACTCAGCTCCAATACCCTCAATTGGCCGCCCAAATCGAAATTTGAAAACGAGACTCAAAATTGTAGTTTTTCGGGTTTCCGATTCCCTTCCACCCCTTCACTCTCAACTCATTCTCTCCCCATCTCACTCACCACCCAGAGACTGATCCAAACTCTCCAATTAATCGATCAACACGACCCGTGCTCTGCTCAGTGTGAAAGGAAATTCAAGTGCTCTGTTTTTCTGTTTTTCAACTCAAACTCACCGCCCAGTTACAGTCCCCACACCACCACCATCACCGCGTAAACTCTCTTCCGTCCCTCTGTCCGCACTCCCCTAAAGAATTTACCAACACTCACCTCTCCAATGGCCTTGGGAAATCGATCACGCGTGGGGGACAATCTCAGTTTCTTTCCTCCCAGTTTTCGGACACACCAGCAGCCTGCTCAACCCACATTTGCACCCGTGCACCGATCAACCCACTCAAAACATTAACAATTGCCAACACAAAGTCCAAGCAGGTGTCCCATAAACTAATTCACCCGTGCTCTGCCGTCTGAAAGGAATCCCCACAGTGCCATACACGGCTGTCCCAAAACAGTGGCCAATTTACCATTTTACCCTTAATAGACAATTTACCAAAATGCCCTCATGCAATCTAGACCCGCAACTTGGTCATTCGAGCTCCGATTGACGCGTGCCGCCTGCCATCGGACTCAGGGCATCGAGACCGTCCTAACGGTCCTCGGTCCTCGGTCATCGGACCTCCCGATCAAAAAGTCAACATTTTCCCCCATTTCGTTCAAATTACGGAAATGCCCCTGGACTTCCGAACATCATAACTTTCGCCACGAACGTCGGAATCGAACGTGCCGCCTGTCTATGAACTCGTGACGTCCCAAACTACGTCACGGTCATCGGGCAAAGTCCATTTGACCGCCCGAATAAAAAGTCAACGTTTTTCCCACAACCAGGGGCAAAACAGTCATTTTGCACCGTTCGTCCGAATTCGCCCAACTAATCACCGATTAACCCCGCTAATCATGATTAGTTAGTAATCTAATTCCGAATTCCGGGACGGGTCGTTACAATAAAGGTCCCAGATGGTTATGCTTCTAATATTTCTCGACGTGTACACATGAAGGAGCATAGTATTTGAGGCCTTAAGAGTTATGATCATCATATATTAATGCAAAAATTACTTCCTATAGCAGAACGCATAGCTTTTCTGAAACATGTTGTTGAAGCATTGATTGAGTTAACTAATTTTTTTAGACAACTTTGCTCCAAAGTGAACCGACCCTCTGATTTGGAATATATTCAAGATCGATTTGTGCATACACTCTGTCAGTTGGAGAAGATTTTTCTGTCGTCCTTCTTCGATGTAATGGAACATTTGCCTTCTAGCTGAGGAAGCATTGATTGCTGGAGCTGTTGAATTTCGATGGATGTATCCTATTGAGAGGTATGTTTAGAACAATGCATTGGGTATCTCACTTATTACTTTTGTAATTTGACTAAGGCATTCTGCTCCCAATTTTTGTTATTGAAGTTACTGTGGTGATCCAAGGCATTCTGCTAAAATGGCAGGGTAATGAGTCCTTATTCCATTCTTTGACTTGTTTCATCATTAGGGACATAGGATATTTGTTGTTCAAAGATTACGATAGTAGGAATTTCCCATTCATAGTCTATCTGATACTATTAACAGGCACTCATGTGATACCTTAAATTTGCTTGAATACCAAGGTATTTACCAAATTCGTCTTGATGTAGAATATTGAAGTCTGTTGTTCCTATAAATGCATGTTGCAGTACTTGTTAAAATATAACGCCTTTGTTTGTTTAGATTAACTAACCGATGAGGATCATTTGAATAGTCATTCAAAATGTCGTAACCAACGAGAGAATGCTGTATTTTTTATACGTAGGGACTTATTTTTGTTTTCTCAAAATAGTAACTCATATGTCGAGGTTGTTGGGAGTGCATCTTTTACAACTTCCTAGCTAAAATGCGTTTTTTTAGCTAAATTGAATTTGAGAGTTGTACATAGTAGCCTTGCAAGAGATGCTCTTACTGCTATATAATGAACATAAATTGACACGTTGCACATCAACTCCAAACATCCCAATCCCAATTTTAATTGAGATTGTTGTTCTTTCTTATAGGTATCTATCAACAATAAAGCGTTATGTGCGCAATCGTGTCATCCCGAGGCCTCAATTTCTAAGGGTTATTTTATGGAAGAATGCATGAATTTTTGTGCAAGATACCTAAACGAAGTGGAGACGAAACTTAATCGACCTGGTCAGAATGACGATGGCGCTAGTGCCTTTGGCCGTCCTCTAACTAAAGGAGTTAAAATTCGTCTTGACGAAACTTAATCGACATGGTCATCTATGTATGTAGTTTTCCTCCTTATATCTATATACTTAATGTTGATCTATTAAATTAAAATAAAATCTCATTTGACTTCTTTCTAATCACTATGCCATTTTTAACAATAGATGACAATTTAGATTAAAACTGTCATCTATGCTCATGTAAAAATTCTAAAAGATGACAGTTTTAATAAAAATTGTCATCTATGCTCTTGTATAGATGTTAGCTACCTAGTTTTTTCAATTTTTTGGGAACTAATAGACAACACTTTTTAATTTAGTGTTGTCAATCGGCTTCCTAGAAGAAGAGGGAACTGAAAATTTGTAAAGTCCGTGAAAGCGAAAATCAGCATTTGGAAAGGACAAAAATGCGTGTGTTACTGTTCATCCTTAAAAACACACACGCACAAATTAATTAGGTCTATCTCTGAAGGGAAGCTTTCGAAACACGAAGAACAAGCCTTTCGGCTGAGAGGAATGACCATGGAGATTCAATGATCGAGAAACAAACCATGGAGATTCATTGATCGAGAAACAAACCACAAAACGAATGAACGGTCGTTGTCTTCAATCTGCCGATATCAACATTCAATAATCCTGCCTCTTCACTGATCGAGAATAGTTGTCTTAAATCTGTCAATTTCAACTTTTGTTTAAGGACGATCGTTGTAGAACAAGAAGAAGAAAAATTCGGAGGTCTGTGTGAGGGTCAATACTTCTCAGTCCGTGACCCTATCACCGCCTCTAGCGTTGCAAGAGAATAGCCGCATAAAGACGGAGGTTTATGACGGGCTTTCCCACGTCTTCTCCGCTGATGCCTCTCAGGTTTTCTATCTTCCACTTGAGGTCTCATCTATGTTTTGTTTGTTACGGAGAAAATGTTGAAAATCTCAATGGATTTGAACTTCTATGCCATTTTATGCTTTCTCATTACCTAATTTATTAATTTATTTGTGAACTTGTGTTGTTGTTGATAGGAGGAGGTGTATGAGAAGACAGTGAAACATTTGGTGGAGGATTTTCCGAGAGGCAAAAGTGGGATGCTTGCAGCATTGGGGCCTAGTGCCTCTAGTAAGACTCATACTGTATTTGGGAGCAACCACCAGCCTGGAATGGTTCCACTTGCTCTTCAATAGATTTTCAAGCAATATCTGGATAGGTATTAGGCTTTTTCAACTTTGTTGTTGGAGATTTACTTATTGGACTTGTTACTCAATTTATTTTTCTATGTATCTTATGCTGCACAGACAATTTTTCATATTAATCTTTGAGATTAGTTGTGAAGAAGGCAAATGAGAGAGGATATTTGATTTATCTCCGAATAGAGGTGATTTAAGCATGCAAAAATCAACCCCAAAAAGGCTTCAAGAGGTTGGGCACTGTCTTTCAGTTTATAGGATTATGTGGTTGGATTATAGGAATAACTAGCACCTACTCTATTTTTGTAAGCAGATACCCATTTCTAATGCTGGGCAAGCAAAATCTGTAGTTGCTCAGGAAATGCTAAAGCGTTCAACTGGTACGACAAATACGAATAGCCAATCCAGGTGTGTAGCAGTTCTTCAGCTTACCAAGTCTTTACATTAATTGGAGTTTTTCCATATTGATGAGCTTAAGTATCCTATTTTTTGGAATAGTTTCTTAAATTATTTGTTTGGCTTCTTTTTCTTTATATGCTTCCAGCCGGTTGCAATGTATTATTAATATCTATGGCATTGCTGACAAGTCTAATGGAAAGGATAATGATCAAGCAAATGATAGCGTCCTCAGTATTGTTGATCTTGATGTGGCTGAAAGATAAAAAAGAACTGGGAATCAAGTTTTTCTTATGTGACTTAAATATTCTCATAGCTATTTGTTTAATGATGAAAGTTGTATAATTTGGGCTGCTCACTGTATCCCAGAATGTACGCTTTATAATCATTATCACCATTTTATGAGATCTATACTATTACTATTTTGGGACGCTTCACTTAATTAAAGATTTTCTCGAACTAATAGAAACCCTTAGAATTGATGATACTACATTTTCCTTTTGTCCTTAGCTGCTTTTGAAATTGATAAGGAGTTGCTTGAGTTGATGTTGGGCTTATGTACAAGGATTAATTTTTGTGCACTAGATGATCTGTAGTCTTCATTTTGATTGATGTAATGTTTATGGTTTAGTTTTATTCTTTTAATTTGTAGGGAGCCAGATTGCTCAAAAGTAATTTCATCAACATATCAATGGTTATTGGTGTGTGCTTCAGAGTATGTAGCCTTAAGTTGGTTTTCTATTCTTTATGGGAACGTGATGATAGTCAATTTACCATTTCTCTTGGGTGGGTTTCTATCTATCTAAGTAATAGTCAATTTCCCTTTCCTTTTAGTCCTTATTGGAGCATAAGAAGAAACCAAAGAAGCCATTGCAGAAGTTTTTTCTCACTCTTTGGTAATGTTTTCAGTTACTGATGATATAATATCTATTTGCAGCAAATCAGATATCTAGAAACAGGATGAATTTGGCCCATCATGCATCTTAGTTGTCCGAGTCTAATCCAATGACTGATAATCAAGCTTTTGTGTAAAGACCATTTTTAAAGACTCAACTAGAGACAAATGAATTAGTGAGTAGTTCTCAATTAACGGTTTTGAATGGATCTTTTTTGTGATTTAGATAAGATATTCCAATTTACGATAAAATATTTCTAGACTTGATCTTCGGAGGTCTTTCGGTAACTTCACTACAATCGCTTACGATGAATTGTTACTAATGTGTTTTTTTTTTTTTTTTTATCTTTGTGAGTTAACCAGGTATTTACGAGATTATCTGGAAGGTAAGAAGAGAATGGCATTGGTATGCTTTCTTATTTCCAATTGGCTAAATAATTGAGTTTGTTCAAGAACTTTTGACAAGTTGGAATTTTTCAATTAGGTGCTCATGTTATTTTGGTGTGTGTTTTAGATTATCACATGTGCTTCATTTGTTAAATTCACAGATTTTGACAGTCAAATCAGGGAAAGAAGATTATTGTGACACATCCTATGTGCTAAGACAAGCCGCACCTTATATGGAAATCAAGTAGAATTTAACTTACACACTTTCCAACCTCAGAAAAGCTCATTTATTTCAATATTTTCTTGTATGAGCTGATTGCATATTTTGTATTATGTATTCAGGTATAATAATGTTGAAGAAAAAGCAAATATCTCATACAACAAAAGGTATTTCCAAGCTTCGTCTAGAAGTGAGCAGCCCAAAAGAATGAAAGTGACTAGTTTCGATGCTAGTGTGGTATGTGTTTTTGGTGAAAATATACTTTCACTTCCTTATAGTGTTTGATATTTTCTTGTGTTCCAATATTGTTGATACCTTCATATTTATTTCCATTTTTTGAAGAGTAAACTTATAACTTATTTTTTTTCCCTCCGAATTATGACTTTCTTGAAACTTTGGTTGACTGCATTGTTGTAAATATGAAGACAGTACCAGATACTTCTTTATTGAATTGATTTCTTGAGGGGGTTAGGATTTTCATTTTGACTTGGTTTCTAGTATGTATAGGACCTATTGGTTTTTGAAAACTGATAATTTGAGCATTGGTTTGATTGTTTCCAAAATGTTTTCTTTTCATCAATGCTTAAACTTGAATAATTGAAACCTACTATGGCATGAATTATGGCTCTGATCTGAAGTGTCTATATTACTCTCTGATGATTTTGGAGACAATCCTAACCCGACTAAGTTTTATTTGGGTACTCACATTGATTTGTTTTTTTCCCCTGATCATCAATATTCCATACTACTGGATTTGGGGTTTTATAGAACTATAGATTGTCTTGACTAAGTATCTATCGAAATTTACTCATTGTAATTTTTATGAAGTATTTTGTCCTAAGCATGCATTTTGGGGGTTTGATTTTTAGATTGAAGAAGCAAAAGGTACTGGAGCTGAAAACACACATCCTGAGGAAGGTCTTACAAAAAGTAGTGGTAAGTTACATGGATTTCTTATTTCAACTGCCTGGATCCGTTGTCTAATTTGTTTTTTTTTAAAGAATATGACACTTGTATATTGTTACAGAGGACCCAGGAATCTGCAAAGTCGCCATGAGTGATTGAATCTTCAAAACCCGGTTGTCTTGACTCTAGACAGGGAGAGAGAAGCAATCAGATAATGCAGAATTTTGCTAAAGCTATATGGAATGTTTAGAAGCAGTATAAAAAGAAGCTCAAGGTAATCCTAAGTGTTTAATGTTTTTGTGAAGTGACATGTTGTCCTTATGATGCATATGGTATAGTTGATTAACTAGCTTAATTTACTCATCAATATTGGCCACAATATCTATTCATCAACTCCGGTTGTACTATAGGTATCAGATAATCAAATCTAGCATCTTAGAGAAAGCCTCATGACCGAACATACAAGAAATCTTGAGCTTGAAAAGGAGCTTAAGGATATCAAGTCACACTGTTCATGTTCACATAGAAAACCAGTTCAATTCCACTTAGCTGAGGTAGATACGAATTATCAAGGGAGAGTACGATTGGATTGTTATGAATCTAGCAACATGGATAAAGTTGGACATATATTTTCTTGATCAACTGTTAGCTTCATATTAGAGTTTATTTTCATTTTTCCTTCTTGTGAGTTGATTAATCTGCACTGAGAAAATTATGTATCTTTTAAATTGCTCTTTTATTGTCAGACTTCCTACTCAAGGGAATGTGACAGCAACAGCACTCTGAAAAATTGTGGCTCCACTCCTAATTAAGATAACAAGAATTTTTCTCAGGTGCAGCAACTTATCCCACTATTTCCATTTTCCCCTCCTAATACAATGTTTGTCCCTGGGCATCTTCCTTTCTTTTCATTGTGGAAACCGTTATAAGTTCATTACTTACATTGAAATTAAATATTGAAAACCTACAAACATTCATTTCAAGCAAAACATATCATAATTACTTTATGCTTTGAGGGTAATGGGTATTAATGGGTATCATGGTGCAAAATTATTTATGGGTTCTAGCTTTATTTTTCTATTGTGGATATTGATAACTTTTTTTTGATCCGTTATAGATGAAATTGTTTTTGACTTTTATGTCTAGGTAAAGGAGGGAGCTTTTCCTTTTGATTTGAAGGGGTTCGGGTGTGTTGACAATGGACAAGATATTGATGCAACTCTAAGGCAGAGCAAGAATAATCAGCAACAAATTGATGCCACAGTAAGGCAAAGCTATCGTATACTTCTATTAGTCTTGTCTTTAAGTAATAACCTCAGAATGTGCGTTATACCTTTCTTGATATATTAGGTGAAAAGTTTGGATGCTGGTAAGGTTAGTGCTTCATGCCTTGAACCTGAAAACCGAAACCAGCAGGATCAGGAACCAAATATGAGAAATGAAGATTTGAATATTATCTTGTACTGTAATGAATGCATAATATGAACATGAATATAAAATATTGTTACATGATATAAAAAGCAGACATGTGAGAGCCTTTCTGGCCGTGGACATACTGATGAGAATTTGTGTGACTCAAAATCTGTCAGACTGGAGGATAGTTTTCTGACTGCAGATGTAGAAGGTCAGAGTTGACAAGTTTACAAGTTTACATTTGCATATCATGTAGCTGTAGCTATTTTTGTGATTGGATAACTTCTGTTATGCTGCTGGACTTAGAGATTCAGATTTTATTATTTATCCTAATTCTTGTCCAAGAATGTATATCAGATTGAATTGATGCGACTGGATACTCTTTTGGTTCTATTTGTTACTTTGGATAGTAAATGATTTGTTGTTGGAAGTTAAACACTATATGGCTTTTAAACCTTTTATTATCATGGGCATTTGAAGCCTTTGATTCAGATAGGACTTGGCCCCCGTTTATGCTAGTAGATTTTGAATATTTTGCCTAAAATCCGTAGGGTGTTAGGAAGGAATGATCTACATTCATCTTTATCAACTTAGGAAATGATAGTTATATTGGTTCTAATTATTCATATTCACTATCATTTCATATTTTTTAAATTTGAATGCAAAACGAGTAAGGTAGTCTTGTGCACTTTGACCTCAAAATGCAGGAATCCTTTAATCTTTGACTTTGGGTCGGCATGATAATATTTTTAACCTTCTAGGCATCATTTCTGCAAGTTTCTTGTTTTTCACCATTTTGAGTCTTTTCAAGTTTTATGGTGAACTCTTCTCAATCACTTTCCATGCGTAGAAAGGATAATTGTTCATCCATTGAGCTGGACCACACACTTAGTGAGGATGATGAGGTTAGATTTTTTCATGTAACAAATATTTCTGCATGTCTTTCCTGATAAAGATCCACCAAAACTCAAAGGATGTTGAGGATAAGATTGGGAACCTAGAGATTTCGGACAGTGAACCTAGAGATTTCAGTATTTTGGATGTTAAGGATAAGATTGGGAAGCCACGGTTAAAGTTGTTAGCATTCTCTCACTTTCTTTGTTTTCTGTTTTCTGTTATCTCTTTGCATAGGCCGACCTACTAATCGTTTAGTTCCATATAGATGTTGGTATTGATTGAGAGTATGTTTGGATGAGAAACTGAAAAGGATAGATACAAGGTAAAATTGTGTGAATAATATTTGTTGGAATCACTTTTGATATCTGTTTGAATGTATGATAGTTTATGAGGGCTGCTTTGGTTTCAAATAACTGGCTATAGGATTATGAATAAAGTAAATGTTTGAGGAGTGCTACTTCGAAGTGATTGCGATTGCAACTAGGGCGGGGGTTTTAGGGTTCGATTTTGTACTTTTTCTTTTAGGGTTTTTTGGATCTAATTTCGCCTATTCACATCCCATTATGTAAACTCTGGTGCATATGACTATTTATTTATGAGATGGTTGTGAATGAGTTAATTTGATAACACTATAGCAATGCACCACATGAAGATATCAGCATAGTTATTGATAACACTATAGCAATGCACCACATGAAGATATCAGCATAGTTAATGAAGGTATTAAACAATTACACATCATTTTGAAGGTGGAGTATTTCTTTCATATCATAATGGCTTACCATTTCTTTCGTATCTTGCAGGTGGGGCATGCATTTCCTGAACAGTTTATTCATGTGTTTAAGGATGGTCATTTTGAAACCACCTGTGTCTCACTCTACAAGAAGGCAATTTGGACTCTTTCATTTAGCTGATCAAGTGCCTACACATCTCTTTATTTTGAATCATTTACTTGGATTTATTGAGTTGGGAAAACTATGATCCACAAGAAGGATCTATAGAAAGCTTGTCAATGCGTTCTTTATTCTGTATTCACGTCAATTTGTTTACTTATTGTTTTTTCCAACAATTTTTAGGTTTTCCTGTCTTTCTAGCTAATAGAGCTAATTCTTATATTTTTGGGATTTCAATGTACGAATATTTTTTTTTTGCTTTTAGTTGATTTAATAAAAGAATCACGTTTGATGAATTTTTTATTAGTCATTGAATTTTTTTTATATTTGAATCAACATCAAATGCTCGAGGAATTGACACACAAATGTCATTTTCTAATAAGATTATAACTGTCGTATATATGAGTGTCATTTATTTAAATAATATTAGACGACATTTATTAACAGTTGTCTATTAGGCTAATAGATGACAGTTTTCAGAAAAACTGTTGTCTATTAGACTCTCAGATGATAGTTTGTGTGAAAAACTGTTGTTTGAAGGTACATCAGACAACAATTTTTAGAAATGTTGTCTATTTGCTTAATAGGTGTCGTCTAATATGATTCAAATAGATGACACTCACATAGACAACACTTTTTTTTTCAATCAGATGACAATTTTTCACTGTCATCTAAGATAAAAAATGGCATAGTGAATACTTATATTATAGGTTCAAACACACAACAGAGAATTGGAAATGCAGTATTTTCTAAAGAAATTATAATTTTGGCTAATGGCCCTGACCAATTCGCACGTAGGTTCAAAGAATACGTGATTAACGGCTATGAAGTTAGCACGAAAGAAAGTGAAAAAAATAGAACCACTCAAAATTCTGGCGTAGTTTTGAAAGTAGCCACTATGAGTTATGATAGTACTATGGACCAAAATCCACTCTTAGGTGATGTCACCTTTTATGGAGTTTTAACAGATGTGGTTGAGATTCAATATACAAATGCCCTGAAACTTGTTTTGTTCAAGTGCAATTGGTTCGATACTCTTGGTGGAATGAAAGAAGATGAGTTCAAATTCATACTTGTGAATTTTAACCCGTTGTTATATAAAGCTAATGAAATTGGTGATGAGCCTTCAGCAAGCAAAGCAGGTTTGTTATGTATAAGACCCAGTGGACCCAAAGGATACGCTATTTATTTGATATGTATTCAAATAATGCTTCTCACAACCCGACAATGGTGCCACAAGTAGAGTTGTATGGACCTTAACATTTGGATGACACCGTTTATGTGAATGATGAAGATGTTGGTTGGGTTAGGGAAAGGGTAAGGCCAAAAAGTAGACACTGATGATTCCAATCATGTTGAAATGGAAGATGAATTGGAATAACCGTAGACTTGCATTAGTTGTTGTTTGCATGTGGAAATTTTTTGTCACGACCCGACCTTCTTCAATAGGATATTGTCCACTTTGGGCCTAGCCCTCACCGTTTTGTTCTCAGGAGCTCATGTGCAAATTCCTAGTGGGTCACCCATCCTAGGATTGTACCAACTCATTGTCCCTTAACTTTGGAGTTCACAAGGAATCCAAAGCCAGTGAGCTCTCAGAAGGTCTCTTGTTCGATAGATGCGTGCCCACACATATAAGGCGCATCCCCCAGATCCCCCGGGCGATGTGGGATTGCTAACCATGCCTCCAAGGCATGGGTCCTCACAATAAACCCTCCTTGGGGCCCAAGGTCCTCGCTGACACACTCAATTCTAGCCGGGGCTAGGCTCTGATACCTACTTGTCACGACCCGACTTTCTCCAACAGGATATTAATTTGGGCCCAGCCTTAAGGGTTTTGTTCTCGGGAGCTCACTTGCAACTTCACAGTGAATCACCCATCTTGGGATTGTACCAACTCAATCTCGCTTAACTTTGGAGTTCCCAAGGAATCTAAAACCAGTGAGCTCACAAAAGGCCTCTTATTGGATAGATGCGCACGCACGCATATAAGGCGCATCCCCTAGATCCCTCGGGCGATATGGGATTGCTAACCATGCCTCCATGGAACGGGTCCTCACATTTTTTCATTGTTTGCTGTGTACATGTTTTATGTAGCATATGTGATAAGGTAATTCATTATTGCTTTCAATTGAGATTTCACTAGTTGATTAATGGAATAATGATAGCGCTCAAACTACGCATTCAATTAAATACGTAATTTGAGTATTATGCAATTTAAATCCTTTTTGTGTAGATGTAGCATTGGTAAATAGAGATCGTTCTTAACCCGGGAAATTAGAGAACATTAATAATTTGTTAGTGAGAAAGAATAATGAATAAAATAATAAATTAATTAAATAATAAAAGAATAAAAGAATAAAAGAATAAATAATTAAAGATTTAAAGAATAAATGAATTAAAGAATTAAAGAATAAAAAATAAAAGAATAAAAGAATAAAAGAATTAAGAGTTAAAGGGAGGATTTGAAAAGATTTGTAATCTAAACTACATTTTAACTAATAATTAAATTAAAATTAAAAATTACAATAATTAAACTACTCCTAAAATAGACTTCTTTCAAACACAATTTTTACCAACACTTTCTATTTTGTTCATATTGAACCAATCACGAAATTCTACCTTCATCATCTCAAGTACATGCATACGTTTTTCATTATTATAAATGCATCAACCATTAATGTGCGTCAAACATTAATATGCATCAAACACTTACAACATGATTCACCTTAAGTTTGTGATTAAATGCATCGACATCGGCCGACATTAAAATCTCTTCAATCAAATGCTAAGTGCACCGACAGGGACCGACACTTAGCATCAAATTGAAGTATGAAGCACTAAAATTTTGAAATAAATGAAATTTAGATAGTAAAACACATGGAGATTGTATTCATATTCTCAAACATTTAGAAGGCATAAAATTGTATCTAAAAGAGAAGTCAAATAAGTTAAAAGAAAAATTTAAGAACAAAAACTAAAGAAAAATATAAGAATAAAATTAAAAGGAGTTACTAATGGTCCCCAAAAATAAATCTTTAAAGAGAAAAAGAAGAACTAAACATAGAATTACAAAAGAGGGAAAATGAACTAAATAAAGAGAAGAAAGGGCTAAAATGGGAACCATTCAACAAGTGAAATGGCCTCCCGATTTATAGAGGGACTGCCATAATTCAAATAAAAAAATAAAAAAATAAAAAAAAATAATGAAATGATGAACAATGATGAAAAATGAAGAAATTAGGGATGGTTTGGGTTGAAAAGCAAGCAAAAAACGTGCGAAAAGGGAGTTGGTGGTGAATCACTAGCAGGTTGCTAACATGGTTAGGTGAGTATCAGCGTGACTTGGCTGAAAAAGGATTGAGCTGTCGCACGTTTGGAGCTGAAAAGGTAGACTGAGCCTCGGTGGGAGCGAACTAACAGGAGGAAGCAAGATTCGGTAGGTGTTGACTGACAGAAGGTATGGCTATTTGGCGTGTGGAGCTGACATGGGCGTACGGACGTCGCGCGTAGCACGCTGATACAGAGTAATTATTTTCGGCACACGCACACCGAACTGGGTGGAAAGATTCATGACGCACGCTCCGACTGGTCAATGGGCTCTGGTAGTTGGAATTGAGTTCGCGGGCTTGGGCCGTGATTAGATTTTGGGCCGAGTGCTTTGCATGGATTGGGCTAGATTTGGGCTGCATGAATGGGCTGAAGGCTGGGCTGAAATTCAGTGGTTTCCCATCGAATTTCCTTGCGATTTTCGGTGGCCTTTCTTGTTTCGTCCATAATCTATTCGTCGTAACTCCGATTAGGACGATTCTTTTACCAAAACGCTCCAAATTTCAAACTTTACTTAATTCTAAAAAATATCAGAAAATATATTATTTTCTCCAATTTTTTATTATTTTAATATTAAAAGTCAAGTATAAAGAGTATAAAATAATATAAAATAATGCTTATTTGAAGACCTATCAAATACCTCCACACTTAAACTTTGCTAGTTCCTAAAAAAAATACTAAAATTAAACTACGAAGTCAAAACAAGTAAACCATTAACCATTTGTCTTAAAATTTCGTGATTATCATGGCATAAAAGATTTTCACTTAAAGTATTTATGCATATGGAATTCAAGAGTTAATACATGGTAACAAAATGTTTCAACAAGTAAGATAATGAGTAAATATGGTGAAATGAATATCAACATGAATAAAACAAGTATGAATCAACTCACAAGGATATGCACTCATAAATTCACTCAATTTTGTAAGGGTTTGTGTTTGCACTCAAAGTATGTGAGAAAAATGCTCACATAATAGAAATAAAGTACTTTTGCAAAATCTCAAATAAACACCTCAAGATGAAAATTAAACATACTTGCACAAATGAACCAAAACCATAAGCTTACTCAAGTGATTGACTCAACTAATCAAAATTTACCATCTTAAGGATCATAAGGTCTTTTACGAAGGTTAGAGACAAGGAAAATATAGGACAAGTGGTGCTCAAATTCGTTCCAAGACTCAATAGACTCCCAAAACATATCATAACTTCCCAACCTTAGTGCAATGATGTTAGTAATCCATCCCTTCGAATATAGGCCAAGTTTCATCATGTTGGGCCTCACAATCATTCTTTGGCGTCGGATTTACAAATATATGATTTAACTCAAATATTACATAATCAAACCTTATTACCTTGATAGAGACTCAAAACATTGTTTTTTTTAACAATAATTTTTTTTCTTTTCATATATCAAGGTAATAACATGTGTCAATAATACAATAATATTTGAGTAAGTAAATCCACATAACACACATAAAAAACTTCAAAACATCATCATTTTCTCTTTACACAATCTTCATGTCTTCAACCGAGTCCTTGGAACAAGGGTAAGGGATGTCTATACTAAGCTCAAGTATTTAGACAATCTTGGTGATGAAAGAAAAGGCTAAATGTGGGCTCAAAATGGTTAAAACTAAGGGGGTCGTAACCTGTGCGCACAAAATAGGGAACATGGATGTTTGAATTGGTGGTGTTAACCCTAATGCCTTAATCATGTCCAAAATCAGAGAGTTTATTAACTTAGAAACTTTGAAAATCACATAGAATAAGTTGTAGTACTCTAGAGCTCATTAAAAGTTATAGCAAGCAGTTATGAGGCATATGTATATCAATTTAAACAAAGAACTTATGAATCACTCATCAAAGATGTATATAAAGTTCTAAAGCTCATATAAGGTTCAATTGATTCATATTTATCTTATCATGCTCGTTTATGTACCAATTTACATGCATCATCTAGAAGTTATAACACTTAATCTCAAATTATTAACAAACGAATTCAAGTTGTAGTGATCATCTTATAGCCATAACGTAGTCATTTTCCTTCATTTATATCATTGACAAGTTAAAGGACAACTTAAGACTCGTAAAAACACAAAGTTAAAACAAAAAGACTCAAGAAAGCAATAAAAACAAATTAATTTTTTTAAAATTTTTTATAAAACAATTTTATTGCACAATTAAAATTTGTAAACCACTTTCCCACACTTAAATTCTACATTGTCCTCAATGTAGGAAAATAAGAAGTAAACAAACATAGAATCAAAGTAAGGAAGAAGATTTACGAAAATAAAGTGAAAAAAAAAAACATTAAATAAACAAAATACAAGAGAGTGAAGGGTTGAAAGATAGCAAATTTGCGTTGATGACTCCTTCACGTCCCGGGAACACATTGGGTTGCCTCCCAACAAGCTCTTGAAGTTAAACCTCCATCCAGCCTAGATAGAAATGCAAGTTAGTTAGTTAGAGATGTACGTTTGTCAAAAATGCAAGTTAAATATGCAAATTTTAGTTAGTGATGCAATTTAAGTTAAAGATGCAAGTTAGATTAAAAGATGCAATGCAAGTTAGAATGAAAGATACAAGTGAGTTAAACTAAATATGCAAGTTAATGATGTCATGACAAGTAATGTAAGTTAAGATATAAACAAATGTAAAAAGGTATAAAAAATATTTATATGTCGGGGGAAGTCAAAGATATATATGGTTCACATAGTTTCAAAGTTTAGATGGCGATTTCTACATGCGTGCGGCCCAAGTAAATATCTTATTTAATTCAACTGTTTGGGCAAGTCCAACTGTGATCATGTTAGAAAGAATAAATATAAGAGACATGGCAAATTTCAAAACATCACGAGGCTTAAACTCTATTCATGTCCCTTTATTAGACCCAAAACCCGTTATGAGTACCGTCTCTTGTCCGAGACATCACCCTCTTAAATTTCTTACTCCAGAGAACTAAGATAACTCAAGTGTTAACAATCACCGTAGGTGACAGTTAACAAAAGAGACTTCACCTATTCCATTAAAGATTAAAATCTAAACTTCGAATGTAACGACCCGTCCCGAATTTCAGGATTAGATTAGTGACTAATCACGATTAGTGAGGCTAATCCGTGATTAGTTGGACGAAATCGGACGAACGATGCGAAATGACCGTTTTGCCCCTAGTCGTGGCAAAACGTTGACTTTTCATTTTGGCGGTCAAATGGACTTTGACCGATGACCGTGACGTAGTTTAGGACGTCACGAGTTCATAGACAGGTGGCACGTTCAATTCCGACATTCGAGGAGGAAGTTATGACGTTCGAAAGTTTAGGGGTATTTTGGTAATTATGGTTAAAAAGGGGCAAATGTTGACTTTTTGACTAGGAGGTCAGATGGTAGAGGGCCGAGGACCATTACGTAGATCAGGAGGATATGAATCCATGGACAGGCGGCACGCTGAAATCGGACTTCGAACGGGGAAGTTATAGGTCACGGAAGTTCGATTTCACTATGCACGTTCTTCGAGGCGATGATGAGGTGGCCTTTTCTGATTGGGCCAGATATTTTGAGTGGGTCCCATGGATGAGTGACAAGTGTCACTCATCCCATTGGTCCAAACTCCTAAATTGTGGATCTAAGTAAATTAAATAATATTATAATAATTATTATATAATTAATCCTAACCACACTAAATCCTATCCATCCATTTCACTTAATCTCTCAAATCCTCACCCTCCATTTCTCTTCTTTCATCTGATCTCCTCATCTTCTTTGTTCTTCTACAAACCTGAAACACCATCACCATATTTCTCTATTTTTCTTCAAAACACAAACTCCTATACCACACACACATCATCACCCTAGCTCATCTTCATGAGTGGCCGTGTGTGAACGTGAGAGAGTGTGAGATGAAGGGATGGACGGTGGCTCACGGTGGCAGCCACGGCAGAGCTCGACACGTGAGGTAAGAAATATTCAAAATTCCTAAATTCGGTTTCGTTGGTTTTATTCAATTCTAAGGTTTGGGTTAGGTTTCTGGTGGTCTTAGGAGAAGAATAGGATTGTTTTTGTGGCTTGGGATGGCCTGGAACAGCCGTGAACGACGGGGGAAGGTCCGGCCACCATGAACGACGGGTTAAGGTACGGGTTTTAAGGTTTTTGCTTCGTTTTAATGGTATAAAAGATAGGAAATGAACGTAGCAAGCTTTAGGGATTAAAAAGGGAGGAAAAGGACAAAAAATGGACGGGTTTTAGGTGCTGAACCGGCCTCCAGGCCGGTTTAGTTGCAGGTGAACCGGTTCGTCCAAGGTTAGGGACGATGAACAGTACATTGGGCCTTCTTGGAGCGCGTGAGGGGCGTGGGCCATAATTTGGGGAAGTGTTCAACAAGTGAAATCTTCTATTCGATGCAACGAACATTTTGGGACTGGTCTCGGGTCAATCGGGCATCGTTTCGATAGGTTTCGGGGTGTCCGAAGGTTTAGGGTCGGTTTAAAAATAGTTAAAAATACCGAAAAATTACGGGACTTTAGTGGGAGGTTAAATAAGTAATTAGTAACCTTCTATTACGATTTGGACAGGTTCAGGAGTCCCGGTGGTGATGATTGGCTCGGGAGAGCCGTATGGCACGCAAATCGAGGTGGCAGCTCGGACGGCCTGTGAGTGGACTTTGTTTTCTAAATTTGTGCATGCATAAATGTTTATTATATGTTTCAAATACTAGTTTGTGATGCCATGAGTCCATTTGGATGCATGGTTACGTATCGGCACGCATCTTGAGGTTTCGGCCCTATACAGTGCTGATACGGGTTTGTATGTCTTATTTGGTCTAAATGAATGGTTTTGGATTTCCAAAAGGATAAACTCGGGTATGAGACCCATTTGGTTTTGTCTAGGGAATATGACCCTATTGATGGCCTTCGGGTATAAATCGTGGTCGCGACAGGTGCTATGTGCACGACGATCGACGATACGACGCTCGCCTCCGGATTCGGATGTCTTCCTTCCGGAGAGATCACGATGCACGATTCGTGGTCGGGCAGCCTGGGGAGGCTCGACATCGGAGTGCTGACAGTTCAGGATAGTGATATGTGAAGAGTGCACCATGATCTTGTGGTGGTCGCGTCGGTTGATTCGTTCACGGCGACATACCAGGATTGAGGGCAGTCCTGGATGGATGGTTGCACGCATCACTATGATTGGAGTTGTGATTGACCCTTAGATATCGGGCACGGTGCCCAGTTGATGTCATATGTTCGGGCACGAGACCCAGTTACTTTATGGTTATGATTTCGGGTCGGGGACCCTAGATGGATTTCCAAGTTCATGGCGGTTTATGGGAACCGGCATGAACCCTGGAAAGGTTATTATGGTACCTGACGGTTTATGGGAACCAGGCATGGAGGATATTACCTATATGTATGTATATATATGGATCATGACGGTTTAGGGGAACCAGGCATGGATATTTGTATTATGTATATATGTGTTCATATACCTTCCTTTACTTGTTCTATCTCCTCCGGGGAGGGTCGTTGGCCTGGGTAGACCCCGGATTAGTCACGGAGCACTAACTGAGTGGGAGTTGCCCCCGTTGGGTGCCTTACTCTCAGGAAGGCTGGTACTATAACCTCGGGTAGGGTCGGTGGTCTACGGACATTGACCTTGTCTTTGAGAAGACTCGGATTGAGACCCGGGTAGCACGCGCGTAGCTTTGGAAACCGTGACAGGATTGGTTGTGTGAATTATATGTGTATATGATATAGATATGATATATGATATGTGATGTGTGGTTACACATGTTTTGAGCAGTGGCTCGTATACTTGGTTTACTTCTGATTTGGGCTGAGTCCCCCATGGATTTGGGCAGTGGCCCGTATATTTGATTTGATTATGGTTTTGGGCTTAGTTCCCACATATGGTCCATTTGGTTAAATGGTTTGCATGCATGCTTTTTAGTGAAGGGTACAAATGTCTTCCAGACTAAATGTTTTTATAAACTCTTGTTTTGTCCACTCACAGCTTTTAATGTTTTGACTGCCTTTCAGGTTGACAGAGGATGTGGACTGTGGCAGAGACTGAGATATCACATACCTCATCCGGATCCTGGCGTACTCTGATAGCCCGGGAGGGCAAAGGTCGAAAATATCCCTTGTCTGACACTCCGTGTCAGACGGGAGCAGGGTCATCCCGTGTTAATCCCAGGGGGATTGGGACGAGTCCTGTCAACGTGGTATTAGAGCATAGGATTGCTTATCAGAGCGGGGTTGTCTCTATTCGAGCAACCGTGGAGCTCTCAGAGTGGTACGCAAGTCGTGGATGTGATATCTCAAGGGGCTACAGTTCGTTATCAACCTGATGTTGGGGTGCTGGTACGATAGTTAGTAGGACTTTATTGTAGAATGTCTTGGTTCGGCACTTGATGCCGGGGTTGCCATAGTTCTGTCAAGGTTGGCAGTGTGGGACCCTACGGAAGGATTAACGTATTCGTACTTGAGAGTTGTGATCGTGTGACGGTTAGTTGGGATCGTCTTCACGATGTCGTAGGATTGGTTCCGACGACTGGTTTGGAATTGTGATCGTCTGATGATCTGATTTGGTTGCGTTAAATGGATTTACTGCAGTTGGAGGTTAGCAATCAGGTTCGAGGAATCCTAGTTGGATTGACGGTAGGATTGGATTGACGTCTTTTCGATATGATTGTGGAACCCTACCTTGGGTGTATGGTTCGGAAATGTGAGTTGATGAGTGGTTTGACTTGGAAGACTATTTGGATTTGGATTCGTTAGTCAGCCTAGTCATGTCAGCTTAGTGTTGGGACTGCACTCTGTCGACGAGGTAGTATTATCGGTTAGACCTAGTTGGTTGTCGTACTACTTAGTTGTGAGGGATTGTTGGTGCAACTAAGGTCATGGGTGACCTGGTAGACGACATTGGTTGAGTCGAGTTACGACTGGTTAGTGATTGGTTGGACAAGTTATCAGGGTTGGTACTTATCGATGGAATCCCTGAGTGGGATCCAGAGTGGTTAATACAGGTGGTTGATTCCGTTGGATGCGAATCTCGATAGCGATGTCTGGTAGTTAGGTCTGCACGAGTGTGTGGCAGGCGCTACTTCCGAGAGTGGTTGTAGTTTCAGTTGTTGGGAATCGGGGACGATCAGGGGACGTTTCCTTTTCTCGTATGAGTTGTCAGGGTGACTGTACCCAGAGTTGTTGGGTATGAGGGAGGCAGAGTTTCTCCTATTCGAGTAGAGGTACGGGATCGTCGCTCGGTATGAGCGGAGATCTAAGGTTGTCTGATTCGTACACTTTGTGTTGATGTTTACAGGTTATGCTGGTGTTAGCGTGCTGATACTAGTGTGGATGCTTGTGTGCTGGTACTAGCGCTGGTGCTGGTGATTGTGATGACGGTGAGTTACGACTCGGGATGTGACTCTGTCGTGATGGGCATATGTTCGGTATTTGTGGCCCCATAGTGGATCTCAGATAGAGTTAAATTGATTAGGGGACACGTGGTTGATGTCCGGGTATGTTGTTTACAATCTTGTTGGAACTTCGGAATCGCGAGAAGTTGCGATTGAGGTGACGAGTGGAATGCGGGCTTTCCGCATTGGTATTGGGTATGTCGATGCCATTTTGGGTGACTTCTCAGGTTCTGCCATGGCAGGTGATGCATATGGGGCAGAGGATGGTAAATGATGTTGATGATGTAGATGTTGTTGGTTACCACTAGTACACTGATCGTGTATTGGTTGGTGAACCTGGGATTTGTCTTGGGTCATCAGCAGGTGTTGAGTATATCGAAGTTAGGTGATTGAGATTTCTCATTTTCTGCTTGGTGGCAGACGATGTTGGGTTAAGTGACGTGGTGAATGCAGCAAGTTTTGTTTGCATTCACGTAAGATGAATTTTGATGTCATAGTCTTGTATCATTCTTGGTTTTTCCTAGGTGGAAGGACAAGGATTGATATGAGGTAATCAGTGAGAACCCACAGTCTCGGCGTGTCTCGTCGTTGACTGATGTATTTAAGATGTGGGAATTGGTTTAGGACTTTGGGTATCGTTATGGATCTGGATCGTGATCTTGATGATCCAGATACGTGAAGAGTTTATCACTCTTACTTGGATGTTGAGTTGAGGATGTTGGGACTGAACTTCTTTTCGAAGTGAATTCCGTATGGTATATTACTTAGGTGAGTAGTTTTCCGACGTGGTCGGATATGGTCAACCTTAGAGATGTATGGATATTGGGATTGACTTCCCTATGAAGTCAATCCATTGTATTGTGGTAATCGGTTGAGCAGGTAACCGATAGGTTCGTGATTGGTGCGTCTTGACAGACATGAACGAGATTTCAGGTTTTGGAATCAGATTGCTGGATGACGATTCAGGATTTGATTTTGGAATTTGAAAGAGGATTTCTGTATTTGGGTTTTGGAATCGGATTCTGGGTGACGATTCAGGATTTGATTCTAGAGCTTGACATTGGATTTTCTTTTATAGATTTGGGTTCGAAATGGTTTTTCCAAATGCCGGTTTACGGAATAATGATTTCGGATTTGGATTTGGACATGGTTATGGATATGAATTATAGGTTTCAATTCGGGATTTCTTACGAAATTGCGAATTCAGATTCGGATTTGGAAATGGATGTTGGGTTGGAGTTTCGATTTGTCTAATGCTAGATTGGACAAGTGAACTCCATAATTTAAATGTGATTGGCTACGACCTAGACGGTTGTAGGCTGATTGATGGGTAGATGTACGTACCTTGTACGTTGTTCGAGGTACGATACTGGTTAGGCTTGTGATGCCTGGTGATGGTATATAGGTTATACCAGTGGTAAGATGGTAAACGTGTTGGTAGTCGGCTTAGTTCCGATACCATTGGATTAGTCGGGGTCGTGAACTAGACATTGGATACTGTGTAGTGGGTCATGGTATTCAGATGGGTCTAGCTAACCACAAGTTGAGTAAGTTGGAGGTTAGTGTAACCACGAGTGAGTATAGTGACAGTTTTCAATTGACGACTGTCAAGTGGTGACAGTTTGTCGAAGGTGTCAACGTGAATCGGTTAGTGAGGTCTGATGACTCCCAGTTGGAGTAGATAGCAGGATAGATTGAGATTGAGGAAGGAACCGTTGAGTTGATTGTTTCAATGAAAACGGTAGATTTGACAAGTGGTGTCAATTCGGAACGTATGACAACTGTTATTCGACGTGGTCGAGTGTAGTCGATACAACTTGCGTGTTAGTGGTACGTCTGGGTACGGACAAGTATGGTTCTGGTTAGTGGGTGTACGAGAGTACACGTGTTGAGAGGTTAATCGTACTTTCCACGAGGTGGTTGTGGAATCAGGATAGTTGGAGTTTCGAGAATGAAACTAATTAAGGAGGGAAGAACGGTTGGAATTAGGTCAGGTTGGAATTTTGAGGACGAAATTAATTAAGGAGGGAAGGTTGTAACGACCCGTCCCGAATTCCAGGATTAGATTAGTGACTAATCACGATTATTGAGGCTAATCCGTGATTAGTTGGGCGAAATCGGACGAACGATGCGAAATGAACGTTTTGCCCCTAGTCGTGGCAAAATGTTGACTTTTCATTCTGGCTGTCAAATGGACTTTGACCGATGACCGTGACGTAGTTTAGGACGTCATGAGTTCTTAGACAGGTGGCACGTTCAATTCCGACATTCGAGGAGGAAGTTATGACGTTCAGAAGTTTAGGGGCATTTCAGTAATTATGGTTAAAAATGGGCAAATGTTGAATTTTTGACCAGGAGGTCCGATGGTCGAGGGCCGAAGACCATTACATAGATCGGGACGATACGAATCCATGGATAGGCGGCACGCTGAAACTCGGACTTCGAACGGGGAAGTTATAGGTCATAGAAGTTCGATTTCACTATGTACGTTCTTCGAGGCGATGATGAGGTGGCCTTTTCTGATTGGGCCAGATATTTTGAGTGGGTCCCATGGATGAGTGACAAGTGTCACTCATCCCGTTGGTCCAAACCCCTAAATTGTGGATCTAAGTAAATTAAATATTATTATAATTATTATTATATAATTAATCCTAACCACACTAAATCCTATCCATCCATTTCACTTAATCTCTCAAATCCTCACCCTCAATTTCTCTTCTCTCATCTGAGCTCCTCATCTTCTTTGTTCTTCTACAAACCCGAAACACCATCACCATATTTCTCCATTTTTCTTCAAAACACAAACTCCCATACCACACACACATCATCACCCCAGCTTATCTTCATGAGTGGCCGTGTGTGAACGTGAGAGAGTGTGAGATGAAGGGATGGACGGTGGCTCACGGTGGCAGCCACGGCGGAGCTCGACCCGAGAGGTAAGGAATATTCAAAATTCCTAAATTCGGTTTCGTTGGTTTTTATTCAATTCTAAGGTTTGGGTTAGGTTTCTGGTGGTCTTAGGAGAAGAATAGGATTGTTTTCATGGCTTGGGATGGCCTGGAACAGCCGTGAACGACGGGGGAAGGTCCGGCCACCATGAACGACGGGTTAAGGTACGGGTTTTAAGGTTTTTGCTTCGTTTTAATGGTATAAAAGATAGGAAATGAACGTAGGAAGCTTTAGGGATTAAAAAGGGTGGAAAAGGACCAAAAATGGACGTGTTTTAGGTGCTGAACCGGTCCAGGCCGGTTCAGTTGCAGGTGAACCGGTTCGTCCAAGGTTAGGGATGATGAACAGTACATCGGGCCTTCTTGGAGCGCGTGAGGGCGTGGGCTATAATTTGGGGAAGTGTTCAACAAGTGAAATCTTCTATTCGATGTAACGAACATTTTGGGACTGGTCTCGTGTCCATCGGACATCATTTCGATAGGTTTCGAGGTGTCCGAAGGTTTAGGGTCAGTTTAAAAATAGTTAAAAATACCGAAAAAATTACGGGGCTTTAGTGAGAGGTTAATTAAGTAGTTAGTAACCTTCTATTATGATTTGGATAGGTTCGGGAGTGCCGGTGGCAGTGATTGGCTCGGGAGAGCCGTATGGCACGAAAATCGAGGCAGCAGCTCGGACGGTCTGTGAGTGGACTTTGTTTTCTAAATTGGTGCATGCATAAATGTTTATTTTATGTTTTAAATACTTGTTTGTGATGCCATGAGTGCATTTGGATGCGTGGTTACGTATCAGCACGTATCTCGTGGTTTCGGCGCTATACGGTGCCGATACGGGTTTGTATGTCTTATTTGGTCTAAATGAATTGGTTTTGGATTTCCAAAAGGATAAACTCGGGTAAGAGACCCATTTGGTTTTTTCTCGGGCATTTGACCCTATTGATGGCCTTCGGGTCTAAATCGTGGTCGCGACGGGTGCTATGTGCACGACTATCGACGATACGACGCTCGCCTCCGGATTGGGATGTCCTCCTGCCGGAGAGGTCACGATGCACGATTCGTGATCGGGCAGCCTGGGGAGGCTCGACTTCGGAGTGCTGACGGTTCAGGATAGTGATATGTGATGAGTGCACCATGAGCTTGTGGTGGTCGCGTTAGTTGATTCGTTCACGGCGACATACCAGGATTGAGGGCGGTCCTGGATGGATGGTTGCACGCATCACTATGATTGGAGTCGTGACTCACCCTTAGATATCGGGCACGGTGCCCAGTTGATGTCATATGTTCGGGCACGAGACCCAGTTAGTTTATGGTTATAATTTCGGGTCGGGGACCCTAGATGGATTTCCAAGTTCATGGCGGTTCATGGGAACCGGCATGAACCCTGGAAAGGTCATTTTGGTACATGACGGTTTATGGGAATCGGGCATGGAGGATATTACCTATAAGTATATATATGGATCATGACGGTTCAGGGGAACCGGACATGGATATTTGTATTATGTATATATGTGTTCATATACCTTCCTTTACTTGTTCTATCTCCACTGGGGAGGGTCGTTGTGTAACGACCCGTCCCAAATTCCATGATTAGATTAGTGACTAATCACGATTAGTGAGGCTAATACGTGATTAGTAGAGCGAAATCGGACGTACGATGCAAATTGACCGTTTTGCCCTTAGTCGTGGCAAAACGTTGAATTTTCATTTGGGCGGTCAAACGGACTTTGATCGATGATCGTGACGTAGTTCGTGACATCACGAGTTCATAGACAGGTGGCACGTTCAATTCCGACGTTCGAGGAGGAAGTTATGACGTTCGGAAGTTTAGGGGCATTTTGGTAATTTTGGTTAAAGAGGAGTCAAATGTTGAATTTTTGGCTGGGAGGTCCGATGGCCAAGGGCTAAAGATTGTTACGTAGATGGGGACGATACGAATCCGTAGACAGGCGGCACGTCGAATTCGGACGTTCGACGGCGAAGTTACGGTTCACGGAAGTTCAAGTGCACTATTGCACGAATTACGAAACGAGTTAACTTTTGGACTCTTGTGGGGCCCAGATATTTAATTCCTGCCCTATGGATGAGTGACAAGTGTCACCCATCCACAGGCCATTCCTTTTCCTTCATGCACCGTGCATTTCCTTTCTCCATTTCAAACACACACAAAACACCCACCCGATCTCACCCATTTTCCTCCCATCCGTGCAACCCAAAACCCATCCACTCTTCACCCATGACCAGGCAGAGGACCAGGGAGACTGAGGAGGTTGCTGGGCGGCCAGAACCGCCGTCCACGGCGGCGAGAGGAGGAAGAACCCGTGAGGTTCACGGTAAGTCCATTTTGATCCATTTTTACATTTTTGATGTTATGGTTGGTTTTTAATGGTTTTAATAAGTTCATTAGGTTTCTAGGGACATGTTAGGAAGGTTTAAGGAAGCTTGGGATGGATGGGCAGCCATGGGAGAGTTTTGAGAACTTTGAACCGTTTGGTTCAAAATCGAACCATGGGTTTAGGCAGTTTTTAGGTTGTTTTAAGGATTGAAATGGATAGAAAACACCAAAATAGGATGAAAGGAACCAAAAAGGAAGAACTAGGATGAAAAATGGAGTGTCTAGGGCTGTGAACCAGTCACTCCGGTCCAGTTGGACCGGCCAAACCAGGTGAACCGGCCATGAACAGTAAAACCGGTCTGCTGGAGGTTAGTGCCGATGAACAGTGTTTTCGACTTTCTAGGGGCCCGTGAGGGCACGTGGTCCATAATTTGGGAAAGTGTTCAACACGGGAAATCTTCTATTCGATGTAATGAACATTTTGGAACTAGTTTCGTGTCGATCGGACACCGTCTCAATATGTTTTGAGGCATCGGAAGGTTTAGGGTCGGTTTAAAAATAGTTAAAGGTTTGGGAAAATTACGGGGCTTTGGTAGGAGGTTAATTAAGTAGTTATTAACCTTCTATTAAAATTTGGACAGGTTTGGGAGGCCCGGTGATGGTGATCGGCTCGGGGAGCCGTATGGCATGCAAATCGAGGCGGCAACTCAGACAGTCTGTGAGTGGACCTTGTTTTCTAAATTGGTGCATGCATAAATGTTTATTATATGTTTTATTACTTGTTTGATGATGCCATGGGTGCATTTGTATGTGGTTATGTATAAGCACGTATTTCGAGGTTTCAGCCTTATACGGTGCTTATACGAGTCTGTATTTCTTTATTGGTTTAAATGAAATGGTTTTGGATTTCAAAAGGATAAACTCGAGTATGAGACCCATTTGGTTTTGTATCGGGCATATGACCTCAGATTTCGGGCACGGTGCCCAGCTGATGTCCTATGTTCGGGTACGAGACCCAGGTTACTTTACGATTTTGATTTCAGGTCAGGGAACCTTAAATGGATTTCCAGGTTCATGACGGTTTATGGGAACCGGCGTGAACCCTTGTTATGGTATCGTGGTTCATGACGGTTTATGGGAACCGACATGAACCCTTGTTGGTCATTTTGGTTCATGACGGTTTATGGGAACCGGCATGAACCCTTGTTATGGTATCGTGGTTCATGACGGTTTATGGGAACCGGCATGAACCCTTGTTGGATGTTATGGATCATGACGGTTCAAGGGAACCGGGCATGAATGTTTATGTTATGTATATATATGTATTCATATACCTTTCTTTACTTCTATTATCTCCTCCGGGGAGGGTCGTTGGCCTGGGTGGACCCCAGAGTAGTCACGGAGCACCGACTGAGTGGAGTCACCCCCCAGTTGGGTTCCTTACTCTCAGGAAGGCT
This sequence comes from Prinsepia uniflora, assembly GCA_032719365.1. NCBI lineage: Eukaryota > Viridiplantae > Streptophyta > Magnoliopsida > Rosales > Rosaceae > Prinsepia > Prinsepia uniflora. Next base: position 40,374,925 of record CM064872.1, read on the forward strand.
ATGATTACTATTACCTCGGGTAGGGTAAGTGGTCTGCGGACATTGATCTTGACTTTGAGAAGACTCGGATTGAGACCTGGGTAGCACTTGCGTAGCTTTGGAAACCGTGACAGGATTGGTTGTGTGAATTATATGTATATATGAGGTATGCTATATGATATGATATATGATGTGTGTTTACACAGGTTTTGGGCAGTGGCCCGTTTGGTTAGTTTCTTCTAATTTGGGCTGAGTCCCTTATGGATTTGGGCAGTGGCCCGTGTACTTGATTTCATTATGGTTTTTCTGGATAAATGGTTTTCGAATGCATGCATGCTTTTTAGTGAAGGGTACAAATGTCTTCTCTTATAAACTATTTTTATAAACTCTTGTTTTGTCCACTCACAACTTTTAATGTTTTGACTGCCCTTCAGGTTGACAGCGGATGTGGACTGTAGCAGAGACCGAGATATCACATACCTCCTCTGGATCCTGGCGTACTCTGATAGCCCGGGAGGGCAAAGGTCGGAAATATCCCTTGTCTGACACTTCGTGTCAGACGGGAGCAGGGTCATCCCGCACTAATCCAGGGGGGATTGGGATGGGTCCTGTCACGTTGGCCTGGGTGGACCCCGGGGTAGTTACGGAGCACTGACTGAGTGGGAGTTGCCCCCGTTGGGTGCCTTACTCTCAGGAAGGCTGGTACTATAACCTCGGGTAGGGTCGGTGGTCTACGGACATTGACCTTGTCTTTGAGAAGACTCGGATTGAGACCCAGGTAGCACGCGCGTAGCTTTGGAAACCGTGACAGGATTGGTTGTGTGAATTATATGTGTATATGATATAGATATGATATATGATATGTGATGTGTGGTTACACAGGTCTTGAGCAGTGGCTCGTATACTTGGTTTACTTCTGATTTGGGCTGAGTCCCCCATGGATTTGGGCAGTGGCCCGTATATTTGATTTGATTATGGTTTTGGGCTTAGTTCCCACATATGGTCCATTTGGTTAAATGGTTTGCATGCATGCTTTTTAGTGAAGGGTACAAATGTCTTCCAGACTAAATGTTTTTATAAACTCTTGTTTTGTCCACTCACAGCTTTTAATGTTTTGACTGCCTTTCAGGTTGACAGAGGATGTGGACTGTGGCAGAGACTGAGATATCACATACCTCATCCGGATCTTGGCGTACTCTGATAGCCCGGGAGGGCAAAGGTCGGAAATATCCCTTGTCTGACACTCCGTGTCAGACTGGAGCAGGGTCATCCCGTGTTAATCCTAGGGGGATTGGGATGGGTCCTGTCATCGAAGCACAAGTGATCTACATATAGCCGAGACTAATGCATGAATGCACGAATTATTTGGAAGTATGTTTTTATGCACAATTTACAAGTATAACATAACAATTTACATATGAACAATTTATACTAGTATGAACAATTTATTCACAAGTATGGTTTATGCACAAGTAATGGTATTCACAAGTAAGGATAAACAAATTATGAACAAGTATAAACAAATTATAAATGTAAACAAGTAATATACAAATTATGAACAAGTATAAACAAATATGTATGATAAATATGTACAAATATGAACAAGTATAAAAATAAAATAAACATTTTGAACTAGTATAAATGAACACTATGAAACATAAAATTTTTGAACAATTTATGAACAAGTATGAATAAGTAAGAACAATTATAAACAAGTATGTACAATTATAAATAAAGTATGAACAAGTATAATAAGAGTTTGATTTTACATAAACAAGTATAAAAATAAAAATTATGAACAAGCATACGAATAAAAATTATGAACAAGTATAATAATTATGAACAAATATGAAGAATAACAAGTAACATATGTACAAAATTTATTAACACGTATGAATTAACATTAACATGAAGCTAAGACTAAAGAAAATAGGAAAGTAAACTTTATTTATTTAATTTTTTTTGAATTGTTTTTTGATAAATAAAGAAAGATACAAATTAAATTTAAAAAGAAATATCTTTTTTTTTAATTTTTTTTTAGAAAAAGAATTCAAGAGAAATAAAAATAAAAATTAGAAAAAGTGAACAAGTATAATATGAACATTATGTACAAGTATGAACAAATATCTACAATCATAAAAAATTAAAATATGAATAAGTATAAAATGAACAAGTATGGGAAGAATTTAAATTTACATTAACAATTATAATATGAACAAATATATGAAAAAATTATGAACATTGATGAACAATTATAAAAATAGAAATTATAAACAAGTATGAACATTATAAACAAATATAATAAGAACGATTATAAGAATCAAAATTATGAACAAGCATAAAAATAAAAGCTATGAACAAGTATAAAAATAAATAAAAATAATATACAAGTATAATATGAACATGTATAAAGATAAACATTATGAACAAGTATAATATGTACATGTATAAAAATAAATAAAAACAAATATAATAAGAACAAATATAAAATAAACAAGTATAAAGAATATAAACAAGTATAGTAAGAAAATTATGAACAAAAATAAAAATTATAAACAAGTATAATATTCACAATTTATATACATATACAAACAAATTAAAATGATTTTCAATTTTACCAGCAACGTCGCCAAAAATTGATAACGCTCAAACTACGCATTAAATTAAATGCGTAATTTGAGTATTATACAATTTAAACCATTTTTGTGTAGATGTAGTATTGGTAAATAGAGATCATTCTTAATTGGGGAAATTAGGGAACATTAATAATTTTTTAGTGAGAAAGAATAATAAATAAAATAATAAATGAATTAAAGAATAAATGAATAAAAGAATTAAAGAATTAAAGAATAAATAATTAAAGAATTGAAGAATAAATGAATTAAAGAATAAAGACTAAAGAATCAAAGAATAAAAAAAATAAAAGAATAAAGAATTAAAGAATAAAGACTAAAGAATCAAAGAATAAAAAAAATAAAAGAATAAAGAATTAAAGGGGGGGGGGGGGGGTGTTGAAAAGATTTGTAATCTAAACTACATTTTAAAAAACAATTAAATTAAATTAACAATTACAATAATTAAACTACTCCTAAAATAGAATTTTTTTCAAACACAATTTTCACCAACACTTTCTAGTTTGCTCATATTGAACCAATCACAAAATTCTACCTTCATCATCCCAAGTACATGAATATGTTTTTCATTATTATAAATACATCAACCATTAATGTGCATCAAATATTAATATGCATCAAACACTTACAACATGATTCACCTTAAATTTGTGATTAAATGCACCGACATTGGCCGACATTAAAATCTCTTTAATCAAATGCTAAGTGCACCGACAATGGCTGACACTTAGTATCAAATTCAAGTATGAAACACTAAAACATATTAAATAAATGAAATTTAGAAACTAAAACACATGGAGATTTTATTCATATTCTCAAACATTTAGAAGGCATAAAATTGTATCTAAAAGAGAAGTCAAAGAAGTTAAAAGAAAAATCTAAGAACAAAAATTAAAGGGAAACATAAAAATAAAATTAAAAGAAGTTACAAATGGTCCCCAAAAATAAATCTATAAAGAGAAAAAGATGAAGACATAGAACTATAAAAGAGAGAAAATGAACTAACTAAGAGAAAAAAGGGGGAAAATGGGGACCATTCAACACGTGAAATGGCCTCCCTATTTATAGAGGAGTGCAAAAATTCAAATAAAAATAAAAAAATAAAATAAAATAATGAAATGATGAATAATGATGAAGAATGATGAAATTGGGGATGGTTTGGGTTGAAAAGCAAGAAAAAAACGTGCAAAAGGGAGCTGGTGGTGAATCAGTAGCAGGCTGTTAATAGGGTTAGGTGAGGATCTGCGTGGCTTGACTGAAAAATGACTGAGCTGTCGCGCGTTTGGTGCTGAAAAGGAAGATTGAGCCTCGCCAGGCGCACACTAATAGGAGGAAGCAAGAGTCGGTAGGTGTTGACTGACAGAAAGTATGGCTATTCGGCGTGTGGAGCTGACACAATGTAAATGTTTTCGTCATATGCACACCGAACTGGGTGGAAAGATTCATGTCTCGCGATCCGACTGGTCGATGGGCTCTCGCAGATGGAATTGAGTTCGCGGGCTTGGGCCGTCGGAATTGGGCTGTGACTGGATTTTGGGCTGATTGATTTGCATGGATTAGGCTAGATTTGGGATGCTTGAATGGGGTGAAGGCTGGGGTGAAATTCAGTGGCTTCCCACCAAATTTCCTTGCGATTTTCGGCGCCCTTCCTTGTTTCGTCCATAATTTCTTCGTAATAACTCCGATTGGGATGATTTTTTTGCCAAAACGCTCCAAATTCCAAGATTTATTTAATTATACAAAAACATCACAAAATATATTATTTTCTCCAATTGTTTATTATTTTAATATTAAAATTCAAGTATAAAGGGTATAAAATAATATAAAATAATTCTTATTTGAAGACCTATCAAATAATAGTCATGTTTATTAAAGTCTATGGAGCAGGTTATGGCACCAAAGAGAGTGAAAGGTCGAACAATGGAGGACTTAATTCCCCCATCTCATGTGAGACCTAAAAAGAGAAGAACACAAGGTCAATCTTCTCAGCAGCGTTGATCCATTTCAGGTCCGACTCAACCCACTTCATCTAGGCGGTCTCAACGGATAATCTCAAATCACACTCAACAAGCACCAATTGTGATAACGTCACGGTCTCAATTAGAAATGCAACTACCTGGGCCTAATCATTCTTCATCTATTCATGAGAATGAAACTTTGATAGCCCCATCTAATCAAACAAGTTTTTCAATCGTAACACTATTTTTATTGGTACGTACCTAGTGATTTATCCAACTATTACTCATATAGATTATATGTTTGCAATTGATTACCTACTAGGTGAAGTTGAGTTTGAGGATATAAATAATGGTCGAGGTCCTGCTCCTGCTATCCCTTAGTGGGGTACTGGAACAAGAAATCACATATATTTTGGTGCTAACTGGAAGCCAATAAAAGCAAATTCAAATAAATTTTCTTCCCAACTTGCTATCATAGTACGTAATGGCCAAAAAGTATGACAACCCGTCCCGGAGTAGCGAGATTAATTAAGAATTAATGATGGATTAGTAAGACTAATTGGGGATTAGACGAGGATTAGCGGACGAACAGGGCGAAATGACAATTTTGCCCTTGGAATGGGCGAATCGTTGACTTTTCGTTCAGGCGGTGAAATTGACTTTGGCCGTTGACTGTGACGTATTTAGGGATGTCGAGTTCATAGACAGGTGGCACGCCTGATTCCAACGTTCGAGGAAGGAGTTATGATTTTCGGAAGTTCGAGGGCATTTTGGTAATTTGGTTGAATATGAGCAAATAGTTGATTTTTGACCCGGGAGGTCTGATGGCCTAGGACCGAGGACCGTTACGTAGATCAGGACGATACGAATCTGTAGATAGGCGGCACGTCGAATTCGGACGTTCGACGGGAAAGTTACGGTTCACGGAAGTTTGAAAGTACTATTGCACGAATTTCGAGACGAATGGATTTTTACCCTAAGTGGGGCCTAGATATTTGTCACGGGCCCAATGGATGGGTGGCACTTGTGACCCATCCATTGCTCAACCCATACAATTCATGCATATCCATCCCTTTTCCTTCATCGATCATTTTCCATCCTCCAAACCTAAACCCGATTACCTCCCAACCCAATCCAACCATCCTCCCCATCTGATCATGCATGAGAGACCAAGGGAGTGTGAGGAGTGCAAGCTGATGATGGTGGCTGGCAGGAGGCAGCACTGTCGTGGACGGCGGCCATGAGACCGTGCAAGGTATCGGTTTGCCTCTTTTTCCTTTTAAATTCGATTTGTGACGTTAAGGATGGTTTTAGGTGTTTCTAATGGGTTTATTAGGTTTCTTAGGAAGTTTAGAGAAGGTTTTTGATGGGGTTTGACGACTGAGGAGCCGTGGGAGGAAAATGGAAAACTTGGACCATGGGGTTCAAATTGATCCATGGGATTTTGGACGTTTTTCTTAGGGTTTCTTGACATGATTAGATAGGGAATAAGAATATAGGAAGAATGGAGTCGAAAAGGAGAAGATTGGACAAAAAATGAGTGAGAAACCAGGCCGGACCGGTCACTTCGGTCTAGGTGTTAGGTCATATTTTATGCATTTTTCCATGCATTATTATCTTTGATGTACTACTAATATCTTTCATCACATAGGAGGAAATGATAATTTTTGTGAGAGTTGTGCAGGATTGGACATTATGTCGAATTAGAATGTTTTCGGTGTAAAAGGAGGAAATTCGGAGTTGAAAGAGCTTACTTATGGAGCAAGAAAAAATAATGTGGAAAACAAAAAGCTGTCACTATTCAGGAATCACTATGCAGGCCAGACACTATTCAGGAATCAAAATGCAGGCCAGACACTATTCAGGAATCACTATGCACATCTGACACTATTCACGTGAATAGTAGCAGATTACATGTCTTTCCTTGTTTGCCCTCATGCTTTCTTGCCTATTTAAGCCCTCTTCACTCTCAAAATATGGGAGCCTCTACACACAACAAAGAAATCAGATCTGCTCTTCTTTTTCATTCCCCTTCTCTTCCAGTGAGAAAACCTCAAGAATTCCATAACCATCTCCCCTCTTCCATCCTTTTGCATCTCTTTCCCATGTACCTCAATCTCTCATCATAAAAGCTCCAAAATTCCTTCATCAAATTCGTCATCCATCATCTTTGTGTGTGAAGAAGAAGCCCTTTTCAGTTCTGGAGAAGAAGACTGCCTTCTACATAGAGTTTGCTGCATCCATGTCTTTAATTAATGCTTTTATGTTGATTAGATACATGTGTAGCTAATTTCTCATCTAGGGTTCTTGATGTAACCATGTAAACTCAGTCTATGTTATGATTGAAGTATTCTGATTTCTGCAAACTCTTCTTTGTTTCATTCATTTTAATTATTGATTCATATGTGATTCTAGTGCTTGATCACCATTAGGGTTCCATATGCCTAGTTAGATTTAGAGCACATGCCATGCCTAAGTTTAATTGATTTATGAATGAAAGAATAGGGTTAGTGAGTACATGCCATGCCACTGAATCTGTTTGGTCATATTTATTTCTTTTCTCATACTTAAAGGCTTTCTAGGAGTAATCTAAAGTACATGCCATACTTAGGTTGCAATTAGAAGGACTAGATAGTGTTCCACATGCCATGGCCTATCTTACTTAAGTGAAAACGATCCTTAGAGCAGGTTTGGAAGATCAGGTACTTTAGTCACTGTATTCATAGAATCAAGGTTACATAGGTGAAGTCAAGACCCTAGCTTCCATCTCCATACTTTTCTCAATCTTTTCTATCTATCTTCATTTACTTAAAGTTTTAATTTCAGTTTAACGTCCTTACATATCACAAATCAAAACACAATTCTGTTTTATTTTCAGTTCTTTTAATTCCACTAGTTAATTGAGTCATTATAGGGTTATTTAGAGGTAATTGTGAAGCCTAATCAGTCTCTGTGGTTCGACACCCTTACTTGTGCATTACCATTACTACAATAGTAGTGTATAAGCTAGGAAACATCAACAATTTTGGCGCCGTTGCCGGGGACTGATTTAAGTCCTTTGCAATTGGTTACCAACTTAGCCCTATAATCTGTTTTCTGTTTTAGTTTGCTTACAGCTTGAGTTATTCAAATCTTTGTGTGTCAGGTTTTGAATGTCCAGTACGCCTTTGCTAGACTCCGTTGCAGCAGCGATAAGGAAATCCAGGGAAACAAGAGGAAATCTTACTACAAAAATTGTAGCTAAAAGAGCATTTCAAGAAATCATCAAGGATAAGTCTTCTGTCTCAATTCTTTCAGGAGAGTCAGAAGAGTTTGAAGAAGAAATTGAAGAAAAGATGGCTGAGGCTGCAACCCATGCTTTGGAGTTCTATGCTCAACCAATAATCCCTGATTCGCCTTCATGCGTAGTACTGTCACAGGCAGCAAGGAACTATGAACTTAAATCTTCATATTTTTCTATGTTTCCTTCATTCTTTGGTTTGCCTAATGAGGATCCATTGGCTCATATTAAAGAGTTTTACATAGTTGTTAATTCATTGCCCTTGCAGGGACTTTCGGAGAATGATTTGAGGTGTAGGATTTTTCCCTACACATTGAAGGAACGGGCCAAGGCTTGGCTCATGACTTTGAAGCCTAAGTCCTTGGAGACATGGGATGAGGTTGTAAAGAAGTTTATGGACAAGTTCTTTTCCCCCCAAAAGACAGCAACCCTAAGAGCTCAAATTTTCAATTTCAGACAAGATGATACTGAAACATTTAGTGAATGCTGGGAAAGATTTAGAGGACTATTGCTGCAGTGTCCACACCATGGGTTACCTCTTTACCTTCAAATGCAAATTTTCTTTGACGGATTAACCCCTACATGTCAATCAATGTGTGATAATGCAGCTGGTGGTGCTCTAAAGAAAAAGAGTCCAGAGGACTCTCAAGAACTCTTTGAGATGCTGGGTTCTAATATGCATCAATCAAGAGGGAAGAGTGGTGGTGCATATGAAGTTCATTCAACTAATGATGTTTCTTTCAAGGTTGACAACTTGGAAAGGAAACTTGACGCTGTGCTTTCAAAGTTAGGCTCATCTCATGCCTCTCAAAGTGCTACATATGCTGATTACGATCAAGAGCAAGCCAATATAATGAATTGCTATCATTCAAGGCAAAGGAATGATCCATACTCAAACACTTACAACCCCGGATGGAGGAACCACCCTAACTTTTCTTGGGGTGGAAATCAGAATCAAAGCCATGCTCAGCAGCAGCCTAACAACTACCAAGTTCTCCCAAGCAATCCGGTGGAGGAGACATTACAGAAGTTCATGCAAACCACTTCCACTTTGTTCCAAAACCAAGCTGCCACCATTCAAAAGCTTGAGACCCAAGTTGGACAACTTGCTACTGCTCTTAACCAGAGAGAACTTGGGAAGCTTCCAAGTCAAACTCAGTTGCTTCAAAAGAATCAGGAGCAAGCAAAAGCCATAACAACACTTAGAAGTGGTAAGGTTATTGATAATGGTATTAACTACGATCTTCCTAATACTTCTGAAATTGTGAATGCAGGTGGGGAGGAAGGAGAGGCAGAACAAGCACCCAAGAAAGCTACTGATGTACCTCTTGGGACTAACAAAGATAAACCTGTTTTGCACAAGGCTCCCGAGCCCTACGTGCCACCCATTCCTTTTCCAAGAAGACTTGCTCAATGCAAAAAGGATAAGGCCTTCAAAGAACTTTATGACATTCTCAGTAAAGTTAATATTAATCTCCCTTTACTTGATTTAATTGATGATGTTCCAGCCTATGGCAAGTTCTTTAAAGAATTGAACAAGTACAAGAGGAAATATGAACCACATGAGAAGGTTTTAGTCTCCGAGAATGTCTCTGCCGTGCTTCAAAGAAAGCTTCCACCCAAACTTAAAGATCCTGTCAGCTTCTCCATACCTATTACCATTGGGGACAAGAAGATTGAGAAGGGTATGCTAGACTTGGGTGCAAGTATCAATCTTATGCCATACACGGTTTACTTGCATCTAGGTTTGGGAGAGTTGAAACCGACCACAGTTTCTTTGCAACTTGCTGATCGTTCAGTAAAGTATCCAAGAGGTATAGTTGAAGACATTCTAGTTCAAGTTGATAAATTGATCATACCTGCTGATTTTGTAGTGCTTGACATGGAAGAATCACCAATCAAAGATCGTGAGTTACCTATTCTTCTTGGGAGGCCATTCATGGCCACAGCAAGGACAATCATAAATGTGCATGATGGAGTGCTCACAATGACAGTTCTTGGAGAAACTGTCCAATTTAGAGTGTTTGAATCTTTAACTCATCCGTATTCTTCTTTAGATTGTTTCTCTGTTGATATATTGGATTCTTTTGTGTTCACCAAATTTTCTCAAGGCCCCCCTAAAGACCCACTAGAGATTGTCTTGACCAATTTTCTGGATGACTTCGAAGATGAATGGGAGTTGGAAGAGGAAGTTTCTGCTTTGGAGGCTTTGAAGTCATATCCTCACAACTATTTAGTCCCCCTTGAGCCACTCGAGCCATCCATTGATCATCTCATACCCTCAATCATCAAACCACCAAAGCTTGAGCTTAAATTACTTCCCTCTCATCTTAAGTATATCTTTCTGGGTGACCAAAATTCACTTCCAGTTATCATAGCTTCTGATCTGACCTCTTTGCAGGAAGAAAAGCTAGTAAGAGTTTTGAGAGAGTTCAAATCCACCATTGGATGGTCTATAGCAGATATCAAAGGAATCAGTCCCTCTATGTGCATGCATAGGATACTTTTGGAGGAGGATAGCCAACCCAGCTGTGAACCTCAACGAAGACTCAATCCCAACATGAAAGAAGTGGTTAGAGCTGAAGTACTTAAGCTACTTGACACTGGGATCATCTATCCTATTTCTGACAGCAAGTGGGTTAGTCCTACTCAAGTTGTACCAAAGAAGAGTGGCATGACTGTCGTAAAAAATGATCAGGATGAACTTGTCCCAACAAGAGTCATGACTGGATGGAGGGTGTGCATTGATTACAGGAAGTTAAATGCTATGACTAGAAAAGATCATTTTCCCCTTCCTTTTATTGATCAAATGCTTGAAAGATTAGCTGGTTACTCACACTACTGTTTTCTTGATGGTTATTCAGGTTATAACCAAATCCCAATTGCACCTGAGGACCAAGCGAAGACGACCTTTACCTGCCCATTTGGCACGTTTGCTTATCGGAGAATGCCATTCGGTTTGTGTAACGCACCAGCTACATTTCAAAGATGCATGATGGCCATTTTCTCTGACATGGTTGAGAGGTTCATCGAGGTTTTTATGGATGATTTTTCTGTGTTTGGTTCCTCATTTGATATATGTCTTGATCATCTTGCATTAGTTCTAAAACGTTGCCAAGACACCAATCTGATTTTAAATTGGGAGAAATGCCATTTTATGGTTAAGAAGGGTATAGTGCTAGGTCATGTAATTTCAAGCAAGGGAATAGAGGTAGATAAAGCAAAAATTGACTTGATCTCTAAACTACCTCCCCCAGCATCTGTTAAGGGAATTCAAAGCTTCCTAGGTCATGCAGGTTTTTATAGACGTTTTATTAAGGATTTTTCAAAAATAACTCGTCCGTTATGTAACTTGTTAGCTAAGGACACTTCTTTTGACTTTAATGACGAATGTTTGCAGGCCTTTGAAATGCTTAAGAAGAAACTAACTTCTGCTCCAATTATCATGGCTCCAGATTGGTCTTTACCCTTTGAATTGATGTGTGATGCATCTGATTTTGCTATTGGTGCAGTACTAGGCCAAAGAATTGGAAAACTCTCTCATGTTATTTATTATGCAAGCAGGACATTGAATGATGCTCAGCTAAACTATTCCACAACAGAAAAAGAGTTACTTGCTGTTGTCTTTGCTCTGGAGAAGTTCAGATCTTATCTTGTAGGATCAAAAGTCATTGTCTACTCAGACCATTCAGCTCTACGATACCTAATGACCAAAAAGGATGCCAAGCCAAGACTCATTAGATGGATCCTCTTATTACAAGAATTTGATTTGGAAATAAGAGACAAGAGCGGCAAAGAGAATGTAGTTGCTGACCACTTATCACGTTTGAAAAGTGAAGGAATTGACAGAAATGCACAGTTGCCCTTGAATGAATCATTCCCTGATGAACAACTTCTTGCCATCCAAGATGATGAACCATGGTATGCTGATTTTGTTAATTTTCTTGCTTGTGGTATTATTAGAGATGATCTAACCTTTCAGGAGAAGAAAAGGTTCTTTTCGCAAGTGAAGCACTACATGTGGGATGAGCCCTACCTTTTCAAATATGGACCAGATCAGATTATTAGAAGATGTGTTCCTGAGGTTGAGCAAGAAAGCATACTCAATTTCAGTCATGAGTTCGCATGTGGGGGTCATTTTGGTGCCAAGAAGACAGCAGCCAAGGTTCTTCAATCTGGTTTCTTTTGGCCTACTTTGTTTAAAGATGCTTTTAAATTTTGTGCTAAGTGTGATAGGTGCCAAAGAATGGGCAACATCAGCAGCAGAAATCAGATGCCTTTGCATAACATTTTGGTTGTGGAGATCTTTGACGTTTGGGGCATCGATTTCATGGGACCATTCCCACCCTCTTTTGGCTACAATTACATCCTGGTGGCAGTAGACTACGTGTCTAAATGGGTGGAAGCAATTGCTTCAAAGACCAATGATCATAGAGTGGTGATTAACTTCCTCAAGGACATCATTTTTTCAAGGTTCGGAATGCCAAGAGCTATCATCAGTGATGGTGGAACTCACTTCTGCAACAAGCCATTTGAAGCCTTGATGAAGAAGTATGGAATCACACATAGAGTGAGCACACCATATCATCCCCAAACTTCTGGCCAAGTGGAGATAAGCAATAGGGAGATCAAGAATATTCTAATGAAGACTGTGAATTCGACAAGGAAAGACTGGTCCACAAAGTTACATGATGCACTTTGGGCCTATAGAACAGCTTATAAGACTCCTATTGGGATGAGCCCTTACAGAATTGTTTTTGGGAAAGCTTGCCATTTGCCAATGGAGTTGGAGCACCATGCTTTGTGGGCAATCAAGAAGCTTAACATGGACTTTACAAAAGCTGGAATGTCAAGAAAGCTGCAACGCAATGAGCTTGAGGAGCTAAGGAATGAGGCTTATGAAAGTGCAAAGATTTACAAAGAAAGGACCAAGCTTTACCATGATAAAGCTCTTACGAGAAAGGTATTCTTCCCTGATCAAAATGTTTTATTATATGACTCTCGTTTACGTCTCTTTCCAGGTAAACTTAAGTCTAGATGGGTTGGACCTTTCAAAGTGATCAAAGTGTATCCTCATGGAGCAGTTGAAATAAAGAATCTCAGCAATGGTAACAGTTTCAAAGTTAATGGCCACAGATTAAAGCCGTACTTGATGTCTGATATGGGTGTTCCCATTGCACATATGGTGGATACTCTTCCATTCCATTAAGCCCATTTGCAACCACGTCTTGCCTAGACATTAAATACAGCGCTTGTTGGGAGGCAACCCAACCAGGTTCTATCTTTTAAGCCTTTTAACTTAATTACTTCTTTTCTTTCTCTGCTTTGATACTCCCTTTGCATTGCATGCATTTTTTCTATTTTATACATTGAGGACAATGTTTAGTTTAGGTTTGGGGGTAAGGAATTGCAAATTTTTGGGTGCTAAAGAGTCAGTCTGTTAGAGCATTGTTGAAACATTGTAATGGAATCTTTATGCAAACTAAGGCATACAATCGTCAGTTAGAAGGAATCCTTGATTAGTCTTCTGATTAGGTGTTCTTTCTGACCTCTTTTGCTCTTAGAATCATGGTGAATAAGGTACCTGATCAAACAAATGAAGAAGAATAGTGGAGACTACCCTTGTGATGTTTTGAGCCTACTTGCTTTCTTGAGAGGGTTTAATTTGTTTCTGCTCCAATTCTTTCTTTCTAATTCACTCTAATCTGATCTCATTATCATTTTTGGTTGATTACTAAGAATTTATCATAATTTCAGATATCACATGCCCTTCATTTGTGGAGTAGCCCTTTTGAAGTGATGCTAGGCTTTGTGTGCATAACCTTCTAAAAGCCTTCTCTAAACCCGACCTTTGTGAGCTCCATTAGCCATTTTGTAGCCAAACACATGTAGCCATTTCTTTCATAACCTACATCACTCCTTCCCTTTTGTATCTCTCTTTGAGGTACCTAGCTTAATTGTGACCATACCCTATAGCTTGGAATCTGCCAAGGTTGGTGAAAGTGGAAATTCGATGCAAGGAAAAGTATGGCCACTGTTAAATCAAAAGTTTATGAAAAATCAAAAGTAGCTCAGATCAAAAGAAGTTCATATCAAAAGAAATGAGAACTTAAATGAATTAAAACTTCAAGGAAAAAAAAGATGAAAAAAAAAGCAAAAGAAAAAGTTCAAGTATGATCTGAGAAAAGTTCTTTCCATTCAACTTAAAGTGAGCAGATGCTGGGAATAACATCAAGCTGTGCAAAGGAATTTTTCAAGAGCCCGTGGTATGATTCTAAGTTACTTGTTGTTCCTATCCTCTTTTCATTTTTCCCTCAACCAAGCGTCATTACAACCTATTTAGATTAAGACCTATGTTGATCACTTGGGCAATGACATGAATGCTGGGAGGTATGTGCTCTATCTAATTCTTAGTTTTCGATTCTCTCATGAGATCTATCCTGAAATTGTGCCATTTTTTCTTATACTTCATATGTGAGAATATTTGCTTTCATATTACATAACTTCACTCACATATGTTTGATGGAGAGATTAAACCTTAGGTTCGAGTGATTGAGTGAATCTGTGAGACTTAGAGTTGAGACGAATTCTATCTTCAGGTTTGAAAATGATACCTATGAAGCCTTGAAACTTAGAGTAAAAGTGTTCACTTGCACACTAATTAGTTGCTGGCATGGTGAATTCAAGAAGGTGAAGGTATGACTAAGGTTTCATTGGTTCACCTTACTTTGTTTCCATAATGTTTTAACCCTTGTTTTTTTCAATAGTCTTGATGGTGTTTGTGGGTGTCACATCTGTTAAACCCTCAGGAGACAAAACTCCTCCTACTAGGCACACCTAGGGGTTTAAATGGTCTATCATAGGAGGATCGAGTCATTAATTTAATTGTGCTTATGTAATTTGTTTTGCTTGAGGACTAGCAAATGATAGGTTTGGGGGTCTTTGTTAGGTCATATTTTATGCATTTTTCCATGCATTATTATCTTTGATGTACTACTAATATCTTTCATCACATAGGAGGAAATGATAATTTTTGTGAGAGTTGTGCAGGATTGGACATTATGTCGAATTAGAATGTTTTCGGTGTAAAAGGAGGAAATTCGGAGTTGAAAGAGCTTACTTATGGAGCAAGAAAAAATAATGTGGAAAACAAAAAGCTGTCACTATTCAGGAATCACTATGCAGGCCAGACACTATTCAGGAATCAAAATGCAGGCCAGACACTATTCAGGAATCACTATGCACACCTGACACTATTCACGTGAATAGTAGCAGATTATATGTCTTTCCTTATTTGCCCTCATGCTTTCTTGCCTATTTAAGCCCTCTTCACTCTCAAAATATGGGAGCCTCTACACACAACAAAGAAATCAGATCTGCTCTTCTTTTTCATTCCCCTTCTCTTCCAGTGAGAAAACCTCAAGAATTCCATAACCATCTCCCCTCTTCCATCCTTTTGCATCTCTTTCCCATGTACCTCAATCTCTCATCATAAAAGCTCCAAAATTCCTTCATCAAATTCGTCATCCATCATCTTTGTGTGTGAAGAAGAAGCCCTTTTCAGTTCTGGAGAAGAAGACTGCCTTCTACATAGAGTTTGCTGCATCCATGTCTTTAATTAATGCTTTTATGTTGATTAGATACATGTGTAGCTAATTTCTCATCTAGGGTTCTTGATGTAACCATGTAAACTCAGTCTATGTTATGATTGAAGTATTCTGATTTCTGCAAACTCTTCTTTGTTTCATTCATTTTAATTATTGATTCATATGTGATTCTAGTGCTTGATCACCATTAGGGTTCCATATGCCTAGTTAGATTTAGAGCACATGCCATGCCTAAGTTTAATTGATTTATGAATGAAAGAATAGGGTTAGTGAGTACATGCCATGCCACTGAATCTGTTTGGTCATATTTATTTCTTTTCTCATACTTAAAGGCTTTCTAGGAGTAATCTAAAGTACATGCCATACTTAGGTTGCAATTAGAAGGACTAGATAGTGTTCCACATGCCATGGCCTATCTTACTTAAGTGAAAACGATCCTTAGAGCAGGTTTGGAAGATCAGGTACTTTAGTCACTGTATTCATAGAATCAAGGTTACATAGGTGAAGTCAAGACCCTAGCTTCCATCTCCATACTTTTCTCAATCTTTTCTATCTATCTTCATTTACTTAAAGTTTTAATTTCAGTTTAACGTCCTTACATATCACAAATCAAAACACAATTCTGTTTTATTTTCAGTTCTTTTAATTCCACTAGTTAATTGAGTCATTATAGGGTTATTTAGAGGTAATTGTGAAGCCTAATCAGTCTCTGTGGTTCGACACCCTTACTTGTGCATTACCATTACTACAATAGTAGTGTATAAGCTAGGAAACATCAACACTAGGCGAACCAGTGAACCGGCTAGACCCGGTTCAGTCGCATGAAGAAGATAAACAGTGTCGTGGCGCGTGAGGCCCACGCGCAGGGCCTTCTTAGGGCGTGTGAGGGCTCGTGAACAGTCCTTTGGGGAAAGTTCCAACATGTAATTTCATCTATTTGATGTAATGAACATTTTGGGACTGATTTCGTGTCAATCAGACATTGTTTCGATATAGTTCGGGCTGTTCGAAGGTTTAGGTTGGCGTTTAAAAATAGTTAGAAATTGTGGAAAATTATGGGACTTTAGTGAGGGGTTATTTATGTAGTTAATAACCTTATATTATGATTTGGACAGGTTTGGGAATCCTGGAGGCGACGATTGGCCCGGGAGAGGCGTATGGCACGTGTATCGAGGCACGGCTTCGGACGACCTATGAATGGACCTTTCTTTCGAACTTAATGCATGCATAAATGTTTAATAAGTGTTTAAATATATGTTTTGTGATTCCATGAGTGCATTTGTTTGTGGTAGCCTAGGATTTACGTATTCGCACGTATTTTGAGATTTTCTGTTTTATACGATGCTTGTACGTTCTAGGTTTTCAATGAGGGTTTAATGAAATGATTTCGGATTTGGAAATATAAAATCGGGCATGAGACCCATTTTATTTACAAGCTCTCGGAGTTGGAGTCCATTTGATTTGACGAGGAATCAGACCGAGGGTCCATTTGAGTATACGATCGGGCCGAGGGCCTCGTTCGTTTATGAATTCGGGCATGAGGCCCAGTTGGTTGTATCTCGGGCTTGAGGTCCCTTTGACTGTAGTATCGGGCTAGAGGCTCAGTTGATTGTGAAATTGGGCTTGAGTCCCAGTTCGATTTATGAAATGAGAATCCGGGCATGAGACCCTATTGAACTGTGGATTTAGGCAGAGACCTGTGAAATGGATTGAATCGGATTTGAGGAATCCTATTGAGATGAATCGGGTATGAGACCCAGTTGAAATGTGTTTTGAGAAAGAAATAAAGTATTTGGAAATTGTATATGAACCCTCCATATGATTATATGGTCTCCTCCAGACGTCGACCTGGAGAGTCACGATCCACAGACCAGAATGGGTATTTGCATAGGGATCCCGTTCCAGGAGTGGGAGTTATGAGATATGATGTGGTCTCAGACTAGATTTTGGAGAGATGATCAGACTAGATCCAGAGATAGAGCTCGGACTAGATCCAGAGATTGAGCCTACCAGATGGAGAATTCCTGGGGGAAGACTCGGAGTGAGACCCCGAGTAGTGTGCACACTAGTATAGAGATGATATTGTGACACTTATCGGGATGTGTTCCCTAGAGGCTGTGTGCCCCGAGTTAGCATCTTCTCAGAAGTTCCGCGGATGGGTTATACGTATGTCGATACGTATGAGATTTAAGGAAAGTGATTTGAGGGCGGAGACCCTGTGTTCTAGGTTTTAGAAAGTGATTTGGGGCGGAGACCCCATATTTGATATTTTGGAAAGTGGTTTGGGGCAGAGACCCAGTATTCTGTGTTTTCGTATTTCACTAAGAATGGTTTTGGGATGAGACTCACGTATGTTGATTTAGGCTAAGTTCCCACATGTATGGATTTATGGGTTTTTGTGGCTTCGGGTCGGGGACCCATAAATGGATTTATGGTTCATGACGGTTTATGGGGATCAGGCATGAACCCTTGAAAGGTTTGAATATGTTTGACGAATGATTTTTATGAACATTTGATAAATGATTTTTGAATGCATGCATATGCTTTTAATGAAGGGCATAAATGTCTTTAATGTGAAAATGTTTTATTAAATTATTATTTTGTCCACTCACGACTTCTGTTGTTTTAATGCTTTTCAGGTTGATAGCGGATGCGGGCTGTAGCAGAGATCGAGACATCACACTCCTCCTCCTATGATCCTGGCGTACTCTGGAAGCCTAGTGAGGGCTAGAGAAGGAATTTTCCCTGGTCTGACACTTTGTGTCAGACGGGATCAAGCGCGTCCCATGTTAATCCCGGGGGATTTGGGACGGGTCCTTACAAAAGGTCCCTCTAACATATGTTTTGTGGGATGAAATGCCTGATGATATATTAAATGATATTTGGGATGATGTCAAAGTAAGAAAACTTACAAAGTTACCTAGTTTTATTCATGAAAGTATGTATAAATTTCATTAATGACTATGTTCTCCAACCTATAATGTCAGGACCCATCCCTCCTCAATCAGGATCCGACTCTAGCACGATATTGTCCGCTTTAGGCCTCCTCGCTCATACGGTTTTCTTTTCGAGAGATCAGGGTGCAACTTCCCATGGGGTCACCCATCATGGAATTGCACCAACCTTAACTCGCTTAACTTTGAAGTCCAATCAAACCCAAAGCCACTGAGCTCCCAAAAGGCCACGTGCTAGATAGGTGTGTGGGTACACCTTTAATGCACACCACCATCCCCTCCCAGACCATTCCCCCATCGCAGGAATATGAGATCGTTCACTGTTATCTCCAGGACACGGGTCTTACATATAGGAAAATGCTGATGTCCCTAATTCCTATCGAGATCATCACTTAAGAGTAGTTGGTAATAGATGGAGGGATTGGAAGTCTAGGATGAAGGATTAGTGGTATGAAAAACATGAGACTGATGATGAACGTTTAGCCATCACTCCGCCGCAAGTTCCTACTGATCAATTGAAGATATTGGTTCGGTATTAACGTCTTCCCGCTGTTAAGGTTTGTATATTGAATACAATTGCAAGTTTATAGTAAAGAGATGAAATCTGATTGAATTTTTGTCTTGTAGGAATGCTCTGAGGCAAAAAAATTCAAATCGTTCACAAAGATGTGCTCTTCATAGGACTAGTCATACTTCATTTGCTTAATTGATCCATAAGGTAAGATCACTATTTATTCATTTCATATCTAATTTTGATAGCATTTACTTGGTCAATTTTGTTCTAGTTTGATGTTTTATTAGAATTAGTAACATTTTTATATAGTATAAGTAATGATCTAGTTAATTAGATACCATTTACTGTTGGATAATTTTTTCTTTTGTTTTTTTAAGAGGAAGGAAAAGGGAGAGAAAACAGATCGGATGAGAATGTTCATTAAAACACGAACAAAGAAAATAAAGAATGATGCTGCTGATTTTTTTGATAAAGAGAGTGCTGATATAATTGTAAGTATGTTGTAATTTGATTTCTTTCAAATTCTTATGTTATAGTCTGCTTTCTTTGTTTGGTTAACTTTGGACGTTTCTATAGAATCAATTTAATGAGTTCCTAGAAGAAGGGGAAGAGCATGAACAAGATGATGATGCTTTTCGAGAGGGCACGTTTACTAGAGTTATGGGACCTGATGGGGATGGACATGTCCGAATGTATGGGACAGAAATCACTCTGTCTCAAGTGTTTGGTCAAAGTTCAAGAGCTTCGAGCATTAATAGGAATAGCATACGTGATGAGGTAGAAAGACAATACAAATCTCGATTGGATGAACTCAAAGTGTAATATGAATCCAAATTCAAAGATCTCCAATCTAAGTACATTGATGTGAGTTCGCAACGTCATCTCGTGATGGCTCATATTGGTTACCAAGTTAATCCAGTTGAAAGTGGAAGTGAACAGCTTTTACATTTCTTTCGACTCATTTGATATCTTTTTAAACTTTTATCAAAGAATGAATTAGTGTGTAAAATAGTTATCCTTTATTTCCAACAAAATTCTAATAGATATACATTTGGTGAGCTCAATGTAGATTGCAGATGCCACACGTATGAACCTGCGAAGAGTTAGTTAGCAATAAGCCATAACCTCAATTAAACTGACAACCATACGAGGTATTTTTCCTCAACATCAACTCTTCGTTGTGCTTTCTAATTTCAACAACCACAAATCAATTTATTTATGCTAGAAAATTGATTAACATTTACCACAATCACTAGAATTAGGCTTGGAAAACTGATGAGATTGACTGATGTGAGAATAGAACTTGCTGAGCTTAGTAAGATAAAATAAAAATAAAGTTAACAATTTGACTGAAGTTAGGTATGCCTTAAGCGACAGATGCTACTATCGTAATAACTTACCAAAATATTTATGACACCACTGTATTGCGAAAGACTTGTACCTGTCGTAAAACCGTCGCAAAAACACAATTACGACACATTTTCTATCTTTCATGACAGGAGAAATCTTTTTTGGTAGTGGAGGTAACCCTGTAAGAGTGGATTTAGGTTGGTTAATTTTGTTAACTTGTAAAAATTATTAAATTAAAGAAATATCCCTTGTTTGACATGAGTGTTAGATGGGGGCTCGTTTTCACAGAATATAGGGACAGGTCCTTTCAACTTGGTATCAGAGCATGGGTATTGAATATTTTAAGCTTGAAATATGAGCCTCGCATTTTAATCAATTTTCTTACATGATTGATGTGTTTGGGAATGTTAAATGAAATTCGAGTATACGTTTACAAAATTGTTTTTTTACAGAAATTTTGTTGAGTTTAAATGTAAATTTTGAAATGATGACCTGATACTTTAAGGAATGAATATGTGGTGAAATGATTTAAATAAAATGATGACCTGAAAATTATTGATTACTTGAATCTACAATGTTAAATAAAATGTACAAGGTTAAAAAGTGTATCTTGGGCTTAAGCTTGGAGTTGGAAATATGAAAAATATAGACATGGTTTTAAGGAATAGATGTAGAGTATAAATGTGTATTTTTCGATGTTTGTGCATTGTGGTGAACATGGACTTTGAATTGCTAGGTGGTACTTGGATGTTGTATTTCCGAGAAGATATGTATTGTGGTGGACAATCCCAAACATCGAGCTAAGGCTCCTTTCCCGAGTTTGGTATTGTGATGACCACTTAGACGTCAGGCTAGACCCATCTCCTAAGTTGGTAGTAGTTGGTCTCAGACATCGGGCTGGGCCCTTTCCTGAGACTGGTATTCTAATAAAAACTTAGACGTCAAGCAGGGCTATTTTCTTGAGTTGGTTTTCACTCGGACGTCGAGTTAAGCTCCTTTCCCAAGTGGTCTGCCTACTGGTAGTGCGGAGACAACCCGGATTTCAAGCTGGACTCCTTTGTTAAGGGAATATTTGTCTGAATGATGTGTTGGTATTGTTTTTAGATTTGACCTAGTTAATGCTTATAGTGGTGGCCTACGCGTAGTATCGTCGTGTGATGTGAGATATGGATATTATTTGAGATATGAATTGGTTAAGTTTGGTTATGGACTAGTGGAATATACATTATGTTTGGTATAAGGATGTTTTAGTTATGACTGTAGGTATCCTAGGATTGCTGATATCTAGGTGAAGTTACGATTTAATCGGAAGGTTGATTAATTTTGAGCAACTTAGTTGACCAATTTGAGTATGAAAATAGGATTGGGTTGCTCTAATTAATGTATCTTATGATCTATGTTATGCAATGCAAAATTGAAAACATATGGAAAATACAGATGATTGTGTTTAATGGGGACAATTATGTATTTCGATTTATAACAATTTTTTTGTACAATTGACATTACAATTGTGACGAGTATAATAATAATAAGACTCGAATATAGGAAAATTTGTAGATTTCACCACCTGCAAGAGTGAACGGGTGCAGGACCAGCCCAGTTTTCGCAAAATATAGGGATTGATCTTATCACGGCAGTACCCATCCGAATCCCACTCGATTATCCTGGGAAGTGCCCTGCTCCCGTCTGATACCATGTGTCAGAATGCGCAGTGATTTCCAGAGTATGCAGCGGCATGTGATCTCTCAATCTCTGTTACAGCCCGCATCCGCGATTAACCTGAAAGGTATCAAAAACCATAAAAGATGTGAGTGGAAAAAAATAAATAGTTATAAAACCATTTAACGAAAAGAAATTTATACCCTTCACTTAAGAACATGCATACATTCGAAAACAAGTATCTCAAATACTTTCGTAAAAGAAAAACATATTGTTTTTCAAATCAATACATAATGAAAACATTTATCAATCAAAGCCATTTCCTCAGTAGGGTCTCAACCCAAAACCAAATCACGTAGGGTCTATGCCCAAATCCAAAACACGTAGGGTCTGAGCTAAAATCAAATCATGTAGGGACTGAACCATAATCCAAATCTCATAAAAGATCTCAATAAGGCCTCTCCCCAAAACATCGACTCCCATTTGAAGTCGTATGAAAACATGATCAACTAATCCTCTTTATCCAATATCCAGCAAATCATCTCAATAGTCACGTTATCAGCGCTACGCGTGCGACTTGGGATTACATGTTTGAGTATACACCCAGGATCTACGACGTCTTAGTGGTAACTCAGGATCGAAGCCCCTGGCTCGATGTCTGAGCGATGGTATTCACAGGCTCGGAACCCCTCGCTCGACGTTTGAGAAATGTTCGTCTCTAACACTCTTGAGCTTGAGCCTCCCCACGGAGCTACTCACCTCCAGGCAGTGTCATCGTGACCTCTCCAGGATCTACCACGTCTAGAGGCTACCATGCCAAGATCTACGACCTCTGATGAGAACAATCACATCATAGAGGATGGTAATGCGGAAAACATTTCACAAATATTTTAACTTATCTCAAATATCTCAATAGGGCCCATGCCAAAAATATAGGTTCATCAAATTGCTTTCCACAAAACCATCATAAAAATTGTGTCAAAAAACATTTCACAAATCCAGGATTCCTCGAATCCTATCAAATCCAATCTCGTAAATCCACAACAGGGACACATCCCGAAATCTCATATCATAAATCTTAACTAGGTCACAAGCCTGATATATTATTTCCATATCCGAAAGCCATTTCATTATTCAAATCACTTTTCACCTTTGATTGTAATGCAAGTCAAGGTCAATATCCAACTATGACTCAAGCCCGAAATGTCTATTTCACGCATCTCCGTGAAATCATTCAAAATCGATAGTCAAATCCTTAATTTCACGCATCGCCATGAAATCAGTCAAATCATATAAATTGCATGCACGTAGGAAACTCGGCCGAAGCCCAATTATCATATAAAACACAAATCTCGAAATACGTGCATACTAACATTTTCTACGAAAATGCCCAATCATTTTTAAATAATATGCAATCAATGCATCTCAAATTATAATCATAACACATGTAAAACATTTATGCATGCATCATATTTATAAATCAAGAGTCTACTCACAGATCGTCCAAGTTGCACTCTCATAATCCTCGCTGTAAGCCATTCCAAGGCTAATCCACAATCTCCGGGAAGTTCGGGCCTATCCAAATCATACTCAAATGTCACTATCGACCTATACAAGTCTAAATCATAAAGCCTCAAAACTCCCAGAACAGTAAATGTTTATGAACACGCTTCTCGAGGATAAAAACCTCCAAATGACCTATCAAACGATCTCCGATTGACCTGAAACCACCACCATTGGATTTGTATCGTTGAAATCTTTTGAACATGATCGATCAAAGTTCGGTTCACAGTGGTCATCGTCGACATCAGCTGCTAACGTCAGCCTAACAACTTTGACATCTAACAACTCTGACAACATGACACATGTCATTCCCTGATTATTGCCACATGTCCTTCCACGTGTCAATGAAAGGTCTGACAACTCTCTGACACATTGCCACGTGGCACAATCCCACTGGTCCATGTGCTTTGACAATGCTGATGTGGACATGCCACATCAGATGCCAAATCACCTGACAGCTCCTAACACCATGCCATATGGCACCATCTCACTGGTCCACGTGGTTTGACAATGCCGACGTTGACCTGTCACGTCAGCTACCACGTAAGCCTGATAGATCCTGACACCCTGCCACATGTCACCATTTGATTGGCCATGTGGCTTGATAGGGATGACATGGACTGCCACGTCATCACCTTCGACCTCGAGATGGGTCGAGCTGGGTCACTATAATAGGTCATTCGACCCGCGACTATGACCCGATCGGTTCTCCACCGTCCAGCCACCAAACCTCACTATTTTTCTTCCTAAACACTCGTCTCACTCCCATTAACAACCATATGACCTTAAAAACGTCAAACAAAGGTGGGAATTACCTGATCGAACTCGATCTTCCACAGACAGTTTTTGAACCACCACCCAGACCTGTATATCCATCATTTCCCGTCCGTTTTGATCCTTACAGGCTAGTATGAGCTCCAAGAATACGTCAAAAATGTCAAAACACCTTCCCAATTCCCCAAGTTCACGGCCAGCTGCTCCGCCGTGCATACCATCGTCTTCTCAGTTTCTCACTCAACCTCTCAGTCTCTCTGTGACCTCAAACCGATGGGGAAGGGAATGAGTTTGGGTTTTCAAGTGGATGAAGAAGATGAAGGAATATGAGATGACGATGATGCATGAATTAATTAAAAGGGGCCATACGGTAGGTGACAAGTGTCACTCATCCTATGGTCCTAAATAAGATATTTTGGGTCCCACAAGTCAACACCAAAATTCAACTATCTCGGTTTTTATGCAACTATGAATAGTATAAAAAACTGTCCTTAACCCATATCTTTCTCCTACAATGTCCAATTTCGATGTGCCGCCTGTCTACCAACTCGTATCGTCTCGATCTACGTAATGGACATCGATCTACATGCATTTGACTTGGGAGGTCAAAAGTTAACATTTTATCCCGTTAGGGGTAGAATCGTAATATCACCCCGATCGTCCGATAATCCTCGATTAGTTGTCCATAATCCTTAATTAATCCTTAATTAATCCCATACATTTGGGACGGGTCGTTACAATCTACCCCCTTAATGAATTTCGTCCTCGAAATTCAAATCAATTCCAATATACATCCAACTTGCGGAAATCAAATCCTGCTCCAACTCAAGGTTCTCACGTGTGTGTACGAACACGTCCAACATCCATAGTACTCAATATAAACCAACATCACTTGACGTCAACTACAATCCAATGGTTAATGCTGCAACTCGGCTCAATTATCTATGACTGTATCCGGGAGTTGCCTGCCATCATTGGAAACCTCCACTGCTCAATCTCAAGTCTCAAATAAGGCATCGATACTAGTCCATCTCACCTGTCACTCATGCAGGTGTACTCAGAATCCAAGCTGACAGTTCTGCTCAAATCCTAGCTGTCAATCCTACTCAGTATCCAATATGACAATCTGGCTCCTACTACGTAATGCCAAGTCCTCTACCTCACGAGAAGGCCTGCTAATGTCAAACGCATGCACGACGCACCTTCGTGACCAGCTGCTAACTCATCGGCTCCACTGCCACTACTCGAATCACTAGCAAACTGACAGGACCCATCCCTGAAGGACATAGATAACCGTGCCCAGTCCTGCTCCCGTCTGACAAGTCAACTGAAATTCCGAAATTACCCTCAGTGCCTGTCAAACAAGGGATAACTGCACTTGTGCCCACTCATGCCTCCACCTCCCGAATAGCCTCGATCATCGCGCCACGACCTGGAGGGTCAATAAAACAGAAAACCTGTGAGTGGACAAAACAAAGTTTTAGAAATACATTTATCAAAATACATTCTTACCCTCCAGTTTCACAAACATGCATGCATATCATAAAACATGAGTAATAGCGTGAGATCAATCAAGTAAGAACAGTGGACCGATAAAATCAAAATATGTTTTCCCATGGTCCATAAAACTCATGTTCATCAAATCAGTTCAGGATATAAAGTATCTGGACACAAATATCAATAAATCATAATACCACCAATCCTCAATATCAAATCTCAATATCCAAGTAACCGTCACGATATCAATGCAACGCGTGCAAACTCGGGTGTCTCACGTCCGAGTACCTCCCCAGGATCTACGACGTCTAGGGTGATATCATCTCCAGGATCTACGACGTCTGGAGGATATCATCATAATCTCACACTCCTGAGATTGAGCCTCCCTCGGAGCTACTCATCTCCAGGTAGTGGATCGTGACTACTCCAGGATCTACGACGTCTGGAGGAGACTATCAAATCACAGAGGATGGTATATGAGGAACAGTCACCAAATACAGTAATCTCATTTTAAAGCCATTCATGTCTCAAATCAAATAAAAAACGTCTCAACAGGGCCTATGCCCGAAACATAGTTTTCACAAAGCAAGTTCCACAAATCCATCATAAAAACAGTGTCCAGAATTCACTTTATAAATCAAAATCATCAATTTAATCATATTCAAATGTGACTCCAAATCCGAGTCAAAATCACTATCCAATTGGGTCTGAAGCCCAAAATATCATTTTCACGCAAATTCGTGCAATCGTAACCTCAGTTGCCAATTTCACATAAATCCATAAGAGATAGCCAAAAGCATTACAAATCAATCAAATCATTTCCCCTCATAATCCGAGTCAAAACCAATCTCAAATCCCGGGCCTTCGCCCAAAACAACAGTTTCACAGTTTTCTCAAAAATCGTACCCAAAACAATATAATAATCCAGAAAATTGATAAATCATCATATCGAAACATTAATCATGCCAAATCATTTCAAATCATATCATAAAGCATTTAAAACATACATGCATGCATTTTGGGTAGAAAACAAAAGTTCACTCACACACCGTCCATATCGCTCGCATTCCAAGCTGCACGTTTTTCCGTAACTTCCAGAAGTCACCATTCCTGTCCAAAATCATTATGGAGGGTTACTAACACTCCAATATACCTCATATAACTTTCCCCAATTTTTTTTCGGGATTTAAATACGTATTTTAAACGTATACGAAAACTTCGGATACACAGAACACTATTGAAACGATATCGGATTTCCTCGAAACCAATGCCAAAATGTTCGTTACATTAAATGGGACAAAAGTCATGTTGAACTCACCTCGGGATTCCCGTTCACGAGCCCCCATGCGCCGCCGCAAGCGGCTGCGCGTGAAGTCCACGTTCCTGCAATAGTGCATCTACAGTGTTCGTCCTCGCCCAGATACCTGTAAAACGAGTCTTTTAGCCCGCGACACAACCCGGTAAGAACTTCATCAATTCGATGTTAATTCAACTCTTTGTTTCATCTAATCTCACTAAAATGACCTCAATTTAAGTTCTGTTAACTCAATTAAGTGAATTCATGACTGTAACCAATCAATGCCCAAGTCAATAGTCGAAGGTTCAAAATTCAATTTTACCAAAATTGAGTCCAATTATACCAAAATTGAGTCCATTTATCGATTCTGATCGATTACCAAGTAGCTTAGGATCCATATGAATACTAATTCGAAATCAATTTCACAAAACCTCACCCTCAATTACTCAACTTAAGCTCATGATTTCCCGACTTCCACCATGTTCGTGCTAGGCCAAAAAGACACCAATTGTCGTCGTTCTTGATTGGGTTCGATTTGCCTTGAGCTTAGGAGGCTTAATCCAATGTCAATTTCACTCATGAATGGCCACAAATTCAAGTTCGATTTGAAGGTTCATTAAGGGTTTTTGGGTTTTTGAGTCTGGGTACAACTCGGTTCGAAGCCCATCATTTATCCTTCAATATTCTTTCATTTTTTGATCTGGATTTCATTTAATTTCTCACAAACCTAGCCCAAGAGTTCAATTGTCACCTGAGATCAACGATGGATTTTACTCATACTCTGTTTTCTCCCCAAAACACACACCGACATGGCTTGGTTAAATCTCAGTTACAAAAGTCCACACCGCCCAATTATGCACGGTCACAAGCCACTAATCTCCTGTTCCCAATGACATGTGTCACTTAATAAACTGAGTGAGTCACCCAATTTGCTAATTCATCACATGGCCAACATCAAATTACCATTTTACCCTTTCCTTCAAAATTACCAAATTGCCCTTCGCCATCTCAGACCTGTATCTTTTACATCCGAACTCCGATGGACGCATGCCGCATGTCTACGGATTCAGCGTCTCGAGACCTATCCAATGGTACTTACAGAAAGTCCAACCACGGTCCTGATCAAAAAGTCAACAAATTGCCACTTTTCTTTAACTAATTTACCAAATTACCCTTAAACTTCCGAACATCATAACTTTCTCCTTGAATGTCAGAATCGGGCGTGCCACCTGTCTATGAACTTGTGACGTCTCGAACTACGTCATAGTCATCGGTCTATTCCAGGGGAAAACTCGTCATTTTCTTCAAATTTTCCAAATTTTCCTTTTTCGAATTTCCGGGTCGTTACACAAACCCTTGACTCCATCTAAAGTGCTATTAGGGTACCTCGTACAATACCTCGTGTCACTCAGCGACCAACGCTGTGATCCTGACTTCTCTCGATTCTCAAACTGTCATCTCACTCATCCTCTCGATACACTCAAGATGTATCTAGACCCCATAAAATACATGCTTTAGCCGAGGAAATCATAATCACAAACACTAGGGTTCATCTGGCCCATCATGGTCCTGAGCTCCAGGCTCGCATAATCACTAAACCTTCTCAAAATCACTCTGCACTAGCGCACAATATTCGATGTCTGGACATTTTTCTGAATATACAACAAACATCAGACCCCGTCCGAATATCATATCATGTCCATCTTGGACTCAAACTGATGATCGTACCACATCAGTTAAACTGATCAATACTCAGCAATCTCGCTGTTAAACGTGCACTACTCATAGGTGCAGTTCCATGATGGGTGACCCCTTAGGAAGTTGAACCGTGAGCTCCCGAAAAAAAATCGTGAGGGAAAGGGCAAGGAGGCCCAAAGCGGACAATATCGTGCTAGATGAGTTGGGTCCTGACCGAGGAGGGTCGGGTCCTGACAGTACTCATAGGTCTGCTCAAGGACTGCACTCACACAACATCCGAGTTATGCGCCAATATCGACAATCAAATCCATTTAGCACCCCAATCTCGGATCTAGTCCGTATATCGTACCACGTCAATCTCGGATTCAATCCGATCATTATCTGGCTGCCATGCCAATTGCGGCGAAACACTATATCACATATGTCTGATCCTCAACCTGGGATGATCGCATACCAACTCAAATCTTCTTGGAGTTCTCCTAGTCACCTAACCATCACCTGAGATGTGCTCAACATATACTCATTGAGATCTTCAAGACTAACCAACTTATGTCTACCAAGACGTACTAATTCAAACCTCGACCCCCATCCTGATTATGCGAAGGGTTGGATCCTACAATGTGTCGTAACCGTCAATCCAGCAATCCTCTCAAGCCAAAAACAACTTGACTCCTTCTCGAGTCAATCACATCAACACGCTGTAATCACGAGGAAAACATCCACCCGACAATCAGCGACACTCATCTTGTCTGAGTGATTCCAATCTCAATCATCATGGTTGGCTGATGCTAATCCCAACCTCACTCGATACATAACCAACTCGGTCCTCGATCATCTCGATCCTTACCCAAATCGATCCATAAACATCTCGATTCATAACCACCTCGATCCACAAATATCGATCCTCAACAATCTCGACCCACCGAGGATCTACACTAGCTTTATAAATCAACGTAACATGACCAATAACACCAACACGGGTCCACCAAATCTGATACTTGTTCGACTGGGTATACCACTGTTTCTCTTGAGGGTAATCACTACTAGATTTCGGCATTCCTCCTGTACCTTCACACTTCTCTTGCACGCCAAGACATAGAAGAAGGAAATCAACTTGTAAGCTATAGAACATGGCACCACTTGATATATGATTGGTGGATTTCCTCTACTTAGTCCATGATAATGTCCCATCTGAAGAAAGTCAAAGATGATGGCATCAAAGTTCATCCAACGCGAGTGTGAATACCAATCCGAACTATACTCATCGACGTCAGGTGACACCAAGCACCTTCCGCTCCTCAACTCATTCATATTTGGCCCACAGCCTAGGTGTCAAGTTCTTATACAACCTTTGAAACTTAGAGAAGTTGTAGCCATGTTGCAAGCACACCTAGAAGTCTTTATCAAAGAAGCAGAAAATGATAAGTCTCCTTCACCAACCAATAATATCTGTTGATAGCTACTGTAGTGATCCTCCCAAGATCGTATCACTCCTCAAATCAGCTAGACTTTTACAAGCTTATACATCCATGAGTGATGAAGATCGTTCACTAAGAACATCCATGAGAAGGAGTACTCGTTTTGTACGATTTCCTCGTTTAGCTGTCTTGTCAAATCTAACTCTCGAAGTTCCATCGAATTTCGACAAAGAACACTGGGTCTCTTAACAGTTACATTCCAAGCCAACTGAACCCCAAATCCACTAATTCTTGTAACTGGACTCCCAAAACTCTCAACTCAATCGGTAGGTACTGACAATATGGTAGCAAATTGGGTTATGTACCCAATAAACATCCCCAAGAGCTACCAACCATGTAAACCCTGTGTCATCAGAGGAAACTCAGCACAACCAACTATCTCCAAGCTCAAAGAACCAACTACGGACATTACAACACAAGTACCATGTCCCCAACGACCGTACCATAGGATAGCTCAGGCCTCCAAGCCGTAACTCACTCATACCACAAACCATCATGACTGCCAAACACAACTGGATCATCAGGTTACTAGCTCGCATGTCCCAACTCTATGGGATGAACTCCTATTGCACCCAACACTTGTGTAATCCGTCTAAAGATAAGTAGGGTACTTGTCACCAATACAAGCATACCCCGTACCTTCAGTAAACCAACCAAACTAGGAGGACACTGACATCTCACCGGGCCACTAGGGATCTTCTCTGTCCCGTTCATCGACCAATGTGACTCATACGTCTGCCACTCCATGAACTCGGATTGCTTTTACCTTATTGGCATCTGCAACCTCAAGATGCATCCGGCGTTATCGGGAATCATCCGATCGCTGCTAGGATTCCGTCCAACTCATCTCAGTGGAGATGGTGTGGCATCTCGACATAATCACCATCGACGAAACCTCATCGTCTCCTTTGTCACTAAACCGTGAGCACATCATGACAAAATCCCAAACCTCTGCTCGTACCGAGCTACCGTCAAATTTCCTGCTCATGTTAGAAGAACTCCGCCTCATTCGTCTCGATGAAACTGGGGTGAGAATGACGTAAGAAACATTTGTTAGACATCACCTAACTCTTGATAGTCTCATCTATGTTCGTCAATAGCAATGTCTACTACGAACCTCGTGCAGACCAATCCAAGAAATACTCCGCTAAAGAAATCATGCACTCATGCAGACCACTCATCGCTATCGAGATCACGCACTCATATGACAACCCATCACCCGTAGAATCCGCTCAAAGAGTAAGATCTCCTGATCAGATGTGGACCGATCCACAAGTACCACTCTCCTCGTAACTTGTTCAACCAATCTCAAACTAAGGTCATCCATGACCATATCAATCCTTACCAATCGTCAATCACATCTCCTAGAAAGTCGCCATACTGGGAAAACTGGTATCCAATCAACCAGTAACTATTATCCAAAGATCCCATCCACTCGTAACTCTATAGCCTCTAGCCATTGGGACCACAAGAAACTCGGCCCTCCTCGGGTCTAACACGCTGAAACACGACATCCTATACCAAACATAATCTATCCGGGGTTCATCCCCACATAACTTACCTATTCTTACCCTCACTATTAGGTTGATAATGGGTTGTCGTCATGGTAGAGACATCACATCTAAAGCATACGCAACAGCACAAGAGCAGCTTAGTGCTCTAATACCAATTTGATAGGACCCATCCCAATCCCCCTGGATTATCGTGGGACGTGCCCAACTCCTGTCTGACACCACGTGCTAGACTAGGGATAAAACTATAACCCGCTTGGGGTTTCCAGAGTGCGCAGTGATTTCCAGAGTATGCAGCGGCATGTGATGTCTCGGTCTCTGCTACAGCCCGCATCCGCGATCAACCTGAAGGGTATCAAAAACCATAAATGTTTTGAGTGGACAAAAATAAATAGTTATAAAACTATTTAATGAAAATACATTTACACCCTTCACTTAAAAACATACATGCATATGAAAATAAGTATCTCAAATACTTTTGTAAAAGAAAAACATATTGCTTTTCAAATCAATACACAGTGAAAACATTTATAAATCAAAAGCATTTCCTCAGTAGGGTCTCAGCCCAAAAAAAAATCACATAGGGTCTCCGCCCAAATCCAAAACACGTAGGGTCTCCACCCAAATCAAATCATGTAGGGAATCAGCCTAAATCCAAATCTCATAAAACATCTCAATATGGTCTCTGCGTGAAATATTGACTCACATCGGAAGTTGTATAAAAGCATGATCAACCAATCCTATTTATCCAATATCCAGCAAATCATCTTAATAGTCACAATATCAGCGTTATGTATACGACTCGGGATTACACGTCTGAGTATACATATAGGATCTACGACGTCTGAGTGGTAACTCAGGATCGGAACCTCTGGCTCGACGTCTGAGCGATGGCATTCACAAGCTAGGAACACCTAGCACGACGTTTGAGAGATGTCCACCTTTGACACTCCTGAGCCTGAGACTCCCCTCAGAGCTACTCACCTCTAGGCAGTACCATCGTGACTTCTCCAGCATCTATGACGTCTAGAGGCTACAACGCCAGGATCGATGAAGTCTAACAGGAACAATCACATCATAGAGTATGGTAATGTGGAAAACATTTCATAAATATTTTAAATCATCTCAAATATTTCTATGCGGCCCACGCCCGAAATATAGTTTCATCAAATCACATTCCACAAAACCATCATAAAAACTGTGCAAAAAAAAACATTTCACAAATCTAGGATTCCTTGAATCCTATCAAATCCAGTCTCGTAAATCCACAATAGGGACACATCTCGAAATCTCATATCATAAATCTTAACTGGGTCAAAAGCCCGGTATATATTTTCCAAATCCGAAAGCCATTTCATTATTCAAATCACATTTCAAAATCACCTTTGATTGTAATGCAAGTCAAGGCCAATATCCAACTGGGATTCTAGCCCGAAATGTCTATTTCAAGAATCTCGGTGAAATCATTCAAATCATACAAATTGCATGCACGTAGGAAACTCGGCCGAAGCCTAAGTATCATATAAAACCTAAATCTCGAAATACGTGCATACTAACATTTTCTCCGAAAATGCCCAATATTATTTAAATCATATACAATCAATGTTACAGAACCCGTCCCAATCCCTCTGAATTATCCTGGGAAGTGCCTGCTCCCGTTTGACACCGCGTGTCAGACCAGGGATATACTCGTCACCCACTCGAGGTCCATCAGAGTACACCAGGATCGGTGGTGGCATGTGATGTCTCGATCTCTACTACAGCCCACATCCGCAATCAACCTGAAGGGCATTAAAACCATTGCAAGCTATGAGTGGACAAAATAGATAATTTAATAAAAAATCATTTCATGAGAAGACATTTATGCCCTTCACTAAAAAGCATGCATGTATTCAAAAGCCATTTATCAAACCATTTGTCATTAATTAAATCATTAGAGCCTTAGCCCAAAGCCGTAAACCAAAGTATATGGGAACTCAGCCCAAAAACCAATCATGTCAGAACTTAGCCCAAAACCGTATACATAGGAACTCAGGCCAAAAAAATTCCCATGGTGAAACATTATATCATCATATATATATATATATATATATATATATATAACTCATCCTCGACATCTCATATGCCCAATCAACAACCCATCACGATGCATCTATAGTATGCATACTACTCGGGTCTCATCTTCGAGTCTACCCCCAGGATCTACGACGCCTGGGAGGACCTATCTCCGGATCCTGTCCGAGACTATATCATATCTCTTACTCCTTGACATGTGCTCTCTCTCGGAGTCCCTTATCCCAAGAAGTGGATGATGACACTCCAGGATCATCGACGTCTGAAGAAGACTATTCATACAGGAGGGTATATACATATAGGTGTGAAAACATTCATATCTTTCCAATCATAGTTCAACTAGGTCTCACACCCTAATCAAAATCCAGGATTCCTCGAATCTGTTTCAATTCTCAATCTCATAGGCCCTAACCCAAATCCACATCTCAATAGGGTCTCAAACCCGAAATCTCATTTCATAAACCATAACTAGGACTCAAGCTCGATACCATAAATCAACTGGGCCTCAAGTCCGATATCGTAAATCGACCAGGCCTCAAGCCTGATACCATAATCAACTGCGCCTCAAGCCCGAAGTCATAAACCAATTGGGCCTTAAGCCCGATATTACAATTTAACTAAGCCTCAAGCCTGATATCAAAACCAACTGGGCTTCAAAACCCGATATTGTAAGTCAACTGGGCCTCAAACCCGATATCATAAACAATTTGGGTCTCAAGCCCGATATCACACATCAATTGGACTTCAAGCACGATACCACAATTAACTGGGCTTGAAGCCCGATATCATAATTCAACTGGACTTCAAGTCTGATAGTTTCCAAGTCAAATGAGTCTCATGCCCGATTCCATATTTACAAATCCAAAACTAATTCATCAAACCATCATTGAAATACAGGCATGTATAAGCACAATACAAAACTATAAACCTCAAAATACGTGCAATTACTTAAATACTAATTACCACAATCATATGCACTCAAGGCATCTCAAATCACCGATATAAAACACGTATAAAATATTTATGCATGTATCAATTCATAAAACAAAGTCCACTAACAGACCGCCCAAACTGCACCTCGATACGTGCGCCATAAGCCCTTCCCAGGCCAATCACCGTCACCGAAACTCCCGAACCTGTCCAAATCGTACTAGAGGATTACTAACTATTTCTATAACCGCTCATTAAAGCCCCCTAATTTTCTATGATTTTTAACATATTTTAAACTTACCATTAAACCTTTGAACATCCCGAACTATATCGAAACGATGTCTGATCGACCCGAAACCAGTCCCAAAATGTTTGTTACATCAAAAGGATGATTTCATATGTTGACCTCATCCCCAAACAGTGCCCCACGCGCCCCCTGAGCCACCCAAAGGCGTTGCGCGTGGAGCTCACGCGCCCAACACAGGTCATCTTCAACGTCCAGCTAACCGGGTGCAGACTGATTCACTGGTTTTCGGTCCAATTGAAACGGCGTGACCAGTTCAGTTCCATACTCACCCATTTTCAACGGGTTTTCTTCCCTTCAAATTCCAATAGCTTCCTCTCCTCAATTACAACCTATCTATGTGATTAAACCCAAGACAAACCACCTATAACCCCCTGGTTCAATTCACCCTACACGGTCCTGTTTTCTAACCTTTCCCCTGGGCTGCTTAGCCACTCTTCGCCATCCAAAACCATCCCTAAACGTTCATACTAACCCAACAAACATCCCCCAATCACCAGATAACATCCTAAACGTCCAAATCAAAAATTCGAATATTTGAATTTAAAGAGGGCTTTCGGGTTTTACCTTGCTCCTCCGTCCACGACGGATCAGCCGCCTCCTTGCCATCTTCATCACATCCTCAACCTCACTTTCAGGCTCTCCTAGTCAGTATAGGTGATGGGGAAGGATTGGGGTGGTGGTTCAATGGGGTTTCGGGTTTGTTCGAATGAATGAAACAGATGAGGGAGTGGGTGTATGTATCTGTGTCACTCATCCATTGGGCATGAGGAAAATATCTGGGGCCAATTTGAGGATAAATTCCACCCGTTTCGTAAAAAGTGTAATAGTACCTCAAAACTTCTGTGACCCGTAACTTTCCCGTCGAACGTTCGATTTCAACGTGCCGCCTGTCAATAGACTCGTATAGACTCAATCTACGTAATGGTCCTTGGCTCTCGTGTATCGAACATCCCGGGTCAAAATTCAACTTTATGCCCTCGTTTAGGGGAAAAATCGTAATTTCACCTTCAACGTCCGATAATCCTCGACTAATCCCCTATTAGCCTTGCTAATCCATAATTAATTCTTAATTAATCCCATGAATTTGGGACAGGTCGATACAAACTTCCCTCCCTAAATAATTTCATCCTCAAAATTCAAACCGACCCAAATCCTCAACTAATTAGTGGAAATCCAATCCTGCCTCTAACTCGGGGTACTCTCGCGTAAACGTACACGTCCGACAGAACCACCGCACGCACCAATCCGCATTATCACCGGAGCTTCCAAAGCTCCAACTCACTTTCAAGAAACCACACCTCGGCTCGTAAGCCTCACTCGAGACGCTGATACTCGTCGATCTCGCTTGTCACTCACTCCGACAGGTCTACAATACTAAGCTGACATCAAAGTCGGGTTTTTCAGCCTGATGACCCTTCTCATCTGACAACCCAAATTTACCACTCTGACACTTTCCAATCCTTAGTCGTCAGGCTGCAATACGCACTCCTACTAAGGGTCATCACATCCAAGCTGAGAACCTGCTCATCATCCAATCAGGAAACATCCTATAGATCCTGCCATCATAATGGCACGAATCACATCTTGCAGGCCATACTCATACCTGCGGCATTTATCGACCTCTTTCCATCACCACTATTATGACCAGTTGGTAACTCCCGGCTCCACTGCACTTTCGTTGCGCCACTCTGATCTCGACTCACTCTCGAGTCCTCACATCGTACTCATACCACTCCATGACCTATGCTGACATCTTGACACCGCTCTTAGGAATCATTAAATCCTAAAAACCATCAAATGCTTTCCTCAATAGGAACAATCATATACATAATCACTAGGGTTCATCTGGACCACATGGCCTTGAGCTCTCAGCTCACATAATATTTGAACCCTCTCAATCGATTCTGTTCTAGGAACAGTATTCAATGTCCAGTGAACACATCATGTTGGACACATCCAATCATAGTCCTCATTGGATTGTCACCGTCGGATCTAATCTAATAACCATCCCAAGTCCATCTAGGACTCCCTCTGAAGATCCTACCGTATCAGTCTGATTGGGTCAACCCCATCGTCTAATGTGCACTACCCACCGGTGCACTTACCTTATCACATCAATCTTCAAAGCACTACTCGGCCTAGTCAATGACTACCCTCTAGCAACGTCTAATCACGTACCAAACCTCACTCACCAATCTTATTCCTTGGTTCGTTCCAAAGTTCAACTGGCTCACGTTACCCAGACGTACCAAACTCGAACCTATCGGTAACCTATCACCGCCCAATAACACTCCATACAATCGTCCCATCTGGAGTAGTAACGAACCTATCAATATCCAACTCGAGGTGTTGGCTATTCATCTCTTCTTGATTGATATCTACATATCGTCCTTGTCTCATACTTATCCACATATCTAACCTCCATCATCTTGATCATCATGATCGTCATCACACTACTCAATCTAACTCACCTCGATCCACCGTGGGTCCACTACCTTGGACACTCACTCGTCACATCTGGTGATACGAAATACCATCTGCTCTTCAAGTCATTCAACTTTGACTCATAGTCTAGGTGTTCAATTATTACACCTTCTTTGAATCCTTTAACTGTCGTATCACTCATCATTGACCCACGCAAGGAAAGTCAAAGATGATTACATCAAAATTCCTCCTATGTCATCCTGCGGCACCACGCACTATCTGCTAAAGAGCAGAAAAACGAGAAGTCTCCTTCATCTACTTCGGACTACCTATCTCTAATCCGGAATCAAGCACTCTTCTCTTTGTCTTAATCACAACCTCTCTTGGTTCCAAAGTTCCAATCATGTTGGAAGCATATCCATCTTTTTCCAACCAATCATAACCGTGGATAACTACTGTTGTGCCCCATTCTATTCTTCACAATCAGATTTCTCCTCAAACAAGCTTATATAAAGCTAAGGAGGTATGGTTAACTGTAGTCAACCAAAACCAACTTCCAATGGGCTCTCAAGTCCTCAACTCACTCAAACAACATCCACCTATGTGTCCCGTAAACCGTCTACACTCACATCCAACTCGCCTATCCATTAATACTGTTTATGCACATAAAAAAGGATGTCGACCATCATTACCTAATTCTCAAGTTTCCACCATAATAGTTACAACCTCTAAGCACACACTTCTGTCTCTAGTCTCGTATCACTAAGGAACTGGTTACTAAACTAGGTATGCTCCGTGCCTCACACTGAGCCACTCGGGATCCTCTATGTCTTGCTTAGTGCCCTCCGAACTGACATGTTTGCCACTCTAGGGCACGTCCATCATCTCCGTCGGCCTACTAGTTGGCACGTCCCAACTCTATGGGATCAACTCCAATACCCAACACTCGTGCGATCCGTCCAAGGATAACTAGGGTACCTGTCACTCATCTAGTTACATCTCACTCAATTCAGTCACCTCCATTAAGGTAGTACGGTACACTCTCCAACAACCAAAGCACATCTCCTTCTGTGATCGTACTCAGTTGTAACAGAGTCAAATCCAAAAATCACTGCTCGTACTGTGCATCCCTCACACACCTCTATATCCTCGTCACGATTGCCGAATCTCCATCATCTCTGTCGTCACGGTAACATGAGCCTATCCAACTCGATAAGAAGACTAATCCCAGGGACGAGTCTCATCGATAGTGATGTCTGCCACAAACTTAAACAGATCAATCCAGAAACGCTCCGCTAACGAGACTCTGTACATGTGCTGTCAACTACCACTAGCACCAACCGTTCAATACGTAATATCCCCGTTCGTTCCAACTCAAGATCCAGTCCACAAGTACGACTCTCTTGGTAACTTGTCCAATCAATCTAACACTAGGGTTATCACGAACCCGGCTGCTCACTGCAGCACGACCATCCTAACCGATCCATCGCTCTTAACTCCGAAAATTCATCATACTCCGACACTGGTATCCAACCAACAAGTAACCACAACCTGAGGGCCTCGTCCTCTCCTAACTCTACGGCCTCCAGCCGCTGGGACCACAAGAATCTTGGCCCTTCTCCGTGTCTACCACAGCTCAACCACAACATGTCATACCAAACCACACAACATCTGTACCATGGCATCCTCTACCAGTCGACATCCCCCCGGGATTCGACGCACTGCAACGTGGCAACACATGCCAAAACAGGCCAACTTTCCTATTTCCAACCAGTCTTAACTAGGGACATCCATGGCCTCCACTGATACCTCTTTGCCCCAATATATATCCGCTATGACCGCTCAACGGTCCCGACTCTCAGGTCGTCATACTGTGTCTACTGGTCCACTAGATCCTATCCACCAGTAACATTACAACTCTAAGCCGTTGGATTCAAGTACACAACAATCTTATTCGGGATCCAATCTCACTAGCACGCGACATCCCATGCCAATCGAACCCTCAACCATCCCACCTCATGCCAAACATAATCTAACTAGGGTTCGATTATACTGAATCCTCATACTCTTACCCTAACTATCAAGTTGATGATGGGCTTTTTTCACTGTAGATACATCACATCCAGCGCCTGCGTGTCACTCTGAGAGCAACACATGCTCTGATACCACTTTGACAGGACCCGTCCCAATCACCCTGGATTATCATGGGACGTGCCTGCTCCCGTCTGACACGGCGTGTCAGACTAGGGATAAACTCGTCACCCACTCAAGGTCCATCAGAGTACACCAGGATCGGTGGTGTCATGTGATGTCTCGATCTGTACTACCGCCCTCATCCGCAATCAACCCGAAGGGCATTAAAACCATTGCAAGTTATGAGTGGACGAAATAAATAATTTAATAAAAACTCATTTCATGAGAAGACATTTATGCCCTTCACTAAAAAGCATGCATGCATTCGAAAGCCATTTATCAAACTATTTGTCATTAATTAAATCATGAGGGCCTTAGCCCAAAGCCGTAAACCAAAGTATATGGGAACTCAGCCCAAAAACCAATCATGTGGAAACTCAACCCAAAATCGTATACATGGGAACTCAGCCCAAAAATATTCACATGGTGAAACATCATATAATCATATATATATATATATATAACTCATCCTCAGCATCTCATATGCCCAATCAACAACCCGTCATGATATATCTACAGTATGCATTACTACTTGGTTGTCATCTCCGAGTCTACCACCGGAATCTATGACGTCTGGGAGGACCTGTCTCCGAATCCTATCCGAGACTATATCATATCTCTCACTCCTGTGCATGTGCTCCCTCTCAGAGTCCCCCATCCCAGGTCGTGGATCGTGACACTCCAGGATCATCAACGTCTGGAGGAGACTATTCATATAGGAGGGTATATACATATAGGTGTGAAAACATTCATATCTTTCAAATCATAGTTCAACTGGGTCTCACACCCAAATCAAAATCCAGGATTCCTCGAATTCTTTTCAATTCTCAATCTCATAGGCCTTAGCCCAAATCCACATCTCAATAGGTTCTCAAACCCGAAATCTAATTTCATAAACCATAACTGGGAGTCAAGCCCGATACCATAAATCAACTGGGCCTCAAGCCCGATATTGTAACTCAACTGGCCCTCAAGCCCGATACCATAATCAACTGGG
The DNA here is from genome assembly GCA_032719365.1 of Prinsepia uniflora. Lineage (NCBI taxonomy): Eukaryota > Viridiplantae > Streptophyta > Magnoliopsida > Rosales > Rosaceae > Prinsepia > Prinsepia uniflora. The sequence continues at coordinate 40,415,601 of CM064872.1, forward strand.
CCTCAAGCCCGATATCATAATCCAATTGGGCCTTAAGGCCGATATAACAATTGAACTGGGCCTCAAGCCCGATATCACAACCAACTGGGTTTCAAAACCCAATATTATGGGTTTCAAAACCCAATATTATAAGTCAACTGGGCCTCAAGCCCGATATCATAAACCAATCGGGTCTCAAGCCCGATATCAGAAATCAATTGGGCTTCAAGTCCATACCACAATTAACTGGGCTTCAAGTCCGATATCATAATTCAACTGGACTTCAAGTCCGATTGTTTCCAAGTCAAATGGGTCTCATGCACGATTCCATATTTCCAAATCCAAAACTAGTTCATCAAACCATCATTGAAATACCAGCAAGTATAAGAACAATACAAAACTATAAACCTTGAAATACGTGTAATTACGTAAATACTAATTACCTCAATCATATGCACTCAAGGCATCTCAAATCATCGATATAAAAAACGTATAAGATGATTATGGGGACGATTGGGGTGGTGGTTCGATGGGGTTTCAGGTTTGTTCGAATGAATAAAACAGATGAGGGAGTGGGTGCATGTATCTCTGTAATGGGAGCAATGGATCAGTGACACTTGTCACTCATCCATTGGCCCTGAGGAAATTATCTGGGGCGCACTTAAGGAAAATGTCATCCGTTCGTGACCCAGCGAACGTTCGATTTCAACGTGACGCCTGTCTACGGACTCGTATCGTACCGATCTATGTAACGGTCCTCGACCCTTGTGCATCGATCTACTGGGTCAAAAGTCAACTTTTTGCCCTAGTCCAGGGGCAAAATCGTAATTTTACCTTGAACGTCCGATAATCCCGACTAATCCCCTATTAGCCTTGCTAATCCATAATTAATTGTTAATTAATCCCAAGAATTTGGGACGGGTCGTTACACAATGCATCTCAATCATGTTCATAATGCATGTAAAATATTTATGCATGCATCATCTTTATAAATCAAAAGTTCACTCATAGACCATCCAAGATGCGCGCTCACAATCCGCGCCATAAGGCTCTCCAAAGTAATCCACAATCTTCGAGATGTCCGAGCCTATCCAAATCATACTCAAATGTAACTATTGACCTATACAAGTATAAATCATAAACCCTCACCATTGGATTTAGATCTTGGAAACCTTTCGAACAAGATCGGTTTGACCTCAAAATTTATGCCACGCGCCCTCACGCGCTAGTCAATGTTCGGTCCACAACGGTCAACACCAGTCAACAACGGTCAACGTCGACGTCAGCTACTAACGTCACTTGCTAACGTTAGCGTGATAACTCTAACATCTGACATGTCTGATAACATGAGATGTGTCACTCCCTAATTGGTGCCACTTGTCCTTCCACATGTCACTAACAGGTCTGACACCTCTCTGACACACTGCCACGTTGTACCATCCCACTGGTCCACGTGATCTGACAATGCTGACGTGGACATGCCACGTTAGCTGCCATATCACCTGACAGCTCTTAACACCATGCCACGTGGCACCATCTCACTGGTCTACGTGGGTTGACAATGCTAACGTGGACCTACCACGTTAGCTACCACATAAGCCTGACAGATCTTGACACCCTACCACGTGTCACCCTCTGATTTTCCACGTGGCCTGACAGGGATGATGTGGACTGCCACATCATCACCTTCAACCTCGAGGTGGGTCGACCCGGGTCACTGTAATAGTTCATTCGACCCGCGACCTTGACCCAGTTGGTTCTCCGCCATCCAGCCACCAAACCTCACCGTTTTTCTTCCTAAACACTCGTCTCACTTCTAGAAACAACCCTATGCCTTAAAATATAAAACAAGGGCTGGAATTACCTGATCAAACTCGATCTTCCAGAGCCAGTTTTCGAACCACCACCCAGACCTGCCCATCCGTCCTTTCCCGTCTGTTTTGATCCCTACAAGCTCGTATAAGCTCTCAGAATTCATCCAAATCATCAAAACACCTTCCCAAGGCCCCAAACAAAAAATTTGAAATTCAAACTAAAAAGGGTATTTGTGTTTACCTGGGTTCACAGCCAGCTGCTTTACCGTGCCTCTGCCGTCCACACCATCATCTTTTCAGTCTCTCACTCTCCCTTTCAGTCTCTTTATGGCCTCAAACCCAAATGGAATGGAGAAGGGAATGGGTTTGGGTGTTTAGGTGGATGAAGAAGTTAAAGGAAAATAAGATGATGATGTTACATGAACTAATTAAAAGGGGCCATAGGGTGGGTGACAAGTGTCACTCATCCTATGGTCCCAAATAAGATATTTTGGGTCCCACAAGTAAACACCAAAATTCGATTATCTCGATTTTTGTGCAATTATAAATAGTATAAAAAATGATCCTTAACCCGTATCTTTCCCGTACGATGTTCGATTTCGACATGCCTTATGTCTATGGATTCGTATTGTCTCGATCTACGTAATAGACATCGGTCCACATGCATTTGATTTGGGAGGACAAAATTCAGCATTTTACCCCGTTTATGGGTAAAATTGTAATTTCACCCCAATCGTCTGATAATCCTCGATTAATTCTTGGTAATCCGCAATAATCCTTAATTAATTCCGTAGATTTGGGACGGGTTGTTACAACTGAGGTTGTGCCTATGACCACGACCTCGGACCTTGGGTACCTTCTAATTTAATCTCTCTATTGCTCGAACCCACGTCATCACTACCAAACGATCATAGCATTATCTCTCCTTAGAACTTTCTAACTTGACGCATCCATATACAAACTCTCACTTTTTTTGCTAGAACTCATACCCGACTATTTCATCAATAAACTTGCCTCTCCCCAGATAGCAGTATCTAAAAATTCCCTTAAAGTGGCAAATGAAACTACTGTCACAGTAGCCCAAATTTCAACTCTTAGTCCTAACTTAAATCGCTTGCACTAGTCTACCTCGGTTTCTACTACTTCCGAGAGAAACAAGGATAAACTCAGGAACTTTTGCTCATATTGGACCATCGTCATGCTTCCTTGTTATAGCCGCAAAAATTCCACCTCTTTAACATCACAATATGAATAAGGGAAGAGCTGTTGTTGAAATCTATCTTTAAAATCTTCCCATGTCACCATCTGGGCATCCCAGTCGTCATGTGTAACCCTCGCCACCATTGATAAGAATACTCAGTTAAATTAAAGGTGGCTATTAGCATTTTTTCATCCGACATGCATGGTATATCTTCAAAGATTCGCTTCATATGAGTAATCCATTCTTCTGCCTGATCTAAGCTTCCTTCGCCTGTAAAAATAATGACCTTTAACCATTGGGCTCTCTCAATGTCAGGGCCCTTGCTCTACCTTATCTTTAGGCCGTGCCCGCGGATCACATCTCAAAGGCATAGTTAATAATTTTCCTATAAAAAATACACCTTAGTACACATCATACACCTTACAAGTGTAGTCAATAACAATAAACCTATGCTCTAATTCATGGTGGCAATTTTTGACACGACTCGAAACCTACACGAAATTTATTTAGGTCAACTTTGGGTCATTTTCAAATCAACCCGTTATGACACGTTTAATAAACCGGTGGGTTTTGGGTCAATCTTTTAACCCATATAATGACCTATTAACCCGTTTAATAATGGGTAGATTTTGGTTTAACATGTTAACCAGCATAATGACCTATATATTAACCTGTTTAATAAACGTGTCAATTACTACCCTATATATCTACCTATTTACCTTGACACAATAATTAAACTGGTCGGATTCAGGTTGGACATATTTGGGTGAAATAGAGTTCAAGACATGACATGAACAAGAAACGACAAAATCCATTCCAGCCCTAACTTTGATACAAAGTTGCCGGTACACCATCCCAAAATACCTCAACAACTAGAAAAGATCCTGCTCCCATCTAATCGTTAACATGAAATATCAAAAATGTATTAAAAGCATTATATAACATCAATAAAACCAACTAACTGCCAGCCCAAGGGTTGTTATATAATCGTTTATACCATAGTACACAGAGCACAAGTTGTACAACATAATTCAAAATACAGAATATTACCCTAATGACCACAAGTTCAAGGTATTTAGTTTATACCTCCACTCCTAAGTAGGTCCCCGTCTTCGTGACAAGGCTTGGAGGACAATTAAAACCATAAACATGTGATTGGACAAAAATAACCTTTGAAAATTAGATTTTGAAAAACATACGTTTATACGCTTTGTTTTATAAAACTATGCATGCATATAAAACCATTTGAAACTCAGTGAAAATATAACATAGTTCATGACCACGAAATGCATGTAAAATATTCATAAAACAAACAAAATTACTAAATCATCTCAACAATCATACATAAACCATCACAGTAGGCACACACAATCAACCCTTCCTCGATGCTCAAAGACAATCATCAACAACCGCACTACTGGTAGGCCAACCACTACGAAACTGAAGCCTAGCTCAACGTCCGAGTGAAAACGAACTCAAGAACTAGAGCCATGCTCGATGTAAAATTCATCATAGTACCAGTCTCAGGAATTAGAGCCCTGCTCGACGTCTAAGACTAACCAATACCTATTATCTTGAGAAGGGTTGTCCTCACACAACAAAAGTTCATCAAAATGCAACAATATCGAGAAATTGTATATTTATAACACATATCAATCTCATAACCCAAATCCACGTTTCAGATCTTGGCCTAAGCCCAAAACTTGACTTAAGCAAAACTTCATAAAACGTACGATAAAAATAATTTCCGTAAAATCATCAAAATTCGCATAAAAATCATAATCAACTCAACATCGCCAAAATCACATAACAAAATATCTAAAGTACGTAAATATGCATGCATATTAATTTAATAAATATAAAATTCAACTCAGTTCAATTTTGTTGTTTAATCTTGTTTCGAGCATTCCTCGTTGATTCTGGGGGCTATGTCTCCTATACAAAATTCATAATTTTGAGTTACTAAATCCCCACGAATCTTCACGTAACCTCCTAGTACGAATTTTAATTCTTAGGAATTAAATATTAATTATTAATATCAACTATGTGCTTTGGACATCCAAAACTACCCAGAGAGGGTGTCTGGTTACCTCGAAACCTACGTCAAAAAGTCTATAACATAGAAAAGATAGATAAAAATGTTGGCCGCATCTCGAGAAATAATGGCACACACCCCCACACACCATCAAAAGCCACTATGTGTGGTGCTCATGTGCTAGCATTGATCATTATCTCCTTCACCTGATTTTCACTAGTTTCGGGTCCCCTGACCTAGCAACTATGACCTAGTGCAAAATTCATGAATTTTTTACCCTTTTCACTCTTTTCACAGCCAAATTACCCTATATCATCCCATAAGAGGATTGATGCAATCAAACCCAAAAAACATTACCTCACAACTCATCCACAAACTCCCACTTCCTCGGTCGTCCATCACCAGTGCTGTTTGCGTAGTTTCACCATCCAAACCCATGAGTTCTTTTTCGGCCTTGGGTCTGAAGGATTCTCTCTCAATCCTATTTTCTTCTTCTTATCTGTTCTTCTTATCTAATCTCTTCTTCCTCACTTTTGGTTAACTTGTTGTCTTTCACTCATTGTTTGTTATTCTAGGTTTCCTTCCAAAATTTCACACCATAACCAGCCTATGCATAATCATATGTATATATATAATTTCTTCACAAGGAAAGACGTTGGACAAAGAAGAAACAAGAAGTATCTAGATAGGTATCAACATCTTCTTATCTCTTATGTAGAATTACCAATATACCTTTTAGGTTAAAATTACTAAAATTCTCTTGTACTTTTTAAGAAAAAAGAAAAAAGAAAAAACTCATCTGAACTCCATTTTTGGCATGCCACCGGTCTATGTACTTAGGAGGTCGAGACCTTCATAACGATCTTTACGGAACGTCCCAATAATATCTAGGTCAAAAAGTTAACCATTAACCCTATATGGGCAAAAAGGTCATTTCCTTTTTAACTTTTCTTATTTTATCACTATTGAGATTCCGGGTCGTTACACATAACTCATCATTAACTTGAGCACGAGTTACGATGAACAATAATACTACACATGAAATTGTCCCCTGAACCTCATTCGTTAAGATCTCAATAATTTAAACATCACCTAAGATGAAATGTAAAGAATAGATAATCAAGTTTCAGATCACATAACCATAGACTGTGGGACCTTATCAATCACAAAACTTTCTTCCCATAACTAGGCTGATCCAAGTCTCAGTTTGAGTACCAATCATACTGCTTAATAACACTACGTGTAGGCTAGTATCCCGGGCATCAAGCATCTAGGACATATGGATTCCCAGATTTCCCTTCACTGTTTATCCTTCCCTTTCTCATACTTCCCTTTTCTCTTATTTAATCATTTCAGCATCTTAACTCATCTCCAAGTTTTAAATCGATATTCATACCACTACTAACATGGCAAGTCATCAGGTAAAATGTCAATATTCACACCTTATCTTACTGGTCTAAACCTACACAGGTTGTTCCTTAAATCTCTAGTTCATTTGATACTCAATAAACTACCATTTGAACACAGGTGATTCATCATATGAGTACTTCTTAGGTCTCTATAAACACAAAATGTCTTCGAAATGGTTATGAGGGTAATACTAAACTATAACTATTAACCCTATCGTCCCAATAATATCATATGGCCCAGTATATTGGGGACTCAATTTTTCGTATCTACCAGATCTCATAATACCTTTATCATATTTTTCAATATCTGGGCGGTCTTCGAAGACTGATCATCCGTCTAGAGTGAATAAGAAAGCTAAAATGTAAAGCTATTCTAACAAACTCATGTAAAGTCTTCCATAATCTTGATGTAATCCTTGGATTTCAGCTAAACACATTCGACTCTGTGATTTCATGTATTCTATTAACCAAACTTATTAACCCATCTACTATCATCTAAAGCTTACCATAACTTCTTCGGATTTTTAGAAACTGAAATAAAAATTCTATCGCCAAACGAATCCCACATCTACTTAGGAAACAGAAGTAACTTCCAAATTTCATATAACATCTATCAATAAGTCCTTTGCCTACTAGTGCGTCACAATCTCTATTCATAAACTTCGTCATTTACTCATAAACTTCGTCATCTATTCATTCATACCAGCTTACCGATAGTTTTTCCCATGAGATTGTTACTTCTTAATTCCTTCAAAAAACATGATAGAGATTGAGATATAAAATCCATAGACTTCCCACCCAAGGTGCTAACTAGTTCAATGGTTTTCATTAACAGTAATTGATAGTATATGCATACTTCTTAACTAGTTTTTCTCACTTCTATTGTCACCGGTTTAGATCCTTTCGTGTTCTTAGGGTGAAAAAATATTGCAAACTCTTATGGTCCGTAAAGTCTTGCACTTTTTTTTATAGAACTGTACATTCAAATTTTTAATAAGTGTACCACTATTACCAATTCCAAGTCATGTGTGGGGTAGTTTAACCCACAAATTTTTAATTGTCACATACGTTATAACCTTTTAATCTCAAGATGTAAGACCCGTGTCCTAGAGGGAACGGTGAACAATCCCACATTCCTGCAATGGGGGAATGGCCTGGGAGGGGAATGGTGGTGTGCCTTAAATGTGTAGGAACACACCTATCTAGCACGAGGCCTTTTGGGAGCTCAGTGGCTTTGGATTCGGTTGGAACTCTAAAGTTAAGAGAGTTTAGGTTGGTGCAATTCCATGATGGATGACCCCCTGGGAAGTTGCACCGTGAGCTCCTGAAAACAAAACTGAGGACGAGGAGGCCCAAAGAGGAAAATATCATGCTGGAGTTGGGTCATGACTGAGGAGGGCCGGGTCCTGACAGAATGTTATCAGAGCTAACCCTCGATCTGGAAGTGTGCCAGCAAAGACACTGGGCCCTAAGGGGGGTGGATTGTAAGATCAGTGTCCTGGAGGGAACGGTGAACGATCCCACATTCCTGCAAGGAGGGAATGGTCTGGGAGGAAAATGGTGGTGTTACTTAATTGTGTTTGCATACACCTGTCTAGCACAAGGCCTTTTGGGAGCTCAGTGGCTTTGGGTTCGGTTGGAACTCCAAAGATAAGCGAGTTGAGGTTGGTGCAATTCCATGATGGGTGACCCCCTGGCAAGTTGCACCGTGAGCTCCCGAAAACAAAACTGTGAGGGCGCGGAGGCCCAAAGCGGACAATAGCGTGATAGAGTTGGGACTTGACCGAGGAGGGTCGGGTCCTGAGACAAGACCTCCATATTTTAATAAACATGTGAGCATACAATGAACCATAAACAAACAAACCAGCTCAAATAACACAAGTCATTGACCATTAGGCCATAGTAATCATAACACACTCTTAGGCAATCTATGGCCCTCAATGTTAGGGAATCTAAATGGTTACCTCATGGTCACACTTGATAACTTTTTCATGCTCTAATCAATAAAGCATATGTAATAGTGTCGGTGAGCCTCATGCACAACTCAATCTATTTAGTGGCCCAACTTCTAACCTGCGAACAATTTGATTTTCGAGGTTTCTCTTCCTTCAAAATTTCCCATGTTTGGAGCATTTTCCTTCACACCCATTTTTATCTTCCTAGTCAACAAGTCACCAAAGCTCATGTAGTATGCTATCATTCCCACAACATTCTTAGCTTCCATTCCTATTTTTAGATTGATCCCAATTGGTAATTACTTCAATTTTTCTTGGGAGGAGTGTAACGACCCATCCCAAATTTTTGGGATTAATTAAGATTTAATCGAGGAATAGCGAGGCTAATCGGGGATTAGTCGAGGATTGTCAGACGTTCAGGGCAAAATTACCATTTTGCCCCTGGATGAGAGTAAAAAGTTGACTTTTGACTCGGAAGGTCCAATGCACGTAGATCGAGGATTGTTAAGTAGATCGAGTCGATACATGTCTGTATAAAGACGGCACGTCGAAATCGGACATTCGACGAAAACGTTACATGTCACAGATGTTTCGAGGCACTATTGTGCGTTTTACAAGACGAGTGCCATTTGTCATTAAGTGGGCCCAGATATTTTTGAACAGGCTCAATGGATGAGTGACAAATACCCACAAACACACATACATGCACCCATCCCCCCTTCATCTTTTTCATTCTTCCTAACCCGAAACCTTTCCCATTTTGTGCAACCCACACACACCCATCCCCATATTATCATCCTTCTGTGGATTTGAGAGAATGAGAAGGAAGGACTGAGTTTGATAGAGGGGTTACACAGTTGAGGACGGCGGAGGTAAGAAACTCGAAAGCCCTTTTTATTTCAAAATTTGGATTTTGAGTTTTGTACATTTTGGGTGGGTTCTAATGACTAGATGTTGTTTGTGGGGTTTGTACGAGCCTCTGAGGATCGAAAGCAAGGGGTCTCGACGACTGGACAGCCCTGGAAAGGCGGTGGAAGCTTGGTTGTGGCTGGTGGTCCAAAACAGGTAAGATTTCGGTTGATTTTCTTAGTTTGGATTAAAGGGACCTCTTCTTGGCTTAGAGACGAAGAGAAAGAGACCAACGGCTTCGAAAACGGTGGTCAGAGGAACGTTTTCTGGCCGGGTTGGGTCGCGGGTCTGCACGACCCGTTATAGTCAACCAGGTCAACCCGGATAGAGGAAGAAGATGATGATGATGTCATCAGCTGACATCATCATCTGACAGGTGTTAGAGGGGACCAATGGGATGCTGCCACGTGGTAGCTGTCAGGTACAGTCAACCTAACATGTCAGACCACATGGACCAATCAGGTGGTGCCACATGGCAGACTGATAGAGGTGTTAAAGAACATGTGGCAGACACATGGACTAATCAGGTACAGTCAGCCTAACATGTCAGACCACATGGACCAATCGGTTGGTGCCACGTGGCAGACTGTTAGAGGTGTTAGAGGACACGTGGCAAACACATGGACAAATCAACGTGTGACACGTGGCACTGTTAGATCTGACAGCTGTCAGACTGTCAGTGATGACGTCACTGCTGACGTCAACGTTGACTTTGACCATTGACCGCTAACGCCAGCATTGACTTTTTGGTCAGCGCTAACTATACCTTTGACCCGTGTATGTGGGCACGTGGGCTTGCATTTCGAGGAAGGAACAAGACCATTTTAAAGGTTTCCACAATACGAATCCAATGGTGGTGTTTTCGAGTCGATCAGAGATCATTAGGGTGGTCAAATTGAAGTTTAAAGCCTAGGGAAGCGAGTCCGGGACATGTTGAATTTTCTGGGAATGTTGGGGGTTCTTGATTAGGACTTGTTTAGGTTGGTAATAACCTTTGATTATGTTTTGAAAGTGTTTTAGAAATTAGAACTAGTTTTCAGGTTTGGAAATATCTTTCGGGCGTATGACCGAGATGATCTGACGTTTGACTTAGAGTATAGTCAAACGTGAGATAAGACGACCTGTGACCTAGTTATAAGTTGATGAAAGATATTTCGGGCATGAGACCCAGTTGTGGATTTCTTAGGATTCGAGGAATCATGGGATATGATGTGTCGTTGGACACTGGTTTTCGGGCTGTGACCCATTTGGTGATGTTCTATGTTTGAGGCCTTATGGATGATGGTATTCGAGTGAGTCTTGGATGATATGACGCTCACCTCCAGGCTGTAGATGTGTTCCTTCCGGAGAGGTTACGATGCACTGCCTGTTGTCGAGCAGCCACGGGAAGCAATGATCGAGGGAGGCTCTACTTAGGAGTGCTGATTGTATCCTCTGAGATCGATCAGCGATGTGTTCACGATGGTCTAGAGATGGTCACGGCGAGTGATGTGTTCACGACGACATGCTGGGATTGTGAGCAGTCCTGAGCTTTTTTTACATGTGCTAGGATTAGAATCGTGACTGATATTGGGATGAGTTACCATGGGATGTGTTCCCACGTGTTCTATGATTTGGGCCGAGGTTCTGTATATACTTTCTATTTGGGCTGAGACGCGTACTTGTTTTCTATAATCTGGTTTTAGGCTGAGACCCTACTAAGGTACTCACTTCGATTGAGAAACAATTTTCACTGTGTTTTTATTTGGGAAGCAACACATCTTGCTTCTGAGAAAGTATTTGAAATAACTGTTTTATGATGCATGCATGCTTTTAAGTGAAGGGTATAAATGTCTTTTTGATATAAATGAGTTTTATAAACTGTTGTTTTGTCCACTCACAACTTTTATGGTTTTAATACCCTTCAGGTTGATCGGGCATGCGGGCTGTAGCAGAGATCGAGACATCACAGGCCACCGCCGATCCTGGCGTACTCTAATGGACCAGGAGCGCGTGACGAGTTTATCCCTGGTCTAACACGCGGTGTCAGACGGGAGCAGTCACATCCCATGATAATGCGGGGGGATTAGGACGGGTCCTGTTAGGGAGGGTGGCCTATGCTAACTCCGTCAACTAACATCACACGCCCCTAAATAATTTCACTAGTTAGCCAAAACTAATACATACTATACTTGCATAGAACTAGTCCTCCATTAATGCATTGATTCTTATCAATTCAAGAACAATGAAAATACATCTATTAAATCCTTAAATATTGTTGAGGAATTAGTTAATTCAAATAAAATTATGAAGAGCTCACAATGACCTTATTTTGTGTGGAAGGCTATTTTCTATAGACCATTCTCCCCTTCTCAACCTCGGATCATAATTCGATTCCTTGAAATGTGACTAGCCATTTTCCTTCTCAAACATGACGCCAGATAGTTGTTTACAAAAATCAAGAATTTTGTGGAGAAATGGAAAGATATTAAGGTTCTCTGGCATAAACCGTCTGAAGGGTTGTATTCAGTGTTTATCAGATGTAATATCCTGACTGGTAAGTCAATATAAATTGGGGGTGGAGGAGTGCAGAAGGGATGGTATTTCTTCCATACTATCATCTTGAAGAACCTTGCTCAACAAGATGATATAACCAACCACAACTAAGAACCTTGCTTTGATTATAAGTTGACAAGACCCGTCCCTACAATACTATAATAACCACATCCGGTCTTGCTGCCGTCTAACAAGCTTCTCAAATTATTGTATCTACCCTCGATGCTTATCAGATAATGGATACTCGTACTCTCTCCAGTTCATGCCTTAGCCTCTCAATCAGCCTCGAATTACATGACATGACACACAAGGGTTAATCAAAATCATGAAAATGTGGAGTGGACAAAAATAAGTATTTTAAAAGCATAGTTTGATAACATAAGTTATGTACCCTCCATTTTATAAAAACATGTATGCATATGTAGAAGCATCATATCTTGATAAAATAGATATTGAACAAGAAATGTCGAAATATGTGGAAATGTCAGTAAGTATTTGTAAATAAACACATATAAAAAATACCAATGCATTATAGTAACAATCACATAGAAAAAAACCCATCCTAGATACTCAATATCAATCATCATATAAACCGCACTACCGGTAAGCAAAACCAATCGGGAAACGAGAATCAAGATCTAGACGTCCGAGTGTGGACCAAACCAGGAAAATAGAGCCCAGCTCTGGATGTTTGAGTCATAGCCAAAATAACCAGTCTCAAGAAAATAAAGCCCTGATCTAGACGCTCAAGACTAACCAACTGCTCAGGGAAACAAAGCCCAACTATAGACGTATGAATATCAACCATAATCGTATCCTGAGGAGGGTTATCCATAACACGAAAATCCACATATATTGACAAAACATACATTTGTAACATGTATCAATTCCTTAAACCAAAACCATTTTTTGAAATCCGGGACTTAGCCCAGAACACATATCATGCAAAACTTCCTAAAACGTGCATTCAAAATGGTTTTCGTAACATCATCAAAAATCATGTAAAAATCATAATCAAAAGACCATTATGCAAATAATAAAATGAAGTATTTAAAACATGTAAATTTGAATGCACCCATGCACCTCCACTATCTTCTCTACATGGTGGGCAAGCGCTAGCGCTATTTATCATCCCTAATCTTTGTTCATCCCACTTTTCTGCAATTCTAGTCAACCGACTAGGTGACCACGGCTCGATTAGAACACGACCATTATCGACTATTTCTTATGTTTCAAACATCCAAATTCTCCTAATGGGACTCCATAAATAGATCCCAAATAACAAAACTAAGAAAATTCATCTCTATAACGTAATCCAATTCCATGAACTTCGTCCATGGTTCCAAAATCTATTCTTCGACCTTCTTGCATCTAATCTTCAACCCTTCAAACTTCTGATGATCTTAGAGAATCGCCCGGCCTTCTAGGACCCTTGGTTTGACATTAAAAATCCCCAAATAGATTCCATTACCCACGACCAAACTTAGCTTCACAACTTCCATCTCGGGTCTGAATTCCCCAAATCAACTAACTGTCAGACCAGGGATTATTCTACAATTGTTTATACCATAGTACATAGAGCACAAGTTGCACAATGTAATTCAAAATACAAAATTTTACCCTAACAACCACAAGTTCATGGTATATAGTTTATGTCTCAACTCCTAAGTAGGTCCTCGGCTTTGTGTCATGGCCTGTAGGGAAATTAAAAGCATAAAATGTAAGTTGTAACGCCCCGGAAATTTAGAAAATGTAATTTTGTAACATATTGAATAAATGACGTTTTTACCCTTGTGAATAGTATGGTCAAATTATTGACTTTTTGATTGGTGAATCAAACGGATGTTGACCGATGACCGTGACGTAGTTCGGGACGTCACGAGTCCATAGGCAGGTGGCACGCCCAATTCCGACAATCTGGGAAAAAGTTATGACGTTCGGAAGCCCAAGGGCATTTTCGTAATTTGGGCGAAAAGGGGGGAAAATGTTGACTTTTTGTTTTCCAACTAATTTTCACACGATTCAAAGACCGTTAGGTAGGTCTCGATGCCCGGAGTACAACGACAGGCGGCACGTCGAAAACGGGGTTCGGATACGGACGTTACGGGTCACGGAAGGCTAGGGGCAAAATGGTAATTTGTCCAACCAGGGGCAAAATGGTCTTTTAGCCTTGATCAGACTTGTCTTTTGTCTGATTCTCACCCCAGGAAACAAGGAATCGGGTCTTAAGGGAGAACATAATCATATGGCTTTAGACATAATTCCCTAAATTGGGGTTTGTCCTAATCATGCCAAATTAACACCAGATAACACCCATTTGTCTCAGCCTCATTATGATTTGTGTAATTGAGAAACCGAATTGAGAGAAATTGAACTCGAGAGACTGAGAGGTGACGGGTGCAACCAGTTCGAAAATCCTTGAAATTGGGGGAAAATCGAATTCGGATTTGGGAGCCAGGAGAGGAGCAATTGAGGATTTCATTAAGTTGCTAGGATCAAAACGAACAGCTTTGCGACAAAAAAGGAGAAGAAATCGTGTCGAATTGAGGAAGAACAGACGCTGCCATGGCTGCCAAAAATCGACCTTGAGTTCAGATACCTAGAGGTAAGCTTGTTTGAAATTGATCATGGAGAATTGTTCCTTATACTCTCACGATGCTAACCATATGAATTAATTGAAAAATCAGGCACGGAATCGTGAAACCCGAATAGGAGACCCGTCGAAGTTCGATCGTGAGTTGTGAAGATTTGGACCTTAATTGAGGTAATTGGATTCACAGAACTGAAATGAGGTTGGATTATATGAGATCAGTTGAAAGAACGGATCAATTTGAGGTCGAATTTATGGAGTTTGAACCGGATCCTATCTCGGGTATTTCAACCCGTTTATCAGACAAACGGGCGAGAACGACGCACTGTAGCAGTACTGTGCTAGGCGCGTGACGGCGCGTGGGGAGGATTCCGGCAAAGTGTTCAACATGAAACTTGATGTTCTCGATGATACGAACCTATCCGCGTTGGTTTCGGGTCAATCGGATATGGTTTCAGTGTAGTTCCGAGTACCCGACACGTTTAATTTATATTAAAATAATATTATAAAATTCCGACAATTAAGGGATTCTTATATGAGGAAAATATGATAGTCTAGTAACCTTAAATCACTTTGTTTGACAGGCTGGAATATTCTCGGGACGTCGGAGGAAAACGAACAGCTCGAGGTTGAACAATCGGGACGGTGTGTGTGAGTGGACTTTTGGTTTTCTAACTGTGATGCATGCATATATGGTTTAAAATGCTTATTTATATGATTTTCTATGATTTGGCATGATTGATGCTTTGATTCGGTGATTTCTCGATTTTCTCGGTTTTATGATTATTATATTATTATATTCTGGCACGATTTTCGAGAAATCACGAAATTGGTTAAAAATGATATTGTGGGCGTGAGAACCCAAGTAAATAATGATTTTGACTCGGATTTGGAGTTACATGTGAATTTGATGATTTTTGTATTCTCGTGATTTTCTGATTATTTTAATCAATCTTTCGGGCACGTTTTACGAGGAACGTGCAAATGATGTTTTGGGTTAGGCCCGGATTGAAAATGATGTTTTGACTTGGGTTATGAGTCAGGAAATTGAAAATGATATTTGGACTCGGATTATGAGTCAGTGATTGATTTTATGGATTTACGTGATCGTGGCAACTCGGGTTTACGGTTGCACGGATTTACGTGAAATTGATATTTTGGGGTTGGGACCCAATGGAATTGTGTTTCTGATTGGATTTGTATTTCCATGTGATTATATGATGATATTGATGATTTCAGATTTATAAAGTAAATCGGGACTTTGGTTAATTTGGGGCTGAGACCCTGTGTCGATATGTGATTTGATTTTCTATGCAACTGTTTTTCACTGGTTTTTGTGATGATAATATGTTGCGGATATTTAGGGCTTTCGGGAGAAAATATGTTTTTCCCCGGAGTGCACCCTGGAGATAACGCTCGCCTTCGGGATGGAAGTGTTTACCCCGAAGAGGTCACGTAGCACGGTCTTTGTCGAGCAGCCGAGGGAGGCTTGACTCAGATCAGATGTACTGGATATACATAGATCGGTAAGTGATGTGTTCACTAGATCTGGATTGCCGGCTGGTGATGAGTTCACAGCGGCGGATGCTCGGATTTTGAGCGGTCCTTGAGCCTATTGATATGCACGCGTTGCAGGGATAAACGTGACTCTAAGCAACAAGATATGGAAATAAGTCCCGTGGTCTTGTGGAAATTGTTTTGATTGATCCACTGAACATATTTAATTGATTTCTTATTATTACTCGTGTTTTATGATATGCATGCATGTTTGTGAAAACTGGAGGGTAAGAAATGTGTTTTGGTAAATGTATTTATCAAACTTTATTTTGTCCACTCACACCTTTATTGTTTTATGCACCCTCCAGGCCAGTGCACAGGTACGAGGGCTAGAAACGAGGCAAGCGAGGCAAAAGAATAAATAGACCGTTGCGCACTCAGACACTCTACAGAGTAGGAATTTGGCCCCTATCTGTAATAGTACCTATGCTCTGTATTGTCTTTGACTAGTCAAACTTGTGACGTCATTGGTCTGTAAAACTTAACTATCCCTTGTCTGACAATGTTTTCGGGATTTGTTGTGTGTTGTATGTATATAAGTTTGGTTACTTTCGGTAATTTTTTTAGTTATTGTCAGACGGGAGCAGGATTCATCACGAGTATCGAGGGATAATCGGGAT
This sequence comes from Prinsepia uniflora, assembly GCA_032719365.1. Classification (NCBI taxonomy): domain Eukaryota; kingdom Viridiplantae; phylum Streptophyta; class Magnoliopsida; order Rosales; family Rosaceae; genus Prinsepia; species Prinsepia uniflora. The sequence continues at coordinate 40,432,205 of CM064872.1, forward strand.
GGGTCTTGTCATAAGTTGCTGAAAATAACCTTCGATTTTTTTTTAAAAGCATACCTTTATACCCTCTGTTTTATAAAAGTATGCATGCTTATAAATCCATTTAAAACTCAGTTAAAAGAAAACATTATTAATGACCTCAAAATGCGTGTAAAATATTCATTAAATAAACAACATTAGTAAATCATCTCAACAATCATGCATAAACCATCACAGTAGTCACACACAATCAACCCTTCTTGGATGCTCAATATCAATCATCAACAATTGTACTATCGGTAGGCACTCATTTTAGGACTAAAGCCCACCTCGACGTCCGAGTGAAATTGACTAAGGAATTGGAGCCCTACTTGACATCTGAGTCGTCACAACATTAGTCTCAGGAACTAGAGCCCTGCTCGATGTTTGAAACGAACCAAGACCCAACATCCCGTTTAGGGTTGTCCACACACAAAAACAATTCATATCACAATGCATGAATATCGAGAAATCACATATTTATAACACATTAATTTCAAAACTCAAATCCACATTTCAGAACCTGGGCCTAACCCCAAAACATGACTCAAGCAAAGCTCGTTAAACGTGCGATAAAATAATTTTTGCCAAATCATCAAAATTCACATATAAATTATAATCAAATCAACATCACCAAAATCAAATAATAAAATATTTAAAGTACGAAAATCTACATGCATATTAATTTAATAAAAATAAAAGTCCACTCAGTTCAATTTAGCCTTTTATTCCTTTTTCTAACATTCCTTGTTGACTCCAGGGGTTATGTCTTCTGTCCAAAAAAACATAATTTTTAGTTACTAAAGTCCCATGAACCATCATGTAACCTCCTAGTATGAACCCTAACTATCAGGAATTAAATATTAATTATTAAAATTAACTATGTACTTCGAACACCCAAACTACCTCGAGATGGTGTTCAATTACCTTAAAGTTTGCGACAATTTGTCGGTAACATCGAAAACATTTAAAAACATGTTGGAGGAATCTTGAGACATGGTTGCATGCTCCTCCTTGTTCCACTAGAAGCCGCTGAGTATGGTGCCCACGTGCCAGAACTGTTTATCATCTCCTTCCCCCTATTTGCACTAGTTTCGAGTCGCCTAACCCGATGACCATGACACAATCCAAACTTCATGATTTTTTGACCTTTTTCACTTCTTTCACGTCCAAATTACCCTACATCATCCCAAAATCGGATTTATGAAATCAATACCTAAAAAACTTACCTCACAACAGGTCCACAAACTCCCACTATCTAGGTCGTTCGTAATCCCTGCTCTTGAGGTAGTTTCAACATCTAAAACCTTGAACCAACAACTTATTAGGATCGTAGGAACTTATAGGGAAAGTTCGTAAGCTTGTTTTCAAGGTTCGAAGTTGAAAACTCACTGGTGCATTCTAAACCCACGAGTTATCTTCTCGGGGTTTTTTGGGCCTTCTGCTCTAAAAGTTTCTCTCTCAATCTTATTCTCTTCTCCTTCTCTCTTCTCTTCTTCCTCGCTTTTGTTTACCTTGCTGTCTTTCACTCATGGTTTGTTGTTTGTGGTTTCCTACGAAAATTTCAGACCATAGCCATCCTATTCATAAGCATATGTATATATATATATATAATGTCTTCGCAAGGAAAGTCGATGTACAAGGAAGAAATAAGAGGTTTCTAGATAGATGTCAACCTCTCCTTATCTCTTATGCAACATTACCAATTTATCGTTTACGCTAAAATTACTAAAATGCCCTTACACATTTTAAGCCCAAAACAAACTCATCCAAACTCCATTTTCGGCATGGGACCTGTCTACATACTCAGGAGGTCGAGACCTACATAACGACCTTTACGAAACATCTCAATAATGTCCAGGTCAAAAAGTCAATCATTGACCCTACATGGGCAAAATGGTCATTTCCTTTTTTTCCCCCAATTATACTCTCATTGAGATTCCGGGTTGTTACACATAAGCAACTTTGAAATTGAACTCGGTACTGCCTAAGCCATGGCCAAGAACTGTACTGACTAAAACCTCATCACATCCTTTTGGACTTAGCCTCTATTAAATAACTATAACTAATCATCAACTTAATCTCGAGTTACGATGAACAATAATATTATACATGAACTTGTCCCCAAACGACATTCGTCAAGATCTCGATAATTTAAATATCACCTAGACTATGGGATTGTAATACCCAGTCTTGGAAGCAAGAACGGTGAGCAAGACCTGCGAGCTTAAAAACAAGAACGATGAGAAAGACCTGTGAGCTTGGAAAGGCAAGATCGGTGACAATCCCACGTCGCTCGAGGAGGGAAAGGTGAAGTGCCTTATATGTGTGGGTACGTATCTGTCTAACACAAGGCCTTTTTGGGAGCTCACTGGTTTTGGATTCCTTGGGAACTCCAAAGTTAAGCGAGTTAAGGTTGGTGCAATTCCATGATGGATGACCCCTTGGGAAGTTGCATCGTGAGCTCCCGAAAATACGAACGTGAGGGCTAGGTGGCCCTAAGCGAACAATATCGTGCTAGATGAGTCGGGTCCTGACCGAGGAGGTTCCTGTCCTGACAAAATGGTATCAGAGCCGGACCCCGACCGAAAATGTACCAGCGAGGACGCTCGGCCCCAAGGCGGGTGGATTGTAATACCCGGTCTTTGAAGCAAGAATGGTGAGCAAGACCCGTGAGCTTGAGAAGCAAGAATGGTGAGCAAGACCTGTGATCTTGGAAAGGCAAGATCGGTGAACAATCCCACATCGCTCGGGGAGGGAAAGGTGAAGTTCCTTATATGTGTGGGCACATATCTATCTAACACAAGGCCTTTTGAGAGCTCACTAGCTTTGGATTCCTTGGGAACTCCAAAGTTAAGCAAGTTGAGGTTGGTGAAATTCCATGATGGGTGTCCCCCTGGGAAGTTACACCATGAGCCCCCGAAAACAAAACCGTGAGGGCAAGGAGGCCCAAAGAGGACAATATCGTGCTAGATGAGTCGGGTACTGACCGAGAAGGGTCAGGACCTGATAGGGACCATATCAATTACAAAACTTTCTTCAACAAGATGGGACCCATATTTCCCAAATCTATACGTGTCAGGTCAAAAAAAAATTATTAAGACATATATATATTAGAAATACCAAAATCAAAATCAACTATTCACTCAACCAATCCTTCATATTCCGGTACTTATCACAATAGTAATAATATAGCCCATAAGTTAAACTACACCAGCCCCATAACTAAGCTGAACCAAGTCACAGCTTGAGTACCAATCATACTGCTTAATAGGACTACTCTTAGGCTAGTATCCCAACCATCTAATGACATAACCCCACCTAAATATACACAAACAGTACAAATGAGCCCTGCACTCGTCTGACAGAAACGTTGTTAGACACAGGATAAACGCAAATTCCGCTAATTCATGCCTCCGCCTCTCGACCCTCGAATCCCGTGCAACAACCCTAGAGGGTTACAAAACCAAGAAAACGTGTGAGTGGAAAAAGAAATAGTTCAGAAAACATAATTTGAAAACATCCAGCTTTTCCCTTCTGTTTTCCAAACCATGCATGCATACGAAATACCACTTCACTTACATATAATATTCGCAATTCAACTTCACAACCTAGAACCACTAACATCCCTAGAACTATACTGGGCTTGTCTACTCGTCTCATCACCAGGCCGTGCACGGGTTTCTCAACTCGGAGGCATGAAATAAAAAAACACAACTCAGAATCTTAGCTCCGATACCAATTTGACAAGACCCCACCTGAATACACATGAATAATATAAATGGGCCCTGCTCCCATCTGACATAAAAGTTGTCAGACAAGGGATAAACGCAAATTCCCCTAATTCATGCCTCTACCTCTCGATCCTTGAATCCCGTGCAATAGCTTTAGATGGTTACAAAACCAAGAAAACGTGTGAGTGGGCAAAAGAAATAGTTTAGAAAACATACATCCAACTTTTATCCTCCGTTTTCCAAACCATGCATGCATATGAAAAATCATTTCACTTCGATTAAAACGAAACACAATATATACTTCCAAAATACGTGAAACAAGTCCTCAACTCAACAATAACATTAAACCGTCTAAAATCTCGATAAGTCGACATAACCATCACACAACAACATAACCACCAACACAAGGTCAACATATCAATCACATACAACCAAATCATCATCATCATAATGTCACACATGAAACCACTACCCCACTAGTAGGCACACCATAATTTCACACATAGTCAACTCATCATTAATACATAAGCACCACATCATATGGACCACATCAGTCATCATACACATAACACAGTCAACCCTTCCTCAACACACAATATCAAACATCAACCCACTACCCCACAAGCAGACACACTACATATTCACATAGGAACCGGAGCCCAGTTCGACATCTGAGACTACCAAATTCGTCAACACAGATCACGAGGAAGGTTACTCATGATAAATCGCATCAGTAATACACAATCAATCTATATCGAACATTATCACATAATTCGCACAAAGCCAACACAACATCATTGCACAAACACAACATCAGTCATCATGTCACATCGGCTCTATCGGTAAACCATCACATATACATTTGCAAGGGAACCAAAGCCCCAAGCTCAATGTTCGAGTCATCACAACACAGTTTAAAGAATTAGTGGCCCAGGCTCGACCTCTGAGACACATTCAATCAACAGAATCACAATCATACACAATACTAGTCTCAGGATTTGGAGTCCCTAACTCAACATCTAAGACTCACAACCAATTAACGGGCATCATCACACATAATCAACTCAAGTCCACGTCATCATCATCACTATAACTTATACCATTAATACCAATATCACATACACATGTCACATCTCAATATCACAAGTCAAATTCCATATTCAACTCAAAATTACATTCGAAACGGTGTTCAAAACATAGTTTATTGAAACCATATAAAATGCATAATAAATATTAATTAGATATTCATAAAATCACCGAATATTTGACATAAAATCCCAATCACTTCACTAAAATCACATAAAACACATTTAATTCATGTAATTATGCATGAATAAAATTTTAGGGAAAGAAAGTCCACTCACACACCTCCAAATTGTCGAATTCACCTTTGCACACATTTCCTACCGAAATTCACATCTACGGGTCACAAATTATCTCAAATAACTCTTATTTTAATCCCATGCTACTCTACTCGATTCCTATGCTATTCGGGTCGCTCGACTCAACGAACCCGACTCCATTCTAAAACTCTCATTTCTCAACCGTTTTCAATTCTTTTTCGACCAACATCATCTACTCTAACTCTAGATTGGAACTATGAACTTAAAGTGAAGCAAGAACATCTAAGCATCGAGGAGCCATACCTCCTCAGTTCAGCCAAGGTTCTGGGCTCAGGACGATCACAAGGATCCCAGAAAGGCACGAGGCTGCTCGTTCTTGCTGCTCTCATCCCAAAACCCAAAATCGGATTCCTTTGCTCATGGGCTCAAAGGTTGTTCACCATTTCCATTTATCCTCTTCTCACAGTTTTACATCATCCTCTTCCTCTCAACTTCCTTTTCCACTTCTTCTCCATCGCTTCATCGTTTACTGGCTTCCTCCCTTGGTTTCTTTCCTTTTTTCTTCTTCATTTTTCTTCTTCAACCGTGCACACACCACCACACACACAAGATACTAACCTCACATTTTTAAACACACACACAACCCAAGTCGATGGCATAGTGCCCAAATAAATAGGGACACTTGTCACCCCCAAATAACCCACACAAGTATCTCACAAACGAAAAAATGATGAAAATGCCCTCCTTTAACCAAATTACCAAATAGCCCCTACGTAACTTAGACCAAGAACGAATGCAACTGAACTTCGTTTTCGACATGCCGCCTGCTGATGTACTTGAAATTCCGAGACCTTTGTAATGATGCTTACATAATCCCCAAAAATCAACCCAATCAAAAAGGCAACCTTTTGACTTTGACAAAAAAGTCAAACTTTGACTTTCCATTGTAACATGGTTAATTTCATCCAATGTTTCCAATTTTACCCTCGTTGAAAGTCCATGTTGTTACATCAAGCGTTTGGGAACATCTTTAACTTTGACTTTTTGAGAAAACATATCTCCCTAATAGTGGACACAATTTATGGACCAAATCACTGAATCCTCACAATTGAATGCAACCCTAATAGTGGACACAATTTTTGAGAAACCATATCTCCCTATGGTTGCGTCTAGGCCTGCAACCATAACTTTAGTTCCTTCCGAACTCCTATTCATTACTTAATAGTACTCATCCATTTCACTTTCCAACTTCCTATATTTCTCAATTCTGGCTTCTTTCAAGTTACAATCCAATATCTTATCTCGTATCTGAGTTCAAAATCAATATCTAAATCCATGACACTTCTTAGTTATGCAAACATAAGGCATTGTCGTCATTATTCACCCTTTAATTTAACGTAAGGTCTCAAGAAAGGTGCTAGAACACTTATGGTAATGTCCCAGAACATCGAGTGTTGTAATTAAATAATATTTTATTCTGAATGAACCATTTTCCCTTAGTAGCATTTTGTTGACTTTTTGATCTGTTTGACTTACGGATTTTTCTCGACCATGGTTACGTAGGCCTTGAAATGTTGATTTCATAGACAATTTGTACATGTTGAATGGACATCAAGGGATGACGTTATGACCTAGAGTTTACTAGGGGTATTTTGGTCTTTTGCACCTCAAGGATAATTTGGTTTTTCACCCTATGGAAACTTTTAGTGGGTCAATCAGGGCCTACCAAGTGTCATCTAATCACTTGGGGGTAGAGTGCCACCGCCTCCCACCTGCTTGTGTTTTATCTGTGTGGATAAGGAAGGTCGAACGAGAGAGAAACAAGGGAGAAACACGAGAAAATAAGAGAAAAAGAGAAGTCATAATGAAGAGAAAGAGAAGGAAGAAAATAGAGGAAACAAAGAGATTGTGTGAGCTCAGAGATAGCGAGAGTGATCGAGAGAAAAGGAAAAGCCGAGAGAAAAAAAATCTGAAACTTTTAGGGTTGAGTTGCACCTTGGCGGTTCTGAGGAGTAGGCTCGAAGCTGAGATTCCAGGATCCTTCTGAGTGTTCATATGATCTCATTTAGTTGTTGGAGAGTAAACATGGGACTCACTTAGAAATCGAAGCTGAATTCTAGGAAATTTTCGAAGGCTTGGGTATAAACTTGCAACATTTCTTTCTCATGTTTGAGCCAATAGAAATAGTCTAGAGGTTAATTAGGTGGATTTGCTCTAACAAGGGAATAAAATGGATGGGAAATGGTTGATTTGAGGTCGGGTCAACCCATTGGGTCGAAAAATCCAAAACTAGAGGATCAAGTCGACCCGTCCAGAGGTTAACAACGATTACATGGACTGGCACATCATCATGTCAAGCCATATGGACATGGCTTAGTGGGGGCCACGTGGTGAGCTGCCACATCAACATGTGATGTCATGATGACGTCAATAAGTGAAACGTGGCACATGTCAGGTGGTGCCATGTGGCAATGCTGTCATGTACTGTCAGATGTGAGGTGACATCAGCGGTCATCGTAGCTCCACATCTACGCGCGTAGGTAGCACGTGCGATGTCAGGACCCGACCCTACTTGGTCAGGACCCGACTCATCTAGTACTATATTGTCCGCTTTGGGCCTCGCCCTCAAGGTTTTGTTTTCGGGAGCTCATGGTGCAACATCCCAGGGGGTCACCCATCATGGAATTGCACCAGCCTCCACTCACTTAACATTGGAGTTCCTCCGGAATCCAAAGCCAGTGAGCTCCCAGAAGGCCTAGTTTAGATAAGAGTTGCGTAGCGGCACCCTCTATCTAACCCTATATTGTCCACTTTGGGCACACATGCGTCCGCAAGGTTTTGTTCCCAAGACCTCACGCCTGGAAGGTAACCACCTTAACCAACGCGGCCAAGGGAGGCCTAGTGCTAGATAGGTGTGTGCCTACACCTTTTAGGCACACCACCTTCCCTTCCCAGACCATTCCCCCTCGCAGGAATGTGGGATCGTTCACCGTTCCCTACAGGACACGGGTCTTACAATCCACCCCGCTTAAGGCCCAGCGTCCTCGCTAGAACACTTCCCGGTCGGAGTCTGGCTTTGATACCAAATTGTCAGGACCCGACCCTACTCGGTCAGGACCCGACGCATCTAGCACTATATTGTCCGCTTTGGGCCTCGCCCTCACAGTTTTGTTTTCGGGAGATAATGGTGCAACTTCCTAGGGAGTCACCCATCATGGAATTGCACCAGCCTCCACTCGCTTAACTTTGGAGTTGCCCCGAAATCCAAAGCCAGTGAGCTCCCAAGAGGCCTCGTGCTAGATAGGTGTGTGCCTACACCTTTAAGGCACAACACCATCCCTTCCCAGACCATTCCCCCTCGCAGGAATGTGGGATCATTCACCGTTCCCTCCAGGACACGGGTCTTACATGCGAGTGGGTGGGCGGCGCGTCAGTAGGCCGCCAGACTTCTACTGTTACTTCTCATCCTGAAAATACAAATCAAAATTTGGGAGTTTACTGTTTCACCCCTATCTAACCTTACTGCTTTGTTTGACCCCATGAAATATCTTTTTTCTAATGGAGAAGGCCTTGTAACCTACTACTTTCGGGGCACAAATTATATCATTGAAAAACTAGTATATCTAAATAAGTCTCTATACCCCTTTTGGTGGGCCCAAGTAGAAGATTTGCAACAATCAAGCCCAAATACTGGGAATTGTCAAATTGAAAGGGTAAAGAATTTCTTTATGCCCAAGTGAGGCCCAAACGGTTGGGGACACTCCTATGGAAGATGAGTTTGAAAGCTTTTAGACCTAGGGCTGAGAGGCCAAACCCAAGAACCATCAGTGACCTATACCCCTATTTCTCATTGGTAGAATTTCCCAAAAGTTCGAACAACTATGAGGAGTGCCCAGTTGCTTACACACAGTGTCCCGACTATGAAGACTCAACCGTGAAATAGTTTGAACCGTGAAATAGTTTGAACCGTGAAATAGTTTGAACCGTGAAATAGTTTGAACCCTGAAACCTTGTCCACTCTTCGTTAACCACTCAACGCCTTTCACAGTCTCTCCTATCCACTACAAGACCATTGTATCGAACATGTGGACCTTACAGCAACTCACAATTTCTCGTCCATCGACTCCCTCAGCCAAGGGAGGAGTGACTCTGTTCTTCGTAACTAGAGTTGTAGAGATTAACCCGAACAATGCTCGTTTAGGACCCATTCCAATTCAACCAAATGATGAGCCCATAGAGGTAAGGTCAACCATGAGGGGTTTAATTATCATCTTAGTTAGGTTAGGAATGTCCCATTGACCCACTTTAATGTCTTCTCCGTGCGAGGAACATAACGGTCGTCGGACCCAGTTCATACCAAAAATTATAACCCAAGAACGACCCAGAGGAGTTGAGTCCGATCGAGGTAAGCTCTTGAACCCCTATATTATACCATTTGATTCTCCATGTTGAGAGCCACATTTTGATGCACTTGCATGTTGGTTTCGATGTGGTTGGTGGCAGAACATGGCTCGCCGGCTTCTGGAATTAGTGTAGTAGCGCCATGGCTTTCTAGTAGCCCTCAAGCTTCGTTAGGTAAAACCTTTCCTTAATTTTGAGTATAATGTGTTCCAGAGAGTGAGTAGAATCGATTGGCTGAATTGCATGTGGTTATTGGTTAGTATAATGTCGCCACCTCCGATGAGTCTTGGTTAACGTTGGTCAACGTTAGTCAACGGTTAAAGTCATTAACTAACGTTAGTCAACTGTTAGTTCTAACGGTCAACTAACGAAATATTACAAAAGAATATTCTAGGGAATATTCTGAGGGAATATTTTGAGGGAATATTCCAAGAAATATTTCGGGGAATATTTTGAGCAAATATTCTATGTCAGGACCCGTCCCCAATCCCCCTGGGATTAACGAGGAACGCCCCTGATCCCGTCTGACACGGAGTGTCAAACAAGGGAAATTTCTGACCTTAGCCCTCTCGGGCCATCAGAGTACGCCAAGATCCGGAGGAGGTATGTGATATCTCGGTCTCTATTACAGTTCGCGTCGTATTCAACCTGAAGGGTATTAAAAAGAGAAAGACTGTGAGTGGACAAAAAGTAATATTCAGAAATACATTTTATAAAGACCCTTTATACCCTTCACTAAAAAGCATGCACGCATAGTAAAACCATTTATCCAATAACATATGTTTAAACAACCATATTTAGGGTCTCAGCCCCAAGTTCCGTAAATACAAGTCACACGGGCTTCTGCCCAAAACCATTTACAGAAAACCATAACATAGTAAACATATGTGGGGATCTCAGCCCAAATCCATTTATCATCATAAAACAAAATTTCCCAAACCACTTGAAATCATGTTTATCCATTATATTTCATATCACCAAACCTGTCACGGTATATAGAGCTACGCGCGTGCTAACCGGGGTCTCAAACAAAAAGTCTCTTCAGGCTCCACCTAGGTCAATGTCCGTAGATCAATGACCCTCTCTGGAGGTAACGCACTATGCCCATCCTGAGAGTAAGGAACCCCAACTGGGGGGTGACTCCACTCCGTCAGTACTCCGTGACTACTCCGGGGTCCACCCAGGCCAACGACCCTCCCAGAGGAGAGAATCATATATAAAGGATAGCATATGAAAAACCTTTTGAAATCATTCTTTAAACCTTTCAAGGATTCATGCCCTGCCCCCATAAGCCGTCATGAACCATAAAACCATTTCAAGGGTTCATGCTAGTTCCCATAAACCGTCATGAACCATAAATCTATTCCAAAGGTTCATGTTGATTCCCATAAACCGTCATTCACCATAAAAACCATTTGTAACACATAGCTGGGCCCTAGGCCCGAATCCACATACAAACTGGACCTCCGGTCCGAATCGTAAACCAACTGGACCTTCGGCCCGATGCCTTGTTAAATCAAAAGGACCACAAGTCCGAGAGTTCGTAGATCAAATGGGTTTCAAACCCGAGTTTACCTTTTGCAAATCCAAAACCATTTCATAAAATCATATCCAAAACCATAAATACGAAAAATCAGTGTAAAATCAGAAAACCTCGATTTACGTGCAAGCACGTAAATCGCCTCGTAAAGCGTGAAACCATATAATTCACAACCATCAAATTCAACATCATAGAATCCCATTAATAATCCATATAAAACATTTATGCATACATCACAGTTTAGAAATCAAGGTCCACTTACAGACCGTCTTATACTGCCGCCTCGGTTTGCATGTCGTAAGCCTCACCGGACAAATCATCGTCACTGGGACTCCTAAACCTGTCCAAATCGTAATAGAAGGTTACTAACTACTTAATTAACCTCCCATTGAAGCCCCGTAATTTTTCCGAATTTTTAACTATTTTAAATCCCGAACCTAAACCTTCTAATGCTCCGAACATTATCGAGACGGTGTCTGATTGATACGAAACCAGTCCCAAAATGTTCGTTACATCGAATAAAAGATTTCACGTGTTGAAAACATCCCCAAAAGACCATTCACACACCCCCAAGCACCCTAGGAAGGTTCCTGCACGTGAGATCACGCGCGGTGAACAGTGTCATCTTCTCCAACGAGTGAACCGGGTTCACTGGTTCCTGGACCGGCCGAACCAGTCTGGACCGGTTCAAGGCCTTAAGTCGTCCATTTTTCAGTCCATTTTATCCTATTTGATTCCTATGGGTTTCTACCTTCTACCCTAATTAACCTAGCCATTAAAAAGGAAAAGAAAAGGTTGGAAACTCACCTTAAATGTTCATACATGAACTGGTCACCTACAAGTCATCCCCGCCGTGGCCTCTGACCATCCTAGGCCTCAAAACTGATTCAAAGCTTCCTCCTAAAGCCCTCAGAAGTCAACCCAATCAAAGAGAACCGTTAAAAACCTCACAACCCAAACTTGGATTTTCAAACGTGCTTACCCGTGGGTTTCAGGTTTTCCCTCCGTGGCTGGCCGTCGTGTCCTCATCATCTTTGTCCTGCCTTCACTCTCACACGGTCACACTTGAGCTCACAGGATGAATGATGGTGAGGTGTGTATGGGTCGTGTGTTTCGGGTTTGAAGAAAATGGAGGAATGGAGGATGGTTTCGGGTTGTAAGGAAGAACAAAGAAGAAGAAGATATTTGATCTGATGAGAGAAGAGAGATAGATGAGATGAGTGATGAGGATTGAGAGATTAAGTTGAAATGGATGGCTAGGATTTAGTGGTGGGTAGATTAGATTATAAAATGATTAAAATAATATTATTTAATTACTTAGATCCACAAATTAGGGGAATTGACCAATGGGATGAGTGACACTTGTCACTCATCCATGGATCTCACCTAAAATATCTGGCCAATCAGAATACGCCACCTCATCATCGTCTCGAAGTACATGCATAGTGAAATCGACCTTCCGTGACCTATAACTTTCCCGTTCAATGTCCGATTTCAGCATGTTGCTTGTCTACGGATTCGTATCATCCCGATCTACGTAACGGTCCTCAGCCCTCGACCATCGAACCTCCCAGTCCAAAAGTCAACTATTTACCTCCTTTAATCAAAATTACCAAAATGCCCCATAACTTCCGAACGTCATAACTTTTTCCTCGAATGTCGAAATTGAACGCGCCCCCCGTCTATGAACTCATGACGTCCTAAACTACGTCACGGTCATCGGCCAAAGTACGTTTGACCACCAGAATCAAAAGTCAACATTTTACCCATTCTAGGGGCAAAACGATCATTTTGCATAGTTCGTCTGATTTCGCCCAACTAATTACGGATTAGCCTCACTAATCGTGATTAGTCACTAATCTAATCCCAGAATTCGGGACGGGTTGTTACATTCTAAGTCTTTTTTAAGCCATTTTAATATCGTTAACTCGATTTAAGTAACTTTTCTTATCATTAAATTGTGAATACCAATAGTAACCTCATGGTCCGAATTATTTAGGATTGGGATGAGTTTGAGCTTCCGAGGCTTGACCTGTCGGGTGATTTCGACTCCTTGGCTAATTTGTGAGTGGCCTAAAAGCTTGTTTTATAGGCTTACTACTTGCACGTTCTATGATGTTCTCACATTTTATAATTATTGAGCATGCGTAATTTACTATGTGATAATTGTGGTATGAGATTGTGATTATTAGTTTATGTGCATGTTCAGTTATGTTTATCTACAGTGATATGGTAAGTACGCATAGTGGTATGTTTCGAGTCGCATTTATTGCATTGCATGAGAGTCCCTGGGGTATTGATGAGATTGAGATAGTGATAGAACCCACTTAGGAGTCACCAGTATCTAGTACCCGTCTATAGGCCACAAACCTTTCCTCCCTGTGATCGTTCACCCGCCCTTACTCGCTATACTAGTTAAAAAGCGTCAGTTCTGTCCTCGAGCTCTAGGGGACTCGAGGTGATGGTGCCTTGCACCCAGTCCTTCATGTGGTCGAGGTACGTAAGCATGATACCAAGTTGTGTTACGAGTATGAGGCTCGATGCGACTCAAGAGTAATTTCATGTGGGTTGATATTGTGACCCATTTATGGTTTATGCATGGCTAATTTGTGCACATTAGTTAAACTACGATCTTATGATTAATATTATGTTTCTCGTACTACGTGAAAGTATGTTACAAATACTTTTGGATTTTTAAACTAAAATGAGAGGTTAAATTTTCTTATTGGCAGTAGTTTTATAGTGAAAATAATAACTGGGTCCACTCACCCTCTATGGTTTAAACTCCTCATATTTCAGTCACACACGTACTTTGAGGAGTTAAGATGCTGCTTTGACACACACTCCGGACACAGAGTGAAGCTAACCGTACAATCGGTATTGACATGTCAAAAAGATATGGTGTGATCATCAACTAGTTTTTCCCATGCTCCAAGTTTCCGCTATTTGGGTGAAATGTACTCAGTTCTTACTAGGTAGGTTCCACCCGACATTCTAAAATGCGTCATTTTAACCTAAATGGCTTCGTCATCTGCACATCATCTTCCAAATGTAGGCTAGTACGTCTCGAACTGCGTGTTTTAAATGGACTTTTCAGGTCGGGGTGTGTCATCTGCAAGCACGTGGGGGCGCGTGGACCCGAATCGTGAGGTACAACAACATGTTTTTGATAGATTTCCAGCATCTGAATCCAATGGCAGTGGTTTCGAGGTGATCAAACACCGTCTCGAGGGGTTTTAAGGGTTTTTAGTGTAAGTTTCCCATTTTAAAATCCCTAAAGATTAGAATTTAAATTCCGGGACTTAGGGATTTATCGAAAATTTGTGTAGGACTTTTATAACTTAAGAATTATATATTTGACAGGGGATACAGCTTTGGGAGCTAGTGACGAACGACCAAAACACAATTGAACAACGCTATAACACCTTTGAGTGGTCTTTTATTTCGTTTAAATCTTGTGCATGCATAGCTAATTATTTTAAGTGGTTTTCTACGTGTTTTGATGATGTTTGATTAGTTGAGACTTTGCATGATTTTTTGTGATTTTATGAATATTTAATTAATACGAGGTTGTGATTGAGCTATGATTGAGCTATGTTTTATTTCGTTTAAAATGTTTTATGTATGCTTTAATTGTGTTTTATCGATAATGGTGAGTTGGGATAATTTGATTCGAAATGTTTTATGAGAAACTGTATATATATATATATATATATATATATATGGATCTATGTGGTTATGATGTATCGAATAACCCTCCTCGAATTTATGGATTACATCCAGTTGTTGTATCCCTGGATGGCCACTTAGACACGATATCCCTGAGTGTTTGAGTTATACGGTTGACACCCATATGTTGAATCCATGGGCGGCCACTCGAACGGCAAGCTGGGCTCCATAGTTCCCGAGTGGTTGTATGATATGATGATTGGTCTAAAGGTAGTACAATATGATATATGAGATTGGACACGCAGATGTTGTATCCCCTAGTGGTTTTGTGATGTGATGATTAAGATTCAGGCATCAAGGTTGGGTTGATTCGTGTATGATTGTGAAATGTGGACTTGTTTTCCAAGTACTACTATTTTTCTACTATTTACATGTATTCCGATATTTTGATTTATTTCTCATTTTTTCATGACTTACTAGATTGCACATGCATGCACCGTTTTAGAAAATCGGAGGATAACCTTTATAATTTAATTAGACTTTCGGAATTATTTTACAATATTCCTTTTCTTTTGTCCACTCACGAATTTATGTTTTCTAACCAGGGCATGACTTAAGAACGAGGATCCACTCTATAGCATGAGGCGCACTCTATATTTACCAAGGTAGGACTGAACTCCCCTTTTTTGTTGTATTTAGTGGTAGGCTTATGCTCTATAAATGGTGTGATATTCTTTATCTAACAGAAAAGTTGTAGTTAAAACTTATGTTTTGCATTAAATTGGTTTATTAAGGGTTATCTGTCAGACGAGAGTATGATCTCCTCATTTGTCCCGGAGGGGTCTTATCTACTTGGTATCAAAGCATAGGTTTCAGTTGTGACTGCACATGCAGGTGTGGTTGCGTAACTCAGATGTGTGTGTTTCAGGGGTGAGTGAAGACATTACGATTATACCACTATGACGTGGTCCCCGAGCGTAGCCAGAAGATGAAGGTGAGTGGGCTAGAGAGTGCCGACATATCGAGAGAGCCCAGCCTTTGGGGGCTCATATGTTTTCGGCCGAGGAGTCCGCCTGAGCACAGGGTATTAATTGCTACCTTTTAGTTTACTGAGCTGGCCTATCAATGGTGGTGGGGGCTACAGATGACAGGCTGGGATGCCCATGAGGTGACTTGGGATATGTTTAAATATAGGTTCTTACATCAGTTTAGCCCCCAGTCTTATAGCAAGGAAATCTGATGGTGACTTAGTATGAGCAGAAGTTCCTGAATTGGTCTCGGTTCGTTCCAACATTTGTAGCAATAGAGGTGGATAAATGTCGTCGTTTCGAGATGGGTTTGCGAGATGAGATTCAGGCTGCAGTGACAGTGGGTTCCTTTGCTACTTTTAGGGTGTTATCTAGTGCTACTATTCAGATAGAGTCCAATTTGTTAGTGAGACAACAGAGTGCTGAGTGAAGGCGTGGACACCCATATACTAGTACATTTAGTAAGAGAGCCCCAAGAAGAGGTGGTTTGAGTTCTAGATCTTCTAGTAGTTATCGTTCAGGTCTAGGCGGTAGAGACTCAAGAACGGGGGATCAACTCTACCGCAGGAGGCATATAAATAAGCAAAACTCTGCACACTCTATATTTTTCTAGGGTAGGACTGAACTCCCCTATTTGTGTTGTATTTAATGGTAGACTTATGCTCTGTAAATGGTTGTGATATCCTTTGTCTGATAGAAAGGTTATAGTCAAAACTTGTGTTTTGCATTAAATTGGTTTATTAAGGGTTATATGTCATATGGGAGCAGGATCTTCTTGGTTGTCCAGGAGGGGTCTTGTCACTTGTTTTCTCAATTCCAAGCTCATAAACAAACCACCAGAAGTAAGGACATACAACCTCCCCGATTTCCCTTCACTGTTTATCCTTCCCCTGTCTCCTGTTTTCTCATTTCACCATCTTAACTCATCTCCAAGTTTAAAACCAATATCTATACCACTACTAACTTTTCAAGTCATCAGGTAAAATGTCGTTATCCACACATTATCTTACTAGCCTAAAACCTACACAGGTTGTTCCTCAAATCTCTAGTCCTTTCGATACTCAATAATCTACCATTTCAACAGAGGTGATTCGTCATGTGAGTACTTCTTAGGTCTCTATAAACATGTCTTTGAAATGGTTCTGAGGGTAATAATAAATTATAACTATTAACCATATCCTTCTAATAATCTCATATGGCCCAACATATCAAGGACTCAATTTCCCATATTTACCAAATCTCAAAATACCTTTATCACATTTTTTAAGATTAGACGGTCTTCTAAGACTGATCATCCATCTGGATAAGAATAACAATGCTAAAATGTAATGCTATTCTGATAAACTCCTGTAATTCAGCCAGAATCTCGATGTAATCCTGGATTTTAGCCAAACACAATCGACTCCGTGATTTCATGTATTCTATTAACCGAACTTATTAACCCATCTACTCTCATCTAGAACTTGTCATAGCTTTTCCAGATTCTAAGAAGATGAAATAAAAAAATTTATTGCTAAATGAATCCCACATCTACTTAGGAAACAGAAGTAACTACCAAATTTCATATAATGTCCATTATTAAGTTGTTTTCCTACTAGCACGTCACAATATTTATTCATAAACTTCGTCATCTATTAATTCATACCAGCATCCCAATAATTTTTCTCATAATACTTAACATGTTTCCCTTACTTCTATTGTTTCTGGTTTAGATCCTTTTAGGTTCTCATGGTGAAGAAATACTGCAAACTCTTATGATCCTTAAAGTCTTGTACTTTTATCTATAAAACCGTACTTTCAAATTTTTGATAAGTGTACCACTATTACCAGTTCCAAGTCATATGTAGGGCAGTTTAACCCACATGTTTTTAATTGTCACATACGTAATAACCTTTTAATCTCAAGACCTCCATAATTTTATAAACATGTATGCATACAATGAACCATAATGAAACAAAAAAGCTTCAAATAACACAAGTCATTGAACACGAGACTACAGTAATCAAAACACGCTCTAAAACAATCTATGGGCCTTAATATCGGGGAATTTAGAAAGGCTACCTTATGGTTACACTTGATAAATTTTTCATGCTCTAGTCAACAAAGTATATAAAACAGTGTATGTGGGCCTCAAGCACAACTGAATCCATTTAGTAGCCCAACATTCTTCATGTGAACCATTTGATTTCTGGGGTTTTGCTTCCTTCAAATTTCTCCAAGTCTAGAGCTTTTTCCTTCACTCCCATTTTCATCTTCCCCGTCAACAAATCATCAAAGCTCGTATAGTATCCTATCATTCCCACAACTTTCTTAACTTCCATTACTATTTTTAGGTTGATCTCAATTGTTCATTATTTTTTTTTGGGTGTGGGGGGGGGGGGGGGGGGGGGGGGGGGAGAATTTCACTAGTTAGCCAAAACTAATACATAATATACTTGCATAAAACTATTCCTCCCTTAATGCAATAATCCTTATCAATTCAGGAACAATCAAAATACATTTATTAAATCTTTAAATATTGCTGAGGTACTAGCTAATCCAAATAACATTAAGAACCCACAATGACCCTATTTCATCTGGAAGGCTAATTTGAAAAGATCATTCTCCCCTTCTCAACCTTGGATCATAATTCAATTCCTTGAAAAATGTCTAGCCCTTTTCGTACTCATTTGTCCAAGGTCGCGGGGAGGGTGGGTGGTATTTCTACCGTACTATCATCTTGTGGAGCTATTTGAAATCATTACAGAATCTTAACTTATGTGTTCATCAACTAAACTTACTAGCCTATAACTTCGCCTCGAGTTCCACCTCGAGCCTTTATTCAATATTCAAACTATAACTACATTTATGGCTCTTCTCAAGCCCTAAATTCCGAACTTGGACTCTTTTTGAGTCCTATAACAATATCTCAACGTATCTCCAATGTTAATTAAATATTCTGACTCCTATTGGAATCTTAATTCAGAAGTCATAAGCTATATCACCACAGACACGTTTAATTGTCAAACAAGACATCACTATATGCGTAGGATCTAAAAAAAAATCCTTTCATTGTCACCTCAAACACTTACTCTAACCATAAAACTTATTTATTTATTAAGTTCATGGCTTCGCCTCTCGATCAGCCTTAAATTAAGTGCAACGGCCCTAGAGGGTAAATTAAAATCACGAAAATGTATGAGTGGACAAAAAAAAGTATTTTAAAAGCATAATTTGAAAACATAAGTAATGTACTCTCTGTTTGATAAAATCATGCATGTATATGTAAAATCACCATATCTTGATAAAACAGATACAAAACAAGAAATCTCTAAATATGTTCAAATGTTAGTAAGTATCCATAAATCAACTCATATACAAAAATACCAATGCATAATAGTAACAATCACATAGAAGCAACCAATCCTCGATGCTCAATATCAGTCATCATATCAATTACACTACCAGTAGGAAAAACCACTTGGAAAAACAAAGTCCAGCTCTAGACGTCTGAGTGTGGACAAACCTAGAAAAACAAAGCCCATCTCAAGGTGTCTGAGTCATAGCCAAAATAACTAGTCTCAAAAAAATGGAGCAGATGCGACCGATGGAAGGGATCTAATTTGAAGAAGGAAGTCATTTTTGGACTGATTCCCTGCTCTGGACGTCTGAGACTAACCAACCGCTCAGGGAAATAAAGCTCGGCTCTATACGTTTAAGAATCAATCATAATCATCCCAAGGATGGTTTTCCATAACAAAACAATCAACATATATCGAGAAAACATATATTTATAACATGTACCAATTTCTTAAACCAAAACCATGTTTCAAAAATCAAAATTAACCCCAAAACACAGATCATGCAAAACTTTGTAAAACGTGCATTCAAAATGGTTTCCATAACATCAGTAAAAATCATGTACAAATCATAATCAAACCTCCATCATGCATGCATATTTACGTGTTTTAAATGCTTTATTATATCTCATGTAAAAATCATAATGAAACCCCTATCATGCAAATCATATAATAAAGCATTTAAAACACGTAAATATGCATGCATAATAATTTAAATAAAAGAAAGGTCCACTTACACACCATCCACGTATTCAAAATCCGACTTGCATGTTTTTTCGTAATTTTTGAAACCTGTACTGCCTACCATAAATCAGTTCTATGGGTTACTAACCATCCCAAATAACTCTTATTTTAAATCTTAATTTTTTCAGGCTTTTGAACGAATTTTAGATAAGACATAAACCTTTAGACAATCAAAATTGTCCCGAGACGATGTCTAATCATCTCGAAAAATGTACCAATGGATTTGTAACGTCGAGAAAATGGAGTTTCATGTTAGTCAGACACTGAGATATAGTAGCACGTGCCCTACACACCGCGACTATCTTCTGCGCGTGGTGGCCACATGCTAGCACTATTCATCATCCTTAATCTATGTTCAACCACTTCTCAACAATTCGGGTCATGGTCGTCACCTAACGACCACGACCCAATTCAAACAAGACCATTTCTCAACTATTTATTGTGTTTCAAACATCCAAATTCTCCTAATGGACTCTAGAAAAAGTTCCATAATAACAAAACTAAGAATGCGCACCTCTGTAACATTGTCCAAATGAATGAGCATTGGCCATGGTTCCAACAATATGTTCTTCGACCATCCTATGTCTAATCCTCATCCCTTCAATCTTCTAATGAACTTAGAGACTTTTCCAACCTTCTAGGACCTTTGGTTGCACGTTAAATAGCCCCAAATGGATTCCACAACCCACGACTAAACTTGGCTTCACGGCTTCCATCTCAGGTCTGAATGTCCCATCTTCTCCACATCCTTTTTTTTTGCCCTCTTCTCTTCCTCCCGCTTTTCTTTCTTCTTCTTTTCCTTTATAGGTTCTCTCTAGTTCTTTCCCTCATGGTTTCACCTTGTTTTTCTTCTTTTCTCTCTTTTTTTCTTCTTTTTCAGCCACTCCTCACCGAACACACCCATACCATCATACATACATATATATATATATATATATAGTTACTAAGTTGGTGGAAGGGTAAGGAGGGAGAAACATGAAGAATACTCTATAATACCCTAGGTCTTTCTTTCCAAATTACTAAAATACCCTTGGTGCTAAAATTATCATATTGCCCATAATCAATTTTAACTCGTATAGAACCTATTCGATATCTGATTTTGACATACTGCCTATCTATGGACTCATGAGTCCAATAATTTCATAATGATCTTCACAAAATATCCAAAGGATGCACAAATCAAAAAGTCAACTTTTTGACCCTATAGGGGCAAAATTGTCATTTCCATTTAATTTTTTTAATTTTAATTTTGTCGACTTTCTGGGTCGTTACATTGCCGATGCGCAGCCATAAATTGCTTATTTACCTAGGTCATGCTTCTTGTTTGTTTTCACACCTAATCAAGTACAATGCCCAACAAATATGATAGTAGGCAAGAAACTCAATTACAAACTACTTCAATCACGCATCACAAACTACATCAATGACACATCACAAACTACTTCAATCACACATCACAACTTCATTCAAACATCACCCACTACTTCAATCATAATATAATGTACAAATGGCTCATAAACCTAAACCTAACCCTTAATCTAGAAATGAGACACAACTTCAAAACTCACTATAAATCAGAAACTATGCCTAAATCTACATTCACACCCACAACCAACATCACAACCCAAGGAAATATCACAATGTCAACTCTAATCTAAATTACCCCACCTTTTTATATTTCTCTATTCCAAACAACCCAACCCTAGAACCTTTAGTCCAAAACGGCCAATCCTAAATCATTTGCTGGAATCCAAAATACCAATCCTTTTACGCCACACTGTGTCATAACCACAACTTTCTAGTCAACACTCACATGTTATACGCACTCCTACTAACAGCCTGTAACGACCCATCCCGAATCTACGTGATTAATCAGGGATTAATTGAGGATGATCAGACGATCATGGTGCAATTACAATTTTGCCCTAGACGGGTAAAAAAGTTGACTTTTGACCTCCTATGTCAAATGAACGTGGACTAAGATCTATTACGTAGATTGAGACAATACGAGTCCATAGACAAGTGGCACGTCGAGATCGGACATCGTACGGGTAAGTTATGGTTCTAGAACCATTTTTTGTAATATTTACAATTTCACGAATTACGAGAAGTTGACTTTTAGCTTGTTTTGAAAGGAACCAAAAGATCTCATCTGGAACAGTGGATGAGTGAAAAGTGTCACTCAACCTATTCGCCCAGTATCCCACATTCATGCATCACCATTTCTCCCTCCCTTTGTTTTTTCCAACCCGAAACCCCTCCCCATTTCTTTTCTTATGTGCTAAGCTAAGAGAGAGAACTGAGACTGAGAAATGGAGGTTGAGTGACCATGAGAAACAGACGAGACAACAGAGCAAGGCAGAGGTCGCAGTGGCTAGCCATGAAACAAAGTAAAACCCGTGTGTGTGAGTTTTTGGATTTTGGGGTTTAGACGTTGTAAATTGAAACTAAGATCCTAGGTATGTTCTTTGTTGTCGTGCAAGTGTTTTGGGATGGGAATGGATCTAAATGGACCATGGGACAGCCTTGGAAGGACGTTCGAAGATTGGCCGGAAAGAATTGAACCTGCCCAAGAGTTTTGAGGTATAGTTTCTTAGTTTTAAGCTTGTAGAAACATTACTAGCTTAGAGACGAGTAAAAGGGAAGCAAAATGGAGGAGTTTGGTGGCTGGATGGAGGAGAACTGATCAAGTGAGGGTCACGGATCGAATGACCCGATTACAGAGGTTCGGGTTGACCCACCTTAAGTTGAAGACGATGACGTCCCTTTCAATCCATGTGGCCAACCAAGTGGTGCCATGGGGTGATCTGTCAGAAGACGTCAGGTCACGTGGGCCAATAAAGTGGTGCCATGTGGCATGGTGTTAGGACGTATCAGATGACGCAATAGCTGATCATCTGACGTGGCATGTCCACATCAGAGATCGTTTTACATGATATCGGACGTGGGATGTCCACGTCAGCAATGTCAGACCACGTGGACCAGTAAGGTGGTGCCACGTGGCAAGCCATCATATATGTGCTAGGTTGTTAGAGCTGATGTGTTAGTGACACAAGGTAGTGATGACCTCAGCAAGTGACGTGGCAGTGTCAGAGGATGACACGTAGAACCAGTCAAGGAGTTTCATGTGTCCGGTTGTCAGGAGTTGTCAGATGTAAGACCTATCAAGCTAACGTCAACAGTAACGTTAGCTAGGGCTGACGTCAGGAGATGACGTCAGCGTTAACTGAACTTTGATCGGTGCGTGTAGGTACATGTGCACGAATTTTGAGTTTAAACTGATCTTGTTTGAAAGGATTTGATGATCTAAATCCAATGGTGGTGGTTTCAGGTCGATTGGAGATCGTTTGATAGGTCATTTGGAGGTTTTTAGCCTCGAGAAGCGTGTTCAGTACACGTTTATTATTCTGAGAGTTTTGAGGGTTTATGGTTTAGACTTGTATAGGTTGGTAGTAACTGTTGGGTATGATTTGGAAAAGTTCGAACGTTTCTAGAGGCATTGGATTTGCCTAGGATTAGCTTACAGCGGAGATTGCAAGCGCGCAGCTTGGATGGTCTGTGTGTGGACTTCTGATTTACAAATATGATGTATGCATAAATGTTTTATATGCTTTATGAACATGATTTGAGTTTGATTGTTTATCATTTGGTGGAAATGATATAGTGCACGTATTTAGAGATTTAGGTTTTATTTGATTTGAATCATTTTTAAATTATCGGTTTTGAATGATTTCACGAATCTGTGTGAAATCGAGAATTTGATTAGCGATTTTGAGATGATTTCACGAAGATCCGTGAAATCGGTATTTTGGGCTTGTGACCCAGTTGATTTAAGGTTTGACTTAAAGTATGTCAAACGGTAATTTGAACAAGGATTTGATAGTGAAATGGTTTTCGAATTTGGAAATGATAACTCGGGATTGTGACCCAATTCTGGTTTATGATATGATATCGGACTTGTGACCCTGTTGTGGATTTAATAAATGGAATTTGGGCTTGAGAACCAATTGGATAATGATTGTGACTCTGTTTCGGTGTCAAATGTGATTATTTGATGTCTTTCGGATTTATGAAACAGTTTTAATATTGTGAAATGAGAACTAGACATTGATTTTATAAGTTTTGTAGAAACTGATTTTGGGCTAAAGACCCTATGTGAAATAACTTTTTTTATTTGAGTAACGACAATTTTGAAAATGTATTTCCACTGTTTTTATTATGACCCTTCTACGAGATGATGGATATGACTTTGGTAGGAATGTGTTTCCCCAGAGAGGATCCTATGAGGTGATTGTCTCCTCTAGACGTCGTAGATCTTGGAGTCGTTATGATCCACTACTTGGAAATGAGTAGCTCCGAGGGGAGGTCTAAGCTCAGGAGTGGTAGATATTGATATCACTCAAACGCCGTAGATCCTGGAGCTAATATCACTCCAGACGTAGTAGATCCCGGGGATGTACACGGGAATGAGACCCCAAGTTGCACGCGTAGCATTGAAATCATTATAATTGATGATTTGAGGGTACTAGATGGATGTTGGATATGAGAATGGGTCTCGAGATTTTTGACTTACTGATGTGTGTCTAGATGTGTTTAAACATGTGATGGTTTTACGATGATTGCATCGGTTTTCTTGTATACGATTTTTTTGGAAATAAATGGTTTTAAATTGTTATTCATGCATACTTTTAATTGAAGGGTATAAATGTTTATTTTTTGAAATGTGTTTTCCAACTATTTATTTTTTTCCACTCACAGCTTTTATGGTTTTTGATACCCTTCAGATTGATCGTGGATGCGGGTTGTAGCAGAGACCGAGACATCACATGTCGCTGCGTACTCTGGAAATGACTGCACACTCTGGAAACCCCAAGCAGGTTACGATTTTATCTCTGGGCTAACACGCGGTGTCAAACGAGAGCAGGACACATCCTACGATAATCCAGGGGGATTGGGATGGGTCCTATCACAGCCATAACCACAAAATCCACATTTTCTAAAGCCAAACGGCCAAGAAAATTTTAATATTTTAAAATTTTATGTGGAAAAAATTGCACACAAACACCAACTAAATGAATTAATCTTTTACCAAATATGCCAATTAAAATTACAATTCGAGGCCTAGATATCAAAATTTCAATTTTACAACCCTAAATCTTACCATATCGAAGCTGTTGTTCCCTAAGATTTTGACAAATTGTCATCTTGGAAGATTGAACACTCCTTCTTGTCAAATTCACACCCTTAACAACAATTTCTTCGATTGAACTCGCCTTCACCTTCCTCTTCCGTCTTCTCCATAAATGTAACGACCCATCCCTGATTTTAAGGATTAATTAGGACTTAATGATGGATTAGCGAGGCTAATCGGGGATTAGTCGAGGATTAATGGACATTCAGGGCGAAATTATAATTTTTCCTCTGGAAGAGGGTGAAAAGTTTGACCCAGGAGGTCCAATGGCCAAGGGTCGAGGACTGTTACAAAGATCGAGTCGATACGAATCCGTAGATAGGCAGCACGTCAAAATCGAACGTTCGACCGAAAAGTTACGGTTCATGGAAGTTCCGTGGCACTATTGCATGAATCACGAGGCGAGTGCCAATTGTCATTAATGGGCCCCAGATATTTTTTCCCTGGCCCAATGGATGAGTGACATGTGTCACTCATCCATTGCTCACTCAAACACGTTCATACATATCACCCCATTCCTTTGTTCGCCCAAACCAAACTCGATCTCACCCAAACCAATCCATCGACCATTTCAATCCTTGCTGCTGGTTTGAGAGAGAGAGAGAGAGATAGATAGAGAGATACCGATGGTGGCTTGATGATGTTAGGACCGCCGTGGACGGTGGCGATGGCCAGGAAACAGAGGTAAACCCGATAACCCGATTATGTCCAATTTTCCATTGTTTTCAATCGGGGCGTTAGGTGTGTTTTCTGGGGATTGAATGATGTTTGTTGGGTTCATAGGAGTGTATAGAAGGGATTTTGGATGATGGTGAAGGGCTGATATGCCCTGGGGATGGCCAAGAAAAACAGGGGTCGTGGGGTTCAATTTGTACAGTTGGAATTTAGACGTTTTTCCTTAGGTTTTATGAGATGAATAGGTAGATAATGATGAGACAAAGAGAATGGAATTGGAAAGGAAGAAAAAGGAGGAAAATGGAGAAGTTATGCCATCGGACCGGTCACGCCGGTTCAACTGGACTAGCTGAACCTCCGAACCTGCTGGACTGGGTTCACGCAGGGAAGAAGAAGACTGCACAGTGGCACGTGGCTCCCACACACAGGGGCCTTGGGCGGCGTGTGGGGTCATGTGGGCCATCTTTTGGGGGTGGTTCCAACATGCAATTTCATCTATTCGATGTAACGAACATTTTGGGACTAGTTTCGTGTCGATCGGACGTCGTTTCTATATAGTTAGAGACGTTCGATGATTTAGAATCAACATTAAACATAGTTAAAAATTCCAAAAAATTATGGGGCTTTAGTGAGGGATTATCTAAGTAGTTAGTAACCCTCTAAATTAATTTGGACAGGTTCGGGAGCCTCGAAGACAATGATTGACTCGGGAGAGGCTTTTGGCGTGCGTATCGAGGCGTAGCTTCGGACGGTCTATGAGTGGACTTGTTTTATGAATTCAATGCATGCATAAATGTTTATAAATGTTTTAAATACATTTTTTGTGATGCCATGAGTGCATTTGTTTATGGTAGCTAGTATTGACGTATTTGCACGCTTTTCGAACTTTTTGGCTTTATGTCGTGCCTATACGTACAGTGTTTTCAATGAGGGTTAAATGAATGGGTTTTGGATTTGGAAATATGAAATCGGGCATGAGACCCATTTGATATGGAAACCCTCAGACTTGAAGTCCATTTGAATTCACTAGAATTCAGGCTGAAGGCCCGTTCGAGTTATACGATCGGGCCGAAGGCCCCGTTGGTTTACGAATTCGGGCTTGAGGCCCTGTTGACTGTAGTACCGGGCTGGAGGCCCCGTTGATTGTGAAATCTGAAATTAGGATTGAGGCCCAGTTGACTATAGTATCGGGCATGAGGCCCTGTTGGCTGTGAAATTGGGCTTGAGGCCCCGATGAGTTATGGTTTCGGGCTTGAGGACTCGTTAGTTTTGATATCAGGCTAGAGGCCCAATTGATTGTGAAATCAGGCTTGAGTCCCAATTTGTTTTATGAAATGAGAATTCGGTTTTGAGACCCTATTGAACTGTGGATTTAGGCCGAGGCCTGTGAGATTTAGGTTTTGAATCAGATTCGAGGAATCCTGTTGAGATTTGGGTATGAGACCCAGTTGAGAAAGTAAGTATTTTGAAAATGTATATACCCTCCGACATGAGTTATTTGGTCTCCTCTAGATGTCGACCTAGAGAGTCACGATCCACTACCCGGAATGAGTATCCCCATAGGGATCACATTCCATGAGTGGGTGTTATGATATGGTATCGGACTGGGTCCAGGGACAGCTATCCAGACGTCGTAGATCTTGGATGTTGGATAGAGCCTCCCAAATGGAGAATTCCTGGGGGTAGACTCGAAGTGAGACCCCGAGTAGTATGCATACTTATATAAATATGAATCGTGACAGATATCGGGGATGTGTTCCCTAGGGGTTGTGTGCCCCGAGTTGGCATCTCATCTGAGATGCCGAGGATGGGTTGTGTATATGTATATGTATATGAGATTTTACGAAAAATTGGTTTGGGGCGGAGACCCCGTGTTCTATGTTTTGGAAAGTGTTTTGGTGAAAAGACTGCGTGTTCTATGGTTGGTATTTCACTGAGAATGGTTTTGGGCTGAGTCCCTACGGATTGGTTTTGGGCTGAGTTCCCATGTACTTGATTTCGGGTTTTTGGGTTAAGGCCCTAATGATTATGTCAATGTTTTGATAAACGATTTTCGAATGCATGCATGCTTTTTAGTGAAGGGTATAAATGTCGTTTTTATGAAATGTTTTTATTAAAAATGTTTGTTTTGTCCACTCACGACTTTTGACGTTTTGAATGCCCTTCAGGTTGATCGCGGATGCGGGCTATAGCACAGACCGAGACATCACACTCCTCCTCCAAATCCTGGCGCTCTTTGGTAGTCCCGGTTGGGCTAAGGACAGAATTATCCGTGGTCTGACACATCGTGTCAGACGGGAGCAAGCACATCCCACGTTAATCCCAGGGTATTTGGGATGGGCCCTGTCAATAAACCCTAGAAATCACCCAGCCCTAAATTTTCCCCAATTCGATTCCACGAAATGGTTAGTCGTGTTGGGTGTTCCATGACTTTATAATGGGGACCACGTGACAAGACCCAACTCTGAAAACACCTCATAAACCACCCCCAGGTACTGTTCCCGTCTAACAAGTAAACCAAAATATCAAGTTTACCCTTGAATCCTTGTTAGACAAGGGATACTCGTATACACGTGAATTCATTCCTCCACTTCGCAAGCAGTTTCGATTCCCGTGCACCGACCCTGGAGGGTTACAAAACCAAGAAAAGACTATGTTAGTGGACCTAAAAAGAATAATTTCAAAAAATAATTTCAAAAAATGTAATCTTAAAACATAATCACTACCCTCTATTTTAGAAAACTATGCATGCATACAAAAAAGGAAAGATTCCCAATAAACATACGTTAAAACACAAAATCTCAAAATACATGCAATAGTAAGAAATACAGTAGAACATAAACCAAGATAGCCATAAAAACCATTTCAAGCCAAAAAAACCATACCCAAACAATATAATCATAACCATACACAATCAATCCATCCACGATGCCTGCATGCCAAATCATCTTATTATCTCTGCCACTAACAGTAGGCCAAGCCACTCGGAAAAATGAGCTTTACCTCGACGTTCGAGTGGGGACCGACCCTAGTCTCGGGAAAAGGATCTTTACCTCGACATCTGAGACTACCCATCATAATACCATTCTCGGGAAAATGAGCTTTACCTCGACGTCCAAGACTACTAACCGATCCGGCATCCCGGGTAGGGTTATCCGCAATACAGAATCCACATAGTTATATCTGAAAGCACATTTCATCTACCAAGATAACATATTCGCATAACTCATATCAATTTCGAAAACCAAGACCCGAATCCAAAATATTTTACATACAACATATACGGGTTTCTCGTAAAACTTGAATTAAACAATTTTTGTAAAACTGTCCAAAAATTACCAATATCAAGAAAACACCCTTTATAGCACACATAAGACATTTCCACAAATCTCGTGCCTAAGCTCGATTACACAATCAACACAAATCTCGTAAAACGTGCCATTAAAATAATAATTAAATATCCATAAGTGAGAAAAATTCCGATAAAATTCCAATGAACTTAACATCATAAAAAACACACAGAAAATAATTTAAAACAATTAAATATGCATGCATAATAAGTTTAAGAAGGAAGGGTCCGCTCACACGTACTGTATGCGCAGTTGAACTACATTGTACATTTCCCGTAAAATTCGAGAACGTCACCTCCTTAAAATCAGGGTTTGATTCCTTGAACATCAACCATGGTTTCCAGGTCTGTTACCATCTCATCCTTGCATCCAAAAAAATCCCTCTTCGCCTCAAATTTAACGTAAGACCTCCAAGGTCACACGTAGCACGTTAGATTCCAAGTTCTGGGCTCGAAAAGTCTGAACTCGAAGTAACCACCTCATAGTCCATTGCTCCACTACCACTGTTCTATCAACTTCCTCCCATTTTTCATAGCCCTAGCTCCTTCTTTCTTCCTCTTTGTCTTTTCCCTACACTCTTCTGGTTCTCTCCCCATCCCTCTCTCAGATTTTCTCATGGGTTAGTGGTTTAGAGTAGTTTTTCTCCTTCTCAGTCTTTACCCACCGAAGCTACACATAAACACACACCCACATCATGATATAAACTCAGGTGAGTCAGTGGATGGTGATAGAGATGTTACACTAAGCACAATAGATGTACTAGGAGAAACCTCTACGTATAATAGCTTTGCAAGCTCACAAGACGTGTAGATAGTATAGATGCAAACAAAGGTCGATCCCACAGAGACTTGATCAACAATATCCAATCTAATTTGGTTCAATTTACTTTAGTGGAGTAATTAAAATTCAATGGGGGTTTGTTACGTTTTATGAATGAAGTAAATTAACTAATAATACAAATTTAACTAAGTTGAGCTAGGGTTTCTATCCACCTTTACCAATTATAGTCCCATTAGAATTCCTTGATTAGATTACTATTCATATTTCTGAATTAAGTGCATGTGTAGGGGTCCGGCTAAGGCTCACCCCACACCTATTATCTTCTCTTAGTTCTCATGTTTAAGCTTGATGTGCTGCCCTTAAATGTCTATTATCAATGGCGCGTGATAATGCATTAAAACCAAAGAAGATTTGATAACACTACACTAATCCTATAAAGTGATGTGCAATGCTAGAATTTCATGAGTTTAGATTACGAATAAGATTCCGCCTTTTAAACGTGAAGTTATCAAATTGCAAGGTGATGCACAAACACCAAGGTGATCCGTCAAGCAATTACATCAACAATTATATGCAAACAAGGTAGCTAAACTTATAGGAATAAATTGAGTTCATGAAGTGCAGTAATCCAACAAATCCAGGCATGCATAACAATCATAATCAAGAACCAGAAATCAAACAAGAACTAACATGGCTAGGGCTTCAAGTAACCATAGCCCTAATTACACTACTCAAACATTATTGAATTAAGCAAACACATAAAAGAAAGAAGTTTAAACATAAATAATGAAATAAATAACAAAAGGCCAATGAATAAAATAGATGAAGGAAAACTCCCTCAAAGTACTAAGCTTCCAAGAAATCCAATGGTGACAGGACCCGTCCCAACTGGACGTCAAAAATCGTGCCCGGTCCTGCTCCCGTCTGACAAGTCAACTACAGGTCCGAAACTCCCCTTCAGTGCTTGCCAGACAAGGGATGTTTGCGCGGATTTCTGCTGCTGTCACTACCTCACTATCAGTCCCGAACGTCGTACCACGGCCTGGAGGGTCACAAAACAGAAAAGGTGTGAGTGGACAAAAATGACCCCTTATAAAAACATTTATCAAAATACAATCTTACCCTCCAGTTTTCACAAACTTGCATGCATATCGTAAAACATGAGTGACCGATAAAATCCAAACATATTTTCCCATGGTCCATAAAACTCATGTTCACCAAATCAGTTCATGTTATAAAACATCAAATCCCGGCTCTCAGGCCAACACATGTGAAAACATAATCACCTGGCCACAAAGACCAAAAATCCGTACTCAATACCAGTACATCATCACAATCAATACCAATCAGCACTACTCACCAGTGCACAATAAATATAACAATCCAATCAAACCGCACTACTCACAAGTGCATCAAATATCACAAATCACATCTGCACTACGCGTAGGCCAATATCCAGTCACTCTCTCGGGAACAGACACCTCTGGGCTCAACCCCCTCGGGCTCAGTCACCTCTGGGCGAACACATCCCCAGGCTCAGACACCTCCGAGTGGTACGTGCAGGCTCAGTCTCATCCGAGAAGCTGACTACCATAGGATCAACTCCCGATCCTACAATCACATCCCCCAAGCTCCGGTCGTCTGGGTAATCCCCCAAGCACCGACCGTCTGGGAATATCACAATCACAATGAAAACCATCCCGGGAATTACATCCCAAAACATTTCAATCAAATCTTGACTTCATACCAAGTCAAGATCATTCTCAACTGGGTCGCAAGCCCAAAATACCTTTTACACATAAACCGTTAAAATCACATTTAAATCAATAGAATACTCCGGAAATCATCATTGACTCACCAACCAAGTCAAAATATCATTTTAGAAATCATTTAGACTCCGGGCCTAGCCCAAAACACCATTTGCACGTACCTCGTAAAACGTGCCCGAAAGACTGATTAAAATAATCATAAAATCCCAATAAATCATTAATTTCACAATTTCACAAATGACTCCAAATCCGAGTCAAAATCACTATTCACTTAGGTTCTCATGCTCAAAATAACATTATCACGCAAATTCATGCGTTGCAACCTCCGTTGCCATTTTCACGTAAATCCACGAAATCCTTGACTCATTCCCGAGTCACAACATCATTCTCAATCCATGACTCAATATCCAAGTCCACACATTATTTCCAACCAATTTTCATCCCGGACTCACAAACCAAGTCCAAACATCATTTTTACCAAATTTCGTAATTTCTCGAAAATTGCCCAAAAATAATAATATAATATTCATAAAACCGAGAAATTACCGGATTGAAACACAAATCATGCCCAAGCATATAAAATCATATAATAAGGCATTTAAATCATATATGCATGCATCACGGTTAGAAAACAAAGTCCACTCACACACACCGTCCAAAACGGTCCGTTTCCGAGCTGCACGTTTTTCCGTAAAATCTGGAAAGCACAACTCCTGTCCAAAATCAATATAGAGGGTTACTAACATCCCAAAATACAACATATAATTTTCCCCAATTTTTCCGGGATTTAAATACGTATTTTAAACGTAAAACAAAACTTCGGATACGCGGAACATTATCGAAACAATATCCGATTTCACCGAAATCAACGTCAAAATGTTCGTTACACTGAGAGGATCAAAAGTCATGTTGACCTCACCTTGAGACTAGGCCGGACGCGCCCCCACGCGCCGCCGTGAGTGGCTGCGCGTGAAATCCACGCGCCTGCTACAGTGTCACCGTCCCAACCCGTTTGTCTGGTAAACGGGTCGTTTAACCCGCGAACAGACCCGGTTGGTTCTCTGTCAATTCCACACTGAATTCATCAATTGAACATTCATACAGCTTCGAATTAAGTTCAATTAAAGATCTGTGGACTCAAATTCAAACAATCGTACCTATAACCCCACGATCACAGTTGATCATTCGAAGGTCCTCCAGCCATTGTTCATCATTCGAAGTCCTTCATTTTCAATCGATTTCTCTCAATTGATGCCACCAGAAGCTTCGGGGATTCAGGTAAACTCTTTCCCCATCTCAATTGCATCAATTCATGGCTCAAACGCCACGACTCAAACTCGACATTTTCATAGTTACCCGACTCAATTCAGAGCCAATTGGGCCTCGATTTCTTCCATTCTTGATGTGGTTCGACTCGTACAGACCTCAGGAAGCTAACTCGAGCTTCTATTCCACTCCTCACGGCCCAATTCTTCCAATTCGATTTTTCCTCCCAAAAACTAAATTTTCGAATTTCCAGTTCCAGCTCACTCTCAATCTCCCGTTTTTCCCAGACAATTCAATCTCAAAAATCTCTCAATTTTCCCCTCAGAACCGGCAGTGGAAGGGAGCTGAATTCTCTCAATTTTGTTTCCCCCAATTTGCACGGTTTGAAGAACATGGATGATTAATGGAGGAAAGAAATATAATTAAACATAATTAATTAATATAACATCATAATTGTGTCTTCCCTAAAACATGGGATCTGGTTTCATGCCTGAATTTAAGGGATGAGTGACACTTGTCACTCATCCAAGTGTGTCCAGTCACCAGGTACTGTTCATATTAAAATATTATTTTATTCTCGGTTCGTTCGGTTAACCGAGCCCGATTCCGTGACCATAACTTCGTCGTCGAATCTCCAATTTCGGCATGCCGCCTGTCGTTGGATTCGCATCGACGAGACCTACGTAACGGTCCTTGGCCCTCGTCCATCGGACCTCCCGATCAAAAAGTCAACATTTGGCCCCTAATATGCCAAATTACCAAAATACCCCTCAACTTCCGAACATCATAACTTTCACCTCGAATGTCGGAATCGAACGTGCCACCTGTCTATGAACTCGTAACGTCCCGAACTACGTCACAGCCATCGGCCAAAGTCCATTTGACCGCCCGAACTAAAAGTCAACATTTTGCCCACGCTAGGGGCAAAACGGTCATTTTGCACGTTTCGTCTGATTTCACTCAACTAATCCCCGATTAGTCATTCTAATTCATAATTAATTAATATTCAATCCCGATATTCGGGACGGGTCATTACAAAAGGTGCTGAATTGAACGATGCTTGAATTAAGATTACATTCACTAAAACTAAGTACAAGAATTAAATGACTTTTAAGTATAAACTTCGACAGAGTTTTGGGGACCTTCAAGAGGTAAATTTCAGCCCCCGCTTCATAAAACCAAATACCTCTATTTATAAGAGAATAATTAATCCTCCTACAAATAGAATTTTTCAATTAAATTGTATAAGGAAAAAGGCTTCCTAAATAATTAAGAATTATAATTAAAAACATTTCCTACAAGTAAAGGGACTGAAAATAATAATAGAAAAGGAAGTAGGACTAAAATCCTTATACAATATGGAGATTAGGTATGAAAGGAAGTTGGAATTATCATAAAAATAACCCAAAAATCAGAATTAAAGCTTCAGGAGCATTTTCGGTGGTCAACCACCGAAATAGGAGGGTTAAAGGCACGGTCAACCCTGGTCAAATGCGCCAGGGCTTCAGTTTGTGGATTTAGGTGGCTATGCAACGAAACGGGTGAAGGCGCTTCAGGATGCGCGCGTTGGGGGTCATGATGGTCTTCATTAGCGGCCTACCAATTGGAAGGCCTCGCTACAGTAACCCACGTGAACCTGATGTCCAATTTCGGTGGATGTCCATCGAAAGTTGATGCAATTTTTCCTTCCTTCATAACTTCTTCGTTTCAACTCCGATTTAGGTGATTCTTTCGCCCAAATTCTTGTAATTCCAAGCTCTATTTGATCTACATATTTCTCAAAAAAAATATTATTTTTTCCAATTGTATAGAACGAAATATTAACAAAACATAAGTAAAAGGGTATTAAATCATAGATAAAACATGCATAAGTTATGACCTAACAAATACCCCCAAACCTATATTTTGGTAGTCCTCGAGCAAAACACAAAAATTAAAAATTAAAAACAGAAAAAAAGACTCAATTTTAATTAAGATAGAACATTTAAACCCCTAGGTTCACCTAGTAGGAGGAGTTTTGTCTTCTGAGGGTTATAGCAGCACGATACCCACAAACGTTTTACCTAATACAAAGGATGCTATAAATCATACATCAACAAGTTAATAAGAACCAAGAATTGAAAACAAACTTACAAAAACCAAGGAATATGCCAAAACTGTGAACTCAAAGTGTCTAGTGTTTATACCAATATCTCAAATGATCAAACTAGAAAACAACGTCGTCTAAACACCCTAGAAAGATTTCGCCTCGACTCTAATCCTCACTAGGCATCACTCAATGAACACACAAGAATCCTAAGGCTTTCACTCAACAAGTATATGTGAAGAGTTTATGTAAAGATAATCAAGTTAATCACATATGAATTTCAATGAAGAAAAACACTTTATATGTAAGTAATGATCTCACGAAGGAATTGAAGTTTAAGAACAGAGATACGTGCCTTAATCCTTTGCATAACCATTCACAAGATCAATAGGTCTTCATTCAAGATTGTAATGGGACTAGGTTCTCGAGTTTTGAAAGGAAGGTTGGAATTCAAAAAACCTAAGCTGCATCAAGGCATGAGAAGTCATGACTCAAACCTTGAGTACTAGATGATGAAACTGTGCTTAAGCTCACTACATTGCTCTAGTTTGAGGTACTTGGCTCACTTGACTCAACAAAAAGTTCATTGTTTTTTTTCTTTTGCTTTCTTTTCTTTTCTTTTCTCTAATGAACTTGACATACGGTTGTTTTGTTTATATGAGCTGAGCCAAGATCATGCAATAACTTCCTCACTTTACAAATAAATGAATGATCTTTTCCATTCAAGCATACTTCCATTGCATGAGTATAAGTAGCACAAAACATCAACATATTTCCTCCTCACCCTGAATCTCATTTGATGCAACCTTGACACAAGCTTAAATCATAGGATACGACCATAATGAACAGTTCAAAACATGGTTAGGTCATATTGTAGGTGAAGAACAAAAAGGCTAAGTGTTTGGCTTCAAAGGGGCTTAAGGAGCATGCAATTGGGACGGGGAAAAGAAGGGCCTTTAGGAGATAAAACACACATAGCCTATATCCTATCTCATAAACAATTACACATTAAATCAAGCGCATCCAATAGATATGGTTCTTTAAACATCAATGCAATTAGAAAGAGATCATGTAATTCTAAACAAAGTGATGAGTGTTTAAGAGTAGAACCAAGTAGATCACTCAGAAAGAAAGGCAATCAAGCTCAAAGATCTCACAATGTTAGTCTCAACTAATTTTCTAAGTATGCTCAAATTCAATTGTTTTGGTTTCTTAATCACTTGATTACGGTATCGTGAAGTGCGTGTGAGTTCAATGGCAATGGCAATGATTCGTAGTAAGCACAAGCAATTCTCATGTTCTATACGTTCATATTAACTTGTTTAAGCATAAAAACTAGCATCACAAAACAAAAAACAAAACAAAAATAGAAAGCTAATCTAAACAGAAACTGAAAAACAACAAGCAATAAAAAACAGAAACCTAGTTTGTTCATCCTAAAACATGCAATTTTTAAGGCCCATACCCCCAAACCTAAATGAGACATTAGCCTCAATGTTAAAAGCACAAAAAGAAGACAAA
Source organism: Prinsepia uniflora (assembly GCA_032719365.1). NCBI lineage: Eukaryota > Viridiplantae > Streptophyta > Magnoliopsida > Rosales > Rosaceae > Prinsepia > Prinsepia uniflora. The sequence goes on from CM064872.1 coordinate 40,468,655, forward strand.
AGACATTAAAGTAAGGGAGGTATACAAGTGAAAAATGTCCACAAAGAAAAGGAAACAAACCAGGACTAGTTGAGCACCCAAAGCTACTTAGGAACCAAGGGGCACTCGAGGGACTTCAAACCTGCGCCTGCTTCAGTGGTATCCTGCCTACAACATAAAGTAAATGATTAGTTCTACAGGAAGAAATCCACTTCCTAGACTTTAACATTTCAGGGAACAAATACAACAAAGATTTGAAAGTAAGCAAGAAGTGATTGATCCCAATAGACAAATAAGCACAATGGTCGAGGTGGGGGCCCATGGAGGAGCCTTGGGCTGCTTAGGCTGTGGCTTTGAGCCTTGGGTGGAGCTAAATGTCTCAAAGAGGCATACCACCATTGCGAAACTTCCTTCGTCATGCCTCCCACAAGGATCATGAAACCTGCACAAACCATTACACACAACATCAAATTTCTCACCAAAACACTAAGTTGAGTAAGGAACTTAAATGGTGAAGATAAGGATAAGAAAGGCCCCAAAAATGCCCAATCCCTGGCCAAATCCGCCGGCCCTGGAATTTTTGGGACCTCGGCCAAAACTTGGTACAATGCTTGTGGGGTTGGTAACCCTCAACACACGTCAAAAAGTGATTTTCCAATTTTGAACCAAAAATGGGTGTTTCGGGTTTCGGGTTTCTCACCTTCCCGTCGTGCACAACCTCACTGTCGTCCTCATCTTCTCACTCTGTCTCACTCTCACTCACCCAGCTGATGAATGGTGGAGATGATGAAGAAATAGGGTGATGGTTATGGTGTTTATTTGTTTGTAGGTTTTTGTGTGTGTTTACGAGTTGAGAGAATGAAGATAATGAAGATGGAAAATAATGAAGGAAAAAGTTATGATAACAAACCCTAGATCTATAATTTTGGGTAAATGCACCAATGGGATAAGTGACGCTTTTCACTCATCCAAGGGGTCCAACTAGATATTTTATCCAATAGAAATCTGCCACGTATTTGAAATCCCGAGAATCGTTAATAGTGCCATTTTCGCATCTATGACCATAACCTTTCAGTCCGACGTTCGATTTCAGCGTGCCACCTGTCTACAGACTAGTGACGTCCCGATCTATGTCACTTGACACGACCCATCCCAATCCCCTCGGGATTATCACAGGATGTGCTGTCAAGACCCGACCCTCCTCGGTCCGGACCCTACTCATCTAGCACGATATTGTCCACTTTGGGCCTCCATGCCCTTGCCCTCACGGTTTTGTTTTCGGGGGCTCATGGTGCAACTTCTTAGGAGGTCACCCATCATGGAATTGTACCAGCCTCAACTCGCTTAACTTTGGGGTTCGAATCCTCCCCAAAGCCACTTGAGCTCCAAAAAGGCCTCGTGTTCGATAGGTGTATGCCTATACCTTTAAGGCACACCACCATTCCTCTCCCAGACCATTCCCCTCGCAGGAATGTGGGATCGTTCACCGTTCCCTTCGGGGCACGGGCCTTACATTCCACCCCCCTTAAGGCCCAGCGTCCTCACTGGCACACTTCCCGGTCGGGGTCTGGCTCTGATCCAATTTTGTCAAAACCCGACCCTCCTTGGTCAAAACCCCACTCATGTAGCACAATATTGTTCGCTTTGGGCCTCTTTGCCCTTGCCCTCACGGTTTTGTTTTTGGGAGCTCACGGTGCAACTTCCCAGGGGGGTCACCCATCATCGAATTGCACCAGCCTCAAATCGTTTAACTTTGGGGTTCCAATCCCCCCCAAAGCCACTTGAGCTCCCAAAAGGCCTCGTGCTAGATAGGTGTGTGCCTACACCTTTAAGGCACACCACCATTCCCCTCCCAGACCATTCCCCTCGCAGGAATGTGGGATCGTTCACTGTTCCCTTCGGGACACGGGTTTTACAATCCACCCCACCTTAGGGCCCAGCGTCCTCGTTGGCACACTTCCCGGTCGGGGTCTGGCTCTGATCCATATTTTTCAAGACCAGACCCTCCTCGGTCAGGACCCGACTCATCTAGCACGATATTGTTTGCTTTGGGCCTCCTTGCCATTGTCCTCACGGTTTTGTTTTCGGGCTCTCACGGTGCAACTTCCCAGGGGGTCACCCATCATCGAATTGCACCAGCCTCAAATCGTTTAACTTTGGGGTTCCAATCCCCCCCAAAGCCACTTGAGCTACCAGAAGGCCTTGTGCTACAAAGGATAACTCAAAACCTCAGCCCGTTCAGGGTTTCCAGAATGCGCAGGATCGGTGGAGGAGTGCGATGTCTCAATCTCAGCTACAGCCCACATCCGTGATCAACATGAAGGGCATTAAAACCATTTTAAAGCTGTGAGTGGACGAAAATCAATAGTTTAATAAAAACACATTTCATAATGAAACATTTATGCCCTTCAATAAAAAGTATGCATGCATTCGAAAACCAATAATCAAACCATTTACTTTAATTAAATCATTAGGGCCTTAGCCCAAAACCATAAATCCAAATATGTGGGAACACAACCCAAAACCGTAAATCAAATAATGTGGGCCACTGCCCAAAACCACCAACACTGAAATACCATTTCATAAATCTAATAAATCTAAAATCCACATACATAATCCAGTAAAGCCATGAACCGCAATTCAATCCAAGTACCATTATATACCAATCCACCTGACGTCCCAGTCATGTCACGGTCCAAGCTACGCTTGCTACCTGGGGTCTCAACCCGAGTCAATCTCTGACATCCAGATTTCTGACATCCCAGACATCTAGCAATCCTGCTCTAGAGTCACTGCACGGTCTGGTCGCACAGTGTAGTGACCCCTCGCAGGCAATGCATCGTGACTACTCCAATGTCCGAGACGATTGGAAGAGACAATCCATAGATATAACGATGGTATATAGAAACCATTTCATAAATCATCTCAAACCGTTCAAATAGACCTACACCTGGGATTTCCATACAACCATCGAAATCCACAAATCTGATCTCTCAAATCCAAATCCATTTATGGGTCCCCGACCCGAAATCACATTCATAAAACATAACTGGGCCTCATGCCCGATTTTGTAAACCAACTGGGCCCCTGGCCAGATGCCTCATTCAATCAAATGGACTCCAAGTTCGATAGTTCATAAACCAAATGGGTCTCAAGCCCGATTCCATATTTCCAAATGCAAAATCATACCATTTAACCATTATTAAAACCACAATCGCGTAGAAATACAGTATAAAATCATAAACCTCGATATAAAAAATTATCTTGAAATTCATGCAAATATGAAAATCACCAATATCACAATCATCATCATAGAAATCGCATATGTAAAACATATAAAACAGTTATGTATTCATCATAGTTTAGAAAACAATGTCCAATCAAAGACCGTACTACGTTGTCGCCTCGATATGCGAGCCATAAGCCTTCCCGGGCTAAATCACGGTCCTCGGAATATCCGAACCAGTCCAAATCCTACTAGAGGGTTACTAACTACTTCAATAACCTCTCATTAAATCCCCCTAATTTTCCGGGATTTTAAAACGTATTTTTCATAGACTTTAAACCTTGGGACACCTAAAACTACTCTGAAACGGTGTCCGATCGACACGAAACCAGTCCCAAAATGTTTGTTACATCGAATAAATGGAAACACATGTTGAACACTTTCCTAAAAATGCCCCCACACGCCCTCACGCGCCATCCAAAGGCTCTGCGCGTAGAGCCCATGCGCTGGAACAGTCCATCTTCAACCTTGCATCGAACCCGATCCGCCTGGTTTTCCTGTTTCTTCCTATATGTTTGCCTGGACCTAACATAGAGTTCTATGGGATCAAAAACAAGAAAAAAAATCCAAATCCTTACCTCTGAACGTAAACCCGTAGACTAGATTATCCGTCTATTCTCCCAATCGACTCAGGCCACCGAGCTTCCTCCAATCGATCCTACTGCCCTCGTCTGAGTCCTAGGAATACGCTAGGATTAATGGAAACGGCCAAAACTTCCTAGAATCCAACTTTGAAATCCATGTCCAAGAACTCACCCTCACGGTTTTTCTGGCCACCGTGGACTACCCGTCCACGCAAGCAGCACCGTCGTGATCGTCCTAGTCTCTCCTTTCATTTTCATGTTTACACCATCATCGATGGGTAAGGTTTGGTGGATTGGGAGTGTGGGTTTAAGTGTTTGTTTAGGGAGAAAGTGAAGGTGGTGCACGGGAAGGAAGAGAGAGATAAAGAGGGAGGAAAAAAAAAGAATAAATTTTAATATAATTATATTTTAATATAAAATCATCTAATCAGAATTGAGATCCACAATTTGGGGGAGATGGCCAATGGGATTAGATACAGTTGTCACTCATCCAAGGGCCCCACACTAATTAATTAGCCAATTAGATTTATTTAATATTTAATTCAAAACCCGAGACGTAAGTTCCTGATTTCAATCCCGTGACCATAACTTCTCCGTTTAACGTCCGATTTCGACGTGAAGCCTATCAACGGACTCGTAATGTCCTGATCTGCGTAACAGTCCTCGGTCCTCGTATGTATGATTTCCCGAGTCAAAAGTCAACATTTTGCCCAAATCTAGGGGAAAAACGGTCATTTTACACAGTCCGTCCGAATTCACTCAACTAATCCCCGATTAGTCATTCTAAATAGATAATTAATTAACATTTAATCCCGATATTCGAGACCGCTAGTTACAACCTCCCCCCTTAACAAATTTCATCCTCGAAATGCATACGAACCCAGTTCCACATCCACATTGTGGGAAAAACAAGCTCAGTCTCACCGTCAGGTTTAACATCTCGTGTATACGTTTACACCCACTAACCAGTATAATATTTATCTGCATCCAAACGTTCCATCACAAACCCACATCGTATCGTCTACACCCAACGACGTCGAGTGACATTGATCACACGTTCCGAGTTGATACCACCCGACAATTCTACCATTACGCTGACACATTTAGCTGACACATTCAGCTTGACGGTTCTTCTCAGTCACCAATCCACCCTGACATCTGCTCCCACTGGGAGTCACCAAATCTCCCTCATCAATCCACGCTGACACATCCAGCCAAACTGTCACCACTTTGCCTGTCGCAAATTAATCTGACATCTCTCCCACACCGAGAGTTATCAAATCTCACAATTTCTCTGTATTTCCTGAATTTTACCACGTCAATATCACACGTCCCATAAAGTCGTACTCAGCTGGCACTCACGGCTCCATGGTTATAGTTTGAATCACCAACACAACTCTGACTCACTATAGAGTCGCACCAAAGTATCTCGTACCAAAATTTCCTTATAAAACCATACTGCCGTTAGTGACAGTCACAGAGCAGTGGCTCCACGCAAAGCAACCCGTCGTTACACTAACTAACAACTCACTCAACCTGAGTATACGTATACCAACATCTTAGTCGACCTGTGTGTAACTGGACCCCATTAAATAGCTGCCTAGCAGTGATAACACATCTCCGCTCTAGGATTCTACTAGCCATCCACGACTCTGAGCACCTGCTCATACAATCACTGAACCCATCAAAATCACTCTGGCCCAGCGCACAGTATCCAATGTCCAGTTAACGTTCTCAACCAATCCAACGATATCAAAACTAAGCCGACTCCCAACACGTTCATCCACACACCACTGGTACATCCTATGCACCATCGCCAGGTATCACTCAAGCCTGTCTAGTATCGGTTCTCGCATAACGTACCCAGTACGTACATCCATCCACCAACCAGCCTACTATATAGCTCGTAGCCAATCACACTTCAATTCTGGAGTCCATCTGTCTAGTCCAGCACTAGACAGATCACATACTCCATTTCATCATCCATTTTGAGTCCCATGGTCACCCAACCAGCATTATAACGTCTACTCCTAATCACGTAATCCAACACTTACTAATCCGACTCACGCTACCAAGGCGTACCCATTCATGCCAAATGGGCATCCAATCTCACCCACGTCTACCGAGACGCACCTACTCCGAACCTATCGGTTACCTGCTCATTCGGTTACCATATCATATTCGATTAACTTCAAAAGGAAGCAAACCCCATCATTCACATACCTAAGACTGACCAATCTGATCCCGTTGGAAACCCACTCGTTCTATTAATATATCATACCGGATCAACCTCGAAAGGAAGTCAGTCCCATCATCCCCATATCCAAATATCTAAGACAGATCGTATACACCTTAATTCACTCAACTACCGTCTCATACCAGATTAACTTCAAAAAGAAGTCGACCCAACATTCCCATATCAACCTTTGTCTTGTCATCTCACTAATTATTCCAAAAGGTTCTTCAACTGTCTCACAATACGATTCTCCTTTGCTCCTAGCTTAGAATAATCAGCAAGGCAAAGTTGCCAGCACGGCACAACATCACGATCCACGCCCTGCCAATCCATTACATTACTTGAATAGTAAGATTACGGTGCAGATCCATCACAACATCACCCAATCATTAACATCACGATCCTCGATCGTCACAACACCCTATATCCTCAACACCATGATCTTGATCCACATCGCGATCCAAATCCACCTAGGATCCACACATGCTCACTCTGCTAACGACCAGATTTTGGGTCATAGGGTCTTACACGCTCTTTGAATCCGTATACTACCGAATCGCTTCTCAACAATTTTCATATCTAAACAGGTCAGTCAATCGACGAGACACGTCGAGATTGTGGGTTTTCTCCAATTACCACATATCGATCCCTGTCATCCCCATAGGGAAAATCAAAGATGATCCAAGACAATGACATCAAAATTCATCCTTTGTGAGTGGAAGCACAATCTCACTACACTCACCACACCATGTAACCCTACATCGTCTGCCACCAAGCAGAAAATGAGAAATCTCATTCACCTAACTTTGAAATACCCAACTTCTCATGATGACCCAAAAAAAAATCACGGGTCCACCAACTAATACACTATGAACGTACTGGTGATAACAACCATCATCTGCCATGGATGGAACATGAGAAATCACCCTCAATGACTTCAGAATACCCATCACCAATGTTGAATCAAGCACTCCTCTCGTCGTCTCAATCACAACCTCTCTCGATTCCAAATTTCCTACCATGTTGAAACCAACTCGCTCGTGCATCAACCACGTGTCTGTACCAAGCAAACTTGGTACCCCAACTTGCCTATTTGTTCTTACCGTTTCATTGATTTACCACTTAATCATCCCAATCACATCAGTTATCACACTCAACGTTGGGTTAGAGTCCCAACACATCTTATCCACTACTAGATCCCATCCAGTCCAACTCATCTATTGTCGAATCTCAGATACCGAGCGAATGTCCATCACGACAAAGTCACATCTCAACTCGTGGCTCATCGTCATCACAATCACCGACACACAGTGTGCAAATCAGATAACCCTGGATCTTTGCTCATACCGAGCAACGACCCCGTATCTCTGCTCAAGTTGGAGGAACTCTGCCTCCCTCGTACCCAACAACTCTAGGTACAATCACCTTGAAAACTCATACAAGAAAAGGAAATGCTCCCTGAAGGTCCCCCTATTCTTAACAACCACAATTGCATCCATCCTTGATAGTAGTGCCTGCCATAGACTCATGCAGACCCAACCACCAGAAATCGCCATTGAGACTCCACATTCAACTGGAATCAACCGCTAGTACTCACTACTTTGTATCCCCACTCCGAGATTCCATCGACAAGTATCACACCTTGGTAACCTGTGTGACGACTCGAAAATTCAAAAAAGGAAAAGTTGGAAAATTAGAAGGGAAGGACGATTTTGCCCTTGGTTATAGGGGGTAAAAGTTGAATTTTTGACCCGGACCTTGTTTGGACTTTCCGTAAGTACCGTTGGATAGGTCTCGAGATGCTGAGTTTGTAGACAGGCGGCATGCGTCAATCGGAGTTAGGACGTGAAAGTTACGGGTCTCGAACGATGAGAGGCATTTTCGTAATTATGTAATAAAGGGCAAAAAGGTCATTTTGGGGGCTGAGATTAGGTGAGTCGGCCATTGTGGTGAGTCATCTCTCCTTGTGAGTGACATCTGTCACTTGGTGGGTAAGGTTAGTGGCATTGATGCCGTTTGATATTTGAACATTTCAAACCATATCTTAGGCTTAATTGATTGATGGGTAAGGCCAATTATGAAACGTGAGACGGTGGGACAAATCCAGAGAGGAAAACGAGTGAGAATTAAAGGAGAATGGAGGGAAATTAAACCCCAAACCCAAAACCTAGGCGTCGAAATGGAGGAACAAAGTTGGAATTTCAGATTCAAAATTATGGACCTTGATCACTGAAGTTGGGGTTGAATTGAGTCTTCTAGGATTAAGGCGAGTCGAACCCAAGCAAAAACGAAGGAAATCGATGGTGGTTTTGTCAAGAACAGGACCCTCAACCTCTCGAAAATTCAAGATTGAGTTCGAGTTATGGGAAGCATTGAATGATGAAATTGAAGTTGTAAGACTGTTCTGAATGATGCTACGATGCTTCTTGATGAATCAATTGCAAGAAAACAATGAGAATTGATTGAGATTGAGGAATGAACAGTGCTCGCGACAGAGAGGAAGTCGTGAAGTTGAATTTGATTTGTTCGAGGTAAGTGTTTATGTACATGGGATTACAGAACTATAATTAGACCTAAAACGATGCTATTGGCTTGATCAATTATGGAAATTGACTGAGAATTGAACAAGATTGGACCGGGTTGCACCGCAAGACCCGTTTGCAGGGGAAACGGGTAGAGGTGACGATGAACAGTAACGAGGGTACTGTAGCAGGTGAGTGGGGGCGCGTGAGTGGGATTCTCGAGGTGAGTTCAAAACCACAGCCCGTTCGGGGATTCTAGAGCACACCAGGATCAGTGGAAGAGTGCGATGTCTGGGTCTCTGCTACAGCCCGCATTTGTGATCAACCTGAAGGGCATTAAAACCATTTAAAAGCTATGAGTGGACAAAAATCAATAGTTTAATAAATACACATTTCATAAAGAAACATTTATACCCTTCACTAAAAAGTATGCATAACACGACCCATCCCAATCCCCCCGGGATTAACGCGAGATGTGCCATGCTCATGTCTGACACGAACCCGTTAGACAAGGGATAATTCAAAACCTTCAGCCAGACCCACTTCCAGAGCGTGCCAGGATCAGTGGAGGAGGAGTGTGATGTCTCGGTCTTTACTACAGCCCGCATCCATGATCAACCTGAAGGGCATTAAAAAATAACAAAAGCTATGAGTGGACGAAAATAAATAGTTTAAGAAAACTCATTTATCTCAAAAAGATATTTATGCCCTTCACTAAAAATTATGCATGCATTCGAAAACCATTTATCAAACCATTTGCTTTAATTAAACCATTATTAGGGTCTCATCTCAAAACCAATCTCAGTGAAATATAAATCATAGAACACGGGGTCTCAACCCCAAACCAATCATTAGGGCCCTTGCCCAAATCCATTTACACAAATCCATAACATATCAACCATATGTGGGAACTCAGCCCAAAATTGTAAATTCAAGTATGTGGGTCATTGCCCAAATCCATTTACTATTCACAAAACACCATTTCATAAATCCAAGAAATTGTGTTTACCAAATATCATATAACCACTTCTGTCACGGTTTCCAAAGCTAAGTGTGTGCTACCCGGGGTCTTAAATTCCAAGTCTCCCTAGGATCCACCCAGGTCAATGTCTGCAGATCAATGACCCTCCCTGGGGGTTATAATCCATATATACCTTCTTGAGAGTAAGGTACCCCACGGGGGCGACTCCACTCAGTTAGTGCTCTGTGACTACTTCGGGGTCCGCCCAGGCCAACGACCCTGCCTGGAGAAGACAATCCATAAATAAAGGATGGTATATGAAAAACCATTTCGTAATCATTCTCAAAACCATTCAAACCTTTCAAAGGATCCATGCCCAGTCCCCATAAATCGTCATGAAACCAGAAATTCATGTTTCCAAATCCAAATCCAGTTAGGGTCTCCGAACCCGAAATCACATTTACAAACCATAAATAGGACTCATGCCCGATATCATAACCAATTGGGCCAAAAGCCCAATCATGTAAACCAACTAGGCCTCAAGCTAGATTTCGTAAACCAATTGGGCCCCCGGCCCGATCCTGTAAACCAAATGAGCCTCCGGCCCAATGCCTTATTAAATCAAATGGACTCCAAGTCTTAGAGTTCTTAAATCAAATGAGTCTCATACCCGATTCCATATTTCCAAATCCGAAATCAATCCATCAATCCACGAGCCAATTGGGCCCTTGGCCCGATAATGTAACTAAAATGGACTTCAAGTCCGAGGATTTCCAAAACAAATGGGTCTCATACCCGAGTTTACCTTTTCAAATCCAAAACCATTTCATCAAACCATCACCGAAATGCCACGACCTACCCCGATCCCCTGAGATTAAGGGCTAAGTCATGCTCCCGTCTAACTTACATGCGACATCAAGGCTAAACCAACGTCCAACCTCCATGTAACATGTAAGCTGGACAAGGGATTCCTAAATGAACCGTCCAAAAACTTATGAACTTCCCAGAGCTCGCAGAACCTACTGTGGATCGCATGTGTGATGTCACCGTCTCTCTCTAACAACAGCACGCACCGCATCAACCTGGAGAGTATGAGTATCGAAAACATAAAAGACTATGAGTGGACAAAAATAAAGGATAATTTTAGAAAATAGTTTATCAGAAAGACATTTATACCCTCCATTTAAAAACTAATGCATGCATATAAAACTCATTCCATAAAACCATTTCATCTTCAAGCTAACGTAACCATTTGTGAAACTAAAAGCTAGAATCATCTCAATTCCTTAAATCCTGGGCCTCAGCCCAAAACCATCAAAATCCATCTCATCCAGGTCATAGTCCAAAATATCGGAAAACCATTATTGAAAACCATCATTATCATCGAAATGCAAAACACATGTGAAAGCCATTTGAAATCCATTGCAATCAATCGAACCTACTAGATCTATCTGAGTCTTTAAACTCAATCCAGACCTCAATATAATCCGAGTCTTTAAACTCCTGAGTCCTTAAACTCAATAGGCCTACGGGGGAAATAAAAATATCCAAGTCTTTAAACTAACGAGTCTTTAAACTCAATCCGGGTCTTTAAACCCAATCTGGGCCCGCCCCCGTCACAATCATATCCGGGTCTATAAACCCAATAACCAGATCCAGCAAATCCAATCCAAAAACCATGTTAAAACCATTCCCAAATCCATGTCCAAATCCGAATTCGAAATCACCATTTCGAATCCCAAGATGAATCCAAAATCGTCATCTTGAATCCAAATCCAGAATCATATTCATAATCCATTTCCAAATCCGAATCCGAAACCATCATTCTGTAAGCCGACATCCGGGACAATCATTTCGAACCCAAATTTGGAAATCCACTTTTCAAGTTCCAAAACCGAATCATTTTTCCAAAATTCGATCCCAAAACCTTGAAATCACGTTTATCGAAATCACGTTTATGAACTGGGCTTCAACCCCGAAATCACTTTTCCAAAATCCTTTATAAATCATTGAAATCAAATCATATTTCATATCCCAAAATCAAATCATCAAAACCAACATCAAATCACAGCATAAAACCATATCTCGTAAAACGTGCAATTTCGTAAATATCTTGAAATAAGTTAAAAACCGTAAATCACCAAGACCAAATCGTAAACATAGAAAGCACATATAGAAAACATATAAAACGCTTATGCATGCATCATAAGTTAGAAATCAAAGTCCACACACAGACCATTAGCGTCGCCGCCTCGATACGCGTGCACTTATGCTTTCCGGGCTAATCCACTGTCACCGGATATCCCAAACCTGTCCAAATCCCATAATAAGCTCAAAAACTACTTCATTAAGTTTCTACTAAAGTCCCGTAATTTTTACAAATTTTTAACTATTTTTAAACGATCCCTAAAATCTTCGGATATCCCGAAACACATCGAGACGATGTTCGATTGACTCGAAACTAGTCCTAAAATGTTTGTTACATCGAATACTATAAAAGTCGTGTTGAAACCTTCCTCAAAATCGGAGCCATGCGCCCACATGCGCCGCCCAAAGGGGCTACACGTGGGCCTCACGCACCGGCACTGTTAATCTTCAACCTTGAGTGAATCGAGTTTGAACTAGTTCGGTTCAGACTGGTCCAGTCGAATTGGCGGTCATGGTTCTCTCTTGTTTTTCCATCTTTTTCACTCCTATTTGTCCCAGTAGCCTCGTTCTAACCTCACCCAATGATCTAGCTAATGAAAACACGAATTTAAGACTTAAAGGTTACCTTCCTGATTCAAAAACAGACCATCGACCGTTGACCGTCGACCGTCGCACCTGCACGATCCCACCCTACATTTTCCTTGATTTTAAGCTCAGTCAGTTCCTTAAGTCCTCCAGAACCTCGTCCAATCAATCAATTTGATTAACTAACACTAAAACACATTTTGAAATTTTTGAATTCAAAAGAGACTTCTACAGGTTTTCACTTACCGTCCATATTAGGCCTTGAATTCGAGTCCAATGAGTTCGTCTCATCGTCCTTTCCATTTTTTGTTCATAGAACATAGGCTATTGCTGAGGATTTGAGGAGATTGGATTCAAGGCCACACGTCCCTCTCTGTTTCTCATGGTTCGAAAACCACCGTCCACAACGATTCTCGTGGCAGCTCCACCACGCTCCTTTCCTTCCCTCATCAATTTCACTAACATTTAAGGAGATCAAATGGGCATGGGTTTCATGATCACACACTCACTGCACTCTGTTCTTCTCTGTTTTTTACTCTGCGTTCCCAGCCCGTGCAACCAAATCCTTCCCTTTTTAATTTCATTGTAAGGCGGCTTAAGAGGTTTCCACAAACCTCTAGAGATGGGACAAGTGTCCCCATCTGGTTGAACAGCAAACCCAAGGCAACCACCTGTCCAAGTATAATTGGGCATAGCAAAAAGACCAAAATGCCCATTGATGCCCCAATTACCATTTTTCCCCTCACATAATTAAACTCATAACTTACCCGTCTGAAGTCCGATGACAGCGTGCCGCCTGTCGTTGTACTCAGGGGATCGAGACCTACCTAATGGTCTTCAAAATACGTGAGAAATTTTTATCGTATAAAAAGTCAACAATTTGCCTCGTTTCAACCAAATTACTAAATTGCCCTCGAACTTCCGAACATCACAACTTCCTCCTCGGATGTCGGAATCGGATGTGCCATCTGTTTATGAACTTGTGATGGCATGAACTACGTCACAGTCATCAGTCAAAATCCATTTGACTGCTCAAACAAAAGTCAACCGTTCGCCCAATTCCAGGGCCAAAATCGTCATTTCACACTGTCCGTCTGAAATCACCCAACTAATCACCAATTAACTTCACTAATTCGTCATTACCCACTAATCTAATCCCGGTTTTTGGGACGGGTCGTTACATTCTCCCCCCTTAAAGAATTTCGCCCCCGAAATTCTGAATCTCGTACATCCGTAACTTTCTAGGGGAATCCAATTTATCTCGCACCTGGGTCTTCTACCCGGTGCCCATCACCTGTCAATCCAGCCGTATCCTTATCCAAACTATTACTAACAGTAGCACCACAACTTGACCAAGTGAACCAATTTAACCGACTTTCAGTCCATCTAGCGATCATCTCATTCTCACCGAGGTCAATATATTCCAACTCGTACCCGCGATACCTCTAACCCCACACCAGCCGACACTCACGGCTCCACTAACACCTGGTCGTGACACACGACTACCAGTCATATCATCCTCGACTCAGTCTCGAGTCATGCGTACCTTTACCAATGTTTCAGTCACTCGTGCGAGTCTGCCATTAGCAGGCACGAATCTCACCTCTCAAACCAATTCGCAAGACAACGTCTACCGACCTCGGTACTCCTATTCACCAATATCCATTCATTCGACGGTCCATACTACTTTTGTCAGAGCTCCGCGCTGACCTCACGGAAGTCACAACGTACTCGTTCACACCACTAACTCAACCAATCATTTCACCGATGGTTCCACTAACCACCAACACTGTCAACCTGTGGAAACTTCATCCACATCCTACACCACCTGTCTGCTACTGGACCCTATCACATACCTATTTCACCACGATCATACATCTTAATATCAGGGTCCCAGTAGTCGCTCATGGCTCTGAGCATCTAGCTCACATCAATATTGACTCCTACCAACTATTCAGATCACTCAGGATCACTCAGATCCAATCCATATCCCAACTAGTCAATCACAACCAAACTGTTCCGATTTACCAAGACAACCAACAACCTACCTCGGCACCCAGCCGATCATCAACTTCCTTCCAAAACATCACGATGCACGTCCAATCGTATCAGAATGATTCCAATCCTTAAATTTAGTGACCTTATTATGGGATTTGGACAGGTTCGGGATATCCGGCGATAGTGGATTAATCGGGAAAGCATAAATACACGCGTATCGAGGCGGTGACACTAAAAATCTGTGAGTGGACTTTGATTTCTAATATGTTCTTTCTATGTTTATGATTTGGTCTTGGTGATTTATGATTTTGCACGTATTTCAAAATATTTACGAAATTACACGTTTTACGAGATATAGTTTTCTGCTGTGATTTGATGATGGTTTTGATGATTTTATTTTGGGATTTGAAATATGATTTGATTTCAATGATTTATAATGGATTTTGGAAAAGTGATTTCGGGCTTGAAGCCCAGTTCATAAAAGGGATTTCGATAAATGTGATTTCGAGTTTTAGAATCGAATTTTGGAAAAATGATTTGGTTTTGGAACTTGAAAAGTGGAGTTCCGGATTTGGGTTTGGAATGATTTTTCCGGATGCCGGCTTACGAAATGTTGGTTTCAGATTCGGATTTGGAAATGGATTATGGATATGATTCTGGATTTGGATTCAGGATGATGATTTCTGATTCGTCTTGGGATTTGAAATGGTGATTTCAAATTCGGATTTGGACATTGATTTGGAAATGGTTTTAAAATGGTTTTTGGATTGGATTTGCTAGATCTGGTTATTGGGTTTAAAGACCCGGATATGATTGTGACGAGGGCGGGCCTAGATTGGGTTTAAAGACAAGGATTGAGTTTAAAGACTCAGGAGTTTAAAGACTCGAATATTGTTATTTCCCCCGTAGGCCTATTGAGTTTAAAGACTCGGGTTTTTAAAGACACAGATTATATTGAGGCCTGGATTGAGTTTAAAGACTTGGATAGATCCAGCAGATTCGATTGATTGCAATGGATTTCAAATGGCTTTCAAATGTGTTTTGCATTTCGATGATAATGATGGTATTCAATAATGGTTTTTCGATATTTTGGGCTATGACCCGGATGAGATGGATTTTGATGGTTTTGGGCTGAGGCCCGGGATTTAAAGAAATGAGATGATTCTTGCTTTTAGTTCACAAATGGTTACGTTAGCTTAAAGATGAAATGGTTTTATGGAATGAGTTTTATATGCATGCATTGGTTTTTAAATTGAGGGTATAAATGTCTTTATGATAACCTGTTTTCTGATTCGCGTGTTTGGCACTGGATATGCTCGATGATTGGACCATATGGTCGAATGTATGCTAGCATGATGAACCTGGATGGTAACCAGTGAACTACGGTTGGTTGTCGGCTGATGGTCAACTGGTTAGCAGGTGGAGCCTGCTGACAGCCTGTTGAGCTGGTGGTACACGTGGGCCGAGGAGGCCTGTTGACGGTGGCTTGTTAGGCCGGATGACGATAGTATGGATTGTTGACCTGTTGGTCAGTTTGGTTGAAATTGGACTTGTGAGACTATGAGTAGCCGGATGCCTCGAGTGGCAGGGTTTAGGAAACTACTTTGAGGATCTGAGGGATTCCCCCTAGCGATGGTTACTAGTTGACGTTTGTAACAACCTGAGTGGTGAGGTTGTTGGGAGCTATTAGAGGCCGAGGGTTTGGATAACCCGAGTGATGATAAGGATGTAAGGAACCCCGTTGGGACAACTAGGTTGGTAAATGCGGGAACCTTGATGAGAAACCCCAAAGTAAGTGCTTAGTCTGAAAACCGTGAGATGGGGGTTGCGTTAGATAGTTGTTGTGGTTGGGCCAATTTACGGCCGGATTGGAGGTGGTGCTGCTAAGTGCAGCTGAGTTAATGGATGGTTGGTGGGTGACTCTGGACGAGTCCAGCGTGATTGTGGTGTTTGCTTGAGCATTGAGTTGCTCGGAGTTATGGAGTACAAGGGATGTCAGTTTCCCTGACCCGAGCATAGATTGAGGATTTTGGCTCAGTATGAGCGGAGGTTCGGGACTGGTGTGCTGTGAGCCCGAGATAGGAGATGATGTGCCTCAAGCCGGGATGCTTGTCATGGTACGATGGGCACATCGTGAGTTGAGGTTGTGACCAGTTGTAAGGTGCCGGTGTCTGGCAGGAACCATGAACAGAGTTGGGAGATGTGATGACCATGGGAACGTCATGGTCGGTACGAAAGGTCAGAATGTCATTGGTTTGATCAGAGTAGCACAGTGGAAGCGCGATGGACCTACACTTTGTGTTGGCTCGGGCTAAGTTGGTATGGCCGGGTGACCATCCATGTGGTTGGTTTTTGTGGACTCCTCTTGATGTGTTAGAATATGCCGGCAGATGCCGAGGCTAGTATTTGGTGATTGACGACTTCGAGGGTAATGACTGAGGAGTCTGAGGTGATAGATCGTTGATTGTAATGCCGAGAGGTAGTGACTCGTACTTTAGGGGTGCTTAGGAGTTGAACTTCGAAAACGTTGAGACGCAATCATCAAAAGGGGACATCCTTTTGGATGTGCATACGTGGTTGTGATCCGTAGGAGTTGTGGATTGTCCTAAGGCCTGTAGAAAAGTTGACAAATGTATGGTTAGTCCGGAGGTGGTATACTCGTTGAGGATGAAGTCCCATGGTTGGAAAAGATGGACATACTTCCAATAAAGGTTGGAATCTCGAAATCAGGAGATGTTGTGATTTCACGATGAGACCACTTTTGATCTCGATTTGGTATTCGATGTTGCATGTTCGATGCTCTGGAGTCGATTTGGGTACCTCAGTGATGGAACTTCATGAGTTGTGACCCCCCCTCTTAATCGTGGACACGTGTGGATGTGTTCATGAGTAGAGAGAGTACTGAGTGACTATAACTAATCGATATGAGGTTATTGAAGAGAAACCACAATCTATATGTGACGACCCGTCCCAAATTAAAGGGATTAATTAAGGATTAATGACGGATTAGTGAGACTAATCAGAGATTAGACGAGGATTAACGGACGCTCGGGCGAAATGACGACTTTGCCCCTAGAATGGGCAAATAGATGACTTTTCGTTTAGGCGGTCAAATGGACTTTGGCCGATGATTGTGACGTAGTTCTTGACGTCACGAGTTCATAGACAGGTGGCACGCTCGATTTTGACGTTCGGGGAGGAAGTTATGATGTTCGGAAGTTCAAGGCCATTTTGGTAATTTGGGCCAATAGTTGACTTTTGACCAGAGAGGTCCGATGGCCGAGGGCCAAAGATCGTTACGTAGATCGGGACGATACGAATCCGTAGACAGGCGGCACTTCGAATTTGGAAGTTCGACGGAGACGTTACGGTTCACGGAAGTTCTGGGGAACTATTTACAGCGACACGTTTTACAAGAAAAAAAGTGATGTTTTGTCTTTTGTGGGCCCAACTACTTTTCAGTGGACCAATGGATGAGTGACAAGTGTCACCCATCCACTGGCCAACCTCACCCATTCATGCATCTCCCCTTCCATTTCATCGTTCATTTTCCTTTTCCTCCAACCCAAACCAGTCGCCATTTTCAATCCAAAACCAGACCCTTGACCCAACTGATCATGCCCGTGAAGCCCAGAGGCTGAGAGAATGAAGGGTGGATGATGGCGGCCGGCTGGAACCCACGCCACCGTGGACGGCGGCCTTGAACCCGAGAAGGTAGCTCGGTTTGTCCATTTTTCCATTTGATTTCAATTTGTGCATTATGGCCGGTTTTGGGTGATTAGGTTGAGTTTATTAAGTTGTTAGGAAGTTTTTAAGGAGGTATGGGTGGTGGTTTTGGACTGAGCAGCCGTGAGGGTGGCTGGGAAAACATTGAACCGTGAGGTTCAAAATCAAACCTTGGGTTTTAAGTGTTTTTAGGTGCGTTTAAGGATTGGAATGGATAGAAAACTAGAAAATAGGAAGAAAGGAATCAAAAAAGAAGAAGTAGGATGAAAAATGGGGAGTCTAGAGCCGTGAACAGGTCACGCCGGTCCAGTTGGACCAGCCAAACCAGGTGAACCGGCCGTCTGAACCAGCTGAAGCATGAAGACGATGAACAGTGCACATCGGCTTCTAGGGGTGTGTGGGACATAATTTGGGAAAGTGTTCAACATACGAAATCATCTATTCGATGTAACAAACATTTTGGGACTGGTTTCGTGTCAATCGGACATCGTTTCGATAAGTTTCGGGCTGTCCGAAGGTTTAGGTTCGCGTTTAAAAATAGTTAGAAATTCCGAAAAATTACGGGACTTTAGTGAGGGGTTATTTAGGTAGTTAGGTAATAACCCTCTAAATGAATTTGGATAGGTTCGGGAATCCCGGAGGCGACGTTTGACCCGGGAGACGGTTATGGCACGCGTATCGAGGCGCGGCTTCGGACGGTCTATGAGTGGACCTTTCTTTCGAACTTGATGCATGCATAAATGTTTTATAAGTGTTTTAATGTATGTTTTGTGATGCCATGAGTTCATTTGATTGTGGTAGCTTAGGATCGATGTATTTGCACGTTTTTCGAGGTTTGCGGCTTTATGTCGTAACTTTGCGTACTGCGTTTTCAATGAGGATTTAATGAACGGGTTTCGGATTTGGAAATATGAAATCGGGCACGAGACCCAATTGATTTACAAACTCTCAAACTTGGAGTCCATTTGAATTGACGAGGAATCAGAACGAGGGTCCATTTGTGTTATACGATCGGGCCGGGGGCCCAGTTGATTTACGATTCGGGTTTGAGGCCTAGTTAGTGGTACTATCAGGCTTGATGCCCCGTTGATTTATAATCTCGGGCTTGAGGCCCATTTGACTGTAGTATCGGGCTTGAGGCCCTGTTGGTGGTGAAATCAGACTTGAGGTCCTGTTGCCTTATGGTTTCGGGCTTAGGGCTCAGTTAGTTGTGGTATCGAGCTTGAGGACCAGTTGAATGTAACATTGGGCTTGAGTCCCAGTTCGTTTTGTGAAAGGAGTATTCGGGCATGAGACCCTGTTGAACTGAGGATTTAGGCCGAGGCCTGTGAAATGGATTTGAATCGGATTCACGGAATCCTATTGAGATTATTCGGGTATGAGACCCAATTGAAAAGTGAATTGAGAAAGAAAGAAAAGAGTATTTGAAAATGTTTATGAAACCCTCCATATTGATTATATGGTCTCCTCCAGCGTCGACCTGGAGAGTCACGAGCCACAGACCAGAGTGGGTATCTCCATAGGGATCCCGTTCCAGGAGTGGAGGTTACTTATATTGTTGTGGTCCTGGACCAGATTCCGGAGAGATATGTGGACTAGATCCTAAGAGAGAGCTCAGACTAGATCCAGAGATTGAGCCTCCCAGATGGAGATTCCTAGGAGAAGACTCGGAGTGAGACCCCGAGTAGTGTGCACACTAGTATAGATTTGACATCGTGACTATATCGGGGATGTGTTCCCTAGGGGCTGTGTGCCCCGAGTTGGCATCTTCTCCGGAAGTGCCTAGGATGGGTTATACGTATGTTGATATGTATGAAGTTTTACAGAAAGTGATTTGGGGCGGAGACCCCGTATTTCCGTGGTTTATGATTCGGAAAGTGTTTTGGGGCGAGACCCCATATTCGATGTTTTAGAAATGGTTTGGGGGCGGAGACCCCGTATTGTTTGTTTTGGTATTTCACTGAGAATGGTTTTGGGCTGAGACCCATGTACTTTGATTTGGGCTAAGTTCCCACATGTATGGATTTACGGGTTTTTGAGTTGTGATTTCGGGTCGAGGACCCAATTGGATTTATGGGTCATGACGGTTTATGGGGCCGGGTATGAACCCTTGAAAGGTTTTGATATGTTTGATAAATGGTTTTTAAGAATGTTTGATAAATGATTTTAGAATGCATGCATATGCTTTTATGAAGGGCATAAATGTCTTTATACGAAAATGTTTTTAAATGAAATGTTTGTTTTGTCCACTCATGACTTTTAATGTTTTAATGCCCTTCAGGTTGATAGCGGATGCGGGCTGTAGCAGAGACGAGACATCACTCCCCTCCTCCTACGATCCTAACGCACTCTGATAGCCCCGGCGAGGGCTAGAGTTGGAATTTTCCCTTGTCTGTCACTTCGCGTCAAACGAGATCAAGCGGGTCCAACGTTAATCCCGGGGGATTTGGGACCAGTCCTGACACTAGACGTGTGGTATTCTGGATTGATTTCCTTCGATGTGATGGTCTGATGGTAAGAGTTGTATGGACAGGAAGTGGGATCCACTTAGGAGTGAGTGGATCGGGATTTGATTGTTTCTGGCTCAAGTTGAGTCGTTGTGGATCAGGAGGATCGCATGTGAGACATGGGTTGGATATCTTGATTATCTTGCAGTTGTGCAGGACGTGTGTGGTCTGTCGTTGCATACGTATGGGTATTGGACTTAGATCTAGTGCTGGGTCTGCCCTGTGTACATAATTGAGATGTGATTAGGGTTCCTATTGGTCGGGAGACCCAGGAGACTGGGAGACTCGGAAGGGATTTGAGTTGGACTTTCCCGGAAGACTTGTAGTTCAGCATAGTGGTAGGAAGTGACCGACGGATTGCAAAAGTGAAATGTACTGGACTTGTGGACAGGTGGTAATTAGTATAATTACGAGGATGTTGTGTACCCTAGAGATAACACTGTGAGAGTGACTGGTACACAATGGTGTTGTTGGATGGACTTACCGTAGGATGTCGTTGGAAGTACTTGAGGATGTACTCTACGAGCTGTGTTTGGAACCTTCCTCAAAATTCGTGCCACGCGCCCACACGCGCCGCCCAAAGGGGTTACAGGTGGGCCTCATGCGCCAGCACTGTTCATATTCAACCTTGAGTGAATCGGGCTTGAATTAATTCGGTTCAGGCCGATCCAGTTGAACCGGCGGTCACGGTTCTCTCTTGTTTTTCCATCCTTTTCACACCTATTTGTCCCAGTAGCTTCTTTCTAACCTCACCCAATGATATAGCTAATGAAAACACGAATTGAGGACTTGAAGATTACCTTCTGATTCAAAAACAAACCATCCACTCTCGACCGTCGCACCTGCACGATCCCAGCCTCCATTTTCCAGGATTTTAAGCTCAGTCAGTTCCTTAAGTTCACCAGAACCTCGTCCAATCAATCAATTTGATTAACTAACACTAAAACACGCTTTGCCATTTTTGAATTCAAAAGAGACTTCTACAGGTTTTCACTTACCGTCCACATTAGGCCTTGAATTTGAGTCCAATGAGTTCGTCTCATCTTCCTTTCCCTTTTTTGTTCACAAAACATAGGCTATTGCTGAGGATTTGAGGAGATTGGATTCAAGGCCACACATCCCTCTCTGTTTCTCATGGTTCGAAAACCACCGTCCACGACGGTTCTCGTGGCAACTCCACCACGCTCATCTCCCTCCCTCATCAATTTCACTAACTTTTAAGGAGATCAAATGGGCATGGGTTTCATGATCACACACTTACTGCACTCTGTTCCTCTCTATTTTTCACTCTGCGTTCCCAGCCCGTGCAACCAAATCCTTCCCTTTTTAATTTCATTGTAAGGCGGCTTAGGAGGTTTCCACAAACCTCTAAAGATGGGACAAGTGTCCCCATCTGGTTGAACAGCAAACCCAAGGCAACCACCTGTCTAAGTATAACTAGGGATAGAAAAAAAGACCAAAATGCCCTTGATGCCCAAATTACCATTTTGCCCCTCACGTAATTAAACTCATAACTTACGCGTCTGAAGTCCGATGACAGCGTGCCGCCTATCGTTGTATTCAGGGGATCGAGACCTACCTAATGGTCTTCGAAATACGTGAGAAATGTTTATCGTATAAAAAGTCGACAATTTGCCCGTTTCAACCAAATTACCAAATTGCCCTCGAACTTCCGAACATCACAACTTCCTCCTCGAATATCAGAATCGGATGTGCCACCTGTCTATGAACTTGTGACGGCATGAACTACATCACAGTCATCGGTCAAAGTCCATTTGACTAATCAAACCGAAAGTCAACCATTCTCCCAATTCTAGGGCAAAATCGTCATTTCGCACCGTCCGTCCTAAATCACCCAACTAATCACCGAGTAACTTCACTAATCCGTCATTACTCACTAATCTAATCTCGGTTTCCGGGACGGGTCGTTGCACGAAACCGCAAGCACGTATAATTAGCGTAAAATCATAAACTTTGATATACGTGCAAATACGTAAATCGCCTCGGATTACATGTAATCATGTAAATCACCCATATCCTAATCATCATCATAGAAATCACATATGTAAAATATATAAAATATTTATGCATGCATCACAGTTTAGAAATCAAGGTCAACTCACAGACCGTCTTAGTTGCCTCATCGATATGCGTGCCATAAGCCTTCCCGCTCTAATCACCATCACCGGGACTCCCAAACCTGTCCAAATCATACTAGAGGGTTACAAACTACCTCATTAACCTCTCATTGAAGCCCTGTAATTTTCCCAAATTTTTAAATATTTTTAACTGGATCCTAAACCTTCGGACACCCCGAACTATATCGAAACGATGTCCGATCGACACGAAACTAGTCTCAAACTGTTCGATACATCGAATAGATTAAAAGTCATGTTGAAGGTGCCTCGAAAATAGGGCCCACACGCCCTTACTCGCCGCCCAAAGGCACTGAACGTAGGAGCCACACGCTTGGCACTGTTCGTCTTTAACCTCTCGTTGGACCCGATTCGGTCCGGTCCACTGTAACCCGATCCAGCCGAATCGGCGAGACCGGTTCTCCCCATTTTCTTAACCATTTCCAATCCTTTCAATTCCTATTCCTTCCTATGGACCCAACTAGATGTTCTACGGGTTTAAAAACACGAAACAGAAACCAAAAGCTCACCCTTGATGATTGAACAACAACGGCCCCTGCAACTCCCTCTTGCAGTCAACTCCGGCCACCATTTCCTTTGAGTTCAAGTCCCTTGAGTTCATAGGACACGTAGGAAGAAGATTTAGACCTTAGAAACACCCAAAAACCAATCTAGCTGAAAGTCCATTTTCAAACCCGAAACGGTCGTCCAAGCCGTTAGCACCGTCGTGCTCACCTCATCTCCCTTTCTCACTCTTCTGTTCACCCCATCCCAAGTAGATCAAAGTTTGTGAAGGTTAAGGTGGTGTATGTGGTTATACAGTTTTGAGGGGTTCTCAGGTTTTTCCTTCATGCCTTCACCACCGTCCACGACGGTCCTCCCCGATGGCCTCATCATTCACGTCTCTCTTCCCTCTCACTTTTCCATTCACACACCAAGCACATATCATGAGGTTTGAAGGGTTTATGGTACGGGTTGGGTTGTGGTGTTGTGTGTGTTTAGTGTTAGGAAGAAAATGGGAATGATGATCGAACAGAAAGGAGAGAGAAATGAGTGAATACAATATAAAAACAACCCATCTAATCAGAAGTGAGATCCAAAATGCCTGGCGTCCTAGACGCTTGACATCCTAGACGTCATGTCACGGTCCAAGCTACGCGTACTACCTGGGGTCTCAACCCGAGTCAATCTCTGACATCCTAGATGTCTAGCAATCCTGCTCCTAAGTTACTATACGGTCTGGTCGCTCCGTGTAGTGACCCATCGCAGGCAATGCGCTGTGACTCCTCTAGGGTCCCAGACGACTGGAGGAGACAAGCCATAGATATAAGGATGGTATATGGAAAACCATTTCATAAATCATCTCAAACCGTTCAAATGGTCCTATGCCCGGGATTTCCATAAAACCATCGAAATCCACAAATCTGTTCTCTCAAATTGAAATCCATTTATGGGCCCCCGACCCGAAATCACATTCATAAAACACAACTGGGCCTCATGCTCGATTTCATAAACCAACTGGGCCCCTGGTCTGATGCCTCATTTAATTAAATGGACACCAAGTCCGATAGTTCGTAAACCAAATGGGTCTCAAGCCCGATTCCATATTTCCAAATCCAAAATCATACCATTGTACCATTATTAAAACCACAATCACGTAGAAATACAGTATAAACCATAAACCTCGATATACGTGCGAATATGAAAATCATCTTGAAATACGTGCAAATATGTAAATCACCAATATCACAATCATCATCACAGAAATCACATATGTAAAACATATAAAATAGTTATGTATGCATCACAGTTTAGAAAACAATGTCCACTCATAGACCATCCCATGTTACCACCTCGACATGCGTGACATAAACCTTCCCTGGCTAAATCACCGTCCTCGAAATATCTGAACTGTCCAAATCATACTAGAGGGTTACTAACTGCTTCAATAACCTCTCATTAAAGCCCCTAGACTTTTCAGGATTTTTAAACGTATTTTTCATAGACTTTAAACCTTCAGACACCCAAAACTACCCCGAAACGGTGTCTGATCGACACGAAACCAGTCCCAAAATGTTCGTTACATCAAATATATGAAAACACATGTTGAACACTTTCCCAAAAACGCCCCCATAACCCAGATTTTTCGACCATCCTCCCAATCGACTCAAGCCACCGAGCTTCCTCCAATCGTTCCTACTGCCCTCGTGTGAGTCCTAAGAATACGTTACGATCAATGGAAACGTCCACAACTTCCTAGAATCCAACTTTGAAATCCAAGTCTGAGAACTCATCCTCACGGTTTTTCCGACCACCGTGCACCGCCATCCACGCCAGCAGCATCGTCGTGCTCGTCCTAGTCTTTCCTTTCATTTTCATGTTTACACCATCATCGATGGGTAAGGTTTCGTGGAGAAAGTAAAGGTGGTGCACAGGAATGAAGAGAGAGATAAGGAGGGATAAAAAAAAGAATTTAATAATAATATAATTATATTTTAATATAAAAACCATCTAATCAGAATTGAGATCCACAATTTGGGGGAGATGGCCCATGGAATGAGTGACACTTGTCACTCATCCAAGGGCCCCACACTAATTAATTAGCCAATCAGATTTATTTAATATTTAATTCGAATCTCGAGACGTAAGTTCCTGATTTCGATCCCGTGACCATAACTTCTCCGTTCGTCATCTGATTTCAACGTGCCGCCTATCTACGGACTCGTAACGTCCCAATCTACGTAACAATCCTTGGTCCTCGTATGTTTGACTCCCCGAGTCAAAAGTCAACATTTTGTCCAAATTCAGGGGCAAAACGGTCATTTTACACCGTCCGTCCGAATTCACTCAACTAATCCCCGATTAGTCATTCCAAATCCATAATTAATTCATATTTAATCCCGATATTCGAGACGGGTTGTTATATGATCATTGGTTAAAGTCCAAAAGATAAGCCAAGTCAAAAGTCAACATTGTCCCCACTAGGGGCAAAATAGTCATTTTACATTAATTAACCAAAATTACAAATTAAATAAGGTTCAGGTTGTTACATAATTGATAATTTCAAAAGTACTAGGTCGGGTCAGGCATGCTTAATCATAAATATAAAAGCCCAAGAATTTTATCGGGTCGAATTTTTATTGGGCTTTACGAGCCGTGCCTAATAAGCACATTCAGGCCGAGCTCAATTGAACTTTTAGAAATAACTAGTTCAACTTTTAAAAAAAAGAAACTTGTTCAATAAATTTTGGAGTTCGAAAAAAAAGTACGAAAGAAAAAAAATATTACAACTTTATCATCAAATTAACTCACTTTCGCTCTTAACCACCTCAATCTCATCACCACTACATCTATCTAGTGTTTATATGTTAGAGCTACCTAAAGAAAAATCTTGTTATTACAACCTAAAGCAAATCTAGTTACTACATCCATCCACTTTAAAAATATATATTACAACCTCATCATCAAATTCTTGTTCCTTACAACCTAAATCAAATTGTGGCCATATGTTCATCTAAAATTGATTATGACTATTTATGTAAATGGATATAATTGTGCAAAGATGACTACAAAAAGAAATAAAACAGTGATATCGATCATGTCAAAAATATGATCAATGGTTGTATTGTTTTCCTGATTTTAATATCCTAATGTAAAAAACAATGTCAATTGTGTCTGAGCTTCAATTGTGTTAGGCTAGCCAAGGTTGAAACAGAACGAGCCACAAGCACATGAATGCAAAAGATATCTCAGACCAGGTTTGGATCATAACCATGAAATTCTAAATAATAAAAAAGCGAAACTTTACTTCATTACTCATGGAACAACTTTATTACAAGAAATATTAGATTCACACAGAAGACATATATTCAGCAATAGCATACATAAACCATAAACAAAAATTAAGAAAGAATCATATACAAAGGAAACACAATAATTCCTAATTAATAATTATTTTATATATTTGGGCTTATGAGTTGGATTTATACGGGTGGGTCGGACTGGGCTTATCGGGCCTTATTGGGCTCGGGCTTATCGAGCTTATCGGGTTTGAATACACCAAGCTCAAATCCAGCCTGCTAACTGTCAGGTCGAGCTAGCTCAAGGCTCATAACGGGCCGAATCGAGTTTTTTGTCAACAAATCTAATAGGTACCTACAAGTCTATGGCCTTCGGGGTCAAATAGTGAGGGTTACCTTATGTAATAAAAACATCAGTATCACTGGTATATCTTGAACCTGAATAAATTAGTCCTCATTTTCATTGGGAATAATTTTGAAGTGAAAAACATATGATTTAGACTTCTAGTGTGGCAGTTACACAATTCGTTCCACGTCTATTTGGGCAAAGGTGCAAATACGTGGTCCAAATTGCGTGGTGCGTCTGTGACGGTGAGATCCCTTCTTCCCGAAACCTTCTACAAAAGGCAACAATTTCCGACTCTTTATATTCACAACCTGTGAGCCCCAACCTCTCTCTCTCTCGCTCTCTCAACAATATTATATCAGGCGGGACACCTCGCCAATTTGTGCGTGAATCCAACCCCATCATAGCCGTCTATTTGTACGATGTCGTTGATAAAAGCAAATCCAATGGTGTTAGATTCACGCACAAACTCGTGATATGTCTCCTCCTCTGTACACCGCTTGGCCCTTTTCCCTTATTTTCTCTTTTTCTCTCTCATTTACTTTACTTTTTGTAAAAATTAAGGGAAAAAAATGAAATCTTTTTTTATTTTTGGCTCCAATTATTTACCTATTCCCTCTCAAATCGGCTTTTATTTCCTCGCAGAGTTGCAGTTAAAGAAGAAAAACATATTGGCGAAGAATAAGCTCTGGAAAATTTGGTAATTAGATTAGATGGCTACGGGCTCGGATTTGGATTCAGGGTCACCGGACGATTACAATACGCTAACGGACGTCGAGCTTTTGAAGAGGGCGTGGCGGCAAGAGAAGGCCGCTCCGGAGATTCTTCAGTTCGAGACTCTTTTGATTAGGAGAGTCAGAGGACAGATAGAATTGATGGTAAGTTTCATACATCTTGAAACGGAAAACAAAACCCTAATCCCCTGTTTGGTTTCCCAGAAAATAATTGGATATTGAAATTAGAATTTTAATTTCACTGCGGAAATTTCTAATACAGCTGACTTACTTAAGTTATGTTGAATTTGTGATGCAAAGTTTTAGGATTGCAAATTGAATGAATTTCTTAGAAATTATTGGGGCTTCTGTCTTTTTATTTCAAATTATGAAATTTGGGAATAAGAGAAAATCTTAACGAGAATATTATTGTGTGGAAAGCAAGTTTTTGCACGTACATGAATTTTTTTTTTTGTTTGCTAGTGTTAATGCTGAGTCCGATTGGCTGCATATAATTTGCAGGAAGAAACTGTGGAGGGATATACTGAAAGTGGTTATGATCCACTTACTGTGTCACTCTACCAGATGGATTTGGACAGGACTCGGTTCTTATTGAGATCCTATCTCCGAATTCGTCTGCAGAAGGTGGGCTCTCTTTTTTCCAAGTTTTGTATTTTTTGCATTGTTGTTTTTTTTTTCCTAATAGATTAACAACAACAATCTCCAATCCTCCATGTTTTCTGAACTTGATTAAGAGAAAGTGCAGTGATGAATTCTATATTTAGGTTGCTATGACTCTATAGCATTAGGAAATCGCATTAGAAAAGCTTTTACTGGCTTTAGATGTTAGATGTGACAAGGATTTTTGAGTTCGTCTTTGTTGTTTGTCTTTAAAGTTACTTCCTTTTGCAGATTGAGAAACACATGTTTCACATCTTCTCTACTGCTGAACTTTTTGCACGTCTTTCTAAGGAGGAGAAGTTGTTTAATAAGAGGTGAGGACTCTTTTATTAGCTTTTGCGGAAACCACGTGCTTGAAGTTTATTTTTGTTTGGAGTTGACTTTGTTATGGGTTACAGGTGCTGTGTTGACTTGCAGGCACATGTAGAAAAGAGCGTTTTGTCACAATTGCCTTCGACTTATCAGTCTATATACCAGCAATCTGTAATTGATGATGGGACTGACATGGGTATGCATCTCTGTTTTGTCCCTTGTACTTGCTTATGCATGTGAGTACGGCAATAGTTCTATCAACTTCAATTTCTGAAAACTATACATTCACTCGAAATCAGTCTCGAGTACTATACTCATTGTTCTGGTTAATGCTTAGATTTTTCATTCCAAGTTATCTAGTTATGCGGTGACCTTTTCTACAGTTCACCTAAGATGCTTAGAGCTTTTGGTCTTGTTCGACGGATCCATATAACTCGCAGAGGAACTGTTGTAAAGTTTAAGTAATAAGTTTTGGGCATTGTGGTAAGAAATATCTCGTAAAGTCATGATGTGCATTAGCATGTGGTAAGGGAACCAGGGAAAAGCTCGACTTTGGGGCCGAAATTTTTTTCCAAATTTTTCAGTGAAATAGTTGTCCATTAAACTATATCTTTAGGTCCTTGATCCAGTTACAAACTACTTTTGTGTTTAATAATTGAAAAACTATGCATTAGTTTTTTTGGCTACATGAAATTTAGCTCACATGTAGTCGTGGACTTTCATAGTGAGTTTTCTTCCTATTTTTTATATATTGCTTTTACTACGCAGGATTTTTCCGCACTTCATTTTTCTTCTGTAGCGATTTCTAAGTTCTATTTCTTCTAGACAGATGTTTTGATTATACATATAGTCAGAAATTCGTAGATTGGACTTCTGCATTCTAAAACTGTTGCACGCATATGTTTGGATTTCAGTGCCAAAACCCGAACTGGACACATTTGTTGTCTGCAAAACCAAGTACTATCTTGGACGCATCCAGCTTGAAGACAATCCAGATGGAGAAGATGGCAGGCAACTTATTATTCATAAATATATACTCTTATAAAAACTGAGTTTTCTTTCTTTATGCTTACTTGTTTCGATTCCCCATTTGACAGTGTGAGCCAGAGACCATTGGAGGAGCCGTTTGAGATGGAGCCTAATGTTCTGTACTTTGTACGTTATAAAGCCGTGAAGAAATTTGTGGAGGAAGGGAAGATTGATTTGTTCTAAGCATCTGCTACCTTTGTTCTAAGCATCACCCTCAAGCTATAATGTCATGGTTTCTCCACCTTATCCTCTTAACCGGTTTCACCAAGGTAAAGTCATGGTGGTCAGCTTCTGAGCAACACTGGTTGGAGCTGAATGGCGCTATGGTGGGGGCTAAAGGGACTGATTTTCACATATATGGTCTTTGAACGCTTCTTGTTTCCAGTCAAATGTAAAATCATGTTTCTCATTTTGGCTTTCCTTTAACAAACCTATTTTCTATTCGTAGCTTGGCTCAAATAAATATGGACGAGTTGTAATTGTTGCGCAATCCACTCCCACAAGTGTTTGGCATTTTAATGTTTTTGTTTCTGAAGTTTCTTTTTTTTTTTAAATGGTAAGAAAATGACAAGAAAAAAAAATATACTGCGCCAAAAAAGGACAATAAAAATTGTTCATATTTTGTGTCTTCACAAACATCCATTCAAATTTTTAACTTTACATAAATATCCTTACAAGTTCCAAAAATGTTACACAAACCGTAAAAACCCATGAAATAAGAATTTTTTTTAATTAAATGCAATACAAGCTGTGTAGAAACTAAAATGCTCTAATAATTGTTTGGATATATTATCATTCAAATTATAATAATATTGTTGTAGAATATATAATTTGTCAATTTTTAGGTTAGTGCCGACTTTTAATTGATAATTATTTAATAAATAAATTTATGTGTAATGTTTTAAAACCTAAGTATATTTATGTCGTTGATACACAAAAGGTTTCAACTTAAATTTGGTACTCTGTTCTGCCATTCTTTATATGACTTGTAAAAGAGGGTAGATCGGTCATCTGTTAGAGGCAAGTACTAGTGTGGTGCCAATTTAAAAGTACTCCAACGTCCAAGTAAGTATAGAAGGATATATATATATATATATATATATATATAACACGACCCGTCCCAATCTCCCTGGGACTACTGTGGGATGTGTCATGCTCATGTCTGACAATTATACTCAAATACCAAAAAGACCCTTTATGGGTTTAAAAGTAAACATGCTGAGTTTAATTACAACATTGTCACACAAGGGATAAGTATATATATACAGGACCGAACATATATGTATGTACAATAAAAGTACCAAAATCCTACCCAAAGGGGTAATCACATGCGCAGCAGTAATGTCTACGCCTCTCCCTCGGTATCCGCCCATATCTCTGTATCACGGCCTGAAGGGTCAATAAAACAGTCAAAATGTGAGTGGACCAAAAAGAAGTATTTTCAAATACAATTCAAGAATAATAGTATTTTCCCCTCTGTTTTACAAACATGCATACATTCAAATTAAATCGTATGGAAACAATTCAAAACATACACACACATATATATACAAATCTGGACACACATATCAGTAAAACACGATATAGCCAATCCTCGACATCTACAATGTCTCGTCATCCGCCATTCATTACCAGTCACGATTTCCAATGCTACGTGTGCAACTCAGGGTCTCATCACCGAGTACCTCACTAGGATAGGGGTGATATCATCATGGGGTGCCTTCCCTAGATCTTCCACGTTTGGGTGATATCATAAACACGCACTCTTGTTCCTCAGCCTCTCCTCAGAGTGACTCATCCTAGTTAGTGCACCGTGACTACTCCAGGAGTCTCGACGTCTGGAGGAGACTATCCAACTGGGCCTTGATAACCGTGCTCGGTCCTACTCCCGTCTGACAAGTCAATTGAATTCCCGAAACTACCCCTCAGCACCTATCAGAGAAGGGATAACTGCACTAATTTCCGCTCATGCCTCCGCCTCTCGATCAGCCCCGAACGTTGTGCCACGGCCTGGAGGTCATCAAAACAGAAAAGTGTGAGTGGAGAAAAATAATATCCTTTGAAATACATTTCAAATAGACCATTTTCCCCTCAAGTTATAAAACCATGCATGCATAGGGTAAAACATATGAATAACCATTACCAGCTTTCTAGCCAAATCACATGAAAACATTAACCTGGCAACAAAGACCAAAACCCGTACTCATTACCAATAAGCAAAGAAATCATAATCAACATCAAATCGCACGACTCAAGTGCATAATCAATCACACAATCACATCCGCACTACGCGTAGGAAATATCTCGTGCCTCAATCGTCTAGGAAGCCACCCCCTAGCTCTGACTGTCCAGGCACACATATCCCCGAGCATCAGTCGTTTGGAAACCACCCCGAGATTTGACTTCCTGAGCCCCGAGTGCCAGCCACCTGGCAATACCCCCTAGTAGCGACTGCTTGGGAACAATCACAATCATATCCCCCGAGCTCGGGTCGTCTGGGAAATACCCCTAGCTTCGACCGTCTGGAAACTCACAATCACAATGAAAACTATCCCGGGATTACATCCCAAAACATTTCAATCAAATCCTTGACGTCAAACCAAGTCAAAATCATTCCCGATAGGGTTTCAAGCCCAAATGATATTTACACGTAAATCCGTAATATCTCATTTGAAAATATTAAAATAATCCAGAAATCATCATTGACTCACCAACTAAGTCAAAATATCATTTTTGAAACCTTTTAACTCCAGGCCTAGCCCAAAACATCAATTACACATTCCTCGTAAAATGTGCCCGAAAGACCGATTAAAATAATCATTAATCACAATTAATGACATTTAGCTATGCATGCATAACAGTTTAGCTATGCAATCAATCATGCAAATCACCATGACATCATTGCAAACCAAATCATGCAATCAATCATGTAAAACATTTAGCTATGCATGCATAACAGTTTATGAAAAAAACGTCCACTCACACACCGTCCAAACTGCTCGATTCTGAGCTGCACGCTTTTCCGTAATTTTCAACATTTTTCAGGAATCATGAATCCTGTCCAAAATCATCATTAAGGGTCACTAATGACTCAATTAATATCATATTAATTTCTCATAATTTTTACCAATTAAAAACATAACATAAGCCTTCGGGCCCTCAAAACAATATTGAGACGGTGTCCGATCGACTCAAAACCAACTCTAAAATGTTCGTTACACTGAATAGAGTAAAACACATGTTGACCTCACCTTGAAACTCAGCTCCACACATCCTCACGAGCCGTCGCAAGCGGCTGCGCGTGAAGTCCACTCTCCTGCAACAGTATCAATACTGTTCATCATCTCCTCTGCCTGATTTCCCTACAATTGGGTCCTGCGATGCAACCTGATTCAATCCTACCCAATCCTCAATCAATTTCCATATTGATTCCATAAATTAGCATCATTATAAGTCTAACTAAAGTTCTGTATCCTTAATTACATAAACTCTTACCTTGAACAATCAAATTCAACCCCACGTTTTACACTCTGTCGCGGGCACTGTTCCTCCTTCAATCTCGATCAATTCCAGTTGTTTTCATGCAATTGATTCATGAAAGAGCATCGTAGCATCGTTCTAAACAGTCTTGCAACTTCAATTTCGTCATTCAATGCTTCCCATATCTCGAACTCAATCTAGAATTTTTAAGAGATTTCAGGCTTCAGTTCTTGGCCTTTTCTCCATCAATTCATTCCAATTTTGAGGTGGTTCGATGCGAAATGTGACGACCCGTCCCAAATTAACGGGATTAATTAAGGATTAATTACGGATTAGCGAGGCTAATCGGAGATTAGACGAGGATTAGCGGATGTTCGGGCGAAATGACAATTTTGCCCCTGGTTGGGCAAATCGTTGACTTCTTGTGCAGGCGGTCAAATGGACTTTGGCTAATGACTGTGACGTAGTTCGTGACGTCGCGAGGTCATAGACAGGTGGCACGCTCGATTCCAACGTTCGAGGAGGAAGTTACGACGTTCGGAAGTCCAAGGGCATTTTGGTAATTTGGACGAAAAGTTGACTTTTGACCCGAGAGATCCGATGACCGAGGGCCAAAGACCGTTATGTAGATGAGGACGATACGAATCCGTAGACAGGCGGCATGTCGAATTCGGACGATACTTGTGATCGGATCCAGAGGTGGACCGATCAGTGGATGTTACGTGTGGAGTAGTTGGTACCGGCAGTGAGACTACCGTAGGGATTGGGAGTCTCGATAGCAGAGTGTTTGTGAGTTAGTCTGCACGAGGTTGTGGAAGAAGCTGCTATCGATGGACGTGATCAAGTCTTATCAAGTTGGATAGGCTCAGGTTACCGTGGCGATGGTGACGATAAGATTCGTCAGTCGTGACGATGATACGAGGTGCGTGAGTGACGCACAGTACGAACAGTGATTTTGGATTCGACTCGGTGACTGCTAAGTCCGATCGCAGGATGAAACGCTGACGTTGGGTGTCGGCACACTTGCTATATTACGCCTATGAAGGTGGCTATTAAGAGTGGGACAGAGAGGATCCCGAGTGACTCAGTGACGGAGATCAGTTTCCCCAGTAATGGAGACTAGTCCCCCAGTGCTGCGAGATTGAGTCGCGAGGGTGTACGCAGAAGTATTGAAGTGAAACGTGAGATCTAGGTACAAATGGATGTCGTAAGTGACGTATTTGTCGGTTTGTCGGATTTGGTAGTACGCAGAGATTTGGCTTCAGATCACGACAGACGTTGCGATCTGTTTAGCCTACCGACTGATGTTAGTGGTTTCCGATCAATTCTGTGAGTCAGAGTTGGATCAGGATGATTAAAGGTACGAGATGTGCGTGATAGAGGACTTGGAAAGAAACACGATTCCAACGTGATTGGAACATCGGAATCAAGATAAGTTGCGATTAAGACGTTGAGGGGAATACTTGATTCCGTTTTGGTGATGAGTATTCCGAGGTCACTAAGTGTGATTCTTTGGTAGATAGTGCTGAGTGCCGGTGGATGACATAAGATGAACTTGGACGTCATTCTCTTGGATTCTCCTGGATTTCGTTCCTAGGTGGGACGATGATGAGGATTGTTGTGACAGCTAGGAGTTCAAGAGGGTGTAAGAACCGAACACCTAGGTTGTGGGTCAATTTGATTGACTTGACGAGTAGATGGTACTTAGCATCACAGGATGTGACGAGTGAGTGTCCGAGGATGTCGGTGCACCGGTGTGTTGTGCACATTGGACGCTGGGATTGACTATGGTTAATCAATATGTCGGGTTGAGAGTGACCGAGAGTACGAGCACGTTGTAGTTTGGATAGAGTCCTAGATGGACATGAGTGGCGATCGGATTAGATCCGATGAGTGACAGTTTGCAGACTCGAGCTGAGTCTAGATGACAAGTGGTATTGGTGAGTGATGTGAGATACGATACGAGGACTCGAGGACGAGGCGAGATCAGAGTAGAGCAGCGAAGCGTGGCGGAGCCGGGAGTTCCTGGCTGGTCACGATGGTTGTGACCTGTGAGGGTAATGGATGGATAGTTATCCGATGTGTTCGGATCGATGTGGTTGACGGGACTCTCAGAAGAGTCAGTTTTGGGTATAAGAATTTGAGAGAGTTGACTCGTACGAGCAGTTAGAGTCAGTTTGGGCATAGGTCTGAGGATGACCTACGGGATGTGATTCGTGCCATTATGATGGTAGAAATTGTAGGGTGTTGTCAGATCGGATGTTGAGCAGGATGCAAGCTTGGCTGTGATAGCCTTAGTGGGAATACGTTTTCAGCCTGACGACTGTCAGATGGAAGGTGTTAGAGTGTCAGACTGAAAAGTCGTTGGAATGTCAGTCTGGTGTTGTTGACCTGTCTAAGTGAGTGACAGGCGAGATCAACGAGTATCGACATGTTGTCTCAAGTGAGACATTCGAGCAGACGTGTAATTCTCGAGAGTGAATTGGAGCTTTGGAGGCTCCGACGACCGTACGTACCGAGAATGATGCCGTTGAGTACGGTATGTGTGTTGGACGTGTACTGCTACACGAGTATTCTTGTGTGGGTGCATTACCCGAGTAGAGGGAACATCGTTGGATTCCACATTTTGGTTGTGGAATCGGGTCGATTTGAATTTCGAGGACGAAATTCTTTAAGGGAGGAAGATTGTGACGACCCATCCCAAATTAACGGGATTAATTAAGGATTAATTACGGATTAGCGAGGTTAATCGGAGATTAGACGAGGATTAGCGAACGTTCAGGCGAAATGACGATTTTGCCCCTAGTTGGGCAAATCGTTGACTTTTTGTTCAGGCAGTCAAATAGACTTTGGCCAATGACTGTGACGTAGTTCGTGACGTCGCGAGGTCATAGACAGGTGGCACGCTCGATTCCAACGTTCGAGGAGGAAGTTACGACGTTCGGAAGTCCAAGGGCATATTGGTAATTTGGATGAAAAGTTGACTTTTGACCCGAGAGATCCGATGACTGAGGGCCAAAGACCGTTATGTAGATGAGGACGATACGAATCCGTAGATAGGCGGCACGTCGAATTCGGACGTTCAATGGCGAAGTTACGGTTCACGGAAGTTTAAAGGTACTATTCATAGCGACACGTTTTACGAGAGACTTTTTGGACTTTAGTGGGCCCAGCTGCTTTTCCGTGGACCAATGGATGAGTGAGAGGTGTCACTCATCCACTGGCCATTCATTTTCATTCATGCATCTTCCTTCATCGATCATCTTCATTTCTTCTTCCAAAAACCCACCCGAAACCCATTTTGTGCAACCCAATCCTCACAAACACTCCCCCAAACCCATTGGATGATTAGGAGCCGTGAAGGAAAGAGGAAGAGGAGACCAGAACTAGCAGGACGGTGGCAGGATGTAACGACCCGTCCCGAATATCGGGATTTAATAATATTTAATTGTGATTTACTAATCTGGGATTAGTTGGGCGATTTCGGACGAATGGTGCAAAATGACCGTTTTGCCCTTGGGTGTGGGCAAAACGTTGACTTTTATTTCGGATGGTCAAATGGACTTTGACCGATGACCGTGACGTAGTTCGGGACGTCACGAGTTCATAGACAGGTGGCACGTTCGATTCCGACGTTCGTGGTGAAAGTTATGATGTACGGAAGTCCAGGGGCATTTTCGTAATTTGGACGAAAGAAGGGGAAATGTTGACTTTTTGACCGGGATGTCCGATGGCCGAGGGCCAAGGACCGTTACGTAGGTTTCGTCGATGCGAATCCAACGACAGGCGGCACGCCGAAATCGGACTTCGTACGAGGAAGTTATGGTCTGGAACGTGAAATCGGGGAAGTTACGTCTCGGTAACTGTGTGGATTATTTTATTCTGAAATGGTGGTTGGAGGACACTTGGATGAGTGACAAGTGTCACTCATCCGACGGCTAGATTGGATCTTGATCCACTAATCATAAACTATATGCTAAAAGCTTCCACTACATAATAATCTAGAATTTAATCCCTGCTTTTGATCTGAGCCATCCATTCCACCCCCAGATTGCATCACAGCCGTCCATCTCATTTTCCCCCTTCCATTTCTGATCATTCCTCCCTCACCGTGAACAAACAAATTGAGAGATTGGGTTCTGGCCATTGCCAATCTCTCTTCCACAATTGATTGCACAAATGTTTAATTGGTGATTTGGGGAAGGTTCTGGCTGAGGGAGAGCACGGGGGACTGAGTAGGGAGGTGCAATTCGGGAATCAAATTTCAGGGAATTGGAGGGAATTTCGAATTGGAGTTTTTGGGTTGTGTCGATCAAAATGGGGATTAGCTGGAGTCTTCTGGGATCAAAACGTGAAGCTTTGCAGCAAAAACGACGGGAAACCATGTCGGATTGAGGGAGAACTGAGCTTCCATGGCAGCTCGAAATCGAGCTTGGGTTCAGTAAGTTTAAGGTATGAAATTCTCAAATTGACCTTGTAGAAATGTCCCTTACACTCTCACGATGCTAACTGAATGAATTAATTTGGAAACCAGGGACTATATCGTGAAACCCGATTTGAAAACCCGTCGAGGATCAATCGTGAGTCGTGGAGATTTATACCCTAATTTGTGTAATTAGATTTACAGAACTTAAATGGTGATTGATTACAAGGGATCAGTTGAAAGAACGGATTGAATTGATGTCGAAATGAGTGAGATTGAACCGGATCCTATCGCGGGCTTTTCGACCCGTTTACCAGACAAACGGGTGAAGGTGGTGACTGTAGCAGTCACTGTAGCAGGCGCGTGGCTTTCACGCGCAGCCACTCACGGCGGCGCGTGACGGCGCGTGGGCACGAATCTCGAGGTAAGGTCAACATGACTTTTGTCCTATACAATGTAACGAACATTTTGGGATTGGTTTCGTGTCGATCGGACACCGTCTCGATATTGTTCGGGATGTCCGAAAGTTTTAAATCCAGTTTAAAAATACTTAAAAATTCGGGAAAATTACGGGACTTGAATAGGATGTTAATGATGAGGTTAGTGATCCTCTAAATTGATTTGAACAGGATTGGGAGTCCCGGTGATAGTGAGGTGGCCCGGGAAGGCCTATGGCACGCGTATCGAGGCGCTCGGTTAAACGGTCTGTGAGTGGACATTGGTTTCATAAATTCGATGCATGCATAACTGTTTTATGATTGTTATAATTATGATTAAATGATTTACTTTGGATATCGGTGAATTTAAAATGATTTCACGCATTTCGAGGTGAATTACGTAATTGCACGAAAACCGAGATTTTCTGGATTTTCACCGATTTCCATAAATGTGGTTGGATATGATTTCATGAAACGGTTACGAACTTGAATAATGTAAAATCGGGCCAGGGGCCCAGTTGAACTATGAAATCGGGCCAGGGGCCCAGTTAACATGTGAATCGGGCCAGGGGCCCAGTTAACTTGTGAAATCGGGCCAGGGGCCCAGTTGATTTCTACATGTGATTGCGGGTCGGGGACCCTAAATGGAATTGAATAAATGTTTTCTGGTTTACATTTTATATATATTCACATGCTAAAAACAATAGTGGTTTTGATGATATGGAAAATCTGGTTATGGCACGTTTCACGGTATTTGGGCTTGAGACCCGTCTGATGAAACTTAATGATTGGTTTGGATTTCTATCCATGTATATATATATGCCTTGCATGTGGATATCGATAAAATGTATTTAGTACTGCACTGTATAGATCCTTCCATATTATATTGTCTCCTCCGGCGAGGTACCCCGGAGAGGTCACGGACGTCTAGAACGTCCAGCGTCTATGACGCTAAGCATCGGGGATGCTGTACCCGAACGGGGTTCGGGGATTGAACTCGGAAATTGAGACCCGAGTGGCACGCGTAGCCTTGTGATTGTGACCTTATTGACGTCAGGGACGTCAGACATCAGGGATGTCGGATTGGAGTGTATAGTGCAGTGGCTAAAATAATGGTTATGGTTTATATTATATGCCTTATGGTTCATATTACTGGATTTATGAAATAACTCTTGGATTTACTTTTGGAAATTGAAACTATGCTTTGGTTTCCGGGCTAAGGCCCTAATGGTTATTTCTAAATAAATATGGGATTATTGGTTTTGGTGCATGCATATGATTTTACTGAGGGGCATAAATGTCTTATAAATGTTTTAAACAGACTTGTTTATTTTCGTCCACTCACAGCTTTTGTTTTCAATGCCCTTCAGGTTGATTCCGGATATGACTGCAGCAGAGACTTGAGCATCGCACACCTCCTTCATCGATCCTTACGCACTCTGGAAGCCCTTTTGGGCAATGGCAATCGGTCATCCCTTGTCTGGCGCCTCTTGTCAGACGGGAGCACGTCACATTCCATGGTAATCCCGGGGGGATTGGGATGGGTCGTGTCAAGTGGTATCAGAGCAGGTTTTGCTCTTTTGTGCGCGAAGGACGAGGGTGTGATGTCTCTTTGGGCTGCTGTTCCGTTGTCAACCTGATAGATAGTTTTGGTAGATTGGGTGTGTTTGGCCCGATACGCCGTGCATTGATGCGATTCAACCCAGGTGGGGTTGTATACGATTAACTGGTAATGTGGAACCGTCGGTTCGGTCATGTGATGATGGATTGTTGTGCCACTGGGCACAGCTAGGTTCAGGGAACCCCAATTGAATAATGGTTTGGAAGTGCGAAACTCAGTTGAGTATTGGTCTAAGTTTTGGACCCTGGTAGTGTTGGCTAGTGTTTGGGGGTTGGTGCATCGGAGTTAGCCGATGACCTTCGTGGAGGAACCCACGATGGAACCCACGTGGAATTGACGATTGGATTGGATTGGACGTCTATACGATGTCAGGACCGCGGGGTCGGTCAGGTTGTGGATTTTACTGCAGAAGGCAGTTGGATTCGGTGGAACCCTAGGGTGTGACCTTGGAACCCTAATTTATAATTGATGGACCGAAAGGTGAACCTTAAGTGAGAACTTGTGCTGCGACGAGCGGCTGAGGTCATGGATGACCATGTGGATGACTCTAGTGAGTCTAGTCTGGATTATGGGATTCGATCCATGGATGCGGTTATGAGATAAAATATGGAATCCCGTGTTGGATCGAATATTAGTGTGAGGTGTGGTTACGGATCTTGACAACGATGACTGTTGGTCGACAGTTGTGTCGAGATAACTGGCTATCGAGGGTAGTTAGTGTGGTTTTAATACTTGGGGACGTTCAGGGAACGTTCATTATCCTGATGTGCCGATGGCAAAAATTGGAGGTACCCATAGTCGTGGGGAACGAGTGGTGTTACGGGATCGTCGTTCGGAATGAACGGAGATCCAGGGTAACAACCCTGCACACTGTGTGCTAGCATGGGTGTTCGTGTGCTATGTATGGATGTTGGTACCTATATGCCAATACTAGTATGGATGCCTGTGTGCTGATACTGGTATTGATGATGGTGCGTGGTGCTGGTACCGGTGTCGGTGATTGTGATGACGAGGAGCCACCATTTGGGGTGTGACTCTGTCATGATGGACAGATGATTGGTATCTGCGACTCAGTGGTGGTTGAGTCTTGGACTGGATGGGATCCAGTGGAGGTTGTGTCGTGTTGGGATAAGTCCTAACAGATATATGACGACAAGTGATGAACGGATAAAATGGTATGATTGAAACTTAGGGAATCTAGGGACGATGTTCCCTATGTCATGCGAGTTGGTGGATTTGGGGAGTTGTGGTCAACTCCGAGATTGGTAAGTTTGTGTACTGCTTATATCCCCTGAGAGTACAAGGAAATTATTGGAATTGGAAAAGTCGAGGAAACCATTCGTGGTATTGATGTGGGATTTTGTGATTGTGGATCACTTGGAACCTGAGGATTGAACCTGTTTAGGTTGTGATGTGAGACGAAGGCAGTTTGGTATGCACATCCAGGCAGAGTTGTGGATTCCCGTTCGGAATCGGGGTGTGTGCATACATGATTGTTGACGGATGTGAGGTCCGAGTAATGAATCGATCTTGGACACGTGGTGGTCCAAGTAAGGTATGGACATGGGCAGTCCAGTGGTTGGACTTGACATCTCATTGGGAGCATGTCTGTTTCCAACATGGTTGGAACTCCCGTTTCGGGGAGAGTTGTGATTGGGAGACGAGAGGAGTGCTCGTTTCCGAATCAGTGATTGGTATTCCGAAGTCATTAGGGTTGACTTCATATTTTTCCTGCCGTGGCAGATGATGATTGTTGCTACCAGTACGTTGAGCGTGTATTGGTAGGTGGACCCAGGTTTGGCCTTGGGTCATTGGACACAAGAAGTTTTGTATGATTTTGGATTTGGTGGTGTTATGCGTGGTCATCTTTCCACCAAGGGAAATTTGGCGAATGATTCAATTGAGGGTGTAAGACCCTACGATCAGCTTTCAGATGGTTTGTTAGCTATGTGGATATGTGTGGATCCTAGGGGGATCTGATGTGTGGTGATGTTAACTATGGATGATGTGACGATCTAGGATCGTGATGTTACTTGTCGGATGACGTAGCGATGGATCGGAATTGTGGTCTTGATGATCCAGATTGGGTGAGAGTTTATCACTCTTACCTTGGTATGTGAGTCGTAGATGACGGGACTGAACTTCTTTTCGGAGTGAAGTCCATATGGTTTGTTACTCGGGTGAGTAGGTTTCCGATGTGGTCGGATCTCGTCAACCTTTGACGTGTGGATATTGGGATTGGCTTCCCTATGAAGTCAATCGAGTGTTGAGCGGGTAATCGATAGGGTCGGTTATGTTACGTCTTGATGGACGTAAACGAGATTTTGGGTTTTGGAATCGAATTTCTGGGTGACGATTCAGGATTCGATTGCGAAGCTCGGAAGTGGATTACTGGATTTGGGTGCGGAATGATTATTCCAATGCTAGCTTACGGAATAATGATTTCGGATTCGGATTTGGGAATGGATTATAATTATGATGTTGGGTTCGGATTCGGGATTTCTTACGAAATTACGGATTCGAATTCGGAATTGAAACTAGTTGATGGGTGGAGTTCGTTTTGTCTCATGTTGGTTGGGAAAATGTACTCCGTTACTAGAACGTGTTTGGCTATGACCTGGGTGGTTGTAGGCGGATTGATGGATTGATGTACGTACAGGGTACGTTGTACGAGGATTGATACTTTACAGGCTTGTTGTGCCTGGTGACGGTACATGGGTTGTACCAGTGGTGTGTGATTGAACGTGTTGGTGATCGGCTTGGTTCCGATATCATTTGTTTGGCTGTATTGTGGACTGGACATTGGATACTGTGCGCTGGGCAGATTGATCTTGTCGGGTTCAGTGATTTTATGAGCAGGAGCTCTTGGCCACGGTTGGCTAGTGGAACCCCGGTATTGATATGTGTGTTCACTGCTGGGCTGGTATTCAATGTGTTCCAGTTACACCACTTGATGGAGTAAGTTGACGGTATACGTACACTCAGGATGAGTGAATTGGTGGTCTGAGTAACCACGAGTAGCCTTGTGTGATTTTATCACACCGTGATTCCCAGCGTTTTGGTTCGCTGAGGGAGTCGGCGATTATGGACATTGAGATTATTTTGTGTCACAGGATTGGGCTTGCCCTGCGAATTGAGATCTTGTGGTTGATCTTACGCTACATCGAGGGTGATGTAGTACGTGGTGTTGTCACGGACGGACAGATGGTTGGGGCTTTACTAGGGTGGTAAGCTTAGTGGTGACAGTTTGACTGATGGTGTCAGCATGGACTGACAAATGAGAGTTGGTGACTCCCAATGGGAGCAAATGAAAGGATTTAGTGGCAATGGAAGGGAACCGTTTAGCTGAAGGAGTCAGCTAAATGGTTATGCGATTTTATCGCGGATCAGGTGATCATTTCCACTCGCGGTGGTCGAGTGTTGCTGCTATTATGACGTATGACTGTGATGGGATGTCTGGGTACAGTCGAGGCTGGTGTTGACCCAGTATGTGGGTGTACAAGGGTACACAGATGTGAGGTCGAATTGTTTTCCACAAGGCAGTTGTGGAATAAGGAGATTGGTAATTTCGAGGACGAAATTCTTTAAGGAGGGAAGGTTGTAACGACCCGTCCCGAATATCGGGATTTAATAATATTTAATTGTGATTTACTAATCTGGGATTAGTTGGGCGATTTCGGACGAATGGTGCAAAATGACCGTTTTGCCCTTGGGTGTGGGCAAAACGTTGACTTTTATTTCGGATGGTCAAATGGACTTTGACCGATGACCGTGACGTAGTTCGGGACGTCACGAGTTCATAGACAGGTGGCACGTTCGATTCCGACGTTCGTGGTGAAAGTTATGATGTACGGAAGTCCAGGGGCATTTTCGTAATTTGGACGAAAGAAGGGGAAATGTTGACTTTTTGACCGGGATGTCCGATGGCCGAGGGCCAAGGACCGTTACGTAGGTTTCGTCGATGCGAATCCAACGACAGGCGGCACGCCGAAATCGGACTTCGTACGAGGAAGTTATGGTCTGGAACGTGAAATCGGGGAAGTTACGTCTCGGTAACTGTGTGGATTATTTTATTCTGAAATGGTGGTTGGAGGACACTTGGATGAGTGACAAGTGTCACTCATCCGACGGCTAGATTGGATCTTGATCCACTAATCATAAACTATATGCTAAAAGCTTCCACTACATAATAATCTAGAATTTAATCCCTGCTTTTGATCTGAGCCATCCATTCCACCCCCAGATTGCATCACAGCCGTCCATCTCATTTTCCCCCTTCCATTTCTGATCATTCCTCCCTCACCGTGAACAAACAAATTGAGAGATTGGGTTCTGGCCATTGCCAATCTCTCTTCCACAATTGATTGCACAAATGTTTAATTGGTGATTTGGGGAAGGTTCTGGCTGAGGGAGAGCACGGGGGACTGAGTAGGGAGGTGCAATTCGGGAATCAAATTTCAGGGAATTGGAGGGAATTTCGAATTGGAGTTTTTGGGTTGTGTCGATCAAAATGGGGATTAGCTGGAGTCTTCTGGGATCAAAACGTGAAGCTTTGCAGCAAAAACGACGGGAAACCATGTCGGATTGAGGGAGAACTGAGCTTCCATGGCAGCTCGAAATCGAGCTTGGGTTCAGTAAGTTTAAGGTATGAAATTCTCAAATTGACCTTGTAGAAATGTCCCTTACACTCTCACGATGCTAACTGAATGAATTAATTTGGAAACCAGGGACTATATCGTGAAACCCGATTTGAAAACCCGTCGAGGATCAATCGTGA
Source organism: Prinsepia uniflora (assembly GCA_032719365.1). Classification (NCBI taxonomy): domain Eukaryota; kingdom Viridiplantae; phylum Streptophyta; class Magnoliopsida; order Rosales; family Rosaceae; genus Prinsepia; species Prinsepia uniflora. The sequence goes on from CM064872.1 coordinate 40,512,941, forward strand.
GTCGTGGAGATTTATACCCTAATTTGTGTAATTAGATTTACAGAACTTAAATGGTGATTGATTACAAGGGATCAGTTGAAAGAACGGATTGAATTGATGTCGAAATGAGTGAGATTGAACCGGATCCTATCGCGGGCTTTTCGACCCGTTTACCAGACAAACGGGTGAAGGTGGTGACTGTAGCAGTCACTGTAGCAGGCGCGTGGCTTTCACGCGCAGCCACTCACGGCGGCGCGTGACGGCGCGTGGGCACGAATCTCGAGGTAAGGTCAACATGACTTTTGTCCTATACAATGTAACGAACATTTTGGGATTGGTTTCGTGTCGATCGGACACCGTCTCGATATTGTTCGGGATGTCCGAAAGTTTTAAATCCAGTTTAAAAATACTTAAAAATTCGGGAAAATTACGGGACTTGAATAGGATGTTAATGATGAGGTTAGTGATCCTCTAAATTGATTTGAACAGGATTGGGAGTCCCGGTGATAGTGAGGTGGCCCGGGAAGGCCTATGGCACGCGTATCGAGGCGCTCGGTTAAACGGTCTGTGAGTGGACATTGGTTTCATAAATTCGATGCATGCATAACTGTTTTATGATTGTTATAATTATGATTAAATGATTTACTTTGGATATCGGTGAATTTAAAATGATTTCACGCATTTCGAGGTGAATTACGTAATTGCACGAAAACCGAGATTTTCTGGATTTTCACCGATTTCCATAAATGTGGTTGGATATGATTTCATGAAACGGTTACGAACTTGAATAATGTAAAATCGGGCCAGGGGCCCAGTTGAACTATGAAATCGGGCCAGGGGCCCAGTTAACATGTGAATCGGGCCAGGGGCCCAGTTAACTTGTGAAATCGGGCCAGGGGCCCAGTTGATTTCTACATGTGATTGCGGGTCGGGGACCCTAAATGGAATTGAATAAATGTTTTCTGGTTTACATTTTATATATATTCACATGCTAAAAACAATAGTGGTTTTGATGATATGGAAAATCTGGTTATGGCACGTTTCACGGTATTTGGGCTTGAGACCCGTCTGATGAAACTTAATGATTGGTTTGGATTTCTATCCATGTATATATATATGCCTTGCATGTGGATATCGATAAAATGTATTTAGTACTGCACTGTATAGATCCTTCCATATTATATTGTCTCCTCCGGCGAGGTACCCCGGAGAGGTCACGGACGTCTAGAACGTCCAGCGTCTATGACGCTAAGCATCGGGGATGCTGTACCCGAACGGGGTTCGGGGATTGAACTCGGAAATTGAGACCCGAGTGGCACGCGTAGCCTTGTGATTGTGACCTTATTGACGTCAGGGACGTCAGACATCAGGGATGTCGGATTGGAGTGTATAGTGCAGTGGCTAAAATAATGGTTATGGTTTATATTATATGCCTTATGGTTCATATTACTGGATTTATGAAATAACTCTTGGATTTACTTTTGGAAATTGAAACTATGCTTTGGTTTCCGGGCTAAGGCCCTAATGGTTATTTCTAAATAAATATGGGATTATTGGTTTTGGTGCATGCATATGATTTTACTGAGGGGCATAAATGTCTTATAAATGTTTTAAACAGACTTGTTTATTTTCGTCCACTCACAGCTTTTGTTTTCAATGCCCTTCAGGTTGATTCCGGATATGACTGCAGCAGAGACTTGAGCATCGCACACCTCCTTCATCGATCCTTACGCACTCTGGAAGCCCTTTTGGGCAATGGCAATCGGTCATCCCTTGTCTGGCGCCTCTTGTCAGACGGGAGCACGTCACATTCCATGGTAATCCCGGGGGGATTGGGATGGGTCGTGTCACAGGATCGGGGACCACCGTGCACGGTGGCCGTGGACCCGCGAAGGTATAGTTTTTACCTTCAAAATTCCATTTCAGGTTTTAGGTGTTAGGGTTGAATTATAGTGTTTAGATGGAGTTAATTGAGGATGTAGGACGGTGGAGAGGGCGATTTGGACGGCGGTGAAGGGCTGTTCAGCCCAGGAGGCGATCGGAAAAATTGAACCGTAGGATTCAATGTGAACGGGTCGGGTTTTGGATGTTTATCTTGATTTTAATCGCACCATTAGACTCCTAGGATTAAAATAGGAATTATAGGATTGAAATGGGACAAAACGGACCGAAAACAGGGAGAAAAATGGCTGGACCGGTCACGCCGGTCTAGTTGCAGGCGGACCCGCTGGTCTGAACCGGTGCTGGAACTCAGGGACGATGAACAGTGCATCGTCCCTTCTAGGGACCCGTTTAGGCACGTGAGAGGCTTTTTGGGAATGGTTGCAACATACGAAATCATCTAGTCGATGTAACGAACATTTTGGGACTGGTCTCGTGTCAATCGGACATCGTTACGATAGGTTTCGGGCTGTCGGAAGGTTTAGGATCAGTTTAAAAATAGTTAAAAGTTCGGGAAAATTACGGGGCTTCAGTAGGAGTTTAATTATGTAGTTAGTAACCTTATATTAAAATTTGGACAGGTTCGGGAGTCCCGGTGACAGTGATCGGCTAGGGAGAGCCTATGGCGCGCGTATCGAGGCGCGACTTCGGACGGTCTATGAGTGGACCCTTCTTTCGAAATTGATGCATGCATAAATGTTTTATAATTGATTTAATATATGTTTTGTGATGCCATGAGTGCATTTGGTTGTGGTAACCTAGGATTTACGTATTTGCACGTATTTCGAGATTTCTAGTTTTATACGATGCTTATACGTTCTAGGTTTTCAACGAGAGTTTAATAAATGAATTTCGGATTTAGAAACATGAACTCGGGCGTGAGACCCAATTGATTTATAAACTCTCGTACTTGGAGTCCATTTGATTTGACGAGGAATCGGACCTAGGGTCCATTTGAGCTATACGATCGGACCGAGGGTCCAGTTGGTTTACGATTCGGGTTTGAGGCCCAGTTAGTGGTACTATCGGGCTTGATGCCCCGTTAATTTATGATATCGGGCCTGAGACCCATTAAGTTGAGATATCGGGCTTAAGGCCCCGTTGGTTGTGAAATCGGACGTGAGGTCCCGTTGAGTTATGGTTCGGGCTTAGGGCCCAGTTAGTCGTGGTATCGGGCTAAAGGCCCAGTTGAATGTAACATCGGGCTTGAGTCCCAGTTCAGTTTATGAAATGTGTATTCGGGAATGAGACCCTGTTGAATTGAGGATTTAGGCTGAGGCCTGTGAAATGGATTTGAATCGGATTCGAGGAATCCTATTGAAAAGAATCGGGTATGAGACCCAATTGAGAAATGTATTTGAGAAAGAAAGAAAGTATTTGGAAAGATATGAAACCCTCTATATTGATTATATGGTCTCCTCCAGACGTCGACCTGGAGAGTCACGGTCCACAGACCAGAATGGGTATTCCCATAGGGATCGCATTCCAGGAGTGGTGGTTACTAGATATGATGTGGTCCCGGACCAGATTCCAGAGAGATGTGTGGACTAGATCTAGAGAGAGAGCTCGGACTAGATCCAGTGATTGAGCCTCCCAGATGGAGATTCCTGGGAGAAGACTCGGAGTGAGACCCCGAGTAGTGTGCACACTAGTATAGAGATTGACATCGTGACTATATCGGGGATGTGTTCCCTAGGGGCTGTGTGCCCCGAGTTGGCATCTTCTCGGAAGTGCCACGGATGGGTTATACGTAGGACGGTACGTATGAGATTTTATGGAAAAGTGATTTAAGGGCGGAGACCCTATGTTTTATGATTAGAAAGTGATTTGGAGCTGCGACCCCGTATACGAGATTTGAGGGCGAAGACCCTGTGTTTTATGTTTCAGAAAGTGATTTGGGGCGGAGACCCCCGTATTTGAAATTGTGAAAGTGATTTGGGGCGGAGACCTCGTTTGTGATATTTTGAGAATGGTTTTGGGATGAGACCCACTTGATGTGAATTGGGTTGAGTCCCTATTGATTTGACCTACGGGTTTTGGGTTGTGATTCGGGTCGGGGACCCAATGGGATTTACGGTTCATGACGGTTTATGGGGCCGGGCATGAACCCTTGAATGATTTTGAGAATGTTTACAAATGGTTTTATGAGCGTTTTGATAAACGAGTTTTGAATGCATGCATATGCTTTTATGAAGGGCATAAATGTCTTAAAGCGAAAATGTTTTCAATAAAATATTATTTTGTCCACTCACAGTTTTCGTGTTTTAATGCCCTTCAGATTGATCGCGGATGCGGGCTGTAGCAGAGACGAGACATCACTCCCCTCCTCCTACGATCCTGATGCACTCTGATAGCCCCCGGCGAGGCCAGAGATGGAATTTTCCCTGGTCTGACACGTGGTGTCAGATGGGATCAGGCGGGTCCCACGTTAATCCTGGGGGATTTGGGACCGGTCCTGACACGAAATGATTCCAGAAAGCTTTCTTAAACCTTAATTCGACTTGGGTTAGTCTAAAACTCAAAAATCGAATCTCAATTGCTCAAGAACAGGTTTCGGGTTTTAAGGTTCCCTTCTATTTTCTCTCCCCTGTTCTTCCTCACTCAATTCCTCTCACAATTATCCTCTAATCCAGGCGGTACAGATAGAAAGCCCCTGCCGCCTCCATGGTTTTGAATACAATTAATCTACAATTAATCAATTAAAAGCCATAACCATAACACGACACACACAGATGGCCACAGTGCCACTATGCCATATTCACAGGTGACATGTGTCACCCCAGGGACTAAATGAATCACCTACAGTTAATCATCAGCTTATGTTACCAAAATTACCATTTTACCCTTCTTTACCAAATGACCAAATTGTCCGTAACTTTCACATACGAACTCCGATTTTGGCATGCCGCCTGTCTACGGACTCAGTGTCTTGGGACCTACCTAACGGTATTTACGGAAAGTCCAAAAAGTGTCCCGAGCAAAAAATCAACTTTTGCCCCCATAACCAAGGGCAAAATCGTCCTTTCCTTCCAATTTAACAGTAACCAAATACATTAGGATGGTATATGTGTAACAGTAACCAAATACATTTCAAATCAATTTAAAATCGTTTATGTCTCAAATCTAGTAAAAAACACTATTCAATTGAGCATATACCCGAGACATAATCCTCACCTATCTTTTCCACAAACCCCCACCCCCCACGAAAATAGTGTCCAGAATTCATTTATAAATCTGATTTTTCCATTTTCCCTTTTGACTCTAAATGTAAGTTAAAATCGTTATCCAATCAGGTCTCAAGCCCAAAATAGCGTTTTTCACGCAAAACCGTAAATTAGTTCATAACCGATGATTAAGTTCACAAATATCATTATGTCAAATCATTTCAACTTAAATCATATAATAAAGCATTTAAAACAGTTTATCCATGCATTTTGATTATAAAACGAACAATCCACTCACTTTCGGTCCATGCTACGCGATCAATATCCGCATCAAAATCTCACACGAGCTAGTCCAAAGTCTTCGGGCATGTCCAAATCGCATCCGAGGGTCACTAATGTTCTATACAAGATCATACACTAAACCCTCACAAAGACCGATATCGGAAACCCATCTTGGGCACGCTTCACGAGGCTAAAAACCATTAAATGACCTATCAAACGGTCTCTGATTGACCTGAAACCACCACCATTAGATTCAGAATGTCGAAACCTTTTGAACATGACTAGTTTCACCTTAAAATTCGTGCCCACGCGTCCTCACACGCGGGTCAAATTTTCGGTCAACAAAAGTCAACGGTCAACGTTGACGTCATTATCAACGTTGACGTCATCTGCTGACATCAGCCTGACTGGTTTGACAACTGTCAGATCTGACACCTGTCAGGTCTAGCAGCCTACCACGTGTCTCTAACATCGCTGACACATTGCCACGTGGCACCTCCCTATTGGTCCACGTTTTCTGATAGTGTTGACTGGACCTGCCGTGTCAGCTGCCAAGTAGGCTAGATAGGTCCTGACACCCTGCCACGTGGCACCACCCAATTGGTCCACGTGGTTTGACATGTTGACTGGGCCTGGCTGCCTACCATGTGGCATCACTTGATTTACCACGTGGATTGACAGCTTTGACAGGATGATGATGTGGACGGCTATGTCATCACCGTCACCCGCCAGCTAGGTCGACCCGTTTCTCTATAACGGGTCGCGAATCATTTCTCTATAACGGGTCGATTTGACTCGCGACCCGACTCGGTCCTATCTCACTCATTTCTCAACCATTTTCCACCATTTTTCTTCCTACATGATCGCAATGATCCTAGAAACTGTTCTATGGACTCAAAATGAAATAACAAGGTCTAGAAATCACCTGTCAAGTTTGGTGATTTTGAGTTGAACTTCAACCTCGATTTCTGGGCAGTTCTAGCAGTCAAAACTTCTTCTTTTGATTCTTATGTGTTCGTCTAGTCCCTAGGAATAATTTCTGGGTATTATAATCGCTCATCAAATGTGACGCCTTGGAAATTAAAGAAATGTAAATTTGAAAGTTGGAATATAAAATGACGTTTTTGCCCTTGTAAATGTGGTGTGCAAAGTTAACTTTTTTTTTGAAATACTTGTTGCACATTTTTCGAAAACCATTATGTAGTTCTCCAGATGCTAAGTCCATAGACAGGTGGCATGCTAAAATCTGAGTCCATACGTGATAGTTACGGATCTAAGAAAGTTAGGGGCATTTTCGTAAATTTGGACCTCAAGGGCATATTAGTCTTTTCACTCATTTTGATGAGTCAGCGTAATCTATAATTTAGTGACTCACCTTGTTGGCCATTTGACATATGTCACTCCACTTAACAGATTAGTGGCAATTGTGTAGTTGTATGTGTGTTTATCCTAGAAACAAAAACAAAAACTAAGAACTACGAAATTGAAGATGACTTGGGGAGGGATACTGAGAAACAGAGAGATAGAGAGATTTCAAGTAAACCCAGAGAGAGAGGAAGAATATGAACTGAGACCCGAAGTGGAAACCTGAAACTAAATCTGTGCATCTTCAAAATTTTTCGTATTTTAAATTGGACTTTCTAGGCTGTGATTCTTGAAGTAGAGTTTTGATTAAGATTCATGAGACCTCTACGCCTTAAACCATCTCAGAATTGAATAAATATGACCTAGAATTGAACCCAGATTGGACCCGCGACCCTCTTGAAATATCGAAGTTGAATTCGATCGATTGAAGGTGAGTAATCATGAAATTGAGATTGGAAACATGTTTTTAATGATCTTACGATGCTTCTTGTTGAATTAAATTCAAGAAATTTCATGAATTTAACGGGTTTTGAAGCGGGTTGAAACTGGATCGAGGCGACCCGTTTACCAGGTGATCGGGTTGGGACGATGAACAATAGTTATACTGTTCATCGGTGTGTGGGTTCACGCGCAGCTTGTTCAAGCCGCACGTGGGGGCGCATGGTTGACTTTATGGGGAAGTGTTCAACACACTTATTGATGTTTTTGACGACACGGACCTATTGATACAGGTTTCGAGTCGATCGGACACCGTTTCGGAGTACTTTTGTGTGTCCGAAGTGCGTAGTTCATGTTTACCTTTTATTATGAAATCCCGGGATTTAGGAGATTGTTATAAGAGGTTATGTAACAACTTAGTGACCTTAAATTGTTGTGTTTAACGAGCCAGGAAATTCCCGAAACGTCTAAGGAACGTACAGCTCAAGATTGAGTAGCTTGGACAGTGTGTGAGTGGACCTTTATTTTATAAACTGTTATGCATGCATAGTTAAATGTTTTACATGATTGATTGCATCATTTGAGTTGCAATAATTGGATTGCTGATTTGATATGATTATTTGTTGATGTTATGGATTATTTAATTGGTTTTGAGCTCGTTTTATGATAAATGGTAAAAATGATGATTTGGGCATAGGCCCGTAATTTCAAAATGGTTTGGACTTGGTTTTCAGTCAAGGTTTGGTTGAAACTAATGATTTGGGTGTAGGCCCGTTTTGATGATGATATTTGACTTGGGATTTGGAGTCAAATGTGTGTGGTACTTGATGCGACAATATGTGTTTGTGGTATGAATTGTGTTTGTGATTATGGACATTGGTACGTGTTAGGATGATGCGGGTGTAGTTCCTAGACGTGTCTCGGATGTTGCGATAGTTCAGTTCCCGAGTACATGTACGTCTAGATGTGTGTGTGTAGTTCCCGGACATGGTTCGTATGTTGCGTGAGTGCAGTTCCTAGACATGCTCAGATGCTGCGAGTGCAGTCCCTGGACGTGACTCGGGTGTACGTAAGTGCAGTCCCCGAGTATATGGTACGTCTAGATGTGCGTGTGCAGTCCCCGAGCTGGCCTACGCGTAGTGTCGTTGTGATGGTATGATTAATTGTGCACATGTGAGTAGTCTTGTTTGATTATTGTGCTTGATATGTGAGTACTGGTGACGAGTATATTGATGATGGTCTTTGTGACTAGTTTGATGTTTTTTATGTGATTTGGCTTAAGAGCCGGTTATTCATATGTTTTACTCTATCCATGCATGTTTTATCACTGGAGGGGAAAGACATTTGTTTTGAAATGTGTTTTCAAACGATGTTATTTTTGTCCACTCACACCTTTGTTGTTTTATTGACCCTCCAAGCCGTGGCACAAGGATCGGGGATGATCGAGAGGCGGAGGCATGAGTGGAAATCAGTATGGTTATCCCTTGTTTGGCAAGTGTGAGGGTAATTTTGTTACTTCAGTTAACTTGTCAGACGAGAGTAGAACCGTGCACAGTTATCGAAGTCCATTTGGGACGGGTCCTGCCATCAAACCCTAAAACTCAATTTCGAATTTTGAACCCAAATCGGGTTTCGGGTTTTACTTGGGGCGTGGTTCCTCCACCATGCTCAGCCTCTTTTCAGGTGAATTGGAAAACAAGGAAATGAAGAAGATGAATATAGGTGCATGAACATGGGGGCTTGGGCCAATGGGAAGAGTGACACTTGTCACTCATCCATTGGTCCACTCAAATATTTTGATTAATGACAAACTGCCAACTGTACACTTTCTCGTAATGCATAAATAGTACCCAATTTCTTCCGTGCCCCGTAATTTTCCCGTTGGACGTTCGATTTTCACGTGTCACCTGTCTACAGACTCGTGATGCCTAGATCCACGTAACGAGCCTTGGCCAATGTCTAAATAGTATCTCAGGTCAAAAGACAACAATTTTCCCTGATTAGGGGAAAAATGGTCATTTCACATTAAATTTCCGAATTTACATTTTCTTAAAAGTTCAGGTTGTTACAATCTACCCACCTTATAAAAATTTCATCCTTAAAATTCACTCAAATAAATGTAGATATTGTTCCTGCATTAGGGCTTTGGGCTCCCACGTGGTCTCTTCCACATTATAGTTCCTCCACAATACTTTTTCCCGGGGAATGGTCTTGTTCCACAACACTTTCTTCTTCCAATCCACAATATGCACTGATTGTTCCTCGAAGCTCAAATTCGTCCTAAGTTCCAACGGTTGTTCCTCCAGAACATGCGATTCCTCAGCATGTACTTACGAAGCATCGAAACATGGAATACATCGTGCACTCTCGCAAGCTCTGGGGGTAAGACCAATCTATATGCAACAGCGCTAATCCTTTCGGTAATCTCGTACGGCCTAATGTAACAGAGAATCAACTTCCCACGTTTTCCAAATCGTACGATACCTATCCATGGGGATAACTTCAGAAAAAACCTAGTCTCCCACAGTAAATTCTAGGGCTCTAATGCGACGCTCAGCATAGCTTTTGTGGCGTTCCTGTGCCGTCTACAGGCTTTCCTTGATGGTTCAGACCTTCTCCTGAGTCATATCCATGAGATCTGGTGTCAATACTGCCCTATCACCTACCTCCGTCCAGCATATCGGCGTCCTGTACTATCGCCCATATAGTGCCTCAAACAGTCTACACAAGCTCTCATCATATCCTCAAGAGTCTGTATAGTCCTTTCAGACTGTCCATCTGTCTAAGGATGAAATGTAGTGATGAAGTGTAGCCTAGTACCAAGGGTTTCTTGCAAAATCTGCCAAAATCTTGATGTAAACCGTGGATCTCGATCCGACACTATCGATTCTGGTGTCCCATGCAACCTCATGATCACATCAACAAACAGCCGAGCCAACCGATTTGGTTTGAAGGTTTCGCGTACTGGCAAGAAATGAGTCGATTTTGTAAGTCTATCCAAAATCACCCAGACTCCATCAAAACCGTTCCGTGTCTTAGGAAACTTAAATACAAAGTCCATGGTGATGTGATCCCATTTCCACTCAGGGATCGGAAGTGGCTGTAAAGCTCCATACAGTTTCTGTCGTTCAGCTTTTACCTGCTGACAAGTCAAACATCTGCAAACGTGCTCAACCATCTCTCTCTTCATGCCAGTCCACCAATAATACTCTCTGAGCGTATGATACATATTTGTTCCTCCTGGACGCATTGCATATGCTAAACTATAGGTTTCCTCAAGTATCTCGGTCCTCAACTCTGTATCTGCAGGTACACATAATCGACCCTGTTTTAGTAAGGCTCCATTATTACTGATAGTAAAATCTTGCCGGTCACCTACTTCAACTTCTATCCTCAGAATACACAAAGTAGGATCTTGAAGTTGAGTCTCTATGATCCGGTCAATCAAAATGGGCCTCACATGAAAACTTGCCAACAAGGCTCCCTCATTATCCAATCTGAGTATAACTCCAGCTTTTCGGAGTTCCACTAACAAAGGCAAATACACCATCCTTAGATAAGCTACTCAACTCGAAGACTTCCTGCTCAAAGAATCTTCCCCTACATTTGCCTTCCAGGGATAATAATCGATCACACAATCTTAGTCTTTTATCAGCTCCAACCATCGTCTCTATCTCAGATTCAGTTCCTTCTGAGTGAAAAGGTGCTTCAAGCTCTAATGGTCCGTGAAAATCCTACAAGTCTCTCCATAGACAGTGTCTCTCAATCTTTAGAGCATGTACCACTGATGCCAGCTCTAAATCATGTATTGGGTAGTTCGACTCATCCGACTTTAACAGTCGGGAGGTATAGGAAATGACTCTCCCTTGTTGCATCAGCACACAACCCAATCCTTGCAATGAAGCATCATTGTATAATTCGAACTCGCCAATGTCATATGGAAGGGCTAACACTGGTGTAGAAGTCAGCCGTCTTTTCAATTCCTAGAAACTCCGTTCACAATGTTCATTCCAAACAAACTTAACCCCTTTCCTAGTCAAACGGGTTAACGAAGCAGCTATGGTAGAGAAACCTTCTACAAAATGCATGTAATATCCAGCCAACCCTACAAAACTCCGTACCTAAGTAACGGTATTTGGTTGTTCCCAAATGGTTAAGGCTTCTATCTTCTCGAGGTCGACAATAATCCCTTCAGCTGAAATCACATGGTCGAAGAAGCCGATATTGTTCAGCCAGAATTGAAACTTACTCAGCTTGGCATACAGCTGGTTCCTCCTCAACCTCTTCAGCACCAATCTCAAATGCTTCTCGTGTGTCCTAGAACTCTACAAATATACCATGATGTCATTGATGAAAACAATGACAAACCGATACAGGTATGATCGAACACTCGGTTCATCAAATGCATAAATTTTGCAGGTGCATTTGTCAACCCAAATGGCATTACTAGAAATTTGTAATGGCCATATCTGGTCCAGAAAGCAGCCTTCAAAACATCCCCCTTAGCAATCCTCAACTGATGGTATCCCGACCGAAGATCAATCTTCGAAAAAAACTTGGCCCCTCTCAACTGATCTAACAAGTCATCTATCCAGGGTAAAGGATACTTATTTCTCACTTTTACTTTGTTGAGTTGCTAGTAATCTATACACAATCGCATGCTACCATCCTTCTTTCTTACAAACAACATCGGAGCTCCCCAAGGCGATTCACGTGGTCGGATAAACCGCATATTCACCAACTCTTACAATTGCACCTTCAGTTCTCTTAATTCAGCCGATGCCATACGGTATGGTGTTTGAGATATAGATACCATACTTGGGAGAAGCTCGATGGTGAACTCAATCTCTCGGTGTGGTGATAATCCTGAAAAATCCTCTTGACACACATCTGGGAATTCCCGTACGACTGGTATGTCCTCTGCTCTCTCGGGTATAGCCCGACTATCCATAACATGTGCCATGTAGTCTTGACAGCCTTTCCTCAGTAACGTTTCCGCTGCCTATGCCGATATAACTTAGGAGGGTAATACCCTCTGGTCCCCTAGAAAGTAGTCTTAAGTAATCCAGGGCTTCAGAAGGTCATCCTCTTATCGAAACACTGGATAAAGGCATGATGATAAGTCAGCCAATCCATCCCGAGGATGACATCAAAATCTTGTAGGTCCAGAAGTATCAGGTCTGCTACCAAATCCACATTTCCTATCCTCACCAGACAATCCCTCAATACCTGATTCACGAAGTATATATTCCCGGTCGGTATACCAACACCCATATCACAATCCAGTGCGGACACCTCTCTATCTGCTAATAATGCACAACTTCGCGATATAAATGAATGAGTGGCTCTAGGGTCTATCAAAATGCATACGTCATACTCTAAAATACTAAGCGTACCTGTCACCACTCCTGGGGCTACTCTGGTCTCCTGCTGAGTGGCTGCAAACACTATGGCCTATGGTCCCGACGATCAACCACTTCCACACGATCCTCGGAATCCACGTCTAGCTGGTCCATGTCCTCGGCCACCAGTTACATCTAAAGTCGTGGATGTGCTTGAGTCCTACCCTGCTACACTCCGACCGATACCATTTCCACCTGACAGCTGGAGGCACTCTCTCCTGAAGTGGCCTGGGTCTCCACATACATAACAGGTCAAAACCCTTAGTCTGTCCGTAGACCCCACTAACGTACAACTTGTCTGAGAAGTCTGCTATGATTGGAAGATAAATCTCTTGCTACCGCCGTACCTGCCAAATCGTCCACTGCCTGAGGATGACGATGCTCCACTGAAACAGTCTCCCTTCGGAGCTCTCTATCTCGACGGTCAAGAATACGAACGCTCTCGGCGTCGTCCATTACCAGAAAAATGATGCCGAGCTTGCAAATTATCCTTCACTCTCACAGCAGCATCAATCAGATCATCAGTGTAGGATAGGATCCTACTGTCATGATGGCACAGATCTCTCCTCATAGGCCCATCTCTAATGGGCGACACTTGTCGACCTCAGCATTCAAGAATGTAGAAGCAAAGCGGGAAAATCTCATGAAGCTCCACTTTTACTCTGCCACTGTCATGCTCCCCTATCGGAGCTGCAAGAACTTTACCTATCTGGTGTCACTGAAGGAGCGAGGGTAGTACCGCTCCAGAAAACACTCTCTGAAGACCTCCCATGTCACCGTCCTGACATCCCAACCAGACATCTCTGAGGTGTAGCACCACTCATGAACGTCACCATCCAACAAGAATGTAGTCATCATGACTCAATCCTCTGGAGGGCATCGTATCACTATGATGATCTACTCGATCCGAATAATCCATTGGTGGGCTTCCTCTAGGTCGAGCCCACCGCTTAATGCAGTAGATCCTAGTCGTTGGGCTCTCTCAATGCTAACACTCTCTAAATCTCTAGCGAGATCCTCATCACACTGTGGAGGGGGCTTTCGTCTCGGAGACTTGTTTATCTGTTAAGAGGCATATATTAGTACGACATATTAAGCAAGTCAATGTACAATGTACATACCGCTATCCTAATTCTCTGACACGAAGCTGACAGGACCTATCCCAATCCCCCTGTGACACGACCCATCCCAATCCCCCCGGGATTATAGCGGGATGTACCAAGCTCCTGTCTAACACAAAGTGTCAGACAAGGGATAATTCAAACCTCAGCCCGTCTGGCCTTCTAGAACGCGCCAGGATCGGTGGAGAAGTGCGATGTCACGATCTATGCTACAGCCCCCATCCGTGATCAACCTAAAGGGTATTAAAACCATTAGAAGCTGTGAGTGGACCAAAATCAATAGTTTAATAAAACACATTTCATAAGAAGACATTTATGCCCTTCACTAAAAAGTATGCATGCATTCGAAAATCAATAATCAAACCATTTACTTTAATTAAATCATTAGGGCCTTAGCCCAAAACTATAAATCCAAGTAAGTGGGAACTCAGCCCAAAACCGTAAATCTAACCCATGTGGATCCCTGCCCAAATCCATTAACACCAAAAACCAAAACATAAATCCAATAAATCCAAAATCCAAATACAGAATCCAGTAAAGCCATAAATCACATTTCCATCCAATACCATTATGTACCAATCCTCGGCATCCCAAATACCTGGCCTCCCAGACGTCTAACGTCCCAGATGTCATGTCACGGTCCAAGCTACGCCTGCTACCCGGGGTCTCAACCTGAGTCAATCTTTGACATCCCAGACGTTTAGCAATCCTGCTCCTAAGTCACTATACGGTCGGGTCGCTCCGTGCAGTGACCTCTCGTAGGCAATGCGCCATGACTACTCCATCGTCCCAGACGACTGGATGAGACAATCCATAGATCTAAGGATGGTATATGGAAAACCATTTCATAAATCATCTCAAACCGTTGAAATAGGCCTACGCCCGAGATTTCTATAAAACCATCGTAATCCAAAAATCTGATTTCTCAAATCCAAAACCATTTATCAAAACCCATTTACGGGTCCCCGACCCGAAATCACATTCATAAAACACAACTTGGCCTCATGCTTGATTTTGTAAACCAACTGGGCCCCTGGCCCGATGCCTCATTCAACAAAATGGACTCCAAGACCGACAGTTCATAAACCAAATGGGTCTCAAGCCCGATTCCATATTTCCAAATCCAAAATCCTACCATTGAACCATTATTAAAACCATAAACCTCGATATACGTGCAAATATGGAAAACATCTCGAAATACGTGCAAATATGTAAATCACCAATATGACAATCATCATCATAGAAATCACATATGTAAAACATGTAAAACAGTTATGCATGCATCAATGTTTGGAAAACAATGTCCACTCACAGACCGTCCTACGCTGCCGCCTCGATATACGTGTCATAAGCCTCCCCAGGCTAAATCACCATCCTTAGAATATTCGAACCTGTCCAAATCATACTAGAGGGTTACTAACTACTTCATTAACCTCTCATTAAAGCCCCGCAATTTTTCTGTATTTTTAAACGTATTTAAACTCGATCCTAAACCTTCGGACATCCCGAACTATATCAAAACGATGTCCGATTGACACGAAACCAGTCCTAAAATGTTCGTTACAAAGAATAGACGAAAAAACATGTTGAACACTTCCCTAAAAACACCACCACACACCCCCACGCGCCGCCCAAAGGCGCTGCGCATGGAGCCCATGCCTCCGAGACATTTTTCATCGTCTACCACCAGCGAACTCGGTCTGAACCAGTTCACTGGTTCTCGATTCAACTGGAACGGCGAGGCCGGTTCACCCCTATTCCTCCATCTTTTTCAGTCCATTTAATTACTATAGCTTTGTTCCAACATTCCTAGTCGATCAATGACTTCACAACTAGAAAATAAGGCTTAGAACTCACCTTCCCGATTGAAAATAAAAAATCGTCTCGGCCACTTCCAGCCGTGAGTTCAATCCCAATCATCTCCTTGCAACCTCCAGAACATGTTCCCATCATTAGAATCACTCAACAAACACTCGAATCAAAAGTACCATTTTAGATCACAAAACTTAACTTTTCACGGTTTGCCATCCACCTTCCACGACGGTCCACGAAACCGATCCCATACGACTCGTATGAGTTCTAGGAACACAAACCTGTCCACCAAACCTATCAACACACCCTAGAACTCAGCTTTTGATTTTTGAACCAAAACAAGGCTTACGGGTTTCGGGTTCCAGCCACTACCGCCGTGGTTCCCCGTCTGTCACGTCCTTGTCTCCCAGGTCACACACTCACAATCTCCTTCAGTTAGTCATGGTGACAAATTAAGATGAAGGTAATGGTCATGGTGTTTGTGCAACCTGGGGTGCACAAGCTTGGAAGGATAACAGAGAAATGGTGATATTGATGATAAAAAAGATGAAGGGTGAGGATGAGAGCATTGAGGGAGAGATGGATGGCGACAATGGTAAGATGAGTGAATAAAATATATAAAAGGGACGAATGGGAGGGAAGATCCACATTTCGAGGGTTTCAAGCCATGGGTTGAGTGACACTTGTCACTCGTCCAAGGGCCCCACCTTATTTAATTACCCAATCCGATTTAATTATTAATTAACGCGAATTCTGAGACGTTAAATTCCTGATTTTGATCCCGTGACCATAACTTCTCCGTTCGACGTCCGATTTCGATGTGCCTCCTGTCTACGTACTTGTAATGCCCCGATCTACGTAACGGAACTCGGTCCTTGTACGTTTGACTCCCTGAGTCAAAAGTCAATATTTTTCCCAATTTAAGGGATAAACTCGTTATTTTACACTGTCCATCCGAATTCTCTCAACTAATCCCCGATTAGTCATTCTAAATTCATATTTTATTAACATTTAATTCCGATATTCAGGACGGATCGTTACAACCTTCCCCCCTTAACAAATTTCGTCCTCGAAATTCCAACTAACCCAGTTCCACATCCACACCGTAGAAAAAAAAAAGCTCAATCTCACCGTCAGGTTTAACATCCCATGTATACGTCTACACCCACTAACCAGCATAATGCACCAACACTCACGTCGAAGCGGTTACACCCGACCACATCGAGTGACATTGATCACACATTCCAAGTCGATAACACCCGACAATTCTACCATTACGCTGACACATTTAGCTGACACTATCAGCTTGACGGTTCTTCTCAATCACCAATCCACCCTGACATCTGCTCCCACTGGGAGTCACTAAATCTCACTTATCAATCCACGCTGACACATCCAGCCAAACTGTCACAACTAGACAGTCACAATTCAATCTGACATCTCTCCCACACCGAGAGTTAGCGAATCTCACAATTTCTCCGCATTTTCTTGAATTTTACCATGTCAACATCACATGTCCCATAATGTCATGCTCAGTTGGCACTCATGGCTCCAAGGTCATAATTTGAGTCATCGACACACCCTGACTCACTCTAGAGTCGCACCAACGTATCTAGTACCACAATTTCCTCATAAATCCATGCTGCCATTAGTGAGAGTCACATAGCAGCCGTCCCATGCACAGCAACCCATGGTTACACTAACTAACAACCTAATCAACTTGAGTATACGTATACCAACATCTCAATCGGCCTGTGAGTGACGCCCCGGCAATTCGAAACACGGAAATTTGAAAAATTTGAGGAAAAGGACGATTTTGCCCCTGGAATTGGGCAAATGGTTGACTTTTTATTTGAGCGGTCAAATGGAATTTGACCGATGACTGTGACGTAGTTTGGGACGTCACGAGTTCATAGACAGGTGGCACGCCCAATTCTGACATTCGAGGAAAAGTTATGACGTGTGGAAGTTTGAGGGTAGGTTGGTAAATTGGTCGAAGGGGGCCAAAAGTTGACTTTTTGATCGGGAAATTGTTTGGACTTTCCGGGAAGACCATTGGGTAGGTCTCGAGACGCTGAATCCGTAGACAGGCGGTATGCGTCAATCGGAGTTCGGACGAGAAAGTTGTGGGTCTGGAAAGTTCAAGGGCGAAATGGTAAATTGTGACGTGAAGGGTAAAATGGTCATTTAGGCAGTCAAAGTCCTTTACGGTGCAATTAGCTAATATTAATTGATATTAAATGGTTTAAGTGGCTGATTCAGCCTAATTGGATGATGATTAGTTATTAAGTGACATTTGTCACTCTAAGAAGAAGATTAGTGGCTGGATTTGATGATGGGGCACATGTAATGGACGGTGTGGATTGCAACTGGGAAAACAAATTGTGTATAAACCTGTGCGGGTGTTTTGGAAAAACAGAGAGAGTACCCTATAACTTTACACAAAATCCATTGATCTCTTCTTCTCTGCTTGATCACAACTAAGAACGGATGAAAGGGAAAGACTGGAACGGAATGGAGAGGATGAGATTGGGAGGAAAACGAAAGAAAAAGGGGAAGAAACACCCAAGAACCCGAGACCCTTCAAATTGATTCAAAAATTCGAATTCATCTCTCTAGCTCGAGATGCTGCAAACTGAGATTGAATTAAGTCCTCTACGATCATTTTGAATGGAACCAGCTCAAATTCGACGACAATTGGTGTCGTTTGGGCCTAGAACGGACATGGCGGATTTCGGAGATTGTCGAGCTTGGGTTGAGTGATTGGGGGCCAGTTCTTGTGAAATTGACTTCGAAATCACCTTTAGCATGAGCCTACGACGGTGTGTGACTCATTAATTGAAGGGTTGGATGCTGGTTTGAGGAACTCGACGATGAACAGACTTCGAACCCGTGAGATTTGATCGAATAGGCTGAGGTAATTAGTGACGAAATTGACATTACAGATCTTCAATTAACATTAATACGATCCTATTAGCTTAATTAATTGAAGAAATGGACTAGAAATGTGCAGGATTAGACCGGGTCACCTCGCGGGTTAACAGGACCCGTTTACCAGTCAGACGGGTTGGAACGACGACTGTTCATGGGCACTGTAGCAGGCACGTGGGGGCGCGTGATGGGGAATCTCGAGGTGTGTACAACATGGAACTTGTCCTATTTAATGTAACGTACATTTTTGGTTTTGATTGCGAGTCGATCGGACACCGTCTCGATAATGTTTCGAGGGTCCGAAGGCTTATGTTACGTATTTAATTAATATTAAATTCCCGGAAAAATATGAGAAATTCATATGATGTAAATTGAGTCCTTAGTAACCCTGAGTAATGATTTTGGACAGGATTCGGGATTCCTGGAAAATATCAAAATTACAAAAACGCGTGCAGCTCGGAAAGCGAGCGATTTGGACGGTGTGTGAGTGGACGTTTGTTTTATAAACCATGATGCATGCATAGTTAAATGTTTTTCCATGATTGATTGCATGAATTGATTTGCAATGATGTCCTGATGATGTGGCATGATTATGTGTGATTTAATGAATATTTTAATCGGTCTTGTGGGCACGTTTTTCGAGGAAATGTGCAAATGGTATTTTGGGCTAGGCCCGGAGTCAAAAAGGTTTCAAAAGGATGTTTTGACGTATTTGGTGAGTCAATGATGGTTTCTGGAATATTTTATGGTTTCAATGTGATTTCACGGATTTACGTATAATTGGTATTTGAGCTTAAAACTCTGTCGGGAATGCTTATGACTTGATTTGAGGTCATGGATATGATTGATATGTGTTGTGATATGGATTATGATTGTGATTGTGATTGTGGATACTGGATACTGGATCATGCTGGATGATGCGAGTGCAGTGCCTAGACGTGACTCGGACGTTGCGAGAGTGCAGTTCCCGGGTATGAGACGTCTAGAGGATGCTTGTGCAGTTCCCAGACATGATGGATATGACTCGGATGTTGGGTGAGTGCAATTCCCGAGGGACTCGGATGTTGCGTGAGTGCTGTTCCCGAGCTTGGCCTACGCGTAGTGCCGGTGTGATTATGTGATGGTTTGTGCACTTGTGAATAGTGCGGATTGATTGTGACCTTATGCATAGTACTGTTTGATGTCGCTTGTGATTACGTACTGGTATGGAGTACGCGTTCTGGTCTGTGTGGCCAGGTGACTATGTTTTCAATTGATTTGGCTTTCTACTATTGAATTCTATGGAACTTTACGCGTATTTCGAGATTTTGGTTTATTATCTAATTTAACTCGAGGTTTGTCGGTTTTCTTACGCATGCATAGTTCTAGAAAAATAGAGGGTAGAAATTACGTATGTTTTTTGAAGTACGTTTTTAAAATACTTATTTTTGTCCACTTGCACAGTTTTCGTAGTTTTGGTAACCCTCTAGGGCCATTGCACGAAGTTTAGAGCTGAACGAGAGACGGATGCATGAATGATAAGTACAAGTTTTCCCTTATCTAACGTGTGGTAGGGTAACTTTGGTATTTTAAGTTACGTTTCAAATGAGAGTAGAGCTCGAGTGTGGTTATCGAGGTATTTCAAGAACGGGTCATGTCAGAACACATATCAACCCACTATAAACTTCCTCATGAGTTGCACCAATCATATGCACAAGACAGGCTAGGTACCGACAATACTCGCGTACTAGGACAAGGTGAAAGATGGGTGCTGAGCACCATCACCACAAGTTCCCTAGAACTCGGTAACAAGATGGCGTTAATAATTAGTATTGCAAGCAGTACAGTTGAACTATCACATGGAGACTAGTCTGTGGCCATTCAGACAGCTACAGAGATACCAACAAATTCTAAGTGGGTTCTAAATCACTAATCACGATGCTAGTGTCGACCCAAAAAGGCATCATACAAGTGCATTATACAACTCTTCAATCACAGTGTGCTAAAGCAACCAAGTACCATAACCATGTAGCGCAGTAATTAACCCAGTTTAATATGCACAAGAAGATACCATAAACATGATCAATCAAGACACTTCCAGAAAAGTATCAATGTATAACACATCGAACTATGCTCGGAAAACCATCATAAATTAGTAATTTTAAAATGTGCAAGTAAAATATAGTTATGAAAATCAAGTTTGGGAAAGGAGTCCACTCATAAAGTTTCGATCAATGCTGGTTAGAGATCAACGCTGATGTCATGCTAACATCATCTACTGACGTCATCCTAATAGGTCTGACAACCTGCCACGTGGCACACCATGATTGGTGCCACGTGCCACCCTCTGAAACTGCCATGACACGTGATGACGTCATCTGCTGATGTCAACACTAACAGGTATCACTGTTAGCTCGGATAATCTGACACACTATGTCAGGACCCATCCCAAATATCACCTCGATACCCGGGACGAACCCTGCTCCCGTCTGACAATCACACTTAAAGTACCAAAATAACCTCAACACAATCATAAGCATAACTATCAGACAAGGGAGAAATATAATACAACCGTAATTCAGAGCATAGTTATACAAAACAGGCACCAAAAGTCCTACTAGGCTAATCTCGCAACGGAAGAACGTCGGAAGCTCTATGCCTCGGTCCCTGCCTCAACTTTCACCCCAGCGCTATCACCACGACCTTGAGGGTAAATTAAAAACAAAAGGTGTGAGTGGACTAAAAAAAATAAAAGGTCTAAAACACGATTTAAGAATAAAACAGTTTAAAGAAAACAATAAGGTTTTTCCCTTCGTTTTAAAATATGCATGCCTAACTAAGTACCAGAAAACCACAATATAAAACAGTATGATAAGTATGCTAAGATCGTATCATAAAACCAAATCCGCAAATATCAAAATCCGATCAAACCTGCTGGGTCTATCCGATTCTTTAAACTCAACCAGGCCTCAAATGTAATCCGAGTCTTTAAACTCCCGAGGCCTACGGGGGTAATATCAAAAATATTCGAGTTTTTAAACTCCCGAGTCTTTAAACTCAATCCGGGCCCGTCCCCCGTCAATCAGAATTCGGGTCTTTAAACCCAATATCCAGATCCAGCAAATCCAATCCAAAACCAATTTAAAATCAATTCTAAGTACATATCCAAACCCGAATTCGAAATCCCCGGTTCGAAGCCCTTCCGGCGTTCAGAACCGTCATTCCGAACTCAAATCCGGAAATCCCTGAAATCCAGTTCAAACCAAAACCGGGTTTACCAAAATCATGTCTCAGAATTCATTTATAACCATCATAACACAATTATAAGGTGAAATCCCAAAGTATAGCATCAAAATCAGAAATCCAGCTTTTTCTCGAAAAACGTGCGAAAACCCGAAAATGTCTCGAAAAACGTGCAAGCATATCAATCACGTATAATCATCATCAACAAGCATAAAAAATACTTAAAATCATAAAACATAGATAAAAACATCTAGGTATGCTCGTAAGAAAGAAAGAGTCCACTCACGAATCAGAAAATGTCAATCGCGCTCCGTGCGCTCCTCGACCGTCTCAGGCGTCTCCCGTCCTGTCAATAAGCACCAAATAGGGTCACAAATATGTCAAATATGCCAACCCTAATTTCCCCAAATTTTTGGAAATTTATACGTAATTTAAACTTAAACCCTAAACTGCCCGGATTCCCAAACTATCCCGTAACATCGTCCGATTAACCCGAAAATTACACCAATGGATTCCTTAGAACATTTATAACAAAGACCCTGTTGGAAGTTTGTTCAGAATCCTCCCCACGCGCCTCCACGCACCGCCCAAAGTGGCTGCGCGTGGGCCTCACGCGCCTGCTACAGTGCATCGTCTACCTCGAGTCACCCAGTTCAACTGTGTTGAACCGGTGTGGCCGGTTCTCCTCCAATCTTCCACCAATTTCCACCATTTCAATCCTACCAGCTTCGTCCAGTTCCCTTCAATCTATTCCCGTCCTAAAATCTGGAAATCGAAGCCTAAAACCCATCGTCTTCCCTGAAACAAACTGCCTGTTTGCCCTGTTTTGGCCTCCGGCCACCCAGGCCTTCCCCCGTCACGGCACCACACTCAGACGACTCCTGGGACCTTCAGGACTCTCACCCTAACCTCCAAAACCCTCGACTCTAGCCCAAAGTCCACGACTTTTGAAAACAAGGAAACGGAAAAAAAAAAAAACAGGGGAATAAGGTCTTACCTATGATTCTTCCTCCGCCGTCTGCACCGCCGTGTACCACGGTGTCCAATGAGTCCTCTGCGGTCGTCCTAACTCCTCCTCAGCTTGGTTTGAACCAACACACGGCACAACCACCGCCAAGTTCCCATGGCCTTCTCTGTTTTCCCTGAAAATCGAACTTCCCATCCACCGTGTTTCTTACACTATTTCACTCCCAATCCCGGTCACCAACTTCTCTTCTTCTCCCTGTCACTCTCACAACTCACAGAAACCTCACACACTCACTGAATCAATCGCACTCTTCACCGCCTCACCTCTCTGTTTCTGTTCTTCCAAAACCAAATGCACGGTTTAAAATCGTGCAAAGTGTGCCCGTGTGCATTGTAGTCACCTAGAAACCTCTAGGGCAGTTCCACGTGTCCCCTTCTCCTTGGACCAAACCTAAATATCCAATCCCACTCAACCAAGTTGCCTTATCTGATTGGCCCTAAAGGAAAAAGACCAAAATGCCCCTAGAAGTAAAATTACCATTTTTCCCTCAAACTTTCCAGACCCGTAACTATTCCGTCCGACGTCCGATGACAGAGTGCCGCCTGTCGTTGTACTCAGGACGTCGAGACCTATCTAATGGTCCTTGGTCGACGTGAAAATCACAAGTCCACTAAAAAGTCAACATTTTCTCCTAATTAATCAAAATTACGGTAACACCCTCAATCTTCCGCACGTCATAACTTTTTCTCCGATTGTCCAAATCAGACATGCCACCTGTCTACGGACTCGTGACGTCCTAAACTACGTCACGGTCAATGGTCAGCACTCATCAAACCTGTAAATCAAAAAGTCAACTTTAGCGCACTATTCACAATGGCAAAATCGTCCTTTTATATAAATATTTTACAAAATTACATTCATACCCTTCCCGAAGGTACGGGTTGTTACAGACTACCACGTGGCACCACCTCATTGATCCACGTGGTCTGACAATGCTAACGTGGACATGCCACGTTAGCTACCATATCATCTGACACCTTCTAACAAGTTGCCACGTTGTACCACACCACTAGTCCACGTGGTCTGACATGTCTGACATGGCACTGCCACGTCACTGCTGATTGGACTTGACACCTGACCACATGTCACCCTCTGCTTGGCCACGTGGCCTGACAGGTTTGACAGATGATGACGTGGACTGCCACATCATCATCGTCAATCTCTGGCCGGGTCGACTCGAACCACTATAACGGGTCGTTTGACAAATGACCCTGACCTGGTCGTATCTCGACGGTCCAGTCACCATTTTCTTCCATTTTTCTTCCTAGCGACTCGTCTCTATCCAAGGAATCGATTTATGACCTTAAAACAAGAAGAAAGGGTCTAGAATTTACCTGTCCAAGCTCGATCTTCATGGCCCAGTTTCAAACCTCCTTCTAGGGTGGTTTCGCCGTCCTTCCTCGTTTTTTTTGTCCCTGCCAACTTGTATGAGCTCAGAGAATCCAACCATGGCATTAGAAGACACCTCAAATGTCCAAAACCCAATTTTGAATTTTCAAAACATAAACGGGTTTCGGGTTCTACCTTTTCCGATTTCCTCCGCCGTCCACGGCGGCTCTACCTCGTTCCTCGCCATCTCCTAGTCTCTCACTCACCCTTTGTCTCTATCTCTTTGTGGTCTCAGCTGAAGAAGATGATGATGAAGGTTTGGGGGTTGGATGAACAAATGAAAGGGAATGGGGAATGATGGCATGATCTGTCCTAACTAGACTTTGATAACCGTGTCTGGTCTTGCTCCTGTCTGACAAGTCAACTAAAATTCCAAGAAACACCCTCAGCACCTGTTAGATAAGGGATGACTGTACTGATTTCCGCTCATGCCTCCGCCTCTCAATCAACCTCGAACTTCGTGACAAAAACCGTTTATTAAATCCATAAAATCACCAAATAATCATATCAAATCATCATCCAAATTATTACAACTCAAATCATGCAATAAATCATGGAAACATTTAACTATGCATGCATCACAATTTATAAAACAAACGTCCACTCACACACCGTCTAAACTACCTGATTCTGAGCTGCGCGCTTTTCTGTAAATTCCAAGAATCACAAATCCTGTCAAAAACCACCACTAAGGGTCACTAGTTCCTTAGATAATGTCATATTAAAATCCCATAATTTTCTTGATTAAAATACGTATTTAAAACGAAACAAAACACTTCGGACCACCAAAACTATATCGAAACAGTGTTCGATCGACTCGAAACCTGTGCCAAAATGTTCGTTACATCGAAATCAATAAAAGTCATGTTGATTATACCTCAAGAATAGTGCCAACGCGCCCCCACGCGCCGCCGTAAGCGGCTGCGCTTGAAAGCCACAAGCCTGGCACTGTTCATCGTCCCTGCAACCCATTCCTCTACAAAACGAGTTGTTTGACCCGCGTGTTCGACCCGACTTGAATTCGTCCAATTCTGCATCAATTTCAACGTTTTCAACACCTAGATTCATCGCCTTAATCTCAGAAAATGACTTATCATCTCTAGTTAAAGAAAACATACCTCAATATAACACAATTTAAACTCGAAAATCCTAAATAACCGCAGGCTCTGTTCTAGATTCAATCCGTTCAATTGCAGGTGTTTTCTCCATTCTAATGAACTAAAAACCATATTAGGATTCGTCTAAACATGTTTTCAAAGTCAATTTAATCGTTCAATACCTCTAATTACTCGAATTTGATTCGAGAATCCGAACATCTATGTTCTGCGCCAAAACCTCAACGATTTCTTCCAATGATCAGTCAATCCTACTCATCAGGGACCCAAGATCATAGTTATGTGCTCAATTTTACGATTTCAATGTCCAAAATCAGAATTCAATTGTCCTAGGATTCATGGTGATTTTTCGGTTTGGATGTTTCAGGTTTGTATATTCCCTCTCCTTTCTTCCTTCTTTTCTTTCTCGCTGTTCTCCCTTACTTCCTCTCAAATTCTCAGTTCCTCTGGTCTTTCCACAGTCACTGCAATCTCATCCCCTAAAATCAAAGATGAGGTTTTTTTGAAGAATACGATTAAACTTGCATTGAGTAAGCATTTACCAACTCAGAAGTGAAGACACGTGCTACCAGCCATCTAACTATTACAGTGACATATGTCACATTCCTGGTATACATAATGACTCAGCTAAAATCTTCCAAATGGCCATTTTGCCCTTGGTTTATGGGGGCAAAAGTTAACTTTTTGTTTGGGACACTTTGCGGACTTTCCGTAAAGACAATTGTGTAGGCCTCAGAGTCTTGAGTCCGTAGGCAGATGGCATGTCGAAATCGAAGCTCGGATGTGAAATTTACAGGTATGAGAAGGCTAGGGATATTTTGGTAATTATGCATGTATCAGAGCCGGATCCCGACCGGGAAGTGTGCTAACAAGGACGCTGGGCCCTAAGGGGGGTGGATTGTAAGACCCATGTCCTGGAGGGAACAGTGAACGATCCCAATTCCTGTGAGGGGAATGGTCTGGGAGGGGAATGGTGGTGTGCCTTAAATTTGTAGGCACACACCCATCTAGCACGAGGCCTTTTGGAAGCTTAGTGGTTTTGGGTTCGGTTGGAACTCCAAAGTTAAGCGAGTAGAGGCTGGTGCAATTCCATGATGGGTGACCCCCTGGAAAGTTGCACCGTGAGCTCCCGAAAACAAAACTGTGAGGACGAGGAGGCCCAAAGCGGACAATATCATGCTAGAGTCAGGTCCTGAAAAATGATCCATGTATGTATAGGTTTGGGCCAAAGGATGAGTGACACTTATCACTCATCTATTCGCCCATGCTAGATCTTTTGGGCCCACTAAGGACAAACCAAAAGTCAACTCTCGATTTTTATGCAATTGTGAATAGCTTTTGAAACTTTTTGTTACCCGTATTTTTTTCGTATAATGTTTGATTTTGACGTGCCACCTGTCTATGGACTCGTATCATCTCGATCTACGTAACAGTCCTCGATCCATGTGCATTTGACCTCTCGGGTCAAAAGTCAACTTTTTCACCCTTTCTAGGGGCAAAATCATCATTTCACCCAAATCGTCTGATAATCCTCGACTAATCTCGATTAGTCTTTAAATAATCCTCGATAATCCGTTATTAACCTTAATTAATTCCGTAGATTCGGGACGGATCCTTACAATTTTTCCCCTTAAAGAATTCCGTCCTCGAAATTCGAATCGGCTCCAATCCACACCGAATCTGCGGAAATCCAATCCTGTCTCCAACTCGAGGCACACATGAGAACCTCTATTCACAGTATGCACCAATATCAACGTCACTCGACGTTAACTACAATCCAACAGTCAACGCTAAAACTCAGCTCATCCTCTGTGACCGTATCCAATAATGACCAATTGTCAATGGAACCTCCAATGCTCAATCTCAAGTCTCAACTAGACATCGACACTTTTCGATCTCATCTGCCACTTACGCAGGTGTGCTTAGAATCCAACTGACAAGTTAATCTTACCTTCTTGCTTGGCTGACAATTCAGGCCGACAATCTTGTTGTACCAAGCTGACATCCTGTTGAGCATTCAGCCTAACGATCCTTCTCAGCTAATAATCCAAGCTAACATTCTGCTTAGTCCGGTTCAGTCCTGCTCCTCATCCTACTTAGTATCCAATCTGTCGATCATGCTCTATCAAGCCAACGTTCAGTTGAGCAGGAGCATCACAAGTCCCCCGTCTCGTTTGAGGGTCTCAAACTGTAAATCACACCCATGACGTGCAACACATTCACAATACTCAATACATCAACGACACACTGTCGTGCCCTGCTGGTAACTCATGGCTCCACTACGCTTCTGTTGCACAACTCGGACCTTGAATCGCCCTAGAGTCCCAACATCATATCTTGTGTCACTCCGTGACCAACGCTATGATCCTGACTCGTCACGAGCCTCAACTGTCATCTCACTCATCCTCTCGGTACACAAATCGACATCTCACTCATCCGAGTGTATCTGGACCCCATCAAATACTTGCTCTAGCAGAGATAATCACACACATAATCTCTAGGGTTCCTCTGGCCCATATGGCCCTAAGCTCTATGCTCACACAATCACTGAACCCTCTCAAGCCACTCTGCACTTACGCACAGTATTCGATGTCCAGTCCTCGTACTCAACGTACAGTCAACATTGAACCCATCCGATTACCATATCATATCCATCTCATACTCAATATGATGATCATACCTTATCAATCAGATTGCTCAATCCTCAACAATCATGTTATCCAACATGCACTACTCACAGGTGCATCCATATCACAACAATCACATAGGCACTCTCAGGCCTGCTCAAGGACTGCACTCACGCAACGTCCTACCACATACCCATATCCATACATCCCATCTCTAACTATCATATCGCTGGGATGCCAATCATGATCCAACGCTGAACCCGTCTGTCTGATCTTAGACCTGGACAAGTCACATACTGTCTCAAATCTTCTCAGAGTTCTCCCGGTCACATGACCAATTCCATAGATATCCAATCAATTCACTAACCAATTTCATTCCCTGGTTCCTCCAGAGGTCAATTGTCTCACGCCACCAAGACGTACCAGTCCTGAACCTGTCGGTGGCCCACCTCGACCACCATTCTGATGTTGCGAAGGGTCGGATCCAAAACCATGTTGTAAACCACTAACCCAACCTATGTGTCTCACTGGAATACTGTCCAACAACACCCTATGGTCATCTACCACTAGTACAATCTCTCCATCTGGATCCATAACGAGCCTGCAAACATCCTACTCGGGGCATCGGCTATTCATCTTTTCCTGAATAATCATCTCCAGCCATCTCATCTGCCTAGAGTTCCACTCCGAGGGAATATCCAATTATTATCTCATACCAAATTGACTTCCTTCTGAGTCAATTCCGTCAACAGGTTGTAATCATAGGGATAACTTCACCTGACAATCAATAACACTCATCCAGTCTGAGTGAATCCTATCTCAGTCGTCATTATTGGCTGGTACCAATCCAACACAATATCTATACTCAACCAATTCATTCCATAGCCTAAATCGGTCCAAAACGTCTTAATGCATAAGCATCTCAATTATCTCAATCTACCATCATTTGCGATCCTCGATTGCCTCAATCCATACTCAAATTGATCCTCAACAATCTCGATCCTCCCGATCCACACACAACTCGATCCACATAATCCACCGAGGATCCACACTAGTTTGGGTATTAAGTTCTTACACCCTTTTTGAACCTAAGGAAAAGTACAACCTTGTTGCAAGCATAGAAGCAGGGAATGAGAAGTCTCATTCACGAACCAATAACATTTGTTGATAACTTCTGTCGTGATCCTCCCACGATCGCATCACCTCTTAAATCAGCTCGACCTTTACAAGCTTATACATCCATTAGTGGTGAGAAGTTCACTAGGAACTTTCAAGAGAATGAAGTATATTTACTAGCTATCTTATCATAACGAACTCTCGAAGTTCCATCGAATTCCGACAAGGAAAATTGATTTCACATCAGTGACATTCCAAGTCAACTGAATCTCGTCTCACTCCAAGCTCACTAAGCTAACTAGGGACATCACAACACGTGTCCCATATCTCGAACGACCATAATGTCGTATCATCCCGGTCTCCAAGTCGTAACTCACTCGGACCTCAATTCACGTGTCCTGGAAACCACTCTATCTTTAGGTCAAAACCTCCTACCCAAATCCAATCGGTGGTCCCACCACCGTACCAGTCAGAGTACTATCTCGCATGTCCCACTCTATAGGATCAACTCATGTTGCATACATCACCCATGCAA
Source organism: Prinsepia uniflora (assembly GCA_032719365.1). Classification (NCBI taxonomy): domain Eukaryota; kingdom Viridiplantae; phylum Streptophyta; class Magnoliopsida; order Rosales; family Rosaceae; genus Prinsepia; species Prinsepia uniflora. The sequence continues at coordinate 40,542,407 of CM064872.1, forward strand.
TCTGTCCCAAGGATAATTAGGGTAACAGGTACCACTCCAAGCATACCCCGTGCTTCTAGTAACCTAAGCACTTCCCCATGACGCCTTTGCGTCGTCTAGAACCACTCGGTCATTGTTGGGATTCCAACCATCTAATCGTCTCTTATCGTCATCACTGGACATGATTAAATCAAGATCGATAAGACTCATCCAAGTCTATCAATGGCCATTTCTGTCACAACCCTCGGGCATACCCAACTAAGAAACACTCTGCTATCGAGACTCCTCACTCATGCGGGAAACTCATCGCCTATACCAATCACTCAGGACTAACCAAACTATGTCCTTAAGAGCGTAACTCAACGCTAGTATAATCCGCTCATAAGTGTGTAATCCACTGATTGGGGATGAACCGATCTACAAGTACCACTTTCTTGGTAACTTGTCGAACAATCTCACACTAGGGTCATCCACAACCTCGGCTGCTTACAGCAACACATCTATCATGACCAATCAACGGTCCCGACTCTGTAAGTCGTCATACTGGAATAACTGGTATCCAACCAACTACCATCTGAGGATCTCAATCACTCATAACTCTACGATTCTTGGCTTTTGGCCCACAAGAACTCGGCCCTCCTTGGTGTCAAACCTTACTGAAATACGACATCTAATGCCAAATATAATATGTCTGTGGTTCACTCCCACGTCACTTTCCTATTCTTACCCTTACTATCAAGTTGATAACATGCTTTTCTTATCGTAGAGACATCACATCCAGCACATGCGCAATCATCACAAGAGCAATCTAGTGCTCTGATACCAAACTGACAGGACTCTTCCTTAATCCCTCGGGATTTACGCGGGATGTGCCTACTTCCGTCTGACACCACATGTCAGACAAGGGATAAATCTTAACCCGCCCGGAGTTATCCATAGTGCACTAAGATCCGTGGAGTTACATAATGACATGTGATGTCTTCGTCTCTGCTGCAGCCCGCATCCGCGATCAACCAGAAGGGTATCAAAAACATAAAAGCAGTGAGTGGACAAAAATAATCAGTTTGTAAAATCATTTAACGAAAATGACATTTATACCCTTCACGTACAAGCATGCATGCATCAGTAAATAGTATTTCAAATACTTTTCTCAAAAGCAAAGCATATTACTTTTCAAAACAAAACACCGTGACAAATGCTTCTCAATCAAAGTCATTTCCTTAGTAGGGTCTCTTAGCCCAAAACCAAATCATACAGGGTCTCAGCCCAAAACCAAAACATAAAGGGTCTCACCCCAAATCAAATCCATGTGGGATTTCAGCCCAAATATAAAACCATGTGGGATCTTAACCCATCATCATCATAAGTCACGATTCCAATCCCAACAACGTGTGCCCATAAGCTCAAGGATAGCTCTGATTCTGAGCATGTCGTCGTGAACACATCACCGGCCGAAAATCTCTAGATCGTCGTGAACATATCAACGATCGATCTCACATACCGTACTCCTGAGTCGAGCCTCCCTCGACTGCAACCTCTCTCGGCTACTCGACAGTAGGTGCATCGTGACCTATTTGTACCTCGGAGGCGAGCATTATCTCCAGGGTGTTTTCTTGGGAAACATATTCACAACTAGACCCTCTCATAATCCGAGTCTTTAAAATCCCGAGTCTATAATAATCATTTTGAAAACAGTGGAAACATTCCATAGGGTCTACGTCCAGATATAATTTCATCCAATCAATTTCCACAAAACCATCGTAAAAACAGTGTCTATCAACACTTCAAACCTAGGATTCTTCGATTCCTATCAAATCCACAACTAGGTCTCACACTCAAAATATCTTTCATAAATCTCATAACTGGGTCACAACCTGATATATCTCACGTTTGACTATATTCTAAGTCAAACCATAAATAAACTGGGACTCAAGCCTGAAAGATATTTCCAAATCCGAAAAACATTTCACAATTCAAAGAACTTTCCAAAATTGTCCTTAACTTATATCCAAGTCATGGTTTTATCAACTGGGACTCATGCCGAATATCAATTTCACGCATCTTTGTGAAATCATTCAAAATTGTTAGTCAAATCCTCGGTTTCATGTCTCTCCATGAAACCATCAAAATCATATAAAATACATGCACGTAGAATACTCAGTCTAAGCACAAACAGCAGATATGGCAAAAATCTCGAACTATGTGCAATATCGCATTTTCTACGAAAATACCAAATCAACAATATAAATCATGTGCACTCAAGGCATTTCAAATCATGTTCATAAAACATATAAAACATCATTTATGCATGCATCATTTCATAAAACAAAGTGTCCACTCACAGACCGTCCGTGTTGCGCGCTCCGAATCTCGCGCTGTAAGCCACTCAGGTTCTAATCCATACTCATCGGGACGTCTGGACCTGTCCAAATCATACTCAAAGGTAACTATCAACTTATACACGTCCATATCAAAGACCCTCACACATCCCGGAATGGTCAACGTGCCACGGACAAGCTTCCCGAGGCTAAAAACCTATAAATGACCTATTAAACGAACTCTGATCGACCTGAAACCACCAATAGTGGATTCAAAACGTCGAAACCTTTCAAACAAGATCGGTTTAACCTCGAAATTCATGCCCATGCACCCCCATGTGCTGGTCAAAGTTTTGGTCAACGCTGACGTCATACTGACATCATCTATTGCCGTCATCTTGACACATCTGATAATCTTCCACGTGGCACACCCTGATTAGTGCCACGTGTCACCCTCTGACACTGCCATGACACATGTTGACGTCATCTGCTGATGTCATCACTAACACGTGTCACTGACATGTTAGTTCTGACAATCTGACACATTACCACGTGGCATCACCTCATTAGTCCACGTGGTCTGACATTGCTGACGTGGACCTGCCACATAATCTGACACTATCTGACAAGTTGCCATGTGGCATTACCCCACTGGTCCACGTGGTCTGATATGTCTGTCGTGGCACTGACACATCACTACGATTGACTAGACCTGACACCTGGCCACGTGTCACCCTCTAGTTGGCCACGTGGCCTGACAGGTTTGACAGATGATGACGTGGACTACCACATCATCATCTTCAACCTCTGGCTGGGTTGACCTGAACCACTATAATGAGTCTTTTGACCCACGACCCTGACGCGGCCATATCTCGACCATCCGGCCACCATTTTCTTCCATTTTTCTTCCTATCGACTCGTCTCTAATCTAGGAATCGATCTATGACCTTAAAACCAGAAGAAAGGGTCTAGAATTTACCTGTCTAAGCTCGAACTTCATGGCCCAGTTTCAAACCTTCTTCCAAGGCATTTCCGCTATCCTTCCTCGTCCATTTTAGTCCCTACCAGCTCGTATGAGCTCAGAGAAACCAACCATGCAATCAGAACACAACCCAAACGTCCAAAACCCAATTTCAAATTTTTAAACATAAACGGGTTTCGAGTTTTACCTTTTTTCAGTTTCCTCCGCCGTCCACGGAGGTTCTACCTCGTTCCTCGCCATCTCCTAGTCTCTCACTCACCCTCAGTCTCTCTCTCTCTCTAGTCTCAGCTGAAGAAGAGGATGATGAAAGTTTGGGGGTGGGTTTCGAGTTGGATGAACAAATGAAAGGTAATGGGGAATGATGCATGTATGTATTGGTTTGGGCCAAAGGATGAGTGACACTTGTCACTCATCTATTGGCCCAGACCAGATCTTTTGGGCGCACTAAGGGCAAACCAAAAGTCAACTATCTCAGTTTTTGTGCAACTATGAATCGTTCCCAAAACTTTCTATGACCCGTAATTTTCCCGTATGATGGTCGATTTTGACGTGCCGCTTGTCTACGCACTCGTATCATCTCGATCTATGTAAATGTCCTCGGTCCACGTGCATTTGACCTGTCGAATCAAAAGTCAACTTTTTCACCTTATCTTGGGGGCAAAATCATCATTTTACCCAAATCGTCCATTAATCCTCGACTAATCTCGATTAGTCCTTAACTAATCCTCGATAATCCATTATTAACCTTAATTAATCACATAGATTCGGGATGGGTCCTTACAAAGTGGGCATGACGTTGGCGGAAACCCCGTAAGAGTGGACTTAATTTTGTTAAGCCAATAACTGGTGAAAGTGTTAATTTAAGAACTATCCCTTGCTTGAAAAGAGTTGTCAGACGGGAGTACGGCCGACCCAATTTTCATGGAAATTTTGAGACGGGTCCTGTCAACAATGCACGAGGTAAAACTTATACATATGAACCATGTAACTGAGCTATGGGACTCTACATGGACAGTTGCAATGCCTCCAAAACTACAGTTATTTGGAAGAGTTGCAAGCAATTTTTAGTGGTGAGGACCAACTTGGTGAAGCACCGCATCTTGGTGGATAATATTTGTCCTCAATGTGGGAAGAAGAGGAAACCTATGTACACCTTTTTTTAAATGTAAATTGATTCAGATTTTCTGATTTGAAAGCCATTTACATGCTGACTTGAGTAGATTAGAGTGTGAGTATTTTGTGTGGTATTGGAACTATTTTCTGCGTGTGTTATCTTTGAATGGAGAGCATAAATTTATTGTACAATTTTTGTTGTTTGGCTTATGGAGATTATGGAAATGTCGCAACCTATGATGTCATAATGATGTTGTGATTGATCTTAGCACTACTATTCAGTTGATGATGGATAAGGTGCCAAAATATCAAGGCAAGTCATGATATGCCAGTGCTGATCCATACGTTGCACATGTCTATGGCCAAGACTAGAGCATACAGAGGTTGGTATCGCTGACAAGATCCGTCCCAATCCCCCTAGATTATTGTGGGATGTACCCTACTCCCGTCTGACACCACGTGTTAGACTAGGGATAAAATTGTTACCTGCTCGGGGTTTCCAGAGTGCGCAGTGACTTGTCGAGTTCGCAGCGACGTGTGATGTCTTAGTCTTTGCTACAGCCCACATCCGCGATCAACTTGAAGAGTATCAAAAACATTAAAAGCTGTGAGTGGAGAAAAATAATTAGTTTATAAAACCATTTAGGGAAAAGACATTTATACCCTTCACTTAAAAGCATGCATGCATCAGAAAATAAAATTTCAAATACTTTATTAAAAGTAAATCATATTGCTTTTCAAATTAATACACAGTGAAAACATGTCTCAATCAAAGCCATTTCCTCAATAGAGTCTCAGCTCAAAACCAAATCTTGTAGGGTCTCAGCCCAAATCAAATCAAAAGGGTCTCAACCCAAAACAATCTCATAAATCATCTCAATAGGGCCTCTACCCGAACATAGACTCATATTCGTAGTCCTATGTAAACATAATTAACACATCCTATTATCATCTCATATCACCACTTGTCACGTATCAGCGCTACGCGTACGACTCGAGATTAGACATCCGAATATACACCAGGCTCGAAGCCCGCGGCTCGACGTCTAGGTGTTCTGACTCAGGCTCGGAAACCCCTAACTCAACATCTGAGAGATGGCATTCACATGCTTGGAACCCTTAGCTCGACGTCTGAGTAATGTCCATCTATGACACTCCTGAGACTGAGCCTCCCCTCGGAGCTACTCACCTCCAGGTAGTGTACTCATGACCTCTCCAAGATAGGATGGTTGACATCTGGAGGCTATCATCGCATGCTTTTCAGGATCGCACATCATGCAGGATGGTCGATGTCTAGAGGGTACATCACATCATGGAGGATGGTCGTGTGGAAAACATTTCACAAACATTTCAAATCATCTCAAAATATCTCAATAGGGTCCACGCCCGAAATATAGTTCCATCATTAAAAATAGTGTCTAGAAACACTTCAAAAATTCAGGATTCCTAGAATCCTATCAAATCCAATTTCGTAAATCCATAATAGGGTCACATGCTCGAAATCTCACGTTTCATTATTCAAATTCGAAAACCATTTCATTATTCAAATAATTTTTTTCCAAATCACCCTTGACTGTCTCCGAGTCAAGCTCAACATCCAAGTGGGACTCAAGCCCGATATTTTGATTTCACACATCTCCGTGAATCCTTTAAAACCGATAGTCAAATCCCTGGTTTCATGCCTCTCTATGAAACCCTTCAAATCACAAAAATCACATGCCCGTAGAATACTCGGCCTAAGCCCAAGTATCCCATAAAAATAGAAATCTCAAAATACGTGCAATATCACATTTTCTACGAAAATGCCTAAATCATATTTAAATCATATGCAATCATTGCATCTTAAATCATGCTCATAAAACATATAAAATATTTATGCATGCATCACATTTATAAATCAAAAGTCCATTCACAGACCGTCCAAATTGTGCGCTCAAATCCCGCGCCGTAAGCCACTTCGAGGCTAATCCAACGTCTCCGAAACGTCCGGGCCTATTCAAATCTTACTCAAAGGTCACTAACAACCTATGCAAGTCCAAACCATATACCTTCAAACTCCCGAAACAGTAAACGTGTTTCGAACACGCTTTTCGAGGCTTAAAAACCTCCAAATGACCTATCAAACGATCACTGATCAACCTGAAACCACCACCATTGGATTCATATCCTCGAAACCCTTCAAATAAGACCCGTTGGACCTTGAGATTCATGACCACGCGCTGGTCAAAGTACGGTCCACGGCGGTCAACATTGATGTCACACCAGTTAACGCTGACGTCAGCTGCTGACATCACCTGCTAATGTGAGCCTGATAACTCTAACACCTGTCAGCTCTGACAACCTGCCACATGTCACTGACAAGTCTGACACCCCTCTAACACACTACCACGTGGCACCATCCCACTAGTCAACGTGGTCTGACATCATTGACGCGGGCATGCCACGTCACCTACCAGATCCTGACACCATGCCACGTGGCACCCTCTCACTGGTCCACGTGGTCTGACGTGGACTTGCCACATCAGCTGATGACTGGACTGACACCTAGCCACGTGTCACACTCTGGTTGGCCTCGTGGCCTAACATGATGACGTGGATGACGTGGCATGCCCTCAGACGGGTCGACCCGTTTGACTGTAATAGGTCGTTTGACTCGTGAACTCGACGAGGCTAGAACTCAGTCGTCCGACCATTATTTTCCTCCATTTTTCTTCCTACACACTTTTCTTACTCCCACGAATGGTTCTACAACCTCAAAATCACGAAACAATGGCTGAGATGACCTGGTCAAACTCGAATCCTCACGGCTAACCTTTCAACCAACTTCCAGGGCGGTTCCGCTGTCCTTTCTCGTCCATTTTGATCCTTACAGACTCGTAAGAGCTCGACAAAGAAAACCCTGATATCAAAACTAACCCAAAACGTCCAAAATCGAATTTCCAAAATCAAAGGGGTTTCAGTTTACCTGCATTTTCTGGGCTTTCCAGCCACCGTTTAGTGCTCAGCCATCCACCACCGTCTCTGTCTCTCCCTCTCGACTCACTCTCAGTCTCTCTCTCAAGTAAAAGCAGTAGAAGAAGAACAAGGAAGGGGAAAGGGGGATCAGGTTGTTCGATCGAAATGGAAGATGGAAGGGATGATGCATGTATGTGTTTGTGTGGACTAAAGGATGGGTTACACTTGTCACACATCTATTGGTCCATATGAGATATTTTGGGCCCACTATCAAACAAAGCAAAAGTTAAATCTTCTTGATTTTCGTGCAACCGGGAATAGTATGAAAAACGGTCCTTGACCCGTATCTTTCTTGTACGATGTCCAATTTCGATGTGTCACCTGTCTACGGACTCGTATCGTCTCGGTCTACATAATGGACCTCAGTCCACATGCCAATGACCACTCGTGTCAAAAGTCAACATATTCACCCTTCTATGGGTAAAATTGTCATTTCACCTTCATTATCCGATAATCCTCGATTAATCCTTAATTAATCCCATAGATTCGGGACGGATCATTACAATCGCCCATGTAGTTTTTGTAACGGTGAATTGTGATAGAGCCTTCTTTGGAGCATAGGGGTGCAGTGCTTATGGTCGGGTTTGCAGGTCCTCTCTGGGAACGTTTATTCCAACGGGAAGCGAATGCAGGTTACCTTGTACTAATAGCTTGCATGCTAAAACACATGTTGTGCGTGCAGCCATGGTTGCATGTGCAGATTATGACTGTAAAAAAGTGATTATTGAGTAAGCTCCTAGTGTAGTTTGTGAATACGGGAATTGGTGTGGATGCTAATATTAAAAGCTTGAGTTTTGATACCTTATCTTTACAACTCCTCTTTGAAATTATCAAGCTGTGTTTTACTTCTCTAAACAATAACTCAGCAACCCACGAAGTTTTGTTGTATTTTGTAAACGTTTTAAGCGTTGTTCAAGATGGAAAGATTTAGAGTCCCCTTAGTTGTTTTAACTTTCTTGCAAAAAAAAAATATAAACATTTCTATCTTTCTTTAAAGAATGAATTTCTTCTTGGCAAAAAAAAAAAATTTCTTTTGTGAGTTGCCCATTAAAACTTAAAAGCAACAATTCTCGACCTTCTGCCACTAATGGTTTAGCATGTTTTCACAGTATCAATGTTGAAACTACAGCACAGGGAGCTTCCATTTCAGCTTTAAGACTATAAACTTGAAAGGATTACTGAAAAAATTTATAAGTAGTACTAAGGCGCATAAAATTATAGGGTTTCTGACATAAAAAGGAGAGTAGGAAAGAAATCAAATTTGCGAAGTTTATAGTTAGGGTTTCAGAGAAACAATGGACCATCTCCGTCCAAGACAAAGCGAGGTTCACATTAGCTTTACACGGGCCGAGGTAAGCACTAAAATTTTCTTCCTTTTTCAATTCTTAGTTTGAATTTCATTTCGTTGTTCTTTATAATTTTTGCTTGGATTATGTGATTATATGGATGCTTATTAAAGGCATTGGGTATTGGTGGTGATGTTATTGTGGTTCATTTAATGGTCATTACTTACAATGGAACTCCACATCTATTCTTGAGATTATTTGTTGCAATTCTTACTTGGGTTTTGTTTTTCATTTTTTTTTTGGCCCCCACACCTTATGAAAAGAATGAGAAAATGGAGAAATTGCTGAGGGATTTCGGAGAACAGGTGCTGGAGCGTGAGTTCTGTCAACATACTGCAAAAGGTTTCAAGTGAGTCTCCTTTCATCGCTAGAATGTCAAGTTATTGATTCCTTTTCCAGTAAATGTTTATCCTTAGTGTTAGGTCTTGCTTTGGTTTGTTATGTTTATGCAGTCGCTCCCCAGGTCGCGCTGGGAAACCAACTGTCAAATGGACTGAGGTTGTACATTTTATTCTTTCCGTCTTCCTTTCCTTTGATTCCAATGTAATATCACTATGCTGTTGTTACTGTTTTTCTTTACCATAATTTGGCCTTGATTAATCATTTCTGGAACACTTCTCTGTTGCATTGCCTTAGGTGCAAAAATGGTTCCAGAATAAGGTGCAAGAGGCACCTGACATGATAAAAAATCTCTCTAAGCAAAAGAGAATTTGTCCTTCGAAAAAGGCACTCAACAGTTCTGAGATATCTAAAGGTGCTTCTCATAACTGTTTTTATGTCAAAGATTGGTGAAATCTACGTATTATATGTCGAACTCATTTATCATAGCCCAAAATAGAAAAATGGTGAACTACAAACCAGCCAAGCTTATTAAAGTTTTGAACTGTGTTACTATATGTTTACATTCAGTTACTGGCCACTAGTTATGCACTCCAATTTAGAATTTCTCTCTCTGTTATCGGCCAGCCACTGAATTTCATATCTAATAAGTTATTTGACTGTTTCTGTTTCATATGATATAATTTAAAAATCATTTTATTCCATCTATGTACTGATGACGTCCATCTGAAAGCAGAAGAGAAGATCCCAGACATATCAGAGTTGGAATTCGAGGCAAGGTCATCAAAAGATGGGGCATGGTTAGTTTATAAACAAGGATGAATTTGTCTTTGAATTTCTTGGTGTTTCTTTTATGTTTCTCTTGTTGGATGCATAAGTTTGTTGTTATCACTACTATAACTTGTTGGTCGATATGGTTCAATACATACATGTATTGAATACATCCTACATCCTGGCCATTGGATTATGGGCCCATTTGTATTTAAGGTGAGGCTGGTGAATGTATTCAATACCTGTATGTATCGATTCATAACCGCAGTTGGTTATTGACATCTTTAGTTGTAAAAGCTTATGACTAGGTTTTCAGAAGATCCGGATTACTGACTCAGAAAAACTCTGTGCCTAACTTGGCTTAGCTAGCTAGCCACTTATTATAAATCGAACAAGATTCATGCGAGGTATTTGATGTGGGATTTGAGGAATAAATGCTGATGCACAATTTACCAACAGGATACTGAAATGGGACCAGGAAGACAACCTGGAAGCAGTACTTTTTCATGTTTGATGATCTTTTTAACCTCCACATTATTAAGTCGAAGATACGGCAAGCTATAGAAAATATAATTAAGACTTCACTATGGTTTCAACGCTTGAGTATCTCCTAATTTTTTTGATACTGATTATTTTCAACCCATTAGAGACCATGAAAGACTTCCTATATTGTGCCTTTTGAATTAATAATAGTTCTAGAGGAAGGTTGCTTTTTTCAATTTTTTTTCAACTGAGTTGAACTCCAGGATTCACCCAGAAACTCATTCTAGCATTAAACAGCTATCTCCTTGTCATTGTTTTCACTCCGTTTTCATTCTGGTCAGTAGTGCTATATCTATACACTTCAATTTGAATGTGAACCTCCACAATTTTTGGCTGTGTCTAGTGAGATGCTTTCTCTCTCTTCCGCTCTTCCTTTTTTTTCCCCTTCCCTTTTTTTTAATCTCTTATAGTACTTTGCAGGTATGATGTTGATAAGTTCCTTACTCACAGATTCCTTGATACGGGGGAAACTGTAAGTATTAAAAACATATAATCTATTGCTCTATTGGCAAATATACTGCTGATTGCTTCCAATTTACAGTGTGGTCTGAACTTAGTACATTTATATCTAACTAGACAGTACACTTACATTTAGAAAATAGTGTACAAAATCATACATAAATTCATTAAATGGCTCTTGTCATTTATTAAAGGAAGTTCGTGTCAGATATGTTGGATTTGGAGTGGAAGATGATGAGTGGGTCAATGTCAAAAAATCAGTGCGAGAGCGCTCCATACCACTGGAGTATTCGGAATGCCATATATTGAAGGTTGGGGATCTTGTTCTCTGCTTCCAGGTAATTACCAAATCATTGTCTATTCTGGCATGAACTTCAAAGCCAGATACAGACGATTGACGTTGGGAATGCTTTACAATTTTATGTTTTGTTTGTTTGGCTTATACTAGGAAAGGAGAGATCAAGCAATCCACTATGATGCTCATATTATAGGAATCCAGAAGAGAATGCACGATATAAGGGGCTGCAGGTGCCTTTTCTTAATTCGGTATAATCATGACAACACTGAGGCAAGTATTACTATTCGTTAATGACTTCTGTTTCGATTCAGTCTTAAGGTGTATGCAACCATTAATGTGATAATACCTCATTTCCACCAGGAATGTGTTCGTTTGAAGAGACTCTGTCGAAGGCCAAAGCATTAGATATCGAAGGCCAGGCCTGCTTACTTGATCGAGCTGGGCAAAGGGATCCACCGGTAATCCGGCATGGGGCACTTTTGAAGAGAAGCCCTTAAGAGTTGATGTATGTTGAGTCTGTGGTTGCAACCACAATTTTGGGTGTGAGTTGATGGATCACTAAAAGTCTAACCCCTCCATGTGAAAGGGAATTATAACTACTTTGTTGTGTTGGTTGGTATACTCCTGGGCTTCTACCATGTACTCATGCAGTGGATGTACATAGCATTTTGGGTAGTTTGCGGTGTGGGTCAACGACAAACTCAAGGTAATGCAATTTGTTTTCACCTCTTATATCCCAAAGTTTCAAATTTTGGTTTTGGTTTTGGTTTTGTGACTTATCCATTTTCTTGAAGATAAAAGTGCATGATATTTTTCCCTTCCAAACAATATGACCCTTATGTCTTAACCCTTGATGATCCCAAACAGTGACAGTTAGGAATTCATCAGTGTGGGGGCTTTTCTAAATGAGTAATGTTATTTTGGCACATTAAATTGATCATATGTAGTGACACATTTGATGCATCAATCAATGAATATTGAGATTGGTGCACCAAGTAATTTAATTTATTAAATAGCACTTCATTGATTGTCACATCAAGGGTATCACTAAATGTGGCTCGTCCAACTAACATTATTCTTTCTAAATACTTATAAAAATAAATAAATATAATTCAATTCATCATAATATGTCAAATTGATTAAATTATAAATAAATAAAAATTGTATCATGCTACTAATTAATTATAATTACATGTAGTTATCTTCAATAAATTATCAATTTGAAATTGTTCTAGACCCAAAATAGATTATGATTGAAATGTTAAAATAAAATAGATATGCATAAAATTTTGAAAATTCATGTGTAAATAATTATAATACGAATTATATATTTCTATATCGAAATATCTCTAAGATTTTTTTATAAATTATATATTATAATGATGCGTATTATGAAGGTTGGAGTTCTATTTCGAAATTAAATAGGAATTTCAAAATATATAATTAACTACAATTATATAATAATTTTTATTTATCAATAAATTTTTAATTCATTAAAATATATTATAATATATACATATATATATATATATTAATTAAAATAGGGGCTTAGGAACCCCTTAACCCTATCGTGGCTCCGCCTATGATCCCAAAGACTCCATATACACACAGACGTCGGACGTAACAAGTTGCGAATAATATTCTATCACCATCTTTTCTCTTGTTATTATGAATGGCCAACATAAAATATATCTCTGTTTTCTAATTTCATTGTATAAAAAAAAGGTAATCGGGATGGGAACAAATCTGTCTTCCAAAGTTTCATTTGAGCTTTCACTTTTATATAACAATAGTTGAAAATGATATTACATTGTGGGTATCGACTGCTTTCTATAGAACTCGAATCAGAGCGATGGAAGAGATATTGAAGAAGACAAACGTACCTAATATGAAAACTTTGTTTTTATTATTTCTTTGGCTATATTAGAGGGGTCCAAACTCTATATACCTGTTTTATAAGTACCTAGTTCATGTAGGATTGGAGGAGGAATTATCAAAAATTATTATGTGAAAAATTTCTTTAACATATTTTTTAGTTACAATAAGATATTTGAGTTTCAGATTTTAAACTATTTTTTTGGAAATGAAATTTGAATTATTGTTAATTAAGGTTCATATGAATTTTATCGTTTGATCTTACAAATTAAAGAATGATTTTGCACTTTTTAACAATTTTTAGTTTTCTTTTACCGTAGTAAGAGCACATCTAATGGTAGAGGTAAAGACAAAGGGCTAAAGACAAGATTTAATTACTCAAATGATACTATTTGTGACATCTTACCCAAAGTAAGATTTAGTATTTCTAATGGGAGGGATAAGAAGCAAGAATTCAAAATTTTATTTGAATTATACATAGAAATCTTTGCATAATATATCTAAAATACAATTTAATTATACTTTTTTTATTTAACTTATATGAAAATATAAAAAAAATTTAAACATTATCATGATAAAGAAACTTTATTATTAATAAGTCTACTAACATATATAATCATCAATTTAAATTGAAAATTAAAATCAACTAGTGAGGAGGGGTGAACCAATCTTGATCATTCTGAGACTGATAATCACCTTCTTGATTATTCTGAGGCTGATAATCACCCTCTTCATGGTTTTTATGACCGCTACCACTAAGATTACTTTTTTGTCCATTTGTGATTGCTAAATGCCTTTTTTTCTTCAGTATCTTTGTTTGTTTGAACTCATCTTTTTGATATCCTTCTCCATAATTCTATCTTCTCATTCTATTCCTCTTTTTTTCTCTTTTTGCAATTTCAATGCTTGTTCAAATTATAATGTCTTCGTATAATCTTCATCTCTTTTCTTCCTTAATGTCGCATCTTCCCAATTTTGCAATGCAATGACCCCCATGGTGGCATACAATCGATTATTATCAATCATAAATGACTTTCCTTTTCCCTGAGTTTCATTTGATTGCTTCTGTGACGACCCGAAAATTCGAAAAAGGAAAAATCGGAAAAATTGGAAGGAAATGACGATTTTGCCCTTGGTTATGGGGCCGAAAGTTGACTTTTTGTTCGGGATGCCTTTTGGACTTTTGACCATGACCGTTGTGTAGGTCCCGAGACGCTGAATCCGTAGACTGGCGACATGCGTCAATCGGAGGTCGGATCTGAAAGTTGTGGGTCTCGAACGGCAATGGCATTTTGGTCATTTTGTTAGTAAGGGTAAAATGGTAATTTGGCTGGGATATTTGATGAATCACCCACCAATGACTCATGTCACCACCCACCCCCCCCCCCCCCCCCCCCCCTCCCCCACCCCGTGACACATGTCACCTCAATTTGAGGCTTAGTGGCTGAGGTTGCCACAGGTTGTTTAACCAAATTCAAAGTAATACATAATTATCAGTTCAAAGGAATGAAAGGAAAACAAAAACAGAGACTTCCATTGATCTCCTTCGATCCAACTAGTAACCATTTGACAAGCCGTAAGAAAAACTGGTGCAATTGAGAGGATTAGAGCAATAAAACAGAAAGCAAAAGACGAGGGAGTGAAAGGAAGAAAAACCGAAACCTAAAACCCATGTAATTCGAATTGATTAAGTTTCCAATTTGAAACTAGGGACCACGATTGCTGTAATTAACCTTGAATTCAGCTTTATGGGATTGAGGCGAGTTGAACCCAATCAGAAATGAAGGGCAATGGGGTCGTATCGACCGTGAATGGAGGTTTTCAACCCCTAAAAAATTTGAGGTTGAGTCCAGGTAATTGGAGGTAAAGGATCTCGAAATTGATTTCAAAATCCTCTTTAAAATGAGTCTGTGATGCTCCATGGCTAATTAATTGAATTAATTAATGAATATTTGATGAACTTGGATGATGAACATCCTTCCAAAATTTGAATGAAGTTGAATTGGTTTCAAGTAATTAAGAGCGAAATTGATGAAACAGACCCATAATTTAGGTGCTTGCAATGCTATGTGATGGATCAATTGAGGAATTAAAGTTGAAATTCGCAGGAATTGAATCAGGTCAACACGCGAGCTGAACGACCCGTTTAACAGTGAAACAGGTGAAGACGATGCACTATAGCACTTTACTGTGCAAGCGCATGGCTCCCACGAGCAGCCACTTGTGGCGGCGCGTGAGGGGGCGTAGACACGATTCCCAAGGTGAGTTCAACATAACTTTTGTTGTATACAACGTAACAAACATTTTAGCGTTGGTTTCGAGTCGATCGGACACCGTTTCGATATTGTTTCGAGGGTCCGAAGGTTTATGTTACGTTTTTAACTCGTAATTAATTCCCGAAAAATTATGGGAAATTAATATGATATTCATTGAGTCATTAGTGACCTTTAATGATGATTTTGGGCAAGACTTGGGATTCCTCGAAAGTACCGAAAATCACTGAAACGCGTGCAACTCTAAAAGCGAGCGGTTTGGACGGTGTGTGTGTGGACGTTTGTTTTATAAACTGTTATGCATGCATAGTTAAATGTTTTACATGATTGATTGCATGATTTGATGTGCAATGATGTCATGATGATTTGGCATGATTATTTGTGATTTAATGATTATTTTAATCGGTCTTTAGGGCACGTTTTACGAGGAATGTGCAAGTGATATTTTGGGCTAGGCCCGAAGTCAAAAAGGTTTCCAAAAAGATATTTTGACTTAGTTGGTGAGTCAATGATGATTTTGGATTATTTTAATGTTTTCAAATGAGATTTTACGGATTTACATGTAAATGACACTTAGGCTTGAGACCCTGTTGGGAATGCTTTTGACTTGGTTTGAAGTGAAAGATATGATTGATATGTGTTTGTGGTATGGATTGTGTTTGTGATTGTGGATACTGGACCATGTTTGGAAGGTGCGTGACAGGACCGCCCCCGGAAGGGGCATCGATAACCGTGCTCGGTCCTGCTCCCGTCTGGCAAGTCGACTGAAATACCCAAGTTACCCTCAGTACGTGCCAGACCAGGGATAGCCACATGTGCTTACTCATGCTTCCGCCCCTCGTACAGCCTCGAACAACGCGCCACGACCTGGAGGGTCAATAAAAACCAAAAGGTGTGAGTGGACAAAAATAAATCAGTTTAACAAAACAGTTACAACAAACATTTTTACCCTCCGCTTAAAAACCAATGCATGCATACACAAATCATTTCGCAGTCGGTCAAGATTTTCCACATAAGAAAAACTGTGTATCAAATTTAACATAAGGAAAAACTCGTATGAACCTCAAAATCATTTTTCCTTTCTCAACCATCGGGTCTTAGCCCGCAATCATAATCACCGGGCCGCAGCCCAAAACCACGAATCAAAACCAAATGCATAACATGATCCAAAACCAACAACCATATACCGGGCCACTGCCCAACTCAACTGAAACATCAGAAATCATCAATAAATCACAAGTCAATCATTTTGCTGGATATCAAGTGCGCCCGAGTCTTTAAACTCAAAACCATGCGCATAAACAGGCCTTCCCGGGATATCAACGAGTCTTTAAACTCAGAACATAATCAATAGGCCTCGGGGGTATCACAGTAACCGAGTCTTTAAACTCACGAGTCTTTAAACTCATTAAGGGCCCTCCCCCGTCATCAATTAACCGAGTCTTTAAACTCAAAACGTGCTCCAGCAATAGCACCCGGGTCTTTAAACCCAAAACAGTTTTCAACGGGTCTTTAAACCCCAAAACAGTTATCAATCACGACAACGTGGGATCCATCCCAAAAATCACATTTTTCACAACAGGACCCATGGTCCGAATTTCCACATTCAACTCCCCAAATCGTACTTCGCAAAACATTACAAATCATCATTAAAGACGGGGCACGTACAATCATACCAAATCACTTATTAAATCCTTTTTCATTCCCGAATTCGAATTCGCAACAATGATTCCGTAACCTGGCATCCGGAAGCATCATCCCGAACCCAAACCAAGAATCCACTTTATTATTTCCGAAAACCGAAATCCCGTAAATCAAAGTTACTTTTGTGCCCCGAGCATCAAACCCGAAATCACCTTTTTCAAATCCATTTTAATTCTTAGAAATCACTTATTTCTCAAATCTCATTTTTAACACATCAACCCACAATCATAATCACCAAAATCACGACCCAATCAAAACATACTCAAAACCCCTTTTTAAAATCCTCAAAACCACAAGTCTCATTTCAATTCCCAGTTTCAAACATCAACAGTGATCAAATCACAATAACTCAAAATCTCGTAAAACGTGCAAATCCGGAATGTTCTCGAAAAATGTGTCAAAATCGTAAGTCACACTCGCAAATCATAAACAACCTTCTTAAATCATTTTACACCCATTTCATATAACTTCTTCCATTAAACCATCATTAAGCACACGAGTGACCATAGTCTCGAAATACGTGTAATTTCACATGTATAGTAAAAATACGTATAAATACGGGAATCAAATACGTATAAATACGGAAATCAAAATCAATCACAACTTATAATCATAATCATAAAATCATAGAAATAATTTATGCATGCATTAAATTTTGAAAGCAACGTCCACTCACACACCAATTTTAAGGCTCGGTTTCGCGCCTCACGCACGCCCGTAATTTCCGATATTTTCCAGAATTTCAAATCCTGTCCGAAAACATACTTTAGTGTCACTAAGGGCTTAGATAACAACATACTAATTTCCCATAATTTTCCGAGAATTAATCGTTGATTACAAACGTAACATAAATCTCCGGACCCTCGGAATAATATCGAAACGGTGTCCGATAAATTCGATACCAACGTTAAAATGTTCGTTGCAATGTATAGGACAAAAGTCATTTTGAACTCACCTTGAAAGACCGTCCCACGTGCCGCCACAAGCGGCTGCGCGTGAGGCCACGCGCCAGCTACAGTAGTAGCTACAGTCATCGTCCTAACCCGACCAGCCTGCAATCCGGGTTGTTCGACCCGCGACATGACCCGTTTCGATCCCTGCGAATCTCAAGTTGTTTCCCTCAATTGTTTCAGTCTAGAGCATCCTCATAATCGTAATTACTGTTCTGTAACTTAAGTTCCCACAACCCTTACCTTAATCCGTCCATCCCAGCTCGATTTTCCGACGAACAACCGACCGCCGTTCATCACTGGAAGTGCACCACTACTCATCGTTTTCTTCAATTGCTTCGCTCAGAAGCTTTGCAGGATCACCAGAAACCGTTCTTCGACCTCAATTGCAAGCTCCAAACCGTCTAAGCCTTCCACCCCAACTGGAATCTCACCAGCTGAAGTCAAGAACCGCCTGGCCTCTACCCATCACCATTTCCTTCACTATTGATCCCGTTCGACTCGTCTGGACGTCAAGAAGATCAGACTCACCTCTGATTCCATCAATTTGCCGCCCAAAATCAAAATTGATTTTGAGT
Organism: Prinsepia uniflora; assembly: GCA_032719365.1. Lineage (NCBI taxonomy): Eukaryota > Viridiplantae > Streptophyta > Magnoliopsida > Rosales > Rosaceae > Prinsepia > Prinsepia uniflora. The sequence continues at coordinate 40,560,950 of CM064872.1, forward strand.
TTGTAACTGGAATTTCTGGGCGGTTTCTGTGCTCCTAGGGTCCTTCTCCCAGTTTTTCCCTACCATTTAATCTCTGATTCTCTCGTTCCCCCCCAACACACACATCACTCCTCAGACCGCTATTGTGGGGGTTGAAATGGAAATGATCCAACAGTCTCTGTTTTCCTCATTTCAAACGTCTCAGCGCCATTGCCCCCCCCCACTGCACTCCAACCAGCACAACCGTGCTCTGCCTTCTGTCCCTGCTCCCACGTTAACTGCATAAACACACAGACCACAACAGCGCTCCAATTCCAACCTCACCCGTGCACACTCAACCGCATGCCCACTCTGTTTTTCTTACCTCAAAAACACCAGCCCGTGCACTGCCTCTCACCATTCCATGCACAATTGCTTCCCACTCAACCACATAAACAATTCCCTCAGTCCACTAGCACCCATCACGAGCAATTGGGCTTCATAAACAATTGCACGCTCAGACACCCACGGCACGGCGGTGCAGGTTGTCTCCCACGGTTGTTTGAACAGTAACCGTCGTGCAGAATTACCAAAATGCCCTCAGGGCAATAATTACCAAAATGCCCCTCACCTTCTGTGACCCGTAACTTGGTCACCCGATGTCCGTTCCACGCGTGCCGCCTGTCATTGTACTCGGGGCATCGAGACCATCCTAACAGTCCTTGGCCCTCGGCCATCGGACCACCCCGATCAAAAAGTCAACATTTTCCCTTATTTCGTCCAAATTACGGAAATGCGCCTGGACTTCCAAACGTCATAACTTTCACCACGAACGTTGGAATCAAACGTGCCACCCGTCTATGAACTCGTGACGACCCAAACTACGTCACGGTCATCAGGCAAAGTCCATTTGGCCACCCAAATAAAAAGTCAACGTTTCACCCACGACTAAGGGCAAAACGGTCATTTTGCCACGTTCGTCCGATTCCACCCAACTAACCACCGATTAACCCTCATTAATCATGATTAGTTACTAACCTAATCCCGAATTCCGGGATGGGTCGTTACAATCTTCCCCCCTTAAAGAATTTCGTCCCCGAAATTCCAACCGATCAAAACTCAACCGTTCCTCTCTCCTAAAACCAGTTCCGTTCTCGAAATTTCCAATCATTCTCATTTCACATCCACCTTGTGGAAAACATTTCGACCTCGCAACACGTGTACACTCGCACATCAGCTAAACCCATTTGTGCTCAGAGGTCCCATCACAGTCTCACGTCGCACTGACCACATTCGACCACCCCAAGTGAAATGGATCACCACTAAGCTTTACCGCCCTAGTAAAGCGCCAATCATCAGCCAATTGGTCTTACTCAAAGTAGCGTAAGATTAGCATCACCATTTCATCTCGCGGGGCAAACCCATCCCTGCGGCATTTCTCAAGCTCAAGTCCAGTTCACAACAAATTCCAAGTGTGTCGGAACTAAGCCGAATGCCAACACGTATAACCAAACCACTGGTACCTCCCACGTACCGTCACTAGATACCACTCGGCCTGTCCGGTACCACTCCTCGTACACCGTACAGGGTACGTACACCCATCTCCGACAAGTCCACTACAAGGTTTACGGTCACTCACAACCTGACACTCGGGTTTCTTGTCCAATCTCATACTAGACAAATCGATCATTCTAACTCGTCATCCATTCTAGATCCCATGGTCGCCCGACCAGTAGTACAAAATCAACTCCCAAACACGTCGTCCAAGATGTACCAATCCAAGCACGCTCACCAAGGCGTGTACAGTTATGCCGAAAGGGCATCCGATCTTTCTCACAATTACCGAGGCACACCAACCCCGAATCTATACTCGCTCAACGGTTACCACATCACATCCGATTGACTTCGAAAAGAAGCTAATCCCAAACGCCCATCTCTACGACTGACCGATTAGACCCTGTTGGATATCCACTCATCCACAGGTCAAGCCTCGAGTCTAAAACATAAACGTCCCCACTCGCTCGAGTACGGATTAACATCGAAAAGAAGTTCAATCCCATTATCCTCATCTCTAAACATTTACGACAGAGCGATAAGCTCTCCACCTAGCCCGATCAAGGCGATCACAGTCCAAATTCGTTACCACGTCCAAGGCCCACAACCTCATCAACCAGATCCACCTAGGATCCGCACATGCTCACAGCTGGCAATCCACCCGGAACCCGATAATAGGGTCTTACACCCACTAGATTTCTTGTCAACCACCCGACATTCCTCAACTATTTTCTCCTCCAATCAATCACTCAACAACGTAACACATCCACTCTGTGGATCCCCTCCAAATACCTCATATCGATCCCTGCCACTCCACCTAGGAGAGACCAAGGATGATCCAATACGATGTCATCAACATCCATCCTCTGTGAGTGCAAACACAACTCACTGCACCCACCGTACCAAATATCCAACATCGCCTGCCACCAAGCAGAAAATGGAAATCCCGTTTGCCCCAACCTCGAGAAATGCAACCTCACCCGACCACCCCAAAACACACATGGGTCCACCACCCAATACACGCTCATCGTACTGGTATCCGCGATCAACGTCTGCCAGGGCAGAAGATAAAAAGTCAACCCCGATGACTTCCGAATATCGAATACCAATGCGGAAACGAGCACCGCTCACGTCCCACAGTCACAACTCTCCTCGAAACTAAGAATCCACCCGCGTTGAAAATAGACACACTCCCCATGATATGTCAAGTCAAACCGCCGGACTCCCTACATCCGTAACTCACTTGGACAACCACGCGTCCACAATCAGCCCAATACTCAGACCTCACGTCAATTAATGACTAATTAGGCACATACACCGATTCCGACTGGGAATTACTCAACTCTTGTCACCTCGTCACTGTTGGGACTTACCCTAATACCTCATAATCTCCGCTGGATCCTATCCAGCCCGAAACTCAAATACCGAACATGTGCCCATCATAATAGAGTCACATCCCAAATCGTGGCTCCCACAATCTCCCTCACGGACACCAGCACCAGCGCTAGCGCACCAACATACAAACATCCACACTAGCACACCGTGTGCAAAGTGGGTAGCCCCGGATCTCCGCTCATGCCGAGCGACGATCCCGCATCACTACTCGTACCCCACAACCATGGGTACCACCATCCCGACAATCCATATCAGGATAGATGAACGTTCTCAGATCGCCCCCTGATTCTCGACTACTACCACGACACCAAGTACTCACGACAATTAGCCATCTACCCCAGACCACCGTTCCACAAAATCAAGCCATAATTTTCTAACTCATCCAATAAATGACCATAAATCGGTCCTTGGCATCCTAAGTGACAAACGTTCCTCACTCCGCCTTTCTAGCTCCCCTCAAGCCTTGACACCATATCATGACTCACCTCACGTTCCTAACCCCAAGTCCTAACTCATCGTGAGTCCCACATCCACATCTCGACTCGTCCTGAGTCCAATCTCATACCAAACCAATCATGTCATCACTGACATACCCAATCCTCGAGCAATATCCAATGCTCAACCACTTCCTATTCGACCAATAGGGCCTAAGAGAAAGTACAATTTGCCCAAAAATGCGGCTTTCCGGCCACCGGTCTCGTTCGTCCTTGCGACCCACGCAATTCTATATCTAACAAATCGCAACTCACAGTGTTCACTACCCGACATCTGACCCTCAAACCAGGGTCAATCTCACCCGAGATCTAACACGAGGTCCCAAACACCCTGGCCTACTCGTCTCACTACCAGGTCGCGCTCGAGGCTTACGCTCCGGAGGCATGATGTGGCAACAGAATCAGCAACCTAGCGCTCTGATACCAAATTGACAAGACCGCCCCCGGAAGGGGCATCGATAACCGTGCTCGGTCCTGCTCCCGTCTGGCAAGTCGACTGAAATACCCAAGTTACCCTCAGTACGTGCCAGACCAGGGATAGCCACATGTGCTTACTCATGCCTCCACCCCTCGTACAGCCTCGAACAACGCGCCACGACCTGGAGGGTCAATAAAACCAAAAGGTGTGAGTGGACAAAAATAAATCAGTTTAACAAAACAGTTACAACAAACGTTTTTACCCTCCGCGTAAAAACCAATGCATGCATACACAAATCATTTCGCAGTCGGTCAAGATTTTCCACATAAGAAAAACTGTGTATCAAATTTCAACATAAGGAAAAACTCGTATGAACCTCAAAATCATTTTTCCTTTCTCAACCATCGGGTCTTAGCCCGCAATCATAATCACCGGGCCGCAGCCCAAAACCACGAATCAAAACCAAATGCATAACATGATCCAAAACCAACAACCATATACCGGGCAACTGCCCAACTCAACTGAAACATCAGAAATCATCAATAAATCACAAGTCAATCATTTTGCTGGATATCAAGTGCGCCCGAGTCTTTAAACTCAAAACCATGCGCATAAACAGGCCTTCCCGGGATATCAACGAGTCTTTAAACTCAGAACATAATCAATAGGCCTCGGGGGTATCACAGTAACCGAGTCTTTAAATTCACGAGTCTTTAAACTCATTAAGGGCCCTCCCCCGTCATCAATTAACCGAGTCTTTAAACTCAAAACGAGCTCCAGCAATAGCACCCGGGTCTTTAAACCCAAAACAGTTTTCAACGGGCCTTTAAACCCCAAAACAGTTATCAATCACGACAACGTGGGATCCATCCCAAAAATCACATTTTTCACAACAGGACCCATGGTCCGAATTTCCACATTCAACTCCCCAAATTGTACTTCGCAAAACATTACAAATCATCATTAAAGACGGGGCACGTACAATCATACCAAATCACTTATTAAATCCTTTTTCATTCCCAAATTCGAATTCGCAACAATGATTCCATAACCCGGCATCCGGAAGCATCATCCCGAACCCAAACCAAGAATCCACTTTATTATTTCCGAAAACCGAAATCCCGTAAATCAAAGTTACTTTTGTGCCCCGAGCATCAAGCCCGAAATCACCTTTTTCAAATCCATTTTAATTCTTAGAAATCACTTCTTTCTCAAATCTCATTTTCAACACATCAACCCACAATCATAATCACCAAAATCACGACCCAATCAAAACATACTCAAAACCCCTTTTTAAAATCCTCAAAACCACAAGTCTCATTTCAATTCCCAGTTTCAAACATCAACAGTGATCAAATCACAATAACTCAAAATCTCGTAAAACGTGCAAAATTTGGAACGTTCTCGAAAAACGTGTCAAAATCGTAAGTCACACTCGCAAATCATAAACAACCTTCTTAAATCATTTTACACCCATTTCATATAACTTCTTCCATTAAACCATCATTAAGCACACGAGTGACCATAGTCTCGAAATACGTGTAATTTCACATGTATAGTAAAATACGTATAAATACGGGAATCAAATACGTATAAATACGGAAATCAAAATCAATCACAACTTATAATCATAATCATAAAATCATAGAAATAATTTATGCCTGCATTAAATTTTGAAAGCAACGTCCACTCACACACCAATTTTAAGGCTCGGTTTCGCGCCGCACGCACGCCCGTAATTTCCGATATTTTCCAGAATTTCAAATCCTGTCCGAAAACATACTTTAGTGTCACTAAGGGCTTAGATAACAACATACTAATTTCCCATAATTTTCCGGGAATTAATCGTTAATTACAAACGTAACATAAATCTTCGGACCCTCGGAATAATATCGAAACGGTGTCCGATAAATTCGATACCAACGTTAAAATGTTCGTTGCAATGTATAGGACAAAAGTCATTTTGAACTCACCTTGAAAGACTGTCCCACGCGCTTCCACACGCGCTGCCACAAGCGGCTGCGCGTGAGGCCACGCGCCAGCTACAGTAGTAGCTACAGTCATCGTCCTAACCCGGCCAGCCTGCAATCCGGGTTGTTCGACCCGCGACATGACCCATTTCGATCCCTGCAAATCTCAAGTTGTTTCCCTCAATTTTTTCAGTCTAGAGCATCCTCATAATCGTAATTACTGTTCTGTAACTTAAGTTCCCACAACCCTTACTTTAATCCGTCCATCCCAGCTCGATTTTCCGACGAACAACCGACCGCCGTTCATCACTGGAAGTGCACCACTACTCATCGTTTTCTTCAATTGCTTCGCTCAGAAGCTTTGCAGGATCACCAGAAACCGTTCTTCGACCTCAATTGCAAGCTCCAAACCGTCTAAGCCTTCCACCCCAACTGGAATCTCACCAGCTGAAGTCAAGAACCGCCTGGCCTCTACCCATCACCATTTCCTTCACTATTGATACCGTTCGACTCGTCTGGACGTCAAGAAGATGAGACTCACCTCTGATTCCATCAATTTGCCGCCCAAAATCAAAATTGATTTTGAGTTTGTAACTGGAATTTTTGGGCGGTTTCTATGCTCCTAGGGTCCTTCTCCCAGTTTTTCCCTACCATTTAATCTCTGCTTCTCTCGTTCCCCCCAACACACACATCACTCCTCATACCGATATTGTGGGGGTTGAAATGGAAATGATCCAACAGTCTCTGTTTTCCTCATTTCAAACATCTCAGCGCCATTGCCCCCCGCACTGCACTCCAACCAGCACAACCGTGCTCTGCCTTCTGTCCCTGCTCCCACGTTAACTGCATAAACACACAGACCACAACAGCGCTCCAATTCCAACCTCACCCGTGCACACTCAACCGCCTGCCCACTCTGTTTTTCTTACCTCAAAAACACCAGCCCGTGCACTGCCTCTCACCATTCCAGGCACAATTGCTTCCTACTCAGCCACATAAACAATTCCCTCAGTCCACTAGCACCCATCACGAGCAATTGGGCTCCATAAACAATTGCACGCTCAGACACCCACAGCACGGCCGTGCAGGTTGTCTCCCACGGTTGGTTGAACAGTAACCGTCGTGCAGAATTACCAAAATGCCCTCAGGGCAATAATTACCAAAATGCCCCTCACCTTCCGTGACCCGTAACTTGGTCACCCGATGTCCGTTCCACGCGTGCCGCCTATCGTTGTACTCGGGGCATTGAGACCATCCTAACGGTCCTTGGCCCTCGGCCATCGGACCCCCCGATCAAAAAGTAAACATTTTCCCTTATTTCGTCCAAATTACGGAAATGCCCCTGGACTTCCGAACGTCATAACTTTCACCACGAACGTCGGAATCGAACGTGCCACCCGTCTATGATCTCGTGACGACCCAAACTACGTCACGGTCATCGGGCAAAGTCCATTTGACCGCCCGAATAAAAAGTCAACGTTTCACCCACGACTAGGGGCAAAACGGTCATTTTGCCACGTTCGTTCGATTCCACCCAACTAACCACCGATTAACCCTCATTAATCATGATTAGTTACTAACCTAATCCCGAATTCCGGGATGGGTCGTTACAGTGCGAGTGCGGTTCCTAGACGTGACTCGGATGTTGCGAGAGTGCAGTTCCCGAGTATGTGGTACTTCTAGATGATGCGTGTGCCGTTTCCAGACATGACTGGCTTGACTCGGATGGTGTCTGAGTGCAGTTCCCGAGATTGGCCTACGCATAGTACGGATATGGCTATGTGATTGTTTGTGCACTTGTGAGTAATGCAGATTGATTGATTGATTGATGCACTTGTGAGTAGTGCTGCTTGATGTTGATTGTGATTGCGTACTGGTATTGAGTACGGGTTTTGATCTTTGTGGCCAGGTGATTATGTTTTCGTATGTTTGGCTTGAGAGCCGGGATTTGATACTTGTCGTGTGATTTGGCTGGAAAGCCGGTGATTGTTATTCATATGTTTTTCCCTATGCATGCATGGTTTGATAAACTGGAGGGGTAAATGGTCTATTTGAAATGTATTTTCAAATGATATTATTTTTGTCCACTCAAACCTTTTCTGTTTTGATGACCCTCCAAGCCGTGGCACGACGTTCGGGGCTGATCGAGAGGCGGAGGTATGAACGGAAATCAGTGCAGTTATCCCTTGTCTGACAGGTGCTGAAGGGTAGTTTCGGGACTTCAGTTGACTTGTCAGACGGGAACAGGACCGGACATAGTTATCAAAGTCCAGTTGGGACGGGTCCTGTCAACTTCCTTCTTGGAGGTCTTACAGAAGAACCTATATTGGCTTCAAGATTTTCCTCTTCCCCATCTTCATCTAAATTAATTGAATCTTCAAGTGGTGATGAGCTAAATGGAGATACTTGACTTACTTCAAACTCTATTTGAGGTGGATCTTTGAAATACTCGCAATCTTTACATATCTCCCAACAATGATGAAACATAAATTGCGAAATCATTTTTGCTTTATAATAGACCTCTACTTGTATCAGCTGTTTATATAGTCAAGAACAATTGATTGATTTAAAAAATAAATTGTGCACAATGATACTATATTTATGAATTTACAAATTCTCACTTCATCCATCTAATTGGCATCACTACGATGAAAATTTGCAGTTTGTTTTGAAGCTCTTTTCCACTCTTTGAGCATCGGTCATAATTTTTTCCACCTATTTGAAAACTCCTGCACAGTTCGGATACCTTCCACATGACCATCCTAATTTTGGATATAATGGTTTTGATCACGTACCCAGAATGCGTTGTTTGTTTGATCTACTCCTTCAATTGCATCCGAAGTGACGACTGCCCAAGCTTTGCATAACATCACTTCTTCCTCATTTGAACATTTATGATTTTGGGACAAATTTATAGGAGTAAATATTAATTTCCTGTAGATATTTAAATTGTCATATTAACAACAATAATAATATAATAATATTTTAAGTATCAAATTAGACTTTAATAATAATAATAATAATAATACAACTATCAATTTAAATTGCATTAAAAATATTGCAAGTCTAATAAAACATACAACTATCAATTTAAATGGAGAAAATATAATAATCAAAAAATAAATATAAACAAACAAATAAATCAGAAGAAAAAAAAAAGAAGAAAAAAGATGTTAATAAATATAAACAAATAAATTTGGAAAAAAAAAGAAAAAAATTGTTAACAAAAATAACAAAACGCAGCGTTTCAACCCACCTTCTTCAAAATATGAGTTAGGGTTTTGGAAACCAATTTTATTATTTCAAAATTCCGAGGTTTGATTTGGGAATTATAAGGTTCTTATTAACTCTAGCTTTCGATATTACGAGGTGAGGAAATTTTTTTATTTTTTCTCTATTTTGAGTTTATTTATTTTTTCTGTGGTAAGGTTTATAGGAACTCCCACGACATGAGATTAGGGTTTTGCAATTATTTTTTTCTTTCAAAATTTCATATTTGAATTTTAGAGGTATAAGGTTCATATCTACTAAAACATATGACCCTTATCATCACTCTCCTTTTGATCATCACCTTCTCCAACTTTTCCTCTTTTATTTAAAACAAAGCAATGTAATCCTCTAGCTTGTTTCTCTTTTTCCATCAACTTGAATAGTTTTGAATTTGATTTAATGATATTTGTTGCGGATTTACTATGGTGGTCGTCCGATAGACATTGGACATTCGATTGGACCATGAGAATGGAGGCACATTTCTACTTAACTAAAAAAGTGAAAAAATAAAACAACAAATAGAAAATATTACGGTTGCAAAAGAAAATGGGTAAGGAATTGAAGGGTGCCACCGCCTCTTCTACCAAAAGAGTGGAAAAAAGTTAAGAGGAAGAAAGATATCTTTGCCTAACCTAAAAACTATGGTTATGGAGGGACAAAATATAAAATGTTATTTTATCCCACCTATTTTCGTATTAACCTTAAAACATACTTTATCATGGACATATTTTTTTTCAAATTTTTTATATTATAAATAATTATACATAATATAGGTACTTACGTAATTATACGTTTGGGTAGCGTGTATCATATGGGTCCCACTAGGAGTGGACATATATCAGTTAAAATTAGAGGCAGAATTAAGTTCAAACTGTTATTGGCACTTCGATTTGGATTTGACCAGACGATTTAAAAATCAAAATCGTTTCAATAATCATGGTACGCGTTTGGATTTTATTTTGAAAATTGTTGTAATCCAGATTGAACCATTAATTTATTTTTTATTTATATTATTTATTAGTTAATATTTTTACGCTTGGTATAAGTGTTTATTATGGACCCTTACCTCTCTAAACCCTTACCTATTTTATGTTACTTTTTAAATTATAATAAAATATAATCCATCATAGTTGAAGTTTAAAATGTTTTTATTGATGTGTGCATATGAATAAAATGTTGATATTTATGATTGAAATCGTGGATGAATGAATGTAATGGAAATTTTGAAATTTTTGAAATGGTGATGGTTTGAAGGAGTTTTTATTGTGAATAAATTACATAAAAATTTTATGTCAAAATCGTTAAAATCGATTTAAATCAAACTATTATCAACAATTTAGATTGAAAATTTCAATTCTATTTTTTGAAAAGATTAAAATTTTAATACTTTGCATTTAGTATTTTAATTTTATCTGTATCAATCATAACCATACCCAACACACCACATGAGTTAAACCCCAACGGGCTCTTAAATTTTGCTTTCATCAAATAATAAAAAATAAAAAATAAACCAAATTTGTGGTAACAAATAGTTTAAATATTGACACGTGAAATATTCGTGTTTCCATTAAACCAGATTCCTGATATACATAAACAAAACAAGACATTGATAAAAAAAATAAAGAAACCCAAAAAAAAAAAAACAAAAGAGGACTGGTGCACCACCAAACACAAATTCCCCACATAAAAAAATGCCAAGGGAATGTTGTGGACAAATTAAGAATTAAGAAAATGAAAATCCAAAAGATTATCGGCTTACATAGAGCCCCCCAAATTCTGTCTTCATTTGCCATCACTTAGAATGTGTTTAAATGAAAAACAAAATTGAGATTGCCGAGAATTTACAAAATAATAGAATTTAAATTAATAGAAATTAATTTTTTAGAATTTATAAAATTTTTTATTTGGATAATATAAAAATAGAATAAAATTTAAACATATAATTTAATGTTTATATATAAATTATAATTATAAAGATGAAATTTAATAAATGAAATTATTTTTTTGAAATTAAAAATAGGGATTTGGAGTATCCAAATTCCTTATTTTTAATTTTTTGGAATTTCTAAATTTTAATTTTATGTATCCAAATAAGAGAATTGATGCATAGGAATTTACCAAATCCTTTACTATTTTCCTTCATCCAAACACATCTTCTTATGTATCAATTCTCTTATTTGGATACATAAAATTGGAATTTAGAAATTCCAAAATATTAAAAACAAGGAATTTGGATACTCGAAATCCCCATTTTAAATTTAATATATCAGTATCATAAGTTTCATCTTTACAATTATAATTTATGTGTAAATATTAAATTTTATATTTTTTATATTTCCAGATGAGAGACTTTACAAATTCAGAAAAATTAATTTATGTCAATTTAAATTCCATTATTTTATAAATTCTCGGTAAGCCTAAATTTCTTCATCGAAAAACACCCTTAAAATGTGTTTTGGAGTAGGGAGAAAAAAAATTAAAGAATTTATTAACAAAATTAAAATTTCAAGTTTCTTATTTGTTTGAATAAATAAATATAGGAATTTAAAATTCTAAAAAAAAAATTGAGTTTAAATGTCACATCTTTAATTTATTCCATGTAAAAATGTGTCATTAACTTCTATTTATATATAAATATTAAATTACCTTATTTAAATTTTATTTTATTTTTATATTACTAAAAAATGAAACCTCACAAATTCTGAAAAATTTAAATCCCTTCATTTGATTAAATCTTAGTAATTTTAAAATTCTCCCTCCAATCATACCCTTACATTCAAACAAAACCATGCGTAATTTTGTTTACCGTTTTTGAAGTCTTAAACTGATTATAAACATGAATCAATGAGTAAAAAAATTATGGTAAACTTTGTTTGGATGCCTATGTTATATTAGAAAATATACAACTGAAACATAAATAGGGATGGCCAAATAGGTTTTTTGAAGGTGTGGGTTTTTTGAGGTTGTGGGTAAATCTTTACCCTATATGGGTACAAATAGATTTTATATCCATTCAGACTCATCCTCAATTTTTGAGGGTTTATCCAAATCCTACCTATTGGGTAATGGGTACCCATCACATTTTACATTTATTTTCTCCTTTCAATTTTTTTTTTCTTGCGTTTCATTTTGTTTGAACTTCTAATTTTTTATTCCTTTCAATTTATTTTTCTTTTCATTTTTCTTTTTACTTTTCATTTTTCTTTTTACTTTTTATTTTTTATTTTTATTTGTCTTCAACTTTTTATTCTTAACTTCTAATATTTTTTTCTTCCAATTTCGTTTGCTTTTTTTTTTTTCATTTTTTTCAAATCCTTTCAATTTCTATTGGAATTTCTGTTACAATCCGTCTTGAAATTTAAAGTAAGAATTAGTAAATGACCAATTTACCCTTCTATCCTTAATTATCAAAATTTGTTGAGCTGACTAAGGTTAGTGAATAAGTTATTTGAGAATTTGACTCCGAAAACTTTCTAATTAAATGAAAAATGAGTCGAAAATGTCGAAATTGAATTCAAAACTTGAAAAAAAAACTCGTTAGAAATTTCATTATAAACAATTTTTAAGAATTTATAAAACTCTCTTTAAATTATTTCATGGTTGTGAAATCTTGAAAAATTTATATAGTTTACGATGATTTTTGTTGAATCATTTAAAATGAATGATTTAAGTTCTTAACAAAATTTTGATGTTAATATAAATTCGTAACATTTTTGTGTTTAATTGTTTTTGAAGAAAGATGAAATAACTGATATTTAATTGAAATAAAGAAATTTTAAATAATAATACCTAATAAATAATAATAATAATAGTAAGAATAGAAAGAAAAAAAAATAGTAAAGGGAAAAAAGAGTATTAAAAATTCATAGATAATTCATAAGTAAACCCTCACCTTAGCTATTAGATGATGGGTAAATTTTTACCTATTTAATTACTACCTATTTTAACAATACACATGATTATTCATGCGCATGGATAATTATGCCCCTCCCTAAACAGAAACTTTACATAATAGAACTTGGCTAAAGGTTGTCCATGATCTCGGTTGGAGTCATAGCATCCTTGATTTCTTTATTTGCAAACACCAGTACGACGGACTGATCCTTATATATGTATGTGCTAGCAACCTGAAGAGTTCAACTTTCACCATAGCCGTATACACATCTTTTGCCTAACTTTAGGAGTACGGAAATTAGATATAATGTACAGATGGAGGAGGAAATTTGAATTAACTTAAAAAGTTAATGAATCCAGACCGGAGCAAGTCATCATGTTGAACTTCTGATCAGACAATTAGATGGAAAATTACCTAACCATAAAACTAAAAGGATCAATTCAGTGGAAAAGTTTACATTCGATCTGAACTCGAAAAACACATGCATGTCAACCAATCAACCGAACTAAGAGATCAATCTTGTTTAGCTTCCACACCTTTCCTGCAGCAACCAGGCGGAATCCAAAGAACCTGAAAACAAAAGCCCAAAGTCATCAGATAAAAAAAAAAAACCGAAGTCAAATTCAAATCCGGGAATTGTAGTTTTGAAGAGAGAGAGAGAGAGAGAATAATTAATTTCATAATTGTAGCAGAACCTATCAACAAAAACATAGACTTTGAGCACATAAGCACAAACAAAACGCAAAAGAAAATCAGAAACATTGTCACATCACCAAGGCTAACTAAATTCTAGCTATGTAAAGTAAGTGAAATGCTTATATGCAAATATTGGGATTGAAATCAAACATCAATTAAAGATCATTCAAGCTAAATGTGCCTTTGGTTTGTACTCATCTACTTCGTCATTGTTTAGAATAGAATACACCATACAAATCTAATGATTAGATTGATATTTGCTACATGTAATGTAACTCAATAACGTATTTTTTCAAAGCAACAAAAATAATCACAATCATGAGGAACAAAAAAACAGATACGAAATGAAAATAATTTAAGCTATGTTGCCCTTATCATGCATAATAATTACTCATTCTCAAATTAGTTTTACTTTCCATCGTCCATCAATAGCATATACCACACAAGAACACATAGCCAGAAAGAAATAAAAAGCAAAGTAACATTTAATCTGTGGAAAAAACCCAAAAAACGATGTAAAGCAAAAGTTACAAAATAAGAAAAGAAAAAAGTATTGGAGTACTAAAAACAACCCAAACCAAAGCAAGAGAAAGCAAATAAATTAATACAATTTTTAACTTCGCAATTAACTGCATATAAAATAATATATATATATATATAGAAAAAGAGAAAGAAAAAACATAAAAAAAAAACAGAGAAATCAAACAAATCCAACTTGATCACAAACAATGGGAGCAAAGTTAACCTCAGAAGCCCCAACCCAAAATATCAACAGCCAAAGTTCCATGGATTCATCATTTATTTTATTTTGTATCAAACCATGGATTCAGCATTAGATTGTACTATTATAGACCAAGAGAAACAATCAAAATAGGGGATAACTAAAGAAGGTAAAGCTATAGAATAAATAGATACACATTTTACATAATGCAAGACAAATATAAAATGGTCGTACAGAACGATTCTTAGTGATGGCACGCACTCTGGAATATGGAACTTTATGGAATATGGAACAAAGTTTAGCTATCTATTTAGTTATCCACGTACAATCCTATTCTGAATTAAAAAGGTAAACATATGGAGCCATTTAGTTGTGTAAACTAATTGCACACCTTTAATATTCGAGTCATCCATATAGTCAAAAGATTCAAGGAAAGGATCATCCAGAAAAGATCTGCAATATTGCTGGCAAGGATCCTCTGCGTTACATTTAAGGACAATCCCATGTAAGTAATAATTATTTTGTACCACGTAAAATTTTCCAAACGAATAAATAAATATACTAATCTTTATTCTTTAGCTAGAAATAAACATTGAATTTGAATTCAATCCAATTCAAAATTAATTAGTAAATAAAAAACCCAATCAGAGAACAGAAAATCTCACAAACCTAGTCCGAAACAAATTCACTCCTGCAATTAAATAATTAATTACCTTCAACCCCAACCACAGACTTCATAGATTTGGCTAGAGACCTCTCATCATGGATTGACAATGATCACCACCTTTGCTGCAAACCAAAACATCAAATAGCAATTTAGCATAAATGTAAAATTTTTAATGAACTTGTTAGGACCCAATACTCAATACCCACTATGACAAGCCCAATGACTTGGCTCTCTGCTATTCACCGATTTACCCCACTATAGATTAGCTAGTTCTAGAATAAGATCGTTGTGTAGATGCTGTGGCACGTGTGATTAGGTAGGCCGTTAGACAGGCTGGTGCACACTTGGCTTGTGAATGTACTATTTACTCTTCTACTCTGTATTCTCACAGGTATCAATGAAAGAATAGTCATGTTTCCTTGCTAAATTTATCAATTCCTTTACTTTCTCTGCACAATCCTATTATCTGGTATTAGAGCTCGTGATTCTCTGATGGGAAAAAAAATCCACTCGACGTGTAACGCCCCGTCTCAAATTTCGAGGTTAGATTAGTGATTAATCGTTGATTAGCGTGACTAATCGAGGGTTAGTCGAGAGATTTTGGACGAACGATGTGAAATGATGATTTTGCCAATGGGAAAAAGGGCGAAAAGTTGACTTTTGACTCGGGCAGTTGAATGGACTCTGACCGATGACCGTGACGTAGATCGGGACGTTACGAGTCCGTAGACAGGAGCAACGTCGTGACACGACCCACCCCCAATCCCTTGAGATTAAGGGATAAATCATGCTCCCGTCTAACCCACGCGCGACATGGAGGTTAAAAATCTGTCCAACCTCCACGTAACACGTAGACCAGACAAGGGATACCAGGTCAACATATGAAAAACAACGTCTGATTTCCCAGAGTGCGTAGAAACCACTGTGAATCGCGTGTGTGATGTCTCCGTCTCACTAACAACAGCCCGCACCGCAACAACAACCTGGAGGGTATCGAATACATAAAAGACTGTAAGTGGACAAAAATAAATAAAAAGTCATAAAATATTTTATAAGAAAAGACATTTATACCCTTCACGTAAAACCAATGCATGCATTCTAAAACCATTTCCTTTCCAAGATACTAAAAACCATTTATAAAAAACCAGAAATAATTTCCTTTATCAATCCTCAGGCCTTAGCCCAAAATCATAAATCAAAATCAAAAGACGAGAACTCAGCCCAAAAGTCCACAAAATCCAAAGCATCTGGACCACCGCCCAAAA
This sequence comes from Prinsepia uniflora, assembly GCA_032719365.1. Taxonomy (NCBI): domain Eukaryota; kingdom Viridiplantae; phylum Streptophyta; class Magnoliopsida; order Rosales; family Rosaceae; genus Prinsepia; species Prinsepia uniflora. The sequence continues at coordinate 40,577,253 of CM064872.1, forward strand.
ACATCTAAAAACCATTTGAAACCATTATCATTGAAAGCCATTATGATATCACAGAAATCCAAACACATTTGACATCCATTTCAATCAATCGAAACTGCTGGATCAATCCGAGTCTTTAAACTCAATATATATCCGAGTCTTTAAACTCCCGAGTCTTTAAACTCAATAGGCCTATGAGGGAAAATCACAATATCCGAGTCTTTAAACTCTCGAGTCTTTAAACTCACCGGGTCTTTAAACCCAAAATCACATATCCGGGCCCGCCCCCGTCACATCATATCCGGGTCTTTAAACCCAAAACCAGATCCAACAAATCCAATTCAAAACCATTTGAACAAATCGAAATCCATAAATCCATTTCCAAATCCGAATCCGAAATCCTCATTCTGAATCCCATGTCGAATCTGAAATCATCATTCTGAATCCAAATCGAGAAATCACGTTTATCGAAATCACTTTTCCAAATCCATTTATAAACCATTGAAATTAATTCATAATTCAAATCCAAAAATCATAGCATCGAAACCATTATCAAATCATAGCATAAAACCATAATCTCGTAAAACGTGCAAATACGTAAAACTCCTCAAAATACATTCAATTCATAAATCAAAGATATCACAATCATAAACCTAGAAATCACGTATGGAAAACATAGAAAACATTTATGCATGCATCATAATTTAGAAATTAAAGTCCACTCACAGACCATTCCCGCTGCCGCCTCGATACGCGTGCAATTATGCTTTCTCGGCTAATCCACTATCACTGGACTTCCCGAACTTGTCCAAATAACGTTCTAGGGTCACTAACTACTTCAATATGCTTCTACTAAATCCCCGTAATTTTCCCAAATTTTTAACTATTTTTAATCCTAAACCTTCTGACATCCCGAATCATATAGAAACGATGTCTGATCGACTCGAAATCAGTACTAAAATGTTCGTTACATCGATTAGATAAAATCACATGTTGAACACTTTCCCAGGAAGTGGACCACGCACCATCACGCACCTCCCAATGGGGCTGCGCGTGGACCTCACATGCCAGAACAGGTTATCCCTGACCTCTCGCCGAACCGGGTTCAGACTGGTTCTGAAAATCCGGTCCAAGCCAAACCGGCGAGACCAATTTTTCTCCATTTTCAGTCCATTTTCAACCCATTTAAGTCCTATATCTTCGTTTCTTCATTTATGATCGATCTATAATGTCCACACATGAAAACCACGTCTAGAAATTACCTTTTCGACCATCGATCAAGCTGGTGCTCTGCACCCATGTCCTCCCACGATTTTGACATCCACCAGCTTCAAATTCAATCCCAGTCGACTTGTATAACATCCATAATCGTGTTCCAATCGGTAGAATTCATCGACATAACCTAAAAACCCGTATCCAATTTTTGAACCATAACTTACTGCGTTGGGTTTGCTAGCCACCGTCCACGGCAAACCTTCATTCCAACCCCAATCATCTCGTCTTAACATCCAAAACCTCGTCCGAGCAATCCATTTGATTATTAATGGTCAAAACACAGTTTACCAGATTCAAATCGAAACTGGGAACTCACGGGTTCTTACCTCTGTTCACCGTCACAAACACCGTCGTGTACTGCCGTGGTGACCACCACACTTGTCTCACCACCCTTTCTCATTTTCATTCACAAACTATAGGCAAATGATGAGGTTAAGAGGGTTTGCGTTCTCACGATCACTCAGTGCTCTGTTTTTCCTTCTGTGCCATCCCAAAATCGTGCAACACCATAATTTAAAACCATGGGACAATTGTGAGAGAGGTTGAGGAGGGTTCCACAACCTTCCAGAGAAGGCTAGGTGTCTGAATCTGGTTAGACACCAATCCTAAGGTAGCCAAGTTTCACTAGCACAGATTCCAAGGCACCAAATGACCAAAATGCCCTTGAGGCTAAATTACCAAAATGCCCCTCAACTTCTGAGACCCATAACTTCTTCCTTGATCGTCGTAATCAGACATGTCACTTGTCTATGGACTCGTGACGTCCCGAACTATGTCACAGTTATCGGCCAAAGTCCATTTGACCTCCCGAATCAAAAGTCAATGTTTGGCCCAATTCTAGGGGCAAAACGGTTATTTCGCACTGTTCGTCCAAAAGTACGCAACTAATCACTGATTAATCTCACTAATCCGTCATTAATTACTAATCTAATCCCAGTTTCTGGGACAGGTCATTACACGTCGAAATCGGAGGTTCGACGGGAAAGTTATGGGTCTAAAACAGAAAACGACACTATTGCACGAAAATTGAGAAAATCGACACGTGGCAGGATTTGATTGGGCAAGGTTCTGGAAGGACCCACTAGATGAGTGACAAGTGTCACCCATCTGATAGGCCCAGACCCCAATTAAATGGGTCCTTATCCTCTTCGATCGATCATTTCTTCATTTCTCCTAAAAACCTGCGAACACTCTCGACCCCGTGCAAACCCATTCCATATAGACTCTTTAATCCTCATTATCTGTGCTTGGTGTGTGAATGAACAAGAGAGAGTGAGGTGAAACAATGAAGATGGTAGCAACGGGTTGAACCATCGTGCACGGTGGTGGAAGCTCAAAGGTAAGTCGGGAGCCCTGTTTTAAATTCAAAAATGGAAGATTGAGTTTGGTTGGTTGTTGACCCTTTTTGTGGATTGGTGGATGCTCCTGAGGTCGAGACGAGTCCAATGGTGGCCAGGCAGTGCTTGCGACGACGAGGTAAGTGAGAAACCCGAGAATGCCCTGTTTTGGTTCAAAAATGGTAAACCACGTTTTGGTAGTTGCTGATCGAATTGGTTGATTAGGTGAGCTCTTGGAGGTCGACTGGAGTCGATTGGGCTCGGAACCACGGCCAACGGTGGCCGGGGTTGTGAGAACACGACGCAGGAAGGTTGTCTGTATGTTCATCGATTGAGAATGTGAGTTCTAAGTCTGGTTTTCATGTTTTGACACCGTAGATCGATAGGGGATGACTAGACGAGGCTATAGGAATTGAAAGGACTGAAAATGGCTGGGAAATAAGGGTTAGACTGGATTTGCAGAGAACCGGTCTAAACCGATTTGATCAAAGGTTGAAGATGAATAGTTCCCAGTGCGTGGGCTTCACGCGCAGCGCCTTTGGGCGGCGCGTGGGGGAGCGTGTGACAGTTTTGGGGGATGTGGTCAACACGTAATTTCATCCTTTAGATATAACGAACATTTTGGGATAGGTTTCGTGTCGATCGGACACCGTCTCGAGGTAGTTTTAGATGTTCGAAGGTTTAGGTTATATGATAAATACGTTTAAAAATTCCAAAAAATTAGGGGGATTTAGTGAGAGCTTAATTGAGGTAATTAGTGACCTTCGCGTATGGTTTGGACAGGTCCAGAGGTTTCGGTGGTGGTGACTAGCCTCGAGAAGGCTGATGGCCCGCGTATCGAGGCGGTAGCTAGGACGGTCTATGAGTGGACTTTTGTTTTCTAAATATGATGCATGCATAACTATTTTATATGTTATATATATGTTATTTCTATGATTATGATTATGGTATTTATGATTTATGTATTTGCACGTATTTTGAGATTTATGATTTTATACTGTGGTTATACTTGCTTGGGTTTTTGATGATGGTTTAATGAAATGGTTTTGGATTTGAAAACATGAACTCGGGCATGAGACCCATTTGATTTGGAAACTATCGGACTTGGAGTCCATTTGATTTAATAAAGGATTGGGTCGGGAACCATTTTAGTTAAATTATCGAACCGAGGGCCCAGTTGGTTATGATATCGGGCATGAGTCCCACTTGTGGTTTATGAATGTGATTCCGGGTCGGGGACCCTAAAATGGATTTGAATTTAAGGATTTGGATTTCTGGATTTATGAACATTCTGGGCATGGCCCCTTTGAGATATTTTGAAATGTTTGAAATGGTTTTAAAATGATGTTTCCCATTTACCATCTTGAGATAAGGATATGTGGATAGGTCTCACTCCATGTCTGGGACATCGGAGTAGACACGGCGCATTGCCTGCGAGAGGTCATTGCACGGAGCGACCGAACCGTATAGTGACTCAGGAGCAGGATTGCTATAAATAGACGTCTGGGACGTCAGACATCTAGGATGTCAAAGATATGGACCCGGAGAGAACCCGGATAACACGCGTTGCTTAGCCGTGATATATATATATATATATATATATGACGTCTGGGACGTCAAGAGTTTGGGATGCTAGGCATCTGGGATGCTGAGGATGGGTATTTGGTAAACATTAAAGTATTTGGATTACATGATTGATTGGATTTATGAAATGGTATTTCTGTGGTTGTGGATTTGGGCAGTGGCCCATATATGACTGGATTTTATGGTTTGGGCTAAGGCCCTAAGGGTTTCGAAAAAGGATTTTGGTTTGATAAGCATTTTGTAATGTTTAAATTAACTGGTTTCTAAATGCATGCATAGTTTTACGTGAAGGGCATAAATGTCTTTTCTTGTAAATTGTTTTATGAACTTATTTATTTTTGTCCACTCACAGTATTTTCTAGTTTTTAATGCCCTTCAGGTTGTTGATAGCGGATGCGAGCAGTGGTAGAGACCGATACCTCCCATTTCTCGGATGATCCTAGCACACTCTGGAGGTCCATTGGGCTCAACATTTCGGCTAATCCTTTGTCTAGCCTGCGTGTTACCTCTGGTGGCACGTGTGTTATATAGGAGCATGGTACATTATGCGTTAATCCCGGGGGGATTGGGACAGGTCGTGTCACGACGACCTTAGCTGAATCATATGCAGCTGCGAACACCGAGATGGATGTTCAGCGGGAGCATCTGGCCTCACTGGTCCAAGAGGTGTAGCTCACAGTGGATACTCTCACCGATCAACAAGCTTCCTTACACGCGACCATCACCGAGCTCCATCAATCCCACAGGAGTTCTATCGCCCAACAACAATAGTTTCAATCCTCACTGCTCGAAGAGATTAGAGCCTTCAAAGTTCTCGCCCCAGTCAACCTAGGAGGGGTTGTTTCCCAGTCGGAGCGGTGGCCACCGCCTCTACCACCAATGTTGGTCCATAGATAGCCTCCCACCGTCTTGGGTACGGATCACATGATGTCGCTGTCCGCCTTTTCGACATCACCCCTGACCTCACTTGAAACACGAGCAACGTGGGGAGCTCTAGGTCACCACAGTGCCGCGCCTTCTCCAGCATGCCAAGACCCACGAGCTACGGAGGTTATGGCCTACCCATCGTTAAATTAGGCTTCGATGTTTCCCCCATTATCTAGGACCACCGCTAATAGACCATCTCAGCCCACTCCCACCAAAATATACACCCATTCTCCAAATATAATCACCACCACCTCTCCCTCCACCACCACCACCTCCTCTTTCACATCCACAACCACCATTTACCTTTTCTCCGACTCTATAACGAACCATTCTGAGTTTACGAGATTAATTAAGGACTGATTGAGGATTATCGAGACTAATTGAGAATTAGTCGAGGATTTTTGAACAAATGGTGCAAAATGACGATTTTACCCTTGGGAATGGATAAAAAGTTGATTTTTGACCCGGGTGGTCATATGCATATGAACTGAGGACCGTTATGTAGATCGAGTCGATATGAGTCCATAGATAGGTGACACGTCGGATACGAACAGTGTACGGGAAAGTTACGGGTCGCGAAAGGTTCAGGGTACTATTGCACGATTTACGAGACAAGTGGACTTTTGTCTTGAGTGGGACCTAGATATTTGTTCAGGCCCAATGGATGGGTGACAAGTGTCACTCATCCATTGCCCAACCCTTTATGTACATGCATCCACCCCTTCTCTGTTTCATCCCATCAACCCAAAACCCCTAAACGTCCAAACAACCCCAAACCTCCCCATATCTATCATCCTCTTCTGTGAGTACTGAGAGATTGAGATTGAGGGACTAAGATGGATGGAGAGGCTGATTGGATGGCAGAGCACGGCAGGGATCACAACTGGGAAAGGTAAACTGTAACCCGGTTTGAATTCAAAAATGGAAAATCGTGTTTTGACGTCTATTAAATGTTTGGGTTGGTTGGGAAGTGTTCTAGGGAATGAGACGAGCCCGTGCGACTCAATTTCGAGGGAAATAGTGGCCGGATACGACGAAAAACGGAGGAGGAGTTTCACGGTTACTGTTCATCCTTAGAACAGATATGATTTAGTTCGATTTTCATGGTTTTAATTAAATAGATCAATTCTTGGGGATTAGACAATCAGTTAGGAAGAAACTGGGATGAAAAGAGGTTAGAATTGAGGCTTTTAGAGCCAGGTCAGGGTCACGGGTCTGTGCGACCCGATTTCAGACAAACGGGCTAACCCGCGGGAGGTTTAAGACGATGATGTCAGTATGCTGACGTCATCATATCAGACTGTCTGGCCAGGTGGCCCAATAGGAGATCGACACGTGTCATGCCAATGCCCAGTCAACAATGACATGTCAGGGATGTCGACCAATCAAAAGGTGCCATGTGTCATTGACACTGACATGTCAGTGACGTGGACTGGTGACACGTGGCACTATTAGACCTGTCAGAGATGGCGTTAGTAGTGACGTCAGCGTTGACTTTGACAGTGGACCAGCTGGATTTAGTGTTGACCTACTTTGACTTTTGCGTTGACCGACGCTTGGGGACGCGTGGATACGAATCTCGAGGTGAGACTAGAACCATTTTGAAGGTTTCGGCAATCCGAATTCAATAGTGGTGGTTTTGGGTCAATCAGATATCGTTAGGTTGGTCAAATTGAGAATTTTAGCCTCAAGAAGCGTGTTCGGTGTGCTTTCCCGAATTGGGACTGTTCATGGGTTTTAGGTATGACCATATAGAGTCCGTTTGGGACCTTTGGTATGATTTGGACTGGTCCGGATGACCTGGAAAGGCTTATGGCCCAGTTATCGAGGCGTAATAAGGATGGTTTGTGAGTCGACATTTGCTTTCTAAATATGATGCATGCATAACTGCTTTATATGTTTTAAATACATGATTTGAGATGCCTTGAGTGTAACGACCCGTCCCGAATTACGAGATTAATTAAGGACTAATTAAGGATTATCTGGACTAATCGGGGATTAGTAGAGGATTTTCGGATGAACGGTGCAAAATGACGCTTTTACCCTTGGGAATAGGTAAAGAGTTGAATTTTGACTCGGGTGGTTAAATGCACGAAGACCGAGAATCATTACGAAGATCGGGACGTTACGAGACCATAGACCGGCGGCACGTCGAAATCGGACGTTCGACGGGAAAGTTATGGTTCACAGGCGGAATCGGGAACTATTTACGTAAACTGAGGAATGTTGACAAATGTACTTTTTGGAATGGATTGAGAATCTGGGTGGGCCAATCAGTGAGTGGCACATGTCCCGCATCTGATTGGCCCAAACCCCAATTACTAGGGATATTGTTCTTCATCTTCCTTGTTCCCTCAGTTTACGCAAAAACCTAAAGAAACCCAAAACCCAAACCACACCATCAGTCCTTAAAACACCATCCTTTGGCCTTGGATTGTGAAGGGAAGTTAGAGAGGAGGCTGAGATTAGCTGAATGGTGGCAACGGCGTGGATCATCGTGCACGGTGGCTGGAAACCCGAGACGGTACGTGTTTAAGTTCAAAAATTTTGAAAATTGGATTTTAGAGTTTGTTGATCAGTTTTGATGATCAGAGATTGTTCCTAAGAACCCTACGAACCCAGGAAGATCAATTTCGAAGGCAGTGGTGGCCGGAGTCGACTAGAAACGGAGCTAGAAAGTCGAGCTCACTGTTCATTGTGAAATAGGTAATTTCTAGTTCGATTTAGAGGGTTTTGATTCGATAGGGACGTTTCTGGGATTGAGATGAAGAGAATGAGAGGAAAATAGAGCGTTTTGGTGGCTGGACGGCGGAGAACCGACCGGGTCAACTCGAGGGTCTGCGTGACCTGGTTGTAGAGGTCTAGGTCGACCTGGACGGAGGTTGAAGACGATGATGACATCATCAGGTGATGTCATCTGGCAGCTATCAAAGGTGGATTAGTAGGAACGTGACACATGTCACATGTTAGTACCAGTCACCAATGACATGTCAGTGACATGGCCCAATCAAGTGCTACCATGTGTCTTTGACATGTCAGTGACATGGACCAGTGGTAGGCTGACACGCGGCACTATAAGATCTGACAGCTGTCAGAGTTGTTAAAGGTGACGTCATGCTAACGTCAGCGTTAACTTTTTGGTAGAGTTGACTTTTACTTTGACCACACGCATGGGGGTACGTGAGCGTGAATTTTGAGGTGAGACCAGTGTCATGTTAAGGGTTTTGATGATCTGGATCTAATGGTGGTGGTTTCGGGTCGATCGGAGATCGTTAGGTTGATCATCAAGGATTTTTACCTCGGGAAACGAGTTTGAGACGCGTTCTCGTTCTATTACTGTTCATAGGTCTTAGGTATGACCTTATATAGTCCGTTGGTGACCTTTGGTATGATTTGGACTGGTCCGGAAGTTCCGAAGATGGTGAATTAGCCTCGGGGAAGCTTATACACGCATATCGAGGCATAGCTAGGATGGTCTGTGAGTACACATTGGTTTTTTTTAAAATATAATGCATGCATAACTGTTATTATGTTTTATATTTTTATTTGGAATGCTTAAGATCGTAGTATTTCGTAATTACATATCTACACGTATTTCAAGATTTATGATGTTTTGAGCTTGAAACCCGTTTGGATATTGTGTTGACTAGTTGTGGATTCAAACATGGTTTAAATGAAATGATTTTCGATTTGGACATATTACTCTGGGCTTGAGTCCTTGTTGATTTATTTGGTAATGGGTCTAAGGCTCAGTTGGCTTATGTTTTCGGGCCTAAGGCCCTATTGGTTATAAAATCAGGCTTGAGGCCCAGTTATGGTTCATGGAAATTATATTTCGGGCTAAGACCCTATTGAAATAGATTTGGTTTTGGTTTCAAAAGTACCATCCTTATGATATGATATCGCCCCCCTTAGGGAGGGTTAGGGAGCTGAGTGGACCCTGGGGGAGACTCGGCTGAGACCAAGAGGCACGCGTAGCTCTAGACATGACATCTGGGATATCAGACATTACATGTGAGGGGTCGCCCTACAGAGAGATCGGATCGTAGAGAGGCTTAGGAGCAGGATTGCTATTATGAGATATGACGTCTGGGATGTCAGGCATCTGAGATGCCAAGAATTGGTATAACTATGTTTTATCAAATTTACAGATTTACGGATTCACTGAATTTATGGATTGGGATTTCTGTGTTGACTAATGGAATTTGGGGCAGTGACCCACATGGTTGGTTTTATGGTTTTGTGCTAAGGCCTTAATAATTTGAAAAGGAAATGGTTTTGTTATATCTGAGATAACCGGTTCTTGAATACATGCATGTTTTGAATGAAGGGTATAAATGTCTTTTTTGAAATGTGTTTTATTAAATTATTTATCTTCGTCCACTCACAGCTTTTCATGGTTTTTAATACCCTTCAGGTTGATCGCAGATGCGAGCTGTAGGTGAGGCCGAGATATCACACTCCACCACTGTTCCTGGCGTTCTCTTGTCTGGCACATCGTGTCACACGTGTGTCAGACGGGAGCATGGAACATCCCGAGTTAACCCTGGAGGGATTGGGATGGGTCGTGTCAAGGTAGTACCAGAGCACGGTTTGCTCTTAGGGTGTCGTGCAGGTTCTGGATGTGATGTCTCTACGAGTACGACAGCCCGTCATCAACCTGAATGTTAGGGTAAGAGTACCAGAGTTAGTGGAAATGAATTGTGGTTAGGTCGTGTTCGACATCTTATGCTGTAGTTACGTCGTGGTTTGGTAATGATGGACCCAAGGAGGGTTGGTTATGATAAATTTTCTGAGTAATGACCGTTGGAGGGTCAATTGTGGTAGAGGTGTTGCTGGGAGCAGTCGGGTCAAGGAACCCTAGTTTTCGATGTATGGTTTGGAAATGTGAGTCAGGGAGTTGTTTTGGACTTGGTGACTTTACGAAGTCGAGACCGTGGGATCGGTCAGATTGGGGGTTGTGCTATAGAGAGCAGCCAAGGTCATGGATGACCCTAGTGGACGACTCTGGTTAAGTCCAATTGAGTCTAGTTGAGAGTATGGAGATTGGTTGGTCTGACACTAAGTGAAATGGTGGGATCCGATTCACGAGTACCACTATGAGATGATATATGGGATCGGTCCATCCCTGATTAGTAGTGTTGACGGTTGAATACGGGGTCTCGATAGCGATATCTTTTGGTGGTGTCTACATGAGGTTGTGGCAAACACGAATATCGAGGGTCGTTATAGTTGAGACTATTAAACGTTGGGTGTCGTTTGAGGAACATTTTCTAATGTGGTTTTACCTAGGGTTCGTGAGTAACCTGGGAAGCAAAGTTTCTCATACATGAGTAGAGGGTTTTAGAAGAAAGTTGTATCTCTGAGGGCTATAAGTTGTGGAGTGCTCATGATCGGTGTTGAGGAGACAATGAAGATTCTTCAGTTTGGGTTAAGTCTTGGGAGTGTGACCTGACTGACGGTTGTGGAGTCTCAGTTAGAAATTGACTGGATGGAATCCAGCAGTGGTTGAGGTGAGTCGGGTAGAGTCCCAACTGTGATTGAGTTGACGAATATGAAGGATATGACGAGGTGGAAATTGGATGGAAATCTAATGAAAATGATTGGTTTTGGATGACGTAGTGACGTCATGGGTATTAGTGGTTGAGCGGGACAGAGTGGATCCTGAATGGCTTAGTAAATTATACTTTGGGTTGGTTTACCCAAGGTACGGGATACCTGGTTGGGTGACCGGTTTCCCTAGTGCTTGTGAGATTTGAGGCACGAGGGTGTGCTCGGGGATTTAAAAAATAGGTATCGGAACGTGAGAATCTGGTAGTGATGGACGACTACCTTTTGGATGTGCATAAACGATATAAATCAGATAAGCGAGGTTATGGTTAGATTTTTTACGGAACACATGAGTGGTTATTCGAGTGACTTGTGGACTTGGGAGTCCGGTGTTTTATTAAATTATTTATCTTCGTCCACTCACACCTTTTCATGGTTTTTAATACCCTTCAGGTTGATCGCGGATGCGAGCTGTAGCTGAGACCGAGACATCACACTCCACCATTGATCTTAGCGTACTCTGGATAACCCCAAGTGGGTTAAGGTGAGGTTATCCCTTGTCTTGCACTTCGTGTCATACGTGTGTCAGACGGAAGCATGGCACATCCCGAGTTAACCCTGGGGGGATTAGGATGGGTCGTGTCATTGAGTGCATATGTTTTTGGTGCTTTGGTAATTTACGTATTTGCCCGTATTTCGAGGTTTATGGTTTAATAATGGATTAATTGAATGATGTCGGATTTGGAAATATGGAATCGGGCTTGAGACTCATTTGACTTATGAACTATCGGACTTGAATTCCATTTTATTTAAGGAAGTATCGAGCTGGAGACCCATTTGGTTTATACTATTGGGCTTAAGGCCCAGTTGGTTATGATATTGGGCTTGAGTCCCATTTGTGGTTTATGAAATGTGATTTCGGGTTTGGAGACCTTAATGAGATTTGGATTGGAAATGGTTTTGGAAAATGGGATTTGTGGAAATGGTTTACGGACATTATATTTCGGGCTAAGACCTTTTTGAAATTAATTTGACTTTGGTTTTCAAACTATACCATCCTATGTGTGAATTACATTCCAAGTGTCAGGGACACTGGAGCAGTCACAGAGAATTGCCTGAGAGGGCCCGCTCTACGTAAAAGACCGTAGAGAGGTCTAGGATCAGGATTGCTAAAGGTTAAAACCTCCGCCCCCCAAGGAGGGTCATAGACCTGGGTGGACCATGGGGAGACTTAGCTTGAGACTGAGGGGCACGCGTAACTTATGACAGTGACATCTAGGATGTTAGGCATCTGGGAAGTCAATGATGGATTAAATATGTTTTATTTGACTGGTTATACGGTATTTTGTGGATTTGGGCTGTGACCCACATACTTGGTTTTGGGGCTGAGTTCCCACATGCTTTGATTTTCTGGTTTTGGGCTAAGGCCCTAATGATTTGAGAAAGGAAATGGCTTTTCTTGAGAAGCATTTTTCACTGAGTTTGGATTTGGAAAATCTATGATTTGATTTACAACAAATGATTGAATTAACTGGATTTTGAATGCATGCATGCTTTTAGCACAGGGTATAAATGTCTTTTCTAAAATGTGTTTTATTAAATTCTTTATTTTCGTCCACTTACAGTTTTGATGGTTTTTGTACCCTTCAGGTTGATTGCAGATACGAGCTGTAGTAGAGACCGAGACATCACATGCCACCGTAGATCCTGGCGTACTCTGGACGACCCCGAGTAGGTTAAGGTTTGGTTTATCCCTTGTCTGGCACGTGGTGTCAGACAGGAGCATGACACATCCCGTGTTAATCTTGAGGGAATTGGGATGGGTCGTGTCAGACTCCCTCCATCACCACCCACTTTCCTCAACCTCACTTCCATCGGTACAACTCCGCTAGCCCTGAGAACACTCATTCTTCTTTGTCCTCTATGAAGCCCAAGAAGCTTGATTTACCCCGTTTTTATGGTTAGGATCCCTACGGTTGGCTAGCGATGGCGGAGCAATTCCTTACCTACCATGAAGTGGACAATGGCCCGTGAGTGCTTATTGTAGCAATGCACCTAGGCGGCGATGCTGCTTTATGGATGAAATGGTTCGAATCTCGATACCCACAAGCCTCTTGGGACACTTTCTCTTTAGCCCTTCTCCAGCGTTTTGGGCTTGGGGAGCTCCTTAACATCAACATGGCCTTATCGCGCATCCGTCACATAGGTCCTGTATCTGAGTATGTAATCCAGTTCATCAACTGTCCTGTCGAGCAGTGGATTGGACAGATGACCAACTCCTAGGTGCTTTCTTAGGGGGTATAAAGGTGGACATCTAGGATGATATTATCGCCATGGAACCCAAAGCATTAGGTTGTGCAATGGAATTGGCTCAACTATACGAGGGCAAGTAAGCGCGCCAGAAGTTGGATTACTGCGGGAAAACCTCAAAGCCGATCATCTCTTACTCAACCAGTAGTACAAGCATGCCCTACTCAGGAGAGCACCCGGCCAACTCTTCCTTACCAATGCCACACTTAGTCCGAATTACAGGACCGTCGCCAGTGGGGCCTCTACTTCAGCTGTGATGAGCCTTATACTCCTGGCCATCGCTGCAAAACACTCCAGCTCCTAATGATTGATTCTGATCGACTACTGTTGGAGGATTCCATCGAAGAACTTGCTCAACCAGTGTTGGGAGTTGATGCGGAAACCACATATGTGGGGGATGAAGACATTCACCTCAATTCTATTTCCGACAGAAGGAAGTCTAGGGGACGTGTTATGAGGCTCATGGGGAAGATTGGAGGGTTTACCATTCTGGTGTTCATTGACTTGGCGCAGACCAGAATTTTCTGCACCCCGATATTATCACTCACCTAGATAAACATAACAATTTCACCAACACTGAGAAAATTATGGTGGCCACAGGCCATACACGCCAGACCAAGGGGGTTTTATACGATGCTGAGGTCAACTTGCAGGGTTATAAATTTTGTGGTGATTTTCGGCTTTTGTCTGTGGCCGGTTGTGATTTGGTCCTTGGGGCAGCTTGGCTTGAAACCTTGGGCTTCATTGGGTGGTAATTCTTATTCAAGGTTATGGAGTTCACTGTCTCCGGTGTTAACCATACGTTGTTAGGCGATGAACAAGTACCCTTTGTCCTCAACACCCTGCACTCACCTCCCCAACTGCCTCATTCCCCCATCTGGGCCTTGCAACCATGCAGCCCGCCTCTGCTCCACTACCACCTCCCAAGTTACTACAACAATTCCTCTGCACGTTCAACACTTTATTCGACGAGCCTACCACACTACCACTGTCTCGAGTGGTCGATTACCGCATTTCGTTGCTCGTTGGCGCTGCTCCTATCAATGTGCGCCCATATAGGTATGCTCATAGTCAGAAGAAAGAGTTGGAGGCCAAGGTGCAGGACGTACTGCAGTCCGGCATCATACGTCTTAGTACGAGCTCCTACTTATCTCCAGTTTTTTTGGTAAAGAAACACGAGGGAACTTGGCGGTTATGCGTGGATTACAGGACCTTGAACCAGATTACAATTAAAGATAAGTTCCCTATTTTGGTAATCGAGGTGCTTTTTGATGAACTTCATGGTGCAATGATTTTCTGTCAGGAGCCGTCCCAATCCCTCTAAGATTAACAGGAGACGCGCCTGATATCGTCTGACATGGAGTCACCGATAAGGGAAAATTCCAACTTTAGCCCACTCGGGGCTTCAGAGAGCGCCAGGATCTGAAGGAGGAGTAAGATGTCTTGGTCTCTGCTACAGCCCGCATCCGCGATCAACTTGAAGAGAATTCAAAACATTAAAGGCTGTGAGTGGACAAAACAAAGAATTTATAAAAACATTTTCATAAAAGACATTTATACCCTTCACTAAAAAGCATGCAAGCATTTGAAAACTAGTTATTAAATCGTTCATTAGGGCCTTTGCCTAAAATCATAAATGAAACCAATCATACGGGCCACTGCCCAAATCCATGTGGGACTCAGCCCAAAACCAATATATGTTGTATATCATATAAATATAATCACATAACAAATCCTGTCACGGTTTCCAAAGCTACGCGCATGCTGCCTGGGGTCTCAAATCCCAAGTTTCCCCAGGGTCCACCCACGTCAATGTCGGCTGATCAATGACCCTCTATAGGGGTTATAATCCATAAGCCTTCCAAAGAGTAAGGTACCCAATGGAGGCGACTCCACTCAGTTAGTGCTCCGTGACTACTTTGGGGTCCACCCAGACCAACAACCCTCCCCGAAGGAGACAATACATAAATATGGATGGTATATGAAATTCCAATTCGAAAAAATTCATAAAACCTTTCAAAGGATTCATGCCTGGTCCTCATAAACTGTCATGAACCCAGAAATCCATTTTGGGTCTCTGACCTGAAAACATAATCATAAGTCAACTGTGCCTTGAGCTCGAACTCATGACTCAACTGGGCATTGAGCCCGATATCTCAGGGTCAATCATGATTCCAATCGTAGTGATGCGTGCAACCATCCGTCCATGACCGCCTTCAATCCTGGTATGTCACCGTGAACATATCAACCAACGCGACCACCTCTAAATCATGGTGCACACATCACCGATCGATCTCCTGAACCATCAGCACCCCGAAGTCGAGCCTCCAGTGGAAGCTCGACAACGAAACGTGCATCGTGACATCTCCGAAAGGAATACATCCCAGCCCGGAGGCGAGCGTCGTATCGTCCGTCGCCGTGCACATAGCACTCGCCGCTACCACGACTCAGACCCGTAGGTCATCAATAGGGCCATATGCCCGAGATAAAACCAAATGGGTCTCATTCCCGAGTTTAACTTTTCAAATCCAAATCCATTTCATTTAAAACTGAAACCATAAACACGTATAAGCACCGTAAATCTCGAAATACGTGCAAGTACATAAACACACACAAATGCACACATGGCATCACATAAGATATATTAAAACAAATAATAAACATTTATCCATGCATCAATTTAGAAAAGAAGGTCCACTCACAAACCATGTGATGACCCGTCCCGAATTAACGGGATTAATTAAGAATTAATGACGGATTAGCCTCGCTAATCGAAGGCTAATCGGAGATTAGACGAGGATTAGCAAACGTTCGGGCAAAATGACGATTTTGCCTTTAAAATGGGCAAAATGTTGACTTTTCGTTCAGACGGTCAAATGGACTTTGACCGATAACTATGACGTAGTTCGTGACGTCACGAGTTCATAGATAGGTGGAACGCTCGATTTCGACGTCCGAGGAGGAAGTTATGACGTTCGGAATCCCAAGGGCATTTTGGTCATTTTGGGTAAAAGTGGTCAAAAGTTGACTTTTTGATCAAGATGTCTGATGGCCGAGGGCCGAGGACTATTACGTAGATAAGGACGATACAAATCCATAGACATGCGGCACGTCGAATTCGGACGTTCGACGACGAAGTTACGGTTCACGGAAGTTCAAGTGCACTATTGCACGAATTACGAGATGTGTTCACTTTTGGACTCTAGTGGGCCCAGATATTTGTCCTGATGCCCAATGGATGAGTGACAAGTGTCACCCATCCAATGACACCCAAATTGATTCATGCACCGTGCAAACCATTCCATTTTCATTCACACCCAAACACCCACCCGATCTCACCATTTCTCTCGTTCCCGTGCAACCCAAACCCATCCAACTTCCACCCAAGACCAGGACAGAGGACCGGAGGCTGAGGGAGTTGTGGTGGCCTGCCTGGATGGCCAGGACCGCCGTGAACGGCGGCTGGAAGGGACGAACCCGTGCGGGTACCCGGTTAGTCCGTTTTCGATCCAAATTCCATTTTTCTTGTTATGGTTCAATTTTATTGGTTTTAATGAATCAAATTGGTTGCTAGGATAGTTTTAGGAAGGTTTCTATGGTGATTGGACGGCTGGGCAGCCGTGGGTGAGTTTTGGAAATATTGAACCGTTTGGTTTATAATTAAACCATGGGTTTTGTGCGGTTTTAGCTAGTTTAATGAATTGGGTTAGATAGGAAATGAAGAAATAGGAATTTAGGAATTAAAATGGGAGCAAACAGACCGAAAAGTAGGATGGAAGAACGCTGAACCGGTCACGCCGGTTGAGCACAGTGCGGACCGGTCCAGGAAAACCAGAAAAACCGGTTTTCCAAGGTTGATGGTGATGAATAGTGTTTTTGACCTTCTAGGGGCTCGTGAGGACGCGTGGGCCATAATTTGGGGAAGTGTTCAACATATGAAATCTTCTATTCGATGTAACAAAGAGTTTGGGACTGGTCTCGTGTCAATTGGACATAGTTTCCATAGATTACGGGGTGTCCGAAGGTTTAGGATCGGTTTAAAAATAGTTAATAGTTCGAGAAAATTACGGGGCTTTGGTAGGAGGTTAATTAAGTAGTTAGTAAACTTCTAGTAAAATTTGGACAGGTTTGGGAGTCCCGGTGACAGTGATCGGCTCGGGAGAGCCTATGGCACGAAAATCGAGGCAGCGGCTCGGACGGTCTGTGGGTGGACCTTTCTTTTGAATTCGATGCATGCATAAATGTTTTATAATTGTTTTAGAATATATTTTGTGATTCCATGAGTGCATTTTTTTGTGTTAGCTTAGGATTTACGTATTTGCACGTATTTCGAGATTTACAGTTTTATACGATGCATATACGTTCTAGGTTTTCAACGAGGGTTTAAGAAATGGATTTCGGATTTGGAAATATGAAATCGGGCACGAGACCCATTTGATTTACGAATTCTCGGACTTGGAGTCCATTTGAATTGACGAGGAATCGGACCGAGGGTCCATTTGTGTTATACGATCGGGCCGGGGGCCCAGTTAGTTTAACGGTTCGGGTTTGAGGCCTATTTAGTGGTACTATCGAGCTTGATGCCCCGTTGGTTTATAATATCAGGTTTGAGGCTCTGTTGATTGTGAAATCGGGCTTGAGTCCCAGTTCAGTTTATGAAATGAGTATTCGGGCATGAGACCCTGTTGAATTGAGGATTTAGGCCGAGGCCTGTGAAAGTGATTTGAATCGGATTCGAGGAATCCTATTGAGATGAATCGGGTATGAGACCCAATTGAGAAATGTGATTTGAGAAAGAAAGAAAAGAGTATTTGAAAAAGTGAATGAACCCTCCATTTGATTATATGGTCTCCTCCAGCGTCGACCTGGAGAGTCACGATCCACAGACCAGAGTGGGTATCCCCATAGGGATCCCGTTCGAGGAGTGGAGGTTACTTATGATGTGGTTCCGGACCAGATTCCTGAGAGATATGTGGACTAGATCCAGAGAGAGCTCGGACTAGATCCAGTGATTGAGCCTCCCAGATGGAGATTCCTGGGAGAAGACTCGGAGTGAGACCCCGAGTAGTGTGCACACTAGTATAGAGATTGATATCGTGACTATTTCGGGGATGTGTTCCCTAGGGGCTGTGTGCCCCAAGTTGGCATCTTCTCGAAAGTGCCGCGGATGGGTTATACGTATGACGGTACGTATGAGATTTTATGGAAAAGTTATTTGAGGGCGGAGACCCTATGTTTTATGATTAGAAAGTGATTTGGGGCGGAGACCCCCATATTTGAATTTGTGAAAGTGATTTGGGGCGGAGACCCCGTTTGTGATATTTTGAGAATGGTTTTGGGCTGAGGTCCGCACGTGACGTGATTTGGGCTGAGTCCCTAGTGATTTGACCTACGGGTTTGAGTTATGATTTCGGGTCGAGGACCCAAATGAATTTATGGGTCATGACTGTTTATGGGAACCGGGCATGAACCGTTGAAAGATTTTGAGATGTTTGACAAATAGTTTTATAAATGTTTTGCTAAATGGTTTTTTGAATGCATGCATAAGCGTTTATGAAGGGAATAAATGTCTTTGTATGAAAATGTTTTTAATGAAATTATTATTTTTGTCCACTCACAGTTTTCGTGTTTTAATGCCCTTCAGGTTGATAGCGGATGCGGCCTGTAGCAGAGACGAAACATCACTCCCCTCCTCCTAGATTCCTGACGCACTCTAATAGCCCCGTCGAGGGCTAAAGATGGAATTTTCCCTGTTCTGACACTTCGTGTCAGACGGGATCAGCCGGGTCCCACGTTAATCCCGGGGGATTTGGGGACCAGTCCTGACAAGTTGGTATCAGAGCATGTTTTGCTCGTGGAGTACGCGCAGGTCGAGGATGTGATGTCTCTGAAGTCACAACAGCCCGTCATCAACCTGGTAGTTAGGGCATTAGTACAAGGATTCAGTAGCATCGAACCTTAGTTAGATGGAGTTTGGCACGTGATACGATCGTTTGAGGTTCGATTGGCATAAAATGCCACGTGTTCAAGGAAGTGGATCTTGAGTAGGATCAGAATTTGAGTGAAAGATAATGACTTAGAGCCATCGTGTTATTGGTGGATAGGACTGTGCTTACCGGTAGACACAGTATGACGAATTGAGAGTCGTGACCGCTCGACAGTGGTCGTATCGGATAGAGGATGTACGGATTAATACCAGTGGTGGTCAGAGGTCAGGGTCGCCCGATTTACGATGACCCTGTAAGACTATATTTATGATGGTTGGGAATAGGAACATTTGACCCTAATTGGCATGAGAGGCCATGATCGATGTGTCGAATCCCGGTGGGATGTCGACTTGCAGTGGATGCCCGGATTAGTTGTGGTGTGACACGATAGGATGTGATTGCGACGTTTAGTCGTTGTGCAGTGTTAGGCACGAAGTATGGCCAATTCTTATGGAGGCCAGCGG
Organism: Prinsepia uniflora; assembly: GCA_032719365.1. NCBI lineage: Eukaryota > Viridiplantae > Streptophyta > Magnoliopsida > Rosales > Rosaceae > Prinsepia > Prinsepia uniflora. The sequence continues at coordinate 40,596,666 of CM064872.1, forward strand.
CTGAGAGCCGTAGAGTTACGAGAGGACGAGATCCTCAGAGCGTAGTTATTGGCTGGTTGGTACCAGTATTGGAGTACGACGACTCTCCGGAGTCGAGATCGAAGGATCGGTCAGGATGGTAGGCTGTAGTGGGCATCCGGGTTTGTGATAACCCTAGTAAGTAATTGATTGGACAAGTTACCAGGAGTGTGGTACTTGTGATCGGATCCAGAGGTGGACCGATCAGTGGATGTTGCGTGTAGAGCGTTTGGTACCGGCGGTGAGACTACAGCATGGATTGGGAGTCTTGATAGTAGAGTGTTTGTGGGTTTGGTATGCACGAGGTTGTGACAGACGCTGTTATCAATGGACGTGATCGAGTCTTATCGAGTTGGATAGACTCCGGTTGCCGTGACGATTGCGATGATAGGATTCGTCAGTCGTGACGATGATACGAGGTGCGTGAGTGACACACAGTACGACCAGTGATTCTGGATTCGACTTGGTGACGGCTGAGTCAGATCGCAGAATGAAACGCTGACGTTGGGTGTCGGCACACTTGCTATATTATGCCTGTGAAAGTGGCTATTAAGAGTGCGACAGAGAGGATCCCGAGTTACTCAGTGCGAAGTACGGGAGTACTTGGTATGGAGACCAGTTTCCCCTGTGACCGTCCCCAGTTTCCCCAGTGATGGAGACTAGTCCCCCCTGTGACGTATTTGTCGATTTGTTGGATTTGGTAGTACGCAGAGATTTGGCTTCAGATCATGATAGATGTTGCGATCTGTTTAGCCTACCGGCTGACGTTAGTGGTTTCCGATCAATTTTGTGAGTCATAGTTGGATTAGGATGATTACAGATACGAGATGTGCATGATAGAGGACTTGGAAAGAAACACGATTCCAACGTGATTGGAACATTGGAATCAAGATAAGTTGCGATTATGACGTTGAGGGGAATACTTGATTCCGTTTTGGCGATGAGTAGTCCGAGGTCACTGAGTCTGACGCTGTAGCAGATGGTGCTGGAGGCCGGAGGATGACATTGGACGAACCCTGATGTCACCATCTTGGATTTGTCCTTAGGTGGGACGACGAGGAGTGTTGTGACAGCTAGGAGTTCAAGAAGGTGTAAGAACCGAACACCTAGGCTGTGGGTCAATTTGATTGACTTGACGAGTAGTTGGTGGTTAGCGTCACGGAATGTGACGAGTAGGTATCCGAGGTGACAGACTGATGTTCGCATGGTGACGGACGGTTGGGGTCAGGACCATGGTTGGAGTGCGGACATTAGTGTGGTTGGGCGTTGCCAGAGTGCAGTCCTTGGATAGACTCGAAACCAGTCCCAAAATGTTCGTTACATCGAATAGATGATTTCGTGTGTTGGAAGTTTCCCCAAAAGAGGCCTCACACGCCCCCACACGGGGCCTGAGTGTCCTGCACGTGAAAGCCACGCGCGGCTACTGTTTATCCCTGACCTTCAGCGGACCATGTCCTTAAATCCAAAAAACCAAGCCTAAAACCCAAAATTTCCTAATCACAGTCTGGGCAATTCTAGGGGTCCAACCTTCAACCTAAGGGTTCCAATAGGTTCCTAGGATCCCTAAAAACAGATTGGGAGGATCGATTTAGGTTAACTTGGCCGAAAATCAAATTCGGTGGGCAGCCACCGAAAATATTCCAACCGCCGTTCCGGACTTGCTCAGCCGCCCTCAGCCCCCAAAACCTTCTCCTAAACCTCCTACCAATCCCCTAAACCCATCCTAACAAACATCTAACTCTCCTAATACCCAAAACCTGAAATTGAAAATTTGAAAACAAACAGGGGTTTGGGTTACCTTTTCCCTCGGTTCCTCCACCGTCTACGACGGCTGGCCGTCCTGCCACCGTCGCCACGTCCTCTCATTCATCCTTGCACTCTCAGCCACTCTCTTGGCCTCACACGGATGCAGATTAGAAGGGTTTGGATTTGGGGTTAACTGGGTTGGATGGTCGATCAAATGAAAACAGAGGGGGGGAGTGGTTGCATGTGTCTGTGTAAGGGAAACAATGGATGGGTGACACTTGTCACTCATCCATCGGGCCTGGGGAAAAGATCTGGGCCCCATTCAGGACAAAATTCCACTTTTTCCTCGTAAAATGTACCTCTATGAATAGTACCTCGAAACATCCTTTAACCGTAACTTTTCCGTCGAATGTTCGATTTCGACGTGCCACCTTTCTACGGACTCGTATCGACGCAATCTACGTAATGGTCCTCGGCCCTCGTCCATCGAACTTCTTGGGTCAAAAGTTAACTTTTCGCCCTTGTTTAGGGGCAAAATTGTAATTTCGTCCTAAACGTCCGTTAATCCTCGACTAAACCCCGATTAGCCTCGCTAATTTGTAGTCACTCCTTAATTAATCTCGATAATTCAGGATGCGTCGTTACAACCTCCCCTCCTTAAAGAATTTCATCCTCTAAATTTAAAACAGCCCAATTCAACAACCAAACTTTGGAATCCAATCATGTCCCCGCACATGGGCACTCTCATGTAAAAGTACACGTCCGGCACAGCCACACTTCGGCTCGTAAGTCTCACTCGAGACGAATGTCGACGTCTCGCCTGTCACTCACTCTGACAAGTCAATCCTACTAAGTTGTCGCCAATTAGGCATTTCAGCCTACCACTCCAACACGTTCCATCCTATAAACAAGGTTAGATTTTTAGTCTAATGGTTCTTCTCATCCGACAACTGGAGCTGATATCCTATTCAGCATCAATTCGAAAATTATCCTTATTACTCCCACTGAGCGATATCTCATCTCCTGTCACTTAAACAGTTCTCAATCGTAATCCATCGTTTAGAGGAGTACCATTTCCCCTCTAACATCCTCTAAGTACACGATCACGATCGTGACTAGCCGGTAACGCTCGACTCCACTGCGCTTTTGTTGCACTACTCTGATCTCGACTCGTTCTCGAGTCCCTATATCTTATCTCGTGTCACTCTGTGACCTGTGCTGAAATCTTGACTCACTTTGAGTGCCAAACTATCGTACTACTCATCCAGTCGACAAGCAATCGACGTCTCACCCAACTTGGGTGTATATGGGATCCAGATACACCCTACTTTTCTTAGGAGAGAAAACACTCTGCACTGAAGGGTTCCCTTGTCACAGAAAAGTCGCTTCGCAAAGCAACTGACCCCAGCTCGGAATGTGGGTCAATTTTCCAATTTGATTTCCTGTACCCATGTTCTTTCTGTAAACCAGCATGCATGTCTGGCTTAGTGTGAGGCACTCATGCCAACCTATGCGGGCTATTCGAACCACGTCTACCAAGATGCAGCATTCTGAATCTCGCTACCGCCTCTTCATGACCAAGACAGTACGGCTACACTCTCTACATATATCCAATCTCTGTCTTGTCATCACACCAACTATGCTAAGGGATCCTTCAACAGTCTCACAATAAGATTCTCCTCTGCTCCTAGCTTAGCATAATCAACAAGGAAACTCACTCTAATGACGACCAGACCTCGGTGTACTCGCCCCAAGGGCACCACAATCACCTCAGTCATCCCGACCCATCGTGGGTCCTCTACCTTGGACACTCACTCGTCACACCCAGTGACGCCAAATACTATCTGCACCAAGTCAATCAAATTTGACCCATAGCCTAGGTGTTCGGTTCTTACACCCCTTTTGAACCCTTTAGCTATCAAATCACTCCTCGTCATCCCACCTAGGGAACAATTAAAGAGAATCCAAGATGATGACATCAAAGTTCATCCTATGTCATCCTTCGGCACCCAGCACCATCTACTAAAGAGCAGAAAACGAGAAGTCTCCTTCATCGACTTCGGAATCGAAAGTAGTTGCAACCATGTTGGAAGCATACCTAACTTTTCCATTACTGAGCTAGTGGAAAAAACGAAGTCCTCCTCCAACTAGGAGTATTCTCTGATAATTACTGTAATGCTAAATCCTTTCCTTTCGAACTAAACACTTCCATAGATTATCTTCAGCTTCTTCCATCACTGTTCACATCGTCCAATTATTCCATTCTGTCTAATCGCCACTTAGTCATCTCAACATGATTCCTAAGAATCTACACTAGTTGACAAATCCTCCTCGTCGAATAGTGGTAGAAACCAAACATGAGAACATCACGACTGAGATACCCTCAGCTCGTTGCTCGTCATCTCTCCTTGTTATCGTCATTGCATCACCGCCCCGCGGAGTGTGAATCAAAACAATCCTAAGCCTTACTCAAACCGAGTAATCGTCACTTATATCTACTAGGGTCGGCGGGGCTCTGCCTCCCTCGTTCTCCTATGACTCTAGGTAAGACTATCCTAACAATCTATACGGAAAACTGAACGTTCCCCGAACGTCCCCCGATCATCAACAACCAACAACAAAGCTACCCTCGATGGTGGTACCTACCACGATCTCGTACCGACACAACCCATGTACAACACCACCGAGACTCCGAACCTAAGCAGTCAACTCACCGCCGGTAGCAACCGACCAACACACAACATCTGCCGATCGGTCCCTCTCAGAATTTGATCCACAAGTACCACTCTCCTGGCCACTCGTACAATCACTCACCAACTAGGGTTATTGCGAACCTGGCTGCTCCCTGCAACACGTCCACCTCGAGTGATCCCTCGCACTTGACTCCGAAGAGTCGTCATACTCCATTACTGATGTCCAATCAACCAGTAACCACAGTATGAGGATCTCATCCCCTCGTAAATCTACGGCTCCTAGCCGCTGACCTCCACAAGAAGTTGGCCATACTCCATGCCTAACACTGCACAAGCACTACACGCATCCTACCATGCTACACAACAACTACTCCGGGCATCTCCTGCCAGTCGACATCCCTTTAGGACTCGACACACCGAAACATGGCCTCTTATGCCAAGTAAAATCAAGCGTTCTTATTCCCAACAGTCTCAACTAGCGTCATCGTGCGCCTGACTGCTCCCAGCGATATAATCTCCATTTCGAAATTTTGTCGTGAAAGACCCTAACACCCAACCTCCACTGATTTCAAGTTGCTCCATTCCATGTCGTCCTGACATCTCAACGGTGCCGACTCTCAGGTCGTCTCCAGTAACTATGCGGCTCTAAGCCGTTGGATTCGCACGAATATCGATCCTACTCGGGATCTACTTCCTCAAAACACTTGACATCTTATGCCAAGAGAACCCTAAATCAACGTACCTTATGCCAACCGTAATTTAACTAGGATTCAATTCCACAGAATCTTCCTATTCATACCCTAACTATTAGTTTGATGACGTGCTATTACCACTGTAGAGACATCACATACTCGACATGTGCTTCACTTTGAGAGCAAAATTTCGCTCTGATACCACTTGTCAGTATCAGAGCGCCATGAGTATCATATGAGCCAACCTACTCTGATACCACCTATCAGGACCCGTTCCAATCCCCAAGAGATTAATGCAGGACGCGCCTGATTCCGTTTGACACAGAGTGTCAGACAAAGGAAAATTCCAACTTTAGCCCACTCGGGGCTTCAAAGAGTGTCAGGATCCGGAGGAGGAGTGTGATGTCTTGGTCTCTACTACAGCCCACATCCGCGATCAACCTGAAGGGCATTCAAAACATTAAAAGCTGTGAGTGGACAAAAAAAAGAATTTATAAAAACATTTTCATAAAAGACATTTATACCCTTCACAAAAAAGCATGAATGCAATCGAAAACCCATTTATTTAATCGTTCATTAGGGCCTTGGCACAAAATCATAAACGAAACCAATCATATGGGCAATTGCCCAAATCCGTGTGGGACTCAGCCCAAAACCAATATATGTCATATATCCTATAAATATAATCACATAACCAATCCTGTCACGGTTTCCGAAGCTACGCGCGTGCTGCTCGGGGTCTTAAATCCCAAGTCTCCCTAGGCTCCACCCAGGTCAATGTCGGCAAATCAATGACCCTCCCTAGGGGTTATAATCCATAAGCCTTCCTGAGAGTAAGGTACCCAACGGGGGCAACTCCACTCAGTTAGTGCTCCATGACTACGCCGGGGTCACCTAGGCCGACGACCCTCCACGAAGGAGACAATCCATAAATAAGGATGGTATACGAAATTCCAATTAGAAAACATTCTGAAAACCTTTCAAAGTATTCATGCCCAGTCCCCATTAACCGTTATGAACCCATAAATCCATTTAGGGTCTCTGACCCGAAAACACAATAGGAAGGCAACTGGACCTCGAGCCCGAACTCATGACTCAACTGGGCATCGAGCACGATGTCTCAGGGTCATTCACGATTCTAATCATAGTGATGCGTGCAACCATCCGTCTAGGACCACCCTCAATCTTGGTATGTCGCCATGAACATATCAACCGACGCGACCACCTCTAAATCATGGTGCACACATGACCAATCGATCTCCTGAACCGTCAGCACCCCGGAGTCGACCTTCCAGTGGCTGCTTAACAATGGAACGTGCATCGTGACCTCTCCAGAAGAAACACAAAACTGTTCGTAGTGTCCGTCGCCGTGCACATAGCACTTTCCGCGACCACAACTCAAACCCAAAGGTCATCAATAGGGCCATATGCCCGAGACAAAACCAAATGGGTCTCATGATCAATCTTACCTTTTCAAATCCAAATCCATTTAATTTAAAACCAAAATCACAAACACGTATAAGCACCGTATAAAATTGTAAACCTCGAAATACGTGCAAATACGTAAACACACACAAATGCACTCATGTCATCACAAAATATATATTAAAAGCAGCAATTTAGAAAACAAGGTCCACTCATAGACCGTCCAAAGCAGCACCTCGATACGCGTACCATACGCCTCTCCCGGGCCAATCACCGTAACCGGGACTTCCAAACCTGTTCAAATCGTAATAGAGGGTTACTAACTATTTTAATAACCCCTCATTAAAGCCCCATTTTTTCAGGAATTTTTAACTATTTTTAAACCCGATCCTAAATCTTCGGACGTCCCGAACTATATCGAAACGATGTCCGATCGACTCGAAACCAGTCCCAAAATGTTCGTTACATCGAATAGATGATTTCGTGTGTTGGATGTTTCCCCAAAAAAGGTCTCACAGACCCCCATGCACGACATGAGTGTCCTGCTGATAGCCACACGCGGCTACTGTTTATCACTGACCTTCAGCGGACCGGCCAGTCCAGTCCAGTCTCTGCAACGCGGTCCAAACGAACCGGCGGAATCGGTTCGGTTCCGTATCTCCATCGTTTTTTTTCCTTTTTCAACCATTCCAACTCCTATGGCTTCCTTTCTTCATTTCCTACCCGACCATGTCCTTAAGTCCAAAAAATCAAGCCTAAAACCCATTGGTTCTAAAAAGCATTTTAAACCAAAACTTCCTAATCAGGGTTTGGGCATTTCAAGGGGTCTAACCTTCCACCTAAGGGTTCCAATAGGTTCCTAGGATCCCTAAAAATAGACTGGGAGGATCAATTTGGGTTAACTTGGCCGGAAACCAAATTCGGTGGGCAGCCATCGAAAATCATCCAGCCGCTGTTCCGGGCTTGCTCAGATGTCCTCACCCCCAAAACCTTCTCCAAGACCTCCTACCAATCCCCTAAACCCATCCTAACCAACATCTAACTTTCCTATCGCCCAAAACCCGAAATTGAAATTTTGAAAACAAACAGCGGTTCGGGTTACCTTTTTCCCCTGGTTCCTCCGCCGTCCACGACGGCTGGCCGTCCTGCTACCATCTCCACGTCCTCTCATTCATCCTTGCACTCTCAGCCACTCTCTTGGCCTCACACGGATGCAGATGGGAATGGTTTGGATTTGGGGTTCACTGGGTTTGGATGGTCGATCGAATGAAAACAGTGGGGAGGGGGGAGTGGTTGCATGTGTCTATGTAAGGGAAGCAACAGATGGGTGACACTTGTCACTCATCCATTGGGTCTGGGGAAAAGATCTGGGACCCACTGAGGATAAAAGTCCACTTTTTCCTCGCAAAATGTACCACTATAAATAGTACCTCAGAACTTCCTTGTATCGGACTCGTATCGGCCCGATCTACGTAACGGTACTCGACCCTTGGCCATCGAACTTCTTGAGTCAAAAGTAATCTTTTTTCCCTCGTTTAGGGATAAAATTGTAATTTTGCCCTAAACGTCCGTTAATCCTCGGCTAAACCCTGATTAGCCTTGCTAATCCGTAATTACTTCTTAATTAATCTCGATAATTCGGGACGGGTCGTTGCATTTTCTCCAAGCTGGACCTCCGCTCTAGCTACCATTAGATTCTAATGCATAATGTGGACATCCTAATGATAGCTTTCCGCACACATGACAGGTTCCTTGTCATGCCATTTGGTCTCTCCAATGCTCCATCCACATTCTAGGCCCTTATGAATTCCATATTTTGGTCCTTCTTACGTAGGTTTGTTCAGGTGTTTTTTGATGAAATTTTGATCTACAACTCTTCTCTTGAAGAGCATTTACAACATTTAACCCTGGTTTTTGATGTTTTACAAGCAAACGACCTTAAACTAAAGGCCACTAAATGCTCATTTGGTCAAACAACCATTGCCTATCTTGGACACTACATCTCCCACAACGGGGTTTCAGTCGACCCACAGAACATCCAGTGCGTTTCTGAGTATCCTACGCCCACCATAGTGAAAGGCTTACGGGGGTTCCTCGGATTAGCAGGCTATTACCGGAGTTTTTTCTAGCATTTTTTGGTCTATCTCCAAGCCCCTCACCACTCTCTTGAAGAGGGACAGCTTCCACTCTTCCGTAGAGGCTAAGCTTGCCTTCAACAACCCTAAATCTGCCCTGACCACAACACCAGTGTTAGCAATGCTGAATTTCTCCAAGCCCTTTGTGATCGAATGTGATGCATCTGGCACCAGTATCAGTGCAATATTATCTCAAGACCATCATCCAATTGCCTACTTGAGCAAGGTTTTGTCTGACCGCCATAGAGCCTTATCCGTTTATGACAAGGGGATGCTTGCAGTGGTTGCTGCAGTGGAACATTGGTGCCCCTATTTGCTCGATCGTCACTTCAAAATTGTTACAGATCATCAAACAATTCGCCATTTCTTGGAGCAGTGTATTACCACTCCAACACAAGAACGCTAGCTGGTCAATTTACTGGGCTACAACTATGACATAGAATATACTATTGCACAAGCAATGCCCACCCAGATGCTCTGTCCTGAAATTCAGAGCTTCTTGTCTTAATGGGTCTATTTTCCCCTATTTTTGAATGTTTGACAGCTATTCAGCAAAATTATGCACAGGATGCCGAGGCTATGGCCATCATTCAATCCTTACAAGCTCAGCCAAATTCCAGGAAGCACTTCATGTGGCAAAACGGCTCCCTGTTTTACAAGGACCGCTTGTTCGTTCCCCTCTCCTCCGCTTGGCAAACAAATATTCTTGCAGAATTTCACGGCATTACAGCAGGTGGCCACTCCATCTATTTGCGCATGTACAAACGTATTGGTCGCAGCTTTCATTGGCCCAGCTTGAAGAAGGATGTCTGAAAATATGTGGCTTCTTGTGACACTGCCAATGCAAAAAATATGTGACAATCTGCCCACCTGGCCTTCTACAGCCGCTGAAGATATCTGAATCCATTTGGTAAGATATTGCCATGGATTTCGTGGAAATCCTCCCACCCATCCACGGAAAGAATTGCATCGTGGTGGTAATAGATCGATTTTCAAAGTATGGGCATTTTATCACTCTCCGGCATCCATATTCAGCTTCCCAAGTAGCTTCAGTTTTCATTAAGGAAGTGTTCAGCCTCCATGGCTTGCCCCGAAGCATTGTAAGTGATCGTGATCCAACTTTTTAAATCCATTTTTGGAAGGCCTTCTTTGAAGAGCAAGGCACTAAGCTGAGTCACAGCTCCGCTTATCATCCACAGTCTGATGGGAAAAAAAAAGGTATTGAATCGTACACTTGAACACTATCTTCGCTGCTTTATCGGGGGCAAACCATCTTCTTGGATTGGCTATTTGCCATAGCCTGAATAGTGGTACAATACCATCTTCCATTTAGCTCTCCAAACGTGTCCATATCAGGAAGTTTATGGCTAGCCTCTCCCATCCATTCTTTTTTACATTCTAGGCTCCTCCCTAGTTCAAGCAGTCGATGTTACCCTCCGTGATCATGATGCCTTATTGCACACTTTGCGTAATAATCTCCATACTGCCCAAGAGCAGATGAAACTCTTTGTACATTGCAAGCGGACCGAATGCGAGTTCCAGTTGGGTGACATGGTGTACTTACGCCTCCAGCCTTACAGACAGACCACTGTTGATAGTACTAGTTGTCCCATGCTATTGCCCAGGTTTTATGGCCTTCTTAAGATCATTTCCCGTGTGGGTGTTGTAGCTTACAAACTGGAGTTCCTTTCAACTGCCAAAAATTCACAACGTCTTCCATGTATCATTGCTGAAGTCTAGGGTGGGAGATGCGATCACCATTCCACCGAATTACCTCCCACATTGTTTGATGGTAAGTCGGTGTGGACTCCAGCTCAAATCCTTAGCCGGAGAGTCTTCAAGAGGAACAATGCTCCAGTGACTAGGTGGTTGGTTCAATGGCTAGCCACCTGAGGACGCCACTTAGGAAGATGCTGAGGACTTTCAAGTCCGTTTTCCTTCATTCCAAATCCGAGGACATCTTTGTTGTCGTTGGGGGATGGGAATGTTAGGACCCAATACTCAATAACCACTATGGTAAGCCCAACAACTTGCCTCTCTGCTATTCACCTATTTACCCCACTATACATTAGCTGGTTCTAGAATATGATCGTTGTGTAGATGTTGTGGCACGTGTGATTAGGTAGGTCGTTAGACAGGCTGGTACACACCTGGCTTCTGAATGTACTATTTACTCTTCTGATATGTATTCTCACAGGTATCAATGAAAGAATAGTCATGTTTCCTTGCTAAATTTATCAATTCCTTTACTTTCTCTGCACAATCCTATTAGAACTTCTAGACTAAACATAATAAATCTTACCTTTAAATTCTTCTTATACCCTGTAGTCGGAATCCTATCAGTAATGAAAAACACAAAAAACAAAAACAAATATTTTACTACTCTATGCATGAATGAAAGTAATGTTAGAAAGTAATACTTTATGCTTTGAAGATTTGATAGTAAATAAACATAATAAAATTTTGAAGAAAATAAAGGAGAAAAAGTTGTGAGATGAATTTGAAAAAGAAAAAAAAAATGCTGAAATGGGATGTATGGATTGCTGCCTAATTTTCACCTTGGTTTTGAGCCTTTGAGGTTGATATGATATTATTTAATTTTGTGTTGTCAGTATTATTTTTCTGAAGCCTAAGTTAATTGGGCTAAATATTTATTATTGGATGGGCTAGCCCAATAATTACCAAGGGAGGCGCCTCTTGGGTGGGAAGGGCTATAGCCCTTCTAGCCTAAAGCAGCCCCCCGTCCCTAGTTCAACAATTTCTTGGTTAATCCTTTAAAGAAAAAAGAACATGAAACATGCAACACAATCAAGCCCCAAAATCAATGACAATAACCTAATTGAAAAATAAATTAACACAAACAATAACTTATCAATACCTGTGGGACCATCTGAGAAAAGTCACATTGAAGCTGGCCGAGAAGATGGGGCGAAAGAGAGAAAAGGCAGTGACAAAAGATAAATAGAAGAGAGAAGGGGGCATCGTATTTAAGGCAGCAGAGACTAGTGGCAGATAGATTGAATGGGGCAATTGTCTAAGAGTGAAAGCGTGAGAATGGGTTGTCAATTTCACAGAGACAAGGGTGGTAAGGAAAGAGAGAACGCGTGAGGATGAGATATTGCTACGAAGAGAAGCGGTAGTAAGGAGGAGGAAGAGCCTTGGCGATTGGATGTGGTAAAGGCAACCTTTCTCGCGAGCCAAGGAAAACTACGTGAAAGCATGGAAGAAAAAGAAAAGGATGGAGGGTAGAAGGGGTCATTTATCTATTAACAAAGAAGGATGTAAAAAAAAGGGAGCAAAATCGATAAATCACTGTTTGTAAGTAGTGATTTTCAGAAAAGCACTATAAGTGAACATTGAATTTCTGCATGGGTTTTAGTGCTAGATATAATTTATTTTCTAATGCATAATGTTGATATCATAACAGCCAGACTCAATAGGCCCAATAGACTCTTACAAAACTCAACGGCTCAAGCCCACACTAATAAACAAGCCCTAGCAAAGTCTAAACAGAACCGACACGTGGACATACCTTATCCTTCCACATGTTGGGCTCACAATGAATACTCATTCTTTCATTGTGACATGGCCGAGATCCAGGCCAACGACACTCAGGGTGAGGTACGATACACTGAGTTAAGTGGGTAGTATACCGATGGGATGACCCAGCTTTAGGCTGCACATGCGAAGTTAGCTACTCGCCGTGCTCTGGATGAGAAGCTCGCAGGGCCGAGAGGGTTATTACAAACTGCGCCAGGTGCACCGAGCGAGTACAAAATGCAACCGGGAAGGACAAGGATACTGCCATTGCTGCACCAACCAACAAAGCCTCTAAGCTCCTGATAGTACCAGGGAAAGGTACCTAGGGAACCAGAATCTTCAGTGACGCTCGTGAAGCTCTGAGCGGGACATACTGATCGGATCAGAGATAGCTCGGTCCAATAAAACTCACCTTCCCTTGGGAAAAGTATTTGTCACCGATGAAGTAAACCAGTCGGTTACCTTTTGAGATGAATCCATGACAGCCACTTCGATCTGACAACCCCTACTATTTCCATCACGGAGGGTGCTAATTCATCCTAGGAAGTCGTTAGTATACGCTGGTCCGACCTGTAACGACCTGTTCCAAAGTTTTGGGACTAAGTAAGATCAAATTGAGGATTAACGAGGCTACTCAGAGATTAATCGAGGATTATCAGACGTTCAGGGCGAAATTACGATTTTTCCCCTAAACGAGGGTAAAAAGTTGACTTTTGACCCAGGAGGTCCGCTACACGAGGATCGAAGACCATTACGTAGATCAGATCGATACGAGTCCATAGACAGGCGGCACGTCAAAATCGAAAGTTCGAAGGGAAACATACGGGTCACGGAAGCCTAGACTCAACATTCATTTGTTTTCCCTTCTTCCCATTCGATCATCCTAGCCCGATGCACCCCACATGAATCTGTGTGAGGCCAAGAGAGGAGTTGAGGGTGAGTGATGGACTAAGAGAGACGACTGCAGGCTACAGGACCGCCGTAGGCGGTGGTGGAGTTCACGGCAGAGGGAACCCGAAACTCCTTTTATATTCAAATTTCAAATTTTTGGATTTGGACGTTTGTGAGATTATCTGTTTATTAGGTTGTGTTTAAGGGGTTAGTATGAACATCTAGGGAATGGTTTGGATGGTGAAGGGTGGTTGAATAGCCCAGGGGAACGGCTGGAAATTGGACCATGAAGGGGAAAATCGAACCAATAGGTTCTAGGTAGTGTTTCTTGGTTTTAAACACATAGATAGGTTGTAATTGATGTGAGGAAACTATAGTAATTAGAATGGATGAAAAAGGATGAAAAATGAGGGAGATATGGAGGTAAACTGGTTACGCCGGTTTGGTTGGACCAGCTGACAAGTGAACTGGGTTCAGGTCGGTTTGACAGAGGTTGAAGAGGACTGTTCTCAAGCGCGTGAGTCCCACGTGCATGGCCATTGGGCGGCGCGTGGGCAGAATTTGGGGATGTTGTCAACATGTGAAATCATCCCTTCGATGTAACGATCATTTTGGGACATGTTTCGAGTCGATCGGATATCGTTTCCATAAAGTTCAAGATGACCGAAGGTTTAGGATCGAGTTTAAAATATGCTAAAAGTCCCAGAAAATTAGTTGGCTTTAATGGGAGGTTAGTGAGAAAGTTAGTAATCCTCTAGTATGATTTGGAGAAGTTTTGGAGTCCCGAGAGAGGCTTATGGCCCGAATATCGAGGCGCAGCATGGGCGGTTTGTGAGTGGATTTTGTTTTATGAATTTGATGCATGCATGAATGTTTTATATGTACTTATGAACATGTTTTGAGATGCCATGAGTGCATATGATTTAAATATGATTTGTTGGGAATTTTCGGTGGAAAATGCGTTAGTGCAAGTAGTTCGAGATTTCTGTTTTATCTATTGTTTGGGCTTCAGTCAAGTATACTATGTGCATGAGTTATATGTGATTCTGAAGGTTTCACGGAGAGGCGTGAAATCGAGGAACTGATTTACAGTTTTGGAGGATTTCACGTAGATGCGTGAAATCGTGATTCGGGCATAAGTCCCAGTTGAACTATGATTTGAAAGTGTTTTGGAAATGAGAACTGGTTTTCATCTTTGGAAATATCTTTCGAGCATATGGCCCAGTTGATTTGAGGTTTGACTTAGAGTACAGTCAAACGCGGGATAAGTCAGGTAGAGACCTAGTTATGAGTTTTACGAAAGGTATTTCAGACGTGAGACCCAGTTGTGGATTTGATAGGATTCGAGGAATCCTGGGATATGAAGTGTCGTTGGACACTAGGTTTCGGGCTGTGACCCATTTGGTAGTATTTCGGGCATATGGCCCTATTGATGAATTTCGGGTTAAAGTCGTGGTCACGATGAGTGCTATGTACGCGGCGACGAGATCGATCAGTGATGTGTTTCTGATGATCTAGAGATGGTCACGATGAGTGCAATGTGCACAGTGATGAGATCGATCGGTGATGTGTTCCCGATGATCTAGAGATGGTCGCAACGAGTGCTATGTGCGCGGCGACGAGATCGATTGGTGATGTGTTACCGATGATCTAGGGATGGTCTCGACGAGTACTATGTGCGCCGTGACGAGATCGATCGGTGATGTGTTTTCGATGATCTAGGGATGGTCACGACGAGTGCTATGTGCGAGGCGACGAGATCGATCGGTGATGCGTACCCAACGATCTAGAGATGGTCGCAATGAGTGATGTGTTCATGGGGACATTGAAATGAGGATGGGATGTGTTCCCACGTGTTCTATGTTTTGGGTAGAGATCCCACATGTTTTATGATTTGGCTGAGACCCGTACTGATTTTCTATGATTGAGTTTTTGGGCTGAGACCCTCCTGAGATGATGGCTTCGATTGAGAAGCAGTTTTTACTATGTTTTGATTTAGGAATCAATACCTCTTCCTTCCGAGAAAGGATTTGAAATAAAGTGGTTTTATGATGCATGCATACTTTTACGTGAAGGGTTTAAATGTGTTTTATAAACCATTGTTTTGTCCACTCACAGCTTTTATGGTTTTAATACCCTTCATGTTGATCGCGGATGCGGGCTATAGCAGAGATCGAGACATCACATGCCACCACCGATCCTGGCGTACTCTGGTTAACCCCAAGCGGAGGTCGAGTTTATCCCTGGTCTGACACATGGTGTTAGACGGGAGAAGGAACGTCCCACGATAATCCTGAGGGATTGGGACACCTCCTAACAAGTGGCATGAGAGCATAGATTGATCTTAGAGTGACGCGCAAGTGCAGGAAGTGATGTCTCTACAGTGGGAACAGCTAGCCATCAACTTGGTAGTTAGGGTAAGAGTATGGGGAGTCGGTAGAATCGAACCTTCGTTAGTTTATGTTTAGCACGAGGTGCAATGGCTTAGGGTTCCACTGGCATAGGGTACCGTGTTTTCGTGAGGTGTGATCCCGAGTAGGATCGATGCTCATGTGGACTCAACGGCTGGAAGTTGTAGAGTTACGGAAGGACGAGGTCCTCGGATTGTAGTTTGGCTGGTAAGATACCATTACCGAAGTGTGATGACTTTTTGGAGTCGAGAACGATGGATTAGTCATGATGGATGTGCTGTAATGAGCAGCTGGGTTTATGATAACCCCAGTGGGTGATTGATTAGACAAGTTACCAGAAGTGTAGTACTTGTGACTTGATCTTGACCTGGACCGATCGGTGGATGTTGCATGTTGAGCGATTGGTATCTGCGGTGAGTTGACCGCATGGATATGGAGTCTCGATAACGGAGTTTTTCTGGGATTGGTCGACATACAGTTGTGGAAGACGCTGCTATAATTGGATGTAGTCGAGTATTATCGAGGGGACAGACTCGTATTATAGTGACGACAGAGACGATTGAAATTCATCAATCGTGACGATGATACAAAGGTATGTGAGTGTCGCTCAGTGCGAGCGTGGGATTCTGGATTCAACTCGGTTACAACTGAGTGCGATTGCAAAATGAGATGTTGGACTTTGGGTGTTGGCGAGTGTGCCACACTACCTCAGTGAAGGTGACAGAGTTGAGCGAGTGATTACGTGGACGAGTTGAATGGAATCCAATAGTGATTTGATGGTTCTGAATGACATGGTGTGTGTCTAAGTGATGTGAGGCCGATGAGGGCTTGGATCGTATCTAGTATGGTAGACGTGCCCTAGTGTGGCAGACTTACGAGTTCAGTGAGCACTAAGTGAGATAGAGAGGATCCTGAGTGTCTCAGCGCGAGGCAAGGGGTATACCTAGATTAGTTACAGGTACCCTAACTCGTTGTGGACGGATGGCACGAGCGCTCGGTGCTGGAAGTTGATCCCATAAGGGTTGGAACGTGTGAACCAGTATGCCGACGAAGGTGGTGATGGAAGAAACCAAAGAGAAGCAATGGAAGTGTTTTGTTTGGAGGAAACGATTAAGCATTACAGTAATTATCAGAGAATACTCTTAGTCGGTGGAGGTGACATCGCTTTTTCCATTTGCTTGGCAGTCAACATGATGCTAGACTTGAGGCACGAGGGTGTGCTCAGAGGCTGTAACGATTAAGGTGGAAACGTGAGAATCAGGTAATGATCGACGACATCCTTTTGGATGTGCATAAACGTTATTAATGGATAGGTGAGTTGGATGCGAGGATTGATGGTTTACAGACACGTGGTTGGATTTTCCAAGTGAGTTGAGTCCTTGAGAGTCCATTGGGGATTGGTTTTGGTTGACTACGGGTAACCATACCTCTTGAGTTTCGTATAGGCTTATTTGAGGAGAATCTAATTGTTGGGACATAATCACCTAGGTGATTCCAAGGTGGACTTGACACCCATTTGACTTAAGAACACGAGGATGCTCGTGTAGAGAGTGAGCTCAGTAATTGGAAAAGTTAAGTATGCTTCCAACATGGTTGCAACTTCTCTTGATTCCGAAGTCGGTAAAGGATACTTCTCATTTTCTGCACTTTAGCAGATAATGCTAAGTGCCGCAAGATGACATAGGATGAACTTTGATTTCATCATCTTAGACTTTCATTATGCGGGCCAATGAGGAAGGATACGACAGTAAAAGCGTTCAAAGAAGATGTAAGAACTGAACACCTAGACTGTGAGTCAAATTTGAATGACTAGGAGAGCAGTTGGTGTTTTACGTCATCGGATGTGACGAGCGAGTGTTCGAGGTAGTGAACCCATGTTAGTAGTATGGGTTGTGTTACATTGACTGAGAAAGTAGATAGTGGATCTTAGGGGTGTTGAAGATCAAGTGGATCGAGGCGAGTTTGGATCGAGTAGTGTGGTGGCGATCTACTTGATCGTGATGATCGAGGGGATTGTGGCGACCATGGATAGAGTAAACCGAGGTCGGGCTGTCATCGGGAAGAATCTTTTGGAATAGTTGGTGAGATGTCAAGACAGAGGTTGGATATGTGAAAGAGTATTGCTCTGTCTTGGATATGTAAATAGAAATGAGACGAGGACGATACATGGGTATTGATCGGGAAGAGATGAATAGCCGATACCTCGACTTGGAAATGAGGATAGAAGTTGTGATGGAGTGAGGCTAGCCTTGTGACGGACGGTTGAGGTCTGGGATGTGTTCGAAGTGAGGATTGGTACGTGGTTAGCCGTTGCTAGAGTGCAGACCTTAAGCAGGCCGAGTAGTGCCTTGATGATTGATGTGATGGGGGTGCACTTGTAACGACCCGTCCCGGGAGTCGGGATTAGAGTGGTGATTAGTGACGGAATAGTACGTTAATCGGTGATTGGTTGGTTACTTTTGGACAGTTAGCGCAGAATGACAATTTTGCCCCTAGACTGGGTAAAATGTTGACTTTCAGTTTGGATGGTCAATTGGGCATTGATCGATGACCTTTACATAGTTCGGGACGTCACGAGTCTGTAGTTAGGTGGCACGCCCGATTCCGACATCCGAGGAGGAAGTTATGATGTTCGGAAGGTTGAGGGCACTTTCGTAATTTGGTTAAAAGAGGGAAATTTGTTGACTTTTTGAACTACAAAGTTTCTTCATGCAAACCGAGGACCGCTAGGTAGATCTCGACATCCTGAGTACAACGACAGGCGGCATGCCTTTAGCTTCCAACGGACGAGTGAGATACGGGTCTAGAAAGTAAGGGGTAAAATTTGGTTTTTAAATGCCCTCCAGGTCGTGGTGCTAGCGCTGGGGCTGACGTTGAGGCAGATTTAGAGGCATAGAGTTATCCCGGGATTTTACCGGAGTTTCCATTACAAAATTTTCCGTTGTGCGTGTAGTCAACTTTTCTGTTTACCTTGTTTTGTACTATGCTCTGTATAGCTGTTGACTTGTTGGATTTTAATTCTCCATGGTCTGGCAATGCATTTGTGGGTTGTTGTGAGGATTTTCTGGTACTTTGAGTGTGTTTGTCAGACGGGAGCAGGGTTCTTCTCGGTTATCGGGGTGATAATCGAGGTGGGTCCTGTCAATTGGTATCAAAGCATAGGTTTACGGTTTGTGTCTGTTGCGAGGTTGTGTTTAGGTCATTTTACTGACTCTATGCCTCTTTCAGCGTACGATCGACTATGCCTCTGAGACGTGAGCCCCCTCCACGACCTGCAGACGACGCGGCGAGAGAGATGGAGAGTGCTACAATCAAGCGAGCCCAGCGGCTTGGGGCTACGACGTTTAGTGGTGGGGCAGACCTTGAGGAAGCCCACAGGTGGATTACGAGACTTGAGCGGATTTTCGCAGTGATGAGATGCCCACCAGAGGACCGAGTGTTAATAGCTACCTTTTTACTGGACGGTGCGGCATACGAGTGGTGGTACACCCTCGAGTTGTCAGGGTGGGACGCCAACACAGTGACCTGGGAGACATTTAGGGAGCAGTTTCTGGATCAGTACTACCCCCGCTCATTCTGTGATGCCAAGGAGGCTGAGTTTCTGCAACTCCAGCAGGGGAGCATGACTGTGGCTGAGTACGAACAGAAGTTTCAGATGTTGTCCCGCTTTGCTCCAGCGTTTGTGGCTACGAAAGTCGAGAAGTGCCGTAGGTTTGAGTTGGGCCTGCGAGGTGAGATTCGAGCCATAGTGACGGCTGGATCGTTTGCAACCCTCCGAGAGTTGTCAGATGCTGCAGTGAGGGTAGAGGTTAGCTTGCCTGTACGACGCCGAGAGTCGCCTTTCTTTGGAGCTTCGAGCCAAAAGACCCCGAATAGGGGCAACTACAGTGGGGCCTCATCCGCGGGCGATACAGTTTTGGCAGGCCTGGTAGTTTCCAGAGTTCAGGGTTCCGTGGACACCGAGCACAGCTGACTCTGCAAACCAGTGCGACATCTGTTGCATCTACAGTTAGACCGAGTGGTGGACCCGGTCGGGATGTTTTTTACTACTGTGGAGAGCGAGGTAATTTTCGATGCGAGTGTCCGTTGTTACCCCAGGAGGGTGGCGTAGACCGAGGTGCGGCAGAGCTAGGACGGAGCACGGCGTCAGCTTCAGGGACAGCAGGCACCAGAGGTGGTGGTGGTGCCACTAGTAGTTTGAGAGGACATGGCCGAACGTCAGGATCCCAGTCCCGAGTTTTTGCAATGACTCAGCAGGAGGTTCAGTTAGCACCCGGCGCCGTGACAGGTACATTTTACTATCCTTGGTCGTGTTTTACACACTTTTGTTAGATCTCGGGGCAGAGTTTAGGATTTTATTTCCCTTAGGTGACTTGGAGTGATGAGGTTAAGGACTACAGTGAGTTTCGTTGAAGGATGATAGAAGGGATTGGAGAAAGAGTGACTATAACTGATCGATATGAGGTTTTCGATCGATATGTGGTTATTGAAGAGAACCCACAATCTAGGTGTGCCTTTAGGACTTTATCGATTGATTCGATAGGGAGGTCAGAGCAGTTGTGAGAAGTCTAGGCGAAGTAGTGCGTCGGTAGGTAGGATTCCCTTAAGGGTGAGTAGATCAGGTTTGGATCGCTTCTGGTTTAGAGTTTGAGTTGGGTATTAGTTGTTGGACCTAGAATTAGTTTGGGAGGTCTACTTTGGCTTCGTAGTTAAGTTGCCTTAGGATTTCCTACCGATCAGGTGACCGGGAGTCTGGGAAAGACTTTGAGTTTATGAACTGTGTTTGTGTATTCTAAAATGAGGTATTCTAAAATACCTTTGTTTCTTTTACGTTCGTAGAGTTTCCCTTACGTAAGCAATGTAGTTGTAGAGGCGAGTACGTTGTAACCCTGGTACGAGGTACGTTCGACCCGAGGAGGTGTCAGATGTGTCGAAACTGGTAGTAGGGGGTGTTGTGGCATACTCAGGTTTGATCTTAGGTGATTTCAGTTTGATGAAAGGTTGGGAACTGTCAGGAGGAGTTGGTGGCAGGAGTTGGACACCAGGTAGGAGACCCAAGTGTAAGATCAGTTGGCTTTCGCCCCGTTAGTTACAGAGGTACGAGTGAGCGAAGGGAGTGTTTTGGGAGAGTGTGTGTGTGATTAGAGGAAAGCTGAGAATGAAGGGAGTGTTTTGGGAGCTTCAGTAGAGTCGAGTGAGTGTGTGAGGTGAGTAAAAAACCAGAAAAACAGAGAGGGAGACTTGGTGGTGGTGCAGCGTTAATCAATCAATCGTGGTTTGTGGTGGCGTTCTAAGGAAGGAGGAGGACCAGAGGAGAGGTTTGGGGACCCTGAGACCCACGGCGGAACTCACGGCGGTGAGTAGAAGGCAAGGTATATTTCGGTCCCCTGTTTTCCCGTTTTCGTTTAAATCAAAAGTCGTCGACTTTGGACTCTTGTTGACTCGATTTCTTGGTCCTAACAGTCTTAGGGGGTGTCTATTGAGCTCAGGGAATCGAACTCGAGGCTGGAAGGACGGCGGGTGGCCAGAATCGGAAAACTGGTTTTTCTGGGTTCTGGTTCGAGCTTTGGGAGGTGAGTATGAGGCTAAAATGTTGTGTTTTAAGTAGTGGAATAGGTTGCTAGGAAGAGGACGAAACTAGTGGGATCAAAAGGGTTAAAATTGGACAGGATTTTAGGGGAAAACCGGTCATGCCTGTTCGGTTCGACCGGACCCGTATGAACCGGGTGGACCGAGGTTGAAGACAATGAACAGTGCAGGCGCGTGAAGCCCACGCGCAGCCCCTTTGGGTTGTGCGTGAGGGCGCGTGGGGCAGGTTCTGGGGAAGTGTCCAACATGGTTTTTACTCTAATCGATGTAACGAACATTTTGGGACAAGTTTCGAGACAATCGGACATCGTCTCGGGTTAGTTTCGGGTGTTCGAAGGTTTAGGATTCCGTTTAAAATACGTTTAAAATTCCGGAAAAATTGGGGAAAATAGGATAAGCTTAAATGAAGTGTTTGTGACCCGTCACGAGTCCGTAGACAGGTGGCACGCCCGATTCCGACAACCGAGGAGGAAGTTATGATGTTCAGAAGGTTGAGGGCACTTTCGTAATTTGGTTAAAAGAGGGAAATTTGTTGAATTTTTGAACGACAAGGTTTCTTCACGCTAACCAAGGACCGCTATGTAGATCTCGACGTCTTGAGTACAACGACAGGCGGCATGCCTTTATCCACCAATGGACGGGTGAGATACAGGCCTAGAAAGTAAGGGGTAAAATCTGGTTTTTAAATGCCCTCCAGGTCGTGGTGCTAGCGTTGGGGCTAACGTTGAGGTAGAGTTAGAGGCATAGAGTTATCCCGGGGTTTTACCGGAGTTTCCGTTACGAACTTTTCCGTTGTGCGTGTTGTCAACTTTTCTTGTTACCTTGTTTTGTACTATGCTCTGTATAGCTGTTGCCTTGTTGGATTTTAATTCTCCCTGGTCTGGCAATGCATTTGTTGGTTGTTGTGAGGATTTTCTGGTACTTTGAGTGTGTTTGTCAGACGGGAGCAGGGGTCGTCTCGGTTATCGGGGTGATAATCAGGGTGGGTCCTGTCAGCACTGGTGTGTAGTGCACGTTGGACGATGGGGTTGGCCCAGTCGGACTGATATGGTAGAAAACTCAGAGGGAGTCCTAGATGGACATGAGATAGTGATCGGATTGGATCCGATGGTGACTAGATATTGAATACTAAGTTAGTGCAGAGATGTTTGAGAGGGTTCATCGATTATGTAAGCCGAGAGCTCAGGATCATGCGGGCCAGAGGAACCCTAAAGATTATTTGTGTGATTACCTCTACTAGCAAGTGTTCGATGGAGTCTAGATACGCCCAGGTTGGGTGAGCTGTCTAATGTGCTTCGACAAAATACTTGATGTGGCAGTTTGAGACTTGAGACTAGTCGGATTTCAGCAGAGGTCGCTGAACGACATGAGATACGATGTGGGGACTCCAGAGCGAGTCAAAATCAGAGTAGCGCAAAAAAATTCATAGTGGAGCCTGGAGTTACTGGCGGGTCACGAGAGTGGTTGATGGGATTGGCTTCCATACGAAGTCAATCAGACATATGGTGGTGTTCCTCTGAATAGTGGATTACGGTTGCAGACTGTTTAGTGACAGAGGAAGAGATATCGCTCAGTGGGAGAAATGAAGATGATTTTTGGATCGGATGCTGAGCAGAATATCAGCTTTGGGTGTCGTGTGAGAAGGGTAGTAAGGCTGAAAAATCAATTTGATATCAGCTTAGTATATCAGACCTGTCGGAGTGAGTGACAGGCGAGATCGACAAGTATCGACGTCTCGAGTGAGACTTACGAATCGATGAGTAGATTCTCGAGAGTTGAGTAGGAGCTTTGGAGGCTCTGGTGACAGTACGTACTGACGAGTACAGTGGTTGTGTTGGACGTGTATGATTACACGACAGTACCGGAGTAAGAGGACACGATTGGATTTCCACAATTAGTTGTGGAATTGGGTCAGTTGGAATTTTGAGAACGAAATTCTTTAAGGAGGGAAGTTTATAACGACCCGTCCCAAAGTTTTGGGATTAATTAAGATTAAATTGAGGATTAGCTAGGCTAATCGAAGATTAATTGAGGATTATCGGACATTCAGGTGAAATTACGATTTTACCCTTAAATGAGCGCAAAAAGTTAACGTTTGCCCAGGGAGGTCCGATGCACAAGGATCGAAGACTATTACTTAGATCGGGTCAATACGAGTCCGTAGACAGGCGGCACGTCAAAATCGGACGTTTGAATGGAAAGATACAAGTCACGGAATGTCTGAGGTACTATTGCACGTTTTACGAGATTGATGGACTTTTTTCATTCAGTGGGCCTAGATATTTTCCCTAGGCCCAATGGATGAGTGACAAGTGTTACTCATCCATTGCTCCCATTACACAGATACATGCATCTGTTTTCCCTTCTTCCCATTCTATCATCCTAGCCCGATGAACCCCAAACCTAACTCCTCCCCCCACTTGAATCTGTGTGAGGCCAAGAGAGGCGCTGTGTGATGGACTAAGAGAGACGGTGGCAGCCTACAGGACCGCCGTAGGCGGCGGTGGAGTTCATGGCAAAGGTAACCTGATACCGCGTTTATATTCAAATTTCGAATTTTTGGATTTGGACGTTTGGGAGATTATCTGTTGATTAGGTTGTTTTTAAGGGGTTAGTATGAACATCTAGGGAATGTATTGGATGGTGGAGGGTGGTCGAACAGCCCAGGGGAACGGCTGGAAATTGGACCGTGAAGGGGAAAATCGAACCAATAGGTTCTAGGTAGTGTTTCTTGGTTTTAAACACATATATAGGTTGTAATTCGTGAGAGGAAACTATAGGAATTAGAAAGGATGAAAAATGATGAAAAATGAAGGAGATATGGAGGTGAATCGGTCACGCCGGTTCGGTTGGATCGGCTGACCAATGAACCGGGTTCAGGCCATTTCGATAGAGGTTGAAGATGACTGTCCCTAGGCGTGTGAGGCCCACGTTTAGCGTCGTTGGACGGCGCATGGGAGCTCGTGGTGCAGAATCTGGGGATGTTGTCAGCATGTGAAATCATCCTTTCGTTGTAACGAACATTTTGGGACAAGTTTTGAGTCGATTGGACATCGTTTCGATATAGCTTGGGATGTTCGAAGGTTTAGGATCGAGGTTAAAATATGCTAAAAATCCCCAAAATTTAGAGGGCTTTAAGGAGAGGTTATTGAGGTAGTTAGTAACCCTCTAGAATGATTTGGACAGGTTTGGGAGTCCCAGTGATGGTGATTGGCCCCGAAGAGGCTTATGGCGCGCATATCGAGGTGCAGCTTGGACGGTCTGTGAGTGGACTTTGTTTTATGAATTTGATGCATGCATAAATGTTTTATATGTACTTATGAACATGTTTTGAGATTCCATGAGTGCATATGATTTAAATATGATTTGTTGGGCATCTTCGGAGGAAAATGCGTTAGTGCACGTAGTTCGAGATTTTCGTTTTATCTGTTGTTTGAGCTTCGGCCAAGTAAACTATGTGCATGAGTTATATGTGATTATGAGGGTTTCACGAAGATGCGTGAAACCGAGGAACTAATTTACGGTTTTGGAGGATTTCACGGAGATGCATGGAATCGAAATTCGGGCATGAGACCCAGTTGAACTATGATTTGAAAGTGTTTTGGAAATGAGAACGGGTTTTCAGCTTTGAAAATATCTTTCGGGCATATGGCCCAGTTGATTTGAGGTTTGACTTATACTACAGTCAAACACGAGATAAGTCGGGCGGATGCCCAGTTATGAGTTTTACGGAAGGTATTTCGGGCATGAAACCCAGTTGTGGATTTGATAGGATTCGAGGAATCCTGGGATATAAA
The DNA here is from genome assembly GCA_032719365.1 of Prinsepia uniflora. Taxonomy (NCBI): domain Eukaryota; kingdom Viridiplantae; phylum Streptophyta; class Magnoliopsida; order Rosales; family Rosaceae; genus Prinsepia; species Prinsepia uniflora. Next base: position 40,621,603 of record CM064872.1, read on the forward strand.
GTGTCGTTAGACACTAGGTTTCGGGCTATGACCCATTTGGTAGTATTTCGGGCATATGGCCCTATTGATGATTTTTAGGTTAGAGTCGTGGTCACGACGAGTGCTATATGCGCGGCGACGAGATCGATCGGTGATGTGTTCCCAATGATCTGGGGATGGTCGCAACGAGTACTATGTGCGCAGCGATGAGATCGATCGTTGATATGTTCCCGATGATCTAGAGATGGTCACGATGAGTTCTATGTGCGCGACGACGAGATCGATCGGTGATGTGTTCCCGATAATCTAGAGATGGTTGTGATGAATACTATGTGCGCGGCGATGAGATTAATTGGTGATGTATTCCTGATGATCTAGAGATGGTCGCGACGAGTTTATGTTCGCGACGACGACATCGATCGGTGATGTGTTCGCGATGATCTAGAGATGGTCGGGACGAGTGCTAGGTGCGCAGCGACGAGATCGATTGGTGATGTGTTCCCGATCGATTGGTAGTCGGCTTAGTCCCGATTGTCAGGAACCACCCCGATTATCACCTCGATAACCGAGGTGAACCTTGCTCCCGTCTGACAACCCAACACAAAAGACCGAAATAACCTCACGAAAACCACAAATTACTCTGTCAGACGAAGGAGAAATTAAAACATCCAAGAGTCAACCGTGATACAGAGCATAGTACACAACAAAGTAAAGCGAAAACTGTATGCACAACGGAAACTTAAAAACACTCCGAAACAAACTCCGGGAACTCTAGAGTACGATATGCCTCCGACACTACCTCAACGTCAACCCCCGCGCTAGCTCCACGACCTGGAGGGCAATTGAAAACCAGAAGGTGTGAGTGGACCAAAAAGAATAAAAGTTTCAAAAACCATTTCATAAACAAACCAGGGTTTGGCCCTCCGTTTTGAAAACATACATGCATAACCCAATTTCTGAAAAAAGTTATAAATCATATCATTTTCATCATAGAAACCGCAGCCACATAAACACAGTAGGATAAACGTTATAAAACAATAGCAGTAAAGCATAAGATACCAATATAATCATCCAATCAAACCTGCTGGATCTATCCGAGTTTTTAAACTCCCGAGTCTTTAAACTCAATCCAGGCCTCAATATAATCCGAGTCTTTAAACTCCCGAGTCTTTAAACTCAACAGGCCTACGGGGGAAAATATCAATATCCGAGTCTTTAAACTCCCGAGTCTTTAAACTCAATCCCGATTTTTAAACCCAATCTGGGACTGTCCCCCGTCAATCATAATCCGGGTCTTTAAACCCAATAACCAGATCCAGCAAATCCAATCCAAAACCGTTTGAAAACCATTTCTAAATCCACATCCAAACCCGAATCCGAAATCACTAGCCCGAAGCCATTGTGGCATCCAGAACCGTCATTCCGAACCCAAATCCGGAAATCCACTTTTCAACTTTAAAACCAAATCTTGCTTTCCGAAATCCGATTCTAAAATTGAAAACCTTTGATCATCAAATCATGTCTCAAAACCCATTATAATCATTGAAAACCATTTATTGTTTTAAAATCCCAAAATCATGGCAACATAATCAGAAATCAAGCATTTCTCGTAAAACGTGACAAATACATTATTTCCTTACAAATGTGCAATTATATAAAATAGTTATAGCATATTTAAATAATCATGAAATCACATGTAAAACCATAAATCAAGTAATTAAAAGCAGTTATGCATGCTAATTTATAAGGAAGAAGTTCACTCACAGTTACCTGGTACGTCACTCGCGTCCCGTACGTCCCGTACGTTCCTCGTCCGCCTCGGGGATTCCCGATCCTGTTACAAGTCACCAAAACTCGTCACTAACACGTTAGCAAAGGTCCTCCTAATTTTCCCCAATTTTCCCGAACTTCAAACGTAACTAACCGAGACCCTAAACCTTCGACCTCGGAGAACTAACCCGAAACCACGTCCGATCGTCTCGAAACTTGTCCCAATAGATTCGTTACAACGTTTAGACCAAAAACCTAGTTGGACACTTCCCCGGATAACTCCACACGAGCCCCCACACGCCACCCAAAGTGGTTGGGCGTGGGCCTCACGCGCCTGCACACAGTCATTGTTCATCTTCTTCCTCAAGACTGCAACTGTTCTGGACCGGCGTGGCCGTTTCTCCGCCGTCCGCCGTCCGTTTTCATCCATTTTCCACCATTCTCTTCGTCCTACTCTAAGCAACTCAACCCAATAATCAAAACATGACAACACAGCCCAAATCTCCTCCTCCCAAGCTTGAACCCGTAACCAACAAAACCCCTGTTTCTCAATCCGGCCACCCGTGCATCCCCCCTTCACGGCTGCACAACCAACAGCTTCCTAGGGACCTAGTGAACCTCTTAGAACCTACAGAACACTTCGACTCGTCCTCAAACTTCACGACTTCCAATTTGAAACCAGACGGCAAAACAGTGCATATAAAAGGATCGAAGAAATTACCTACGCTCAGGCCGTCGCCGTGAGCTTCGCCGTGCCTACGCGACTCCTCTAGTCCTCCTCCGTCCTCTGGGCACCACCACCAGCCTCGACAATTGATCAAGCACGGCAGCACCACCACCAAACTCCCTCTCTTTTTTCCTGAGAACTCACCCTCTCCTCACATACCAACACTCGACTCTCAGTCTTCTCAACTCAGTCCCTGCACTCTCAACCTCCCTTAGAACACACTCACACAATCAAAAGCTCACACACTCACTGCAACCCGATCAATTCCCTCTCAAGCCTATAACCCACTAGACACAGTGCACGTGTCAAACTCCTGTGGTCCCAATTCCAAAAATATCAAATTACTCCTGTACACTTGGCCTTATCAGATTGGCCCAATTCCCAAGGCACAAAAAGACCAAAATTCCCCTATTTGTTCAATTTATGGTTTTACCCTTCGCCATTCTAGACCCGTAACTCACTCGTCCTACGTCCGATGAAAGCATGCCGCCTGTCGTTGAACTCAGGACGACGAGATCTACCTAACGGTCCTAGGTCTACGCGTAAAAACCCTACCGTACAAAAAGTCAAGTTTTCCCTCTTCATTTACCCAAATTACGAAAGTGCCCTCAACCTTCCGAACATCATAACTTCCTCCTCGGATGTCGGAATCGGGCGTGCCACCTGTCTATGGACTCGTGACGTCCCAAACTATGGCACAGTCATTGGTCAATGCCCAATTGACCGCCCGAACTAAAAGTTAACTTTTTGTCCAAACTAGGGGCAAAATCGTCATTCTACGCCAAGGTCCAAAAGTAACCAACTAAGCACCGATTAACTCAGTTAAGCCCTCACTAAACACTTCCTTAATCCTGACTTCCGGGACGGGTCGTTACACCGATACCATTGAGTTAGTTGAAGATGTGAACTGGACATTGAATACTATACACGGGGTTAGGGTGTTTCTGATGGGTCCAGTTACACGTAGGTCGAGTGAGATTTGGTGACTCCAAGTGGGAGAAAATGTCAGGATCAATTGGTGATTGAGAAAGGAACAGTCAAGTTGATTGTGTCAGCAAAATGGTAGAATTGTCGGGTGGTATCTACTCAGAACATGTGATTACTGTCACTCAACGTGGTCAAGTGTAGTCGATACGACGTGAGTGTTGGTGGGACGTCTGGTTGCAGACAAGTATCGTGCTGTTTAGTGGGTGTACAAGTGTAAATTTGATGTGAGGTCGGATTTTCTTTCCATGAGGTGGTTGTGGAATCGAGGAAGAAATTATTTAAGGAGGGAAGGTTGTAACAACTCGTCCCGAATTTCAAGATTAGAATAGTGACTAATGAAGGATTAGTGAGGTTAATCGGTAATTAGTTGAACGAAATCGAACGGATGGTGCAAAATGACCGTTTTACCCCTAGTCGTGGGCAAAATGTTGACGTTTGACTCGGGGTGTTAAACGTACGAGGACCGATGACCGTGACGTAGATCAGGACGTCACAAGTCCATAGACAGGTGGCACGTCAAAATCAGACGCTGAATGGAGAAGTTATGTGGAAAAATCTGATTGGGCAGATATTTATGGGGGACCCATGGATGAGTGACAAGTGTCACTCATCCTATTGGCCATCAACCTTAAAATGTGGATCCAAATTGTGATTGGGCCACTTCTATTAAAATATATATATATATTTCCCACACACCTTTCATCCTAGCCATTCATCTCTACCTCCCCCTCTCATCTCCACTGTCCCTCTTTCTCTCTCTCATCTGATTTCCATCATCAGATATCATCTTCATTGTTCACCCCTAAACCCGAGCACCATTCTCCATTTTCCTCTATGCAAACAAACACACAACACTTAGCACCCCACCATCGTATTTGCATCCATACGTTTGTGTGAAAGACTAGTGAGAGACTGAGAGTGATGAGGACGACGTGACGGTGAGGCTGAGCACGGCGGTCCACGGCGAAGGTAGGTCGGACCGAGAACCCGTGTGTTTTCAAAATTTGGAAATTGAGTTTTATTTGTTGTTTTGAGTTCCTTTCGATTCTAACATGACTTAGGGACAAGGACGACTCGATGGGGATCAATTTCGAAGAAAATGGATGACTAGAAGGACGGGAAACTGAGCTTGAAGTTTAAGCTCACTGTTTGATCATGGAAGTTATGGTTTTGATGGTTTTTCTCGTGTTATGAAGTCATAGATGAATAGGAAATGTTGTTAGGAATCTATAGGAACTGAAAGGATGGAAAAATGATAAAAAATGAGACAGTTGGGACACTGAACCGGTCACGCCAGTCTAGACCAGTCCGGTCCGGTCGAAACCAGGTGAACCCGGTTCACCCAAGGTTAGGGAAGAACTGTAGCTAGGCGTGTGGCCTTCATGCGCAGCCCTTTTGGACGACGCGTGGGGGAACGTGAAGCATATTTTTGGGATGACTTCAACATGTGAAACAATCTATTCGATGTAACGAACATTTTGAGACTGGTTTCTTGTCGATCAGACATTGTTTCGATATAATTCGGGATGTTCGAAGGTTTAGGATCGAGTTTAAAAATAGTTAAAAATTCGGAAAAATTACGGGGCTTCAATGAGAGGTTATTAAGGTAGTTGGTAACCTTCTAGTGTGATTTGGATAGGTTTGGGAGTCCCGGTGATAGTGCTTAGCCCGGGGAGGCTTACGACACTCAAATTGAGGCGGCAGCATAGGACGGTCTATGAGTGGACCGTGATTTCTAAACTGTGATGCATGCATAAATGGTTTATATGTTTTACATGTGTGATTCTATGACAATGAATTGGATATTAGTGACTTACATGGTTTTACGTATTTCGAGGAGATTTACATATTTCGAGGAGATTTACGTATTTACACGTAAATCGAGGTCTACTGTTTTGCACTGCTTACACGTGCTTCTGGTTTCGAAAATGTTTTAATGAAATGGTTTTGGAAATCCTCGGACTCGAAGTTCATTTTAGTCACGTTATCGGGCCAAGGGCCCAATTGTTTCTTGAACTGATTTCGGATTTGAAGTCCATTTGATTTGACAAGGCGTCAGGCCGGAGGCCTAGTTGGTTTACGTATCGAGCTCGAGGCCCAGTTGATTTGTGTATCGGGCTCAAGGCACAGCTGATTTACGAATTGGGCTCAGGGTCCAGTTAGGTTACAAATTAGGGCACGAGGCCCATTTGGTTTACGAAATCGGGCACAAGGCCCATTTGGTATACAAAATCGGGCACAAGGCCCAATTGGATTACGAATCGGGCCGGAGGCCCAGTTGGTTTACGAAATCAGGAGTGGGACCCAGTTGGTTTATGAATTCGGGCTTGGGGTCCAGTTATGGTTTACGATTGTGATTTCGGGTCGGGGACCCATAAATGGATTTCTGGTTCATGACGGTTTTTGGGGTCCTGGCTTGAACCCTTGAAAGGTTTGGAGAAGGATTTCAAAATGGTTGTTCATATACCATCCTTATATATTTATGGATTGTCTCCTCCGGGGAGGGTCGTTGGCCTGGGTGGACCCCGAAGTAGTCACAGAGCACTAACTAAGTGGAGTCGCCCCCGTTAGGTACCTTACTCTTAGGAAGGCTATTATGGATTATAACCCCAAGGAGGGTCATTGATCTGCGAACATTAACCTGGGTGGACCCTGGGGAGACTTGGGATTTGAGACCCCGGGTAGCACGCTCGTAGCTTTTGAAACCTTGGCAGGATTGGTTATACGATATATGGTAAACATGATTTCTTGAATTTGAGAAATTGTGTTTTGTGAATAATAAATGGATTTGGACCGAGTTCCCATATATGTTTGTTATGATTATGGATTTGAGTAAATGAATTTGGGGAGGGGCCCGTATGACTTGAATTTACGGAACTTGGGGCTGAGACCCTATAAATATGGTTGTTTGAAACATATGTGGTTTGATAAATGGTTTTCCTATGCATGCATTTAGTGAGGGGCATAAAGGTCTTTTATGAAATGTGTTTTATTAAACTATTGTTTTCATCCACTTACAGTCTTTTCCGGTTTTTAATGCCTTTCCAGTTGATCACGGATACAGACTGTAGCAGAGACTGAGACATCACACTCCTCCACCATATCCTAGCGTGCTCTGGAAGTCGGTTGGGCTAAAGGTTTGAATTATTCCTAGTCTGACACTTCGTGTTAGACGGGATCATGACACATCCCGTGTTAATCCTGGGGGGATTGGGATGGGTCGTGTCAATTTGTACCTTAGGGGGAAATTTGGTCCTTTTTTTCCGATTTTGGTGAGTCACTCTGATATTAGAGATTGGATAAGTGTTGCCATAGGTGAGGGATTGAAGGCACTACGTGGAAGCTTTGGGTGTGCGTGTGCATGATTAATTGTGTTGTTGTGTGTTGGGGTAAAACACAAACAAGGTATCAGTAAACCAAATGCCAAAAACTTCACCCAATTGATCACACTACTAGCGAACTGAAGAGTGAGTTAAGAGTGAAAATACAAAGAAGAAAAATAAGAGAGAAAAGGGAGAAGAAACTTGTATAACCCGAAGCACAACCCAACAAATTCAAAAAACTTGGAGAATTTGAATTTGGAATTTTGGAGCGTGATTGATGGAACCAAGCTTAGTTTAAGCTTCCTTAGATCCTTGCGAATTAAACCATCACAAGAATTGAGATTAATTTCCCAGGATTGAACCCAGGACGACTCGCAACCCTTTCGAATTTTTGAAGTGCAATTCGACTATTTGGAGGTAAGCAATCATCAAATTGGACCTAGAATCATCTTCATAATGATCCTAATATGGTTTCTAGTTTATTAGAATGGAGAAAAAAATTGCAATTGAACGGATTGAGTTATGAACAGTACCTATGATTCTTTCGAAAGTTCGAGTTTGAATTGGATTAGGTAGAGTTAAGTTTTCTTCAAATTGAGATTACAAATCCTTTTCTAGGATTAAGGTGATGAATATGGATGCTTAAAATGTAGAAATGGATGCACAATTGATTGAAATCGAGTCAAGTCATCGAATTGGGTCGAAAGACCCGTTTTGCACGCGTTCGGGTTGGGACGATGAAGAGTATTTCACTGTTCATCGACACGTGCTTTCACGTGCAGCCCATTCAAGCCGTGCATGGGGGCGAATTTTTGGGGAAGCGTTCAACACACGTTTTAGTGTTTTCGACATTTCAAACCTATTGACACATATTTCAAATCGAGCGGAAGCCATTTCTGGATAGTTTTGGGTGTCCGAAGTGTGTAGTTCGAGTTTAAATATTGTTATTAAATCCTGAAGTTTACGGGATTTTTATACGAGGTTATGTAATGGTCTAGTGACCTTAAATTGTTATGTTTGACAGGTTGGAATATTCCCGAGACACCTGAGGAGCCAACATCCCTAGACTGAGTAGCTTGGACGGTCTGTGAATGGAGTTTTGTTTTAGAACTGTGATGCATGCATAAATGTTTGATCGTATGATTTGAGTTGAAATGAATTGAATGATGAATTGATATCATTTCTTGATGATTTTGTGGATTTAATTATCATTTTATGGATGATTTTACGGAATTGCGGGAAAATGGTATTTTGGGCTTGAGAACCAATTAGATAATGGTTTTGATTTGGATTTGGAGTCAATTGTGAATACATGATGGGATTTATGGTTTTTAGATTTATAAAATGAGTTCTGGACACTAGTTTATAATGGATTGGTGGAAACTGCTTTGTGAAAACTATATCCCGGGCATAGGCCTTGTTGAAATGTGTTGACTTGATTTGAGGCTTTAATGGTTTTAAAATGAAATTGCTAGATTCGATGATTGTTATATTGAGTTTAAAGACTCGGGAGTTTAAGCACTCTTTGACTCAGGAGGCTTGATATGATATTTAGTTTAAAGACTCAGGAGTTTAAGGACTTGTTAACCCAGGAGGCCTGAAATGATATTGAGTTTAAAGACTCGGATTCTGACATATGTGATTACTCTGAAACCCAGAATTTTTTATATTTGTGTCTAGATATTTCATATCATGATTTGATTTGTGAACATGAGTCAGGAAATCATGGGCCATGGGAATTTCAAAACATGTTATAATTTTATTGGTCCACTATTTATACTCGATTTGATTTCACCCTATTACTCATGTCTTATGATATGCATGCATGCTTTCTAAACTGGAGGGTAATGACAGGACCACTCCCAACTGGACTTTGATAACCGTGCCGGTCCTGCTCCCGTCTGACAAGTCAACCGAAGCCCTGAAATTATCTCTCAGCACCTGTCAGACAAGGGATGACTGGATCGATTTCTGCTCATGCCTCCGTCTCTCGATTTGCCCCGAGTCTCGTGCCACAGCCTAGAGGGTCATCAAAAACAGGAAAGGTGTGAGTGGACAAAAATAATATCATTTAAAATACATTTATCAAAATACATCATTCACCCTCCATTTTATCAAACCATGCATGCATAGAATCAACACATGAAAAACATCACCGGCTTTCCAGCCATATCACATGAAAACATCAAATCCCGGCTCTCAAGCCCAAATTCCATTTAAATCATTTCATAAAACCATTTTATCACCTAATAAAGCATATAACTCGGGAATTACACATCCAAGGATCCTCTAGGAATTACACATCCAGAGTCGTCATCCTGCTGGGAATTACACATCCAGCCCTGCTGGGAATTACACATCCAGCCTCACCGGGAATTACACATCCGGTCCCTCCGGGAATTACGCATCTGGAGTCCCTCCAGGAATTACACATCTGGAGTCACTTAGGGAATTACACATCTAAAGTCTACCCAGGAATTACACATCTGGGGGCATCAAACATCAATACACAATCAAAATCATCATTAAAACCATGTTAAAACCATTTATCACCGGGTCTCATGCCCCAAATATCATTTCTCATTTCTCGTAAATCCGTAAAATAATATCTGAAAATCATTCAAATCCATCAAATCGGCTTTAACTCACAATATTCAAAACATCCTTTTTAACATCCTGGGCCTAGCCCAAAATCATCAATGTCATGCAAATCCGTGCAACCGAAACTGAAGTTGCCATTTTCACATAAATTCGTAAAATATCCGAAAAACATTACAAATCCATTAAATAAATTTCCTAACTCATAATCCAAGTCCAAGCCAATCACAAATCCCGGGCTTCTGCCCAAAACAACAATTTCACAGTTTCTCGAAAAATGTGCCCCAAACACCGATTAAAATAATCATTAAATCCAAAAATAATCTTATCAAATCATTGCAATTCCAATCATGCCATAAATCATGTAAAACATTTAACTATGCATGCATATTAGTTTATAAAACAAACGTCCACTCACACACCGTTCAAACTGCTCGCTTTTCGAGCTGCACGTGTTTCTGTAATTTTCGACATTTTCCAGGAATCTCGAATCTTGTCCAAATGATTACTCAAGGTCACTAAGGACTTAGTTAACATCATATCAATTCTCCATAATTTTCCTGGAATTAAATATTAATTAAACACGTAACATAAACCTTCGGACCCTCGAAACAATATCGAAACGGTGTCTGATTGACTCGAAACCAACGCCAAAATGTTCGTTACATTGCATAGAACAAAAGTGGTGTTGACCTCACCTCGGGAATCACACCCACGTGCTCTCACGCGCCTGCTACAGTGCATCGTCCTTACCCGTTTAACTGGTAAACGGATCCTGCTACCCGCGAGGTGACCCGGTTTAATTCCTATCAATTCTGCATCCATTTCGATGATTTAATCGTCCATTAGCATCGTTATAGACTCAATTAAGGTTCTGTGAATTCGATTACATGAATACTTACCTCAATCCAGTCGAATCAAGCTTGACTATTCGAAGAACACCGAACATTGTTCATCGTCCAATCTCCACAATTTCTCAGTGTTTTCCTTCAATTCATGAATTAGGAAGCATCGTGGGATCCTACTAACTATATTTCCAAGATCAATTTCATCGTTCCATGTCTCCAATTCCTCGAGTCAAACTCGAAAATCCAATGCTCTCCCCCTTTCTGTTCTAAGGCAAAACGACTCGAATTTCCTTCAAATTTAATTGGGTTTGACTCAAATGAATCCCAGAAGGCGAACTGCAAGATCAATTACAACAATCCTAGTCCCTAGTTTCAAATTCGAAATTGAAACAATTCGAATTTCATGGGTTCTTGGGTTTCGGTTTTCTGGGGTTTTCCCTTCCTTTTTTCCTCCCTATTTCCTCTCAAATTCACTTATTTTCTTGCTCAATTTGCACTTGTTTCTCAATGGGTTTTGGTTTCGGGTAAGATCGATCAAGCAAGATCATAAACTCTGTTTTTCTGTATTCATTTTTTATTCCTTTCAAACTGATATTATGGATTAATATGAATTGGATAGACAGCCCGTGGCAATCTCAGCCACTAATCCAACATTCAAAGTGACATGTGTCACAAAACAGCTCGGGTGAGTCATCCCTGGGCTGATTAGTCGGCCTGGCCATTAAAATTACCCTTTTAACATTCTATACACAAACGACCAAAATGCCCCTAGCATTCCTCAATCTATAACTTTCACGTCTGAACTCTGATAGACGCATGCCGCCTGTCTACGGATTACGTGTCCAGAGACCTATCCAACGATACTTCCGGAAAGTCCAAACAAGGTCCCGAACAAAAAGTCAACTTTTGACCCTTATGGTTAGGGACAAAATCATCATTTCCTTCAAATTTTTGCAATTTTTCCTTTTTCGAATTTCCGAGTCGTCACAGGTAAGATTGATTTTCCTCAAATGTATTTATAAATGTTTATTTTTGTCCACTCACACCTTTGATGTTTTATTGACCTTCCAGGTCATCGCATAGGTATTAGGGCTGATACCGAGGCAGAGGCATAAATATACCGTTGTGCACGCAGACACTTTACAAAGTAGGATTTTGATACCCTATGTGTACAATCACATATGCTCTGTAATACTATTGACTGGTCAAACTTTTGTGTCAACGAATCTGTTTGGTTAGTTATCCCTGGTCTGACAATATTTGTCGTGTTGTACTGTTATATATATAAGGTTACTTTTGGTATTTTGAGTTTTTTGTCAGACAGGAGTAGGACCCTTCGTGAATGTCAAAGTGTTATCAGGATGGGTCCTGCCACGTTTGGGACTCGGTCGACACATACCAACCGAGTCATTTAACCACTCAGCCTTCCCCTCAGCAGCCCACCTCCAGCTAGAACCACAACCAATAGTCCCCAAGCGGGAAGAGTAAATATTACTCTAGTTCCTATAGCCTATGTAATGGCTTGGACATTCAGTTAGGGTTGGAAATGACCATTTTACCCCAAAGTCAAAGAGTTGACTTTTTGACCAAAGGTCAAAGCATTGACTTTTTATCGAGATGTATTTTTTTTGTTTCTGTAAATGACGTTAGAAAGGTTTTGGCCTCTTGAGTACGTAAGCATGCGGCATGCTTAAAACGGAGTTCAGATAGTTTCGCATTGGGTCTAAACTGGGTAAGGATATTTTGGTAAATTAGTTATTGGGAAAATTTTGGTAATTTGCCCTTCTAAGATTTGTTTTCTGTGGTTGAATAGGATGGGGAAAAGTGTCCCCTTATCCCTTATGGAAGTGGGCCACCATATTTGTATGTGTGTGCTTGTTTATATGTTGAGGGTGTGTGTTATGTTTGTTTTGACCGAGAAAAGGAAGAAGAAAACTGAGGGGGAAGAAGAACAGGGGAGCAAAAGAGAAGAGAGGAGAATGAAAAGAGAGGGAGGAAGAGAACATAGAAAAAAGAAATAAAGAGGGGAACTAAGACTGAGAGGGAGATCAGGAGTGACCCGAGAGAGAGTTTTTGGATTTGAAGTTGTCCAACCCATTTCTCGATTGGGAACCTAGGAAATAAGGTTGGAATCATCCTTCTATAGTCCTTACAGTCCTAAACAGTTCCTTAGCTAGTGATTTAGACGTCGAAATTTCCCAGTACCGAAGAACAAAGTGTATGACGAAACTTGAGAGATTGGGCAACAGTTTTGGGTAAGTTTCTTGGTATTTTGATGTTATAGATTCCTTCCTAAGCTAATTTAGAGTATTTTTGACGAATTGGAATTAAAAAGTACTTAAAGACAAAGGATCTAGGATTGGGTCGAGCCGCCGAGTCAAGCGACTTGAAAACCAGAGGGAGCGGGTAGAGAAGACAATGAACAGTGCTAATGCGTGGTTTTCATGAGTAGCCGCTTCTAGTGTCATTTGGGAGTGCATGATAGCGAGTTTGGCAGTACAGCCAACCTGTTTTTTCATTCTTTCTATATTACGAACATTTTGGCTTAGGTTTTGAGGCAATCAGACACTATTTCGGGGTAGTTTTGGGTGTCCGAAGAGTGTAATTAACGTTTAAAAATTAATATTAAATTCTTGAGAGTTAGGGTTTATACTAGGAGGTTACCTGAGGGTTTGGAAGACCTTAATAATTACGTATTGTATTTTTGGATAGGAGACGGAACTCCCAGAGTTAGTAAGGAATGTTCGGAACGTGAATAAGCAGTGAATTTTCACTATGAGTTGATGTTTTATTTCATTAAAATATCGTATAAGCATATTTATTTGTTTTAAATGTTTTATTATGTGTTTGTGGTGATATTTGAGTGATTGGTAATTTTATACGATTTTCAGTGATTTTTATAATTAATTAATATTTTATTGCACATTTTCGAGATTTTTTTAATTACATTTCTGAATTCCGATTCGATTGTGGTTTTGGATTGAGTATGGTTTTTTATATGAAAGATTGAAATATTGGATTTTGGTGGTTGGGTATGATTTCTAGATGGTTTTTTCGGAGATTATATGATGGTAGGTTTTACGAGGGTTATTTGAGTAAATAATGTTTTAGGTATTGTTTTAATAGTGGTTATAGGCAAAGTGTAGCTGAATAAAGATTTCTCGATATTTGTGATGGAAATGTCTATTATGTGGGATTGTTTTGGTTATGATTTTCATGGAAAATGCTATTTTTGCACATTGTATGAGGCACAGTGTATAGCTTGGTTTTGGGCTTAGACCCAGATTTCGGAAATAAGGTTTTGGATATGGACTTGATGTGTGATATAAATATGTGATTCCGCGATACTGGTACATTGTGATGTGATTTGTGAATGTCATGGGTTGCGTGTTGACTGGTTTGGTAGTCTCAGACATCGAGTTGGCCTCTGGTTCCTGAGACTGCGTTGTAATTACTAGGATGTCCAGTTAGGCTCTAATTCCTGAGTGATTTTTTAGCGTGCCTACCCGTAGTTCAGTTAATTGTGTTTATTGATATTGTGCATCAAGGATGGATTGATTGTAATATGTATGGATTTATGTGATAGTGGATATGGTTCAGTTATGTGGTATTGATGTGATTGACTATTATGTCTGTGGCGTGGTACTATTTCATTTGTGAGTTGTTTTTCTGATTAACGATTGAGTTTTGGTTAATTGCTTTACATATGTTTTCACGTGTTTCGAGATTATAATTATAGTATGTTCCACTAAGTTTCTATAACTTATATGCACAGATTTCTAAAATGGAGGTTAAATCATTTGTTTTCTAAAATGTATATCTAAAGTTTATTTTTCGTCCACTCACATTTTTCATGGATTTTGTTGCCCTCCAGGTCGTGACACGATGACAGGGACCCGTTTAAGAGTGAAGGCATAGGCGAGTCGTTGGTGTATCTAGGGTAAAAGGTGTTGCATTTTGAGTTGTAATGCAACTTATGCTCTGTATATAGGAAGTTGACTATTTGTATAAACATATTCTTGGTCTAACAGTTGTACGATTTTGTAGTCGTTATACAATGTCTCAACTTTTTTGAGTAGTAACTATCAGACTAGAGTAGGATCCCTCGAGTTAGTCTAGTTGTAACGGGCGGGGTCCTATCAACTTGGTATCAGAGACAGGTTTGTTTACTAACCGCACTTGTGGGTGCAGGGTATGTGATAATATGTGTTTGATCCTAGGATTAGGTAGCGACTATGCCTCCGAGACGAGATCCATGTGTCTGGTCTAAAGTTGAAATAGAACGAGCTAATGAGGGAATGGACATAGAAAGAGCCCAACATTTAGGGGCTACTACGTTTTCATGGGACGTGAGCCCAGAACAAGTAGAGAAGTGTATCACTCGAATGGAAAGGAATTTTGAGGTTATGCGTTGTCCATCGGGGGACAAGGTGTTGATAGCTACATTTCCGTTGAATAACTATGCTTACTAGTGGTGGCGAGGGTTGTAGATGACGGGCTGGGATGCCTAAGTGGTGACCTAGGAAACTATTAAAGATAGATTTTTGCATCATTTTTCCCCCATTCTTATTGGGATGCTAAATAGATGGAATTTACACGGCTAGAACAGGGAAGTATGATAGTGGATGAGTATGAACAACAATTCTTGAGTTTATCCAATATGCTCCAGCACTTGTAGTAACTGAGACAGACAAGTGCAGATAGTTTGAGTTAGGGTTACGTGGTGAGATCCGAGCTATTGTGATAGTAGGCTCGTTCGTTACTCTAAGAGAATTATCAAATGCCGCCATCCGGGTAGAGGCAAGTTTGATGATGCAATATCTGGCAGCTAGTTCTGGACAAAAAAGTAAGGAGATGGAAGGGTACAAATGTCTTTATGAAAATGGTTGAGGTCATTTAACTAGCTACCACATGCATGTTCATAAAGACACAAAGGCATGTGGCCCTAGTGGTCTGCCACATGAGAACATGCATGTGGGTACTACCAAGTTCATAAAGACACAAAGGCATGTGGCCCTAGTGGTTTGGTAAATGGTTTTCGAATGCATGCATGCTTTTTTAGTGAAGGGTACAAAGGTCTTTATGAAAATGTTTTTATTAAATTATTTGTTTTGTCCACTCACAGTTTTTAAATGTTTTGACTGCCCTTCAGGTTGATCGCTTATGCGGGTTGTAGCAGAGACCGAGACATCACACTCCTCCTCTGGATCCTGCCGTACTCTGAAACCCCGAGCGGGCTAAAGTCGGAATTTCCCTTGTCTGACAGTCCGTGTCAGACGGGATCAGGCGCGTCCCGCATTAATCCCAGGGGGATTGGGATGGGTCCTGACAGGGTGGTATCAGAGAAGGTTGGCTCATAGGATACTCAGGACGCTCTGATACTGACAGGTGGTATCATAGCGGGTTTTGCTCTCTGTGTGAAGCGCATGTCGAGGATTTGATGTCTCTATGTGCTGTAGTTCATTATCAACCTGATAGTTAGGATGCTAGTATGATAATTAGTAGGATTGAATCGTGGATCGTTTTAGTTCGGTATTCGATGCCGGAGTTGCCACAGTTCTGTCATGGTTGGCAGTGTGGGGCCCTATGAAACATATGACCATTTTACCCTTGGTCGTCGGAAAAATGTTGCCTTTTGACCCGGGAGGTCCAATGGGCAAGGGCCGAGGACCGTTACAAAGATCGGGTCGATACGAATCGATAGATAGGCGGCACGCCGAAATCAGTCGTCGAATAGAGAAGTTATGGTTCACGGAAGTTTGATTGCACTATGCACGCATTACCAGATGGGGATGATGTGGCGATATCTGATTAGGCAGATATTTAAGTGGGACCGATGGATGAGTGACAAGTGTCACTCATCCCATTGGTCACTTCCCCAAAAAGTGGATCTAGTTTAATTAAATAATAATATCTTAGATTATTTTATAATTAATCCTACCCACCTCTTAATCCTAACCCACCATCTCATCTAATCCCTCAATCCTGACCATCCATTTCCTTCTCTCTCTCATCTGATCACCATAAGATATTATCTTCATTTTCATCTCCTAAACTGAGCACCCTTCTTCTTTTCTCCCTAAACAAACCCGAACACAAACCCACCACCCTACCACCATATTCATCTTTGTTTGTACGTGTGCAACCATAAGAGTGACTGAGATAGTGAGAGAATGAGAGTGACCTGAGGTAGAGGGGGCAGCAGTGATGGCCGGCCGCCGTGGACAGCGGCTATAGCCCAGGAAACCGAGAACCATGAGTTTTCAAAATTTGGGAATTAAGTTTTGTTTGTTGTTAAGCCCCCTTATTGATTCTAATGTGACCTAGGGACAAGGACGACTCGAGGAGGATTAATTTCAAAGGAAATGGAACGCTGAGGGACAGGAAAACTGAGCTTGAAGGTCAAGCTCACTGTTTGATCATGGAAGGTGAGTTCTTGTTGGTTTTTCATGTGTTTTGGTGTGAAGACCCATCCCGAATTAACGAGATTAATTAAGGATTAATGACGGATTAGAGAGACTAATCGGGGATTAGACGAGGATTAACGGACGAGCAGGGCGAAATGACGATTTTGCCCCTAGAATGGGTGAATCGTTGACTTTTCATTCAGGCGGTCAAATAGACTTTGGCCAATGACTGTGACGTAGTTTGGGGCGTCACGAGTTCATAGACAGGTGGCACGCTTGATTCCGACGTTCGAAGAAGAAGTTGTGATATTCGGAAGTTCGAGGGCATTATGGTAAATTGGTTAAAAGGAGGCAAATAGTTCAGTTTTAACTCAGGAGGTCCGATGACCGAGGGCCGAGGACCGTTACGTAGATCGAGACGATACGAATCTGTAGACAAGCAGCACGTTGAAATCAGATGTTCGATGGAGAAGTTACGGTTCACGAAAGTTCCTGGGAACTATTTATGGTGATACGTTTTACGAGGCAAAAAGTGAAGTTTTATCTTTTGTGGGCCCAGATCTTTCCCAGACCTCAGGGGATGAGTGACACTTGTCACTCATCCATTCCCTCATTTCCCTCATTCATGCATATCATCTTTCTTCCCTGTTTCATTCCACCCACCCGCACAACCATCCGACCCAATCCAAAACCCTTCCCATGTGATTTTGAGTGAGGCCAGAGAGTGAGAGGGGGACTGGAGGATGATGAAGCAGGAGACAGGATGGCCGGCAGACGTGAACGGCGGCGATAGCGAGAGCACAGGTAACCCGAGAACCAGTTTATGGTTTGAAATTCAAAAATTAGTTTTGGGTGTTTATTAATCGATTTGAATGAACCTCGCAGCCTTTGGGGAATGAGAAGACCACCCTGAACCAGTTTTTAGGGCAGAGGACGGCTGGAGTCGAGAGTTATGGACGGTGGAAGGTGGTGCTACTATTCACCAAATCGAACCAGTGAGTTTTTAACGTGGTTTTTATGTTTTTAAAATATGGAATGATAGGGAATGGAATTAGGAAGAGATTAGGATTAGAATGGGATTAGATTATAAAGGATTGGATGAAAAATAGGGGAGAAATGGAGCTAGACCGGTCACGCCGGTCCAGCCAGACCGGGTTGCAGAGCCGAACCGGACCAGCCAGTTCGCGGGTGGTTGAAGGTGACTGCACAGTAGGCGCGTGAGGCCCACGTGCAGGCCACTCCTTGGATACATGACGGCGCTTGGCATGGTTTTTTGGGAAGTGTCCAACATGTCAAATAATCTATTCGAAGTAACAAACATTTTGGAACTGGTTTCGTGTCAATCAGACATCGTTTCGATATAGTTCGGGTTGTCCGAAGGTTTAGGTTCGCATTTAAAAATAGTTAAAAATTCCAAAAAATTGTGGGACTTTAGTGAGAGGGTATTTAAGTAGTTAATAACCTTTTATTACGATTTGGACAGGTTTGGGAATTCCGGAGGCGACGATTGGCCCAGGAGAGCTGTATGGCACGTGTATCGAGGCGCGACTTCGGACGGTCTGTGAGTGGACTTGTTTTATGAATTCGATGCATGCATAAATGTTTTGTAATTTTTTTAATACATGTTTTGTGATTCCATGAGTGCATTTGTTTGTGGTAGCCTAGGATTTACGTATTTGCACGTATTGCGAGATTTCCAGTTTTATACGATGCTTATACGTGCTAGGTTTTCAATGAGAGTTTCATGAATTGGTTTTGGATTTGGAAATATGAATTCGGGCATGAAGCCCATTTGATTTACGAACTCTCGGACTTGGAGTCCATTTGATTTGATGATGAATCGGACCGAGGGTCCATTTGAGATATACGGTCGGACCGAGGGTCCCGTTGATTTATGATCCGGGCTTGAGGACAACTTGGTTGTAATATCGGGATGGAGACCCATTTGACTGTAGTATCGGGCTTGAGGCCCTATTGGTTGTGATATCGGGCTTGAGGCCCTGTTGAGTTATGGTTTCGGTCTTAGGGCCTAGTTAGTTGTGGTATCGGGCTTGAGGCCATGTTACTTGTGAAATCGGGCTTGAGTCCCAGTTCGGTTTATGAAATGAGAATTCGGGCATGTGACCCTGTTGAACTGTGGATTTAGGCCGAGGCCTGTGAAATGGATTTGAATCGGATTCGAGGAATCCTATTGAGAAGAATCAGGTATGAGACCCAGTTAAAATATGTTTTGAAAAAGAAAGAAAGTATTTGAAATGTATATGAACCCTCCATATCATTATATGGTCTCCTCCAGACATCGATCTGGAGAGTCACGATCGACAGACCAGAATGGGTATCCCCATAGGGATCCCGTTCCAGGAGTGAGAGTTACGAGATATGATGTGGTCCCGGACCAGATTCCGGAGAGATGTGTTGACTAGATCCAGAGATAGAGCTCAGACTAGATCCAGAGATTGAGCCTCCTAGATGGAGAATTCCTTGGGGAAGACTCGGAGTGAGACCCCGAGTAGTGTGCACACTAGTATAGAGATGATATCGTGACATTTATCGGGGATGTGTTCCCTAGGGGCTGTGTGCCCCGAGTTGGCATCTTCTCGGAAATGTCGCGGATGGGTTATACGTATGTCGATACGTATGAGGTTTCATGAAAGTGATTTGGGGGCGGAGACCCCATGTTTCATGTTTTAGAAAGTGGTTTGGGGCAGAGGCCCCGTATTCTGTGTTTTGGTATTTCACTGAGAATGGTTTTGGGCTGAGACCCACGTGACATGATTTGGGCCGAGTCCCTATTGATTTGATTTACAGGTTTTTGTGATTTCGGGTTGGGGACCCAAATGGTTTTATGGGTCATGACGGTTTATGGGGACCGGGCATGAACCCTTGAAAGGTTTTGAGAACATGTTTTCAAATGGTTTTTATGAACGTTTGATAAATGGTTTTTGGAATGCATGCATATGCTTTTAGTGAAGGGCATAAATTTCTTGATGTGAAATGTTTTTATTAAAATATGATTTTGTCCACTCACGACTTTTGATGTTTTAATGCCCTTCAGGTTGATTGCATATGTGGACTGTAGTAGAGACGAGACAACACACTCCTCCTCCTACGATCCTGGCGTACTCTGGAAGCCTGGTGAGGGCTAGAGATAAAAATTTCCCTAGTCTGACACTTTGTGTCAGACGGGATCAGGCGCGTCTCACGTTAGTCCCGGGGCATTTGGGACAGGTCCTGAGAAGTTGGTATCAGAGCGTGGAGTGCGCGCAGGTCGAGGATGTGATGTCTCTGCAGTCGTAATAGCCCGTCAGCAACCTGATAGTTAGGGTAAAAGTAGGAAACACCACGTGTGCTGAACGAAATTCGATACGATAGTTTGAGGTTCGATTGGCATTGAATGTCGTGTGTTTCGAGGAAGTGGATCCCGAGTAGGATCAGTATTCGTGTGAATCTATTGGCTTAGAGCCATAGTGTCACTGGTGAGTAGGACCTAGTTAATCCTTAGATACCGTATGATGACCCGAGAGTCGAGACCGCTAGGCAGTTGTGTCATGTCAGATTGGAGAGTGAGCTGCAGAGGGCAACTGAGGTCATGGTTGACCCAAGAAATATTATTTTGAATAGGAACGTTTGACCCTATTTGGCATGTGTTTCCATGTTTTGGTGTGTCGAATCCCAAAGGGATGTCGACTAGTAGGAGATGTCCGGAGTAGTTGTGGTGTGACACGATAGGATGAGATCCTCACAGTGTGGTTACTGGTTGTTTGGTACCAGTATTGGAGTACGACGACTCTTCGAAATCGAGAGCGAGGGATCGGTTAGGATGGTTGAGCTGCAGTGGGCAGCCGGATTTGTGATAACCCTAGTTAGTGATCAATCAGATGAGTTATCAGGAGTGTGATACTTGTCGTTCGGATCCTGAGGTGGACCGATCGGTGGATGTTGTGTGTGAGTAGTTAGTGCCGGCAGTAAGCTGACCGTGTAGTTTTGGAGTCTCAATAGTAGAGTGCTTCTGAGATTGTTCTGCACGAGGTTATGGCAGATGCCGCTATCGATGGACGTAGATGAGTCATATCGAGTTGGATAGACTCAGGTTTCTGTGACGATGGGATTCGTCAGTCGTGACGTGGATAAGAGGGTTCGTGGGTGACGCACGGTACGATCAGTGGTTTGGGGAGTTGGTTTGGTCACGACCGAGTGGGATTACGAAAGGAGTTGAGCTTCGGGCGTTGGCCAGTGCGCCACGCTACCTTGTGAGGTAACAGAGATGTGTGGTGATTGTTCGACAGGAGCGAGGTCTTAGGATTGGTTGATTTGCACTCCATGTGGCAGTGATACGTTGACGTTAGCGAGAGGAGGCGACGAGTCACAAGTTGAGGATATCTCAGTCGTGATGTGCTCATAGTGAGGTTCTACCATGATGCGACGAGAAGGATTCGTCGGATAATATAGATTTGGCTTGACATTTGTATGGAGATGGGTTAGTTGATTGCGGTTGACCATTCCTCTTAAGTATCGTGTACGCTAGTTTGAGGAGAACCTGATAGTGAGAAGTAAAATGGGCCATTACAGTATTTATTGACAGTTGTCGTTGGTCGGAAAGATTGGACAACGTAAGGATTGTTGTGAGGATTAGTGACCGGAGGGTCAGACTTGGTAGTATACAGAGAGTTATCTGCAGATCACAGCAGAAGCCTGTTGTGACCCCGTACTCTGGTGGGACATCGGATTAGGATGAATTGACATCCTTTTGGATGTGCATAAAAGGTCATAAACGGATAAGAAAATTGGATTGGTTGCGGACATGTGGATGATGTCCGAGTGAGTTGATGTGACCGAGTTGGTAGACGCACCCTAGCGTGGTACTCGTACGAGTTCAATGGGCACTGAATGGGACAAGGAGGGTCCCGAGTGGCTCGGTGCGGGATATACGTTATACCTGCATTGGTGACAGGTACCCTAGATCGTTACGAACGGACGGTATGAGTGTTAGGTGCCGGATTTGGATCCCATAAGGATTGGGACGTACGAATTAGGTTACCGACGTGAACGACAAGGGGAGAAGTCAAAAGGAATCACTGGAAGTGTTTAATCCTGAAGGAAGGATTAAGCATTACAATAATTATCATAGAATACTCTTAGTCGGAATAGGAGGACTTTTGGCTCAACCATTGGAAAAGCTAGGTATGCTTCAACATGGTTGCAACTACTCTCGACTTAGAGGCCGGTGAAGTAGACTTCTCGTTTTCTGCTCTTTAGCAGATAGTGTTGAGTACCGGAGGATGACATAAGATGGACTTTGATGTCATCATCTTCAACTTTCCTCATGTGGATTGATGAGGAAGGAGACGACAGTGATGTCAAATTGGATTGACTTGGAGGTCAGATGATTCTTGGTGTCACTTCCGGTGATGTGACATGTGAGTACCCAAGATGAGACAAATGGAGTAACGTGAGGATCATCGAGATTACGGAAGTGATTGTGACGATCGTGAGGTATTTAGACCGAGGTCAGGTCGTCATTGGAGTGAATTACCTTACTGATTATGCTAAGCTAGGAACAGAGGAGAACTTTTAAGGATCCCTTATCATAGTTGGTGAGATGACAGAGTTTGAAAGTGGGAATAAAGGTGAGATAAGGACGATACGTGGGTATCAATAAGGAAGAGATGAATAGTCGATGCCTCGAGATGGAATTGGGAATAGAGATTGTATTGGATTGAGGCTGGCTCGTGATGCACGATTAGACATCGGACCGATGAGTACTATGATCGGATGTGTTCCGACATATTGGTATAGTGACCGGACGTCGAATGATGTGTGCATGAGCAGAAGTGACAGATAAGGTTCGGATAGTTGATGAGCAGAGAGCTCAGGGACATGCGGGCCAGTGGAACCCTAGTGCGTGTTTGTGTTTTCTGTTGAAACAAGTATTCGATTGGAGTTCCGTGTACACCTAGATGGGTGAGACGTCGATTTTGAATCAACAGGTTGAGTGGTAAGATGGTTGGGACTTGAGGTCAGTCTAGAAGTCAGCGGAGATCGCTGAGTGACGTGAGAGACGATACCATACGAGGACTCGAGAGCGAGTCGAAATCAGAGTGTACAGCGGGAGCACAATGGAACCGAGCGCTACCGATTAGACACGATCACGCCAGTGGACTTAGTGTTAGTGACAGAAGTTGAGTATCGCTCTGTGGGATCAGTGAAGATAGTTTTCGGATTGAATGCTGATTAGGACATCAGTTCCGATTGTCAGATGAAAAGAACCATCAGACTGAAAAGTCCACTTGATGGTAACTGGTAGGTTGGAACGTGTCAGGAAGTTATACTACAAGGATCTTAAATCAACTTGGTATAACTGACCTGTCAGAGTGGCTTCGTGAGAGTTGAGATGGAGCTTGAGAGCTTCGGTGACAGTGCGTACCGACGAGTATGGTGTAGTGACGGATGTGTACTTGTACTCGAGAGTGACCATGTGCGGAGACACGATTGAATTTCCACAATTGGTTGTGGGAATCGGGTCAATTTGAATTTCGAGGACGAAATTCTTTAAGGGGGGAAGATTGTGACGACCCGTCCCGAATTAATAGGATTAATTAAGGATTAATGACAGATTAGCGAGACTAATCGGGGATTAGACGAGGATTAACGGATGAGCAGGGCAAAATGACGATTTTGCCCCTAGAATGGGCGAATCATTGACTTCTCGTTCAGGCTATCAAATGGACTTTGGCCAATGACTGTGACGTAGTTTGGGATGTCACTAGTTCATAGACAGGTGGCACGCTCGATTCCGACGTTGGAAGAAGAAGTTGTGATATTCGGAACTTCGAGGGAATTTTGAAAAATTGGTTAAAAGGAGGCAAATAGTTAAGTTTTAACCCAAGAGGTCCGATGGCCGAGGGTTAAGGACCGTTACGTAGATCGATATGATATGAATCCGTAGATAGGTGGCACGTCAAAATCGGACGTTCGACGGAGAAGTTACGGTTCACAAAAGTTCCGGTGAACTATTTACGGCGATACGTTTTACAAGGCAAAAAGTGAAGTTTTGCCTTTTGTGGGCCCAGATCTTTCCCAGACCTCAGGGGATGAGTGACACTTGTTACTCATCGATTCCCTCATTTCCCTCATTCATGCATATCATCTTTCTTCTCTGTTTCATTCTACCCACCCGCACAACCATCTCGACCCAACCCAAAACCCTTCCCATGTGATTTTGAGTGAGGCCAGAGAGTGAGAGGGGAACTCGAGGATGATGAAGCAGGAGACAGGATGGCCGGTGGACGTGAACGGCGGCGATAGCCAGAGCACAGGTAACCCGAGAACCAGTTTATGGTTTGAAATTCAAAAATTAGTTTTGGGTGTTTATTAATTGATTTGAATGAACCTAGCAGCCTTTGGGGATTGAGATGACCTCCCTGAACCAGTTTTTAGGGAGGAGGATGGCCGGAGTCGAGAGTTATGGACGGTGGAAGGTGGGGCTACTATTCACCAAATCGAACCGGTGAATTTTTAACGTGGTTTTTAAGTTTTTAAAATATGGAATGATAGGGAATGGAATTAGGAAGAGATTAGGGTTAGATTGGGATTGGATTGGAAAGGATTGGACAAAAAATAGGGGAGAAAAGGCGCCAGACCGGTCACGCCGGTCCAGGCAGACCGAGTTGCAGAGTTGAACCGGACTAGCCGGTTCGTGGGAGGTTGTGACAACACCCATCCCAATCCCCCCGGGATTACCATGGAATGTGACGTGCTCCCGTCTGACAAGAGGCGCCAGACAAGGGATAACCGATTGCCATTGCCCAAACGGGCTTCCAGAGTGCGTAAGGATCGATGGAGGAGGTGTGCGATGCTCAAGTCTCTGCTGCAGTCGTATCCGGAATCAACCTGAAGGGCATTGAAAACAAAAGCTGTGAGTGGACGAAAATAAACAAGTCTGATGAAAACATTTATAAGACATTTATGCCCCTCAGTAAAATCATATGCACGCACCAAAAACCAATAATCCCATATATATTTAGAAATAACCATTAGGGCCTTAGCCCGGAAACCAAGCATAGTTTCAAATTCCAAAAGTCAATCCAAGAGTTATTTCATAAATCCAGTAATATAAACCATAAGGCATATAATAATAACCATAACCATAATTTTAGTTGCTGCACTATACACTCCAATCCGACATCCCTGATGTCTGACGTCCCTGACGTCAATAAGGTCACAATCACAAGGCTACGCGTGCCACTCGGGTCTCAATTTTCCGAGTTAAATCCCCGAACCCCGTTCGGGTACAGCATCCCCGATGCTTAGCGTCATAGACGCTGGACGTACTAGACGTCCGTGACCTCTCCGGGGTACCTCGCCGGAGGAGACAATATAATATGGAAGGATCTATACAGTGCAGTACCAAATACATTTTATTGATATCCACATGCAAAACATATAGGTATACATAGATAAAATCCGAACCAATCGTTACGTTTCATCAAACGGGTCTCAAGCCCAAATACCGTGAAACGTGCCATAACCGAAATATCATCAAAACCATTTATAGATTCCAGCATGTGAACATATATAAAATGTAAACCAGGAAACATTTATTCAATTCCATTTTAGGGTCCCCGACCCGCAATCACATGTAGAAATCAACTAGGCCCCTGGCCCGATTCCACAAGTTAACTGGGCCCCTGGCCCGATTTCATAGTTCAACTGGGCCCCTGGCCCGATTTTACATTATTCAAGTTCGTAACCGTTTCAAGAAATCATATCCAACCACCTTTATGGAAATCAGTGAAAATTCAGAAAATCTCGGTTTACGTGCAAATACGTAATTCACCTCGAAATGCGTGAAATCATTTTAAATTCACCGATATCCAAAGTAAATCATTTAATCATAATTATAACAATCATAAAACAGTTATGCATGCATCGAATTTATGAAACCAATGTCCACTCACAGACCGTTTAACCGAGCGCCTCGATACGCGTGCCATAGGCCTTCCCGGGCCACCTCACTATCACCGGGACTCCCAATCCTGTTCAAATCAATTTAGAGGATCACTAACCTCATCATTAACATCCTATTCAAGTCCCGTAATTTTCCCGAATTTTTAAGTATTTTTAAATTGGATTTAAAACCTTCGGACATCCCGAACAATATCGAGACGGTGTCCGATCGACACGAAACCAATCCCAAAATGTTCGTTACAATTTATAGGATAAAAGTCATGTTGACCTCACCTCGAGATTCGTGCCCACGCGCCGTCACGCGCCGCCGTGAGTGGCTGCGCGTGAAAGCCACGCGCCTGCTACAGTGCTCCTTCCTCACCCGAATGACTGGTAAACGGGTTGAAAAACCCGCGATAAGACCCGGTTCAAATCCTAGCAATTCGACACCGATTCCATCAATTCAAAATTCCATTAGCATCGAATTAGATTCAATTAGGGATCTGTGGACCAAATTACACACAATCATACCTCAAACCTTAAGATCAAGGATGATCACACGAAGAACAATCCGATCACTGTTCATCATCCGAAATCCTCCCATGTCAATCGATTCTTCCAATTGATGCATCCATTAGCATCGTGAGACCATAATGAACACAATCCCCAGTCCAATTGCATCACTCCGAGCTTCAAATCCCACGACTCAAGCTCGAAGTTTCTGAAACTACAGTAGTTCCGTTCATCCTCAAACGGCCCTCAATCCGCTTCGTTCCTTCGACGAAAATGATCGTGGCAATCCCAGAAGACTCAAACCAATCTCCAATTTGATCGTCAACGCCAAAAACTTCCAATTCGATTTTCCCCCCGAATTTCGGAATTTTCGAAATTCCAGCCCCCAGCTCTCAATTCGTCCCTCGTGTTTTCCCAAATCATTCCAGTCTCAATTCTTGTCAATTTCGTTCACAAAAACAGTGGATAGAGAGGAGATTAAGGGTAGGAGAAAAATTGAAGTTGATTTTTCACGGTTGAAGAAATTGAAGGGATTAATGGAGGAATAATTCAATTAATTAATCAATAACACAAACATAATGTCCCCCATGTTACAATTACACTAAACAATTCAGGGATAGATCGCACTAGCCATCCACCCAGCTCAATCATGGCTCCAACTCACGGCTGTTCCAAATCACAGTCCAAATTACCATTCTGCCCTTGTGCAGAAAATTACCAAAATGCCCCTCACGCATCCTGACCCGTAACTCGGTCATACGGACTCCGATTGATGCGTGCCGCCTGTCATTGGATTCGTATCGACGATACCTACGTAACGGTCCTTGGCCCTCGGCCATCGGACATCCCGGTCAAAAAGTCAACATTTGCCCCTATTTCGTCCAAATTACGAAAATGCCCCTGGACTTCCGTACATCATAACTTTCACCACGAACGTCGGAATCGAACGTACCACCTGTCTATGAACTCGTGACGTCCCGAACTACGTCACGGTCATCGGTCAAAGTCCGTTTGACCATCCGAATTAAAAGTCAACGTTTTGCCCACGCCTAGGGGCAAAACGGTCATTTTGCACAATTCGTCCGAAATCGCCCAACCAATCCCAGATTAGTAAATCACAATTAAATAATATTAAATCCCGATATTCGGGACGGGTCGTTACAACCTTCCCTCCTTAAAGAATTTCGTCCTCGAAATTACCAATCACCTTATTCCACAACCACCTTGTGGAAAACAATGCGACCACACATCTGTGTACACTTGTACACCCACATACTGGGACAACACCAGCCTCGTTTGTACCCAGACATGCCATCTCAGTCATACGTCATAATAGCAACAACACTCGACCACCTCGAGTGGAAATGATCACCTGATCCGCGATAAAATCGCCTAACCCCTTTAGCTGACTCCTTCAGCTAGATGGTTCCTTTCCATTAACAATAAATCCTTACATTTGCTCCCGTTAGGAGTCACCAAATCTCATTTGTCAGTCCATGCTGACACCATCAGTCAAACTGTCACCACTAAGCTTTACCACCCTAGTAAATCCCCAACCATCTGCCAGTCGGTGACAACGCCACGCACTACATCACTCTCGATGTGGCGTAAGATCAACCACATGATCTCGATTCGCAGGGCAAGCCCATTCCTGCGACATAAATAAATCTCAATGTCCATAATTGCCGACTCCCTCAGCGAACCAAAATGCTGGGAAATCACGGTGTGATCAAGTCACACAAGGCTACTCGTGGTTACTCTGACCACCAATTCACTCATCCTGAGTGTACGTATACCGTCAACTTACTCCATCAAGTGGTGTAACTGGAACACATTGAATACCAGCCCAGCAGTGAACACACATATCAATACTAGGGTTCCACAAGCCAACCATGGCTAAGAGCACCTGCTCAATCAATCACTGAACCCTGACAAAATCACCCTGCCCAGCGCACAGTATCCAATGTCCAGTCCACAATACAGCCAAACAAATGATATCAGAACCAATCCGATTATCAACACATTAGTTACACACCACTGGTACATCCCATGTACCGCCATTAGGCACCACTCAGCCTAACCAGTATCAATCATCGTACAACGTACCCTGTACGTACCTCAATCCATCAATCTGACTATAGCCACCCAGGTCATAGCCAAACACGTTCTAGTAATGGAGTACATTTGCCCAGCCAACATGAGACAAACGAACTCCACCCATCATCTAGTTCCAAATCCGAATCTGAATCCGCAATTTCGTAAGAAATCCCGAATCCGATCCCAACATCACATTTTTAATCCATGTCCAAATCCGAATCCGAAATCATTATTCCGTAAGCTAGCATTGGAATAATCATTCCGCACCCAAATCCAGTAATCCACTTCCGAGCTTCGCAATCGAATCCTGAATCGTCACCCAGAAATTCGATTCCAAAACCCAAAATCTCGTTTACGTCCATCAAGACGTAACATAACCGATCCTATCGGTTACCCGCTCAAAATACTCGATTAACTTCATAGGGAAGCCAATCCCAATATCCACACGTCAAAGGTTGACAAAATCCGACCACATCGGAAACCTACTCAACCGAGTAACAAGCCATATGGACTTCACTCCGAAAAGAAGTTCAGTCCCGTCATCTACGACTCACATACCAAGGTAAGAGTGATAAACTCTCCACCCATCTGGATCATCAAGATCACAATCCATATCCATCGCTACGTCACCCGACAAGTAATATCACGATCCTAGATCGTCACATCGACCAAAGTCGACAACATCGCAAATCAGATCCACCTAGGATCCACACATGCTCACATAGCTAACAGTCCATCCGAAAGCTGATCGTAGGGTCTTACACCCTCAATTGAATCCTTCGCCAAATTTCCCTTGGTGGAAAGATGACCACGCATTTCACCACCAAATCCCAAATCATACAAAACTTCTCGTGTCCAATGACCCCAAGCCAAACATGGGTCCACCAACCAATACACGCTCAACGTACTGGTAACAACAATCATCATCTGCCACGGCAGGAAATAAGAAGTCAACCCCAATGACTACAGGATACCAATCACCGATGCGGAAACGAGCACTCCTCTCGTTCCCCCAATCACAACTCTCCCCGAAACGGGAGTTCCAACCATGTTGGAAACAGACATGCTCCCAATGAGATGTCAAGTCCAACCACTGGACTGCCCCCGTCCTTACCTCACTTGGACCACCACGTGTCCAAAATCAAATCATCACTCGGACCTCACGTCCGCCAATACTCATGTATGCACACACCCCGATTCCGAACGGAATATCCACAACTCTGCCTGGATGTGCATACCCAGCTGCCTTTGTTTCACATCACAACCTCTACAGGTTAAACCCTCAGGTTCCAAGAGGTCCACAATCACAAAATCCCACATCAATACCACGAATGGTTTTCCTCGACTTTTCCAATTTCAATAATTTCCTTGCACCCTCTGAGGATATTAGAGGTAAACAATCTTACCAATCTCGGAGTTGACAACAACTCCCCAAATCCACTGATTCTCATGACGTAGGGAACATCGTCCCTAGATTCCTCAAGTTTCAATCATACCATTACATCCATTCATCACTTGTCATCATATATCTGTTGGGACTTATCCCAACACGACACAACCTCCACTGGATCCCATCCAGTCCAAGACTCAACCACCACTGAGTCGCAGATACCGATCATATGTCCATCATGACAGAGTCACACCCCAACTGGTGGCTCATCGTCATCACATTTACTGACACCAGCACCTGCGCTAGTACCAGCACCAACGCACCATCATCAACACTAGTATCAGCACACATGCATCCATACTAGCATTGGCATAAAAGTACCAACATACCAACATCCATACATAGCACACGAACATCCACACTAGCACACGAACATCCGTGCTAGCACACTGTGTGCAAAGTTTTTACCCTGGATCTCCGTTCATTCCGAACGACGATCCCGTAACAGCACTCGTACCCCAAAACTATGGGTACCCCCAATTTGGCCATCCACACATCAGGATAATGAACGTTCCCTGAACATCCCCAAGTGTCAAAACCACACTAAATACCCTCGATAGCCAGTTATCTCGACACAACTGTCGACCAACAGTCATCGTTGTCAAGATCCATATCCACACATCACACTAATATTCGATCCAACACGGGATTCCATATTTTCTCATAACCGCATCCGTGGATCGAATCCCATAATCTAGACTAGACTCACTAGAGTCATCCGCATGGTCATCCATGACCTCAGCCACTCGTCGCAGCACAAGTTCTCACTTAAGGTTCACCTTTCGGTCCATCAATTAAAAATTAGGGTTCCAAAATCACACCCTAGGGTTCCACCGAACCCAACTGCCTTTTGCAGTAAAATCCACATCCTGACCGACCCCGCGGTCCTGACATCGCATAGACGTCAAATCCAATCCAATCGTCAATTCAACGTGGGTTCCATCGTGGGTTCCACCACGAAGGTCATCGGCTAACTCCGATGCACCAACACCCCGTACCCTAGCCAACACTACCAAGGTCCATAATTTAGACCATTACTCAACTGAGTTTCGCATTTCCATAACATTATTCAAATGGGGTTCCCTGAGCCCGGCTGTGCCCAGCAGCACAACAATCCATCATCACGTGACCGAATCGACGGTCCCACATTACTAGTTAATCGTATACAACACCACTTGGGTTGAATCGCAACAATGCACGGCGTATCGGGCCAAACATACCCAATTCACCATACAAACCCAAAACTCTCTATCAGGTTGACAACGGAACAGCAGCCCAAAGAGACATCACACCCTCGA
The DNA here is from genome assembly GCA_032719365.1 of Prinsepia uniflora. Classification (NCBI taxonomy): domain Eukaryota; kingdom Viridiplantae; phylum Streptophyta; class Magnoliopsida; order Rosales; family Rosaceae; genus Prinsepia; species Prinsepia uniflora. The sequence goes on from CM064872.1 coordinate 40,652,546, forward strand.
CCTTCGCGCACAAAAAGAGCAAAACCTGCTCTGATACCACTTGACAACACCCATCCCAATCCCCCCGGGATTACCATGGAATGTGACGTGCTCCCGTCTGACAAGAGGCGCCAGACAAGGGATAACCGATTGCCATTGCCCAAACGGGCTTCCAGAGTGCGTAAGGATCGATGGAGGAGGTGTGCGATGCTCAAGTCTCTGCTGCAGTCGTATCCGGAATCAACCTGAAGGGCATTGAAAACAAAAGCTGTGAGTGGACGAAAATAAACAAGTCTGATGAAAACATTTATAAGACATTTATGCCCCTCAGTAAAATCATATGCACGCACCAAAAACCAATAATCCCATATATATTTAGAAATAACCATTAGGGCCTTAGCCCGGAAACCAAGCATAGTTTCAAATTCCAAAAGTCAATCCAAGAGTTATTTCATAAATCCAGTAATATAAACCATAAGGCATATAATAATAACCATAACCATAATTTTAGTTGCTGCACTATACACTCCAATCCGACATCCCTGATGTCTGACGTCCCTGACGTCAATAAGGTCACAATCACAAGGCTACGCGTGCCACTCGGGTCTCAATTTTCCGAGTTAAATCCCCGAACCCCGTTCGGGTACAGCATCCCCGATGCTTAGCGTCATAGACGCTGGACGTACTAGACGTCCGTGACCTCTCCGGGGTACCTCGCCGGAGGAGACAATATAATATGGAAGGATCTATACAGTGCAGTACCAAATACATTTTATTGATATCCACATGCAAAACATATAGGTATACATAGATAAAATCCGAACCAATCGTTACGTTTCATCAAACGGGTCTCAAGCCCAAATACCGTGAAACGTGCCATAACCGAAATATCATCAAAACCATTTATAGATTCCAGCATGTGAACATATATAAAATGTAAACCAGGAAACATTTATTCAATTCCATTTTAGGGTCCCCGACCCGCAATCACATGTAGAAATCAACTAGGCCCCTGGCCCGATTCCACAAGTTAACTGGGCCCCTGGCCCGATTTCATAGTTCAACTGGGCCCCTGGCCCGATTTTACATTATTCAAGTTCGTAACCGTTTCAAGAAATCATATCCAACCACCTTTATGGAAATCAGTGAAAATTCAGAAAATCTCGGTTTACGTGCAAATACGTAATTCACCTCGAAATGCGTGAAATCATTTTAAATTCACCGATATCCAAAGTAAATCATTTAATCATAATTATAACAATCATAAAACAGTTATGCATGCATCGAATTTATGAAACCAATGTCCACTCACAGACCGTTTAACCGAGCGCCTCGATACGCGTGCCATAGGCCTTCCCGGGCCACCTCACTATCACCGGGACTCCCAATCCTGTTCAAATCAATTTAGAGGATCACTAACCTCATCATTAACATCCTATTCAAGTCCCGTAATTTTCCCGAATTTTTAAGTATTTTTAAATTGGATTTAAAACCTTCGGACATCCCGAACAATATCGAGACGGTGTCCGATCGACACGAAACCAATCCCAAAATGTTCGTTACAATTTATAGGATAAAAGTCATGTTGACCTCACCTCGAGATTCGTGCCCACGCGCCGTCACGCGCCGCCGTGAGTGGCTGCGCGTGAAAGCCACGCGCCTGCTACAGTGCTCCTTCCTCACCCGAATGACTGGTAAACGGGTTGAAAAACCCGCGATAAGACCCGGTTCAAATCCTAGCAATTCGACACCGATTCCATCAATTCAAAATTCCATTAGCATCGAATTAGATTCAATTAGGGATCTGTGGACCAAATTACACACAATCATACCTCAAACCTTAAGATCAAGGATGATCACACGAAGAACAATCCGATCACTGTTCATCATCCGAAATCCTCCCATGTCAATCGATTCTTCCAATTGATGCATCCATTAGCATCGTGAGACCATAATGAACACAATCCCCAGTCCAATTGCATCACTCCGAGCTTCAAATCCCACGACTCAAGCTCGAAGTTTCTGAAACTACAGTAGTTCCGTTCATCCTCAAACGGCCCTCAATCCGCTTCGTTCCTTCGACGAAAATGATCGTGGCAATCCCAGAAGACTCAAACCAATCTCCAATTTGATCGTCAACGCCAAAAACTTCCAATTCGATTTTCCCCCCGAATTTCGGAATTTTCGAAATTCCAGCCCCCAGCTCTCAATTCGTCCCTCGTGTTTTCCCAAATCATTCCAGTCTCAATTCTTGTCAATTTCGTTCACAAAAACAGTGGATAGAGAGGAGATTAAGGGTAGGAGAAAAATTGAAGTTGATTTTTCACGGTTGAAGAAATTGAAGGGATTAATGGAGGAATAATTCAATTAATTAATCAATAACACAAACATAATGTCCCCCATGTTACAATTACACTAAACAATTCAGGGATAGATCGCACTAGCCATCCACCCAGCTCAATCATGGCTCCAACTCACGGCTGTTCCAAATCACAGTCCAAATTACCATTCTGCCCTTGTGCAGAAAATTACCAAAATGCCCCTCACGCATCCTGACCCGTAACTCGGTCATACGGACTCCGATTGATGCGTGCCGCCTGTCATTGGATTCGTATCGACGATACCTACGTAACGGTCCTTGGCCCTCGGCCATCGGACATCCCGGTCAAAAAGTCAACATTTGCCCCTATTTCGTCCAAATTACGAAAATGCCCCTGGACTTCCGTACATCATAACTTTCACCACGAACGTCGGAATCGAACGTGCCACCTGTCTATGAACTCGTGACGTCCCGAACTACGTCACGGTCATCGGTCAAAGTCCGTTTGACCATCCGAATTAAAAGTCAACGTTTTGCCCACGCCTAGGGGCAAAACGGTCATTTTGCACAATTCGTCCGAAATCGCCCAACCAATCCCAGATTAGTAAATCACAATTAAATAATATTAAATCCCGATATTCGGGACGGGTCGTTACAGGTTGTAGGTGATTGCACAGTAGGCGCGTGAGGCCCACGCGCAGGCCACTCCTTGGGCGCTTGATGGCATATGGCAGGGTTTTTGGGGAAGTTTCCAACATGTCAAATCATCTATTCGATGTAACGAACATTTTGGGACTGGTTTCGTGTCAATCGGACATCGTTTCGATATAGTTCGGGATGTCCGAAGGTTTAGGTTAGCATTTAAAAATAGTTAGAAATTCCAAAAAATGACGGGACTTTAATGAGGGTTATTTAAGTAGTTAATAACCTTCTATTACGATTTGGACAGGTTTGGGAATTCCGGAGGCGACGATTGGCCCGGGAGAGGCGTATGGTAAGCATATCTAGGCGCGGCTTCGGACGGTCTGTGAGTGGATTTTCTTTATGAATTCGATGCATGCATAAATGTTTTATAATTGTTTTAATACATATTGTGTGATGCCATAAGTGCATTTGTTTGTGGTAGCCTAGAATTTACGTATTTGCACGTATTTCGATATTTCCGATTTTATATGATGCTTATACGTGCTAGATTACAATGAGGATTTCATGAATTGGTTTTGGATTTGGAAATATGAACTTGGGCATGAGGCCCATTTGATTTATGAACTCTCAGACTTGGAGTCCATTTGATTTGACGATGAATCGGACCGAGGGTCCATTTGAGATATACGGTCAGACCGAGGGTCCTGTTGATTTACGATTCGGGCTTGAGGCCCATTTGGTTGTAATATCGGCTGGAGGCCTATTTGACTGTAGTATCGGGCTTGAGGCCCTATTGGTTGTGAAATTGGGCTTGAGGCCCTGTTGAGTTATGGTTTCGGGCTTAGGGCCCAGTTAGCTGTGGTATCGGGATTAAGGCCCTGTTGATTGTGAAATCGGGCTTGAGTCTCAGTTCGGTTTATGAAATGAGAATTCGGGCATGTGACCCTGTTGAACTGTGGATTTGGGCCGAGGCCTGTGAAATGGATTTGAATCGGATTCGAGGAATCCTATTGAGATGAATCAGGTATGAAACCCAGTTAAAATATGTTTTGAGAAAGAAAGAAAGTATTTGAAATGCATATGAACCCTCCATATGATTATATGGTCTCCTCCAGACGTCGACCTGGAGAGTCTTGATCCACAGACCAGAATGGGTATCCCCATAAGGATCCCGTTTCAGGAGTGGAAGTTACGAGATATGATGTAGTCCCCGATCAGATTCCGGAGAGATGTGTGGACTAGATCCGGAGATAGAGTTCGGACTAGATCCAGAGATTGAGCCTCCTAGATGGAGAATTCTTGGGGGAAGACTCAGAGTGAGACCCCGAGTAGTGTGCACACTAGTATAGAGATGATATCGTGACATTTATCGGGGATGTGTTCCCTAGGGGCTGTGTGCCCCGAGTTGGCATCTTCTCGGAAATGTCGCGGATGAGTTTTACGTATGTCGATACGTATGAGGTTTTATGAAAGTGATTTGGGGGCGGAGACCCCGTGTTTCGTGTTTTAGAAAATGGTTTGGGGCAGAGACCCCGTATTCTGTATTTTGGTATTTCACTGAGAATGGTTTTGGGTTGAGACCCACGTGACGTGATTTGGGCTAAGTCCCTATTGATTTGATTTACGGGTTTTTGTGATTTCGGGTCGGGGACTCAAATGGTTTTATGGGTCATGACGGTTTATGGGGACCGGGATGAACCCTTGAAAGGTTTTGAGAACATGTTTTCAAATGGTTTTTATGAACATTTGATAAATGGTTTTTGGAATGCATGCATATGCTTTTAGTGAAGGGCATAAATGTCTTGATGTGAAATGTTTTTATTAAAATATGATTTTGTCCACTCACGACTTTTGATGTTTTAATGCCCTTCAGGTTGATCACGGATGCGGGCTGTAGCAGAGGCGAGACATCACACTCCTCCTCCTACGATCCTGGCGTACTCTGCAAGCCCAGTGAGAGCTAGAGACGAAAATTTTCCTGGTCTGACACTTTGTGTCAGACGAGATCAGGCGTTTCCTATGTTAATACCTGGGGATTTGGGACGGGTCCTGACATTTGGAGTCTTGAATGGATAGGAAATGAGTAGGGAAAGATTTAGGAATCGAAAGGGATAAGATTAGACTAAAAATGAGGGAGAATGGATGCTGAACCGGTCGCGCTGGTCCGGTCTGGTTCGAACCAGGCGAACCGGGTTCGCTGGAGGTTGAAGACAGTGAACAGTGCCAGGCCCGTGGGCTTACGCGCAGCCCCTTTGCACGGTGCATGGGGGCACGTGAAGCATCTTTTGGGGTAGTGTTCAACATGTGAAATACTCTATTCGATGTAACGAACATTTTGGGACTGGTTTCGTGTTGATCGGACACCGTCTCGATATTATTCGGGACATCCGAAGGTTTAGGATCAGGTTTAAAAATACGTAAAAATTCCGGAAAATTTTGGGGCTTTGGTAAGGGGTTAATTAAGTAGTTAGTAAACCTCTAAAGTGATTTGAACATGTTTGGAAGTCCTGGTGACGGTGATTAGCACGTGTGTGGTTATGCATAAAGTGATTTTGGGGCATGCATAAATGTTTATTATGTGTTTTAATACTTGTTTTATGATGCGTTGAGTGCATTTGTGTGTGGTTACGTATTAACACGTATTTCGAGGTATTGGCCTTATACGGTGCATATACGGGTTTGTACTTCTACGTTGATTTAAATGAAATGGTTTTAGATTTAAAAAGGATAAACTCGGGCATGAGACCCATTTGGGTTTGTCTCGAGCATGTAGCCCCATTGATGACCTACAGGTCTGAGTCGTGGTCGCGGCGAGTGCTATGTGCACGGCGACGGACGATACGACCCTCGCCTCCAGACTGGGATGCGTTGCTTCCAGAGAGGTCACGATGCACGTACCGTCGTCGAGCAGCCACTGAATGCTCGACTTCGGAGTGCTGACGATTCAGGATATCAATCGGTGATGGGTGCACCATGATCTAAAGGTGGTCACGTCGGTTGATACTTGCACGGCGACATACCAGGATTGAGGGCGGTCCTAGACGGATGGTTGCACGCATCACTACGATCGGAATCGTGACTGACCCTGAGATATCGGGCTCGATGCCCAGTTGAGTCATGAGTTCGGGCACGGGGCCCAGTTACTTTACGTTTATGATTTCGGGTCAAGGGCCCTAAATGGATTTCTGGGTTCATGACGGTTTATGGGGACCGGGCATGAATCCCTTGAAAGGTTTTAAGAATGTTTTCGATATATATATTCATATACCTTCCTTTATTTGGATTGTCTCCTCTAGGGAGGGTTATTGGCTTGGGTGAACCCCGGAGTAGTCACGGAGCACTAACTGAGTGGAGTCGCCCTCATTGGGTACCTTACTCTTAGGAAGGCTTATGGATTATAGCCCCAGGGAGGGTCATTGATCTACGAACATTGACGTGGGTGGACCCTGGGAGACTTAGGCTTTGAGACCCCGGGTAGCACGCGCGTAGCTTTTAGAAACCGTGACAGGATTGGTAGCATGATTTATATGTATATGTTATATGATATATGATGTACTAGTTTTGGGCTGAGTCCCACGTGGATTTGGGCAGTAGCCCATATGATTAGTTTCATTTACGTTTTTGGGCCAAGGCCCTAGTGGTTTGGTAAATAGTTTTCGAATGCATGCATGCTTTTTTAGTGAAGGGTACAAATGTCTTTATGAAAATGTTTTTATTAAAGTATTTGTTTTGTCCACTCACAGCTTTTAAATGTTTTGACTGCCCTTCAAGTTAATCGCGGATGCGGGTTGTAGTAGAGACCAAGACATCACACTCCTCCTTCGGATCCTGACGTACTCCGAAGCCCCGAGCAGGCTAAAGTCGGAATTTCTCTTGTCTGACACTCCGTGTCAGACGAGATCAGGCGCGTCCTGCATTAATCTCGGGGGGATTGGGATTGGTCGTGACAGCCTATTTCATTTTTTTATTCTTAAATTCTTTATTCTTTAATTTTTTTAATTTTTTTATTCATTAATTCTTTTACTCTTTTATTGTTTAATTATTTTATTCTTTCTTTCTTTAATTTATTTATTTATTTATTCATTTATTATTTTCTCAATGATTATTTATTATTCTTTTTTACTAACCATTACTAATGTTCCCTAATTTTCCTAGTTAAGAACGATCCTTATTTACCAATACTAAATCTATATAAAAAAAGATTTAAATTGCATATACTCGAATTACATGTTTATTTAAATGTGTAGTTCGAGCGTTATCACTACAACGGGTCTGGGGCAATTTTACAAGTCCTCAATCGAGAAATTTCACCTCGGTCAAGAACTTGAGGGATTTTTGTTAATACAATTTCAGTCGAAACCCAATAGACTTAATACATTTAGCCCAACACACTCCTACAAAGTTAAAGGGTCTAAGCCTACACTAATAAACAAGTCCTAACAAGGTCTAAACAGCACTAACACGTAGACAGACATCATCGGCTTTACAATGAATGCCCATTCTCTCATACGAAGAATATATCTATTGTTAACTTTACACTCATACAAAATAAATTCACTTTACCTCATAAAGGTAACTAAGTATTAACTATTCACATCTACTCTATGAAGAGTCATCACTAACTTGGTCGTTGAAGTATCCTTAGGTTAGTACCATACTGGTGTCTACCTCTGACCGATCGACCAATTAGTCTCTTTTTCAGGTTTATCTAATGATACATGGTTGAACAGAATTCATCCCCTAAGTTGACACATTTTATATATCAACACTTACCAAATAATTATTAAATACATTAATTTTAGTATAAGTTTTTTATTTTATTAATACAATTAAATTTCTTTACGATGTTTATTCTTCAATTTTTATTAAAAATAAAAATAAAATTATCTAATTGTATCTTGTTTTTTTACGGAAATCTTCAAAAAAAAAAAAAAAGGGGACATAATTTGAAAATGTCAACCTTCCATAATAAAGTTGAGACAAAATAATTATAAAATTCAGCTAGGCTATTATTATTAAGTTTCAATAATTAATAAGCAAAAATTAGGACCTAGAAGCTGGCCAAGGACTGAAGAAAGAGCCTCTGACTTCGGCACTAGCCGACTAGATCAACGGCCAAGATCTGAAGCAAGCCAGCATAAGAAACGCCTTCATTTCCATCGCCACCGCCCAATTTAATCATCGCCTTGATGTCTTCATCGGTGGCTGCGAATTCAGCCCAGCTCATGTAGCTCTGCAAATCCTCATGGCTCAGCTTCCCGTCCCCGTCCTTGTCCATCACCTTAAACACGTCCTCCATCACTCCTCCCATGATTCTCGGGGCGCCGCCTCGCAAAACCCGCTCGAACTCCTCGTATTCGACGAACCCATCCTTGTCGGAGTCGGCGGCAGACATCATCGACCCGATGAGGGCTTCATCGACCCCGGAGCTGGAGAAGCCGGCGTAGAAGGATCTGAGGTCGTCTTTGCTGATCTTGCCGTCGCGGTCGGTGTCCAGGACGTCGAAGGCTGGCCGGAAATCGGAGGACAACGTGGTGGCGGTGGACCCTGGAGGGCATAGGGTTCGGCGGGAGGGACACATTGTGATTTGTGAGGAAGAATTTGGTGAAAGATTTAGGTTTGATAGCTACAAGTCGTGTAGGCTCGTAGAGAGGAAAATGAATGTTTTTAATCTGTAGAGAGGAAAATGAATGAGCGGTGCATTTATAGAATAGAGGGCATAAATTTGGGTGATAGATATGAGTATTATATGTATGGAAAGGTGTAGGCGTCAAGTCCAAGAGTTTCGGCCTTTTGGTGGTCCACGATCTTTGGACTTCGACATAGATTTGAGTGGTAATTTTAAAAATTGATCTGATTTTAATAATATATTTTTTAAATTATATATTTAAAAAAAGATAAAGATCAAGTTAGAAATGTAGTGTAAAATGTAAAAAACAACTTTCTTTAAAAATTAATTTATACATTATCTAATTATGAATTCATCAAATAGATGTATTCACCGTATCACCACACATTAACAAGAATGGTGACGTTACTATGAGATTGGTTCACGTATAAGGCAATTTGAAATATTTATTTGCTACTTTACAAATTTGAGGCATTGTTTGACTCACCAACAAATTCGTCATTTCAATTAAGACACTATTTGATTTTAATAATTATTTTTTGACACATCCTTCTTTGAAAGTTTTTTCGTGTTTATACAAATAACCCTTTAATTTTTAATGATTACAAAAACATCCCTCAGATTTCATAACCTCTTCTATTTTAAGTTTGATGTATAATGATAAAATTATCACTTTTGTTTAAAGCTATCCCCCAATCAAATATCTTTCTTCAATTTTTTATGTTCTATAAAAAATTCTGTCATTTTTTTATTAAAATAAAAAATAAAAATTCTGCTATTTTTTAATAATATTACAAAAATAAAAAAAAATTAAAAAATTCTCCCATTTATGAGATAGATTAATCTTTATAAAAAATAGAAAATTGTGCAAGAATTATAATTCACATTAATAATTATAATATGGCAGATTTTTTTATAATTCACGTGAATTTTTCCTTTTTTTAATAAAAATAGCTGTTTTTTTTTAAGAAGTAAAAAAAATTGAGGAATGGTGTTTAATTTTAAGATAGCTTAATCTTGATTAAGGATTGTTATTCAAGGGTAATTTTATCATTATAAATAAAATTTTAAACAAAAGAAATTATGCACTAAGAGTTTCGAAATCGGAGGGCATATATGCGTAATTGTTAAAATCTGAAGAGCCGTTTATGTAAACACAAAAAATCTCAGGAGTATATATATAAATAACCCTTGATAATACAATAAATAGTACGGAGATTAAAAAAAGAGCAAAAAAACAAATACACACAAATTGGAGATAAAAAGGGAGTTATATTTTAATTAAGGGAAAATAGTAAAATATAAAATGTTGACAATAGTTTGGTGGACAAGCATCGTTTGAGATTGAACGTGGGTACGTATTTGGCGATGTTGTAGTCAGACGCATGGAGTGACGTTATGAGTATTGGGTGTCTTTCTTGGAGGATTTTGTTTGTGTTTGTGTATGGGGACTGACTGGTAGGTTTCCCTTCGTCAAATTTGATGGCTTATTTTAGCCCTCCAATCTAATGTCAAAGGACCAATGAAAATATCCTACCTGGATTCTTGGAAAACGGGCAAAAGGATGGAATCCCTTATATGGCCTTATAAAAGTCTTAAAAGAAATTTCAACTTAGTCGTAGAAAATGAAAAATACCATGAACCAAATAATTATAGTAGAAACTTATCCATGGAACCAAATAATTATAGTAGAAACTTATCCATGGAACCAAAAAATATCTAAAATTTGCGAACTAATAAGTGGCTCATAGATAGTATAATGTCAACCATCTCTGTTATTTTTTGTATCGATGTTTCAAATAGAAAGATCCATCATTTGTTTGGAGTATCTCTTCGATTTGTTTCTATTATCGCTACAAGCATGTATCACTAAGCCCTCCCTCAAAATCTGTTACATCCCCTACCAAAAACTCGAAATCAAAAAATTGGAAGTTTCCCATTTCGCCCATATGTGTCCAATTACAGATTTTATCTGGTCTTGGACTGGATTATTTTATTTTCTTGGGCCTTGTGGATTGTTGTCTTGGGGGCTCAAAACACACAACCCAAGTTACAAATCGGTACTTTGTATTTCTTAGTGGAAGGCCCAAGCCCATAAGTTATTACCCAAGCCCAAGTGGAGTTTTTGAATTCAGCCATTGACAGGGACACTTGGGAGACATGCTATTGTGGTAAGTACAACCACACTTGTAACAACCCGAAAATTTGAGGAGAAAAAAATTTGGAAACTTTTGTGGAAATAAAAATTTTGCCCTTGAAATGGTCAAACACAAACTTTTTACCCTCGGGTATCTGTGAAGGTCTTGGACTCCTTAATCCGTTGATAGGCGGTACGCAGAAATCGAGGGGTCGAATAAATTTACTATGGGTCAAAAAGGTCAAGGGTATTTTGGTAGTTTATACTTGAAGGAAATTTTGGTCATTTTGCAATAAGAACCTATTGAATGTTGACAAGTTATTGAATGTTGACAAGTGTCAAGCTCTAAAAGGGTATGATATTTTGCCCCTTCCACTGACTTACTACCCCATATATGGGTGTGTGTGTGTGTGTGTGTGTGTGTGTGTGTGTGTGTGTTGTTAGTTCGGTGGAACATGGCTTAAGACCATAAATAGTGACCCTGGAAACCCGAAACGGTGAACGATCTCACATTCCTGCGAGGGGAATGGTGATGTGCCTTATATGTGTAGGCACACACCTATCTAATACAAGGCCTTTTGGGAGCTCACTGCCTTTTGGATTCCTTGGGAACTCCAAAGTTAAGCGAGTTGAGACTGGTGCAATTTCAGGATGGGTGACCTACTGGGAAGTTGCACGTGAGGTTTCGAAAATAAAACCGTGAGGACTGGGTCCAAAGTAGACAATATTGTGTTAGATGGGTCGTGTCGTGATAGAATGGTATCAGAGTCGGACCCCGACCGAAAGTGTGCCAACGAGGACGTTGGGCTCCAAATGGGGGTGGATTGTAAGACCCAATCTTGAAAGCAAAAATGGTGAGCAAGACCGTGAGCTTGAGAAGCAAGAACGGTGAGCAAGACCCGTGAGCTTGGAAAGACAAGATCGGTGAACAATCCCACATTGCTCGGGGAGGGAAAAGTGAAGTGCCTCGCATCTATCTAACACTATGCCTTTTGGGAGCTCACTAGCTTTGAGTTCGGTTGGAACTCCAAAGTTAAGTGAGTTGAGGCAGGTCCAAACCCATGATGGGTGACCCACTGAGAACAAAATCGTGAGGGCGAGGCCCAAAGCGGACAATATGGTGCTAGGGTGGGATATGTCCTAACATTATTCATCGTCAAAATCATATTGTATCAAATTATTCATCATATATTTATTATATCAAAGTCATTTTATAATTTTATTAGTCCTATATAACCATTATTGGGTACTTCAGTTTTTCCCAAAATTTCATTAAAAATTTTCAACTTTTAAACTAAAATTTTGTCATTTTTGTTAATTGTAAACGATATCGATATCGACATATCCATTGAGATATCCGTAAATTTAACTAGCAATATTTTCGTTGATATCGATATTTCAATCCTTGCATATAACCCACAACATCACACCTTGATTTTGAGTAGCTTTTGGACCAAACCATGTTTAGATTCAGACTCTATGGACTCTCACGAGTAAGACAAGCTCAAGGTTGAAGGTGGAGGATGTCGGGAATGCACGGGGTGAGAGAAAGAAGTTTGCCCGAAACTTTGGGAGCCATATCTTTGAATCGAGGTAAGATTTCTCAATTCTGGACTCATTTTGGATTCTTGGCCTCAAGTAGATGAATTTTACGTTACATATCCAATTGTTGCTTTATTTGATGCATATATGTTAAATGACTAAAAAAACCTTCAAATTTCTTATTTTTTGCACGCCGAAATGATCTTAAAATGATGATATAATAGCTAGAAAATGAGCATATAGTATCCATTAATTATGACATATGTCTATGAAATGTTCACTTATAAATTAGAAGGATGGAACAACAACGTACGTTCCCTTAAAAGTGAAATACAAGTATTTTCGCCTGATTATTTATTCAAATTTATTAAAAAGACGACAATATATACTACTTACACTTCTTCGGAGATTTTGAATTTAACTTTTGTAGATTAACTTAATATTCTATATGTGGGTATAATTTTTATGATCAATATTCGTGTATGAATTTTTTCTTTTCTTATAAATTGAACTTTCTGAAGCCGACAGACAAACTAGTGTGATGCCTAAAATCAAAGCACATGACATGCCAACCTAACACTGGCTATAGCTAAACATTGAGAGTAAGATACAGATTTGAACCACAAATATATGATTGTTTAGGCATTGCAAAAATAAACAAAGCTGAGTGGAGGAGTTGAATGGTTAGTGGAGATTTGGCCCCCAAAAAAAATGTTAGTGGAGAGTTTCTTTTTGAAGCAAAAACTTTGTGGCCAGCTTCTGCGTAGTGAACTCCATCCCGGCTTGAGATGTTGGTGGTGTGAATGAGAAAATGAGGGGAAGGTGAGATGTTGATGGTGGTAGCCACAGCGGGGCACGACGGCGAAGGTAAAGCCGAAACCGTGAGATGCAGTTTTTAGAATTCGAAAATGGTAGGTCGGGTTCTACTAATGCTGGACTATTTTGGTGGTTTGTTTGAGACTATGAAGGATAGGACGAGGTTGGTGGTGGCCACGACTGAGCCCGCGACGGCAAGGTGAGTGAGAAACCCGATAAGGCTCTGTTATTGTTCAAAAATGGCAACTTGTAATTTGTTGGTTGATGATTGATCTGGTTGATCAGTTAAGCTTCTGGAGAGTGAGGCGAGTCTGTAGGAGCTGGATTCGAAGAAAATGGTTGCCGGGATCGTGAGGTTACGACGGTCGAAGGTGGCCGGTTGAAACCAGGGATCGGGAAGGTAATTTCTTGCCCCTAAACTCACAATTTTATCACGTAGATGAATAGGAAATGGTTGGACGAACTTAATGGTAGAAATAGGATGAAAAATGGACTAGAAATGGAAGAAAACCAGGAGCACCGGTTCGGTTGGACCGAATCGATCTGAACCGGGTTTACTTGAGGAAGATGATGAACAGTATCCCGGCGCGTGGGTTTCACGCGTAGGGACTATAGGCCACACATGGGGGTGCATGAGGGGCCTTTTGGGGAAACTTCCAACCTGTGAAATCATCTGTTCGATGTAACGAACATTTTGGGATTGGTTTCGTGTCAATCGGACATCGTTTCGATATGTTTCAGGGTGTCTAAAGGTTTAGGATCGAGTTTAAAAATAGTTAAAATTCGGGAAAATTACGGGGCTTTAATGGGAGGTTAATGAAGAGGTTAGTAACCCTCTAGTGTGGTTTGGACAGGTTTGGAAGTCCCGGTGATAGTGATGGGACCCGGGAAGTCTTATGGCACGCATATCAAGGCAGTAGTGTAGGACAGTCTGTGAGTGGACTTCCTTTTCTAAACTGTGATGCATGCATAACTGTTTTATATGTTTTACATACGTGATTTCTATGATGATGAGTGTTGCATTGGTGGTTTACATGGTTGCACATATTTTGAGGTAATCCCGTATTTACACGTATTTCGAGGTTTACGAGTTTATACTATTGCTATGTGATTGTGAGTTCAATAATGGTCCTATGGTATGGTTTTGGTTTTAGAAAGATGAACTCGGGCATGAGACCCATTTGAATTATGTGATCGGGTCAGGGGCTCAGTTGGTTTACGAAATCGAGCTAAGGCGCTTTTTAGTTATGTGATCGGGCTGGGGCCCAGTGGTTTACAAAATCGGACATGAGGCCCAGTTGGATTTTATAAATGTGATTTCGGGTATGGGACCATATGTTTCATAAACGTGATTTCGGTTCAGGGACCCTAATGAATTTGTGATGTTTTATGGGAATTTCGGGTAGGGCCCATTCAGATGTTTTGAAATGGCTTTGTAAAACTGTTTTCCATATACGATCTTGATATGAGGATATGTGATGGTCTCCTCCAGGTGTCTGGGATACTGGGGAAGTCACGGTGCATTGCCTGCGAGGGGTCATTATACGGAGCTACCAGACCGTATAGTGACTTAGGAGCCGGAATGCTATCATTAGACGTCTGGGACGTCAGACATCTGGGATGTCAGAGATATTGACCCGGAGAGACCCCGGGTAGCATGCGTTGCCTATTACCGTGAGATATGACGTCTGGGACGTCAAGCGTCTCGGACGCTAGGCATCTGGGATGCCAAGGATGGTTATGTGGTAAATATGGATTATTGGGTTCATGAAATGGTATTTCAGTATTTGTGGATTTGTGGTTATGGATTTGTTCAGTAGCCCACCTGGTTTTGGATTTACGGATTTTGGTATTCTACAGTTTTGGGCTGAGTTCCCACACTTGGTTCGAGTTACAGTTTTTGGGCTGAGGCCCTAATGGTTCATTTGAGTGAATGTTTTGATTATTGATTTTGTGATGCATGCATACTTTTTAGTGAAGGGCATAAGTATCTTTATGAAATGTGTTTTTATAAACTTATTGTTTTTCGTCAATTCACAGTTCTTAATGATTTTAATGCCCTTCAGGTTGATCACGGATGCGGACTGTAGTAGAGACCGAGACATCGCACTCCTCCACCGATCCTGGCGCGCTCTGGCAGCCCCATATGGGCTGAGGTATGTATTATCCCTTGTTTGACACTTCGTGTCAAATGGGAGCATGACACATCCCACGTTAATCTCGGGGGGATTGGGATGGGATGTGTCAATATTTCAAGGGAATATTCCAAAGAATATTCGGTAGGTAATATTTTAGGGAATATTCCAGAATGCGCACTAACCTATTTTGTGATGTTTTCTAGCTGTTTAAGCACGTTTTAAGTCCGTTTTAAGCCGTTTTAATAT
This sequence comes from Prinsepia uniflora, assembly GCA_032719365.1. Taxonomy (NCBI): domain Eukaryota; kingdom Viridiplantae; phylum Streptophyta; class Magnoliopsida; order Rosales; family Rosaceae; genus Prinsepia; species Prinsepia uniflora. The sequence goes on from CM064872.1 coordinate 40,667,998, forward strand.
CGTCCAAGTTGATTTAAGTGATATTTCTTATAATTTTACTTGAAATTCAAAAAGTAACAATATTATCCTATTTATTTAGGATTGTGACTAGTTTAAGCTTACGTAATTTGCCACGTCGAGTGATTTCGACTCCCCGACCAATTAATAAGTGGACCCCTTTCCCTAAACTTGTTATATTAAGCGATTTACTCACACGTTTGATGATGTTTATGTTATATAATTACCAAGCATGCTTGATTGCCTGTTTTGGGATTTTTTATGGTTGATTGATCGATATGCTTAATTTATGTTATATTCTCGTTTATGCCAGTATGTACATTAACATGTGATATGCTATATGTGCCATGAGGTGAAATGTGCTAATATGTGATGTGATGTGATTGTATACATTTATAACCGAGTATGCCTAGTTGAATTATTTATTGCATTGCATGGTTAAGTTGCATATTCATGGTGTTGTGCATATTGAGTCCCGGGATATTGTTGAGTTACGACTTTAGAACCACTTAGGAGTCGCCGATATCTCTATACTCGCCTGAGTTGCCAAATGTCAGCTTCCATGTGATTGTTCACATGCACAACTCGTAATACTAGTTAAATATGTGTCAGCTTATCCCTGAATTCTAGGGGACATGAGGTGACACTATTTGGAACCTAGTTTTCACGTGGTTGTGATAGACGAGCTTATAGATACCTAGCCTAGCATATACGTATGCTTCGAGTGACTCATGGGCAATTAGATTGTGGTTCATGCATGTTATTTCATACTTTGGGTTGATTATTGTGATTGATGATTATTTTATTATTATTTCTCATAGAACGTGCAAGCTTAGATTATGGTTTTAAATTTTTTGGAAAAACGGGGGGGATAAAATTATTTTACTATTAATAGTTTTCCACTAAAATAATATATTGGGTCCACTCGCCTTTTGTTTTTGAAGCCCTCAGGTACCGTTGGTGTTTCATGTATTTTGTGGAGGCATGGTAGCTACTCTGACATCCACTCCCAAGTTTGGAGTGACGTGGTGACAATTGAGAATTTTAGGTAGTTAAGTAACGACATGATCATCAATAGTGTCTCTGCTCTATACTTCTGATGTGGGGTGAAATGTAATCGGTTTTCACTGGTCATGTTTCACTTGACCTAGTAAAACAGATCATTTTATTTAATTGGCTTTTATCATCTTGACATCTCTGTCTAGATGTCGGCCATCACGCCTCGATCTTCATGCATTAAGTGGACTTTTTGGGTCAGATGTGTCAAAATCTCTATCATTCGATCCATATCGAACCCTCAATCCTAGACCTTCACCGATTCTTCCTCTTCCTTCCAGACAATCACTGATTCTCCCTCTTTCCCCCTCATTGATTCTTCTTAGAATTAGATTAACCCCCAATTATTCTCAAAATGCAGGGAATCAGATTGTTAGCTCTTTTGAAAATCTAAAAGGAAGAGATTAAGCTCCCAACTGACCCCAAAACCACCCAAAGTTGTCCACAACCATCTTAAAACTGCCCAAAACTGACGATCTTTTGACAAACCCAAGTTAGTTTCTGCAGCATTTCACACCATTCGACTTGGAAAATCTGAGATCAATTTTAATCAAATTCTACATTCGAAGCCCTCACTCATCATCTCTACCGCATGTGGTACCTTTGACTCTAATGCCTCATACAATATAAGCTTTCTTATCTTTTTCCGAGTATATTCATTTGACTCACTTATCCATTGTTGGATTTTATTTAATCTTGACATCACTACATTCTCATTTGGGGCGTTCTTTATGTTCTTTGTGTTTTTCGGCTCTAATTGATCATCATTGTATGTTATTCTATTCATTTTTGGATTGGAATTTTTCCATGATATATTCACATCAATTTGTTCATTTTAAGTGCTTTATCAAGCTAACAATGTTTCCCGATTGTTTATGAATTTTGTCAAGTGAAAAATGAAACTTTTCCAAATAGTACTTTTTTGAGTTTAATTTTTTCCATTTTTCTTTAATTAGCCGATTTTTTAGCATCTATATGATTGTTGATTACAGTCTTAAATTAAGCATGGAAATATTCCAGTTCTCCATATCAATGGACGATTCTTATTTCAACTTTACTACAATGGATTCGCTCTAACCTTATTTGAGTCTTCTCTATATCATTGTCCTCGGTTTAATCTCTCTTCTCCAAATTTTTTTAGATTTTGCTTCATTGTTACTTATGGTTTGAAGTTTTTGTATGTATTTTTGTCTTAATATCTCTCTTTGGAAAGTTCAAGACTTCAAGTCCTTATCATTATTTTATCTACATGTTTAATTTCTTTCCAGCACTTTTATTTTAATAGGTTATTTTATTTCTTCTTTGACCTATCCAATTACACGGGGTGTTATTTGTTAATTTAGAAAAGCAGATATTTGTTAGTTTAGAAAAAACAGATCCCAATTTTGACAACACGTTATGCAAGCTTTTTGTGTGTCTGATGTTGCTTCGAGCCCTGTTGAATTTTTTTTTGTCTGAGCCCTAGTTTTTTAATTTTTTGAAATTTTAGACATGATTTTGCTATACAGATCCCCATGTCTAAATAAGTTTTATCTTAGAATTGCCTATAAGACAATGTTGTGTCCCTCTGTTCATGATAGGCTGCCTTGTTTGAAGATATCATAACATACATACCTAAAGTGTGGAATACAAAGGAAATCCTCAATCAAATTTACATCAGCCTACAAATTAGTGTTGAAAATGTCTGAAATATCGGCGAAATATCAACTGATATATTGGACATTTGAGGGGCTGACATCTAAACCGGGGGGTAAAGAATTTTTTTCCCCAATTTCCATGATATTGGACGACATCGGATACTGTCGGCGAAATTAACCGATATCCATCCAAATTGGAAATTGGAAAATTGGAAATTCAACAAACTGGACAAAATTAATCAATACAAACACCTTCCATGAATCATTTAACAAATTGAAAAATTAACCTTCCCGGAGCAGTGAGCAACGACGAATAGCGAGCAGTGGCGAGCATCGGCAGTAGCGAGGATTTTCAAGATTTGCAGCAGCGGCGGCATCGAGGATCTTCGGGATCTGCAACAGCGGCGTCAACGAGGATCTTCATCCCTTTTTTTCCCTTCACAACCTTTGTTTTTGTTGAACCGTATGCAGAGGAGAAAAGGAAAATGAAGACGAGTCCTCGAAAGAAAGAATGAATCAATAATTGAAGGTTGTTCGAATTTTCTATGAACTCGGTCTTTCAACTCCTAAGCTTGTTTTTGGAAATTTTTTTTTCCAACTTCTCGAATTTTCTACTAATTTGATCTTCCAAATAAGATTTTCTATTATTAGTCATCATCAGTCCATATTGTATCATATTATATATCATGTATTTATTATATAAAAGACATTTTATAGTTTTTATTAGTCTTATATAACCATTATTAGATTCTTAAGTTTTTCCCAAAATTTCATTAACAATTTCTAACTTTTGAACTAAATTTCCACCATTTTTATTCAGCGTAAATGATATCGATATCGATATATTCGTAAATTTGACTATCGATATCAATATTTCCATCCTTGCCTACAATATGTTGCACTCTTTTTCCTATACCAAGATTCACTTCATTCGAGTTGAGTCTATATGGAGAACATTCATACCATAGCAAGTGCATTGCGCTATTTTTCCTTTGCCTTGGTTTTGTTCCCAATGGGTTTTTCTGGAAAAGGTTTTTCAACGAAAGAGCATTAAGCACAAGTTCTAGCCCCTCCTAGTTGCTAGTTTTTTTGTTGTTGGGTCACTTTGTAATTACATTATTAATGGAACATAATTGCACTTTATTTTGTTTTTTAAGTTCTACGTGAACCTAATTAGGCCGCAGATCTTTTACAGATTGTGCTATTGACCCTGATGTTCACGATTAGATTATTGATGGACTTTGTTGTCTAATCTTGCAATATCGTTGATGTTTTCGAGTAAAACATTCCTTCTTAAAACAAACTAGTATAATGTCCATAACCCGAGTAAGCATATTAACGACATGAAATCATTTCTGCATTTGTTAATATATTTACTAGTTAAATATATTAATTAATAGATTTAAATAACCAATAAAACTCTACTATTTAATAAAAATTTACAAAATTCGTTGATATTTTCAATATGCATAAATTTTTATGGAGTTGTAAAATGTAATGATTGATTGCACCTCAATTTTTTTATATAATACGCGTCAATTTTTAATGATTTTATCTCTATAAAAATATAAATTAAATACCTCGAGAGTTTAATGTCTTTGTTAGAATCCAATAAATTATTAATTGAATACCCTAAAACATATATTAATTCTATAAAAAAATTAATTGAATACATCTTAATTTTTTTAGAGACATTACGCCATATTCCCTTTTTTTATGTGATCCTTGGAAAAAAAATGAAAACTAGACCCACTTACCACATTCCCTTTTTTTTTTATAAAAGGGAAGGGAGAATTTTTGGAAATTATCCATACAAAATGTCATTGGGGTTCGAACTTGAGACCAATTGTCTACAAGTCAACACTATAACCAACTGAACTAGACCCACTTGACTACCACATTCCCTTATTAATAGCATTAGATGATAGTTTTTTTAACACAAATGCACTAAAATGTGATACTTGGAAAAAAAAATGAAAACTCTATGGATGAAAAGGAAATGCGGGATTCCTAAAATTTTAAGTTTTAACAAAGGCGCGTCTATTAGGTAAATTAGATCTTCACTTCTCTCTCACATTCTCTCAAAGAAGCCATCAAAGTCTTTGTTCTCTCATTGCACTCAATTCTCGACGCCGGGTCCATCCCCTTCATTCCACCTACCTACTTCGCTGCAACCATCTCCGCCACCCCCACCGGCGATAGGTCGTCCACTACAACCTAGACTATGGCCCCTGCCGTTACTGCAGTCATGTTGTCTTTTTTGGCTAAGGTGCCCCTACCGCTGCTGCGGTCATGTTGTCTTTAAATTTGCAAGAGGGGATGTAACATAATATCCCAACATAGAAATTCATCCTCTAGTTTAACCTTTTTTTTAGACTAAATGCTTGAGGAAAAGGAAAAAAAAATCTCAAAATTCCCAAAGAATAGAAATTTGCCTCATGTTGATACAGGAACAGATACATCGTCAAGACCGTTGCACCAACTAACTGGCAGTTTCGCTAACATCGTGTAAAGGAGGGGTAGTTTCGACTAAAATTACCAACACGGCAACGTAAGTAAAAGTGGGACCCTAATTCGGTGGACGTGGAAAATGAGTGTAAGAGATCAAATTGGGGATAATTGAAAAATCGATTTGGGGAAATCGGTTTCCTAGGGTATCGCAGAAAATCGGGGAAGGTTGAAGATGGAATCAATAAGTCTACGGGCTTTGAGGATTGTAATCGAACGTGAAGACGACCTCAAATTCGTAATAAGAAGATGCCTATTTTTTGACAACTTGGTAGAATACAACCCGATTATCGTAAGTTCGAAATCTTTGAATTTTGTAATGTCCTTTTGTCTACGAATTAATATATGATTATATGCTGATAATGAGAAGGTTTTTACGATGCTGGTTCATTTTTTTGCTGAAGTCATTGGTTGATAATGGGAAAGGTTTTGAAATTGTAGATTTGCCATTGTATAATGAAACTGTTGATAATGAGACAGGTTCTAAAAGGTTATATTGGCATTGTTTACTGAAATGAATGGTGGGTGGTAATGCGTACTGATATTTAAAGGATTTAGGGTGAGCACTTTGTCGCGAATTAGGTTCTAATTGAATTGAATAATGAGGAAATTATCAATGGGGGTATTGTGCAGTGGTGTGGAGGTATATATTAAGTTGGCTGCCAGTTTTGGGTTTCTGAATAGCGTTGAAGTTAGCTTAGAGTTTGCCATAGAGTTTGGGTTAGAGTTTGGCTTAGTAGGGTTGGCTTAGAGTTTTGGGTATATGTATAAGTGATTGTTGGTTGTGGATTGGGTAATAGAACGAGTAAATGTATAGGGTCATGGGTTTGGGTCATGATTTAGTGTCACGGGTTTGAGTGTGATTTGGCTCTCCGTTTGGATTTTTAGGGTTTTGGTTTAGAGTTTGAGTTTCTAATGTGTTCCTTTTTGGTTATTTGGTTTAGGTGATTGTGATGGTGTTGTATCGATTGGATTACATCACGGTGGATTGATCGTGAAGAAAAACGAAGAGTGGACATACGAGGGTGGCTTACTAACTTGGTATGATTGGTGCAGTTGGGACTATATTTCGATTATAGAGTTACAAGATATGGTTAAGTTCACCAAGTATCCCGTAGATATGGTTGAATTCTACATGAAGAGAGGAGGGAAGTTTTACTTAATTAGTAGAAATGATCAAATTTTGGAATTGGTTGGCAACGCAGCCAAGACTAAAGATAAGATCGTCCATGTCTACTGTATACATGGTGTGGAATGGCCAGTTTTTTATGAGATGCCCCTTGCTATAGAATCAGTACCGCCATAGCAGGAAAAGCTTTTGGATCCTAAGCTTGTGGATCTTGAGCATGCGGCTCGTGAGTGTGTGGATCCTGAGCATGTGGCTCCTGAGTGTGTGGCTCCTAAGCATGTGGCTCCAAAGCCTGTAGATCCTGAGATTGTGGCTCCTGAGGATATGGATGAAGAGAATTTGGATGAAGAGTTGGTTAGGAAGAGAAGAAAGAGAGGGAAAGAGCAAGTGATTGTTGATGACATTTGTAGCAGTTCCAGTACTGAAGATAGTGATAGTGTTGATGAAAACTATGTTGCATTTGAAGAAGAGCATAATGATAGTGATCTGGTTTTAAATGAGGATGATATGGTAAATGAGGAGGATGAGGTTGTTGTGTTAGATGAGGATGATAAGTTTTTTAGGGAGAGACGAGTGAAGGGTAAAGAAGTGAAGGGTAAAGCAATTAATGGTAAAGGATGAGTGAAATGTAAATGAGTAAAATGAGTGAAAGGTAAAGGTAAAAGGAAAGTTATTTACGATGATAGTGATGAAGAGGCTGAACATTTTGAAGATGATGATTTTAATCAAGAGGATTTGGATCCCATAGTAGCGAGTGATGATGATTTGTTTAGAAACTTCAGTGCTTATGGGGGTGATGACAATTTCAGGAAGATGATGTACTTCTATCACCAATAATTGACAGTATGCAGTACCCAAGTTCTGAAGAAGACGATGTTGTAGTTCCTAAGAAAGGGTTAGAAAGAACCCATTGCTAAAGGCAGGAGAATTCATTCCAAGTGTAGACATGGAGAATCCACGATTTGAGATTGGGCTAAAATTTCAGGATGCTGCTATATTTAGGGAAGTAGTCAGAAAATATTCAGTCATTAACGGAAGACAGGTAAAGTTCTGAAAAAATCAAAGGGATCGTATTCAGGTTAAATGCACTGATGCATGTTCATTTACTATCTTGGCTTCTTCATTCGAAGCTAGTAAGTGTCTCCAGATTAGAGAGTGGAATGAGGAGCACGTATATGGAACTGGGACTCAGAACATTCATACCCATGTCCAATGGCTGGTGAAGCGGTATGCTAAAGAGCTTACTAGTAGAAAATGGGATTTTACTAAATTCCAAGACACGGTGTGTACTGATTTTGGTACAGACAATCAAGATCCACTTGCTACATGGCAAGACAAGTTATTCAGAAGCTAATTGAAGGATCATGCCAAAGAGAATACAAAATAGTTGGAGAGTATTGTCTACAATTGTCTACAATTTTTGAGAGAGTTTATTTGTGCTTCAATGACAGGACCCTCCCCATAATCCCCCTCGATTAACGTGGGAAGACCTGCTCCTGTCTGACACGTTCATGAGAAAATGACCCAAGTACGCTTGGGAACCAAATAAACATGCTAACCACGTGTCAAACAAGGGATAAACCTACTTCATACCTCAGATACTCAGAGTATGTAACTCCACGTGATGCCTCAACCTTCATACAACCCATGTTCGAGATTAACCTGGAGGGTGTCAAAACAAATAAGAAGTGTGAGTGGACAAAAACAAAGGGTTGAAAAACTCTTTTCCGAAATCAGGCAATAAACCCTCTGTTTAATAAAGCTATGCATCGAGTTTACAAATAAAAACATCAATCTTAAAATACGCGCAGTAACTAGAAAACCAGTAATATCATAAACCTTACCAACATGAAACCATATCAAACATCACTGCATAGACGACTAGACCAACACATACTTAACAAAGTAGGGAGCCATCCCTGTCAATACCTTAATAATGACATGAACACACCAGTGCATAAGCATACCAATCACACGACACCAGGCAAACCGAACCGACTATTGAATCATCATATCCAGGTGCACTACAAGTAGGCTAAAATCACTCAGGAATTACGGAGCATTACCTTGACGTCCGCGTGTGGATCAGCTCAAGAACTACGGACCATTACCTCGACGTCTGAGTCACAGTCCCAGTCTCAGGAACTACGAAGCACTACCTCGACGTCTAAGATTGTTCACAAGTCTCGAGAATGACGGAGCTTGACCTCGATGTCCGAGACAATTCGACCCATCGGCATCTCGATGAGGGTCTCCACATCACATATCAGATCCTCATGATCATCACACATCATTACCAACATCACAATGGTCACAATTCTGAGGAACCACATATCCCTATGAACCTCATATCATATTGTATATCACATATTCACAACTAGTCTTATCACAAGTATCCAACGATCACATAACCATGACCCCAACTATAACGACTAGTCCCGAATATCAGGATTAAATATTAATTAATTATGGATTTAGAATGATTAATCGGGGATTAATCGAGAGAATTCGGACGGACGGTGCGAAATGACCGTTTTACCCCTGGAATTGAGCAACTGTTGACTTTTGACTTGGGGAGTCAAACGTAGATCGGGACATTACGAGTCCGTAGAAAGGCGGCACGTCAAAATCGAAGGTTCGACAGAGAAGTTACGGGTCTAGAACGTTTTATGGTACTATTGCATGAAAACCAAGGAAAGGGGACATGTGGCAGGTTTGGATTGGATTGGAAATCTGGGTGGACCAATCAGTAAGTGACACCTGTCCCTTATCTGATTGGCCCATTCCCCCACACGGTGGGATATTTCTTTTTCCCATTTCGATCGATCATTTCGGTTTTGCCTCCCAAAACCCGTGAGCCGTTCAAACCCATCCCCTATGGCCTTCAATCCCTATTATCTGTGTTTGAGGTGGTGAATAAAAGTGAGAGAGTGAAGTGTGAAGATGTTGATGATGGTCACGGTTCAAGCCGTCGTGGACGGTGGCTGGCGTTGCCATGAACTGTATGTTTTGGTTTTCAAAATTGGAATTTGAGTTATGGTTCTTGTTGAATGATTTTAATGGTTGGAACATGATTGTGGAGGTTGTGCAAGCGTTTTAGAACAAAAAGGACGGACGGTGGTGGCCAGAATCTTGGAAAACCGACGGGGGGAGTTTGGCCGATTCAAACAATCGTTTGGGAGGTAAGATCTTGGCTTGGTTTTCATGTTTTAAATTCATAAATAGATTAGGAATGATTAGAGAAGGGTTTATGAATGAAAATGGATGAAAACGAACCGAAAACACGAGAGATAAGGAGGTGAACCGGTCACACCGGTCTAGTTAGACTGGATGCACAGTCGAACTGGACCAGACCGGTTCAACAGAGGACATGGATGATGAATAGTGCAAGCACGTGGGACCCACGCCCAGCGCCTTTGGGAGGCGCTTGGGGGCGCGTGAGGGACTTTTTGGGACTGGTTTGGAGTCGATCGGACATCGTTTCGATATAGTTCGGGGTGTTCGAAGGTTTAAAGGCTAGTTTAAATACGTTTAAAAATTCGGGAAAATTAAGGGGATTTAATGAGAGGTTAATGAGGTAGTTAGTAACCCTCTAGTATGGTTTGGACAGGTTTGGAAGTCCTGGTGATAGTGATGTGGCTCGGAAGGGCGTATGGCATATGTATCGAGGCGGCAACGTAGGACGGTCTGTGAGTGGACAATGTTTTCTAAACTGTGATGCATGCATAAATGTTTTATATGTTTTATATGTTTTATATATTTGATTTCTATAGTGCTGATTGTGGCATTAGTGATTCACATGGTGACACGTATTTCGAGGTAATCTCGTATTGGCACGTATTTGGTTGTTACAATTTTATACTGTGGTTATACGTGATTACGTTTTTAATAATGGCTCAATGGTATAGTTTTGGTTTTGGAAAGAAGAACTAGGGCATGAGACCTATTTGAATTATGCGATCAGGCCGGGAGCCCAGTTGGTTTACAAAAACGGGCTAAGACCCCTTTGAGTTATGTGATCGGGCCAAGGGTCCAGTTGGTTTATGGAATCGGGCTGAGACCCCTTTGAGTTATGTGATCGGGCCGGGGCCCAGTTGGTTTACTAAATCAGTCATGAGGCCCATTTGGGATTTATAAATGTGATTTCGCGTCTGAGACCCTATGTTTCATAAACGTGATTTCGGATCGGGGACCGTAAATGGATTTGTGATGTTTTATGGAAATTCCGAGCAGGGCCCTTTGAGATGTTTTGAACCGGCTTGATAAAACTGTTTTTCATATACCATCTTGATACGAGGATCTGTGGATGGTTTCCTCTAGGTGTCTGGGACATTGGGGAAGTCACGGTGCATTGCCTGCATGGGGTCATTATACGGAGCGACCAGACCGTATAGTGACTCAGGAGCAGGATTGCTATGATTAGACGTTTGGGACGTCAGACATCTGGGATGTCAGAATATGGACTCGGAGAGACCCTGGGAAACACACATTGCTATTATAGTGAGATATGACCTCTGGGACGTCAAGCGTTTGGGACGCTACGCATCTGGGATGCCGAGAATGGTTATTTGGTAAATATGGATTATCGAATTTATGAAATGGTATTTCAGTGTTTATGGATTTGGGCAGTGACCCACTTGATTCTGAATTTACGGATTTTGATATTCAATGGTTTTGGGCTGAGTTCCCACACATGTTTGGATTTACTGTTTTTGGGCTAAGGCTCTAATGGTTTATTTAAATAAATAGTTTGATTACTGGTTTTCGGATGCATGCATACTTTTTAGTGAAGGGCATAAATGTCAATGTATTTTATGAACTTATTTATTTTCATTCAGTCACAGTTTTTAATGGTTTCAATGCCTTTCAGGTTGATTATGGATGCGGGCTGTAGTAGTGACCGAGCCATCGCACTCATCCACCGATCCTAGTGCGCTCTGGGAGCCCCGTATGGGCCGAGGTATGAATTATCCCTTATCTGATACTTCGTGTCAGATGGGAGCATGGCACATCCCGAGTTAATCCTAGGGCGATTGGGATGGGTCGTGTCACCAACCGAGTTCAACATTCAATATCAGACTCAAAACTTGGGCCTATGCCCCAAATCACAATTTAATCAATCCTCATAAGACGAACCATTAAAATAACTTTAAAATCATATAAACATGTCATAATGGGGGTAAAACCATCTCCCAAAACTCAATAAAGATCCAGGGTTTAATAAACCCAATTTCCTCGCAAAATACAATATTTAGATATTTCTTAAACATTCATAAAATTCCCAAAATCCACATAAATGGCACGTAAAGAACCATCAAGCAATTCTCATTATAAATCATATAAAACTATGTAAAACAATATAAAAATGCATGCATAGAGTTAGGAAAACAAAATTCCACTCACTGTATCGCCGCTCGCTCAAAACACGAGTCTTAAGCTAATCTGAAGCCTTCGGGATGTATGGGCTTGTCCAAATCACACCCAAAGGTCACTAACAATCTATACAAGTCCATACAATAAACCCTCACAAACCCTGGAATCGAAAACGCATCCCAAACATGCTTCCCGAGAAGAAAAACCTCCAAAATACCAACCAAATGATCCTGATCGACTTGAAACCACCTCTATTGAATTCAAAACATCAAAACCTTTTGAACAATATCGATTTGACCTCAAATTTGTGCCCACGCGCCCACACTAGGCGGTCAAAGGTTGGTCAACACTGGTTAACGTCGGTCAACGCTGACATTAGCTGCATATGTCATCTGTTGACGTCAGCTCTAGCTGACGCCACTTCTGACGTCACCTATTGACATCAGCCTAACATCTGACAACTTGACCACATCTAACAACCTGCCACGTGCCACCACTTAATAGGTTCCACGTGTCACCCTCTAACATGTGCCACGTGTCACATGATAACGTCATTCTACCACGTCACCTGGTACGTAGGGTCTAACAATCCCTGACAGGTCACCACGTGGTATCACTTGATTTACCACGTGTCATGATAGTGATGACATGGACTACCACGTCATCTTCTCCTACCTCCAGTCGGTTCAACCCGAATGACTATAACAGGTCGTTCGACCCAGTTCCAAACCTGACTCGTTCTCCCTCATTTCTCCACCGTTTCTCTCCATTTTTTCACCAAGCTAATCGTCATCTACCCAAAAAATGATTCACGACCGCAAAACTGTAAAAGCGTACTTGTAAATTTCTGGTCAAGGTCGAAACCTCACGGGTCTCTTTCAAACTCATTCCTAGGGCAATCCCAAGGTCCAGTCTCTATAGTTTTTAGCTCTACTTGCTCGCAAGAACTCAAAGAACCAGAAGGTGATTGTGAATATGGGCTCCATCGGCTGAAATCCAAGACCCAATAATCAAGCTTTCGAGTCACATTTTGTTACCTAGTTTCTGGGTTTCAGTCATCTCTCGCGGCTGCTCGTCTTTCCATCATCATCCCCAGCCCTTAGCGTCACTCTTCCCTCACATATGGCCACATCTGATGAAGACAACAAGGCAAATGGTGGGGTGGGCTTTCGGGGTGTGTTTTTAAAATGAAAGAGTAAGGTAGAAGAGATAAATATCAATTGTTAGGGTCATAGGATGAGTGACACTTGTCACTTATCTTGTGGTCCCCACCAGATTTTTCTAGGTCCCACAACAGACAACGAACCATCCAATTTTCTCGAAATGCATGCATCGTAAAAATCACCCAAATTCGAAGTGGCTCCTGCTTATGTTATCGTAATCCCTCGATCCACGCAATGGACCTCGATCAATGTGAAAATAACCTCCTAGGTCAAAAGTTAACATTTTCCCTTCTCTAGGGGTAAAATCATCATTTCACCACAAATCGTCTGATAATCCTTGATTAAAACTCATTAATCTCCGGGTAATCCTGTGATTACGGGTTGGGTTGTTACAATCTACCCCTTATAAAGAATTTCATCCCTGAAATTCACACGAACCCATGTCCAAAACTGTGGAAATCCAATACTGACTCTAACCCGAGGCTCCCATGTGCAAGTGCACGTCCATAATCCATCCACAGTACACACAAGAACATAATGTCACCCGACATTAACTACAATACAATGGTCAATGCCGATCCTCAATGACCGTACGTGATAAGAAAGTGATCACACTGCCACTGCAACTCCAAAACCTAACCCCCAAGCCTCGCTCGAGGCATCGACACTCATCAATCTCACCTACCACCACGTATGTAACGACCCAGCCTATAATCACGGGATTACCAGGAGATGAGCGCGAATGTTCAGAATTAGCCGGGGTAAAATAACGATTTTTTCCTTGAAGAGGGGAGAATATTGACTTTTGACCTGGGAGATTATTAGCATGTTGATCGAGGTCTATTGCCAAAATCGAGGGATTTCCATAATGTAGATAAGCGGCACGTCAAATTTGGACGTCGAACGATGATTTTACGGGTCATAGAAGGTTTTAGGCGATTTTTATAGTGCACGCATTATGAGAAAATTGAATGGTGTTTGTTTGTTGTGGGGCGCATAAATATCTAGTGGGGACCACAAGATGAGTGACAAGTTTCACTTATTCTATGGCCCCTACATTTTCATCCATATCTCTTATCACTCTTTCATTTTCATACCACACCCGAACCACCCCCAAAACCATTCCATTATTAACATCTCCTCTTTGTTCTGATTGAAGGAGCCTAAAGTGAGGCTGAGGGTGAGAGGAAAACGATGGTCGAAGGTGGAGCCACGAAGGAGCTAGTTGGAACCCAAAAACAGGTAAACCTCGTGAACTTTCAAGTTAGATTTTGGGTTTTGTATTTGTGACACTTAGAACTTAAAACTGAATCCACTATTGTGTTATCTGGATTTGGGCGAGTCCATAGGGAAAAAAAGGGATGATTTTGGATGCAAGATGGGGCTCACAAAGGAGCTCGAAGATGACTCGTGAAGATCGAACTTGGTTGGAGGTGTTTCAGGTAGGGTTTCATAGTTTTAAGGCCATAGATCGGTTTCTGGGAAGATGACAAGTAGTTTGGTGAAAAAATGGAGAGAAATGGTTGTGAAATGAGGGAGAACAATTTGGGTTTGGAACCAGGTCAAACGACCCGTTACACTCATTCATGTCGACCTGGCTTGAGGTGGGACACGATGGCATGGCGGTCCACGTCATCGTTGTCAGGCCACGTGGCAAATTAGGTGGCGCCATGTAGGGATCTGTTAGTCATTTTTAGAGCCTACGTGGTAGGTGACATAGCAGGACGACGTCAACATCTAACACGTGGCACGTGTTAGGGGGTGACACGTGGCACCTATCAGGTGGTACCACGGGGTAGGTTGTTAGATGTCAGATGTCAGGCTGACGTCAGTAGCTGACGTCATTGTTTGGATCACTTTAGATATAGGGTTGTGGATACTACGATGACATGCAAGAGGTGCGGAGACACGTGTGGAATACCAGAACCTAATACTGATTGCCCTGAGGGGAAGCAGTGGTACGCCCAAGTGAACAAGTATCATTTGGTTGGACCAGTGTTAGTTTTCTAGTCATGATTTTGTTATTGAAATGGTTTGTGTGAGCAGGATTTTTAGGAATTGAGAAATGATTGACTACTGCTCTGGTTTGACTATCTTAGACGATAATAGAGGTTTTGGAAATGACAGTGATGCATCGATGTGCGAGTTTAGATGGTGCACTTGTGTTGCATGTGAAGATTTTGTTTATGCAGCTAGGCGGTTGGGATGTCTTGAGATGACCTAGTTACCTATATTTGGGAGCTGGTCGTAGTGGCGCATGTATATAAGAGTTTGACTCATTATCTTCTGGGGAGTTGTACAAGATCTTTATGGATTAACCGAGCCTTATGTGCTGGTGCTCCAAGGGAGCCGAACTTGAGGCAGAGGAGACGGATAGAGCTTTAATTGATGACGATGATACATCTTTGTATTATTCGGGAAAGGTGAGTATAGTAGTCAATGCCTCAAATATGATGTTTGCAGGCTCGTTATCTCGCATGTGTACGGTTCATCTACCTTATTCTTGGAGCTCCGAATAGAGGGATTGTGCTGGTGGTAGATGACTGCAAAATGATTGTTGGACTATGTTTCTATGAGCTTTATATTGCTGGATTAGATGTTTACAGCATGGCTTCGGGATTCGACCCTTCGCATCCTGAGGATGGGGGTCGAGGTAAGTAACCGACAGGACTTTTCACTCAGGATTGGTACGTCTGGGTAGACGTAAACCGTTGATCTTTGGAGTTAACCAAGAGTTGTATTGGTTAGTGAACTGGATGGTTTGTCTTGGGAATTCTCAAGGAGTACGTTTTGGACATGTCTCAAGTATTGGTCGGTTGACCAAGAGAACTCGGCGAGGATTTTGAAATTAGCGTGCGTTGTTCAGATCTGGGATTAGACAGATAGGGTCTAGTGTCGGGCCATGATTGTGATGGTAGCCATATGATAATCGAATTGGATCCGAGTTTGACTATTCCTTGAGATGTTTAGACTAGGTGTCAAATACTGTACACTAGAGGAAAGAGGTTATAAAGGGTTCAATTGTTGTATGATCTTTGAACTCTGAGCCATGGTTGTTGGCAAGGGAACCCTAATGAAACTGATTTCTGATTATCCCGGCTAGAGCAAGTATTCGGTGTGGTCAAGATGCACTCTGGATGAGTGAGATGTCGGATTGGGACTCGAGAAGAGTCAGGATCACATTGTCTCTTGGTGAGTTGAGGTATCGTTAGAATATTCTGGTACGAGTTGGATTTGGGTAACGAACTCGGATGGAAACAATGGGCCGGCGGGTTACCAGCTGGCAACGCCGATTTGTCGTGGGTATTGTTAATGGTGAGACTTCCTAATGGAAGATGACTTGTGATTACTCAGAGGGAATAGAGACATTAGAATGGGTTATGAATTGCACCTACGTGGTGGCAAGTGAGGTCGACGAGAGTCTATGCCTCGGGCGGGTCTTGGGAGTTGAGTTTTGGAGTTCTAGTGGCAGGTTGACCCCTCACTTTTTGGTGCGGACATTGAGGATGAGCCGGGATTTGGCGCTGACCATTGGATTATAATGGATATTGGGGGACGTTATGCCCTTGTGTGTACTGTGGATGGATTATAGACATGGACTTCCACATGGGATTCTTGGGTTGGAGGCAGTATTGTATTCCCAAAGTTTTGGACATGGGTCCAATAGTGGTGGTTTCGATTCAATCAGAGGTCATTCGATTGGTGTTTTGGAGGTTTTTCTCCTCGAAAAGCGTGTTCAAAATGAGTATTCTGTTCCGCGGTTTGTGGGAGGTTTATTATACGGACTTGTATAGATTGGTAGTGACCCTTGGGTGTGATTTGAACAGGCCCAGACATCCCGGAGGCTTTGGATTGGCTTACGGCTCGTGTTTCGAGCTAGCGGTGGTACAGTGAGTGAACTTTGATTTCCTAACCCTATGCATGCATTTTTATATGTTTTTTACTTGGCTTTTATATGATTTATAATGAGAATTGTTTGATGGTTCTTTACGTGCCATTTATGTGGATTTTGGGAGTTTTACGAGTGTTGAAGATATATCTAAATAATGCGTTTTGCGAGGAAATTGGGTTTCATACACTCTAAATCATTACTGAGTCTTGGTAAACGGTTTTATGCTCTTTCTATCGTGTTTATATGATTTTGGTGATGATTGATGAATTGGGATTTTTATATGATTTTCTGAACATAGTAATAGTTCGTTTTACGAGGTTCGGCTGAGTTGTGGTATGGGTCTTATGTCAGGACCTGTCCCAATCCCCCCGGGATTAACGAGGGACGCTCCTGATCCCATCTGACACGGAATATCAGACCAGGGAAAATTTGAACCTTTAGCCTAAACGGCTTCCAGAGTACGGCAGGATCTAGAGGAGGTATGTGATATCTCGGTCTCTGCTACAGTTCGCACCGTATTCAACCTGAAGGGCATTGAAAAGAGAAAGACTGTGAGTGGACAAAAAGTAATAAGTTCAGTAAAACGCATTTCATAAAAGACCTTTATACCCTTCACTAAAAAGCATGCATACATAGTAAAAGCATTTATCAAACCACATATGTTTCCATAACCAAATCCATATGAGCCCCTGCCCAAAACCATTTACAGAAATCTAGAACATAATAACATATGTGGGATCTCAGCCCGAATCCATTTATCAATTACAAAACACAATTCCGCAAACCAATTGAAATCATGTTTATCATATATTTCATATAACCAATCCTGTCATGGTATCTAGAGCTACGCACGTGCTACCCGGGGTCTCAAAGCCCAAGTCTTCCTAGGGTCCACCCAGGTCAATGTTCGTAGATCAATGACCCTCCCTAGGGTTTATGATCCATAGCCTTTCTGAGAGTAAGGAACCCAACGGGGGCAAATCCACTCAGTCAGTGCTCCGTGACTACTCCGGGGTCCACCCAGGCCAACGACCCTCCCCGGAGGAGACATTCCATATATAAAGGATGGTATACGAAAAACCATTTGAAAACATTCTCAAAACCTTTCAAGGGTTC
Source organism: Prinsepia uniflora (assembly GCA_032719365.1). Taxonomy (NCBI): domain Eukaryota; kingdom Viridiplantae; phylum Streptophyta; class Magnoliopsida; order Rosales; family Rosaceae; genus Prinsepia; species Prinsepia uniflora. The sequence continues at coordinate 40,685,869 of CM064872.1, forward strand.
ATGCTCGGTCCCAATAAACCTTCAAGAACCATAAAAACCATTCAAGGGTTCATGCCGGTCCCCATAAACCGTCATGAACCATAAATGCATTTTTTGGGTCCCCGACCCGAAATCACAGTCTTAAAACATAATTGGGCCCTAAGCCCGAATCCACTTAAAAACTGGGCCTTCGGCCCGAATCGTAAACCAATTGGGCCTCGTGCCCAATTTCGTAAACCAAATGGGCCTCTAGCCTGATGCGTTGTTAAATCAAATGGACTTCAAGTCCGAGAGTTCGTTAATCAAATGGGTCTTGTGCCCGATCCCATATGTCCAAGTTCGAAATCGATTTAAGAACCAACTGGGTCTCTGGCCCGAGAACGTAACTAAATGGACTTTGAGTCCGAGGGTTTCCAAAAAAAATGGGTCTCGAACCCGAGTTTTCCTTTTCAAATCCAAAACCATTTCATGAAATCATTTCCAAAACTATAAGTACAGAAAATCAGTGTAAAATCGAAAACCTCGATTTACGTGCAAACACGTAAATCACCTCGAAATACGTGAAACAATGTAACTCACCAATTTCCAATTCAACATCACATAATCATATCTATAAAACATTTATGCATGCATCACATTTTAGAAATCAAGACCCACTCACAGACCGTCCTAAGTTGCCGCCTCGGTTTACGTGTCGTAAGCCTCACCCGACTAATCGTCGTCACCGGGACTCCCAAACATGTACAAATTAATTTATAGGGTTAAAAACTACTTAAATAACCCCTCACTAAAGCCCCGTAATTTTCCGGAACTTTTAACTATCTTTAAAGTCAATCCTAAACCTTCAGACGTCCCGAACTATATCGAAACGATGTCCGATTGACACGAAACCAGTCCCAAAATGTTCGTTACATCGAACAGATGATTTCACATGTTAGAACTTTCCCCATCGAATCGCTCACAAGCCCTCACTCACCACCCAAAGGCGTTGCGCGTGGGAGTCACGCACCAGAGCACTGTATATCTTCTTCCTACAATCGAACCGGGTCCGGCCGGCTCACTGGTTCGGCTGGTCCAGTTTGACCGGCGTGACCGGTCTGGCCTCATATCTTCTCCAATTTTCATCCAATCCCTTCCAATCCAATCCCAATCTTCCTATTTTCTCATTTCCTATCATTTCCTATCAAGAAACCTAAGAAAAATCATGTAAAACCCGACTAACCAAAACCCATTCTCACGGTCCAAACTCCCCGACCACCCCCTGGGCTTCCTCAGCCGCGAACCGCCAACAAAACCATCTTAAAACCTTCCAAACAACCCAATAAACTCACTCTAAACATCCAAAACTGTCTATAACGTCAAAAATTAAATTCTTAAATCTAAAAACACAAAACTGGGCTTACCTTCTCTCCACAGTGCACGGCAGACCAGCCGCCTCCACGCCGTCCTCAGCTCATCAGTCTAGCCTTTGTCTCCTTCATGGATTGGGTCAGTTGAGGGAGAGGATTGGGTGATAGTTTGAGAGGGAAATGATGAGATCGGGTATAGGTTTGGTTTGTATGAAACCAGGGAATGATCGATGCATGTATTGGAGGCACTGAGCAATGGATGAGTGACACTTGTCACTCACCCATTGAGCCAATTTAAAATATTTGGGGTCCACTTAATTCCAAAAGGCATTCGTTTCGTAATTCGTGCAATAGTGAAATCGAACTTCCGTGACCCATAACTTTCTCGTTCGAAGTTTGATTTCGGAGTGCCGAATGTCTATAGATTCGTATCGACCCGATCTACCAAAATACCCATTAACTTCCGAACGTCATACTTCTTCCTCGAATGTCGGAATCAGACGTGCCACCTGTTTATGAACTCGTGACGTCTCGAACTACGTCACAGTCATCGACCAAAGTCCATTTGACTTCCAGAACGAAAAGTCAACGTTTCGCCCATTCTAGAGGCAAAACTGTCATTTTGCGTCGTTAGTCCGATTTCGCTCAACTAATCACCGATTAACCTCACTAATCCTTGATTAGTCACTAATCTAATTCTGAAATTCGGGACGGGTCGTTACATCTTAGGCCCGCGATATTGGTTTGTGGTTTGGATTGTGATGTTAATATGGATATGTGTTTCCTTGGTATTCGTGACGATTGAGGTGTTGAGATTATGTGTGGTGATTATGATGATCTGACTATGATATGTTGTGACATGTGATGTGGAGACCCTCCTCAAGATGTCAATGGGTCGAACGGTCTCGGACTCGAGGTCAAGTTCTGTAGTTCCCGAGATCGATATTGTGATGGGTAGTCTCGGATGTCGATGTCAACCTTCGTAGTTTCAGAGACTTGTGAGTAGTCTCAGACTTTGAGAAAATGCTCCGTAGTTCCTGAGACTGGGACCGTGACTTAGACGTCAAGGTAATGCTCCATAGTTCCTGAGGTGGTCTACTCTCGGACGTCAAGGTAATGCTTTGTAGTTCCCGAGTGATATTAGCGTACCGGTAGTGCACCTTGATATGATGATTTAGCAGTCAGTTTGGTATATTGGATTATTCAGTATGGATTGTGCCGTGTGATTGGTATGCTTCTGCACTAATGTGGTTATGTCATTGTTGAGCTATTGATTGAGCTGTCTTTCAATTTTATTGAGTATGTGCTCTGGTCTAGTCATGCAGTGCTGTTTGATATGGTTTCATGTTGGTAAGGTTTGTGACATTACTGGTTTTCTAGTTACTGCACGTATTTTGAGATTGATGTTTTATTCATAAACTCAATGCATGCATAGCTTTGTTAAATAGAGGTTTAAATAATTGATTTCAAAATATGTTTTTCTAAACCTTATTTTTGTCTACTCACACTTTTTTTGGTTTTGACACCCTCTAGGTTGATCGTGGACGCATGCTGTGTGAAGGCTAAGGCATCATGTAAATTTGAATACTCTGGAGATCCTAACCCTTGTCTGACACATGGTAAGTGTACCTACGTAGTTATCTAGGGTACTTTGATGATTTGGCATGACATGTCAGACGGGAGCAGGACCTCCCACACTAATCGAGGGGGATTACGGGGAGGGTCCTGTCAATGTAAGTGAAAGGTCGTTAATTAAACATTATTTTATATTATTTTATACCCTTTATACTTAACTTTTAATATCAAAATAATAAACAATTGGAGAAAATAATATATTTTGTGGGATTTTTGTAGAATTAAATAAAGCTTCGAATTTGAAGCGTTTTGGCGAAAGAATCATCCCGATCGAAATTATAATAAAAAACTTATGGACGAATTTCGGTGAACTTATATTAAATTGAAAATCCATAATTTGCAACCCAACCCAAAACTCACAACTACAGCCCAAGAATCCATAAGCCTGGACCAATTGGCCCACGACCCAGCCCAAAAGCGTGCAACCTAGCCCAAACGCGCGCAGTCCAAGCCCCCGAGCCAGCCCAGGCGCGACCAGCTCAAAACTTCGACGAGCGCTTACCGATGTTTGCTTCCCCACTTCGAGGCGCGTTCGCCGAATCTCCTGACCCCAGCTCAGCAGGCGTACGATGACCTTTTTGCCTTCCCCAGCGCATGTGTCGCCGATTCTCACCAGCTAATGTTAGCACCTACCTACCAAAATGATGTTCTAATTTTCAATTGCACCCAACTACTCCCTTTGCCGTAGTTTTCCAGCCATTTTTCTGAATTTTCAGTACCAAACCATCCCTAATATCATCATTAATCATCATTGTTCATCATTTCATTTGTATATTTTATTTTTATATTTTTATTTGAATATTTTTGGCACTCCCTTTATAAATAGGGAGGCCATTTCACATCCCCAAGGGTCCCCATTTTTCCCCTTTCTTCTCTTTAGTTAGTTCATTTTCTCCTTTCTGTAGTTGCATGTTTAGTTCATCTTTTTCTCTTTATAAATTCATTTTTGGGGACCATTTGTAACTTCTTTTAATTTTCTTCTTATGTTTTCTCTTAATTTTTGTTCTTAGATTTTCCTTTTAACATCTTTGTCTTCTCTTTTTAAATACAATTTTATGCCTTCTAAATGTTTGAGAACATGAATACAATCTCCATATGTTTTAATTTCTAAATTTCATTTATTTCATAAGTTTAAGTGCTTCAATACTTCAATTTGATGCTAAGTGTCGGCCGCTGTCGGTGCACTTGACATTTGATTGAAGAGATTTTAATGTCGGCCGATTTTGGTGCATCTAATCACAAACTTAAGGTGAATCATATTGTAAGTAATGGTTGATGCATTTATAATAATGAAAAATGTATGTATGTACTTGAGATGATAAAGGTAGAATTTCGTGATTGGTTCAATATGAGCAAAATGTAAAGTGTTGGTAAAAATTGTATTTGAAAAAAGTCTATTTTAGGAGTAGTTTAATTATTGTAATTGTTAATTTTAATTTAATTATTAGTTAAAACGTAGTTTAGATTACAAATCTTTTCAAACCCCCACTTTAATTCTTAATTCTTTTATTCTTTTATTCTTTAATTCTTTATTCTTTAATTCTTTAATTCTTTAATTCATTTATTCTTTAATTCATATATTCATTTATTATTTTATTCATTATTCTTTTATTCATTATTCTTTCTCACTAACAAATTATTAATGTTCCCTAATTTCCCCAATTAAGAACGATCCCTATTTACCAATATTACATCTACACAAAAAAGGTTTAAATTGTATAATACTAAAATTACATGTTTAATTAAATGCGTAGTTTGAAAGTTATCAGTAGGTGCAACTCAGAACTCAGTCTGATGTCTCTGCTCCCTCTGAGCTATACTAAGTCCTCTTCCATTAGGAAGTCTCACTGTCAATAATACCCACGACGAACTGTCGTGACCAGCTGGTAACCCATCAGCTCCACTTTTTACATCCGAGTTCGTTACCAAAGTCCGACTTGTACAAGAATATTCTTACGATACCTCGACTCACCAAGAGACTACCTTTGTGATCCTGACTCTTCTCGAGTCCCAAACTAGCATTTCACTCATCCAGAGTGCATCTTAACCACATCGAATACTTGCTCTAGCTGGGGTAACCAAAAATCAGTTTTACTAGGGTTCCTTTGCCAACAACCATGGCTCAGAGCTCCGAGCTTGTCTAGCACTGAACCCTATATAGCCTATGTCATCTAGAGCTCATTATTCGATGCCTGGTCCAAATATCTAAATGAACAGTCAACCTCGGATCTAATACGAATACTATACTGCATCCATCTCGGATCCAACTCGGCTATCATATAGCTACCATGCCGATCATGGCCTAACATTGGACCTTGTTTGTCCGATCCCAAATTCTAAAAAATCGCATACTGAACTCAAAATCCTTTCCAAATTCTCCTGGTCACCCAACCAACACTCGAGACATGTCCAACCTGTACTCCCCAAGAGCTCCCAAGATAAACTGTCCAGTTCACTAACCATTCCAATCTCTTGGTTAACTCCAAAGGTCAACTAATTTACGTCTACCCAGACGTACCAATCCTGAGTGAAGAGTCCCGTTAGTTACTTACCTCGACCCCCATCCCGATGATGCGAAAGGTCGAATCCCGGAGCTATGCTGTAAACATCTAATCCAACAATATACGTCTCACAGAAACACTACTCAATAATACTCCACAATTATCTACCACCAGTACAATCCCTCCATCTAGAGCTCCAAGAACAAGGTAGAGAAATCATATGCATGAGAGAAAACGAGCCTGCAAACATCCTACTCGAGGCATTGATGACTATAATCACTTTTCCTGAATGATACACAAATGTATCGTCATTGTTAGCTAATCAGCTCTATCCATCTCTTCTACCTCGAGTTCGACTCCCTCGGAGTACCAACACATAAGGCTTGGGTGATCTATAAAGATCCTGTACAACTGCCCAAGTGATAATGAGTCAAACTCTTCTATACATGCACGCTACTGGGTAAGCTCCCAAACATGGGTAAACTAGGTCGTCTCAAGACATCTTAACCGCCTAGCTACATAAGCAAAAACCTCCACGTGCAATACAAGTGCACAATCTAAACATGTGTATCGATGGGTCAATGTCATTTCCAAAACCTCCACTATCGTCCAAGATAGTCAAATCAGGGCAGTAGTCAATCGTTTCTCAATTCATGAGAACCTTTCTCACACAAATCATCTCAATAATAAAATCTTGACCAGGAAACCAACACTGGTCCAACAAAATTGATACTTATTCAACTGGGCATACCACTACTTCCCCTACGGGTAATCACTACTAGGTTTCAGTATTCCACAAATGCCTTTGCACTCCTCATTCAAGTCAAGGTGTTACCAAATCGTTACAATGATCCATAACTTTCGGAAGAAGCCATGCATCACACCCATCACTGTCGCTGAGGCGTTAGTTAACCCAAATGTCACCAGTCAAAACTCTACATTCATAAAACCTAGAAGTGAAGAGCAATGATGAAAGTTCACTAAGAATGTAACGATCGGTCTCGGAATTCGGAATTAGATTAGTAACTAATCATCATTAATGGGGTTAATCAGTGATTAGGTGGGCGGAATCGGACGAACGTTGCAAAATGACCGTTTTGCCCCTAGTCGTGGGTAAAACATTGACTTTTTATTCGGGCGGTCAAATGGACTTTGACCGATGACCGTGACGTAGTCTGGGACGTCACGAGATCATAGACAGGTGGCACGTTCGGTTCCGACGTTCGAGACGAAAGTTATGACGTTCGGAAGCCCAAGGGCATTTTCATAATTTGGACGAAATAAGGGAAAATGTTGACTTTTTGATCGGGAGGTCCAATGGCCGAGGGCCAAGGACCGTTAGGAAGGTCTCGATGCCATGAGTACAACGACAGGCGGCACGTCGAAATCGGACATCGAACGGGAAAGTTAAGGGTCGCGGAAGTTCGATTTCACTATGCACGCATTACGAGGCAAGGACACGTGGCTTATTCTGATTGGGTCAGATGTTCTAGGTGGGGCCCATGGACCAATAACATTAAAATATGGACTTGTGCTTTGATCTGGTGAATGTGGATTAAAATAATTGGGTTTAATTATTTAAAATTGCCACTTAATCCCAAGAGTGAATCTGGACCCTCCATCTAATCTAAGCCTTCAACCTGGGCAAATCTGGGCCGTCCATTTCTTTATTCTCCATCAGTTCAAATTTCCACCTTCTCTGTGCAAGCACGGCCGACACCACTATCTCCTCCCCATACATCACCCATACGCCTATGTCTGGTCCCTGAGTGCTATTTGAAATAAGTGGGAACTAGGTGGAACGTTGGGCAGCAGTGCACGGGTGGTGTGTGTGTGGGAAACAAATGCTGGTGCTGGGAATTGAAAAACAGAGTCTGGACCTGAGCGTGCACAGGTTGGAATTGTTTATACAAGTGAGTGGAGGAACACAGGGCACTGAGGGAATTGTCTGTGCTAGTGAGTGGCTTCGGGTCAGCTGACGCTGGTGAAGTGCAGTGCACGGGCTGGGTTGTTTATTCCCTTGAGAATTTTGAACAAAGCACTGGTCGGTTTGGGTGGATTAATTGGCTCTGTTTGAACCATTCTGAGACGTTGAGAGGGACAGTGAGGTAGTGAGAACTAAAGAGAGGAGTTAGAGAGGAGAAACGGTTGAGCTGAGTGGAAATTGAGCACTGGAACCCGAAACCGTGTTTGAGCAATTCAAAATCCGAACGCGAAATGTAGGCCAACCCAAGACATTTTAAGGCTCAATTCAGCCTTCTGGGACCTCACTTAGTCAATCCAGATCGATAGGACGAAGCTGGAAGGGCCTGGGAGCCTTGGACAGGGACGACGAAGTTCAGGAAAATCGAGCTTGGAGTCGTGATGATTGAGGTTAGTTCTCGTAAAATTACTTGTGTAATCATCCTTAGAATGAGTATACGAAGCTTCCCAACTGATTAAATGAGAAAAACTGTGAGTGCGTAATGAATGGGGACTTTGGACCCGATAAGGACCCGTATCCGATTGAGCTGGTTTTAGGCCATGTCGACTTGAATGAGTTAAACAGAGCTTGAATTAGGTCCATTACGATGCTATCTGAGAGTTTAATTGAAGGAATTAAGTGGATATTCGCAGGGATTGAATCGGGTCAAGTGACGGGTTGCTGACCCGTATTGCAGTGGAATCGGGTGAAGGAGGAGGTGAACAGTGCCTGTCACTGTAGCAGCGCGTGAGTGTCACGCGCAGCCGCTTGCGGCGGCGCGTGGGTTCGATTTTCGAGGTAAGTCCAACATGACTTTTGTCCTACACATTGTAACGAACATTTTGGCGTTGGTTTCGAAATTATCGGACACCATTTCGATGTTGTTTCGAGGGTCCGAAGGTCTAGGTTACGTTTTTAATTACCGATTAATTCCTGGAAAATTATGGGGAATTAATGTGTTGTTATTTGAGACCTTAATGACCCTTAAATGTGTTTTCGAACAAGATTTGAGTTTTCTGGGAAATGCCAGAAATTACGGGAACGCGTGCGGCGCGAAACCGAGCCTTAAGAATGGTGTGTGAGTGGACGTTACTTTCAAAATTTAATGCGTGCATAATTATTTCCATGATTTTTATGATTATGATTATAAGTTGTGATTGATTTCGATTCTCATATTTATACGTATTTTTGCTATACATACGAAATTACACGTATTTCGAGACTATGGTTACTTTTATGCTTGATGATGGTTTAACGAATGGTTTTATATGAATTGTGTGTGACATGTTTTAATAATGTTTGAATATGAATGTGAGTATGATTTACGATTTTGACACGTTTTTCTAGAATGTTTTTAAGAGATTTTGAATATGTTTTGATTGGACGGTGATTTTGGTGATTATGATTGTGGTTTTGATGTTTTGATAATGAGATTTGAGAAATGAAGTGATTTCATGGAATTAGAATGGATTTTGAAAAAGGCGATTTTGGGCTTAATGCTCGGGGCACAAAAGTAACTTTGATTAACGTGATTTCGGTTTTCGGAAGTTTGAAAATGGATTCTTGGTTTGGGTTCGGGATGATGCTTCCGGATGCCGGCTTACGGAATCATTATTGCGAATTCGGATTCGGGAATGAAAGAGGATTTAATAAAGTGATTTGGTATGTTTTTGCATGCCCCGTGTTTAATGATGATTTGAATATGTTTTGTGAAGTATGATTTTGGGAACTCGAGTGTGGAAATTCGGACCATGAGTCCTGTTGTAAAAAATGTGATTTTGGGATGGATCCCACGTTGTTGTGTTTGACAAATGTTTTGGGTTTAAAAACCCGTTGAAACCTGTTTTGGGTTTAAAGACCCGGGTGCTATTGCTGGAGCACGTTTTGAGTTTAAAGACTCAGTTAATTTATGATGGGGGCGGGCCCGAAAATTGGGTTTAAAGACCCGATTTGAGTTTAAAGATCGTGAGTTTAAAGAATCGGTTATTGTGATACCCCCGAGGCCTATTGATTATGTTTTGAGTTTAAAGACTCGTTGATATCCCGGGAAGGCCTGATTATGTGTATGGTTTTGAGTTTAAAGACTCGGGTGCACTTGATATCCAACAAAACGATTGACTTGTGATTTATTGATAATTTCTGATGTTTCGGTTGAGTTGGGCAGTGGCCCGGTATGTGGTTGGTGGTTTTGGATCATGTTGTGCATTTGGTTTGATTCGGGGTTTTGGGCTGAGGCCCGGTGTTTATGATTGCGGGCTAAGACCCGATGGTTGAGAAAGAAAAAATGATTTTGAGTTTCATACAAGTTTTCCTTATGTGAAATTTGATACACGGTTTTCCTTATGTTGAAAATGTAACGGATTGCGAAACGATTTTTGTATGCATGCATTGGTTTTTACGCGAAGGGTAAAAACGTCTTTTTGTAACTGTTTTTACAAACTGATTTATTTTTGTCCACTCACACCTTTTGGTTTTTATTGACCCTCCAGGTCGTGGCGCGTTGTTCGAGGCTGATCGTGAGGCGGAGGCATGAGTAAGCACGTGTGGCTATCCCTGGTCTGGCACGTACTGAGGGTAACTTAGGGATTTCAGTCGTCTTGCCAGCCGGGAGCAGGACCGGGCATGGTTAACAATGCCCTTTTCGGGGGCGGTCCTGTTAAAGAAGAACTTCCTCGATAAGGATTTCTAGTCACATTATCGCCCTATTTGACTACTAATAGCCAATTCCAAAATCTCATGGTGCAATCCACCTTTCGAACAACACTGTGGCTCCCCAAGGGTACATCATAACACAAGTCCAATATCCACAAATATTTTGTAATAACTTCCCGGCTTCCAAAGCCGAATTAACTCTAGAAAGAAGTAGTCAGGACTACCAAATACAACAGGTTCCTCAAACACTCAATAGAGGTATAACGGGTAATCCACCAAACCATCCTTAAAAGCACGTCCAACTCATATAAATATCCAAAGGAATCCAATTTGCCTTATTGTCAAAACCTTAATCAGAGTACTGATACTCATGTCCCAACCTTGTGGGGTCAACTCCTAGTTAAGAAGAGTGATAAAGTGTGTGGGTTTGTATTCCACCAACATTAGTGCATCCACGCCAAGGCAAGATAAAACACTTGTCTCTATTCCAGGTCTCATACGTGTGTCCAAAAGTCCCACCGAACTAGAAAGTTAACTGTAAGCCTAACAGGCCCTCTCGGGATCCACTACGTCCCGCTCATCAACTGCCATAACTTGAACGATTGCCATTCGAAGACTCGGACCTAGCTGAGTCCCTCTTTAAGGTTCCTTGGAAAATGCATATGCTAGATGCCCTCGGCGTCAATGAAAAACATCTGATCGCTGCTGGAATTCCGTCAAACTCATCTCCCTTAGAGATGCCACATCTACTAAATTCTGGAATATGTTGAGTCCTCTAGCCAGCACCATCACTTGAATCTTACTCCAAAGACCCGATGTAACCTAACGAAGCCTCAATGCCTTAATCGCCATCACACTCAGTGCAAACTGAGCCAATCCAGAAACCTCCGCTCATACCGAGCAACACTCATATACCTCAGCATCGAAGCCAAGAACCCAACCTCAACATCGAAGTCAAGAATCGTAACAAGCAATATCTAACACGGGCTCGCAAAAACTCAAAGAACAAGAAGTTGATCATGAATATGGGCTCCATCGTCTGAAATCCAAGACCCAATAATCAAGCTTTCGGGTCACAATTTGTTACCTAGTTTCTGGGGTTTTTAATCTCCCTCGCAGTTGTTCATCCTTCCACTGTCATCCCTAGCCCCTCACCTTCACTCTTCCCCCACACACAGCCACAACTGATGAAGAAAACAAGGACAAATGGTGGGGTGGGGTTTTAGGGTGTGTTTTTAAAATGAAAGAGTAAGGGAGAAGAGATAAATGTCAAATGTGAGGGTCATAGGATGAGTGACACTTGTCACTCATCATGTGGTCCCCACTATATTTTTCTGGGCCTCACAATAGACAACCAATCATCTGGTTTTCTCGACATATGTGCACCGTAAAAATAACCCATAACTTTTCGTGACCTATAAAATCATTGTTCGACATCCAAGTTCCACGTGTCGCCAGCCTACGTTATCGTAATCCCGCAATCCACACAACGAATCTTGGTTAATGTGCAAATAATCTGTAATGACCCGTCCTGGGAATTAGGGTTAAGGAAGTGTTTAAGGCAATATTAGTGAGCTTAATCGGGGGTTAGTTGGTCTCGATAAGTTCGTTACGGTAGAATGACGAATTTTCCCCTAGTCTGGGCAAAATGTTGACTTTTAGTTCTGGTGGTCAATTGGGTTTTAACCGATGACCAGGACGTAGTTTAGGACGTCACGAATCCGTAGGCAGGTGGCACGCCCGATTCCGACATCCGAGGAGGCAGTTATGATGTTCGGAAGGTTTAGGGCATAACCGTAATTTGGCTAAATTAGGGAGAAAAGTTGACTTTTCGTACGATTGGGTTTTGACACGTTGACCTAGGATGGTTAGCTAGATCTCATCATCCTGAGTTCGATGACAGGCGGCACGTATTCATCGGACTTACGATGTGTGAGATACGGCTCTAAAACGGTAAGGGCAAAATCGTAATTTTGGTTTAAAAGGAAGGGCAGTTTGGTTTTTTTGCACATGGGGATTTGTGCAACAGAGAGGGACAATGGAAGGCTGAGATTGAGCCACATGGGGGAGGAATTGTGGGATGGTGACACGTGTAGGAGGGCTAGAGGTTTCTAGCATACACGGTCCAATTATTTGGGGTAATCGTGTACCCGTGTGTGTGTGTGTGTTGGTGTTCGAAGAACAGAAAACAGAGGGAGGAATTGAGAGAAAATTGAGAGGTGATCGTGAGGGTTGGTGAGTTTTGTAAGCGTGTGAGAGTGACCAGCGACTGTGGGAGAGTTAGGGAGGAGGTTTGGAGGTGCGGTGGCTGTGTGTGGGTGAGAGGTGAGCCACGGGAAACCAGGGGGAAAACAGGGAGGAAGTGAGTGATCGGGGTGGTGGTGTGGACGTGAGGGAGTGCGACGGTGAGCACGGCGGCGGTCGACGGCAGGTAATTCCTTCTCCCTGTGTAAGTGCTCTGTTTTGCCGTGATTTTCAAATTGGAAAGTCGTGGCTTTTGGGGTTGAATCGAGGAGTCCAGTGAGGTCTAGGGGACTCAGTAGGGTCCTAGGTAGCTGCTGGTTGTGCAGCCGTGATGGAGGAGTGCACGGCAGAGGCTAGAACGACAGAGAGTACCCTGTGTTCTCTGTTTTTCCGTTTTGCTTCAGACGTTGAGTCGTGGGTTTAGAGTACGAGTCGAGTGTTCTGGTTGGTCCTAGTCGACTTCTTAGGTCCTTAGGAACTGTCTACAGTGGTTGCCGTGGCGGGAGAAGACCTAGGTGGCCGGAGTAGAAAACAGGGGACAGTTTGGGTTTCTATTTGAGCTTGATTCGACAGGTTTTAGGTTGAGTCGAGGTGTTCGGAGTATAGGAATGGAAAGCTTAGGTCTGGACGAAGCCGTTGGTGAAGAAAGGAGGTGTTTTGGTGCAGGTACGGCGGTGAACCTTCCTTTCCGGTTCGAATTGCAGAGGCAGGTTCGACCGAGTCGACTTGAGAAAGACGATGGTACTGTAACTGGAGCGTGAGCCCCACACGCAGCCACTTTGGGCGGCGCGTGGGGGCGCATGCGGTGGTTCTTGAGGAAGTTGTCAACATAGTTCTTGGTCTAGGAGTTGTGACGAGTCTAATGGGATTGGTTTCGGGTTAATCGGACGCCGTTTGAGATTAGTTCCGCGAGGGTGAAGGTTTAGGGTTCTGGTTCGTTACGTTTAGGATGTAACAACCCGTCCCGGACGCCGGGATTAGTAGACTAATTAAGGTGTGATGCAGTGAGGTTAATCAGTGGTTAGGTGGTCCCGATAGGTCCTTGCGTGTAGAATGACGATTTTGCCCCTAGTCCGGGCAAAATAGTTGACTTTTAGTTCGGGTGGTCAATTGGGTATTGACCAGTGACCGTGACGTAGGTTAGGACGTCACGAGTCCGTAGACAGGTGGCAGGCTCGATTCGGACAACCGGAGGAAAAGTTATGATGTTCGGAAGTTTGGGGGCGTTACCGTAATTTTGAGTAAACGAGGGAAATGTTGACTTTTTGGAGGACTTATGATTTTCACGTAGACCGAGGACCGTTAGATAGGTCTCGACGTCATGAGTTCAACAACAGGCGGCACGCTGTCATCGGTCGTCGGACGGGAAAGATACGGGTCTGGAAAGTATGAGGGTAAAATGGTAATTTGTGCAGGAGGGGTATTTTGGTCATTTTCCCTCAGCCCAATCAAATAAGGGCAAGTGGCAGAGATTTTTTGGGCTGGCCTATGGATGGTGGACACGTGCAGGGGACTGGATGGTTCCATCATGTTCTCAAGTGTGCACGGCCACACTTTACCCTCATTTGAACCGTGCACTCCTTCGAAGAACACAGAAAACAGAGAGGAAAATTGGAGAGATTTCGATCGATTTCGTGCAAGTGTGAGGGAGTTGATGACTGGTGGAAGTGAAAGAGAGACGAGGGTGAGCTAGTGATCGCGGTTTGGAGTTGCAACCGTGCACGGAGGGCTACACGGTGGACGGCTGGAGTTTGGAGAAAACAGAGAAGGCGGTGGACTGTGGTGGCTGCTGTGCCGTGTGGTGGATCGATTCAAACAACTAGGAGACTCAAGAGGCTACGGGGAGTTCCACGAGCACCGTGGTAGGTGGCGGTTCTCACGGCGTCGCCGGAATCGAAAGGTAAATTTCTTGGCTCTGTTTTCCCGTGGATTTTAAATTCAAAAGTCGTGAAGGTAGGACGAGAATCGAGGGGAGTGGTGAGTGCAGTGGTGTTCAGGGAGGGTTCTAGGAAGGGTGTAGAACGGTCGCCGTGACGGGGGCGTACACGGCGGAGCCCAGTCGACGGAGAGTACTCTGTACTCTGTTTGGCTGTGAACTTCGAACCCAAAGTCGTGGACTTCTGGGGTGAGTCGAAGGGTTAGGAGTGTTGGATTAGGATCAGTGAGGTTGTGGGATGAGTCTGGTGTCTCCACCGTGACGGGAGGTGACCGGAGCAGGTGAATCGTGAAGCAGGGGTTTGATGGTTGTCTGGTTCGAGCTTCAGTCGTGAAGCTGGGAGTCGAATCGAACCAAGAGGAGTTGGGGAATGGATTCGTGGTGTCTGGATGAAACTGTAGGTGAAAGAAGGGAAGGAAATGGTGGTCGGACGGCAGAGAATGCCTCTCGCCGGTCCAGATGCAGCGGCCGGTTCAGCACAGTGCACTCGAGGATGGGGGTGACACTGTAGCTAGCGCGTGAGGGCCACGCGCAGCCACTTTGGGCGGCGCGTGGGGACGCGTGCGGCGGCGGATGGAGAAACGATCAACATGACTTTTGGTCTAGGAGTTGTGGTGAGTTCAGTGGAGTTGGTTTCGGGTCAATCGGACGTCGTTTGAGTTTAGCTCCGCGAGGGTGAATGTTTAGGGTCCCGGGTTCTAGGTCTTCGGTTCGGGGAATTTTAAGGAAATTTAGGAGAATGTTCGTAGACGTATTAGTGACGTATTTTGACGGTGATTGACAGGATCGGGATTTCCCGAGGAAGCCGAGGAACGGGCTGGACGTTCGGGACGCGAGTAGGGCTCAGTACTGTGAGTGGACCCTTTCCTTAAACTCGAACATGCATAACTGTTTTCTATAATAGTTTTATGGTTTTGTTTATGGTTTTATGTTTCTCAAATATGTTTTGTTGGTTTTACATGTTTGCACGTTTTACGAGAAAAGGGTGATTTTGGAAAGATAAATGATTTCAATGATTTTAAGGGGATTTTGGGACATGATTTTGAGAATCAAGGTTTTGGTTTTGAAATCGAAAGTGACAATTGGATTTGTGTCAAAGGCTTGAAAAGTGAATTTCCGGATTTGGGTTCGGAATGACGGTTCTGGATGCCGGAAGGGCATCGGACCAGTGATTTCGGATTCGGGTTTGGATGTGGATTGGTAAATGGTTTCAAATGGTTTGGGATTGGATTTGCTGGATCTGGATATTGGGTTTAAAGACCCGGATATATGTGACGGGGGACCGGCCGGATTGGGTTTAAAGACCCGGATTGAGTTTAAAGACTCGGGAGTTTAAAGACTCGGATATATTGATTTTCCCCGTAGGCCTTGAGTTTAAAGACTCGGGAGTTTAAAGACTCGGATATGATTAAGGCCTGGATTGAGTTTAAAGACTCGGATAGGTCCAGCAGGTTCGATCGGGAAATGAGGATTTAAGCTTAGGGTTTATGATAGTGTTTCTGTTTCTTATGATGTTTTATAGTGTTTCTGTTTCTTATGATGTTTTATGAGAATTGATTTATAACCGTGTTCATAATTATTGGTTATGCATGTGGTTTTCAAAACGGAGGGTGAAACGCGGTTTTCTGATAAATGTTTTAGAACTTTTCTTTTCTTATGGTCCACTCACACTTTTGTTTTAACTTGCCCTCTAGGTTGTGGAGCTAGCGCGGGGTCTTGACGTCGAGGCAGTGTCCGAGGCATAGAAGTGTCGTGAGGGATCCCCGGAATAGATCAAAGTCTTCCGCGTGCGTGTAAATTTATCGGTTTTTAGTTCCTTGAATTTTCGTACTATGCTCTGTAAGCGATAACTTTGGGATATGTTGTTTACTTACTCCTGCGTCTGACTGGGTTTGAGTGAGTTTTATTTGGGTGTTGTGTCGGGGAGTCAGACGGGAGCGGGATTGACCTCGGGTTTCGGGTGAAACCGGGGTGGGTCCTGACATAGGACCCGGGGATTTTGGGAAAAATTAGGAGCGTCTTAGTAGACGTGTTAGTAACGTACTTTGGTGGTTGTTAACAGGATCGGGACTTCCCGAGGAAGCAGAGGAACATACGAGACATTCGGGACGCGATTGAGGGCTTGGTACTGTGAGTGGACCCCTTCTCTAAACATAAGCATGCATAACTGTTTTTCTATAATTGTTTTATGATTTTACATGTGATTTCATGATTGTTGAATATGTGATGTTGGTTTTGCATAATTGCACGGTTTTCGAGAAATAACGTATTTGGCACGTTTACGAGAAAGGTGGATTTCTGATTATGATGCTATAGTTTCGGGATTTCAAATGATAAATGATTTCTAATGGTTATAAGGGATTTTGGAACATGATTTCGATGATTAAAGGTTTTCGGTTTTAAAATCGGATTTCGAGAATCGAGATTTGGTTTTAAAGTTGAATAGTGAAATTTCGGATTTGGTTTCGGAATGACGGTTCTGGACGCCGGAAGGGCTTCGGACCAGTGATTTCGGATTCGGGTTTGGATGTGGATTTAGAAAGGGTTTTCAAATGGTTTTGGATTGGATTTGCTGGATCTGGTTATTGGGTTTAAAGACCCGGATATTAATTTGACGGGGGACGGGCCCGGATTGGGTTTAAAGTGTAACGACCCGTCCCGAATATCGGGATTCAATAATATTTAATTGTGATTTACTAATCTGGGATTAGTTGGGTGATTTCGGACGAATTGTGTAAAATGACCGTTTTGCCCCTAGGAGTGGGCAAAACGTTGACTTTTAATTCGGATGGTCAAATGGACTTTGACCGATGACCGTGACGTAGTTTGGGACGTCACGAGTTCATAGATAGGTGGCACGTTCGATTCCGACGCTTGTGGTGAAAGTTATGATGTACGGAAGTTCAAGGGCGTTTTCGTGATTTGGGCGATATAAGGGGAAATGTTGACTTTTTGATCGGGAGGTCCGATGGCCGAGGACCGAGGACCGTTAGGAAGGTCTCGATGCTCTGAGTTCGTAGACAGGCGACACGCATCAATCGGAGTCCGTATGACCGAGTTACGGGTCAGGATGCGTGAGGGGCATTTTGGTAGTTTTCTGCACAGGGGCAGAATTGTAATTTCTCACGGGGGCACTGTTTGATTGAAACAGCCGTGAAAGTGGGGTGTTTTGTGCGATCGATCCCATGGATTGTTTATCAATTTATGGACTGAATTGGGACAGTTTGAGGTGTGATTGCACATGTGGGGAGCTGGCAATTGAGTGCTTAACATGGACACTGGTTTTATTATTGTTTTCGGGTCAGTGCAGGGAACATTACACAGTGGATTGAGGACGGTTTTGGGTGCTTTTAATGGCTGATTTGGATTGTAGGAATGGAGTGTAAGTCGAGTGGGTTACTCTGTGATTGAGAATGAAAGGAATGAGTGAAATTGGTGTTGGATTTCTCTGAAAACCCGAAACTGGTTTTTGTGAAATTCAAATTCGAACTTCTAGTTTTAGGCCAGCCCAAGCCTAATTGATGATGGATTGAGCTTTCTGGAACCTCAACGAGTCGAACCAGATCAAATGGGGCAAGCTTTGGGGCTCCTAGGGCCGTGGACGGACGAGGTGGACGGCCAGAAAATTCAAGCTTGAGTCGTGGTTATTGAGGTAACGTCGTGTTCAATTAATCATGCGAATTGGTTCGTAGTAATCCTTATAAGCTTCCTATGAAGTTAATTTTACAATGGTTGAGGATTTGTGGAGTTTTGGTGATCGACCCGTTTTGGGTGATCACGGGTTGGTGGCATGATTATGGTTTGATTGTTATTAATCGATGTCACAGAACTGAAATTGGTTGGTTAATGATTGTCTTAGGATCAAGAACGGATGGAATCAAGGTCGAATTGATGGTTATCTGGCCGGGTCGGATCGCGGGTAATCAGACCCGTTTACCAGACATACGGGTGAAGATGGTGACTGTAGCAGTCACTGTAGCAGGCGCGTGGCTTTCACGCGCAGCCACTCACGGCGGCGCGTGATGGCTTATGGGCACGAATCTTGAGGTGAGGTTAACATGACTTTTGTCCTATACAATGTAACGAACATTTTGGCGTTGGTTTCGTGTCATTCGGATCCCGTCTCGACATTGTTCGGGATGTCCGAAGGTTTTAAATCCAGTTTAAAAATACTTAAAAATTCGGGAAAATTACGGAACTTGAATAGGATGTTAATGATGAGGTTAGTAATCCTCTAATGTGATTTGGACAGGAATGAGAGTCCCGGTGATAATGGTGTGGCCCGGGAAGGCCTATGGCATGCGTATCGAGGCGCTCGGTTAAACGGTCTATGAGTGGACATTGGTTTTATAAATTCGATGCATGCATAACTGTTTCATAATTTTTATAATTGTGATTAAATGATTTACTTTGGATATCGGTGAATTTAAATGATTTCACGCATTTCGAGGTGATTTACGTATTTGCACGTAAACCGAGGTTTTCTGGATTTGCACCGATTTCCATAAATAAGGTTGGATATGATTTCATGAAACGGTTACGGACTTGATAAAGTAAAATCGGGCTAGGGGCCCAGTTAACTTATGAATCGGGCCAGGGGCCCAGTTAACTTATGAATCGGGCCAGGGGCCCAGTTAACTTGTGAATTCGGGCCGGGGGCCCAGTGGACTTCTGAATTCGAGCCAGGGGCCAGTTAACTTATGAAATCGGGTCAGGGGCCCAGTTGATTTATACATGTGATTCGGGTCGGGGACCCTAAAATGGAATCGAATAAATGATTTGGGATTTAAATCAACTATTTGGACTTTAATGGTTTGGATGATATTGAAATTATGGTTATGGCACGTTTCAAGGTATTTGGGCTTGAGACCCGACTGATGAAACTTAAAGATTGGTTTGGATTTTATCTATGTATATATATATATATGCTTTGCATGTGGATATCAATAAAATGTAATTGGTACTACACTGTATAGATCCTTCCATATTATATTGTCTCCTCCGGATGAGGTACCCCGGAGAGGTCACGGACGTCTAGTACGTCCAGCGTCTATGATGCTAAGCATCGGGGATGCTGTACCCGAACGGGGTTCGGGGATTGAACTCGGAAATTGAGACCCGAGTGGCACGCGTAGCCTTGTGATTGTGACCTTATTGACGTCAGGGACGTCAGACATCAGGGATGTCGGATTTGAGTGTATGGTGCAGTGGCTAAAATTATGTTTATGGTTCATATTATATGATATATGATTTTAAATGATGGTGCATGCATATGATTTTACTGAGGGGCATAAATGTCTTATAAATGTTTTAAATAGACTTGTTTATTTTCGTCCACTCACAGCTTTTGTTTTTAATGCCCTTCAGGTTGATTCCGGATGCGACTGCAGCAGAGACTTGAGCATCATACACCTCCTCCATCGATCCTTACGCACTCTGGAAGCCCGGTTGGGCAGTGGCAACAGGTTATCCCTTGTCTGACACCTCTTGTCAGACGGGAGCATGACACATTCCATGGTAATCCCGGGGGGATTGGGATGGGTCGTGTCATAAAGACCCGGATTGAGTCTAAAGACTCGGGAGTTTAAAGACTAGGATATTTTGATATTTCCCCCGTAGGCCTGTTGAGTTTAAAGACTCGGGAGTTTAAAGACTCGGATATTATTGAGGCCTGGATTGAGTTTAAAGACTCGGGAGTTTAAAGACTCGGATAGATCCAGTAGGTTTGATCGGTTGGTTATGGCTTGGTACTTATGTTTTCTGATACAGTTTTTATGATGCATATGATATGATTTCTACAACTGTTTTTATAGTGTTTATGTTTCTATGATGAGTTTTATGTGATTGATAATTGTTTCTAGTAACTGGGTTATGCATGTGGTTTCAAAACGGAGGGCTAAATACTGGTTTTAATGTGAAACGGTTTTCGGAAATGATTTTATTATTTATGGTCCACTCACACCTTCTGTTTTTAAATTGTCCTCCAGGTCGTGGAGTTAGAGCGGGGTTTCGGCATCGAGGCAGCGTCTGAGACATAGAAGTCACAGAGGGGATCCCAGAGTGTTTCAATTTTCCGTAGTGTGTGTACTCTTTGTATCGGTTTTCTTCTTTTTGTATTCAGAACTATGCTCTGTAAAACTTGCCTTCGGGATGTGTTAATAGTTTCTCCTGCGTCTGACTGAGTTTACTTTGGTTTTGTGTCGGGGTGTCAGACGGGAGCAGGATTTACCTCGGTTTTCGGGGTGAAACCGGGGTGGGTCCTGACATAATCTCTCAGTTCAAAAGTTAACATTTTCTCTTCTACATGGGAAAAATCGTCCTTTCACCACAAATCGTCTGATAATCCTCATTTAAAACTCATTAACCTCTGAGTAATCCCGTAATAACCAGTTGGGTTGTTATATTCGAGGCCTGTAAGGATGGATGGATGAAAGGGTATATATCATTTTTGGGTTTAGATGACTGCCACATTAAAGACATTCACCCAGGACAAATCCTATCTTCAGTAGGTGTGGATGGAAACAATGGGATGTTTCTCGTGGCATATGCTGTCAGGACCCACCCCGGTTTCACCCCGAAAACTGAGATAAATCCTGCTCCCGTCTGACACCCCGACACAACCCAGTCAGACGCAGGAGAAATTTATATCAATATCCCGAAGTTAATAGTTTACAGAGCATAGTACAAAATACACAGAAAAGAAAACCGATAAACTAAATACACGCACTCGGAAAGATTGAAAACACTCCGGGATCCCTCACGTGACTTTTATGCCTCAGACGCTACCTCGAAGCCGGAACCCCGCATCTAGCTCCACAACTTGGAGGGCAATTTAAAACAGAAGGTGTGAGTGGACCAGAATAACAGAAAAGTTCTAAAACCATTTATAAGGAAAGCCGGGTTTTAGCCCTCTGTTTCAAAACCACATGCATAACCTATTTATGAAAACAGTGATAAATCAGTCATTAGAAAACCTCATAAGTAACAGAAACACTATAAAACAGTTATAAAAACCACAGCATATAAATCATAAAACCGTGTCAGAAACCATAAACGTCAATCATCATTTTTCGATCAAACCTGCTGGACCCATCCGAGTCTTTAAACTCCTGAGTCTTTAAACTCAATCCAGGCCTCAATCATATCCGAGTCTTTAAACTCCCGAGTCTTTAAACTCAATCCGGGCCCGTCCCCCGTCAATCACAATATCCGGGTCTTTAAACCCAATCACCAGATCCAGCAAATCCAATCAAACCATTTGAAAATCATTCCCGAATTCACATCCAAACCCGAATCCGAAATCACCGGTCTGATGCCCTTCCGGCATCCAGAACCGTCATTCCGAACCCAAATCCGGAATTCCCACGTTTTGAAATCTGATTCTAAACCAAATCCTTAATCATTGAAATCACGTTTCAAAATCCATTTATAAGCATTCAAAACCAGATATCATTTGAAAATCCCCAAAACCATGGCCTTATACTTAGAAATCGACCTTCCTCGTAAAACATGCCAAATACGTTATTTCTCGAAAACCGTGCAATTATGTAAAACCAACATAGCATAATCAACAATCATGAAACCACATATAAAACCACAAAACAATTATAGAAAAACAGTTATGCATGCTCGAGTTTAGAGAAGGGGTCCACTCACAGTACCGCGCCCTCAATCGCGTCCTAATCGTCCAGAACGTTCCTCAGCTTCCTCGGGAAATCCCGGTCCTGTCAACAACCGCCAAAGTACGTTACTACCCACTTATGAAGATCCACCTAAATTCCCTCAAAAATCCCCGAATTCTAAACACAAGGAATCGGAACCCTAAACCTTCACCCTCACGGAACTACTTCGATTCGACGTCCGATTAACCCGAAACCAATTCCTATAGACTCATCACAACTCCTAGACCAAAAACCATGTTGACCATTTTCCCCAGAACCGCCGCACGCGCCCCCACGCGCCGCCCAAAGTGGCTGCGCGTGGGCCTCACGCGCCAGCTACAGTACCACCGTCAACCTCGAGCCAACCCGGTTCGCACCAGTGCTGCAACTCGGACCGGCGAGGCCTGTTCTCCGCCGTCCGGCCACCATTTCACCTCCTTTCTTCACCTATAGCTTCGTCCAGCCTTACTCTATCCATCCCCATCCTTCAATCACCTCGATTCATCCCGTAGCTCATCGACTCAAGCTCGAAAGAAAAACCTGTACAGACCCATGTTCGTCTTCCCGACCACCCAGGTAACCTCCCTTCACGGTGGCTACCCCAAACACTTCCTAGGACCCTTCTAAGCCTAACCCATCTCACCTTGACGGTCAATTCAGTCCCTAGGTTCACGACTCGCCGTCTGAAACTCACGGCCAAAACAGAGCACGCAGAGTCTCCTCCGTCGTGCTAAGCCCTACCGTTCACTCCCCATCACGGCAGCACAACCAGAAGACTCCCAGACCTCACCTGAGTCCCCTAGACCTCCCTACATGCTTCGATTCAACCCCATGATTCATGACTTTCGACTTGAACTCGACGGGAAAAACAGAGTAAAGCTATAGGGATGACGGATTACCTGCCTCTCGTCGCCGTCGTGAGCTCCGCTGGGGTTGGTCGACCCCACTCAGCCTTCACAGCACCACTACGGTCTCAGTTGCACCGTACACGGCCGCCACCACCACGATTTCTCACAACTCTGTGATTTCCTCCCTGGTTTTCCCGCAGCTCTCCACTCCCTCACACACAGCCACCACACCGTCTAACTTCCTCAGCACCACCCCCAACAGCTCTCAACCTTCTTCTGATCACTCCTCACTCACCAGAAACCTTCGACAACCACGATCACCCCTCAATTTTTCCTCACAATCTCCCTCTGTTTCACTCTAGTTGAAGAACACGAACACACACATTTGCACGGGTGCACCCCAATTATTTGGACCGTACACACACAAGAACCCCCCCGAAGCCACTACACACCTGCCACATGTCACCATCCACTCCATCCTCTCCCACATGGCTCAATCCCAGCCGTCCATTTGTCTCTTTCTCTGCACAATTTCCAGGGCACAAAAGACCAAACTGCCCCTCCTTTTAACTCAAAATTACGAATTTGCCACTACCTTCCTAGACCCGTAACTCTCACATCATAAGTCCGATGAACACGTGCCGCCTGTCATCGAACTCAGGACAACGAGATCTATCTAACCATCCTCGGTCAACGTACCAAAACCCGATCGTCCAAAAAGTCAACGTTTCCCCTTATTTTAACCAACTTACGATTATGTCCTCAACCTACCGCACATCATAACTTCCTCCTCGGATGTCGGAATCAGGCGTGCCACCTGCCTACGGATTCGTGACGTCCCAAACTACGTCCTGATCACTGGTCAATGTCCATCAGACCACCCGAACTAAAATCAACTTTTTGCCCGAACCAGGGGCAAAATCGTCATTCTAAACTTACAGACCTATCGGACAACCTAACCACCGATTAGCCTCACTAATCCCACCTTAATCACACTATTAATCCCGGCTCTCAGGACGGGTTGTTACATATGCGTTGTGTGAGGTGGATAATTTTAGGTCATGGAAGTGGTTTTTGGAGATTTAACAGCAAGACTTAGTACTCCAAAACAATCATGGGTTGTTGTTGATGGCATACAAGCAGAAGGGGTTGCTAGAGACGGTTGGTCAGGTTTTCCCTAATGCAGAGCACTGTCATTTTCTTAGGTACTTCTATGAAACCTCAGCCAAACTCATAGAGGGGTGGCTTTGAGGGAACATATGGATAATATTTCAAGGGCTACTAACATTCCCTGGTATCGGGAAGAGATGAGGATGATGGAAGAGTTTAGTCATAGGGCAGCCCAATGGTTAAGAAAATGAGATCCTAGGCATTGGTCAGGTCTCATTTCCGAACTGATTTCAAATACGACATTATGCTAAACAACTTATCTGAAGCATTTAACAAAGCCCTAGTACGGTATAGAGACAAGCCTATATAGTCTATTTTGGAAAAGGTAAGGCAATACATAATTTCCTTAATGGCTAGGAGACGGGACGAGGGTCGACTTTGGAATGGTCACCTTGTGAGAAAGAAAATTCAGGCAATATTAGAGGATTATAAGAAGAAAGGGCAGAGGTTGATCCATACACATTGTGGGAATAACATATTTGAGGTCTTCCATCCATTTGGTAGACGATTTTCAATGGACCTCAATCATCGTACTTGCTCTTGCAGATGGTTCGACTTAAGTGGGATACCTTGCCCACATGCATGTAGTGCAGTAAGCCTCCATAAGGGCAATCTAGAGCTGTTGTTGAATTTATGTTGAACATCTTTGTGGATTAATTGTGATACTGATGTTGAATTGATGTTGAATATCTTTGTGAATTGATTGTGATATTGATGTTGAATTGGTGTTGAGTTTTCCCAACCTACAGAGTTTTCCCAGCCTGCAGCATTGCAGTCCTCTCAGCCTGCACCAGTTTATTCCTCCCAAACTGATTTAAACCAGCAGCCCACATTGAGCTCCTCTTCCACAAGAACTAGACTGAAGAGGGTCGTAACTAAACCACAGTCTCAACCAAACTCCTTCCAGCCTGCAAAGTCCTCCCACCTTGCAGAGGAAGGTCAAGTTGGTAGTTCCAAGCCAAAGAGATTCAAATCACCTACTAAGGCAAATCCAAAGCCAAAGCCAATCCTACCAAAGCCAAAGAGAAAGCCAGGCAACAAAGATTTATTAAAGAGGGCAAGGGAACTTCTGCCCAATTGACATCATTATTAGAGACCAGCTTGCTATCTTAATGTTCTAATAGACAGTTTTTAATCTTTCTTTTATGAATTTGGAACCATATAGTGCAATCAGATGAAGTAACCATTTTGTAATGATCAACTAATCCTTTTGTAATGGTCAAGTAATCCTTTTTCCATGATCATATCCTTTTTTCCATGATCAGATCCTTTTGTAATGATCATATCCTTTTGTAATGTGCAGGGTCCTTTTATAATGGTCAACATGCTCAATTTTTAATGCTCAAGTGTGTTTTATGGTTAAATTGCCACAAGTGGATTCATGCTCAATCCATATACGATTTCATTTGATAACCAAAATGATTGTCTAAATTCCACCATCTCATTATATTAAACATTTCCAATACATCATAGCCTACGTCATATAGGACACTAGCAACTCATACAAAGCATACTAGTGCTTAACCACCCAAGACACTTCAATCATTTTAACTAACCAATACAAAATACCTAACAGTACAACCAAAGATATCACAAGTGAAATCCCAACCTTAAACACCTTCATTTTCTCCTTCCTCGACTGCTCTTTTCATATATCTAGTTTCCTTAGAAACCCTGGAACTATCCTTGTTGACCTTTTGCACATCTTGGGATCTAACCACTCCCAATAGTTACACCATTTGGCACTAGAATTATGACCCTAACCTGCAATATCACAACAAATCAAGAATTAGATATCAAAGCGGCATCAATGAGCTTAGGGTAGCAATAATCAATTGCATAGAAGAAATTAACTTCAAAATCTATCCTATACAGGCAACGAAGAAATTTCCTTGGCAACAATGCAAGTAGCAATATACCTTCAAACACAAATCCACACCTAATTTCATCTGAAACTATAACCTACCCGACCATCTAGGCAAACAAGAAACCTCATGCCTAGATTATCTTCGGTCTATGATGTCTTCACTGTAGTCAACTTCCCACAAAGACATCCTCGCTATTGCTCGCACCCTCGACTCTCATCCATATCGTGACTCAGACCGCGAGAAAACTTGTGATTTTCCATTTCATTTCACTTAGGTTTCACCTCCTTCATGGCCGAATTCAAATGCCTGGGTTTCAAGCCAGCTCGATTTGAATGCCTGGGTTTCACGCCCTCGCGATTTCGAATGCCTGGGTTTTAAGCCCTCTTTATTTGGAATCCCTAAGTTTCAAGCCCTCGCGATTTCAAATTTGAATCACTTCATCGCTGGCTATCTTCAAACACATCACCGTATGCACAAATTGACTAAAATACCCAGCCATTACATGGCACTTAGGTGCAACATGGATGCCAGGTCTGCATTATAAATGTCGTTAGCGAAACTATCAGTTAATTTGTGTAACGGTCTTAACGATGTACCTGTTCATTGCATCAACTTGAGGGCAAATCTCTGTTCTTGTGGCATTTTGAGATTGTTTTTCTTGTTCTTAGGCTAAATGTTTCTGGGGCATTTTTAGATTGTGTTTCCTATTCTTAGGGCATTTAGCCTAATTTTTTATTTTTTTATTTTTTTTGGGGGGGGGGGGGGGGGGGGGGGGGGGTGGGGTGACAGGGGGTGGGGCTCCGGAGGTGGTGTTAACCTTGGGGGGGGGGGGGTGACAGGGGGTGGGGCTCCGGAGGTGGTGTTAACCTTTTTACTAAAAATAAAAAGTAAAGGGTCCGGTTAGGATTTTGTGTGGGTTATCTTTGTTCCTTTTTCTCTATAGGCCCACGAGTCCTGGCTGCTCAATGTTGGATCCAGTCATCCAAGAGAGCCACGAATGGTAAATTCGTAATATCATTGATATGGAAGGAGCTTTTCGCCCTTTCACTTTCAGAAGCTCGAATATTTCTTCTGCCAAAAACCCTAATTCTCAAATCCAGTATATAAGCACAACCCACGCCTCATACCTAGAAGATATCTATTTCCCCCCCCCACTCCTTCTCTATCTGGGTTTTTCAAATTATCAAGACGTGTTGTGGTGATTCAAAAAATTGCCCCTTGATGAAACCTTGGACCCGATTTCCTTTGGGTTCAGGGTTTTATATTCTTATCGAGAATTGGAGGCAAATTTGTTGCAGGAATGTTGAGTCGCTTCGCCTTTGAAATTCTTACCAGGCTCAGTGAATAACACCCTGCCACATCCTTATTTCTACTCAATTTAGTGTCAATTTGTTGCTATATTATGAAATTTTGGTTTTTATCATTTGATGTGTTTATGAAATTCTGTTTTTCGTTAGAATTGTACTGACATGGGGGTTCGATGATGGCATGAAATCTTTGAGACCTGATCATCTAGTGGATGACAACTATAAGCATGGTTTCTGAGGAACCCTTTATACTTATTTGACATGGTGAATGTGTATACAACTATAGATGATGAAGTATGCACTGGGCTCTGATCAAGTGATGCACAATGCAGCCTAGAAAGCTATATCTGATACAATTTTTTTAATTATGCTTATAAATATTATTATAGGAAATTGATGGTTCTTGGAATATGTTTTTGAGGAGATTAAGAGTGCAATGAGAGAATATGAATGTGATTTGGACACAGATCTGGACTTCATGTTCCATGGTTTTCAAGTTTGGAAGAAAAGTTCAATTTCGCCTGTTTCTCAACTTAATAAGAAAATGAAATTTTTACTTCAATTTGAAAGGGCTGACTGTGAAGATTGGTTGTTCTTGAATATGCAAGATAGTGTGCAGTACTATGGAGGGATCCCATGGTGCATTATTTTTGCTTTTGGTTTGTGGACTATTTGGAAATCCATGGTAGAGATTTGTAGGTTGGTCTCTCTCGCCTTCAGTACTGCTCGAGTTCATTTCTCCCTTCTGCTCTTATTGTGATCCTCTTTACTCCTTGTTCAAGATTGTTAACTGTAAGAAGTTAATGAATTCGTAGAGTCAAACATGTTTAAAAAATATATAATTAGGTCGTTATTAAGCTTGCCACAATTGTTTAATTTGTGCTTTGATTGTATTGAGTTTATCCTCCAATTTATTGTTATTTAGTTTTATATTTGGGCTTATGCCCGTCCCCTGAACTAAAAAAAAAGGGGTGAGAGAACTCAAGTGGTCTTCTAACAATCAATTATCTCGGGTGGATACGAGATGAACAATCATTTTCAATTGATTTAATGGTTCAATAAGATTTGTTTTTTGAAAATAAGAATTAAAATTGTCCAATTCAAGTGATTATTAATGGTTTAATTTGAATTGGCCTAGATGATTTAGGCACAAAATATTTATGTAATTTGTTTACCAAAATGCCTTTAAAATATATATTTTTTATTTTTCAAAATTCCACCATTCTCGGAGTATGATTTACCAATTTAATCTCTATTGGTTAATTAATAATTACTAGGCTTATTATTTAAAATCAATCTTCTAAAGAAAACTAAGTAATTGAGTGCAGCAAATAGAAATCTAGCGTCTAAGCAATTTATTATTATTAAATAAAATGAATAATAATATAACCAATTTTACCAACTGATCATCTTGGTAAAAGAAAAGGCCTTTTCATATTATATTTCTAAAACTTATCTCTAAAAGAGTCCATAAAACACTTTTTTATGAAGTTCAGGATTTTCTAGTAAAATTCCTATCTCACTCTCTTTTTCAGAATTTTAATATTTTGAAAATCCTAGAGAACATTAAATTTATCAAAGAGCAGAGAGAGAAAAGTAGCAATTTGTTATCTCCTTTCAACGAGATAATGAATTTCATTCAAATTGAAATTGTAGTAGCTTTCTTCTTCATGTCATAGGCATCGACCCGAGTGAACTAATTGATAGAGATGTACATGTAAATTCATCTAAATGCTTAGTTATTAAGTGAGGCGGTTTCCCACCTTCGAGTGCGTCGTCTAGACGGTTGCCGTTTTGAACAGTGAGTATTTTATATGTAGAATTATAAAATGAAAAAAAATTAGCTCTCTCCAAAATATTTAAAGAGTTAGAGGCATGAAAGAATAAAAACTATATAAGATTCCAATCCTATATTTGCACACATCTTTTTGGATTCTAAAAACATTACATCGTAACTCACCAAATATGAAAAATTACTAATTAGGGCACGTTTATTTTCCACGAATGAGAATAGTGAATAATGGGAGTAGACAATTAGAGGAATGGATGATCAGAATACTGAGTAATTATTCCCTTGAGGTGTCTACTAACAAAAAAATCATTAGAACATTAATAGGGATGATTTTCATTGTTATTGTTTACTAATCATTATCATTTGAAATGAAAATTAATTGATTACTGGAATACTTTTTTCTTCTTTTCCAATTTTCTCAACCTCTTAATTTCCATTACCTCTTAAGTAAATACCCTCTAAATATGATAGAAGTTATGAAATACCAAAATACCCTTATGTTTGTTTGAATAAACTACTATTCTAATTTTAAGCATAATTTTATTAAATCGAAATGAAAACCCATGTCAAAACCTACTTAACGTAGAGTTGGCATAATAAGAACAAAAACTCTAATCTGTTGTAAATACTTTAGGGTGTAGCTATTCATGTAAGGGTACAAAATGTATTTAGTCTTTTGTGAAAGGGTATATCTACCCTTATTCATTGTACTAAACCCTAATCCTACTTCTATATAATGATTAGGGTTACTGATTAAATAACAAGTTCTGAATGTATTTCACAACACATTATCAGCACGATTCTACGACCGAGAAGAATTCCCAAATTCTAGGTCAAAGAAAGGGTACGACTATCTCTCTTTTCCCCCATCTCTTTGAATATTCATCAAATGGCTTTTTCACGTATTATCCCATGGGTACCCCCTTTAACCCCAATTCCAGCATAGATGGAATGTCCAACCCCAAAGGGTTCATTGCCCAAATCCAAGATGAAACCGACATATTTCCCATCCCATGTGTGGTGATTGGAATCACCAAGTCCATGTTCTATTTCCAAGCCCAAATATCTCCTTGGCTCCGAACCGAACTTTATCGCAAAACTCCTTCCGTGGTTCGTCGTTGGAGGAGGATGGGCGGTGAATTTTCTTACATGGATCATGGGCATATTTGATCCGAATTAAAAACAGCAACGTTTACGAACGATGATGTCGGCCTTCGTCTCGCGCCAAAGCCTCAAAATGCTTAACGTTCTTCTAGTGGATCCACCGCTTACACCATCGTCGTCCCATGAAACCACCGTGTCGGTTTGCTTCCGCCCTCAAATTGACGACAACCTGCATCAATATGGGACAAAAATAATGATTATAGTGGGACGACGCCATCGCCGTCGGATCTAGTTAAGGTAACTCCTACTGAACACTGATCGCTTTATCTTTGCATCATGGTTGGATCTCGTTAAGATGGTTGATATTCAACATAGTGTTTGTATTGGCTAATCCATATGTTGATGCCAATATACTAAGTTTTTGTACTTTCTGTCTTATTTTCCAAATGTCAAAATTAGATAATTGAATGAAGGTCAAAGGCTTAAAGAGAAGTTTTAGACAGAATTAGAAAACGAGAAAGTGTATATACCCAACATTATCTAGACAAAATCAACTCAACTTTGATTATTATTAAGAAAGGATAAAGCACAAAGTATCACACATAACTTGAGTGATTAGAATGCACAAAAGATAAGCCACTCATTTCATGTCCATGATATGGTGATATGATGCTATGTTGTTATATATAATGTATGGTGATGCTATGATGTTGATATGATATAATAACGATATGATGTATGATATATGTTGAATAGATAATGAGATGATATGAGATCATATGATGGTATATGAGTATGACGAGGATATGATGTATGATGACGATGACATGACACGACGCCTCAATCCTCCCTGGATTAACGCGGGATGTGCCATGCTCCTGTCTGACACCCCGTGCCAGACCAGGGATACACCTAACCCTCTCAGGGCTTCTAGAGTATGCCAGGATCTGTGGCAGTATGTGATGCCTCGGTCACTACTACAACCTGCATTCACAATCAACTTGAAGGATATTAAAAACAAGAAAAGCTGTGAGTGGATGAAAAGAAACAGTTTATAAATCATTTCCAAAAATACATTTATTCCCTTCACTAAAAAGCATGCATGCATCAGAAAACAAGTTATAACAATTACTTTCTTTAAATAAAATTATATGGCTTTTCATATTAAAACTCAGTAAAACATTTTTCAATTAAACTATTTCCAAAGTAGGGACTCAGCCCAAAACCAAAACACGTGGGTCTCTGTGCAAAATCGTAAAATATAGTTTAACCAATCCTCGCCACCCAGATGCCTAATCAATAATGTCACGGTCTCTAGGCTGCGTGTGCCACTCGGGGTCTCAAGTCCGAGTCCTACCCTCGGATCCACCAGTGTCTGGGCGACATCATAATGATGTGCCTTCCCCGAATCACTATCCGGGGTTATGTCCATATCTAGCAATCCTGATCCTAAGCCTTTTCTCGTCTGAGCGGCCCCTCTTAGGCAATGTCACACTCCTGGTCCTGAGCCTCTTTGTAAAGCTGCCCCTCCCAGGCAGTGCACCATGATTACTTCAGGATACTACGAGACGTCTAGAGTAGACAATCCGCATATAAGGATGGTATGTAAAAACGAAATCAAATCTAGTGGAAAATCAATATAAACCATTTATACCTCAAATCCAGTCTAAAGTATTTCAACAGGGTCTCATCCTGAGGTATAGTTTCCACAAACCGTTTCCGCAAAATCAAAATTCCCTGAATCCGATCCAATCCAAACTCATAGGGACTTAGCAGAAATCATCTCAATAGGGTCTCAAACCCAAAATCTCATTTCATAAACGAAAACTGGGTCTCAGCCCGATACCACAAACTAACTAGTCTCAATGACACGACCCATCCCAATCCCCCCCCCCCCCCCCCCCCCCCCCCCCCCCCCGGATTAACGTGGGATGCATCATGCTCCCTTCTGACACGAAGTGTCAGGCAAGCGATAATACATACCTCAGCCCATACGGGGCTCCCAGAGCGCGCTAGGATAGGTGGAGGAGTGCGATGTCTCGATCTTTGCTACAGCCCACATTCGTGATCAACCTGAAGGGCAATAAAACCATTCAGAACTGTGAGTGGACGAAAATCAAAAAGTTCATAAAACACATTTCATAAAGATATTTATGCCCTTCACTAAAAAGTATGCATGCATCGAAAATCAGTAATAAAAACATTTACCTAAATAAGCCATTAGGGCCTTAGCCCAAAAACTGTAAATCCAAAACCAAGTGGGCCACTGCCCAAATCCATAAACACAAATCCAACTGAAAAACCATTTCATAGATCCATTAGTCCATATTTACCACATAACCAACCTCGGTATCCCAGATTCCTAGCGTCCCAGACGCTTGACGTCCCAAACATCATATCTCACGGTAATAAGCAACGCGTGCTACCCGTGGTCTCTTCGGGTCAATATCTCTGACATCCCAGATGTCTGATGTCCCAGACATCTAATCATAGCATTCCTGCTCTTGAGTCACCATACGGTTCGGTAGCTCCGTATAATGACCCTTCGCAGGAAATGCACAGTGACTTCCCCACTGTCCCAGACACCTGGAGGAGACCATCACATATCCTCGTATCAAGATGTTATATGGAAAACAGTTTTACAAAGTCATTTCAAAACATCTCAATGGGCCCTGTGCCAGAAATCTCCATAAAACATCACAAATCCATTTAGGGTCCCCGACCCGAAAGCACGTTCATGAAACATAGGGTCCCAGACCCGAAATCACATTTATAAAACTCAACGGGGCCTCATGCCCAATTTTGTAAACCACTGGGCCCCCAACCCGATCACGAGACTCAAAAAGGGTCTCAGCCCGATTTTGTAAATCACTGGGCCCCTGGCCTGATTACATAATTCAAATGGGTCTCATTCCCGAATTCATCTTTCCAAAACTAAAACCATGCCATAGAACCATAATTAGACTCACAATCACATAGCCATCGCATAAACTCGTAAACCTTGAAAAACATGTAAATACGGGTTTATCTCGAAATACATGCAATCGTATAATCCACCAGTGCCACAATCATCATCATAGAAATCATGCATGTAAAACATATAAAATACTTATGCATGCATCACAATTTAGAAAATGAAGTCCACTCACAGACCGTCCTACGCTGCCACCTCGATACGCGTGCAATAAGCCCTCCTGGGCCCCATCACTATCACCGGGACTTCCAAACCTGTCCAAATCATACTAGAGGGTTACTAACCTCTTCATTAACCTCCTATTAAAGTCCTGTAATTTTCTAAAATTTTTAACTATTTTTAAACTCGATCCTAAAACTTCGGACGTCCCGAATTATATCGAAACGAT
Organism: Prinsepia uniflora; assembly: GCA_032719365.1. NCBI lineage: Eukaryota > Viridiplantae > Streptophyta > Magnoliopsida > Rosales > Rosaceae > Prinsepia > Prinsepia uniflora. Next base: position 40,719,240 of record CM064872.1, read on the forward strand.
GTCCGATCGATACGAAACTAGTCCCAAAATGTTCGTTACATCCAATAGATTATTTCACAAGTTGAAAGTCTCCACAAAAAGTCCCTCACGCGCCCCCACACGCGGCTTGACTTTTGGACTGGGAGGTCCGATGGCTGAGGACCGTTACGTAGATCGGGACAATACGAATCTGTAGACAGGCGACACGTGGAATTCGGACGTTCGACGGCGAAATTACCGTTCACGAAAGTTCAAGGGAACTATTGCATGTTTTACGAAACGACTTAACTTTTGGATTCTAGTGGGCCCTAGATATTTAGTTCCTTCCCAATGGGTGATTGACAAGTGTCACCCATCCACAGGCCATCCTTATACCTTTATGCATCGACCATCCCATTCTTTGTTTTTCAAACCGAACCAGATCTCACCATTTCCTCTCCTCTGTGCAACCCAAACCATTTTCCCTTCACTTAGCCAACTTGAGGATGAGATAGTGAGAGACTGAGGACTGAGAGGAGGTTGCTGGACGGCCAGAACTACCACGGACGGCGGCGTGGAGGAGGCAACCTGAGAAGGTATTCGGTTAGCCCATTTTCCCTATATTTGTCCATTTATACATTATGGGTTATTTTGGACGTTTGGATAAGGTTATTTAGGTTGCTAGGGATTTGATATGAAGTTTTTTGATGGGATTTGAAGGCGGTGAAGCCTGGGAATGAGAATGAAGGTTTGGACCGAAAAGAGAAAAATCATTGGATGGTTTTGTGTGGGTTTTTGATGTCTTAATCCTTGTATTTAGGTTCATAGGACATATTTAGGAATATTAGAAATGATTAGGAAGGGAAACAGACCAAAATGAAGGAGGAAAACTAGTGGACCGGTTCAGTGCAGGCGAACCCGGTTCAGTTTCTCGGAGAAGACGATGAACAGTGGTGCGTGGGCTTCACGCGCAGGAGCCTTCCCTAGGCGCGTGGGGTGCATGTCCAACATTTTGGGAATTTTTTCAACATGTGAAATCATCTATTCGATGTAACGAACATTTTGGGATTGGTTTCGTGTCAATCGGACATCGTTTCGATATAGTTCGGGACGTCCGAAGGTTTAGGTTCGGGATTTAAAATAGTTAAAAATTCCGGAAAATTACGAGACTTTAGTGGGAGGTTATTTAAGTAGTTAGTAACCTCTTATTACGATTTGGACAGGTTTGGGAGTCCCGGTGATAGTGATTGGCTCGGGAGAGCCGTATGGCACGGAAATCGAGGTGGCAGGTCAGACGGTCTGTGAGTGGACCTTGTTTTCTAAATTGGTGCATGCATAAATGTTTATTATATGTTTTAATACTTGTTTGGTGATTCCATGAGTGCATTTGTGTGTGGTTACGTATTGACACGTATTTCGAGGTTTCGGCCATATACGGTCCCAATACGGGTTTGTATTCCTTTATTGGTTTAAATGAAATGGTTTTGGATTTCCAAAAGTATAAACTTGGGTATGAGACCCATTTGGTTTTGTCTCGGGCATATGACCCTATTGATGGCCTATGGGTCTAAATCGTGGTCGCGGAGAGTGCTATGTGCACGGCGACAGACGATACAATACTCGCCTCCAGACTGGGATATGTTCCTTCCGGGGAGGTCACGACGCACTATTTGTTGTCGGGTAGCCGATGGAGGCTCGACTTTGGAGTGCTGACAGATATCGATTGGTGATGGGTGCACCATGATCTTGTGGTGGTCATGTCGGTTGATTCGTTCACGGCGACATACCAGGATTGAGGGCTGTCCTGGATGGATGGTTGCACGAATCACTACGATCGGAGTCGTGACTGACTCTTAGATATCGGGCACGATGCCCAGTTGACGTCATATGTTCAGGCACGAGACCCGAGACCCAGTTGTTTTACATTGATGATTTCAGGCCAGGGACCCTAGATGGATTTCTAAGTTCATGGCGGTTTATGGGAACCGGCATGAACCATGGAAAGGTTATTGTGGTACATGACGGTTTATGGGAAACAGGCATGAACCCTTAAATTGATGTTATAGATCATGACTGTTCAAGGGGACCGGGCATGAATGTTTATGTTATGTATATATATGTATTCATATACCTTCCTTTACTTCTATTATCTCCTCCGGGGAGGGTCGTTGGCTTGGGTGGACCCCGGAGTAGTCACGGAGCACCGACTGAGTGGAGTCGCCCCCCAGTTGGGTTCCTTACTCTCAGGAAGGCTTGTAACATAACCTCAGGCCGGGTCATTGGTCTACGGACATTGGCCTTGAACCCTGAAAGACTTGGGTTTGAGACCCCGGGTAGCACGCGCGTAGCTTTGGAAACTGTGATAGGATTGGTTTTGTGAATTATATGTATGTATGATATATGATATGTGGTATATGATATATGATAGGTGATGTATACAGGTTTTGGGCTGAGTCCCGTATGGATTTGGGCAGTGGCCCGTATGGTTGATTCTTTAAGGTTCTTTCGGTTATGGTTTTCGGCTTAGTTCCCACATATGGTTCTTTTGGATTTAATGGTTTTCGAATGCATGTAGGCTTTTTAGTGAATGGTACAAATGTCTTCGTTAAAATGTTTTTATAAACTGGTTGTTTTGTCCACTCACAGCTTTTAATGTTTTGACTGCCCTTCAGGTTGACAGCGGATGTGGACTGTCGCAGAGACCGAGATATCACATACCTCCACCGGATCCTGGTGTACTCTGATAGCCAGAGAGGGCAAAGGTTGGAAATATCCCTTGTCTGACACTTCGTATCATACGGGAGCAGGGTCGTCCAGCACTAATTCCGGGGGGATTGGGACCGGTCCTGTCACTCAGCCCTCGGACCTCTCGGGTTAAAAGTCAACATTTTGCCCACTCCCAAGGGGAAAACGATCATTTTACACCGTCCGTCCGATTTCTCTCAACTAATCACCGTTTAATCTCACTAATCCTCGAATAGTCACTAATCTAATCCCGGAATTCGGGACGGGTCGTTACACTAAAGCCCGATATCATAAATCAATTGGGCTTCAAGCTCGATATCCTAAACCAACTGGGTCGCAACCCCAAAATACTATTTCCAAATCCGAAATCATTTCCTCATTCAAATCATTTGAAAACACAAGCACGTATAAAAAACTAGCCTAAGTCCATGGTACAACATAAAGCATATATCTCAAAATACGTGTAATATAAGATTTATACGAAAATGCCAAAACACCACAATCATATGCACTCAAATCATCTCAAATCATGTTCATAAAACATATAAAATAGTTGTGTGGGCATCATATTAAGAAATCAAGTGTCCACTCACAGACGGTCCAAGCTGCGAGCCTACAAGCTACCCCGTAAGCCACTCAGAGCTATACTGAACTCTTCAGGTCGTCAGGACCTGTCCAAAACACACTTAAAGGTCATTACCAACCTAGAAAAGTCCTTCTCAAAAACCCTCAAAACTCCTCAAAAAGTCAACGTGTCTCGAACACGCATCCCTAGGCTAAAAACCTCATTTTGACCAACTAAAGGATCTCCAATCGACCTGAAAACACCATCATTAGATTCAAAATGTCAAAATCTTTCGAATGGGACCAGTCTCACCTCAATATTAGAGCCCACGCGCTAGTCAAAGTCCTCGGTCAGCTCTAGTCAACGCCGACGTCAGCAAAAGTCAACACTACCGTCACGGTCAATGGTCAAAGTCAACAGATGACATCATGTCGGCCCTTGATTGGTCCACGTGTCTGACACCTGTTAGTGTTGACTGGACCTGAGAACTGCCACGTGGCATGACACCTGACAGATAATGACGTCACCCTGCTGAAGTCAACATGGTCTACCTCTAGCCGGATCGACCCGATTCACTATAATGGGTCAGCTCGATCCGCGTCCCGATCCAGCCGTAACTCGGCTAAAACTCTACCATTTTGTACCCTATTTGTTCCTATAGACCCGCCTTGATCCCTATAAGAGTTCTATGAACTCAAAAACACAAGAAAAGACCTAGAAATTACCTTCCCAAATCGTCCCTCTGAGTACGTCTGGGCCCTTGGAACACTATTTGATCAACCAAACAATCCAACAATCTCTAAATCTCAACTTCGAAATTTTGAACTCAAAACTCACCTTTTCGAGTTTTTCCAGCCACTATCCACGGTTGTCCAAGACGTTGTCGTTGTTCACTTCCTCTCCTCTCACTCTCTCAGATCCCTTTTCACACTAGAAGCAATGGGTGAGGATTGGTGATTGTGTGTGAGTTTTAGGGTGGGTTTCTTTAGGTTTTCGGGTAATACAAAAACAAAGGGGGTGAACAAATATCCCAAACACATGGGGTTTGGGCTAATCAGACGAGGGACATGTGTCACTCATCAATTGGTCCACCCAGATTTCTTGACCAATATAGTAACGACCCGTCCCAAATTTAAAGGATTAATTAAGACTTAATTATAGATTAGTGGGGCCAATTGGGAATTAGCCAAGGATTAAGGGACGTTCAGGGTAAAATTACGATTTTGCCCCCTAACGAGAACAAAAGTTTGACTTTTGACTCGGGAGGTCCGAGGGCCGTGACGTAGATCGGGTCGATACGAGTCCGTCGACAGGCGCACGTCGAATTCAGACGTTCGACGGAAAAGTTACGGTTCACGGAAGTTTCAAGGTACTATTCACAATAGTACGTTTTACGAGACGAAAGTGGACTTTTATCCTGAGTGGGGCCGAGATATTTTCCCCAGACCCAATGGATGAGTGACAAGTGTCACCCATCCATTGGCCCCTTACACAGACACATGCAACCACCCCCCTTCTGTGTTCATTCGATCGATCCAAACCCAAACCCAGTGAACCCAAATCCTAATGCTTTCCATCTGCATCCATCTGAGGCCATGAGCGAAGCTGAGGATGAATGAGAGGATGAGGAGACAATAGCAGACGGCTAGCAGCCGTGGACAGCGGTGGATTGCACGACCAAGGTAAAACCCGATTCCCCTATATGTTTCAAAATTTCAAATTCGGGTTTTAGACGTTAGGGAGCTTAGATGTTGATTAGGATGGGTTTAGGGGATTGGTAGGAGGTCTAGGAGGTAGTTTTGGTGGTTGAGGACGGCTTAGAAAGTCGGGAATGATGGCAGGAGAGATTTCGGTGGCTACCCACCGAATTCCATTTCCTGCCAAGTTAGCCCAAATCGATCTTCCCAATCTTTTTATAGTGATCCTAGGAACCTATTAGAACCCTTAGGATGAAGCTTTGACCCCTAGAAGTGCCCTAAACCTAGAAGGAAATTTTTGGTTTAAAATGGTTTTTAGAACCATTAGGTTTTAGGGTTTGTTTCTTGGATTTATGGACATAGGATGGTAGGAAATGGTAGGAAATGTTGTTAGGATTGTATAAGAGTTGGAATGGAGGAAAAAGGATCAAAAATAAAGAAGATATGGCCTTGGACTAGTCACGCCGGTCCAGGCGAACCGGGTTGCAGGTTGAACCGGGCCAGCCGGTTCATACCAGCCTGTCCGAAGGTTGAAGACGACCTTGTAGCTGGCGCGTGGCTCCCCCGCACAGCCACTTCAGGCTGTGCGTACGGGCGCGTGGGGGAGTTTTTGGGGAAACTTCCAACATATGAAATCATCTATTTGATGTAACGAACATTTTGGGACTAGTTTCGTGTCGATTGGACATTGTTTCTATATGTTTCGGGACGTCCGAAGGTTTAGGATCGGGTTAAAAAATAGTTAAAAATTCGGGAAAATTACGGGGCTTTAGTGAGGGGTTATTTAAGTAGTTAGTAACCCTCTATTACGATTTGGATAGGTTTGGAGGTCTCGGTGACGGTGATGGTGATTGGCCCACGAGATCCATACGACACGCGTATCGAGGCGGTAGCTCAGACGGTATGTAAGTGGACTTTGGTTTTCTAAATTGATGCATGCATAAATGTTTTATATGCTTTTATGAACATGTTTTTTGATTCCATGAGGTGCATTTGTGTGTGTTCACATATTTGCACGTATTTCGAGATTTTGACCTTATACGATATTTATACGTGTTTGTGCTTTCTATGTTAGTTTAAATGAAACTCAGGATTGAGACCCATTTGGTTTTGTCTCGGCATGTGGCCCTATTGATGACCTACGGGTCTGAGTCGTGGTCGCGGCGAGTGCTGTGTGCAAGGCGATGGACGATGCGACGCTCGCCTCCGGATTGGGATGTGTTCCTTCCGAAGAGGTCACGATGCACATTTCGTGGTCGAGCAGCCACTGGAGGATCGAATTCGGAGTGCTAACAGTTCAGGATATCGATCGGTGATGGGTGCACCAGGATCTAGAGGTGGTCGCGTCGGTTGATTTGTTCACAGCGACATACTAGGATTGAGGGCGGTACTGGATGGATGGTTGCACGCATCACTACGATGGAATTGTGACTGACCCTGAGATAACGGGCTCGATGTCCAGTTGAGTCATGAGTTCGGGAACGAGGCCCAGTTGGTTTACGTTTATGATTTCGGGTCGGCGACCCTAAATGGATTTTTGGTTTCATGACGGTTTATGGGGACCAAGCATGAATCCCTTGAAAGGTCTTAAGGATGTTTTCGATATATATATATATATATATATATTCATATACCTTCTTTTATTTGGATTGTATCCTCCGGAGAGGGTCGTTGGCCTGGGTGGACCCCGGAGTAGTCATGGAATACTAACTGAGTGGAGTCGCCCCCGTTGGGTACCTTATTCTCAAGAAAGCTTATGGATTATAATCCCCAGGGAGGGTCATTGATCAATGAACATTGACCTGGGTGGACCCTGGGAAGACTTGGGATTTGAGACCCCCAGGTAGCACGAACATAGCTTTAGGAACCATGACAGGATTGGTTATATGTTATATTTATATGTTATATGATATATGATGTACTGGTTTTGGGCTGAGTTCCCACATATGGTTATTTGAACATGTGTTTTGGTAAATGGTTTTCGGATGCATGCATGCTTTTTAGTGAAGGGTATAAATGTTTCTTGTGAAAATGTTTTTATAAATCCTTTGTTTTGTCTACTCACAGCTTTTAATGTTTTGAATATCCTTCAGGTTGAACGCGGATGCGGGCTGTAGTAGAGACCGAGACATCATACTTCTCCTCCGGACCCTGGTGTACTCTGAAGCCCCGGGCGCTTTAAAGTCGGAATTCCCTTGTCTGACACTCCGTGTCTGACGAGATCAGGCGCGTCCCACGTTAATCTCGGGGGGATTGAGACTGGTCCTGAAAAATACAAAAAAAGCCATTTGTACAATTTTCCGAAAAGTGCCAATAGTACCATTTTTCTTCTTTGACCCCTCAAGTTAAAAGTTAACATTTTACCCATTCTAAGGGCAAAATTGTCATTTTACACCAACCGTCCGAAAAATTTTAGATTAATTCCTAAATAGTCATAATAATTCTCAATTAGTCATTAATTAATCCTGTGATCTCAAGATGATTTGTTGAAATCATCCCCCCTTAAACAATTTCTTCCTTGAAATTCAAACTCACCCAAATCCGCATCCAAACTGTGGAAATCCAATCCTTCCTCCAACTCAAGGTGGTCTCGTGTAAATGTACACGTCAAATCAACTAGTCACGATACTCGTCTGTACACAAACGTCACTCGAAGTTAACCATAATCCATCGGTCAATGCTGATACTCAGCTCAGTCCTCTATGACTGTATCCCACCAACATATGACCAACCATCACCAGAAGCTGCCAAAGCTCCAAAACTCAACCCTCACAAACCAAGTCTCGGGAATCCAAACATCAGCTCGTAAGTCTTTCTCGAGACATCGACACACGTCCAACTCACCAGTCAACTGATACCAAGATGACAGGTCAACTAACCGTCCTGCTTAGTTGAAGAGTCATGCTGAAAATTCTACTAAACCAAGGTGACAATCCAAGCTGACACCTTTCAGCTTTCAGCCTGACGATTCTTCTCAGCTGACATCGTTTTCTTACTGAGAGATCTCAAATCTCAAATCCTCGGCCTCACTAAACTTTCACCCGCCATCAAACTCACTCACGATGCACCGTCATGACCTGCTGGTACTCACGGCTCCGCTGTCACTACTTGAGTCACTAACACAAACATCGACTCACTCTAGAGTCCCATTATGGTACCTCGTACCAAACCTCATCTCACTTAATGTCCAATGTTGTGACCCTAACTTGAGAAAAGTCTCAAAATGTCACCTCACTTGTTCTGTTGATACCAACTGATATCTCACTCATCTTGTGGTTACACTAACTACCAACTCACTCAACCTGAGTGTATATGGACCTCATCACATACTTGCCTTAGTAGGGATAACACAACTCAAACCTTAGGGTTCCTCTGGCTAACCACGGCTTTGAGTTCCAGCTCCTACAATCCTTGAACCCTCACAAGATCCCTTTTCTCACAAGCATAGTACTTGATGTCCAGTCCACGTTCTCAAGAAACCAACAACATTGGAACCAATCTGATTACCAACACGTCCACAACTACTGTCCAACATGAGTAGGGCACATGTACACACAACATAGAACCACAAGGCACTACTCCGGCCTGCTCAAGAACTGTACTCAAGCACAATGTAGTACAAACAAATAATCCCGACTAGTCCACGCACCACAACAAGCTCAGATCTGGTCTGTCCACTACTTGGTTACCAAACCAATCATGCTTCAATTATGGAGTACGAACTAACGTCCACTAAGACGTACCAATATCGAAACGATAACAATCAGGAAGCGATAACGAACCTGCCAAAATTTCACTCGAGGCATCGACTATTCATTTTTTCCTGAATGATACTCACTATATCGTCTCATTTACCATGGGATAACCTCTACCCAATAGTCAATACACTCATCCTATCTGAGTGAGTCCAATGTCTATCATCCTGACTAGCCACCGCCAATCCCAAACTATCTCGATCCACAACCAACTCGATCACCCGTCACATGATTCTCGATCCTCACGGTCGTCGCGATCCAAGCTCGTTAGCTATAGGACTTTTCACCACTTACTCTATGGATTGCAGGTTTCCTTCACTTAGCCCATGATAATGTCCCACTTTAGGATAATCCAAGATGGTGACATCAAAATTCATCCTACGTGAGTGTAAATACCAATCCAACTACACTCATCAACGTCCGGTAACACCAACTGGCATCTGTCCCTCAACTCATTCAAAATGATGTACTACCTATCCTGACATCCCGACACCAAGAGAAATTGCAACCATGCCACTAGCATAGAAGCAGAAAACGAGAAGTCTCCTTTACCAATCAATAATATATGTTAACAACTACTGTAGTGATTCTCCCACGATTGGATTACTCCTTACTTCAGCCTAACCTTGGCAAACTTATACTTCCAAGAGTGATGAGAAGTTTACTGGAGGAGGAAGTATATTTATTAGTAGTCTGGTTAGAACTAACTCCCGAAGTTTCGTTCCTTTTCGACGGAATTAGTGACATCACAACACGTCCTATGCGTCCTGGAAAACAGATCCAACTCATGGTCATACCTCGCTTGTCAAAACCCAACCCTCCTCGGTCAAGACCCGACTCATCTAACACGATATTGTCCGCTTTGGGCCTCCTTGCCCTTGCCCTCACAGTTTTGTTTTCAGGAGCTCACGGTGCAACTTCTCAGGTGGTCACCCATCATGGAATTGCACCAGCCTCAACTCGCTTAACTTTGGAGTTCCAACCGAACCCAAATTCACTGAGCTCCCAAGAGGCCTCGTGCTAGATAGGTGTGTGCCTACACCTTTAAGGCACACCACCATTCCCCTTCCAGACTATTCCCCCCCGATAGGAGTGTGGGATCGTTCACCGTTCCCTCCAGGACACGGGTCTTAAATCGCTTGTCTTCCATTATACCGTTTATGCACATCCAATTGGTAGTAATATAGCGACTTGATTCTCACATCCCAACCCTAATGGGATTAACTCATGTACCTAACACTCGTGCCAACTTACCAAGGCAAGATAAAACACCTATCTCACAACCAATATGGAACCTGTCACCAAACCAAGTATCTCGTACCTCCAGTAAACCAATCAAACTCCAACTCACTGAGTCATTCGGGATCCTCACTGTCCCGCTCAACGATTATTATCCTACTCCAACTGCCTCTTAAGTCTCGGAGCTAACGGTAACTCGTGTTTAAGCTCCCTAACTCCATAAATCCCCATGACTCCTTTGCGTTGTCCAAGCCACTCAGTCACTGTTGGGTTCCATCCAACTCACCTCAGTCATCTCCAATCACACCTATGGAGATGATGTGGCATCTCGATACAATTCTGGTAAGACTCAAACTACGCATTAAATTAAACACATAATTTTAGTATTATGCAATTTAAACCCTTTTTGTGTAGATGTAGTATTGATAAATAGGGATCTGTCTTAACCGGGGAAATTAGGGAACATTAATAATGTGTTAGTGAAAAAGAATAATGAATAAAATAATAAATGAATAAATGAATTAAAGAATAAACGAATTAAAGAATAAAAAATTAAAGAATAAAAAATTAAAGAATAAAGAATGAAAATTGGGGGGGGGGGGGGGGGGATTTGAACAAAGTGTAATCTAAACGACATTTTAACCAAACTAAGAATTAAAATGCAAATGCTCATGCTAATTAGAACTTTCAAACCATAGAGTAGTTTCATCGACAAAACTGACACTTCTACGTAAATAATTTCAAATTAACAATCACATTATTTAAACTATCCTAAAATAGACTTCCTTCAAATACAAATTTTACCAACACTATTACATTTTGCTCATAACAAACAAATCACGAAATCATACCTTAATCATCTCAAATACTTGCATATATCTTTCAATATTATAAATGCATCATCTATTAATGTGCGTCAAATATCAATATGCTTTAAACGTTTACAATATGATTCACCTTAAGTTTATAATTAAATGCGCCAACATCGATCAACATTTAATCTCTTCAATCCTAGTCTAAATGAACCGAACAACGGATAAAACATATAACATCAAATTGAAGTTTAAGCACTAAGATATATGAAGTAAAAGAAATTCAGAAAGTATAACACATAGAGATTGCATTCATACTTACAAAAGTTTAGAAAGAAAATACGATCACATGTATTGAATTATAAGTAAACCGAAATAAGAACAAGAATTTAAGTAAATGGAATAAAGTTACACTTTCGGAACCCAAGAACAGCTTGTGATTTCGAAAGTGGATGTAAACAATGGAATGTTATTCATAAAATTCTCTGAACAGCAGAAGGAACCTTATGAAGATGGAGGATAAAACATAAGAATTCAGACCTAAATTATAGAATTATTTTGGAAATACTTGGCCTAGGATTTTTTTAAGGAAAGCATAAATTCATATAGTCAAAGAAGTTAAAAAGAAAAGTTTACAAAGAAAATCTAAGAACTAAAATTAAGAGGAAATGAAACTTAAGAAATGAATCTAAAAACATAAATTAAAAGACAAGGTTTAAAGGAAAACTAATTAAGAAGAAAAATTACAAGAAGTTACAAATGGTCCCCAAACATGAATCTATAAAGAGAAAAAGAAAAACTAAACAAAGAAATAAAATGAACTAAGAAATGGGAAGAAATGGGAAAAATGGGGACCATTTATAAATGAAATGTCCTCCCTATTTATAGAGGGAGTGCCAAAATTCAAATAAAAAATACAAAAATAAAATAAAATAATGAAATGATGAAAAATGATGAAAAATGATGAAATTCGGGATGGTTTTGGCTGAAAAGTGACTGGTTTTTTTTTCTGCAAAATTTGATGCAAAAAGGGAGCGCTTGGAGTCGGTGGCTGGCTGCTGAACAGAGTGGGTTGGAGATGGTGGAGGCGTGCTAATCTGGAGAGATGGGACTCGACATGGATTGCCTGCAAAGTTGGCCTGCAGTTCAGCGGGGAACAGCTAGAAAGGGAGCAGGTAGATCAGCGCGCCAGGCGCTGATAGGAGGGATGAAGGATTGCACGCGCTCCGAAAGTTGAATGCGCACTTCGGTAGGCAATTGCTAGCGCGAGTAGCGGGCATAGGGAATTGGGTTGCGCACTGGAAGTTAGGCCGGGCTTGCAAACAAGTGGATCTGGGCTGCTTCAAAGTGGGTTTGGGCTGTAACAACATGCTTTTTGGCATGCTGTAGCCTCCCACCGAATTTCCAAGGGATTTTCGGTGCCCTTCTTTATTTTGTTCATAACCTTTTCATTCGAACTCCGATCAGGACGATTTTTTCACCAAAACGCTCCAAATTCCAAACTTTATTTAATTCTACAAAAATCCCACAAAATATATTATTTTCTCTAATTATTTATTAATTTAATATTAAAAGTCGAGTATAAAGGGTATAAAATAATATAAAATAATGCTTAACTAAAGACTTATCAAATTCGCACCGCGCAAGGCTCACCGTCCAATCAACATCGAACATGAGCACACTACGACCAAGTCGCAAACCTCTGCATGTTAGCACGGTACGAGCTAATAACTAATCCCTTTTTCATGTTGAAATAACTCTACCTCCCTCATAACTCAACAATTCTGAGAGAAAAATACGTAAGAAACGTTCCTCGAACGTCACTTAATGCTCAACAGTCTCAACTAGGGACGCCCACGACCTCGACTGCTCCCTACAACACATTCAACTTGACCGTCTAAAGGTCTTGACTCTAAAAAGTCGTCACATCAAAGTCTAGTTCACCAACACACTACAGCTCCCAGCCGTTGGCACACAAGGAACTCTGCCCTACACGGGTGTAATAAGCCATACTCGGGGTCTAAACTCACTGAATCACGACATACCGTGCCAATCGTAACTAACCGAGGTTCGTTTCTTCTAATTGCTCTTACCCTTACCCTACCTATCAGGTTGATGAAAGGCTGTTTCCTCATAGAGACATCACATCTGGCACATGAATAACAATCCAAGAGCAACCGAGTGCTCTGATACCAAGCTGACATGAACCATACTAATCCTTCCTGGATTAACGCGCGATGTACCATTCTTCCGTCTGACACCCCATGCTAGACTAGGGATACATCTAACCCTCTAGGGGCTTCCAGAGTACGCCAGGATCTGTGGTAGCATGTGATGTCTCGGTCACTTCCACAGCTCGCATCCGCAATCAATATGAAGGGTATTAAAAATAGGAAAAGCTGTGAGTTGACGAAAAGAAAAAAATTATAAAATCATTTTTGAAAAGAAATTTATACCCTTCACTAAAAAGCATGCATGCATCAGAAAGCAAGTTATAACAACCACTTTCTTTAAATCAAATTATATGGCTTTTCATATTAAAACTCAGTGAGAACATTTATGAAATAAGTCATTTCCATAGTAGGGTCTCAGCCCAACACCAAAACACGTGGGGTCTCTGTAACGACCCGTCTCGAATTTCGGGATTAATTAGTGACTAATTAAGGATTAGTGCGAATAATCAAGGATTAGTCAAGAGATTTCGGACGGACGGTGTGAAATAACCATTTTGCCCATGGGAATTGAGAAAAAGTTAACTTTTGACTAGGATGGTCAAATGGACTTTGACCGATGACCGTGCCGTAGATCGAGAAGTCACGAGTCCATAGGAAGGTAGCACGTTGAAATCGGATGTTGAACAGGAAAGTTATGGATCTAGGACGCTTTATGGCACTATTCACACAACCCAAGAAAAAAGGACAAGCGGCAGGTTTTGGTTGTTGGAAATTTCTAGAAGGACCCTCCAGATGAGTGACAAGTGTCACCCATCTGATTGGCCCATTCCCCCACACGATGGGATATTTTTCCCTCACCATCATCCATCATCTCTCCCGCACTTTTCAAAAAATCCGTGAAGGTTCCAAACTGTGAACCCCAACCCTACACTAACCCTTCAATCCCCATTAATGGGGGTCAGAGTGAAATTGATGTTCGGTAAGGGATGGCGGAGAAAGAGGAAAACAGAGTATGGTGAGTGCCTTTGAAATCCAACCCGTACAATTCCCCTCAAACCTCATTCTTTACCCGTGAGTTGTGAATGAAAGTTGTAAAGGGAACCTAGACGAACACGGTGGTGGTCACGGCGGTGTATGACGACGACGGTAAGGTGGTTTTCCTGCAAAAACCCTGTTTGTAGTTTGGAACTAGCAACCTTAGTTTTGGTGATTGATGATCAATTTGGTTACTTGTATGAGGTTTTGGACATCAAGGCGAGTTGATAGGGAACAATTACGTGGCCTGAGGTGGCCTGTGGTGGCCGGAGATAGCGGAGGACATTGAAGGTTGGATCGTCGATCGAGGATGTAATTTCCAGTCCCTAATTTCATGTTTTGACATCATAAATCGACTAGAATTAGTGGGACAAAGCTGTAGGGATTAAATTGGATTGAAAACGGGTTAGGAATGGCGAGAACCGGTCACGCTGGTTCGGTTGGACCGGAGCCCAATGAACCGGACTAGATCGGGTTCGGCGAGAGGTTGAAGATGAATAGTGCCAGCGCGTGGGTTATTTTTGGGTGAAGTGTTCAAAATAAGAAATCATCCTTTCGATGTAACGAACATTTTGGGACTGATTTCGTATCGATCGGACACGGTTTCGGGGTAGTTTTGGGTGTTCGATGGTTTAAAGCCTATGTAAAATACGTTTAAAAATTTCGAAAAATTACGGGTTAATGGAAGGTTATTGAAGTGGTTAGTAACCCTCGAGTATGATTTGGATAGGATCGGAAGTCCCGATTATGGTAATTAGCCTCGGGAAGGATTATGGCACACATATCGAGCGGCAGTTAGGACAGTCTGTGAGTGGACATTGGTTTCTAAACAGTGATGCATGCATAACTGTTTTATATGTTTTATATGTTTTATATATGTGATTTCTATGATGATGATTGTGATTATTGGTTTTACATAGTTTGCACGTATTTCAAGGTTTATTGCTTTATATAGTGTTATACGTGCTTCTGGTTTCATTGATGATTTGATGAACTAGTGTTTGTTTTGGAAAGATGAACTCGGGCATGAGTCCCATTTGATTTGGAAAGTATCGGACTTGGAGTCCATTTGACTTAATGAGAAATCGGGCTAAGACCCATTTGAGTTATATGATCGGGCCGGGGCCCAGTTGGTTTACGAAATCGGGCATGAGGCCCAGTTGTATTTTATGAATATGATTTCGGGTCTGGGTCGCTATGTTTCATAAACGTGATTTCAGGTCTGGGAACCTAAATGGATTTGGAATTATGGATTTGCGATGGTTTGATGGAAATTCCGAGCAGGGCCCTTGAGATGTTTTGAAATGGCTTTATAAAACTGTTTTCCATAAACCATCTTGATACGAGGATATGTGGATGGTTTCCTCCAGATGTCTGGGACACTGGGGAAGTCATGGTGCATTGCCTGCGAGGGGTCATTATACAGAGTGACCGGACCATAAACTGACTCAGGAGTAGGGTTGCTATGATTAGACGCTTGGGACGTCAGACGTCTGGGATGTCAGAGATATGGACCCGGAGAGACTCCGGGCAGAACGCGTTGCTTTGACAGTGAGATATGATTCTGGGACATCAAGCGTTTGGGACGCTAGGCATCTGGGATGCCGAGGATGGTTATTTGGTAAATATGAATTATTGGATTTATGAAATGGTATTTCTGTGTTTATGGATTTGTGTTTATGGATTCGGGAAGTGGCCCACTTGGATCTGGATTTACGGATTTTGGTATTCTATGGTTTTGGGCTGAGTTCCCACATATGCTTGGATTTACGGTTTTGGACTAAGGCCTAATGATTTAATTAAAGTATATGGTTCGATTATTTGTTTTCGAATGCATGCATGCTTTTTAGTGAAGTGCATAAATGTCTTTATGAAATGTGTTTTTATTAAACTATTGATATTCGTCCACTCACAGCTTTTAAATGGTTTTAATGCCCTTTAGGTTGATCACAGATGCGGGCTGTAGCAGAGATCAGACATCACACTCCTCCACTGATCCTGGCGCGCTCTAGAAGCCCCGAATAGGCTGAGGTTTTGAGTTATCACTTGTCAGACATTTCGTATCAGAGAGGAGCATGGCACATCCCGCGATAATCCCGGGGGGATTGGGATGGGTCGTGTTAGTCTCTGCCTAAAACCTTAAAATACAGTTGAACCAATCCTCGACATCTCAGATGTCTAATCAATAATGTCACAGTCTCTAGGCTATACTTGCCACTCGGGGTCTCAAGTCTGAGCCCTACCTTCCGATACACCAGTGTCTGGGGCGACATCATAATGATGTGCCTTCCCCAGATCACTATCCGAAGTTATGTCCATATCTAGCAATTCAGATATGAGCCTCTCATCATCGGTGCGGCCCCTCTCATGCAATGCACGCACTTCTGGTCCTAATCCTCTTCGTAGAGCGGCCCCTCCCAGGCAGTGCACCGTGACTACTCCAGGATACTACGAGACGTTTGGAGGAGGCAATCCACACATAAAGATGGTATGTAAAACCAAAATCAAATTCAGTGGAAAATCATTATAATCTATTTATACCGTAAATCCAGTCTAAAGCATTTCAACAAGGTCTCAGCCCGAGGTATAGTTTCAACAAACCGTTTCCATAAAATCAGAATTCTCCGAATCCGATCCAATCCAAACTCATAGGGACTTAGCCAAAATCATCTTAATAGGGTCTCAAACTTGAAATCTCATTTCATAAACCAGAACTGGGACTCAGCCTGATACCACAAACTAACTCGGCCTCAAGCCCGATATCATAAACCAATTGAGCCTCAAGCCCGATATCATAAACCAACTGGGTCTCATGCGCGGTATACTATTTCCAAATTCGAAATCATTTCTTATTCAAATCATTTGAAAACACAAGCACGTATAAAAACCTGTCCTAAGCCCAAGCAACCACATAAAGCATATATCTCGAAATACGTGCAATATAACATTTATACGAAAATACCAAAACACCACAATCATATTCACTCAAGGCATCTCAAATCATGTCCATAAAACATATAAAATAGTTATGCATGCATCATATTTAGAAATCAAGTGTCCACTCACAGACCGTCCACGCTGCTCGCCAACAAGCTGCCCTGTAAGCCACTCGGAGCTATACTGAACTCTTCGGGTTGTCTGGACCTGTCCAAAACACACTTAAAGGTCATTACCCTTCTAGACAAGTCCTGCTTAAAAACACTCAAAACTCTCTGAAAAGTCAACGTTTCTCGGACACACATCCCTAGGCTAAAAACCTAATTTGACCAACTAAAGGATCACTGATCGACCTGAAATCACCACCATTGGATTCAAAACATCGAAACCTTCTAAATGGGACCAGTCTCAACTCAAAATTCGTGCCCACTAAAGTTAACGATGACATCAACAAAAGTCAACGCTGAAGTCACGGTCAACGATCAAAGTCAACGGCTAACATCAGCCTAATAGGTCTGACACCTTCAAGTCTGATAGTGCCACATGTCAGCCCCTGATTGGTCCACGTGTCTGACACCTATTAGTGCTGATTGGACCTAACAACTACCACATGGCAGCCCCTGAATGGCCAGGTGGCCTGACACATGACAGATAATGACATCACCCTGCTGATGTCATCATCCTTTACCTCTCGTCGGGTAGACTCGGTTCACTGTAGCGGGTCACCTAGATCCGCGACCCGATCTAGCCTTAACTCGGCTAAAACTCAACCATTATTGACCATGTTTATTCCTATAGACTCGTCTTGATACCTAGAAGAGTTTTATGACCTCAAAACACAAGAAAAGACCCATAAATTACCTACCCAAGCTAGTGATTTCGGATGAACTTCCAACCCTGTTTCTAGGCATTCCTAGCAATCAAAATCCTTCCAAATCGGTCCTCTGAGTTCGTCTGGGCCCTGGGAACACGTTTTGATCAGCTAAACAATCGAACAATCCCTAAATCTCAACTTCGAAAATTTGAACTCAAAATTCACCTTTTCGGGTTTTTCTGGCCACCGTCCACGGTTGTCCAAGCCGTTGCCGTCGTTAACTTCGTCTCCTCTCACTCTCGCACTTCCCTTTTCACACCAGAAGCAATGGGTTAGGATTGGTGATTGTGTGTGTGAGTTTTGGGTGGGTTTTTTTTGGGTTTTCGGGTAACAAAAAAACAAAAGGGATGAACAAATATCCCAAACACTTGGGGTTTGGGCCAACTAGATGAGGGACATGTGTTACTCATCAATTGGTTCACCTAGATTTTCTAACCAATGCAAAAAAACCATTTGTACAATTTTCCGAAAAGCATTAATAGTACCGTTTTTCTTTTGTGAAGCATAACTTTCTAGTCAAACGTACGATTTCGATGTGCCACCTGTTTACGGACTTGTATCGTCTCGATCTAAGTAATGGTCCTTGGTCCTCGTACATTTAACCACCCGTGTCAAAAGTCAACATTTTACCCATTCCAAGGGTAAAATCATCATTTTACACCGATCGTTTGAAAAATCCTCGATTAATTCCCAATTAGTCATGATAATTCTCAATTAGTCCTTAATTAATCTCGTGAACTCGGGACGAGTTATTACAATCTTCCTGTAATGACCCATCCCGAATTATCGAGATTAATTAAGACTTAATGACAGATTAGCCTCGCTAATCAAGAATTAGATGAGGATTAACGGACGTTCAGGGCGAAATGACGATTTTGTCCTTAGAATGGGCGAAACGTTGACTCTTTGTTCAGGCGGTCAAATGGACTTTGACCGATGACTGTGACGTAGTTCAGAACGTCACGAGTTCATAGACAGGTGACACATCCGATTCCAACATTATAGGAAGAAGTTATGACGTTAGGAAGTTCGGGGGTCTTTTGTTAATTTGGTTAAAAAGGGGCGAACTGTTGACTTTTGACCCCGGAAGGTGATAGGTCGTTATTTAAGCATTATTTTATACCCTTTATACTTGACTTTTAATATTAAAATAATAAATAATTAGATGAAATAGTATATTTTGTGATATTTTTGTTTAAATAATTAAAACTTGTAATTTGGAGCGTTTTGGCGAAAGAATCGTCCCGATTGGAATTATAACGAAGACATTATGGACGAAATTCGATTGAATTATATTAATTAATTATTTTTGATTTTTCAAAGCCCAAGTTCATGTTTTAATTTCAGCCCATTTTTCCTTTGTGCATCCCACGGTCCGCTGGCGCCCAACAGCCCGTTTCACTCCTTATTCTGCAGCCCTAGCCCAACAATCCGCCAGCCCAAGTCCCGCATCATCAATCCGCCTGCACAGACCACAACCCGTCTCGCCAGCCTTGAGCCGCGCACCATGTAGCAGCCCACTTGTGCTGCCTGGTCTAATCCAACCAAGCCCGTACACCACTTGCTCGACCTGCAGAATTCTGAGCCCATGTGCGCCCAGCTCCTGACCCGCATGCTCCTACTCGGCCCCCGTCTCCTTCAACAGCCCAACTTCTCCTTCACCCTGCTCTAGCCCAACCACTTGCTGTGCAGCTCAACCACTTCAAGCAACCTAATTTTCTGCACACAACTACTCCACCCACTCCATTTGTACATTATAAAATCAGAAGAAAAAAAATCAGGTCTAAACCATGCCTAATTTCATCATTGATAATCATTGTTCATCATTATTCATCATTTCATTTTTATTTATTTTTTATTTACTTTATTTTATTTGTTAGTAACTTTTTCCCTCCTATAAATAGGGGTTCAATTCACTTGTTTTGGGGACTTGGTTTTGAGAGAGAGCTCCAAAACACAAATTGTATCCTTCCTTTAGAAATATCAAGACTAGTATTTCCGTTGCAATTCTTGATTTTAAATTCGCATTCTCGTGTTTATTCCTCCATCTTCATAAGGTTTCTTCGGCTGTCAGAAAATTTTATGAATAACATTTCATTTTTTTCCATCCATTTTCGGAATCACAAGCTTTCTTGGATTCCAAAAGTGTAACTTGTTCTTTTCCTTACTTAAACTCTCATTGTTGTTTCGGTTTTACTTTCTTTAATTCAATATCTTCGTGGATATTTTCTTTCTAACTTTTGTAGACAAGAATATCATTATAATGTGTTCTACTTTTCGAACTTCATTTACTTCATACATTTGAGTGCTTAAGCTTCAATTTTATGCTAAGTGTTTATGACCGCTGTTCGGTGCACTTAGTAGAAAATTGAAGAGATTTAAATGTTTGACACATATACAAATCATAAACATTAGGTTAATCATTTTATAAGTGTTTATGACCGCTGTTCGGTGCATTTATAATATAAAAAAAAGTATGCATGAGTGAGATGGTGAAAGTAGAATTTTGTAATATGTTCATGTTTGCAATTGTTAGAGTGTAGGTAGAATTTGTGTTTAAAAAAAGTCCACTTGTATATATGTTAAAATAGGAATAGAATTAGTTTATTTATGTTTTTATTTGTTTTGTATGATCACAATCCCTAAAAACCCCCATCTTTATTCTTTTATTCTTTTATTCCTTTATTTTTTATTCCATTAATTCATTGATTCTCTTATTCATTAATTCTTTCATTATTTTATTCTCTAATTCTTTAATTCTTTGTTATTTAATTATTTAATTATTTGATTATTTAATTCTTTAATTTTTGAATTCATTATTTTTTGATTATTCATTATTCTATTTAACTAACATATTATTAATATTCCCTAATTTCTCCGGTTAAGAACGATTTGTATTTACCAATATTATAACTACACAAAAAGAATTTAAATTGCATAATACTTAAATTACGTGTTTAATTTAATGCGTAGTTTTGGTGTTATCAGAAGGTCCGATGGCCGAGGGCTGAGGACCGTTACGTAGATCAGGACGATATGAATCTGTAGATAGGCGACACGTCGAATTCGGACGTTCGACGGAGAAGTCGGTTCACGAAAATTCGAACGTACTATTGCACGTTTTACGAGACGGGAGCTATTTGGCAGCAAGTGGGGCCCATATATTTTTGGAAAGGTCCAATGGATGAGTGATAAGTGTCACCCATCCATTGCCCATCCAAACCAACTCATGTATATCCCCTTCCCCTTATTCGATCATCGTCCATCCTCTCAAACAAACCGATTCATCCTTCCACCCCAATCCAAACCCTTAACCCCCATGATCAGATGTGAGACCCAGAGAGTGATGGGAGGACATGAGGATGTTGGTGGCTAGCCAGGAGCAGCGCCGCCGTGGACGGCGGAGGAGCAATCGTGTAAAGGTATCAGTTTTGCCCGATTTCCTTTATTTTTGATTCCTTACATTATGGATCGTTTTAGGTGTTTGGAATAGGATTATTAGGATACTAGGAAGGTAATAGGAAGGTTTTGGTGGTGGTTAGAGTCTGAGGAAGCCCTGGGGAGATTTTGAAAATATTGAACCGTGGAGGGGAAGTTGAACTGGCGTAGTTTTGTAGGTTTTAGGTGATTTGGTTCATATGTTTAAGTTCCTAAGATCAAAATAGGAAGAATAGGATTGATTAGGAAGAGAAAGGACGAAAATTGATTCGTGTAGGAGGCTGGATCGGTCACGCCGGTCCCAGTTGCAGAAGAAAACCCAACCGGCCGGTCGGACTGGTCGGCTGGAGGACAGGGATGACCACTGTGCAGTGGCGCATGAGGCCCACGCGCAGAGACATCTAGTGGCGCGTGGTGAGGCTTTTGGGGAAGCTTCCAACATGTGAAATCATTTATTGATGTCACAAATATTTTGCGACTTTCGAGTCGATCGGACATCATCTCGATATAGTTCGGGATGTCCGAAGGTTTCGGAGAGCGTTTAAAAATAGTTAAAAATCCCGAAAAATTAAGGGGATTTAGTGAGGGGTTAATTAAGTAGTTAGTAACCCTCTAAAGTGATTTGGACAGGTTTGGGAACCCCAGAGACAACGATTGACCTGAGAAGGCGTACGGCGCGCGTATCGTGGCGGTAGTGCGGAAGGTCTGTGAGTGGACTTTCTTTCTGAAATTGATGCATGCATAAATGTTTTATAAGTGTTTTAATATGTGTTTTGGGATGCCTTGAGTGCATTTTTGTGTGTGTGTTTACAAATGGGCACGTACTTTGAGGTTTTGTTTTTATACGTGCTTATAAGCGCTTATGCTTTCGGTTTTAATGAAATGGTTTGAAAAGGTAAAACCGGGCATGAGACCCATTTGGGTTTGGTTTTGACTCAAGCATGAGGCCCTATTGATGACCTACGGGTTTGAGTCGTGGTCGTGACAGGTGCTGTGTGCACGGCGACGGACGACGTGACGCTCGCCTCCAGATTGGGATATGTTCCATCCGGAGAGGTCACGATGCACGTCCCGTTGTCGAGCAGCCACTGAAGGCTCGACTTCAGAGTGCTGACTGTATCCGAGATCAATCGGCGACGTGTGCACTATGGTCTCGAGATGGTCGCGGCAGTGATGTGTTCACGGTGACATACCAAGATTGAGAGCAGTCCTGGATTGATGATTGCACGCATCGCTATGATCAGGATCGTGACTGACCTTGAGATATTGGGCTCGATGCCCCATTGATTTACGAGTTCGGGCTCGATTCCCAGTTATTGTGAAATCGGGTTAGAGGCCCCGCTGAGTCATACGTTTGGGCTAAAGGCCAGTTGACTGGTGTTATCGGGCGGGAGTCCCGTATGATGGTTTTGTATACTAGTATGTATATACCCTCCTTACGAGCATATTGATTGGTCTCCTCTAGTTGTCCACCTGGAGAGTCACGATCCACAGACCAGAGTGGGTATCCCCATATGGATCCCGTTCTAGGAGTGGGCGTTATGATGTGATTTTGGACCAGATCCGGAGAGATGCTCAGATTGGATCAGATGATAGAGCCTCCCAGATGGAGAATTCCTGGGAGAAGACTCGGAGTGAGATTCCGAGTAGTATGCATACTTATATATATATAGAAATCGTGACGTATATTGGGGATGAGTTCCATAGGGGCTGTGTGCCCCGAGTTGGCATCTTCTCGGAAGTGCCTACGATGGGTTATATTTGTATATATGTATATGTGTATGAGTTTTCACTGAGCCGGCGTTGGGCTGAGACCCACGCGTATTGGTTTTGGGTTGAGATCCATATGAGCTGGATTTGGGATGAGTTCCCACGTGTTTTGGTTTGGGCTGAGGTCCCACGTACTTTGAAATGATTTTGGGCCAAAGCCCAGTGTCCTTTGTTTGAGAAATGGTTTTCGAATGCATGCATACGTTTTTAATGAAAGGCATAAAGGTCTTTTATGAAATGTTTTTATAAAATAATTGTTTTGTCCACTCATAACTTTTGTATTTTGAATGCCCTTCAGGTTGGTCACGAACGCGGGCTGTAGCAGAGACGAGACATCACATTCCTCCTTCAGATCCTGGCGTACTATGATAGTCCCGATTGGGCAAAGGACGGAAATATCCCTGGTCTGACACTTCGTGTCATACGGGAGCAAGCACGTCCCACGCTAATCCCGAGGGATTTGGGACGTGTCCTGTCACTTCCCCCCTTAAAGAATTTCGTCCTCAAAATTCAAAATGACCCAAATCCACATCTAGAAATTCAATCCTGCCTCTAACGTCACTCGACGTTAACCACAATACATTAGTCAATGCTAATACTCAGCTTAGTCCTCTATGACCGTATCCCACCAACATGTAACCAACCGTCACCGGAAGTGGCCAAAGCTCCAAAACTCAACCCACACAAACCAAGTCTCAGGAATCCAAACATTAGCGCGTAAGTCTCGCTCAAGACATCGACACATGTCCAACTCACCAGTCAACTAATACAAAGGTGACAGGTCAACTTACCGTCTTGCTTTGTTGACAAGTCGTGCCGACAATTATGCTAAACCAAGTTGACATACCAAGCTAGCACCTTTTAGCTTTTATCTTGACGATTCTTCTCAGCTAACAACCCAAGCTGACATCCTGCTCTCATTGAGAGATCTTAAATCTCAAATCCTCAACCTCACTAGATTGTATCTCACCGTCGAACTCACTCATGACACACCATCGTGACCTGCATGTACTCACGGCTCCACTGTCACTGCTCGAGTGACTAACACAAACCTCGACTCACTCTAAAGTTCCACCATGGTACCTCGTACCAAACCTCGTCTCACTCAGCCTCTAATGTTGTGACCCTGACTTGAGAAAAGTCTCAAATTGTCACCTCACTCGTTCCGTTGATACCAACTGATATCTCACTAATCCTGTGGCTACACTAACTACCAACTCACTCAACTTGATTGTATCTGGACCCCATAACATACTTGCCCTAGTAAGGATAACACAACTGAAACCCTAAGGTTCCTTTGGCTAACCACGGTTCTGAGTTCTAGCTCATACAATCATTGAACCCTCTCAAGATCCCTCTGCTCACTAGCACAATACTTGATGTCCAGCTACGTTCTCAACGAACCAATGACATCGGAACCAATCCGATTACCAACACATCCATGACTATTGTTCAACGTGAGTAGGGCACAGGTGCACACAACACACAACCACAAGGCACTACTTAGGCCTGCTGAAGAACTGTACTCATGCACAACGTAGTGCGAACAAAAAATCATGACTAGTTCATGCACCACAACAACGTCGGATCTAGTTCGTCCACTACCTGGTTACCAAACCAATTACTCTTCAATTTTGGAGTATCAAATCAAGTCCACCAATACGTACAAATTTCAAACCCGCAACTATCCAGAAGCGATAATGAACCTGCCAAAATCTTACTTGAGGCATCGGCTATTCATCTTTTTCGTCATTTTATCGTCTCATTTACCATGCGATAACCTTTACCCAATAGTTAATACACTCATCCTATCTCAGTGAGTCCAAAGTCTATCGTCCTGATTGGCCACTACTAATCCCGAACTCTCTCGATCCATAACCAACTCGATCACCCATCATGTGATTCTTGATCCTCTCATTCGTCGAGATCCAAGCTCGTAAGCTATAGGACTTGTCACCTCTTACTCTATGGATTGCAAGTTTCCTTCATTTAGCCCATAATAACGTCCCACTTTAGGATAATCCATGACGATGACATCAAAATTCATCCTACGTGAGTGTAAATATCAATCTAACTATACTTACTAACGTCAGGTAACACCAACAAACATATATCCCTAAACTCATTCAAAATGATCTACTGCTTATCCTGACATCCAGACACCAAGAGAAATTGCAACCATGACACTAGCATAGAAGTAGAAAACGAGAAGTCTCCTTCACCAATCAATAATATATGTTGACAACTACTGTAGTGATTCTCCCACAATCGGATTACTCCTTACTTCAGCCTAACCTTGGCAAACTTATACTTTCAAGAGTGATGAGAATTTCACTGGAGAAGGAAGTATATTTATTAGCAGTCTTGTCAGAACCAACTCCCAAAGTTTTTCCCCTTTTTGACGGAACTAAGGACATCACAACACGTCCTATTCGTCCTGGAAAACAAATCTAACTCAAGGTCATACTTCGCCTGTCTTCCATTATACCGTTTATGCACATCCAATTGATAGTAATAGAACCACTTGTTTCTCATGTCCTAACCCTTATAGGATCAACTCTTGCACCCAACACTCGTGCACACTTACCAAGGCAAGATAAAACACCTATCTCACAACCACTAGGGAACCTGTCATCCAATAAACGAAGCAAACACCAACTCACCGAGTCATTGAGGATCCTCACTATCCCGCTCAATGATTATTTTACTCATCCAACTGCTTCTTAAGTCTCAGAGCTAACGACAACTCTCGTTTAAGCTCCCTAAGTCCACGAATCCACAAACCGTTTCCCCAAAATCAGAATTCCCTGAATCCGATCCAATCCAAACTCATAGTGACTCAGCCCAAATAACCTCAATAGGGTCTTAAACTCTAAATCTTATTTCATAAACCAGAACTAGGACTCAGCCCGATACCACAAACCAACTGGGCCTCAAGCCCGATATCATAAACCAATTAGACCTAAAGCCCAATAGCATAAACCAACTGGGTCTCAATCCCGGGATACTATTTCCAAATTCGAATTCATTTCCTCATTCAAATCATTTGAAAACACAAGCACATATAAAAACCTTACCTAAGACCTAGGTACCACATAAAGCATATATCTCGAAATACGTGCAATATAACATTTATACGAAAATACCAAAACACCGCAATCATATGCACTCAAGGCATCTTAAATCATGTTCATAAAACATATAAAATATTTATGCATGCATCATATATAGAAATCAAGTGTCCATGAACAGACCGTCCAAGTTGCGCTCCTGTAAGCTGCACCTTAAGACAATCAGGGCTACACTGAACTCTCCAGGTTGTCCAGAGCTGTCCAAAACACACTTAAAGGTCACTACCAACCTAGACAAGTCCTACTAAAAATCCCTCGTTCTCTCGAAAAATTCAACGTGCCTCGAACACTCATCCTTATGCTAAAAACCCCATTTTAACCAACTAAACGATCTCTGAACGACCTGAAACCACCACCATTGGATTTAGAACGTCAAAAGATTTCAAATGGGATAAGTCTCACCTCAAAATTCGTTCCGACATACCCCCACACCCCAATCAAAGTCCTTAATCAACTCTGGTTAAAGTCAACGCTAATGTCAGCAAAAGTCAATGCTGGCATCACGGTCAAAGATCAAAGTCGACGGCTGACGTCAGCTTGACAGGTTTGACAGTGTCACGTGTCATCCCCTGATTGGTCCGCGTGTCTGACACATGTGAATGTTGACTAGACCTAACAACTACCATGTGGCAGCCCCTGATTGGCCACGTGGCCTGACACCTGCCAGATGATGACGTTACCCTACTAGCGTCATCATCGTCTACCTCTCGTCGGGTCTACCCTATTCACTATAATGGGTCACCTAGACCTGCGACCCGATCCACCCGTAACTCTGCCAAAACTCAACCATTTTTTACCCCATTGGTTCCTATAGACTCTGGTTAAAGTCAACGCTAATGTCAACAAAAGTCAATGCTGGTATCACAGTCAATGATCAAAGTCGACGGTTGGCGTCAACTTGACAGGTTTGACAGTGCCACGTGTCATCCCCTGATTCGTCCACGTGTTTGACACATGTGAGTGTTGACTAGACCTGACAACTGCCACGTGGCAGCCCTGATTGGCCACGTGGCCTGACACCTGACAGATGATGACGTTACCCTGCTAGCGTCATCATTGTCTACCTCTCGTCGGGTCTACCTGATTCACTATAATGGGTCACCTAGACCCGTGACCCGATCCAGCCGTAACTAAACCAAAACTCAACCATTTGTTACCCCATTTGTTCCTATAGACTCATCTTGATCCCTAGAAGAGTTCTATGACCTCAAAAACACAAGAAAATACCCAAAAATTACCTTCCCAAGCTAGTGACTTCGGATGAACTTCCAACCTTATTTCCAGGCACTCCCAGCAACCAAAATCCTTCCAAATCCTTCATCTGAGTTCGTCTGGGCCCTGGGAACATGATTTGATCAACCAAACAGTCCAACAATCCCTAAATCTCACTTTTGAAATTTTGAATTCAAAACTCACCTTTTAGGGTTTTTCCAGCCACCGTCCACAGTTTTCCAAGCCTTTGTCGTCGTTCAATTCGTCTACTTTCACTCTCTCAATTCCCTTTTCACACTAGAAGCAATGTGTGAGGATTGGTGATTGTGTGTATGAGTTTTGGGGTGGGTTTCTTTGGGTTTTTGGGTAACACAAAAAGAAAGGGGATGAACAAATATCCCAAACAATTGGGGTTTGGGCCAATCAGATGAGAGACATGTGTCACTCATCACTTGGTCCACCCAGATTTCCTGACGAGTCCAAAAAAAGCCATTTGTAAAATTTCTCGAAAATGTGAATAGTACCATTTTTTTTCCTGTGAACCATAACTTTCTCGTCGAACGTCCGATTTTGATGTGCTGCATGTCTACGGACTCGTATCATCTTGATCTACATAACGGTACTCGGTCCTCGTGCATTTGACCCCCTGGGTTAAAAGTCAACATTTTGCCCATTTTAGGGGCAAAATCGTCATTTTACACCGACCATCCGAAAAATCCCTGATTAAGTCCCGATTAGTCACGATAATCCTCAATTAGTCCTTAATTAATTACGTGAACTCAGGACGGGTTGTTACATGACATGATAATGATAATATGATAATCATGTTGGTTATGATGGTATGATAGGATGAACATGTAATATGATCATGATGCTGATATGCTTTGATGATATTTGATGCTGATGGTATGTCAAAATATGAACATGTGATGGTTTGATATAATGATGATGATTTTAATGATGGTATGTTGATGATAATGATTATATGATGATGAATATGATATGATGATCATGATGTAACAACCCGTACTTTCGGGAAGGGTAAAAATGTAATTTTGTAAAATTTTGTGTAAATGGACGTTTTTGCCCTTGTGAATAGTAGACGAAAAGTTGACTTTTTGAATTCCCGATTGGTTGAGTGTTAACCCTTGACCGTGACGTAGTTTAGGACGTCACAAGTCCGTAGACAGGTGGCAGGTTCAATTCGGACAACCGAAGGAAAAGTTATGACGTTCGGAAGATTGGGGGCGTAATTTTGAGTAAATGAGGACAATGTTGACTATTTGGAGGACTTGTGATTTTCACGTAGACCGAGGACCGTTGGATAGGTCTCGACGTCTTGAGTTCAACGACAGGCGGCACGCTGTCATCGGACGTCGGACGGAAAAGATACGGGTCTAGAACGTTCAAGGGCAAAATGGTAATTAATTGTACCAGGGGTATTTTGGTCATTTTCTTTCAGCCCAATCAGATAAGGGCAAGTGGCAGAGATTTTTGTGTTGGCCTATGAATGATGGACACGTGGGAGTGGCTGGATGGTTCCAGGCCGTTCTCAAGTGTGCACGGCCACACCTTGCACAAAATCAAACCGTGTTTTGAGTTTGAAACACAGAAAACAGAGGGTGAGAGTTCGAGGAGAGCTTGATCGATTTTGTGCCAGGGGGAGTGAAGGGTGACTGGGGAGAGTGACAGAGAAACGAGGGTGAGGTGTTGATCGTGTTTTGGGACTGGAATCGTGCACGGCGGCGCGGTGGTGGTGCGGCGAAGATTTGAGGAAACAGAGAGGCCGTGAGTTCGTGGTGGTGGCTACGCCGTGTGGTGGCTCAAATCACGACCGTGGGACGTTCAGGAGGCTGTAGGGTGTCCAACGAACACCGTGGTACGCGGCGGCGCTTGCGGCGGAGACGGAATCGCAGGGTAAGCTTCTTTACTCTGTTTTCCCGTGCTTTTTCACTTCAAAAGTCGTGAGGATAGGTTGAGAATCGAAGGGAGTGGTGAGTGCAGTGGTGTTCAGGGAGGTTCTAGGAGTGGTGTGGGATGGTCGCCGTGACGGGGACGTACACGGTGGAGCCAGTCGACGAAGAGTACTATGTACTCTGTTTTGGCCGTGGGTTCGAACGCCTAGTCGTGACGTTTGGGCACAAGTCGACGGTCAAGGTGAGTCGGGTTAGACATAGAAGGGCCCTAGGAACCGTCTGGTGTTGCCACCGTGACGGGGGGTGACCGGAGTGGCTGGATCGTGAAACAGGGGCCGTCTGTGTGTTTCTTTCGGGCTACAGTTGTGAAGCTGAGTGGTGAATCGAACCAGGAGAGTGAGGGGAATGGATAGGTTGGAACTGGACGAAGCTTTAGGTGAAGAAAGGGAGAGGAATCGTGCAGGTACAGTGGAGAACCGCTGACGCCAGTTCAGTTTGCAGACCACTATGCTGAACCGGGTCTGCTCAAGGTTGAAGGGCACTGTAGCAGGCGCGTGAGGCCCACGCGCAGCCACTTTGGGCGGCACGTGGAGGCGCGTGGAGAGGAATCTGGCCAAGCTTCCAACATGAGTTTAGTCCTAAATGTTCTAAGGAATCCAATGGTATAGTTTTCGGGTTAATCGGACGGTGTGACGGAGTTGTTCGGGAATCCAGACGGTTGAGGGTTGAGGATTAAAATATTATTTAATTCCCGAAAAATTGGGGAAATTAGGATTAGGATCCTTGATGTATTTGTGACCCTATTTGGTGCATTTTGACAGGACGGGAGGCACCCGAGACAGTCGAGGAGCGCACGGAGCGCGAGTGACTCGTTCTGGATTTGTGAGTGGACTCTTTCTTTCTTTCAAGCATGCCTAACTGTTTTATTGACGTTTTATGATCTTAATTTATGCTTTTGAATGATGATTATATGTGATTGATGAGTTTGCACGTTTTTCGAGATATTTCCGAGAGTTTGTACGTTTTTCGAGAAAAAGCTGATTTTCGGATTTTGATGCCATAATTACAAATTCAACCTATAAATGTTTTCTGATAAGGATAAATGGGTTATGAATATGATTTGTGCTTATGTGTGATTTCTGGGTATAAGAATGGATTTCCGGATTTGGGTTCGGAATGTCGGTTCGACACGCCGGAAGGGCTTCGAACCGGGGATTTCGAATTCGAGTTTGGCGATCGATTTCGAATTGGTTTTACACTGGATATGGATTGGATTTGCTGGATCTGGATATTGGGTTTAAAGACCCGGATTGATATTGACGGGGGACGAGCCCGGATTGAGTTTAAAGACTCGGGAGTTTAAAGACTCGGATATGTTGATGTTACCCCCATAGGCCTATTGAGTTTAAAGACTCGGGAGTTTAAAGACTCGGATTTCATTTAAGGCCTGATTGAGTTTAAAGACTCGGATAGGTCCAGCAGGTTTGATCGGAAATGATGATTTGATGCTGAAACTATGATTTCTATAGCCACTTTATAGTGTTTCTGTTTCTTATGTTTCTTTATAGTGTATATGTTTCTTATGATATTTTATAGTGTTTCTGTTGCTTATGATGTTTCATATTATGATTTTCTAGTACTTCGTTGGGCATGCCTGTGTTAAAAACGGAGGGAACACTGATTCTTATTTTTCCTTAACCTCGAGTTAGTGATAAACTGATTTTACAACTTTTGGTTATTCTAGTCCACTCACATTTTTGGTTTAAATTTTCCCTCCAGGTCGTGGTGATAGCGCTGGGGTGAACGTTGAGGCAGATATCAAGGCATAGAGCTTCTGACGTCCTTCCGTTGCGAGACTAGCATTGTAGGACTTTTGTGCCCATTTTGTAGAACTATGCTCTGACTGACTGTTGTGTATATGTTACTCATTCGTCTGATAGTTATGCTTATAGTTGTGTGAAGGTTGTTTGTTTGTTTTTGATACTGTAAGTGTGATTGTCAGACGGGAGCAGGGTTCGTCCCGGGTATCGAGGCCATATTTGGGACGGGTCCTGACAATTGGTATCAGAGCATAGGCTTGTCGGTTTGTGTTGGGTCTAGATTGTTTTACTAACTCTATGCCTCTTTCAGTGTACGATCGATCATGCCTCCGAGACGTGAACCCCCTCCACGACCTGAAGATGAAGCGACGAGAGGGACTGAGAGCGCTTCGATCGAGAGAGCCCAGAGGCTTGGGGCTACTACGTTCAGCGGTAGGGTCGATCCAGAGGAAGCTCACCGATGGATCACCCGGCTTGAGCGTATTTTTGGGGTGATGCACTGTCCTCCAGAGGATCGGTTTTTGTTAGCTACTTTTCTGTTGGATGGAGCTGCATATGAGTGGTGGTACACACTGGAACTGTCCGGCTGGGATGCACGTACCGTGACATGAGAGACCTTGCGGGAGCGGTTTCTCGATCAGTACTATCCCCGTTCTTTCCGGGATGCTAAAGAGGCAGAATTTCTTCACTTGAAGCAAGGGAATTTGACAGTCGCAGAGTATGAGCAGAGATTCCAGATGCTATCTCGTTTCGCTCCTGCATTTGTGGCGACCGAGGCGGAGAAGTGCCGCCGGTTTGAGTTGGGCCTTAGGGGAGAGATCAGGGCCATAGTGACAGCTGGCTCTTTTGCTACATTTCGGGAGTTATCTGATGCTGCTGTCAGGGTTGAGGCCAGTTTACCTGTGAGACCACAGTATTTGGGCAGTGTTCGACGCCGAGAGCGTTCATTTCCAGGAGCATCGAGTCAGAGGCCCCCGAAACGAGGTAATTTTGGTGGATCGTTATCGGCAGGTGGAGCCCGGTATGGCCGACCAGGGAGTTTTCAGGGCTCAAGATTTCGAGGAGCTAGGTCACATCCGACTCCTCAGGCGAGTGCGACTTCAGTTGCTTCTTCATGGAGGCATACCGGTGGACCCGGTAGAGATACTTGCTTCTATTGCGGAGAGCGAGGACACTTCCGGAGGGAGTGCCCAGTGCTAGCTTCAGAGGGTGGAGCAGGCAGGGGTGCAGCGGAACCCGGGCGGTGTACTACTTCAGTGTCAAGGGCAGCAGGCCCGAGGGGTGGCGGTGGTGCCACGAGCAGTTCCAAGGGGCGCGGTCGGTCATCGGGACCTCAGGCGCGAGTGTTTGCTATGACTCAGCAGGAGGCCAGATCCGCACCGGGAGTGGTGACAGGTACACTCACCATACTTGGTCACACTGTTTTGGCTTTGATAGATCCCGGGGCTACCCATTCATTTATAGCTCGGAGTTGTAGTATGGTGACAGAGAGGGAGGTGTCTACTTTGGATTGTGCTTTAGGGGTGAGTACACCTACTGAGGAGGTGTTGGTGGTGACTCAGGTGTTGAGAGAGTGTCCGGTGATGGTAGGTGAGGTTGAGTTAATGGCATATTTTTTACTATTGGATCTACGGGACTTTGATGTTATTTTGGGTATGGACTGGTTAACGAGCCATCATGCTTCTATCGACTGTTTCGATAGGAGAGTGACTTTTCAGAGTCCCGGCTTATCAGAGACTACGTTTCAGGGGGATCAGCGTGCACTTCCTACTGGAGTTATTTCGGCACTTGAGGCTAGCAAGTTGTTGCGTAAGGGGTGCCAAGGTTACATATCTCATGTGGTGGATACACGTGCTACGCCAGTGAGGGCGGAGGACATACCAGTGGTGCGGGAGTTTCCCGATGTTTTTCCCGAGGAGTTGCCAGGACTACCCCCACACCGAGATCTCGAGTTTACGATTGATCTTCTTCCAGGTACACAGCCTATTTCACAGACTCCTTACCGTATGGCACCTGCAGAATTGAGGGAACTTAAGGCCCAGTTGCAAGAGTTGGTCGATATAGGATTCATTCGACCGAGTATGTCACCTTGGGGAGCACCTGTTTTGTTTGTTAAGAAAAAGGACGGAGGATTGAGATTGTGTGTGGATTACAGACAACTAAATAAGGTAACTATTCGGAATAAGTATCCCCTACCCCGGATTGACGATTTGTTCGACCAATTGAAGGGAGCCCAGTATTTTTCAAAGATTGATCTTCGCTCCGGTTATCATCAGTTAAGGGTTAAAGAGGAGGATATACCGAAGACAGCCTTCCGGACCAGGTGCGGTCACTATGAGTTTGTTGTGATGCCTTTTGGTTTGACTAATGCCCCAGCAGCTTTTATGGACCTTATGAACCGCGTGTTCCGGCCATACTTGGATCGTTTTGTGATTGTCTTCATTGATGACATTTTGGTGTATTCGAAGAGTGCGAAGGCACATGAGAAACATTTGAGACTCGTGCTTGAGACATTGAGGGGGCATCAGTTGTATGCGAAACTGAGTAAGTGTCAGTTTTGGTTGACCAATGTTGGATTTCTTGGCCATGTGATTTCGGCCGAGGGCATCAGCGTGGATCCTCAGAAGGTTGAGGCGGTAGCAAAGTGGGAACAGCCCAAGACAGTGACTGAGATCAGGAGTTTTCTGGGTTTGGCAGGTTACTACCGGCGCTTTATTGAGGGCTTCTCTATTCTAACAGCACCGTTGACGAGCTTGACTTGAAAGGGAATTCGATTCGAGTGGGACGAGAACTGTGAACAGAGTTTCCAAGAGCTTAAAAGACGGTTGACATCTGCTCCTGTGTTAGCCCTTCCAGACGATAGTGGGGAGTTTGAGGTGTACAGTGATGCTTCTTTGTAAGGCTTGGGTTGTGTCTTGATGCAGCATGGGAGAGTGATTGCTTATGCTTCCCTGCAATTGAAACCCCATGAGATGAACTACCCTACACATGATTTGGAATTAGCAGCGGTGGTTCATGCACTGAAGATTTGGCGACATTACTTATACGGCGAGAGGTGCAGGATCTTCACGGACCACAAGAGCTTGAAGTATTTGTTTACTCAGAAGGAATTGAATCTGAGACAGCGCCGTTGGTTGGAATTGCTTAAGGACTACGACTGTACTATTGAGTATCACCCAGAGAAGGCTAATGTGGTAGCCGATGCTTTGAGTAGGAAGTCAGCTAGTTCTTTGTCACATCTGAGGACCGTACGGTTACCGTTGCTAGTTGAGCTCCGCAGGTTGGGAGTAGAGTTGACTGTGGTTGATCAGGGAGCACTCCTAGCGAGTTTCCATGTGCGACCTGTTTTGATTGATCAGGTGATTGATGCTCAGTTTGAGGACCCTCTTCTATGCATCATTCGGATTGAGATCGAGGCTGGAGAGAGACAGGACTTTGAGATCCGTGAAGATGGAGCCTTGGTTAAAGATGGACGGTTGTGCGTACCTGAGGATGAAGCATTGAAGAAAGTAATACTGGATGAGGCTCACTGTTCAGCTTATGCGATGCATCCTGGTGGGACCAAGATGTATCGTACCCTACGGGAGCATTACTGGTGGTCAGGGATGAAACGTGAGATTGCAGAATATGTCAGTAAATGCTTGATTTGTCAGCAGGTAAAAGCCGAGCAGCAGAGACCTTATGGAGCAATGCAACCTTTGCCGATCCCTGAGTGGAAATGGGATCACCTGACTATGGATTTTGTGTTCAAGCTGCCTAGGACACCCAAGGGACATGATGGGGTGTTGGTTATTGTGGATCGACTTACGAAGTCTGCTCATTTCTTGCCAGTACGGGAGAACTTCAGGTTGGCGCAGTTTGCACAGTTGTTCATAGATGAGATTATTCGGTTGCATGGGACTCCAGAGTCGATTGTATCTGACAGAGATCCGAGATTCACTTCTCGATTTTGGCAGAGCTTACAGGAAGCTTTTGGGACTAAATTGCATTTCAGTACTGCATTTCATCCTCAGACCGATGGACAGTCGGAGCGGACTATTCAGATTCTCGAGGATATGATGCGAGCTTGTGTCTTACAGTTCCAGGGTACTTGGGAGTCTCATTTACCTTTGATGGAGTTCGCCTACAACAACAGTTATCAGGAGAGCATTGGGATGGCTCCTTATGAGGCTTTGTATGGGCGACAGTGTCGGACTCCATTGTGTTGGACTGAGGTTGGGGAGAGGCGATTGACTACTTCTGAATTGTTGGACCTCACACAGGAAAAAGTGGCACTGATCAGGGATCGATTGAAGGCAGCCCAGGACCGACAGAAGAGTTATGCCGACCGTAGGATCGGAGATTTGGAGTTTGCCGTGGGAGACTGGGTTTTCCTGAAGTTGTCTCCTTGGAAAGGAATTGTGCGGTTTGGCAGACGAGGGAAGTTGAGTCCTCGTTACATTGGACCTTATGAGATTATAGAACGGATTGGTCCTTTTGCATATCGATTGGCTTTACCAGCAGACTTGGAAAAGGTACATAATGTCTTTCATGTCTCTATGCTTCGGAAGTATATTCGAGACAATTCGCATGTTCTGGAAGCACAACCAGTTGAACTGAGAGAAGACTTGAGTTTCGAAGAGCAGCCTGTAGCGATTTTGGATCGGAAGGATAAGGTCTTAAGACGGAAAACGGTTCCCTTGGTTAAAGTATTGTGGAGGAATCATCAAGTGGAAGAAGCTACTTGGGAACCCGAGGCCTTGATGCGGGAATAGTACCCTTACTTATTTCACTGAATTTCGGGGACGAAATTCTTTTTAGGGGGGTAGATTGTAACAACCCGTACTTTCGGGAAGGGTAAAAATGTAATTTTGTAAAATTTTGTGTAAATGGATGTTTTTGCCCTTGTGAATAGTAGACGAAAAGTTGACTTTTTGAATTCCCGATTGGTTGAGTGTTAACCCTTGACCGTGACGTAGTTTAGGACGTCACAAGTCCGTAGACAGGTGGCAGGTTCAATTCGGACAACCGAAGGAAAAGTTATGACGTTCGGAAGATTGGGGGCGTTACCGTAATTTTGATTAAATGAGGAAAATGTTGACTTTTTGGAGGACTTGTGATTTTCACGTAGACCGAGGACCGTTGGATAGGTCTCGACGTCCTGAGTTCAACGACAGGCGGCACACTGTCATCGGACGTCGGACGAAAAAGATACGGGTCTAGAACGTTCAAGGGCAAAACGGTAATTAATTGTACCAGGGGTATTTTGGTCATTTTCTTTCAGCCCAATCAGATAAGGGCAAGTGGCAGAGATTTTTGTGCTGGCCTATGGATGATGGACACGTGGGAGTGGCTGGATGGTTCCAGGCCGTTCTCAAGTGTGCACGGCCACACCTTGCACAAAATCAAACCGTGTTTTGGGTTTGAAACACAGAAAACAGAGGGTGAGAGTTCGAGGAGAGCTTGATCGATTTTGTGCCAGGGGGAGTGAAGGGTGACTGGGGAGAGTGACAGAGAAACGAGGGTGAGGTGTTGATCGTGTTTTGGGACTGGAATCGTGCACGGCGGCGCGGTGGTGGTGCGGCGAAGATTTGAGGAAACAGAGAGGCCGTGAGTTCGTGGTGGTGGCTACGCTGTGTGGTGGCTCAAATCACGACCGTGGGACGTTCAGGAGGCTGTAGGGGGTCCAACAAACACCGTGGTCGCGGCGGCGCTTGCGGCGGAGACGGAATCGCAGGGTAAGCTTCTTTACTCTGTTTTCCCGTGCTTTTTCAATTCAAAAGTCGTGAGGATAGGTTGAGAATCGAAGGGAGTGGTGAGTGCAGTGGTGTTCAGGGAGGTTCTAGGAGTGGTGTGGGATGGTCGCCGTGACGGGGACGTACACGGCGGAGCCAGTCGACGAAGAGTACTCTGTACTCTGTTTTGGCCGTGGGTTCGAACGTCGAGTCGTGACGTTTAGGCACAAGTCGACGGTCAAGGTGAGTCAGGTTAGACATAGAAGGGCCCTAGGAACCGTCTGGTGTTGCCACCGTGACGGGGGATGACCGGAGTGGCTGGATCGTGAAACAGGGGCCGTCTGTGTGTTTCTTCCGAGCTACAGTTGTGAAGCTGAGTGGTGAATCGAACCAGGAGAGTGAGGGGAATGGATAGGTTGGAACTGGACGAAGCTTTAGGTGAAGAAAGGAAGAGGAATCGTGCAGGTACGGCGGAGAACCGCTGACGCCGGTTCAGTTTGCAGACCACTGTGCTGAACCGGGTCTGCTCAAGGTTGAAGGGCACTGTAGCAGGCGCGTGAGGCCCACGCGCACCCACTTTGGGCGGCGCGTGGAGGCGCGTGGAGAGGAATCTGGCCAAGCTTCCAATATGAGTTTAGTCCTAAATGTTCTAAGGAATCCAATGGTATAGTTTTCGAGTTAATCGGACGGTGTGACGGAGTTGTTCGGGAATCCAGACGGTTGAGGGTTGAGGATTAAAATATTATTTAATTCCCGAAAAATTGGGGAAATTAGGATTAGGATCCTTGATGTATTTGTGACCCTATTTGGTGCATTTTGACAGGACGGGAGGCACCCGAGACAGTCGAGGAGCGCACGGAGCGCGAGTGACTCGTTCTGGATTTGTGA
The DNA here is from genome assembly GCA_032719365.1 of Prinsepia uniflora. Classification (NCBI taxonomy): domain Eukaryota; kingdom Viridiplantae; phylum Streptophyta; class Magnoliopsida; order Rosales; family Rosaceae; genus Prinsepia; species Prinsepia uniflora. The sequence continues at coordinate 40,756,920 of CM064872.1, forward strand.
GTGGACTCTTTCTTTCTTTCAAGCATGCCTAACTGTTTTATTGACGTTTTATGATCTTAATTTATGCTTTTGAATGATGATTATATGTGATTGATGAGTTTGCACATTTTTCGAGATATTTCCGAGAGTTTGCACGTTTTTCGAGAAAAAGCTGATTTTCGGATTTTGATGCCGTAATTACAAATTCAACCTATAAATGTTTTCTGATAAGGATAAATGGGTTATGAATATGATTTGTGCTTATGTGTGATTTCTGGGTATAAGAATGGATTTCCGGATTTGGGTTCGGAATGTCGGTTCGACACGCCGGAAGGGCTTCGAACCGGGGATTTCGAATTCGAGTTTGGCGATCGATTTCGAATTGGTTTTACACTGGATATGGATTAGATTTGCTGGATCTGGATATTGGGTTTAAAGACCCGGATTGATATTGACGGGGGACGGGCCCGGATTGAGTTTAAAGACTCGGGAGTTTAAAGACTCGGATATGTTGATGTTACCCCCATAGGCCTATTGAGTTTAAAGACTCGGGAGTTTAAAGACTCGGATTTCATTTAAGGCCTGATTGAGTTTAAAGACTCAGATAGGTCCAGCAGGTTTGATCGGAAATGATGATTGGATGCTGAAACTAAGATTTCTATAGCCACTTTATAGTGTTTCTGTTTCTTATGGTTCTTTATAGTGTATCTGTTTCTTATGAGATTTTATAGTGTTTCTGTTGGTTATGATGTTTCATATTATGATTTTCTAGTACTTCGTTGGGCATCCCTGTGTAAAAAACGGAGGGAGCACTGATTCTTATTTTTCCTTAACCTCGAGTTAGTGATAAACTGATTTTACAACTTTTGGTTATTCTAGTCCACTCACACTTTTGGTTTAAATTTTCCCTCCAGGTCGTGGTGATAGCGCTGGGGTGAACGTTGAGGCAGATATCGAGGCATAGAGCTTCCGACATCCTTCCGTTGCGAGACTAGCATTGTAGGACTTTTGTGCCCATTTTGTAGAACTATGCTCTGACTGACTGTTGTGTATATGTTACTCCTTCGTCTGATAGTTATGCTTATAGTTGTGTGAAGGTTGTTTGTTTGTTTTTGATACTGTAAGTGTGATTGTCAGACGGGAGCAGGGTTCGTCCCGGGTATCGAGGCCATATTTGGGACGGGTCCTGACACATGATGTTGATGATGATATATGATAAGACATGATGATATGATATATGATGCATGTATGGTATTATAAATATTATGATGTATGATGTGATGTGATAATGATACGATGATGATGGCTATTTGGATTGAAAACACGTGGATATGGATTGATATTCGATGGGAAATTGATCAAAGATCAAGCCTTGGGAGTACCAACTTGGATTGACAATTCCATTAAAAACAAAAATTGGCATTCTTATAGGCCCAGCAGGCGAGAAAAAAAGGGGGGGGGGGGGGGGGGCATGCCAAGAAGGCGAAATTCCGAATAGGCCCAGAAGGCCACTTGTCACAAATGACCCAAAAAAATAAAGGTCACGCCAATATTTTTGGCTTGGCCCAGGAGCCCATCTCAGGCCCAAAAGGGAGAAGACTCGGAAGCTCCTTAAAGTCCAGCTGAGAATGTCCATAAGCCCAGAATGCTACCAACTTAATCCAAGCACAGAAAACCATACAAAATTAATAAAGAAGCTCAAAATACACCAGTACTCATAGCTAAGCCCAGAAGGCGCGGCCCATACTAGTATGACCCAATAGCTGGTGAGCTTAGAAGGTTTACATCTGAGGCCCGATAAAGCCATCCAAAACTCAAAATAAGGATACTTGTATTTATATGTTATAATGCATCGAAATTTATTATTACATGCTTAATACAAGAAGTGTAACGCCCCGGACATTCTCAAAGTGTAATATTATAAAATATTGAATAAAATGACGTTTTTACAGCTGCGATTCGTGTGGTCAATTTGTTTACCTTTTGTTTTAGAGGTCGAACGGACATTGAACGATGACCGTGACGTAGTTCGGGACATCACGAGTTCATAGACAGGCGGCACGTCCGATTCGGACGCTCGAGGTGAAAGTTATGAGGTTCGGAAGTTCAGGGGCATTATCGTAATTTGGATGTTATATGGGAAAAAGTTAACTTTTTGCTTGACAATTGGTTGTCACATGATTCGAAGACCGTTAGGTTCGTCTCGAAGTCCCGAGTACAACGACAGGCGGCACGCGTGAAACGGACGTCGGATGACCGAGTTACGGGTCACGGAAGTTGGAGGGCATCTTGGTAATTTTTTCCCTGAGGGCATTTTGGTCTTTTTACACGGGGTACTGTTCACCACCGTGGAAAAACAGAGTGCGGCCATGGAGTTTGTGCGTGCAATTGTTTATGGCTAGTGGACTGATCAGATGGTTTGTTTAAGTCGATTGAGGTAGTGGAAGCAGGATTGAGTGGCACTGGTGCACGGTTGGATAGAGTTCAGGGCATGGGAGAGCAAGAATTGGCCATGGTTTATGTGTTTGCAGGAAACCGTTTACAGAGACTTCAGTTGGTCTCCCACGGGCTGCTGGCCACACTGATCGACTAACCGTGTATGGGAACGAAGTGAGGATTCGTTTGGGGTCATTTGTGCATCAGTGAGAAGGCTGAGTTGAGAGAAACAGTGAAGAACCGTTTTCGGGTTTTTGGGGGGAAATCTCAGAGTTCAATTCCTACGGGTTTTGGGATCAATCTAAACACACTGAGGGACTTCTGGGAGTTGCAGAATCACGACGGTGCAAGAACTGAGGGAGAATGATCACGGTTGGCGCAAGAACCTGAGTTGCTGTTCAAGGAAGAACCAGTTGGAGGGAAAAATCACATTTAATTTCTGGGGCTTGTTGATCGAAACCGAGGGCCGTGTTGGACTTCTGGAGTCACTACGAGCACAACCGTGCAAGAATCGAAGGAGGAGGAGGACTGGTTGGCCGGGAACCTGAGTCTTAGTTTCAGAGGAAAACCAGTGTTGAGGTCGACTACTTCCAGGTAACGGCGAGTCCAATTGATTGTACCATTGTGTTCGTCTAAGTCCCCTTAAGCTAATGGTGAAATTAATTTGAGAATGGAGTTAGTTTGGGTGAGTTCCAGAAGTAGAGTTGTTCGACTGTTCGAGCTTGAGTTGGGTCGATTTGGTGTTAGTCGAGGTTAACTGTTTATGCAGACCTAAAATTAATGGATTAGAGAAGATAATAAGATTGAAAACGGGAAGAATTGATTGAGAATTGAGCTTGAACTGGTCGGGTTGAGTCGCGGGTAATAGACCCGTTTATCAGTCTATCCGGGTAAGGACGAAGGTACTGTAGCTTGGCGCGTGGCCTTCACGCGCAGCCACTTTGGGCGGCGCGTGACGGCGCATGAGATGTCAACTCCGATCACGGTCAACATGAGATTTAATCCTTTCAATTTAATTAACATTCTATCTTTAGAGTTCGAGTGGATCGGGAGTCATTCGGGATAATTTCGGGAGTCCGGAAGGTTAAGTCTCTAAGTTTAATTTCGCCGAAAAATCCGGGAAAATTAGGAAAAATCATACGAGCTATTTGAGGATGTTTGTAACCCTTCTTGTACGTTTTTACAGGCCCGGACATTTCCGAAGCTACTGAGGCGCGCACGGGGCGCGATTGACGCGTCCTAAAACCGTGAGTGGACTTTTTGATTTCTAAACTGGGCATGCATGACTATTTTACTGGTTTATCTTATGGTTTTGCATATGATTTTATGATGGTGATATGATAATTCGGTTTTACGTATTTTCACGCTTTTCGAGATATCCTTCGGATTTCACGCGATTCGAGGTTACGGTTTTTGCTTATGCGTGAATGATGTTTTGATGAAGTATCTGGATATGATTATGCATGTTACGGATTTATGATGTTTTGATTATAATTATGAAGTGATTTCGGGAATTGCATGTTTTGGAAATTGCATGTGAATTCGGACGTAAGTCCTATTATGACGTGATATGATTTCGGAATGATGTTGGAAAGCGGTTTATGATGAATCCTGGTTTATTGTGTTTACAAACGGTTTTGGGTTTAAAGACCCGGTTGAGTGTTGGATTTGGTTTTGGGTTTAAAGACCCGGTTTATTGATGACGGGGGCGGGCCCGAAAATTGGGCTTAAAGACCCGGATTGAGTTTAAAGACTCGTGAGTTTAAAGACTCGATTATTGTGATACCCCCGAGGCCTAGTGATCATGTTTTGAGTTTAATGACTCGTTGATATCCCAGGAAGGCCTGATATTGAGATTAAAGACTCGGATGGATCCAACGGCATAATTGTGATTATTGATTCACTTTTTACTTGATTTGTGCAATTGATGTTTCAAAATGCCGGTTTCTGGATTCTGGTAATATTAAGTTTTTTTACATGAGTTATGACAAATCTCTGTAACGTTTTTCATGTGTTACGGAAAAAGAGTTTTCAAAGGTTTAATACGCGATTTTTTTGAAAATTCGGTTATGCATGCGTGTTACAAAACTGGAGGGCGAAACCGATTTCGAAAACTGTTTTTCCTGTAAAACTTATGTTTCAGTCCACTCACACTTTGTTGTTTTAAATTCCCTCCAGGTCGTGGTACAAGCGCGGGGGCAAGCGCCGAGGCAGATGCGGAGGCATAAAGTTTTCCGTTGCGAAGTAGTTAGTTCACAGAGTAGGATTTTTTCTTTAACCTGTTTTGTAATATTATGCTCTGTGAAACTGTGGACTTGACGTCCAGTCGGATGTATTTGTTTAGTCTCCCTGGTCTGACAATGGGTGTGATGTAATATTATTTAGTTTTCCGGTCTTTTGGATTCGATTGTCAGACGGGAGCAGGATGCTTCCTGATTATCGAGGCGATAATTGGGGTGGGTCCTGTCAATTGTTATCAGAGCCAAGGTTTACGATTCGTGTCTAGCACTCGGGTGTGCCTTGATTATTGTACTAACTTATGCCTCTTTCAGAGAAGGACGACCGGCCATGCCTCCGCGACGCGAACCCCCTCCACGACCTGATGGCGATGCCGAGAGTGCTTCGATCGAGCGAGCCCAGCGTTTTGGGGCTACGGTGTTTAGTGGTGGAGCGGATCCCGAGGATGCTCACCGTTGGATTTCTCAGTTCGAGCGGATTTTTGCTGTGATGCACTGTCCTCCTGAGGAGCGAGTTGTATTGGCTACCTTTTTGCTTGATGGATCAGTATTATCCCCGTTCATTCCGTGATCCTAGGGAGACCGAGTTTCTGCAGCTCCAATAGGGGAGCATGTCTGTAGCTGAGTATGAGTAGAAATTTCAGATGCTAGCCCGTTTTGCTCCTACCTTTGTATCTACTGAGGCTAAGAAATGTCGTAGGTTTGAGCTTGGCCTACGGGGTGAGATACGGGCCATTGTGACGGCCGGAGCTTTTGCTACTCTCAGGGAGATTTCTGATGCCGCAGTGCGGGTTGAGGCCAGTCTCTCGACACGTCCACAGTACTCTAGTGGTGGACAACGTCGAGAGCGTTCATATCCTGGATCGTATGGTCAGAGAGCCCCGAAGAAGGGACGTTATGGTGGAGCCTCATCTGCAGACAATGATCGTTATGGCAGGCCTGGTAACTATCAGAGTCCCGGATTCCGAGCGCCTAGGGCGCAGACCGCTCCGCAGGCGAGCGCGACTTCGGTTGCTTCCACAGGACGGCAGGGTGGTGGTTTTGCTCGCGATGCTTCTAGTGTTATCTGTTTCGTCTGTGGCGAGCGGGGCCACTATCGAAGGGAGTGCCCATCTTTGCCACAGGGTGGTGGCGCAGGTCGGGGTGGAGCATAGCAGGGACGAAGCACAGCTGCAGTTTCTGGAACTAGGAGTACTAGAGGAGGTGGTGCTGGAGTGGCTAATGGACAGAGGGGCCGGGGCCGTGGGCGAGCAGCTGGACCACAGGCCCGAGTTTTTGCTGTTACGCAGCAGGAGGCCAGGGCAGCGCCTGGTGTTGTGACAGGTACACTCACGATCTTTGGACATGATGTTTGTGCTTTAATTGATCCCGGAGCTACTCATTCGTTTATATCGCGGGATTGTGAGTTATTGGCGGGTAGAGAGGTGTCCGCACTGGACTGTGACATGGGAGTGAGTACGCCCACCGGAGATGTGTTTGTGGTAAATCAAGTGTTGCGAGAGTGTCCCGTAATGGTAGGTGATGTTGGTTTGGTAGCAGATTTGATACTCTTGGACTTGCACGACTTTGATTTCATTTTGGGAATGGATTGGTTGACGCTCCATCATGCTTCTATCGAATGTGTCGATAAGAAGGTTACTTTTCGGAGCCCTGGGTTACTGGAAACCACCTTTCAGGGAATACAACGAGCAACTCCTGTCGGAGTAATTTCAGCCCTGAAGGCAAGTAAGTTGTTGAGGAAAGGGTGCCAGGGATACTTAGCTCAAGTGTTGGACTCACGAGCTGCACCATTGAGGGTGGCGGATATACCGATAGTACGGGAGTTCCCGGATGTCTTTCCGGAGGATCTACAGGGATTGCCACCGCATCGAGATGTCGAGTTCACTATTGATCTGGTTCCAGGTACGCAACCTATCTCTCAGACTCCGTATCGTATGGCGCCAGCTGAGTTGAAAGAACTGAAGGCGCAGTTGCAGTAATTACTTGAGATGGGGTTTATTCGACCGAGTGTATCCCCCTGAGGAGCCCCGGTGTTGTTTGTGAAGAAAAAGGATGGGAGTTTGAGACTCTGCATCGATTTCAGGCAACTGAATAAAGTAACAGTCAGGAACAAATACCCGTTGCCTCGGATCGATGATTTGTTCGATCAGCTGCGAGGAGCGCAGTACTTCTCCAAAATTTATCTTCGTTCTGGGTATCATCCGTTGCGGGTTAAGGATGAGGATGTACCCAAGACAGCCTTTAGGACCCGATATGGTCATTATGAGTTCCTTGTGATGCCGTTTGGTTTGTCCAACGCACCCGCAACGTTTATGGATTTGATGAACCGAGTGTTGCAGCCTTACTTAGATCGCTTTGTCATCGTGTTCATTGACGATATCCTAGTCTACTCGAGGAGTGCGGAAGCGCACGAGGAGCACTTAAGGATGGTGCTGGGTACCTTGAGGGAAAACCAGTTGTATGCGAAGCTCAGCAAGTGTCAGTTTTGGTTGACGAGCGTGAGTTTCTTGGGGCATGTGATCTCAACTGACGGGATCAGTGTGGATTCTCAGAAAATTGAGGCAGTGGCGAAGTGGGAACAACGAGGACCGTCACTGAAGTTAGAAGTTTCTTGGGTTTGGCTGGTTACTACAGGAGGTTTGTAGAGGGTTTCTCTACCATTGCTGCCCCGTTAACTCGACTGACGTGGAAGGGAGTCAAGTTTGACTGGGATGACGATTGTGAGCGTAGTTTTCGGGAGCTAAAGGAAAGGTTGACATCTGCTCCTATACTGACCCTTCCAGACGACAGGGGGGAATTCGAGGTGTATAGCGATGCATCCTTACAGGGTTTGGGATGTGTACTAATGCAGCATGGGAAAGTGATTGCCTATGCTTCGCGCCAGTTGAAGCCGCATGAGCGCAATTATCCGACGCACGACTTGGAGTTAGCTGCTGTTGTGCATGCATTGAAAATTTGGAGACATCACCTGTATGGTGCGACTTGCAGAATGTTCACGGATCACAAAAGCCTGAAGTACTTCTTCACTCAGAAGGAGTTAAATGTGAGGCAACGACGGTGGCTAGAGCTAATTAAGGACTATGATTGCACAATTGAGTACCACCCGGGAAAAGCCAACGTGGTGGCTGATGCTCTAAGCCGGAAGTCAACACATTCTGTAGCACATCAACGGATGGTTCATTTACCACTTTTGGTTGAACTCCGTAAGACTAGCATTGATTTGGGTTTGGATGGCCAAGGTGTCTTGCTGGCTAATTTTCACGTGAGACCACTCTTAATCGATCGGATCGTTGAGGCTCAATCTCAAGATCCTGTCTCATGTGTACTTCGGATTGAAGTGGAAGCCGGTGAGCGGCTAGATTTCACAGTCAGGGAGGATGGAGCTTTGCTAAAAGAAGGACGGATGTGTGTGCCCGACGTTGACGCACTGAAGAAGGAGATCTTGGACGAGGCTCATAGTTCGGCCTACGCGATGCATCCTGGTGGGACCAAGATGTATCGTACCTTGCGAGAACACTATTGGTGGCCGGGTATGAAACAGGAGATTGCCGAGTTTGTCAGCAGGTGTCTGATTTGCCAGCAAGTGAAGGCTGAGAGACAACGACCTTATGGAGCCTTGCAACCACTACCTATCCTGGAATGGAAATGGGATCACCTGACGATGGATTTTGTGTTTGGATTTCCTAGGACACCCAGAGGTCACGATGGAGTTTGGGTGATTGTGAACAGGCTTACGAAATCAGCTCATTTCTTGCTTGTGCGAGAGAACTTCAGAATGACACAGTTGGCTCAGTTGTTTATCGATGAGATCATCCAGTTGCATGGTACTCCAGAATCAATAGTTTCTGACAGAGACCCGAGGTTTACTTCTCGATTTTGGCAGAGTCTACAGGAAGCGTTTGGGACGAAACTTCGTTTCAGTACGGCATTTCATCCTCAGACTGACGGCCAGTCTGAGCGGACCATCCAGACTTTGGAGGATATGATGCGAGCCTGCGTTTTGCAATTTCAGGACACTTGGGAGTCACATCTAGCCTTGATGGAATTTGCCTACAATAACAGCTATCAGGCGAGCATTGGGATGGCTCCTTACGATGCCTTGTACGAACGGCAGTGCAGAACCCCATTGTGTTGGACGGATGTGGGTGAAAGGAAGTTGACTAAATCCGAATTGGTGGAACTGACAACCGAGAAGGTCAAACTCATCAGAGATCGGCTCAAGGCAGCCCAGGACAGACAAAAGAGCTATGTGGACCATCAGATTCGAGATCTTGAGTTTGCGGTCGGAGATCGGGTATTTCTGAAACTGTCCCCTTGGAAGGGGGTAGTGAGATTTGGCAGGCGAGGGAAGTTGAGCCCTCGTTACATCGGACCTTATGAGATCAATGAGAGGATTGGCCCGGTGGCCTACAGGTTGGCACTACCGTCAGAGCTTTCGAAGGTCCACGATGTTTTTCATGTGTCGATGTTGTGGAAATATGTGTTTGACGCATCTCATGTACTGGAGGAACAACCCAACTCCGAGAAGACTTGAGCTTTGAAGAACAGCCAGTGCAGATTTTGGACAGGAAGGATAAGGTGCTACGTCGGAAAACCGTTCCGCTGGTAAAGGTCCTTTGGAGGAACCAGAATGTAACGACCCGAACCGAGAATAATAATATTTTATTGTAAAAAGACTATTTTGCCCCTAAAGGGGGGAAACTTTGACTTTTGACCCGGGAAACAATTTGGACTTTGACCCATGACTATGACGTAGGTCGGGACGTCACGAATCCGTAGACAGGCGGCACGCCGAAATCGGAGTTCGTATGAAGAAGTTATGGTCAAGGAAGCGTTTTAGCGGAATTTACGAACCGAGAACAACGGAATAAAATAATAATTTATTATGGGAATCCGTGCCAACTAATATTTAAATCCAACTAGTGGATTGGTGACAAGTGTCACCCATCCAAGCCCATACTATTCCAATAAAGCAACATTACACTATTCCTTCATTTTATATTCATTTAATTTTCCCTCCATCTGTCTGTTTTCTCTCAAACACACACAAACACATTCAGCCCCACCCCCCCTAACCCGTGCATCCCCTTCCATTTTCTCTCAAACCAGGCGATCGAACCAGCACCCCTCATCGCACCAGGTGACCACCAGCAGCACCACCATCATCTACTCATCATCACCGTGCATCACCGGCGACCACCGGCCCGTTTTCCACGTCTGAAAACCCCGTGCAAACTCAGACCCAAAACACAGAGGAATCGGGTCCAAGAAGCAAACCGTGACAGCCACACCACCTCGACGCAGGGGATGCTCCAGTCTGCACCGTGAGGACCCCAGGAGCGTAACTAGACGACGGCGAAGCCTGCGGCGGCGACACGGCGGCGGTAAGACCCAAAACCCGAAAGCCCCATTTTGATTCACTGTTTCGAACCAACGTGTTGTGATGCTTAGGAATCGATTAATTAGTTATAGACATGTCCTAGGGTTAGATACGAGTTGATTGGAACCAGTTTGGACGACGGAGACGGCGTGGATCGACGGAGACGACGATCGGACTTTGGCCGTGAGTTTCAGTGACGGACTGGTGAGTTTCTTCCCGTTTTCTTTCTATTTTGAGGTTGTAGAACCATAGAACAGACCTAGACGACCCTATAGGGATGAACCCCGTCGAAAATGGTGGCCGGAATCGTACGGTGGAATCGGGTCAAGCTGTGGGTCGACGGCGACCCGGTTCCAGTCAAACGGGTCAGACCCGGTACTGTAGCATGATGACATCATCATGCTGACGTCATGATGACGTCATCCTGTCAGATGTTGTCAGACCAGGGACCAATCAGAACATTCCACGTGTCACCTGACAAGTGTCAGTGATGACGTCATGCTGACGTCAGCATGACGTCACTGCTGACGTCAGCAGTACTGTAGTAGCGTTAACCAGGCGCGTGGGGGCGCGTGTGAACAGTGATTTTGGTGGGGCCGGTACCATTTTCAAGGTTTCGACGATACGGATCCAATGGAGGTGGTTTCGTGTCGATCGGAGATCGTTATGTTAGTCAAAATGGGGTTTGAAGCACTGAGAATAGTGCCCGAGATACGATTTTGAGGCGGATCTGTTCTAGGGTCTGGTATTGATGCTATAGGGTCCTTAAGTAACCCTCAGGTATAAAAATACAGGTTTTTAGAGATCGTTGAGCAGCAAGGACCGAGTGTGAGTGGGCTGTTTGATTTATAAAAGGCTTGCATGCATAAACTGTTTTACTATTTCCACTTATGATTTCGATGAGTCTTATGAACTGTTTATATACGCTATTACAATGTTTTGGGCATGAGACCCGTCTGGATTATATGTGGATTTTATTTGGGATGTCCAGGGGGACATAGGGCAAACTATACTGTTATTGTACTGTACTTTCCTACCTGTGTATATTGTCTCCTCCAGGGAGGGTCGTTGGCCTGGGTGGACCCTGGAGTAGTCACGGGGCCCTGACTGAGTGGAGTTGACCCCCGTTGGGCTGCTTACTCTCAGGAAGGCATGTTTATATACCTCGGGCAGTGACCGGGATACCGGGAGCTGATGTACCTAGAGAGTCTCGGGTGTGAGACCCTGAGTGGCAACGCGTAGCCTTAGAACCGTGACATCATTTGGGTTGGGTTTTACAGTGCACTGATATGTTAGTTTCTCCTTTCGATTATTATTGTGGTTTTATGGTTATGATATTATGTTTTCACTGCATGCAAGATTTGGAAAACGGAGGGGTAAAACCTTATGATTATTTTATTATTAAATTGATTTCTAAACTGTTATTTTTGGCCTACTCACCCTTGTTTTACTGACCCCTCCAGACCCTGACACGGAAATAGAGGAGGAGGACCCGGAGGAGGAGGCAGAGGTTTAGTTTGCCTAGCTGTGCACCTGTACACCCACTTGTGGGTAGGTTGAGCACCGAATAAATGTACTCTGACTATTGTGCTCACATGTTGTATTTTACTTTCCCTTGTCCGATAGTATCACTTTAAACACTGTGGTTGTACGTTATCTATCTATTTAAGTCTTCGGTTTTCATTTAAGGGTAATTTAGGCATGTTTAGAGTCATTGTCAGACAGGAGCGGGGCACGTCCCCGGGTGGTCCCAGTGGGATTGGGACGGGTCCTGTCACAGAATGTGGAGGAAGCCACATGGGAACCCGAAGCACAGATGCGAGAACAGTTCCCCTACTTGTTTCCTTGAAATTTCGGGATGAAATTTCTTAAGGGGGGGAGATTGTAACGCCCCGGACATTCTGAAAGTGTAATATTATAAAATATTGAATAAAATGACGTTTTTACCCCTGTGATTCGTGTGGTCAATTTGTTGACCTTTTGTTTTGGTGGTCGAACAGACATTGAACGATGACCGTGACGTAGTTCGGGACGTCACGAGTTCATAGACAGGCAGCACGTCCGATTCGGACGCTCGAGGTGAAAGTTATGAGGTTCGGAAGTTCAGGGGCATTATCGTAATTTGGATGTTATATGGGAAAAAGTTGACTTTTTGCTTGACAATTGGTTGTCACATGATTCGAAGACCGTTAGGTTCGTCTCGAAGTCCCGAGTACAACGACAGGCGGCACGCGTGAAACGGACATCGGATGACCGAGTTACGGGTCACGGAAGTTGGAGGGCATCTTGGTAATTTTTGCCCTGAGGGCATTTTGGTCTTTTTACACGGGGTACTGTTCACCACCGTGGAAAAACAAAGTACGGCCGTGGAGTTTGTGCGTACAATTGTTTATGGCTGGTGGACTAATCAGATGGTTTGTTTAAGTCGATTGAGGTAGTGGAAGCAGGATTGAGTGGCACTGGTGCACGGTTTGACAGAGTTCAGGGCACGGGAGAGCAAGAATTGGCCATGGTTTTTGTGTTTGCGGGAAACCGTTTGCAGAGACTTCATTTGGTCTCCCACGGGCTGCTGGCCACACTGATCGACTAACCGTGTATGGGAACGAAGTGAGTATTCGTTTGCTGTCATTTATGAATCAGTGAGAAGGCTGAGTTGAGAGAAACAGTGAAGAACCGTTTTCGGGTTTTTGGGGGGAAATCTCAGAGTTCAATTCCTACGGGTTTTGGGATCAATCTAAACACACTGAGGGACTTCTGGGAGTAGCAGAATCACGACGGTGCAAGAACTGAGGGAGAATGATCACGGTTGGCCCAAGAACCTGAGTTGCTGTTCAAGGAAGAACCAGTTGGAGGGAAAAATCACATTTAATTTCTGGGGCTTGTTGATCGAAACCGAGGGCCGTGTTGGACTTCTGGAGTCACTACGAGCACAACCGTGCAAGAATCGAAGGAGGAGGAGGACTGGTTGGCCCGGAACCTGAGTCTTAGTTTCAGAGGAAAACCAGTGTTGAGGTCGACTACTTCCAGGTAACGGCGAGTCCAATTGATTGTACCATTGTGTTCGTCTAAGTCCCCTTAAGCTACTGGTGAAATTAATTTGAGAATGGAGTTAGTTTGGGTGAGTTCCAGAAGTTGACTTGTTCGACTGTTCGAGCTTGAGTTGGGTCGATTTGGTGTTAGTCGAGGTTAACCGTTTATGCAGACCTAAAATTAATGGATTAGAGAAGATAATAAGATTGAAAACGGGAAGAATTGATTGAGAATTGAGCTTGAACTGGTCGGGTTGAGTCGCGGGTAATAGACCCGTTTATCAGTCTATCCGGGTAAGGAAGAAGGTACTGTAGCTTGACGCGTGGCCTTCACGCGCAGCCACTTTGGGCGGCGCGTGACGGCGCGTGGGATGTCAACTCCGATCACGGTCAACATGAGATTTAATCCTTTCAGTTTAATTAACATTCTATCTTTAGAGTTCGAGTGGATCGGGAGTCATTCGGGATAATTTCGGGAGTCCGGAAGGTTAAGTCTCTAAGTTTAATTTCGCCGAAAAATCCGGGAAAATTAGGAAAACTCATACGAGCTATTTGAGGATGTTTGTAACCCTTCTTGTACGTTTTTACAGGCCCGAACATTTCCGAAGCTACTGAGGAGCGCACGGGGCGCGATTGACGCGTCCTAAAACCGTGAGTGGACTTTTTGATTTCTAAACTGTGCATGCATGACTATTTTACTGGTTTATCTTATGGTTTTGCATATGATTTTATGATGGTGATATGATAATTCGGTTTTACGTATTTTCACGCTTTTCGAGATATCCTTCGTATTTCACGCAATTCGAGGTTACGGTTTTTGCTTATGCGTGAATGATGTTTCGATGAAGTATCTGGATATGATTATGCATGTTACGGATTTATGATGTTTTGATTATAATTGTGAAGTGATTTCGGGAATTGCATGTTTTGGAAATTGCATGTGAATTCGGACGTAAGTCCTATTATGGCGTGATATGATTTCGGAATGATGTTGGAAAATGGTTTATGATGAATCCTGGTTTATTGTGTTTAAAAACGGTTTTGGGTTTAAAGACCCGGTTGAGAGTTGGATCTGGTTTTGGGTTTAAAGACCCGGTTTATTGATGATGGGGGCGGGCTCGAAAATTGGGTTTAAAGACCCGGATTGAGTTTAAAGACTCGTGAGTTTAAAGACTCGATTATTGTGATACCCCCGAGGCCTAGTGATCATGTTTTGAGTTTAAAGACTCGTTGATATCCCGGGAAGGCCTGATATTGAGTTTAAAGACTCGGATGGATCCAACGGCATAATTGTGATTATTGATTCACTTTTTACTTGATTTGTGCAATTGATGTTTCAAAATGACGGTTTCTGGATTCTGGTAATATTAAGTTGTTTTACATGAGTTATGACAAATCTCTCTAACGTTTTTCATGTGTTACGGAAAAAGAGTTTTCAAAGGTTCAATACGCGATTTTTTTGAAAATTCGGTTATGCATGCATGTTGCAAAACTGGAGGGCGAAACCGATTTCAAAAACTGTTTTTCCTGTAAAACTTATGTTTCAGTCTACTCACACTTTGTTGTTTTAAATTCCCTCCAGGTCGTGGTACAAGCGCGGGGGCAAGCGCCGAGGCAGAGGCGGAGGCATAAAGTTTTCCGTTGCGGAGTAGTTAGTTCACAGAGTAGGATTTGTTCTTTAACCTGTTTTGTAATATTATGCTCTGTGAAACTGTGGACTTGACGTCCAGTCGGATGTATTTGTTTAATCTCCCTGGTCTGACAATGGGTGTGATGTAATATTATTTAGTTTTCCGGTCTTTTGGATTCGATTGTCAGACGGGAGCAGGATGCTTCCCGATTATCGAGGCGATAATCGGGGTGGGTCCTGTCAAGAAGTATTCGGTTATGTATATCACACCATATAATGCCAGAAGCATTAATTTAAATTATTCTCACATGCTATTTCATGTTTAATTATTTAGCAAATCTATGTGTTTAAATGAACCAGACGTTCGTAATTTTAGAAATTTATACTAATCACCGAATCCGTAATTTCGACAATTTCTATATAAAAAAGGAACCCGTAGTTTCCTTCATAAATTCAACAAACATCATAAAACCAGTAGTTTTATATGTTTACAATCTGATTTATTATATAAAGTCAGAGAACTTACATTCTTATTAGTTGCTTATGGACGAGTTAATCCAAAGCACTAATTATGATAATTTGATCATTGCAAGCACTCTGAAAGTGCATGATAATCATCATCATAATATCATGCCTGAAGAAGAAATGAATGACATATCATCCATTCTAAGGATTTCAAATCCATGCGTAAATATATTTCAAAAAATGTGGTTTTTCCACTCGAATATGATTTAATTCAATACAAGCACTTATTCTCATGCATATGATCCATTGAATTAAATCTGTAAATATGTATGTTTTGTTGGGAAGTTTATTATCTAGCTGACAGTGTTATCACACACATTATACTCCGAGAGATATAACAAAAGAACATTGTTGAATGGTACTGAATTACCATCAACGAGATCTTTTATTCTCCAAGTTCCAGATGAACATTGTCGAGATTTACGGATATTCAAACCAACGTTTATCACATTGAAATCACTAATGGAAAGAAAGTCGAATACCTTTGCATAACCTCCGATCAGTATGGCCCGAAGTATACACTAGAGGACTAGCCAGAAGCTAGCCAAGAGTTACCTAGAAGCTAACTAGTATGAGCAATTGCTCATTATGACATGACTAGTTGGGACACCCAGGTCAAGTTAATGATGCGCCGTTTCTTTAATATATTGCACGGACATCCTCTTACTAGTAGGCACATTTGTGTTTAATGAAACACTATGCCATGTTTGCTCGTTAGTACAAATCAAATACTAGACCATTATATGCAAAGATAAGTCAAGACTTCACCCTTTCTTGTATAGAATACAAGTGGAAATTTTGTGGACTTTCCAACCACCATGCAGACCGTTTGAAAAACTTTCATGGTTCAGGTTGAGATGCCGACAAAGTGGTCATATGCTACATTTTTGTCCACACGCTACACTTTTGTCCACACGCATACTGTGTTTGCTAAACTCCTAGCCCATATCATTAAATTGAGGGCCACACCGCCAGATTCTCTTATGCAGTCTATAAGACTCGATAATACTGGAGAGTTTACATCGAAATTATTTGTTGATTATTTCATGTCCCTTGGGATTGATACTGAACATTTGGTTCCTCATGTTCACACCCATAATGGTCTCGTAGAAACACTAATTAAACTTGGTAATGCACACCAAGCATCTCGATTCTGCTTAGGGGCTATAAAATTTTACATGCAGTAATGTTGGTCCGGTTGAGGTCAACTGCCACCCAACGAAGTTCTACGTTACAGCTGGTGACTGGGTACGAACCAGATGCTTCGTACTTACACATTTATGGGTTTACAGTTACGTGCTAATTGTTTCACCACAACGTACACAATTGAGACCTCAACCAAGGAGGGGCATACATGTCGGCTATGAATCCCTCTCCATTATACGCTCTTTAGAGCCCTTGACTGACGATCTCATTTCCATTATATTTTCGGATGGTCATTTTCATGAGACAATTTTCCCGTCATTAGGGGGAGATAAGAACGTCAAATTATCAAAAGAACAACGCGAAGTGACATGGAATATCCCCACTATATCTCTATAGCTCATCTTGATCCCCGAACTGAACAAAGTAAGTATGAAGTGAGGAAAATTCTAGATTGAAAGAGTGAAGCCAATAATACAATAGACCCTTTCTCTAATCTAGTCAAAGTGACGAGACCACATATACCTGCTACAAATGTGTCTGCAAGTTTAGACGTCCTAGTAGGACGCGTCATCCCAGACGGACAAGGTACGACCATGGCGGTAACCAGTCATATGTTCCTTCTCAGAAGCGAGGTAGACTAATAGGTTCGAAGGATTCACATTGTAACGACCCGTCCCGAATTTCGGGATTAGATTAGTGACTAATCACGATTAGTGAGGTCAATCAGTGATTAGTTGAGCGAAATCGGACGACGATGCAAAATGACCGTTTTACCCCTAAGCGTGGGCAAAACGTTGACCTTTCGTTCAGGCTGTCAAATGGACTTTGATCGATAACCGTGACATATTTCGGGACGTCACGAGTTCATAGACAGGTGGTACGTTCAATTCCGACATTCGAGGAAAAAGTTATGACGTTCGGAAGTTTAAGGGCATTTTGGTAATTTTGGTTAAAAGGGACAAAATGTTGACAATTGGACTAGGAGGTCCGATGGTCGAGGGCAGAGGACCGTTACGTAGATCGGGACGATACGAATCTGTAGACAGGCGACACACTGCAATCGGACTTCGAACGGGGAAGTTATAAGTCACGGAAGGTCGATTTCACTATGCATGTACTTCGAGGCAATGATGATTTGGCAATATCTGATTGGCCAGATATTTTAAGTGGGACCCATGGATGAGTGACAAGTGTCACTCATCCCATTGGCTAAAACCCCTAAATTGTGGATCTAACATAATTAAATATTATTATTTTAATTATTTTATAATCTAATCCACATATCATTCAATCCTAGCCCTCCATCTAATTTAATCACTCAATCCTCACCATCCATCCCATCTCCCTCTCATCAGCTATCATCTCTTTGTTTCTTCAAACACACCCGAAACCATTCTTCATTATCCATTTTCAAACACAACAAACACACACATCATCACCCTAGCTCATCTTCATCTGTGCTTGTGTGTGAGCGTGAGGAGTGAAAGGAAGGACTGAGAGACTGAGACAGCAAGCCACAGCTGGGGACGACGGAGGCCACGACGGGGAGGCCAAAACCGTAAGGTAAAATATTCAAAAATTGGAAATCGATTTTTGTTGGGTTTTGATCGAAATTAACAGTTGGGTTATACTTCTGGGGGTATGGTGAGATGAATGGAATCAATTTTGAGGCGTTGGACGGCCGGGAATGACCGTGAACGGTGGAGGAAAATCACAACCGCCATGGCCGGCCTTTGAAGGTTTGTTTTAATTGTTTTTCGTATGTTTTTAAGAGTGGAAAAGATAGGAAATGAACGTAGGAAGCTTTAGGGATTAAAAGGGAAGGAAAAGGACCAAAAATGGACTAGTTTAGGTGTTGAACCGGTCCAGACCGGTTCGGCCGGTCCTGGAACCAGAAAACCGGTTCAGCCGATTGTAGGAGAAGATGAATAGTACCCACGCGTGGCTTTCACGATCAGGACCTTCCTTGGGTGCGTGTGGGCGCGTGAACAGTAATTTGGTGAAGTGTTCAACACGTGAAATCTTCTATTCGATGTAACGAACATTTTGGGACTGGTTTCGTGTGGATCAGACACCATCTCAATAATGTTCGGAGCATCGGAAGGTTTCGAATCGGGATTAAAAATAGTTAAAAATTTGAGAAAATTACGGGACTTCAAAGGGAGGTTAATTAAGTAGTTAGTAACTTTCTATTATGATATGGACAGGTTTGGGAGTCCCGGTGACGGTGATTGTCTCGGGAGAGCCTTATGGCAGGCGTATCAAGGCGACATCATAGGACGGTCTGTGAGTGGACCTTGATTTCTAAACTGTGATGCATGCATAACTGTTTTATATGGATTATGAATATGATTCTATGATGTTTAATTGGATGATTGTGAATTATATGGTTTCACGCATTACGAGGCAATTTACATGCTTGCACGTAAATTGAGGTTTTCTAGTTTTACACTGATTTTCCTTACGTATGGTTTTGGGTATGATTTCATGAAATGGTTTTGGATTTGATAAAGTAAGCCCGGGTTCGAGACCCACTTGTTTGGAAACCCTCGGACTCGAAGTCCTTTTAGTGACGTTCTCGGGCTAGAGGCCCAATTGATTCTCGAATCGATTTCGGATTTGGAAATATGGATCGGGCAATAGACCCATTTTATTTACGAACTCCCGGACTTGAGGTCCATTTGATTTAACGAGGAATCGGGCCTGAGGTCCAGTTTGTATGTGGATTCAGGCCTAGGGCCCAGTTATGTGTTACGATGGTGATTTCGGGTCAGGGACCCACAAATGGTTTTTATGGTTCATGACGGTCTATGGGAACCGGCATGAACTCTTGAAATGGATTTATGGTTCATGACGGTTTATGGGAACTGGCATGAACCCTTGAAATGGATTTTATGGTTCATGACGGCTTATAGGGGCCGGGCATGAATCCTTGAAAGGTTGAAAGAATGATTTCAAAAGGTTTTTCATATGCCATCCTTTATATATGATTGTCTCCTCCGGGGAGGCTCATTGGCCTGGGTGGACACCGGAGTAGTCACAGAGCACTGACTGAGTGGATTCGTCCCCCAGTTGGGTTCCTTACTCTTAGGAAGGGCATGGTTCGTAACCTCTAGGGAGGGTCATTGATCTACGGACATTGCCCTGGGTGGACCCTGGAGAGACTTGGATTTGAGACCCCAGTTAGCACACGCATAGCTCTATATACCGTGACAGGTTCGGTGATATGAAATATAATGGATAAACATGATTTCAATTGGTTTGGGAAATTTTGTTTTATGATGATAAATGGATTTGGGCTGAGATCCCACATATGTTTACTATGTTATGATTTTCTGTAAATGGTTTTGGGCAGGAGACCGTGTGACTTGTATTTACGGAACTTGGGGCTGTGACCCTAAATATGGTTGTTAAACATATGTGATTGGATAAATGGTTTTACTATGCATGCATGCTTTTTAGTGAAGGGTATAAAGGTCTTTATAAAATGTATTTACGAACTTATTATTTTTTGTCCACTCACAGTCTTTCTGTTTTCAATACCCTTCAGGTTGGATACGGTGTGAACTATAGCAGAGACCGAGATATCACATACCTCCTCCAGATCCTGGCGTACTCTGATGAAGCCCGAGAGGGCTAAGGTTGGAAATTTCCCTTGTCTGACGCTTCGTGTCAGACGAGATCTGGGTCGTTCCTCGTTAATCCCGGGGGAATGGAGGATGGGTCTTGACAGGTGGTATCAAAGCGGGGGCTGTCTCTATTTGAGCAACTGTGGAGCTCTTGGAGTATTACGTAGGTCGAGGATGTGATGTCTCAATGGGCTACAGTTCGTTATCAACCTGATAATTGGGATATTGGTACGATAGTTAGTAGGATTGAATTGAGAAACATCTTGGTTCGGCACTAGATGTCGGGGTTGCCATAATTCTGTCGTTTTTGACAGTGTGGGACCCTACGGAAGGGGAACGTAATGGTACTTTAAGAGTTTTGATCGTGTGACGGTTAGTTGGGATCGTCTTTCACAATGTTGTATGATCAGTTTAACGACTAGTTTGGTGTGTGACCATCAGCTGGTCAGATATTGTTGAGTTAGATAGATTTACTGCTGGGAGTAGTTGGGTTCGTGTAACTCTAGTTGGATTGACGGTAGGATTGGATTGACGTTCTTACGATGTCGGGACCGCGTAGTCGATCAACTCGTGGAATATACTACTTTCCGCAGTTAGGTTCAGGGAGACTCTAGGTGTGATCGTGGAACCCTATCTTAGGGTGTATGGTTCGGAAAGGTGAGTTGGCGAGTAGTTGACTTTGGCAACTTCTCGGAGCTGAGATCGTCGACCATGTCAGATTTAGTCATGTCAGCTTAGTGTTGGGACTGCACTCTACAGTCGAGGTTGTACTTATCGGTTAGACCTAGTTGGTTGTCGTACTACTATAGTTGTGTTGGATAGTTGGTACAACTAAGATCGTGGATGACCTGGTAGATGACATTGGTTTAGACGAGTTACGACATGTTAGAGATTGGTTGGACAAGTTACCAGGTTTGGTACTTGTCAATGGAATCCCAAAGTGGGGATACAGAATAGTAGTACGTGCGGTTGATTCCGTTGGATGCGGAGTCTGGATATCGAGATATCCGGTAATTAGGTCTGCAAGAGTTGTGGCAGGCACTACTACTTAGAGTGGTTGTAGTTACGATTGTTGGGAATCGGGGACGTTTGGGGGACGTTTCCTTTTCTCATATGAGATGTCAGGGTGACTGTACCCAGAGTTGTTGGGTACGAGGGAAACAGAGTTTCTCCCATTTGAGTAGAGGTGCGGGATCGTCACTCGGTATGAGCGGAGATCTAGGGTTGTCTGAGTCGCACACTTTGTGCTGATACTGACAGGTGTTAGTATGCTGATACTAGTATTGTTGTTAGTGACGGTACTGGTACTAGCGCTGGTGCTAGTGCTGGTGATTGTGATGACGGTGAGTGGTGAATCGGGATGTGACTCCGTCTAGATGAGCATATGTTCGGTATCTGTGGTTCGGGAGTGGATCACGGATAGTGATGGACTGGATATGATCCAGCGGTAGTTGAGGAGTGAGGATCAAGTACTGTCATGGGGGATTAGTGACCGGTTGGTTAGACTCGATCTGTCGTGGGGTTTAGTGACCAGTTGGGGCAGTGTTTGTCAGAATTGGTCAGATACTGCGGTATGCAGAGATTTGACTATAGATCACAGCAGGAGTCTGTTGTGACTCGTCAGTCGAGCAGTGCATCAGATTATGATGAATTGATATCCTTTTGGATGTACATATACGGTCGAAATCGGATAGGTGAGTTAGACTGATCTCGAACACGTGGATGGTGACCGGATGAGCTGAGGACTTGAGAGTCCATTTCGGATTAGTTATGGTTGACTGCGATTGACCATACCTCCTGGGCTTCGGGTAGGCTTATTTATGGAGGAATTTGATTGTAAGAAATAGAATGGGTCATTATAGTAGTTATTGATGACCGTTGTTGGACGGAAAGGTCCAAGAATGACTTCTAGCTTAAGAATAGAAACCATTAAACGTGATTCCGAAAGGGTTGGAACTTTGGAATCGAGAGATTTTATGATTGAGGTGACGAGAGTAGTGCGGGTTTTCCGCATTGGAAATGGGTGTTTTGAAGTCATTAGGGTGACTTCTCAGGTTCTACCATGGTTGATTATGGGTGTGTCACCATTATGTTGATCGTGTATTGGTCAGTGGACCCGGGATTTGTCTTGGGTCATCAGGAAGAGTTGAGTATATCGAAATTAGGTGACTGAGATTTCTCATTTTCTTCTTGGTTGCAGACGATGTTGGATTACGTGACGTGGTGAGTGCAGCGAGTTTTGGTTGCATTCACGTAGGATGAGTTTTTGATGTTATCGTATTGGATCATCCTTGGATTTTCCTAGGTGGAAGGACAAGGATCGATACGAGATAATTAGAGAGAACCCACAGTCTCGACGTGTCTCGTCGTTGACCGATCTGTTTAGATGTGGGAATTGGTTAACGAACGATGTGTTAGTATGCAGATTCGTTGAGGGTGTAAGACCCTATGATCGGATTTTAGGTGGATTGTTGACTGGGTGAGCATGTGTGGATCCTAGGTGGCTCGGGATTTTGATGTTGTGGACTTTGGGCGTCGTGACGATCGAGGATCGTGACATCTATGGTCGGGTGAAGTGGTGATGGATCTGGATCATTTTCTTGATGGCCCAGATAAGTGGAGAGTTTATCGCTCTTACTTGGATAGTTGAGTTGAGGATGATGGGACTGAACTTATTTTCGAACTGAATCACGTATACTGTATTACTCGGGCGAGTAAGTTTCCGACGAGGTCGAATTTTGTCAGCCTTAGCGATGTGTGGATATTATGACTGGCTTCCCTATGAAGTCAATCGATCGTATTAAAGTAATCGTTTGAACAGGTAACCGATAGGTTCGGGATTAGTGAGTCTCGGTAGATGAGAACGAGATTTCGAGTTTTGGAATCAGATTTCTGGATGATGATTCAGGATTCGATTTTGGAACATGAAAGTGGATTTATGGATTTGGGTTAGGAATGGTCATTCCTGATACTAGTTTGCGGAATGATGATTTCGGATTCGGATTTGGAAATGGATAATGGGTCGGAGTTTTGATTTGTCTAGTACTGGATTGGACAGATGAACTCCAGAATAGAAACGTGATTGGCTATGACTTAGGTTGTTGTTGTAGTCTGGTTGGTAATGGATGTATGTACCTTGTACGTAGTTTGAGGTACGATACTGGGCATACTTGTTGTGCCTGGTGACGGTATAGAGGGTATACCAGTAGTACGTTGGTGAGCGTGTTGGTCGTCGACTTAGTTTCGATACCATTGGATTAGTCGAGGACGTGAACTGGACATCGAATACAATGCATTGGGTCATGGTATTTCTGGTTGGTCAGTTACACACGGAGCGAGTATTTGTTGGTATGCGTATACTCAGGTTGAGTGAGTTGGTGGTTAGTATAACCACAAGTGTGTATAGTGTCAGTTTTCGACTGGCGACTGTCAAGTGGTGACAGTTTGTCGGATGTTTCAACGAGGATCGTTGTGTGAGGTCTGATGACTCCCGGTGGGAGCATACGTTAGGATAGATTGGTGATTGAGAAAGGAACCTTCATGTTATTCGTGTCAGCAAATTGGTAGATTTGACAAGTGGTGTCATGTCGAAACGTATGCTACTTTCATTCGACATGGTCGAATATAGTCGATGTGACGTGAGTATTAGTGGAACGTTTGGGTATGAATAAGTAGTGTATTGGCTATTGGGTGCTAGTGTGCACATGAGATAAGATCGAACTATTTCCACGAAGTGGTTGTGGAATCAGGACAGTTGAAATTTCGAGGACGAAATTAATTAAGGAGGGAAGGTTTTAACGACCCGTTCCGAATGTCGGGATTAGATTAGTGACTAATCACGATTAGTGAGGTTAATCGGTGATTAGTTGAGCGAAATCGGACGACGATGCAAAATAATCGTTTTGCCCCTAGGCGTGGGTAAAACGTTGACTTTTCGTTCAGCCCGTCAAATGGACTTTGACCGATGACTGGGACGTAGTTCGAGACATCACGAGTTCATAGACAGGTGGTACGTTCAATTCTAACATTCGAGGAAAAAGTTATGACGTTCGGAAGTTTAAGGGCATTTTGGTAATTTTGGTTAAAAATGGCAAAATGTTGACTTTTGGACTAGGGGGTCTGATGGCCTAGGGCAGAGGACCGTTACGTAGATCGGGACGATACGAATCCGTAGACAGGCGGCACACTGAAATTTGACTTCGAACGGGGAAGTTATAGGTCACAGAAGGTCGATTTCACTATGCATGTACTTCGAGGTGATGATGATTTGGCAATATCTGATTGGCCAGATATTTTAAGTGGGACCCATGGATGACTGACAAGTGTCACTCATCCCATTGTCTAAAACCCCTAAATTGTGGATCTAACATAATTAAATATTATTATTTTAATTATTTTATAATCTAATCCACACATCATTCAATCCTAGCCCTCCATCTAATTTAATCACTCAATCCTCACCATCCATCCCATCTCCCTCTCATCAGCTATCATCTCTATGTTTCTTCAAACACACCCAAAACCATTCTTCATTCTCAATTTTCAAACACAACAAACACACACACATCATCACCCTAGCCCATCTTCATCTGTGCTTGTGTGTGAGCGTGGGGAGTGAAAGAAAGGACTGAGAGACTGAGACGGCGACCCACGGCTGGGGACGACGGAGGCCACAGCGGGGAGTCCAAAACCGTAAGGTAAAATATTCAAAAATTGGAAATCGGTTTTTGTTGGGTTTTGATCGAAACTAACGGTTGGGTTATACTTCTGGGGGTATGGTGAGGTGAATGGAATCAATTTTGAGGCGTTGGACGGCTGGGAATGACCGTGAACGGCGGAGGAAAATCACAACCGCCATGGCCGGCCTTTTAAGGTTTGTTTTAATTGTTTTTCGTATGTTTTTAAGAGTGGAAAAGATAGGAAATGAACGTAGGAAGCTTTAGGGATTAAAAGGGAAGGAAAAGGACAAAAAATGGACGGGTTTAGGTGTTGAACCGGTTCGGCCGGTTCAGGAACCAGAAAACCGGTTCAGCTGATTGTAGGAGAAAATGAATAGTGCCCGCACGTGGCTTTCACCCAAAGGACCTTCCTTGGGCGCGTGTGGGCACGTGAACACTAATTTGGGGAAGTGTTCAACACGTGAAATCTTCTATTCGATGTAACGAACATTTTGGGATTGGTTTCGTGTCGATCGGACATCGTCTCGATAATGTTCAGGGCATCGGACGTTTTCGGATCTGGATTAAAAAGAGTTAAAAATTCGAGAAAATTACTGGACTTCAATGGGAGGTTAATTAAGTAGTTAGTAACCTTCTATTACGATTTGGACAGGTTTGGGAGTCCCGATGACGGTGATTGGCTAGGGAGAGCCGTATGGCACGCGTATCGAGGCGGCAGCATAGGACGGTCTGTGAGTGGACCTTGATTTCTAAACTGTGATGCATGCATAAATATTTTATATGGATTATGAATATGATTCTATGATGTTTGATTGGATGATTGTGAATTATATGGTTTCACGCATTACGAGGTGATTTACGTGCTTGCACGTAAATCGAGGTTTTCCAGTTTTACACTGATTTTCCGTACTTATGGTTTTGGATATGATTTCATGAAATGGTTTTGGATTTGATAAAGTTAGCTCGGGTTCGAGACCCACTTGTTTGGAAACCCTCGGACTCGAAGTCCTTTTAGTGACGTTCTCGGGCTAGAGGCCCAATTGATTCTTGAATCGATTCGGATTTGAAAATATGGATCGGGCACGAGACCCATTTGATTTACGAACTCCCGGACTTAAGGTCCATTTGGTTTAACGAGGAATCGGGCCTAAGGTCTAGTTTGTATGTGGATTCGGGCCTAGGGCCCAGTTATGTGTTACGATGGTGATTTCGGGTCAGGGACCCACAAATGGTTTTTATGGTTCATGACGGTTTATGGGAACCGGCATGAACAGTTGAAATGGATTTTATGGTTCATGAATCCTTGAAAGGTTGAAAGAATGATTTCAAAAGGTTTTTCATATGTCATCCTTTATATATGATTGTCTCCTACGGGGAGGGTCGTTGGCCTGGGTGGACACCTGAGTAGTCACGGAGCACTGACTGAGTGGAGTCGCCCCCCAGTTAGGTTCCTTACACTCAGGAATGGCATGGTTCGTAACCTCCAGGGAGGGTCATTGATCTACGGACATTGACCTTGGTGGACCCTGGAGAGACTTGGGTTTGAGACCCTGGTTAGCAAGCGCGTAGCTCTATATACCGTGATAGGTTCGGTGATATGAAATATAATGGATAAACATGATTTCAATTGGTTTGGAAAATTGTGTTTTATGATGATAAATGGATTTGGCCTGAGATCCGACATATGTTTACTATGTTATGATTTTCTGTAAATGGTTTTGGGCAAGAGCCCGTGTGACTTGTATTTACGAAACATCGGGCTGTGACCCTAAATATGGTTGTTAAACATATGTGATTGGATAAATAGTTTTACTATGCATGCATGTTTTTTAGTGAATGGTATAAAGGTCTTTATAAAATGTATTTATGAACTTATTACTTTTTGTCCACTCACAGTCTTTCTGTTTTTAATACCCTTCAGGTTGGATACGGTTCGAACTGTAGTAAAGACCGAGATATCACATACCTCCTCCGGATCCTAGGGTACTCTGATGAAGCCCCAGAGGGCTAAGGTTGGAAATTTCCCTTGTCTGACACTTCGTGTTAGACGGGATCAAGTGACAGGACCCATCCCAATCCCCCCGGGATTACCATGGAATGTGCCCTGCTCCCGTCCAACAAGGGGTGTCAGACAAAGGATGACCAAGAGCCACTGCCCAAACAGGGCATCCAGAGTGCGCAAGGATCGATGGAGGAGGTGTGCAATGTCCCAGTCTCTGCTGCAATCGCATCCGTAATCAACCTGAAGGGCATTAAAACCAAAAGCTGTGAGTGGACAAAAACCAATAAGTTTACAAAATACATTTATAAGACATTTATGCCCTCCAATAAAAACGTATGCATGCCACAAAAACCAGTAACCAAAACGTTTGCTCAACCGAGCCCTTAGGGCCTTAGCCCAAAAACCGTTAACCAAAAACCAAGTGTGGGAACTCAGCCCAAAACCGTGGAATACCACCACCATACATATACGACCATGTGGGTCACCACCCACGACCATAAATGAACATCAATTCATTAAAATCACACAATCATAAATCCACCCGGAAATCCATTTCATTAATTCGTATTTTACCATTACCATCACCAGCATCCCTGATGCTAGACGTCCCTGACGTCATATCTCACGGTTTCACAAGCTACCCGTGCTGCCCGGGGTCTCTCCGGGTCTATATATCTGACATCCCTGATGTCTGACGTCCCTGACGTCAATCATAGCAATCCTGCTCCTGAGTCATCATACGGTCCGGCTGCTCCGTATGGTGACCCTTCACAGGCAATGCACCGTGACTTCCCCAGTGTCCCAGACATCTGGAGGAGACCATCATATATCCATGTGTACAGATGGTATATGGAAAAACAGTTTTATTAACTCATTTCACAACATCACAATGGGCCCTGCCCGAATTTTCCATAAAACAACACATTTCCATTTAGGGTCCCTGACCCGAAACCACATTTATTAAATATAGGGCCCCTGACCCGAAATCATCATTTTAATCCAACTGGGCCCCATGCCCGATAACATAACTCAAATGGGTTGCAGCCCGATTTTATACCAACTGGGCCCCTGGCCCGATTTCATTAACCAACTGGGCCCCCGGCTCGATTCTCAAATGGACTCCAAGTCCGAAATTTCCAAAACAAGTGGGCCTCAAGCCCGAGTTCATCTTTCCAATATAAAAACCATTTTATCATAATATTTATTTAACCACAAGCATGCAAAACCACAAATAAACCGTTAATCCCGATACACGTGAAATACGGAAAACACCTCGAAATACGTGCAACATACCCAAAATCAATACTCACAAATACCATCATAGAAATCATGTATATAAACCATATAACACATTTAAGCATGCATAGGATTTATAAAACCAAAGTCCACTCACAGACCGTTTTAACCGTGTGCCTCGATATTCGTGCCACCGGCCCTCCCGGGCCACACCACTATCACCGGGACTCCCAATCCTGTCCAAGTCACATTAGAGGGTCACTAACCTCAACATTAACATCCTATCAAAGTCCCGTAATTTTCCCGAATTTTTACTTATTTTTAAACTTAATTTAAAACCTTCGGACATCCCGAACAATATCGAGACGGTGTCCGATCGACACGAAACCAATTCCAAAATGTCCGTTACATTAAATAGGACAGAAGCCATGTTGACCTCACCTCGAGATTCGCGCCCACGCGCCGTCACGCGCCGCTGTGAGTGGCTGCGCGTGAAACCCACGCGCCTGCTACAGTGTCACCATCTAACCCGTTTGTCTGGTAAACGGGTCCAGTTCACCCGCGACACAACCCGGTTCCAATCCTGTCAATTCGATCCTAATTCCTTCAATTGATCATTCCATTAGTTTCGTTTTAAGTCCAATTACAAGTCTGTAAACTCAATTACACAAATCCTTACCCAGATTCCCACGATTCGATGATGATCCACGAAGAACACCCGGTTACTGTGCAATCATGGAACTCCCTCAATTGATGCAGGTTTCATCCAATTGATGATTCCAGAAGCATCAACGGACCCTGAGGAACAATTCCCCCACATCAATTGCATCAAACCTGTGCTCAATCGTCACGACTCAAGCTCGAGCACCGTCACTGTTCAACAATGGAGTTCCATCGATCTCGATCGGTTTCCTTCAATTGATGAACCCAGAAGCATCGTGGGATCATGAGAAATCATTTCCCCACAACAATTGAGTCAATCACAGCCCCAAACTCCACGACTCAGCCTCGATTTCTTCCTCTGTCACCAAGCTCGATCAGAGCCAAAACGGCACCAATCCTTCTCGTTTTTGATGTGGATCGACTCGCCACAACCTCAGGAAGATGTTTGTAACCTCCAATTCGATCATCACAGCCCAATTCGTCCAATTTGATTTTCCCTCCTAAAACTTAATTATTCGAATTCTCAGTTCCTCCTCACTGTCACTCTCTCGTGTTTACCCAGTTGAAATCACACTCAAAACGCTCACAAAATCACACTCTCAGGTTCAGCAATGGAAGAGGAATTGGTTGGGAGAGTATTGGATTTGGTTGTACACGGTTAAGGAAAATATGGAGATTAATGGAAATTAAAAGATTAATTAATTAATTAAAAACTAATTAAACATCATCATGAGGTCTCCCCCAAAAACAT
Source organism: Prinsepia uniflora (assembly GCA_032719365.1). Taxonomy (NCBI): domain Eukaryota; kingdom Viridiplantae; phylum Streptophyta; class Magnoliopsida; order Rosales; family Rosaceae; genus Prinsepia; species Prinsepia uniflora. Next base: position 40,786,242 of record CM064872.1, read on the forward strand.
GGATTCTGATTTCAAGGGATGAGTGACACTTGTCACTCATCCAGGTGTGTAGGGTCAACGGTCACTATTCATTATTATATTATTATTTTAATCCCGGCCTCGGTTCGTTAGTTCGTTTCCTTGACCATAACGTCGTCGTCGGATCTCCGATTTCGGCATGCCGCCTGTCGTTGGATTCGTATCGACGATACCTACGTAACGGTCCTTGGCCCTCGTCCATCGGACCTCCCGATCAAAAAGTCAACATTTGGCCCCTAGTATGCCAAATTACCAAAATGCCCCTCAACTTCTGAACACCATAACTTTCTCTACGAATGTCGGAATCGAACGTGCCACCTGTCTATGAACTCGTGACATCCCGAACTACGTCACGGTCATCGGTCAAAGTCCGTTTGACCGCCCGATCAAAAAGTCAACATTTTGCCCACGACCAGGGGCAAAATGGTCATTTTGTACATTTTGTCCGATTTCGACCTACTAAGCACCGTTCAACCTCACTAATCGAGATTAGTCACTAACCTAATCCCGGAATTCGGGACGGGTCGTTACAATCTTCCCTCCTTAATAAATTTCGTCCTCGAAATTCCAACCGCTCTAATCTCAATGTACTTCCCTCCTTAATAAGTTTAGCACTCGAAACTCGATTACCCTGATTCCACAAACACCCCGTGGAACGTGGAATCGACCAGGCAACACGTGTACACCCGTACACCAACTACTAGACAAAACTTGTCTACACCCAAACGTACCACTAGTACTCAAAACGCAACGACTACATTCGACCCCGTTGAATGACTGAAACTGCTTGTTTCGAATTTGACACCACTTGTCAAATCAACCCTCTCGTTGACGCAACAACTCGACGGTTCCTTTCCCACTCCCACTAGGAGTCAGCTGACCCCACTCAACGATCTATGTTGACACATCCTGACAAACTGTCACCACACAGTTGTTGTCAGTCGAAAACTGACACTAGACTCACTCGTGGCTACACATGCCACCAACGTACTTAACTTAGTAAACAATTACCGACCTTTCACATGACCTGTGTGTAATTAAACACATCGGAATTACCATGACCCATTGCATAGTAATGTCCGGTCCACAACCAATCCCATGGTATCGGAACCAATCCGACTACCAACACGTTCACCAACACAGCTCGGGTATATCCCGTATACCGTAACTAGACATCACAAGTCTACAAGTTATTGTACCTCGAACCATGTACGAAGTACACACATCTATCTAATAACCAGACTACAACCACCTAGGTCACAGCCGAACGCGTTCCAATAATGGAGTACGTTTGCCCAATCCAGCATGAGACAAATCGAAACTCCACCCAACATCTAGTTCCAATTCCGAATCTGAATCCACAATTTCGTAAGAAATCCCGGATCCAAGCCCAGACATCAAATTTTAATTCTTATTCAAATCCGAATCCGAAATCATTATTCCGTAAGCTAGCATTTGGAATAACCATTCCGTACCCAAACCCGGAAATATACTTTCAAGTTCCAAAATCGAATCCTGAATCGTCACCGAGAAATTCGATTCCAAATCCCGAAATCTCGTTCACATTTACCAAGACACACCAAAACCGAACCTATCGGTTACCCGTTCAAAACACTTGATTGACTTCATAAGGAAGCCAATCCATCATCCACACGTCTAAGGTTGACAAAATTCAACTACCTTGAAAACCTACTCACCCGAGTAGATTACCGTACGTCCCCACTTCGAAAAGAAGTTCAATCCCGTCATTTACGACTCACGTACAACTAGACAGATTAGTCAACGACGAGACACGTCGAGACTGCGGATTCTCACGGATTACCTTGTATCAATCCTTGTCATTCCACCTAGGAAAACCAAGGATGATCCAAAATGATGACTCCAATACTCATCCTACGTGGATGCAACAAAACTCACTGCACTCACCATGCCATGTACCCCAACATCGTCTGCCACCAAGCAGAAGATGAGAAATCTCGTTTACCTAATTTCGAACACGTAGCTCCTCCTAATGACCTCGCAACACACAAGAGCTCACCAACCAATACACGCTCAACGTACTGGTAACTACAGTCAATGTCTGCCAGGGCAGAAAGCAAGAAGTCAACCCCAATGACTTCGGAATACCAATCACCAAGAACGAACACCACTCTCGTTCCCCAATCACAACGCTTCTTGAATTTAAGGTTCCAACCATGCTGGAAACAGACATGCTCCCAACAAGACGTCAAGTCTAACCACTAGACTTCCTACCTCCTCAACTCACTTGGACAACGACGTGTCCACAATCGATCCGTTATTGTTCCGTTCGCAAATCCCAACCTTTACAGGTTCAGCACTCGGTTTCCCAAGTTCTCAATTACAAATTCCTACCTTTATACCACTAATGGTTTTCCTCGTCTTTTCCAGTTTTAATCATTTCCATGTACATTTTAGGGATATTTAAAAACATAAAATCGCACAAATTTTGGAGTTGCCAACAACTCCCCAAATCCACCAATTATCATGACGTAGGGGACGCCATCCCAAGATTACTCAAGTCTCAATTATACCCTTTTAATCCACTCATCACTGGTTATCTCACCACTATTGGGACTTATCCCAACACAGCACAATCTTAACTGGATCCCATCCAGTCCATCACTCAACCACTACCGAATCTCAAAGACCGAACATATGTTCATCATGACGACTCACACCCCAATTTGTGGCTCATCGTCAACACCATTACCGACACTAGCACCAGCGCTAGTACCAGCACCAACACACTACCAGCAACACTAGTATCAGCACACAGGCATCCATACTAGCATCAGCACAAAAGTACCAACCCGCAAACATCCATACTGCACAACGTGTGCAAATACGACAACCCTGGATCTCCGTTCATACCGAACGACGATCCCGCACCTCTACTCGTACCTCCTGGATCTCCGCTCATACCGAACGACGATCACGTACCACACAACTATGGGTACCACCACTGACAATCCACATCAGGAAAATGAACGTTCCCTGAACGTCCCCTGATCCCCAAGTATCAGAACCACACTAATTACCCTCGATAGCCAGTCATCTCCATATGACTACCGACCAACTGTCATTACTATCGAGATCCGCATCCACACATCACACCAATACCCGATCCAACACGGGATTCCACAATTTATCTCAGAACCGTATCCGTAGATCAGATCTCATAATTCTGACAAGACTCACTAGAGTTATCCACATGGTCATCCATGACCTCAACCGCTCGTCGCAGCACAAGTTCTCATCCACTAATCATTATTAAGGTTTATCTTTTTAATCCATCATACACTAGGGTTACACAATTATATCCTATGGTTCCACCGAACCCAACCGCTCTCCGTAATATAAAACTCACAACCTGACCGACCCCGCGGTCTAGACATCGAATAGACATCAAATCCAATCCTACCATCCCATCAACGTGGGTTCCACCACTAAGGTCACCAGCCAACTCCGATGAACCAGCATCTCTCACACCTACAACCACCACTAGGGTTCACATTTTAGACCATTACTCAAATGAGGTTCCCTGAACCTGGCTGCACCTAGCAGCACAACAATCCAATATCACATGACCGAACCGACGGTCCCACAATACCAGTTCGTCACAATCAACCCCACTTGGGTCGAATCACATTAACGCACGGCGTATCGGGCCAATCGCACTCCATGCACTATCCAAACCCAAAAACTATCTATCAGGTTGATAACGAATTGCAGCCCAATGAGACATCACACCCTCGACCTGCGCGCACAAATAGAGCAACCGTGCTCTGATACCAAGTTGACAGGACCCATCCCAATCCCCCCGGGATTACCATGGAATGTGCCCTGCTCCCGTCCAACAAGGGGTGTCAGACAAAGGATGACCAAGAGCCACTGCCCAAACAGGGCATCCAGAGTGCGCAAGGATCGATGGAGGAGGTGTGCAATGTCCCAGTCTCTGCTGCAATCGCATCCGTAATCAACCTGAAGGGCATTAAAACCAAAAGCTGTGAGTGGACAAAAACCAATAAGTTTACCAAATACATTCATAAGACATTTATGCCCTCCAATAAAAACGTATGCATGCCACAAAAACCAGTAACCAAAACGTTTGCTCAACCGAGCCCTTAGGGCCTTAGCCCAAAAACCGTTAACCAAAAACCAAGTGTGGGAACTCAGCCCAAAACCGTGGAATACCACCACCATACATATACGACCATGTGGGTCACCACCCACGACCATAAATGAACATCAATTCATTAAAATCACACAATCATAAATCCACCCGGAAATCCATTTCATTAATTCGTATTTTACCATTACCATCACCAGCATCCCTGATGCTAGACGTCCCTGACGTCATATCTCACAGTTTCACAAGCTACGCGTGCTGCCCGGGGTCTCTCCGGGTCTATATATCTGACATCCCTGATGTCTGACGTCCCTGACGTCAATCATAGCAATCCTGCTCCTGAGTCATCATACGGTCCGGCTGCTCCGTATGGTGACCCTTCACAGGCAATGCACCGTGACTTCCCCAGTGTCCCAGACATCTGGAGGAGACCATCATATATCCATGTGTACAGATGGTATATGGAAAAACAGTTTTATTAACTCATTTCACAACATCACAATGGGCCCTGCCCGAATTTTCCATAAAACAACACATTTCCATTTAGGGTCCCTGACCCGAAACCACATTTATTAAATATAGGGCCCCTGACCCGAAATCATCATTTTAATCCAACTGGGCCCCATGCCCGATAACATAACTCAAATGGGTCTCAGCCCGATTTTATACCAACTGGGCCCCTGGCCCGATTTCATTAACCAACTGGGCCCCCGGCCCGATTCTCAAATGGACTCCAAGTCCGAAATTTCCAAAACAAGTGGGCCTCAAGCCCGAGTTCATCTTTCCAATATAAAAACCATTTATCATAATATTTATTTAACCACAAGCATGCAAAACCACAAATAAACCGTTAATCCCGATACACGTGAAATACGGAAAACACCTCGAAATACGTGCAACATACCCAAAATCAATACTCACAAATACCATCATAGAAATCATGTATATAAACCATATAACACATTTAAGCATGCATAGGATTTATAAAACCAAAGTCCACTCACAGACCGTTTTAAACGTGTGCCTCGATATACGTGCCACCGGCCCTCCCGGGCCACACCACTATCACCGGGACTCCCAATCCTGTCCAAGTCACATTAGAGGGTCACTAACCTCAACATTAACATCCTATCAAAGTCCCGTAATTTTCCCGAATTTTTACTTATTTTTAAACTTAATTTAAAACCTTCGGACATCCCGAACAATATCGAGACGGTGTCCGATCGACACGAAACCAATTCCAAAATGTCCGTTACATTAAATAGGACAGAAGTCATGTTGACCTCACCTCGAGATTCGCGCCCACGCGCCGTCACGCGCCGCCGTGAGTGGCTGCGCGTGAAACCCACGCGCCTGCTACAGTGTCACCATCTAACCCGTTTGTCTGGTAAACGGGTCCAGTTCACCCGCGACACAACCCGGTTCCAATCCTGTCAATTCGATCCTAATTCCTTCAATTGATCATTCCATTAGTTTCGTTTTAAGTCCAATTACAAGTCTGTAAACTCAATTACACAAATCCTTACCCAGATTCCCACGATTCGATGATGATCCACGAAGAACACCCGGTTACTGTGCAATCATGGAACTCCCTCAATTGATGCAGGTTTCATCCAATTGATGATTCCAGAAGCATCAACGGACCCTGAGGAACAATTCCCCCACATCAATTGCATCAAACCTGTGCTCAATCGTCACGACTCAAGCTCGAGCACCGTCACTGTTCAACAATGGAGTTCCATCGATCTCGATCGGTTTCCTTCAATTGATGAACCCAGAAGCATCGTGGGATCATGAGAAATCATTTCCCCACAAAAATTGAGTCAATCACAGCCCCAAACTCCACGACTCAGCCTCGATTTCTTCCTCTGTCACCAAGCTCGATCAGAGCCAAAACGGCACCAATCCTTCTCGTTTTTGATGTGGATCGACTCGTCACAACCTCAGGAAGATGTTTGTAACCTCCAATTCGATCATCACAGCCCAATTCGTCCAATTTGATTTTCCCTCCTAAAACTTAATTATTCGAATTCTCAGTTCCTCCTCACTGTCACTCTCTCGTGTTTACCCAGTTGAAATCACACTCAAAACGCTCACAAAATCACACTCTCAGGTTCAGCAATGGAAGAGGAATTGGTTGGGAGAGTATTGGATTTGGTTGTACACGGTTAAGGAAAATATGGAGATTAATGGAAATTAAAAGATTATTTATTAATTAAAAACTAATTAAACATCATCATGAGGTCTCCCCCAAAAACATGGATTCTGATTTCAAGGGATGAGTGACACTTGTCACTCATCCAGGTGTGTAGGGTCAACGGTCACTATTCATTATTATATTATTATTTTAATCCCGGCCTCGGTTCGTTAGTTCGTTTCCTTGACCATAACGTCGTCGTCGGATCTCCGATTTCGGCATGCCGCTTGTCGTTGGATTCGTATCGACGATACCTACGTAACGGTCCTTGGCCCTCGTCCATCGGACCTCCCGATCAAAAAGTCAACATTTGGCCCCTAGTATGCCAAATTACCAAAATGCCCCTCAACTTCTGAACACCATAACTTTCTCTACGAATGTCGGAATCGAACGTGCCACCTGTCTATGAACTCGTGACATCCCGAACTACGTCACCGGTCATCGGTCAAAGTCCGTTTGACCTCCCGATCAAAAAGTCAACATTTTGCCCACGACCAGGGGCAAAATGGTCATTTTGCACATTTTGTCCGATTTCGACCTACTAAGCACCGTTCAACCTCACTAATCGAGATTAGTCACTAACCTAATCCCGGAATTCGGGACGGGTCGTTACATCAAGGTCGTTCCTCGTTAATCCCGGGGGGATGGAGTACGGGTCTTGACTCACATCCTAGGAAGAGGATAAATTTGGCACAATCGAATCTCTTCTAAATATCAACTGATCCATCTCGTGAGATAATTTCCAGATTATGGGGCTGTGACGGCGTTGGGGGATGCTTCAACGCCTGAACCCACTCCCGAGAATAAAGAGATCTGAGTAAATCTTGCCTGCTTATTTGAGATACGGATTTAGAATGATATTACCATCGATGATGTATATGTATTCACGGTATCTACCAAAGTAATAACTAGTAATGAAATTGGACCTTACTTCGTTGATGAATTAATCCCAACATATAGAAGACTGACCAAAAATGGAAAGAACCAATCCAGAACGAATTAGATTCCTTGACAAGAAGGAAGGTGTTTGGACCTGTAGTTCCCACGCTTCCCCATGTTAAACTTGCAAGATTTAAATGGGTAGTCATAAGGAATCATAATGAGAAAGATAAGATTGTGAGATGTACAACTCATTTCATGGCACACAGTTTTCTCAATATTCTGAGATTGATTACGAGGAGATGTATTCTCCCATAATGAACGTTATAACGTTCCCCTACCTTATCAGTTTGGTAGTTTTCAGAAATTTGAATTTGCAGCTTATGGACGTTGTTACTGTTTGTCTCTATGGGGATCTTAATACAGAGATATGTTTGAAAGTTCACAAAGGACTTAAAATACCTGATGCAAATAGTTTCAGACCACGGAACATGCTATCAACTTGTTTGAGCGTTCACTTTACGGATTGAGATAATCTGGACGGATATGGTATAACCGTCTAAGTGAGTATTTGATCAGAGTGAGATAACGAAGAATACCCATGCGTATTTATTAAGAAAAAAGTTCTAGGTTTGCTATTTATCTATAGTCCAGAAAAAACCAATGAAACTACTATGCACCTGAAGTTGGATTTTGAAATGAAAGATCTTAGGAGAACGAAGTTCTGTCTCGACCTGAAGTTCGAGTACTGTGCATATGAGGTTTTTAGTCTATTGATTAAATCACATCTAGAATTTGTTGACGCTACATCCAGAAGATGTTGAGATGCTTTAATGAGGATAAATAAAAACCTTCAAGCACGCTTATGATCATCCGTAGTCTAGATCCTAAAAAGGACTTGTTTCTTCTAGCAGATGATAACGAAGAGATAGTGAGACCAGAAGTTTCATATCTAACTGCAATAAGCGCATTATTGTACTTGATTCAAATGCGCTAGACTGGACATTTCACCCGCTGTGAGTTTTCTAGCTACATTCAGCTCTGTGCTAACAAGCCGCCGCTGGAATGGCATAAAGGACATTTTCAATACCTTAATGGTATGTGAGATATGAGCTTATTCTATCTCTATGCATCAAGGAATAAATGAAACCTCTCTTTTCCTCAGAATGATGCATTGCCTTATTGGGTATACTGATGCAAGCTACCTATAAGGCCCACATAAGGTATGTTCCTAAACTGATAATGTCTTTTCCATTGGGAACATAGCAATATCTTGGAGGTCTAAGAAACAGACCCTTATTGCCACGTTTTCGAATCATGCAAAGATTATAACTCTTCATGAAGCAACTTGTGAATGTATATGGCTAAGAGCCATTACGGGGCATATTCGAAGTACTTGTAGACTGCATTCCACCAATAATGAACCGAAGATTATCGACTGAGATAATGCTACCTCTATCAGGCAGATGACGATCAGTTTCATTATAGGAGACAACAACAAACCATCATCCAATGCAACTTTCCAGAAGCATGTTCATGGTATTGGCTTGGGTAGAGTGGCTGATCTACCAAGTTCTTAATTTCAGGGGGAGTATCCTGAAGCATACCAAACTATCCTGAAGTATACTGAGTATTCCGAAGCATATTCACATGATCATTGTGTACTCTTTTTTCCTACAACCAATGTTATTTTGTCCCATTGGGTTTTGTTAGCTGGCTAGGTTTTAATGAGTCTCACTTTTTGTATAGTCACCCCATTAAAAATGCATCCTAAAGATGCCATGATTCGACTCATATGCATTTGCTCATTTTTTCCCTTCGATCATGGGTTTTTTTCCCACTAGGTTTACAAGGCAAGGTTTTTGGCGTAGCAACTATAACGACCCGAACTTTTATAAACAATATTTTAATGCAAACTGGCCATTTTGCCCATAAGAGGGGGAAAAAGTTGACTTTTACCAATAACCGTGACGTAGATCGGGACGTCACGAGTCCATAGAAAAGTGGCACATCGAAAATGGACATTCGACAGAAAAGTTATGGTCACGAAACCAAAATTGACTAAACTTACGACTTGAGTTTGAAACCAAATATGAATAAAATAATGAAATCTAATCAATAATTATGGACCCTTGGATGAGTGACAAGTGTCACTCATCCCATGACCACTTTTTCCCCCATTTTGTGGATCTTGTTCCATTGGCTAATTATATATATATATATATATAATAACCCACTCATCTCTGACCTCACAACCCCAACCGTTCAGATCTCTCTCTGCCCTCTCGTCCTCACCCTTCATTATTCTCATCTGATCATCCCCATCAACATCAAACTTCATCTCCCTCTCCCATATTCTCTCAAACCCCGTGAGCACAAAACCATAACCAAAGAACCCCCAACTAATTAAACGCTAACCCAAAAATAAGGAACTAGATGTGGACTGAGGCTAGGGAGTCAGGGAAGGCACTAGGAGGCTGAGCAGTGGAGGTACACGATAGAGAGAGGTTGGTGAACCGAACACCCCCCCCCCCCCCCCCCCCCCCCCCCCCCCCCCCCCCCCACCCCCAATTTCTCAAATTTTGAAACTATAATTTCATGACGTGCATGGGTTGGTTTGATGGTTCGGTGAGATTCTAGGGATAGTGATAAGCACAATGAGCCTGGTTTCGTGGAACAGGCTAGTCTGAGTCGATAGGGAGAATGACCAGAAAACTGGGGCTGTTATTTTTGAATCCAAGGTATAGATCTCAAACTTTGTAGTAGTTTTTGATTCCATAGACCTTTAGATTAGACTGAGACGAAGGTATAGGAACAAACCGCACCGAAAATGGTGGCCGAAATAAGGACAGTTCGCTACCTGAAGTTATTTCTTCACTTGCTGCTACCAAACTGTTACAGAAGGGTTGGTAGGGCTATCGGGCACATGTTGTGGAGTCACGGGGTGATACTCCGAAAGTCGAGGATATATCGATGGTACGAGAGTTTCCAGATGTGTTCTTGAAAGATTTGCCTAGTTTGCCACCACATCGGGAGATCGAGTTCACGATTGAACTACTCCCCAGTACTCGACCAATATCACAGGCACCATACCAGATGGCACTGGCAGAGTTACGAGAACTTAAGACTCAATTGCAGGAGTTGGTGGATCTGGGATTCATCCAACTGAGCAAATTACCATGGGGCGCACCAGTATTAATTGTGAAAAAAAAGGAGGGAAGTCTCCGATTATGCGTAGATTACAGACAGCTCAACAAGGAAACAATAAGGAACCAGTACCCATTACCTAAAATTGATGACCTATTCAACCAACTACGGGGAGCACGGTATTTCTCCAAGATTGATCTACGATCGGGTTATCATTAGCTGAGGATCGTTGAGGATGATGTTCCGAAGACTGCATTTCAGAAGAGATATGGGCACTATGAGTTCTTGGTGATGCCATTTAGTTTGACGAATGCACTGGTGGCATTCATGGATTTGATGAACAGAGTTTTCCGATTGTATCGGGACAAGTTCTTGACGTGTTCATCGACGTTATCCTAGTGTATTCGAGGAGTGCCAGAGCACATGAGAAGCATCTACGGTTGGTATGGGAAAACTGAGACAAAAACAGTTGTACGCCAATTGAGTAAGTGTCAGTTTTGGTTGAACAACATTGGTTTTCTAGGACATGTCATTTCAATTGATGGAATTTTTGTGGACCCCCATAAGACCGAGGCTATGACTAATTGGGCGCAACCGACGACAGTGACCGAGGTACGAAGTTTTGTGGGTTTGGCAAGTTATTATCAGAGATTTGTAGAGGGTTTCTCTAGTATTGCAGCCCCTTTGACTAGATTAATCCGGAAGGGAGTAATGTTCGTTTGGGATGAACGGTGCGAGCAGAGCTTTCAGGAGCTGAAACATCGGTTGACCACTGCACCTGTCCTTGCACTTCCGGATAACAGTGGGGAATTTGAGGTCTACAGTGATGCATCATTGTAGGGACTGGGTTGCGTATTCATGCAGAATGGTAAAGTGATTGCATACGCTTCAAGACAGCTTAAGCCACATGAATTGAATTATCCTACACATGATTTGGAGTTGGCGGCGGTTTTTCATGCTTTGAAGATCTGGAGACACTATTTATTCGAAGAGACATGCAGGATTTTCATCGACCACCAGAAACTGAAGTATTTATTCACACAGAGAGAACTGAACATGAGGCAGCGACGGTGGTTGGAATTGATCAAGGACTATGACTGTACGATCGAGTATCATCCGGGAAAGGCGAATATTGTAGTAGATGCACTCAGCAGGAAATCAGGAGGATCGATTGCTCACCTGAGGATGATATATCTTCCCTTACTTGTGGAACTCCGAAAGACTGGAGTCAGACTAGGGATGGACGATCAAGGAGCTTTATTAGCCAGTTTCAATGTACGACCTGTGTTGGTCAATCGGATCATTGAGGCTCAATTCTAGGATCCGACACTATGTGTTTATAGGATTGAGGTTGAAGTAGGTGAGATACATGACTTTTCTATCCGAGGCGATGGAGCTCTGGTAAAACTGAGTCGTATGTGTGTACATGCAGTGGTAGAGTTAAAGGCAGAAATATATGAAATGCATCCAAGAAAGGTAAAGATGTACCGTACCCTCCGCGACCACTATTGGTGGGCAGGTATGAAGAAGGATATAGCAGAGTTTGTCAGCAGATGTTTGACCTGTCAGCAGGTCAAGGTGGAGCGGCAGAGACTGTATGGCCCCATACAACCACTTCCGATTCCTGAGTGGAAATGAGATCACATTACGATGGATTTTGTCTTCAAGCTGCCAAGGATACGGAGTGGTTTTGATGGAGTCTGGATGATTGTGGACCAATTGACCAAGTCAGCTCATTTCTTACCTATATGTGAGACGTATAAGCCAAGTCGATTGACTCGACTATTTGTAAACGAGATCATTAGACTACATGGTATGCCAGAGTCGATCGTTTCTAACCCATATCCACATTTTACTTCCAGATTCTGGCAGAGTTTACAGAATTCCTTGGGTATGAACTTACACTTCAGTACAACTTTTCACCCACAAACTGATGGACAGTCCGAGAAGATTATACAGACACTAGAGGACATGATAAGGGCATGTGTGCTACAATTTCAAGATTCGTGGGATACCCATTTGCCATTGATGGAATTCGTATACAACAACAGCTATAAAGCAAGTATTGGAATGGCACTTTACGAGGCACTGTATGTCAGGACCCACCCCGATTATCACCCCGATAACCGAGGTGAACCTTGCTCCCGTCTGATAATCCAACACAAAAGACCGAAATAACCTCACGAAAACCAAAAATTACTCTGTCAGACGAAGGAGAAATTAAAACATCCAAGAGTCAACCGTTATACAGAGCATAGTACACAACAAAGTAAAGTGAAAACTGTACGCACAACGAAAACTTAAAAACACTCCAAAACAAACTCTGGGAACTCTAGAGTACGCTATGCCTCTGACACTGCCTTAACCTCAACCCCCGCGCTAGCTCTACGACCTGGAGGGCAATTAAAAACCAGAAGGTGTGAGTGGACCAAAAAGGATAAAAGTTTCAAAAACCATTTCATAAACAAACCAGGGTTTGTCCCTCCGTTTTGAAAACATGCATGCATAACCCAATTTCTGAAAACAGTTATAAATCATATCATTTTCATCATAGAAACCGCAGCCACATAAACACAGTAGGATAAACGTTATAAAACATTAGCAGTAAAGCATAAGATACCAATATAATCATCCGATCAAACCTGCTGGATCTATCCGAGTCTTTAAACTCAATCCAGGCCTCAATATAATCCGAGTCTTTAAACTCCCGAGTCTTTAAACTCAACAGGCCTACGGGGGAAAATATCAATATACGAGTCTTTAAACTCCCAAGTCATTAAACTCAATCTAGGTCTTTAAACCCAATCCGGGCCCGTTCCCCATCAATCATAATCCGGGTCATTAAACCCAATAACCAGATCCAACAAATCCAATCCAAAACTGTTTGAAAACCATTTCTAAATCCACATCCAAACCTGAATCCGAAATCACTGGCCCGAAGCCATTCCGGCATCCAGAACCGTCATTCCGAACCCAAATCCGGAAATCCACTTTTCAACTTTAAAACCAAATCTCCCTTTCCGAAATCCGATTCTAAAACCGAAAACCTTTGATCATCAAATCATGTCTCAAAACCCATTATAATCATTGAAAACCATTTATCGTTTTAAAATCCCAAAATCATGGCATCATAATCAGAAATCAAGCATTTCTCGTAAAACGTGCCAAATACATTATTTCTCGAAAAACGTGCAATTATATAAAATAGTTATAGCATATTCAAATAATCATGAAATCACATGTAAAACGATAAATCAAGTAATTAAAAGCAGTTATGCATGCTAAGTTATAAGGAAGAAGTCCACTCACAGTTACCGGGTACGTCACTCGCGTCCAGTACGTCCCGTACGTTCCTCGTCCACCTCGGGGATTCCCGATCCTGTTACAAGTCACCAAAACTCGTCACTAACACGTTAACGAAGGTCCTCCTAATTTTCCCCAATTTTCTCGAACTTCAAACGTAACTAACCGAGACCCTAAACCTTCGACCTAGTAGAACTAACCCGAAACGACGTCCGATCGTCCTGAAACTTGTCCCAATAGATTCGTTACAACGTTTAGACCAAAAACCCAGTTGGACACTTCCCCGGATAACGCCGCACGCGCCCCCACGCGCCGCCCAAAGTGGCTGCGCGTGGGCCTCACGCGCCTGCACACAGTCACTGTTCATCTTCTTCCTTGAGACTACAACTGTTCTGGACCGGCATGGCCGGTTCTCCGCCGTCCGCCGTCCGTTTTCATCCCTTTTTTCCACCATTCTCTTCGTTCTACTCTAAGCAACTCAACCCAATAATCAAAACATGACAACACAGCCCAAATCTCCTCCTCCCAAGCTCGAACCCGTAACCAACAAAACCCATGTTTCTCAATCCGGCCACCCGTACATCCCCCCCTTCACGGCTGCACAACCAACAGCTTCCTAGGGACCTAGTGAACCTCTTAGAACCTACAGAACACTTCGACTCATCCTCAAACTTCACGACTTCCAATTTGAAACCAGACGGCAAAATAAAGCATATAAAAGGATCGAAGAAATTACCTGCGCTCAGGCCGCCGCCGTGAGCTCCGCCGTGCCTACGCGACTCCTCTAGTCCTCCTCCGTCCTCTGGGCACCACCACCAGCCTCGACAATTGATCAAGCACGGCAGCACCACCACCAAACTCCCTCTCTATTTTCCTGAGAACTCACCCTCTCCTCATACACCAACACTCGACTCTTAGTCTTCTCAACTCAGTCCCTGCACTCTCAACCTCCCTCAGAACACACTCACACAATCAAAAGCTCACACACTCACTGCAACCCAATCAATTCCCTCTCAAGCCCCAGTCTCTATTTTTCAAACACAAACACAAGCATGACTCGTCCGTTTAATTACACTGTGCAACATGCCTAGAACCCACTAGACATAGTGCACGTGTCAAACTCCTGTGGTCCCAATTCCAAAAATATCCAATTACTCCTGTACACTTGGCCTTATCAGATTGGCCCAATTCCCAAGGCACAAAAGACCAAAATGCCCCTATTTGTTCAATTTACGGTTTTACCCTCTGCCATTCTAGACCCGTAACTCACTCGTCCTGCGTCCGATGAAAGCATGCCGCCTGTCGTTGAACTCAGGACGACGAGATCTACCTAACGGTCCTAGGTCTACGCGTAAAAATCCTATCGTATAAAAAGTCAACTTTTCTCCCTTCATTTACCCAAATTACGAAAGTGCCATCAACCTTCCAAACATCATAACTTCCTCCTTGGATGTTGGAATCGGGCGTGCCACCTGTCTACGGACTCGTGACGTCCCAAACTACGTCACAGTCATCGTTTAATGCCCAATTGACCGCCCGAACTAAAAGTCAACTTTTTGCCCAAACCAAGGGTAAAATCGTCATTCTACGCCCAAGGTCCAAAAGTAACCAACTAAACACCGATTAACTCAGTTAAGCCCTTACTAAACACTTCCTTAATTCCGACTTCCGGGACGGGTCGTTACACTGTATGGTCGGCAGTGCACGACACCTGTCTGTTGGATGGAGGTAGGAGAGCGAGCAACAGTGGGGCCGGATTTGATGGAAATGACCTAGGAAATAGTCCGAGTTATCAAGGAGAGATTGAAGGTGGCGCAGAATCGCCAGAAAAGCTATGCAGATCGATGGATACGGGACTTGAAGTTCGCAGTTGGAAATTTCGTATTCCTGAAGTTATCTCCGTGGAAGGGAATCATTTGTTTTGGTCGATGTGGGAAATTGAATCCCCGTTACGTTAGACCGTACGAGATTACAGAGAGGATTGGTTCAGTGTCATATCGATTGGCGTTACCTCCTGAACTTTCCATAGTACACAATGTATTTCATGTGTCTATGTTATGGAAGTATCTACAGGATGAATCACATGCTTTGCCTAAACAACCATTAGAATTGAGGACTGATCTGAGCATTGAAGATCAACCAGTGCAGATTTTGGACCGGAAGGACAAGATATTGAGGAACAAGACGATTCTGTTGGTAAAAGTGCTGTGGAGGAATCATCAAGTAGAGGAAGCGACAAGAGGATCTAATGAGGGAGCAGTACCCGTATTTGTTCGAGTGAATTTCGAGGATGAAATTTTTGTATGGTGGGTAGGTTGTAACGACCTGAACTTTTATAAATAATATGTTTTTAATGAAAAATGACCATTTTGCCCCTAAGAGGCGGAAAAAGTTGACTTTTGACCCAGGAGACATTTAGGACTTTGACCAATGACCGTGATGTAGATCGGGACGTAACGAGTACGTAGACAAACGACACGTCGAAAACGGACGTTCGAAGGAAAAGTTATGGTCTTGGAACCGAAATCGACTAAACTTACGAATCGAGTTTTAAACCAAATAAGAATAAAATAATGAAATCTGATCAATAATTATGGACCCTTGGATGAGTGACAAGTGTCACTCATCCCATGGCCACTTTTCTCCCATTTTGTGGATTTTGTTCCATTGGTTAATTATATATATATATATATATATAATCCACTCATCTCTCACCTCACAACCCCAACTGTTCAGATCTCTCTCAGCTCTCTCATCCTCATCCTTCATCCTTCTCATCTGATCATCCCTATCATCATCAAACTTCATCTCCCTCTCCCATATTCTCTCAAACCCGTGAGCACAAAACCATAACCAAAGAACCCCCAACTGATTAAACCCTACCCCAAACTTAAGGAACTAGACGTGGATTGAGGCTAGGGAGTCAGGGAAGGCACTAGGAGGCTGAGCAGTGGCGGTGAGACGGCAGAAAGAGGTTAGTGGACCGAAACCCGAAACACCCCCCCCCCCCCTTCCCTTTTGTCCAATTTCGAAACTATCATTTCCTAACATGTATGGGTTGGTTTGATGGTTAGGTGAGATTCTAGGGACATTGACAAGCACAAAGAGCCTGGTTTCGTGGCACGAGGTGGTCCGTGTCGAAAGGGAGGACTACCAGAAAACTGGGTTGCGGGTTTTGAATCCAAGGTATAGATCTCAAACGTTTTAGTAGTTTTTTATTCCATAGACCTTAGATTAGACTGCGACGAAGGTATAGGAACAAACCACACTGAAAATGGTGGCCAGAATAGGGAGAACTGATCGGGTCAAGCCGCGTGTCACAGTGACCCGGTTGCAGGCTTTTCAGGTCGACCAGACCGAATGTAAGGGATGATGACGTCAGTTCACTTCTGGGTAGGTTGGCACGTAGGGAAACCTAGATGTCGTGCTCGTTATTTATATTTTGAACTATCCCTTGTCTAATATTGTTGAACCCTTGGGAATTATGTATGAACTTATTTATCGTGATTTATCAATGTTGAATTGTTTAAGGGTAATTTTGGTATTCTGGGATTGCGTGTCAGACGGGAGCATGGCACGTTCCCGGGTAGTCCTAGGGGGATCGGGACAAGTCTTGTTAGCAACTGTAATGCATTTTTATTTCAAGGACATTCTATCTACCTATGTTCCAGAAGAGACGACTTCAACTACCTTCAGAGATGCCAATATGATTACGATCCACGCATGTTGCACTCTTTTTGCTTCAGTCAGGATTATTTTTGTCCCACAGGGGTTTTATTAACTGGCAATGTTTTAATGAGGCAACATATAAGCGCATAGTCAAGCAGCACTGATTACATGGAATATCCAAGGGGGGGTGTTGTAAATAGTATAGGGTGTGGCTATTCATGTAAGGGTGTAAGGGTACGAAATGTATTTAGTCATTTGTGAAAGGGTATATCTATCCTTATTCATTGTACTGAATATATATTAGAGTTACTGATTAAATAACAAGTTATGAACGTATTTCACAACATAATCTATATCTCCTCTGTCCATTCCCTATAGACATGTAGCGTAACCCATGTTCCTTGTTCTTCTACCAATATCAAACTTGCTTGGTTTGCCATATATGGGACCTTCACTGAGCAGATATTTGTGAACATAATTACAACATAAAATGATGTTGTGTGTAAAGTCAAAACTCGAAGAGATGTTTGTGAAATCAGAAAAAACCTTCATGAAGTGCTGGTGTAATAACTCATCCGATTCCTTCATATTCGTCACTTACTGTTCACCTGATCTTCATTGAGAAATGAAAATCTCTATCTTAATTGTTCCATATTTCAAAACATTTTAAAATTTGGTTTCAAGTATTTTCCTTTCGTAAAAACATCAATCCCCTACATCCTTCAAATAGAAGGTACAATTGACAATGGCAGACGTGAATGGTTGAATCTTGAAAGGGCTGGAGGAAACTATACAGCGTAACTCGATCACAATAACTTTTGAGGAAATAAATTTGATAAACTCTGAGCTCTGCAAATGTGTTGGTTGAAAAATCTCTTCTTTTAGTGTTAGATTGCCGAAGTAAAATGTGAGAAAGAACACTAGTGTAAGCCGTATAAAATTACAAGATCCCCTCTCCTGGCACTTCCCAAATTATAAATAGTCTAGTCTGGTCATGCAGCATAGCATGGCCTTCCAAGTTCCCTCCCATCATTTCGAGGTTAAAGCTTCCATGCTGTGATCCCTTCAAGTTCACTTGGCTTCAAAATTTCAAATTTTGGGTATGCGAGACATCGGTGACTCTGGAAGGATGGATTCATTTGTCAACTTTCCTATCAAGATTGAAGATGGAAGATTTTTGAAGACTTGACCTAAAAGTCAGCGCACCGGAGACGAAAAGAAAATGACAACAAAATATACAACGAATCCAGCAAGAAGAATTCCCCCATAGATATAAGTTTGAGACGTGTGCGCTGGATATTTGTACTCAATGTCACAGCAATTCATCTTTTCCCTCTCGTTTGTCAAGACATGGTCCACATATCTGCATCGTGCAAATCATTATCAGCAACTAAAATCGGAGGATCCTTGCTCCACTCAATCTTCACTTACAATCACAGTGCATAACCATTTCCTGTGTGCAGCATATTACAACAGGAAAAAGAAACTAAACTTCGAAACACATACAACACTGAAACTTACTGCTGGGTGAATATGGAACTTTGGAGAATCTCTGAACTGTTCAAATGTGCCTCTTGCAAGCGGTGACCATATAACGATGAAGACAAATCTACAAGCTGCTCCTCGAGGTGCTATTGTACACATGACATAACTGTGTTATCTAACATGTCTAAGAAACATTGGAGTTCTAAAAGTAGGAATGACTTACATCCAAGTAGTTCTCCAATCTTTCAACTAATTCATGTGGGAACGGTTCAGGTAAGTTAGTTGTTTTTTTGTAAAACTTCTCCACCCAAAGTTCAGTGGCAGTTTTGTTCCTCTTTCCCTTCACTGGTTCACCAAGCGGAGTTTTCAGATACTGTGCGGCAAAAGATTGTACAGCCTGTACAAGATAGTGGAGAGCTTAAGCATAAAATCATAAAACTAATAAACGGCCAAATGAAATAACGAATCACCTCTGATGTCTCACGAATTCTGTGGAGTGCAGAATCCACACGTGCATATATCGTGTTCCTCTGCCAAAAGATAAACAAATACTTTACATATCACGGCTCTAAAGAACATGTTTACTTTTTTTTTTTGAGAAACATATCAATACATCTGTCTGACAATGTGTGCCAACATGTAAATATATGGCCATCATGCGGCAAATAGCTGAAGTGTCATATACGAAATTTGTGCAGCTTTTGGCACTGTAAGACTGGCCTTACCAACGCAACATCTTTAAGCATTTGACTGACTTGAGAAGTATTAGAAAATGGTCCAAATGGATGACAGCCAGCTGCCCAAAGCCAGTTCACAACTGGCCTTTCATGTACAGGAGAAGCTTTCTCATATGGAGCACTCAACCCACCGACAGCAGAAGCAATCCCTGCCAATATATGGCGCTGCGCCTGATATGGGAAGGCATGACTTCTCTGTGTTTCTGAAACATAACTGCCCACCAAGCCATTTCAGCAACATGCTAAAAATGTTCAGTTCTTATGAAACAGAGGAGGGGAAAGACAAGACCATCAAAATAATCTCTCGTGAAATCCAGAAAGCACATGAGACACATGAGTGGTGTAGACAATCCGAAACCTCAATGAAAAATAGAAAGAGTTGAATTTTTTAATGATTTAGTACTGTAGCTGGTTCTAAAGAAAAATGACATGGATCCCAGTATGTGATTATAGGGCTCGCTTGGTAAGCGGGATTGGATTAGAGGGGATAGACATAAAAGAAAACTAATCCAACCCAATCCACTCAAAATATTAGGATTAGAAGATGTAAGTTTCCTTCCATATCTAATCCTCTCTCAGTCAAAACATATCCGTATTTACATTTAAGATACATTGAATTTGATGATTTATCCAACCCAGTCCAGTTCTGCTCACCAAACGTGGCAATAATATGTCAGTTCAAACAACTTAATTGGTTTCTTGAACGATGTCCTAATTCCACCAAAAATATAATCAAACTAGACACATACGTCAAGGGACTGACATTCCTGAAGCTAAAGGTACTACAAAATAAGATTAGAGAAAGTAATGCTCAATTAATTGAAAAATCAGTGTCCTCAAAAGTAAAACAGACTGGACTCAATACTCTTCTTTGATACTATGCTTATGTAACCACATCACATATGTTGTAATTAGAAAAAGTGAACAAAATAGCTTTGACCATCAAGTACATTATGTGATTGTTTGGTGTGTGGGATTGGATTGAATAACTCATCAAATTCAATGTACTTGAATGTAAAAAGGATGTGTTTTCATTGTAAGGAGATTAGAGGAGAGTAGACATCTATGAAAACTTATCCAATTCAATCCCCTCAAAATAGCAGGATTAGAAGAGGTAAGTTACTTTTTATGTCAATTCCCATCTAATCCTCTTAAAATGAAAACACATCCACTTTCACATTCATGATACATTGAAGTTGACAAGTTATCCAATCCCAACCACAAAACATGTCCTATAATCAATAAAACAAAAACAGTAAATGTTCAATGATACTACCGTGCTTGAAGCTTGACAATATAAACTACTGTTCCCTCACCTTAGAGGAATCTTTTCATTTTGATGCTCAAGTACAATCACAACATCGTTGCTTGTCCATACAAGACTTTCATCTTCCATCATAAGGTGTGGATCTACATCAGCCAATGATAGCACAAAGCTGTTGAAAAAGATACAAAACAATTATTTAGTGCAATCTTGATTTGATGAGTAACGTATGTCATATGGTGTTAGTATAGCAGTCAAAAAGGGTATTGACACCCAGCATTACCTCTAATCTTCTAGTTACCACAGCTAGGTGACAGTATACCTTTCAAATTGGAAGAAAAGCCTTAAAAAGTTATATGCAACAGAAACCTAATGAAGTACAATATTTAACTATAATTTCAAAAACCATAATATCATGCTAAAATTCTGGGTAGCAGACTATACATGATAATCCAGAAGCATGACGGACCAACTTTTGTATGCTACATGAAAATAAATAAATATATGAAAGAAGAATGAAGCACTATCGAGAGACAATGCGCAAATTAAATACTGCGGGGCGACTCAAGGAGGCATACTCACACAGGAATCACTCTTGTTCCATAAGTTCGGTAAATATCTCCTTGTTTTCTTTCTGTTCTCTTGTTTTTCTTGCTGTGTTTTGAGTCATAAGTAGCCCAAAGAGGTTTATGCTTTAGTATAGAATCACTTGAATCATCAGATTCATCCGCCCAATGCTGCGGAACAAAAAGTACAAATAAGCAAAATGAGGGAAGAAAAGTCAGATATACTTTAAAGCTCACAGAACAGGAAGTCTCGGAAGAAAAATAAAAATCAACGCGAATATCCTGGAGGACATCACGAACAAAACATGCAGAACTGTATCAGATTCGGACCAACCTGGCGGAGGAAAAATTTACTTGAAAGATTTGGGTCAGCCACCTCAAGCAAACCAGCAGCAAGAACATCAGCAGAACGTTCCATCTCCTGGAATAACATTAATGACATTAAAAATTCACCAAGACATCTACATGATGCAAAAGTAAACGGATATCCTATAGAAAGACATTAATGACATTAATGACATTAAAAATTGACCAAGCACCCCGGAAAAAGGTATATAAAATATGAATGAATAATTTCACACCAAAAATACAGGTAAATTCAAATTGGTACCATTACAATAATAAAGCACCCACTTCTTTAAGAATGGCACCATCCAGATATGTCTTGGTATGAACATGGAAGCGTCCATCATTCTTAGTTTCTTGCAGGGAATGACTTCGCATAGCTTTTGAAACAGCAATAGACAACTTCTCATGGCGATGTAATGCATGTGAGCCCCCAACAATCACAACATCTTGCCCATCATGAACCATTCTCTTCACCTGAACGCGACAGATCAAACTATCACACAAATTGGAACATTTGGGTTTGTGTATTCCAAAGCACAAATATGGAATTTTTTATAGGGGAGAGGGTTGCTGTGAAAGCATGATCCTAAAAAAAGTATCATACTCTGGCAATTATAAAGATGTTGAGTTATTCCAGAGAAACAACTCACCTCTGCCTTAATTGCTTCAATATTTATACTGTAGTTGTGGCCTTGATCAATAATGTTGTATCGATTATGATTCTGCAGGACAATGATTGGTAAAAGCAGCCTTGTTGTCAGGTCCACAGTTTCAAACCTGAGTAAGAGAATAAAAATAGGATTAAAAACCAAAATTTAACTATGGTATGACACCTCTACTTTTGTGCGTATAAAAAACCAAATTCAAGGAAAAGAGTAAGTAGAATCATCTCAGTTCAAATCAAGTCAAGGAAGACTAAGCACCTAACATCTGGAGCTATAACATGCTCCACAGTGGTGGATACTAAAGAGGCAAGTTGTCCAATAAATATGTCTTGTGTGGAATGATCAGTAGCTACACCCAAACCTCTTGGAAAGACCACATTCCTGAGTCGTGGCAGTGTCCGGGAACTGACAGTTCCCTCTTCAGTTTCAATCTTTCCATATGTGCATGGGCCTGCTGAGAGATCGATCACAACAAACCTGAACCGTATCGGAAGGAAATTAGATTGAAAAACGAACAGATGGTTAGAGAGAGCATAAACAAGTAACATGGCAGTCTCACAGTACAGATACAATTTTTCAACTCATTCAACATGATACTGTAAAAACTAAAGTACCTAGCAAAAAGCATGGAACAAAAGCCAAACAGCACCGTCACTCCAAGTATAGAGCCGTGTTTATTGCATGCGCTCTCGCAATTTATACAAACATCAAATAACAGCTCTCTGACAAATAACTCCACCACCAAGATAGAGACAATATAACACACTAATTATAAACCACAATCCATAAGATTTCGAGACAGCCTTTATAACTCACCTATAACTTCACATGTTTAAGCACGTCATTCCACATAATACCTAACATGTTCACTAATCCACATTACTCCATGAAATTATACCAAGGCTTCCCCCTTTTTCTGTTTGAATGAAGAGGACAATAGATAGGTTTACCCTATAAATAGTATACAGCTGGTTCTAGCATCAGCTCATTGGTATACCAAGATCAGGCTTCTTCTTAATGTGAAATTGTGTAAACTATACCTGCCAGAACCAAGCCAAACTTGAGATGCACCTCCACCATTATATCGATAGTGATAAATGTAATCACCCTCTTGTTTTCTTATGTCATCTTTAGTAAGCTGGGTAAGTTTTCCATACATTAAGCTGTCAAGATCAATGTCCTTATTTCTA
The DNA here is from genome assembly GCA_032719365.1 of Prinsepia uniflora. NCBI lineage: Eukaryota > Viridiplantae > Streptophyta > Magnoliopsida > Rosales > Rosaceae > Prinsepia > Prinsepia uniflora. The sequence goes on from CM064872.1 coordinate 40,809,860, forward strand.
GGATCCAGCCTGACCTAAAAAACAAGTATAAACACCCAAAAGATAATTACAGTTTAGAGAGACCACAAGTGACTGGTTTAAGATATCCTTCATAAGCATATTTCATTCACATATGCAAAACTATATGGTCACGTACCACATATGTTGAATGATTAATGCCGAATACAAAGAACTATGGTAATTCAGAACGTACCTTATCAAAATTGATGATAAATATTGCACTTGGAACTTGCCGATCCATATCTTCAGCGGAATTAGCAGTATTCTCTATGTTGAATATATAGGAATATAACTTCTGAAATACCGGCTCCACCACAGTTGCATCAACTTCAAACAGAGGAACTTCCCTTCCAAAATCAGTCTAGATAATGAACAACAATTAAAAACTTCATTCAAAGACAAACCATAACTTCTCAAAAGACAACATACAACAGACAAGCAAAGGGAAGCACCTCTCTTGCATTTCCTGCAGGAACCATAGCCTCTTTCAGTGCCTTCTCAAGAGCTATTAGTTCAGGCTGGCCAGCCTGTAATTAGAAAAAATTACAAAATCCAATCACTGGATGAAATATATTTCTGACAAAGCCATATAATCAGCAACTCTAGTATCACCGAAATTCGTACACCACGCATCATGACGTGTACAATGTGCATATCGACATAAATACATATGATATATGCATCATGAAGTGTACAATGTGCATATCGACATAAATACGCACATATGATATGCGAAGAATATCAAAATGAGAATGATGCTGCTTTAGGATTAAGCTTACAGGAAAGGCATTATAGACAATCTGATGCTCAATATCAAGAGACTCTCCTGTCTCAAGGCAAGAGGGCCTATGCGTAGGGAAGCTGATTCTCAGAAACTCTTCCAATTTGTGAGAATCCAGCGAGTATCTGTAGCCTCCATCACCATTGAAACCAATAAGCACCACGTTCACTTCTAGAGGAACCAGAAATGGAACCTGCACATACAGATACAATATCTCACATTCATGTACAAGTTGAATATTCACAAAATTGAAACCCAATTTCGAAATCGTCGGATTTCATTGTGTTTCTGCTCAATTTTCCCAACAGCCAAACGGAATTTCAATCTCCGTTCAAGGAAAAAATGGGGTATGGTAAAATTTACCTCGGCGCGAGTATGCAGCATGCGACGAACATCGGACCGAACGGTATCTCGGACGTCGTGGAAAGCACCATGGTGCCACTGAGGGTGGCCTGGATCTCTTCGAAAAGCCTGAGGCGCCGACTCGGATTGAATAACAAGCAGGGTCAGCGCAAAAACAAAGGCATGTATGAATGGCGTGGCTATTAGATTTGAATTGGCAGCCATAGGTGTAGGCCAGTCGAAGAATTGGGAAAGCAAGAAGTGAGAGAGCAGATTTAGTGATGCTTCAAGTTGGACTTAGGCATGGCTGGGTCAGCTGGGTGAGACTCGGAACCAGCCTCTCGGACTCTGAAGGAGAGAGAAAACGTTGAATTTTCAGTACCAAAATTGCCCTTACATTTGTGCCTTAATTACAATAAGTCATTAATAAGACTTTCAGTTGGCGGGTTTTTAATAAGGTTTTTTAGCTTTTGGATCAAAGCTTTTAGAATTCTACTTGAGGCCCACTATTTATATCTTATTCAAAGCCCATTGGAAAAAGGCTTGGTCAATTTGAACTGATTTCACTCTCAACCAACCAGTTTGGAGCAAAAACTATGCACGATTACTTGCCTTGTGTTGACCCCAGGAAGTTGCTAGGATTAATCTTGTAACTTAGTATTGATGTTGGTGTAGGCGTTGAAGCTTGATTTCGAAGGCTTGGGCCTGATGGTTCTTGAACGAACAAAAATATATCTTTTGATGGGTTAATCTAGAATTGTTTTTAGCTTTAGCGGTCTTCAAAACTGGCGTGCTACTATTGGAAACTATTAATAGATAGCAAGCGAAATTCTTGGGCTGAGATGAATGTCAATTGGATTATACCATTTCGCTGAGATGAATGTCAATTGGATTATACCAGGCAATGATGGAGAAATTTAGAATTCAAAAGAGAAAAATAATTCCAAGATGTTTTCTACTTTTAGTTAGAGTATTCAAACAAAACAGACAATCAGTTGGGAATTTTTGCTTTCAAACAATTATTTGTTTAAAGGTGGGTTTTTTTTGTATTGATTTTATGTCCTTGAAAAAGAGCGTAGCTTTCTTGGGTGTATACATCTTGACAAGTGGTTGCTCTTGCCCCACCAATTATTCTCTAGCTATACTACGCACTTTCTTTGCTAGTGAAGCTTCGCTAGTGATTTGATATTTTTTTTTTTTAACTTTTTAGGGCATTCTCTTATTTTGGTTAATATTAGGGCTGGGCACGGTTCGATTCGATACGGATATTGATAATATTCAAATCCAAACCGTTAAAATCTTAACGGTTTGATACGATTTGAATTTTATAAAATTAGAAATAAAACCGTTTCAATCCAAACCGTTACTAACGGTTCGGTTTGGATCGAAACGGCTTAAAACCGTTAAGAAATATTAAAAAATCAGGATATAGAAAAAATAAGGATACAAAAAAAAATCAATACTCAATATTCAAAATTTTATATATTAAGCTTGCTACGTATTGAATTGCAAATATTATCACTATACTAAGATTTATCAAACACAAAAACTGTTTAATAATTTTTTATTATACTCTTATATGAGTATATATATACTTATATGGGTATATCTAGGTATCCTTTTATTTTATTTTATTTTTTTTACTTTGTATTAATAATAGATTTAAACGTTAATAACAATTAATATATTCCTTAACGGTTCGGTTTGGATTTAACGGATTTCCAAAATGAAAATCCAAATCCAAACTGTTACTAACGGAACGGTTTAGATTCTCAAACCGTTTGACTTTTATCCGGTCAAACCTAAACTGTTGGATAAATAACGGTTTGAAGCGAATCGGTTAGCGGTTTTAATGGATTCGTGCCCACCCCTAGTTAGTATACTTTGATATTTTAATAACGAAGGCTTTCTCTCCATGTGGGAACTCAACCCAAAACCAAGCATATGGGTCACAGTCCAAATCCGTTAATACTAAATAACCAATCCAGTGAAATACAGTTTACCAATCCTTGGCATCCCAGATGCCTGACACAGTTGTTTAGGACCATTTGCGCGCCAAGGCCTAACTCGCGCACACAGCCCAGTCCACCGACTCACTTCATCTCTCTAGTGCATGCGGCCCACTTTAGCTCACCGAGTTCATTAGCTCACAGCTAATTGTCCCTATATATTCAGCCTGACACGCGTTTTACCCAAGCAAGCCCAGATGTTCCTTTTTTAATTTTCCAGGAAGAAACTTCGGATTTCAGAGCAAAGAAAGGAAATAATATTTCCTTTATCTTTTAGGTTTTAATTAGGTTTTATATTACATTTTTAATTAGGATTTTTATAACCTTTTTTCTTTTAGGATTTCAATTTAATTAATTTAATCATTTTCCTTTTAGAATTTAAATTGTAAACTCCTATTTATTTGAGAATTAATTTTCTCCTATAAATAGAGAGACTTAGGCTATTTGTAATAGATCGCCCATTTTTGTACCAAAGCTCTGCTTAACCAAATTTCTCTCTTCAATAATTCGAGATTTCTTTGCAAAAGACAATTACACCATACTCCACCACAAACACCTTCATCCGCGACAGTCTAGGGCAATTCCCGGTTGTCTCACCAAGGATTGTCTAGCCACTTTGCAACCCTGGGTAATTCTCTAAGATAAAAAGTGTAACACGATCCCCTTACCCTGTAATTTTCTTTTTCTATTGAATATCATTTTGTTGGTTTGATCTTTAATATAATTCTGGTTTTATATCTTATATGAATTTCAATAATCTTTCATGTGTTTCAATATCTTGGTTTTGTTATACTTGTATGTTGTGCTTAATACTTGATTGGATCTCTAGGGCAATTCCCAAGTCTAGATCATTGAAAGTGTCTAGGGCAATTCCCAGCATGTACTTGAGATAATATGCTTGTATTTCGTAGAACTAAGGTTATGAAATTTTGTAGATTTTGGAATTGGTATAATTTATGAATGAGCTAGGTTAAAGATGAGTTGACCATGTAAATAATAGATTAGATTAATTTAGATTACTTAATCATGTAGGATAATAGAAACAATCAGCTATTCCCCTAATTAATTAATCAAACGATAATCATGCTTAGGTACCCTCAATCCTTGGTTAAAAATGATCCCTACTTATCAATGCTATAATCTAAAAAAAAAAAAAAGGTTTTAATTTGCATATGTTTTTATTAAGTGTTGAGTGTGACTTTGTGTTTACTATAATTCTCGGTGTAACGCCCCGAAAAATCCAAAACTTGTAAAATATTAAAATAATGTGAAAATGACATTTTTACCCTTGATGGAATATGGCTAAAAGTTGACTTTTTGTTTAAAATACTTTTTGCACATTTTTCGAGTACCATTGTGTAGGTCTCGGAACGTTGAATTCGTAGACAGGTGGCACGTCGAAAACGGAGCTCGTATGGAGAAGTTATGGGTCTGAGAAGTTCAGGGGCAAAATGGTCATTTGTGACCACAAGGGTAAAATGGTAATTGTGAATAGTAAAGTAATTAAATGGGACAATTGGCTGCAGTAGCCTTATTTAAATGGGCTAATTGGCTGAATCAGCCCTTAGGATGACTCATGAAGAGTTGTGAGTGACACATGTCACTCACAAATGATCATTAGTGGCACTTTGTATAATTAATGAAATTAATCAGCTGTTAACTATGTTCATATACTCGCAGTCTTCGACTAACTAAGATACACAGAGAACATCCTTCCTTCCTTGTGATCGATTAGCAACAAAACAAAGGAAACCAGTGCAATGAAGTGATCAATTAGTGTGAATTGGAGAGAAAAATCGAAAGAGGAACAAAGAAAACTCAGATAAACCTATACTGGGAATGCCCGAAAAACCACCAAAAACCTTAATTCTCGATTTTAATTTTTGAGACAGTTTTGTGTGAAATTGAGGTGAGATTAAGCTTTCTGGGAGCTGAACGACTCGAACCCAATCAACTGGAACAAAAATTGGAGTGAAATCGTGACGAACAGACTCTGCAACTGTTTCGAAAAATTGAGCTTGAGTTCGATTATTTAGAGGTAATGGTTCTTGAAATTGATTCCATAATTATGCTTAGAATGGACCTAGGATGCTTCTTGTATGAATAATTGGATGATACGGGTTGATTTTGGGTAGAACCCGAATTCGAACCCGTCGAGTGTTCATCCTGAGTCGAGGAGGTTTAGGGTTTATTTAATCAAATTCAAGATATGGAACTGTAAGTTAGATTGAAAGGATGTTAATGAGTGGAAGAACGGACACAATTGAGCTTGAATTGAGGGAGATTGCACCGGGTCTGATCGCGGGTTTCAGACTCGTTTATCAGAGAAACGGGCGAGGGGTGCACTGTAGCAGGCACTGTTCACGACGCGTGGCTGTCACGCGCAGCCGCTAGAGGCGGCGCGTGAGGGCGCTTGACCGGGAATCTGAAGGAGGGTTCAACATACGTTTTGATGCTCTCGATGATACGGACCTATTAGCGTTGGTTTCGGGTCAATCGGATATGAACTGAGAGTAGTTTTGTGTACCCGAAGCGTATAGGTTACGTTTAAAATAATATTATTTTATTCCAACGATTAGAAAATTCGTACAGGGGATTATGTGATAAGCTAGTAATATTATATTACTTGTTTGACAGGCCCGAATACTTTCAGGACGTCGGAAGAGTACGAACAACTTGAAACGGAACAATCTGGACGGTGTGTGAGTGGACTTTTGTTTTCTACCCTAAATGCATGCATATATGTTTTAAATGCCTTATAATATGATTGAAATGATTTGGTATGATTGGTACTTCGATATGATAATTTCCGGATTTTTGGGAATATTATATTATTTTATATGCTTTTGGGCACGATTTACGAGAAAATTGTGAAACTGATATTTCGAGCTAAGGCTCGGGAATTGAACTTGATTTTCACTCGGATTATGAGTCTGGTGTTGGATTTGATGGATTTATGTCATAAATAAGATTGTGATTGCGCAGGTTTGCGTGGATTGGTTTATGGATTTGAGAAAAGTGTTTTTGGGCTTAAAGCCCAATTCAAAAATGGTTTTGATATTACATGCAACTGTTTTCACTGGTTTTCGTGATGATGATATATGAGGGCTTTCGGTGTGGAATATGTTTCCCCCCGAAATGGACCCTGGAGATAACGCTCGCCTCCGGGATGGAAGTTGACAGGACCCGTCCCAACTGGACCTCGATAACTGTGCCCGGTCCTGCTCCCGTCTGACAAGTCGACTGAGGTCCCGAAACTAGCCGTCAGCACCTATCAGACAAGGGATAACTGCCGCTCATGCCTCCGCCTCGAGATCAGCCCCGAACGTTGTGCCACGGCTTGGAGGGTCATCAAAAACAGAAAGGTGTGAGTGGACAAAATATATATTCGTTAAAATACATTTTAAAAGACGTCGTTTACCCTCCAGTTTATCAAACCTGCATGCATAGGGAAAAACATATGAAACACCAACACTGGCCTTCCAGCCAAACCACATAACAAGTTAAATTCCTGGCTCTCAGGCCAAACATACGAAAACATAGTCACCTGGCCACACAGACCAGAACTCGTACTCAATACCAGTACGTAACCACAATCAACATCAAACAGTACTATGCACAAGGTCAACAATCAATTACTCAATCAATCAATCAATCAATCCGCACTGTTCACAAGTGCACAAACCATTACACTGTCACACCGGCACTACGCGTAGACCATAACCCGTGCCTCAGTCGTCTGGGAAGTCACCCCGAGTACCAGCCGTCTGGGAACACCCCGAGCCTCGGCTGCCTGGGAACAATCACAATCATATCATATCGCCGAGCTTCGGTCGTCTGGGTACACCCCTAGCTTCGACCGTCTGGGTAGTCACAATCACAATCACAATGAAAACCATCCGGGATTATATCCCAAAATATCTTAATCAAATCCTTGACTTCCAACCAAGTCAAAATCGTTACCAACCGGGACTCAAGCCCAAATAGCATTTATACGTAAATCCGTAGAATCATATCGAAAACATTATAATAATCCAAAAATCATCCTTGACTCACCAATTTAGTCAAAACATCATTTGAATACCTTTTTGACTCCGGGCCTTGCCCAAAATACCATTTGCACATTTCCTCGAAAAACGTGCCCGAAAGACCGATTAAAATATTCATTAAATCACACATAATCATGCCACATCATCAGGACATCATTGTAAGTCAATTTATGCAATCAATCATGGAAAACATTTAACTATGCATGCATATCAATTTATAAAACAAACGTCCACTCACACACCGTCCAAACCGCTCGCTTCCTGAGTTGCACACGTTTCTGTAATTTCCGACACTTGTCGGAATCTCGAATCCTGTTCACAATCGTTATTCAAGGTTACTAACAAGTCAATTTACATCATATAATTTTCCCATAATTTTCCGGGAACTTATTATTAATTAAATACGTAACTTAAACCTTCGGATCCTCGGAACATTATCGAGACGGTGTCCGATCGACTCGAAACCAATTTTAAAATGTCTGTTACATTACAAGTAGAAAAACATCTGTTGAAACCTTCCTCAGAAAACCTACCACACGCCATCACGCGTCGCCGCAAGCGGCTACGCGTGAGTCCACGCGCCGTGCTACAGTACCAGCTACAGTTCCCTTCCTTACCCGTTTCTCTGATAAACGGATCCTACGACCCGCGATCAGGCCCGATTAGTTCTTCACCAATTCGAACTCAATTTTACCGTTTCTTTCACTCATTAGCATCAAGTTAATATGGATTAAGGGTCTGTAAACTTAATTTTGTGAAACCATGCCCCAAAGTCCACGACTCAACCTCGAAACCCGACGGGTCCCTAATCGGGTTCCACCCCAGTTCATGTCATATCATTAAATTGATCATACAGGAAGCATTCTACGTCCATTCTAAGCATAAATGTGCAATCAATTTCAGAAATCCTTACCTCCAAGTAATCGAACCCAAGCACCCAACTCCGACACAGTCGTAGGGGCTGTTCTTTGTCGATTCACCGTCAATTGACCACCCAATTGATTCGGTTCACTTCGTTGAGCTCCCAGAAGATGAAATAGATCGTCAATTCCAATCGAAACCGTCTAAGAATTTAAATTCGATACTTATGAATTTAGTTGGATTTTCGGGTATTCTCAATATCATTCAATTAGGATTTCCGTTGTTCCCTTTTCGGTTTTTCTCTCTGAAACACACTGAATTAGTCACTCAATTTCACTTATTCCCCTCTGTTTCTGCTAATTGATCACAAGAATGAGTTTTGTTCTCTGTTTTTCATTTTGGTCGAATACTGCAAGTATATGAACATGTGCAACCGATTAGTTAATTAAGGCAACTAAGTGCCACTAATCCAAAACCTAAGCCACTAATCTCCCTCTTATGGTGACAAGTGTCACTACATGACCAAATCCTCATCCAATTAGGCTGAATCAACCAGATAATTATCCAAGTATCCCAGCTGTGGCAGATTACCATTTTACCCTTGTTAAAACAAATTACCATATTACCCCTGAACTTTCTAGACCCATAACTTTTTCGTCCGGGCTCCGATTGACGCATGCCGCCTGTCTACGGATTCAGCATCCCGAGACCTATCCAACAGTACTTCCGGAAAGTCCAAACAATGGCCCGATCAAAAAGTCAACTTTCGGCCCCTTTTAACCAATTTACCAAATTGCCCTTAAACTTCCGAACGTCATAACTTTCTCTTCGAATGTCGGAATTGGGCGTGCCATCTGTCTATGAACTCGTGACGTCCCGAACTACATCACAGTCATCGGTCAAAGTCCGTTTGACCGCTCGAATAAAAAGTCAACCGTTTGCCCAATTCTAGGGGCAAAATCGTCATTTCCCCAAAGTTTCCACATTTTCCCTTTTTGAATGTTCGGGTCGTCACAACCTTCCCCCCTTAAGGAATTTCGCCCCCGAAATTCAAACAACCTCTCCAACAACAACCATGGAGACTCAAATCACATCCAGTTCAATATCTCGGGTTCCCACCTGAACCCGCACTATGTACAACCATTACCACTCTTTCCAGCTTTCCCGGCTCACCCGGAGCCTGCATAGCACATCATGACTCATTCTGAGTCCTAATCCAATCCTTGACTCCTGTTGAGTCCAAATTTAGTGTCGCGACTCCTCTCGGGTCCAAAAATATTATGTACGAACATCAATGCCACTACTGGCATACCCGGTCATCTAGCACACATCTCTAGGTGAACCACATCCTATTCAGGATCTCTCACAACACACTAAATTGAATTCAGACTCCTTCTGAGTCCCATTCGGTTTCTGAGTCCCATTCGGTAGCCAACATCCGACGATCACACATCCGACCCCCGATCCTAGGGTCGAGTTTATCTTGGGCCTACTATGTCCATCTATATACCGTATCATTATTGTAAACAATCATTTGGACCAACACAAGTCTGACACAATTAGATCACATGATACTATATCCTTATCAAAAGCAATCCTCAAAGCGCAAATACAAGTCTGACATAAGTAAAACAACAGTACATAACAACTCAACAGTACAAAACTTTACACCATAAAAACATGTACTACTACTCACAACAGCTACCGTCACACCAAAATCATGTAACACACTATGCCAGTTTTCAAGATCTACGTTCGTGAGCCCGAAGACCGACCACGTCCTCGTGGTGCACCACTAGTGCCAGCAACTCCTCTTCCACCTGCAGTTTGTGAAGTTAAGACTGTCCCCGAGCCTTGCTCTGTAATACCACCTGTGGGTCGGTATGGACAAAATCGCTTAATATGCCCAGCCTTCCCCCAGAAATAACAACCATCTGTGCTAAGTCGTCCAGGTCGACCGCCCCTATATTGCTGATATGAAATATTCTGATTATTCCCTTGCTCATTTCCATCATCATTCGAACTGAATCGAGATCCCCCAGAAAAATCTAGGCTACCACTACTTCTTTTTGGTGGTCCCTGAGACATCACTCTAGTCTCCTGACGCTCTCGGCGTTGTCCAGAACGTTCTCGGGGAGGCAAAGTCGCTTCTACACGAGTAGCAGCATCTGATAGCTCTCGAACTGTGGCATAGTATCCAACCGTCACAGCGGACCGAATCTCATTCTTCAGTCCGTACTCAAATCGGCGACACTTATCCTCTTCATTAGTCACATATAGAGGAGCAAAATTTGATAAATTCAAGAATTTCTGCTCATATTCCGCCACTAACAGAGTCCCCTGCCGCAGTTCCAAGAACTCAACCTCTTTCGCATTACGAAACGAGCGGGGGTAAAACTGATCCAGGAAGCGCTCCCGAAAAGCCTCCCAAGTCAGGGTATGGGCATTCAACCCAGTCATTTGCAACCCACGCCACCACTGGTAGGCGTTGCCACTCAACATAAAGGTCGCTAACAAAACCATGTCTCCTGGTGGACATCGCATGACTTCGAAGATCCGTTCAAAACAAATAAGCCACTCATAGGCTTCCTCTGGATCTGACTGGCCGGTAAATCTCATAGGTCCCAGACGTTGGGCTCTCTCAACATCTGGACCGTTAAACTCATTATCAGGCCGTACACAGGGCTCACGTCGTGGAGGCATAGCAAATCAATAACCGTGCTCTGATACCAATTTGACAGGACCCGTCCCAACTGGACCTCGATAGTCGTGCCCGGTCCTGCTCCCGTCTGACAAGTCGACTGAGGTCCCGAAACTAGCCGTCAGCACCTATCAGACAAGGGATAACTGCCGCTCATGCCTCCGCCTCGAGATCAGCCCCGAACGTTGTGCCACGGCCTGGAGGGTCATCAAAAACAGAAAGGTGTGAGTGGACAAAATATATATTCGTTAAAATACATTTTAAAAGACATTGTTTACCCTCCAGTTTATCAAACCTGCATGCATAGGGAAAAACATATGAAACACCAACACTGGCCTTCCAGCCAAACCACATAACAAGTTAAATTCCTGGCTCTCAGGCCAAACATACGAAAACATAGTCACCTGGCCACACAGACCAGAACTCGTACTCAATACCAGTACGTAACCACAATCAACATCAAACAGTACTATGCACAAGGTCAACAATCAATTACTCAATCAATCAATCAATCAATCCGCACTGTTCACAAGTGCACAAACCATTACACTCTCACACCGGCACTACGCGTAGACCATAACCCGTGCCTCAGTCGTCTAGGAAGTCACCCCGAGCTCCGACTGCCCCGGCACGCATCACCCCGAGCGTTAGCCGTCTGGGAACACCCCAAGCTTCGGCTACTTGGGAAAATATCTCACCCCGAGTACCATGTAACAACCCGTCCCGAGAGCCGGGATTAGTAGACTAATTAAGGTGTGATTAGTGAGGTTAAGCGACGGTTAGTTGGTCCCGATAGGTCCTTGAGCCTAGAATGACGATTTTGCCCCAAGTTCGGGCAAAATGTTGACTTTAGTTCGGGTGGTCAAATGGGTGTTGACCGGTGACCAGGACGTAGTTTAGGATGTCACGAATCCATAGGCAGGTGGCACGCCTGGTTCCGACCTCCGAGGAGGAAGTTGTGATGTTCGGAAGGTTGAGGGCATAATCGTAATTTGGGTAAATTAGGGGGAATAGTTGACTTTTTGTAGAATCGAGTTTGGTACGTTGACCTAGGATGGTTAGATAGTTCTTGTCGTCCTGAGTTTGATGACAGGCGGCACGTATTCATCGGACTTACGAGGTGTGAGATATGGGTCTAGGAAGTTGTGGCAAAATCGTAAAAATGAGTTAAAAGGAAGGGTAGGTTGGTCTTTCTGCACATTGGGATTTGTGCACAGAGAAAGGGAATGGACGGCTGGGATGGAGCCATTTGGTGAGAGAGTGAGGAGGATTGGTGACATGTGGCATGTGTGTAGAGGATTCTGGTGGAATCCTGTGCAGACACGGCCCAAATAATTGGGGTGCAGCCGTGCCCGTGTTCTTGCTTGTACACAGAGAGAAACAGAAAACAGAGGGAGATTTTGAGGAAAAATTGAAGGGTGGTCGTGGCTGTTGCTGAGTTCTGGTGAGTGAGTGAGGGACGGGAGATCGAGGGGGAACTAGTGAGAAGGTTGGGAGGTGAGGAATCGTGGTGTGTGTGAGTTGAGAGCTCACGGGGACAACCAGAGGAAACAGAGAAGACTGAGGGCTTGTGGTGGTGCGGTGGCCGTGTACGGTGCAACTGAGATCGCAGTGGTGTCGTGAGGGCTGTGTGGAGTCGACCAGCCCCGGAGGAGCTCACGGCGGCGACAGGAGGCAGGTAATTTCCTCGTCCCCATTTCAATACTCTGTTTTCCCGTTGAGGTTCAACGTGAAAGTCGTGAGGTTGGGCTTAGAGTCGAAAGGAATGGAGGTCAGGGTGAGGTTCAGGAGGGTCCTAGGCGTCGACTAGGATGGTCGCCGTGACGGGGGTGTACACGGCGGAGCTCAGACGACCGCAGGCACTCTGGTGCTCTGTTTTGCCGTGATGTTCGAACCCAAAGTCGTCGAGCTTGGGGCTGAGTCGAAGGTCTAGGAGGGTTGGTTTAGGTTCAGTGAGGTCCAGGGAAGAGTTTGGTGAAGCCACCGTGACGGGAGGTGATCGGATTGGCTGAATCGTGAAACAGGGGGAGTTTGGCCATCTGGTTTCGAGTTCAGTCGACGGGCTAGGGACGGTGTCGAGGTGAACGGAGTTAGGGAATCTATAGGGTTGGTCTGGACGATGCTGTTGGTGAAGAAAGGGAGAGAAACCGTGCAGGCACGGCGGTGAACCGCTGACGCCGGTCTGAGTTGCAGACAACTGTGCCGAACCGGGTTCGTCTGAGGAAGACGGTGCACTGTAGCAGGCGCGTGAGGGCCACGCGCAGCCACTTTGGGCGGCGCGTGGGGGCTCGTGCGGCGGCGATGGGGAAAACGGTCAACATGGTTTTTGGTCTAGGAGTTATGGTGAGTTCAATGGAAATGGTTTCGGGTTGTGCGGACGTCGTTTGAGTTTAGTTCCGCGAGGGTGAAGGTTTAGGGTCCCGGGTTATTACATTTAGGATTCGGGGAATTTTGAGGGACTTTAGGTGAACCTTCGTAGACGTGTTAGTGACGTAATTTGGTGATTGTTGACAGGATCGGGATTTCCCGAGGAAGCCGAGGAACGTGCTGAACGTTCGGGACGCGAGTAGGGCTCAGTACTGTGAGTGGACCTTTTTCCTTAAACTCGAGCATGCATAACTGTTTTCTATAATTGTTTTATGATTTTGATTATAATTCTATGTTTATTGAATATGTTTGGTTAGTTTTACATTATTGCACGTTTTTCGAGAAATACGGTATTTGGCACGTTTTACGAGAGTGTCGATTTCTGAGTAAAGTCAAATGATAAGTGGTTTTCAATGGTTATAAAGGGATTTTGGAACATGATTTCGATGATTAAAAGTTTTCGGTGTTAAAATCGGATTTCGGAAAACGAGATTTGGTTTTAAAGTTGAAAAGTGATTTTCCGGATTTGGGTTCGGAATGACGGTTCTGGTTGCCGGAAGGGCATCGGACCAGTGGTTTCGGATTCGGGTTTGGATATGGGTTGGTAAATGGTTTGAAATGATTTTGGGATTAGATTTGCTGGATCTGGATATTGGGTTTAAAGACCCGGATATATGTGACGGGGGACCGGCCGGATTGGGTTTAAAGACCCGGATTGAGTTTAAAGACTCGGGAGTTTAAAGACTCGGATATATTGATATTTCCCCCGTAGGACTTGAATTTAAAGACTCGGATATGATTAAGGCCTGGATTGAGTTTAAAGACTCGGGAGTTTAAAGACTCGGATAGGTCTAGCAGGTTTGATCGGAAAATAATGAATTACTGTTTCTGGATTCTGATACGGTTTTATGCTTCACAAGTTATGATTTCTATAACTGTTTTATAGTGTTTCTGTTTCTTATGATGTTTTATGATGATCGATTTCTAACTGTTTTAATAACTGGGTTATGCATGTGGTTTCAAAACGGAGGGTTAAATTCGGTTTTCTGATAAATGGTTTTAGAACTTTTCTTTTATTATGGTCCACTCACATCTTCTGTTTTAAATTGTCCTCCAGGTTGTGGAGATAGCGCGGGGTCTTGACGTCGAGGCAGTATCCGAGGCATAGAAGGGACGCGAGGGATTCCCGGAATAGTTCAAAGTCTTCCGTGTGCGTGTAATTTATCGGTTTTTATTTTCCTTGTGTTTCGTACTATGTTCTGTAAATTATAACTTCGGGATATTGTATATAGGTTCTCCTGCGTCTGACTGAGTTTTGGGTACTTTCGAGTGAGTTGTACTTGAGTGTTGTGTCGGGGAGTCAGACGGGAGCAGGATTTACCTCGGGTTTCGGGGTGAAACTGGGGTGGGTCCTGACATACCAGCCGTCTGGGAACACCTCGAGCCTCGGCTGCCTGGGAACAATCACAATCATATCATATCCCCGAGCTTCGGTCGTCTGGGTACACCCCTAGCTTCGACCGTCTGGGTAGTCACAATCACAATCACAATGAAAACCATCCGGGATTATATCCCAAAATATCTTAATCAAATCCTTGACTTCCAACCAAGTCAAAATCGTTACCAACCGGGACTCAAGCCCAAATAGCATTTATACGTAAATCCGTAGAATCATATCGAAAACATTATAATAATCCAAAAATCATCCTTGACTCACCAATTTAGTCAAAACATAATTTGAATACCTTTTTGACTCCGGGCCTAACCCAAAATACCATTTGCACATTTCCTCGAAAAACGTGCCCGAAAGACCGATTAAAATATTCATTAAATCACACATAATCATGCCACATCATCAGGACATCATTGTAAGTCAATTTATGCAATCAATCATGGAAAACATTTAACTATGCAGCTCAGGAATAACGTGACTCTATATTGGACCTGGATCCTGTGTTTTTATTGATGTTTGAGATTTATATTCATATCTTACTTATTTGATTTATGAGTTATGATATGCATGCTTGTTTGTGAAAACTGGAGGGTAAGACTATATTTTGATAAATGTATTTCTAAACTTGATTTTTGTCCACTCACACCTTTGATGTTTTATTTGCCCTCCAGGCCAGTGCTCAAGTACTGAGGCTAATATCGAGGCTGAGGAATAAACGGACCGTTGCGTACTCAGACACTTTGCAGCGTATGATTTTGCTCCCTACATGTAAATATTTCCTATGCCCTGTACACCTGTTGACTAGGTCAATGGTCTCGGAATACTGAACTATCCCTTGTCTGACAATGTTATCGTTTATATGTGTTATATGTATATATTTGAAACTACTTTTGGTACTTTCGAGTTATTGTCAGACGGGAGCAGGATCTGTCACGGTTATCGAGGGATAATCGGGATGGGTCTTGTCAATTAGTATCAGAGCACTAGGTTGCGGTCTGAGTCTTGCACATTGTGTGCATGTCTGGTTAACTGATCTGTTTTACGTACAGATACCTCTATATGCCTCCACGACGCGAGCCTCGTGCACATCCTGGCGAAGAAATGGAGGGTCCAGACGTAGAGAGAGCTCAACGTTTGGGGGCCACGAGTTTTACGGGTCAAACTAATCCAGGTGAGGCGTATGATTGGGTTACACAGTTGGAATGGATTTTCGAGATCATGCGATTTCCACCAGGAGACATGGTTCCTTTAGCCACGTTTATGCTGAGTAGTCAGGCGTATCGATGGTGGCGTGGATTGCAGTTGACAGGATTGGATGCCAACACCCTGAGTTGGGAGGACTTCAGGCACCGTTTCCTAGATCAGTTTTATCCTCGTTCTTTCCGTAATGCCAAGGAAGTAGAGTTTCTTCAACTGAAACAAGGAGATCTATCTGTGGCTGATTATGAGCAAAAGTTCTTGAACCTAGCAAATTTTGCCCCTCTGTATGTGTCTACCGAGGAGGACAAGTGCATGAGGTTTGAGTAGGGGTTAAAGAATGAGATCCGTGGTGCCGTGACAGTGGGATCATATGCTTCTCTGAGGGAGTTGTCTGATGCAGCTGCTAGAGTTGAGGTGACTTTACCAGCACCACAGCAGTTTTCAGGCTATGGTCGGCGCCGAGAACGACAGTATTAGGGAGCGCCGAGTTAGAGATGGCCAAAAAGGGGCGGTTCTAGTTCTGGATCATCTGGTGGTACACGTTCGAGTTATGGTCATGGGAATACACCGAGATTTGGGTCTCAATCTTCGGCAACAATGCAGTCTAGTGAAGCCTCAGTGGGATCAGCAAATCGACAGAACAGCGGGCCCAATCGGGGTAGTGTGCTTATTTGCTTTTACTGTCGAGAGCCGGGTCATTTTAAGAAGGACTGCCCACGTTTGGTTGGTAGTGGTACCGGTTGGGGCACTGCTGAGCAGAGTCGGAGTACGGCATCGACTTCTGACACGACTGGGGGGAGAGGAGCTGGTCGTGGACTTGGTAACTCGCGTGGACGTGGTCAGACGTCGGGACCACAGGCTTGAGTATTTGTTGTTACTCAACAGGAGGCTCGATCTACCCCAGGAGTGGTGACAGGTATGCTTCCTATTTTTGGTCATCATGCACGTACCTTAATAGACCCGGGAGCTACTCATTCGTTTGTTTCTCGTACTTATGCAATCTTAGCTGATAGAGAAATTTCTGCACTTGGTTGTGATATGGGAGTCGGTACGCCGACTGGTGATATTTATGTAGTCAACCAAGTGATACGAGAGTATCCTGTATTGATAGGGGATGTGCATCTCGTGGCTGATTTAATTTTGTTAGAATTATACGATTTTGATGTTATCCTTGGGATGGATTGGCTGACAACCCATCATGCCTCTATCGAATGTTTCGATAAGAGAGTGATACTCCGGAGTCCAGGATTACCGGAAGTCATATTCCAGGGAGATCGGCAACTGTTACCCACCCAAGTCATATCGGCTCTCACAGCAGAGAGATTGTTGCGAAAGGGTTGCCAAGGTTATCTAGCACATGTGATTGATGTACGGGATACCCCAGTTAAGGTCGAGGACATCCCTATCGTATGTGAGTTCCCAGATGTGTTTCCTGAGGATTTACCAGGGTTACCACAGCATAGGGAGATGTAGTTTACTATTGATTTGATTCCTGGTACACGACCTATTTCTTTGCCTCCTTATCGTATGGCACCAGCTGAGTTAAGGGAATTAAAGGTGCAATTACAGGATCTAGTCGATATGGGATTCATTCGACCGAGTGTATCACTGTGGGGAGCCCCCGTACTGTTTGTGAAAAAGAAAGAAGGCAGTTTGAGAATGTGTATGGATTACAGGCAACTAAACAAGATGACGATCAAGAATAAGTATCCTTTGCCTCAAATTGACGATTTGTTTGATCAATTAAGGGGAGCTACATATTTTTCGAAGATTGATCTTCGTTCTGGTTACCATCAGCTGAGGATTCGAGAAGAAGATATTCCGAAAACAGCCTTTCGGACTCGGTATGGTCATTATGAGTTTCTCGTGATGCCCTTTGGGTTAACCAATGCTCCGGCAGCATTTATGGACTTGATGAACCGAGTATTCCAGAAATATCTTGATCAGTTTTTCACTGTGTTTATTGATGATATTTTAGTATATTCAAAGACTGCGAAGGCGCACGAGAAGCACTTGAGACTTGTGCTTGGAATTCTGAGGGAGAATCAACTGTTTGCTAAACTGAGTAAATGCCAATTTTGGCTGATGAGTGTGGGATTTCTGGGACATGTGATATCTGCGGAAGGAATTTATGTTGATCCCCGGAAAATTGAAGCAGTGGCGAATTGGGAACAACCCACAACAGTGACTGAAGTGAGGAGCTTTTTGGGTTTGGCCGGTTACTACATACGTTTTGTGGAAGGATTCTCTACGATTGCTGCTCCTTTGACTCGTTTAACCAGGAAGGGAGTTAAGTTCATTTGGGATGAGACTTGTGAGCAGAGTTTTCAGGAATTGAAGAAACGGTTGACATCCGCTCCAGTATTAGCTCTTCCAGATGATAGTGGAGAATTTGAAGTCTATACTGATGCATCCTTACACGGCTTAGGGTGTGTGCTGATGCAACATGGGAAAGTGATTGCTTATGCTTCTCGACAATTAAAACCGCATGAGCGCAACTATCCTACCCATGATTTAGAACTGGCTGCAGTAGTGCATGTGCTGAAGATTTGGAGACATTATCTATATGGTGAGACTTGCCGATTGTTTACGGACCATAAAAGTTTGAAATACTTTTTCACCCAGAAGGAGCTAAATGTGAGGCAGAGAAGATGGTTGGAATTGCTTAAGGATTATGATTGCACGATTGAATACCATCCTGGAAAGGCAAACGTAGTGGCTGATGCATTGAGCCGGAAATCAGCACATTCAGTAGCCCATTTACGGACGATACACTTGCCTCTATTGGTTGAACTGCATAAGACTGGTGTTGTGTTGGGACTTGATAGTCAAGATGGGTTGGTAGCGAGTTTCCAGGTGTGACCAATCCTGATTGATCAGATCATTGATGCTCAATTTCAAGACGCAACTTTATGTATCCTTTGAATTGAAGTGGAAGCCGGAGAACAGCAGGATTATGCAGTGAATGAGGACGGTGCCTTAACCACGGACGGGAGATTATGTGTACCTGCAGATGAAGCATTGAAAAAGGAGATTTTGGCTGAAGCTCATAGTTCTGCATATGCTATGCATCCGGGAGGAACAAAAATGTACCGTACGCTCCGAGAACATTACTGGTGGCCTGGCATGAAACGAGAAATTGCTGAGTATGTGAGTAAATGTTTGATATGTCAGCAAGTAAAGGCTAAAAGACAGAGACCTTATGAAGCACTGCAACCACTTCCTATCCCAGAGTGGAAATGGAATCATATAACCATGGATTTTGTGTTTAAACTTCCGAGGACACCCAGAGGCCACGATGGCGTTTGGGTGATTGTAGACAGACTTACCAAGTCAGCACATTTCTTGCCTGTGAAGGAAGACTTTCAGATGACTCAGTATGCTAATTTGTTCCTTAATGAGATCATCCGGTTACATGGTACACCTGCCTCTATTGTCTCAGATCGAGATCCGCGATTTACATCTAGATTCTGGCAAAGTTTACAGGAAGCTTTTGGGACGAGATTGCATTTTAGTACGGCGTTCCACCCTCAGACGGATGGACAGTCGGAACGGACCATCCAGACCTTGGAAGATATGATGAGAGCATGTGTTTTGCAATTCCAGGTTACTTGGGAGTCACATTTTCCATTGATGGAATTTGCCTATAATAACAGTTATCAAGCAAGTATTGAAATGGCACCTGATGAAGCCCTATATGGACGCCAGTGCCGAACCCCTTTGTGTTGGACAAAAGTGGGTGAAAGAAAATTGTCTAAGTCCGAATTGATTGATTTGACGACAGAGAAAGTGAAGCTCATCCGAGATAGACTCAAGGCAGCCCAAGATAGACAGAAGAGCTACGTAGATCGGCGAATCAGAGATCTTGAATTTGCAGTAGGAGATTGGGTTTTTCTTAAGTTATCCCCTTGGAAAGGTATAGTACGATTTGGCAGGCGCGGGAAATTAAGTCCCCGTTTCATCGGACTTTATGAGATTATTGAGCGGATTGGTCGAGTTGCTTATTGACTAGCATTACCATCGGAGCTTTCCAGAGTTCACAATGTCTTCCATGTATCAATGCTACGGAAATATGTATATGATGAGTCCCACGTATTAGAAGAGCAACCTATTGAGCTCAGGGAAGACCTAAGCTTTGAGGAACAACCTATACAAATCTTGGATCGAAAGGATAAGGTACTCCGCCGAAAGACAATTCCTCTAGTGAAAGTGCTTTGGCGAAATCAGAATGTAGAAGAGGCTACTTGGGAACCCGAAGCTCAGATACGAGAGCAGTATCCGTACTTGTTTCCGTGAAATTTCGGGGACGAAATTCCCTAAGGGGGGGGAAGGTTGTAACGCCCCGAAAAATCCAAAACATGTAAAATATTAAAATAATGTGAAAATGACATTTTTACCCTTGATGGAATATGGCTAAAAGTTGACTTTTTGTTTAAAATACTTTTTGCACATTTTTCGAGTACCATTGTGTAGGTCTTGGAACGTTGAATTCGTAGACAGGTGGCACGTCGAAAACGGAGCTCGTATGGAGAAGTTATGGGTCTGAGAAGTTCAGGGGCAAAATGGTCATTTGTGACCACAAGGGTAAAATGGTAATTGTGAACAGTAAAGTAATTAAATGGGACAATTGGCTGCAGTAGCCTTATTTAAATGGGCTAATTGGCTGAATCAGCCCTTAGGATGACTCAGGAAGAGTTGTGAGTGACACATGTCACTCAGAAATGATCATTAGTGGCATTTTGTATAATTAATGAAATTAATCAGCTGTTAACTATATTCATATACTCGCAGTCTTCGACTAACTAAGATACACAGAGAACATCCTTCCTTCCTTGTGATCGATTAGCAACAAAACAAAGGAAACCAGTGCAATGAAGTGATCAATTAGTGTGAATTGGAGAGAAAAATCGAAAGAGGAACAAAGAAAACTCAGATAAACCTATACTGGGAATGCCCGAAAAACCACCAAAAACCTTAATTCTCGATTTTAATTTTTGAGCCACTTTTGTGTGAAATTGAGGTGAGATTAAGCTTCATGGGAGCTGAACGACTCGAACCTAATCAACTGGAACAAAAATTGGAGGTGAAATCGTGACGAACAGACTCTGCAACCGTTTCGAAAAATTGAGCTTGAGTTCGATTATTTAGAGGTAATGGTTCTTGAAATTGATTCCATAATTATGCTTAGAATGGACCTAGGATGCTTCTTGTATGAATAATTGGATGATACAGGTTGATTTTGGGTAGAACCCGAATTCGAACCCGTCGGGTGTTAATCCTGAGTCGAGGAGGTTTAGGGTTTATTTAATCAAATTCAAGATATGGAACTGTAAGTTAGATTGAAAGGATGTTAATGAGTGGAAGAACGGACACAATTGAGCTTGAATTGAGGGAGATTGCACCGGGTCTGATCGCAGGTTTCAGACCCGTTTATCAGAGAAACGGGCGAGGAAGGTGCACTGTAGCTGGCACGGTTCACGGCGCGTGGCTGTCACGCGCAGCCGCTAGCGGTGGCGCGTGAGGGCGCGTGACAGGGAATCTGAAGGAGGGTTCAACACACTTTTTGATGCTCTCGATGATACGGACCTATTAGCGTTGGTTTCGGGTCAATCGGATATGAACTGAGAGTAGTTTTGTGTACCCGAAGCGTATAGGTTATGTTTAAAATAATATTATTTTATTCCGACGATTAGAAAATTCGTACAGGGGATTATGTGATAAGCTAGTAATATTATATTACTTGTTTGACAGGCCCGAATACTTTCAGGACGTCGGAAGAGTACGAACAGCTTGAAACGGAACAATCTGGACGGTGTGTGAGTGGACTTTTGTTTTCTACCTTAAATGCATGCATATATGTTTTAAATGCCTTATAATATGATTGAAATGATTTGGTATGATTGATACTTCGATATGATAATTTCCGGATTTTTGGGAATATTATATTATTTTATATGCAAGGGCTCGATTTTCGAGAAAATTGTGAAACTGATATTTCGAGCTAAGGCTCGGGGATTGAACTTGATTTTGACTCGGATAATGAGTCTGGTGTTGGATTTGATGGATTTATGTCATAAATAAGATTGTGATTGCGCAGGTTTGCGTGGATTGGTTTATGGATTTGAGAAAAGTGTTTTTGGGCTTAAAGCCCAGTTCAAAAATGGTTTTGATATTACATGCAACTGTTTTCACTGGTTTTCGTGATGATGATATATGAGGGCTTTCGGTGTGGAATATGTTTCCCCCCGAAATGGACCCTGGAGATAACGCTCGCCTCCGGGATGGAAGTGTTTACCCCGAAGAGGTCACGTAGCACGGTATGTTGTCGTGCAGCCAAATGGAGGCTCGAATCAGACCAGATGTGCTGGATTATATGGAGGTCAGTCAGTGATATGTTCATGACGACCTGGATTGCCGGCTGGTGATGTGTTCAAAGCGGCGGATGCTCGGGATTTGAGCGGTCCTTGAGCCTATTGATTTGCACGCGTTGCAGGGATAATGTGACTCTATATTGGACCTGGATCCTGTGTTTTTATTGATGTTTGAGATTTTTATTCATATCTTACTTATTTGATTTATGAGTTATGATATGCATGCATGTTTGTGAAAACTGGAGGGTAAGACTATATTTTGATAAATGTATTTCTAAACTTGATTTTTGTCCACTCACACCTTTGATGTTTTATTTGCCCTCCAGGCCAGTGCACAGGTACTGAGGCTAATATCGAGGCTGAGGAATAAATGGACCGTTGCGTACTTAGACACTTTGCAGCGTAGGATTTTGCTCCCTACATGTAAATATTTCCTATGCTCTGTACACCTGTTGACTAGGTCAATGGTCTCGGAATACTGAACTATCCCTTGTGTGACAATGTTATCGTTTATATGTGTTATATGTATATATTTGAAACTAATTTTGGTACTTTCGAGTTATTGTCAAACGGGAGCAGGATCTGTCACGGTTATCGAGGGATAATCGGGATGGGTCTTGTCACCCGGTCTCTACTACAGCCCGCATCAGCGATCAACTTGAAAGGCAGTCAAAACATTTAAAAGCTGTGAGTGGACAAAACAAATAATTTATAAAAATATTTTCACAAAAGAGATTTATACCCTTTCACTAAAAGCATGCATGCATTCGAAAACTATTTATTAAACCATTAGGGCCTTAGCCCAAAATCTTAAATGAAACCAATCATACGGGCCACTGCCCAAATCCATGTCGGACTCAGCCCAAACCAGAATTCTGATCATATAACATATAAATATAAATCACATAACCAATCCTGTCACGGTATCTAAGGCTACGCGCGTGCTACCTGGGGTCTCAAATCCCAAGTCTCCCTAGGGTCCACCAAGGTCAATGTCCGTAGATCAATGACCCCCCCTGGGGGTTACAATCTAATAGCCTTCGTGAGAGTAAGGTACCCAACGGGGGCGACTCCACTCAGTTAGTGCTCCGTGACTACTCCGGGGTCCCAGGCCAACGACCCTCCCCGGAGGAAACAATACATATATAAGGATGGTATATGATAATCCAATCCAAAAACATTCTTAAAACCTTTCAAAGGATTCATGCCTGGTCCCCATAAACCGTCATGAACTAGAAAATCCATTTAGGGTCCCCGACCCGAAATCCCAAATGTAAACCAAAGGGGCCTCGAGGCCGAACTCATGACTCAACTGGGCATCGAGCCTGATATCTCAGGGTCAGTCACGATTCCAATCGTAGTGATGCGTGCAACCATCCGCCCAGGACCACCCTCAATCCTGGTATGTCGACGTGAACAAATCAACCGACGCAACCACCTCTAGACCATGGTGCACCCATCACCGATCGATATCTTGAACCGTCAGCACTTCGAAGTCGAGCCTCCAGTGGCTGCTCGACAGCGGAACGTGCATCGTGACCTCTTTGGAAGGAACACATCCTTGTGCGGAGGCGAGCGTTGTGTCGTCCGTCGCCGTGCACAAAGCACTCGCCGTGACCACGACTCGGACCCATAGGTCATCAATAGGGACACATGCTTGAGACAAAACCAAATGGGTCTCATGCCTGAGTTTATCCTTCTTTTAAATCTAAAATCATTTCATTTAAACCATCGTAGAAAGCATAGTACGTATAAGCACCGTATAAGGTCAAAACCTCGAAATACGTGCCAATACGTGAACACACACAAATGCACTCATGGCATTACAAAACATGTATTAAAACACATAATAAACATTTATGCATGCATCAATTTAGAAAACAAGGTTCACTCACAGACCGTCCGAGAAGCCACCTCGATACGCGTGCCATACAGCTCTCCCAGGTCAATCACCATCACCGAGACCTCCAAATCTGTCCAGATTGTAATAGAGGGTTACTAACTACTTAAATAACCCCTCACTAAAGCCCCGTAATTTTCTGAAATTTTTAACTAGTTTTAAACCTGATCCTAAACCTTCGGACGTCCCGAACAATATCGAGACAGTGTCTGATCGACACGAAACCAGTCCCAAAATGTTTGTTACATCAAATTGATTAATTCACATGTTGAAGTCATCCCCAAAAGACCCACCTTGCACCCTCATGTGCCGCCCAAAGGGGCTGCGCGTGAAGCCCACGTGCTTACTGTTCATCGTCTCTCTCCTAGGGTGAACCGGGTTCACCTGGTTTTGAACCGGACCGGTACGACTTGTCCAGCATCCACTCTCCCTCATTTTTAGTCCTTTTCCCTTGATTTCCCTTCCTATCTTTATGTCTAGTCCTTAGCAACTTATTTGAATGAATAAAACTTAGGGAAACTGTCAAGAACATACCTTCCATGATCGAAAATGGCGACAATCCCTGCAACCTCAGTCCGCCATCGTCTCCGGCCACCTCCAACCTTGGTTCTGGTTCCATTTGACTCGTCGAGGTCCCTAGGCCATAGCCCAGTCCATCAAAAGGGTCGAAGCAATCTAAAACTGAACCTTGGATTTTCGAAATATAACTTACTTCACGGGTTTGACTTCAAGCCCTCGCCACCATCCATGACGGTCCTCCTCGACGGCCTCATCATCATCGCCTCTCTTCTCTCTCACTCTCATTCACAACTCAAGTTCTACTAATGATGTTTAGAGGGGTTATAGGGGGGATGGTTGTTCTGGTTTTTTAAGGAAAATAAAGAAGATGGTGAAGTCGTTGGTGAGAGTCAGATGATGAAGAAGATGATTGAATAAAGGGTGGAGATGAGAGGAAAAGATACGGACGGATGGTTGGGATTAAAAGATGGGAGGAGTGGGAATTGTAAAATAATAAAAATAATATTATTTTATTCTCAAAGCCCACCAATCAAGAATGAGATCCAGAAATTGGGGTTATGGGCCAATGGGCTTGTCACTCATCCATTGGGTAGGAATTAAATATTTGGGCCTACCAAGATACAAAAGTAATCCGCCTCGTAAATCGTGCAATAGTTTCCTCGAACTTCCGTGAACCATAACTTTCCCGTCCGATGTCCAATTCCGGCGTGCCGCCTGTCTATGGATTCGTATCGACCTGATCTACGTAATGGTCATCAGCCATCGGACCTCTTGGGTCAAAAGTCAACATTTTTCCCACGACTAGGGGCAAAATGGTCATTTTGTATTGTCCGTCAGATTTCGCCCAACTAATTTCCAATTAACCTCACTAATCCTTGATTAGTCACTAATCTAATCCTGGAATTCGGGATGGGTCGTTACAGTAAATATATATATTAAAAAAAATTCGAAAAAAAAAATTCCGAAAATTAAAATTAAAAATTACTATCCAAAAAAAAAAATTCACAAATAATATAAGGAATAATTCGTTTTTCAAATTAGTATCGACTATATGTGGATCACTTATGCTCAGAGTTTAGTTTGGGGCAGAGACCCTAATAATGGTTATTTGAATAAATGGGTTTCGTATGCATGCATGCTTTTTAGTGAAGGACATAAGTGTTTTTATTAAATATGTTTTTATGAACTTATTGATTTTCGTCCACTCAAAGTCTTTTTTGGTTTTTTTTGAATATATGGTTTGATCATGGATGCGGACTGTAGCAGATACCGAGATATCACCCTCCTCCACTGGATTTTAGCGTGCTCTGGAAGCCGGTCAGGCTGAAAGTTCGAATTATCCCTTGTCTGACACTTTGTGTCAGACGGGATCGTGACACATCCCGTGTTAATCCCAGGGGGATTGGGATGGGTCGTGACAATTCAGGTTTACGACCCTATTGAGATGTGAATCTGGGCTGATTCCCATTTGATTGTGGTATCTGTCTTGAGTCCCATTCGATTGTGGTATCGGGCTTGAGGTCAGTTGATTTACGATATCGGGCTTGAGTCCCAGTTGATTGTGATATTGGGCTTGAGGCCCAGTTGATTGTGATATCGGGCTTGAGACCCAGTTGAATTGTGGTATCGGGCTTAAGTCCCAGTTGTGGTTTATGAAATGACAATTCGGGTTTACGACCCTATTAAGATGTGAATCTAGGGTTAGTCCCTGTGAGATTTGTATTTGAATCGGATTCGAGGAATCCTGTTGAGATGTTCAGGTGTGAGACCCAGTTGAACTATAATTTGAAAGAAAGTATGTGAATATGTATATACCCTCTTATATGAGCAGATATGTCTCCTCTAGACGTCGATGATCCTAGAGTGTCACGATCCACTGCCAGGGATGAGTGACTCCGAGAGGGAGCACATGCCTAAGAGTGAGAGATATGATATAGTCTCGAACAGGGTTCGGAGACAGGTCCTCCCAGACGTCGTGGAGGTAGACTCGAAGATGAGACTCGAGTAGTGTGCATACTGTAGATATATCGTGACGCGTTCTTGATTAGTGATATGAGATAAAGAGGATGGGTTATATATATGTATATGATGTTTCACCGTATGATTGGTTTGGGGCTGAGGCCCTGTGTTCTATGATTGATATTTCACTGAGATTGGTTTTGGGCTGAGACCCTACTGAGTTAATGGCTTCGATTGAGAAGCAGTTTTCACGATATTTTGATTTGAAAAATAAATGTGTCTTGCTTTCGGAAAGCATTTGAAATAAACTGGTTTTTTGATCCATGCATTCTTTTACGTGAAGGGTATAAACGTAATTTCGATATAAATGTGTTTTTGAACTGTCTATTTTTTTCCAATCACAGCTTTTACGGTTTTAAATACCCTTCATGTTGGTAGCGGATGCGGGATGTAGCAGAGATCGAAATATCACATGCCACCACCGATCCTAGTGTACTCTGATGGACGCCGAGTAGGTGACGAGTTTGTCCTTGGTCTGACACGCAGTGTCAGACAGGAGCAGGCATGTCCCACGATAATTCAAGGGGATTGGGACGAGTCCTATCAAATTGATATCAGAGTATGAGGATTCAGTGGAATCGAACCTTGGTTAGACTATGTTGGCATGCAGTGCGATGGTTTAGGGTTTTATTGGCATAGGATACCGTGTGGTAGTGAGGTTGGATCCCGAGTAGGATCAATGTGTATGTGAATCTAACGGCTTAGAGCCGTAGTGTTACTCGTGGATAGGATCCAGTGGACCAGTAGACACATTATGACGACCTGAGAGTCGAGACCATTGAGCAGTCATGTCATAAATGGATTGGGGTAAAGTGGAATCAGTGGAGGTCGGATGTCAGAATCGTCCACGACAAAAGTGCAAGGATCGGAG
Organism: Prinsepia uniflora; assembly: GCA_032719365.1. Taxonomy (NCBI): domain Eukaryota; kingdom Viridiplantae; phylum Streptophyta; class Magnoliopsida; order Rosales; family Rosaceae; genus Prinsepia; species Prinsepia uniflora. The sequence continues at coordinate 40,837,303 of CM064872.1, forward strand.
ATTATGCTGCTAGGAGCAGTCAGGCACGACGACCCGAGTTGATACTATTGGGAATAGGAATGTTTGATCCTATTTGGTGTGAGAGGCCATGTTCTGTGTGTCGAATCCCGGTGGGGGGAGGGGGGAGGGATGTCTACTGGCAGAGGATGACAGGACCCGTCCCAACTGGACGTCAAAAACCGTACCCGGTCCTGCTCCCGTCTGACAAGTCAACTAAAGGTCCGAAACTCCCCTTCAGTGCTTGCCAAACAAGGGATGTTTGCGCGGATTTCTGCTGCTGTCACTGCCTCACGATCAGTCCCGAACGTCGTACCACGGCCTGGAGGGTCACAAAACAGAAATGGTGTGAGTGGACAAAAATGACCTCTTATAAAAACTTTTATCAAAATACAATCTTACCCTCCAGTTTTCACAAACTTGCATGCATATCGTAAAACATGAGTGACCGATAAAATTAAAACATATTTTCCCATGGTCCATAACACTCATGTTCACCAAATTAGTTCATGTTATAAAACATCAAATCCCGGCTCTCAGGCCAAAACATGTGAAAACATAATCACCTGGCCACAAGGACCAAAAACCCGTACTCAATACCAGTACATCATCACAATCAATACCAATCAGCATTACTTACCAGTGCACAATAAATATATCAATCCAATCAATCCGCACTACTCACGAGTGCATAAAATATCACCAATCACATCTGCACTACTCACAAGTGCACAATCAATCAAACTGTACTACTCACAAGTGCTGCACTACGCGTAGGCCAATATCCAGTCACTCTCTCGGGAATAAACACCTCTGGGCTCAACCCCCTCGGGCTCAGTCACCTCTGGGCGAACACATCCCCAGGATCAGACACCTCCGAGTGGTACATCCAGGCTCAGTATCATCCGAGAAGCTGACTACCATAGGATCAACTCCCGATCCTACAATCACATCCCCCAAGCTCCGGTCGTCTGGGTAATCCCCCCCCAAGCACCGACCGTCTGGGAATATCACAATCACAATGAACACCATCCCGGGAATTACATCCCAAAACATTTCAATCAAATCTTGACTTCATACCAAGTCAAGGTCATTCTCAACTGGGTCTCAAGCCCAAAATACTTTTTACACATAAACCGTTAAAATCACATTTAAATCAATAGAACAATCCGGAAATCATCATTGACTCACCAACCAAGTCAAAACATCATTTTAGAAATCATTTAGACTCCGGGCCTAGCCCAAAACATCATTTGTACGTACCTCGTAAAACGTGCCCGAAAGACTGATTAAAATAATCATAAAATCACAAAAATCATTAATTTCATCAAATTCACAAGTGACTCCAAAACCGAGTTAAAATCACTATTCACTTGGGTTATCATGCCCAAAATATCATTATCACGCAAATCCATGCGTTGCAACCTCCGTTGCCATTTTCACGTAAATCTACGAAATTGACCCTCGACTCATTCCCGAGTCACCACATCATCTTTCAATCCATGACTCAATAATCCGAGTCCAAACATTATTTTCAATCAATTTCAATCCCGGACTCATAAACCAAGTCCAAACATTATTTTTACCAAATTTCGTAATTTCTCGAAAATCGCCCAAAATAATAATATAATAATCATAAAACCGAGAAATTACCGGATTGAAACACAAATCATGCCCAAGCATATAAAATCATCTAATAAGGCATTTAAATCATATATGCATGCATCACTGTTAGAAAACAAAGTCCACTCACACACACCGTCCAAAACGGTCCGTTTCCGAGCTGCACGTTTTTCCGTAAAATCTGGAAATCACAACTCCTGTCCAAAATCATTATAGAGGGTTACTAACATCTCAAAATATATCATATAATTTTCCCCAATTTTTTCCGGGGTTTAAATACGTATTTTTAACGTAATACAAAACTTCGGATACGCGGAACATTAACGAAACAATATCCGATTTCATCGAAATCAACGTCAAAATGTTCGTTACACTGAGAGGATCAAAAGTCATGTTGACCTCACCTTGAGACTAGGCCGGACGCGCCCCCACGCGCCGCCGTGAGTGGCTGCGCGTGAAATCCACGCGCCTGCTACAGTGTCACCGTCCCAACCCGTTTGTCTGTAAAACGGGCCATTTAACCCGCGAGGTGACCCGGTTTGTTTTCTGTCAATTCGACATTGATTCCACCAATTGAACATTCAGTCAGTTTCGATTCAAGTCTAATTAGAGTTCTGTAACAATAATTCCATGAAACATTACCTCAATCCTCACGATCACAGATGATCAATCGAAGGATATCCGGCCACTGTTCATCCTTCGAAAACCATCAAACCTTCTTGATTTCGTTCAATTGATTCACCAGTAAGCTTCAATGGACTCAGGTAAGTATTTTCCCCAACTCAATTGCATCAATTCGTGGCTCAAACGCCACGACTCAAACTCGAACATCCGTACACTGTGCATCCATGGAGCTTCATCAATCTCCAGTGTTTTCCTTCAATTGGTGAACCCAGAAGCATCGTGGGATCTTCAGGAACACAATCCCCACATCAATTTCGTCAATCAAAGTCTCAATTCCCGCGACTCAACCTCGAGATTTCTGAAAGTTTCCTCCCTCAGTTCTACCTCAATTCGACCTCAATCCCACTTAGTTCCTTCTACAAAATGGATCGTAGTAATCCCAGAAGACAGAAACTGAACCCAATTTCGATCAACAAGGCTCAATTCATCCAATTTGATTTTTCCTCCCAAAAACCCAATTTCGAATTCCTAGTTTTCAGCCACTCTCAACCTCCCGTGTTTACCCAGTTGAGTTAGTCTCAACAAACACTCGATTTTGCCCTCAAAACCAGTTAGGAATGGCAGCAAACACTCTCCAATTCTGCTGCTCAATGCTCACGGGTAAGAAGAACAAAGAAGGAGAAAATTAAGGAGAAAATGGAGGAAATGATGAAGGATAAATGATGATGTTGTAATGATGGTGTTGGGAGGGAAACATGGACCAGATTTCAGGGGATGGGTGACACTTGTCACTCATCCGAATGTGCACAGTCACCGGGTACTGTTCATATTAAAATATTATTTTAATCCCGGTTCGTTCGGTTAATCGAGCCCGATTCCGTGACCATAACTTCGTCGTCGAATCTCCGATTTCGGCATGCCGCCTGTCGTTGGATTCGTATCGACGAGACCTACGTAACGGTCCTTGGCCCTCGTCCATCGGACCTCCCGATCAAAAAGTCAACATTTGGCCCCTAATATGCCAAATTACCAAAATACCCCTCAACTTCCGAACATCATAACTTTCACCTCGAATGTCGGAATCGAACGTGCCACCTGTCTATGAACTCGTAACGTCCCGAACTACGTCACAGTCATCGGCCAAAGTCCATTTGACCGCCCGAACTAAAAGTCAACATTTTGCCCACGCTAGGGGCAAAACGGTCATTTTGCACGTTTCGTCCGATTTCACTCAACTAATCCCCGATTAGTCATTCTAAATCATGATTAATTAATATTCAATCCCGATATTCGGGACGGGTCATTACAACCTTCCCTCCTTAAAGAATTTCGTCCCCGAAATTCCAACTACTTGTATTCCACATCCACCTCGTGGAAAACAAATGGGCCTCTCAACACGTGTACACCTGTACACCCACTAGCCAATGCAGAACTCGTCTGCACTCAGACGTCACATCACAGATGCACGTCGTACTGACTACACTCGACCACCCCGAGTGAAAATGAATCACCAGAAATTGGCAATGTCGTCACTAAGCTGACTCCTTCAGCCTGACGGCCCCACGTAGTCACTAATGTGCCCTGACATCCGCTCTCATAGAGAGTCACCAAAACTCACTTGTCAGTCCATGCTAACACCACAAGCCAAACTGTCACCACCAAGCTTTACCACCCTAGTAAAGCGCCAATCAGTAGCAAATCAGTGACAACACATCAAAACACCACGTCCGTCAATGTAGCACAAGATCAACAACACGATCTCCCCTCGCAGGGCAAACTCAATCCTGCGACAAATATCAACAGCAGTATCCACAACTGTCACCCCCTCAGCGATCCCAGATGCTGGTAAGGTCACGACAAGGTAACATTTCGCCGCAAAGCAACTTGCGGTCACACTAACCACCAACTCACTCATCCTGAGTATATGCATACCGTCATCACACTCAAACAGACGGTGTAACTGGAACACATTGAACACCAGCATAGCAGTGATCACACAACTCAACACTAGAGTTATACTAGCCAACCATAGCTCAGAGCACCTGCTCAAACAATCACTGCAATCATCAGAATCACTCTGCCCAGTGCATCGTGTTCAATGTCCAGTTCACGTTCACAACCCATCCAATGGTATCAGGATTAAGCCGACTACTAACACGTTCACCAACGTACTACTGGTATAACCCGTATACCGTCACCCGACACCACAAGTCTGCAAAGTATCGTACCCCAAACCATAAACAAGGTACATACATCTATCTATTGACAAGACTACAACCACCTAGGTCATAGCCAAACATGTTCCAATAATGGAGTCCATTTGCCCAAACCAGCAAGAGACAAATCGAAACTCCACCCATCAACTAGTTCCAATTCCAAATTCGAATCCGTAATTTCGTAAGAAATCCCGAATCCGAACCCATACATCACATTTTTAATTCATGTCCAAATCCGAATCCGAAATCATTATTCCGTAAGCTAGCATTTGGAATAATCATTCCGCACCCAAATCCAGTATTCCACTTTCAAGTTCTAAAATCGAATCCTGAATCGTCACCCAGAAATTCGATTCCAAAACCCGAAATCTCGTTCACGTCCACTCGGACGTACCAAAACCGAACCTATCGGTTACCCATTCATTATACTCGGTTGACTTCATAAGGAAGCCAATCCAACAACTACACGGTTAAGGTTGACAAAATTCGATCACTTCGGAAACCTACTCACTCGTGTAATATACCACAAAGGGCCCCACTTCGAAAAGAAGTTCAGTCCCGTCATTTACGATTCACATACCGGAGTAAGAGTGACAAACTCTCTACCCAACTGGATCATCAGGATCACGGTCCAGATCCATCACTACGTCAGCTGGCCATGAACATCACGATCCTAGATCGTCACAATGCCCAATGTCCATGACATCACAAACCCGATCCACCTAGGGAAAACCAAGGATGATCCCAAAACGATAACACCAATAGTCATCCCCGGGTCAAGTTTATTCTGGGCCCAACACGCCCATCTACAAACCAAACTGTGAACAAAAACAACCATCCGGACCCACACTAGTCCGACACACCCAAAACACATGATACAATATTACAACACAAATGGACAATACAAACCATTTACAAGGTATCACGAAAACATGTATCAATACGATTATTCTGACCTACGGTCAAGTCGATCGGGGGCAGTTCCTTCGCAAATGTCCAAGTTTCCTACAAAAGTGACAAGTGGCAGTGCTGAGGCGACTTGCCCCACCATGCCGCTTACTTATCGACTGGGTTGAAGTTCCACCCGTATGAATGCCCACCGAGGATTGCGACACAAGATTATGAAGGCTAACTCGCTTCGTTGTTTCCTGACTCATCTGTTCAGTATCCTGACGCTCTCGGCGTCGTCCAGAGCCCAAAGATTGTTCTGACACAGGTAAAATAGTAGCCTCCACTCGGATAGCAGCATCCGATAATTCCCTCAGGGTAGAATACGAGCCAACAGTTACAGCTCCTCGTAACTCATTCCTCAATCCCTGCTCAAACCTTCGACACTTATCCTCCTCTGTAGCCACATACAGAGGAGCGAAACTAGATAAGTGCAAAAATTGCTGTTCATAATCGACCACTGACCGATTCCCTTGCTGCAATTGGAGAAACTCAACCTCCTTAGCGTTCCGAAATGAGCGAGGATAAAACTGATCCAAAAATCGCTCTCGGAATGCATCCCACGCCAAGGTACGGGCATCCCAGCCAGTCAACTGTAAACTATGCCACCACCTGTAAGCATAGCCATCCAAAAGAAAAGTGGCCAAGGGTACCATGTCCTCAAGGGGACATATCATAACCTCAAAAATCCTCTCCAATCGTGTAAGCCAATCTTCGGCACCATCCGGTCCCGAATCACCACGAAACACAGTGGCTCCCAACCGTCGAGCTCGCTCAATATCTGGGCCTTTACTAACACTACTCTCGCCCCTCCCATCTTCAGACCGTGTACGGGACGCACGACTCAGAGGCATGACGTATCAACAGAAATCAAGAACCAAATGCTCTGATACCAATTTGACAGGACCCGTCCCAACTGGACGTCAAAAACCGTACCCGGTCCTGCTCCCGTCTGACAAGTCAACTAAAGGTCCGAAACTCCCCTTCAGTGCTTGCCAAACAAGGGATGTTTGCGCGGATTTCTGCTGCTGTCACTGCCTCACGATCAGTCTCCGAACGTCGTACCACGGCCTGGAGGGTCACAAAACAGAAATGGTGTGAGTGGACAAAAATGACCTCTTATAAAAACTTTTATCAAAATACAATCTTACCCTCCAGTTTTCACAAACTTGCATGCATATCGTAAAACATGAGTGACCGATAAAATTAAAACATATTTTCCCATGCCCATGGGTCCATAACACTCATGTTCACCAAATTAGTTCATGTTATAAAAACATCAAATCCCGGCTCTCAGGCCAAAACATGTGAAAACATAATCACCTGGCCACAAGGACCAAAAACCCGTACTCAATACCAGTACATCATCACAATCAATACCAATCAGCATTACTTACCAGTGCACAATAAATATATCAATCCAATCAATCCGCACTACTCACGAGTGCATAAAATATCACCAATCACATCTGCACTACTCACAAGTGCACAATCAATCAAACTGTACTACTCACAAGTGCTGCACTACGCGTAGGCCAATATCCAGTCACTCTCTCGGGAATAAACACCTCTGGGCTCAACCCCCCTCGGGCTCAGTCACCTCTGGGCGAACACATCCCCAGGATCAGACACCTCCGAGTGGTACATCCAGGCTCAGTATCATCCGAGAGAAGCTGACTACCATAGGATCAACTCCCGATCCTACAATCACATCCCCCAAGCTCCGGTCGTCTGGGGTAATCCCCCCCCAAGCACCGACCGTCTGGGAATATCACAATCACAATGAACACCATCCCGGGAATTACATCCCAAAACATTTCAATCAAATCTTGACTTCATACCAAGTCAAGGTCATTCTCAACTGGGTCTCAAGCCCAAAATACTTTTTACACATAAACCGTTTAAAATCACATTTAAATCAATAGAACAATCCGGAAATCATCATTGACTCACCAACCAAGTCAAAACATCATTTTAGAAATCATTTAGACTCCGGGCCTAGCCCAAAACATCATTTGTACGTACCTCGTAAAACGTGCCCGAAAGACTGATTAAAATAATCATAAAATCACAAAAATCATTAATTTCATCAAATTCACAAGTGACTCCAAAACCGAGTTAAAATCACTATTCACTTGGGTTATCATGCCCAAAATATCATTATCACGCAAATCCATGCGTTTGCAACCTCCGTTGCCATTTTCACGTAAATCTACGAAATTGACCCTCGACTCATTCCCGAGTCACCACATCATCTTTCAATCCATGACTCAATAATCCGAGTCCAAACATTATTTTCAATCAATTTCAATCCCGGGACTCATAAACCAAGTCCAAACATTATTTTTACCAAATTTCGTAATTTCTCGAAAATCGCCCAAAATAATAATATAATAATCATAAAACCGAGAAATTACCGGATTGAAACACAAATCATGCCCAAGCATATAAAATCATCTAATAAGGCATTTAAATCATATATGCATGCATCACTGTTAGAAAACAAAGTCCACTCACACACACCGTCCAAAAACGGTCCGTTTCCGAGCTGCACGTTTTTCCGTAAAATCTGGGAAATCACAACTCCTGTCCAAAATCATTATAGAGGGTTACTAACATCTCAAAATATATCATATAATTTTCCCCAATTTTTTTCCGGGGGTTTAAATACGTATTTTTAACGTAATACAAAACTTCGGATACGCGGGAACATTAACGAAACAATATCCGATTTCATCGAAATCAACGTCAAAATGTTCGTTACACTGAGAGGATCAAAAAGTCATGTTTGACCTCACCTTGAGACTAGGGCCGGACGCGCCCCCACGCGCCGCCGTGAGTGGGCTGCGCGTGAAATCCACGCGCCTGCTACAGTGTCACCGTCCCAACCCGTTTGTCTGTAAAACGGGCCATTTAACCCGCGAGGTGACCCCGGTTTGTTTTCTGTCAATTCGACATTGATTCCACCAATTGAACATTCAGTCAGTTTCGATTCAAGTCTAATTAGAGTTCTGTAACAATAATTCCATGAAACATTACCTCAATCCTCACGATCACAGATGATCAATCGAAGGATATCCGGCCACTGTCCATCCTTCGAAAAACCATCAAACCTTCTTGATTTCGTTCAATTGATTCACCAGTAAGCTTCAATGGACTCAGGTAAGTATTTTTCCCCAACTCAATTGCATCAATTCGTGGCTCAAACGCCACGACTCAAACTCGAACATCCGTACACTGTGCATCCATGGAGCTTCATCAATCTCCAGTGTTTTCCTTCAATTGGTGAACCCAGAAGCATCGTGGGATCTTCAGGAACACAATCCCCACATCAATTTCGTCAATCAAAGTCTCAATTCCCGCGACTCAACCTCGAGATTTCTGAAAGTTTCCTCCCTCAGTTCTACCTCAATTCGACCTCAATCCCACTTAGTTCCTTCTACAAAATGGATCGTAGTAATCCCAGAAGACAGAAACTGAACCCAATTTCGATCAACAAGGCTCAATTCATCCAATTTGATTTTTTCCTCCCAAAAACCCAATTTCGAATTCCTAGTTTTCAGCCACTCTCAACCTCCCGTGTTTACCCAGTTGAGTTAGTCTCAACAAACACTCGATTTTGCCCTCAAAACCAGTTAGGAATGGCAGCAAACACTCTCCAATTCTGCTGCTCAATGCTCACGGGTAAGAAGAACAAAGAAGGAGAAAATTAAGGAGAAAATGGAGGAAATGATGAAGGATAAATGATGATGTTGTAATGATGGTGTTGGGGAGGGAAACATGGACCAGATTTCAGGGGATGGGTGACACTTGTCACTCATCCGAATGTGCACAGTCACCGGGTACTGTTCATATTAAAATATTATTTTAATCCCGGTTCGTTCGGTTAATCGAGCCCGATTCCGTGACCATAACTTCGTCGTCGAATCTCCGATTTCGGCATGCCGCCTGTCGTTGGATTCGTATCGACGAGACCTACGTAACGGTCCTTGGCCCTCGTCCATCGGACCTCCCGATCAAAAAGTCAACATTTGGCCCCTAATATGCCAAATTACCAAAATACCCCTCAACTTCCGAACATCATAACTTTCACCTCGAATGTCGGAATCGAACGTGCCACCTGTCTATGAACTCGTAACGTCCCGAACTACGTCACAGTCATCGGCCAAAGTCCATTTGACCGCCCGAACTAAAAGTCAACATTTTGCCCACGCTAGGGGCAAAACGGTCATTTTGCACGTTTCGTCCGATTTCACTCAACTAATCCCCGATTAGTCATTCTAAATCATGATTAATTAATATTCAATCCCGATATTCGGGACGGGTCATTACAGAGGATGCCACAGTATAGATGTTGTGTGGCATGAGAGGTCGTGGGGTACGAATGGTTGAGATCCTTGGATAATGATTACTGGTGGGTTGGATAACAGTATCGGAGTATGATGACTTTTCAGAGTCGAGAGCGATGGTTCGGTCAGGATGGACGTACTGCAGAGAACAGCCAGGTTCGTGATAACCCTAGTTGGAGAGTGATTGAACAAGTTACCAGGAGTGTGATACTTGTGCACTGGTTCTCGAGGTTGACCGATCGGCGGATGCTACGTATTGAGTGGTTGGTGCTGGCAGTGAGTTGACTGCATGAGTACAGAGTCTCGATAGCAGAACATTTCTGGGATTGGTCTGCACGCGGTTGTGGCAGACGCTGCTATCGATGGACGTAGTCGAGTCTTATCAGGTTGGATAGGCTCAGGTTACCGTGACGACTGAGATGATAGGATTTTCCAGTCAAGACAATGCTACAGAGGTGTGTGACTGTTTCTCAGTGCGAGCAGTGATTTTGGATTCAACTTGGTTATGACTGAGTACGATCGCAGAATGAGATGTTAGACTTTGGGTGTTGGTGAGTGTGCCACACTACCTCAGTGAAGGTGACAGAGATGAGCGAAAGATGATGTAGATGAGTTGAATAGAATCCAATAGTGATTGGATGGTTCCGAATGACACTGTGCCAGTCAGGGCTTAGATTGCGACTAGTATGGTAGACGTGTCCTAGAGTGGTAAACATATGAGTTCGGTGGGCACTGAGTGGGACAGAGAGGATCTCAAATGGCTTAGTGCGAGGCATAGGGTATACCTGGATTGGAGACAGGTACCCTAGCTCTTTTTGGACGGATGACACGAGTGTTGGATGCCGTTTATGCACATCCATAAATAGTATATGGGGATATACATGGTTTAACCTTGAGTCGAGTAAATTCCAATCGGAATGAATGTACCTACATAAACGATATTAATGGACAGGCGAGTTGGATGCGAGGGTTGATGGTTTATGGACACGTGGTTGGATTGTCCGAGTGAGTTAAGGCCTTGAGAGTCCATTGGGGATTGGTTTTGGTCGACTGCGGGTGACCATACCTCTTGAGTTTCACATATGCTTGTTGTGGAGAAATCTGATTGTGAGAAATAGAATGGGTCACAACAGTAGTTATCCACAGTTATGGTTGGTTGGAAAAGATAGATATGCTTCCAACATGATTGGGACTTCGGAATCAAGAAAAATTGTGATTGAGATGAGGCGAAGAATACGTGCTTTTGCAGACGGTGTTTAGCGTCACTGGAAGTGTCAAGTGAGTGTCCGAGGTAGTGGACCCATGTTGGTATTATGGGTCATGTTATGTTGACTGTGAGTGCTGTTAGGGAATCCATCGAGGTTCGTGTGGATCGAGTCATATGGGGACAATCGAGATGTTTGAGATGAGTATGGTGACTATGAGTCGAGTAAACCGAGGTCTGGTTGTTATCGGAGAGAATAGTATTGCTCTGTCTTGGAGTTGGATATGTGAATAAGTTTTAGATGAGGACGATACGTAGATATCGATTAGGAAGAAAGGTATAACAGATGCCTCAAACATGATGTTGATTGGTTCGATACCACTCCGGATGGAGCGATTGTGCGGAGTGTTATTAGACGGTGATGGGTAACCGATAGGTTCGAGTTTGGTGCATCTTAGTGATGTGTGTCGGTTGACCTTTGGAACGAACCAAGGAATGAGATGGGTTAGTCAACTGGCTGGATTATCTCTGGAGTTGGTCAGGTAACCATGATGACTTTGAGAGGACATGGAGTATAGTGAAGTCTGGCCAGGATAGATGATTGGGGCATGAATGGTAGTATGTGGTTGGACGTTGCTAGAGTACAGTCCTTGAGCAGGCCGAGTAGTGCCTTGATGGTTTGCTTGATGTGGTTGCACCTGTGAGTAGTGCACGTTGGGCAATGGGATTGACCACAGTTGATAGGTATTTTGAGTTGAGAGTTACCAGATAGAATGAACGTTTTGTCTGATGGATAGAGTCCTAGTGGGACATGAGATTATGATTGGATGTGTTCCGACATGATGAGATGTTGATTGGACATCAAATACTATGTGCACGAGCAGAGTAGTTGAGAGGTTCAGTGATTGTGTGAGCCGAGGGCTCATGGCCATGTGGGCCAGAGGAACCCTAGTGTTTTTATCTATATGATTACCTCTGCTGAAGCAAGTATTCAATAGGGTCCAGCTACACCCAAGATGGGTGAGATGTCGAATGTGTTTCTACAGGATACGTGAGACGAAAATTTGGGACTCAAGATGAGTCGAGATTTCAGAATAGGTCACTAAGTGACACGAGATACGATATAGGGACTTGAGAGCAAGTCGAGATTAGAGTAGCGCAACGAGAGCGCAGTGGATTCGGGAGTTGCCAATCGGTCATGATAGTTGTCGATGGGATTGGCTTTCGTACGAAGTCAATCTGGCATGTTGTGGTACTGGGATGAATTGGTATCCGACAGACTCGGATTGGCATACAGCGATGGGACTCTAGGGAAAGTCAGTCGGAGTATGTAAAATAGGGGTGTTGGCTGATGGACGTACCGAGGCCAATAAACGCCGCCATTTTGAGTGATGGCACGAATCTCATTTTGTCAGCATGGCAGGATTGGATTTCCATGGTTTAGTTTTGTAATTGGGTCAGTTTTAATTTCGAGGACGAAATTCTTTAAGGAGGGAAGTTTGTAACGACCCGTCCCAAAGTTTTGGGATTAATTAAGATTAAATTGAGGATTAACATGACTAATCCCTGATTAGTAGAGGATTATCGGACGTTCAGGGCGAAGTTACGATTTTACCCCTAACGAGGGCAAAAAGCTAACTTTTGACCCGGGAGGTCCAATGCACGAAGATCAAGGACCATTACGTAGATTGGGTCGATAAGAGTCTGTAGACAGGTAGCACGTTGAAATCAAACGTTCGACGGGAAAGTTACGGGTCACGGAAGTTTTGAGGCACTATTGCATATTTTACGAGACGAATTGACATTTGTCTTCAGTGGGCCCTAGATATTTTCCCTAGGCCCAATGGATGAGTGACAAGTGTCACTCATCCATTGCTCCCATTACACATATACATGTACCCACCCTCCATCCTCATCTGTTTCATCCATTTGAACCAAAACCGTGCAACCCAAACACCAAACCCTCCCTACCATCATGTTCTATTCCCAAGCATGATGACCGATGAACTGAAAGAGAGAGACTGAGACTGACAAATGATTGAGAGACGGCGGAGACCACGGTGGAGTAAGGTAACCCCGATAACCCGGTTAAGTTCAAAATTTGGTTTTTAAGTTTGGACGTTTGGGGGTTGATTCTAACGAATGGGTGCTATTTTTGGGGGTTGTACCAGTCCGTTGTGGCCAGGATCAAAGGCCGTGGTGGCCGGAGTCGACTGGACAGAAGCTGGAAAAGCAGGACCGTGAAGATCAATTTGAAAGGTTATTTTCTAGGCCTGTTTTTATGTTTGTGAGTCCATACGTTGATTGGGTAGATTGGGACAAAGCCCTAGGAAGAAAAAAGGGAAGAAATGACGGTCGGAGGAAGGAGACCCCGTCTCGTCGGTTTGGTCGGACAGAAAACCAGAGAACTGGTTTAGATCAGTTCATCTGGAGGTTGAAGACAAACAGTGTTCCGGGGCGTGAAGCCCATGCGCAGGGCCTTTGGACGGCACGTGAGGGCGCGTGGAGCACTATTTGGGGATGAGTTCAACCTTGAAATCATCTTCTCGATGTAACGAACATTTTGGGACAGGTTTCGAGTCGATCGGACACTGTTTCGGGGTAGTTTTGAGTGTCTGAAGGCTTAGGATCCATTGTAAAATATGTTTAAAATCCCAGAAAATTAGGGGGCTTTAATGAGAGGTTATTGAAGTGGTTTGTAACCCTCTAGTATGATTTGGACAGGTTTGGGAGTCCCGGGTGACGGTGATTAGCATAGGGAGGCTTATAGCGCGCGTATTGAGGCGCAGCTTGGACAACCTGTGAGTGGACCTTATTTTATGAGTTAATGCATGCATCAATGTTTTACATGTGTTTTATATCAATTATTTGAGATGCCTTGAGCGCATATGATTGTGGTATTTAGCATTTACGTATTTCGAGATTTTTGGTTTTATATTGTGCTTATACGTGCTGGTATTTCTATGATGGTTTGATGGAATGGTTTTGGAGTTAGAAATATGGAACCGAGCATGAGACCCATTTGGATTTGGAAACTATCGAACTTAGAGTCCATTTGATTTAATGAGATATCGGGTCGAAGGACCATTTGGCTTATATGATCGGCTTGAGGCCCAATTGAGTTATGATGTCGGACTTGAAGCCTAGTTGATTGATAGTACCGGGATTGAGACACAATTGGTGTAAGGTATCGGGCTTGAGGTTAGTTGATTTACGATATCTGGCTTGAGTCCCAGTTGATTGTGATACCGGGCTTGAGGCCCAGTTGATTGTGATATCAGGCTTAAGACCCAGTTGAATTGTGGTATCGGGCTTGAGTCCCAGTTGTGGTTTATGAAATGAGAATTCGAGTTTATGACCCTATTGAGATGTGAATATGGGCTTAGTCCCTGTGAGATTTGTATTTGAATCAGATTCGAGAAATCCTGTTAAGATGTTCGGGTATGAGACCCCAGTTGAACTATGATTTGAAAGAAAGTATGTGAATATGTATATACTGATAGGTCATTAATTAAGCATTATTTTATATTATTTTATACCCTTTATACTTGACTTTTAATATTAAAATAATAAATAATTAGATAAAATAATTTATTTTGTGTTATTTTTGTTTAAATAAATAAAGTTTGTAATTTGGAGCATTCTAGCGAAAGAATCGTCTCGATCGGAATTATAACAAAAAAATTATGGACGAAATTCGGTGGAAATATTAATTAAGTTATAAATAAATTTATTTTCAATTATTTTCTGCAGCCCAAATCCATTTTACAAACCCAAGCCTGCCAGGCCCATTCCATCCCAGCCCACACGCGCGACCCAAGCGCGCATCACAGGCGCTGCAGCCCACAGACCCGTTGGCAAGAGGCTACCGAAGCTCCTTCCATCCTCTCGGCGCGCGTGTACCGAACGATCCATGCCACCTTCGGCGCGTGTGCGCTGAACTCCAAGGCTTCTCTTCAACGCCGCCCAGCCGAACTTTCTTTCTTCTTTCCAGCAAGGCCTGCCGGCCACTCTGCTCCTTTCCAGCCTGGGCCAATCAAATATTCCTTTCTTTTCCAGCTGTTCTCTGCCAAAACCACCAACAGCACTATTTAATATGTTTCTTTGCTGTTTTTCAAACATTTCTTTTGTTTTTTTTAACTTCTTTTCCCCAAAAACCACACAATCTCATCATTTCACTTTTGAATATTTTTATTGTAATTTTTGTTTATTTTTATTTATTTTCTAGAGCTTAATTTGATTTTTCCCCCTATAAATAGGGGTTCATTTCACTTGTTATGGACACTTCTTTGAGGCACACATTTGAGCCTTCCTTAAGAGAAACTTTGGCAAAATATTTCCAATACAAAGTTTAGAGTTTGATTCCATATTTCCCGAGTTTATTTCCTCCATCTTCATAAGGTTCTGTCCGCTGTCGGAGAACCGTGTGAATAACAATCCATTGTTTTCATCCACCTTGAAAGTGTAACAATTGCTCTCCATTTACTTAAACTCTTATTTTTGTTATTGGTTTTGATTATAGTTCAATATATGTGTGGTATTTTCTTGCTAATATTTGTAAGTGTTTAATGCAATCTCCATGTGTCTTACTTTATGAATCTTAGTTATTTTATACATTTTAGTGTTTCATACTTCAATGTGATGTTAAGTGTTTTATCTGCTGTCGGTGCACTTAGAGTAGAATTGAGGAGACTTAATGTTGATCGCTGTCGGCGCATTCAGTCAAAAACAAAAGGTAAATCATATTGTAAATGTCAGCCGTTGTTGGTGCATTTATAATATTGAAAAATGTATGAAGGTAATTAAGACGATTAAGGTAAAATTTCGTGATTGTTTTAATATTTGCAATTATTAGAGTGTTGGTAAGATTTGTATTTTAAGAAGGTCACTTGTACATAAATTAGAGTAGAAGTAGGATTAGTTTATTTATGTTTTTACTTGTTTGTATGATTACAAACCTCTTCAAAACCCTCCTTTTTAACTCTTTATTCTTTCAATCTTTTATTCTTTTAATTCTTTATTCTTTTATTATTTTATTCTTTAATTCATTTATTAATTATTTATTCTCTTATTCATCTATTCTTTAATTTATTGATTCTTTGATTATTTAATTCTTTGATTATTTTATTATTTTATTATTTGATTTGATTCTTTAATTCAATAATTTATTCATTATTCTTTCCCACTAACACATTATTAATGTTCCCTAATTTCCCCGGTTAAGAACGATCCCTATTTACCAATACTACATCTACACAAAAGGGTTTAAATTGTATAACACTCAAATTACGTGTTTAATTTTATGCGTAGTTTGGGCGTAGTCATAGACCCTCCTATATGAGCGGATTTGTCTCCTCCAGACGTCGATGATCCTGGAATGTCACAATCCACTACTTGGGATGAGTGACTCCGAGAGGGAGCACATGCACAGGAGTGAGAGATATGATATAGTCTCAGATAGGGTCCGGAGACAGGTCCTCCCAGATGTCGTAGATCTTGGGGGTAGACTCGGAGATGAGACCCGAGTAGTATGCATACTGTAGATATATCGTGACGAGTTCTTGATTGGACATATGAGATGCCGAGGATGGGTTATATATATATATATATATATGTATATGATGTTTCACCGTATGATTGGTTTTGGGCTGAGACCCTACTGAGTTAATGGCTTCAATTGAGAAGCAGTTTTCACGGTATTTTGATTTGAAAAAGAAATGTGTCTTGCTTTCGGAAAGCATTTGAAATAAACTGGTTTTATGATGCATGCATGCTTTTACGTGAAGGGTATAAGCGTATTTTCGATATAAATGTGTTTTTGAACTGTTTATTTTTGTCCACTCATAGCTTTTACGATTTTAAATACCCTTCAGGTTGGTAGCGGATGCGGGCTGTAGCAAAGATCGAGATATCACATGCCACCACCGATCCTAGTATACTCTAATGGACCCCGAGCGGGTGACGAGTTTATTCCTGATCTGACACGCGATGTTAGACGGGAGCAGACACTTCCCACGATAATCCATGGGGATTGGGATGGGTCCTGTCATACAAGATCTATTACCATTAAATAATACAAGAAGTACTAAGAGAATTTCATGACACCACATTAACCTAGAAAAATGACATTCAATTCTAAGTTTCAAGAGTTAAGATTACGAGAAGGATTCCTTCTCCTAAACTCTATTCTACAAACCACAAGGTGATATGATAGTTACTCAAGTAATTACATCAATAATTATATGCAAACAAGTTAGCAAAACTTATAGGCATGAATTAAGTTAATGAAGCATGGTAATCCAACTTATTTAATATACATAATAATCATAATCAAGACTCAGAAATCTGATTAACAAACTAACATGGCTAGAGCTTTAAGAAGCCCCAACCTAAAAAGAAAGTAAAAAAATAAAACAAATTATAAAATAAAGGAAAAACTACATAAAACACCCCAAACTATAGGGGTTAATACAAACTCATACTCAAACTATCAAAAGTTTCAACTTAATACCCAAATTATTTGACCACTCACAAGTAACTACCTCAGTCAATTTTTCCATCTATTTGTTCGTCAAATTTCCACGTGGTAAAATTTTTGTCTAGCCAGCAACTGAAGTGGCAAAACTCACAGGGGTGTTTTCGGAATTTTGAAAAAAATAATCTAATTCCCACCCATAAACCCTATTTTCTACTTCCTCAACCTCTCTCTCTCTCTCTAAAACTCTCTAAAATCACCCAAATCCAATTCCTAGCCATCGATCTTCTTCTCCATCGTTCTTCATCTTCATCTTCTTTGCCATAGATCTTCATCTTATTGTCGTAAGGCAAGGTCCTTGGAACATATTGGCAATGTCGAGGATCCAGAATTCGATTTCATCTCAATTTTTTATTCATCTCAATTTTTCACCACCCTGAATCATCAATTTTTCATTCGTCTCAATTTGTTCAATTTTTCAGTTCAACCCATAAACCCCATATCCCATCTGGTGATGACCCATGGATTCTACCTTACTCGTATGCACAGGTCTGCGATGACCCAAGTCCCTGTTGTACTTGCTTCTTGTCTGGGTCGTTACACTTCTACAACTGCTTCTAAGGTACGCGAGGTGGATCAGATTCGAGACTTTTTTGGCAAGCAAGTGTGCAGGACTTTTGTGACCCGATTTGATCAAGATGAACCCTAAATCCAAAACAAGCTCGCAGCACCCCTTCATCTGTCAATGTGAATTCTTTGTCGACCGCCACTTCCAATTGAACTTTCGTGCTCCTCTGGCTAAAAAAAAGTAGGTTTTGGGCTTTACCCATGGGCTCCAACTCCACAACTAAGTTCGGATGGTGATTCCGGTGATGCTCAATTCGGATTTATGGGTACTCCGTTTCGGGCATGCTCCTGGGCTCCAAGTCGACCGTCACTTCGGCACTGCTCATGGGCTCCAAGTCGGCCGCCGCTTCAGGTCGGGTACTGCGTTTTGGGTATGCTCCTACACAAATACCCAAAACAACCCACAAATCCAAACAAAAAATAGAGGTCCGCTTCAAGAGCTGGTCATTTAAATACCAGGACATTTTCACTGTAGATTCACCCCCTTTCTTAGTCCTTCTCCTTCACAAGGAAGAAGAAGAAGAAGAAGAATGTTGTGAATGGAGACAAAGCCATAAGACAAACCACAAGAGAGAGAGAGAGAGAGAGAGAGAGAGAGAGAGAGAGAGAGAGAGGATTATAGTGACAGTGGTGACCTCCCTTTATTGAGTGAAATTACGAAATTGAGAGGGTGGGTTGAGACTAAGTGAAGGCTTTCAAAAGGAGAGAGTGCTAGCTGAACGTTGATGAGAATCCTCCACTACTTTGTTTCCTGTTATGAAAATATACAAGTGAATTTGGATTTGGATGATTTTAGAGAGTTGTAGAGAGACAGGTTGAGGAAAAAGACAATAAGGTTTCTAGATGGGTTGATGATTTTTTTGAAATTCTAAAAATACCCCTGTAAGTTTTGCCACTTCAGTAGCTGAGTAGGCAAAAATTTTGCCACGTGGCAATTTGACTGATAAATGGATGGAAAAAATGACGGAGGTAGTTACTTGTGAGTGGTCAAATAATTTGGGTAGTAATTTGAAAATTTTGATAGTTTGAGTATGACTCTGTGTTGACCCCTATGGTTTGGGGTGTTTTATGTAGTTTTTCCTAAAATAAAAGACTAATGTTTTTCGCTCTTTTTATTATTTAATATATTATGATTCTCTCTCTTTCTTAACTCAACTCCCTCCACTCTCCTTTCTTTTACATAAACCCTAAGACTTCTATTTAGAGAGAATAATAAATCCTCATACAAATAGAAGTTTACAATAACCGACCTAGAGATCATTTAAATGAGGGATTGTGTGTGTATATGGAATTGGTGGGTGGAGCCGAAGGAAGGAAATCCAGGAAATAAGCCACGATCATGTAGAGAAGAGAGCTAAGAAAGAAAGAAGAAGAAGAAGGAAAGAAAGGAAAGGGATAGAGAAAGAAAGGAAGAACAAGGAGGAGGGCTGGTTGATCCAGAAACCCAAAACACGTGAATCTTAAAAATGACTCAAGAAGGTGTAGACTATTTCGAGCGTGTTGGCTTGAAACCAAGGACCGTGGCGGGTTAGGAAAGCCCCGGTGATCATTTTAGATTAGAAAAGTTAAGTGATGGACACAGGAATGCTCAAGGATAGACCCTAGAATCTCGGACGAAATGTGCAGGTACGTGTTTGTAACTTCTAGTACGAGTTTCTCTCTTTGGTGATCATAGAAATGTTTATCGGATTGAGAAGATTAGGATTGGTGAAGAACATATAGGAAATGGACAAAAATAAAGGAGATACCGTCGGGTCAGGTCGCCCGACAAGGTCAGGTCGCTGGATCGGGCGACCCAAATACTGGAACCTAGGAGAGCTTGAAGACAACCTCTGCGTAGGCGCGTGGGCCTACACACAAAGGTTTTCCGCAGCTGTTAGCGGCGTTTGGCGATGTGTCCGGTGGATTTTGGGGTTACGACCAACACGAAAGATCTTTACTTTTCAATGTGAGTTTAATGGTCCTAAGTTTGGGTTAATTGGACATCATTTGAGACAGTTATGATGGTTCAAAGTTTTATGTTCTATTTAAAAACCCTTAATTAATCCTCAACAATTTGGGGGAAATTAATATGGTTGTAATGAAGTGTAAAGATGAATTATGATGAATTGGAAGATGTGAAAAGGATAAATGAATATATATATATATATATATGCATGGATGTGGTTAAATGGTTACTGCTTATGTTCTTAAAGTTGTGCATATGTTTGTAAAAATTATGATTTATACTTGGATAAGATCTATGTAAGTATACTTGATTTATTGTGTGATTATACTTGAGATGCTAGAGGTTAGTTTTATATGCATATACATATGTATGCTTCTCAATATTCGAGTTGTGATTTGTGTAAGGAAAAAGAGTGATGAATTATAGTGTCAGACAAGGGATAATTCCAATCTTAGCCCCACCGGGGCTTCCAGAGTGCGCCAAGATCGGAGGAGGAGTGTGATGTATCGGTCCCTGCTACAGCCCGCATCCGTGATCAACCTGAAGGGCATTAAAATCATTTGAAAGCTGTGAGTGGACAAAAATCAATAATTTAATTTATACAACTTATTTCACAAAAATTCGTTATGCCATTCATTAAAAATCATGCATGCATTCGAAAACCATAAAATCAATACCAGTGGAAACTCAGCCCAAAACCAGTCAAGTGGGAACTCACCCCAAATCAAATCCGTAGGGACTCAGCCCAGATCAAATACACTTGGGTCTCAGCTAGTAACCATTCATATGGGAACTCAGCCCAAAACCATACCAGTGGGTCTCAGCCCAAAAACAATCCTCAACATCCTTGATGCCTGACATCCCAGATGTCACAATCACTCCGTCAATGGGTACAACCATTCTGACAATTCGTACTAGAAATGAACGTTCCCCGCATGTCGTCCAATTCTCAACCACCACGACCACATCCAATCTTGATAGTAGTGCCCGTCATAATTTCATGCAGACACAACCAACATACATCGTTATCGAGACCCCGTACCCATGCATGCGGTCAACTCACCGCAGATACTAATCGCTCACACGCAACATCCACCGATCGGTCCAATTCAGGAACCAGTCGACAAGTACCACTCTCCTGGTAACGTATCCGATCAATCACTAACTCGGGTTATCATGAACCCAGGTGCTCACTGCATCACCTCTATCCTGACTTATCCATTGCTCTGGACTCCGAAAAGTCGTCACACTCCCATATTGGTGTCCTACCGACTAGTAACCACAATCCCAAGACCTCGTCCTCTCGTAACTTCACGGCCTCCAACCGCTGGGCCAGTAAGAACATGGCACTACTCGGTGCCCAACACTGCTCTACCACGGCATGCCACAATCAAGGCATGCCACACCACACAACATCTGTACCAGGGCATCACTTGCCCGTCGACATCCCTCCAAGATTCGACACACTGAAACATGGCATCTCACGCCAAATAGGATCAAATGTTCCTATTCTAACTAGTCTCAACTAGGGTCATCCATGACCTC
Source organism: Prinsepia uniflora (assembly GCA_032719365.1). NCBI lineage: Eukaryota > Viridiplantae > Streptophyta > Magnoliopsida > Rosales > Rosaceae > Prinsepia > Prinsepia uniflora. The sequence goes on from CM064872.1 coordinate 40,858,859, forward strand.
CACTAATATCACCTTGCCACAATCCATATCCACCATGACTTTACCATTAAACGGTCATAATTCCGTAACATCATCATACTAGGACAACCGGCTTAATAAGTCATGTCCACTATTAACACTACTGCTCTAAGCCGTTGGATTCCCATGCACAACGGTCCTACTCGAGATCCAACACACTACCACATGGCATCCTGTGCCAAACGAACCCCAAACCATTGCATCACGTGCCAACATAACCTACCTAGGGTTCGATTCCACTGAATCCTCATACTCTGACTCTAACTATCAAGTTGATGACGGGCTGTTACCACTGCAGAGACATCACATCCTCGACCTGCGCGTACCACAAGAGCAACTGTGCTCTGATACCACTTGACAGGACCCGTCCCAAATCCCCCCGGGATTAACGCGGGACATGCCTGCTCTCGTACAACACGAACTGTCAAACAAGGGATAATTCCAATCTCAGCCCCACCGGGGCTTCCAGAGTGCGCTAGGATCGGAGGAGGAGTGTGATGCCTCAGTCCCTATTACAGCCCGTATCCGCGATAGACCTGAAGGGCATTAAAATCATTTGAAAGCTATGAGTGGACAAAAATCAATAATTTAATTTATAAATTTATTTCACAAAAAGACGTTTATGCCCTTCACTAAAAAGCATGCATGCATTCGAAAACCATTTGTCATTAATTAAACCATTAGGGCTTTAGCCCAAAATCAATACTAGTGGGAACTCAGGCCAAAACCAGTCAAGTGGGAACTCAGCCCAAATCAAATCCGTAGGGACTCAGCCCAAATCAAATACACGTGGGTCTCAACACAAAACCATTTATATGGGAACTCAGCCAAAAACCAATATCAGTGGGTCTTATCCCAAAAACAATCCTCGGCATCCTCGATGCCTGGCATCCCAAATGTCATAATCACACCGTCACGGTTTCAAGATATGCGTGCTACCCGGGGTCTCAAACCCAAGTTTCCCCAGGGTCCACCCAGGTCAATGACCCTCCCTAGGGGGAGGTTTTAACCTCTAGCAATCCTGCTCCTAAGTCACTATACGGACTGGTCGCTCCGTGCAATAACCCTTCGCAGGCAATGCCCCGTGAATACTCCAGGATACTACGAGACGTCTGAAGGAGACAACCCGCCACTCTAGGATACTACGGGATGTCTGGAGGGCAACCGTTCGTGAGGATGGTATACGGAAAACCATTTTTCAAATCATCTCAAATCGTTCAAAGGGCCATGCCCGGGTGTTCCATAAAACCGTCGTAAATCCATTTATTCAAATCCACAAATCCATCTATGGGCCCGACCCAAAATCATGTTTATGAAACACAATTGGGCCTCATGCCCGATTCGCAAACCAATTGGGCCCCAGGCCCCATCGTATAACTCAAATAGGCCTCCAGCCCGATTTCTCATCAATTCAAATGGACTCCAAATCTGATGGTTTCCAAATCGAATGGGTCATATGCCCGAAAGATATTTCTAAAACCCCTTTCAAATAATCTTTTAATTGGGACTCATGCCCGAATCTAGATTTCACGTATTTTCGTGAAATCTTCCAAAATCGTAAATCAGTTCCTCGGTTTCACGCCTCTCCATGAAACCTTTGGAATCACATATAAAATGTGTAAAACATACGCACGTAGTACACTTGGTCGAAGCCCAAACATTATATAAAATAGAAATCTCGAACTACGTGCAATGGTGCATTTTCCTCCGAAAATGCCAAATAATTGTAATTAAATCGTATGCACTCATGGCATCTCAAAACATGTTCATAAACACATATAAAACATTTATGCATGCATCAATTTAGAAAATAAGGTCCACTCACAGACCGTCCATGCTGCGTCTCGATTCACGCGCTATAAGCCTTTCCCGGGCCAATCACCATCTTCGAGATTCCCAAACCTGTCCAAATCATACTAGAGGGTTACTAACTACTTTAATAAACCCTCATTAAAGCCCCCTAATTTTTCGGGATTTTTATCATATTTTAAACTCGATCCTAAACCTTTGAACATCCCAAACTATATCGAAACGATGTCCGATTGACTCGAAACTTGTCCCAAAATGTTCGTTACATTGAATAGATGAAATTGCATGTTTCAAATTTTCCCAAAAAGTGCTTCACGCGCCCCCACTAATTACCCAAAGGCACTACGTGTGGAGCTCATGCGCCGAGCACAGTCGTCTTCAACCTATCGTCGAACCCGGTTCAATCTGGTCCACTAGTTTCCGGTTCTCCCCATTTTCTCAACCATTTTCACTCCTTTCAATCCCTACATGTTCGTCTACCTCCCTAGAACTGATCTATGATCCTAGAATGAAGACAAATTGCCTAAAACTCACCTTGGATCGATTGAACAGGGAGCTTGATCTTCAAGCTCAGATTCCGGCCAACTCCTGCCGTCTCTGCCTTCAATTCTGGCCGCAAGTGGGTCGTGTGAACCTTAAAAACACGTTAGAATCGACCCAGGCCCTCAACAACGTCCATAGCCCAATTTTGAAACCATGGGCTCGTGTTTTTACCTTTTCCTTGTGAGCTCCTCCGCCGGCCATGGCGATTCTGCCGCCTTCCCTAGTATCTTTCGGTCCCTTGCTCACCCTCAGCCACTCTCTTGGCCTCACGCAGAATCGAAGGGGGAAGGGTAATGGTTTTTGAGGTTTTCGGGCTAGTTTGATCGAATGAAACAGAGAGGGGGTGGGTCCATGTATCTGTGTGGGTGGGCAATGGATGGGTGACACTTGTCACTCATCCATTGGGCCTGTTTCAAAATATCTGAGCCCATTGAGGAAAAAAGTCTACTCGTCTCGTAATTCATGTAATAGTTCCTTGGACCTTCTATGACTAGTATCTTTCCCGTCGAACGTCCGATTTTGACGTGCCGCCTGTCTACGGACTCTATCGACCCGATCTCTGTAACGCTCATTGGCCCTACCTCGGGCCTCCCGGGTCAAAAGTTAACTTTTTGCCCTCGTTTAGGGGTAAAATCAAAATTTCTCCCTGAACGTCCGTTAATCCTCGGCTAATCCCCTATTAGTCTCACTAATCCATAATTAGTGTTAATTAATCCTTAAAATCAGGGACGGGTCGTTACAGGTTGGACGTGGGCGATAACCCCACAAGGATGGGTACAATTTGGTTAATTTAATAAGATATGGTTATAATTAAAATTGGTAGTATTCTTTGTCTGACAAAAGTTGTCAGATAGGAGCTCTTGTCAGACAGGACTAGGACTGGTCCAGTTTTCACCCAATTTAGGGAGGGGTCCTATCAACTTGGTATCAGAGCAAAGTTTTAAATAATCCTGAATTGAGTATAACATTTTGTAAATATTTTCTTACATGACTTGTGTGATATGCGGTGAATTTTTTCTGAGATTTGATAATGCTTTGAAATTGGTGTTGTCGAATATCTGGAACTTTAAATAAGATTTTTAAATGTTTTCCTATGTGTTTTTGGTGATATTTGATTGATTGAGATTTTTTTAATGATTTTTGACGATTTTACTAGAAATGTTTTATCGCACGTTTTACAAGGTTTCTTGAGATTATGCTTCTGAATTTCACTTAAATTGTAGATTTGGATTTGAGATAAGGATATTATATACTTTATGTGGCCATGATTTGAATTTGGGTTTTAAATGGTGATTAATAATTTTAAAAGTCGGTTTTTGACAATAAATTGAATTTGGTTTTCATATGATTATCGAAGATCTTCGAGAATTTTAAATTTTTTATTTCATGATTTATATAGTATCAGTCAATTGTGATTTTAAAAGGATTTGATAATTTTATAAAAATATTTGAAGTACACGTGTTACGAGGTTTATTAACAACGGTGTTTTGGACTAACGTCAGGTTTGAAAAATTCGATTTGACTTGAATTAAGAGTTATGGTTATGGTGTAATTTATGTGATAATGATTCAGAGTTATGGTCGTGGTGAATTAAGAGTTATGGTTATGGTGTAATTTACGAGGTTTTTTCAAATGAGTATTGATGAATTATAAAAATGCAATGATTATTGATGATTTTGAGAATTTTAAATGAATCTTGAGTATATGTTTACGAGGCTTTGTGTAAAGTGTATTTTTTGTGTAAAATGTGTTTTGGGCTTAGGCTGGGGTTTCGAATTGTGAATTGGATTTATGAAATTGAGATGTGTTATAAGTACGCGATTTCTCGATATTCGTGGTTAGAGTTGTGAATTTCAATTTGAGGAGTTATATGTGTGTTATAAAACTATGTTTCTCGATGTTTGTGTTGTAATATTATGTTGTGAATAACCATCCTCAGATTACGCTAAGATGCTATATTCCCCAATGGCTATATGAGAAAATTATTGGTACTTGGGTATCGAGGATGGATTGACTGTATGTGGTTACTGTGATGATCCTGTATATGATTGTGTTGGTAAATTACTGAGATCGGTATTGTATGGTAACCACTCAGACGTTGAGCTAGGCTCTGGTTCCTACGTGAGTGGTTGGTTAGTCTCAAACGACGAGTTTGGCTCCGGCTCCTGAGACTGGTATGGGGATGCTAACTCAAACGTAGAGCAGGGTCCGGTTCCAGGCCAGTTGTCACTCAGACGTTGAGCAGGGCTCCGGTTCTTGAGTGAGGTTACACTCGGACATCGAGCTGGGCTAGCTCCGGTTCCCGAGTGGTGTGCAGAAATACTCCCTAGGGAATATTTGTCTGGATGATGTTTGGTACTAGATAATGATTGTAGTGGTGGCCTATGCGTAGCGCCGTTGTGTGTTAAGATTTGAAATTGAGTGGTTGATTGGTTAAGTTCGGTGATGAGATGAGTAAACGAGCCTAGGATAGTTATATGGATGGAAATGAATATGGATTATCCGTTTGAATGTGTGATTTTGATGCACTGATAAGGAAATACTGTATGGGTTTGGATAATAGGCAAGCTCAAAAGTGAAAATCAAAGTGTTTGTTGGTATATTGGATCCAAATATGATCAATAAATAAGTTTTCTGGGTAAAGTCAGTGTTTAAGGCATTAAGATGATGAGAAGATCTTGTGTCGGATCCGACGTGTATAATAGTGGCTTGTGTGATGTTTAAGCATATTAGTAATAGTCAATGACTTGTGTGAATTGAAACTTGCTTGCCAACTAATTGAATGTTTACATGTTTAGAAAATTATCAAGGCCATGGCTGTTTGTACCTTGTGTGATGTATATGATATTTGAGATATTAAGTGAGCTTGGTTACGGTTTGATGAAATATGATTTATGTGATACTCTTGAGTACGACTCGAAGGATACTTAGCATAAGGATGTATTAGTTAAGACTATACAGGATCCCGAGATTACTAATATCTAAATGATGTTACGATTTAGTCGAAAGGTTGATTAATTTTGAGTAATTCAGTTGTCCAATTATAATATGAAAATAAGTTTTGGGTTGTTCTGAAATTTTGAGGACGAAATTTCTTTAAGGAGGGTAGATTGTAACGGCCCGGACCCTTGATAGGAGTAAATTTGGAAAGTTTAAAAGGAACTGACCATTTTGCCCCTATAGGGGCAATTGTTGACTTTTTGACCGAGAGACTTGTAAGGATCATTATGTAGATCTCAGTGTCATGAGTTCGTAAACATGCAGTATGCCAAAAACAGAGGACTAATAGTTTAGATATGGGTCGAAATCAATTAGGAGTATTATGGTAATTTTGACATAAAGAGGTAATTTGGTTATTTCACAATTGTGACGTGTGAATCATGTGTGTGAGACTAGAAACATCTGGTATTTTCCCTCCCTTGTATCCACTGACCTAGAGACCATTTAAATATGGGATTATATGTGTGAATGGAATCGGTGGGTGGTGGCAGAAGGAAGGAAATCCGTGAAACAGACCACCATCGTGGAGAGAAGAGAGCTATGAAAAAAAGAAGAAGAAGAAGAAGGAAAGAAAGGAAATGAAGAGAGAAAGCGAGGAAGAACAAGTGGAGGGCTGGTTGACCCAAAACTCAAAACCCAGAACCCGTTAAGCTTAAAAATGACCCAAAAAGGTGCAGGATGTAAGCGTTTTGGCTTGAAACCAAGGACCGTGGTGGGTTAGGAAAGTCCCTATGATCATTTTAAGTTAGAAAAATTGAGTGCTGGACGGACGAAGGCTCGAGGATAAACTCTGGAATCTTGGCCAAAATGTGTGGGTGCGTGTTTCTAACTTCCTGTATGAGTTTCTCTCCTTGGTGATCATAGACATATTTCTAGGATTGAGAAGATTAGGATTGGTGAAGAACATATAGGAAATGGACGAAAAATAATGGTGATACAACCAAGTCAGGTTGCTGGGTCGGGCTTATGTTTCTAACTTAAAGTTGTGCATATGTGTCAGGACCCGACCCTCCTCGGTCAAGACCCGACTCATCTAGCACAATATTGTCCGCTTTGGGCCTCCTTGCCCTTGCCCTCACGGTTTTGTTTTCGGGAGCTCAAGGTGCAACTTCCCAAGGGGTCAACCATCATGGAATTGCACCAGTCTCAACTCGCTTAACTTTGGGGTTCCAATCCCCGCCAAAGCCACTGAGCTCCCAAAAGGCCTCGTTCTAGATAGGTGTGTGCCTACACCTTTAAGGAAAACCACCATTCCCTTCCCAGACCATTCCCCCTCGCAGGAATGTGGGATCGTTCACCATTCATGTCAGGACCCGACCCTCCTCGGTCAGGACCCGACTCATCTAGCAGCCCTCACGGTTTTGCTTTCGGGAGATCATGGTGCAACTTCCAAGGGGGTCACCCATCATAGAATTGCACTAGCCTCAACTCACTTAACTTTGGGATTTCAATCCCCCCCAAAACCACTTGAGCTCCTAAAAGTCCTAATGCTAGATAGGTGTGTGCCTACACCTTTAAGGCACACCACCATCCTCTCCCAGACCATTCCCCCTCGTAGGAATGTGGGATTGTTCACCGTTCTCTTCAGGACACAGGTCTTACAATCCACCCCCCTTAGGGCCCAGCGTCCCCGCTGGCACACTTCCCGGTCGGGGTCTGGCTCTGATACCAAATTTTCAGGACCCGACCCTCCTCGGTCAGGACCCGACTCATCTAGCACCATATTGTCCGCTTTGGGACTCCTTTCCCTTGCCCTCAAGGTTTTGTTTTCGGGAGCTCATGGTGCAACTTCCCGGGGGGTCACCCATCATGGAATTGCACCAGCCTCAACTCGCTTAACTTTGGGGTTCCAATCCCCTCCAAAGCCACTTGAGCACCCAAAAGGCCTAGTGCTAGATAGGTGTGTGCCTACACCTTTAAGGCACACCACCATCCTCTCCCAGTCCATTCCCTCTCGCAGGAATGTGGGATTGTTCACCGTTCTCTTCAAGACACTGGTCTTACAGTTCACTCCAAGACACGTGTCTTACAATATGTTTGTAAAAATTATGACTTATACTTGGATTGGATCTGTGTAAGTATACTTGATTTATTGTGTGATTATACTTGAGATGTTAAGAGTTAGTTTTATATACATATACATACGTATGCTTCTTGATATTCAAGTTGTGATTTGTGTAAGGAAAAAGAACGATGAATTATTATTGAATAAAGAATATATAAGGATGATGATATGATGATGTGGATGATGATATGATGATGATGATAATGAAATCATGATGATACGATGATGCCATACAAATGATAAAATGATGACATGATGTTGTATATACATTTGATGTATGTTGTATATACAGTTGTATAATAATAAATGGAGAGAAGGTAAAACCGAACAAGGTTAAACTAGTAAATACTGCTACTTGTCAGGGAAAGTGGGTTGGACGTGGACGGTAACCCCACAAGGGTGGGTATAATTTGGTTAATTTAATAATATATGGATATGATTAAAATTGGTAGTATCCCTTGTCTAACCAGGGTTGTCAGACGGGAGTAGGACCAATCCGATTTTCATAGAAATTTATGGATGGGTCTTTTCACATTGCTTCACATCAACTACTGTTGTGAAAGTCATAGTAGCTATAGAAAACTCACTAGTAAAAAATAACTAATAGATGACACTATAGTTAGAATTTTCATGACAAATTTTTAAAATAAGTGTCCTCAAAAAGCCTTTAATGATCCATGTGTATTTTAAATGCTCACTTAAAAAAAAATATAACTAAATGATAGAAGCACGCAAGGGAAAACAGGGTGGTAAGTGTGCTACTTATGTTTCTTCCTTAGAAACCTTACTTGATACAAATCGAAAAAAGAGGAAAATTTCAAAAAATTAGAGAATGTTGAAGCGAGACCCTCTCCAAAAGTTTCACGATTTTGCTGCTAAGAACAACCGAATAAGAACTGCTCCCCTCTCACCCTTGAACACCAAACTGTACCATCCTCCATCTCCATCTCTATCGTGCAGTTGCGAGCACGGGTATAGGAGATAAATTTCAACTATCTACGAATTACATAAAAGAAGAGAATTGGTTTAGTTTGATTTTGGTTTTTAGCTCTCCTCAATTTCGCGAGGATGATAACCATTGAGATTGTGTGTTAGATTTTCTAGGATTAGGGTGAATGAGAGTTTATATGGAGAGTCAGAACTAGAGTCGAAGACTACGATAACAGAAACGGTCTAAGGCTGAGATAGGAGGCAGCCACCAGACTGAATCTATGTAGTTTATTTTAGAATTCTTTGGATTTCGAGAGGCTTGGATAGGTTAGTGATGACCATGTTTAAATTTTAAAGGGTGTTCTTTGATTTTTGAATTAATTATGGTTGTACAGGGGATCATGATGATTACAAGATTATGAGGAAAGTTGGGTGACATTGGGTGATATTTATTATGAAGTGTATGTTCATGCTTATTATGGGTGACATTGTTGATTAAGGTCACTTGATTTCAATTGAGTCATGCTTATTTTTGGGTGATAATTGGGTAATATTTGAAGAATAGCATAGTGGAGAGTTGAGTGTACTGGGGTTTGAATGTTAAAGTTTAGGGTTTATTGTTACTGCAGTGGATTTTGTGGATAATTGGTGTTGAATGCTTTTTCTTACACCAGAAATATAGGCTATTCTTAAGACACATTGAATATGTTGATGATGGCTTCTTGGATGCTTATGTTTATTGGTAGTCGAATTTAAATGAATTAGTCTACAAAGTCTCTACGTTTCCTTCTTCTCTATCTTTTTTGCCTTTTTAATTCCTTTTTTGATTTATTGTTGATCTAATCCTTTTTGGTCAATTCATATATATGGAATATGTACTCATCTTCAAGTTTTGGTAAATTTGTGTTCATCTTCAGTTTTAGATGAAATTAATGTTCATCAATTTTACATCAAATTAGAATTCATCTTCAATTTTGGTTTCGAATGTGTTTTTGGTCGTCTTTGATTCTAGCTACAATTGTTTACTAGTGATTATTGTATTCTTGAGGGTGAAAGATAATGAGGGGTAGAATTTATAGCTACAGTCCTTCACCACCGAGGAGGTACAGCAGCACACGTTGTCGTAACCGTAACACTACAGACCCCTAAGTAGGCCACCGCCATGAAACATTAAGCTACGTAATGTTGGCAAGTTTTTTTTTTTTTTTTTTTCCAATTTACTCAGTACAGATGCCCTTCTCTGGAATGTATTAGTTAAAGTTTGTTTTGAAATATGTAGGTGCAGATTACGTAGCGTAGGTAGTTTGTTTGGTTGGGTCAAAATTATATATATATATATATATATTCTATATATATAATCAGTAGTTTTCTTTTGGTCCTACCTAGACACCCAGTGAATCTTTACTTGACCAACTCACAATCATAACAACCAAAAAATTTAGCAAGTTATTCGGCCGTCACAAGGATCTTCCCACCAGTCTCTTGGTTCGTAATTTTTGTCACCACTACTGGTATTTTATAGTCCGACTTTTCATATTATAGCTTGATTTGCATAATTATTTTGGTTGATAAGAATACCGCTATAGTGATTGTGAGTTAGTATAGTTATGGGTTGTTCTGTTAATTGAAGTGTTTTTGGTGGAAATGTTGTACTCCATTTCCAAGTTCTGAGAATCCACGTCTCATATTAAAGCCCTTTACTTTCTTGGAGGTAATTCATTATTCACTATAATGCTTTCTCCCTTGCTCTCTAGGATTATCTTAAAATTTATGTATGTGATAATGTAGATTGGTAACTGAATTGAGATTTTGAGTTTTATTTGGGATAACTACAATTTGATATTGTTGATAAGCCATGAATTAAGTATAATTATATACCTTTTATACTTATCTTTTAATATTTAAATATCAAATAATTGTAGAAAATAATATATTTTGTGAGAAATGTGCAGAATTAGATAGAGCAAGGAAATACGAGAATTGAGGTGAAAGAATCACCTCAATCGGAGTTATAACGAAAAAGTTATGATCGAATGAAAGGAGTCCACCAAAAATCATTGATGGATTCGATAGGAGGCTACCGAACCAATCCCAACAGCCCAAGAATCGATTCAGTAGCTGTTTGTTGAACGGACCCTGCTCTATTCAAAGAGCGTGTACCGATGCCGTCCCCTATTTCCTTAGTGCACGGTCACCCAACCTCCTTACCTCTTTTCAGTGCGTGCCTACCGAATTGGTCCCCAGCTTTCTCGCGTCTTTGACCGTCGAAACTCTTTCCAATTTTCAGTGGGTGTCCACCGAAATGAGTCCATGTTCAATTCCAGCAAGCATTTCCTTCCCTTTTAAGGAAAATTGTCCTTTTTAATTAGGATTTCTTTCCCCTTTTTAAATTAGGAGTTTTTATTAACTTTTTAATTAAATTTTGTATTTATTCTTTCATTACGATTTAAAATACCTTTTAGCTTTAGAACTTTAATTTAATTAGTTTAATCATTTTCCTTTTAGAATTAAATTGTAAACTCCTATTTATATGAGGATTAATTTTTTCCTATAAATAGAGAGATTTAGGTTATTTGTAAGTGGTAGCTCATTCTTTGTATCAAAACTCTACTCAACCAAATTTCCCCTTTCATTATATTCAAGATTTCTAGTGTAAGAATAATTACACCATACTTCACCTTCTACACCTTCATCCGTGACTAAGTTGAGGAGCCCTCGCTTGTCTCACTAAAGAGTGTCCAATCACTTCGTATCTATGACGACCAGTCACGAATTAGCGGGATTAATTAAGAATTAATGACGAATTAGCGAGACTAATCGAAGATTAGACGAGGATTAACGGACGAGCAGGGCGAAATGAAGATTTTGCCCTTGGAATGGTCGAATAGTTTAATTTTCGTACAGGCGGTCAAATGGACTTTGGCTGATGACTGCGACGTAGTTCAGGATGTCACGAGTTCATAGACAGGTGGCATGCTCGATTCCGACGTTCGTGAAAGAAGTTATGGCGATCGGAAGTCCAAGGGCATTTTGGTAATTTGGTCGAATAAGAGTAAATAGTTGACTTTAGACCTGGGAGGTCCGATGGATGAGGGCTAAGGACCGTTACGTAGATCAGGACGATATGAATCCATAGACAGGTGGCACGTCGAATTCGGACGTTCGACGGAGAAGTTACGGTTCACGGCAGTCCGAAGGTACTATTGCACGTTTTACGAGACGAGGAACTTTTGGACTTAAGTGGGGCCCAGATATTTTTGTGCTCCCAATGGATGAGTGACAAGTGTCACTCATCCACTGGACATCATTTTACATTCATGCATATCATCTTCATTCTTGTTCGTGCATACCAAACCCAAATGAACCCGATCTCACAACCCACCCCCTTTACCTTGTTGATCGACCATGAACCCAGAGGGCTTGAGATGATAACCGTGAGGGATGAAGATGGTGGCTGGTGAAGGAAGACCGCCGTGCACGGCGGCGAAGGCTCTGGAAACCAGGTAACCACTAGATTACCCAGTTAGGCCCAAATTTCATGTTCGTTTGATTTGGACGTTATGGTTTGTTTTGGATGCTTGGATAAGGACTAGTGGGTTTCTAGGGAGGTTTTAAGAGGCTTTTGAGGGCGGTTCACGGCTGAGGAAGCCTGGGGGTACAACTGGGAAAAAATGGCCGTGAGGCCTTTGAAATTTGGATAGGATTTAAGGGGTTTTCCTTAGGTTTAGGGATTGGATTGGATAGGAAACATCAAAATAGGAAGAAAGGAATCAAAAAGGAGAAGATTGGACAAAAAATGAGGAGTGTAGAACCCTGGACCGGTCACGCCGACCCAGTTAGACCGACTGCACAGGTTGGATCGGACCAGCCGGTTCGGCCAAGGTAGAAGATGAACAGTCCGTCGTATGAGGCCCACGCACAGGACCTTCCTTGGGCGCTTGAGCCTTCCTTTGGGAAAGCGTTCAACATGTGGAATCATTTATTCAATGTAACGAACATTTTGGGACTGGTTTCGTGTCAATCAGTGATCGTTTCGATATAGTTCGGGCTGTCCGAAGATTTAGGTTCGCGTTTAAAAATAGTTAGAAATTCCAGAAAATTACGGGGCTTTAGTGAGGGGTTATTTAAGTAGTTAATAACTTTCTATTACGATTTGGACAGGTTCGGGAAACCCGGAGGAGAAGTTTGGCCCAGGAGATGCTTATGGCACACGTATCGAGGCGCGGCTTCGGACGATCTGTGAGTGGACCTTTCTTTCAAACTTGATGCATGCATAAATGTTTTATAAGTGTTTTAATATATTTTTTGTGATGCCATGAGTGCATTTTATTGTGGTAGCTTAGGATCGACATATTTGCACGTTTTTCGAGGTTTTCGGCTTTATGTTGTACTTTTGCATACTGAGTTTTCAATGATGGTTTGACGAATGGATTTTGGATTTGGAAATAGGAAATCGGGAACGAGTCCCATTTGATTTACGAACTCTCGGACTAGGAGTCCATTTGATATATACAATCGGACCGAGGGTCCCGTTAGTTTATGAGTTCGGACTCGAAGCCCAGTTCGTCGTAATCTCGGGCTTGAGGCCCATTTGACTGTATTGTCGGGCTTGAGGCCTTATTGGTTGTGAAATCGAGCTTAAGGCCCTGTTGATTTGTGGTTTCGGGCTTAGGGCCTAGTTAGCTGTGGTATCGGGCTTAAGGCCCTGTTGATTATAACATCGGGCTTGAGTCCCAGTTCAGTTTGTGAAATGAGAATTCGGGCATGAGAGCCTGTTGAACTGTTGATTTAGTCCGAGGCCTGTGAAATTGATTTGAATTGGATTCGAGGAATCCTGTTGAGATGAATCGGGTATGAGACCCAATTGAGAAATGTTTTGAGAAAGAAAGAAAGTAATTAAAATGTATATGAACCCTCCATATGATTCTATGGTCTCCTCCAGACGTCGACCTGGAGAGTCATGATCCACATACCAGAATGAGTATCCCCATAGGGATCTCATTCCAGGAGTTGGAGTTATGTGTTATGATGTGGTCCCGGACCAGATTACGGAGAGATGTGTGGACTAGATCCGAAGATAGGGCTCGGACTAGATCCAGAGATTGAGCCTCCCAGATGGAGAATTCCTAGGAGAAGACTCAGAGTGAGACCCTGAGTATTGTGCACACTAGTATAGATATGATTAATCGTGACATATATCGGGGATGTGTTCCCTAGGGGTTGTGTGCCCCGAGTTGGCATCTTCTCGAAAGTGCCGCAGATGGGTTATACGTATGCCGATACGTATGAGGTTTTACAGAAAGTGATTTGGGGGTGGAGACCCCTTGTTTTATGGTTTAGAAAGTGATTTGGGGCGAGACCCCGTATTCAATGTTTTGAGAATGGTTTTGGGCTGAGGCCCACGTGACGTGATTTGGGCTGAGTCCCTATTAATTTGATTTCCTTATTCCATGGTTTTAAGGGTGTGATTTCGGATCGAGGACCCAAATGTATTTACGGTTCAAGACGGTTTATGGGAACTCGCATGAACCCTTGAAAGGTTTTCATGGGTCATGACGGTTTATGGGAACCGGGCATGAACCCTTGAATGATTTTGGGAATATGTTTGATAAATGAAATGGTTTTATGAACGTTTTGATAAATGGTTTTTGAATGCATGCATATGCTTTTATTGAAGGGCATAAATGTCTTAAAGTGAAAATGTTTTTAATGAAATGATTGTTTTTGTCCACTCACAGTTTTCATGTTTTAATGCTTTTCAGGTTGATAGCGGATGCGGGCTGTAGTAGAGACGAGACATCACATTCCTCCTCCTACGATCTTGGCGTACTCTAGATGCCCAGTGAGGGCTTGAGACCGAATTTTACCTGGTCTGACACTTTGTGTTAGACAGGATCAGGCACGTCCCACGTTAATCCCGGGGGATTTGGGACGGGTCCTGACAAGTTGGTATTAGAGCGTGGAGTACGCGCAGGTCGAGGATGTGATGTCTCTGAGGTCGTAACAGCCCGTCATCTACCTGGTAGTTAGGGCATTAGTGCGAGGATTCGGTAGAATCGAACCTTAGTTAGATGGTGTTTGGCACGTGATACAATAGTTGAGGTTCGATTGGCATTGGAAGCCACGTGTTTCGATGTTTGATCCCTTGAAGGATCAGTATTCGTGTGAATCCGACGGCTTAGAGCCATAGTGTCACTGGTGAGTAGGATCCATTGGATTGTTAAACACAATATGACGACTTGAGAGTCGTGACCGCTAGACGGTAGGGTCGTGTCAGATAGAGGATGTACGGATTAATACCAGTGGTGGTCAGAGGTCAGGTTCGCCCACTATACGATGACCCTGTATGACTACAATCACGACAGTTAGAAATAGGAACGTGTGATTCTATTTGGCGTGATGAACCATGTTTCGCTATGTCGAATCCTTCCAGGATGTCGACTGGCAGGAGATGTCGGAGTAGTTGTGGTGTGACGCGATAGGATGCGATTGCGCACGTAGCGCTTGTGCATTATTGGACCCGGAGTACGGCCAGTTCTTGTGGAGGCTAGCGGCTGAGAGCGGTAGAGTTACAAGAGGATGAGATCCTCAAAGTGTAGTTATTGGCTAGTTTGGTACCAGTATTGGAGTATGACAACTCTTCAAAGTCAAGAGCGAGGGAACAGTCAGGATGGTTGGGCTGCAGCGGGCAGCCGGGTTTGTGATAACCCTAGTAGGTGATTGATTGGACAAGTTACCAGGAGTATGGTACTTGTGATCGGATCCAGAGGTGGACCGATCGGTGGATGTTGCGTGCGGAGTGGTTGGTACCGACAGTTGTCTACCGCATGGATTTAGAGTTTCGGTAGCAGAGTGTTTCTGAGATTAGTCTGCACGAGGTTGTGGCAGATGCTACTATCGATGGACGCAGTCGAGTCTTATCGAGTTGGGATAGGCTCAGGTTGCCGTGAAAATTGTGACGATGGGATTCGTCAGTCGTGATGATGATACGAGGTGCGTGACACATAGTACGAGCATAGATTCTGGATTCGACTCGGTTACGACTGAGTGCAATCACAGATGAGAAGCTGACGTTGGGTGTTGGCACACTTACCACGTTACCTCTGTGAGGTGATCGTGACGAGTAAGATATACCTGGATGAGTGACAGGTGCCCTGAATATCCTGGATGGATTGCGCGAGTGTGAGTACTGGAGTTGATCCCATAGAGTTGGGACGTGCGAACCAGTATGCAGACGGAATAGTAGATGTGCTGGTGTGGCGAGCATGTGAGTGTGGTGGGAACTGAGTGGGACAGAGAGGATCCCGAGTGGCTCAGTGCGAGGCATCTGGAGTACTTGGTTTGGTGACCAGTTCCCTGATGATACGAAACATGGGGCGCGAGTGTGTGCCTAGAAGTAGTAACGTTAAGGGATGGAATGCCTAGGTGGCATTCGGATGAAAAGGTATAAATGGATTATGTAAGTGACGTCTTAGGACGCATGGGTCGGTTGGTCAGATATGGTAGTACGCAGAGATTTGGCTTCAGATCACGACAGACGTTGCAATCTGTTTAGCCTACCGACCGATGTCAATGGATTCTGACCAATTCTGTGAGTTAGAGTTGGATCAGGATGATTAAAGGTACGAGATGCAGGTGTTGGAAGTCGTTTATGCACATCCGTAAATAGTATACAAGGTTTAACCTTGAGTCGCATGAATTCCACTCGGAATGAGTGTACCTGCAAGTGCGGTATTCACGGACGCGTGGATGGTGACCAGTTGAGCAGAGGACTTGAGAGTCCATTACAGATTGGTTTTGGTTGACTACGGTTGACCAAACCTCCTGAGTTGGGAACTTGGAAATCGTTTACCTATAGGACGCAGAATTACTCGTGTAATGAGTGAGCTCAGTAATTGGAAAAGAAATATGTTTCCAACGTGATTGGAACTTCGGAATCAAGAGAAATTGTGACTGAGACGTTGAGAAGAGTGCTTATTTCCGCATTGGTGATGGATATTCCGAGGTCACCGAGCGTGACTTTGTAGTAGATAGTGTTGGGTGCCGGAGGATGACATAGGAGAAACTTTGATGTCATCATCTTGGGTTCTCCTTAATTCTTTCCTAGGTAGGACGACGAGGAGTGATATGACAGCTAAGGGGTTCAAAGAGGGTGTAAGAACCGAAAACCTAGGCTGTAAGTCAAATTTGTTTGACTGGACGAGTAGATGATATTTAGCGTCACAAGATGTGACGAGAGAGTGTCCGAGCTGATGGATTGATGTTCGCTTGGTGACGGACAGTTGGGGTCCGAACCATGGTTGGAATGTGGACAGTAGTATGTGGTTGGACGTTGCTGGAGTGCATTCCTCTAGTAGGTCGGGTGACACCCTAATGTGTTGTGATGTGGGTGCACCGGTGTGTTGTGCACATTGGACGATGGGATTGACCACGGTCAATCGATATGTCGAGTTGAGAGTGTCCCGACAGTTCGGAAATGTGTTGTAGATCGGATAGAGACCTAGATGGACATGAGTGGCGATCAGATTAGATCCGACAGTGTCAGTTTGGAGACTCGAGGTGAGTCTAGATGTCAGCGGAGATCGCTAAGTGATGCGAGATACGATACAAGGACTCGAGGGAAAGTCGAGATCAGAGTAGAGCAACGAAGTGCAGTGGAGCCAGGAGTTATCGGCTGGTCACAAAGTCATGACATATCGTGGTAACGGAATGATAGGTATCTGACGAGTTCGGATCGATAGGGAGTGATGGGACTCTCCTTAGAGTCAATTTTGAGTATAGGAATTTGAGAGAGTTGATTCGTGCGAGTATCGAGAGTCAGTATGGACATAGGTTTGAGGATGAACTATAAGATGGAATTCGTGCCATGGTGATGGCAGGATCTAGAGGATGTTGTCTGATCGGATGCTGAGCAGGAAGCCAGCTTGGATGTGTTAGCCTTGGTGGGGATGCGTATTTCACCCTGACGACTGTGGGATGGAACGTGTAAGAGTGTTAGATTGAAAAGCCGTTTGGATGTCAGTCTGGTATTGCTGACCTGTCAAGTGAGTGATATGCGTGATCGACGAGTGTTGACGTTCCGTCTCGAGTGAGATGTACAAGTTGACGTATAGTTTTCGAAAATGAATTGGAGCTTTGGAGGCTCCAGTGAATTTACGTACCATCGCGTACGAGTTGTGTGTCAGACGTGTACTGTTACACTGGTACCCTCGTGTGTGGGTGTAATACCCGAGTCGAGGGACATGGTTGGATTCCACAATGTGGTTGTGGAATTAAGTCAATTTGAATTTCGAGGACGAAATTCTTTTAGGGGGGAAGATTGTGACTACCCGTCCCGAATTAGCGGGATTAATTAAGAATTAATAACGGATTAGCGAGACTAATCGAAGATTAGACGAGGATTAACGGACGAGTAGGGCGAAATGACGATTTTATCATTGGAATGGGTAAATCGTTGAATTTTCGTACAGGCGGTCAAATGGACTTTGACCAATTACTGTGCTGTAGTTCAGGATGTCTCGAGTTCATAAACAGGCGGCATGCTCGATTTCAACATTCGTGGAAGAAGTTATGACGATCCGAAGTCCAAGGACATTTTGGTAATTTGGTTGAATAGGAGCAAATAGTTGACTTTTGACCCGGGAGGTTTGATGGATGAAGGCAGATGACCGTGACGTAGATCAGGACGATACGAATCCATAGACAGGCGGCACGTCGAATTTGGACATTCGACGGACAAGTTACGGTTCACTGAAATCCGTAGGTACTATTGCACGTTTTACGAGACGAGGAACTTTTGGACTTAAGTGGGGCCCAGATATTTCTGTGCTGCCCAATGGATGAGTGACAAGTGTCACTCATCCATTGGACATCATTTTACATTCATGCATATCATCTTCATTCTTGTTTGTGCATACCAAACCCAAATGAACCCGATCTCACAACCCACCCCATTTACCTTGTTGATCGACCATGAACCCAGAGGGCTTGAGATGATGACCGTGAGGGATGAAGATGGTGGCTGGTGAAGGCAAACCGCCGTGCACGGCGGCGAAGGCTCTTGAAACCAGGTAACCACTAGATTACCCGGTTAGGCCCAAATTTCATGTTCGTTTGATTTGGACATTATGGTTTGTTTTGGATGCTTGGATAAGGACTAGTGGGTTGCTAGGGGGTTTTAAGAGGCTTTTGAGGGTGGTTCACGGCTGAGGAAGCCTGGGGGTTGAACTGGGAAAAAATGGTCGTGAGGCCTTTGAAACTTGGATAGGATTTAAGGGGTTTTCCTTAGGTTTAGGTATTGGATTGGATAGGAAACATCAAAATAGGAAGAAAGGAATCAAAAAGGAGAAGAGTGGACGAAAAATGAGGAGTGTAGAACCCTGGACCGGTCACGCCGGTCCAGTTAGACCGGTTGCACACGCAGGATCGGACCGTCCGGTTCGGCCAAGATAGAAGATGAACAGTACGGCGCGTGAGGCCCACGCGCAGGACCTTCCTTAGGCACTTGAGGGCGCGTGAGCCTTCCTTTCTGGAAGTGTTCAACACGTGAAATCATCAATTCGATGTAACGAACATTTTGGGACTGGTTTCGTGTCAATCGGACATCGTTTCGATATAGTTCGGGTTGTCCGAAGGCTTAGGTTTGCGTTTAAAATAGTTAAAAATTCCGGAAAATTACGGGGCTTTAGTGAGGGGTTATTTAAGTAGTTAATAACCTTCTATTACGATTTGGACAGGTTCAGGAATCCCGGAGGCGACGTTTGGTCCGGGAGACACTTATGGCAAACGTATCGAGGCGCGGTTTCGGACGGTCTGTGAGTGGACCTTTCTTTCGAACTTGATGCATGCATAAATGTTTTATAAATGTTTTAATATATGTTTTGTGATACCATGAGTGCATTTGATTGTGGTAGCTTAGGATCGACATATTTGCACGTTTTTCACGGTTTTCGGCTTTATGTCGTACCTTTGTATACTGCGTTTTCAATGATGGTTTGATGAATGGATTTTGGATTTGGAAATAGGAAATCGGGCATGAGTCCCATTTGATTTACGAACTCTCGGACTAGGAGTCCATTTGATTTATACGATCGGACCAAGGGTCCCGTTAGTTTACGAGTTCGGGCTCGAGGCCCAGTTGGTTGTAATCTCGGGCTCGAGGCCTATTTGACTGTAGTATCGAGCTTGAGGCCCTATTGGTTGTGAAATCGGGCTTGAGGCCCTGTTGATTTGTGGTTTCGGGCTTAGGGCCCAGTTAGCTGTGGTATCGGGCTTGAGGCCCTGTTGATTGTAACATCGGGCTTGAGTCCCAGTTCAGTTTGTGAAATGTGAATTCGGGAATGTGACCTTGTTGAACTGTGGATTTAGGCCAAGGCCTGTGAAATTGATTTGAATCGGATTCGAGGAATCCTGTTAAGATGAATCGGGTATGAGACCTAGTTGTGAAATGTTTTGAGAAAGAAAGAAAGTAATTAAAATGTATATGAACCCTCCAAATGATTATATGGTCTCCTCCAGACGTCGACCTGGAGAGTCACGATCCACAGACCAGAATAGGTATCCCCATAGGGATCCCGTTCTAGGAGTGGGAGTTATGTGTTATGATGTGGTCCCAGACCAGATTCCGGAGAGATATGTGGACTAGATCCGAAGATAGAGCTCGGACTAGATCCAGAGATTGAGCCTCCCAGATGGAGAATTCCTGGGAGAAGACTCAGAGTGTGAGACCCTGAGTAGTGTGCACACTAGTATAGATATGATTAATCGTGACATATATCGGGGGTGTGTTCTCTAGGGGCTGTGTACCCCGAGTTGGCATCTTCTCGGAAGTGCAGCGGATGGGTTATATGTCAGGACACGTCCCAAATATGGCCTCGATACCCGGGACGAACCCTGCTCCCGTCTGACAATCACACTTACAGTATCAAAAACACACAAACAACCTTCACACAACTATAAGCATAACTATCAGACGAAGGAGTAACATATACACAACAGTCAGTCAGAGCATAGTTCTACAAAATCGGCACAAAAGTCCTACAATGCTAGTCTCGCAACGGAAGGACGTCGGAAGCTCTATGCCTCGATATCTGCCTCAACGTTCACCCCAGCGTTATCACCACGACCTGGAGGGAGAATTTAAAACCAAAAGATGTGAGTGGACTAAAATAACCAAAAGTTTTTAAATCAATTTATCACGAATTCAAGGTTCAGGAAAAAAAATAAGAATCAATGTTCCCTCCGTTTTTAAAACAGGCATGCCCAACGAAGTACTAGAAAATCATAATATGAAACATCATAAGAAACAGAAACACTATAAAATCTCATAAGAAAGAGATACACTATAAAATACCATAAGAAACAGAAACACTATAAAATGGCTATAGAAATCATAGCTTCAGCATCAAATCATCATTTCCGATCAAACCTGCTGGACCTATCCGAGTCTTTAAACTCAATCAGGCCTTAAATAAAATCCGAGTCTTTAAATTCCCGAGTCTTTAAACTCAATAGGCCTATGGGGGTAACATTAACATATCCGAGTCCTTAAACTCCCGAGTCTTTAAACTCAATCCGGGCCCATCCCCCGTCAATATCAATCCGGGTCTTTAAACCCAATATCCAGTTCCAGTAAATCCAATCCATATCCAGTGTAAAACCAATTCGAAATAGATCGCCAAACTCGAATTCGAAATCCCCGGTTCGAAGCCCTTCCAGCGTTTCGAACCGACATTCCGAACCCAATTCCGGAAATCCATTCTTATACCCAGAAATCACACATAAGCACAAATCATATTCATAACCCATTTATCCTTATCAGAAAACATTTATAGGTTGAAATTGTAATTATGGCATCAAAATCCGAAAATCATCTTTTTCTCGAAAAACGTGCAAAATCTCGAAAATGTCTCGAAAAACGTGCAAACTCATCAATCACATATAATCATCATTCAAAAGCATAAAAACATATTTAAGATCATAAACGTCAATAAAACAGTTAGGCATGCTTGAAAGAAAGAAAGAGTCCACTCACAAATCCAGAACGAGTCACTCGCGCTCCGTGTGCTCCTCGACTGTCTCGGGTGCCTCCCGTCCTGTCAAAATGCACTAAATAGGGTCACAAATACATCAAGGATCCTAATCCTAAGTTCCCCAATTTTTTGGGAATTAAATAATATTTTAATCCTAAACCCTCAACCGTCTGGATTCCCGAACAACTCCGTAACACCGTCCGATTAACCCGAAAACTATACCATTGGATTCCTTAGGATAAATGGAACCAAACTCATGTTGGAAGCTTGGCCGGATTCCTCTCCATGCGCCGCCCAAAGTGGCTGCGCGTGGGCCTCACGCGCCGCCCAAAGTGGCTGCGCGTGGGCCTCACGCGCCTGCTACAGTGCCCTTCAACCTTGAGCAGACCCGGTTCAGCACAGTGGTCTGCAAACTGAACCGGCGTCAGCGGTTCTCCCCCGTACCTGCACGATTTCTCTCCCTTTCTTCACCTAAAGCTTCGTCTAGTTCCAACCTATCCATTCCCCTCACTCTCCTGGTTCGATTCACCACTCAGCTTCACAACTGAAGCTCGAAAGAAACACACAGACGGCCCCTGTTTCACGATCCAGCCACTCCGGTCATCCCCCGTCACGGTGGCAACACCAGACGGTTCCTAGTGCCCTTCTACGTCTAACCCGACTCACCTTGACCGTCGACTCGTGCCCAAACGCCACGACTCGCCGTTTGAACCCACGGCCAAAACAGAGTACAGAGTACTCTCCGTCGACTGGCTCCGCCGTGTACGTCCCCGTCACGGCGACCATCCCACACCACTCCTAGAACCTCCCTGAACACCACTGCACTCACCACTCCCTCGATTTTCATCCTACCCTCACGACTTTTGAATTGAAAAAGCACGGGAAAACAGAGTAAAGAAGCTTACCCTTCGATTCCGTCTCCGTCGCAAGCGCCGCCGCGAACCACGGTGTTCGTTGGATTCCCTACAGCCTCCTGAACGTCCCACGGTCGTGATTTAAGCCACCTCACGGCGTAGCCACCACCACAAACTCACGGCCTCCCTGTTTCCTCAAATCTTCGCCGAACCACCACCGTGCCGCCGTGCACGATTCCAGTCCCAAAACACGATCAACACCTCACCCTCGTCTCTCTAACACTTTCACAAGTCATCAACTCACTCACCCCTGCTCTGAATCGATCCAACTCTCCCAAAATCTCACCCTCTGTTTTCTGTGTTCTTCGAACAAGCACGGTTCAAAATTAGACAAAGTGTGGCCGTGCACACGTTAGTAGCCCCTGGAACCATCCAGTCCCTTGCACGTGTCCATCAGCCATAGGTTAGCCCAAAATATCCCTGCCACTTGCCCTTATCTGATTGGGCTGAAAGAAAATGACCAAAATACCCCTTGTACAATTAATTACCGTTTTGCCCTCGAACGTTCTAGACCCGTAACTATTTCATCCGACGTCCGATGACAGCGTGCCGCCTGTCGTTGTACTCAGGACGTCGAGACCTATCTAACGGTCCTCAGTCTACGTGAAAATCACAAGTCCTCCAAAAAGTCAACATTTCCCTCGTTTACTCAAAATTACGGTAACGCCCCCAATCTTCCGAACGTCATAACTTTTCCCCCGGTTGTCCGAATCGAACCTGCCACCTGTCTACGGACTCGTGACGTCCTAAACTACGTCAAGATTAAAGGTTAACACTCAACCAATCGGGAATTCAAAAAGTCAACTTTTTGTCTACTATTCACAAGGGCAAAAACGTCCATTTATACAAAATTTTACAAAATTACCTTTTTACCCTTCCCGAAGGTACGGGTTGTTACAATCTACCCCCTTAAAAAGAATTTCGTCCCCGAAATTCAGTGAAATAAGTAAGGGTACTGTTCCCGCATCAATGCTTCAGGTTCCCACGTAGCTTCTTCCACTTGATGATTTCTCCACAACACCTTAACCAAAGGAACCGTTTTCCTTCGTAAAACCTTATCCTTCCGATCCAAAATCGCTACAGGCTGCTCTTCGAAACTCAAGTCTTCCCTCAGTTCAACTGGTTGTGCTTCCAAAACATGCGAATCATCTCGAATATACTTCCGAAGCATAGAGACATGAAAGACATTATGTACCTTTTCCAAGTCTGCTGGTAAGGCCAATCGATAAGCAACAGGACCAATCTGTTCTATGATCTCATAAGGTCCAATGTAACGAGGACTCAACTTCCCTCGTCTGCCGAACCGCACAATTCCCTTCCAAGGGGACAACTTCAGGAAAACCCAGTCTCCTACGGCAAACTCCAAATCCCTGATCCTACGGTCGGCGTAACTCTTCTGTCGGTCCTGAGCTGCCTTCAATCGATCCCTGATCAGTGCCACTTTTTCCTGTGTGAGGTCCAACAATTCAGAAGTAGTCAACCTCCTCTCACCAACCTCAGTCCAACACAATGGAGTCCGACACTGTCGCCCATACAAAGCCTCGTAAGGAGCCATCCCAATGCTCTCCTGATAACTGTTGTTGTAGGCGAACTCCATCAAAGGTAAATGAGACTCCCACGTACCCTGGAACTGTAAGACACAAGCTCGCATCATATCCTCGAGAATCTGAATAGTCCGCTCCGACTGTCCATCGGTTTGAGGATGAAATGCAGTACTGAAATGCAATTTAGTCCCAAAAGCTTCCTGTAAGCTCTGCCAAAATCGGGAAGTGAATCTCGGATCTCTGTCAGATACTATCGACTCTGGAGTCCCATGCAACCGAATAATCTCATCTATGAACAACTGTGCAAACTGCGTCAACCTGAAGTTCTCCCGTACGGGCAAGAAATGAGCAGACTTCGTAAGTCGATCCACAACAACCCACACCCCATCATGTCACTTGGGTGTCCTAGGCAGCCTGAACACAAAATCCATAGTCAGGTGATCCCATTTCCACTCGGGGATCGGCAAAGGTTGCATTGATCCATAAGGTCTCTGCCGCTCGGCTTTTACCTGCTGACAAATCAAGCATCTACTGACATATTCTACAATCTCACGTTTCATCCCTGACCACCAGTAATGCTCCCGTAGTGTACGATACATCTTGGTCCCACCAGGATGCATCGCATAAGCTGAACAGTGAGCCTCATCCAGTATCACTTTCTTCAATGCTTCATCCTCGGGTACACACAACCTTCCACCTTTAACCAAGGCTCCATCTTGACGGATCTCAAAGTCCTGTCTCTCTCCAGCTTCGACCTCAATCCGAATGATGCATAGAATAGGGTCCTCAAACTGAGCATCAATCACCTGATCAATCAAAACAGGTCGCACATGGAAACTCGCTAGGAGTACTCCGTGATCATCCACAGTCAACTCTACTCCCAACCTGCGGAGTTCAACCAGCAACGGTAACCGTACGGTCCTCAAATGTGACAAGGAACTAGCTGACTTCCTGCTTAGAGCATCGGCTACCACATTAGCCTTCCCTGGGTGATACTCAATAGTACAGTCGTAGTCCTTAAGCAACTCCAACCAACGGCGCTGCCTCAGATTCAATTCCTTTTGCGTGAACAAATACTTCAAGCTCTTGTGGTCCGTGAAGATCCTGCACCTCTCGCCGTACAAGTAATGTCGCCAAATCTTCAGTGCATGAACCACCGCTGCCAGTTCCAAATCATGTGTAGGGTAGTTCATCTCATGGGGTTTCAATTGCCGGGAAGCATAAGCAATCACTCTCCCATCCTGCCGTCGACGTCCGATGACAGCGTGCCGCCTATCGTTGTACTCAGGACGTCGAGACCTATCTAACGGTCCTCGGTCTACGTGAAAATCACAAGTCCTCCAAAAAGTCAACATTTCCCTCGTTTACTCAAAATTACGGTAACGCCCCCAATCTTCCGAATGTCATAACTTTTCCCCCGGTTGTCCGAATCGAACCTGCCACCTGTCTACGGACTCGTGACGTCCTAAACTACGTCACGATTAAAGGTTAACACTCAACCAATCGGGAATTCAAAAAGTCAACTTTTCGTCTACTATTCACAAGGGCAAAAACGTCCATTTATACAAAATTTTACAAAATTACCTTTTTACCCTTCCCGAAGGTACGGGTTGTTACATTATACGTATGCCAATACATATGAGGTTTTACAGAAAGTGATTTGGGGGCGGAGACCCAGTGTTTTATGGATTAGAAAGTGATTTGGGGCGAGACCCCGTATTCGATGTTTTTAGAATTGTTTTGGGCTGAGACCAACGTGACGTGATTTGGGCTGAGTCCTTATAGATTTGATTTCTGTATTCCATGGTTTTATGGTTGTGATTTCGGGTCGGGGACCCAAATGGATTTACGGTTCATGACGGTTTATGGGAACCAGCATGTAACCCTTGAAAGGTTTTCATGGGTCATGACGGTTTATGGGAACCGGGCATGAACCCTTGAATGATTTTGAGAATATGTTTGATAAATGAAATGGTTTTATAAACGTTTTGATAAATGGTTTTTGAATGCAAGCATAAATATGGGAACCGGGGGATTTGGGACGGGTCCTGACAGTATCCATAGAGAGCCCCGAAGAGAAAAAGTGTAACACAGTCTCTTTATCTCGTAGTTATTTCTTATGTTTGAATATTGGTTGTATGAATTGATTTCTAATAATATTCTTGGTTTTATGGTTTCTATTGCTTCAATATTCTATGTATTCTATGATTCTAGTTTTTGTTATGTTTGTGTATTCGCGCTTAATGGTTGACTAGCTATAGGGAGCCCCGAGTCTAGGTCATTAAAAGTGTAATCGGGAGCACCGAGCACGTACTTAAGAGAATATACAAGTAACTAGTAAGATTGAGATTATAGTATTACGTTGGTTGAAGTTAATACAATCATGAATGAGTTAGGTTAAAGATGAGTTGACCATGTAAATAATATATTAGAATAGTTTAGATTAGTTAATCACGTAGGACAATAGAAACAATCAAGTACCCTCCCTCTCCCCCCCCCCCCCCCCCCTAATTAATTAATCAAACGATAATCATGTTTAGGTACCTTCAATCCCCGGTTCAGAACGATCCCTATTTACCAATGCTACATCTAAAAAAAAAGGTTTTTAATTCCTTACGTTTCTTTAAGTGTTGAGTGTGACTTTGTGTTTACTTTAATGCTTAATTTTTGTGTATCAATTGTGTGGTGTATTGTTTTCAGTGTGCTTTAGTGTTGATTGAATTTTCATGTTTAGTTGTTTCATTTTTTCCAAGCAAAGTTCAAAGAAAAGAAACAAATAATCAAAGTCAGCAAGAAGTATTCCCCACAGCTATAAGGTCATCTTTATAGATATTAAAATTGCATATAGAACTACAGGATGATCTTCTATAGAGATTAAACTCGAATTCTTTCTACCCCTTCTTGATGAGCACAAACGTTAGAGAGTGCCTCAAGGTTCAAAAAGGAGAAACCTACTTCAGCTATAGAGTTGGCAAGTCTGTTACATGATATATGAATATCTAATGAGCTTTGTATACCTGTTCACCTTGGTGGGGTAAATCATGACACTTTTGAAATAATTGACATTAAAAATCTTTCATGACACTTATACTATACTTACTCATTACTCACACGCACCAAAATAAAATACAGCTTTGTCTAAAATAGAAGGGTGCGAATAAGAAAACGCGCTGCCATCCAAAATTCTAAGATTCAGCCATCCAAAATTCTAATGTTCCGCCCATCCATTCTCCGAAAGTGAAACCTAGTCCACCATCAATCGAAAGAAACAAGCAAGAGAGAAAAAAAAATATCCAAGAAGGTTGCTCTTCTCCCATCAACCGAGAGACCTAGTCCGCCATTGGTGTCAATTTTCATGATTCAGAGCAATCTTCCTTCATTTTAGTTGTGTAAGAGGTAATTTTTTTTTTTGATTCTGTAAAATAAGCATTGTTGCTTACTACCCATTAGTTAATTTAGCATTGAACTCCTCTGTTGGTATATAATTTAGTGCACCATTGGCATCAAAACTCGATTTAGAGGAATATTCCTTTCATTCTAGCTGTGGAAGAGGTAATCTTGTTTCCCAATTTTGGAAAATATGCATTGTTTCTTACCTCACATTAGTTAATTTAGGGTTTGAATTGCTCATCTTTCTTTATTAACTTTTTGGTATATATTTTATGATTGTTGTAGTAGTACTCATTTGTTTGCTCTCATTTTCCCCCTCAGTCGCTTTCTCTTCTAGCCCCAATATTTGAAACGCAGACCGTCGCTCCCTTTCACCTCACTCCTCCTCCATCTGAAGTTTTATTAGTAAAAAATCCTAGAATCTTCTTTGATTTTTTATGGGTTTTGTTTACTTGAGGTAGTTATCGAAAAACATCCTTCCAAATTTTAATAGGAACTGAGAATTTTGATTTTGTCTAAATTATGACATGGTTATGGCTTTGTAGTTTTTGTTCTTTTGCTCAATTTAATACTTTTTTCTTACTACTTTAAAGATATTTAACTTGAATCCCTAATTGTCTATGCCCAATTTCTAGAATTAGGCCCATTACCCTTCAATCCCAATTTATTGAGCGAGGAGACATCATGTAACGACCCGGGACTTTGCCCTTGAAAAAGTCAAAATGTTGACTTTTTGATTAGGGCATCTTTTGGGGATTCCGAGAAGACCGTTATGAAGGCCTCGGGATCTTGAGTTAGTAGACAGGCAGTACGCCAAAATTGGAGACCGTGTGAGATCGATTCGGGTTCGAAAGCTTTGAGGGTATTTTGGTAATTATGCTTGAAGGGCATTTTTGTAATTTTGTATCATTGACCAATTATATGGTGGCATGTGTTGAGATTTGGAAGGTTCTGATTTTTGGGCTCCTCCCATTGACTTACCACACCATAAATTGTGAGGGTGTGGTTGTGTTGCTGTGTATGTAGGAATGTGGATTTCAGTGGATTGTAGCCGAAAATAAGAAACATGGAGATAAGAAGGGAAAAGCCAGGAGAGGACGGATGAAAACGAGAGAGTGAGCCTAGGTTGAGTAGATGATGAAGTGGGGAAGAAAAATGTATGAAAACGATGAAAAAAGTGGGAAAATAGGGATAAGAGTCTTTGAACCAGTGAGCTTCATAATCGGGTTTTTGGCTCAGGGACAGGAATATCGAAATTGAATGCTTCTGCATCCTTCTAGAGTGCTTGGGGTCATGTTAAGCTTGAAAGGCTGGAGTTCTGTGCGCAGGAAGGTCGTGAATAAGAATTGGAAACAAGGGCTGAAGTTCATGGTTTCAGACCAGGTCTTCGAGGTGAGTTTTCCTTCGTTTATTTTTTTATCTCAGATCTTCTTTATATTAAATTTAAATGAAATTAGACACTGGAACGATGAAAAATGGTGAAGAAAAAATGGGTTTTCAAGGCGGGTTGAACACGGGCAAGTTTCATCCTTTTGAACACGTGCCACATCCCCTCGAAAAGTGGTTAACACAAAATTTCATCCTTTTGATGTTATAAGTCCAACGAAACAACATTTGAAGCGACTAGACATCGTCTCGGGATAATTTTGATTGTCCGAAGAGTTATCTATTGTTTTATTTCGTTTAGAGAACCCGAAAAATTATGGGATTAAGGTGTCAGTCAATTGGGTTGATTAATGACTTTTAGAAGTGATTTTTGATAGGAGATGACATTCTCGAATTTTATGGGAAAGTGTTAAATGCGGTTCAACTGCGCATACGGTACATGTGAGTGAACTTTCTTTTCCCTAAACTATATGCATGCATTTTTTATATGATTTTATGTGACTTATTTTGTGATTTGCTTAATGGTTATTTATCAACGATTTTTATGGATTTTGTGGTGATTTTACGGTAATTACAACTTTGCACATTTTACGAGGAACTTGCTATATTGTGTTCTGATTTATCACTGAGTTTTGGGAAATGGTTTTATACTTGATATATCACGTTTATATGATTTTGATTGTGTTTGGTGAATTAGAATTTTACATGATTTTATGAATATTTTAATGGCTCGCTTTACGAGGTCCTTGGACGTATTTGTGATTTGTGCTTAGGCCCGAGTTTTGAGTTGGGTTTTGTTTTCTAAACTTGATCCCAAATATGGAATGAGTACCTTTTGTAGTATGTGACTATGTGTTGATGTGTGATATGACCTGGATATATGTGTGATTGTGATGTGGTTTGACGACCCTCCTTGGGATGCCAGATTGATTGGACAGTCTCGAACGTAGAGGTAATACTTCGTAGTTCCCAAGACCAATACTATGTTGGATAGTCTCCGACATCGAGGTAATGCTCCGTAGTTCCTGAGTCGGTCCACCCTCGGATGTTGAGCTGGCCTCCCTAATTCCCAACTAATATTAGCCTACTGGTAGTGCATATTTGATATGATGATTCAACTTGCAAACTTCGAGGATGGGTCAGTTCATGTGATTCATTGATTCGGTATGTTGATGGATTTAATGTGGCTGATATGGTTATGTTGGCATATTTGCATTGTGCTGGTAATCAGTATGGTTTTGTGTTGGACAGGTTTCAGGGGTTGCTAGTCTTCTGATTACTGTACGTATTTTGTGATTGTTATTTGATCTGTAAACTTGGTTCATGCGTAGTTTTATAAACTGGAGGGATCTTAGTATGTTTACAAACTATGTTTTTAAAACTTTTATTTTCGTCCACTCACACTTTTCCTTGGTTTGAAACCCTCCAGGGTCGCTGCACGGGGGTTGAGGCTGTCTATGCAGCGGAGGCATGAGCTCATGAGCACAGGTATCCCTTGTCAGACGGGAGCAGAATCCGTCTATGTTATGTATGGTGTTTTTCGGGTTGAGTCCTGTCACATCAGGCATGGGAGAGGTGATAGAATTACCAGAGGATGAGAGAGGATCAATGGCAGCTCATTTCTTATTTTTCATCCTCATCGTTTTTATGTTCATCTCCAGGTGGTTGGAACAGTTAAATAAAGTACTTGCTCAAAGATTTCTGATATGCGTTCGAACACCTTTATTGTAATTTCATGAGAAATCATTATATTAATCCTTGTATTTGATACTTTAATTTTATATTTATACAAAGAATGGATGCCAGAGTGTAACAGTAACACAGTTGCATGGATAAATTGAAGACCTTTGGAAAGAGGCAAGCTCATTGTGACAATGAGTGCTTCAATTCCGAATAGAATAGTATGATCAATTGTGGGAAACATAAGAGAATTGGATGAAAATAGGAAACAGGTTGGGCATCGGTCCGAATCCTACGCGCAGGCTTGCAGGTAGACCTAACTCGAGGTCCGGTCAACATGAAGTTTCATGTTTTCGATGTTTCGAGTCCAATGGTATAATTTTCGAGGCAATTGGGTATTGTCACAGGGTAGTTTTGATTGTTCGAAAGTTTATGCCTCGTTCAAATTTGTTCCCAAAAAACTATGGGACAAAAGTATGGGTCATTTGGGATAATAAGTGGCGCTAAAAGTGAATCATGACAGGTAGGTTAAGTTTCGGGAGTTACGGAAAGGAATGCAAGTCGGTATCGAACAACATGGACCTTTTGTGATTGGACCCTTTCTTTCTTAAACTTATTATGCATGCATATCTACTTGTTTTAAATGGTTTTGTGTGTATTTGAATGATGTTTTATTGATGGAATTTTATATGGTTTTTGGCAGTTTTATGAATGTTTAATTATTATTTTAATAGCATGTTTTACGAGATTAGTGTTGATTGTGTTTTGGGGCTTAGGCCCGAGGTTTTGAATCTTGATTTGATTGGAAATGTCTTATGTGGGTTTTAGTTGTGTTTTCTCGATAATAGAGAGTTTTGGATGATTTTATAATACTTGTTCGTTTTTGGAGGAATCGTATATGTTGTATTTTTGGATGCTTTGGATTCTGACTTGGTTTTTGGAAATGATGTGAATTATAAGAGTATGTTCTTTGTTTATGATATGTGATTCAAGATATGACACATATGTGTGATGTGATGTGGAAACCCTCCTCAAGATATCAGATTGATCGGACGGTCTCAGATGTAGAGATAATTGCTCAGTAGTTCCTGAGATGGATATTGTGAGGGATAGTCTCGGAAATCGAGGTAATGCTCCGTAATTCCCGAGACTTATGAGCAATTTCAGACATTGAGGTAATGCTCCGTGGAACCTAAGACTGGGACCGTGACTCCGACGTTGAGGTAATGCTCCGTAGTTCATGAGCCAGTCCACACGCTGACATTGAGCTGGGCTCCATCATTCCTGAGTGATATTAGCCTACTAGTAGTTGCTATTTGATATGGTGATTCAGCTTGCAGACATTAAGGATGGGTCAGTCTGTATGATTGGTTGGTTCTGTTTGACTAGTACAGTATGGTTAGTTTGGTGTGATCGTTGTAGGTTTGCATTTGGTATGATTATGTCGGTGTTGGTATTTGATATAGTTTTTATGGTTACCTTAGTTTATATTATTAATGGATTTCTTACTATTGTAAGAGAATCGAGGCTACCCGAGAGGCGGAGGCATGAACTAGTAGGCTGCTCGTGTATCCCTTATTTGATAGGTTCCAAGGGTAATTTTGGTATCTCGGTTACCTGTTATACTGGAGCAGGACTCGGGTATGATTTACGACGGATTTCCAGGTCAAGTCCTGTCAACTTGGTATCAGAGCTTGGGTTCTGAGATGTGCTTAGAATTATCATGCCTCCAAGATGTGAGCCTCATGCACGACCCGCTAACAAGATGAGAATAAAAGCCCCGAGGTAGTTGTCGAGGCAACTTGAATTGGTTGCGTGAATAGTGGATGCGATGAACTAATACGGGAAAATAGTTGTATGACTTCAGATAATAAGTGAGCTCATTTATGATAGTCAGTGCAATTGTCGGGGTGTTGAACCCGGATGAGACAATTGAATAAGTTTCTTGGTTAGAATAAGTGTTTTGAGGATTAACAAGATAAAAGGATTTTTTTTTCGGATCCGACACATCTATGAATGTTTTAGTTAAATATTAAATGTATAAGTACTGATTAAGATGGTAAATGCTGACTTGGGACTCTAATTGGAGTCATGAATTTTAAACAAGGATTCAATATAAGGCGAGATGGCGGTACGACACTTGAGAAGAGTCGAATGGGGAAGTTATTTAATAACTTAAATATGGTAAATTGGGTTCAAGCTGGAACCTGAAGTATTGTTACAAGTTTGGTAATTCCTTTTATTAAGCTTATAAGGACAGTTGATTATGAAACTCAGGTAGTTAATGAGATAAGATAATACCCCTGTCTTGGTATGTGACTTGCAAAAATATTGAGGAATTCAAGATACTTTTGTTTGGAAGTCGAAATATGAACTAAGTGCCACAAGTTGGCTAAAGAAGTGACTTTTGTTTTGCCAAGGTTATTGTGATTTCTTGACATTTCGGGTTATAGAGATTGTTTAGAAATGTGTAGTGGTTATTATGGTCTCATGACTGTGGTTAAGACATGATTGTCTGATCTTTATACGTTTATCATATTATAAAGGTTATTATATGTGTTCATTAAGACAAATTATTTTACATATGACTTGGAAGCATTATTAATAAGTCCTATGGGAATATGATAGATATACCTTGGGGAATATAAAACGTGTTTGGTTAGTGATCGATTTTGGTTAATGTCGGATTTGATGCAAAAAATTTTGGGGAATTGGCCTGCGCATAATGCCGTAATATGTTGTGATTCCTATTTACGTTATTAATGGTACCAATGATAATAGAAGTGGATTTGTGATGTTGATTATATTAGTAATTAAATTGGAGAACTCTTGATGCTTAAGATTAGTTGTTCTTATTGATTAGAGTGTGGGAAGTTCCTAAGAGTCACTATGAGGTTGATGTTCATATTTCTTGATGTTATGGGCCAAGGTGTTGGCTTTAAAGCTATGTTGGTAGGTGACCTCATGGATAAGGACTTGCGATGTAAAACTTGACTTGATTGTTTATTTATATATCACTATAAGCAGTTGCTTATATGTTTATAAACATTGTGGAGGTTAGAAATAAGAAAGTTATTATGTATGTGACGAAAAGTTAGGACGTGAACTCGCTGGTTATAATCTTATATAAAGAATGGGAGTTTGGAATGAACTCAAGTTCGATAATGTTGTGATTTTGGGAGTAAATTAAAAGCTGAGTTAGAAATGGATTCAACCTATTTATGAGGTTGTATGTGGTTACTGTGCTTGTGATATGGATTTTATGATGGTGGTGTTGACTTTATTCTTAGTATGACGTAATGTGTGGGTTATTATTATCATTGTAATGCGCGTTTGATTATGATTCGAACAATATATAGAACCAGTTTCGAAGTGCTTTACCAATTCGGTTATTAAGATTAGTATCTAAAGTGTTAAACTCGGATGTCGAGCTAGGCTTTGTATCCCAAGTGGGGTATATGTGGATGTTGGTTAGTCTTAGACGTTGAGTTGTGCTTTGTATCCTGAGACTAGCATGGTGGTGATGACTCAGACGTCGAGTTGGGCTCTGTATCCTGAATCGATTTCTGTGTAGTTAGTGGTCCGATAACCCTTGGGGAATGTTGTTTGGTGATGTGTTTGGCTTTGTTTTCAGATGGATTCAAATAATAAATGTATTGACGACCTATGCTTAGTGTCGTTGTGTGCTGCAAGAGGTGGATGCCACATGGAATAGTAACTAGTTGAGTTGGTTATGGATTTATAGAATGCGAGTAATGTGGTAACACAATAAGTGCCGAGTATGTGTGGATTCTTAAAAAAAATTAAGGTTTTACGGGATCTCGGAAGTACTTTAGTCTAGATTCAATAAGTTGATTTTGAGCAGCAACTCAATTGTCTAATTTGAAATTAAAATAAATTAGTTGATATGTCCACAACGAGACGAGGAAAAATATGGAATCAAAAGAGTAAAAGTCTAAAGGCTGTCTATGGTTATTCAAAATTTCAAGGATGAATTTTTTTTCAGGGGGGAAGGTTGTAACGCCTCAGAAATTTAAGGAAAGTCTAAATGACAATTTTGCCCCTTAAAGTAAAAGTGTTGGCTTCTTGATTGGGACATCTTGTAGATGATCCGAAAGGACCATTAGAAAAGTCTCAACCTTCTGAGTATGGAGACAGGTAGTAAATCAAAAACAGATTCCAGATAGGATTGTTTTGGGGTCTAAATTGGTGTAGGGGCATTTTGGTTATTTTGGGCCTAAAAGGCATTTTGGTAATTTTACATAAGGTGGGCCTAAATAGTTCTAGAATTTTCCTTATCCTTCCCAAATTCTCTCTTTCACCGACTTATATGGTTATAAATAGGTGAAGAAGTATGTGTTGAGGGAGTTTGGTTGGGGGTGGCCAAAAATGAAAGAAAAACAACCACCCACGAAACTATGAAGGGAAAACTACCAGGGGAGACGAAGAATGGTAGCCAAAAGTGAGGGAAAGGATAAGGATGAAAATAAAGGGGAGGAACTAAGGAAAGTTGGGGAGGAAAGGTATCCCCTAGCCTATAGATGTGACAAACTTGTGAGGGTTTCAAAAATATGTGATGAGTTACGCCATTTCGAGTGTTTTCAGCACGAACCGAGGATCTTAGGTATTTATGTGAACTCCTCTGATCATTTTAAGTGAACAAAAGGAGAGTTTGTGCTCAAGGAACGTTACTGGATAAGCTAGGAAACCATGGCCGAAGAATGAAGGTAAGCTTCCCTAGTCTTTACTATGTTTCATGTTTTGTGACCATAGACATATTTCTGGGCTTAAAAAAATTATATTCCATGTGAAGAACGTAAGAATTGGATGTGAAATAATGAAGAAACAAGCGGGTCAAGTTTGGGGATCGGTGACCGGAGTTGGAGGAACCAGGTCTACCCGGTTCCAGGTTGAGGGCGAGTGTGCGGCGCATGGCCACCACGCACAGAGTGTCCCTTTGGCGCATGGCGGCTCATGCGGTGTTTTTTGGTCATCCGTCCAACACGAAAGTTGTTCCTTATTGCATTCTCAGTCCAGTAGTATAAAGATTGATGAATTTGGACGTCATATAAGGGTGTTCTTGAATTTTTAATGGTTTATGCTATGATTTGAATTAAGATATATATGGGAAATAAGGAAGTTCCTTAACTTAACCTTCTAAATTTGATAGTGAGATTATGAAGTGAATAAATGTTACTATTATTTGGAGAAGTAAGTTATGTTTATAATTTAATGAGAATTGATATACTTATTTGATTAATTGGAAACCCTTTATGATAAAATATGAGTTACTGTCGAATTGGAAAATTTGGGAAAATTGGATAACAGTAATTTTGATTTCCATGTTAAGTATAAACAAAATAAAATGAAGTAGGGAATTTGGGTGGTTTAGATTATCATTACTATGTAAATTTTGCCAACTCTTTGAGTTTATGATAGTGTATATATGTGTGTTAATGATATCACTAGGATGATGATATTTGTGTTGATAATGATGACATGATGATCCAAGGAGGATAATGTGTTTATGGTGAATTGTTTGGAAAACCATTTGTGTAGTTATTTCAAGGTTTATGTTGGTAATTTGAAGATTAGATATAAAATATGATTAGATGTTTGGAAATTAAGTTTAAGGCTAATGAGTAGCAGTCATGGAAAACTTCATTGAAGTGATGGTAGGCTATGTGTGTGATTTAGCTTTCTAAAAGTTTTCTCAAATCCATGTCCCTTTGTGTGCATCATTAGCCCCTTTGCAGCCTAAACACATTGTAACTTTTTTTTTGGCACCTACAGAACCTCCTAACTTTTTGTTATCTTAGCTTGAGATACTTCACTTTTAGACTTTACCCTATATATAAGACCCGTGTTTTGTGAAGAATGGTGCGCAATCCCACACGCTCGGGGAGGGAAAGGTGAACTGTCTTATATGTGTGGCCACATATCTTCCTAGCTTGAAGCCTTTTGGGAGCCCATTGGTTTTGGATTTGGTTGGAACTACAAAGTTAAGCGAGATTGGGATGGAGCAATCCTATGATGGGTGACCGACTGAGAAATTACATTTGAGTTCCCAAAAACAAAACCGTGAGGACATGTCCCAAAGCGAACAATATCGTGCTAGGGGAGTCGGGTCGTGACACTATAGCTTAGGAATGTACCAAGGCTATTAAAAGATAAATTTAAGGCAAAAGTGTTGCTTCTTTTTACATCAAAGTGATGGACAATTTGTTAAGTTCAAAAGCTCAAGATTAGTTCAAACCAAAAGAGTGTGTTCAAAATAAAGAATGCAAAGAAAGTTCCATGTGCTTTTGATTTCTGGAAAAAAAAAAAAAAGCTAAAATGTATTACAAGCTATCTGGATCAAGTGAAACATTGACCAATCGAAACAACAAAGAGAAGAAGCTGAAGTAATCATAATCACCATGCCTTTCCACATGCTTTCAATGTGTTTGGTATGTTCATAAGTTCTTTACTGCCCTATCCTTTCTTCCACTATCCCTCAACCTAGCCTGACATTACAATCCTTAGCAATGACCTAGCTGATCTTTGGGAAGTTCATGATTCCTGATAAGTTCAAATGGTATCTTTATTGTTTTGCTTTAAATTCCTTTCTTTGAGATCATATCCAGAAATTGTGCTTTTGTTCCAAATGTTCATATGTGAAGTAACTCGATTTCTATTACATAAACTCGTTCACATACGCATGAAAGAGTTATAAGCTCTAGGTTTTGAGTAGGAGTGAAATCAATGAGAACTAGAGTTGAAACGAATTCTATCATTCTTCTTTTGAGTATGGTCTTTATGAAGTAACGAGACATGGAGTGTAGGTTTGACTTGCAGGCTAATTGTGTTATGGAATTGGCAATCCCTAAGGTGGTGAAAGGTATGATTTAGTTCTCATTAGTTTCTATTTTCTTGATGCATTTGTGCACTAACCTTTGTGTTTTAGAGAGCCTAAATAGTATTTGCAGATATTGTCTCTACTAAACCCTTAAGAGACAAAACTCCTCCTACTAGGGTTGCCTAGTGGTTTATGACAAGACCTATCCCAATCCCCCTGCATTATCGTGGGATGTGCTTACTCACGTCTGACACCATGTGTCAGACAAAGGATAAAACCATAACCTGCTCGAGGTTATCTAGAGTACGCAAGGATATGTGGTGGCATGTGATGTCTCGATCTCTGCAACAGCCTGCATCCGCGATCAACCTGAAGGGTATAAAAAACATAAAAGCTGTGAGTGGACAAAAACAATCAGTTATAAAAACAGTTTATTCCTTCACGTAAAAACATGCATGCATCATAAAATAATATTTCAAATACTTTTTCGGAAAGCAAGACGTATTGTTTTTCAAATCAAATCAAATAAAAACATTGCTCGATTAAAGCCATTTTCTCAGTAGGGTCTCAGCCCCAAACGAAATCATACAGGGTCTCATTCCAAATCAAATCACATAGGGTCTCAGCCCAAATATAAAACCATGTGATATCTCAGCCCAACTGTAAATCCATGTGGGGTCTTAGCCCATCATCATCAATATCATTAGTCACGATTCTAATCCCAGCAACGCGTGCCCATAAGCTCAAGGACTGCTCTGGTCCTAAGCACGTCTCCATGAACACATCACCGATCGACAATCACCAGATCGTCATGAACATATTATCGATCGATCTCGTATACCGCACTCTTGAGTCTAGCCTCCCTCAGCTGCCGCCTCTGTGGGCTGCTTGACAGCAGGCGCAGCGTGACCTCTTCGTACCTCGGAGGTGAGCATAATCTCTAGAGTGCTCTCTAGGGAATCGTATTCACAACCGGTGGCCTTCTCATAAAATCTAAGTCTTTAAGCTTAACATCATGTCATCATCAACAGAGACACAAGCCTGAATATCATCTGTAACGACCCGTCCCGAATTCCGGGATTAGTTTAGTGACTAATCTTGATTAGTGAGGTTGAACGGTGGTTAGTAGGGCGGAATCGGACAAATTGTGCGAAATGACCGTTTTGCCCCTGGTCGTGGGCAAAATGTTGACTTTTTGTTCGGACGGTCAAATGGACTTTGACCGATGACCGTGACGTAGTTCGGGACGTCACGAGTTCATAGACAGGTGGCACGTTCGATTCCGACATTCGTAGAGAAAGTTATGGTGTTCGGAAGTTGAGGGGTATTTTGGTAATTTGGCTTATTAGGGGCCAAATGTTGACTTTTTGATCGGGAGGTCCGATGGGCGAGGGCCAAGGACCGTTACGTAGGTATCGTCGATACGAATACAACGACAGGCGGCATGCCGAAATCGGAGATCCGACGACGACGTTATGGTCAAGGAAACGAACTAACGAACCAAGGCCGGGATTAAAATAACAATATAATAATAAATAGTGACCGTTGACCCTACACACCTGGATGAGTGACAAGTGTCACTCATCCCTTGAAATCAGAATCCATGTTTTTGGGGGAGACCTCATGATGATGTTTAATTAGTTTTTAATTAATTAATTAATCTTTTAATTTCCATTAATCTCCATATTTTCCTTAACCGTGTACAACCAAATCCAATACTCTCCCAACCAATTCCTCTTCCATTGCTGAACCTGAGAGTGTGATTTTGTGAGCGTTTTGAGTGTGATTTCAACTGGGTAAACACGAGAGAGTGACAGTGAGGAGGAACTGAGAATTCGAATAATTAAGTTTTAGGAGGGAAAATCAAATTGGACGAATTGGGCTGTGATGATCGAATTGGAGGTTACAAACATCTTCCTGAGGTTGTGACGAGTCGATCCACATCAAAAACGAGAAGGATTGGTGCTGTTTTGGCTCTGATCGAGCTTGGTGACAGAGGAAGA
This sequence comes from Prinsepia uniflora, assembly GCA_032719365.1. Lineage (NCBI taxonomy): Eukaryota > Viridiplantae > Streptophyta > Magnoliopsida > Rosales > Rosaceae > Prinsepia > Prinsepia uniflora. The sequence goes on from CM064872.1 coordinate 40,898,011, forward strand.
AATCGAGGCTGAGTCGTGGAGTTTGGGGCTGTGATTGACTCAGTTGTTGTGGGGAAATGATTTCTCATGATCCCACGATGCTTCTGGGTTCATCAATTGAAGGAAACCGATCGAGATCGATGGAACTCCATTGTTGAACAGTGACGATGCTCGAGCTTGAGTCGTGACGATTGAGCACAGGTTTGATGCAATTGATGTGGGGGAATTGTTCCTCAGGGTCCGTTGATGCTTCTGGAATCATCAATTGGATGAAACCTGCATCAATTGAGGGAGTTCCATGATTGCACAGTAACCGGGTGTTCTTCGTGGATCATCATCGAATCGTGGGAATCTGGGTAAGGATTTGTGTAATTGAGTTTACAGACTTGTAATTGGACTTAAAACGAAACTAATGGAATGATCAATTGAAGGAATTAGGATCGAATTGACAGGATTGGAACCGGGTTGTGTCGCGGGTGAATTGGACCCGTTTACCAGACAAACGGGTTGGGCTGGTGACACTGTAGCAGGCGCATGGGTTTCACGCGCAGCCACTCACGGCGGCGCGTGGCGGCGCGTGAGCACGAATCTCGAGGTGAGGTCAACATGACTTCTGCCCTATTTAATGTAACGGACATTTTGGAATTGGTTTCGTGTCGATCGGACACCGTCTCGATATTGTTCGGGATGTCCGAAGGTTTTAAATTAAGTTTAAAAATAAGTAAAAATTCAGGAAAATTACGGGACTTTGATAGGATGTTAATGATGAGGTTAGTGACCCTCTAATGTGATTTGGACAGGATTGGGAGTCCCGGTGATAGTGGTGTGGCCCGGGAGGGCCGATGGCACGCGTATCGAGGCATACCGTTAAAACGGTATGTGAGTGGACTTTGGTTTTATAAATTCTATGCATGCTTAAATGTTTTATATGGATTATGGTTGTGATTGTGTGATGTTGATTTGGTTGTTGGTAAATTGTACGGTTTCACGTATTTCGAGGCGATTTACGTGCTTGCACGTAAATCGAGGTTTTCCGGTTTTACATGGATTTTCCATATTTATGACTTGGATATAATGTGATGAAATGGTTTTGAAATTGGAAATATGAACTCGGGCTTGAGGCCCAATTATGTTGGAAATTTCGGACTTGGAGTCCATTTGAATATCGGGCCGGGGGCCCAGTTGGTTAATGAAATCGGGCTAGGGGCCCAGTTGGTATGAAATCGGGTTGAGACCCATTTGAGTTATGTTATCGGGCCAGGGGCCCAGTTGATTTACGAATTCGGGCCGTGGGCCCAGTTGGTTTATAAGTCGGGCTGCGGGCCCAGTTGGTTTACAAATCGAGCCGTGGGCCCAGTGGTTCATAAAATCGGGCATGAGGCCCAATTGGATTATAATGGTGATTTCGGGTCAGGGACCCTATATGTAATAATTGTGATTTTGGGTCAAGGACCCTAAATGGAACTATGTGGTTTTATGGAAATTTCGGGCAGGGCCCAATGGTAATAATGTGATAAAAGGATTTAATAAAACTGTTTTCCATATACCATCTGGACACAAGGATATATGATGGTCTCCTCCAGATGTCTGGGACACTAGGGAAGTCACGGTGCATTGCCTGCGAGGGGTCATTATACGGAGCAGCCGGACCGTATAATGACTCAGGAGCAGGATTGCTATGATTGACGTCAGGGACGTCAGACATCAGGGATGTCAGATATATGGACCCGGAGAGACCCCGGGCAGCACGCGTAGCTTATGAAACCGTGAGATATGACGTCAGGGACGTCTAGCGTCTGGGACGCTAAGCATCTGGGATGCTGGTGATGGTAATGGTAAAATATGGATTAATGAATAAAATGGCTTATTGGTTGGATATGTGTTATGTGGTAAAAATGGATTATTGGTTATGAAATGGTATGTAGGGTCGGGGACCCTAAATGGTTTTGGATTTTTGAATTGATGTTCATTTATGGTCGTGGGTGGTGACCCACATGGTTTTAATATGTATGGTGGTGGTATTCCACGGTTTTGGGCTGAGTTCCCACACTTGGTTTTTGGTTAACGGTTTTTGGGCTAAGGCCCTAAGGGCTCGGTTGAGCAAACGTTTTGGTTACTGGTTTTGGTGGCATGCATATGTTTTTATTGGAGGGCATAAATGTCTTATAAATGTATTTGGTAAATTTATTGGTTTTTGTCCACTCACAGCTTTTGGTTTTAATGCCCTTCAGGTTGATCACGGATGCGATTGCAGTAGGGACTGGGACATTGCACACCTCCTCCATCGATCCTTGCGCACTCTGGATGCCCCGTTTGGGCAGTGGCTCTTGGTCATCCCTTGTCTGACACCCCTGGTTGGACGGGAGCAGGGCACATTCCATGGTAATCCCGGGGGGATTGGGATGGGTATTGTCAACTTGGTATCAAAGCACGGTTGCTCTATTTGTGCGCACAGGTCGAGGGTGTGATGTCTCATTGGGCTGCAATTCGTTATCAACCTGATAGATAGTTTTTTTGGGTTTGGATAGTGGATGGAGTGCGATTGGCCCGATACGCCGTGCGTTAATGTGATTTGACCCAAGTGGGGTTGATTGTGGTGAACTGGTATAGTGGGACCGTCGGTTCGGTCATGTGATATTGGATTGTTGTGCTGCTAGGTGCAGCCAGGTTCGGGGAACCTCATGTGAGTAATGGTCTAAAATGTGAACCCTTGTGGTGGTTTCTAGTGTGAGGGATGTTGGTTCATCGGAGTTGGCCGATGACCTAGTGGTGGAACCCACGTTGATGGGATGGTAGGATTGGATTTGATGTCTATTCGATGTCTAGACCGCGGGGTCGGTCAGGTTGTGAGTTTTATATTACGGAGAGCGGTTGGGTTCGGTGGAACCATAGGATATAATTGTGTAACCCTAGTGTATGATGGATTAAAAAGATAAACCTTAATAATGATTAGTGGATGAGAACTTGTGCTGCGACGAGCGGTTGAGGTCATGGATGACCATGTGGATAACTCTAGTGAGTCTTGTCAGAATTATGAGATCCGATTTACGGATACGGTTCTGAGATAAATTATGGGATCCCGTGTTGGATCGGGTATTGGTGTGATGTGTGGATGCGGATCTCGATAGCAATGACAGTTAGTCGGTAGTCATAAGGAGATGACTGGCTATCAAGGGTAATTGGTGTGGTTATAATACTTGGGGATCAGGGGACGTTCGGGGAACGTTCATTTTCCTGATGTGGATTGTCAGTGGTGGTACCCATAGTCGTGAGGTACGGGATCGTCGTTCGGTATGAACGGAGATCCAGGATTGTCGTATTTGCACACGGTGTGCAAGTATGAATGTTTGCGGGTTGGTACTTTTGTGCTGATGCTAGTATGGATGCATGTGTGCTGATACTAGTGTTGTTGATAGTGTGTTGGTGCTGGTACTAGCGCTGGTGCTAGTGTCGGTAATGGTGTTGACGATGAGCCACAAATTGGGTGTGACTCCGTCATGATGAACATATGTTCGGTCTTTGAGATTCGGTAGTGGTTGAGTGATGGACTAAATGGGATCCAGTTAAGATTGTGCTGTGTTGGGATAAGTCCCAATAGTGGTGAGATAACCAGTAAGGAGTGGATTAAAAAGGGTATAATTGAGACTTGAGTAATCTTGGGATGACGTCCCCTACGTCATGATAATTGGTGGATTTGGGGGAGTTGTTGGCAACTCCAAAATTTGTGCGATTTTATGTTTTTAAATATCCCTAAAATGTACATGGAAATGATTAAAACTGGAAAAGACGAGGAAAAACCATTAGTGGTATAAAGGTAGGAATTTGTAATTGAGAACTTGGAAACCGAGTGTTGAACCTGTAAAGGTTGGGATGTGCGAACGAAATAATAATGGATTGATTGTGGACACGGGGTTGTCCAAGTGAATTGAGGAGGTAGGAAGTCTAGTGGTTAGACTTGACGTCTTGGTGATTGGTATTCCGAAGTCATTGGGGTTGACTTCTTGCTTTCTGCCCTGGCAGACATTGACTGTAGTTACCAGTACGTTGAGCGTGTATTGGTTGGTGAGCCCGTGTGTGTTGTGAGGTCCTTAGGAGGAGCTACGTGTTCGAAATTAGGTAAACGAGATTTCTCATTTTCTGCTTGGTGGCAGACGATGTGGTGTCACATGGCGTGGTGAGTGCAGTGAGTTTTGTTGCATCCACGTAGGATGAGTTTAGGCGTCATTGTGTTGGATCATCCTTGGTTTTTCCTAGGTGGAATGACAAGGATCGATACGAACTTGGGTATGTGAGTCGAAATGACGGGATTGAACTTCTTTTCGAAGTGGGGCCCGTAGGGTATTCTACTCGGGTGAGTAGGTTTTCAAGGTAGTTGAATTTTGTCAACCTTAGACGTGTGGAGGTTGGATTGGCTTCCCTATGAAGTCAATCAAGTGTATTGAACAGGTGACCGATAGGTTCGGTTTTTGGTGCTTCTTGGTAAATGTGAACGAGATTTCGGGATTTGGAATCGAATTTCTGGGTGACGATTCAGGATTCGATTTTGGAACTTGAAAGTATATTTCTGGGTTTGGGTACGGAATGATTATTCCAAATGCTAGCTTACGGAATAATGATTTCAGATTCGGATTTGGATAAGAATTAAAATTTGATGTCAAGGCTTGGATCCGGGATTTCTTACGAAATTGCGGATTCAGATTCGGAATTGGAACTAGATGTTGGGTGGAGTTTCGATTTGTGTCATGCTGGATTGGGCAAACGTACTCCATTATTGGAACGCGTTCGGCTATGACCTAGGTGGTTGTAGTCTGGTTATTAGGTAGATGTGTGTACTTCGTACTTGGTTCGAGGTACAATACCTTGTAGACTTGTGAAGTCTAGTTACGGTATACGGGATATACCCGAGGTGTGTTGGTGAACGTGTTGGTAGTCGGATTGGTTCCGATACCATGGGATTGGTTGTGGACCGGACATTACTATGCAATGGGTCATGGTAATTCCGATGTGTTCAATTACACACAGGTCGTGTGAAATGTCGGTAAGGGTATTGGTGAGTCGAGTACGTTGGTGGCATGTGTAGCCACGAGTGAGTCTAGTGTCAGTTTTCGACTGACAACAACTGTGTGGTGACAGTTTGTCAGGATGTGTCAACATAGATCGTTGAGTGGGGTCAGCTGACTCCTAGTGGGAGTGGGAAAGGAATCGTCGAGTTGTTGCGTAACGAGAGGGTTGATTTGACAAGTGGTTTCAAATTCGAAACAAGTAGTTTCAGTCATTCGACGGGGTCGAATGTAGTCATTGCGTTTTGAGTACCAGTGATACGTTTGGGTGTAGACAAGTTTTGTCTAAGTAGTTGGTGTACGGGTGTACACGTGTTGCGTGGTCGATTCCACTTTCCGCGGGATGTTTGTGGAATCAGGATAGTCGAGTTTCGAGAGCGAAACTTATTAAGGAGGGAAGTACGTTGAGATTAGAGCGGTTGGAATTTCGAGGACGAAATTTATTAAGGAGGGAAGATTGTAACGACCCGTCCCGAATTCCGGGATTAGTTTAGTGACTAATCTTGATTAGTGAGGTTGAACGGTGGTTAGTAGGGCGGAATCGGACAAATTGTGCGAAATGACCGTTTTGCCCTTGATCGTGGGCAAAATGTTGACTTTTTGTTCGGGCGGTCAAATGGACTTTGACCGATGACCGTGACGTAGTTCGGGACGTCACGAGTTCATAGACAGGTGGCACGTTCGATTCCGACATTCGTAGAGAAAGTTATGGTGTTCGGAAGTTGAGGGGTATTTTGGTAATTTGGCTCATTAGGGGCCAAATGTTGACTTTTTGATCGGGAGGTCCGATGGGCGAGGGCCAAGGACCGTTACGTAGGTATCGTCGATACGAATACAACGACAGGCGGCATGCCGAAATCGGAGATCCGACGACGACGTTATGGTCAAGGAAACGAACTAACGAACCGAGGTCGGGATTAAAATAATAATATAATAATGAATAGTGACCGTTGACCCTACACACCTGGATGAGTGACAAGTGTCACTCATCCCTTGAAATCAGAATCCATGTTTTTGGGGGAGACCTCATGATGATGTTTAATTAGTTTTTAATTAATTAATTAATCTTTTAATTTCCATTAATCTCCATATTTTCCTTAACCGTGTACAACCAAATCCAATACTCTCCCAACCAATTCCTCTTCCATTGCTGAACCTGAGAGTGTGATTTTGTGAGCGTTTTGAGTGTGATTTCAACTGGGTGAACACGAGAGAGTGACAGTGAGGAGGAACTGAGAATTCGAATAATTAAGTTTTAGGAGGGAAAATCAAATTGGACGAATTGGGCTGTGATGATCGAATTGGAGGTTACAAACATCTTCCTGAGGTTGTGACGAGTCGATCCACATCAAAAACGAGAAGGATTGGTGCCGTTTTGGCTCTGATCGAGCTTGGTGGCAGAGGAAGAAATCGAGGCTGAGTCGTGGAGTTTGGGGCTGTGATTGACTCAATTGTTGTGGGGAAATGATTTCTCATGATCCCACGATGCTTCTGGGTTCATCAATTGAAGGAAACCGATCGAGATCGATGGAACTCCATTGTTGAACAGTGACGGTGCTCGAGCTTGAGTCGTGACGATTGAGCACAGGTTTGATGCAATTGATGTGGGGGAATTGTTCCTCAGGGTCCGTTGATGCTTCTGGAATCATCAATTGGATGAAACCTGCATCAATTGAGGGAGTTCCATGATTGCACAGTAACCGGGTGTTCTTCGTGGATCATCATCGAATCGTGGGAATCTGGGTAAGGATTTGTGTAATTGAGTTTACAGACTTGTAATTGGACTTAAAACGAAACTAATGGAATGATCAATTGAAGGAATTAGGATCGAATTGACAGGATTGGAACCGGGTTGTGTCGCGGGTGAATTGGACCCGTTTACCAGACAAACGGGTTGGGCTGGTGACACTGTAGCAGGCGCGTGGGTTTCACGCGCAGCCACTCACGGCGGCTCGTGGCGGCGCGTGAGCACGAATATCGAGGTGAGGTCAACATGACTTCTGCCCTATTTAATGTAACGGACATTTTGGAATTGGTTTCGTGTCGATCGGACACCGTCTCGATATTGTTCGGGATGTCCGAAGGTTTTAAATTAAGTTTAAAAATAAGTAAAAATTCGGGAAAATTACGGGACTTTGATAGGATGTTAATGATGAGGTTAGTGACCCTCTAATGTGATTTGGACAGGATTGGGAGTCCCGGTGATAGTGGTGTGGCCCGGGAGGGCCGATGGCACGCGTATCGAGGCATACCGTTAAAACGGTATGTGAGTGGACTTTGGTTTTATAAATTCTATGCATGCTTAAATGTTTTATATGGATTATGGTTGTGATTGTGTGATGTTGATTTGGTTGTTGGTAAATTGTACGGTTTCACGTATTTCGAGGCGATTTACGTGCTTGCACGTAAATCGAGGTTTTCCAGTTTTACATGGATTTTCCATATTTATGACTTGGATATAATGTGATGAAATGGTTTTGAAATTGGAAATATGAACTCGGGCTTGAGGCCCAATTATGTTGGAAATTTCGGACTTGGAGTCCATTTGAATATCGGGCCGGGGGCCCAGTTGGTTAATGAAATCGGGCTAGGGGCCCAGTTGGTATGAAATCGGGCTGAGACCCATTTGAGTTATGTTATCGGGCCAGGGGCCCAGTTGATTTACGAATTCGGGCCGTGGGCCCAGTTGGTTTATAAGTCGGGCTGCGGGCCCAGTTGGTTTACAAATCGGGCCGTGGGCCCAGTGGTTCATAAAATCGGGCATGAGGCCCAATTGGATTATAATGGTGATTTCGGGTCAGGGACCCTATATGTAATAATTGTGATTTTGGGTCAAGGACCCTAAATGGAACTATGTGGTTTTATGGAAATTTCGGGCAGGGCCCAATGGTAATAATGTGATAAAAGGATTTAATAAAACTGTTTTCCATATACCATCTGGACACAAGGATATATGATGGTCTCCTCCAGATGTCTGGGACACTGGGGAAGTCACGGTGCATTGCCTGCGAGGGGTCATTATACGGAGCAGCCGGACCGTATAATGACTCAGGAGCAGGATTGCTATGATTGACGTCAGGGACGTCAGACATCAGGGATGTCAGATATATGGACCCGGAGAGACCCCGGGTAGCACGTGTAGCTTATGAAACCGTGAGATATGACGTCAGGGACGTCTAGCGTCTGGGACGCTAAGCATCTGGGATGCTGGTGATGGTAATGGTAAAATATGGATTAATGAATAAAATGGCTTATTGGTTGGATATGTGTTATGTGGTAAAAATGGATTATTGGTTATGAAATGGTATGTAGGGTCGGGGACCCTAAATGGTTTTGGATTTTTGAATTGATGTTCATTTATGGTCGTGGGTGGTGACCCACATGGTTTTAATATGTATGGTGGTGGTATTCCACGGTTTTGGGCTGAGTTCCCACACTTGGTTTTTGGTTAACGGTTTTTGGGCTAAGGCCCTAAGGGCTCGGTTGAGCAAACGTTTTGGTTACTGGTTTTGGTGGCATGCATATGTTTTTATTGGAGGGCATAAATGTCTTATAAATGTATTTGGTAAATTTATTGGTTTTTGTCCACTCACAGCTTTTGGTTTTAATGCCCTTCAGGTTGATCACGGATGCGATTGCAGCAGGGACTGAGACATTGCACACCTCCTCCATCGATCCTTGCGCACTCTGGATGCCCCGTTTGGGCAGTGGCTCTTGGTCATCCCTTGTCTGACACCCCTGGTTGGACGGGAGCAGGGCACATTCCATGGTAATCCCGGGGGGATTGGGATGGGTCCTGTCATCATCAATAGGGTCACAAGCCCGAAATATCATCAAATGGGTTACAAGCCCGAAAACAGTGTCTATCAACACTTCATATCCCATGATTCCTCTAATCCTATCAAATTCACAACTGGGTCTCATGCCCGAAATATCTTTCATAAATCGAGGATTCCTCGAATCCTATCAAATGCACAACTAGGTCTCATGCCCAAATCATAACTGGGTCACAGCCCGATATATCTCACGTTTGACTATACTCTAAGTCAAACTATTAATCAACTGGGTCATACGCCCGAAAGATATTTCCAAATTTGAAAACCATTTCGTTATTCAAATCATTTTCCCAATCGTTTAACTATTGGGAATTTCCAACTAGGACTCAAGCCCGAATCTCGATTTCACACATCTCTGTGAGATCATTCAAAATTGATAATTAATCTACAATTTCATGCCTCTCCATGAAACCATCAAAATCACATAAAACATATGCATGTAGAATACTTGGCCTAAGCCCAAATATCATATAAAACAGAAATCTCGAACTGCGTGCAATAACTCATTTTCTACGAAAATTCCAAATCAACAACATAAATTATATGTGCTCAAGGCATCTCAAATTATATTCATAAAACATATAAAACAGTTATGCATGCATCATATTTCATAAAACAAAGTCCACTCAAAGACCGTCCAAGCTGCACGCTCCAAATTCTCGTGTCTCCAGCCACTCCTGGCTAATCCATACTCTTCGGGACGTCCGGACCTGTCGAAATCATACTCAAAGGTCACTAACCATCTATACAAGTCTATATCAAAGACCTTCACACATCCTGAAACGGTCAATGTATCCCGAAAAGAAGAAAAACCTTCATTTGACCTATCAAACGATATGCGATTGACCTGAAACAACCACCATTGGATTCAGATTGTTGAAACCTTTTAGTCAATGAAAAAATAAACGGTCAACGCTGACGTTAGCAAAGTCAACGATTATGTCATTATGGTCAACGATCAAAGTCAACACTGACGTCAGCTCGTCAACTGGTCAACGGCTCACCGAAGAAGACGACTGCCGCCACCATCTCCAGCGGCCGAAAACTCCAATTTTTTTCGATTTTTAAACCTTCATAATTCTCTCAATTCTCAACCAAATCCTACATTCTATATATGGAAATCATGCTACTCGAGCCCAGGAATCCAAATCTGAACCCAGAAATTGAAGAAAGTGCTTGGTTTTGAAGATATGGCCTCCCAAAGTTTTGGCCGAACTTCGAATCGACATTGTGGCCACTCCCGTTGTCCAAAACCTTCAATTCTTACATGTACAAGATCATATGAGCTCAAAGAACATAACCATGGGCTTAGAATCGATCCAAAATAACCAAAAATCAAACCCAAATCCCCAAAAATCCACGGCCTTACCATGTCACTCATCTGTTGGTCCACAAAAGATATTTTGGGTTCTTCCAAGACAAGCTAATTTGAAAACCGTACAACCGTGAATAGTTTTTGGAACCTTTAGCGGCCCGTAATTTTCTGGTACGATGTTCAATTTTGACGTGTCGCCTGTCTACGGACTCATATCGTCTCTATCTACGTAACAGTCTTCGATCTTCATACATTTGACCTCCTGGGTCAAAAGTCAACGTTTTACCCTTTTCAAAGGCAAAATCGTCATTTTATCTCGATCGTCCGCTAATCCTTAATTAGTCCTCAATTAATCCTTGATAATCCATCATTAATCCTTAATTAATCAGCAAATTCGGGACAGGTCCTTACCGTTTTAATGATCTATCTAGATCCGTGTCTTACTTTTGTTTTGCTTAAAGAGTAGCAAAAGTCAAGTTTAAGGGTGTTGATAACTATAGAATCACTCACATTTTGTAAACATTATTCTCTTCTAATTCTTTCTTTTACTAAGCTTTTGAGTCAAATAGGTTTCATTTTACTTGGTTTGTGTTAGATGTGCAGATCCTTGACTATAGGAACCATTGGAGCTAATGGAAGTCAAAGTGTACCAAAATAAAAAAGAACTTGCTCAGAATGAAGAAAAGATAATTCTAGAACTTATTTGAGCTATATGAAATAAAATTTAGGCAACAAGGAAGAAATCAAGGCAACAAGGAAGAAGACAAGGCAACAAAGAAGAAATTAAGGCAACAAGGAAGAAAGCTAGTGGTACCATTCACTTGAATAATGCATATGATCACTATTCATTTATTGGACAAAAATACCCCTCAATGTTCTATATTTAAAGACTTCTTAGCCTTCATTTGTGACCTAGCCTCCAGAAAACTTAAAAATCCAATTCAACCTCCATCTCATTTTCTCTCCATTTTCTACAGTACCAAAACACAATCAGCCCCCAACCTTCATCTTCTACCATTTTCTCTTCATTCCAAACATACCTATACACATCACTCTATTTCCCCTTAGCCCTTCTCATTTCATTCAAATCCTAGAATCTTCCCTTTTAATCTTTGGACATATCATCTTCCTCATTGAAGAATAGAAGTTACATAGAGTCGAAGTCAAGGCTTGATTGTGGATTTCTTCAAGGAATCTTCTAATATTTACTTTTCTTTCATGTGTAATTCATCTGCTGCAATTTCTATGAACATTTCTACTTGATAAGTAATTCATCCTAGGGTTTTGATGTAACCAAACTTGATATTTGAAGTTATTAAGAATTTCAGTCTTTCAAGTTCTATTCTGATCTCATTTTATGTTTATTGTGCATAATTGAATATGCTTGTTTTGATGCTTGATCACCATTGGAATATGGATATCTAAATTAGGATTAAGGGCACATGCCATGCTTTAATTTGAAAGGATATGTAAAGAGGATAATTAAGATTCGATGGCATATACCATGCATAAGAGACTTAGTTGATTAGTTGGACTTCTCCTGTGTTTAATAGGTTTCTGGTTCTTAGTCTAAGTTACAAGATTAGGTTTAAAGTTGAAATACAAGATTAAGATCACATACCATGATTTAGTCATTTCTTAGAGAGAAGCAATCCTAGAATCAGATTAGACTTGTTAGGTTAATTACTTAGAGACTTTGAATTAGATTGTTTGGGTGAAATCACTGCCCTAGGTCCCCTTAACTCATTCACAGAAGCAAACTTTGTCATTTTCATTCCTTTATAGTTAACTTATCCTAAACTCTTGTTACACACCTAGGTTTAGTTAATTTTCTTAATTCCAATTTCTTACCGTTCAAAACTATCAAACTACTCATTTTACATTCAATTTTAATATAACTTCTTAATTTTCAAAAATTGGGTTTCTAAGCATTTAACTAGAGATGATCTTCCTCGATCCCTATGGGATCAACCTTGTACTTACCTGGATGTACTATTTTGTGGCCTTTTTCTATTACAAATATAACATTTTTTTTGGGTTTAGTGGAGTTGAGGTGGTTACAGTGGTCCAGGGTTGTGTGGTAGTAGTGGCGACAATAATGGTGAGGTAGTTGTGGCAACAGTTATGGGGAGCTGGCAACCGTGATGGGATGGGTTGGCATCAATATTAGTTTTTGTGGTGGTGGTAGGGTGTTGACGACGATGTCTATGGTATTAGTGTGGTGGCCTCTCACTTGTATGTATTTTACTTCTTACTCTTTTTTTGTGGGTTGTATCTTTGAAACTTAGAAAACATTAAATTGATTTTTTGTGAAACATAAGCAATCTATTGTATCACGACCTTACATTTTCTATAATTATTTACAAAGTGAGTTTTTTTTTTTATACTAAAGAAAGACTACAAGGCAAAGCCATAGGAACAACCACCATAAGAAAAATCAAACACTCGTGAGAAAGGCAACTCGCGAAAGGCTATCATGACAATTGTGGCCAAACTTAGCGAGGGCATCTGTGAAAAAGTTTTCTTCTCGGTAAATATGTTTGAAGGAGATACAAACGATGTTGACTCGAAGGAGAAAGAAGAAGATAAAGGAATAGCTCGAATAACATTAACAACTTCCTCAGAAAGTAAACTCCTTAGAGCCAAAGCGTTCTAGGTGTTATTGTGAATAAACTTATGGACTGTTACTGACTAGTCCAACTGGTCAATAGAAGTAGGATCAACCAAATTAGCTAAAAGAAAGGGGAAAGCCCAATTGAAACCCCAAAAATTAATATTTGTACCATCACCAACAATCCAGCAGTTACCCCCGAAAGGAATAGTTCTGGTGTAAGGACCCAGACCTTCAACGTGATTAAAATCAGAAAAAAAAAATTGGAGTGAATTGACCATTTTGCCTCTAAATTCAAAGGTTAACTTTTCTTGGTCAAATTCAAAAAGTTGACTTTTGACCGGGATAATTTTTGGAGATTCTGGGAACGGTGTTAGAAAGCCCTCGATCTCCCGAGTACGTTGATAGGCATTATGCTGGAAACGAAGATCGATTGAATTCGTTATTGGTCTAAGTTAACTAGGGTCATTTTTGTAATTTTAAAAGGAGGGGTATTTTGCTAATTTTCTTTTGAGATTTATCTTGTCACCAATTAAGTGGGGACAAGTGTCCCTTATCTCAGTAAATGGTGTGCACCGACTTTGTACTTGTATGTGTATTGTATAATTGTTGTTATAATGTGTGTAGCTTATTAGGTGTGTTTCAGCCTAAAGACATAAATGGGAAACAGAAGAGGTGAGGAAACTAGGAAGGAAAAGAAGGAAGCATGGAAGAAGAAGAGAGCAAAATCATGGGTAGAGACTAGGAAACAGAGTAGATTAAGGGACTGTGATCACGAGGGAGATATGGATCCGAGAAGGTTGATTTTCGGGTTAAGGTTGGATGACCTAGATTTTGAGCTAGAACCTTGGAAATAAGATTAGGATCACCTTTTGCAGTCCTTGCGATCATGTTCGAGCGTTCAAACGAAGTTTGGACGTCTAGATTATCCAGGTTGTTCGGGTTTCACCATGCCCGAATTTGGTAAGTTTTGAGCTTTGATTTCGAGTGTCTTTTCCTCTGATTTAAAGTCCTAGTGTTGTTGCTTGGTGAATTTAGAATGGTTAGACGAATTGGAGTTGAAAAAGGGTTAACAATGAACGTGTGGGGATCGGGTCGAGTCGCTGGGTCGGACGACCCGAGTTGTAGGATTTCATGAACTTAGCTGTATTGGCACGTTTTACGAGAAACGGTGTTTTTGCCGTGTTTGAGGCTTAGGCCCGAGATCTTGGTTATGGATTTGTATTGTGAAATGCTTTGTGGTATGTTGTGATGTGATTATGTGTTCCTCGATATGCGGGATATATAATAATGTGATTATGTATGGATTGTATTGGGATTGGCGACTCAACCGTCGAGCCAGGGGCTCTAGATCCTGAGTCGGATATCACTCGGTCGTCGAGGCAGGGACTCCAGATCCATAGTAAGTATATGTGATGGCCTACCGGTAGTTTCTTTGTGATATGACACTGTGTGATGTGGTGATTGATGATTTGTTTACATTGTGGTGATGTGAATTGACTATATGTGGCTTTTATGGATCTATGTGATCATTGTGTGGTTTGGTTGTTGGTATCGATTGATGTGATAGTTGTATGTTGTGATGACTCAGATGTCGAGTTGGGCTCCAGTTCTCGAGCTAGATTATGGTGTACCTGCCTGCGGGGTAGTGGTCTAATGCGTGATCTAGTGATGATGACAAGCTTATTGTTTGGGATTGATGTGTGGTTCTCGTGTTGTTAAAAACTTAGTTGTTTTAATGTTTAATTCTTATCATGTATTTCAAATTATATTTTAAACTATTTATTTTGTTCAATCACACGTTTTCTTGGTTTTGTGACCCTTTAGGACTGTTGACCGGAATTCGAGACTCGAGAAGTGGAGACATGAACTAGCGAGTTGTGTTATCTCTTGTCTGGCAGGATTTCTATCAAATGGGAGCAGGACCCAATGGTACTTTCGTGGTGTAGTCGAGTGGGGTCCTATTAACTTGGTATCCGAGCAAGGGTTTTGTTGAGTTGTTGATTTCATTCCTTCGAGATACGAGCCCCGTGCACGGTCTGGTGATCAGACGAGTAGATGAGCTCATATTAGTTGTAGATCTCTTAGTGGTTCTGAGTTGTGGAGTCGAACTGTGAATATGACATGTTTGTATGTATTGTGTGTATTGGTGACGTGTTAGTGTCACGATGACGATTGCTTGTGATTTAGATGGAATGATTGTGTGTATTGGATATGAAATTTTTCTGGAATTGTGTGTTTGTATTCTTGATATTCGTATTTGCATTGTGAACCCTGTGTGAGCCACATGCTTGATGTGCTGATGTATTGATGTATCGAGATAAACCTTGGTAATGTGTCCTCGATCTTGGTGCTTTGTGCTGTGAATCTTGTGCTCGTAAGATTGAGTTAGAGTTGTTGATAGAAATTTTACCAAGCACAATAGATGTACTAGGAAAAACCTCTACGTGTAATAACTTTGCAAGCGCACAAGACGTATGAGCAATATAGAGTGCAAACAAAGGTCGATTCCACAAAGACTTGTTCAATGATATCCAATAATTTAATCCAATTGACGAAGTGATCTAATTAAAGATCAATAGGGGGTTTATGACGTTAGGAGAAGAGTATGTAAGTTAACTAAAATTACCTAACTAAATCGAACTAGGGTGTCTATCCACCTTTACCAATTATAGTTCCATTAGATTTTCTTGAACTATGCATATTCCTTAATTAAGTGCCCATGCAGGGGGCCGGCTAAGGCTTACCCCACACTTATTATCTTCTCTTAGTTATCATGTTTTAAGCGTGATGTGCCACCCTTAAAATGTCTACTATCGATGGCGCGTGATAATGAATTAAACGTAGAGAGATTTGATGACTTTACACTAATCCTAGAAAGTGATGTGCAATCCTAGAATGTCATGAGTTTAGATTACGAATAAGAGTCCACCCCTTAAACTTGATGCTATAAATTACAAGGTGATATGATGGTTCGTCAAGTAAGTACATCAACAATTAATTATATGCAAACAAGGTAGCTAAGCTTATAAGCATAAATTGAGCTCATGAAGCGCAGTAATCCAACAAATTCAATCATGCATAACAATCATAATCAAGAGCTGGAAATCTAAATTAGAACTAACATGGCTAGGGCTTCAAGTACCCCTAGCCCTAAATACACTACTCAAACATGTTTAAATAAAATAACAACACAATTGAAAGATGCATTAAATGTCAGGACCCGTCCCAAATCCCTCGGGATTAACGTGGGACGTGCCTGCTCCCGTCTGACACGAAGTGTTAGACCAGGGATATTTTCGTCTATAGCCCTCACTGGGGCTTCTAGAGTACGCTAGGATCGTAGGAGAAGGAGTGTGATGTCTTGATCACTGCTACAGCCTGCATCCGCAATCAACTAATCGATGCAAGTATGTGGGAAGGTGGACAATGGATGGGTGACACTTGTCACTCATCCATTGGGCCTGCCAAAATATATGGGGCCCACACTAAAGACAAAAGTTCTCTTTTCGTCTCGTAAAATGTGTCGTTTCGAATAGTTCCCAAAATCTTCCGTGAACCGTAACTTTTCCTTCGAACGTCCGAATTCGACGTGCCGCCTGTCTACGAATTTTTATCGACGCGATCTACGTAACGGTCCTCGGCCCTCGGCCCTCGGCCATCAGACCTCCCAATCAAAAGTCAACTATTTGCCTCCTTTCAACCAAATTACCAAAATGCCCCCGAACTTTCGAAAGTCATAACTTATTCCTCGAACGTCAGAATCGGGCGTGCCACCTGTCTATGAACTCGTGACGTCCCAAACTACGTCACAGTTATCGGCTAAAGTCCATTTGACTGCCTGATCGAATAGTCAACGTTTCGCCCATTCTAAGGGCAAAATCTTAATTTCGCCATGAACGTCTGTTAATCCTCGTCTAATTCCCGATTAGCGAGGCTAATCCGTCATTAATTCTTAATTAATCCCGATAATTCGGGACGGGTCGTTACATTAAAAGTAAATAAAACTACATACATGAAAGATAAAAGGACAATAAAGAAAAGAGAGGAAAGAAGACTCCCTCAAGGAACTATGCTTCTCTGAATCCAAAGGTGCTGAAATTGAAGAACTTGAATTGAAGATTGCACAAACTAACTAAAAAAGAACATAAATTAAAGTACTATTAAATATAAAATTTGGCAGAATTTCGAGGACTTTCAAGAAGTGGAAAAACGGCCTCTCTTCATAAACCCTAGTACCTTCTTTTATAAAAGAATAATCAATCTTCCTACAAATAGAAGATTTCAATTAAATTCTAAAAGGAAAAGGCTTCCTAAACAATTAACAAATCTAATTAAAAACATTCCTATAAGTAAACGGAATGAAAATAATAATATAAAAGGAAGTAGGACTAAAATCCTTATACAACGTGGAGAATAGGTGTAAAAGCAACTTGAAATTATCCTAAAAAAGCCAAAAACTCGGAATTAAGCTTCAGGGACCAGTTTCGGTGGTCAATCATTGAATTTGAGTGGTCAAACAGCTTGGTCAACGCGGAGCTGCTGTGGATGGGATAGGGAGAAAGGATTCAGGGCACTCGCGCAGTGGATGGGACAAGGATTTCAGCCACTGTTTACCGAATTGGGGTCTTGCTACAGTAACGAGCAAGTGAACCTGATTGCTTATTTTGGTAGTTATCTACCAAATTCCAGTTTCATTTTCTTTCATTCATAACTTCTTCGTTTCAACTCCGATTTAAGTGATTCTTTCACCCAAATTCTCGTAATTTCAAGCTCTATTTGATCTACACATTTCTGCCAAAATATATTATTTTCTCTAATTGCATAGAATGAAATATTAACAAAACATAAATAAAAGGGTATTAAATCATGGATAAAACATACATAAATTATGACCTAACAGTTGTGATGAGAACTCGTTGATGTGGTGGATTACCCAATTGGATTGATTGCGAATCTCTAGGAAGAAATTATTTTAAGGGGGTAGATTGTAAGGACCCAGACCTTCAACGAGATTAAAATTAGAAAAAAATTGGAGAGAATTAACCATTTTGCCCATAAAGTCAAAAGTTGACTTTTCTTGGTCAAAGTCAAAAAGTTGGCTTTTGACAGGGACAGTTTTTGGGGATTCTGGGAACGATGTTAGAAAGCCCTGGATCTCCCGAGTATGTTGACATGCGTCATGCTGGAAACGGAGAATGATTGAATTTTTTTATTGGTCTAAGTTAACTAGGGGCATTTTTGTAATTTTATAAGGAAGGGTATTTTGGTAATTTTCTTTTGAGATTTATCTTGCCACCAATTATGTGGGGACACGTGTCATTTATCTCACTAGTCATTCATCAAGGCAAAGGGGTGTTTTTTCCCTACTATCATTGTTTCCAAACTACACAAAATCATGACATCTGATACACTTGTTCACAAAGCGTACGTGCCTTCCAGCAATACAATTCCTCCAAACCACTACTAGTATCCGAATTCCTATCGGAGTTCCAATTGACATTTCCAATTAGAAAATTCATGTCACCTCTACTTGTTGGCCAACACATTCGATACACGTTGGATCTAACAAAAAGCCTTCCATCATACTAGTCCTCAAACACTTAATCTAACCAGAGGAACACATTCACCCTTCTCAACATATCAGCACTTACTCTTTAGTGAACTCACTTATTGTTTGGAGCCGTTCAACTATTTCCCTCCTCAGTACGAGATATCCACTATTCACACCACTAATATAGTCCAATATCACAAATATCAAAGAAACACACAATCCTTAAATACATATAACACCTCAACTAACCTAGGTAAGTCATATAAATAACACATATGACAAACAACCAATTCAATTCTAGTCTCAAAATTACCTCGAGGCTCCTATTCTCGTCTCACTATCCGACAGTGCACGAGGCTCACATCTTGGAGACATGATAATTTCAGGGACAAATCAGAACATAGGCTCTGATAGCAAGTTGACTGGACCCGAACCGAAAAACCCCCTGTATAATGTACTCGAGTCCTTCTCCCATCTAACAAGTAACCTCAAATACGAAAATTACCCTCGAAACCATGTCAGACAAGGGATACTTGCATACTTATGAGCTCATGTCTCCGCTCCGTATGCAGCGTCAAGTCCTGTGCAGCGGCCTTGGAGGGTTTCAAAACCAAGGAAAAATGTGTGATTTGATAAAAACAAAGATGTCAAAAACGTAATTTGAAAATATACACATTTCCCTCCGTTTTAGAAAACTATGCATGCAGTGATGTATTAATAAAATGGAAATCTTGAAATACGTGTAATACTCAGAAGATCAATAACATCAGAAAACCGGTCCATCTAAAACCCATAGCAAGTATCAACACAAAAGCAAACATACCAACACATAACCATATCTATCACACTAAACGAGTTATGCATACTTAAATCGTGAATCATACCGAATCAACCAATCATATCGCCTAACCCATCCTCGATATCTGTAACTGAATCATCATATCAAATGTGCACTATCGGTAGGCTAATATCACTCAGAAATTACGGAGCCAAGCTCGACGTTCGAGTGTGGACGGGCTCAGGAATTACGGACCCTAAGCTCATCGTCAGTGTCACGGTCCTAGTCTCAGGAATTATGGAGCCCCAAGCTCGACGTCTGAGACAAGTCTTGGGAGTGACGGAGCCTAGCTCGATGTCCAAGACTATCGGTCCTGAGAATGACGAAGCATTACCTCGACATCCGAGACTGTTCGACCAAACAGTAACTCGCGGAGGGTTTCCACAACATCATCTCACAGTCACAATCACCATACATCACATCATATCTCAGTCACACATAGTCAGAATCCACAATCATCATTACAGAATTCTCAATCATCACAAACACCGAGGAACCACATAACCATCACAACAACAATCAAATCACAGTTCAACATCCCGGGCCTAAGCCAAACCACAACTCAAGCATAACCTCGTAACACAACCATTACACTATTCCAGAAAATCATGTACAATCCAAGTCTACCATCATCATCCAAATTATATAAACATGACATAATAAGTATAAAAACCGTTTCCACAACTCATTGAAGATCGAGGGTTTATTAAACCCAATTTCCTCGCAAAACATTTTAATAACACTTTTCCTAAATATTCATAAAAATTCCCAAAGAAATCCATATAAATCGTACGTAACCAACCATCAAACAATTCTCATAAAAAAATCGTATAAAATCATGTAAAAATGCATGCATAGGGCTTCAAAAAACAAAAGTCCACTCACATGTACCTTTTTTGCGACTGAACCTAACTACACACTTTTTCGTAAAATCCAAGAACGTCAATTCCTATCACAAATCACCTCGAAAGGTCACTAATCACCCTAATTAACTAATACGAGAATCCCATAATTTTTTTTGGGATTTTTAAATGAATTAAAACGGACTCTAAACATTCGGACATTCAAAACTATCCTAAGACGATTTCCGATTTCCTCGAAAATTTTGTCGTAGGACTCGTATGATTAAATACTATAATATTCAAGTTGACATTAACTTGAGATTTGTTCCCATCCGCCGCCCAATGCGGCTGCAGTTGGGAGCCACGCGCCAGACTACTATTCATCATCTTCCTCAGGAATCGGGTCTGCAACTCGGGTCCCAACCCAGTTTCGCGACTCGTTTTCAAATCCGTCTAATTTCTCACTTTTTTTTTTGTAATTAAACACACTGATGTACGTGAAGTCAACCTCTAAACTCTATTATAAGTTCAATTTAAGGATTTATTCACAATAAATCATCAAACTCATTCGAAGTTAAAATTCAAAGCTCGATTATAGGGCTAACCTTAAATAATTACCTTCGATTTTCGATGATTATGCTCGCAGGAATCCCAGAAAGAGGTTAATAACCTCAATTCGAACAACCAAGCTCAAAATCAAAAAATTCGATTTTAAGCTCCACTGCCAAATTCTGGGTTCCACCTCACGAGTCTGTTCATCGATCCTCATCAATTCCATTTCTTTTCTTTCTCAATTTCCCTCACTTTTATCACTAGATCACTTCCCTTCCTCTCTGGTTTGGTTTTCTTTCTCACAATTTGCACACATGCCTACATGTCCACCATGGCACAATTATATAACGTGGAACAATCCAAGTCGGTGGGGATTGCTCGAGGAGATAAGAGAGTGACAAATATCTAGGACACCTGTCCCATGCTTAAAATATCTCATGTGAAAAGACCAAAATACCCCTCCATGAGAAATTATGAAAATTCCCCTAGGTAACTTAAACCAATAACGAATTCAGTCGATCACCATTTTCGACATACCACCTGTCAACGTACTCGGGAAATCGAGAGCTTTCTAACGGTGTTCCCAGAATTTCCAAACACTGTCCTCGATATAAAGTCAACATTTTGACTTTGGCCAAAAGTTAACCGTATACCAGGGGCAAAGTGGTCCATTTCATCCAACTTCCCAATTTTACCCTCGTAAAACAGTGTCCATAACTCATTTCATAAAACAGTTTCCACAAAACCATCGTAAAATTCCAGCCGTATGCTTTTCCCTAACTCTAGGAATCACCAATCTTGTCATAAACCCTCACTAAGGGTCACTAACATCCCAAGTAACCCTTCATTACAATCCCCTAATTTTTCGGGATAAAATACTCATTTAAAAACTTAACATAACACTTTGGACACTCGAAACTATATTGAAACAGTGTCCGATCGACTCGAAACCTGCACCAAAATGTTCGTTACATCAATTACATTAAAAGTCATGTTGACCATACCTAGAGAATCGTGCCCATGCACCTCCATGCGCTGCTACAAGCGGCTGCACGTGAAGCCCAAGTGACCCCTCCACAGTTCTTCTCCCTCTCCCAAATTCCTACAAAACGGGAGGTTCAAAATCCCACTTTCCTACGCCAATTCTCATAATCAAATGCTCAAATCGATCCTAATCAAACTCAGAAGAGGATACATGTTTTCAATTTCATGAAAAACTCACCTGAAGTCGAGAAACATATTCTCCATTTTTGGCCCAATTTTCAATTCATCGTTTCAAGCTTTCCTAAGCCCAACTCTTCATTTTATACCTCCATTCAACTCACCAGGGACCAAAGATCACAATTTCGACTTCAATTTCTCTAATTAAACACCCAAAATCAAAATTCGTTTCAAGGGTTCATGGAGGTTTTCAGGTTTTCTGAATTCTAGGCTCCCTCTTCGTTTTTCCTCTTCTATTTTTCTTCCTCATCACTCATTCCTCTAATTCCATTTTTGGTTCCCAATTTTTCCTACATGAACCGATCGATTCTTGAGAGATAAGTGGGTTTGTGATTTGTTGTTCATCCCCATACACCACGGTTTTGGGTTAAATTCAAACACTACACACATGACACCCACGACCAACAAGGCAACTAATCCAATCCTAAGGGTGACAGGTGTCATTGAACCAATCCAACTTGGTGACTCAGCAAAGAAGTAAAAGACCAAAATACCCTTGAATTCAAAAATTACAAAAATGCCCTTCTAAGCACAAATTACAAAAATGCCCTTGGCCTTCTTAGACCCATAACAATTTCATCTGGATACCAATTTCGACGTGTCGCGTGTCTGCGGACTCACCATTCTAAGACCTACACAATGGTCCTTAAGAAATGTGCAAAACGTATTCCAAATGAAAAGTTCACTTTGACCACATAAACCAAGGGTAAAATGGTCATTTCCTTTCTAAAATTCCCAAAATTCCCTCTTTTCCTAATTTTTGGGTCGTCACACGCAATCCCAGATTTCAGCTCACGTGCTCACACGCTCTGGTAAAGGCTGAGGATAGTCTCTGCGCATGGACCTCACGTGTTTGCACAGTGGTTATCTTCAACCTCTCGTGGGTTCTACTATTTGGGTCGCTCGCACAGTGGTTATCTTCAACCTCTCGCACAGTGGTTATCTTCACCAAATCAAATCTCCTTAAGCCTAGAAATGGGTTGATGGTTTCGAAATCAAGAAACCTTACCTCGATAGTGCATTCCAACCTTCATGGTTTTCGACCATGGTGCCATGCTCCTGGATACAGCCTTCACAGGCCAACTTTTCCTTCAATTTGTCCCTAATTGATCCCATGGGCGTCATTAGCGACCTAGGATCCCCAGATAACCACCAGTGGATCTCATAACCAATTGGTGACCCACGACCATCGTTGTCCATCACGAGTTCGAGTTTTGGGACCACCTAGAGCTCCACCCACATCTTTTTTTTCCTTTCATCGAACCATGTCTCTTATCTTGTTTCTTCCCATTAGTTCCCTCTCTTTTGCCCTTTGTTTTTCATTTCTCTCATACACCATGTTTCTTTTTCTTTTTTTGGGCTATGTTCCCCCCGAATGAATCCAAACACACGCATCACACCCTAATTTATAGAGTGGTAATTCGGTGGAAGGAGAAATATCATGCCCTTCTAGATACTTGACACCTGTCAATATCCCATATTATCTGAATGTGAAATGACCAATTTATCCCTAAAGCCAAATTTACCAAAATTCCCCTTGTCATTCTTTTTTACCTCTGGTGGATTCACCTAGTCTCTGATTTTGTCGTACCACCTGTAAATGGATTCAGGAGTCTGAGACCTTCACAACGGTCTTCTCAGCCCAACCAAAAAGAGGTTCATACGAAAAAGTCAACTATTTGACCTACAAGGGAAAAATCATCTTTTCTTATCTTTATGAAGGTTCTCGGTCGTTACATATGTCTTCCATGTTCCAAAAGTCTCCGCATCGCCAAACTCTGGTTGAAAGTATCCATACCTTGCTTCGACATGGTCCAAACAATCACATCGCAAACAAAAGAAGGGGAGACACTCATACACTACTTCATAGTGTTTCACAGCTTCATCATGGAATATACAAAGTGTAAGCACTCTATTTAGAGGGAGTAAGACAGGTAAGGGCGCCCATACACACAAGAAACTACCAAGACAATCATTGTCTTAACGCTGGATAAAATAAAAAACATAAATAACTATGAAATCTATTCTATTCAGTTTAACCTTACAAGCAATGTTCAAAACGGCGCTAGGCGCTTCCAGGGCGGCGAGCAGGGGCCTAGCGCCTAGGTGGCTAAGCAGGGTCTAGGCGGCTTGGCGGGGCCTAGGAGGGCGCCTAGGCGGTTTTTTTATTAAAGAAAAAATTCAATTAATTAATAGTATAATACTATACTATAAATATTTTCACATTCACAATATCATAGTAAGGTAGAAATATAAAATCAATTCATTAATTATAATGAATGTAATTGCTTAACTAAATAATACTTCATTAGAGTAATTCATATTCACACATTAGCCCACTATATAGTCTTTGATTGGACTACTTCACTAGCCCACTTAACTAGCCATTTAACCAATTGAGTGTTAAACTCTCTCTCATAATTATCGGCGACTGACTCTTTTTCTTCATCGACTTAAGAAATAACAGAAGAGCGAGGGACAGAAACCAAAGACAAATATAGAGACCATGTCCACTTCTTCTTCTTATACTTCTAAATGTAATGTAATTTTGGTGAAATTTTGGAGTTGGGTTAGATGGTGAGTTGTGTTCTACTGTAAGTTTGGTGAAATTTTTTGTTTCCTTTGCAGAAATTTGATGAGTTTGAGTGAAATTGGCTGAAATTTGAGTAAATTTGAGTGAATAGGCTGAAATTTGGGTAAAATTTGCAGCGACTAGCTAGGCGCCGCCTAGCCGCCTAGGAGCGCCTAAGAGTGCCCAGCCCGGATATGCGCCGGATTTCTTTACCACATATCATATATTCGCGGCGGCGAAGCTACGCCTCGCACCTAGGCGGTCGCCTAACCCGCCATTTTGAACCTTGCTTGCAAGTGCACAAATCGTGTAGATAGTATAGCAAATAAGCAAGGGACTAATCCCACAAGGATTCATCTTAACGTTTAATCCACATTATTACTTAGATTGATAAATTAACATAGAGACTTAAAAAGAAGGGATAAATAAAATAAAAAAAAAACACATGATGGGGGGTTTAATAAAATAACATAAAAATAAAGATAACTAAAATAAAACAAATAATAAAAATAATAGGCTAGAGCAGTCAATCCACCATGAACCAATTGAGTCTGTAATATGTTTCCAAGATTATGTTATCAATGAATATATGAATCCAGTGCCCATGCAGGAGCCCTGACGTCGAGTCATCCTACACATTTATACTTCCTAACTTTGCATATCCTAGGCATGTCGTTTACCTCAGGATGTATATTCAATTTTAACAATCAAACGCATTATAATCGAGAGGAATTTCATGATACACACTACTTTATGAAACTTCGTGATGCCGAATGGGTCATGGATCAAATTACATGTACGATGTAGGCCCCTACCTTCGGTCCTAACAACTACACAAGGATGACCAGTCATACGAGCAATCATTCACCAATAATCAATTGCATTAAGTAACCACTCAACAACAATTAGTTACATAAATATAGTAATTACAATCATATTCATAACATGGATAAATAACATAAATCAAGAACAAAAACACATCAAACGACCCTCATGGTTAGGGCTTCAAGAAGCCCTAACCTAAAGAGGAACTACAAAATAAAATAAACTATAAAATAAAAACAAATGTATTTCGCTCTTTATTATTTCTGAATGTAATCCTTTTCGAACTTTTTCACAACCTTCCGAACCTCTCTACATAAACCCCAGTACCTCTATTTATATGAGAATTATAAATCCTCTTATAATAGAACTTTACAATTAAATTCTATAAGGAAAAAGCTTCCTACACATTTAAGAATTCTAATTAAAAACCATTCATATGAGTAGAGTGTAAGACCCATGTCCTGGAGGGAACAGTGAATGATCCCACATTACTGCGAGGGGGAATGGTGTGGGAAGGGAATGGTGGTGTGGTGGTGTGCCTTAGAGGTGTAGACACATACCTATCTAGCACAAGGCCTCTCTTGACCGCGTTGGTAAAGGTGTGCCCTGCCAAGTGTGAGGTCTTGGGGTCAAAACCTTGCGGGTGTGATGATGCGCCCTGCCTAGAGGGGACAATATCGTATTAGATAGAGTGGGCCGATGTGCAACTCTAATCTAAAAGAGGCCTTTTGGGAGCTCCTGAAAACAAAACCGTGAGGGCGAGGAGGCCCCAAGCGGACAATATCGTGCTAGAGTTGGGTTCTAACCATGGAGGGTCGGGTCCTGACAGAATGGTAGCAATGCCAAACCCCAACCAAGAAGTGTGCCAGCGAGGACGCTGGATGCTGGGCCCTAAGGGGGGTGGATTGTAAGACCCGTGTCCTGTAGGGAACGGTGAATGATTCCCCATTCCTGCGAGGGGGGAATGGTCTGCGAGGGGAATGGTGTGCCTTAAAGGTATAGGCACACACCTATCTAGCACGAAGCCTCCATTGACCACGTTGGTAAAGGTGTGCCCTGCCAAGCGTGAGGTCTTGGGGTCAAAACCCTGCGGGTGTGATGGTGCGCCCTGCTCGGAGGGGACAATATAGTGTTAGATAAAGTGGGTCGATGTGCAACTCTGATCTAAACGAGGTCTTTTGGGAGCTCAGCGGCTTTGGGTTCGGTTGGAACTCCAAAGTTTAGCGAGATGAGGTTGGTGCAATTCCATGATGGGTGACCTCCTGGGAAGTTGCACCGTGAGGATGAGGAGGAGGCCCAAAGTGGACAATATCGTGCTAGAGTTGGATCCTGACCGAGGAGTGTCGAGTCTTGACATAGAGGGGTTGAAAATAATAATAAACAAGGAGGTAGGATTAAAATTCTTATACAATATGGAGAATAAGTGCAAAAGCAAGTTGGAATTATCCTAAAATAAGCCTAAAAATCGGAATAAAGCTTCAGAAGGAATTTTTGGTGGTCAACCACGAAAACAGGTGGTCAAACTGTAAGGTCAATTTTTGGTCAAAGGCACAAGGCTGTTGTGCTAGGTTTTTGGTGGAAGCTCACTGAATGGGGAAAGAAATCATCAGGAAGCGCACGCCGAAGATGGAAAGGGTCCTTCAAGAAATGCGCGCCGAAGCTGGAAAGGGTCCTTCAGGAAACATGCGCCAAGATAAAGACGAGACTTCGACAGGCGCTTACTGAATTGGAGATCAGTGCTACAATAAACGCAAGGACTCCTGAAGCTGATTTCGGTAGGTATCTACCGCTTATGTGCAATCTTCTTCTCTTCATAACTTCCACATTACAACTCTGATTTAGGTGATTCTTTCGCCGCACATTTCTCATAATTCCAAGCTTTATCTTATGCTGCACATTTCTCACAAAATAGATTATTTTTTCCAATTGCATAGAACAAAATATTAACGAAATATAATAAAAGAGTATTAAATCATGGATAAAACATAAACAAATTATGAGCTATCACTTAACCTTCGTCAACTCCAATAAACCTTCGCACATGGTTTCCAATCCTTTCAATCAGTTTTAGGGTCAGAAAAATAAGGGGAATTTTACGAACCCGAATCCAAAATTCCTGGAACTCTAGGTTTACACCAGCATAATCCTTACGAACATTGACGGTCGCCAAACATAGGAGTGAAAGATTATAACTCCAAGGATCCCCACGCAGAACCTTTTTAAGATCAAATCCTGACTTAAAAGAAAACATCAGCCGGCCAGAATCATCCAATCCCACAGCCGTGAAGTCATCTCTCAAGTACCAGATGTTTTTCATAGTATTAATATCAACGCATCCTTACGAAACCCTTGTTGAGGACAACCTACCCACTAAGATCCGCAAAGCCCATTATCTCCTCCCTCGTCGA
Organism: Prinsepia uniflora; assembly: GCA_032719365.1. Lineage (NCBI taxonomy): Eukaryota > Viridiplantae > Streptophyta > Magnoliopsida > Rosales > Rosaceae > Prinsepia > Prinsepia uniflora. The sequence goes on from CM064872.1 coordinate 40,925,624, forward strand.
TGCTGAAAGAGCCAACTGGGAGTCCATTCATCCAACAATATTGTCCATGGATGAGACAGCAAGCCAATGAAACAGATCACACAGCTAACGATTGAACAATAAACCAATGTTACTGCAAACTTGCACCCCACGCATTAATAGAAAGTGTTGCGCTGTCAAAGAACACAAAACCCAAAACCCTAACCGAGACGAAATAGACTTTTTAGTTCAAGTTATTTATAACATAAATATTAACTGTGTATAATATAATTATTTAATATTTAATTATTATTAATCATTAATTTGTTATTATCACTATTTTCTATTATTATTATAATAATTACTAATTATCTGACTATTTAATATAAACAATTTTAAGAATTTTATTTTAGCAAATTTAAGTTGCATAAAGGCATTTATTTGGAGTGACTATTAAGATGCATTTGATTCAAGATTACAAAAATACAAAAGAGGGAAGGGCAGTGCAGGATTTCCAGGTGGTGGCTTCAGAGGTTACATACAAATAAATAAATAAAACAATGCGGGTCATAAATTCTGATTCTGTAACTGGGAGGCAACCAAACCTACAAGATGCATTTGAAAATAATTTCACAGGGAATTTTACATGAATCTGTAATTAACGTAGTAATTTCATTACATTTCAAAGTTTGAAGCCTCTTTTCAATCTTCAATCTTCAATCTTCAATGGACCAATCCATCTCAGGATCTGGGTTGGTCGCTCATTGCTACCCTCTTAGTCAGCCATGCATCACGGAACTTGTTCCGAGTGCATATCAAGCATGGACCAAAATCAGAGGAGCCAGAGCAGACATCTTTCGTTACTTTTAGTAGGAACTAGGAAGCGAGTATCAGTGGTCAACGGCACCTTTTATTGATACTGGGGGTTCTTGCACTATACCTCTGGATATTAGGTCATGGTTTAAGAATAAAACAATGACAGTTATATCATCGTGAAAATGGCGCCGCACCTTCTTGTCGATTTTCCGAAGATCTGAATACCTCATTTCTCTTTTTCTTGCAGCTTCTTGGAGAGCCATCTTCACAAGCCTTTTCGCACTTCCCTGTTGTACAAATAAATACAACTAGAGAGGTCAAGCATGGAATAAGCATCAAATCATGAGAGAGATATGAAATAATCATCAGATGCCATATACCAGTCAATATGCTTCCAATTTTATGTCCACTTCAGTCTTTTAATTGTGGCTCACAACCTATTTGCTTTTTTTTTTTCTTTTTTCTTCTTTCTTTATTCTTTTTTACCCATGAGTTTATCCTTATGTTTATGCTTCTTTCGATAAGCAGTCTTCGGAAGAAGACATCTATCTAGCTCAAAATATTCTGCAAACTCATATTAAGGCTAGATAAACTCAAATAAGCACCATAAACATCAATCTCTTGTTATCGGATAAATTGAGCCAGAGGTAGATAAGAATTCAAGAATATAGGAACGTTTAGGCTTTTGTCCAAGTATCGAATAAAACATCAATATATTACATCTACTGTATTAATACTCTTAGGGTATGTTCGGATGTGGAACTTGAAAGTACCAAGGGATTTAGGCTATTTTACTAAGAAGTGGACGACCAACAATTCAACAGAGGGATTGCTAAGTGACTAGCTGAGGGACTACAATTGGAGCACATGCAGCACGAGCATAACAAAGCCACTAAACAAAAGAGTCCCATGTAACACCTATCAACTGGTTACATACAAATCCCTCGAAGTGCATTGCATCTAGTCAATCAAAATATTTTGTGGTGCATTTCTAACTAATTATTCCTCAATCGCTCGGTAATTTGAAATTCCTTATCGAAACATAGCCTTAAGGTTATTGATGTGTACGTCAAGACAGGCTTAAAGTTATTGATGTCTACATCAAGACTAAACATGAATAAAATGAAAAGAAAAAATCTTACGGCGTGTGGATTCTTTGTGACAATCTCAACAGCTTTTTCATTGCTCAAGTGTTCCCATAGACCATCAGATGCAAATATAAGAAAAGAATCATTTGGATGCAGAGGATGAGAAAGAATAGTTGGATCGGCAGACAAGATAGGCATGTGCAATGGTTCTGGAAGTCTGAACTTAGCATGAATTGGCTCCCTGTTAAACTGTGCATGTTTCATATATACGTCACCAATAGATTTAGATACCTGCACTCGCATACAACAAAGATGTTATCACAAGAAATCACTATTTAAGAAAGCACAAAGAACAAAATTTACAGAGAAGCACTTGAAATAATAAACATATCAGAGCCCAAAAATCTTCCCTAAAAACAAATTACAGGTGGGAAAATAACAATATTAAATAGACCAAAGAAATTATAATTTACTACTTCGCAGTATAGCCAAACGTCTAAAACAAACAATTTGATACGATAGAAAATTTCAACTTTAAAGTAATACACATCAAACCAGTACTCTTAATTAATCATCTCCAATGGTAGTGAAAAAAATTCACTTGAAATACAACCGCACTAACCATGATTTCAGTTTGACCTTGGAAAAATAGCGGGTCTTCCTTACAACAATCACTGGAGAGCATTATGTCAAGTTAACCCTCATATATAAGGAGCTACGCTAGCAGGTAACTTGGACTGCCTCATGTTAGTTGAAAAGGGTTATCAAAGGCCTAGGACTTCACGATCCAAAGTTTTAATAAACTCATATACCTCAATTCTAAGGCCACAAGAATAAGATGCAGTGCAGCACAGCATATGTATGTCAGGCATTCGCTAGGAATGCTCAGACAGTTACTTGCTTAAAAACTGTAAAGTTCTGACACATCATATTGGCTTCAGAAAATACAGTTAGGAGAACACAAACACCCATTACAGAACTTTAGTATTTGAAAATTACCTGAATAATGCCTTTTACTCTCCAAACTCCATGCTTTAAAACAACTATTTGAGGGTCATGTGGATGCAATTCTTTCAGGTCGTGCCTAACCTCTTCAAGATTTGCATTGTGTTCAGCAGATAACTGAATTGCAGCAACTTCCCCAGTGTTTCCCACTTTCTTCCCCAATACAACACGGGAATCTCCAACATTTGCCACAAATAAGGTCCCCTGAGATATCACCCCAACCAGACAGCACGACCCAACAGTTGCTAAATTAGGTTTAGTACTCCACCACTCTGAAACAAGAGCAGTAAACCCTTCCTCCGTCCGGAGGAAAGCATTTCGAATGGTCTCTGCTGTCACAACCCCATCTGACTCCGCTGATATTGCTGCATAAACACAATGCCTAAGATAGCCAACATAAGAGCGGCTCATTCTTCAATAGTCAAACTAGATTCCTAGCCGCAACCCAACCAGAAAAATAAAATAAAAACAAAAAGAGGGCAGCTCATTCTTCATTAAGCAAATTATAGGCGTAGGGTTAAAATTGAATTTACCGAGACATTGTACGAAAAGATGACCCGTGATCCAAACTCAAAAACCAATCAAAAACACAACACTCACGAAAAAAAGAAAAAGAAAAAGCACCCAAAGCACCCAAAACTGACTCAACAAACATGACGGTTCTCGACTCGGATCCACAAATTAACAATCAATCACTCATTTCCACACACAACGTGGCAGATTCAAAACCAAGACAACCAAATCCAAAAGGCAAATAAATTTATCACGAAATCAGAGATCTACTAATAAAGATTGGAAATTGGGAGGGTTGAGGATCACCAACCTTGGAAATGACTGAATAAATTGTCACAAACGTATCTAGCGGCCTCGGGGCCACCATGACCATCATAGACGCCAACCAAGGTCCCAAAGGATCCAGACTCGATCTGGCTCTGGTCCTCGAGCACCTGGTTGGCTTGGACCACGGCCATGGAGAAATCGCCCCACGCGTACCTTCCGATATCTCGAAACCAAAGCAAGCTATCTTTGCCATCTCGTCCACTGCCTCGATAGCTTACACCGACAATTCCGACAGAGTCGTTCCCCTCAACGCCGCCACGCCCAAATGGCCTCCAGCACAGAGAGAGCAGATTCATCAATGCATGAAGCATTCCACATCTCAAAAACCCTAACCCTAAACCCAAAGACCCTGGAGGACTACGATTTTGAGGGAAGAGATTGGGAGGGGAACCCTAGGTTTTAATGGAATTGTGGTGCAAGCTATAGAGAAACAAGGGGGTGCGCAGGTTAAGGGGTGATGCGTAGGTTATGAGGGGAGGCGTAGGTTAGCGAAAAGTGATGCGAGGGTTGTGTTCGGTGGTAGAGGAACAGGCAAGGCCTCGTTCTCCGCTGTCGTGGCCAGAATATGGTGTGGGGAAGCCTTTCGTTCGGTGTCCTCTTCATTAGCAATTAATTTATATATAGACAATATTTGCATTGGATAATACTTTTTAATAGGAATGGGTATACTATTTTGAAATATCAAAATAGTCCCGTCCCGTTCCGTATCATAAAAAATCGGAAAAACTTGAATAGTAAAACCGAATGAATGATCGGTACGGTACTGATATCGTATCGGTTAAAATCAATAGGAGATAGGTTTCGAAGTTAGGAAATACCATCATGTACTGAAATCGAGCTAGTTTTAAAATTTTTAAATAATTAAATTAAATTAAATCAAGAAATAAAAAACCCTAATAGTATAATTGTCAGGATCCGTCCCAAATCCCCCGGGATTAACGTGGGACGTGCTTGCCCCGTCTGACACCGCGTGTCATACTAGGGATAATTCCAGTCTCAGCCCACTCGGGGCTTCCTGAGTGCGCCAGGATCGGAGGAGTAGTGTGATGTCTCGGTCTCCGTTACAGCCTGCATTCGCGATCAACCTGAAGGACATTAAAACCATTGAAAGCTGTGAGTGGACGAAACAACAGTTTATAAAATCGTTTATAACAAAATCACATTTATAACTTTTACGTAAAAAGCATGCATGCATTCAAAACCATTTCTCAAATCATTTCTCATTGATTAAATCTTTAGGGCCTTAGCTCAAAACCGTAAACCAAAGTATATAGGAACTCGACCCAAAACCAATCCTGTGGGACTCAGCCCAAAACCGTTCAGGTGGGTCTCAGCCCAAAACCAAAACCATAGGGACTCCGCCCAACTTAAGTCACGTGGGTCTCATCCCAAATCCAGTACACGTGGGTCTCAGCCCAAAACCAATCTCCGTAAAACATCATATATATATATATATATATATATATATATATATAACGCATCCTCGGCATCTCATATGCCCAATCAAGAATCCGTCACGATATATCTAAAGTATGCATACTACTCGAGTCTCATCTCTAAGTCTACTCCCAAGATCTACGAAGTCTGGGAGGGCTTGTCACTGGACTCTGTCCGAGACTATCTCATATATCTCACTCCTGGGATGTGCTCCCTCTTGGAGTCACTCATCCTAGGCAGTGGATCGTGACACTCCAGGATCATCGACGTCTAGAGGAGACTATTCATACGGGAGAGTATATACATATTCACATATTTTCTTTCAAATCACAGTTAAACTGGGTCTCATACCCGGACATCTCAACAGGATTCCTTGAATCCTATTCAAATCCAAACCTCACAGGGACTCAAGCCCAAATCCATCTCAATAGGGTCTTAAACCTGAATTATTGTTTCATGAACCACAACTGGGACTCAAGCCCGATATCACAATTCAACGGAGCCTCAAGCCCGATTTCACAATCAACTGGGCCTAAAGTCCGATATCACAACCAACTGGGCCTCAAGCCTGAATTCGTAAACCAACAGGGCCTCCAGCTCGATTTCTCATCAAATCAAATGGACTCCAAGTCCGATGGTTTCCAATCAAATGGGTCTCATGCCCGATTCCATATTTCCAAATCCGAAATCATTTCATCAAACGATCATAGTAAACACAGCACGTATAGGCACAACATAAAGCCTGAAATCTCGAAATACGTGCAGCTATGTAAATACCAAATACCACAAACATATGCACTCATGGCATCTCAAAACATGTTCATAAACTCATATAAAACATTTATGCATGCATTGAATTCATAAAACAAAGTCCACTCACATACTGTCCAAGTTGCGCCTCGATATGCGCGCCAAAAGCCTCCCCCGAGCCAATCACCATCTTCGGGGATCCCAAACCTATCCAAACGATGTCCGATTGACTCGAAACTTGTCCCAAAATATTCGTTACATCGAAATGATGATTTTTCATGTTGACATCATCCCCAAAATCCTCCCCACGCTGCAACCAAAGGCCCTGCGCGTAGGCTTCAGGCGCTAGCTATAGGGTCATCCCCATCCTCGCGACAAATTTGTATGGCCGGTTCACTGGTTCGAATAGTCCAACTTGACCGGCGTGACCGATCAAGCTCATATCTTCCCATTTTTTCATCCTTTTTCTTCATTCTTTCCACCAATCTTCTCTAATCTATCCTATGAATTATTTTATGCAATAAAATCAATGAAAACAATCCTAAAACCTATTGGTTCAATAATCCATTTTAAACCCAAACCTATTGATCCAAGATCCACTACGCTTCCGTTGTGCTACTCTGATCTCGACTCGCTCTCGAATCCTCATATCATATCTCATGTCACTCAGTGACCTACGTTGAAATCTTGAATCATCTCGAGTCCCAAACTGTCACATCAAATACTCTGTTGAAACACATTCGACATCTCACCCATCCTAGGTGTATTTGGATCCCATCGAATACTTGTCTCAGCAGAGGTAATCACAACAATCTCACTAGGGTTCTTCTGGCCCACATGGCCCTGAGCTCTCGGCTCACATGATCTTTGAAACTTCTCAATCCACTCTGCTCGAGCACACAGTATTCGACGTCCAGTCATCATATTAATATGTTGGAGCACATCTGATTGTAGTACTCATCGAACTGTCATCATCTCATGTACAACTAGGACTCTATACACTAACCCAATTATTCATCCTCTCTGATAACTCCCAACGAGATAAATCAATGATCAAGGCACTACCCAGCCTGCTCAAGGACTGCACTCTGGCAACGTTCAACCACGTACCAATCCTTGCTTTGAACATGGCTCGATACTCAACCGTACATCATGGCTAGCCTCAATCCATCGCAATCTCTATTCTCATATCCACTTGAGGCATCGGCTATTCATCTCTTCCTGATCGATATCTACGTATCGTTCTTGTCTCATACTTATTCACAAATTCAACTCCAAGACAGAGCAATACTCTCCCACATATCCAACACATATTCAAGACAGATCACATACACCTCTCCATATCCAAATTATGTCTTGTTTTCTCACTAATTATGCCAAGAGATTCTTCAACTATCTTACAAGATGATTCTCCTCTGCTCCTAGCTTAGCAAAATCAACAAGGCAATTCACGCAGATAACGACCAGACTTTGGTTTACTCGACTCACAATTGCCGCAATCATCTCGATCATCTACTAGATCGTCACCAGACTACTTGACCCAAACTCGCCTCGATTCACTTAATCCTCGACCTTTCTAGGATCCACTATCTACTTTATTAGTCAACGTAACACGACCCATACTACTAACATGGGTTCACTACCTCGGACACTCGCTCGTCACATCTAGTGAAGTAAAACACCAACTGCTCTTTAATTCATTCAACCTTGACTCACAGTCTAGGTGTTCCGTTCTTACACCCTCTCTGAACCCTTTAACTTTCATATCACTCCTCGTCATCCCACCTAGGGAAGAATGAAGGAGAATCCAAGATGATGACATCAAAATTCCTCTTATGTCATCCCGCGGCACCAAGCACCACTTGCAAAAGGACGCACTCTTCTCCTCGTCTCAATCAAAATTTTTCTTGTCCATAGACCCAGAGCCAATCCTGGGTCCACTAATCAATACGTGATCACCGTACTAGTGACACCCAACATCATCGGACACAAAGCCAAAAACAACCATCTCCTTTACCGACTTCGGAATCAAGAGGAGTTGTAACCATGTTGGAACCATCTAGGTATGCTTCCAAGTCCTCAACTCACTCGAAAATTAACCATGTGTTCGTTAACAATCCAACTCGCCTATTCGTTTACGACCGTTTATACACATCCAAAAGGATGTCAATTCATCCTAATTTGATGTACCGCTCGACTGAAGAGTCACAACAGACTCCTGCTGTGATATGTAGTCAAATCTCTGCATATCACTATATCTGACCAGCCGACCCTTACTTCATAAGAAGTCACTTAAGTCATCCATTTATACCTTTTTTGTCAATCACCACCCAGTCATCTCAATCACTATTGGGACAGAAACCCTACCCAATTTAACCACTGCTAGGTTCCACCTAGTTCATCTCCATCATATCTGTCATCTCGACACAATTCCAATGAATCTACACTAACCGACAAATCCTCCTCGTCGTGTAATGGTAGAAACCAACCATGTGCACATCACGACTAAGATACCCTCAGCTCTTGGCCCGTCGTCTCCCCTTGTTATCGTCATCACATCACAGGCATGTGGAGTGCGAATCAAACCAATCTTGAATATCTGCTCATATCAAGCAATCGCCACGTATCTCTCCTCTGGTCGGAGGGGCTCTGCCTCCCTCGTACCCTACAACTTTGGGTACGACCTATCAGAACCCACCCCTAATCCTCCGGGATTAAGGGATAAATCCTGCTCCCGTCTAACCTACGCATGACACGAAGGCTAAGCTGACGTCCAACCTTCATGTGACACGTAGGTCGGACAAGGGATTCTCGATCCAACCACCCCAAAAGTAACCGGACTTCCCAGAGTGTACCGAACTACTATGGATCACGGGTATGATGTCTCTGTCTCTCTCGACCAACAGCTCGTACCACAGCAACCTGGAGGGTATCGAAAACACGAAAAGACTGTGAGTGGACGAAAATAAAGTATAAGTTTATAAAACAGTTTACAAAACAGTTCAATAAAACAATTACAATTATACCCTCCATTTGAAAGAACTCATGCATGCATATCAAATCCAAGTCATGAAACCACTCATATAAAAAAAACCATCCAGGAAAACCATTTGAAAACCCGTATCACAACCGTTATTCAAATCCAGGCCTCAGCCTCAAATCTCAAATCAATCTCAAATCTGGGAACTCAGTCCCAAAACTCGTCAAAGCCAGCTCATCCGGGCCACCGCTCAAAACCAGTGAAAACCAGTGAAAAACCAGTGAAAATATCATTCATACAAGTTACTCGATCTCAAGTGCGCCTGAGTCTTTAAACTCAAAACACAATGCGCATATAGGTAGGCCTTCCTGGGATATCCGAGTCTTTAAACTCAAAACACAATCACAGGCCTCGGGGTGTATCATAATATCCGAGTCTTTAAATTCAAAACATATACCGAGTCTTTAAACTCAAAACATATCAATCCAGGGCCCTCCCCCCGTCAATCAATCCGAGTCTTTAAACTCAAAACCAGATCCAGTGGGTTTTTCTCTGTTCATTTTTCAGGTCTTTAAACCCAAAATCGTTTTTCAAGAAACAGTGAAAACCATAGAAAATCCACAGTCGAATTCGTAACGATGATTCCGTAAGCCGGCATCCGGAACCACTGTCCCGAACCCAAATCCAGACTTCCTTTCCAAACCTCGAAAACCAAATCCGAAATCTCATTTCAAAAATCCAGTTTCAAAACTGAAAGTCCAATCGCATGAATAGGGCTCCAAGTCTGAAATCACTTTTCCGAAATTCATTTCAAATCATTGAAATCAAATCATTAAAACCACAGTAAAATCACAAGATCGTACGAAATCTCGTAAAACGTGAAATTCCACAAAATACCTCGAAAAACGTGCAAAATCGTAAACCATCAAGATCATAAAGCAAATCATATAATCACGTATGAAAACATATTAAAACATATATGCATGCATCATAAGTTAGAAAGCAAAGTCCAATCACAGACCATTCTGATGTCGCCTCGATACGCGCGCACTTACGCCGTTCTCGGCTATTCCGCTATCCTTGGCTTTCCCCAACCTGTGCAAAATCCATACTAAGGTCACTAACTACTTCACAATGATCATACTAAAGCCCCGTAATTTTCCCGTATTTTTAACTATTATTAATCGAGCCCTAAAACATCCGGACATCCCAAAACATATCTAGACGATGTACAATTGACTCGAAACCAGCGCCAAAATGTTCGTTACATCGAATACTGTAAATGTCGTGTTGGAACCATCCTTGATAAACGTGACACGCGCCCCCCCCCCAAAGGGGCTACGCGTGGGAGCCACTCGCCGTCTACTGTTCATCTTCAACCTCCGTTAAACCCGGTCTGAATCGGTTCAGTCCAGCCAGTTCAACTGGACCGGCGCACACGGTTTTTGTCCATTTCTTAAATATTTTTAATCCTTTTAAGTCTAGTGCCATTGTCCCATTCTAACTGATAGATCTAACTACTCAAATTTGATAATTAGGACGTAAAACTCAACTGTCCCCTACAAAAATCGAACTCTGTTCTGCAACCGTTTCCTTCATCCTTACCCGACCTCCTCGCGCCTTGATTTTGATCCCAACCATCTTCTGGAACCTTAAAAAACCAGTTCCCATTAACATAATCGCTAAACAGGCGTTATAACGAAGAACACCCATTTCGAATTCGAAGAAAGAATCGCGGGAGCCTCACCGTATCTCCGCCGTCGTGCACTGCAGCGGTTGCCACCGCCTCTACCTCATCTTCTTTTCCAACTTTTGTTTACACCTCAAGAACAAACAAGGAAGCTTGCAGGAGTTTCGAAAATGTTGAAGGCAAGCTTTTCTCTAGTCTCTGTTTCCACAGGTCAAACCACTAGTCCAATGGCCACCCTACACGGATGCTCCTTACGATGTCACCACCGAAATCCCTGATGTCTAACCTTCCTTTTTGTTCACACAGCACAGCCGTTGAGGACAATTGAAGGAGTTTGAATTATCACAACCTCTCTGTCTCAGTCTCTCTGTTTTTCCATTTGAGCGACAAACCAAACCATTTAAAATGCTAGTTTAACCGTGAGAAGGGTGGAAGCCACTAGACAGAGGCCAGGTGTCCTCCAACCCGTGGTCCTTCTCCCAAAATATCCACTAATCTCAGCCCAAGTGTCCAAATCTGATTGGGCACAGTTCCCCAGATGTTAAAAGACCAAATTGCCTCTGCAAGTCCAAATTACCATTTTACCCTTCACTTCTTAGACCCACAACTTATCTGTATGATGTCCGAAGAAGTCGTGCCACCTGTCGTTGTACTCAGGACATCGAGACCTACCTAATGGTCCTCGGTTTGCGTGAAGAAAACTTGTCGTGCAAAAAGTCAACAAATTCCCCCCTTTTAACTAAATTACGAAACTGCCCTCAACTTTCCGAACATCATAACTTCCTCCTCGGATGTCGGAATCGGCCGTGCCACCTGTCTATGAACTCGTGACATCCCGAACTACATCACGGTCATCGGTCAAAGTCCATTTGACTACCCGAACTAAAAGTCAACATTTTGCCCATTCCAAGGGCAAAATCGTCATTCTGCACTATCCGTCCCAAAGTATCCAACTAATCACCGATTAACTTTTCTAATCCATCATCAACCACTAATCTAATCCCGACTTCCGGGGCGGGTCGTTACACGACCATTCCGACAATCCATACCATAAAATGAACGTTCCCTGAAAGTCCCCCAATTCTCAACCACCGCAGCTATATCTACCCTTGATGGTGGTGCCTGCGACAATCTCGTGTAGACACAACCCACATGCATCACCACTGAGACTCCGAATCCATATGGTCAACTCACCGCCGACACCAACTGCTTAACACGTAGTATCCCCCGATCGGTCCACCTCAGAATCCGGTCGACAAGTACCACTATTCTGGTAACTTGTCCGATCAATCACCGACTAGGGTTATCATAAACCCGGCTGCCCACTGCAGCACAACCATCTTGACCAATCCATCACTCACGACTCCGAAGGGTCGTCATACTCCAATACTGGTGTCCTACCAACTAGTAACCACGATCCAAGGGTCTCAACCACTCGTACTCTACGGCCTCCACGGTGCCTACCATCGCTCAACCACGACATGTCATACCATACCACACAACATCTACACCGTGGCATCCTCTACCAGTCGACATCCCTCCGGGAATCGACACACTGAAACATGGCATCTCATGCCAAATAGGATAAAACATTCCTATTCCCAACAGTCTCAACTCGGGTCATCTATCATCTCCACTGGTACCATTTTACCACTATCCTTAATCGTCGAGACGGCTAAACGGTCCCGACCCTCAGGTCGTCATACTGTGTCTACTGGTCCATTAGATCCTATTCACCAGTAACACTACGGCTCTAAGCCGTTGGATCCCCATGCACAACAATCCTACTCGGGATCGAATCTCACCAAAGCACGGCCTCCTGTGCCGATCGAACCCTAAACTATTGCACCTCTTGCCAAGCATAATCTAACTAGGGTTCGATTCCACTAACTCCTCATACTCTTACCCAAACTATCAGGTTGATGACGAGCTGTTACCACTGTAGAGACATCACATCCTCGACCTGCGCATACCACAAGGGCAAACCGTGCTCTGATACCACTTTATCAGGACCTATCCCAAATCCCCCGGAACTAACGTGGGACGAGCCTGCTCCCATCTGACACAGCGTGTCAGACCAGGGATAATTCCAACTTCAGCCCACTTAGAGCTTCCAGAGTGCGCCAGGATCGGAGGAGGAGTGTGATGTCTCGGTCTCCGTTATAGCCCGTATTTGCGATCAACCTGAAGGACATTAAAACCATTGAAAGTTGTGCGTGGACGAAACAACAGTTTATAAAATCGTTTATAACAAAAATCACATTTATACCCTTCACGTAAAAAGCATGCATGCATTCAAAACTATTTCTCATTAGGGCCTTAGCCCAAAACAGTAAACCAAAGTATATGGAAACTCAGCCCAAAACCAATCCTGTGGCACTCAGCCCAAAACCTTTCAGGTGGGTCTCATCCCAAAACCAAAACCGTAGGGACTCCGCCGAACTCAAGTCACGTGGGTCTCAGCCCAAATCCAGTACATGTGGGTCTCAGTCCAAATCTAGTACACGTGGGTCTCAGCCCAAAATCAATCTCGATAAACACATCATACATATATATATATAACCCATCCTCGGCATCTCATATGTCGAATTAAGAACCCATCATGATATATCTAAAGTATGCATACTACTCGGGTCTCATCTCCGAGTCTACTCCTAGGATCTACGACATCTGGGAGGGCCTGTCACCGGACCCTGTCCGAGACTATCTCATATCTCTCACTCCTGGGATGTGCTCCTTCTTGGAGTCACTCATCCCAAGCAGTGGATCGTGACACTTCAGGATCATCGACGTCTAGTGTAACGACCCGTCCCAAATTCCAGGATTAGAATAGTGACTAATGGAGCATTAGTGAAATTAATCGGTGATTAGTTAAGCGAAATCGGACAGACGGTGTAAAGTGACCGTTTTACCCCTAGTCTTAGAAAAAATGTTGACTTTTGACTCGGGGAGTCAAACGTACGAGGACCGATGACCGTGACGTAGATTAGGACGTCATGAGTCCGTAGACAGGCGACACGACGAAATTGAACGTCGAACAAAAGAGTTATGGTCATAGGATCAAAATTGGGAACTTACGTCTTAGGATTCGATTAAAATAATAATAAAATATAATTGGCAGATATTTTATGTGGAGCCCTTGGATTAGTGATAAGTGTCACTCATCCCATTGGTCACTTTTCTTAAAAAGGGGATCTATGTCCTTTAGCCATTAAATTAATTAATTAATTAAACCCAAACACTTGGGATTATATCTTCATCTTCTTTGTTGCTTTCTTTCCCTTTAACCCGTGAGAACAAACACCCAACCCACACCCTCATTCCAGTAACCTCACCCAATGATGAGGGTGTAAACATGAAAATGAAAGGGGAGACTGAGACGAACCGGACGGTGGCATCACGGTGGGTCGTCGTGTTGGGTGGCCGGAAAACCCTTCGAGGTAAGGTTTTGATTCAAAAATCGAAAGTGGGATTTTATGGTTTATTGGTCGAGTTGATGGACTAGGTTGTGATCTAGGGACTTGAACGAAGCTAGGGGACTCGTTTTCGATGGGAATGGTGGTCGGAGGCGACGATAGAACGCAGTCGCAGGTGGCCGGTTACTGTTCCTCTTCGAACAGTTGAGATCTAGACCTTATTTTATGGTTTTGAACTCGTAGATCGATAGAGGGGGATGAGAAGAAGAGATTGGGATCAACGAGATTGATTTTGGGTCAGAAACGAGGGAGATGGAGCCAGGTCTGGTCGCAGGTAATGTGCGACCTCGTTGCAGACCTGAACTGAGGAAGACGATGAAGTGACGTCATCATGATGACATTATCATGTCAGGTGATGAAGTCAGCTTGTCAGATCTGACAATGTCAAACTGACATGTTAGACCAGGGACCAATCGGGACATGACACGTGGCATTGTCAGGTTGCTAGTGCTGACGTCATCATTGACCAGCGCGTGGGGGCGTGTGAGCTCGAATTTCAAGGTGGTCCTAGTGTCTTTTTAATGCTTTCGACGATCTGGATCCAATGGTAGTGGTTTTGAGTCGATCAGAGATCGTTAGGTTGGTCAAATCGAGGTTTTTCACCTCGAGAATCATGTCCGAGACACGTTGAATTTTTCGGGATAGTTTAGAGTTCTTAATATGGACTTGTATAGGTTAGTAGTAATCTTTGGGCATGATTTGGACAGGTCCGGATGACCCGGAGGGGTTGAATTAGCCCGTAGGGGCTTATGGCACGCAAATCGAGGCGGTAGCGTAGGACGGTCTGTGAGTGGACCTTGATTTCCAAACTATGATGCATGCATAAATGTTTTATATGTTATATATATATATATATGATTACTATCATGATGATTATCGATTGGTGATTTACATGATTACACGTATTTCGAGGAAATTTACTTATTTGCACATATATCGAGGTTTATGGTTTTACGCCGATTATACGTGTTTATGGTTTCGGTAATGATTTAATGAAACGGTTTTGGATTTGAAAAGGTAAACCCGGACATGAGACCAATTTTTTTTGGAAACCCTCGGACTTGAAGTCCATTTTAGTTACATTATCGGGCCAGGGGCCCAATTGGTTTGTGGATTGATGGATTGATTTCGGATTTAGAAATATGGAATTGGGCATGAGAGCCATTTGATTTATGAACTCTCGGATTTGGAGTCCATTTGATTTAATAAAGCATCGGGCTGGAGGCCCAGTTGGTTTACGAAATCGGGCTTGAGGCCTAATTGGTTATAATATCGGGCATGAGTCCTATTTATAGTTTATAAAGGTGATTTCGGGTTCAGAGATCCTAAATGGATTTCTAGTTTCATGACGGTTTATGGGGACCGGGCATGGATCCTTTGAAAGGTTTGAAAGGTTTTGAGAATGATTACAAAATGGTTTTTCATATACCATCCTTTATTTATGGATTGTCTCCTCCGGTGAGGGTCGTTGGCCTGGGTGGACCCCAGAGTAGTCACGGAGCACTAACTGAGTGGAGTCGCCCCCGTGGGGTACCTTACTCTCAGGAAGGCATTATGGATTATAACCCCAAGGGAGGGTCAATGATCTGCGGAAATTAACCTGGGTGGACCCTGGGGAGACTTGGGATTTGAGACCCCGAGTAGCACACGCGTAGCTTTGGAAACCGTGATAGGATTGGTTATATGATATTTGGTAAACGTGGTTTGTTGGATTTAGAAATGGTAATTGGATTTCAGAAATGGTATTTCTGTGTTTTATGGATTTGGGCAATGATCCACATACTCTGATTTATGGATTTGGGATGAGTTCCCACATATGGTTGATATGTTATGAATTTGTGTAAATGAATTTGGATAGGGGCCCGTATGATTTGGATTTACAGAATTTGGGACTGAGACCCTAATAATGGATATTTGAATATATGGTTTGATAAATGGTTTTCGCATGCATGCATGCTTTTTAGTGAATGGCATAAATTCTTTATGAAATGTGTTTTTATGAACTTATTGATTTTTGTCCACTCACAGTTTTTAATGGTTTTAATGCCCTTCAGGTTGATCACGGATGCGGGCTGTAGCAGAGACCGAGACATCACACTCCTCCACCGGATCCTGGCCCGCTCTGGAAGTCCGGTCGGGCTGAAGATTTTGAATTATCCCTTATCTGACACTTCGTGTCAGACAGGAGCATGGCACATCCCGTGATAATCCCGGGAGGATTGGGATAGGTCGTGACATCTGGAGGAGACTATTCATACGGGAGGGTATATACATATTCACATATTTTCTTTCAAATCACAGTTCAACTGGGTCTCATAACTTGACATCTCAACAGGATTCATCGAATCCGATTCAAATCAAAACCTCACAGGGGCTCAAGCCCAAATACATCTCAATAGGGTCTTAAACCCGAATTCTCGTTTCATGAACCACAATTGGGACGTAACCCCGAGATCACAATTCAACGGGGCCTCAAGCCCGATTTCACAATCAACTGGGCCTCAAGCCCGATATCACAACTAACTGGGCCTCAAGCCCAAATTCGTAAACTAATGGGGCCCCCCGACCCGATCATATAACTCAAATGGGCTTCCAGATCGATTTCTCAACAAATCAAATGGACTCCAAGTCCGATGGTTTCCAATCAAATGGGTCACATGCTCGATTCCATATTTCCAAATCCAAAATCATTTCATCAAACCATCATAGAAAACACAGCACGTATAGGCAGAACATAAAGCCGAAATCTCGAAATACGTGCAGATATGTAAATACTAAATACCACAAACATATGCACTCATGGCATCTCAAAACATGTTCATAAACTCATATAAAACATTTACGCTTGCATCGAATTCATAAAACAAAGTCCACTCACAGACCGTCCAAGCTGTGCCTCGATACGCACGCCAAAGCCTCCCCGGGCCAATCATCGTCTCTGGGGTTCCCAAACCTGTCCAAATCATACTAGAGGGTTACTAACTACTTTAATAACCTCTCATTAAAGCCCCGTAATTTTCTCGAATTTTTAACATATTTTAAACTTGATCCTAAACCTTTGGACATCCCGAACTATATCGAAACGATGTCTGATTGACTCGAAACTTGTCCAAAAATGTTCGTTACATCGAAAGGATGATTTTTCATGTTGACATCATCCCTAAATTCCTCCCCACGTGCCGCCCAAAGACCTTGTACGTGGGTATTACGAACTGGCTACAAGGTCATCCCCTTCCTCGAGACAGACCAGTTCGGTCAGTTCACTAGTTCGGCTGGTCCAACTAGATAGGCATGAATGGTCCAAGCTCATATCTTCCCATTTTTTTCATCTTTTTTCTTCCTTCTTTCCACCAATCTTCTCTAATCTATCCTAGAAATTGTTTTATGCAATAAAACTAATGAAAACAATCCTAAAACCTATTGGTTCAATAATCCAATTTAAACCGAAACTTCGATTCCATGTTCTGGGCACATCTAGGGACCAAAACTACCTCCTAATGATCCCATTTAGTTTCTAGGAACCTTAAAAACATGGCTAGGGGTTTGATTCGAGGTTACCTGGCTAGAAACCGAATTCGGTGGCCAACCACCAAAAGTCCTCTCGTTCTTCAGTACAGGCCGCTCAGCCGTCCCCAGCCACCGATTTCCATCCCACATGACTCGTACCACCCCTATAACCATCATCTAATCACTAGACAGCCTTCTTAACGTCCAAATCACAAAACTCAAAAATTGAATCCGAGCCGAGTGATAGAGATTTTACCAAGCACAAAACATGTACTAGGAAAAACCTCTATGTATTATAAACTTTGCAAGCGCACAAGACGTATAGATAGTATAGATGCAAGAAAAGGTCGATCCCACAAAGACTTTCTCAATGATATCCAATTCCCTTTAACCCAATTGACTTAAGTGGAGTATGGGGAGGTTGTCGCGTTGAATGAATGTAAGTAAATTAACTAATAATAACTAACTAAGTCGAGCTAGGGTTTCTATCCACCTTTACCAATTATAGTTCCATTAGATTTCCTTGATTAGATTAATATGCATGTATCTGAATTAAGTGCCGTGCAGGGGTCCGGCTAAGGTTCAACCCACACATATTATCTTCTCTTAGATTGCATGTTTAAGCGTGATGTGCCTGCCCTTAAACAACTATTACCGATGGTGCGTGATAATGCATGAAACATGAAGAAGATTTAATGACAATGCACTATCCCTAGAAAAGTAATGTGCAGACCTAGGAAGTCATGAGCTTAAATTACGAATAAGATTCCCCTTCTTAAACGTGATGCTACAAATTGCTGGGTGAACACAAACATCGAGGGGATCCGTCAAGCAATTACATCAACAATTATACACAAATAAGGTAGCTAAGCTTATAAGCATAAATTGAGTTCATAAAGCGTAGTAATCCAACAAATCCAGGCATGCATAACAATCATAATCAAGAGCCAGAAATCTAAGTAAGAACTAACATGGCTAGGGCTTCAAGTAACCCTAGCCCTAATTACACTACTCAAACATTATTGAATTAACGAATACCATAATTAAATGCATAAGAAACATAAAACGATAAAAGAATAAATAAAAACAAATACCAAAGAATAGCAAGGAATAGGAAAAAAGGCTCAAACACTCTTCTTCTCCCAAGCCTCACGTCCTCCTTAGTACAAGCTTGAATCTAAAAGCATAAAACAATAATAAAATATGGCTAGACTATTTATATAAACTGAGTATGAATTTTGATAGAGTTTTGGGACCTAGGAAGGTAAATTCGGCTCCCCTACAATAAACCCTAATGCCCCTACTTATAAGAGAATAAGTAATCCTCTTAAAAATATGAGTTTTTAATTAAATTTTATAAGGAAAAGGCTTCCTAATTAATTAAGAAATCTAATTAAAACCTTTCCTACAAGGAAAGGAATTAAAAATAAGAATACAAAAGGAAATAGGACTAAAATCCCTATACAATATGAAAAATAAATGTGGAAGGAACTTGAAAATAACCTAAAAATGGAAGGAAATCCGGAACTAAAGCTGCTAGAACAGTTTCGGTGGTCGTCCACTGAATCGGGATCCACCTCTTCAGCACACGCGCGCTGAAGGATCATTCAGGATTTCGGTAGGCGCGCGCCAAATCTGAGGACGCGCTACAGTGCATGCTCAAGGACTCCCTGATGGTGATTTCAGTGGGTATCCACCGAATTACTGTCATTTTATTTCCTTCATAACTTCTTCGTTTCAACTCCGAGTTAGGTGATTCTTTCTCCGAAATTCTCGTAATTATAAGCTCTATTTGATCTATACATTCTTACAAAATATATTATTTTCTCCAATTGCATAGAACGAAATATTAACAAAATATAAGTAAAAGGACATTAAATTATGGATAAAACATGCACAGATTATAACCTATCAAATACCCCCAAACCTATATTTTGCTAATCCTCGAGCAAAACACAAAAACAAAAGACTCAATCTAGTTAAGATAAGCATTTAAACCTCTAGGTTCACCTAGTAGGAGAAGTTTTATCTCCTGAGGGTTATAGCAGCACGATACCCACAAACGTTTTACTTAACACAAAGGATGCTAGAAGTCATGCATCAACAAGTTAATAAGAATCAAGAATAGAAAATAAACTCACAAACCAAGAAACATGCCATAACCGTGAACTCAAGATGTCGAGTGTTTACACCAATATCCCAAATGATCAAACTAGAAAACAACGTCATCTAAACACCCTAGAAAGATTTCCCCTCGACTCTAATCCTCACTAGGCATCACTCAATACGCTGAAGAATCCTAAGGCTTTCACTCAGCAAGCATATGTGAAGAGTTTATGTAAAGAAAATCAAGTTAATCAAATATGGATTTCAATGAAGAACAACACTTTATCTGAAAATATGATCTCACGAAGGAATTGAAGTTTACGAACAGAGATACATACCTTAATCCTTAGCATAACCATTCACAAGATCAATAGGTCTTCATTTAGGGGTTGTAATGGGACTAGGTTCTTGGGTTAAGAAAGAAAAGTTGGAATTCAAAGAACCTAAACTGCATCAAGGCATGAGAATTCATGACTCAGACCTTGAGTCTAGATGAAATCGTGCTGAAGCTCACGAAAATACTCTAATTGAGGTACTTGGCTCACTTGACTCAACTCAAAGTTCATTACTTTTTGTTTTCTTTTTTTTTCTTCTTCTAATCGCAATTTTTTTTCTTTTCTTTTCACTAATGAACTTGATACATATTTGTTTATATGAGCTGAGCTAAGATCATGCAATAACTTCCTCACTTTACAAATAAACAAACGATCTCTTCCATTCAAACGTACTTCCATCACATGAGTATAAGTAGCACAAAACATCAACATATTTCCTCCTCACCATGAATCTCATTTGATGCAACCTTGACACAAGTTTAGATTATAGGGTGTAGCCATTATGAACAGTTCAAAACTTGGGTAGATCATATTGTAGGTGAAGAACAAAATGGCTAAGTGTTTGGCTTCAAAGGCGCTTAGGGAGCATACAATTTGGACGGGGAAAAGAAGGGTCTTTAGGAGCTAAAATACGCATAGCCTATATCACATCTCATAAACAATTACACATTAAATCATGAGCATCCAATAAATATGGTTCTTTAAAGATCAATGCAAATAGAAAGAGATCATGCAATTATGAAAAAAGTGAGGAGTGTTTGAGAGTAGAAACAAATAGATCACTCAGAAAGAAAGGAAATCAAGCTCAAAAATCTCACAATGGTAGTTTCCACTAATTTTCTAAGTACGCTCAAATTCAATTGTTTTGGTTGCTTAATCACTTGATTATGGTATCGTGAAGTGCAAGTGTGAATTCAATGGCAATGGCAATGATTCTTAGTAAGTACAAGCAATTATCATGTTCTATACATTCGTATTAACATGTTTAGGCATAAAAACTCACATCACAAAACAAAAAACAGCAAAGAAAACATAACAAAAAATAAAAAACAGCAAGCTAATAAAAGCAGAAACTGAAAAAAAAAACAGCAAGCATTTCAAAAGAAACTGAGTTGTGTACCCCTAAACTTAAGTCCAATACCCCCAAACCTAAATGAAACATTGTCCTCAATGTTTTGAGCATAAAAGGAAGACAAAATCATGAGTTAGAAGGTATAAAACGTCCATATGAAAGAGGAAACAAACCAGGGCAAAGTTGAGCACTTAGAATGCTTGCGGTCCAAGAGGCACTTGAGGGACTCCAAACCTGGCCCTCCTTTAGTGGTATCTTGCTTGCAACATAAATGAATTGATTAGTTTGACAAGTAGAAATCCACTTCCTAGACTTTAACATTTCAGGGAATAAGTACAATAAAGATTTGAATGTAAGTAAAAACTGTTTGTGATCCCAATAGACAAGTAAGCATAATGATCGAAGTGTGGTTGGGGGGGGGGGGGGGTGGGGGAGGAGGGGAGGCCATGGAGGGTCGTGGCCTTGAGCCTTGGGTGGAGCTGAATGTCAAAAAGGTGCATAACACCATCTTGACACTTCCTTTGTCTTGCCTCCTACAAGGACCATTAAACCTTCACAAACCATTAGGCACAACATCAAATTTCTCACCAAAACACCTAAATTGAGTAAGGAACTTAAATGGTGAAGATAAGGATAAGGGGCCCTGAAAAAGTAGGGCTAAAAGGTGCTTGAGGAGTTGAGGCAGCAAGGATAGGTGCTGGAATTTCAGGGACCTCGGCCAAAACATGGTGCAATGCTTGCGAGTTTGTTTATATTTCATGAACATCAAGAGCATGACCCGAGGTGCATTCATTGGTGGTGTCTGTGGGTGGTAAGGGGACATACACATCATTATCCTCATCATCCCAATCAGGTTCCCAAAGAAGTTTAAGTCGAAGGTGCTCTAGTTCCTTGTCCTCTAAGAGAGCTTCCCGGAGTGTTCTTTGAGATCGGACCTCGGTTAGTGCATCCCAGAGTGTTTTTTGAGGTCTGGCAGGGCTAGGATCCAAAGGAGGAGGAGTCCAAGTGTAGGGTGATGGTTCACTACATCCGTTGTGGTATGACTCCATATAGGGCTGATTGTAAGGCTCAAGCATGTACAAGAAATCTTGGGGGTATGCCCATCCCCCTTGATGACTTGGAACCGAAGGAACGTTTGCATATGGCTCATAGGCCCAACCTTGAGAAGAATAATAGATATTCCACGATTCCAAATCACAAAATTCGAAATTTGAATCCTAGTTGGGTGATAGAGATTTTACCAAGCACAAAAGATGTACTAGGAAAAACATCTACGTATAATAAACTTTGCAAGCGCACAAGACGTGTAGATAGTATAGATGCAAGCAAAGGTCGATCCCCCGAAGACTTGCTCAATGATATCCAATTCCCTTTAACTCAATTAACATAAGTGGAGTAATTAAAATGCAAATATGGGGGATTGTCACGTTGAATGAATGTAAGTAAATTAACTAAGTTTAACTAACTAAGTCGAGCTAGGGTTTCTATCCACCTTTACCAATTATAGTTCCGTTAGATTTCCTCGTTTAGATTACTATGCATGTATCTGAATTAAGTGCCCGTGCAGGGGTCCGGCTAAGGTTCACTCCACACATATTATCTTCTCTTAGATTGCATGTTTAAGCGTGATGTGCCTGCCCTTAAACAACTATTACCGATGGTGCGTGATAATGCATGAAACATAAAGATGATTTAATGACACTACATTATCCCTAAAAAAGTGATGTGCAGACCTAGGAAGTCATGAGTTTAGATTACGAATAAGATTCCCCCTCTTAAACGTGATGCTATAAATTGCAGGGTGAACACAAACATCGAGGTGATCCGTCAAGCAATTACATCGACAATTATACACAAATAAGGTAGCAAAGCTTATAAGCATAAATTGAGTTCGTGAAGCGCAGTAATCCAACAAATCCAGGCATGCATAACAATCATAATCAAGAGCCAGAAATCTAAGTAAGAACTAACATGGCTAGGGCTTCAAGTAACCCTAGCCCTAATTACACTACTCAAACGTTATTGAATTAACGAATAACATAATTAAATGCATAAGAAACATAAAACGATAAAAGCATAAATAAAAAAAAACACTAAAGAATAGCAAGGAGTAGGAAAAGTGGCTCAAACACTCTTCTTGTCCCAAGCCTCATGTCCTCCTTAGCACAAACTTGAATCCAAAAGCATAAAACAATAATAAAATACGGCGAGACTATGTATATAAACTGAGTTGAATTTTGATAGAATTTTGGGACCTAGGAAGGTAAATTCGGCCCCCCTACAATAGACCCTAATGCCCCTATTTATAAGAGAATAAATAATCCTTTTAAAAATATGCGTTTTTAATTAAATTCTATAAGGAGAAGGCTTCCTAATTAATTAAGAAATCTAATTAAAACCTTTCCTACAACTAAAGGAATTAAAAATAAGAATACAAAAGGAAATAGGACTAAAATCCCGATACAATATGGACAATAAATGTGGAAGGAACTTGAAAATAACCTAAAAATAGAAGGAAATCCGGAATTAAAGCTGCTGGAACAGTTTCGGTGGCAGTCCACCGAATCGGGATCCACCGCTTCTGCACACGCGCGCAGAAGAAGCATTCAAGATTCCTGTAGGCGCGCGCCGAATCTGAGGACGTGCTACAGTGCATGCTCAAGGACTTCCTGATAGTGATTTCGGTAGGTATCCACCGAATTACTATGTCATTTTCTTTCCTTCATAACTTCTTCGTTTCAACTCCGATTTAGGTGATTCTTTCGCCCAAATTCTCGTAATTCCAAGTTCTATTTGATCCACACATTTTGCACAAAATATATTATTTTCTCCAATTGCATAGAACGAAATAATAACAAAATATAAGTAAAAGCGCATTAAATTATGGATAAAACATGCACAAATTATGACCTATCACCGGGTTATCGGATTTTACCTGTTTCCCGAGGTTCCTCCGCCGTCCACGGCGGCTGGTCGTCCTACCACCGTCATCTCACCCTTAGCCTCACTCTCTTGGCCTTAACTGAATCAAAGGGGAATGGGTTGATTTTGGGTTTATCGGGTTGGATGGACGATCAGATGAGAAAGGGAATGGGGAGCAGATGCATGTATCTGTTTAAGGGAAGAAATGGATGGGTGACACTTGTCACTCATCCATTGGGCCTGGGGAAAATATCTGGGCCCCACTCAGGAAAAAAGTTCGCCTGTGCCTCGTAAAACATGTAATAGTTCCTCAGAACTTCTGTGAATCATAACTTTCCAGTCGAACGTCCGATTTTGACATGCCGCCTGTCTACAAACTCGTATCGACACGATCTATGTAACGATCCTCGGCCCTCGTGCCTCGGACCTCCCTGGTCAAAAGTTAACTTTTTTGCCCTTTTTATGGGTAAAATTGTAATCTCGCCCTGAATGTCCGATAATCCTCGATAAGTCTTGCTAATCCATAACTAACTCTTAATTAATCCTTAAAATTAGGGACGGGTCGTTATAATAATACCCTAACAGGCTAATAGCTAATGATGGATTTAATTGTATGTTAATTTTAGTTAATAGATTTAATTGTATTTTAGGATTTTTAAGTTAATAGATTTAATTGTATGTTATGGTTTTTTAGTTGATGGGGCTCATTTTAGTTGATGTATTGAGATTGATTGGTTGCCTTACGAATTTTCTATACATTTTGAGCAATATTTGTTACCCAATAAGAGGCCAAATTTCTCAACTTCATCAAAAGGTTGCATTTAGACATTCAATCAAGTAATTCATAATGGAATTATGAATTTGGACTCAAAACCGAAACCGTACCAAAATTGTACTGAACATAATTGATTCGGTACGATAACAATTTTATATTTTGAAAATACCGTACAATCTGAAGCGATTAAAATATTTGGTACGATTTCAGTATCACGTCCATATCGAACTGTACCGAACCATGCCCATGACTATTTTTTAATATCATTTTTTATTGAATTATTTTTATACATATATCATAATTAAAACTATTTTTTTTTCTGTAAATCATCATATCAAGATCATTTTAGTAAAAATAAGATTGAAGGTCGTTTAGTCATTCATATCCATGAACTAAATGGAGAGTTCACGATTAGGACCTTAATTTTACCACTGTTGATTTATTAGGTATATAAAAATGACTAAATGACCTCTAATTTTTTTAGTTATTAATGAAATGATCTTGACATTATGATTGATAAAATAAATATTTCTGATTATGATATATGTATAAAGATAATTCAATAGATCGAAAGGATAGTATAAGGAGGCATCACCGAAGTAGGATACAAGTATTGTCCTTATATATTACTTTTTGTTTCATTTTCCATAAAATGAAGTCCAAGTTTTGGTTACAATCTTACATGGATTGTATTCCCATTTCACACTCCACTTTTCTCATTTTGCACTTCTACGTTTGTTTCTTTTTATTAATTTTGAATAGTCAGGAAAAAAAAACGAGTACATGAAGTAGGGTCGTCCCAATGTGAAATAAAACTCAAGGAGAAAATAATATTAATAATAACATCTGGTAACTTTTTTCAATGTTTATTGAAAAGGTATTATTTTTAAACATACATTTTTAATAGACTAGTAAATCTTTATTGCGACATAATTACGTGTAATTACCAGGTTTAGAAATGGCAAGAATAGTGATTTTATTAAAAAATGATACATCCCATATTTGAAACTAGAAACTAAAATTTTGTATTACGAATTTTACCCACCATAAAGTTTCATTTAGGACTACACGTAGTCTAGGATTTTGTTGGTTAATCCAAATCCAATATTCAACCGAAGCCCAAAAAGATTTACTAAGCTCAATTGCCTAGCCCAACTCACCCAGCCCACAAGTCATCAACCTTTTAGCCTTGTCTCACACACTTCTTCACACATGCACCATACACTCACAAGGTCATCTGCTCGAAAGGCTACTATCGAAGACCTTGAAGAAAAACGAAGGATCCATGATCTTGAAAGCCTCTGAACCAAGAATCTAGGCAGCAACTACCTTTTCGGGCCATTCCCATGATACTAGTGGACTAACCCACATGTTGCAAGAATCACCATTGAGGGAGAATCAAAGTAAAATGCCACGACAGCGCCGAGCTGAGCCAATAAAGTTATGGTCAATCCATGGTAGTTGCTGGAAATAAAGAATTGACAGGATCCAACCAAAAATACGGTGTACAACACACCCGAGTCATGTTCCCGTCTGACAGGTAATCTGAAAATGCCTAAAATACCCTCGAACCCCTGTCAAACAAGGGATACTTACAAACTCGTGAACTTATGCCTTCGCCCCAAAAACATCCTTGATTCTCGTGCAACGACTCTAGAGGGTTTCAAAACCAATCAAAATGTATGAGTGGACAAAAATAAAGGTTTATAAAAATATAGTTAAAAAATATACTAATTTCCCTCTGGTTATGAAACTATGCATGCATCAAATTTACCAATGAAACATAATCTCGAAATACGCATAGTAATAAGAAAATTCGTTAATACCATAAACCAAGGAAACTATAACAACCAGATCAAATATCGACACTAACACGATCATATAAGTTACACGAAACTCGTCACACTGAACCAAACAACATATCAAAACAACCAATCATATCAATTGACCCAGCCTTGATGATGCAAGTTGTATCGTCATGTCAATATGCACTACCAGTAGGATAATATCACTCGAGAACTACGGAGTCTCAAACTCGACGTCTGAGTGTGGACCAGCTCAAAAACTATAGAGCATTACCTCAACGTTTTAGTCACGGTCCCAATCTCAAGAACTATGGAGCATTACCTCGACGTCTGAGATTGCTCACAAGTCTCGGGAACTACAGAGCATTACCTCAACATCCGAGACTATCCATCACAATATCGGTCTCAAGAACTACGGAGCTTTACCTTGACGTCCGAGACCATCCAACCAATTTGGCATCTCGAGGAGGGTCTCCACATCACATCTCCCATCATCACAATCATTACACATCATCTACTACTCATAACCAATTTTACCACAAGAATCCAACAATCACATAACCACAACAAAAACCATGTTCAGAAACTAAAACTCAACTCATACCCTGGGCCTAAGCCTAAATCACAAATATTTCCAACCAATCAAAACCTCCTAAAATGAACCATTAGAATATTCATAAAATCATATAAAAATCCAAGTCCATCAATCATCATCAAAATCAACTAAACATGACATCATGAGTACCAAACCATTTCCCAAAACTCAGTAATGACCCGAAGGATAATAAACCCAATTTCCTTGCAAAATGTTTTATTAACATATTTCTTAAATGTTCATAAAATTCCCAATATGCACTTAAATCGTACATAAATAACCATCAAGAAATTCTCACTAGAAATCGTATATAATCATATAAAAATGCATGTATAGGGTTTTGGGAGAATAAATGTCCACTCACACGTACGTTGCATACGACCAAATCGAATCACACATTTTCCCGTAAACTTTGAAGACCTCAATTCCTTTTAAAATCACCTAGAAGGGGCACTAGTTATCCCAATTGGTTCACATATAAATCCATTAACTTTTCGGGATTTTTAAACAAATTAAAACGGACTCTAAACATTCAACTACCCTGAGACGATATCTGATCGCCTCAAAAATTGTACCGTTGGAAGAATCCCAAATGAGGTGGCATGCGCACGCACACACTACCCAAAGGTGCTGCGTGTAGTGGTCACGCACCACTGTTCATCCTTCTTCAACCTCTACCCAAACCTGGTTCTCTGCAACCGGGTTAGCTGACCAGTGGATTTGACTTACTTAAATGTCTAAATTCACCTAATTAGTGCTAGGAAGTAATTTATGCATTAAAAAAAATGAGCTTTCTTACCTCAAAAGTCAGGCCCGAAACCAAGTTTTCGACAAAAAGTTAGCTTCCATCTCAAAGCTTCCCCTTTGTTCCACCTTCTTGTTTTTAGGCCCAAATCAATCACACAGCTCCCAGAAGCACGCTGGGATATTGGTTAACAACTTTTAGACCTCAACTAGAAGTTCATGATCATGAACCTATCGAAGGAATTTCAGGGGAATGGGTTCTGGGTATTTCCAACCTCCAAACACCCGCATACCATTTGTTTCTTCCTCAAAAATCTTCTCCCCTCACTCTCTACTTCATTTTCGTGTTCTTTCCTCCTCCTATCCTCTGCACCACACTCACGGTTCCTCACCAATTAGGGGCTCGGCCATGGTCCACTAACAACATACCTGCATCACAGACACACACTTATAGGTAGAGAGGGAGGTCGGTGGAGAAGCCAAAATAGCAGACCCCTCTAGAAAGTAACACATGGCAATCTGCAATTGGTCATGATTGGAAAATGGCCAAAATCCCCTTACAAGCAAAATTACCATTTTACCATTCGTCATATTTTGACCATAACTACTTCACCCGAACTCCGATTTCGTGTGCCGCCTATCTACGAATTCAGGATTCTGAGACCTTCATAACGGTCTTTGCGGAATCGTCACAAGAGGCCTACAACAAAAAGTCAACATTTTACCTTTGGTCAAAGAAAGTCAACCATTTGACTTTTCCAAGGGCAAAACCGTCTTTTTACTCATTTATTCAAATTCACTTTTCCTCAAGGGTCTGGGTTGGTACAAGAACAGCCGTATTTCAAACCATCAAGGGAAAATCTCGAGCCCAAAGTGCTACTGATTAATTTTTCTAGTCTACTCGTGCTAAAGTGTTTGCATTCGATCAAGGTTTGGCGACGGAGGACGTCACTAACAAATTGCAAAAAATTGAGATCTTCCCGACGCTATTACGTTGGATGCAAGCATTTTCTGGACTTGGAAGTTTGTTTTTTTGTAATCCTTGGCTTGAGTAGGTTAGGATAGACTTTTTGCTTGTTAAAATTGGAACTTCTTTGACGAAGTTGGATCTTGTTGGAATCAAATTTTCCTGCAAAAATTTCCAGAATCTGCCTATTGTCGATGACAACGGTCTGGATGCCATCTCGAGTGAAGCTCCGATGATAGTTGGTCAACCGTAACTCAATCGTTAGTTAGTCAACTAACAACATTAAAACACAATATTGTAACGACCCGTCCTGAATTTACCGGATTAATTAAGGACTAATTGAGGATTCGTGAGACTAATCCAGTCGATCGGAGTAAAATTACGATTTTTCCCTTGGAATGGGTAAAAAGTTAACTTTTGACCAGGGGTTCAAATGCATGAAGACCGAGGACCGTTACATAGATTGAGATGATATGAGTCTGTAGACAAGCAACACTTCAAAATCAGACATCGTATGGGAAATTTACGGGTCACGGAAGGTTCAGGGTACTACTGCACGAATTACGATGCAAGTTGACATTTGTGCTTAAGTGGGGCCCAGATATTTTGGTCAGGCCTAATGGATGAGTAACAATTGTCACTCATCCATTTCCTCTTCCCTTCATTCATGCATATCTCTCCCCTTTCCCATTTTATTCTATCCAAAATCGAAACCGAAACCCTAATTTCATCCTCTTCAGTTGTGACCAGAGGGAAAGAGAGACTGAGGGAGAGTGAGGGACTGAGTGACGATAGGGGAGGCAGCAGAACTGCCGTGGATGGCGAAGGAGCCCAAAAAACTAGGTAAAACCCGAAACCCATTTAAGTTTAAAATTTAAAATTTAAGTTTTTGACGTTTCGGTACTTGAATTTTATTAGAGGGTCTCCGATTGTGAATATGTTTCCCTGGAGAACACTCTGGAGATAATGCTCTCCTCTAAAGTACGGAGAAGTCACGATGCGCCTTCTGTCGAGCAGCCTAGAGAGGCATCAGCCAAGGGAGGCTCGACTCAGGAGTGCGGTATAGTGAGATCGATCAATGATATGTTAACGAAAATCAGGTGATTGTCGGCCGGAGATGTGTTCACAGCGATATGTTTAGGATCTGAGCAATCCTTGGAGCCTATGGGCACGCGTTGCTTGGATTGGAATCGTGACTGATACTGATGCTACTGATGTTGATGGGCTGAGATCCCACATGGTTTATAATTGGGCTGAGACCCTCTGTGATTTGATTTGGGCTGTGACCCTGTATGATTTGATTTTGGGCTGAGTCCTTACTGAGGAAATGGCCTTGATTGAGCCTTGTTTTTATTGGATTTGATTTGAAATGCAATACATCTTGCTTTTCAGAAAAGTATTTGAAGTACTTGTTTTATGATGCATGCATGTTTTTATGTGAAGAGTATAAATGTCATTCTTATTAAATGGTTTTGATAAACTGTTCTTTTTGTCCACTCACATTATTGTATTGGTAGTGGATGACCATGGAGTGTTGTTGGATGGTGGTAGGTAACCAACAGGTTCGGGATTGGTACGTCTTGGTGCCGTAGGTCGGTTCACCTTTGGAATGAACCACGGGATGAGATTGGTTAGTGAACTGGCTGGGCTATATTTGGAGTTGGTCGGGTCACCAGAAGTACTCAGATAGGACGTTGAGTTTAGTGTGGTCCGTCTAGAGCAGAGATCGGATAGACGGATTTCAGTGTTGGAACACGATTGACATGTTAGCCATGTGATGGACGGAGTAGATCCGAGTTGTGTTTGGAGTGTTGATTGGTACGTGGTTTGATGTAGACTGAGCGCAGTCCCAGATCAGGCTTGAGTAGTGCCTTGAGGAGTGATGCGATGTGGATGCGCATGTGAGTAGTGCTGATTAGATAGCTAGATCGCTAAGTCGAGCAAGCTGATTGATGTGGTATGATCATCGTATTGAGTCCTAGATGGACACGAAATGGTAATCAGATTGGATCAGATGGTGATAGTTCAATGAGAACTATGATCGGACATGGTCCGATGTAATTGTATATTGAGTAGGAGGACTAAACATCGAATATCGTGCCCTAGAGTAGAGTGGATTGAGAGGGTTCAGTGATTGTATGAGCTAGAGCTCAGAGCCATGGTTGGCTAGAGGAACCCTAGATTTGAGTGTGTGTTCCCTGCCAGGGCAAGTATTCGATGGGGTCTAGATATACTTAGGTTGGGTGAGTTAGTGGTAAGTGCAACCACGGGATTAGTGAGGTGTCAATTTGAGACTCGAGAAGAGTGAGGATTATAGCGTAGGTTGTTGAGTGACACAAGATATGATGTTGAGACTCGAAGGTGAGTCGAGCAACATAGAGTTGGTTTCTTGGTGAGATAAGGTATTCTAATGGGACTCTAGAGAGAGAGTTGATATCAGAGTTGTGCGACGGAAGCGCAGTGGAGTCGTGAATTGCCAGCTAGACACGACAAAACGTTGTGAGTGTGCTGGATGTTGGGGAACATCATGTGAGATAGTACATGTAATGTACAACGGGAGCAGAGGTTGAGCAGAGTCTACAAATTTCATACTACATGAGATGTCAGTATGGATTGTCAGTTGAGAAGAATCATCAGATTAAAAAGCTGCATACAACGTCAGCTTAGTATAGCAGACTTGTCGGATTGAACTCTAAACACACATGCGTGAATGTCAGGTGAGATCAACGTTTATCGATATCTCATTAGAGATTTGAGATTGAGCATGGAATGTTCCAGTAATGAAGGATTTCTTTTGGACACGATCACCGACTATGAGTTGGGATGCAACATTGACCGTTGGATTGTGAATGACGTCAAGTAACGTTGGAGTACGGTCGAGTAGATGTGGACGTGTGCCTCGAGATGGAGGCAGGATTGGATTTCCGAAAGTTGGCACGAATTAGGGTTGATTGGAATTTCGAGGAAGAAATTATTTTAAGGAGGGTAGATTGTAACGACCCATCCTGAATTTACAGGATTAATTAAGGACTAATTGAGGATTAGTGAAACTAATCGGAAAATACTTGAGGATTATCGGACGATCGGGGTAAAATTACAATTTTGCACGTAAAATGGGCAAAAAGTTAACTTTTGATCCTGGAGGTCAAATGCATGAGGACTGAGGACCGAGGACCGTTATGTAGATCGAGACGATGCGAGTCCGTAGACAAGCGGCACGTCAAAATCGAACATCGTATGAGAAAGTTACGAGTCACTAAAGGCTTAGGGTACTATTGCATGAATTACGATGCAAGTTGACATTTGTCCTTAAGTGGGGCCCATATATTTTGGTCATGCCCAATGGATGAGTGACAAGTGTCGCTCATCCATTGCCTCTTCCTTTCATTCATGCATCCCTTCTCCCATTTCATTCCATCCAAAACCGAAACCCAAACGCCATTTTCATCCTTTTCAGCTGTGACTAAAGAGAAAGAGAGACTGAGGGAGAATGAGGGACTGTGAGACGATGGGGAGGCAGTAGGACTACCGTGGATAGCGGAAGAGCCCAGAAAACCAAGCTAAAACCGAAACCAGTTTAAGTTTGAAATTCAAAATTTGGGTTTTGGACATTTGGGAGGTGTTTTAATGCTTATGTTATATTCTCTGAGGTTGGATGAGGTCATGACATCGAAAATGGAAGGAAAAGGATGGCTGGACAGGTTTGGGTTCAAGTCTGAAATTGGGCCATGAAGATCATGCATGGACAGGTAAATTCTAGCCTTAAGTTTCAAGTTTTGAGGTCATGCATGCCTTTCTAGGTGGAAGACGATCACGTGACGTCAATAGGTCTGGGTCGACCCGTCGCGAGGTAGACGATGATGACGTCAGCAGGTAACGTCATCATCTAGTTAGAGGTGTCATGCCATATAGCTAATCAGGAGCTACCACGTGGCAGTTGTCAGGACTAGTCAGCACTGACAGATGTCAGACATGTGGACCAATCCGGTCCTGACACGTGGAACTCTCAGACATGTCAAGCTGACGTCAGCCGTTGATTGCTGAGGTTAGCATTGACTTTGCTAACGTCAGCGTTGACTTTTGACCAGTGTTGACTTTGAACTTTGACCCTCGCGTGGGGTGCATGGGTACGTACTTCAAGGTGAGATTAATTCCATTTGAAAGGTTTTGATGATCCGAATCTAATGGTGGTGGTTGCAGGTCGATCGGAGATCGTTTGGTTGGTTAAATTAAGGTTTTTAGCCTAGGGAAGCATGTCTGGGACACATTGACTTTTCTGAGAGTTTGAGGGTTTTTGACATGAACTTGTATAGGTTCGTAGTAACCTTTGGGTATGGTTTGGACAGGTTTGGATGTCCCAGAGGGTATGGATTAGCCCTATAGAGGCGCGTGACGCGGGTTTCTGAGCGTGTAACACAGACAGTTTGTGAGTGAACTTTATTTTATGAAATATGATGCATGCATAAATGTTTTATATGTTTTATGAACATGATTTGAGATTCCATGAGTGCATGTGATTTATATTTTTGATTTGGCATTTTTTGTAGAAAATGCGGTGTTGCACGTAGTTTGAGATTTATGTTTTATATGTTATTTGGGCTTCTGCCGAGTATTCTACGTGCATGAGTTTTGTGTGTTTTTTACAGTTTCAAGGAGTGGCGTGAAACCGGGTATTGGCTATTGGTTTTGTTTTAAAAGATTTCACAGGGATGCTTGAAATCGATCTTCGGGCGTGAGTCCTAGTTGAAAATGGACCTTGACTTGGATTATAGTCAAAAGTGGTTTTAATTAACGATTTGAATAACGATCTGGTTTCCAGATTTAGAAATATCTTTCGGGCATATGACCTAGTTGATTTATGGTTTGACTTAGTGGATAGTCAAATGTGAGACATATCAGGTTGTGACCCAGTTATGATTATGAAAGGTATCTTGCGCATGAGACCTAGTTGTGAATTGGTAGGATTCGAGGAATCCTGAGTTATGAAGTGTCGTCAGACACTGTTTTCGGGCTTGTGACTCATTTGATGATATTTGAGCTTGTTTCCCTATTGATGACCTTGAGTTTAAATACTCGAATTTTATTATAGGGCCTCCAGTTGTGAATATGTTTCCCCGGAGAGTATTGTGGAGATACTGCTCGCCTATGAGGCTAAGAGAGGTCACGATGCGCCTGCTGTCGAGCAGCCGAGAAACGCAGCACCCGAGGGAGGCTCCACTCAGGATTGCGGTATAGTGAGATTGATCGATGATATGTTCACGACGATCTTGTGATTATCTTCCGGTGATGTGTTCACGACAACATGCTCAGGATTTGAGCAGTCCTTAAGCTCATGGACACGCGTTGCTGGGATTGGAATCGTGATTGATACTGATGGTACTGATGATGATGGGCTGAGATCCCACATGGTTTATATTTGTGCTGAGACCCTGTGTGATTTGATTTGGGCTGAGACTTTGTATGATTTCGTTTTGGGATGAGTCCCTACTGAAGAAATTGCCTTGACTGAGCCATGTTTTTATTGGATTTGATTTGAAAAGCAATACATCTTGCTTTTTGGAAAAGTATTTGAAGTACTTTTTTTTATGATGCATACATGTTTTTAAGTGAAGGGTATAAACGTACTTTCGGTATAATTGTTTTTTATAAACTGTTATTTTTGCCCACTCAAAGTTATAAAGGTTTTTGATACCCTTCAAGTTTATCGCGGATGCGGGCTATAGCAGAGACAGACATCACATGTCGTCATAGATCCTGGCGTACTCTGGATAATCCCGAGCTGGTTACGGTTTTATCCCTGGTCTAACACGCGTTGTCAGATGGGAGCATGGCACATCCCACAGTAACCCACTAGGGTCAGGATGTGACATGACCCATCCCAATCCCCCCCGGGATTACCGTGGAATGTGCCCTGCTCCCGTCCAACAAGGGGTGTCAGACAAGGGATAACCGAGAGCCACTGCCCAACGGGGCATCCAGAGTGCGCAAGGATCGATGGAGGAGGTGTGCAATGTCCCAGTCTCTGCTGCAATCGCATCCGTAATCAACCTGAAGGGCATTAAAAGCAAAAGCTGTGAGTGGACAAAAACCAATAAGTTTACCCAAATACATTTATAAGACATTTATGCCCTCCAATAAAAACGTATGCATGCCACAAAAACCAGTAACCAAAACGTTTGCTCAACCGAGCCATTAGGGCCTTAGCCCAAAAACCGTTAACCAAAAACCAAGTGTGGGAACTCAGCCCAAAACTGTGGAATACCACCACCATACATATTAAAACCATGTGGGTCACCACCCACGACCATCAATGAACATCAATCCATAAATCCAAAACCATTTAGGGTCCCTGACCCGACATACCATTTCATAACCAATAATCCATTTTTACCACATAACACATATCCAACCAATAAGCCATTTTATTCATTAAACCATATTTTACCATTACCATCACCAGCATCCCAGATGCTTAGCGTCCCAGACGCTAGACGTCCCTGACGTCATATCTCACGGTTTCATAAGCTACGCGTGCTGCCCGGGGTCTCTCCGGGTCCATATATCTGACATCCCTGATGTCTGACGTCCCTGACGTCAATCATAGCAATCCTGCTCCTAAGTCATCATACGGTCCGGCTGCTCCGTATAATGACCCCTCGCAGGCAATGCACCGTGACTTCCCCAGTGTCCCAGACATCTGGAGGAGACCATCATATATCCTTGTATCCAGATGGTATATGGAAAACAGTTTTATTAAATCCTTTTATCACATCATTACAATGGGCCCTGCCCGAAATTTCCATAAAACCACGTAATTCCATTTAGGGTCCCTGACCCAAAATCACAATTATTAAATATAGGGTCCCTGACCCAAAATCACATTTATAATCCAACTGGGCCTCATGCCCGATTTTATGAACCACTGGGCCCACGGCCCGATTTGTAAACCAACTGGGCCCACAGCCCGACTTTATAAACCCACTGGGCCCACGACCCGAATTCGTAAATCAACTGGGCCCCTGGCCCGATAACATAACTCAAATGGGTCTCAGCCCGATTTCATACCAACTGGGTCCCTGGCCCGATTTCATTAACCAACTGGGCCCCCGGCCCGATTCTCAAATGGACTCCAAGTCCGAAATTTCCAAAACAAGTGGGCCTCAAGCCCGAGTTCATATTTCCAATTTCAAAACCATTTCATCATATTATTTATTTAACCACAAGCACACAAAACCACAAATAAACCGTTAATCCCGATATACGTGAAATACGGAAAACACCTCGAAATACGTGCAACGTACCTGAAATCAATGCTCACAAATACCATCATATAAATCATGTATATAAACCATATAACACATTTAAGCATGCATAGGATTTATAAAACCAAAGTCCACTCACAGACCGTTTTAACCGTGTGCCTCGATATGCGTGCCACCGGCCCTCCCGGGCCACACCACTATCACCGGGACTCCCAATCCTGTCCAAATCACATTAGAGGGTTACTAACCTCATTATTAACATCCTATCAAAGTCCCGTAATTTTCCCGAATTTTTACTTATTTTTAAACTTAATTTAAAACCTTCGGACATCCCGAACAATATCGAGACGGTGTCCGATCGACACGAAACCAATTCCAAAATGTTCGTTACATCGAATGGATTAAAAGTCATGTTGACCTCACCTCGAGATTCGTGCCCACGCGCCGCCACGCGCCGCCGTGAGTGGCTGCGCGTGAAACCCACGCGCCTGCTACAGTGTCACCAGCCCAACCCGTTTGTCTGGTAAACAGGTCCAACTCACCCGCGACACAACCCGGTTCCAATCCTGTCAATTCGATCCTAATTCCTTCAATTGATCATTCCATTAGTTTCGTTTTAAGTTAAATTAAGGTTCTGTAATCTCAATTACACAAAACATTACCTACAATTCCACGATTCAACGATGAACACGAAGAACACTCCGGTCACTGTTCAATCATGGGATTCCTTCAATCTCGATTGATTTCCCCAAATTGGTTCAACCAGAAGCATCAGTGGACCACGAGGAACAATTCCCCCACATCAATTCCGTCGTTTGATCAGTAAATGATCACGACACAAGTACGAACACCGTCCACTGTGCAACCATGGAGTTTCATCGATCTCAGCCGGTTTCCTTCAATTGATGATCCCAGAAGCATCGTGGGATCATGAGAAATCATTTCCCCATAACAATTGAGTCAATCACAGCCCCAAACTCCACGACTCAGCCTCGATTTCTTCCTCTGTCACCAAGCTCGATCAGAGCCAAAACGGCACCATTCCTTCTCGTTTTTGATGTGGATCGACTCGTCACAACCTCAGGAAGATGTTTGTAACCTCCAATTCGATCATCACAGCCCAATTCCTTCAATTCGAATTTTCCCTCTCATTTTCCCGAAATCCAAAATCCAAAATTCAACCCACACTCAAACCCTCGTGTTTCCCAGTTAATTCCCTCATCTTAGTCTCCCAGTTTTCTCTCAGGAACGGCAGAGAGAGGGAGCCAATTCTCCCAGTTCATACTCTCCCTAAATCGTGCACGGTTTGAAAGAAAAACAAAGGAAAAGGAAGGAAAATGGTGGATAAGGAATGATGATGTTGTAATGATGATGTTTGGAGGGAAACAAGGAGCTGGAAACAAGGGATGGGTGACACTTGTCACTCATCCAGGTGTGTAGGGTCAACGGTCACTATTCATTATTATATTATTATTTTAATCCCGGCCTCGGTTCGTTAGTTCGTTTCCTTGACCATAAAGTCGTCGTCGGATCTCCGATTTCGGCATGCCGCCTGTCGTTGGATTCGTATCGATGATACCTACGTAACGGTCCTTGGCCCTCGCCCATCGGACCTCCCGATCAGAAAGTCAACATTTGGCCCCTAATAAGCCAAATTACCGAAATACCCCTCAACTTCCGAACACCATAACTTTCACTACGAATGTCGGAATCGAACGTGCCACCTGTCTATGAACTCGTGATGTCCCGAACTACGTCACGGTCATTGGTCAAAGTCCATTTGACCGCCCGAACAAAAAGTCAACATTTTGCCCACGACTAGGGGCAAAACGGTCATTTTGCACATTTTGTCCGATTCCGCCCTACTAACCACCGTTCAACCTCGCTAATCAAGATTAGTCACTAAACTAATCCTGGAATTCGGGACGGGTCGTTACAGGATGGGTCCTGTCAATATTGTAGGAAATATTCTAGGATTACTCCACTGTGTGTGACACACACGTAAGGGTGCATGAGCACGCGTGTGGGTGAGTGACCATGCGTGGTCATTGCGTGCGACCTTAGGGCGATTGCATGAGGTGATTTTCTACCCTTTAGCAAGTACATAGTGACGCGTGAGGTGTTTTTCCAATGTTTCACCAATGCGTAACAGCGCGTGGGGCTGTTCTTCGGCCCAAAGCATTGCATGGGGTTGTTCTTCGGCCCAAAGCATCGCATGGGCCTAGTTTTGAAGACTTTTAGACTGTTTTGAAGTATGTTTAAGTTCGTTTAAAGTGATTTTAAGCACATTTTTGGGCAACCCTAGTGGATTTGTCGAGAATTCAATTTACAACCTTATCAAGTCTATAACCGTTTCATGAAATCAAATCCAAACCATAAGTATGGAATTTAGTGCAAAATTGGAAAACCACGATTTACGTGCAAACACGTAAATCGTCTCGAAATGCGTGAAATCATATTAATTCACCAATATCCAAATCAAATCATATAATAACAATTATAAACAATCCTGAAACAGTTATGCATGCATAGAATTTGTAAAACCAATGTCCACTCATAGACCGTTTAACCATGCGCCTCGATACGCGTGCCATCGGCCTTCCCAGGCCCCATCACTAACACCGGGACTCCCAAACCTGTTCATATCACATTAGAGGGTTACTAACCTCTTCATTAACATCTTATTCAAGTCCCGTAATTTTCCCGAATTTTTAATGATTTTTAAACCTGATTTAAAACCTTCGGACATACAGAACAATGTTGGAACGGTGTCCGATTGACACGAAACCAACGCTAAAATGTTCGTTACATTGTATAGGATAAAAGTCATGTTGACCTCACCTTGGAATTCGTGCCCATGCGCCGTCACGTGCCGCCGTGAGTGGCTGCGCGTGACAGCCACACGCCTGCTACAGTACCAGCACTATTCATCTCCTTCCTCGCCCGTTTCCCTAGTAAACGGGTCTGCAACCCGTGTCTTGACCCGATTCAATCCCTGCGAATAACCACTTAATTCCTTCAATTAATCCATCAGATAGACTCGCAACATCCTTAATTTGAGGTCTGTGTCACTCATTCAAGTCGACACGGCCTAAAACCAACTCAATCGAACACGGGTCCTAATCGGGTTCAATGTTCCAATTCATCACACATGCATCGTTTCTTTCCATTGATTAGTTAGGAAGCTTCGTATACTCACCCTAAAGATGATTTCGCAATTAATTTCACAAGAACTCACCTCAAACACCATGACTCCAAGCTCAATTTTTCCGGCCATCCACCACGTCCGTCCATGGCTCCAGGATCTTCGAAGCTTGCCACATTCGATCTGGATCGACTAACTAAGGTCCCAGAAAGCTTATTCGAACCTCAATTAGGCATGGGCTGGCCTAAAACCGAATTTCGAATTTGAATTGATCAAAAACCAGTTTCGGGTTTTTTTGAATTTTCCCTCACCATTTTCCTCTCATTTTTCCATCTCTCCATCTCAAAGTACTTCTCTCAATTCCTTAATCACCTTCCCGTTCACAAATCCACTCAGTTTAGCCTTGGAAAGGCTGATCACGTGTGGGAAACAATTTTGTTTTCTTCCCATTTCAGAAACACCAACGACAGGGAAATGCAGCCGTGCACACTCTCCTATTTCCCACACAATGCATAAACAATTCCATTCTCAATTAAACAACTCCTCAGCCCATCAATTACATAAACAATTCACCCCTCGTGCACTGATCATGAAGTATTCCCATACATGGATGTCCCTATTCAAACAGTACCCCTGTGAAATTACTATTTTGCCCTTGTGCAGAAAATTACCAAAATGCCCCTCACGCATCCAGATCCCTAACTTGGTCATTCGGACTCCAATCGACGCGTGCCGCCTGTCTACGGACTCAGGGCATCGAGTCCTTCCTAACGGTCCTTGGCCCCCGGCCATCGGACCTCCTGGTAAAAAAGTCAACATTTTCCCTCTTTTCGTCCAAATTACGAAAATGCCCTTGGACTTCCGAATGTCATAACTTTCACCACGAACGCCGGAATCAAACGTGCCACCTGCCTATGAACTCGTACCGTCCCAAACTACGTCATGGTCATGAGTCAAAGTCCATCTGACCGCCCGAATTAAAAGTCAACGTTTTACCCACGACTAGTGGTAAAACGATCATTTTGCATCGTCCGTCCGATTTCTCCCAACTAATCACCGATTAACTCTGCTAATCATGATTAGTTAGTAATCTAATCCCGAATTTCGGGACGAGTCGTTACAACCTTCCCCCCTTAAATAATTTCGTCCTCGAAATTTCCAATTATCCTTATTCCACATCCACCTCGTGGAAAACATTTCGACCTCGCAACACTTGTACACCCGTATACCAACTAACTCATCTGTACTCAGACGTCCCATTATCGTCTCACGTCGTACCGACCGTACTCGACCACCGCGAGTGAAATTGATCACCTGATCCGTGTGAATATCGCTTGTCAATTTCACCATTTAACTGACTTCTTCAGCTTGTCGGTTTCTTCCAATCACTAATATATCTGACGTCTGCTCCCTCTGGGAGTCACCAAATCACACTTGTCAGTCCATGCTGACGCCACCAGCTAAACAGCCACCACTAAGCTTTACCACCCTGATAAAGCTCCAACCATCCGTCAGTCGGTGACATCACCCCATACTGCCACTCGCTCAAAGTAGCGTAAAATCAACCACATGATCTCATTTTGCAGGGCAAGCCCAATCCTGCGACATATATCAATCTCCATGTCCATAACAGCCGACTCCGTCAGCGAACCATGACGCTGGAAATATCTCGGCGTGATAACATCACACAAGGCTACTCGTAGTTACACAACCACCAACTCACTCATCTTGAGTGTACGTATACCGTCATCTTACTCAATCAGGTGGTGTAACTGACACACATTGAACACTAGCCAGGAAGTGATCACACATATCCACACTAGGGTTTCACTAGCCATCTGTGGCTAAGAGCGCATGCTCATGAAATCACTGAACCCAACAAAATAACTTTGCCCAGTGCATAGTACTCAATGTCCAGTTCACACTCACCACCACATCCAAATGGTGTCGGAACTAAGCCGATTACCAACACGTACAACCACACACTACTGGTACCTCCCATGTACCGTCACCAGGTGTCACTCGGCCTGTCCAGTACTGATCCACGTACATCGTACAGGATACGTACATCCATTCTCCAATAAGCCCACTACATGGCCCACAGTCAATCATAATTTGATACTGGGGTTCTCCTATCCAATCCCATACTAGACAAAACGCTCATTTCAACTCATCACTCAGTTACAAATCCAAATCCGAATTCGAAT
Source organism: Prinsepia uniflora (assembly GCA_032719365.1). Classification (NCBI taxonomy): domain Eukaryota; kingdom Viridiplantae; phylum Streptophyta; class Magnoliopsida; order Rosales; family Rosaceae; genus Prinsepia; species Prinsepia uniflora. The sequence continues at coordinate 40,967,106 of CM064872.1, forward strand.
CCGCAATTTTGTAAGAAATCACGGATCCAAACCCAAACATCATATCCTTAACCCATTTCATAATCCGAATCCGAAATCATTATTCCGTAAGCTAGCATCTAGAATAATCATTCCGTACCTAAATCCAGAAATTCACTTTCAAGTTCCGAAATCGAATCCTGAATCGTCAACCAGAAGTTCGATCCCAAAACCCGAAATGTCTTTCACGTCTACCCGGACACACCAAAACCAAACCTATCGGTTACCTGTTCAATACATTCGATTGACTTCATAGGGAAGCCAATCCCAACATCCACATATCCGAGACTGACCAATTAGATCCTATTGGATATCCACTCATTCACAGGTCAAATCCTCGAATCAATGCGTAAGCATTCCAACTCGCTCGAGTACTGATTAACTTCGAAAAGAAGTTTAGTCCAATTACTCCCATATCCAAACATATGACAGAGCGATAAGCTCTTCACCCAATCTGATCAAAACGATCACAATTCAAATCCATCATCACGCCACCCGAAGGGTACCATTACGATCCCAGATCGTCACCGTGTCCAAAGTCCACAACATTACAATCCAGATCCACCTCGGTTCCACACATGCTCACATAGCTAGAAATCCACCCGGAATCCAATCGTAGGGTGCTACACGCTCATGAGTCCTTGGTCAACCACACAACACTCCTCAACTACTTCCACATCCAATCATTCTTTCACCATGAAACACATCAACATTGTGGGTCTCCTCCAATTACCTCATATCGATCCTTGCCATTCCACCTAGGAAAATTCAAGGATAATCCAAATATATGACATCATCGTCCATCCTATGTGAGTGCAAACACAACTCACTGCACCCACCATAACAAGTAATCCAACATCGTATGCCACCGAGCAAAAAATGAGAAATCTCATTTACCCAACTTCGGAATACGCAACTCCTCATGATGACCCCAAAACATACATGGCTCCCCGAACCAATACCCGCTCAACGTACTGATAACCACAACAACGTCTGCCAGGGCAGAAAATAAGAATTCAACCCAAATGACTTCAGAATACCGATTACCAATGCGAAAATGAGCACTCCCCTCGTCCCGTAATCACAACTCTTCTCGAAACCAAGGTTCCAACCATGTTGGGAACAGACATGCTCCCAATGTGATGTCAAGTCCAACCACTGGACTTCCTACATCCTCAACTCACTTGGACAACCTCGTGTCCGTAATCAATCCAATAATCAGACCTCACGTCCCTTAATAACCATTTATGCACACATCTCGATTCCGAACGGGAATTACTCAGCTCTTTTTGGATGTACATACATTACTGCCTTCGTCTGACATTTCAACCTTTACAGGTTCAACCCTCAAGTTTCCATGTGATTCATAATCACAAAATCCCACATCTATACCACCAATGGTTTTCCTCGTCTTTTCCAATTCCTGTAATTTCCTTGTACTTCCTGAGGACATTAGCAACACACCGTCACCCAATCTCGGAGTTGACAACAAATCCCCAAATCCACTAATTCTCATGACATAGGGAACATCATCCCTAGATTCCTCTTGTCTCAAACATACCCTTTTTATCCATTCATCACTTGTCATCTCAACACTGTTGGGGACCTATTCCAACACCTCACAATCTCCGCTGGATCCTATCCAGTCCATGACTCAACCAAAACTGAATCTCAGATACCGATCATATGTCCAACATGACAGAGTCACATCCCAAATCGTGGCTCATCACAATCTCAATCACCGACACCAGCACCAGTGCTAGTATCATCAACACTTGCATCAGCACACAAGCATCCATACACCCACACTAGCACACGAACATCCACGCTAGCACACTGTGTGTAAATTTGATAACTTGGATCTCCGCTCATACCGAGCGACGATCCCGTATCACCACTCGTACTCCACAACTATGGATACCTCCAATTTGACCATCCACATCAGGATAATGAATGTTCCCTGAACATCCCCTGATTCTCAACTACCACAACCACATCGATGATCAGTCATCTCCACACGACTACCGACCAACAATTATCGCTATCGAGATCCGTATCCACGCGTCACACCCGGTCCAACTCGGAATTCCGTATCTTATCTCATAACCGTACCCGTGGATCGAATCCCACCAATTCACTTCACATCTGACAATCGATCTCTGTCATTCTGGCTAGACTCACTACAGTCATCCACATAGCCATCCACGACCTCAGTCGCTCGTCGCAGCACAAGTCCCAATCCACTAGTCATAATCTGGGTTCGCCTCGTCAGACCACCCCGACATCGGAAAATCATCCAATCCTCAAAAACTACGAACTCACAATACTAGTCCATTTATCAGAACCAAGGTTCACCTTTCCCAACCATCATAAACTAGGGTCCCACATCACGCCCTAGGGTCCAGAGGAACCCAACCATCCTCGGCAGTAAAATCCACAACCTGAACGACCCGTGGTCCTGACATCGTATAGACGTCAATTCCAATCCACCCATCAACTCATCGTGGGTTCCACCATGAAGGTCATCGACTAACTTCGATGTACAACATCCCTTACCCTAGTAATCACCACCAGGGTCCACATTTTAGACCGTTACTCAACTGAGTTTCGCATTTCCCAAAATCACCACATAAATGGGGTTTCTTGAACCCAGCTGTGCCGAGCAGCACAACAATCCAATACCACATGACCGAACCGACGGTCCCACATTACCAGTTCATCGTATACAACCCCACTTGGGTTGAATCGCATTAACGCACGGCGTATCAGGCCAATCATACTCTATCCACTATTCAAGGTTTAATCCCACCAACTATCCATCTGACTACCCTAACTATCAGGTTGATGACGAACTGCAGCCTACAAGGGACACCACATCCTCGACCTGCGCGCACAAAAAGAGCAACCCTGCTCTGATACCACGCTAACACGACCAATCCCAATCCCCCCGGGATTACCGTGGGATGTGTCATGCTACCGCGGGAGGTGGTTTTCCAATGTTTCACCAATGCGTAACAGCGCGTGGGGCTGTTCTTCGGCCCAAAGCATTGCATGGGGTTGTTCTTCGGCCCAAAGCATTGCATGGGCCTAGTTTTGAAGACTTTTAGACTGTTTTGAAGTATGTTTTAGTACGTTTAAAGTGATTTTAAGCACATTTTTGGGCAACCCTAGTGGATTTGTCAAGAATTCAATTTACAAGTTGATAGTAACCTTTACAAATGGTTTTTTATAGGGTTGGATCAACTTGGAGCTCGTACTAGCTTGATTGTTTCGGATTTCTACTCGCCATCAACTTTGTTAGTATACCCTTTTTTCAAACTTGATTTTTATAGTGATGTTTTTCTTTCACATTTACGATGTTTATTTTTGAGATACTTTCTCAAGCATACCTTGATTGGTTATTTCATGATGTTGCATATCTTGTTAGGTCTCTTTATGATAGTTTCTTCAAGCATGTTATGATTGATTGTTTTATGTTATCTTTCTTGTGCATGCTAGATTTGGATGTTGTTTGATGAATGGTTGAGTTACTTATTCCATTTTCATGATTAGTTAGCTTTTTGGTGGTGGTTGGTGCATATTAGTCCCCGGACATTAGTTTAGATAGTGATTTTAGAACCACCCAGGAGTCATCGATATCTGAGTATCAGTGTGTATGGCCACATACCAACCTCCACGTGATTGATCACTCATAATACTAGTTAAAAATAGCCAGCTTATCCCCGAGCTCCAAGGGACTTGAGGTGACCGGTGCCTTGTGACACGACCCATCCAAATCCTCCAGGGATTACTGCGGGATGTGTCATGCTCCCGTTTGACATGAAGTGTCAGACAAAGGATAACCTCAAGCCACTGCCCCAACAGGCTTCCAGAGTGCGCAAGGATCGATGGAGGAGGCATGCAATGTCCCGGTCTCCGCTGCAGTTGCATCCGTGCTCAACCTGAAGGGCATTAAAAACAATAAAGGATGTGAGTGGACGAAAATAAACAAGTTCGTTAAACACATTTTATAAGACATTTATGCCCCTCAGTAAAAACGTATGCTTGCATCAAAACAGTAATCAACATTATTTAGAAATAACTGTTAGGGCCTTACCCCAGAAACCATAAACACCGTTTCAACCAAAAGTCATTTCATAAATACAGTGGTACACATTTACCACATTACCATCTCTGGCATCCCAGATGCCTAGCGTCCCAAACGTCATAATTCACGGTATTAAAGCGACGCGTTCAGCCCGGGGTCTCACCGGGTCCATATCTCTGACATCCCAGATGTCTGACGTCCCAGACGTCTAACCATAGCAATCTTGCTCCTGAGTCATCATACGGTCCGGCAGCTCCGTACAATGACCCCTCGCAGGCAATGCACCGTGACTTCCCCAATGTCCCAGACACCTGGAGGAGACCATTACAATCCTCATATCGAGATGGTTTATGGAAAACAGTTTATCATTCATTTCCAAAATATCACAAGGGTGCTGCCCCGAATTTCCATAAAACTATCACAAGTCCAAATACTTGGTTTATTAAATCCAAAATCATTTATTCAATTCCATTTTAGGGTCCCCGACCCGAAATCACATATATAAATCAACTGGGCCCCTAGCCCGATTTCGTAAATCAACTGGGCCTCCAGCCCGATATTAAAACTCAAATGGGTCTTTGTCCGAGTTTACTTTATCAAGTCTATAACCGTTTCATGAAATCAAATCCAAACCATAAGTATGGAAATTAGTGCAAAACTGAAAAACCTCGATTTACGTGCAAACACGTAAATCGCCTCAAAATGCGTGAAATCATATTAATTCACCAATATCCAAATCAAATCATATAATCACAATTATAAACAATCCTGAAACAGTTATGCATGCATAGAATTTATAAAACCATTGTCCACTCACAGACCGTTTAACCATGTGCCTTGATACGCGTGCCATCGGCCTTCCCGGGCCCCGTCACTAACACCGGGACTCCCAAACCTGTTCATATCACATTAGAGGGTTACTAACCTCTTCATTAACATCCTATTCAAGTCCCGTAATTTTTCTGAATTTTTAACGATTTTTAAACTCGATTTAAAACCGTCGGACATCCTGAACAATGTCGGAACGGTGTCCGATTAACACGAAACCAACGCTAAAATGTTCGTTACATTGTATAGGATAAAAGTCATGTTGACCTCACCTTGGAATTCGTGCCCACGCGCCTTCACGAGCCGCCGTGAGTGGCTGCGCGTGACAGCCATGCGCCTGCTACAGTACCGACACTGGTCATCTTATTCCTCTCTCGTTTCCCTGGTAAATGGGACTGCAACCCGTGTCTTGACCCGATTCAATCCCTGCGAATAACCACTTAATTCCTTCAATTAATCCATCAGATAGACTCGCAACATCCTTAATGTGAGGTCTGTGTCACTCATTCAAGTCGACACGGCCTAAAACCAACTCAATCGAACACGGGTCCTAATCGGGTTCAATGTTCCAATTCATCACACATGCATCGTTTCATTCAATTGATTAGTTAGGAAGCTTCGCATACTCACACTAAAGATGATTTCGCAATTAATTTCACAAGAACTCACCTCAAACACCACGACTCCAAGCTCAATTTTTCCGGCCATCCACCACGTCCGTCCATGGCTCCAGGAGCTTCGAAGCTTGCCACATTCGATCTGGATCGACTAACTAAGGTCCCAGAAAGCTTATTCGAACCTCAATTAGGCATGGGTTGGCCTAAAACCAAATTTCGAATTTGAATTGATCAAAAACCAGTTTCGGGTTTTTTTGAACTTTCCCTCACCATTTTCCTCTCATTTTTCCATCTCTCCATCTCAGAGTACTTCTCTCAATTCCTTAATCACCTTCCCGTTTACAAATCAACTCAGTTTAGCCTTGGAAAGGCTGATCACGCGTGGGAAACAATTCTGTTTTCTTCCCATTTCAGAAACACCAACGGCAGGGAAATGCAGCCGTGCACACTCTCCTATTTCCCACACAATGTATAAACAATTCCATTCTCAATTAAACTACTCCTCAGCCCATCAATTACACAAAAAATTCACCCCCGTGCACTGATCATGAAGTATTCCCATACACGGCTATCCCTGTTCAAACAGTACCCCTGTGAAATTACTATTTTGCCCTTGTGCAGAAAATTACCAAAATGCCCCTCACGCATCCAGACCCCTAACTTGGTCATTCGGACTCCGATCGACGCGTGCCTCCTGTCTACGGACTCAGGGCATCGAGACCTTCCTAACGGTCCTTGGCCCTCGGCCATCGGATCTCCCGGTAAAAAAGTCAACATTTTCCACCTTTTCGTCCAAATTACGAAAATGCCCTTGGACTTCCGAACGTCATAACTTTCACCACGAACGTCGGAATCGAACGTGCCACCTGTCTATGAACTCGTGACGTCCCAAACTACGTCACGATCATCGGTCAAAGTCCATTTGATAGCCCGAATTAAAAGTCAACGTTTTACCCACGACTAGGGGCAAAACTGTCATTTTGCATCGTTCGTCCGATTTCGCCCAACTAATCACCGATTAACCCTGCTAATCTTGATTAGTTAGTAATCTAATCCCGAATTCCGGGACGGGTCGTTACACCTTGTACCTAGCTTTTACATGGTCAAGTACACGAGCTTTATAGATGCTCAGTCTGGCATGAGTGTATGCCTCAAGCTACTGATGAGCAATTAGATTGTGTTTTATGTATTATTTATTTATACTAGGGGATGTTTGATATGATATATGATTATTTTATTTTTATTTCTCATATTACGTGTAAGTTAAAGGTTTGATTACGAGTTTTGTTGTTGTTGTAGCAAACTAAGGGGTTAAAGCCAGTTTTATAATAATTGGTATTACATTGAAATAATTAATGGGTCCACTCACCCTTTTGTTTTTGTACCCCTCAAGTCTTGGTGTTGCCTCACATATTTCAAGGAAGTTTCGGTAGCTGCTTCGTCATACACGCCAATAGTGTGGGATTACACAATGGAAATCGAGATAACTCAAGTAGTTACTTCAACTGTCTGATCATCATTTATGTATTATTCTTTGAGGTTTAGCTATCATGGTTAAATGCTAATTGGTTTTTACTAATTACATTTCACATGACCTCCTAAAATACAATGTTGTATCTTTTTGGCTTTCGTTATCTGGGTGTCACCATCCAGACGTCGGCCAACATGCCTTGATCTTGGCATCCTAGTGTAATTTCTGGATAGGGTAGCGTCAAGTTGGTATTTGCATAGTTTTAGGATGTTTCGTTAGTTTACAGACACATGATGAGCATACGTCCTGATTTCCCATGTCAGTGGATCCCCTCGAATAGTTAGAATCATTGCTTGATGCTAGTTTTACTTGCTTGCAACCTAACCGTGAGTTGTCCCAAGTAAAAAAAAAAAGAAATTTCGTTTTAGCATTATTTCCCCTTCAGTTACGAGTTCATTTAATCTTCTCTTCTGTTGAATTTCTTGTTAAGGTGATGCTTGCTAGTTTAGGGCTCGTATGAGTGGTGTGAACAAGTTATTCGACGATGCACGTGGTAAATCCAATTTTGAGCGATATACTTGTTTTGAATTTATCTCGGCAGGCGAGATCTCCTAACAGGACCCAACCTAGAAAACCGTGTACAACACACCTGAGTCCTCCTCCCATCTGACAGACAATCTAAAATGCCAAAAATACCCTCAAAATCCTGTCAGACAAAGGATACTTACCAACTCGTAAGCTTATGCCTCTGCTCCATATATAGCCCCAACTCTTGCACAACGACCCTGGAGGGTTTCAAAAACCAAGGAAAATGTATGAGTGGACGAAAACATTTACCCTTCATTTAGTAAACCTACGCATGAATCAAATTTATGAATAAAACATCAAATTCGAAATACGTGCAGTAACAAGAAAGCCAATAACATCATAAACATTACCAAGATGAAACCATATCAAACATCACTACATATACGACTAAACCAAAGCACAGACTCAACAAAACTGAAAGTCAGCCATGTCAATATATCAACAATGACATGAACACACCAGTTCAGAAGAATACCAATCACACAACACCATACCAAAATAACCAATATATCGAACCAACCAATTATATCAACTAACCTAACCTCGATGTCTGCTACTGAATCATCATACCAAAATTGCACTACTAGTATTGACAGGACCCGTCCTCGAAGGACATGGATAACTGTGCCCGGTCCTACTCCCGTCTGACAAGTCAACTGAAGTTCCGAAATTACCCTCAGCACTTGCCAAACAAGGGATAACCGTGCCTATGCCCACTCATGCCTCAACCTCTCGAATAGCTTCGATCACGACCTGGAGGGTCAATAAAACAGAAAATGTGTGAGTGGACAAAAATAAAATTTTAGAAATACATTTATCAAAATACATTCCTACCCTCTAGTTTCACAAACATGCATGCATGTCATAAATCATGAGTAAAATATATCTGGGCACAAATGTAAATCTCAAATATCAATAAAACCACGGGACTCATTTCCATATCCAATCTCATATAGTCACGTTATCCCTGCAACGCGTGCAAATCAATAGGCTCAAGGACCGCTCAAAATCCGAGCATCCGTCGTTGTGAACACATCACCAGCCGACAGTCCAGATCGTCGTGAACACATCATCGACCGATCTCTATATAATCCAGCACATATGATCTGAGTCGAGCCTCCCTCGGCTGTACGACAACAGACCGTGCTACGTGACCTCTCCGGCGTAAACACGTCCATCCCGGAGGCGAGCTTTATCTCTAGGGTTCATTCTGGGGAAACGCATTCCCAACCGGAAGCCCTAATATCCAGGGTGCATTTCAGGGGAAACATATTCCACCACGAAAGCCCTAATATCCGCAACATATCATCACCATGAAAACCAGTGAAAAATAGTTGCATTTGAAATCAAAACCATTTTCAATACAGGGTCTCAGCCCAAAACATAAAACCAGAGTCCCAATTTTTTCATAAGTCCGAAACCATCAATATCATCATGTAATCACATGGAAATACCAATCCAATCAAAATCACATTTCCATTGGGTCTCACGCCCAAAATATCACTTTCACGCAAATCCGCGCAACTGCAACCTCAGTTGCCATTTTCACATAAATCCATAGAATATATCCAAAAAGCATTATGAATCCATCAAATCAATCCCTGACTCATAATCCGAGTCAAAGCCAATCTCAAATCTCGGGCCTTCACCCAAAACAACAGTTTCACAGTTTTCTCAAAAATGGTGCCGAAAATCATATAAAATAATATAATATTACCAAAAACCGGAAATCATCATATCGAAACATGAATCACGCCAACTCATTTCAATTCATATAATAAAGCATTTAAAACATATATGCATGCATTTTGGGTAGAAAACAAAAGTCGACTCACACACCGTCCATATCGGTCGTTTTCCAAGTTGCACGTTTTTCCATAAATTTCGGAAGTCATCATTCCTGTTGACAATCATTATCGAGGATCACTAACACCTCAACATACCTCCTATAATTTTTCCCAATTTTTCTAGGATTTAAATACGTATTTTAAACGTATACGAAAACTTCGGATACACAGAACACTATTGAAACGATATTCGATTTCCTCGAAACCAGTGACAAAATGTTCGTTACATTAAATAGGAAAAAAGTCACGTTGACCTCACCTCGGGATTCCCACTCACTCTCCCCCACGAGCCGCCACAAGCGGCTGCACGTGAGTCCACACGCTTGCTACAGTAACTGCTACAGTTACCGTCTTCGCCCGTTTCTCTGCTAAACGGGTCTGCAACCCGCGTGTTCGACCAGATTCAATTCCTGCTAATTTCAAATTGAATTCCTTAATTGATCCATCACATAACATCGTAATCATCTTAATTATGGATCTGTTTCCTTAATTTCAGTAGAACTTACCTCAATTCAGTCAACTTCGAATTCAAAATACTGAAGAACAGGAACTGTTCATCCTTCAATCTCGATCAATTCTAGTTGTTTTCTTGAAATTGATTCACTCTGAAGCTTCAAAGAACTCTTGTGAACTTGTTTTCAATGCCAATTGTAACTTTAATTCCTTCCGAGTAATGGAACTCAAAGATGGATTTTCAATTTAAAACCAGGGTCTGTCTAGGCTCCTTTCTCTCCAATTCTCTTCGATTTTGGTGTCATTCGACTCGTCTAAGGTCTAATAAGCTCACCCAAACATTTGTTTCTATCAATTATTCACACAAACCCGAATTCCAATTCAAGCTCTCAATTAAGTATTTTGGGTGGGTTTCAGGTTTCCTGTACAATTCCAGGTAAGCACTTCCTCTAATTCCTTGTTTTTCCCTCACTGAATTTCAGTTCGTTTCTCAAAATCCCAGCCTAAGGGTTCGATTATCACCTGAGATCAATTATGGTTTTGTTCATGCTCTGTTCTTGTTGAGGGAAGCACACACCCACGATTTTTGTTAACTCAACACATAAATATCCAAATATCAAATAATAATTCAGGCCACTAATCCACATTCTGATTGTGACAGATGTCACTTAATAAGTTGAATGAGTAATCCAATTTATTGATTCATCAGCATTATCAAAATGACAAATTTATCCCCTTAAAACACAATTGACCAAAATGCCCTTTCATGGCTAATTACCAAAATGCCCTTAGAATTCCTAGGTTCGTAACTTTTTCATCTGAACCTCGATTGACGCATGCCGCCTGTCTACGAATTCAGCGTCTCGAGACCTACCTAACGGTACTTACGGAAAGTCCAAATATGGTCTCGATCAAAAAGTCAACAAATGGTCCCTTTTTAATTAAATTACCAAATTACCCTTAAACTTCCGAACATCATAACTTTCTCCTCGAATGTCGGAATCGGACGTGCCACCTGTCTATGAACTTGTGACGTCCCGAACTACGTCACAGTCATCGATCAAAGTCTGTTTGACTTCTCGAATGAAAAGTCAACCGTTCGCCCAATTCCAAGGGAAAAATCGCCATTTCCTTCAAATTTTTCAAATTTTCCTTTTTCGAATTTTCGGGTCGTTACAAGTATGCTAATATCACTTGGGAAAGAAGGAAGGAGTCTGAGTGTGTATCGACACAGGAATGAAGGAGTCCCAAACTCGACGTCTAAGTCACGGTCCTAGTCTTAGGAATTAACGAAGCCCATGTTCGATGTTTGAGATGAGTCTCGAGAAAGACGGAGCCCAGCTCGACATCCGAGACTATCAATCACAATCGGCATCTCGAGGAGGGTCATCAATCACATCACATCTCACATCAGCATAATCATCACACATCAGCATAAACATTGTGACAGTCATAAATATCGAGGGACCACATTTCTCTATCAACATCATAACCCAAACCACACACTAACATCCCGGGCCTAAGCCCAATACCACAACTTAACCAAGCCTCGTAAAACAAGCCATTAAATATTCATAAAATCATGTAAAAGCCCATTTCACCAAACATCATCAAAATCATATAAACATGATATATCGAATATAAAATCATTTTCTAAAACCACAAGTAAACTAGAATACTACTCGACAGTTTCCTCGTAAAATGTGCGAAGATCCATTTATTGTAAAATCTGTCGAAAATCCATGAAAAAATCGTACACAAATTACCATCAAGTAATTCACATAATAAATCATAAAAAAACATATAAGAATGCATGCATAGGGTTTCGGGAAATCAAAAGTCCACTCACACGTACCTTTTTTCGCGACCGAACCGAACCGTATGTTTTATTCGTAAAATCTGAGAACATTGATTCTTGCTAAAAATCACTTTTAAGGGTCAATAATCACTGTAATTAACTCACTATTTAATCCTTTACTTTTCTGGGATTTTTTTCAACGAATTAGAAAGGACCCTAAACATCTGGACAGTCAAAACTGCCCTGAAACAATGTCTTATTGCCTCGAAAGTTATATCGTTGGATTCGTATGATCAAATATTATAAATTTCATGCTAACGTCATGTCCAAACAGTAAGCCACGCGCCCTCATGCGCCCGATTTCCTTCTTTGCGCGTGAAACCTATGTGCAATACAGTGTCATCCTTAACAACATGCCAGACCTGGTTCTCTGTAAGCGGGTCGCCCAACCCGGTTCTTTGTAAGCGGGTCGCCCAACCCGGTTCTCTGTAACCGGGTCGCCCAACTCGGCAGGTCAACCCACCTAAAAAAACCATTTTTCTTCACCATTGTCATCGTTTTAGCGTCTAATTTCATCTAAACCTCATTTACAGAAGATCTACGATAAAAAACGAGGGAAACACACCTTAAATATCGACTTTCGACCCACGATCTTCTGCCCTGTTCTTGTCCACAGCTTTCCATCGTGTCCAAATCCCTGTTTTTGGGCTCAACCTCATCGTAAGGTTCCCAAAAATCATTAGAATCCAAACTAGCTAAACATCAGGCCTCAATCACGAATTCAAAATATGAGCTTGTCGAAGAGGAGGGGGGTGGATGGGGAGTTTCGGGTTCACGGGTTCTAGGTATTTCCAACCTTTAAACACCTCCAAACCAATCACCTCTCCCTCGGGAAATATTCTCCACTCACTTTCTCCTTCATTTTTTGTGTCTCCTATCATCTCTCAAGCTCTCTCTCACTATCGGCCACACCACCCATGGTGTTCGGCCTATATCCCCCAAACCACCAAACTGCATACACACAACCTGATAAATTGAGAGAGAGAGAGTCGGTGAAGAGCCAAATATCAGCCCCTTCTAGAATGGACACTTGGCGGCATTCAATAGGTAGCAAAATGCAAACTACCAAAATGCCCTTGATGCCAAAATTACAAAAATACCTTTAAGGGTTCTTGGTCCGTAATAACCTCAAACGATCTCCAATTTTGACGTACGACCTGTTGACGTACTCGAGAGGCCAAGACCTTCATAACGACAATCACCAAAAACCGTCCCAGCCAAAAAGTCAACATTTCGACCTTAGTTAAAGTAAACCCTACGACTTTGATTCAAATGTCAACCTTTGATTTCCCGGGCTAAAATGGTCCATTTCATCAAAAAAATTTCTATTTTACCCTCGTTGAAGGTCCGGATCGTTACAATCTACCTCCCTTAAAAGAATTTCATCCTTGAAATGTCAAATCACTAGTTGGGGTATACTCACAATTTCCCAACGGAAAGTATCTCTTGCAATAACCGAGTTTCATAATCGCTAAGCAATAACACTTCCCCGTACACAAGTACTTCCCAAAGCATCATAACCAAGTATTTGCTCTCCTCAAAATGGAGAATCAACAATAATACCTATCAATCAATGAATCAATATGGGGGTCGCCTTGCTACGTTCTTTTAACAAGGTTTAAACATCATATGTGATAACTCCACTGGCCCCAAAAACTACGCAAAATGACATCTAAATCACAACAAAAAATGTCAGTGACAAGTTAGCAATCAGTACTCAAGTTCAATTACAGTAAGCAACATCACTACTCACAAGTGCACATACCTAATCCATAATGTCTCAATATTGACACGAAATAGAGGCCAGCTCGGGGCCCACACTTACAACAACTGGACCCTTGTCAATACTTATAATCATAAGGCCAATTCATCATCTTGACTATACCAACATACACAAATCTCAAGCAAATCATCTCAAGAGATTACAAGTTTATATATAAACTATCCTGGAATTGGCTCAGCATCACCTAGCCATGGCAACATTTACCTAGTACCCTTAGGTACGTCTGCAATTCAATCACCCCATTTAAATTTGCTCACTGCCAACCAAACAAAATAAATGACTAATTCATGACGGCGTTATAATAAGCAACACCACAAGATGTAAACTTGGACTCCAATTATATTCATCAAACTTCCGACTATTCCATCATTATTCAAGGTGAGAATCAACACTCCTTATTCCTCAATCTTGTAACATAACTATAGTATGCAGAACTATGTTGATCATAAAAAGCCTCAAATTATTCCATATTATGAATACCGAGAACGTACATACTCATATCACACCTTATAACCACAAACTAAATCCGTACTTCAAAACCTCGGCTAGTTGGCCTCACATTTCCGAATTCGAAAACGGCCAGCGAGCACAACATACTCAAACAAAATTGTGAGAATACTCAGACACATTCAAGCGCACATCACAATGGTAACACTATAACGATGTCATACCAAGAAACAAATCACACAAAGTTAACACCATCTCCTTATATCCATACTCCAAGCATATTAGTCACATACAATTCAGTTTTCAATTTAATCTTCAAATCAAAACATTACCGAACTTGAGATCATATTGAACATAACCAACGAGTTCACTTTCCGACTTTCCATCAAAGTTCTTAAATCCTTGATTTCGTCTCGCCTCTAGGTTCTGGATTAGTATCCAAACTACAACATTACCATCCTCTTTCATGCTTACAGTAATGTCACCATTCTTCATTTTGGAATTAAACACCAGGGTTCTATATAGCAATACACTATTCGTTTCCTTAACATTAGGTTTATCACCAAGACCCGAACGTAGAAGTATAAGGCTTCATTAATTGCCCTTCACTATTCATTATTCTCTTTTATACGTATTTTCTTCGGTCTTCTTCTTAACTTCAAAGTCCATTACCTCATCTATCTCAAACCTATACAAATAGTTCTTCGAATCTCGAATTATTTCATTAATCATCCAACTATCTCTTCAACACTGATGTTTTCTTACATCCGAAATCTCTATATCATCACACCTTACATATGAGGGTTCTCCATATAATACCAACGATACCTATTCATCGTATATTTCCAACAATGCCATAAGGTCCTATATGAGTGAGGGTCCCACACAATACCCTCCATACACTTTCCCAAAAATTGAATGGTCTTATTGGAATGATCATATTCTTTCTTGAATTCCAATTAAACACATTCACTGTCGCAACTTCACGTAGTTAACTTGACCTATCAATTGATCTCCATTCTTCAAAATCAAACATTAGTCACGGTCTCGGTGCTATGTGTAAAAATTCGAAATCCTCATAACCGAGTACATCCCTAGAATCAACAACATCCGGGTGGCGTCATAATCTAACATTTCCAAGACTGAGTCTCCCTCGAAGCTACTCACCTCCAAGCAGCGTAATCGTGACCTCTCCGAAATCACCAGACATCTAGTGGAAAACAACAACATACTAAAGGACGATTCATGTGGAATACTGATACGGTTAAACTACGCATTTAAATAAACACGTAATTCAAGTATATGCTATTTAAACCCTTTTGTGTAGATGTAGCATTGGTAAATAGGGATCGTTCTTAACCGAGAAAATTAGGGAACATTAAATAATGGTTAGAGAAAAAGAATAATAAATAATCAAAGAAAAATATAACAAATGGAATAACGAATAAAAGAATACAAGAGTACAAGAACTAAAGAATAAGAGAAATAAAGAAATAAAGAATTAAAAGAATTAAAGAATTAAAGAATTAAATGGGGGGTTTTGAAAAGATTTGTAGCCGAAACTATGTTTTTTTTAATAAATAAACTAAGAATTAAAATGCTCATGCTCATGCTAATTAGAATTTACAAACCATAGATTAGTTTCATAGACAAAACCGACATTTTTACATATATAAATTCAAATTAACAATCGCATTATTTAAACTACTCCTACAATGGACTTTCTTCAAACACAAATATTACCAACACTCTAGCATTGCACATATTAAACCAATCACGAAATCCTACCTTCATCATCTCAATTACAAGCATACATTTTTCAATACTATAAATGCACTGAAGATCGATCACAAACACTTATAATATGATTCACCTTACGTCTTTGATTTTAATGCGCGTCAAACATTTAAATCTTTTCAATCCTATTCTAAGTGCACCGAACAATGGTCATAAACATTTAGCGTTAAATTGAAGGTTAAGCACTAAATGTAGGAAGTAAATGAAATTTAGAAAGTAAAACATATGGAGATTGCATTCACATTTACAAATGTTTAGAAATAAAATACCAACACATGTATTGAATTATAAGTAAACCAAAAAAAATAACAAGAGTTTTAAGTAGATGGAACAAAGTTACACTTTCGGAATCCAAGAACAGCTTATGATTCCTAGGTGGATGGATGGAACAAAGTAAACTCTCAAAATATATTTAAAAAGAGAGAAAAGAGGACTCCAAGGGGACCCTTAAACAATGAAATGACCTCCTTATTTATAGAGGAAATTCCACTAAAAATCTAAAATAAAAATAAAAAACGAACTAAATAAAAATTACAATAAAAATAAGTGATGAAATGATGAATTTTGGCTAATTTTTAGGGTTGAAAATGATTGAAAAATGGACAAGTGGAGCAAGTGAACTCGACGAACCAGAATACCACACGTCTAGATTGTGGGTTCTTTTCAATAACTTCATATCGATCAGTTATAGTCACTCCTTCTTCGCTTCCTTCTGTCATCCTTCAACGGAACACACAATGGTTCACAAATATGACATCACAAGTCATCGTACCTTAATCCAACTCAGCACAGTCCCAAGACGCTCGCCACACAGGCCAAAGATGGCGTCACCAAGTACTCTTCTATTCCTAAACATATCCACCAGTGTCCATGATTCAGGGGGGTCACAACTCCTGACGTCCTATCAATGAGTCTCCCAAATCGACGCCAGAGTATCCACCACACAACATCAACACCAACTCGGAATCAACACATCAGCTCAATGCCTAAACCACAACATCTCCTGATTATGAGATTCCAATCATGATACTTCATCCTCAATTATACCATCTCCGGACTAATTGTCAAAACTTCATCTTCTCTACTACACTGAAAAAGTCCACAACTCCTACGGACCACAACCACGTGTCCGTAGCCAAATCAACTCACCACCACTCGCCTGTCGGTTATCACCGTTTATGCTTATCCCAAAAGGATATCAATGATCACTCCTTCTGATGATCGCATCACAACCTTCCTTGGGTTCAACTCCGATCACCACTATCATACTCAAAACCAACTCACGGGATCACAATCAACGATCACGCACCTCGAACCCTCAATCACTATCCCCGAAGTTGTCAATCTTTAGTCTCGAGAAGTCACCAAGTACTAGCCTCGGCATCACCACAGGCCAACCCTGGCATATGCCGATACAGCCAATGTCCGCTGCCTCATTCGTTGTATCCCGCGGAAGTTACGGAAACTAACTCACTCATGGTCAACCAGACCATACCAACCTAGCCCGTTCCAATACGAAGCATAGGTCCATCGCGCTTCCGCTGCGCTACTCTGATCAAACTAACAGCAGCCTGACTATTCATCCTAAATAGAACCTACCAAGGGTCATCACACATCCCAACACGATTAGCAGTTCCTCCTACCAGACACAAGCACTTTACGATTGTTCACAACCTCAACTCACGATGTGCCCATCCTACTGTTCAAAGACATCCCAGCTCGTGGCACATCATCTCCTAACTCGTGCTCACAGCACACCAGTCCCGAACCTCCGTTCTTACCGAGCCAAAATCCCTCAATCTATGCTCAAGTCGGGGAAAATAACATCCCTCGTAATCCACAACTCTGAGCAACTCAATGCTCAACCTAATGCCACAATCGCACTGGACTCGTCCAGAGTCATCCACCAAACCAAAACCCTGGCTGCATCCCGGTAGCACCATTTCCAATCCGACTGTAAGTCAGCCCAAGCCACAACCACCAACTCAGGTTTCTCAAACTAAGCACTTTTTCTGGGTTTCTCTCCAAGGAACTCACAGTCCAGACCAGTCATCCCACGGGGTTTCTCAAATCATCCCCGTCATATGGGTTATCCAAACCCGCAACAGCCACTGGTTCACTACAACCTTACCACTCAGGTAGTCACACCCGACTAAGACCATCCCTTATCGCAACTCTACATACCAACGTCAACCAGTATCCAACACAAGGGGGAAATCCCTCAGAGTCGTTTCCTAGACCGCGCTACGCGAGGCATCCGGCTACCCATAGCAGCACAAGTCCAATTTCGAACTATCTGCCCAAGTGGTCACAAGTCCCAAACTTATCAGCATCCAATTGTCATCCGGCCCATCAGGTCACCATCAACCGGCCTCCTCGGCCCACGTGTATCATCAGTTCAACAGACTGTCATTGGGCTCCACATGCCGACCATCTATCAGCGCTACTCCATCTTATCCTAAAGGCCAACCAACTGTCGAGCATATCCAGCGTCAAACACGCTGTCCTTTTCGGCCCAAAGCCGGCAAGTAACACACGCAGTCGCGTATTGAACAACGCATCACCCAGTTGCTCATACTCTCGTCACTAAGCTACTAGCTATCACTCGCATATCCAGGTTGATGACGGGCTGTTCCGGGTCGAGACATCACATCCACAGTAGCATCACAACACCCAAGTCGACGAACCAACGACTCTGGGAACCAAACCTCGCACCGAGCGCACAAAACCTGCTCTGATACCAATTTGACATGGTCCACCCACAATCCCCCGGGATTAAGGCTAAGTCATGCTCCCGTCTAGCTTACGCGTGACACAAAGGCTAAACCGACGTTCAACCTCCATGTGACACATAAGTCAAACCAGGGATTCCCAAAAGGAACCATTCACAAGTAGCGGACTTCCCAGAGCGCGCAGAATCTACCGTGGATCGCGTGTGTGATGTCTCCGTCTCTCCTTACCAACTGCCCGCACTGCAACAACCTGGAGGGTATCGAAAACTCAAAAGACTGTGAGTGGACAAAAATAAAGGATAAGTTAAGAAAAACCATTTATTAGAAAAGACATTTGTACCCTCCATTCAAAAACCAACGCATGAATATCAAAACACATGTCATAAAACCATTTATGATAACTATTCATAAAACCAAAAGCCAGAAGTCCTTTTCTTTTCTCAAATCCCGGGTCTCTGCCCAAAACCATCGAAATCCGTATCATACGGGTCATAGCCCCAAGCATTGGAAAACCGTTCTTGAAAACCATTGTTATCATTAAAATGCAAAACACATTTGAAAGCCATTTGAAGTCCTTTACAATCCATTGAACCTGCTGGATCTATCCGAGTCTTTAAACTCCCGAGTCTTTAAACTCAATCCAGGCCTCAATATAATCCGAGTCTTTAAACTCCCGAGTCTTTAAACTCAATAGGCCTATGGGGGAAATCACAATGTTCGAGTCTTTAAACTCAATCCGGGTCTTTAAAACCAATTCGGGCCCGCCCCCGTCATAATCATATCCGGGTCTTTAAACCTAATAACCAGATCCAGCAAATCCAATCCAAAACCATTTTAAAACCATTTCCAAATCCTTGACCAAATCTGAATTCGAAATCACCATTTCGAATTCCAAGCCGAATCCGAAATCAGCATCCCGAATCCAAATCCAGAATCATATCCATCATCCATTTCCAAATCAAAATTCGAAATCATCATTCCGTAAGCTAGCATCTGGAATAACCATTCCGAACCCAAATTCAGAAATCCACTTTCAGGTTCCAAAATCGAATCCCGAATCGTCATCTTGAAATCCGATTCCAAAACCCGAAATCACGTTCATTAAAACCACTTTTCTGAACTGGAATTCAAGCCCGAAATCACTTTTCCAAAATCCATTTTAAAACATATTTCAAATCCCGAAATCAAATCATCAAAACCGTGATCAAATCACAATAGAAATCGAAACCCCATAAAACGTGCAAATACGTACTTTCTCAAAATCCGGGCAAAACCGTAAATCAAAAATATCAATTCACAAATATAGAAATCACGTATAGAAAACATATAAAACATATATGCATGCATCATAAGTTCGAAAGCAAAGTCCACTCACAGACCATTAGCGTCACCGTCTCGATACGCGCGCACTTATGCCGTTCCCGGCTAATCCGCTATCACCGGCTTTACCGAACCTATCCAAATCCCATAATAAGGCCACTAACTACTTCATAATGTTCATACTAAAGCTCCGTAATTTTCCAGAATTTTTACCTATTTTTAAACGGGTGCTAAAACCTTCGGATATCCCAAAAACTATCGAGAAGATGTCTGATTGACTCAAAACTTGTCCCAAAATGTTCGTTCCATCGATTCGAGTGAGAACTATGTTGAACACTTCCCCAAACAAGGCCACACGAGCCCTCACGTGCAGCCCAAAGGGGCTGCGAGTGGGAGCCACGCGCGACTTGAAACCCTAGTTCATCGTCATCTACCTCTCGCCAGCCAAATCCAGATCAGTCCGGACCAGCCTGATCCAACTGAGTCGGCGAGGCCGGTTTTCACCCATTTTCCAACCATTTTCAATCCTTCCTTCATCCTTAGCTTCGTCTTTTAATTTAGCTATGATTTATCTAACAAAATCGCGAAATGAAACCCTATTTCATACCTCGCAAATTTGAACTGAAACTCAGAATTTTCCAGCCTCAGTTCCCGGCCACCACTAGCCTCTCAGGTCACCATTTCAAGTCCTTGGGTTCCTTAGTAGCCTTCCACGATTGCAAGGATCATCAAAGTCACTGAACAATTCCCCAAAACCAACAACTTTCATTTAAACCATATCTGGAAAAACAGGGGACCCGAAAGAACTTACCTGCTCTCTGTCCTCCACCATGCTCACTCACATCCAAAGGTCGATTCTACTCACTGAACACCACCACAGACCAGGTTTTTAGATGGGTCTGATCGATTTAGGTCCACAGCCACAGCCGTTCACGGCTTCCTTCTCTGTTTTTCTGGGTTTCCCTCACTACTCACACACTTCCTCACTCAGTTCTTCACCAAGACACCAACACTCAAGTCACAAGCACGACTTTGATCACTCACTCACTAACACAAGGAACTCACACTGAAAATGATCGATTTGTACTCTGTTTCTATTTCTTCTCATTTAATCGATATCAGCCAAATTTTAAAATTGGTAAACCGTGTAGGACTTGGCTAGAAGCCACTAGAGAGTGGACAAGTGTCCTCATCTCTGTGGTTTCCAGCCAAAATATCTAATCCTCCAAGCCTAGGTGTCCTCATTTGATTGCCAACATCATTCAAGCTACCAAAAGACCATTTTGCCCTTCTATTTCCTAATTACCATTTTACCCCTCGTACATTTAGACCAATAGTTAAATCGTCTGAAGTCCAATGATGATGTGCCGCCTTTCGTTGTATTCAGGGGTTCGAGACCTTCCTAATAGTCCTCGGAATGCTTGAAAAATACTTGTCGGCTAAAAAGTCAACAATTTGCCCCTTTTCATCCAATTTACCAAAATACCCTCAAACTTCCGAACATCATAACTTCTTCCTCGAATGTGGAAATCGGACGTGCCACCTGTCTATAAATTCGTGACGTCCTGAACTACGTCGCAGTCATTGGTCAAAGTCCATTTGACCTCCCGAACGAGAAGTCAACTGTTTACCCAAAACTAGGGGCAAAATCGTCATTTCGTACCGTCCGTCCGAAAGTATCCAACTAATCACCAATTATCTTCACTAATCCGTCATTAACCACTAATCTAATCCCAATTTCTGGGACGGGTCATTACAGACCCTGTCAGGCTGACGTCAGCAATGACGTCAGCGTTGACTTTGACCAGCACGTGGGGGCACGTGGGCATGAATTTCAAGGCGGGACTAGTGTCATTTTAAAAGTTTCGATGATTCGGATCCAATGGTGGTAGTTTCGAGTCGATCAGAGTTCGTTAGGTTGGTCAAATGGAGGTTTTTAGCCTCAGGAAGCATTTTCAGAGCGCATTCCCGGGCTGAGACTGTTCATGAGTGTTAGGTATGAACTTATAGAGACCGTTAGTGACCTTTGGCGTGATTTGGATAGGTCCGAATGTTTCGGATATGGTGAATTAGATAGAGAGGGTTATGGCACGCGTATCGAGGTGAAGCAAGGATGGTCTGTGAGTGGATAATTTTCTTTCATAACTTTGATGCATGCTTATGTATATGTTTTCACTAGCTTTATGATATGATTTAGCATGATTACGATTAGGATTCTGGTTCTTGGATATATGTTGGATTTAAGGTGATATGCTTATATGTCGAGGTTCCATTTACGGTTAGTTTCAGTACAAGCTATTTATAGTTTCTAGTTCTTGATTTTATCATGGTTTTTGGAAACCGGGATTTGGGTAGGGTGCCTCATAGTTAACTGTTTTGGGCTAGGGCCCGGGGAATCACTATTTTGGGCTGGTGCCCATGGGATAACTGTTTTACGTTTGTTGTCATATACTATATTATGTTATGTTCTGGATTAGTTGACCTCAGGCGATTAGATTTCCTATCCGAAGTTGGCCTCCGCAGATCCCCAAAGATGGGCTCGGACGTATACGGGGTGAACCCCACACGTACCAACGGGGTTTGACCCTGGAGTTCCCGTACTTTCCTACCGGTAGTGCACATGGGAGGCTAGTTGGACTAGCTGTTGGTTGGACCAGCATGATGATGTTTGCCTTTGAGCTGGCTGGGCCAGCAATAGCAGGTTTGGTATGTACTTCAGTTTACGGTTTTATAATGCTTTTGTGGAAAGTTTTTCAAGCGGCTTAGAGACAACAATTTCTGCAGCATGTGATCCTATGGGATTTTTATATGTATATGGTTTTGGGATTAGATCCCGGAGTTCTTACCTTAAAACTGTGGTTTTACTTGAAAGAAATGTTTGTTGTTACGCATGCATGATAATTAATGTGCTTCGCAAAATGGTTTTCCAGTATTTGATTTTCTGTCTATTCACCCTTTGTTTTTGGTTTTGGCACCCTTCAGGTTGGTTGCGGATGCGGGTTGTTGGGAGGCTGAGGAATTAGGGTGAGTGCAGACTCTGATTTGTCTAGTTAAATTGCAGCAGTATCCCTGGTCTGACATGTGGATAGGATTATTAGATGCATTGTGAGGGTAAGATGGTCATTTTAATAGGACGTGTCAGACGGGAGCACAACCTTCCCTGCTAATCCCAGGGGATTAGAGGGCGGGGTGTGTCAAAATAGAAAGCCAACCTTGTCAATATATCAACAATGACATGACCACACCAGTGCAGAAGTAGACCAATCACACAGCACCAGCCATACCGAAATAACCAAGAAATCGAACCAACCAATTATATCAACCGACCCATCCTCGATGTTTGTAGCTGAATCATCATATCAAAGGTGCACTACCGACATGAAAATATCACTCGGAAACGGCAGAGTCCCAAACTCAACGTTCGAGTGTGGACGGACTTAGGAATAACGGAATCCCAGACTTGACGTCCGAGTCATGGTCCTAATCTCCGGAACTAACGGAGCCCCAGGCTCGACGTTTGAGGCCAATCTCTAGAAAGATGGAGCCCAACTCAACGTTCGAGATTATCAATTACAATCGGAATCTCTAGGTGGGTCATCAACCACATTACATCTCACATCATCATAATCACGAGACATCATCATAAACATCACGACGGTCACAAATACCGAGGAACCACATATCCCTATCAACATCATAACCCAAACCACGCACTAACATCCTGGGCGTAAGCCCAAGACCGCAACAAAACCAAGCCTCGTAATATGAGCCATTAAATATTCATAAAATCGTGTAAAATCCCTTTCACCAAGGGTCATAAAAATCATATAAACATGTCATATCGAATATAAAATCATTTTCCAAAGCCCAAAAGTAAACTAGAATACTACTCGACATGTCCAAACAATAAGCCACTCACCCTCACGCGCCCAATTTTCTTCTTTGCACGTAAAACTGACAAGACCCACCCCGATCCCAAGGGGACCACAGACGAGCCCTGCTCCCGTTTGACACCTAAAATAATATACCAATTTTAACCTCAAACGTTCAAATTAATAAATAACCAAATAAAGTTATACATCAAATCCAAATTTAACAGATGTCATACAAGGGATGAAAACCAAATTACAAATTGCGAGCACGACTCTAAAATAATCATGCGGGTCAAACCACCCGACAGGGGTTCAGATACGCAGAAGCAGATCTATGCCTCAGCCTCAGGATCCTCCTCTACCTCAGTAGCACAGCCTGGAGGGGTTACCAAAACATTAAGGGTGAGTGGGCCGAAACTCAAGTTTATAAAACCGTTTAATAAGTAAAACATATAATTTACCCCTCCATTTTCCAAACATGCATGCATCGGAATTTAAAACCATAAATCATATAATATGAACCATAAAGTATGTAATAAAACCATAAACATAATTATAACCACTGCACTATACACTCCAATCCTGACATCCCCGATGTCTGACGTCCCTGACGTCCAATAAGGTCAGAGTCTCAAGGCTACGCGTGCCACTCGGGGTCTTAATCCCGAATCCAATCCCCGAACCCTGTCCAGGTACGGCATCTCAAATGCCTAGCGTCCTAGACGCTCGATGTCTCTGACGTGAAATTATAGCAATCCTGATCCTGAGTCATTTTACGGTCCGGTTCCTCCGTAGAATGACCCCTCGCAGGCAATGCGCCGTGACCGCTCCGGGGTACCACATCCGGAGGAGATAGTATCATAAGAATGGATCTATACAGTGCAGTACCAAATGCATTTTATTGATATCCACATGCAAAACATATATATACATATATAAAATCCAAACCAATCTTTAAGTTTCACCAAAACGGGTCTCAAACCCAAATACCGTGGAACGTGCCATAATCATAATTTCAATATCATCAAAACCGTTTCTTGATTCCAGCATGTGAATATACGTAAATCAGAAAACATTTAAGCATGCAAGGGTTTAATGAAATCGGGCCCACTCACAGTACGATCCCGCGGTGAATCTGCGTGTACGAACCTGTACCGGGATTATCGTACAATTCCTGTCAGTCCAAATCACACGTAAGGGTCACTACAAGTCTTAAACATTTATCCAAAAATTCCGAAATAGAAACTGGCTAGGGAAACCGTCCAACACGTTTCCCGAGACAACTGGCCCTAAACTGACCCTCCTAACTATCTCAGATCAACATGGTTAATTCACCAAAAATGTTCAGAATGATGAGAGGAGTAAAAGTCATGTTGATCGTGATCAGAGATAAGGTCCAACGCGCCCTCACGCGCCGCCCAAAATGGCTGCGCGTGAAAGTCACACGCCTGATACTGTAGCTACAGTGTCACCACCTTCACCCGTTTGTCTATAATACGGGCCTGCCACCCGCGGCTTGACCCGGTTAATTACCCACCATATCTTAATCAATTTCCTTTGTTTTTGATTCTATTATCTTCCATAAACATCTAATTTAGGTTCTGAGTCAAAAATTTGCCTCGACAAGTCCCCAATCGACCATTCGACCCGTGATCAACCAAACGGGTCCATCACCATAACTTGCTAGTTTCCCAACCATTGTCCAATTAACTGAACAGGGAGCATCCTAGGGCTAATACGAAATATAAGGAATGATCAATTGAACAAAACGTTACCTGGAAGTAGCCGTCCAAACCTCTGAAATTCCTCTGAAAACGGCAACCTCCGTCCCTGCTCCACCGTGGCTGGTTGCCCTCGATTTCGATATGGATGTGTTATAAACACTCCCAGAAAGCTCACTCAGTGTTTATATTGGTCCAACAGACCGTATAAATTGAAATCCGAAATTCCCTCCAATTTTCCCGAAACTCAATCTCTGGTTTTTCTCTCCAATTTTCAGCTCCCTCAACAGCAGAGTGAAGCTCACTCAAATACTATTCTGCTTAAACCAACTGAGCCATCCCAGCTGATCGTGGAAGTCCAATCTGTCCACTGAGATTTGTCCCCCGAAAAGCTTCGAATCTTCAAATTAAAAATGGTGGCTTTGCTAGATGAATCCAGCCATGTGCTGATGCCTATAAGGCTTTAACAAACTCTACTTTCCAACATACGACTAGAATAAACAATTGGGCACTTAGAACCACCGCACATGGTGGTGCCGCCCATGTTCCCCCGCGGTTGCTACAGTAACCAGGGGTAAAATGGCCAAAATGCCCCTAGTTCAAAAATTACCATAATGCCTTTCACTTTCCAGACCCGTAACTCCGCCATCCGACGTCCGATTTCAGCGTGCCGCCTGTCCACAGACTCAGGGCGTCGAGACCTACCTAACGGTCCTTGAGTCGTGTGAAAATTAGTTGCCAAACGAAAAGTCAACATTTTCGCCCCTATCGTCCAAATTACGGTAATGCCCCCGAACTTCCGATAGTCATAACTTTTTCCCTGATCGTCCGAATTGGACGTGCTACCTGTCTATGAACTCGTGACGTCCCGAACTACGTCACGATCATTTGTCAAAGTCTGTTTGACCCACCAATCAAAAAGTCAACAAATTGGGCAATACAATTCACAGGGGTAAAAACGTCAATTCATACATTAATTTACAATATTGAAATCCTCGAATTTCCGGGGCGTTACAACCTTCCCCCCTTAAGAAATTTCATCCCGAAATTTCAATGAAATAAGAAAGGAAATTGTTCTCGTATTAGTGCCTCGGGCTCCCATGTGGCTTCTTCCACATTCTGGTTTCTCCAGCGAATCTTCACGAGAGGGATCGTCTTTTGACGTAGTACCTTATCCTTCAGATCCAAGATCTGTACTGGTTATTCCTCAAAGCTCAAATCCTCTCGGAGTTCGATAGGTTGTTCCTCCAGTACATGAGAAGAATCATGTACGTACTTCCGCAGCATCGAGATGTGGAAAACATCGTGAACTCTAGAAAGTTCTGGAGGTAGTGCCAATCTGTACGCAACCCTGCCAATCCTTTCCACGATCTCATATGGTCCGATAAAATGCGGACTCAGTTTCCCCCGTCCACCAAAATGGATAATCCCTTTCCACGGAGTTAACTTCAGGAAGACAAAATCTCCCACTTCAAATTCCAAGTCTCGAATCCGTCGATCAGCATAACTCTTTTGGCGATCCTATGCCGCCTTCAATCTTTCCTTGATAACACGAACAGTTTCCTAGGTTAAGTCCATCAATTCTGGCCCTACAACCGCTCGCTCCCCAATCTCCATCCAGCATATAGGTGTCCTGCGCTGTCGACCATACAGTGCCTCATAGGGTGCCATCCCGATACTTGCCTGATAGCTGTTGTTGTACGCGAATTCCATCAAAGGCAAATGAGTATCCCATGAATCCTGAAACTGTAGTACACAAGACCTCATCATGTCCTCCAGGGTCTGAATGGTCCTTTCAGACTGTCCATCGGTCTGTGGATGGAAAAAATTACTGAAACGTAGGGTTGTTCCCAAAGAAGTTTACAAACTCCTCCAGAACCTGGAAGTGAAACGCGGATCACGATCAGACACGATCGATTCCGGTGTACCATGCAATCTTATGATCTCCTTTACGAACAATTGAGCCAGTCGGTTAGGTTTACACGTCTCCTGAACCGGCAGAAAATGGGCTGACTTGGTTAACCGGTCCACAATCACCCATACTCCGTCAACTCCTCTCTAAGTCCTTGGTAACTTAAAGACGAAGTCCATGGTGATGTGATCCCACTTCCACTCGGGAATCGGAAGTGGCTGCATTGCCCCATAAGGTCTCTGCCGTTCCGCCTTAACCTGCTGACAGGTTAAGCATCTGCTCACGAACTCTGCAATATCTTTCTTCATTCCTGGCCACCAATAATGGCTCCGGAGGGTACGGTACATCTTTGTACCTCCCGGATGCATGGCATAAGCCGAACTATGGGCCTCCTCAAGAATCTCGGCCCGTAACTCTGCCACTGCAGGTACACACAAACGGCCCAACTTCACAAGTGCTCCATCATCCCGGATGGTAAAGTCCTGTCTCTCATCCGCATCGACCTAAATCCTGGAAATACAGAGTATCGGATCCTGAAGTTGTGCTTCGATGATCCGATCAATTAGCACTGGTCGTACATGAAAGCTGGCCAACAAAGCTCCATGCTAATCCATGTCCAAAATAACTCCCACCTTCCGGAGTTCCACCAGCAAAGGAAGATACACCATCCCCAGGTGTGCAATAGATCCCGCTGACATCCTACTGAGTGCATCTGCCACCACATTGGCCTTACCCGGATGGTACTCAATTGTACAGTCATAATCCTTCAGCAGCTCTAACCATCTCCGTTGTCTCATGTTAAGCTCCTTCTGAGTGAATAGGTACTTTAGGCTCTGGTGGTCGGTGTATATCCGGCACGTTGCGTCGAATAGGTAATGTCTCCAGATTTTTAGAGCATGAACCACCGCTGCCAACTCCAAATCATGGGTAGGGTATTTCAACTCATGAGTCTTTAGCTGCCGGGATGCGTAAGCGATAACCTTGCCAGTCTGCATCAACTCGCAGCCCAAACCTTGTAGCGATGCATCACTAAAGACTACGAACTCTCCACTGTCATCCGGTAATGCAAGGACAGGTGCAGTGGTCAATCGATCCTTGAATTCTTGAAAACTTTGATCACACTGCTCGTCCTAAATAAACTTTACTCCCATCCGAGTCAATCGAGTCAATGGTGCAGCAATTTTGGAGAAACCCTCCACGAATCTCCGGTAGTAACCTGCTAACCCGACAAAACTCCGCACCTCCGTTACCGTTGTCGGTCTAGCCCAGTTAGTCACTGCCTCTGTTTTCTGCGGAGCCATGCTAATCCCATCCGTTGATATCACATGTCCCAGAAAACCAATACTGCTCAGCCAAAACTAACACTTGCTCAACTTGGCGTACAACTGTTCCTGTCTCAGCTTCTCCAACACCAACCGTAGATGTTCCTTATGTGCTCGGGCACTCCTTGAGTACACCAAGATATCATTGATGAACATAATCACGAACTTATCCAAGTAGGGTCGAAAGACCCGGTTCATCAGATCCATGAATGCTGCCGGAGCATTCGTCAAACCGAAAGGCATCACTAGGAACTCGTAGTGTCCGTAACGGGTTTGAAAAGCGGTTTTCGGAATATCCTCCTCCGAAATCCTCAGTTGGTGATACCTAGACCGTAAATCAATCTTCGAGAAGAACTGTGCTCCCCGCAACTGGTCAAAAAGGTCATCGATCCTGGGTAGAGGATACTGGTTCCTTAGTGTCACCTTGTTAAGTTGTCGATAGTCAATACACAAATGGAGACTCCCCTCTTTCTTCTTCACGAACAACACTGGTACTCCCCACGGTGAAGTACTCGGTCGGACGTATCCCAAATCCACCAACTCGTTTTTTCTTTCTTAGAGTTTGATTTGCAGTCTCGGCCAGCGCTATCTGGTATGGTGCCAGGGATATAGGTCGGGTACCGGGGAGTAGTTCAATTGTAAACTCGATCTCCTGCAATGGTGGTAATCCAGGTAAGTCTTCTGGGAACACATTCGGAAACTCACGTACCACTGGTATCTCGTCGATACCCGGAGTATCAACCTGCTCCGACACGACATGCGCCAGATAACCCTGGCATCCCTTCCATAGAAGTTTGGTAGCAGTAAGTGAAGAAATCACTTCGGGAGGTGAACCATCACGTTCCCCCCGAAAGATAACCTCCGGCAAACCCGGACTTCGCAGAATCACTTTCCTGCTACAGCAATCGATGAGCGACCCATGCTCCGATAGCCAATTCATTCCCAAGATTACATGGAAGTCGTGGATATCCAGGATAATTAAGTCCGCTGGCAAATCCACATCCTCAATTCTCACCGCGCACCTCCGAATCACCTGATTCACAAGGTACACGATGCCCATCGGGGTGCCAACACCCATTTCGCAATCTAAGGCTGATACCACACAATCAAGCATACCAGTACAACTCCTCGAAATAAAAGAATGTGTAGCCCTTGCATCCATCAATACACGTACAAGAAGGTTTAAGATGTGTAGTGTACCTGTAACCACGCCTAGGGCTATCCTCGCCTGCTGCTGGGTCATTGAAACACCTGGGCCCTAGGCCCTCCATTTCGTCCTCGCCTGCGCGCACCACGCCCAGCACCACGGTCACCTCCCTGACCTCGACCCCCGTTAGTGAGGGAAACCGTGCTCTGCACCACACTAGAGCCCCCAGCGTCGTTGTTCTTGGACAACATCGGGCAATCACAGGCATAGTGGCCCTCTTCTCCGCAAGAAAAACAGTTTACTAGCCTCGGCCTGTCCGAATGCCCACCAGAAGCACCGCTCCAAGATGAACGCTGCCCAGAGTTGAATCCTGATCCTCTGCCCTGAGAGCCCCCACGTCGACCTGACCAGCCACGACCCTTAAAGGATGAGGGTGCTCCCCTGTAGCCCCCTCCCTTATTGTTCTTCTGGCCCATCGGTCCAAGATGTCGACGATCCCGACGACGCCCCTCGCTAGAAGGCTGTCGTGTCTAGTGTGCCGCCAGACTAGCCTCGACACGCACTGCAGCGTCGACCATATCTCTCAAAGAAGCATGAGTGGCAGCAGTCACACTTTCCCGAATCTCCCCTCGGAGTCCAAGCTCGAACCTCTGGCACTTGTCTTCCTCGGTGCGCACGAAAGGTGCAGCGAACCGGGAAAGTTTGCCAAAAGTCTACTCATAGTCCGCAACGGACATATCCCCCTGCTCCAACCTCAGGAACTCCGCCTCCCGTGCCGCGCAAAATGATCGCGGGTAATACTGGTCCAGAAATCGGGAACGGAAGACCTCCCAGGTAGTGGTGTGGACAGACCATCCAGACATCTCGAGGCCATGCCACCACTGATAGGCTCCTCCTTCCAGTAAGAAGGCCGCGAAGGTCACCCGCTCGCCCGGAGGGCAGTGCATTACCGTGAAGATCCTTTGCCACTTGGTAATCCATTCATGAGCATCTTCGGGGTTTGATCCCCCGTTGAAAGGAGTGGCTCCCAGACGCTGAGCCCGTTCAATGCTTGCATATTCCATTTCCCTCTCCAGATACTCGTCAGTCTGTGTATGAGGAATCCTCCTTGGAGACATAACCAACTGTCAAGAGGCATAGATCAGATAACATTATCCTTAAAATCGAAAAGTAACTAGTACTAATCGCAAGTCTAGCATGCTGACCACAACCTAGTGCTCTGATACCAAGCTGACAGGACCCGCCCCGATCCCACGGGGACCACAAGGGGACGAGCCCTGCTCCCGTCTGACACCCAAAATAACATACCAATTTTAACCTCAAACATTCAAATTAATAAATAACCAAATAAAGTTATACATCAAATCCAAATTTAACAGATGTCAGACAAGGGATGAAAACCAAATTACAAATTGCGAGCACGACTCTAAAATAATCCTACGAGTCAAACCACCCGACAGGGGTTCAGATACGCAGAAGTAGATCTATGCCTCAGCCTCAGGATCCTCCTCTACCTCAGTCGCACAGCCTGGAGGGGTTACCAAAACATTAAGGGTGAGTGGGCCGAAACTCAAGTTTATAAAACCGTTTAATAAGTAAAACATATAATTTACCCCTTCGTTTTCCAACCATGCATGCATCGGAATTTAAAACCATAAATCATATAATATGAACCATAAAGTATGTAATAAAACCATAAACATAATTATAACCACTGCACTATACACTCCAATCCTGACATCCCCGATGTCTGACGTCCCTGACGTCCTATAAGGTCAGAGTCTCAAGGCTACGCGTGCCACTAGGGATCTTAATCCCGAATCCAATCCCCGAACCCTATCCGGGTACGGCATCTCAAATGCCTAGCGTCCTAGATGCTCGACGTCTCTGACGTCAAATTATAGCAATCCTGCTCCTGAGTCATTTTACGGTCCGGTTCCTCCGTAGAATGACCCCTCGCAGGCAATGCGCCGTGACCGCTCCGGGGTACCACATCCGGAGAAGATAGTATCATAAGAATAGATCTATTCAGTGCAGTACCAAATACATTTTATTGATATCCACATGCAAAACATATATATACATAAATAAAATCCAAACCAATCTTTAAGTTTGACCAAAACGGGTCTCAAACCCAAATACCGTGGAACGTGCCATAATCATAATTTCAATATCATCAAAACCGTTTCTTGATTCCAGCATGTGAATATAAGTAAATCAGAAAACATTTAAGCATGCAAGGGTTTAATGAAATCGGGCCCACTCACAGTACGATCCCGCGGTGAATCTGCGCGTATGAACCTGTACTGGGATTATCGTACAATTCCTGTCCGTCCAAATCACACGTAAGGGTCACTACAAGTTTTAAACATTTATCCAAAAAGTCCGAAATAGAAACCGGCTAGGGAAACCGTCCAACACGTTTCCCGAGACAACCGGCCCTAAACTGACCCTCCTAACTATCTCAGATCAACATGGTTAATTCACCAAAAATGTTCAGAATGATGAGAGGAATAAAAGTCATGTTGATCATGATCAGAGATAAGGTCCAACACGCCCTCACGCGCCGCCCAAAATGGCTGCGCGTGAAAGTCACACGCCTGATACTGTAGCTACAGTGTCACCACCTTCACCCGTTTGTCTATAATACGGGCCTGCCACCCGCGGCTTGACCCGGTTAATTACCCACCATATCTTAATCAATTTCCTTTGTTTTTGATTCTATTATCTTCCATAAACATCTAATTTAGGTTCTGAGTCAAAAATTTGCCTCGACAAGTCCCCAATCGACCATTCGACCCGTGATCAACCAAACGGGTCCATCACCATAACTTGCTGGTTTCCCAACCATTGTCCAATTAACTTAACAGGGAGCATCCTAGGGCTAATACGAACTATAAGGAATGATCAATTGAACAAACCGTTACCTGTAAGTAGCCGTCCAAACCTCTGAAATTCCTCTAAAAATGGCAGCCTCCGTCCCGGCTCCACCGTGGCTGGTTGCCCTCGATTTCGATATGGATGTGTTATAAACACTCCCAGAAAGCTCACTCAGTGTTTAGATTGGTCCAACAGACCGTATAAATTGAAATCCGAAATTCCCTCCAATTTTCCCGAAACTCAATCTTTGGGTTTTCTCTCCAATTTTCAGCTCCCTCAACAGCAGAGTGAAGCTCACTCAAATACTATTTTGTTTAAACCAACTGAGCCGTTCCAGCTGCTCGTGGAAGTCCAATCTGTCCACTGAGATTTGTCCCACGAAAAGCTTCGAATCTTCAAATTAAAAATGGTGGCTTTGCTGGATGAATCCAGCCATGTGCTGATGCCTATAAGGCTTTAAACATACTCTACTTTCCAACATATGACTAGAATAAACAATTGGGCACTCAGAACCACTGCACATGGTGGTGCCGCCCATGTTCCCCCGCGGTTGCTACAGTAATTAGGGGTAAAATGACGAAAATGCCCCTCGTTCAAAAATTACCATAATGCCCTTCACTTCCAGACCCGTAACTCCGCCATCCGACGTCCGATTTCAACGTGCTGCCTGTCCACGGACTCAGGGCTTCGAGACTTACCTAACGGTCCTTGAGTCGTGTGAACATTTTCGCCCCCATCGTCCAAATTACGGTAATGCCCCCGAACTTCCGATAGTCATAACTTTTTCCCTGATCGTCCGAATTGGACGTGCCACCTGTCTATGAACTCGTGACGTTCCGAACTACGTCACGGTCATTGGTCAAAGTCCGTTTGACCCATCAATCAAAAAGTCAACAAATTGCGTAATACAATTCACAGGCGTAAAAACGTCAATTCATACATTAATTTACAATATTGAAATCCTCGAATTTCCGGGGCGTTACAAAAACCCACGCCCCATACAATGCCATCCCTAACCTCAGGCCAGACCCGATTCTCTGAAACCAAGTCGCCTGACCCGGTGGTTCAATAAAAAACCCATTCATACAACCCAACTGAACCGTACGTCTTTCCGTAAAATTTGAGAACATCAATTCCTATAAAAAAAATCAACTAAAAAGGTCACTAACCATCCCAATTAACATATACGTGAAATCAATAATTTTTTGGGGTTTTAAACTAATTAAAATATTACTTGAAACTTCAGACAATCAAAACTGTCCTAAGACGATATCGCCATGAAATTTGTACCGTTGGATTTGTAACATCAACTACTACAACTTTCATGTTGGAATCACCCCCAAAAATTGTGGAACACGCCCCCACGTGACGATCATAGCCGCTGCACATGGTGGCCATGCTCCGCACTGTTCACTGTTTTTAATCAGGGTCTCGACCGAGTTTCCTACAACCGGATCGTCTTGACCCGCAACTTGAACTTGCCTAAAACATCTTCATTCTATTTTAATTCTTCAAGCCTCCTTCATCAATATTCATCGTCTCAATCCCAGAAATATGCCTATACCCTCTAAATTAATTAAAACGTACTAAAAATTAAGATTCCATACCTCAAGTTTCGGCCATGGCTACTAGTCTCTACCCACAACAATCCAATGGGCAAACCTTCTCTGTCTTGCACTCAAAACGATCCCAGAGACTCCAGGAAGAAACGAGGATCCTCGTTCCAACTGTTATTCCCTAGAACTCAAAACCCGATTCTCACTCTTGCAAGCTTAGTTTTCGGTTGATCCCAGAGATCATCCACCTCGACTCCTCTTTCTTTCTGTTTCATTTCTTCTCTCCTTTCTCGTGTTTTCCTTCATCTTCAGTCTAATTCTCTCCCCGTAGCTCCCTGGTTCCTTTATGGATTTATGGTTTTGGGGTAATTTTGCTCCTTTCGGTTCCTCTTCACTGAAAACCCCTTCAAACACATATATAAAACATGCAAGGTCGGTGGGGAATTTGGGGGAAAGCACTAGAGAATTCTGGACACCTGTCACAATCCAAAATTATCTCCCCAAATGAAATGACCAAAATGCCCTTGACCCTTGATACAAAATTACCATAATACCCTTGACACTTTTAGACCCATAACGATTTCATCCGATCTTTGATTTTGGCATGCCTCCTGTCTACAAACTTAAGATTCTGAGACCTTCGTAATGGCCTTCTCGCACATCTCATTAGAAGTCCATAGTAAAAAGTCAACATTTTAACTTTTGAACAAAAAGTCAACTATTTGACTTTTCTAAAGGCAAAATTATCTTTTTACCCAAATTTTCCAAAATTTACTTTTCTCAAAGGTTTGGTTCGTTACAACCTACCCCCTTAAAGAAATTTCATCCTTCAAATTTCAAGACACTAGCAGAAAGTTTTGTAGACGCTAATCAATATAAGAGCCACCATGCTATGATCTTCCACCAAGGGTCGAAAATCATTCACCTTAAACCAACTAACCCCGAGAACTATGTGGATCAGCATCAAAGTCATAATCATCAGCGTCAATAATAATCAATCATCAATACCTAACATTAATCATCGATGATCAAGCAACACTACTCATTAGTACAAAAAATATCAATCACAGTGTCACAATAATCTTACTAGAACTGTTACGTTTTTATCAGAAGCTTGTGATTTAGTTTTTGATGCAGCAAGTAGGGGAAAGCAATTCTTTATTCAGCTCGGGGATTACACTCACGCAATATCAGGACACATAATCATCTATCACAAGACTAGATCATTATTTCAACCATATATAGTATAAACTATTGTGCACAAATCTCATCCAAAATATCTCAAAGTATCACCAGTGTTTATGTATAACCGTCCAAGAACTGGACTCAGCATCGCTTAGCTATACCAAAAATTACTCAGTACCTTTAGGTACGTCTAA
Source organism: Prinsepia uniflora (assembly GCA_032719365.1). Classification (NCBI taxonomy): domain Eukaryota; kingdom Viridiplantae; phylum Streptophyta; class Magnoliopsida; order Rosales; family Rosaceae; genus Prinsepia; species Prinsepia uniflora. Next base: position 41,002,741 of record CM064872.1, read on the forward strand.
AATTCAATTACCCCATTAAAATTTGCTCTCTGGCAACCAAACATAATGAATGACTAATTCAAGTTTGCGTCACAATAAGCAACATCGCAAGATATAAATTTATACTTAATCATATTCTTCAAACTCTCGACTACTCTGTCATCACTCAAGGTGAAGATCAACAACCACTTACATTTTTAATCTTGTAACCACAAACCATGATACGTCGAACCATGTCAACCATAACAATCTTCACCTTATTCCTTATCATGAATATTGAGAACACACATACTCGTATGATAACTCGACATCACAATTCAACTTTGTAAATCAAAACTACAACCAAAGAGGGCCTCACAACTCCCTCACTTCCAAATCCGTAGGCGTCAAGTTAACACAACTTACTCAAACACAATCACGATTATTCGAGTCACATTCAAGCACGTAACCCAATGATAATGATAACTCACATGCTACATCATACCAAAAAAAAACAAATAATACTAAGTTAAAACCACCATCACAAATTCTGTACTACCAACATAGTAATTCTAGACAGCCCTATGGCTAGACCGAACTCGATCTCACTCAAACCTCAATTCACTTTTTAAGTTGAAACTTTATTAGTACAACACTTCCACCACTTCCAGGAAATAATGATGTCCAACCAAGAAAAATCTAAATAACATGGAGATTGGACTTAGCACCAAAATCAGACTTAATCAAAACCCATGCTTACAACCTTAATTTGAATCCCTTCTAAACTTCCATTCGCCATATCAGTTCATAACCAACAAGTTTACTTTTCGTTTCCCCAGCCAAAGTACTCAATTCCATGGTCATGTCTTATCTTTAAATTCCAAATCCAAATTCAAACAACGACACCACTACCCCTTTCTCCCAACATAAGTGATGTCGGCATCAATTGTTCCACAATATTCTAAAATAGTAATAGAATACTTATTTCTTCAACTCCTAGCCAACACTCAGAAGTAAAAGCATACAGCTCTGCCAAGTCCCATTCGATATTTATCCTTTCCTTTTTTATATTAGGTGAGCCAAGCAATACTCTCCTTTCTTCTCTTTTTCCACTATTCTATCGGGGTAAAACCAATACGAATACTTCCTTAAGTCTCAAGTTCTTTTGATAACCACCCAATTGTCACTTAACACTAGGGTTTCATTACATCTATGATTTCTATAGCACCACAAACTTCAGGAGGACTCTAAGGAAAATATCAAATGTGTTCAATACCCTATTCTGCCAGTGATTATATATGGTCCTAGACCAACGGGGACTCCATATAATATCCTCCTTACGCTTTTCCAAGAAATGAACAGTCATGTTAGACTAATCACATCCTTTTTAAATTCTAACTAAACAAACTCAATGTTTCAACTTCATGTAGTTAACTTATCAATTGATCTACAATTCTCAATATCAAACATCAGTCATGATATCGGTGCTATATGTAGAAATTTGGGATTCTCACATCCGAGTACATCCACGGAATCAACGACATCCGGTGATGCCATAATGTAGCACTCCTGAGACTGAGTCTCCCATGGAGCTACTCACCTCCATATAGCATACTTATGACCTTTCTGGGATCACTAAACGTTCGAAGGGAAACAACAACGGTACATGCAAAAAACAGTCACCAAATTTGGTACGCTCATTCTAATAAACATTTGTGTCTCAAATTGAGTCAAAACACCTTAACAGAGCTTGTACTCAAACATGGCTTTAGCATAAATAGATACCACAAAACCATTATAAAGCAGTGTCCAGAAATCATTTCATAAATCTAGAATTCATCAAATCAATCATTACTCAAATTATTTCGCTCGAAGCATATACTTTTCATAACTCATAAATAATCGTTTGAAAAACAAGCAATTATATACAGTGGACCAGCAAAATCATATCACGTTTCAAAATTTCCGTGGCCCACGGTTTCCTGAAATCCATAATCATCAACCAAATCATGAAAGAAACATCTGGACACACATATCGATAATCAAAACATAACCAATCCTCATATTTTACTACATTCATACAGCTTTCACTACGACATCCCTTGCTCACTGGGTAACACGATGTCTATCCTAACTTCCTTACCCATTACCTTAAAATACCTTATCAATAACATACATCATAAAAAGGTGGTACCTCTTCATACCATCAAACAGTACCACGTAGCTGAAGCATAATAATTAACCCATGTTCTTGCTCAAAGTATTATCTTTTCCAGACACATTCTCTAAACAAACTTGTTAGTGTAATATAAATAACGAGAACTCATGTACTTGTAGAAACAACACCAATCCAATCCACAGTTTCAACCATAGATCACGAGGCCATAGCAACCATCAAACCATTTTCTAAGTAGATCTCAATGTCCCCTATCTCATATGGAAAACTATTTTGGGGATCTCATCCTTCTCTATTCCACTTATGCATTATAATTCGATTATCAGAAAAGGTCTAGCCTCTCGTAGCTACCTAGACATATACTTTTCCAAGGCAAGGGGCATTATTTTGTACTACCATTTATTAACAACACAAAATCCTTACACAACTGCATCTTATATAGTCCAACAACAATTACATCTTTGTCACTTAAATACGACGCGTCCACCTTCCGACTCTTCTAAATTGTGTTCTAACAACACAACTCACCCCCAAACCATATCCGGATATACTGACTCCTATTGTAGTCCAAATTTAATAGTCACAACTAACCAAGTGCTGATACTTATAATTAATAACTAGAATATTACCACACACGTCGAATCCGATAAAACTAACATTTAGTCTAACTAAAACATGTATTCAATTGTCTCGCCCAGGCCGAACACACCATCAATTTCTCTAGCTTTCACTACTGAGCTCACTTATTATCTGACGTCATACATCTATTTCCCCTTATCATCACATGTCCTTTACTATTCACTCTGCTAATCTAATTCAACATTACAAACATTGAAGAAATATAGCAGCATACAACACACATAACTCCTCAACTAAATGCAAGTGGATAACATAAAGAACACATATAACATATCATATATAACCAATTCACATCTAGTCTCAAAACTACTACAGCGGGGTTCCTATTCTCGTCTCACTACCAAGCTGTGCACTAGGCTCACATCTCGGAGGCATGACAATTTCAAACACATATCCGAAACCTTTGATATCAAGTTGAATGGACCCAACCCGAAAACACTATATAACATACCCGGGTCCTGCTCCCATCTGACAGGTAACCTAAAGTACTAATTGTACACTCGAAACCCTATCGGATAAAGGATAGTTATAGATTCATGAGTTCATGCCTCCTCTTCATAAACAACCTCGACTCCCTTACAGCGGCCCTAAAATGTTTCAAAACCAAGGAAAAGTGTAACTGGATGAAAAATAAAGGTTATTAAAACATAGTTTGAAAACATACTAATATCTTTTCGTTTTAGAAAACTATGCATACACCAAGTTTACTGATAAGACATCAATCTCGAAATACGTGTAGTAATCAGAAAACTAGTAACTCCAGAAACCTGTCCAACATGAAACCATACCAATTACCAGCAAAAACGTAAACATGCCAAAACAACGATATCAGTCACACTAAATCCATCAACATACTGAGCAATGAATCATATCAACTAACCTCTCCTCGAAGTTTGCAAGTTGAATCATCATATCAAATATGCACTACAAGTAGGCCAAATCACTTGGGAACTAACGGAGCCCCAAGCTCAACGTCCAAGTGAGGACTAGCTCAGGAACTAAAGGAGCCTCAGGCTCGACGTCTGAGTCATGTTCCTAGTCTCAGGAATTTCAAAGCATTACCTCGGCGTCCAACAATACGCACTAGTCTCAAGAATTACGGAGTATTACCTCAATGTTCGAGACCGTCCAAACAATCAGCATCCCGAGGAAGGTTAACCCCGGTCATCACATGTCATCACAAACATCACAATCATCACAAATACCGAGGAATCACATATCCATATCAACAACAATTCAAAACCATAATCCATCCCGGGCCTAAGCCCAAAACCACAACTCAATTAAAACCTCGTAAAATGAGCCATTGAAATATCCCATAAAATCATATAAAATCCCAATCTATTAAAAACCACCAAAATCATATAAACATGAAATATCGAGTATAAAACCATTTTTCCAAAACTCAGTGATAAATCATAACACAATATAGTAATTCCTCGTAAAACATGCAAAGTTGTAATTATTGTAAAATCACCACAAAATTAATAAAATCATACATAAATAATCATCAAGAAATTCATATAATAAATCACATAAAACCATATAAAAATGCATGCATAGGGTTAGGGAAAAGAAAGTCCACTCACACGTACCTTACATGCAACCGAACCAACCTACACGTCTTTCCGTAAAATTCGAGAACATCAATTTCTATCAAAAATCACATATAAGGGTCATTAACCACCCCAATTAACTCATGCGTGAAACCCATAATTTTTCGGGAGTTTTAAACGAACTAAAATAATGCCAAAAATTTCAGACAGTTAAAATTATCCCGAGACGATATCGGATCGTCTCAAAATTTGTACCATTGAATTTGTAGCATATACCACTACAACTTTCATGTCAGAAGCACCCCAAAACGTGTGGCACGTGCCCCCATGCGCCAATCACAGCTGCTGCGCGCAGTAGCCATGCGCTGCATTGTTCACTATCTTCAACCCTGGTCTCGACCACGTTTTCTGCAACCGGGTTGTCTTGACCCGTGATTTGAACTCACCTAACAACTTCTTTGTTTTACGTTAATTCTTCAAGCTTCCTTCATCAATCTTCATCGTCTCAATCACAAAAATATGCCTATGACTTCTAAATTAATTAAAACGTACTAAAAATCAAGATTCCATACCTCAAGTTTCGTCCATGGCTACCAGTCTCTGTATATGATGATCCAACGACCAAACCTTCTATGTCTTGCGCTCAAAACGATCCCAAAGACTCTAGGAAGACACAAGGCAGCTTGTTCCAACTATTTTTACCCCAGAACTCAAAACCTGATTCTCACTCTCAAAGGTTCAGTTCTGGGATCATCCTAGAGATCATCCACCTCGCCTCCTCTTTCTTTATGTTTCATTTCTTCTCTCCTTTCTCATGTTTTCCTTTATCTCCAGTCTGTTTCTCTGCCCCCACTAGCTCCCTGGTTCCCTCATGGATTTAAGGTTTTGTGGTAACTTTGCTCCTTTCGGTTCCTCTTCACGAAAACCCCTTCAAACACATATATAAAACATGCAAGGTCAGTGGGGAATTAGGGGGAAAGCACTTGAGAATTCCAAACACCTGTCGTAATCCAAATTTATTTCCCCAAATGAAATGACCAAAATGCCCTTGACTCTTGATACAAAATGCCCTTGACACTTTTAGACCCATAACGATTTCATCAGATCTCCAATTTTAACATGCCACCTGTCTACGAACTTAGGATCCCGAGACCTTCGTAACTGACTTCTCGAAATTCTCAACAGAGGACTGTAGCAAAAAGTCAACATTTTGACTTTTGACCCAAGTCAACAGTTTGACTTTTCAATGGGCAAAATTTTCTTTTTACCAAAAAATTCCAAAATTTACTTTCCTCAATGGTCTGGTTTGCTACAATTTCCTTACGTTGTAATTCAATTTTATGGTTTCCTTCTATGGTTCTATGTCCTTGGGTACCTATTTTTGTGGTAATATCACATTATTAGTTCTTGGTTCCATTGCTTCCTTGTGTCCAAATCGGCTCCGGCGCAGAGAGGAGCATGTCCGCAGAGAAGAATATCGGCCTTTATTTTCGAGGAGCAACTAAAATGGAAAAAAAGGTAAAGACAAATTTGTACACAATAAAAAAGTGCCACTGACAGCTTACCCTTGTTGAACATGAACGGGTGGGTTGAGACTATAAGTGCACAGTAAATAGGAAAAATAAGCTAGATTTTCTACGGGAGGTTCCTTTCTAGGGTGCCCTGCTACTCAAATCAACAAAATTTTCAAATTGTTAATTAGTGTGGGTTTTCGTACATCAATCAATATTTTTATTTCAACATTTCTTTTCCTTTCCAACACTAGACTAACTAGCATTTCACATTTATGTTTCTTAACAAAAACTTGTTTTGAAAAATTTAGAACCAACACAAACTGATCGACCTTACTGTCGCCTGGAATGAACTTATACGTTGCTCTTGCTCCCCCGACTCAATGCCAGATCAAATGTCGCCTTTGATGTCCAACACCATTGTTATGATATAATCAACTACAATGTTAACTCTGCTTCCAAGTAGCGCGGTGCATTTCTCCTCAACTCAAAAAATCATTGTGCTTTCTTGGATTGCAAGTAAAGGAACTCTATTACAACTTGATAGGATTATGAAATCAGATTTTAGATTATTGAGAGTTTTGTACGGGTCCAGGGTCTAGAAATATATGTTATGATATGATCATTGGTATGGTGCTATCTGATGGAACAATATATTCTCATCTCAGATACTAGATTTCCTATTCTACAGCCTTGTTAACTATATCATCCTCAGCCACAAAACTATACAACGTACGTAAACAACGAATGCAAAAATAGTTGGACATTTCAAAACCTAATGGCGAGTCTCATACACATAGTTCGATAAATGAGTCAATATATTAAAAATTCCTAACAACTTCATGACCTATAACAAAATCTTGTTATTCTCACTATTCTCATTCTCCAACGACCCCTATCCCAAAACCCATTTCATTTCGATATGTTGAAAATTATCTCAAATAAGCTCCTCTTCCCCTAAGGCTGAGACAACGTCGCAATGCTAATCTTCATTACAACCAATTTACGGACCAAACCCTCCAAAGAAAACCCGCCCTTTCCAAAATCCGAAAAAGCAGCAAGTACAGCTCTAACACTGACACCTTGAATTTCTTCCCAACCTTCATGATTGCCTCACCATTGTCGCCGTCGTCCTTATCTTTGTAGTACCCAACTAATATGCACTCGTTCACGTATGCGCTGCACACTTTTAGTATCGCACTCGATGTCTTATGAAAGTGATAAGTCGTCAATTTCTCGAAGTTTCTCCGCAGTCTCTAGAGAAAACAATATTGGCTTTTCGATTCTCATGTACTAATTGATTTCTTCTCTTTTTTACAGGTTCCTCAAGTGATCCAATGGAACAGTGCAACAATGGAACACTGCTCCAGTGATGATGATTGAGCTGTGATGCAGAAGGTAATGATCTAAACCTTGATCAATGAACGAAATTGGGAGTAGATTTAGGATTAGATAGGAGCAAATTGTAGGTAGGTTGATGATGGACGATTGTTGAGATGTTTGATTGGAAGAAGAATGGATTTTAATAAGATGCACACAAGGTGTTTGATGAATTGCCTATGATAAATCCTTTGCTAATTTCTCAGAACTTCTCTTTTCTTTTCTTTACTGATTGTTCACGATTACAATCTCACACACATTTATTCATCCTAGCCTTGTTTACATAAAGGAAACGGTTACACAAAGTGATGTCACTATGATGACAATCAACCAATAGAAATTAAGCTAAAACTAGACTAATGAGAAGATAACACTTGGACATCTTGCTCTCCAAGTAACTTGAATCTGTTAAAAACAGATTCTCACACTCTTCTTGAGTGCCACCTCATAGTTGCTTGCATTTGGATATACACACACTAAATGCAATCAGTGATGCTTAGGAACCAACACTCCTCTCTAAGAAATTCACTGATTTCATTCCTAGTCTTTCCCTTAGGTAAGAAAACCTTTCTTTAGGTAAGGATTTAGCGAAAACATCTGCAAATTGATCTTCTAATCTATAATAGATCAGATCATCTCTCTTGTTTGTATTTCTTCCTTGATGAAGTGATACTTCCTTTGGATGTGCTTGGACCTCTTATGGAATACAGGGTTCTTGGACATGGCTATTGCTACTGTGTTGTCACAGTAAAGTTACTTCTTCTCCAAAGTCTTCTAGTACAAACCTAAGCCATTTAGCTTGTGCAATTGCTTTAGAAGCACTCACATATCCAGCCTCAGCCGTGGACAATGCCACAAATTGCTGCTTGATAGAAGCCTAGGAGAAAATACCACTTTCAAATGAGAATGCATAGCCTGAGGTGCTTCTCATGTCTCCAATCTGAATCACAGAATCCAATAAATGTAGTTGCGTTTCCATTTTGATACTTAATCCCATGAGAAATGGTACCTGAAATGTACCTTATGACCCTCTTTGCATTCCCAAATTGTTTCTTAGAGGGATTATGCAAGAATCTTGATAGGAGACTGGCAGCAAACATGATTTTAAGCTTGGTTGTTGTTAGGTATAAGAGACTACCAACCATTTATCTGTAAATTCCTTTATCTGCTGCCTCTGAGCAATCCTCTCTGCATAATCTATCATTTGCAGCAAGGGAAGTACTAACAGGCTTACAATCCTTCAAGCCAAACTTACTCAAAAGAGTTTGAGCATACTTCTTCTGGTGTATAAAGATGCAATCCTTGGTTTGTACAACTCTCATACCAAGGAAATGATGCAGAAGGCCCAAATCTGTCATCTCATACTTGCTCATCATTTCACTCTTGAAATCCTCCTTCAAAGACTCACAATTACCAATGTAGATGATATCATCTACTTATATAGACACTATTTGTATCTTCCATTCCCTTGTGGTCCTGATGTACAATGTAGCTTCACTAGGACTTCTCTCATACCACACTTGAGTAAGTGAGTGTCAATCTCTCCATACCAGGCCCTAGGTGCATGTTTTAACCCATAAAGAGCCTTGTGAAGTTTGTATACCCTACTTTCCTCTGTTTCTGTGACAAAACCTTCAGGTTGCTCCACAAACATTTCTTCCTCTAGCACTCCATTTAGGAAAGCTGATTTGACATCCAGTTGGTACAAACTCCAGCTTTTTTGCGATGCCAAAGCTATAAGTGTCCTGATTTTATCCAACCTTACCGCTGGTGCAAAGGTTTCATTGAAGTCTATCCCAGGCTTTTGAGAATAGCCTTTGACTACCAATATAGCTTTGTGTTTTTGCACAGAACCATCCAGGTTCAACTTGGTTTTGTAAATCCATGTCACACCAATGACAGGATTGTCACTTGGTCTCTCAACTAGCTTCCCAGTTGAGTTTTTCTCAATCATTTCTAGCTCAGCTTCCATGGCCTGTCTCCAGACCTGATCTTTAGCTACTTCTTGGTAAGTTTCAGGTTCAATGATGGTCATGTGACACCTAGCATATATATCTGTCAAACTCCTCATCTTTACTGGTGTATTGTTGTGAGTTGAGGAATCTGAACCTTCAGATTCCTGAGTTTGAGGTACTTCATCCACTTTAGTGGACTCTTCCGCAGATTCTGTTTCTTCTCCTTGTTCAAACACACCAGGAAGTATAATTTTGACTTCGTTCTCTTCTTTCCAATCGCAACAAGCCCTTTCATTGAAGACCACACTCCTTGACAACATGATCTTCCTAGTTTTCAGGTTATACAACCTATAACCTTTCTCACAAGTTCCATAGCCAACAAACACACACTTCACAAATGAATCATCCAATTTCTATCTTAGTTGAGTAGGCACACGAGCATAGCATAAGGTGTTTTACTCCTGGTTTCCTTCCACTGTAAACCTCAAAAGGTGTCTTTTTCTCAATTTCCTTTGTAGGACATTTGTTGAGCACGTACACTGCTATATTAACAGCTTCAGCCCCAAAAGGGTAGGGCATGCCCTTATCATGCAACATTGACTTAGCCATTTCTACCACTGCCCTGTTTTTCCTCTCAACCACCCCATTATGCTGTGGTGAGTAATCCACAGTGAGCTGCCTCACAATACCTTCATTTTCACAAAAGTTTTTAAACTCATGGTAAGTAAACGCACCTCCCATATCACTCCTTAGGGCCTTTATCTTATATCCACGTTGAAGTTCACACATGGATTTGAACTTCTTGAACACATTTAATTCACCAGATTTATGCTTCAGAAAATACACCCAACACATCCTAGAATAGTCATCTATGAAGGTAATGAAGTACTTATTACCTCCAATAGTTTATGTTTGCATTGGTCCACACAAATCAGTGTGAATCACCTCCAAAGGTGAGGATGCTCTCCATGCTTTGTCTTGATTAAAGCTTTCCATGTGTTGCTTTCCTGTTATGTACCCCTCACATACTTCTTCACTTCCTTCTTGGATAGGAAGTCCTAGAACCATGTTCTGAGCTTGCAGCTTGTGTAGGCTGTGATAGTTCAACTGTCCAAAACGTATGTGCCATAATCTTGCACTCTCCTCCACTATTGCCCTTTGAGATACTGTCTGGATACAATCCAAAGATAATGGGAAGCATCTGTTTCCCAGCATAGTAATTGAGGCCACATTACAACATTACAACATTTCAGCACTTCCATTACCAAACATGATATTGTCAGGACCGGTCCCAAATCCCCCGGGATTAACGTGGGACCCTCTTGATCCCGTATGACACCACGTGTCAGACCAGGGAAAATTCCATCTCTAGCCCTCGCCGGGGCTATCAGAGTACGTTAGGATCGTAGGAGGAGGGGAGTGATGTCTCGTCTCTGCTACAGCCCGCATCCGCTATCAACCTGAAGGGCATTAAAACACGAAAACTGTGAGTGGACAAAAACAATCATTTTAATAAAAACATTTTCGCTTTAAGACATTTATGCCCTTCACTAAAAGCATATGCATGCATTCAAAAACCAGTTACCAAATGTTCATAAAATCATTTGTCAAACATATTCTCAAAACATTTCAAGGGTTCATGCCCGGTCCCCATAAACCGTCATGACTCGTAAATCCAATTAGGTCCCCAACCCGAAACCACAACTCAAAAACCATAAACCAATGCATGGGCACTCAGCCCAAATCAAACACCAGTGGGACTCAGCCCAAAACCATTCTCAGTGAAGTACCAAAACATCGAATATGGGGTCTATGCCCCAAACCACTTTCTAAAACATAAAACATGGAACACGGGGTCTCTGCCCCCAAATCACTTTCATAAGAATCACATACGTACGCATACGTATAACCCATCCGCGGCACTTCCGAGAAGATGCCAACTCGGGGAACACAGCCCCTAGGGAACACATCCCCGAAATAGTCACGATATCAATCTCTATACTAGTGTGCACACTACTCGGGGTCTCACTCCGAGTCTTCTCCCAGGAATCTCCATCTGGGAGGCTCAATCTCTGGATCTAGTCCACACATCTCTCCGGAATCTGGTCCGGGACCACATCATATCTAGTAACCACCACTCCTGGAATGGGATCCCTATGGGGATACCCATTCTGGTCTATGGATCGTGACTCTCCAGGTCGACGCTGGAGGAGACCATATAATCATATGGAGGGTTCATTCATTTTCAATTACTCTTTCTTTCTTTCATTCTCAAAACATATTTCAACTGGGTCTCATACCCGATTCATCTCAACAAGATTCCTTGAATCCGATTCAAATCACTTTCACAGGCCTCGGCCTAAATCCTCAGTTTAATAGGGTCTCATGCCTGTATACTCATTTCATAAACTGAACTGGGACTCAAGCTCGATGTTACATTCAACAGGGCCTCAAGCCCGATATCACTACTAACTGGGCCTCAAGCCCGAACCGTAAAGCAACGGGGCCTCAAGCCCAATTTCACAACCAATAGGGCCTCGAGCCTGATACTACAGTCAAATGGGCCTCTTGCTCGATATTACAACCAAATGAGCCTCAAGCCCGGATCATAAATCAACAGGACCCTTGGTCCGATCGTATAGCTCAAATGGACCCCCGGTCCGATTCCTCGTCAAATCAAATGGACTCCAAGTCCGAGAGTTTTTAAATCAAATGGGTCTCATGTCCGATTTCATATTTCCAAATCCAAAACCAATTCATTGAACCCTCATTGAAAACCTAGCACGTATAAGCATCGTATAAAATGGTAAATCTCGAAATACGTGCAAATACGTAAATCCGAGGCTACCACAAACAAATGCACTAATGGCATCACAAAAATATATTCTAAAAAAATTATAAAACATTTATGCATGCATCTAATTCATAAAACAAGTCCACTCAAAGACTGTCTGAAGCCGCGCCTCGATACGCGTGCCATAATCGTCTCCCGGGTCAATCGTCGCCTCCGGGATTCCTGAACCTGTCCAAATTAATTTAGAGGGTTACTAACTACTTATATAACCCTTCACTAAAGGCCCGTAATTTTCAGGATTTTCTAACTATTTTTAAAAGCGAACCTAAACCTCCGGACGTCCCGAACTATAACCAAACGATGTCCGATTGACACGAAACTAGTCCCAAAATGTTCGTTACATCGAGTAGATGATTTCATGTGTTGGAACCACCCCCAAAGGACACCTCACGTGCCCGCACATGCCCCTATAAGGGAGTGCGTGTGGGCCGCACGCGCCGACACTGTAGACCGTCCCTGTCCTTGCGACGGCCGGTTTAGACCGGCCGGTCCGGTTCGTTCCTGCAACTGGACTGGCGTGACCGGTCCAAGCCTCCTTCTCCCTTATTTTTCGTCCGTTCTTCTCCTAATTAATCCTAAAATTCCTATTTTATTGTTTTCTATCATTCCCAATTAACAAAACGACCTAAAACATCCTAAATCCGATCGGTCCAAAATGGTTTACACGGTTCAAATTTCCAAAACTCACCCTAGGGCTCCTCAACGTCTAACCACCCTAAAAACCTCTCTAACCACTTCCTAGTAACCTATTTAATTCAAAAAAAACATCCAAATCGACCCATAACAACCGAAATGAAAAATAGATTGAAAAATGGTTTTAACCGATTACCTCTATCGGTTTTCTCCCCTCCGTGTACGGCGGTTCTGCTTGGGCCAGCCACGACGTCTAGCTGGTTCTCCTCATCCTCTGGCCTCTCAGTCATGATCAAAGGGTCAAGGGTTGGATTTTTGGGTTGAAGGGTGGATCGGTTTGGTTTGTTTGGAAACAAAGAAAATGAATGATCGATGAAGATGGGAGGTGCATGAATGAATGAGGTTGGCCAGTGGATGGGTGACACTTGTCACTCGTCCATTGGTCCACTAAAAGTACCTGGGCCCACAAAAGACAAAACTTCACTTTTTGCCTCGTAAAATGTGTCATTGTAAATAGTACCTTTAAACTTCCGTGAACCGTAACTTTTCCGTCAAACGTCCGAATTCGACGTGTCGCCTGTCTACCAATTCGTATCGTCCCGATCTACGTAACAGTCTTTGGCCCTTGGCCATTGGACCTATCAGGTCAAAAGTCAACCGTTTGCCCGTTTTCAACTAAATTACCAAAATGCCCTCAAACTTCCGAACATCATAACTTCTTCCCCGACTGTCGGAATCGACCGTGCCAGCTGTCTATGAACTCGTGACGTCACGAACTACATCACAGTCATTGGCCAAAGTCCATTTGACAGCCTGAATGAAAAGTCAGCTATTTGCCAAATCTATTGGCAAAATCGTCATTTCGCCTGAACGTCTGCTAATCCTCGCCTAATCTCTGATTAGTCTCGCTAATCCGTCATTAAATCTTAATTAATCTCGCTAATTTGGGATGGGTCGTCACAATATAGTAGCCATGTTCTACTATTTTTCAAACACTTAGTAAGTTAGTATCAAGCCCTAGAACTAGCATCACTTGATTAATGACCCTCTCTCCATTCTTCGTGTTGATTACAAGTGAGACCTGTCCAGTGGCTTGTACCACGTCACCAGCTCCCATTTTCACCTTAGTAGTGATGGACTTGTCCACATTGATCAATAGGGACTCATGTGAGGTCATGTGGTTGCTACAAGCACTGTGCACATACCACACTCCACACCCTTCAGGAATTGCCGCAGATTTGGAGGCATAGAAAATAACTCCATCCTTGTCTTCTTCTTCCTGCTTTGCCATATTCACCACTTGCCTCACCATGCAATTCTTTGCAATATGACCCAGTTTGTTGCACTTAAAACACTTAGGTTTGTTCTTAAGTCAACATTCACCATAATGCAGCTTTCCACAGATCTTACAAGGGTCTTTAGAGTTAGTGGAATTGCCAAAAATAGGTTTGGAGACCTCAGTACCTTGATTTGTTTTGATATTGCTGTAGGATTTTCCTTTCCAGCTCTTGTTTCCTCTGTAACTTTGCCTGATTTTTCCATATGTTTTGTGTGTCCTGTCATGAGCTAATTGGTTCACACTCAATGCAGAGAATGCCTTCTCTGTGTGAGTTTCCGATTGCATCTCCAACCTCTGGTCATATGCATGGATTGAGGATAGTAGTGTATGCACATTGACAATGTTCAGATCCTTGGTTTCTTCAACAATTGAAAATATAGGATCATACACTTTAGTGAGACTAATCAGAATTTTCTGTACCCTTCTCCTCTCTGTTATTTCCTCACCATAAGATCTCATCTGATCTACTATGGTGTACAATCTAGAGGTATAGACAGAGAAGGATTCATCATCTCTCATCTTTACATACTCAAAGTTTTTCCTCAATGCTTAAAGCTTGACTGCTCATACTTTCTCATCGCCTCTGTATTCTCTTTTCAGAAGATCCGAAGTTGACTTTGCACTCTGCTCATTTGAGATTCTTGAGAAGATAGAATCCACCACAACTATTTGGATCATTCCCAGTGCACGAGCATCTCTGATGTAATCAGCTCGAGTTGGCCTAGTAGCTTCTGGAGGCCTTGCATCATCTTGATCAGCTGGTTCTGGTGGTACTGCAGCAGTAAGTACGTCTTCATTCAATCCATTCTCCATATACTCCCATAGATCATGAGCACGTAGGATTGTGCGCATTTTGATGCTCCAAAACTCATAGTTGGATCCATCGAACAATGGTACTCTTAGGTCTCCATCCGCAGCAGCCATTGCTTTGCTTCTCTGCTAAGCTTGCACTATGGTGCAACCTGTTCACAGATTACGCCCCAGTAAACCAGATCAGTTCATTGCTTCGATACCATATTGGCTTTTCGATTCTCAGGTACTAATTGATTTCTTCTCTTTCTTACAGGTTGCTCGTGTGATCCAATGGAACAGTGCAGTACTAGTGATGATGATTGAGCTATGATGTTGAAGGTAATGATCTGAACCTTGATCACTGAACCAAATTGGGAGTAGATTTAGGATTAGATAGGAGTAGAATGTATGTAGGTTGATGATGGACGATTGTTGAGATGTTTGATTGGAAGAATAATGGATTTTAGTGAGATGCACACAAGGTGTTTGATGAATTGCCTATGAGCAATCCTTTGCTAATTTCCTAGAAATTCTTTTTTCTTTTCTTTTCTTTACTGATTGTTCGCGATTACAATCTCACACACATTGATTGATCCTAGCCTTGCTTGTAACGAGCTGTCCCAAATTCTTGGGATTAATTAAGACGTAATTATGGATTAGCAAGGCTAATCCGAGATTAATCGAGGATCATCAGACGTTCAGGGCGAAATTACGATTTTAGCCCTGAGTGAGGTTGAAAAGTTAACTTTTAACCCGGGAGGTCTAATGCACGAGGATCGAGGACCATTGTGTAGATCGAGTCGATACGAGTCCGAAGATAGGTGGCACGTCGAAATAGGACGTTTGATGGGAAAGTTACGGTTCACGGAAGTTTTGAGGTACTATTGCACGTTTTACGAGACGTGTACCATTTGTCATTAAGTGGGCCCATATATTTTGAAACAGGCCTAATGGATGAGTGACAAGTGTTACTCATCCATTGCTCACAAACACACATACATGCATAGACATTCCCTTTCTCTCATTCGACCATCTTGAACCCGAAAGCCCCAAAATCAACCCATTCTCCATTTGATTCAGTTGAGGCCAAGTGAGTGAGGCTGAGGGTGAGATGATGATGGCTAGTCGAGGACAGAACTGCCGTGGACGGCGGTCGAGCCCCGGGAAAAGGTAAAACCCGATAACCCACTTTTGTGATTTCAAATTCGAAGTTTTGGTTTGAATGTTGGGGGTACCATTTCTGATGAGTGGATGATGTTCGTGGGGTCCCTACGAGTCGAGGAGGATAAAAATTAGGGTGTTTCGAAGGCGGAGCAGCCTAGAAAGACGGCCGGAAAACCGGGCGAAGGTTCTCCGATCTAAAGGTAAAATCTTTGGCCGTATTTCACGTTTTTAAGGACATGGATGGGTAGGAAATGATGAGAACCGGTGGAGAAATAAGGGAGAACCGATCTCGCCAGTTTGGCTGGATTGAAAATTCGAGAATCGGTTCATCTGGAGGTTGAAGATGAACAGTCCTCGGCGCGTGGGCTTCACGCGTAGTGCCTTTGGGAGGCGTGTGGGGCACTGTTTGGGTATGAGGTCAACGTATGAAATTATCCTTTCTTTTTAACAAACGTTTTAGGACATGTTTCGAGTCGATCAGACAACACTTTGGGGGTAGTTTTGGGTGTCCGAAGGTTTAAAGTCCATGTAAAATACGTTCAAAAATCCTGAAAAATTAGAGGGATTTAATGAGAGGTTATTGAAGTAGTTAGTAACCCTCTAGTATGATTTGGACAGATTTGGGAGTTCCAGTGATGGTGATTAGTCCAGATAGGCTTATGGCGCGTATCGAGGCGCAGCTTGGACGGTCTGTGAGTGGACTTTGTTTTATGAATTCGATGCATGCATAGTTGTTTTATATGATTTTATGAACATGATTTGAGATGCCATGAGTGCATGTGATTTGATATGAATTGTTGGCCTTTTCGGAGAAAAATGTGTTATTGCACGTATTTCGAGATTTCTTGTTTTATGTGATACCTTGGGCTTAGGCTTGGTTTTATGCGTGCTTGTGTTATCAAATGATTTGATTGATGAAAGGATTTCGAATTTGAAAGTATGAACTCGGGCTTGAGACCCATTTGATTTTTGGTATGGGGCTTGAGGCCCAATTGATTTGTGATATTGAGCTTGAGACCCAATTGATTTATGATATCAAGCTTGAAGCCCAGCTGATTGATGATACTAGGCTTGAGATCCAATTGGTGTATGGTATCGGGCTTGAGTCCCAGTTGATTGTGATATCAGGCTTGAGACCCAGTTGAATGATGGTATCGGGCTTGAGGCCCAGTTGATTTGTGATATCAAGCTTGAGTCCCAGTTGTGGTTTATGGAATGAGAATTCAGGTTTAAGACCCTATTGAGATATGGATTTGGGGTGAGGCCTATGAGATTGAGAATTGAAACGGATTCGAGGAATCCTGGATTTTGATTCATGTATGAAACCCTGTTGAACTATGATTTGGAAAAGATGAATGTTTTCACACTTATATGTAACCCTCCCGTATGAATAGTCTCCTCCAGACGTCGATGATCCTGGAGTGTCATGATCCACTGCCTGCGATGAGTGACTCCAAGAGGGAGCACATGCCCAAGAGTGAGAGATATGATATAGTCTCAAATAGGGTCCGGAGACAGGTCCTCCCAAACGTCGTAGATCCTGGGAGTAGACTCGGAGATGAGATTCGAGTAGTATGCATACTGTAGATATATCGTGACGGGTTATTAATTTGCATATGAGATGCCGAGGATGAGTTATATATATACATATGTAGATGATGTTTCACTGAGATTGGTTTGGGGTTGAGACCCCGTGTTTTATGATTTGAACTGAGATTTCATGCTGGTTTCTTTGATTGGATTTTAGGCCGAGGTCCCACATGGATTTGATTTGGCCTGAGACCCTGTGTAATTTAGTTTTGGGTTGAGACCCTATTGAGGAAATGGCTTCGATTGAGAAGTAGTTTTTATTGTGTTTGGATCTGAAAAGAAAAGTGTCTTGCTTTCGAAAAAGTGTCTTGCTTTCGAGAAAGCATTTGAAAAACTGTTTTATGATGCATGCATTCTTTTACTTGAAGAGTATAAACGTATTTTCGATATAAATGATTTTTCAAACTGTTGTTTTGTCAACTCACAACTTTTATTTTTTTCATACCCTTCAGGTTGATAGCAGATGTAGGCTGTAGCAGAGATCGAGACATCATATGCCACCACTGATCCTGGTGTACTCTGATGGACCCCGAGCGAGTGACGAGTTTATCCCTGGCCGTAACCGAGTCGAATCCAGAATCACTGCTTGTACTATGCATCACTCACGCACCACGTATCATCGTCACAATCGTCACGGTAACCTGAGCATATCCAACTTGACAAGACTCGACTACGTCCATCGATAGCAGTGTCTGCCATAACCTCATGCAGACCAATCTTAGAAACACTCTGCAATCGAAATTCCAAATCCATGAGGTTGACTCACCACCGGTACCAACCATTCCACACGCAACACCCACCGATCGGTCCACCTCAGGATCCAGTCAACAAGTAACATACTCCTGGTAACTTGTCCAATCAATCACCTACTAGGGTAATCACAAACCCGGCTGCCGCTGCAGCCTAACCATCCTGACCGATCCCTCGCTCTCAACTCCGAAGAGTCGTCGTACTCCGATACTGGTGTCCGAACAATCAGTAACTACACCATGAGGATCTCATCCTCTCGTAACCCTTCAATTCTCAGCCGCTAGCCTCCACAAGAACTTTGCCATACTTCATGCCTAACACTACACAACGGCTACACTTCACAATCGTATCCTATCGCGTCACGCCACAACTACTCCAGGCATCTCCTGCCAGTCGACATCCCTCCGGGATTCGACACACTGAAACATGGCAACACATGCCAAATAGGGTCAACCGTTCCTATTCCCAACAATCTAACTTGGGTCAACCGACCTCAGCTGCTCTCTGCAGCATACTCTCCAATCCGACATGACACGACCGACTAACGGTCTCAACTCTCGGGTCGTCATACGGTGTCTATCGATCCACTGGATCCTACTCACCAGTAACACTACGACTCTAAGCCGTTAGATTCACCCTAATACTGATCCTACTCGGGATCCACCTCTTTGATGTACCCGACATCCAATGCCAATCGAACCTCAAACTATCGTACCACGTGTCAAACACCATCTAACTAAGGTTAGATTCTTCAGAATCCTCATACTAATACCCTAACTATGAGGTTGATGATGGGCTGCTACGACTGCAGAGACATCACATCCTCCACATGCGCACACTCTGAGAGCAAAACACGCTATGATACCATTTTTTCAGGACCCGTCCCAAATCCTTCGGGATTAACGTGGGACGCGCCTAATCTCGTCTGACAAGAAGTGTCAGACTAGGGAAAATTCTGTCTCTAGCCCTCACCTGGGCTTCCAGAGTACGCTAGGATCGTAGGAGGAGGAGTGTGATGTCTCAATCTCTACTAAAGCCCGCATCCGCGATCAACCTGAAGGACGTTAAAACAACGAAAACTGTGAGTGGACAAAATAAGCATTTCATTAAAAAAAATTTCATACAAAGACATTTATGCCCTTCACTAAGAGAATATGCACGCATTCAAAAACCATTTACCAAAACGTTCATAAAACCCTTTGAAAACATTCTCAAAACCTTTCAAGGGTTCATGCCCGGTGCCCATAAACCGTCATGAACCATAAAAACCTTGCAAGGGTTCATGTCGGTCCCCATACACCGTCATGAACTATAAATCCATTTATTGGTCCCCAACCCAAAAATCACAATCTTGAAATATGGAACAAGGTAAATCAAATCAATAGGGACTCATCTGAAATCACGTCATGTGGGTTTCAGCCCAAAACCATTCTTAGTGAAATACCAAAACGTAGAACACGGGGTCTCCGCCCCAAATCATTTTCAAAATATCAAATACGGGGTCTTCGCCCCAAATCACTTTCCATAAGAACCACATACATACTCATACGTATAACCCATCCGCGGCACTTCCGAGAAGATGCCAACTCGGGGCACACAACCCCTAGGGAACACATCCCCGATATATGTCACGATTCATCTCTATACTAGTGTGCACACTACTCGGGCTCTCACTCGGAGTCTACCCCCAGGAATTCTCCATCTAGGAAGCTCTATCTCTCGAACTAGTCCGAGCTATATCTCCGGATCTAGTTCAAGCATCTCCCCGGAATTTGGTTTCGGACCACATCATAACTTCCACTCCTAGAATGGGAATCCAATGGGGATACCCATTCTGGTCTGTGGATCGTGACTCTCCAGGTCGACGTATGGAGGCGACCAAATAATCACATGGAGGGTATATATACATTTTCAAATACTTTCTTTCTCAAAACATATTTCAACTGGGTCTCATACCCGATTCATCTCAACAGGATTCCTCGATTCTGATTCAAATCAGTTTCATAGGCCTCGGCCTAAATCCACAGTTCAACAGGGTCTCGTGCCCGAATTCTCATTTACTAAATTGAACTAGGACTCAAGCCCGATTTCACAATCAATAGGGCCTCAAGCCCGATACCACAGCTAACTGGGCCCTAAGCACAAAACCATAAATCAACGAGGCCTCATGCCCAATTTCAAAACCAACAGGGCCTTAATCTCGATACTACGGTCAAAGGGGCCTCAAGTCCGAGATTACAACCAACTGGACCCTCGGTCCGATCGTATAACTCAAAAGGACCCTCGATCTGATTCCTCGTCAAATCAAATGGACTCCAAGTCTGAGAGTTTGTAAATCAAATGGATCTCATGCCCGAGTTCATAATTCCAAATCCAAAATCCATTCATTAAACCCTCATTGAAAGCCTAGCACGTACAAGTATCGTATAAAATAGGAAATCTCGAAATACCTGCAAATACGTAAATCCTAGGCTACCACAAACAAATGCACTCATGGCATCACAAAACATATATTAAAACACTTATAAAAAAGTTATGCCATGCATCAAGTTCGAAAGAAAGGTCCACTCATAGACCGTCTGAAGACGCGCCTCAATACGTGTGTCATAAGACTCTCCCGGGGCAATCGGAATCTCCGGGATTCCTTAACCTGTCCAAATTAATTTAGAGGGTTACTAACTAGTTAAATAACCCCTCACTAAAGCCCTGTAATTTTTCAGGAATTTTTAACTATTTTTAAACTTGAACCTAAACCTTCGGACAACCCGAACTATATTGAAACGATGTCAGATTGACACGAACCCAGACCCAAAATGTTCGTTACATTGAATAGATGAAATCACATGTTGGAACTACCCCCAAATAGTGCTGCACGCGCCCCCACGAGCCACCCAAAGGCACTACACGTGTGTCTCATGTGCCAACACACTGTTCATCTTCCTCCCAGCGACAGACCGGTTCGAATCGGGTTCCTGTGCAACCGGTCCAGTCGAACCGGCGTGGCTAGTTCAGCCCTATTCCTCCCTTATTTTCTGTCCTTTTCTTCCCCTTTTGATTCCAATCTTCTTATTTCAATCTTAGAAACCTAAACCTATGATCAAAATGAAGAAAAACATGGAAAACCCGACCCGTTCTATATGAATCCCACGACCCCTATTTTCCTAGCCACCCTCAGGGCTGCTCATCGCTTTACCGTTTTCCAAAACTCATCATCCACTCTCCTATGAACCCCATAGCCATCATTCAATCCCCAGAAAACACCCCTAACATCCAATTCAAAATTAATGGAAAAGTGGACATAATCGGGAAATGGTTTAACCTCTATTACCTGGGCCATCACCGCCGTCCACGGCGGCCTTAGCATCTCTCCATCCACCGTCTGCCTGCTCTGTCTCTCCCTCTCAGTCCAATAGCAAAGATGGAAATGGTCGATGAGTGGGTTTGGGTGAGATCGGGTTGGATGAAGAAACAAAGAAGACGAACTGATATGCATGAACCAATTTTTGTGGACAATGGATGGATGACAAGTGTCATTCATCCATTGGGCATGCCCCAAAATATTTAGGCCCCACTTGTTGACAATTAACATTTGTCTCGTAAAACGTGCAATAGTATTTTCGAACTTCCGTGAATCGTAAATTTTCCGTCGAACGTCCGAATTCGACATGCCGCCTGTCTACGGATTCGTATCATCTCGATCTACGTAACGGTCCTCAGCCCTCGGCCATCGGACCTCCCAGGTCAAAAGTCAACTATTTGCATCTATTCAACCAAATTACCAAAATTCCTCCGAACTTCCGAAAATCATAACTTCTTCCGCGAAAGTTGGAATCGAGCGTGCCACCTGTCTATGAACTCGTGACATCCTGAACTACGTCACAGTCATCGGCCAAATTCTATTTAACCGCCTGTACGAAAAGTCAACAATTCGTCCATTCTAGGGGCAAAATTGTCATTTCGCCCTACTCGTCCGTTAATCCTCGTCTAATCCCCAATTAGCCCTGCTAATCCGTCATTAATTCTTAACTAATCACGATAATTGGGGACAGGTCATTACATGCGTGGTGTTCTTATGCGACATATTATCGATTCTAGTGCCATTTTTATCGGTGGTGCTGTAGTGGTGGTCTGAGTGGTCTTGAACGATGTCAAAATTTGTGAACCCGTTTCTGTTTCCACCGTCTTGGGACATGATAGAGGAGACCATTGTTATGGGGTTTTTTCTTTTTGTGACCTCTTGTACTTAACTGTGTACTGCGAATAAAAGTCATGAATTAAATGGATAATTTTTTGAATACATACGTTTAAGTTTGTTAAATGAATGGGGGTTTTATTATAATGCTAGAATTTTTACGCTACTTGGTTTTTTAAATATATATATGGCTTATTACTCAAATGCTCCCCGAATTAGATAAAGAATCTCACTTTACTTTCCGAACTAGATTTCGTTACAATGTACTGCCAGAACAATGCTTTTGTTACCTACATTACTCCATTTCGTTAGCCATGTAGGTAACAACGTTAATAATACTTACGTGTCTGTAATCGTCTTCTTTTTCTTCATCTTATCTAGGAAGCCTAAAAAATAAAGATGAGGAACATTAACCTATCTAGGTAGCTTATACTTCACTCTCTTCTCCAATTCAACACCATTCTTCAAAATTACCAACTCCAATTCCTCAACCTTCTTCTTCTTCTGAGAGAGAGAGGCTTGATGAGAAAGAGAGTGAGCTTATTCTCTTCAAGAAGAAGAATGATAATGGAGCTGGTAATGGAGAGTGAGTTTAGTCTCTATTAACACAAATAAGTCACATAAAAACTAGGTTCGTCGAAGCTAAAACCAACTGTGTTTGCTCAATCTACATTCATTTCATTAAATTTGATATTGAAGAATAACATAACATGGGCTCAGATCTATCAGCTTCCCAATAATGTAGTATACCAAATTCATTTTTAATTTAACTTTTTTGTGTAATCGGCTGTAGCGACCCGTGCCGAATTATCGAGATTAATTAAGAATTAATGACGGATTAGAGAGGCTAATCAGGGATTAGATGAGGATTAACGGACGTTCAGGGCGAAATCACGATTTTGCCCCTAAACAAGGGTGAAAAGTTGACTTTCGACCCGAGAGGTCCGATGGCCGAGGGCCAAGGACCATTACGTAGATCGAGTCGATACGAATCCGTAGACAGGTGGCATGTCGAAATCGGACGTTCGACGGAAAAGTTACAATTCACGGAAGTTTGAATTTAATATTACACGTTTTACGAGACAAGTGACTTTTGGCAGCAAGTGGGGCCCAGATTTTTCGGACAGGCTCAATGGATGAGTGACAAGTGTTACCCATCCATTGCCCAACCCAAACACGGTCATGCATATCCCTTCCCATTTATGTTCGATCATTCCCCATCCATAAACCCTAACACCCTTCATTCCAATCCAAACCCGATCCCCCATATTATCATGTTTGAGACCCAGAGAAGGAGATGCGAGCAGGATGGTGGTGGCTGGCCAAGAACAGCGCTGCCGTGGACGGCAGAGGACCCCTGTGCAAGGTAACCCGTTTACACCAAAATCTCCCTATTTTTTATTTCAAATGTTGGGGACGGTTTTAATGGATTAGAATAGGTTTAATAGGTTTATAGGGAGGTTTTAGGAAGGTTTTGGTGGTGGTTAGTGGCTGAGGAAGCCCTGTGGAAAATCTGGGAAACTCAAACCGTGAGGAGGAAAATGAACCTGTGGGTTTTTGTACGTTTTAGGTGGTTTTGATTGTACAAATAGATTTCTAGGATTGAAATAGGAAGAATAGAATCTATTAGGAGGAAAAAGGATGAAAAATGGACGGTTTCGGAGGCTAGACTGGTCACGCCAGTTGGACCAGACCGGATTGCGGGAATAAATCGGATCGACCTGTCTGCACAAGGTTAGGGGTGACTACTGTTCAGGGCGCGTGAGACACATGCTCAGCCCTTTTGGGTGGCGCGTGAAGAATTTCTTGGGGGTGGTTCCAACATGTGAAATCATCTATTCGATGTAACGAACATTTTGGGACTGGTTTTGTGTCGATCGGACATCGTTTTGATATAGTTCGGGACGTCCGAAAGTTTAGGATCGGGTTTAAAAATAGTTAAAAATTTTAAAAACTTACGGGGCTTTAGTGAGGGGTTATTTGAGTAGCTAGTAACACTCTAAATTAATTTGGACAGGTTCGAGAGCCCCAGTGACGGTGATTGGTCCAGGAAGGGCGTGCGGCACGCGTATCGAGGCGCTGCTTCGGACGGTCTGTGAGTGGATCCTTCTTTCTAAACTAATGCATGTATAAATGTTTTATAATTGTTTTAGAACATGTTTTATGATGCCATGAGTGCATTTTTTTGTGGTAGCTTAGGATCGACATATTTGCACGTTTTTTCGAGGTTTTCAGCTTTATGTCGTACCTTTGCGTATTACGTTTTCAATGATGATTTGATAAACGGGTTTTAGATTTGGAAATATGAAATCGGGCATGAGACCCATTTGATTTACGACCTCTCGGACTTGGAATCCATTTCATTTGACGAGAATTCGGGCTAGAGGCCCATTTGAGTTATACGATCCGACTGAGGGCCCCGTTGGTTGTGAAATCGGGCTTGAGGCCCCGTTAATTTATGGTTTTGGGCCTGAGGCCTCGTTCATTGTGATTTCTAGCTAGAGGCCCAGTTGATTGTGAAATCTAGCTCGAGGCCCCATTATTGTGGTATCGGGCTTGAGGCCCTATTAATCATGAAATCGGGCTTGAGGCCCCGTTGGATTGTGAAATCGGGCTTCAGTCCTAGTTTGGTTTATGAAATGAAAATTAGGGTTTGAGATCCTATTGAACTTAGGATTTAGGACGAGGCCTGTGAAAGTGGATTTGAATCGGATTCTAGGAATCCTGTTGAGATGAATCAGGTATGAGACCCAATTGAAATATGTTTTGAGAAAGAAAGTATTTTGAAATGTATATACCCTCCATATGAGTTGATTGGTCTCCTCCGGCCGTTGACTTGGAGAGTCACGATCCATTACCCGGAATGAGTATCCCCATAAGGAGCCCATTCCAGGAGTGGGAGTTATGATGTGGTCCAGGACCAGAGTCCGGAGAGATGCTCGGACTAGATTCGAAGATAGAGCCTCCCAGATGGAAAATTCCTAGGGGTAGACTCAGAGTGAGACCCCGAGTAGTTTGCACACTTATATAGAGATGAATTGTGACATATATCAGGGATGTGTTCCTTAGGGGTTGTGTGCTCCGATTTGGCATCTCATCTGAGATGCCGAGGATGGGTTATATGTATGTGTATACATATGAGATTTCATGAAAAATGGTGTGGGGCAGGATCCCGTGTTCTATGTTTTGGAAAATGGTTTTGGGATGAGACCCACGTGGAATGGATTTGGGCAGAGTCCCACTTTGTGTTTGATTTGGGCTGGGTTCCCATATGGTTTGATTTACGGTTTTGAGCCAAGGCCCTAACGGTTTTGTGAATGTTTTGATAAATGGTTTTCGAATGCATGCATGTTTTTAGTGAAGGGCATAAATGATCTTTTGCGAAATTGTTTTTATAAATAACTATTTTGTCCACTCACGACTTTTGATGTTTTGAATACTCTTCAGGTTGATCGCGGATGCGGGCTGTAGCAGAAACCGAGACATCACACTCCTCATCCGGATCCTGGCGCTCTCTTGTAGTCCCGATTGGGCTAAGGATAGAATTATCCCTGGTTTGACACTTTGTGTCAGACGGGAGTAAGCACGTCCTACGTTAATCCTGGGGGATTTGGGACGGGTCCTATCAAGTGGTATCAAAGCAGGTTGGCTCATATGATACTCATGGTACTCTGATACTAGTGGTATCTGAGCGCGTTTTGGACGTCAGCCTGTGCGCATATTGAGGATGTGATGTCTCTACAGTCGTAGTAGCTCGTCATTAACTTGATAGTTAGGGTAGGAATATGTGGTGTCAGTGGATGCCCGGAGTAGTTATTGTGTGGCATGATAGGATGCGTTTGCGACATGTGGTACTTGTACAACATTAGGCATGGAGTATGGCCAAGTCCTTGTGGAGGCCAGCGGCTAGGAGTCGTAGAGTTACGTGAGGATGAGATCCTTACAATGTAGTTACTAGTTGATTGGACGCTAACAGCTGAGTATGACGACTCTCTGAGTCGAGGACGATGGATCGATTATGATGGGAGTGCTACAGGGAGTAGCCTGGTTATAGTAACCCTAGTTGGCATTTGATTGGACAAGCTACCAGGAGAGTGGTACAGGTTGATCGAATTTCGAAGCGGACCAATCGGTGGTTCTGGCGGTGAGTTGACCGCTTAGGTTCGGAGTCTCGGTGGTGACGTGTGTGGGTTGTATTTGCACAGGCTCGCGGTAAGAACCACCACCGAGGCCGGATTGGTTGGTGGTTGTTGAGAATCGAGGGACATTCGGGGAATGTTCATTTTCTCGTTTGGATTGTCTGAAAGGTCATACCCAGAGTCATGGGGTACAAGAGAGGCAGGGCCCTTCCGACCCGAACAAGGATTAATGATGATTGTTCGATGTGAGCAAGGGTTCAGGATTGGTTTATTCGCACTCCGTGTGGCGGTGATGCGATGACGATAACATGAAGAGACGAAGAGCCACGAGTTGAGGGTAGCTCAGTCGTGATGCTCCTATGGTAAGGTTCTACCACTACACGACGAGAAGAATTCGTCGGCTAGTGTACATTCATCTTGGGAATCGTGTGGGAGATGGTTTGGTTGACCATACCTCCTGAGTTTCGTGTATGCTTGTTTGAGGAGAAATCTGATGGCGAGAAATAAAATGGGTCATTACAGTAGTTATCGACAGTTGTCGTTGGTAAGAAAGAATGGACAATGCGAGCACTGTCGTGAGGATTCGTGACCGGTTGGTAAGGATTGGTGAGTTACAGAGGTACGACCGAAGAGTCGAGCGGTGCGTCGGATTAGGATGAATTGACATCTTTTTGGATGTGCGTAAACGGTCATAAACAGATAGGCGACTTAGATTGCTCACAGACGCTTGGGTGATGTCCGAGTGAGTTGAAGGTCAAATTGTGACAAGTTGGTAGACGTTCCCTAGAGTGGCAAACGGGTGAGTTCGAGCTTGACAGAGAGAATCCTGAGTAGTACAGAGCGAGGTATACTATATACTTGGATTAACGATAGGTACCCTAGGTCCTTATGGACGGACGACGTGAGTGTTCAGCGCCAGATTTTGATCCCATAAGGATTGGGACGTTCGAATTAGGTTACCGACATGAATAGTGTTGGAAGAGCCGAAGAAAATCTATGGGAGTGTTTAGTTCGAAAGGAAAGGATTAAGCATTACAGTAATTATCATGGAATGCTCTTAGTCGGAAAAGGAGGACTTCTAGCTCAGTAATTGGAAGGGTTAAGTATGCTTCCAACATGGTTGCAACTACTCTCGGTTTCGAAGTAAATAAAAGAGACTTCTCGATTTATGCTCTTTAGCAGATAGTGTTGGATGCCGGAGGATGATGTAAGATGAACTTTGATGTCATCATCTTCGACTTTCCTCATGTGGTTGATGAGGAAAGAGACGACATCTAAGTGTTCAAAGAGGGTGTAAGAACTGAACACCTAGGATGTGGGTCAAATTTGAGTAACTTGGAGATCAGATGATTCGTAGTGTCACGTCCAGTGATGTGACAAGTGAGGACCCAAGGTGAATCGAATTGAGTAGTGTGAGGACGATTGGGATGGCTGAGGTGACCGTGGCGACCTTGAGGTGAGTGGACCGAGGACTGGTCGTCATTAAAGTGAATTACCTTGCTGATTATACGAAGTTAAGAGCAGAGGAGAATTGTATCGCGAGATAGTTAAGGAATCCCTTAGCATAGTCATTGAGAAGACAAGACATAAATTGGTTATATAAGTGTATGATCTGTCTTGGGTATGAGAGCAGAGAATGTACTGGATTGAGGATGCGCCTGGTGATGGAAGGTTGAGGTCTGAGCCATGGTTGGAGCGCGGACAATGGTGCGTGATTGGACGTTACCAGAGTGCAGGGCTGGATCAGGCCGAGTAGTGACTTGTTGATCGATAGGATGGGAATGTACCGATGTGTTGTGCACGTTGGACAATGGGATTGACCATGATCAATTGGTATATCGGGTCGAGAGTGCCCCGAGAGTATGGATGTGTTGTAGGATTGGATTGAGTCCTAGATAGACCTGATTGGCAATCAGATTAGATCCGATAGTGACAGTTTGGGACTCGAGTGACTCGAGATTTCAGCATTAGTTGCGGAGGGACACTAGGTGTGATGTGAGGCCTCAAGAGCGAGTCGAGATCAGAGTGGCACAGCGAAAGTGTAGTGGAGCCGGGAGTTGCCCGCTAGTTACGATGGTTGTGACATATCGTAGTACGGATGGTCGTGACTCTCCCTGGAGTCAGCAAGAATCACTGAGGAAGTCGATACAAGTACGAGGAAACGTGAGTTGGCTGATGCAATTATCGAGGTCGAATAAACCTGCGGTATAGGTTTGAGGATGACCTGCGAGATGGGATTTGTGCCATGGGGATGGCAGGACCTAGAGGATGTTATCTGATTGGATGTTGCGCTGGATGCCAGCTTAGATGTGTCAGCCCTTAGTGGGAATGTGTTTTTCAGCCTGATGGTTATCGGATGGAACGTGTTTGAGTGGCATACTGAAAAGCCTATTAGACAACAACTTCGTAGGATGGACCTGTCAAAAGTGAGTGACAGGCGATACATCGGCACTATCTTGAGTGAGACATACAAGTTGACGTGTAGTTCTTGAGAATGAATTGGAGCTTTGGAGGCTCCGGTGACAATGCTTACCAACGAGAACGGCATTTGTGACGGAGGTGTACGTTCTTACGAGAGTACCGAGTAGTGGGACATGATTGGAATTCCACAATTTGGTTCTGGAATTAGGTCGATTTGAATTTTGAGGATGAAATTTTTGAAGGGGGAAGATTGTAATGACCCATCCCGAATTATCGAGATTAATTAAGAATTAATGACTGATTAGCGAGGCTAATCAAGCATTAGACAAGGATTAACAAACGTTCAGGGTGAAACTACGATTTTACTCCTAAATGAGGGCAAAAAGTTAACTTTTGACCCAGGAGGTCCAATGGCTGAGTGCCGAGGACCGTTACGTAGATTGAGTCGATACGAATTCGTAGACAGGTGGCACGTCGAAATCGGATGTTCGACGGAAAAGTTACGGTTCACGGAAGTTCGAACGTACTATTGCACGTTTTACAAGACGGGTGGAATTTGGCAGCAAGTGGGGCCCAGATTTTTAGAACAGGCCCAGTGGATGAATGAAAAGTGTCACCCATCGATTGCCCAGCCCAAACACGGTCATGCATAACCTTTCTTTTTTTTTTGTTCGATCATTCTCTATCCACCAACCCAAGCACCCTTCATTCCAATCCAAACCCAATCCCCGATATAAACATGTTTGAGACCCAGAGATGGAGATGAGTGTAGGATGGTGGTGGCTGGCCAGGAGCAACGCCGCCATGGACGGCGGAGGACCCCTGTGCAAGGTAACCCGGTTACACCAAAATCTCCATATTTTTGATTTCAAATGTTGGGGACGGTTTTAATGGATTAGAATAGGTTTAATAGGCTGCTAGGGAGGTTTTAGGAAGGTTTTGGTGGTGGTTAGTGGCTGAGGAAGCCCTGGGGAAAGTCTGGGAAACTGGAACCGTGAGGAGGGAAATGAACCCTTGGGGTTTTTTTAAGTTTTAGGTGGTTTTGATTGCACAAATAGATTTCTAGGATTGAAATAGGAAGAATGGAATCGATTAGGAGGAAAAAGTATGAAAAATGGACGGTTTAGGAGGCTAGATCGATCACACCGGTCGAACTGGACCAGATTGCAGGAATAAACCGGACCAGCTGGTCTGTGCAAGGTTAGGGGTGACTACTTTGCAGGGCGCGTGTAGCCCTTTTGGGCGGCACGTGGGGGTGTGTGAAGCATTTCTTGGGGGCGGTTCCAACATGTGAAATCATCTATTCGATGTAACAAACATTTTGGGACTGGTTTCATGTCGATCGGACATCGTTTCGATATAGTTTGGGATGTTCGAAGGTTCACGATCGGGTTTAAAAATAGTTAAAAATTCTGAAAAATTACGGGGCTTTAGTAAGGGGTTATTTAAGTAGTTAGTAACCCTCTAAATTAATTTGGACAGGTTCGGGAACCTCGGTGACGTTAATTGGCCTGGGAAGGGAGTATGGCACTCGTATCGAGGCGCGGCTTCGGACGGTCTGTGAGGGGACCCTTCTTTCTAAGCTGATGCATGCATAAATGTTTTATAATTGTTTTAGAACATGTTTTGTGATGCCATGAGTGCATTTGTTTGTGGTAGCTTAGGATCGACCTATTCGCACATTTTTTGATGTTTTCAGCTTTATGTCGTACCTTTGCGTACTGCATTTTCAAGGATGATTTGATGAATGGGTTTTGGATTTGGAAATACGAAATCGAGTATGAGATCCTTTTGATTTAGGAACTCTCGGACTTGGAGTTTATTTGATTTGACGATAATTCGGGTTGGAGGCCCATTTAAGTTATACGATTGGGCTGAGCGCCCCGTTCGTTGTGATTTCGGGCTAGAGGCCCAGTTGATTGTGAAATCGGGTTCGAGGCCCCATTATTGTGGTATTGGGCTTGAGTCTCTGTTGATCGTGAAATTGGGCTTGAGGCCTCGTTGGATTGTGAAATCTGGCTTAAGTGTAACGACCCATTCCAAATTCCATGATTAGATTAGTGACTAATCACGATTAGTGAGGCTAATCCGTGATTAGTAGAGCGAAATCGGACGAACGATGCAAAATGACCGTTTTGCCCCTGAGCGTGGCAAAATGTTGACTTTTTAATCGGGCGGTCAAATGGACTTTGACCGAGGACCGTGACGTAGTTTAGGACGTCACGAGTTCATAGACAGGTGACACGTTCAATTCCAACGATCGAGGAGGAAGTTATGACGTTCGGAAGTTTAGGGGCATTTTGGTAATTTTGGTTAAAAGGGGCAAATGTTGGCTTTTTGACCAAGAGGTCCGATGGCCGAGGGCCGAAGACCGTTACGTAGAAAACATTTGGACTCTAGTGGGCCCAGATATTTGTCCTGGTGCCCAATGGATGAGTGACAAGTGTCAACCATTCAATGGACACCATATTTCCTTCATGCACCGTGCAAACCATTTCATTTTCTCATTTCAAACACACACACCCCTTTTACCCGATCTCACTTTCTCACCCAAACCATTCACCCAAAACCCATCCAACCTTCGACCTATGATCAGCTGGGAGGACCAGGGAGTGAGGGAAGACAGGAGGATGTGGTGGCCGGCCCAGGAAGGCGCCGCCGTGGGCGGTGGAGCCACGAACCCGTGAGGGTGCACGGTAAGGCCGAAATTCCCTTTTTAATTGATTTTGATGTTATAGTTGCTTTTGGACGATTAGGATAAGTTGGTTAGGTTTCTAGGATAGTTTTAGGAAGGTTTTGGTGGTGGTTGACGGCTTAGAAGCCGTGGGGAAGGAAATGGGAAAATAGGACCGTGAGGTCCATTTCGAACCATGGGTTTCGGGTGGCTTTTTCTTAGTTTTAGAGATTGGGTTAGATAGGAAATGAAGAAAAGGGAATTTAGGGATTAAAATGGGACCAAACGGACCGAAAACGAAGAAGGAGGAGCATTGAACCGGTCACGCCGGTTCAGCACAATGACCGTTCCAAGAAAACCAGGAAAAACCGGTTTTCCAAGGTTGATGATGAAGAATAGTAACCTGGCCCTTCTAGGAGCGCGTGAGGGCGCGTGGACCATAATTTGGGAAAGTGTTCAACACAAGAAATTTTCTATTCGATGTAACGAACATTTTGGAACTGGTTTCGTGTCAATCGGATACCGTCTCAATATGTTTTGGGGAATCGGAAGGTTTAGGGTCGGCTTAAAAATAGTTAAAAGTTCGGGAAAATTACGGGGCTTTGGTAGGAGGTTAATTAAGTAGTTAGTAACCTTTTATTACGATTTGGACAGGTTCGGGAGTCCCGGTGACGGTGATTGGCTCGGGAGAGCCGTATGGCATGCAAATCGAGACGGCATCTCGGACGGTCTGTGAGTGGACCTTGTTTTCTAAATTGGTGCATGCATAAATGTTTATTATATGTTTTCATACATGTTTGATGATTCCATGGGTGCATTTGTATGTGGTTACGTATATGCACGTATTTCGAGGTTTCGGCCCTATACGGTGCCTATACGGATCCGTATTTCTTTATTGGTCTAAATGAAATGGTTTTGGATTTCAAAAGGATAAACTAGGGTATGAGACCCATTTGGTTTGGTTTCGGGCATATGACACAATTTACGACCTTCAGGTCTAATTGTGGTCGCGACGAGTGCTATGTGCAAGGCGATCGACGATACGACGCTCGCCTCCGGATTGGGATGTGCTCCTTCCGGAGAGGTCACGATGCACGATTCGTGGTTGGGCAGCCTGGGGAGGCTCGACTTCGGAGTACAGACGGTTCAGGATAGCGATCTGTGATGAGTGCACCATGATCTTGTGGTGGTCACGCCGGTTGATACATTTACGGCGACATACCAGGATTGAGGGCGGTCCTGGATGGATGGTTGCACGCATCACTATGATCGAAGTTGTGACTGACCCTTAGATATCGGGCAGGATGCCCAGCTGATGTCATATGTTCGGGCACGAGACCTAGTTGTTTTACACTGATGATTTCGGGTCAGGGACCCTAGATGGATTTCCAAGTTCATGACAGTTTACGGGAACCGGCATGACCTCTGGAAAGGTCATTGTGGTTCATGATGGTTTATGGGAACCAGCATGAACCTTTGTCAGGTCATTCTGGTTCATGATGGTTTATGGGAACCGGCATGAACCCTGGTTAATGGATGTTATGGATCATGACGGTTCAGGGGAACCGGGCATGAATGTTTATATTATGTATATTTATATGTTCATATACCTTCCTTTACTTCTATTATCTCCTCCGGGGAGGGTCGTTGGCATGGGTGGACCCTGGAGTAGTCACGGAGCACCGACTGAGTGGAGTCACCCCCTAGTTGGGTTCCTTACTCTCATGAAGGCTATGATTACTACTACCTCGGGTAGGGTCAGTGGTCTGCGGACATTGATCTTGACTTTGAGAAGACTTGGATTGAGACCTGGGTAGCACGCGCGTAGCTTTGGAAACCGTGACAGGATTGGTTGTGTGAGTTATATGTATATATGATGTATGCTTTATAATATATATATATATATATATGATATATGATGTGTGTTTACACAGGTTTTGGGCAGTGGCCCGTATGGTTGGTTTCTTATGATTTGTGCCGAGTCCCTTATGGATTTGGGCAGTGGCCCGTATGGTTGGTTTCTTATGATTTGGGCCGAGTCCCTTATGGATTTGGGCAGTGACCCTTATGGTCGTTTTCATTATGGTTCTTTCAACCTTGGTTTTGGGCTTAGTCCCACATATGGTTCTTTCGGTTAAATGGTTTTTGAATGCATGCATGCTTTTTAGTCAAGGGTACAAATGTCTTCTTATGGAAATGTTTTTATAAACTCTTGTTTTGTCCACTCATAGCATTTAATGTTTTGACTGCCCTTCAGGTTGACATCGGATGTGGACTGTAGCAGAGACCGAGATATCACATACCTCCTCCGGATTCTGGCGTACTCTGATAGCCCGGGAGGGCAAAGGTCGGAAATATCCCTTGTCTGACACTCCGTGTCAGACAGGAGCAGGGTCATCCCGCGTTAATCCTGGGTGGATTGGGATGGGTCCTGTCATTAAGTCCCAAATTGGTTTATGAAATGAGAAGTTGGGTTTGAGACCCTATTGAACTAAGGAATTAGGCCGAGGCCAGTGAAAGTGGATTTGAATCGGATTCTAACAATCTTGTTGAGATGAATCGGGTATGAGACCCAGTTGAAATATGTTTTGAGAAAGAAAATATTTTGAAAAGTATATACCCTCCATATGAGTTGATTGGTCTCCTCCAGACGTTGACCTAGAGAGTCACAATCCATTACCTGTAATGAGTATCCCCAAAGGGAGCCCATTCCAGGAGTGGGAGTTATGGTGTGGTCCCGGACCAGATTCCGGAGAGATGCTTGGACTAGATCCGAAGATAGAGCCTCCCAGACGGAGAATTCCTTGGGGTAGAATCAGAGTGAGACCCCGAGTAGTGTGCACAATAATATAAAGATGAATCATGACATATATCAGGGATGTGTTCCCTAGGGGCTGTGTGCCCCGAGTTGGCATCTCATCTGAGATGCCGAGGATGGGTTATATACATGTGTATACATATGAGATTTCATGAAAAATGGTGTGGGGGCGGAGATCCCGTGTTCTATGTTTTGGAAAATGGTTTTGGGCTGAGACCCACATGGAATGGATTTGGACAGAGTCCCACTTTCGTTTGATTTTGGCTGGTTTCCCATATGGTTTGATTTACGGTTTTGGGCCAAGGTCCTAACGGTTTTTTGAATGTTTTGATAAATGGTTTTTGAATGCATGCATGTTTTTAGTGAAGGGCATAAATGATCTTTTGTGAAATTGTTTTTATAAATAACTGTTTTGTCCACTCACGACTTTTGATGTTTTGAATGTCCTTCAGGTTTATTGCGGATGCGGACTGTAGCAGAGACCGAGACATCACACTTCTCCTCCGGATTCTGGCGGTCTCTGGTAGTCTCGGCTGGGCTAAGGACGGAATTATCCCTGATCTGACACTTCGTGTCAGACGGGAGTAGGCACGTCCCACGTTAATCCCGGGGGATTTGGGACGGGTCCTGTCATCAACACTTTGGGTTTATGATAAATTTCTGGAGGAAATTGAACTCTATCAAAGGGATAAAAGAAAATTACTAAAAAAGAACAGGGGGTTGAATGACAGATCGAGTTTGACGATGCAGCAAATCAGGTTCGTCAATCTGAGGGAAGCCCCTTACTGTCCTACTTCGGTGCTCTCCTCCATGGCGCACCTTTTCGGGTTCT
Organism: Prinsepia uniflora; assembly: GCA_032719365.1. Taxonomy (NCBI): domain Eukaryota; kingdom Viridiplantae; phylum Streptophyta; class Magnoliopsida; order Rosales; family Rosaceae; genus Prinsepia; species Prinsepia uniflora. The sequence goes on from CM064872.1 coordinate 41,038,114, forward strand.
GGATCCAAAGCTCTGAGCTTTGTTCTGTGATGTTTGTGGGGTGCACACTGGCTGCCAAACTGGTCAAACCTAGAAAACAACTGCCTCCGTAGTCTAATCCAAATTTCCCTTCCCCGTTTCTATTTTTGTGGTACAGTTATGAAACAAATAAAGGGTTTGAGTCTGTAGCGTATGGTGATTTGGAAATTAATGAAGTGTTAGATTACTTGGTTTTATTTCATGGCCAATGAGAAACAGATAACCTAGTTGGATGGAAACTTTAATTGTGTGTTAATTTTGTTTAGATGTTATAGGCTGCATGTAGTACTTCTATAATTCGTTTCTTCATGATAAGCATACCCAGAATAAGGAATTGGAGTTGGTAATTTCGAAGAAAGGTTTTGAATTGGAGAAGAGAGTGAAGGAGAAGCTGCCCAGATGGGTTGAACGTTCATCATCTTTATTTTCGAGGCTGCCCCAGATCAGATGCAAAAAAAGAAGATGATGATGATGATGACGAAGAAGAAAAATACATATTAGATTGGAGGTTGGGAATGAGTTGAGGAAAAATCCATATCAGATATATTGTTCATATTTTTCTTCAATTTTTATTATTTAAATATTTAGGTTTAATAATTTTTTATAAATAAGTAAACAACTAATCACGTACTGACATGTAAGCAGTATTAACGTTGTTACTGATAGGAAATACATTGCAACGAAATCCCGTTGGGGGAATAAAATGAGATTCAATGTCTGATCAGGTAGTGTTTTGAGTAATAAGCCTACATATATATATATATATATATATATATTCTTCAGAATGGTTTTCATGTAAATCTCCTCTAGATTTTGTTATACTTCATTTCATTGCTAAACAAATTGATTTTTTAATTTTATATGGGAAATATATTTCTTTCGTTCTACTCTTTAGTGATCTTTGTCACATGTTTATCTTTAGTATTATTGCCACTTTTGTTCCTCCCTTATATCATTGATTTTGATCTACATTGAATTGTTACTTTTGTACTCCTAATTTTGAACTTTATCCTTTATATCATTTTTACTTGTGTTTTGAAATTATTTTACTGTTTTCTTGTCTTCATAGTTTACTTGTGTTTGATTATATTAAATGCATTTTATCCTTGAAACAATCCCTCTGATTTGATTATCTCTCTTTTGCTTTCCATTCATATTCACATTGGGGTAATGTTGCTTAATCAACCTATTCTCTTTACTTTTTCTTTTAGTTTGGTTTTGTTTATCCCATTTGTAACACCTTGAGTTTTTTTTTCCATTTCGTCATTCTCTACTTACTTTCATATTACCCAAGCCTCTCCGTATATTGCGCTTTTAGTTATCTTGCTTTTATTTATGCTATTTTCATATCGAGGTCTCTTTCTTGAAGGATTTAGGATTCTTCACAGTATTATATCTTTAACTAAGTTGTAAAGACCCGATCCAAAATTTCGTGATCATTGAGAATTAATCGAGGATTTTTTAGAGTAGTTGAAATGAAATGACGATTTTTCCCATGAACAAGAAAATTGTTGACTTTTGACCCGAGAGGTTATTTGCACGGGATTACGATTATGTAGACATGCGGCATGTCGAGTTTGGACGTCGTACAATGATTTTATGGGTCTAGGACGGATTTAACAGAATTTTACAGTGCACGTATTACGAGAAAAGTTGATTTTTGTATGTTTGTGCGAGACCCGAAATGTCTAAATTGGGACCATAGGATGATTGACAAGTGTCACCCACCCTTTGGTCCATACCTATTACACACATACATCTCTCTTTTGGTTTCAAACATACACACACACACACACACACACACACACCTAAAACCATACCACCCTACCCCATTTCCTACCTTCCTTTCATAAACCATAGTTTCTGTGAGTGAGAGTGTGAGAGAGAGCGATAGAGAGAGAGAGAGAGAGAGAGAGAGAGAGCGAGCGAGAGAGACAGAGCGAGCGAGAGAGACAGAGAGTGTGAGTGACCGGAGAGTGAGCTGGAGACGACAAAGGAAGAATGGTCGTGGAGGCTAGCTAGAAAACCCAAAAAACAAGTAACTCGTGAACTTCGAAAATGGTGTTTTTGGTTTGAACGTTTGGAACATTGATTTAAGGCCATTTTATTGTTCTTCGAGGTGGTGTGAGCCTGTAGAGACAAAAAGGAAGGAAAATGGAGGTTGGAATAGTCTTGGGGACGAGTTCGAAGGTGACCTGTGAAGCTCAAGCACGGCTGGAGGTCTTTCATGTGAGTTTTCTCTATTTCGGGGTTGTAGATCGATTTTTGGGGTCGATGAGAGTAGATTCGTGAAATTGGATTGAAGAAAGCACGTGAAATGGTTGTTTTGGAGTCGGGTTTGGTATTTGGGTCAAACGACCCGTTGTAGGGGCGTGGGTCAACCTGGAGGGAGCTTTACGATAATGATGTGGTGGGTGATGTCATCACTTCAGGCTGCGTGGCTGATTGGTGTCATGTGGCATCTTGCCAAGGGTTGTCAAAGGTGACATGGCAGGGTGATGTCAGCATGACATCATCAGGTGACATCATCAAGTGACACATGGCATGTATCAAGTGGTCAAATGTGGCATATGTCAGGGGGTTCCATCTAACAGGCTGTCAGATGCCAAGTGACGTCAACTAGGGCTGACGTCATCAGTGATGTCAGCGTTGACCAGCACGTGTACATGCTTGGGCTCTAATTTTGAGGTGATATTGATCTTTTTCGAAAGGTTTCGATGCGAATCCAATTTGGTGGTTTTAGGTCGATTAGATATCATTTGACTGTTTTAGAGGATTTTCTCCTCATGAAGCGTGTTTGGGATGTATTTTCAGTTCTAAGGTTTTTGAGGGTTTCTTCTATGGACTTGTATGGATTGATAGTGACCCTCGGGTGTGACTTTGATAGGATTGGGCATCCTGAAGGCTTTGGACAGGCTTACAACTCATGTTTTGAGTGAACGGTAGTATTTTAAGTAGAAAGTTACTTTCATAACTCTGGTGCATGCTTAAATATATGTTTTTACTCGTTTTAAGGCATGGTTTGGCTTGATTATGAATATGGTTATGATTGCAGGATAATTATTGTTTTGAATATATTAAGTGTAACGACTCATCCCGGAAATTGGGATTAGATTAGTGGTTAATGATGAATTAGTGAGTTAATCAGTGATTAGTTGGGTGATTTTGGACGGACAGTGGAAAATGACGGTTTTGCCCCTAGATTAGAATGAACGGTTGACTTTTTGTTCGGGATGTCAAATGGACTTTGACCGATGACTGTGACGTAGTTCGAAACGTCACGACTTCATAAACAAATGACAAGTCCAATTCCGACACCCGAGGAGGAAGTTATGACATTCGGAAGGTCGAGGGTATTTTGGTAAATTGGTTGAAATATGGTGAATGGTTGAATTTTTAGACGACAAGTGATTATCACGCATTTCGAGGACCGTTAGGTAGCTCTAGGTCTCCTATATATAACGATAGGTGGCGTGAGACAATTGGAGTTCGGACGACGGAGTTACGAGTCTAGCAATATGAGGGGCAAAATGGTCATTTGAGAAGGCAGAGGCATTTCGGTTATTTGATGGCTGAGGGATCTGTGCCTAGTGGAATTGGGATACATGACAGTTTTGGGATGCAGTGACCACCAGATTTTGGACACCTGTCCCTCTCTGGATGGTCATAGAAGGTCCCCCACCGTTCCACCATGTTTTCACGGTTTAAATTTATGGTTGCACGATTTTGAAGTGAGAAACAGAGGAGACTATGAGAATCCTCCCACCCAATTCTTTAAATCTTCAGTATTTTCTAGTGAGGTGTGGAGGAGGATGAGAGTATGGATGATGAAGAGTAGGATGGTGCCTTGGTGAAGGGCCTTCGTGGACGGTGGTCACGACGCCGTGAGAAACAGGGGAGACGCTAAACCGTGAGGAACCAATGACTCTATCACCTGCAAACGTGACCTTTAGCTTATGGTCCCTGAATGGAAAATGATTGGGAGGTTGAAACGAGCTCCCTGGACTCAATGTGAAGCTTGAAAGGAAAGGTAAGTAGTATTTCCATGAAAATTGAATTTTGACTAGTAAAATGGTAGATCGTGTTTCACGGGTTAATAGATGATTTGGTTAATTGGAACAAGGATTGGAGGTTAAAAGGAAGTGTGTGGACTTGAACCACGATAGGAGGTGGCCGGAAGTGGAAGAACCCGATGGGGGAACATGGCTGGTTCATCTTTGAAAGTAATGAGGTAATTTCTGGAGTTTAAACTGACGGTTTTAGTTTCTAATTAATGGCAAAGACTATAACAAACATGTAGGAATGAAAAGGATTAAAATCGGTTTGCAAATGGATGAAAATCGGTGTCGAATCGCCCACGCCGGTTTAGTTGAACCAGCTGGCCTGCGAAACCGGTTAGAACCGGTCGATCGCAGCTTGAAGACAGTGAACAGTGGGTGTGCGGCTTCTACGTGCTGCTCCTTTATGCAGCTCGTGAAAACCCGTGCCTCACCTTTTGAGGAAGGTTTCAACATGACTTTTAAATATTCGATGTAACGAACATTTTGAGACTGGTTTCGAGTCGATCGAACATCGTGTCGATATGTTTCGGGATGTCCGAAGGTTTTAGGGCTCGATTAAAAATAGTTAATAATTCAGAAAAAATACGGGGCTTTAGTTTGAACATTTTGAAGTACTTAGTGATCTTATTATGGGATTTGGACAGGTTCGGGAAAGCCGGTGATAGTGGATTAGTCGGGAAAGTGTAATTGCGAGCGTATCGAGGCGGCAACGCTAATAGTCTGTGAGTGGACTTTGCTTTGTAACTTATGACGCATGCATATATGTTTTTATATTTTTTCCATTCGTGATTCTATGGTTATGATTATGATCATGATGATTTACGGTTTTGCACGAATTTCGAGATTATGACGTATTTGCACGTTTTACGAGTTTCCAATTTATATTGTGATTTGATTATGGTTTTGATGATTTGATTTTAGGATTTGACATATGAATTGATTCAATGATTTCTATAATTTTCACTTGGTTTTGGGTTTAAAGACCCGTTGAAAAATGGTTTTGGGTTTAAAGACCCGGAAAATGGCTGGATCTGGTTTTGAATTTAAAGACTCGGTTGATTGACGGGGGAGGGTGCTGGATTGATATGTTTTGAGTTTAAAGACTTGGTTATTGAGATATCCCCCGAGGCCTGTTGATTGTGTTTTGAGTTTAAAGACTCGTTGATATCCCGGGAAGGCCTGATTATGCGCATGTGTTTTGAGTTTAAAGACTCGGACGCACTTGAGATCGAGAAACTTGATTGATTGATGTTTTTCACTAGTTTTTCATTGGTTTTTAGATGTTTTGGGAAGTGGCCCAGATGATTTGAATTTGATGAGTTTTGGACTAAGTTCCCGTACTTGATGAGGATTTATGATTTTGGACTGAGGCCATGGATTTGAGTTACGAATTTGAGAAAAAGAAATGATTCCAGTTTTCATTGATGGTTTTCTTATCTTGGATATGAAATGGTTTTATGACAAGGTTTTCATATGCATGCATTTGTTTTTGCGTGGAGGGTATAAATGTACTTTTCTATAACCTATTTTCTAAACGTATTGATTATTTTTGTCCATTCACAGTCTTTCATGTTTTCGATACCCTCCAGGTTGTTGCGGTGAGGGCTGTTGGTAGAGAGAGACGGAGACATCACACACGCGATCCACAGTAGATTCTACGCGCTCTGGGAAGTCCGGTACTTGTGGACGCTTCATTTGGAAATCCCTTGTCCGGCTTACGTGGTACATGGAGATTGGACATCGGTTTAGCCTTCGTGCCACGCGTAAGTTAGACGGGAGCATGACTTAGCCCTTAATCCCGCGGGATTGGGGGTGGGCCGTGTCAAATTCGTATCAGAGTAGGTTTTGTGCCCTCTGCACGAGGTTTGGCTTCCAGAGCTGGTGGTTTGTCGACCTGTGTGATGTGATGCTATTGTGTATGTGATGTCTCGACGCGGAATATCCCGTCATCAACCTGGATACGCTATTAATAGCTAGTGGCTTAATTAGTAATGAGAGTATGAGCGACTGGGTGATGTGTTGCCCGATACGCGATATGTGGTGAGATGTATGACAGGACCCGCCCCGATCCCACGGGGACCACAAGGGTACGTGCCCTGCTTCCGTCTGACACCCAAATTAACGTACCAATTCTAACCTCAAACGTTCAAATGTATAAATAACCAAATTAAAGTTTTACATCAAAACCGAAATAAACAGATGTCAGACAAGGGATGAAATCCAAAATTACAAGTTGCGAGCACGACTCTAAAATAAACCTGGGGGTAAACCACCCAACAGGGGTTCAGGTACGCAGAAGTAGATCTATGCCTCAGCCTCAGGATCCTCCTCTACCTCAGTAGCAAAGCTTGGAGGGGATACCAAAACATTAAGGGTGAGTGGGCCGAAACTCAAGTTTATAAAACCGTTTAATAAGTAAAACATATAATTTACCCCTCCGTTTTCCAAACATGCATTTATCAGAATTTTAAACAATAAATCATATAATATGAACCATAAGGCATGTAATAAAACCATAAACATAATTTTAGCCACTGCACTATACACTCCAATCCTGACATCCCCGATATCTGACGTCCCTGACGTCCAATAAGGTCACAGTCTCAAGGCTACGCGTGCCACTCGGGTCTCAATTCCGAGTCCAATCCCCGAACCCTGTCCGGGTATGGCATCTCAAATGCCTAGCATCCTAGACGCTCGACGTCCCTGACGTCAAATAAGCAATCCTGCTCTTGAGTCATTTTCCGGTCCTGTTCCTCCGTAGAATGACCCCTCGCAGGCAATGCGCTATGACCACTCCGGGGTACCACATCCGGAGGAGACAGTATCATAAGAATGGATCTATACAGTGCAGTACCAAATACATTTTATTGATATCCACATGCAAAACATATATATACATAGATAAAATCCAAACCGATCTTTAAGTTTCATCAGACGGGTCTCAAACCCAAATACCGTGAAACGTGCCATACCATAATTTCAAGATCATCAAATCCATTTCATGATTGCAGCATGTGAATATATAAGTAAATCAGAAAAATTTTAAGCATGCAAGGGTTTAATGAAATCGGGCCCACTCACAGTACGATCCCGCGGTGAATCTGCGCGTACGGACCTATACAGGGATTATCGTACAATTCCTACCAGTCCAAATCACACGTAAGGGTCACTACAAGTCTTAACCATTTAACCAAAAAGTCCGAAACAGAAACCGGCTCGGGGAACCCATCCAACACGTTTCCCGAGACAACCGGCCCTAAACTGACCCATCAAAATTATCTCAGATCAACATGGTTAATTCACCAAAAATGTTCAGAATGATGAGGGGAATAAAAGTCATGTTGATCGTGATCAGAGATGAGGCTCAACGTGCCCTCATGCGCCACCCAAAGCGGCTGCGCGTGAAAGTCACGCGCCTGACACTGTAGCTACAGTGTCACCACCTTCACCCGTTTGTCTGTAATACGGGCCTGCCACCCGCGGCTTGACCCGGTTAATTGACCCTCAATTTCCACTCGATTTCACTCGTATTTGATCCTAACATGTTCATTAACTATCCAATTTAGGTTCTGAGTAAAAAATTAACCTCACTGGTCCCTTAAATGGACCCTCGACCCGTGATCAACCAAACGGGTCAATCACCAGAACTCCCTGGTTTCAAACCCATTATCCAATTAACTTCACAGGAAGCATAATAGGATCAAAACGAACTAATATGAATGATCAATTGTGCCTGAAAGTACCTGAAGGTTGTCGTCCCAAGCTCTGCAATTTCTTTGAAAACGGCAGCCACCGTCCCAGCTCAACTGTAACGACCCATCCCGGAATTCGGGATTAGATTGGTAACTAACCATGATTAATGGGGATTAATTGGCGATTAGTTGGGTGGAATCGGACGAACGTGGCAAAATGACCGTTTTGCCCCTAGTCGTGGGAGGTCAAATGTACTTTGACCGATGACCGTGACGTAGTTTGGGTCGTCACGAGTTCATATACGGGTGGGACGTTCGATTCCGACGTTCGTGGTGAAAGTTATGACGTTCGGAAGTCCAGGGGCATTATCGTAATTTGGACGAAATAAGGGAAAATGTTGACTTTTTGATCGGGGGGTCCGATGGCTGAGGACCGAGGACCGTTAGGATGGTCTCGATGCCTCGAGCACAACGACAGGCGGCACGCGTCAATCGGAGTTCGAATGACCAAGTACGGGTCTAGATTGCATGAGGGGCATTTTGGTAATTTGCCAAGTAATGACAAAATGGTAATTTTGGCTGTTGCATTTGAAACAACCGTGAGTGGGGAGCTGTGGAACAGAGTGATGAAATTGTTTAAGCTTGTTATCAGTCCAAGGGATTGTTTAATTGTGTTAGTGATATTGGGGGGAGTTATTTAACCCTGTTTTCGAGTTTGAGGCTGAGTGGGAGCATGGCATGCTCTGGACTGGGAGGAACTCAGAGCACGGGCAACCATTTTTGTTCCAATTTTGGGTCAGTTGTGGGGGACAATTCGCAGAGAGCAGGGCTAGTAATTCGTTTAATTGCCCTTGATCAGAGTGTGTGGGTATGTTAGTAGGATGGTGGACAGTTAGGCAGGGCACGGGTGCGGGTCTGTGTTTTGAATGGGAGGCAGGCGTGCCCTGGGACCATGAAGAACCGAGCGGCCATGTTTAATCGCCTGAGTGCTGGGTAAGGCACCATTTTGGGGATTAATTCGACTGAGTGAGAAGTAGAGGCGGAGAGACACGGGTAATGTCATTCAAACCTCTGTGTGAGGCTGAGGACGGTGAACTAGTGGTGGAAGCTGGCGGATGGCGGCGGCGAGGGGAAAAACAGAGACCAGACCGCTTTGAGCGATCAACCTTCCCCAGATCATAGTGAGAGGCAATGCGTAGTGGAAGTGATTTCTGAGGGAGGAGTTCGAGTGGGAGAAAAGAAGGAAACGAGGAAGGAAGACCCAGGAACACTGAACCCGCCTGAAATCCTCAGTTGCAAACTTGAAATTAAACTTCGAAATGGGGCGGCAAATTGATGGAATCAGGGGTGAGGTTGAGCTTCCGGACATCCAAACGAGTCGAGTGGGGTTGGTAGTGAGGTGAATGGTGTAGGGAGGAGCCCAGGCGACTTCGAGATTCTATGCTGAAAATCCCAGTTGAGTTAGTGAGGGTAGGGGGATTGGAGCTTGCAATTGAGATCGAAGAACGGTTTCTGGTGATCCTGCAGAGCTTCCGAGTGAGACAATTTAAAGAAATTGCTGGGAATCGACGAAATCAAGCCTGAAACAGTAGTCAGTGTTCTTCGAAAAATCGAGTTGATTTGACCGGTTGAAGGTAAGTTTTGAGGTAATCGATTTCACAGAACATTGATTGGATCCTTGGCGAGACCAATGGACAGTTTTATTATTGGAATCAAGCTGTAATTAAGAGGAATTTAACGGGTCATGTCGCGGGTCGGACAACCCGGTTGCAGGCTTGGCGGGTTAGGACGATGAACGTTGCTGCTACTGTAGCAGCGCGTGAGTGTCACGCGCAGCCGCTTGCGGCGGCGCGTGACGGCGCGTGGGGCCGATTTTCAAGGTAAGTCCAACACGGCTTTTGTCCTATACATTGTAACGAACATTTTAGCGTTGGGTTCGAAATTATCGGACACCGTCTCGTTGTTATTCCAAGGGTCCGAAGGTTGAGGTTACGTTTTTAATTACCGATTAATTCCCGGAAAATTATGGGAAATTAGTATGTTGTTATTTGAAACCTTAATGACCATGGAATGTAATTTCGGACAGGATTCGGGTTTTCTGGAAAATTCCGGAAATTACAGAACCGCGGGCGGCGCGAAACCGAGCCTTAAGAACGGTGTGTGAGTGGACGTTTCATTCAAAACTTAATGCATGCATAAATTATTTCTATGATTTTATGATTATGATTATGAGTTGTGATTGATTTTGGTTTCCGTATTTATACGCATTTGATTCCCATATTTATGCGTATTTCTACTATACATGTGAAATTACACGTATTTCGCGACTATGGTCACTCGTGTGCTTAATGATGGTTTAATGAAAGAAGTTATATGGAATGGGTGTAAAATGATTTAAGAAGGTTGTTTATGATTGCAAGTGTGACTTACGATTTTGACACGTTTTTCGAGAACGTTCTGGACTTGCACGTTTTACGAGATTTCGAGTTATTGTGATTTGATCACTGTTGATGTTTGAATCTGGGAATTGAAATGAGACTTGTGATATCGAGGATTTTAAAATGGGTTTTGAGTATGTTTGATTTGGATCGTGATTTTGGTGATTATGATTGTGGGTTTGATGTGTTGAAAATAAGATTTGAGAAAGAAGTGATGTCTAAGAATTAAAATGGATTTGAAAAAGGTGATTTCGGGCTTGATGCTCGGGGCATAAAAGTAACTTTGATTAACGAGATTTCGGTTTTCGGGAATTTAAAGCGGATTCTTGGTTTGGGTTCGGGATGATGCTTCCGGATGCCGGCTTACGGAATCATTGTTGCGAATTCGAATTCGGGAATGAAAAAGGATTTAATAAAGTCATTTGGTCTGATTTTGCATGCCCCGTGTTTAATGATAATTTGATTATGTTGGTGAAGTATGATTTGGGGAATTGAATGTGGAAATTCGGACCATGAGTCCTGTTGTGAAAAATGTGGTTTTGGGATGGATCCCACGTTGTTGTGTTTGAAAACTGTTTTGGGGTTTAAAGACCCGTTTAAAATTGTTTTGGGTTTAAAGACCGGGGTGCTATTGCTGGAGCACGTTTTGAGTTTAAAGACTCGATTAATTGACGACGGGGGAGGGCCCTTAATGAGTTTAAAGACTCGTGAGTTTAAAGACTCGGTTACTGTGATACCCCCGAGGCCTATTGATTATGTTCTAAGTTTAAAGACTCGTTGATATCCCGGGAAGGCCTGTTTATGCGCATGGTTTTGAGTTTAAAGACTCGGGCGCACTTGATATCCAGCAAAATGATTGACTTGTGGTTTATTGATGATCTCTGATGTTTCGGTTGAGTTGGGCAGTGGCCCGGTATATGGTTGATGGTTTTGGACCACGTTGTGCATTTGGTTTTGATTCGTGGGTTTGGGCTGAGGCCCGGTGTTTATGAATTGCGGGCTAAGACCCGATGGTTGAGAAAGAAAAAAAATGAATGATTTTGAGGTTCATATGAGTTTTTCCTTGTGTTGGAATTTGACACACAGTTTTTCTTATATGAAAAATCTTAACTGATTGCGAAATGATTTTTGTATGCATGCATTCGTTTTTACGCGGAGGGTAAAAACGTTTGTTGTAACTGTTTTGCTAAACTGATTTATTTTTTGTCCACTCACACCTTTTGGTTTTTATTGACCCTCCAGGTCGTGGCGCGTTGTTCGAGGCTGTACGAGGGGCGGAGGCATGAGTAAGTACGTGTGGCTATCCCTGGTTTGGCAAGTACTGAGGGCAACTTGGGATTTTCAATCATCTTGCCAGACGGGAGCAGGACCGGACACGGCTATCGATGCCCCTTTCGGGGGCGGTCCTGTCATCAACCGTGGCGGGTTCCCCTCGATTTCGATGCGGTTGAGTTTCAAATACTCCCAGAAGACTAAAACAGGCCTTGGTTTGGTCCAACAATCACCAGAAATCAAAACCCGATTTTCCCTCCAATTTTCCAGAAATGGTTTTCTCTGGTTTTCCTCTCCAATTCTCGGTCCTCACTGCAGCAGAGTGAAGCACACTTAAATCCCATTCAGTTTAAACAATCCTTACCAGCCAACAGCTCGTGGAAACCCAGCCTGGCCACAGAGAAAGATTCCCGAAATGCTTCGAATCTTCAATTAACAAATTGACTGTGCTGGGTGGATGAATCAGACCATGTTTGATGCTTCCAAAAGTTTTAAACAATCCATACTTTCCAGCACACCCTTGAATAATCAATTGGGCACTCAGAACCACCGCACATGGTGGTGCCACCCATATTCCCCCGCGGTTGCTACAGTAACCAGGGGTAAAATGACCAAAATGCCCCTGGTTCAATAATTACCAAAATGCCCTTCACTTTCTAGACTCGTAACTCAGCCATACGAAGTCCGATTTCGGCGTGCCGCCTGTCTACGGACTCAGGGCGTCGAGACCTACCCAACGGTCCTCGAGTCGTGTGAAAATTAGTTGCCAAACGAAAAGTCAACATTTTCGCCCCTATCGTCCAAATTACGGTAATGCCCCTGAACTTCCGATAGTCATAACTTTTACCGTGATCGTCCGAATTGGACGTGCCACCTGTCTATTGACTCGTGATGTCCCAAACTACGTCACGGTCATTGGTCAAAGTCCATTTGACCCTCAAGTCAAAAAGTCAACAATTTGGTCATACCAATCACAAGGGTAAAAACGTCAATTCATACATTAAATTACATTATCATAATCCTCGAATTTCTTGGGTGTTACATGTATGTCGGCTTAGGGCCGAAGTAGTTAGCGTGTTGGGCGCTGGATATACTCGATGATTGGACCCTAGGGTCGGATGTATGCTAGCGTGGTTAACTTGGACGGTAACCAGTGAACTACGATTGATGGTTGATTGGTTAGCATGTGGAGCCTGATGACAGCCTGATGAGCTGCTAGTACACGTGGGCCGAGGAGACCGGTTGATGGTGGCTTGTTAGGCCGAGTTAGGCCTGATGATGAAAGTATGGGTTGATGACCTTTTGGTTAGTTCGGTTGAACTTGGATTTGTGCGGCTACGAATAGCCGGATGCCTTATTTGAGGGATTTCTCCCTAGCGTTGGTTATTGGTTGACGTTGGTGTGTAGGCTTTACAATAAGGGATGGTCTGTAACGACCCGTCCCAAATTCCTAGATTAGATTAGTGACTAATCACGATTAGTGAGGCTAAGCAGTGATTAGTAGAGCGAAATCGGACGAACGGTGCAAAATGACCGTTTTGCCCATGATGGTGGCAAAACGTTGACTTTTTAATCGGGCGGTCAAATGGACTTTGACCGATGACCGTGACGTAGTTCGTGACGTCACGAGTTCATAGACAAGTGGCACGTTCAATTCCGACATTCGAGGAAGAAGTTATGACGTTCGGAAGTTTAGGGGCATTTTGGTAATTTAGGTTAAATGGGGTCAAATGTTGACTTTTTGACCGGGAGGTCCGATGGCCGAGGGCCGAAGACCGTTACGTAGATAAGGACGATACGAATCCGTAGGCAGGCGGCACTCTGAAATCGGATTTCAAACGGGAGAGTTATGGGTCACGGAAGTTCGATTTCACTATGCACGAACTTCGAGACGGGGACGTTTCGGCGAAATCTGATTGGGTGGATATTTTGGTGGGCCCCATGGATGAGTGACAAGTGTCACTCATCCCATTGATTTGATCCCCCAAAATGTGGATCTAAATAATTAAATATTATTATTTTAATTATTTTATAATTAAACCTAACAACTATTAATCCTAACCATCCATTACCAACTAACTATCAATCCTCACCATCAATCCTCTCTTCTCTCATCTGATCACATCATCTTCTCTCCTCTTCTCTTCCACGGCACCACCACCAATCTCATTTCATAATCCTCCATTTTCTTCATTTTCTTCAAAAACCCAAAACACACACACACCATCACCATTCATTGCTTGTGCGAGCTGGACATGACCGTGAGGTGGTGGAAAGAGGCTGAGGAAGGCAGGCCACGGCCAGCCACGACGGAGGACACGGCGGGGAGAGAGAACCCGTGGGTGAGTTTTCTTTCAAAAATTGAAAATTGATTTTTGTTGTGTTTTAATCGAATCTAGGGATTGGGAAATGTTCCTAGAGGTCTTAGGGTTCTTTTAGGATTGTTTTCGAAGGCTGAGGTGGCCTGTAACGGCCGTGAAGGGCGGAGGTAGTCACGGCCGCCATTGATGAACTTGGAAGGTATGGTTTTTGTGGGTTGTTCTTAGTTGTTAGGGCCATGGATCTTTAGGTTAGGTTGAGAGGAGTAGAATGGTACAAACGGGAGGAAAAATGGTGGCTGGAGCTGGGAGAACCGGCCGAGTCAAGCCGCGGGTCACGGCGACCCGGTTGCAGACGTTCGGGTCGACCCGCGGGAGGGCAGGGATGACAGGTGACGTCATCCTGCTGACGTCATCATGTCAGCGATGACGTCAGCCTTGTCAGATCTGACAATGTCAGCTGACATGTCAGAAAATGGGCCAATAGGAGTGCAACACGTGTCATATGTCAGTGCACAATCAGCACTGACATGTCAGTGACGTGGCCCAATCAGAGGCTGACACGTGGCACTGACGTGGACCAGTGCCGTGATGACACGTGGAACATGTCAGACTGCCACGTGGCACTGACAGCACAGTAACGTGGACCAATGGGAGCTTGACACGTGGCACCTATCAGAGTCTGACATGTCAGACCTGACAGCTGTCAGATGACGTCAGCGATGACGTCAGCAGGTACTGTAGCAGGCGCGTGAAGCCCACGCGCAGCCACTTCAGGCAGCGCGTGAGGGCGCGTGGCAGGGAATCTGGGGAAGGTTCCAACATACGAAATCATCTATTCGATGTAACGAACATTTTGGGACTGGTTTCGTGTCGATCGAACACCGTCTCGAGATGTTTCGGGGCATCGGAAGGTTTAGGTTCGGGATTAAAAATAGTTAAAAATACGGGAAAATTACGGGGCTTTGGTAGGAGGTTAATTAAGTAGTTAGTAACCTTCTATTACGATTTGGACAGGTTTGGGAGTCCCGGTGACGGTGATCGGCTCGGGGAGCCGTATGGCACGCAAATCGAGGCGGCAGCTCGGACGGTCTGTGAGTGGACCTTGTTTTCTAAATTGGTGCATGCATAAATGTTTATTATATGTTTTATTACTTGTTTGATGATGCCATGGGTGCATTTGTATGTGGTTACGTATAAGCACGTATTTCGAGGTTTCGGCCTTATACGGTGCTTATACGGGTCTGTATTTCTTTATTGATTTAAATGAACTGAATTTGGATTTCAAAATGATAAACTCGGGTATGAGACCCATTTGGTTTTGTCTCGGGCATATGACCTCAGATTCCGGGCACGGTGCCCAGTTGGTGTCCTATGTTCGGGTACGAGACCCAGTCACTTTACGGTTTTGATTTCAGGTCAGGGAACCTTAAATGGATTTCCCGGTTCATGACGGTTTATGGGAACCGGCATGAACTCTTAATATGGTATCATGGTTCATGACGGTTTATGGGAACCGGCATGAACCCTTGTTGGTTATTACGGTACATGACGGTTTATGGGAACCGGCATGTTACCTGGTTATGTTATTACAGTACATGACGGTTTACGGGAACCGGCATGTTACCTAATTATGGATATTATGGATCATGACGGTTCAGGGGAACCGGTCATGAATGTTTATGTTATGTATATATATGTTCGTCTACCTTCCTTTACTTCTATTATCTCCTCCGGGGAGGGTCAATGGCCTGGGTGGACCCCGGAGTAGTCACGGAGCACCGACTGAGTGGAGTCACCCCCCAGTTGGGTTCCTTACTCTCAGGAAGGCTATGGTTACTATTACCTCGGGTAGGGTCAGTGGTCTGCGGACATTGACCTTGACTTTGAGATGACTCGGATTGAGACCCGGGTAGCGCGCGCGTGGCTTTGGATACCGTGACAGGATTGGTTGTGTGACTTATATATATGTATGTGATGGATATATGATATATGATATGTGGTGTGTACAGGTGTGCACAGGATTTGGGCAGTGGCCCGAATGGTCGTTTTTATTGTGGTCCTTTCGACCTTGGTCTATATCTGCTTTGGGCTTAGTCCCACATATGGTTTGTTTTGGATAAATGGTTTTTGAATGCATGCATGCTTTTTAGTGGAGGGTACAAATGTCTTCCTTATTAAATGTTTTATAAACTTTTGTTTTGTCCACTCACAGTTTTTAATGTTTTGACTGCCCTTCAGGTTGACATCGGATGTGGACTGTAGCAGAGACCGAGATATCACATGCCTCCTTCGGATCCTGGCGTACTCTGATAGCCCGGGAGGGCAAAGGACGAAAATATCCCTTGTCTGACACTTCGTGTCAGACGGGAGCAGGGTCATCCCGCACTAATCCCGGGGGGATTGGGATGGGTCCTGTCATGGTCTTAACCGGGCGTGACAACCCGAGGGGTGGTTGTTGTGAGCTAATGGATGTCGTGGGTTTCGATAACCCGTATGATGAGGTTGATTTGAGGAACCTTGATATGAGGGCTAGCTTGTCACTGTGAGTATCTTGGTGAGAAACCCCAGAGTAAGTGCTTAGTTTGGGAAACCTGAGTTGGGGTTTGTTGGTGGTTGTGGGTTGGGCCGATTTATTGCCAGATTGGAAATGGTGCAGCTGGGTGTAGCCGAGGTTTAGATGGTTAGGTGGATGACTCTGGACGAGTCTAGTGCGATCGTGGCATTTGGTTGAGCATTGAGTTTCTCAGCATTGTGGATCAGAGATGATGTGCCACGAGCTGGAACACTTGTGACTGGTAGGAGGGGTACATCGTGAGTTGCAGTTGTGACCAGTCGTGGGTGCTGGTGTCTAGTACGAGGAATCGCTAATCGAGTTGGGATATGTGATGACTATTGGTAGGTCATGTTTCGGTACGAACGATCAGGATGCCGTTAGTTGATCAGAGTAGCGCAGCGGAAGCGCGGTGGACCTATGCTTCGTGTTGGAGTGGGCTAGGTTGGTATGGTCGGGTTGACCATGAGTAAGGTTGGTTTTCGTGGACTCATCCTATTTTGTTGGAGGTGTCGAGTATGTTGGACTATGTCGGCACATGCCGAGGTTGGGATTTGGGTGATGTCGAGGCTAGAACTCAATGATTCCCCAGGCTTTGTGATGGACGACTTCGAGGATAATGATTGAGGAGTCCGAGGTGAGTGATTGTTGTTTGTGATCCCAAAAGTTGATGACTCGGAATGGAACCTCAGAAAGGTTGATACGCGAGAATGAGGGTACGTGATGACTGGCATCCTTTTGGATGTGCATAAACGGTGTTAACCGACAGGCGAGTTGGTCGGTGTGTTAGTTTGGTTACGGACACATGGTTGTGATCCTTAGGAGTTATGGATCGCCTAAGTGTAGCGGAGTTGACGTTTGGACGGTTGGTCCAATAGTGGTATTCATGTTGCGGATTGAGTTCCATGGTTGGAAAAGGTGGATCTGCTTCCAACATGGTTGGAATCTCGGAATCAGGAGATGTTGTAGTTTAGACGATGAGATGTGTGTTGATTCCGAGTTGGTGTTAGATGTCGAGTATGAGAGATGGATACTCTGGAGTCGATTTGGGTGACTCAGTGAACGAACTTTAGGAGTTGTGACTCCCCTTTGGTCGTGGACACGCGTGGAACTCTTTAGGAGAAGAAAGTACTTGGTGACACCAGGAGTGGTCTGTGTGGCAAGTGTCATGGGATTATGTAAAGTTGGATTAAGGAAGGATGACTTATCATGTCATGGTTGAGGACCATGGTGTGTTCCGTTGAAGGACGACGGAAGGAAACTGAGAAGGAGTGACTATAACTGATCGGTATGAGGTTATTAGAAAGAACCCACAATCTAGATGTGTCTATAGACGTAGGGTATCCTTGATTGATTTGATTCGATGTGGTAGTTTGATCATTTGTGGGAATTGAAAACAAAGTAGTGGTACAGTAAGTGGGATCCACTTAGGGGTGAGTGGATCAGGATTTGATCGCTTCTGGATTGAGTTATTGTGGATCAGGAAACTTGTATGCAAGACAGAGGTTGGATATGTTGGACATGCAGATGAGGAGATTGCTCTGTCTTGTAGGAGTGAAGGTGGCTGGATATGTTGACTATCTTGGAATGGTGTAGGAGTAATGTAGTCAATTGTTGCATACGTATGGGTAGTGGACTTGGATCTAGTGCTGGGTCTGCCCTGTGTACGTAGTCGAGATGGAATTTCTTATTGGTCGGGAGACCCAGGAGATCAGGAGAATCGGAACAGATTTGAGTTAGTTTTCCCCATCAGACATATAGTTCAGCCTAGAGGTAAGATTGGACCGACGAACTGCAAAACGGGGAGCGTGATCGGCTTGTAGTCAGGTGGTCATCAGTATGGATACGAGGATGTTTTGTGAGCCCTGGAGATACTCTGTGAGGGTGACAGGTACACTATGGTGTGGTTGGATGGACTTTGGGTGAAGTAGAGCTGGGATGATGCCGATGTGATTGATTGATGGATTTACAGTAGGATGGCGTTGGAAGGACTTGAGGATGTCCCCTACAAGTTGTGTTTAAGTTATTCTAAAATATCTCTGTTTTATTCAAAGTTTTTAGGGTTGTTGTTACGTGTGTTTGGTGGTATGCACCGTGAGTTTTGATGGTTGTGATTGGTGCATATACTTGAGATGTATTCCGATGCGATTGGACGTGCATCATGATGAAGGTGCAAGATACTGTTCTAGTAGAGAGTTGATGATCGGATTAGTGCCAAGGTATGCTATGGTAGGATTAATGATAGGCGTAGTTCCGATTTGTTTGATTTTAACGGAGCATGTAGACTGGATCAGAGTGATCCCGAGTGATTTATTGATTATGGCAGGAGTCAATACTGATATGAGTTGGGTGCTCGGAGCCATGCGTGGCTGGTGGGACCCTGATAAGGAGGTGTGTGAACATGGTTTGACAGGTACGTGATCGGTTCCAGTTACAGATAGGTAGTTGGGACATTGATGGTGATCCCACAAGTTCACTATGTTGGTGGTTAGGGAAACCATCGGTGAGATGAATTGTTGCGTAGTTGTTATGAGTAGATACGTTGTGACTCCAGTGGGGTCGGCACGAATAGCTGACATAAGTAATATGGATCATTGAATAGGTCTTGATGCATGGGAATACCTAGGTCAGTAGATGTCGTCCTGTGAATTGGTGTATTTGGGATTTGTACCTGTTGACGGCAAACTGACACGATGTACTGAAGTCTTGGTACGAGGTATGCTTGTCGCGAAAAAGGATCAAGGATGATGAGACTGGTAGCAGTGGTGTTGTGGCGTACCTACTATTAGAGGAGCCGTGAGAGTCGGTTGGAATGTGTTGAACTCAGTGAGAATAAGACAATCGTCAATTGGACTGAAAGTCGATTGAGTTGATTCGCTTGGCCGAGTTGGGGTGACAGCTTGAGAACTATCAGGATATGTGGGATTGGCAAGTGATGGACACCAGGTAGGCGACCCGGTGTGAGATCAGTTGGATTCCCCCAGTTAGTTACGGAAGTACGAGATGCGGAATTTTGGGGAAAAAATTCTTTAAGGGGGAGATTGTAATGACCCATCCCGAAAATTGAGATTAGATTAATGGTTAATGACGAATTAGTCAGTTAATTGGTGATTAGTTGGGTGATTTCGGACGAACGGTGTGAAATGACGGTTTTGCCCTTGGATTTGGGCGAACGGTTGACTTTTCGTTCTGGCGGTCAAATGGTGACCATGACTGTGGTGTAGTTCGGAACGTCATGAGTTCATATACAGGTGGCACGTCCGATTCCGACATTCGAAGAGGAAGTTATGACGTTCAGAAGGTCAAGGGTATTTTGGTAAATTGGTTGAAATAGGGCAAATGGTTGACCATTTAGAAGACAAGTGATTTTCACGCATTTCGAGGATCATTAGGTAGATCTCGATCTCCTGAATATAACGACAGGCGTAATGAGACAATTTGAGTTCGAACGACGGAGTTACGGGTCTAGCAATATGAGGGGCAAAATGGTCATTTGAAAAGGCAGGTGCATTTTGGTCATTTGATGGCTTAGGGATATGTGCCTAGTGGAATTGGGACACTTGGCAATTTTGGGATGCAGTGACCACCAGATTTTGGACACCTGTCCCTCTCTAGATGGTCATAGAAGGTCCCCCACCATGTTTTCACGGTTTAAATTTATGGTTGCACGATTTTGAAGTGAGAAAGAGAGGAGACTATGAGAATCCTCCCACCCAATTCTTTAAATCTCCATTATTTTCTAGTGAGGTGCGGAGGAGGATGAGAGTGTGGATGATGAAGAGTAGGATGGTGCCTTGGTGAAGGGCCTTCGTGAACGGTGGCCACTACACCGTGAGAAACAGGGGAGAGGCGAAACCGTGAGGAACCAATTATTCTATCGCCTGAAAACGTGTCCTTTAGCTTATGGTCCCTGAATGGAAATTGATTGGGAGGTTGAAACGAGCTCCCTGGACTCAAAGTGAAGCTTGAAAGAAAAGGTAAGTAGTATTTCCATGAAAATTGAATTTTGACTACGAAAATGGTAGATCGTGTTTCACAGGTTAATAGATGATTTGGTTAATTGGAACAAGGATTGGAGGTTAAAAGGAAGCGTGTGGGCTTGAAACCATGATGGGAGGTGGCCGAAAGTGGAAGAACGCGACGGGGGAACATGGCCGGTTCATCTTTGAAATTAAAGAGGTAATTTCTCGAGTTTAAACTCACGGTTTTAGGTTCTAATTAATGGAAAAAAATGAGACAAACATGTACGAATGAAAAGGATTAAAATCGGTTTTCAAATGGATGAAAATCGTTGTCGAATCGCCCATGCCTGTTCAGTTGAACCGGCCGGCCTGCTGAATCGGTCTGAACTGGTCGATCACCGCTTGAAGACAGTGAACAATGGGAGCGTGGCTCCCACGCGCAGCCCTTTTGGGTGGCGTATGAGTGCACGTGGCTCACCTTTTGAGGAAGGTTTCAACAAGACTTTTAAATATTCGATGTAACGAGCATTTTGAGACTAGTTTCGAGTCGATCGGACATTGTCTCGATATGTTTCGGGATGTCCAAAGGTTTTAGGTCTCGATTAAAAATAGTTAAAAATTCGGGAAAATTACGGGTCTTTAGTATGAACATTGTGAAGTAGTTAGTGACCTTATTATGAGATTTTTACAGGTTCGAGAAAGCCGGTGATAATGGATTAGCTGGGAAAGTGTAATTGCGCGTGTATCGAGGCAGCGACGCTAATAGTCTGTGAGTGGACTTTGCTTTCTAACTTATGACGCGTGCATATATGTTTTTATATGTTTTCCATACGTGATTCTATGGTTATGATTATGATCATGATGATTTACGGTTTTGCACGAATTTCGAGATTATGACGTATTTGCACGTTTTACGAGTTTCCAATTTATATTGTGATTTGATTATGGTTTTGATGATTTGATTTTAGGATTTGACATATGAATTGATTTCAATGATTTCTAATGGATTTTGGAAAAGTGATTTCGGGCTCGAAGCCCTGTTCATGTGATTTCGATAAACGAGATTTCGGTTTTGGAATCGGATTTTGAAAAGATGATTCTTGATTCGGTTTTGAAACTTGAAAGTTAAATTTTGGATTTGGGTTCGGGATGATGGTTTCGGATGCCGGCTTTCGGAATCATTATTGCGAATTCAGATATGGATTTTCTATTATTTTCACTTGCTTTTGGGTTTAAAGACCCATTGAAAAATGGTTTTGGGTTTAAAGACCCGGAAAATGGCTGGATCTGGTTTTGAGTTTAAAGACTCGGTTGATTGAGGGGGGAGGGCGCTAGATTGATATTTTTTGAGTTTAAAGACTCGGTTATTGAGATATCCCCCGAGGCCTGTTAATTGTGTTTTGAGTTTAAAGACTCGTTGATATCCCGGGAAGGTCTGATTATGCGCATGTATTTTGAGTTTAAAGACTCGGGCGCACTTGAGATCCTGCAACTTGATTGATTGATGTTTTTCACAGGTTTTTCACCGGTTTTCAGATGTTTTGGGCAGTGGCCCGGATGCTTTGGATTTTATTAGTTTTGGACTAAGTTCCCGTATTTGATGAGGATTTACGATTTTGGGCTGAGACCCTAGATTTGAGTTACAGCTTTGAGAAAAAAAAATGATTCCGGTTTTCATTGATGGTTTTCTTATCTTGGATATGAAATGGTTTTATGACAAGGTTTTCATATGAATGCATTGGTTTTTGCGTGGAGGGTATAAATGTACTTTTCTATAACCAGTTTTCTAAACGTATTGATTATTTTTGTCCACTCACAGTCTTTCATGTTTTCGATACCCTCCAGGTTGTTGCGGTGCGGGCTGTTGGTAGAGAGAGACAGTGACATCACACACGCGATCCATAGTAGATTCTACGCACTATGGGAAGTCTGGTACTTGTGGATGGTTCGTTTGGAAATCTCTTGTCCGGCTTACGTATTACATGGAGGTTGGACGTCGGTTTAGCCTTCGTGCCACGCGTAAGTTAGACGGGAGTATGACTTAGCCCTTAATCCCCGGGGGATGGATTGGGGGTGGGTCGTGTCATTAAGGCTTTGATTTCTGAATTTTTTCTTTTATCTTGGGTTTTGGAAAACTGGGGTTTAGGCTGGTCTCCAGAAATGAAAACTGTTTTGGATTGGTGCCCATGTGATAATTGTTTTGGGTTGGTGCCCGGTCTAAAATATATTTCATTTTGGATATTGTTTATGGATTAGTCTAGATCAGGCGGTTAGATCGCTATTCTGGAGTTCCTAGAGACAAACTCGGACATGGTCAAAGTTGGACTCCACACGTGCCGACGGGGTTGGAACCTGCATAAATCCGTAGTCGTTTATCGGAAGTACAGATGGGATGCTAGTTGGACTATCAGGCTAGTTGGACCAGCGAGACGCGGTTGACATATGGCTAGTTGGACAAGTAGGCTAGTTGAACTAGCGAGATCAGATTTGGTTTTTATTACTCATGATTTGTGCAAAGGTTTTCAAAATGACTGAGAGCCGAGGATTGCATTGAAATGTTGGCCAGATGGCCTTTTATATTTATATCGTTTTGGGTTGGACCCATGAGTTATATATATATACTGGTGTTTTATTTGAAAGAAACATTTTCCTTAAGTAAGCATGCATTTTTTTATAGAACGAAGGGTTAAATTATTGATTTCGGAAAATGGTTTTCCAACACTTTGTTTTTGTCCACTCACACCTTTTATTAATTTTGGCACCCTCTAGGTTGATCGAGGACGCTGGTTGTGTGAAGGTTGAGGCATCACATGAAATTGCGCATTTTGGATAAACCGAGTGGGGTATGGTAGTATCACTTGTCTGACACGTGGTAAGTATGCTTATTTTAATCTCGAGGGTACTTTATTAATTTGGCAATGACGTATGAGACGGGAGCAGGTCCTCGCATGCTAATCGAGGGGGATTACGGGGAGGGTCCTGTCACAAGTACTCTAATTTATGCCTTATAATCTCATTCACATTTTTAGACAGAATACTAACTCTGATCTCAGATAAAAAAAATTACTAACTCTAATCAACCTCATTCCTTTTGCTCATCCATGTTTTCTTTCTTTTCCCTTTCAGTTGTCTATGTTATTTCTCTTATGACCACAACATCTGTAGTGCTTCTCCACCTTCCTGTTTCGGTTAATTGCTGATTTTTTAATTGACTTTTCCTTTTATCACAATGTTGCTTTTCACACTGAGCTACTGAATGAGCAGTGTAATTCTAATTTACTGGATTGTTGATTTAATGAACATAGTATTATTGTACCATTCATTACGCTTCTAATTCAGGTGTCTTCCTATATCTTAGTGAATAGTTAACTTATTTGTTCCGTTACGCTATCTAACTTTCTTTCATCTTTGGAAATTTCGGTTAGATCTTTGCTCTTTTCTTCTCTTCCCTCTTTTCTTCTCTTCCCTCTTTTCTTCTCTTCCTTCCTAGTTTAGTCTTTCAAGCTATTCTCTCTTTTCTCTTCCGTTAGTTTGTTTTGCAGATTCTACTTATATCATTTTGCCTTTCATTTTTCTATTGGCCTCTTAACATTTTTGCTTTGTTAGATCTGCTTTCATTATTGTTGTTAGTATACTCGGGGCAAAAATAAAAAATATATCTTTAATTCGCACACCTAATTATTAAAGTGTAAGACTTCATTAAAACTTTTGCTAGGGAAAACCCATTATGACAATACCCGTGACAAAGAAAAAAGTACTTCATGTCCAAAACATTACATTACGCTCATAAACAAAAAAAGACAAATCCATATTTCTAACTTATATATGGATAAAAATACTCACATTCAAAACTAGTAGACTACAACTTTCATATTCAATAAGAGCAAACACTTGCTCTTTTTTTTTCTGGAACATCATTATTCCAATCATATCCTTATTTTTAATTAGTAATACCCTAAATGCACAAATTTACTATATTTTAATTTATTCATATTCACATAAAATCCTCGAAGGTTTTTCTATCACCTTGCACGTCTCCCAACAATATCGGAATAACTTTTCTGCATCTATCTCATTCTCACTTCTCAATGATTATCTTGAAATTTGGTATATTTGTTAAGTCATTAAATTTTATACCATAGCAAAAGTTCCCAACTATTTTGTACATTAAAAAATGGAGTTATAAGAACTTTGAATTATTTTATATTTCTAAAAACAGTTTTTTTTTTCACTATCAAACACTCTAGAATTATACCAATATTTCATTATAAATAAAAGTACTTTTATGAGTACATACCAAACATCAAACTGTTTAGGCTTAAAAATACTAATAAATAAGTGCTACTAATCAAAAGTACTAATACTTAAAAGCGTTTTACAAGAAGTAAATCCAAATGATCACTTACATACTTCTTATATTATTTATTTATTTGCTTACTATATTTATTTGTTTATTTGTTTATTTATTATATTATATAATATATATTAATAATATTAGGCCTGTATTGTTATAAGCTCATGGATTGAGCCCCTTTTGCCCTCCCCTTGGACAGCCCAAAGTATACTAATTCAATTTTTTGTTTTAGTTATTTTTTTTTGTGTGGTTTTGTTGAATAAACGACTAAATACTTGTTTTCGATGAGGCTCAATTCTTACGGTTCACTATAGTTTTATATTCTTAATACCTCTTATTTACTGTTCTAATATTTTTCTGACGCCACAACATTATGTTTATTCGATGATAGCTTGTTCCAGCTTTAGTTCTCAAGGGTCAAAGGCATACCTTTTCTTATCAGGTTTCTAATGTCTTCCTTTATTCTTCATTTCATAGATTCTTTCTTTCGCAATGTATCTCTCTGGATGCAGCTTATCTTTTCAGTCATAAACATGTACGTCGTACTTTTTTTCATTTATCTAATTTTTTTCCATTATGTTTATCCAGTAAAGGTCTATTAACAAGGTAGCATAATATGCAGTTTCTAAGCTTTAGCTAGTGGCATACGTCTTTGATGATGCCTTTCATTGCATTTACAATAGCCGTGGAACAATATTTGGTTTATTTCCTTTTTTTTTTTGATTTCTCTGTGAACTTATTCATGTCGTAGATCTTTTGATCTAGTAATTGACCTAAAGGTTTACGTATGGATTCTTGATGAACTTAGAGTCTCATCTTGTATTGTTGTTGATGTTTCAGAATAAAACATCTCTTCCAACAAAAAAAAAAAAACAAATTCTTCTAGCAATTCAAGCATATGTCAAATTTCTTATCTAATTAATTAAAGAAAGAAAGACATGCTCCTCACATAAACTGGTATTTCATCTAGGTTGGAATTATATATCATTTTTTTTTTCATATTCATGTTTTGATATTTTCATACTCGTCTTAAAAAGTAAATTAAAAAGAAATTCAAGCATTAAGTAGCAAGAAAATTAACTAAAAGGGATATGTAATTATATTCTAACAAAAATATATACATAATTGCAATATATGACGAAAATGAGTACAAGTGTAACGACCCGACCCGTAATTACAAGATTTACGGGAATTTTTTACGATTTTTTGAAAATTTTCAGGATTTAATTAGAGTAGATGGATAGTTTTGCCCTTGAATTTTTGCATGGCATACTAAATAGGGGAAGGGAAGGCTATTTTGGGAAAGGAAAATATGGAGATATTTTGAGAAGATTTGGAAAAGGATTTCATTGTCTCACCCTCACTCTCTCTCTCTCTTCTTGCTCGTGAAAAACACACACACACACAACATACCCTGCCACATGGCACTTTCCATGTGTTAGCTGACGTCATCATGACGTCACCAGGTGATGTCATGATGATGACAGCTAATACGTGGAAAGTGCCACGTGGCAGGGTACGATTAGTACCACGTGGCATGATGCCATGCAGAAAATTGTGTCAACTTGTCAGGTGCTATATAACAGAGGGTCGTTGGTGCCATGTGCCAAAGGTGCCACGTGGCAGTGTGCTAGGGGTGCCACGTGGCAGTGTGCTAGGGGTGCCACGTGGCAGTGTGCTAGGGGTGTCACGTGGCAGTGTGCTAGGGGTGCCACATGGCACTTGTCAAGTGGTGCTACGTGCCAGAGTTGTTAGAGTGTCAGTGATACATAGCAGGCCACATCAGCTACAGATGATGTCACCGATTGATGTTAGCAGGTGATGTCAGCAACTAACGTCATGTGACGACCCGGAAATTCAGAAAAGGTAATTTCGAAAATTTGAAAAGGAAATGGATGTTTTTGCCATTATAAATATGGTGGTCAAAAGTTAACTTTTTGTTCGGGATACATTTTACACATTTTTCAAAGACCGTTGCATAGGTCTCAAAGTCCTAAGTCCGTAGACAGGTGACATATCAAAA
The DNA here is from genome assembly GCA_032719365.1 of Prinsepia uniflora. Taxonomy (NCBI): domain Eukaryota; kingdom Viridiplantae; phylum Streptophyta; class Magnoliopsida; order Rosales; family Rosaceae; genus Prinsepia; species Prinsepia uniflora. The sequence goes on from CM064872.1 coordinate 41,064,809, forward strand.
TCGGAGTTCGAATGGATTCGTTATGGGGCTAAACTGATGAGGGGAATTTTTGTAATTTGGATCTTAAGGGCAATTAGGTCTTTTTGGTGATTCTGATGATTAAGCAAAAAAGCCGGGTGGATTGGTGACACCTGTCAGCATAAGACTAGGATTAGTGGCATTTGAATTGTGAGAGTTATTGTTCGGTTGTGGTCTTCGTGTATGTTGGCGCCGAGAACCCAAAACCAAACCAAAAAGAAAAGAAAACCCATCAGACCTAATCTCTTCACCTGGGAATTTAAAACAAACATAGAAGGGAATTCGAAGAAAAGGAGAAGAACAGAAAAGAAATGGATGAAGAAGGAGAACCCAGACTCGAAAGGAAACCCATAAATTATCCAGAAAACCCGAAACCCACCATGGACCTCAAATTTGAATCTTAATTTAGAGCATTTAATTCGTGGAATTGAAGTTGGAATTGTAATCTTTGGTCCTTAGTGAGTTGAATGGAAGTGTTAACGTACAAAATTGGACACAAGGAAGGTTGAGTTGAAGAATTGGAAATTTAGCCAAAATCCAATGTTTGGAACTTGGGAATCGAGGTAAGAAATCGTGAAATTAAGATCATGGATCCTTAATTGGGGTTACTTCGATGCAATTGGGCGACTAAAATGTAGAAATTGGTGTCAAATTGAATGAAATTGAAACGGGTCATGAAACCGGGTCGAAGGACCCGTGTGCAAGAAAAGGGTGAGGACGAAGCACTGTGGCACCACTTTAGCAGGCGCGTGGATTCCATGCGCAACCGCCTTTGGCAGCACATGGAGGCGCGTAGATTTCACTATTTTCGAGGTATGGTCAACATGACTTTTAATGTAATCGATGTAATGAACATTTTGGCGCAGGTTTCGAGTTGATCAGACACCATTGTGATATAGTTGTAAGGGTCTGAAGTGTTATATTACGTTTTAAACATGTATTTGAATCCTGTAAAATGGGGGATTGTATTGTGAGGTTACTTGGGTTGTTAGTGACTGTTGATAATGGTTTTTGATAGGATTGGTGATTCCTAGAATTTACGAAGGAGTGTACGGCTCGAAATCGAACTGCGATGACGGTGTGTGAGTGAACATTTGTTTTATAAACTGTTATGCATGCATAGTAAATGTTTTCCTTGATTGATTGCATGAATTGAGTTGCAATGATTTGGATGATGATGATTTGATATGATTATTGGGTTATTTTATGGATTTAATAATCGATTTTGGGACACGCTTTACGAGAATGGTGAAAATGATGTTTTGGGCATAGGCCCAGATTTGAAAATTGTATTTTAACATGGAATGTGTGTAAAGAATGATTTAATGAATTAATTAATGATTTCCAAATATCATTTTAGAGATTTGCATGAAAATAGTTTTTTGGGCTTGAGACCCTATTTGGAAATGGGTTGACTTGGTTTTGAGTCATGAACCTTGTAAAAGTTTTAGTGGTTGGCTTTGTGAGTTATCATGGTATGTTGGCTTCTCGGATGCAACTGAGCCTGGATGTACCGTCCAGATGCGTCTGACCCTGGGGATGTGGTATTCGCCCAGATGTGACTAATCCTAGGGTTGAGCTTAGATATGACTAATCCTGGGAATGTGGCTTGGTGCTGGCCTACGTGTAGTGTCGATATGATTGTGTGATTGATTATGCACTTGTGAGTAGGGCTGATGTGATATTGTGATTGATGTCGATGCACTTATGAGTAGTGCTGATGTGATAATGATATTGTGATTGATGTCTATGCACTTGTGAGTAGTGTTGTTTTATCAGTGTGATTGATATTTGAGTACTGGTGAGTAGTACTGTTGTTGATGGTCATTGTGATTGATTTGATATTGAGAGTTATGTCCAGAGATTTTACATGATTAGATGAAACAAATTTCGGGAAATGTGGGTCGCTGGCTTTTGATGAATTGTGGGTCCCATGGATTTATATGTGATATGATTTGAAATCCGATTGGTCATGTTTTACTATATGCATGCATATTTTATAATTGGAGGGTAAAATAGTTCGTTTTGAAATGTATTTTCAAATGATGTTATTTTTGTCCACTCATACTTTCGAAGTTTTGACGACCCTCCAGATGGTGGCACGAAGATAGGAGATGATCGAGAGGCGAAGGCATAAGTGGGAATTAGTATGGCTATCCCTTGCCTGACAAGTGTTGAGAGTGTTTTCGGAATTTCGATTGACTTGTCAGACGGAAGCAGGACTAAGCACAGTTATCAAAGTACTTTTGGGACGGGTCCATTCATGTCATATGCATTGATCGGAACGTGGGAACTTTGACCAGCATGTGTGGGCACGAAGGCTCAAGTTTTGAGGTGAAACCAATTTTGTTTGAAAGGTTTTGATGTCCTGAATCCAATGGTGGTGGTTTCAACTCCATCAGAGGTCATTTGATGGTAGTTTTGGGGGGTTTTTCTCGTCGAGAAGCTTGTTCGAAACGTGTTTTCGACTTTAGAGTTTTTGGGGGTTTCATGTAAGGACTTATATGGATTGTTGGTGACTCTCCGGTGTGACTTTGATGTGCCAGGACGTTCTGGAGGCGTCAAATTAGCTTATGGCTCGGATTTCGGGCGATCAGCGGTATTGTGAGTGGACATTTTTTTCATAAATGTGATGCATACATATTTACATATTTATAAGGTGTTATACTATGATTTATATGGTATTTGGTTATGTGATTGGAAATAATTTCTGGATAAATGCGGGGTTTTTGGTATATATATATATATATATATATATATATATATATATGAATCTTCGATTGTGGTTTTCTGGACACACGTTTTACTGGTGATTTTAGAAACCGAATTTTGTGTTGGTGCTGAGAGGTAAATGTTTTGGGCTGGTGCCTAGGTCAAAAGGTATTTTGGTTTATTTATGGTTATGTTTTCTGGTTGGGTCAACCTCAAGCGATTGGGTCGTAATACCGGAGTTGGACTCTGATGATTCCTAGGGACGGAATCGAGCATGGTCTGAGTTGGACTCGACATTTGCCGACGGAGTTGGACTCTGTGGATATGTGGTTGTTAAACGGTAGTATAGATGGGATGCTAGTTGGATTAACGACCTGGTTAGACCAACGAGACGAGGTTTGACTTTTGGGGCTAGTTAGACCAGTGGGATCAAGTTTGGATTATTTTCGTTTGTGGTGCGTCTAGGTGACAGGACCCGCCCCGATCCCACAGGGATCACAAGGGGACGTGCCCTGCTCCCGTCTGACACCCAACCGTTCACACCAATTTTGACCTCAAAACCTCAAATGCATAAATAATCAAATTAAAGTCATACAACAAATCTGAAGTAAACAGATGTCAGACAAGGGATGAAATCCAAAATTACAAGTTGCGAGCACGACTCTAACAATACCCTGCGGGTACACCACCCAGCAGGGGATCAGGTACGCAGAAGTAGATCTATGCCTCAGCCTCGGGTTCCTCCTCTACCTCAGTATCACGACTTGGAGGGGTTACCAAAAAACATTAAGGGTGAGTGGACCGAAACTCAAGTTTATAAAATCGTTTGATAAGTAAAACATATAATTTACCCCTCCTTTTTCCAAACATGCATGCAGCATCATTTAAAATCATAAATAATATAATATGAATCATAAGGCATGTAATAAAACCATAACCATAATTTTAGCCACTGCACTATACACTCCAATCCGACATCCCTGATGTCTGACGTCCCTGATGTCTGACGTCCCTGACGTCCAATAAGGTCACAATCACAAGGCTACGCGTGCCACTCGAGTCTCAATTCCGAGTTCAATCCCCGAACCCTGTTCGGTTACAGCATCCCCGATGCTTAGCGTCGTAGACGCTGGACGTTCTAGACGTCCGTGACCTCTCCGGGGTACCTCATCCGGAGGAGACAATATAATATGGAAGGATCTATGCAGTGCAGTACCAAATACATTTTATTGATATCCACATGCAAACATATATGTATACATAGGTAAAATCTGAACCGATCGTTACGTTTCATCAAACGGGTCTCATGCCCAAATACCGTGAAACGTGCCATAACCGAAATCTCAATATCATCAAAACCATTTATAGATTCCAGCATGTGAACATATAAGTAAATCAGAAAACATTTAAGCATGCAAGGGTTTAATGAAAACGGGCCCACTCACTGTACGATTCCGCTGCGAATCTGCGCGTACGGACCTGTACCGAGATTATCGCACAATTCCTGTCAGTTCAATTCACACGTAAGGGTCACTACAAGTCCTTAATATTTATTCATAAGAAAGTTTGAAACAGAAGCCGGTTCGGGGAAACCGGCAACACGTTTCCCGAGGCAACCGACCCTAACCTGACCCTTCAAACTATCTCAGATCAACATGGTTAATTCACCAAAAATGTTTAGAATAATGAGAGGAATAAAAGTCATGTTGATCGTGATCGGAGATAAGCCCCAACGCGCCCTCACGCGCTGTCCAAAGTGGCTGCGCGTGAAAGTCACGCGCCTGACACTGTAGCTACAGTGTCAGCACCTTCACCCGTTTGTCTGTAATTCGGGCCTGCCACCCGCAGCTTGACCTGGTTGATTACCCATCAATTCCTACTCGATTTCAATCCAATTTGATCCTAACATGTTATTTAAACATCTAATTTATGTTCTGAGTTATTAATTATCCAAATCCAATCCTTAAATGGCCCTTCGACCCGTGATCAACCAAACGGGTAAATCTCCAGAACTCACTGGTTTCAAACCCATTGTCCAATTAACTTCACAGGAAGTATAACAGGATCAAAACGAACCAAAATGAACAATCAATTGTGTCTGAAAGTACCTGAAGGTCGTCGTCCCAAGCTCTGCGATTTCCCTGAAAACAGCAGTCACCGTCCCAGCTCAGCCGTGGCTGATCTCCTTCGATTTTGATGCGGTTGAGTTCCAAACACTCCCAGAAGACTAAACCAGGCCTTGGTTTGGTCCAACAGTCACCAGAAATCAAAACCCGATTTTCCCTCCAATTTTTCCAGAAATGGCTTCTCTGGTTTTCCTCACCCGTTCTCAGTTATCTCTGCATTAGAGTGATGCTCACTCATGTCCTAATCAGTTTTAAACAAATTCAAGCCGTCCCAGAGGCTCGTGGGTGTCCAATTTGTCCACTGAAATTTGTCCCCCGAAAGCTTCGAATTTTGATTAATCAATTTGATCGTGTAGCTGGAAGAATCAGACCACGTTTGATGCTTCAAAAAGGTTTAAACAATCAATTCTTTCCAACCCACACTCACCAGTAAACAAATCTCACTCAGAGCCATCGCACATGGTGGTGCCGCCCATGTCCCCCGCGGTTTGCTACAGTAACCAGGGAAAAAAGACCAAAATGCCCCTGGTTCAAATAATTACCAAACTGCCCTTCACTTTCTAGACCCGTAACTCAGCCATACGAAGTCCGATTTCGGCGTGCCGCCTGTCTACGGACTCAGGACGTCGAGACCTACCTATCGGTCCTGGAGTCGTGTGAAAATTAATTGTTAAACGAAAAGTCAACATTTTCGCCCTAACCGTCACAATTACGGTAATGCCCCTGAACTTCTGATAGTCATAACTTTTTCCCTGATCGTCCGAAATGGACGTGCCACCTGTCTATGAACTCGTGACGTCCCGAACTACGTCACGGTCATTGGTCAAGGTCCATTTGACCCACCAATCAAAGAGTCAACAATTTGGCCATACCATTCACAAGGGTAAAAACGTCAATTGATACATTAAATTACAATATTAAAGTCCTCGAATGTCCGGGGTGTTACAACCTTCCCCCCTTAAGAAATTTCGTCCCGAAATTTCAAAGAAACAAATGAGGAAATTGTTCTCGCATCTGAGCCTCAGGCTCCCATGTGGCTTCTTCCACATTCTGGTTTCTCTAGAGAATATTCACGAGAGGGATCGTCTTCCGACGTAGTACCTTGTCCTTCCGATCCAAGATCTGTATTGGTTGTTCATTAAAGCTCAAATCCTCCCGTAGTTCGACAGGTTGTTCCCCAAGTACATGAGAAGCATCATGTACGTACTTCCATAGCATCGATATGTGGAAAACATCGTGAACTCTAGATAGTTCTGGAGGTAGTGCCAATCTGTAAGCAACTCTGCCGATTCTCTCCACGATCTCATATGGTCCGATAAAACGCGGACTCAGTTTCCCCCGTCGGCTGAATCGGATAATCCCCTTCCACGGTGATAACTTCAGGAAGACAAAATCTCCCACTTCAAATTCCAAGTCTTGAATCCGTCGATCAGCATAACTCTTCTGGCGATCCTGTGCCGCCTTCAATCTCTCCTTGATAACACGAACAGTTTCCATGGTTAAGTCCATCAATTCCGGCCCTACCGCCGCTCGCTCTCCTATCTCCGTCCAGCAGATAGGTGTCCTGCACTGTCGGCCATACAGTGCCTCATAGGGTGCCATCCCGATGCTTGCCTGATAGCTGTTGTTGTAGGCGAATTCCATCAATGGCAAATGAGTATCCCAAGAGTCCTAAAACTGTAGTACACATGACCTCATCATGTCCTCCAGGGTCTGAATGGTTCTTTCAGACTGTCCATCGGTCTGAGAATGGAAAGCAGTACTGAAACGTAGGGTTGTTCCCAGAGTAGCTTGCAAACTCCGCCAGAACCTGGAAGTGAAACGCGGATCACGATCGGACACGATCGATTCCGGCGTACCATGCAATCGTATGATTTCCTTCACAAACAACTGAGCCAGTCGGTTAGGTTTATAGGTCTCCTGAACTGGCAGAAAATGGGCTGATTTGGTTAGCCGGTCCACGATCACCCATACTCCGTCCACTCCACTCTGAGTCCTCGGTAACTTAAAGACGAAGTACATGGTGATGTGATCCCACTTCCACTCGGGAATCGGAAGTGGCTGCATAGCCCCATACGGTCTCTGCCGTTCCGCCTTAACCTGCTGACAGGTTAAGCATTTGCTTACGAACTCGGCAATATCCTTCTTCATTCCTGGCCACCAATAATGGTTCCGGAGGGTACGGTACATCTTTGTACCTCCCGGATGCATAGCATAGGCCGAACTATGGGCCTCCTCAAGAATCTCGGCTCGTAACTCTGCCACTGCAGGTACACACAAACGACCCAATTTCACAAGTGCTCCATCGTCCCGGATGGTAAAATCCTGTCTCCCATCCGCATCGACCTCGATTCTGTAAATACAGAGTATCGGATCCTGAAGTTGTGCTTCGATAATCCGATCAATTAGTATAGGTCGTACATGAAAGTTGGCCAACAAAGCTCCATGCGCATCCGTACCCAAAATAACTCCCGCCTTCCGGAGTTCCACTAGCAAAGGAAGATACACCATCACCAGGTGTGCAATAGATCCCGCTGACTTCCTGCTGAGTGCATCAGCCACCACATTGGCCTTACCCGGATGGTACTCGATCGTACAGTCATAATCCTTCAGTAGCTCTAACCATCTCCGTTGTCTCATGTTAAGCTCCTTCTGAGTGAATAGGTATTTAAGACTCTGGTGGTCGATGTATATCCGACACGTTACGCCGAACAGATAATGTCTCCAGATTTTCAGGGCATGAACCACCGCTGCCAACTCCAAATCATGGGTAGGGTAGTTCAACTCATGAGTCTTCAGCTGCCGGGATGCATAGGCAATAACCTTGCCAGTTTGCATCAACACGCAGCCCAGACCTTGCAGCGATGCATCACTGAAGACCACAAACTCCCCACTGTCATCCGGCAATGCAAGGACAGGTGCAGTGGTCAATCCATCTTTCAACTCTTGAAAACTCCGATCGCACTGCTCGTCCTAGATAAACTTTACTCCCTTCCGAGTCAAACGAGTCAATGGTGCAGCGATTTTGGAGAAACCCTCCACGAATCTCCGGTAGTAACCTGCTAATCCGACGAAACTCCGCACCTCGGTCACTGTTGTCGGTCTAGCCCAGTTGGTTACCGCTTCTGTTTTCTGGGGATCCATGCAAATCCCGTCCGTTGATATCACGTGTCCCAGAAAACCAATACTGCTTAGCCAAAACTGACACTTGCTCAGCTTGGCGTACAATTGTTCTTGTCTCAGCCTCTCCAAGACCAACCGTAGATGTCCTCTTGTGCACGGGCACTCCTCGAGTACACCAAAATATCATCGATGAACACAATCACGAACTTATCCAGGTAGGGTCGGAAGACCCGGTTCATCAGATCCATGAATGCTGCTGGAGCATTTGTCAAGCCAAAAGGCATAACAAGGAACTCGCAGTGTCCGTAACGGGTTCGAAAAGCAGTTTTCGGAATATCCTCCTCCGAAATCCTCAGTTGGTGATACCCAGACCGCAAATTAATTTTCGAGAAGCACTGAGCTCCCCGCAACTGGTCAAAAAGGTCATCAATCCTGGGTAGAGGATACTGGTTCCTCAGTGTCACCTTGTTGAGTTGTCGATAGTCAATACACAAACGGACTTCCCTCCTTCTTCTTTACGAACAACACCGGTGCTCCCCACGGTGAAGTACTCGGTCGGACATATCCCAAATCCACCAACTCCTGCAATTGAGTCTTGAGTTCTCGTAACTCGGCCGGCGCCATCCGGTATGGTGCCTGGGATATAGGTCGGGTACCAGGGAGTAGTTCAATAGTAAACTCGATCTCCCGCGATGGCGGTAATCCAGGTAAGTCTTCCGGGAACACATCCGGAAACTCACGTACCATCGGTATCTCGTCGATACCCGGAGTATCAACCTGTTCCGACACAACATGCGCCAGATAAGCCTGGCATCCCTTCCGTAGAAGTTTGGTAGCAGTAAGTGACGAAATCACTTCAGGAGGCGGACCGTCACGTTCCCCCTGAAAGATAACTTCCGGCAAACCCGGGCTCCGCAGAATCACTTGCTTGCCACAGCAGTCGATGAGCGATCCATGCTCCGACAACCAATCCATCCCTAGGATTATATCGAAGTCGTGGATATCCAGAATAATTAAGTCTGCTGGTAAATCCACATCCTCAATTCTTACCGGGCACCTCCGAATCACCTGATTCACAAGGTACACGATGCCCATCGGGGTGCCAACATCCATTTCGCAATCTAAAGCTGATACCACACAATCAAGCATACCAGCACAACTCTTCGAAATAAAAGAATGTGTAGCCCCCGCATCCATCAATACACGTACAAGAAGGTTAAAGATATGTAGTGTACCTGCGACCACGCCTGGCGCAGTCCCCGCCTGCTGCTGGGTCATTGCAAACACTTGGGCCCTCGGCCCTCCGTTCCGTCCGCGCCCGCGCGCGCCACGCCCAGCACCACGGTCACCTCCCTGACCGCGACCTCCATTAGTGTGGGAAGCCGTGCTCTGCACCACACTAGAGCCCCCAGCGTCGTTGTTCTTGGACAACTGCGGGCAATCACTGGCATAGTGGCCCTCCTCTCCACAAGCAAAACATATTACTGGCCTAGGCCTGTCCGAATGCCCGCCAGAAGCACCGCTCCAAGATGAACGCTGCCTATAGTTGTATCCAGATCCTCTGCCCTGAGAGCCTCCACGTCGACCTGACCAGCCACGACCCTTGAAGTATGAGGGTGCTCCCCTATAGCTCCCTCCCTTGTTGTTCTTCTGGCCTGATGGCCCACGATGTGGGCGATCCTGACGTCGCCCCTCGCCCGAAGGCTGACGTGTCTGGTGTGCCGCCAGACTGGCCTCGACACGCACCGCAGCGTCGACCAAATCTCTCAGTGAAGCATGAGTAGCAGCAGTCACACTTGCCCGGATCTCCCCCCCGGAGTCCAAGCTCGAACCTTTGGCAGTTGTCCTCCTCCGTGCTCACGAATGATGCAGCGAACCGGGAAAGTTTCCCGAAAGTTTGCTCGTAGTCTGCAACGGACATATCCCCCTGCTCCAGTCGCAGGAATTCAGCCTCCCGTGCCGCGCGAAAAGATCGCGGGTAGTACTGGTCCAGAAATCTGGAACGGAAAGCTTCCCAAGTAGTGGTATGGACAGACCATCCCGACATTTCTAGTCCGTGCCACCACTGGTAGGCTCCTCCTTCCAGCAAGAAGGCCGCCAAAGTTACCCGTTCGCCCGGAGGGCAGTGCATCACCGAGAAGATCCTCTCCCACTTGGTGATCCAACCATGAGCATCCTCGGGGTTTGATCCCCCACAGAAAGGAGTGGCTCCCAACCGTTGAGCCCTTTCAATGCTCGCGCATTCCATCTCCCTTTCCAGATCCTCGTCAGTTCATGTATGAGGAATTCTCCTAGGAGGCATAGCCAACTGTCAAGAGGCATAGATCAGATAACGATATTCTTAAAAGTCGAAAAGTAACTAGTACTAATCGCTAGTCTAGCATGCTGACCATACCCTAGTACTGACCACAACCTAGTGCTCTGATACCAAGCTGACAGGACCCGCCCCGTTCCCACAGGGATCACAAGGGGACGTGCCCTGCTCCCATCTGACACCCAACCGTTCACACCAATTTTGACCTCAAAAACTCAAATGCATAAATAATCAAATTAAAGTCATACAACAAATCCGAAGTAAACAGATGTCAGACAAGGGATGAAATCCAAAATTACAAGTTGCGAGCACGACTCTAACAATACCCTGCGGGTACAACACCCAGCAGGGGATCAGGTACGCAGAAGTAGATCTATGCCTCAGCCTCGGGTTCCTCCTCTACCTCAGTATCACGACTTGGAGGGGTTACCAAAAAACATTAAGGGTGAGTGGACCGAAACTCAAGTTTATAAAATCGTTTGATAAGTAAAACATATAATTTACCCCTCCTTTTTCCAAACATGCATGCAGCATCATTTAAAATCATAAATAATATAATATGAATCATAAGGCATGTAATAAAACCATAACCATAATTTTAGCCACTGCACTATACACTCCAATCCGACATCCCTGATGTCTGACGTCCCTGACGTCCAATAAGGTCACAATCACAAGGCTACGCGTGCCACTCGGGTCTCAATTCCGAGTTCAATCCCCGAACCCTGTTCGGTTACAGCATCCCCGATGCTTAGCGTCGTAGACGCTGGACGTTCTAGACGTCTGTGACCTCTCCGGGGTACCTCATCCGGAGGAGGCAATATAATATGGAAGGATCTATGCAGTGCAGTACCAAATACATTTTATTGATATCCACATGCAAACATATATGTATACATAGGTAAAATCTGAACCGATCGTTACGTTTCATCAAACGGGTCTCATGCCCAAATACCGTGAAACGTGCCATAACCGAAATCTCAATATCATCAAAACCATTTATAGATTCCAGCATGTGAACATATAAGTAAATCAGAAAACATTTAAGCATGCAAGGGTTTAATGAAAACGGGCCCACTCACTGTACGATTCCGCTGCGAATCTGCGCGTACGGACCTGTACTGAGATTATCGCACAATTCCTGTCAGTTCAATTCACACGTAAGGGTCACTACAAGTCCTTAATATTTATTCAAAAGAAAGTTCGAAACAGAAGCCGGTTCGGGGAAACCGGCAACACGTTTCCCGAGGCAACCTACCCTAACCTGACCCTTCAAACTATCTCAGATCAACATGGTTAATTCACCAAAAATGTTTAGAATAATGAGAGGAATAAAAGTCATGTTGATCGTGATCAGAGATAAGCCCCAATGTGCCCTCACGCGCCGCCCAAAGTGGCTGCGCGTGAAAGTCACGCGCCTGACACTGTAGCTACAGTGTTAGCACCTTCTTCCGTTTGTCTGTAATTCGGGCCTGCCACCCGCGGCTTGACCTGGTTGATTACCCATCAATTCCTACTCGATTTCAATCCAATTTGATCCTAACATGTTATTTAAACATCTAATTTAAGTTCTGAGTTATTAATTATCCAAATCCAATCCTTAAATGGCCCTTCGACCCGTGATCAACCAAACGGGTCAATCTCCAGAACTCACTGGTTTCAAACCCATTGTCCAATTAACTTCACAGGAAGTATAACAGGATCAAAACGAACCAAAATGAACAATCAATTGTGTCTGAAAGTACCTGAAGGTCGTCGTCCCAAGCTCTACAATTTCCCTGAAAACAGCAGTCACCGTCCCAGCTCAGCCGTGGCTGATGGCCTTCGATTTTGATGCGGTTGAGTTCCAAACACTCCCAGAAGACTAAACCAGGCCTTGGTTTGGTCCAACAGTCACCAGAAATCATAACCCGATTTTCCCTCCAATTTTTCCAGAAATGGCTTCTCTGGTTTTCCTCACCCGTTCTCAGTTATCTCTGCATTAGAGTGATGCGCACTCATGTCCTAATCAGTTTTAAACAAATTCAAGCCGTCCCAGAGGCTCGTGGGTGTCCAATTTGTCCACTGAAATTTGTCCCCCGAAAGCTTCGAATTTTGATTAATCAATTTGATCGTGTAGCTGGAAGAATCAGACCACGTTTGATGCTTCAAAAAGGTTTAAACAATCAATTCTTTCCAACCCACACTCACCAGTAAACAAATCGCACTCAGAGCCATCGCACATGGTGGTGCCGCCCATGTCCCCCGCGGTTTGCTACAGTAACCAGGGCAAAAAGACCAAAATGCCCCTGGTTCAAATAATTACCAAACTGCCCTTCACTTTCTAGACCCGTAACTCAGCCATACGAAGTTCGATTTCGGCGTGCCGCCTGTCTACGGACTCAGGACGTCGAGACCTACCTATCGGTCCTAGAGTCGTGTGAAAATTAATTGTTAAACGAAAAGTCAACATTTTCGCCCTAACCGTCACAATTACGGTAATGCCCCTGAACTTCCGATAGTCATAACTTTTTCCCTGATCGTCCGAAATAGACGTGCCACCTGTCTATGAACTCGTGACGTCCCGAACTACGTCACGGTCATTGGTCAAGGTCCATTTGACCCACCAATCAAAAAGTCAACAATTTGGCCATACCATTCACAAGGGTAAAAACGTCAATTGATACATTAAATTACAGTATTAAAGTCCTCGAATGTCCGGGGTGTTACACTAGGGGTTTTCAAAAGGATTTGAAACTGTGGTTTTTAAGATATCTGGGCCAGGGGCAATTTGTAATTTCTTATGATTATGCATGCATGTTTTCATAAATCAGAGGGTTTAAAGGATGATTTTAGAAAATAGTTTTCCAAAGCTTTTGTTGACACCATATCTGACCAGACCCAGTGGGTCGTATACTTAAAGCCCTGACTCCATTCAAGGCCCAAAACCACTGTACTTAGACAGCCCCTACACAGGGCCCAATGCAATATGCCACGTGGAAATCTATCCACCCTCGATCTACGTAACACATGTCAGCACGAAAATTGAGGAGTATTTGTCCCACATCGAAACTATGGGAATTTAACATCCTACCTACCCATACATAAGGGGTACACATTTCCCAATAAAGGTAACTAATATCTACTACTCACTACAACTCTGCCCAATTTACCATTTACTGTTTCCTTTTACGAATAGAGTTACTAACTTGACCGTCGGAAAACCTTAGGTCGGCACCACACTGGTGCCCGTACTAACGGGAAACCGGCTATTCACTTAGGTTGACAGGTTACGAAGAAGTACACGTGTCATTTGGTGATTGGACGACGAGTAATTGACAGTTGGAACATTTAACGCGTCAACAGTTTGACGCCGTCTGTGGGAAACTAACTAAGGGTATACAGGCTGAGTCGAGATGTCAAGCACTCGACGATCGGTACGCTGAGGTGGACGAGCAGCTACTGGTCGCGCAGGAAGAACTCGTTGGGCTCCGAGCCCGTATCGGTAAAGAAGAGGTCGACAAGGTGGTGACCGAGTACGCCGAGCGTGCCGAAAGAAATTGTCGAGTGGGGGAGAAAGAGAAGGTACACATGGTTGCCGAGCCAAGTAAAAAGCAGCAAGTAGATGCCAAACCAAGCAAGAAACACGCTCAGATGCTGATCATCCCTGGCTACCAACCAGGCGACACCAGGATCTACCATGACACCCGTGACGCACTAAGCGGGGGAGTAGGACGGAATCAATTAGTCAATGACCACCAACCTCACCGACCCGACCCTCCTCCCGAGGAAGGGAAAAGCCATCGCCACCTAGCAAACATCACCGCTCGATGGTCTCGCCTAGACAACAGTCACATAACTTATTCATTGGAAGATCCCATTCCCGTCACAAACTCATCTCAGGTGGCCGAGAGTACCGCCAAGTCAGCTCGGCAGCTACAACGCATGACCGACCACTCGCGACGAGGCAGGCAGCCATCAAACGCTTCCCGCGGAGACACTGAGCAGTCAACCCAGCTCGGTCCAGCACACGGATGCCCCCAAGAACCACCCCGCCTGCGAGACAATGAGAGGTCGGGGCATGTCGGCCAATAGGGAAATGGTTCCTAGGACCTGCCCCTAAGAGGAACACTGAGCGGTCAGGACAGGTCGACTGAAGGAGCAGTGACTCCCAGCAACCACCCCGCTGGAGGGACAACGAGCGGTCAGGGCAGGCTAGCCACAGGGGCAATGGCTCCCAAGACCTATCCAATAGGAAGGATGTTGAGCGGTCATGGAGAATCGGCCGCAACCAAGCACCCAGGGATACCCAGAGGACAGCACGTAAAGACCGAGGGGCCCCACAACCATCCAGAATCTACTCACTCATCCAGCATCTCATGGATCAATTCTGGACACTCGAAGCCGGGATAGCTCGGGTAGCAAGACCAGCCTGGTCGAAAACCAGATAGGGCCCCTTCACAGAAAGAATCAATCAGTTCAGAGTCGATCACGAAATAAAACCCCGAAAAATCCTTCTTTACACCGAAAAGGACGACTCGTGGAATCACCTAAATAACTTTTACTCAGCCATTGCCCTAAAGAACCTCGCAAACGAGGAACAATGCCTCATCTTCAGTTCCACCCTGACCGAGGCAGCAATAAATTGGTTCTACAAGTTGGAGTCCGGGTCCATCGACTCTTTTGAACAGCTCACGTCCACCTTCATGAACCAGTTCATGATCCAAACTAACCGTCTATCCTCGACGGAAGACCTTTTCCAGCTAAAACAGGGTGAACTCGAGTCACTGCAGAGGTACGAAGCAAGGTTCAGTCATGACTACTCCAGATGCGCCGAGATGGACGACAGGGTAGCCTTCACGGCCTTCAAGGGTGGCCTCTAAGACTCCCCCTTCAGGTATGCAGCTCACAATCAAGGCTGGACAACATATAATGAGATAATGAAACAGGCGGCGCTGCATGCCAAGGCTGAAACACTGAGCCAAAAGTCTAACACATCCAACGCTTACCAACCTCATCAGGCCGACTCGGTAAAAACTTACATACCAAGCGCCTCGGACCAGCAAGGCTCAGGACACCGTCCTCAAGAGCAGTGGTAATAGAGCTATGGGGGAAAATGGAAAGACTACCCTCACAGTAACAACCTGTACAGCCCCGGAAAGAAGGGTAAAAACCTGAATCACCAAGAAAGACAGCAGGGGGAGCGATCAAACAACGGGGAGAAACGAGTTCCTCGCTCCAAGTACGAGACCTACACCACCCTCAATACTCCCGATGAGAACGTCCTTCTCAACGTGGAACACATGATCCCAAAGTCTACTTGGGAGTCGGCCAAAGGCAAGCTTGGCAAAGACACATAACTTACTACCAATACCACAAGTACAATGGCCATAGCATCGACCAGTGTGTGGCGTTTCGGGACCTAGTGAAGGCTCTGGCCCGAGATGGGAAGATCAACCAATTTCACCAGCATGCACCTCCTCCACCTCGCAACCCACATATCAATACAATCTCAGGAGGGCCATCCATCTCTTGCCCGCTCACTTCCAACCAAGCAAAGAATAACTTCTTGAGGGCCACCAAACAAAATCACCAACTCTTCAGCATCGAAGATGGCAGAGCCAAGAAAACTAACCGACTTGGGTGGGCGCCCATCATGTTTTCAGAAGAAGAAGAACGGAGGATCGTCTATCCTCACGACGACCCCATCGTCGTTATGGCAGAAATATCCAACTTCGACGTACATCGAGTGATGGTCGACACTAGAAGCTCTGTCAATGTCCTCTTCATGAAAGCATTCAAGTAGTTGGGCATCCCAGAATCTAGCCTGGATCGTTCCCCCACACCACTCTTTGGTTTCACTGGGGACTCCATCGTCCCGCATGGTACGGTCACCCTCCCACTCTCCCTCGGATCACACCCGCAGAGGGCAACCGTGCTTGCACCTTTCCTAGTAGTGGACTGCCTCGTGGCTTACTACGCCATCCTCAGACGGGGAATACGTAACCAAATGAAAGCCATTATTTCCACCCACCTGCTTTTGGTAAAATTTCCAACGCCCATGGGGATTGGCCAAGTCCGAGGTGACCAAATGGCTGCAAGAGCGTGCAACTCTGTCACCCTAATCCAGCCACCAAAAGAAACTATGGCAGTGACAGAATCAGCGTTTGAGGCTGACCCTGACAACCCTCAAGATGAACAGAAAATATAAGATGGACTGATTGAAGACCCTCAGGACCAATCAGCAATACTACTCCCACAGCCCATTGAGGAAGTCGAAGAGATCGTACTCTCCCACATCTTTGCAGGCTTAAAGGTGAAGATCGAAACCACCCTCTCCACCGATCTACGTTTGCAAGTAATCCGTTTTTTAAGGGAGAACTCTGATGTCTTCGTCTGGTCCTACACCGACATTTCCGACATCTCCACTGATGTTATCTGCCACCGGCTTAGTATCGATCCTTCTTACAAGCCTGTCGAACAAAAGCGTTACCTCTACGACGCAGAAAGAACCGAGGCTATGAAGGCAGAAATCGTCAACCTCAACACCATTCATTTTGTCCGCAAGGCCGTCTATGCCACCTGGGTAGCTAACGTTGTCCTCGTCAAGAAACCATCAGGGCATGGAAAATGTGCATTGATTTCACCGACCTAAACAAGGCTTGCCCCAAGGACAGTTTCCCTCTACCCAAGATAGACCAACTAGTTGACGCCACGGCCGGACATGAGCTCCTAAGCTTCATGGATGCATACTCGGGCTACAACCAAATTTTTATGCACCCGGCAGACCAAATACACACAACCTTACGGACAAACCAGGGATTATATTGCTACAATGGCATGCCTTTTAGACTCAAGAACGCGGGGGCCACTTACTAGTGCCTAGTGAACTTCATGTTTGCAGAAACAGATAGGGAAAACAATGGAGGTCTATGTTGATGACATTCTCATTAAGAGTAAATTGGCTGACCTGCACATCCCCAACTTCTTGCGAATGTTCGACGTCCTTAATAGATATCGAATGAGGTTGAACCCAGCCAAGTGCGTCTTCGGAGTCGGCTCTAGGAAGTTCCTGGGTTTCATGATTAGTTAACGAGGTATCGAGGCCAACCTGGAAAAAATTAAGGCCCTAGTCGATATGGAGCCCCCACGAAAATAGAAGGAAGTACAACGCCTAACCGGCCGAGTAGCAGCCCTTACACGCTTCATCTCCAAAGCCACCGACAAATGTGTGCCTTTCTTTAAAGCACTTAAGAGTAAATCCAAACACATTACCTCGACTAAGGAATGCACCAAGGATTTCACCGAACTCAAGGAATACATGGGCAGAGCACCGCAGTTGGCGAGACCCAACACTGGCGAATCCTTCTACATGTACCTTTCTGTCTCCGCTTCTGTAACCAGTTTGGTGCTTGTTACGCGTAAGGACGACGCTGAGCACCCAGTCTACTACGTCAGCAAGGCCTTGCAGGACACCGAGACAAGGTATCCTGACCTAGAGAAGCTCACCTTCGCCCTCATCATGTCTTTTAGGAAGCTCAGACCTTACTTCCAGGCTCATTCCATCATTGTCATGACCAACAGACCACTCCAGCAGGTGCTCCAGAAGCCCGAAACATCTAGACGGTTACTAAAATGGGCGATCAAACTCAGCGAATTTGACATCACCTTCACTCCCCGCACAGCTGAGAAGGAGCAGGTCGTCGCATATTTTATTTCTGAATTCTCCTACGTTCAAACGGCAGCCGCACATGAGACCATCCTCCGTTCTTCTTTCATCCACAACACATACTTTTGATGAGGAGAGCCCCCGGTTCAACCCTGATTGGCCGACTTGGCTCCTCTACGTCGACGGATCAGCCTACCACAATGGTTTCGGGGCCGGACTTGTCCTCACAACACTGGACAAGGTTTGAATGGAATTCGCCCTTCTTTTTCTGTTCAAGAACTCAAACAATGTCGCCGAGTATGAGGCCCTCCTTATGGGACTCTGCCTTGCCAAAACCATGGATGCAAAACAAATCAGACTATATAGCGATTCACAGCTCATTGTCAACCAGATCAACGACGAGTATGAGGCTAAAGAATTTTCCATGGCAGTTTTACAGAGCATTGGAAAAGTCTCTCCTATGTGATTTCCACAGTTATGCTATCACACGGATTCAGCGCTCAGAAAATAGTCACGCCGATGCTCTAGCCCGGCTTGCATCCTCCCTCGATGAGCGACAGAGTCGCAATGTCCTTGTCGAAAATCTTAATCAACCTAGCACCCAATGCTCGACGATCTGCGCAATAAACACTGACTGCACGTTGATGACCCCGCTGCTGGGATTCCTCACAAATGGAACTCTCCCTTCTGACAAGATCGAAGCAAAGAAGGTCGGGCAACAGGCAGCACGGTATACACTCACCAACGACCAACTCTACAAGCGGGGCTTTACTCTGCCCCTCCTAAAATGTCTCATCGCGAAGGCAGGTAGAGCTATTCTGGAGGAGATACATGCCGGTATTTGCGGGAACCACTCTGATCCACGATCGCTGGCCCATAAATTGATACGCAAAAACTAAGCATTAAAGTAAACACAAAGTCTCACTCAACACTTATGGAAATGTACGCAATTAAAAACCCTTTTTTGTAGATTGTAGCATTAGTAAATAGGGATCATTCTTAACCGGGGATTGAGGGTACCTAAGTATGATTATCGTTTGATTGATTAATTGGGGGTAAAGAGATTGATTTTAAAGTCCTAAGTAATTAAACTAAATCTAAACTAACCTAATCTATTATTTACATGGTCAACTCATCTTTAACCTAACTCATTCATGAATTCTATTAATTTCAACCTATGAAATCCTCTAATTCTAGCCTTACGAGTTACATGCATATTATCTTAGGTACGTGCTCGGGGACTGCCGACATATACTTTCAATGAATTAAACTCAGGGATAGCTCAACTTATCTAATTAAGCATAAGCACAAACATACAATCATAACAAAACTATAATCATAAAATGCATAGAATATTGAAGCAATAAAAATCATAAAACGAAGAATAATATTAGAAATCAGTTCATAAACCAAGATATTTAAGCACAAAAGATAATGATAAGGTAAAGGGGTTGTGTTACACTTTTTCTCTTCGGGACACCCTATGGATACGAAGTGATTGGGCACTCTTTGGTGAGACACTCAGGGACAGCCTAACTATGCCACAGATGAAGGTGTAGAGGATGAAGTATGGTATAATTAACCATGCACGAGAAATCTTGAATTTATTGAAAAGGAAAAATTGGTTAAGCAGAGATTTAGTACAAAAATGGGCGATATCTACAAATAACCTAAGCCTCTCTATTTATAGGAGAAAATTAATCCTCAAATAAATAGGAGTTCACAATTTAATTCTAAAAGGAAAAGGATTAAACTAATTAAATAAAAGTCCTAGAGGTAAAAGGTATTCTAAATCCTAATGAAAGAAAAAATACAAAACTTAATTAAAAAGGTAATAAAACTCCTAATTTAAAAAAGGAAAACAAATCCTAATTAAAAATGGGAAATTCTTCTCCTTAATTTACTTGAAATTTGGGTTGCTTGCTGGAATTTTAGAAGATGAAACAACTGGAAAACGTGCAAGGCTTCAATTCCTAGTAGAACAAGTAATCATTCCCGCGCAGACTGACTATGCCTCACCAAAACAAGTATTTCCGTGGCTGTAGGACTCCGATTTGAGTAATTCTTGAACCACTGGAAACTAGACTTCTAGAGCTTTCCAACCATACCTTACTCACATTCGGATTCTATCTGAGGCGTTCACAATGGTCGATGGAAGCGGGATAATCTACACAAGAAGATTTCTGCTTTGTAACTTTTAATCCACTTGTTCCTCCGGGCTTCTCCAAGAACGAATCTTGGCATAATCTTGAACCTTCTTGCACATATAAACATAGTGTTGACCCATATTGATGAATCTTGATTCAATCTTTATAAATCTTGGCCCATTCTTGATAGCTTATGCGGGTTTGCTCCAATTTAACCTCTTTACTCCACATTCTTGAGTTGCAACCTAAAAATATTAAAACAAGTTAGAAATTGTAGGATTAAGGATATAACAAAGATGCAAAGAAAATTGAGATAAAAAGGTGATGAAATATGTGTTTATCAAATTCCCCCATACTTAATCTTTGCTAGTCCCTAGCAAATACCAAAACAAACTATAGCTTTGAAACTCATCTTTCTTTTTTTCTTTTTTTTTTTAAAATCCAAAACTATTAAACCATTAACCATTTGTCTCAAATTGTATCAACATTATGTATAGCATCAAAGATTTACACTAAAGAGCTATATAGCATATGTAACGACCCGTCTCGAGTGTCGGGATCGAATATTAATTAATTATAATTTAGAATGACTAATAGGGGATTAGTTGAGTGAAATCGGACGAATTGTGCAAAATGACCGTTTTTCCCTTAGCGTGGGCAAAATGTTGACTTTTAGTTCGGGCTGTAAAATAGACTTTGACTGATGACTGTGACGTAGTTCGGAACGTCACGACTTCATAGACAGGTGGCACGTTCGATACCGACATTCGAGGAGAAAGTTATGACGTTCGGAAGTTGAGGGGTATTTTGGTAATTTGGCTAAAAAGGGGCCAAATGTTGACTTTTGACTCGGGAAGTCCAATGGACGAGGCCCAAGGACCGTTACGTAGGACTCGTCAATACGAATCCAACAACAGGCGGCATGCCGAAATCGGAGATTCGACGACGAAGTTATGGTCACGAGAACGTACTCGATTAACCGAACGAACCGGGATTAAAATATTATTTTATTATGAACAGTACCCAGTGACTGAACACACCTGGATGAGTGACAAGTGTCACTCATCCCTTAAATTAAGGCTTAAAACCAGAATCCTTGTCTTAAGGAAAACATCATTATGATGTTTTATTAATTAATTATATTTAAATATTGATTAATCCTCCATTAATCCTCTCTGTTTTCTTAACCGTGTACAACCAACACTCTAGTTTTCTTACCACCTTCATTCCTCTTCCATTTCTAAACCAGAGAGTGAGAAATTGAGAGAGTATTGAGATTGAATTGAACTGGGAAAAAACGAGGGATTGATTGAGAGCTGGGGGGCTGGAATTCGAATTTCAGAAAATGGGGGGGGGGGGGGGGAATTTGAATAATGAGATTTGAGACGTGAGGATTGAAATTAAAGCTTCATTTAGCTTCCTGATAATTGTGACGAGTTTATCCAGATCAAAAACGAAGAGAATTGAGGCCCAATTGGCTCTGAACTGGGTCTGGTAACAGTGTGCAAGTTCGAGTTTGAGTCGTGGAGTTTGAGCCTTGGATTGATGCAATTGAGATGGGGAAAGAGTTTACCTGAGTCCATTGAAGCTTCTGGATGCATCAATTGAAGGAAATTGTTTGACATTGACAACTTTCGAAGATGAATAGTGTTTGAGAGTTCTTCGAAGTTCATCTTCGAGTTGTGTGTTTTGAGGTAAGTATCAGAGGAATTAACGTTACAGAACTCTAATTGGACTTAAATAGAAACTAACTGAATGCTCAATTGTTGAAATTGGTGTCGAATTAACAGGATTTGAATCGGGTCGTCTAGCGGGCAAAAGGACCCGTTTTACAGACAAACGGGTGTGGACGACGGTTACTGTAGCAGGCGCGTGGGTTTCACGCGCAGCCACTCACGGAGGCGCGTGAGGGCGCGTACGGCCTAGTTTCAAGGTGAGGTCAACATGACTTTGAATCCTCTCATTGTAACGAACATTTTGATGCTGGTTTCGAGGAAATCGGATATCGTTTCATTAATGTTCCACGTATCCGAAGTTTTGTTTTACGTTAAAAATACGGATTTAAATTCCGGAAAAATTGGGGAAAATTATATGAAGTATTTTGAGATGTTAGTAACCCTCCATAATGATTTTGGACAGGAGTTGTGATTTCCAGAATTTACGGAAAAACGTGCAGCTCGGAAACGGACCGTTTTGGACGGTGTGTGTGAGTGGACTTTGTTTTCTAACCGTGATGCATGCATATATGATTTTAAGTTCTTTATTATATGATTTTATATGCTTTGGCATGATTGATGTTTCAATCCGGTGATTTCTCGATTTTATGGATTATTATATTATGTATGGCACGATTTTCGAGAAATTATGAAATTGGTTGAAAATAATGTTTGCACTTGGTTTATGAGTCCGGGATTGAAATTGATTAAAATGATGTTTGGACTCGATTTATGAGTCATGGTTTGAGAATGATGTATCGACTCGGGAATGAGTCAAGGATCAATTTTGTGGATTTACGTGAAAGTGGCAACTGAGGTTGCAAACGCATGGATTTACGTGAAAATGTTATTTTGGGCATGAGACCCAACTGGATAGTGATTTTGACTCGGTTTTGGAGTCACTTGTGAATTTGATGAAATTAATGATTTTTGTGATTTTATAATTATTTTAATCAGTCTTTCGGGCACGTTTTACGAGGAACATGCAAATGATGGGTTGGGCGAGGCCCGGAGTCTAAATAATTTCTAAAATGATATTTTGACTTAGTTGGTGAGTCAACGATGATTTCTGGATTAATTTATTGTTTTTAAATGTGATTTTAACGGTTTATGTGTAAATGGTATTTTGGGGCTTGAGACCCAGTCGGGAATGATCTTGACTTTGTATGAAGTCAAGATTTGATTGAAATATTTTGGGATGTAATTCCCGATATGGTTTTCATTGTGATTGTGAAATTCCCAGACGGTCGGAGCTTGGGAGGATTACGCAGACGACCGGAGCTTGGGGGATGTGATTGTAGGATCGGGAGTTGATCCTATGGTAGTCAGCTTCTCGGATGTGACTGAGCATGGATGTACCACTCGGATGGGTCTGAGCCTGGGGATGTGTTTGCCCAGATGTGACTGAGCCCGAGGATTGAGCCCATAGGTGTCTGTTCCCGATAGAGTGGCTGGATATTGGCCTACGCGTAGTGCATCACTTGTGAGTAGTGCAGTGGATGGTTTGATTGTGTACTTGTGAGTAGTGCAGATGTGATTGTGATAGTTTGTGCACTTGTGAGTAGTGCGGATTGATTGATTGACTATGCACTTGTGATTAGTGCTGATTGATGTTGTTTGTGATGACGTACTGGTATTGAGTACGGGTTTTTGGTCTTTGTGGCCAAATGATTTTGTTTTCACACGTTTTGGCCTGAGAGCCGGGATTTGATATTTTATAACATGAACTGATTTGGTGAACATGAGTTTTATCAGAGGTCATTTTTGTCCACTCACACCTTTTCTGTTTTCGGGACTGATCGTGAGGCAGTGGCAGCAGCAGAAATTAGCGCAAACATCCCTTGTCTAGCAAGCACTGAAGGGTAGTTTCGGACCTTTGGTTGACTTGTCAGACGGGAGAAGGACAGGGCACGGTTTTTGACGTCCAGTTGGGACGGGGTCCTGTCAAGGTGGTATCTTAGCATTTGGTTATTGATTTCTGATGTTACGTCATGTCTCCGAGTCGTGCATCCCGTACATGGTCTGAAGATGGGAGGGACGAGAATAGTGTTAGAGAAGGTCCAGATATTGAGCGAGCTCGACGGTTAGGAGTCACTGTGTTTCATGGTGATTCGGGCCCGGATGATGCCGAAGATTGGGTTACTCGATTGGAAAGGATTTTTGAGGTCATGATATGTCCCCTGGAGGACATGGTGCCTTTAGCCACTTTTCTTTTGGATGGCTATGCCTACAGGTGGTGGCATAGTTTACAGTTGACTGGTTGGGATGCCCGTACCTTGGCATGGGATGCATTCCGAGAGCGATTTCTAGATCAGTTTTACCCTCGCTCATTTCGGAACGCTAAGGAGGTTGAGTTTCTCCAATTTCTGCAAGGGAATCTGTCAGTGGTCGATTATGAACAGCAATTTCTGCACTTATCTAGTTTCACTCCTCTGTATGTGGCTACTGAGGAGGATAAGTGTCGAAGGTTTGAGCAGGGATTGAGGAATGCGATATGAGGTGCTGTGACTGTGGGCTCGTATTCTACCCTGAGGGAATTATCGGATGCTGCTATCCGAGTGGAGGCTACTATTTTACATGTGCCGGAACAATCTTTGAGCTCTGGACGACGCCGAGAGCGTCAGGATACTGAACAGATAAGTCAGGAAACATCGAAGCGAGTTAGCCCTCATTCTCTTGTGTCGCGACCCCCGGTGGGTGTTCATTCGAGTGGAACTTCAACCCAGTCGACAGGTAAGCGGCGTGGTGGGGCAAGTCGCCTCAGCACTGCCACTTCTCACTTCTGTAGGAAACTTGGACATTTGCGAAGGAACTGCCCCGATCGACTTGTCAGTAGTTCAAAATAAATGTATTGATATTTGGTTTCGTGCTACTTTGTAAATAGTTTGTATTGTACACTTGTGTTGTAATATTGTATCTTGTGTTTTGGTTGTGTCGGACTAGTGTGGGTCCGGATGGTTGTTTTTGTTAACGGTTTGGTTTGTGGATGGGCATGTTGGGCCAGAATAAACTTGACCCGAGGATGGGTTTGGATATTGGATTGGACTCAGAGGGAGTCCGGAAATGGTTTTGTGTTTTGGAAAGGATGTGGTTTACCTAGGGGTATTTGCTAGGTGACCGGATATGCCAGTGGTGGCATTGACGTCAGTCGAGTTTGGACTTGGACTCAGTAGGAGTCAGGAGTTGATTTAGGATTCGGGATGAGTCCTGATGTGATTTGAGGGCTCCGGATGAGCCGGTTTTGACTGCGAGTTGATGAGGTAGGTTTTCTGACCACAGTTGGGTTGGTCATGATAATGTGTTGGTGTGCCTTCATCTACGGATGGGCAAGTGATGTGCTCGATGGATGTGTTGACTATCCTAAGATAAAATTTGTGGTGTTAGGTTTAGTCGACCACAGTAGACTTGTGACATAAGTGTTAGTAGTGGCCGGGGTTAGTCTGAATCCCGGGAGAACTAGACGTTCTTTCCTCTGGACATGTTGATGTGTCATTTTGAGAGTTGTGATTTGGCGAGGTGTTTTTTTGGGTAGCATAGGACAAGCATTGTCGATGCTAGCTAAACCCTCAAGCTTTTTACTTTTCCCTACCTGGTTTGGGATCGACTATATTGATCTATGGCTCGAGTATGCTGAGGTCATACTTCTGGAAAGGGCGACTATCGGGAATAGTAAGGATGATAAATAGAAAGGCCTATTGTGTGTGACGGTGATAGTCAGGAGACTTTGAGATTTCGACCTTGTAGTCGAGTCGGGTATACGGATAGTGAGGTAGCCGATATACTAAGCTGAGAGAGTTAAAATTTTTGATAACGTGAGGATCAGTGGAATCCTGTTATTAATGGAACTCCATGGAATTGGAGTAATACTTGACATTTGAGTATTGGGACTACTAGGGTCCAGCTGTAGGATCATACTTGGCATACGATTTGCTGTATCGTATGGATGATGGTACTTGATACCTAGTGACGGTACATGGGATGTACCACGGATGTTTTGATGAACGTGTTGGTGATTGGCTTAGTTCCGATACCATCGGTTTTAGTTGTGAACTTGAACTGGACATTGAACACGATGCACTGGGCAAAGTGATTCTGATGATTTCAGTGATTGTTTGAGCAGGTGCTCTTAGCCATGGTTGGCTAGTGTAACTCTAGTGTGGAGTTGTGTGATCACTGCTAGGCTGGTGTTCAATGTGTTCCAGCTACACCATCTGATTGAGTGAGTTGGTGGTTAGTGTGACCACGATTTGGTTTGCGAGATGTTATCATGTCGTGACCTTACCAGCATCTGGGATCGCTGAGGGGGTGACAGTTGTGGTTACTGCGGTTGGTAGATCATGTTGTTGATCTTGTGCTACATTGACGGACGCTTGTACGATGTGTTGTCACTGATTTGTTAATGATTGGAGTTACAAGGGTGGTAAAGCTTTGTGGCGACAATTTGGCTAGTAGTGTCGGCATGGACTAACAAGTGAGATTTGGTGACTCTCGATGAGCGCGGAGGTCATGGCACATTAGTGATTAAGAGGAGCCGTCAAGCTGAAGGAGTCAGTTTAATGGTGACATTGCCAATTTTGGTGATCAATTTCACTCGAGGTGGTTGAGTGTAGCCAGTACGACGTGAATCTGTGATGTGACGTCTGAGTGCAGACGAGTTCTGCGTTGGCTAGTGGGGGTACAGGTGTACACATGTTGTGAGGCCCATTTGTTTTCCACGAGGTGGATGTGGAATAAAGATAATTGGAATTTCGGGGACGAAATTCTTTAAGGGGGCGAAGGTTGTAATGACCCGTCCCGAGAGTCGGGATCGAATATTAATTAATTATGATTTAGAATGACTAATCGGGGATTAGTTGAGTGAAAGCGGACGAATTGTGCAAAATGACCGTTTTGCCCCTGGCGTGGGCAAAATGTTGACTTTTAGTTCGGGCGGTCAAACAGACTTTGAATGATGACTGTGACGTAGTTCGGAACGTCACGACTTCATAGACAGGTGGCACGTTCGATTCCGACATTCGAGGAGAAAGTTACGAAGTTCGGAAGTTTAGGGGTATTTTGGTAATTTAGATAAAAAAAGGGCCAAATGTTGACTGTTGACCCGGGAAGTCCAATGGACGAGCGCCAAGGACCGTTACGTAGGACTCGTCGATACGAATCCAACGACAGGCGGCATGCCGAAATCGGAGATTCGACAACGAAGTTATGGTCACGGGAACGTACTCGATTAACCGAACGAACCGGGATTAAAATATTATTTTATTATGAACAGTACCCAGTGACTGAACACACCTGGATGACTGACAAGTGTCACTCATCCCTTAAATTAAGACTTAAAACCAGAATCCTTGTCTTAAGGAAAACATCATTATGATGTTTTATTAATTAATTATAGTTAATTATTGATTAATCCTCCATTAATCCTCTCTATTTTCTTAACCGTGTACAACCAACACTCCAGTTTTCTTCCCACCTTCATTCCTCTTCCATTTCTGAACCAGGGAGTGAGAAATTGAGAGAGTATTGAGATTGAATTGAACTGGGAAAAAACGAAGGATTGATTGAGAGCTGGGGGGCTGGAATTCGAATTTCAGAAAATTGGGGGGGGGGGGGGGGGGGGGAGGGGGAGGAATTCGAATAATGAGATTTGAGCCGTGAGGATTGAAAATGAAGCTTCATTTAGCTTCCTGAGGTTGTGACGAGTTGATCCAGATCAAAAACGAAGAGAATTGAGGCCCAATTGGCTCTGAACTGGGTCTGGTAATAGTGTGCAAGTTCGAGTTTGAGCCTTGGATTGATGCAATTGAGATGGGGAAAGAGTTTACCTGAGTCCATTGAAGCTTCTGGATGCATCAATTGAAGGAAATCGTTTGACATTGACAACTTTCGAAGATGAACAGTGTTCGAGAGTTCTTCGAAGTTCATCTTCGAGTTGTGTGATTTGAGGTAAGTATCAGAGGAATTAACGTTACAGAACTCTAATTGGACTTAAATAGAAACTAACTGAATGCTCAATTGTTGAAATCGGTGTCGAATTAACAGGATTTGAACAGGGTCGTCTCGCTGGCAAAAGGACCCGTTTTACAGACAAACGGGTGAGGACGACGGTTACTGTAGCAGGCGCATGGGTTTCACGCGCAGCCACTCACGGCGGCGCGTGAGGGCGCGTACGGCCTAGTTTCAAGGTGAGGTCAACATGACTTTGAATCCTCTCATTGTAACGAACATTTTGACGCTGGTTTCGAGGAAATCGGATATTGTTTCGTTAATGTTCCGCGTATCCGAAGTTTTGTTTTAAGTTAAAAATACGGATTTAAATTCCGGAAAAATTGGGGAAAATTATATGAAGTATTTTGAGATGTTAGTAACCCTCCATAATGATTTTGGATAGTAGTTGTGATTTCCAGAATTTACGGAAAAACGTGCAGCTCGGAAACGGACCGTTTTTAACGGTGTGTGTGAGTGGACTTTGTTTTCTAACCGTGATGCATGCATATATGATTTTAAGTGCTTTATTACATGATTTTATATGCTTTGGCATGATTGATGTTTCAATCCGGTGATTTCTCGATTTTATGGATTATTATATTATTTATGGCACGATTTTTGAGAAATTATGAAATTGGTTGAAAATAATGTTTGGACTTGGTTTGTCAGTCCGGGATTGAAATTGATTAAAATGATGTTTGGACTCGGTTTATGAGTCATGGTTTGAGAATGATGTAACGACTCAGGAATGAGTCAAGGATCAATTTTGTGGATTTACGTGAAAGTGGCAACTGAGGTTGCGAACGCATGGATTTGCGTGAAAATGTTATTTTGGGCATGAGACCCAACTGGATAGTGATTTCGACTCGGTTTTGGAGTCACTTTTGAATTTTATGAAATTAATGATTTTTGTGATTTTATGATTATTTTAATTAGTCTTTCGGGCACGTTTTACGAGGAACGTGCAAATGATGTGTTGGGCGAGGCTAGGAGTCTAAATAATTTCTAAAATGATATTTTGACTTAGTTGGTGAGTCAACGATGATTTCTAGATTACTTTATTGTGTTAAAATGTGATTTGAACGGTTTATGTGTAAATGGTATTTTGGGGCTTGAGACCCAGTCGGGAATGATCTTGACTTTGTATGAAGTCAAGATTTGATTGAAATATTTTGGGATGTAATTCCCGATATGGTTTTCATTGTGATTGTGAAATTCCCAGAAGGTCGGAGCTTGGGGGGATTACCCAGACGACCGGAGCTTGGGGAATGTGATTGTAGGATCGGGAGTTGATCCTATGGTAGTCAGCTTCTCGGATGTGACTGAGCATGGATGTACCACTCGGATGGGTCTGAGCCTGGGGATGTGTTCGCCCAGATGTGACTGAGCCCGAGGGTTGAGCCCAGAGGTGTCTGTTCCCGAGAGAGTGGCTGGATATTGGCCTACGCGTAGTGCAGCACTTGTGAGTAGTACAGTGGATGGTTTGATTGTGTACTTGTGAGTAGTGCAGATGTGATTGTGATAGTTTGTGCACTTGTGAGTAGTGCGGATTGATTGATTGACTGTGCACTTGTGATTAGTGCTGATTGATATTGTTTGTGATGACGTACTAGTTTTGAGTACAGGGTTTTGGTCTTTGTGGCCAAGTGATTTTGTTTTCACACGTTTTGGTTTGAGAGCCGGGATTTTATGTTTTATAACATGAACTGATTTGGTGAACATGAGTTTTATGGACCATGAGAAAATATGTTTTGATTTATCGGTCCACTGTTCATACTTGAATGATTTCATACTATTACTCATGTTTTACGATATGCATGCATGTTTGTGAAAACTGGAGGGTAAGAATGTAATTTTGGTAAACGTTTTTATCAGAGGTCATTTTTGTCCACTCACACCTTTTCTGTTTTGTGACCCTCCAGGCCGTGGTGCGACGTTCGGGACTGATCGTGAGGCAGTGGCAGCAGCAGAAATCAGCGCAAACATCCCTTGTCTGGCAAGCACTGTAGGGTAGTTTCGGACCTTTGGTTAACTTGTCAGACGGGAGCAGGACCGGGCACGGGTTTTGACGTCCAGTTGGGACGGGGTCCTGTCAGCATATGGAATTCAAAATTTGATACATCATAACAAAATGTCTTGACAAGTATGATAATGAATAAATTTGGTGAAATTTATCTCAATATGAATAAAACAAGTATGAATCAACTCACATGGGATATGCACTCAAGATTTCCACTCAATGTGTATAGGGTTTGTGTTTGCACTCTAAGATATGTGAGAAAGATGCTCACATAATAGAAAGTAAGTTACTTCATAAAAATTTCAAACATACACCATAAGATAGTGAACATACTTGCACAAATGAACCAAAACCATAAGTTTACTCAAGTGATAGACTCAACTAATCAAAATTTACTCATCTCAAGGATCATAAGGTCTTAATTTAAGGTTGTAATGAGGCTAGGTGTAGAGGCATGGATTTTTTTGGATAGTGGTGTTAAATTTTGTTCTAGGACTCATACTTGTTTATCATAAAGCCTTCCGGCAAGGTTTTTACTAGCCAGCCATGCACGGGGATGTAGCAGCACTGACCAAGCGATGTGATAAGTGTCAACGGTTCGCCCATTTCCTCCATTTACCTCCAGAAAACCTTACACCCATGATCATCCCCTAGCCCCTTTTCACAGTGGGGACTTGACTTAATCGAGAAAATGTCAGCCGGGAAGGGCAAGACAGAGTATGAAGTGGTGGGTGTGGACTACTTCACAAAATGGGTAGAGGCAAAGGCTTTGGCCTCCATCACCACGGCCCAGATTGAAACGTTCGTCTTCCAGAACATTATTTGACGTTTCAGTCTCCCACATACCATTGTCACGGACAATGGGAAACAATTCGACAATGCGCACTTCTGTGCCTTTTGTGACAGGCACAACATCCGCCTCTGGTTTGCTTCACGAGCTCACCCCCAATCCAACGGACAGGTAGAGGCCATCAAAAAAATCATCAAGCACATGCTAAAAACACAGCTAGACGAAGCCAAGGGCAAGTGGTCTGAAATCCTCCCCAACGCACTCTGGTTATATCAGACTTCCTACCGAACATCGACAAATGAAACCCCATTTTCAATGACCTTCGGAACAGAAGCGGTCATCCCTACTGAACTGAATGAAACTTCTTACCGAGTGTCAACCTACGAGCCTGAACAAAATCACCATCAGCTTGCACTCAGTTTGGGCCTTATTGAAGAACACAGGGAACATGCTAACCTCATAAACATTGCCTGCAAGTAGCAGCTCTGCAATTATCACAATGCTAGAGTCAAAGACCGGGGTTTTCAGGAGGGAGACTGGGTCCTTCGAAAGGTCAGCCTCACCACCAAGGATCGCTCAGCTGGGAGTTTCGGCCCAAACTGGGAAGGCCCCTACTGGGTTACTAGGATCTGCCAGTTCGGCACCTATAATCTGGAAGACTCAACTGGCGACACCTCAGCCACCCATGGAATGCCGACCACTTAAAGAAATACTTCATTTAAAATTTTCATTTTATTCATCTTATAGTCTGCTGTAATTTGGCGACCTTGGTGCCCCTTATCTATGAACTCTTCCATTTATACCATACTTGTCATCCTAAGCTCACACTGACTCAAACATACGAGTCGGGGTTCGGTCTTACTCAGCCTACACCCTAACACTTGCTATTTTGACTCAAACCTTGGAGTCGGTGTACAGCCCTACCCGGCTTACACCAATACTTGGACTCAAACATACGAGTCGGGGTTTGGTTTTACTTGGCCTACACCCCAACACTTGCTATTTTTACTCAAACCTTGGAGTTGGTGTACAGCCTTACTCTGCTTACACCAACACTTAGACTCAAACTTAAGAGTCGGGGTTCGGTCTTACTCGGCCTACACCCCAACACTAGCTATTTTGACTCACACATTGGAGTCGGTGTATAGCCTTACTCGGTTTACACCAACACTTAGACTCAAATATACGAGTCGGGGTTTGGTCTTACTTGGCCTACACCCTCAACACTTGCTATTTTGACTCAAACCTTGGAGTCGGTGTACAGCCTTACTCAGCTTACACCAACACTTAGACTCAAACATACGAGTCGGTGTTCGGTCTTCCTCGGCCGACACCCCAACACTTACTATTTTCGACTCAAACATTGGAGTCGGTGTACAGCCTTACTCAGCTTACACCAACACTTAGACAGTTAGGTGAATCAAAATGGGGCTTACTCGGTCTACTACACACATTGTTCGTTGGGGTAATTCCGATTTCATTTATGTAGGCCTATTATGCTCAGTCTCCAAGAGCTTTACAAAATATCAACGCTCGGATGTCCTACCAACTACTAAACAAAAAGGAAAACAATAAAGTACACGGTGCACGGCCCTACACTAGTTCCTCCATCTTTTCTCCTCGGGCTACAACACTGCCTCTGCCAGCACGGCTGGCTCGTGAGGAGGATTGCTCAGCTAGGGCCCTTCCTTGGAACTCGGCTGAGTAGCCCCAAGGTCTTCAGCCTCGTCCTCGCCCTGGTCCTCCTCCTCCCCCGACTCGTCCTCAAACATGTCCATCGTGATGTCTTGGATGCGCCAGAGGGTCTTAACAGTTAGCCCTAGGTTGAGAAGAAAGAGGTTACAGAAGAACTCCTGCTCGCAGTCGGCCGCATACTCATTCCTCAACTTGTCCTGCTCCTCGGACACTTTAAACTCGGCCACAGCTGCTTTTCTAGCCTCTTCCAGATCGGCCTCCCTAGCCACCTTCACCCGACACAGTTCCTTCCAGTGTCGCAGCCGTTCCTTCTCCTTGACCTCGAGCTCGGCCTTCATCTGATCCTTGGAGGCTAGGGCCTCCTGAGTCTTCCACCTCTTGGCTTCCAACTGACGGGTCAGGTTGGCCACCTACTTTATCACTCTCTCGGCCTCTTGGAGCTTGGAAGTGAGCTCCTCCTACTTCTTCCTCAGTCGGACACCCTTCTCACCGCGGACACCCTCCTCTGAGCATTACCGAACTGCAGGAAGACTTCACCGAGAGCCTACACATGACAAACATTAGTATGTACCCTACTCGGCCTACACATTACACTTGTATAAAAACAAAAACAAAACAAAACAAACACTTACATTGCTTAGCAGCAGCAAGGCCTTCTCCATCTTTTGGTCGGCCGACCAGTATTGCACCTCGGCCAACTCATCCAAAGGGATAGAAGCCCCCTGACAGACTTCGTTCAGCAACGGCACCATCTACCTCGGGCAACAAAGGGTAGCCTCAGCACTGGTCCCCTCACCGACCGCCTCTCCCTCAGTGAATACACCAAGGTTCACGTCCCCCCTCTTCTTCAACATCTCGAGAATCCTCGTATCCATACGAGGGGGGACGGGGAGGGTTGAACTTTGGGGGCGGCATGGTCCGCTTGCCCCCAATCTCCTCCTGTGCCAACAAGATGTTCTTGGCCTCATTTTGCACCTTCAACCGCCTGGGGTCAGGGGATAGCACTCAGTCCCCCTCAATGGTGCTCTGTTTCCTCTTTGGAGACGGAGTGGGCCTAGGCAGCCTTGGTTTGGAGGACTGCCCCAGCTTTGAGCGATCGGTCCGCTCATGCTGCCCCTTGTCTGCTCGGCCTTTCTTTTTCTTGAGCAGATACTCCAAATGCTCGGTAGCTTTCGACAGTGAGGCAGACTCCTGGGCGGTCTTGTCGGCCTTCATCCTTAATTGCTCGTAGTTTTTCAAAATTCGGCAACCGAGATGATACGGAATTGCAACACCGAGAGTTTGGTCAACCTATGTAAACAAAAAAAAAACACTTACCCTCGTCGGTGTCGATTAGGCCGACTTATTAATGAAACCTGGCAACTGAAGGATGCGTCGGTTCCAATTCAGGTCGTCCAAGATCTCCCTCACTCTATGTACAACCGCCTTCTCTTCTGCGGAGATCTCCTCGTCGAGGAACAAGACTCCACACCGAGAAACCGGTCAGCCATTATAACCATACTTAGCATACAAAATCAAAAAAAATTATACACAAAGAAATGGTCGGCCTATGCTACAACTTTCCACCTTGGGTTTGAAATTTGGAAGGTATCGGAGGCCCCTCGGTATCCCTTTCCAAGTGACCACCGACTAGGCAGAAATTAGTCTTATACGACTTCTGGGAGGTCGGTATGTCCAAGATGAATTCCCCCTGTTTGCTCTTCTTGCGGTGGTGGACGAAGACCCAGCCCATGCTCTGCTGTTGGAACCTAAAATCATACAAATACATGAGTTGGGCATAGGTCGGCTCCGGTTACTCAGCCCAACAGAAGGCTGTGTAGAGGGAGCAGAGCACGATCCAAACGTTGGGATTGAGCTTGCCGAGTGCCATCCCCATCTTCTTCACCATCCTCCGCAACCAGGGATGCAACGAAAGCCTCACCACATGGTGCGTCAGCTCGGTATAAAATAACGCCATACCGGCTGGAGGGTTACTCAGTCTCTCATCTCTTGTCGGCAGCCTCGTAGTCACCGACTCAGGAACGCCGAACTCGATCCTTATCTTCATCAGGCCCTTCTCGGTCTCCTTGTTGACCATTTCTTCAACAGTGAAGGCGGCCCGTTCAATCTGAACCGCATCCAAGACTGAATCATCACTGGTCAGTTTTCTCCTATTCAACTCCACATCACCTTTTTCTCGGTCGTGGGTCAACTTTAGTGCTCGGTATACACCTACTTTGACTATCGTCTCGACGTCCACCAAGGGGTTGCCATCGCACGACCTATCGGCCAGCTCAACCCCTACACAAGTCTCCGTGTTTCTCCCGAATGACTCTGCCGTACTGTGCACCGAGTGTGCCCTATTTTGTGCCTCGGCTGAGTGGGACTCGTCCTCACTCCCGGAGATGGGAATGAGAACTTGTACACTACTATCTGACGACTCACCACCCTGTGAGTCATAGCATTTACCCTCGAATACCGAGTCACTATCCCCGGACATCTAGAAAAAATGAAAAAAACACAACTCAGCAGACCGACTCGGACCTACGACAATCTGACAACAAACTTCACCGAGTTTATGACCAATTCTTCGCCAAATCCTAATTTCATCGAACAATTTGACCTAAGGAGTGCTTACTGTATTTTTTCACGGAGGATTTGTTAGTCGGAAATCGCAACCACCGTATGCACCACCGCCGAGAGCTGATCGGAAATCGCCTTCTATTTCGACAGAGTTTTCCCACTTTTCTCACAAACGCAAAGTGAGCAAATTGGTAAAAACTTCTCATATTTATAGAGCTTGGTACACATACTATGAGGTGTCACCCCTCTCAGTGGCCGACACGTGTCACGACCAATCGATCTTATCGATATGTGTCAACCATCCAACCGAGGAAGGCCAACCGTCCTTCCTAACTCCACCACCGACCTCTCCGCGTTCTCACTGATCACAGTACACCACTCGGTGCCCACCATTCCCAGCAGGCGCTGGACCCCCCACCGACCCAGAACAACTCCACGCCAAGACAGATGCACCGCTATTAACAAGCCAACAAAGGGCTGGCCCTCATCACCGATCGTGGTACCACCACCGAGCTATATACAGAACCTGACCGACCACATCGGCTCCGCCGAGACACCTTCTCATAAGACCGACCACTTTCCACTTCTCTACTGTGATCGAGACTGTCTCGGCGGAATCTCTCGCTAGGGGACTTGGGGGATTACCGGTATACTCCCAACCAGGGTTTGGGAGAATGAGACAAGCCCCCAACTGAGAAACTCCACCTTAGTCAAGGACTTGGGGGACTTCTGTTGACACTATATCTGACCAGACCCACTGGGCCATATACTTAAAGCCCAGACTCCGTTCAAGGCCCATAACCACCGTACTTACACAGCCCCAACACTGGGCCCAATGTGGGATGCCACGTGGAAGTCTATCCACCCTCAATCTACGTAACACGTGTCAACACGTAAATCAAGGAGTATTTGTTCGACATCGAAACTATGGGAATTGAACATCCTACCTACCCATACATAAGGGGTACACATTTCTCAATAAAGGTAACTAATATCTAATATTCACTACAACTCTGCCCAATTTACCATTTACTATTTCCACTTACGAACAAAGTTACTAACTTGACCATCGGAGAACCTTAGGCTGGCACCACACCAGTGCCCGTACTAACGGGAAACTCGCTATTCACTTAGGTTGACAGGTTATGAGGAAGGACACGCATCATTTGGTGATTGGACGACGAGTAATCGACAGTTGGAACATTTAACGCTTCAACAACTCTATTTTTGTTAACTCACAGTTTTCATGGTTTTGGCACCCTCCAAGTTGATCTCGGAATGTGGGTCATATTGAGTCTGAGGCATTTTCCACGGTCTGTGCACTCTAGTTAGCCAGAGAAGGTTCTAGTAGTTATTTACATTCGTGTCTAGTGATTTGTATGTTTATTATTTCTTGGATTACATTGTACTTGACACATGAGGCTATCCCTTGTCTGACACGGGGTTTGTAATATAATCTGACTGGGGGTAATTTCGTAATTTGAGTGTGTTTATGTTAGACGAGAGCATGGAATTTCACGAGAATCGATGGGAATTCTGGGGAGGGTCCTGTCAATTTGGTATCATATCACTAGGTTGTTTCCCGTGGGGTCGCACACGTGCTGTGTAGGGTAGTCTTATTTTTTATGTTTGCCTCTTATCAGACATTATGCCTCCACAACGATAGCCCTGTCATCAACCTGGAAGCAAGGATGAAGATAGGGAAGCTAGATGGGAAAACACTATAGACCAGTTCTGTCAAGCATTGGATGTCATGATGTAGAGCGGTAGGATCTCTGGGGGACTGAATATCAAGAGGGCCTATGTGGTTAAAGACATTTAGTTTATTGGTGGATCGCATCTCAGGGTGGCCAATCAGTGGATTTCTCGCTTTGAGTGGATCTTTCGGGCAATGGGTTACCTTCTTAAGCATATGATTCAGATAACAACATTCTTCTTT
This sequence comes from Prinsepia uniflora, assembly GCA_032719365.1. NCBI lineage: Eukaryota > Viridiplantae > Streptophyta > Magnoliopsida > Rosales > Rosaceae > Prinsepia > Prinsepia uniflora. The sequence goes on from CM064872.1 coordinate 41,101,603, forward strand.
GATGGTTCTACACAGGTGTACTGATAGACCTTGCTATATAGGAGTTTTGATGAGACTATCGAGACTTGGGTGACGTTCAAGGAACTTTTCATGCATCACTTTTATCCCCAGTCTTATCGAGATGGTAGAGAGGCAGAGTTCCTGCATCTGAAGCAGTGGGACATAACTATGGTTCAATATGAGAACTAGTTTCTGGAATTAGACCGGTTCGTGAAAAGTGCGGTGGGGATTAAGGCAATGAGGATTCGTTGGTTTATGTCGGGTCTTCGAAGTGAGATTCAGGCGATGGTGTTGGCTGAGGATTTACCACACTCTGGATTTTGTCTGATGCTACATCTCAAGTGAAGATGAGCTTGGCGGAATCCCCACAGCAGTGTTACGGTAGTTCTGGGTAACGCCGAGGGTGTCAGGAGGATTCATTTACCTAGGGAGCTCTGAAGAGGGCTGTTTCTACTTCAGGTTCTTCTGGTGGTAACCACTTAGGTTTTGGTGACCGATGGTTAGGTTAGGATGGATGGGCTGCTTTGAGTAGTGGGATGATTGTTTTCTATTGCAGATAGTTGGGTCATTTCAAGCGGTAGTGGCCCGGTGCCATGTGGTAGAGGGTCATTGATGCCATGTGGTAGGTGTCACGACCCGACCTTCTGCAACAGGATATTGTCCGCTTTGGCCCTAACCGTCATGGTTTTGTTCTCTGAAGCTCATGTGCAACTTCCCAATGGGTTACCCATCCTAGGATTGCACCAGCCTCTACTCACTTAACTTTGGAGTTCCCAAGGAATCCGAAGCCAGTGAGCTCCTAAAAGGCCTCCTGTTGGATAGATGTGCGCCCCCACATTTAATGCGCATTCCCCAGATCCCCCTGAGCGATGTGGGATTGCTAACCATGCCCCCAGGCACGGGTCCTCACAATCCACCCCCGTGAGGCCCAACGTCCTCACTGGCACACTCATAGCAAATTATCAAGAGCCGGCCTTCTTCAACAGGATATTTTCCGTTTTCGCATCAGCCCTCACTGTTTTGTTCTCGGGAGCTCACGTGCAATTTCCCAGTATCTCACCCATCTTGGGATTGCACCACCTAACACGACCCATCCCAATCCCCCCTAGAGATTAATGCAGGATGTGCCATTTTTCCGTCTGACACAAAGTGTCAAACAAGAGATAACTCAAAACCTCAGCCCGTTCAAGGCTTTCAGAGTGCGCCAAGATCGGTGGAGGAGTGTGATGTCTCGGTCTCTGCTACAGCCCGCATCGGTGATCAACCTGAAAGGCATTAAAACCATTAAAAGCTGTGACTGGACGAAAAATCAATAGTTTAATAAAAACACATTCCATAAGAAGACATTCATGCCCTTCACTAAAAATCATGCATGCATTCGAAAACCAATAATCAAACCATTTATTTAAGTAAATCATTAGGGTCTTAACCCAACATCATAAATCCAAAGTATGTGGGAACTCAGCCCAAAACCAATCAATAGCGAATAACCAGTTTATCGAAATACAATTTAACTAATCATTGGCATCCCTGATGCCTAATCAATACCATTGTCACAGTCCATAAGCTATGTGTGCTACCCGGGGTCTCTCCGGGTCAATCTCTGACATCCCAGATGTCCGACGTCCTAGACATCTAATCAAACCAATCCTACTCTTGAGTCACTATACGATCTGGTCGCTCCTTGTAATGACCCCTCACAGGAAATGCGCCGTGACTTCCCCAGTATCCCAGACATTTGGAGGAGACCATCCACATATCCCAATATGAGGATAGTCTATGGAAAACAGTTTATAAAAAACCTTTCAAAATCTTTCAAAGGGACCATGCCCAGAATACCATTTCCATAAAATCACCGTAAATCCAAAAATCCAAGTACTCAAATCCAAATCCGTTTTATCGGTCTCCAAACCCAAAATCACATTTATAGCCACAAATAGGACTCATGTGCAATATGATACTCAATTGGGCCTCTAGCTCAATCATGTAAACCAAATGGGCCTCCAGCCCGATATCTCATTAAATCAAATGGACTTCAAGTCCGATAGTTTCCAATCAAATGGGTCTCATGCCCAATTCCATACTTCCAAATCGAATACCATTCTATCAAACCATTATTAAAAACACAAGCACATATAAGTCCGACACAAAACCATACACCTCGAAATATGTGCAAATAATTAAATACCTAATACCACAAATATACGTATTCAAGGCATTCAAAACATAGATATAAAACATATAAAATAGTTATGCATATGCATCATGTTTAGAAAGCAAGTGTGCACTCACAGACCGTCCTAGTTGTCACCTCGATACGCGTGCCATAAGCCTCCCCTGGCTAAATCACCATTTTTGGAACTCTCGAACCTGTCCAAATCACACCTAAAGGTCACTAATCATCTATATAAGTTCATAGGACAAAATTCCAAAACTCCCGAAAAAGTCAACGTGTCCTCGACACGATTCCCAAGGTGAAAAACCTCGATTTGACAGACTTAACGATCTCCAATTGACCCTAAACCACCATCATTGGGTTTGGATCTTCGAAACCTTTAAAATGACATTGGGCCCACCTCCAAATTCAAGCCCATGCGCCCCACGCGCCTGGTCAGTCCAAAAGTCAACGTTGTAGAAAAGTCAATGCTGATGTCAGCACTGACAATTCTGACAGTGCCACATGTTGAGTCCGTATTGGTCCCTGACTGACATGCCAGTCTGAAATTGTCAGATTTGACAGGGTGATGTGTAACGACCCGTCCCGAATTCCGGGATTAGATTAGTGACTAATCTTGATTAGTGAGGTCGATCGGTGGTTAGTAGGTCGAAATCGGACAAAATGTGCAAAATGACCGTTTTGCCTCTGGTCGTGGGCAAAATGTTGACTTTTTGACCGGGCGGTCAAACGAACTTTGACCGATGACCGTGACGTAGTTCGGGATGTCACGAGTTCATAAACAGGTGGCACGTTCGATTCCGACATTCGAGGAGAAAGTTATGATGTTCGGAAGTCGAGGGGCATTTTGGTAATTTGGCATATTAGGGGCCAAATGTTGACTTTTTGACAGGGAGGTCCGATGGGCGAGGGCCAAGGACCGTTACGTAGGTCTCGTCGATACGAATCCAATGACAGGCGGCATGCCGAAATCGGAGATTCGACGACGAAGTTATGGTCAAGGAAACGAATTAACGAACCGAGGCTCCGATTAAAATAATAATAAAATAATGAATAGTGACCGTTGACTGTGCACACCTGGATGAGTGACAAGTGTCACCCATCCCCTAATCTAAGCCTTAAAACCTGATCCATTTTTTCCTCTAAACACTATCATTACAACATCATCATTATGTCTAATATTTGTTAATTAATTGTTAAATCCATTAATCCCCTTTGTTCTTCAAACCGTGCACAAATTGGGGGAAACTGAATTGAGAGAATTGAGCTCTCTTCCACTGCGGGTTTTGAGTGAGAATTGTGAGATTAGTGAGAGTGAATTAAACTGGGGAAACGCTGGGAACGATTGAAGGCTGGGAGCTGAGAATTCGAAAATTTGGATTTTGGGGGGGAAGATCGGATTTTAAACTAGGGGCCGTGAGGATCAAAATGGAGCTCACATTCAGCTTCCTGGGATCCCTACGATCAGTTTCAAGAAAGAACGAAGGAATTTGGCTACGTATTGGCTCTGAACACACTTGGTGACAGAGATGGAGTTTGAAGGTTGCGTCGTGATCATTGAGTGATCAAACGACGGAATTGATGTGGGGAAACTACTTCTCAGGATCGCACGATGCTTCTGGGTTCATCAATTGGAAGAAACCGATTGAGATTGACGGAATTCCATGGTTGCACAGTGACGGGTGTTCTTTGTGTTCATCATCGAGTCGATGAGTTTTAGGTGAGTTTTTGTGTAATCATCGATACAGAACTCAAATTGAACTTAAAATGAAGCTAACTGAATGCTCAATTGATGAAATCAGTGTCGAATTGATAGGATTGGAACTGGGTCATCTCGCGGGTTAATTGGACCTGTTTACCAGAGAAACGGGTTAGAACGATACACTATAGCAGGCGCGTGGGTTTCACGCGCAGCCATTCACAACGGCGCGTGACGGCGCGTGGGCACGAATCTCGAGGTGAGGTCAACATGACTTCTGTCCTATTTAATGTAACGAACATTTTGGAATTGGTTTCGTGTCGATCGGACACCGTCTCGATATTGTTCGGGATGTCCGAAGGTTTTAAATTAAGTTTAAAAATAGATAAAAATTCGGGAAAATTACGGGACTTTGATAGGATGTTAATGTGGAGGTTAGTAACCCTCTAATGTAATTTGGACAGGATTGGGAGTCCCGGTGATAGTGGTGTGGCCCGGGAAGGCCTATGGCACGCGTATCGAGGCATACCGTTAAAACGGTCTGTGAGTGGACTTTAGTTTTATAAATCCTATGCATGCTTAAATGTGTTCTATGTTTTATATACGTGATTTCTATGATGGTGATTGTGAGTATTGATTTCGGGTATGTTGCACGTATTTCGAGGTATTTTCCGTATTTCACGTATATCGAGGTTAACGGTTTTATTGTGGTTTTATGTGCGTATGGCTTAATAAATAATGTGATAAAAAGGGTTTTGGAATTGGAAAGATGAACTCGGGCTTGAGGCCCAATTATTTTGGAAACCTCGGATTTGGAGTCCATTTGTGTTAATGAATCGGGTCGGGGGCCTAGTTGCTTATGAAATCGGGCCAGTGGCCCAGTTGTTATGAAATCGGGCTGAGACCCATTTGAGTGATATTATCGGGCCAGGGGCCCAGTTGGTTTATATAGTCGGGCCGTGGGCCCAGTGGTTCCTAAAATCGGGCATGAGGCCCAGTTGGATTATAATGGTAATTTCGGGTCAGGGACTCTATGTTTAATAATTTTGATTTCGGGCAGGGCCCATTGTAATGATGTGATAAAAGGAATAAATAAAACTGTTTTCCATATACCATCTTGATACAAGGATATATGATGGTCTCCTCCAGGTGTCTAGGACACTGGGGAAGTCACGGTGCATTGCCTGCGAGGGGTCATTATACGGAGCAGCCGGACCGTATGATGACTCAAGAGCAGGATTGCTATGATTGACGTCAGGGACGTCAGACATCGGGGATGTCAGATATATGGACCCAGTGAGACCCCGGGCAGCACGCGTTGCTTAATACCGTGAGATATGACGTCAGGGACGTCAAGCGTCTGGGACGCTAAGCATCAGGGATGCTGGTGATGGTAATGGTAAATATGAATTAATGAATCTATGAAATGGCTTTTCGGTTGGATATGTGTTATGTGGTAAAAATGGATTATTGGTTATGTTATGGTATTTCGGGTCGGGGACCCTAAATGGTTTTGGATTTATGGATTTATGTTTATGGCTTTGGGCGGTGGCCCACATGGTTTTGTATGTCTGGATGTGGTATTCCACAGTTTTGGGCTGAGTTCCCACACTTGGTTTTTAGTTAACGGTTTTTGGGCTAAGGCCCTAATGGCTTGGTTGGACAAACGTTTTGGTTACTGGTTTTTGTGGCATGCATACGTTTTTATTGGAGGACATAAATGTCTTATAAATGTGTTTAATGAACTTATTTCATTTTTGTCCACTCACAGCTTTTGGTTTTAATGCCCTTCAGGTTGATTCCGGATGCGACTGCAGTAGAGACTGGGACATTGCACGCCTCCTCCATCGATCCTTGCGCACTCTGGAAGCCCCGTTTGGGCAGTGACTTTTGGTTATCCCTTGTCTGACACCCCTTGTTGGACGGGAGCAGGGCACATTCCACGGTAATCCCGAGGGGATTGGGATGGGTCCTGTCATGATGTCACCATGATGACGTCATTAGTGACGTCATTAGTCATCCCTGTCCTTGGACAGGTCCCGCAACCGGGTCGCATAGTACTGGTGACCCGACCTGGCCATTTCTCCTTTGATTCTCGACCAAACTCGATGGGGTTTCTTCCTATGGCTTCATCTAACCCTGCTCTAGAGATCTATCGTGTCAAAAATTAGAAAAATCATCCACATTCTTACCTGTAATAGAAAACCCGAAGCCCAGTTATCTGGAGATGTGTTTTCTAGTTTCCAGCCAGCAACGAACAGCCCAGCCCTCGATTCCAGCTTCCTTGAGTTCGTACCACCTCCTAGAACAAGTTAGGATTGATCCCAGCCTTCATTACACATCCAAAAAACAACCTCCATTTTTAACCGAAAACGGTTTACGGGTTTCAGTTCCCAGCCACCACCATCGTGGCTCCACCGTGGTTCCCCGCCCGTCCATGCTCTGCCTACACTCAGTCTTACACATAACTCAAAATAGATGAAGGTAGGGTGGTTCATGTGTTTGTGTTTGGACGGTTCAAGGGTTTCGGGTTGGTTCTTGGTGCTCACGGTTATGGAGGAGAAAATGATGAAGATGGTGATATTGATGATGAAGATGGATGGTGAGGATGATAGATAATTGATGAAAGGAAAAGATGATGGACGGTGAGGGTTGTGAGATGAGAGATGAAATAAATAAAATATATAAATATATATATAAACCAACCAATGGGACAAGATCCCCTTTTTTGGAATTTGGGCCATGGGATGAGTGACACTTTATTATTATTTTAATCAAATCTCAGGACGTAAGTTTAACTGATCATGGTTCCATTACCATAACTTCCCCGTTTGACGTCGGATTTCGACGTGCTGCCTGTCTACGGACTCGGGAAGTCCCGATCTACGTCACGGTCATCGATCCTCGATGTTTGACTCCCCGAGTCAAAAGTCAACATTTTAACCAATTCTAAGGGTAAAACGGTCATTTTACACTGGAATCCAATTTAGTGAGCTACCAAAAGGCCTCATATTGGATAGATTCGTGTCCACACATATAAGGCGCATCCCCTAGATCCCCACGAACTGTAACGACCCGTCCCAAATTCCTAGATTAGATTAGTGACTAATCACGATTAGTGTGGTTAATCGGTGATTAGTAGGGCGAAATCGGACGAACGATGCGAAATGGCCGTTTTGCCCCTGGTGGTGGCAAAATGTTGACTTTTCAATCGGACGGTCAAATGGACTTTAACCGATGACCGTGATGTAGTTCGTCACGTCACGAGTTCATAGACAGGTGGCACGTTCAATTTTGACATTCGAGGAGGAAGTTCTGACGTTCGGAAGTTTAGGGGCATTTTGGTAATTTGGGTGAATAGGAGGTCAAAAATTGACTTTTTGACCGGGAGGTCCGATGGCCGAGGGCCGAAGACCGTTACGTAGATAAGGACGATACGAATCCATAGGCAGGCGGCACACTGAAATCGGACTTCGAACGGGAGAGTTATAGGTCACGGAAGTTCAATTTCACTATGCACGAACTTCGAGACGGGGCGATTTGGCGAAATCTGATTTGGGCAGATATTTTGGTGGGTCCCATGGATGAGTGACAAGTGTCACTCATCCTATTGGCTAAATCACCCAAAATGTGGATCTACTTAATAAAATAATATTATAATTATTATTATATAATTAATCTATCCTACCATTAATCCTAACCATCCATTATCAATTAATCTCTCAATCCTCACCCTCCATTTCACTCCTCTCACCAGATCCACATCATCATCTTCATTTCTTTGCATTTTCTTCTTCTCCAAACACAAAACCCGAACCCCCCTTATCCACCATTTTCATTTTTCTTCAAAACACACAAACACCACAATCCTCCATCAAGTGTGACCGTGTGAGAGTGAGGGCAGGACTGGGACGAGGAGGAGGACACGACGACGGGGGTTGGCTCACGGCGGAGAGACCGTGAGGTAAGGAAAATGTTTGAAATTTTGAGGTTGGGTTTTAATGGTTTTTACTCCATTTCGTTTATTGGGTAAGGTTTTTGGGGACCCTAGGAGTAGAATAGGATTATTTTTGGGGCTTGGGATGGCCGGACATGGCCGTGAACGGCCGGAGAAAATCCGGCCACCATTGATGGCGGATGGAGCTCGGTTTCGGGTGGTTTTTCTTAGTTTTAGGGATTGGGTTAGATAGAATATGAAGAAATAGGAATTTAGGAATTAAAATGGGAGCAAACGGACCCCGAATCAGTCCAGAAACGGAAGAAAAACCCGAGATGAACAATGTTTTGCTACAGTACACTGGTTCAGTTCTGTAGTTGATGACGATGAACAGTATTTTTGACTTTCTAGGTGCTCGTGAGGACGCGTGGGCCATAATTTGGGAAAGTGTTCAACACGGGAAATCTTCTATTCGATGTAACAAACATTTTGGGACTGGTTTCGTGTCAATCGGACACCGTCTCGATATATTTCGGGGCATCGGAAGGTTTAGGGTCGGTTTAAAAATAGTTGAAAGTTCGGGAAAATTACGGGACTTTGATGGTAGGTTAATTAAGTAGTTATTAACCTTCTATTAAAATTTGGACAGGTTTGGGAGTCCCGGTGATAGTGACCGGCTCGGGAGAGCATATGACACGCAAATCGAGGCGGCAGCTCGGACGGTCTGTGAGTGGACCTTGTTTTCTAAATTGGTGCATGCATAAATGTTTATTATATGTTTTATTACTTGTTTGATGATTCCATGGGTGCATTTGTATGTGGTTACGTATAAGCACGTATTTCGAGGTTTCGGCCTTATATGGTGCTTATACGGGTCTGTATTTCTTTATTGGTTTTAATGAAATGACTTTGGATTTATAAAAGGATAAACTCGGGTATGAGACCCATTTGGTTGTGTCTCGGGCATATGATCTCAGATTCCGGGCACGGTGCCCAGTTGATGTCCTATGTTCGGGTACGAGACCCAGTCACTTTACGGTTTTGATTTCAGGTCAGGGAACCTTAAATGGATTCCCAAGTTCATGACGGTTTATGGGAACCGGCATGAACCCTTGTTATGGTATCGTGGTTCATGACGGTTTATGGGAACCGGCATGAACCCTTGTTGGTTATTACGGTACATGACGGTTTATGGGAACCGGCATGTTACCTCGGTTATGTTATTACGGTACATGACGATTTATGGGAACCGGCATGTTACCTGATTATGGATATTATAGATCATGACGGTTTAGGGGAACTGGTCATGAATGTTTATGTTATGTATATATATGTTCATCTACCTTCCTTTACTTCTATTATCTCCTCCGGGGAGGGTCGTTGGCCTGGGTGGACCCCGGAGTAGTGACGGAGCACCGACTGAGTGGAGTCACCCCCCAGTTGGGTTCCTTACTCTCAGGAAGGCTATGGTTACTATTACCTCGGGTAGGGTCAGTGGTCTGCGGACATTGACCTTGACTTTGAGAAGACTCGGATTGAGACCCGGGTAGCACGCGCGTAGCTTTGGATACCGTGACAGGATTGGTTGTGTGACTTATATGTATATATATGGTTTGGGGCCGAGTCCCTTAAGGATTTGGGCAGTGGCCCGTATGGTCGTTTTCATTGTGGTCCTTTCGACCTTGGTTTATATCTGTTTTGGGCTTAGTCCCACATATGGTTTGTTTTGGATAAAATGTTTTCGAATGCATGCATGCTTTTTAGTGGAGGGTACAAAGGTCTTATGAAATGCTTTTATAAACTTTTGTTTTGTCCACTCACAGTTTTTAATGTTTTGACTGCCCTTCAGGTTGACATCGGATGTGGACTGTAGCAGAGACCGAGATATCACATGCCTCCTCCGGATCCTGGCGTACTCTGATAGCCCGGGAGGGCAAAGGTCGAAATTATCCCTTGTCTGACACTTCGTGTCAGACGGGAGCAGGGTCATCCCGCACTAATCCCGGGGGGATTGGGATGGGTCCTGTCAACGTGGTATCAGAGCATAGGATTGCTTATCAGAGCATAGGATTGTTTATCAGAGCATGGTTGCTCATGTTACTCTGAATTCCAGAGCGTATTTTACGCATTACTCTGTACGCAGGTCGAGGATGTGATATCTCAATGGGCTACAATTCGTTATCAACCTGATAGTTGGGGTGCCGGTACGATAGTTAGTAGGACTATATCGTGGTTCGTTTTGGTTCAGCATTTGTTGCTGGGGTTGCCGTAGTTCTGTCGAGGTTGGCAGTGTGGGACCCTACGGAAGGGATGAACGTAGCAGTACATTAGACTTGTGATCGTGTGATGGATTGTTGGGATCGTCTTTCACGATGTCGTTGGATCGGTTCCGACGACTGGTTGGGAGTTGTGACTATATGATGATCGGATTTGGTTGAGTTAGATCGTTTTACTGCAGTCGGCAGTTAGCAATCGGATTCGAGGAATCCTAGTTGGATTGTTGGTAGGATTGGATTGACGTCTTTACGATGTCGGACCGCAGGGTCGGTCAGATTGTTGATTTTACTGCTTTTCGCAGTTGGGTTCTGAGGAACTCTAGGTGTGATCGTGGAACCCTACCTTGGTGGGTATGGTTCGAAAATGTGAGTTGACGAGTGGTTTGACTTGGATGACTATTCGGATTTGGATTCGTTAGTCGGTCTAGTCATGTCAGCTTGTGTTGGGACTGCACTTCGCAGTCGGGGTTGTACTTATCGGTTAAACTTAGTTGGTTGTCGTGCTACTCAGTTGTGATGGCTTGTTGGTGCAGCTAAGGTCGTGGGCGACCTGGTAGACGACATTAGTTGAGTCGAGTTACGACTAGTTAAAGTTTGGTTGGATAGGTTACCAGGGTTGGTACTTGTCGATGGAATCCCGGAGAGGGGATACAGAGTAGTTGGTACGGGCAGTTGATTCCGTTCGATGCGGAATCTGGATATCGAGATGCTTGGTAGTTACGTCTGCACGAGTTCGTGGCAGGCACTACTACCGAGAATGGTTGTAGTTACGGTTGTTGGGAATCGGGGACGTTCGGGGAACGTTTCCTTTTCTCGTATGAGTTTTCAGGGTGAATGTACCCAGAGTTTTCGGGTACGAGGGAGACAGAGTTTCTCCTATTCGAGTAGAGGTACGGGGCCGTCGCTCGGTATGAGCGGAGATCCAGGGTTGTCAGTTTTGCACATGGTGTGCTAGTGTTATTGTTGATGCTAGTGTGGACACTTTATGCTGATGCTGATAGGTGATAGTGTTGATACTGGTACTAGTGCTGGTGCTGGTGCTGGTGCCGGTGATTGCGATGACGTTGAGTCACATCCGTCGTGATGGGCATATGTTCGGTATCTGTGGTTCGAGAGTGGATCACGGATAGAATTAAATTGGTGATGGACACGTGGTTGATGTCCAGGTATGTTGTTTCCAATCTTGTTGGTACTTCGGAATCGCGGGAGTTTGCGATTGAGGTGACGAGAGGAATGCGGGTTTTCCGCATTGGTATCGGGTATTTCGAAGTCATCTTGGGTGACTTCTCAGATTCTACCATGATTGATGATGGTAGATGACGTTGATGATATAGATGATGTTGGTTGCCACTAGTACACTGATCGTGTATTGGTTGGTGGACCCGGGATTTGTTCTGAATCATCAGGAGGAGATGAGTATATCGAAGTTAGGTGACTGAGATTCCTCATTCTCTACTTGGTGGCAAACGATGTCAGGTTGCCTGACGTGGTGAGTGCATCGAGTGTTGTTTGCATTCACGTAGGATGGATTATTCGATCATTCTTGATTTTTCCTCGGTGGAATGACAAGGATCGATACGAGGTAATCAGTGAGTACCCACAGTCTCGGCGTGTTTCGTCGTTGACAAATCTGTTTAGATGTGGGAATTGGTTTAGGACTTTGGGTATCGCTATGGATCTAGATCGTGATCTTGATGATCCAGATAGGTGGAGAGTTTATTACTCTTACTGGTATGTTTGAGTTGAGGATGATGGGACTGAACTTCTTTTCGAGGTAAATCCCATATGGCTTACTACTCGCCTGAGTAGTTGTCCGATGAGTAGTTTTCCGACGTGTCGGATATGGTCAACCTTAGAAGTGTGTGGATGATGTGATTGGCTTCCCTATGAAGTCAATCAGATGTTTTGTGTAATCGGTGGAGCAGGTAACCGATAGGTTCGGTTTTGGTGCGTCTCGGTAGACGAGAACAATATTTCGATTTTTGGAATCAGATTTCTGGATGACGATTCAGGATTTGATTTTGGAATTTGAAAGAGGATTTCTGTATTTGGGTTTTGGAATCGGATTCTGGGTGACGATTCAGGATTTGATTTTGGAGCTTGACAGTGGATTTCCTTTTAAGGATTTGGGTTCGGAATGGTTATTCCAAATACTAGTTTACGGAATGATGATTTCGGATTCGAATTTGGACATGCTTATAGATATGATTTCTGGGTTTGGATCCGGGCTTTCTTACGAAATTGCGGATTCGGATTTGGAAATAGATGATGGATTGGAGTTTCGATTTGTCTAATCCGGGATTGGACAAATGGACTCCATAATAGGAACGTGTTGGCTACGACCTAGGTGGTCGTGTTGTTGTTATTGTTGTGGTTGTAGTCAAGTTGGTATTGATGTACATATCTTGTACGTTGTTCGAGGTACGATACTAGGCAGACTTGTCGTGCCTGGTGACGGTATATAGGTTATACCAGTGGTATGTTGGTGAGCGTATTGGTAGTCGGATTGGTTCTGATACTATCGGATTAGTTGAGGTCGTGGACTGGACATTGGATACTGTGCAGTGGGTCATCGTATTTCGATGGGTCTAGTTACACACAAGTCGAGTGCATGGTTGGTTAGTGTTCACTCATGGTTGAGTAAGTTGGTGGTTAGTGTAACCACAAGTGTATCGTGTTAGTCTTGACTGACGACTGTCAAGTGGTGACAGTTTGTCGAAGGTGTCAGCGTGGATCGTTGAGTGAGGTCTGGTGACTCCCAGTGGGAGCAGACGTCGGGATAGATTGGTGAGTGAGAAAGGGAACCGTTGAGTTGGTTGTGTCAACGAAAACGATAGATTTGAAAAGTGGTGTCGATTAGGAGCGTATGACTATTGTCATTCGACGTGGTCGAACGTAGTCGACACGACGAGAGTGTTAGTGGCACGTCTGGGTGCAGACGAGTAAGTATTATTCTAGTTAGTTGGCATACTAGTGTACACGTGTTGCGAGTTAGATCGAATTATTTCCACTAGGGGGTTGTTGAATCAGAATAGTTGGAGTTTCGAGAGCGAAACTAATTAAGGAGGGAAGAACGGTTGGAATTAGGTCAGTTGGAATTTTGAGGACGAAATTAATTAAGGAGGGAAGGTTGTAACGACCCATCCCAAATTCCTAGATTAGATTAGTGACTAATCACGATTAGTGTGGTGAATCGGTGATTAGTAAGGCGAAATCGGACGAACGATGCGAAATGACCGTTTTGCCCCTAGTGGTGGCAAAACGTTGACTTTTCAATCGGACGGTCAAATGGACTTTGACCGATGACCGTGACGTATTTCGTGACGTCACGAGTTCATAGACAGGTGGCACGTTCAATTCCGACATTCGAGGAGGAAGTTATGACGTTCGGAAGTTTAGGGGCATTTTGGTAATTTGGGTGAATAGGAGGTCAAAAGTTGACTTTTTGACCGGGAGGTCCGATGGCCAAGGGCCGAAGACCGTTACGTAGATAAGGACGATACGAATCCATAGGCAGACGGCACACTGAAATCGGACTTTGAACGGGAGAGTTATAGGTCACGGAAGTTCAATTTCACTATGCACGAACTTCGAGACGGGACGATTTGGCGAAATCTGATTTGGGCAGATATTTTGGTGGGTCCCATGGATGAGTGACAAGTGTCACTCATCCTATTGGCTAAATCCCCCAAAATGTGGATCTACTTAATAAAATAATATTATAATTATTATTATATAATTAATCTATCCTACCATTAATCCTAACCATCCATTATCAATTAATCTCTCAATCCTCACCCTCCATTTCACTCCTCTCACCAGATCCACATCATCATCTTCATTTCTTTGCATTTTCTTCTTCTCCAAACACAAAACCCGAACCCCCCTTATCCACCATTTTCATTTTTCTTCAAAACACACAAACACCACAATCCTCCATCAAGTGTGACCGTGTGAGAGTGAGGGCAGGACTGGGACGAGGAGGAGGACAAGACGGCGGGGGGTGGCTCACGGCGGATGGTGGACGGCGGAGAGACCGTGAGGTAAGGAAAATGTTTGAAATTTTGAGTTTGGGTTTTAATGGTTTTTACTCCATTTCGTTTATTGGGTAAGGTTTCTGGGGACCCTAGGAGTAGAATAGGATTATTTTTGGGGCTTGGGATGGCCGGACATGGCCGTGAACGGCCGGAGAAAATCCGGCCACCATTGATGGCGGATGGAAGCTCGGTTTCGGGTGGTTTTTCTTAGTTTTAGGGATTGGGTAAGATAGGAAATGAAGAAATAGGAATTTAGGAATTAAAATGGGAGCAAACGGACCCCGAATCAGTCCAGAAACGGAAGAAAACCCGAGATGAACAGTGTTTTGCTACAGTACACTGGTTCAGTTCTGTAGTTGATGACGATGAACAGTGTTTTCGACTTTCTAGGGGCTCGTGAGGACGCGTGGGCCATAATTTGGGAAAGTGTTCAACACGGGAAATCTTCTATTCGATGTAACGAACATTGTGGGACTGGTTTCGTGTCAATCGGACACCGTCTCGATATGTTTCGGGGCATCGGAAGGTTTAGGGTCGGTTTAAAAATAGTTGAAAGTTCGGGAAAATTACGGGGCTTTGATGGGAGGTTAATTAAGTAGTTATTAACCTTATATTAAAATTTTGACAGGTTTTGGAGTCCCGGTGACAGTGATCGGCTCGGGAGAGCCTATGGCACACAAATCGAGGCGGCAGCTCGGACGGTCTGTGAGTGGACCTTGTTTTCTAAATTGGTGCATGCATAAATGTTTATTATATGTTTTATTACTTGTTTGATGATGCCATGGGTGCATTTGTATGTGGTTACGTATAAGCACGTATTTCGAGGTTTCAGCCTTATACGGTGCTTATCCGGGTTTGTATTTCTTTATTGGTTTTAATGAAATGGCTTTGGATTTATAAAAGGATAAACTCGGGTATGAGACCCATTTGGTTTTGTCTCGGGCATATGATCTCAGATTCCGGGCACAGTGCCCAGTTGATGTCCTATGTTCGGGTACGAGACCCAGTCACTTTACGGTTTTGATTTCAGGTCAGGGAACCTTAAATGGATTCCCAAGTTCATGACGGTTTATGGGAACCGGCATGAACCCTTGTTATGGTATCGTGGTTCATGACGGTTTATGGGAACCGGCATGAACCCTTGTTGGTTATTACGGTACATGACGGTTTATGGGAACCGGCATGTTACCTCGGTAATGTTATTACGGTACATGACAGTTTATGGGAACCGGTATGTTACCTGATTATGGATATTATAGATCATGACGGTTCAGGGGAACCGGTCATGAATGTTTATGTTATGTATATATATGTTCATCTACCTTCCTTTACTTCTATTATCTCCTCCGGGGAGGGTCGTTGGCCTGGGTGGACCCCGGAGTAGTGACGGAGCACCGACTGAGTGGAGTCACCCCCCAGTTGGGTTCCTTACTCTCAGGAAGGCTATGGTTACTATTACCTCGGGTAGGGTTAGTGGTCTGCGGACATTGACCTTGACTTTGAGAAGACTCGGATTGAGACCCGGGTAGCACGCGCGTAGCTTTGGATACCGTGGCATGATTGGTTGTGTGACTTATATGTATATATATGATATGTGGTGTGCACAGGTGTGCACAGGATTTGAGCAGTGGCTCGTGTACTTGGTTTCTTTATGGTTTGGGGCCGAGTCCCTTATGGATTTGGGCAGTGGCCCGTATGGTCGTTTTCATTGTGGTCCTTTCGACCTTGGTTTATATCTGCTTTGGGCTTAGTCCCACATATGGTTTGTTTTGGATAAAAGGTTTTCGAATGCATGCATGCTTTTTAGTGGAGGGTACAAAGGTCTTATGAAATGCTTTTATAAACTTTTGTTTTGTCCACTCACAGTTTTTAATGTTTTGACTGCCCTTCAGGTTGACATCGGATGTGGACTGTAGCAGAGACCGAGATATCACATGCCTCCTCCGGATCCTGGCGTACTCTGATAGCCCGGGAGGGCAAAGGTCGAAATTATCCCTTGTCTGACACTTCGTGTCAGACGGGAGCAGGGTCATCCCGCACTAATCCCGGGGGGATTGGGATGGGTCCTGTCACGAACGATGTAGGATTGCTAACCATGCCCCCAAGGCACAGGTCGGCACAATAAGGGTGCCACGTGGTAGAGGGCCATTGGTGCCACGTGGTAGGGGTGCCACGTGGTAGTGTGCTAGGGGTGCCAAGTGCTAGTGTGCTAGGGGTACCACATGGCACGTGTCATGTGGTGCCACATGGCCTAGTTGTCAGAGTGTCAGTGAAATGTGGCAAGCCACGTCAGTTAGGGATGACGTCATGTGCATTGACAAGCGCATGGGAACCTTGATCGACGCTTGGGGGCACGTGGGCTCAAATTTTGAGGTGAAACGGTCATGTTCGAAAGGTTTCGACCTCTTGAATCCAATGTTGGTGATTTCAGGTCGATTGTAGGTCGTTTGATGATTGTTTTCAGGGTTTTCTCGTCGGTAAGCGTGTTTGGAATGTGTTTTAAATTCTGGGGTTTTTGGGAGTTTCATGTATAGACTTATATGGATTGTTGGTGACCCTCAGATGTGACTTTGGCAGGCCAGGATGTTCCGGAGGTGTCGGATTAGCTTACGCCTTGGGTTTCGGGCGATCGGCGGTACTGTCAATGGACATTTTTTTCCATAACTATGATGCATGCGTATTTACATATTTATATGGTGTTATACTATGGTTTTGATGGTTATGATTTGGTTATGTAATTGCAAATGATTTCTGGATAAATGCGGAGTTTTTGGTATATATATGGATGTTCGGTTGTGGCTTTCTGGACACAAGTTTTACTGATGGTTTTAGAAACTTGATTTTGGGTTGGTTCCCTAGTCAAAAGGTATTTTGGTTTATATATGTTTATGTTTTCTTGATGGGTCAACCTCAGGCGATTGAATCGCTATTCTAGAGTTAGACTCCGATGATTCCCAAGGAAGGACTCAAGTGTGATTTGAGTTGAACTCAACACGTGCCGACGAAGTTGGACTCCGTGGAGCCGTGGTTGTCTACAGGTAGTACATATGGGATGCTAGTTGGACTAGCTAGCTGGTTGGACCAGCGGGACACGATTTGACTTTTGGGGATGGTTGGACCAACAAGATTAAGTTTGGCTTGTTTTGACTTGTGGTGTGTCCAGAGGTTATTAAAAGGATTTACACCCGAGCTTTTCAAGAAAATGTGGGTCAGGGGCATTTTTGTAATTTCATATGTTTATGCATGCATGTTTTTATAAAACGGAGGGTTTAAATGATGATGTCGGAAAATGGTTTTCCAAAACCTTAGTATTGTCCGCTCACAGTTTTCATTGGTTTTTGGCACCCTCCATGTTGATCTCGGGACGTGGGTTATATTGAGGATGAGTCATTTTCCGCGATATGTGCACTCTAGTTAACCAGAGTAGGTTCTAGTAGTTATTTACATTCGTGTCTAGTGCTCTGTATGTTTATTATTTCTTGGATTACATTGTACTTGACACATGAGGCTATCCCTTGTCTGATACGGGGTTTGTAATATAATCAGACTGTGGGTAATTTGGTAATTTAAGTGTGTTTGTGTCTGACAGAAGCATGACTTTTCACGAGAATCGAGGGGGATTCCAAGGAAGGTCCTGTCAATAAGCATATTGAATGAAAATTTGGACGTGTTCCTAAAATGCTATAGTATGACTACAAGTTTAAAATCGGTCAAATTAAAATTATATGTACTAAAGTGAAAAAATTGAGTAAATCCCAAAAACCAAAATTAACTTTTAACCTTTCTGAGAGTTGGAATTCTTAAATTCTTTATTTCATGTCTACTGTAAATCGTTATATATATATATATATATATATATATATATATATATATATATATATGGGAGGTGGAGAAATCCTGGCCTTCCTTTTTTTCTTTTTGTTTTCTTCTCTCCCCAATTGTTTTTTCTCTTTTTCTTTTCGGTTTGCAATAAGAGTCCCTTTCAGGTAACTGTATGGAAATTTACTAAATTATTTATAATAATAGAAATAATTACAGAAATAAATTTAAACCCTACATCAAATAAGAGTTTACTAATCTAATTTGCTCCTTTTCTGAGTCATTCTCATATTTGAGTTTCCCATAATATTATTTTGCTATTTTTTCAATCCATCCCGTAATCAAAAATCTTCATTGAAAATATCTTATTTTTCCATACATCTTGTTCTACCTTGTTGTTGGAGGAGTTTATCGCAATCTCTCCCAATTGATATATTGGCTTTGGTCACAGTAGTTAAATTAAGATTTTTTTTGTCACTTTAATCGTTTTTATGCGTGGAAATCAAGCATTCCTAAGATCCTCCATGATTTACAAGTTTTTCAAGACTAGATGTGTTGGGTTTGACGACGTTGACTGTTTCCTTTAATGGAGGTAGTTTGCTTAGTATTATAGGCGCTATTAAAATTTTGATTGTTTTGGAGTTTGTAGGATTGATTTGTAATTTTGCAAAATTGTTTTGATATTGATTTGTTAATTATTAGTGCAGTTTTGTTTGTTTTAATATTATCATGTTAATTTGTGGTCATATTATCATAGCTTGATTTTGATAATAAAGCTATATCATTTTTTTTTTATGATGTAGATGATAGCTTTCTTAATCAAAACAATAATATAGAAGGGGGTTAACACTCCGTTAGAAAGTGTCACTTTCTTGCAAGCGTATAGACTCGTGCAAAGAGAAGTAGTTGGTGGAGTTTAACCACTAAACAACCAAACCACCAAAAGGTAGGATTATTGTACCCTCATTGTTTATATTGAATTTAATTATTTTATATGGTTAAATAAATCATATATATATATATGGAGAAAACAAAATTTCACCGAACTACCATTTTCCTTTTATAATAATAGAAATAATTAGATAAAAATTAAACAAGGGAAATTTACTAGTCTAATTTAATCAAATCTAATCTTGTCTAATTTAATCAAATCCAATCTTATCTATTTTAATCCAATATAATCTTGTCTAATTTAATCAAATCCAAATTTATCTAATTTAATTCAATCTCTGACAATAAAGCTAGGATTGTAACGTTAGCACAAAACGCATATTCATTCATTACTGACAAGAAGCTTTATACAGCAGAGTCCAAGTGGTACTAAAATTGTATATAAATATAAAGACTATTCAACCAATCTTAATTGAATATGAACTATATAGTTAGGGTTAGCGATTAGCTAAAATGTAATAAGATCATGCCATTTCAGAATCTTGGAAAACACCACCTCTGTATTTATGTTTAGATGAGAAATTATATAGTTTAAAGGAATTTGTCATACTATTTATTTTTTTTCTCAAAAAAAAAAAAAAAGATTAGTTAGTGGTAAACTATAATCAGAAAACTCTCCAGCAAAAAATAAAACCTAAAATATGCTGACATTTTTTGTACTAGCACTAAAAACACTCAAACCACTAGACCGATTTGTTGTGGTTGAATTTGTCATTCTGTTTACTTGTAAATGCAAGTTGTAAATGATTATAATTAAATTTCCTATCACATAAGCCTACAAATGAATGGCACGCCTAATGAACGAGTGAACAAGAGTTTTTGGGAAGAAAAAACTTCATTGTTTTCGTTGTGTTACCATGAACTCACCCGATTGTTTGCATGAGCCATTCACTTATTGATAAAAATTGGAAAGGTACTTGGAATCAACATTGAACTCCTAAATGATATGCTTTTATTTTATTTTCTATTATGTCTTGCATTGCAAGGGTGGAAAATAAGAAGTTATTGTTTGAGTTTTCAATTATATGGACAGACTATTTCTTTTTGTCTTCTTTGTAACTTTGACTAGGGTTTGAAAATGTCCAAACATGCGCCAAAACATGAAAAGAGTGTCTGAGCTCAAACACCTTCATACGCCGACAGGCAGTCGGACGCGCTGGCACGTGCTGCGAAGTGGCACTAGTCGGTCAGTGAGCGGTCGACAGATATATAACCGTGATTGCCGCTGTGCTGGTTGAATTCGCCTAAAGAATTAATAGGAATCGACGTAGACACGGCAACACCGGCAGCCTATGACCGCCGTCCACTGCTAACTTGACGAAATATACTAGCGTCCGTCAAAATTAACTCTTGGTCAGTAACTTAAGGGAAGTTCACGGCCACACCGTGGACTTATTGCTATATACAAACGTGGTTAGTATATTCCGCCAACTTTAGCAGTCGCCGATCTAATTCTACGTAATTTCGCACGAATTTTCATCCCGATTTTCGATATCGACCAAATTGTTCAGAGTTCAACCATCAGTTTAGATTCGTACCTCTCGACGATCGATTCATAGTGGATGTCCACGAAAATGGCCGGAAGGTCAGAGTTCACAGGAAATCGTAATTTCCAGTAAGCACCAATATCCACCGTTCCTTATTCAAATCACATTAGCAAGTAGTTTTCAGTCTCTCGACAATTTTCGAATTCGGCTGGAAAATGACCGTGAAGTTTCAGTCCCTCGACAATTCTCGCTTCGTTTCAAGTGTTGCGATGGTCGTCGGGGGCTGGCGGGGAGAGGCGGGCACAAAAGGTTGACATGTTTTGATATTTGGTATTGAGGCGCAGAGAATGGAGGTGGTTGCAGCGTGTAAATTGGTCAAAATCGGCAGCGGTAGTGGTGGCAGATTATGTTCGTCTATTGTAGAATTTTGTAGTGAGCGAGTGAACTTGAGTTTGGTGAAACTAGGATTCCATTTCAAGTTCTTTCGGTCATCGAGTTAACCAGCATTGCATAGCGCATACTCAACTATATGATAAAATGTTTTTTTAAAAAAAATAAACATTATAATAAAATGAAAGAGGTGACATTTTTTTATTTTTATAGGGGCAAATTAAACTCATTTCCCTCACATTTAGAGAGCCCAACATTTTCTTAAAGTGGATTGGGAACATATAAGCGGTATATCGTAATTTTACAACTTGGAATAAGGTTTTTTTGAACTCCTACCGCCTATAAACTCCTGCATCTTCTTGAATTGCTCTTTGGTCATTCCATTGTAATATGCATGAGCCCTCTCCTGCAAATAACACTACATCAAACATATTCCGCAAACCATTCTACAGCCCAAAATTACTTGTCTATGAAAATCAATCCAACAATTTAAACACTGAAAAATGAATCACTCAATAGCTGCATGACATGTTTAAAATTTACAGGCACATTTGACCTGGTTCGTTACCACCTTAATGTAAGAATTTGAGCGTTACATCAATTGAGTAAAGTTTGACTTCAACTCAAATTAGGACGAGGGAAGCCTTAACAATAAAGGATTGCTAATTCTATTTTGATTAGGATTAGCATTGAACTTTACTAATGCTTATTGGAGACTAATTAGAAGTCTAAGCATTCTAATGGGAAAGTGCTTAGACGAATTGTCTATATAATGAGAAAACCTCTTCTCTCACAAGGTTCCCTTGATTTTTGGGACTACTATTGCCTATTAATAGTTTTTGAGCATTGTGATTCTTGATGGAGAGAAGAAGGTTTTCTTCTAGGTATTGCTATTGTACGTGAAAGTGATCATCCACTCGTCTTCAATCTCCACAGGTTCGTGTTCATATCTTGTTGTTACATTGTTTGCTTATTGTCTTAGTGTTAAGGAAATTGAAACACTTGAATTGTGATCTGGATTCAACTGTTCAACATCTTACACTTAATTCAGGTGAGTTGCGGAACCAACAACAGTATATTCATGCCCCTTTATTGTATGTTGGAGGTATTTGTGTGGATTTCAATACCTAATTGTTAACCCGTGTTGTGGCCCTGCCATAATCCCCATAGCCATATCCTTGTAGTGAAATTGAGTCTAATCTAGTAATTGCTACCCCACTTACGAGTATAATAATTAGCAAAATAAGATGGGTACCTTTTCTAGGGTAAGAGCATGGCCCAGGTCCAGCTTAAGCCCATCGTTAATGACGGCCTTGTACCTCAACACCAGGTCTTGGTTATTTTTCGCAATGGCCTCAGCTACTTCGCGAGCTTTCTTCACCAATTCGCTTTCTTCGACAACATGATTCACAAACCCCAACTTTTCACCCACCTCTGCCGTCAAAGGCGTCGCCGTCAGCGACACTTCGCGCGCTTTGTTGGGGCCTATAATCCTCGAAAGCTTCTGAGACAATCCCCACGATGGAAATATCCCAAACCTGTTTTATAAAGTATCCGGTCAGAGTTTCGAACGGATCGGGTCGAACCGACTCGGATGATCCCGTATCCGAAATCTGGAATGAAAGAAGATGATTCACATAGAATTTACAGACCTTACATGAGTGTCAATGAATTTAGCTCCTTTTGCGGCGATGACGATATCGCAAGCGAGCGCGATTTCGAAGCCGGCAGTGACCGCGAACCCGTTAATGGCTCCGATGATGGGTTTCACGCAGCGCTCCATTTGGATCACCGTGTCGGTCTCTACGTCCTTCACGTCCCCTTTGAAAACGTCCTCGGCGGCTGTGAGATCGACACCGGAGCAAAACGCGCGACCTGACCCAGATAGGACAATGACCCGGACGGAGTCGTCTTGACTTAAGGCCTTGAAGGACCGGGCGAGGTCCACCATCATGGGCCGGGTCAGCGAATTGAGCGACTTGGGACGGTTGATCGTCACGAATGCGATTCCGCTTGGTTCCATGTTTACGAGTATGAGATTTTCCGGCGAAGATTGGTGTGGCGCCATCTTGGGAGTGAATAAGTGGACGCTTGAATTTGGATTTGGGTTTGGGTTTGGGTAGGCGAGGGCCAGAGGTGAGATGTGGGATGAGTACAGAACCAAAGATGCGATGGGGATTTGGGAATGGAGTGCGACCTTTTCGCATGTTGGAATGCGTGATGCGCTATCGGTGACGTTCAGTTGCCACTTGCCACCTGCCAGAATGAAACTGCTGTTGGGGTTGGGCGGGCCCCACTTTTTAAAGCGTATCATTGCTGGCCCAAATAAATGTATGAGTGGGCTGAAATATGGTATAGAAAAGAACCAGCCCATTTGATATATTTTAGTAGAGGGCTTCAAGTCTGAACCGGTCCTTGTAATGTTTGATATCAGCAATCATTTTCGACTTCATCCATCGAGTTTAATTTTACGACAAATTACATAAAACATTCTAAATTATAGGGGTCAATACAGATTCATACTCAAACTATCAAATATTTTAAATTACTATGCAAATTATTTGACCACTCACAAATAATTACTTTGGTCAATTTCTTTATCTATCTGTCCGTCATATTGCCTTGTAACAAAATTTTTGCCCAATCAACGACTGAAAATGACAAAAATCACTGAGCTATTTTTGAGATTTCAAAAAAATCATCTAATACCCACCCCAAAAACCCTATTTTCTTCTTCCTCACCCTCTATCTCTGCAACTCTCTCTAAAACCACCTAAATCGAACTAATACCCACCCAAATTGAACTCCCCTCCCTCCAAACAAACAAAAACCCAGAAATTGATTTTTTTTTCTGCTGATCGACGGAGTTTGAGTTCAAGATTTTGGGATTTCGGAGCTGAGCCGATTTGGTCAATGTACTCGTCAACCCATTTTGGGATTTCAGTCCTAGACGTCATATCAAAAAACCTTTTCTAGTGATAATGATGGAGATGAGGAGGAGTTTGAGTTCCTCCAATTCCCGATCGATGACAATGTCACTCCAGAACTCGACACATCTCAGCGTTCTTATTCTAGACCCTAAACTCGTGTTAAGGCTCCACCGTAAGAAATTCGTAGATATGCCGGTTGATTTCTCGCTCAATAATCTCTGTTTCCTATGGATGTAAGGGTCGAAGTCCGATTTCTAAAACAAGGACTCGCACTTGAAGAAATTGGCTAGATCAAACCCGCATCGGAAGATCTGATTCTCGTCGACGAAAAATGTGTGGTTCTCGACCAAACATGGGTTGCAAGGAATGCAGCAATGACTGAATATCGGTATCAGAAGCGAAGCTCTCTTTAAAGCAGTTCTCGCGATCTGCAAAGCCTTTTTTGGGCCAGATGATCTCTGCCCCTACGACTTGGACTAGAGGGTGTTTTGCGCAATTTGGACCGAAGTCGCAGTGATCGAAAGGTCAAGTGAAGCACTGAGATAGAGGCGAGCACTGCCAATGCGCTAATTTGGGAAACCCGCACCCACAAGAAACCCAGCTGAGAGAATGGCTTTGAGGTACGATGGAAATGTGAACCCAAACTCGAATATTGCGTTCGGGCATGCTCGATTCAAATTTTTTTTTATCTCTTTAGAGACGTTTGGAATAGTTGAATTCTGGTTAAAGGTATTGGCTTTTGATGATCTATTGTTGTAGCGTTAAGTGAACCAGAGCGATATGAGGAAAAGAACCAAGGCAGTGGCTGCTCCTACACAAATACCAAAAAAAAACACAAAAAAAAAAAATAGAGGTCAGCTTCAAGAGCTAGTCATTTAAATTGAGTACCCATACATTTTCACTGTAAATTCACCTCTTTTCTCAGTCCTCCTCCTTCACAAGGAAGAAGAAGAAGAAGAATAATGTTATGAATGGAGACAGAGGCTTGAGACAAACATAGAGAGAGAGAGAGAGAGAGAGAGAGAGAGAGAGAGAGAGAGAGAGAGAGAGAGAGAGAGAGAAAATTCTAATGAGAGTATGGATGACAGGACCCGCCCCGATCCCACAGGGACCACAAGGGGACGTGCCCTGCTCCCGTCTGACACCCAATAATTCATACCAATTTTAACCTCAAACATCAATGCATAAATAACCAATTTAAAGTTATACATCAAATCCGAATTAAACAGATGTCAGACAAGGGATGAAATCCAAAATTACAAATTGCGAGCACGACTCTAAAGTAAACCTGCGGGTACACGACCCAACAGGGGTTCAGGTACGCAGAAGTAGATCTATGCCTCAGCCTCAGGTTCCTCCTCTACCTCGGTATCACGACCTGGAAGGGTTACCAAAAATATTAAGGGTGAGTGGACCGAAACTCAAGTTTATAAAATCATTTGATAAGTAAAACGTATAATTTACCCCTCCGTTTTCCAAACATGCATGCATCAGTAATTAAAACCATCAATCATATAGTATGAACCATAAGGCATATAATAAAACCATAAGTATAATTTTAGTTGCTGCACTATACACTCCAATCCCGACATCCCTGATGTCTGACGCCCCTGACGTCCAATAAGGTCACAATCACAAGGCTACGCGTGCCACTCGGGTCTCAATTCCGAGTTCAATCCCCGAACCCTGTTCGGTTACAGCATCCCTGATGCTTAGCGTTATAGACGCTGGACGTTCTAGACGTCAGTGACCACTCCGGGGTACCTCATCCGGAGGAGACAGTATAGTATGAATGGATCTATACAGTGCAGTACCAAATAAATTTTATTGATATCCACATGCAAAGCATATATATATACATAGATAAAATCCGAACCAATCATTAAGTTTCATCAGACGGGTCTCAAGCCCAAATACCGTGAAACGTGCCAAAACCGTGATTTCCATATCATCAAAATCCATTATTTTTTTTAAGCATGTGAATATGTATAATAAACCAGAAAACATTTATGCACGCAAGGGTTTAAGAAAATGGCCCACTCACAGTACAATCCTGCTGAAAACCGAGCGTATACCCTCGATCTGGTACAATTATACAATCCCTGTCAAGTCCAAAGTATTCGTAAAGGTCAATTTAAACCCCTAACATTCAACCATGAAATCCTAGGCTGAAACCGGCCGGGAAAAGCCGTCCGAACGCGCTTCCCAAGGTAATAAATCTTATTTTGACCAACTTAATGATCTCCGATCGACCCGAAACCACCGCCATTGGATCCGGATCGTCGAAACCTAAAGAATGGTGGTGGTCCCACCAAAAGTACTGTTCACACGCGCCCACACGCGCCAGTCAACGCGTCGGTCAACGCAGGAACAGTCCCTATTGACGTCATCGCTGACGTCACTGCTGACGTCAGCATGACGTCATCTGACAGCAGTCAAGTCTGACATGTCAGACTCTGACAGTGCCACGTGTCAACACCCGATTGGTCCACCTCACTGATCTGTCAGGCCACGTGTCAGATCTGACATGTGCCACGTGTCAGCACGGCACTGGTCCACGTCACTGACATGTTAGTGACACGTGGCAGTCCCTGACTGGTCCACATCACTGACATGTCAGTGTTGACTGTGCACTGACATGTGACACGTGTCGGCTCACGGTTGGTCCACGTCACCTGACAGTCTGACAGGGTGCCACGTCATCACCTCTATCCTCAGACGAGTTGACCCGTATTTCTGCAACTCGGGTCGATCAGACCCGCGATCATGACCCGGTCACCATTTCTTCCACACTCAACCATTTTCACTCTGGTTTGATCCTAGATGTTTGTCTTAATCCCAGAAAGGGTTCTACCTATTTAAAATCAATCAACAAGGACTGAATCGAAGACTTACCTCGTTTGCACAGTCCTGGTTCCCGTCGCCGTTTGTCCTCTGTTCAGGCCACCTCAGACCACGAAAACGAGCCCTCTAGGTTCCTAACAGTCCATAGAACTGATTAGGGTCAAATTAACACAAAACTAAACGTGGGAGTTCGAGTTGCCAAAATATGAGTTTTAAAACCGTTTCGGGTTTTCCGGTTTCCCTACCTCGCCGCCGTCCTCCGCCGTGATCCCTGCCGTCTGCCGCCTCACCCGTCCAGTCCAGTGTTACTTAGAGCAAGGGTCAGATGCAATGTGGTGTGATGGTTTGGAATGGGCAGTACGTGAGTGTGTCGGGTTAGGAAATATATAGAAATGGAGGGAAATGGATGGACGGCCCAGATTGAATCTCAGGAATGAGATCAAGGGCTGAGATCAGATCTGGAGGTTTCAGATCAATGGCTGGAATTAAAAGTTGGTTTTAATGGTATTTAAACCCATAGTGGATCTGATCCAATCTAGCCAATGGGTGAGTGACACTTGTCACTCACCAGGTGTCCTTCAATCAGATTTCCAGAATAAAATATTTGGCACGCAAACCGAGACACGAACCTCCCGATTTCACGTCTCTGACCATAACTTCCTCGACGGAGTCCGATTTCGGCGTGTCGCCTGTCTACGGACTCAGGACGTCGAGACCTACCTAACGGTCCTTGAGTCAACTGAAAATTAGTTGTCAAACGAAAAGTCAACATTTCCACCCCCAAATGTCCAAATTACGGTAATACCCCTGAACTTCCGATAGTCATAACTTTCTCCCTGATTGTCCGAATTGGACGTGCCACCTGTCTATGAACTCGTGACGTCCCGAACTACGTCACGGTCATAGGTCAAAGTCCGTTTAATTCATCAATCAAAAAGTCAACAATTTGGCCATACCAATCGCAAGGGTAAAAGCATCAAATCACACATTAAATTACCAAATTGAAATCCTCGAATTTCCGTGGTGTTACAATGGACTTTTTATTGAGTGAAATTGAGAACTTGAGAGGGTGAGCTGAGACTGAGTAGGGGCTTTCAGAAGGAGAGAGTGCTAACCCGGTGATGATGAGAATCATCCACTACTTTGTTTCCTGTTATGAAAATATACAATTGAATTGGATTTGGGTGGTTTTAGAGAGAGTTGCAGAAAGAGCAAGGTTTAGGAAGAAGAAAATATAGTTTTTGTGTGGGTATTAGATGAGTTTTTTCGAAATTCTGAAAATACCCTTATGATTTTTGCCACTTCAGTCGCTAACTCGGGAAAATTTTGGCACGTGACAATTTAACGAACATATGGATGGAAAAAGTAATGGAAGTAATGTAATGACCCGTCCTAAATTATCGAGATTAATTAAGACTAATGATGGATTAGCCTCTCTAATTTGAGACTAATCAGGGATTAATCGAGGATTAGCGGGCGTTTAGGGCGAAATGAAGGTTTTGCCCTTGGAATGGGCGAAATGTTGACTTTTCGTTCAGGCATTCAAATGGACTTTGGCTAATGATTGTGACGTAGTTCGGGACGTCACGAGTTCATAGAGAGGTGGTACGTTCGATTCCGACATTCGAGGAAGAAGTTATGACGATCGGAAGTTCGGGGGCATTTTGGTAATTTGGTTGAATAGGGGCCAACATTTGACTTTTGACTCAGGAGGTCCGATGGCCAAGGGCCAAGGACCGTTACGTAGATTGGGACGATACTAATCCGTGGACAGGCGGCACGTCGAATTCGGACGTTCGACGGAGAAGTTACGGTTCACGGAAGTTCGAAAGTACAATTGCACGTTTTTCGAGACGAAAGTTATTTGGCAACAAGTGGGCCCATATATTTTGGACAGGCCCAATGGATGAGTGACAAGTGTCACCTATCCATTGTCCAGCCCAAATAATTCATGCATATCCTCCCCTTTCATATGTATTCGACCATTTCCACCAAACCCGATCAAAACCTTCCACACCAATCCAAACCCTTAACCCCTATGACCATGATTGAGACCTAGAGAGTGATGGGAGGACATGAGGATGATGGTGGCCAGCCAAGGCAGCGCCGTTGTGGACGGCGGAGGCCAACTCGAACTAAGGTATCATGTAACGACTTGTCCCGAATTCAGGGATTAGATTAGTCACTAATCTTGATTAGCGAGGTTGAACGGTGGTTAGTAGGGCGGAATCGGACAAATTGTGCAAAATGACCGTTTTGCCCCTGGTCGTGGGCAAAATGTTGACTTTGTGATCGGGCAGTCAAATGGACTTTGACCGATGACCGTGACGTAGTTCGGGACGTCACGAGTTCATAGACAGGTGGCACGTTCGATTCTGACATTCGTAGAGAAAGTTATGGTGTTCGGAAGTTGAGGGGTATTTTGGTAATTTGGCTTGTTAGGGGCCAAATGTTGACTTTTTGATCGGGAGGTCCGATGGACGAAGGCCAAGGACCGTTACGTAGGTATCGTCGATACGAATCCAACGACAGGCGGCATGCCGAAATCGGAGATCCGACGACGACGTTATGGTCAAGGAAACGAACTAACGAACCGAGGCCGGGATTAAAATAATAATATAATAGTGAATAGTAACCTTTGACTATGCACATCCGGATGAGTGACAAGTGTCACCCATCCCCTGAATTCTGATCCTTGTTTCCCTCCAAACACAATCATTCCTACACCATCATTCCTTCTCCATCTTTTTCCCCCATTTCCTTATTCTTTGTTTTTCTTACCCGTGGACGATTTCAAAACAGAGAGTGTGAGGGCTGAAGGATTTGGCTGCCTTCTCACGGCAGAATTGAGGGAATTGCGAGGCTAGGGAGACTGGATTCATTTCGGGAAACACTGGGACTGAGTGTGGGTGGTGAGACAGAAAATTCGAAATCAAATCCTAAGGCCGTGAGGATCGAATTGGAGGTTACATTCAGCCTTCTGGGAATGCCACGATCAGAAACGTCGAAAGAACGAAGGGAATTGGTGCCGTTTTGACTCTGAACGAGCTTGGTGACAGAGGAGGAATTTCGAAGCTGAGTCGTGGAATTGGAGGCTTCGTTGGATGAAATTGTTGTGGGGAAATGCTTTCTCATGATCCCACGATGCTTCTGGGATCATCAATTGAAGGAAAACGTTGGAGAATGGCAGAACTCCATTGTTGAACAGTGACGGTGCTCGAGTTTGAGTCGTGACGTTTGAGCACCGGTTTGATGCAATTGATGTGGGGGAATTGTTCCTCATGGTCCATTGATGCTTCTGGAATCATCAATTGGATGAAACCTGCATCAATTGAGGGAGTTCCATGATTGCACAGTAACCGGGTGTTCTTCGTGGATCATCATCGAATCGTGGGAATCTGGGTAAGGATTTGTGTAATTGAGTTTACAGACTTATAATTGGACTTAAAACGAAGCTAATGGATTGATCAATTGAAGGAATTAGGATCGAATTGACAGGATTGGAACCGGGTTGTGTCGCGGGTGAATTGGACCCGTTTACCAGACAAACGGGTTGGGCTGGTGACACTGTAGCAGGCGCGTGAGTTTCACGCGCAGCCACTCACGGCGGCGCGTGACGGCGCGTGGGCACGGATCTCGAGGTGAGGTCAACATGACTTCTGTCCTATTTAATGTAACGGACATTTTGGAATTGGTTTCGTGTCGATCGGACACCGTCTCGATATTGTTCGGGATGTCCGAAGGTTTTTAATTAAGTTTAAAAATAAGTAAAAATTCGGGAAAATTACGGGACTTTGATAGGATGTTAATGATGAGGTTAGTGACCCTCTAATGTGATTTGGACAGGATTGGGAGTCCCGGTGATAGTGGTGTGGCCCGGGAGGGCCGGTGGCACGCGTATCGAGGCACACGGTTAAAACGGTATGTGAGTGGACTTTGGTTTTATAAATTCTATGCATGCTTAAATGTTTTACATGGATTATGATTGTGATTGTATGATGTTGGTTTGGTTGTTGGCAAATTGTACGGTTTCACGTATTTCGAGGCGATTTACGTGCTTGCACGTAAATCGAGGTTTTCCGGTTTTACATGGAATTTCCATATTTATGACTTGGATATAATATGATAAAATGGTTTTGAAATTGGAAATATGAACTCGGGCTTGAGGCCCACTTGTTTTGGAAATTTCGGACTTGGAGTCCATTTGAGAATCGGGCCGGGGGCCCAGTTGGTTAATGAAATCGGGCCAGGGGCCCAGTTGGTATGAAATCGGGCTGAGACCCATTTGAGTTATGTTATCGGGCCAGGGGCCCAGTTGATTTATGAATTCGGGCCGTGGGCCCAGTGGGTTTATAAGTCGGGCTGCGGGCCCAGTTGGTTTACAAATCGGGCTGTGGGCCCAGTGGTTCATAAAATCGGGCATGAGGCCCAGTTGGATAATAAATGTGATTTCGGGTCAGGGACCCTATATTTTATAATGGTGATTTCGGGTCAAGGACCCTAAATGGAATTATATGGTTTTATGGAAATTTCGGGCAGGGCCCAATGGTAATGATGTGATAAAAGGATTTAATAAAACTGTTTTTCCATATACCATCTGAATACAAGGATATATGATGGTCTCCTCCAGATGTCTGGGACACTGGGGAAGTCACGGTGCATTGCCTGCGAGGGGTCATTATACGGAGCAGCCGGACCGTATGATGACTCAGGAGCAGGATTGCTATGATTGACGTCAGGGACGTCAGACATCAGGGATGTCAGATATATGGACCCGGAGAGACCCCGGGCAGCACGCGTAGCTTATGAAACCGTGAGATATGACGTCAGGGACGTCTAGCGTCTGGGACGCTAAGCATCTGGGATGCTGGTGATGGTAATGGTAAAATATGGATTAATGAATAAAATGGCTTATTGGTTGGATATGTGTTATGTGGTAAAAATGGATTATTGATTATGAAATGGTATGTAGGGTCGGGGACCCTAAATAGTTTTGGATTTTGAATTGATGTTCATTTATGGTCGTGGGTGGTGACCCACATGGGTTTAATATGTATGGTGGTGGTATTCCACGGTTTTGGGCTGAGTTCCCACACTTGGTTTTTGGTTAACGGTTTTTGGGCTAAGGCCCTAAGGGCTCGGTTGAGCAAACGTTTTGGTTACTGGTTTTTGTGGCATGCATACGTTTTTATTGGAGGGCATAAATGTCTTATAAATGTATTTGATGAACTTACTGGTTTTTGTCCACTCACAGCTTTTGGTTTTAATGCCCTTCAGGTTGATCACGGATACGGTTGCAGCAGGGACTGGGACATTGCACACCTCCTCCATCGATCCTTGCGCACTCTGGATGCCCCGTTTGGGCAGTGGCTCTTGGTTATCCCTTGTCCGACACCCCTTGTTGGACGGGAGCAGGGCACATTCCACGGTAATCCCGGGGGGATTGGGATGGGTCCTGTCAACTTGGTATCAGAGCACGGTTGCTCTTTTGTGTGCGCAGGTCGAGGGTGTGATGTCTCTTTGGGCTGCAATTCGTTATCAACCTGATAGATAGTTTTTGGGTTTGGATAGTGGATGGAGTGTGATTGGCCCGATACGCCGTGCGTTAATGTGATTCGACCCAAGTGGGGTTGATTGGGGTGGACTGGTATAGTGGGACCGTCGGTTCGGTCATGTGATATTGGATTGTTGTGCTGCTAGGTGCAGCCAGGTTCAGGGAACCTCATTTGAGTAATGGTCTAAAATGTGAACCCTAGTGGTGGTTGTTGGTGTGAGAGATGTTGGTTCATCGGAGTTGGCCGATGACCTTAGTGGTGGAACCCACGTTGATGGGATGGTAGGATTGGATTTGACGTCTATACGATGTCTAGACCGCGGGGTCGGTCAGGTTGTGAGTTTTACGGAAAGCTGTTTGGTTCGGTTGAACCATAGGGTGTGATTGTGGAACTCTAGTACTAAAAAGGTAAACCTTAATTGTGACTAGTGGATGAGAACTTGTGCTGCGACGAGCGGTTGAGGTCATGGATGACCATGTGGATAACTCTAGTGAGTCTTGTCAGAATTATGAGATCCGATCTACGGATACGGTTCTGAGATAAATTATGGAATCCCGTGTTGGATCGGGTATTGGTGTGATGTGTGGATGCGGATCTCGATAGCAATGACAGTTAGTCGGAAGTCATATGGAGATGACTGGCTATCGAGGGTAATTGGTGTGGTCATAATACTTGGGGATCAGGGGACGTTCAGGGAACGTTCATTTTCCTGATGTGGATTGTCAGTGGTGGTACCCATAGTCGTGAGGTACGGGATCGTCGTTCGGTATGAACGGAGATCCAGGGTTGTCGTATTTGCACACGGTGTGCAAGTATGAATGTTTGTGGGTTGGTACTTTTGTGCTGATGCTAGTATGGATGCCTGTGTGCTGATACTAGTGTTGTTGATAGTGTGTTGGTGCTGGTACTAGCGCTGGTGCTAGTGTCGGTAATGGTGTTGACGATGAACCACAAGTTGGGGTGTGACTCCGTCATGATGAACTTATGTTCGGTCCTTGAGATTCGGTAGTGGTTGAGTGATGGACTGGATGGGTTCCAGTTAAGATTGTGCTGTGTTGGGATAAGTCCCAATAGTGGTGAGATAACCAGTGATGAGGAAATTTTGGGATGACGTCCCCTACGTCATGATAATTGGTGGATTTGGGGGAGTTGTTGGCAACTCCAAACCTTGTGCGATTTTATGTTTTTAAATATCCCTAAAATGTACATGGAAATGATTAAAACTGGAAAAGACGAGGAAAACCATTAGTGGTATAAAGGTAGGAATTTGTAATTGAGAACTTGGGAAACCGAGTGTTGAACCTGTAAAGGTCGGGATGTGCGAACGGGACAATAACGGATCGATTGTGGACACGTCGTCCAAGTGAGTTGAGGAGGTAGGAAGTCTAGTGGTTAGACTTGACGTCTTGTTGGGAGCATGTCTGTTTCCAGCATGGTTGGAACCATAGTGTCGAGGAGAGTTGTGATTGGGGAACGGGAGTGGTGCTCGTTTTTGGTGATTGGTATTCCGAAGTCATTGGGGTTGACTTCTTGCTTTCTGCCCTGGCAGATGTTGAGTGTAGTTACCAGTACGTTGAGCGTGTATTGGTTGGTGGGCCCAGGTGTAATTGCGGGTCATTAGGAGGAGCTACGTATTCGAAATTAGGTAAACGAGATTTCTCATTTTCTGCTTGGTGGCAGACGATGTTGGGGTACATGGCGTGGTGAGTGCAGTGAGTTTTGTTGCATCTACGTAGGATGAGTATTGGTGTCATTATTTTGGATCATCCTTGGTTTTCCTAGGTGGAATGACAAGGATCGATACGAACTTGGGTGTGTGAGTCGTAAATGACGAGATTGAACTTCTTTTCGAAGTGGGGCCCGTATGGTATTCTACTCGGGTGAGTAGGTTTTCAAGGTAGTTGAATTTTGTCAACCTTAGACGTGTGGAGGTTGGATAGGCTTCCCTATGAAGTCAACCAAGTGTATTGAACGGGTAACCGATAGGTTTGGTTTTGGTGTGTCTTGGTAAATGTGAACGAGATTTCGGGATTTGGAATCGAATTTCTGGGTGACGATTCAGGATTCGATTTTGGAACTTGAAAGTATATTTCCGGATTTGGGTACGGAATGGTTATTCCAAATGCTAGCTTACGGAATAATGATTTCAGATTCGGATTTGGAAATGAGTTAAAATTTGATGTCTGGGCGTTGGATCCGGGATTTCTTACGAAATTACGGATTCAGATTCGGAATTGGAACTAGATGTTGGGTGGAGTTTCGATTTGTCTCATGCTGGATTGGGCAAACGTACTCCATTATTGGAACGCGTTCGGCTATGACCTAGGTGGTTGTAGTCTGGTTATTAGGTAGATGTGTGTACTTCGTACATGGTTCGAGGTACAATACCTTGTAGACTTGTGATGTCTAGCTACGGTATACGGGATATACCCGCGGTGTGTTGGTGAACGTGTTGGTAGTCGGATTGGTTCCGATACCATGGGATTGGTTGTGGACCGGACATTTCTATGCAATGGGTCATGGTCATTCCGATGTGTTTAATTACACACAGGTCGTTTGAAAGGTCGGTAATCGTTTACTAAGTTAAGTACGTTGGTGGCATGTGTAGCCACGAGTGAGTCTAGTGTCAGTTTTCGACTGACAACAACTGTGTGGTGACAGTTTGTCAGGATGTGTCAACATAGATCGTTGAGTGGGGTCAGCTGACTCCTAGTGGGAGTGGGAAAGGAACCGTCGAGTTGTTGCGTCAACGAGAGGGTTGATTTGACAAGTGGTGTCAAATTCGAAACAAGTAGTTTCGGTCATTCGACGGGGTCGAATGTAGTCGTTGCGTTATGAGTACTAGTGGTACGTTTGGGTGTAGACAAGTTTCGTCTAAGTAGTTGGTGTACGGGTGTACACGTGTTGCGTGGTCGATTCCACTTTCCACGGGGTGTTTGTGGAATCAGGGTAATCGAGTTTCGAGAGCGAAACTAATTAAGGAGGGAAGTACGTTGAGATTAGATCGGTTGGAATTTCGAGGACGAAATTTATTAAGGAGGGAAGATTGTAACGACCCGTCCCGAATTCCGGGATTAGATTAGTCACTAATCTTGATTAGCGAGGTTGAACGGTGGTTAGTAGGGCGGAATCGGACAAATTGTGCAAAATGACCGTTTTGCCCCTGGTCGTGGGTAAAATGTTGACTTTGTGATCGGGCGGTCAAATGGACTTTGACCGATGACCGTGACGTAGTTCGGGACGTCACGAGTTCATAGACAGGTGGCACGTTCGATTCTGACATTCGTAGAGAAAGTTATGGTGTTCGGAAGTTGAGGGGTATTTTGGTAATTTGGCTTGTTAGGGGCCAAATGTTGACTTTTTGATCGGGAGGTCCGATGGACGAAGGCCAAGGACCGTTACGTAGGTATCGTCGATACGAATCCAACGACAGGCGGCATGCCGAAATCGGAGATCCGACGACGACGTTATGGTCAAGGAAACGAACTAACGAACCGAGGCCGGGATTAAAATAATAATATAATAGTGAATAGTGACCGTTGACTATGCACATCCGGATGAGTGACAAGTGTCACCCATCCCCTGAATTCTGATCCTTGTTTCCCTCCAAACACAATCATTCCTACACCATCATTCCTTCTCCATCTTTTTCCCCCATTTCCTTATTCTTTGTTTTTCTTACCCGTGGACGATTTCAAAACAGAGAGTGTGAGGGCTGAAGGATTTGGCTGCCTTCTCACGGCAGAATTGAGGGAATTGCGAGGCTAGGGAGACTGGATTCATTTCGGGAAACACTGGGACTGAGTGTGGGTGGTGAGACAGAAAATTCGAAATCAAATCCTAAGGCCGTGAGGATCGAATTGGAGGTTACATTCAGCCTTCTGGGAATGCCACGATCAGAAACGTCGAAAGAACGAAGGGAATTGGTGCCGTTTTGACTCTGAACGAGCTTGGTGACAGAGGAGGAATTTCGAAGCTGAGTCGTGGAATTGGAGGCTTCGTTGGATGAAATTGTTGTGGGGAAATGCTTTCTCATGATCGCACGATGCTTCTGGGATCATCAATTGAAGGAAAACGTTGGAGAATGGCAGAACTCCATTGTTGAACTGTGACGGTGCTCGAGTTTGAGTCGTGACGTTTGAGCACCGGTTTGATGCAATTGATGTGGGGGAATTGTTCCTCATGGTCCATTGATGCTTCTGGAATCATCAATTGGATGAAACCTGCATCAATTGAGGGAGTTCCATGATTGCACAGTAACCGGGTGTTCTTCGTGGATCATCATCGAATCGTGGGAATCTGGGTAAGGATTTGTGTAATTGAGTTTACAGACTTATAATTGGACTTAAAATGAAGCTAATGGATTGATCAATTGAAGGAATTAGGATCGAATTGACAGGATTGGAACCGGGTTGTGTCGCGGGTGAATTGGACCCGTTTACCAGACAAACGGGTTGGGCTGGTGACACTGTAGCAGGCGCGTGAGTTTCACGCGCAGCCACTCACGGCGGCGCGTGACGGCGCGTGGGCACGGATCTCGAGGTGAGGTCAACATGACTTCTGTCCTATTTAATGTAACGGACATTTTGGAATTGGTTTCGTGTCGATCGGACACCGTCTCGATATTGTTCGGGATGTCCGAAGGTTTTTAATTAAGTTTAAAAATAAGTAAAAATTCGGGAAAATTACGGGACTTTGATAGGATGTTAATGATGAGGTTAGTGACCCTCTAATGTGATTTGGACAGGATTGGGAGTCCCGGTGATAGTGGTGTGGCCCGGGAGGGCCGGTGGCACGCGTATCGAGGCACACGGTTAAAACGGTCTGTGAGTGGACTTTGGTTTTATAAATTCTATGCATGCTTAAATGTTTTACATGGATTATGATTGTGATTGTATGATGTTGGTTTGGTTGTTGGCAAATTGTACGGTTTCACGTATTTCGAGGCGATTTACGTGCTTGCACGTAAATCGAGGTTTTCCGGTTTTACATGGAATTTCCATATTTATGACTTGGATATAATATGATAAAATGGTTTTGAAATTGGAAATATGAACTCGGGCTTGAGGCCCACTTGTTTTGGAAATTTCGGACTTGGAGTCCATTTGAGAATCGGGCCGGGGGCCCAGTTGGTTAATGAAATCGGGCCAGGGGCCCAGTTGGTATGAAATCGGGCTGAGACCCATTTGAGTTATGTTATCGGGCCAGGGGCCCAGTTGATTTATGAATTCGGGCCGTGGGCCCAGTGGGTTTATAAGTCGGGCTGCGGGCCCAGTTGGTTTACAAATCGGGCTGTGGGCCCAGTGGTTCATAAAATCGGGCATGAGGCCCAGTTGGATAATAAATGTGATTTCGGGTCAGGGACCCTATATTTTATAATGGTGATTTCGGGTCAAGGACCCTAAATGGAATTATATGGTTTTATGGAAATTTCGGGCAGGGCCCAATGGTAATGATGTGATAAAAGGATTTAATAAAACTGTTTTTCCATATACCATCTGAATACAAGGATATATGATGGTCTCCTCCAGATGTCTGGGACACTGGGGAAGTCACGGTGCATTGCCTGCGAGGGGTCATTATACGGAGCAGCCGGACCGTATGATGACTCAGGAGCAGGATTGCTATGATTGACGTC
Organism: Prinsepia uniflora; assembly: GCA_032719365.1. Classification (NCBI taxonomy): domain Eukaryota; kingdom Viridiplantae; phylum Streptophyta; class Magnoliopsida; order Rosales; family Rosaceae; genus Prinsepia; species Prinsepia uniflora. The sequence continues at coordinate 41,139,342 of CM064872.1, forward strand.
AGGGACGTCAGACATCAGGGATGTCAGATATATGGACCCGGAGAGACCCCGGGCAGCACGCGTAGCTTATGAAACCGTGAGATATGACGTCAGGGACGTCTAGCGTCTGGGACGCTAAGCATCTGGGATGCTGGTGATGGTAATGGTAAAATATGGATTAATGAATAAAATGGCTTATTGGTTGGATATGTGTTATGTGGTAAAAATGGATTATTGATTATGAAATGGTATGTAGGGTCGGGGACCCTAAATAGTTTTGGATTTTGAATTGATGTTCATTTATGGTCGTGGGTGGTGACCCACATGGGTTTAATATGTATGGTGGTGGTATTCCACGGTTTTGGGCTGAGTTCCCACACTTGGTTTTTGGTTAACGGTTTTTGGGCTAAGGCCCTAAGGGCTCGGTTGAGCAAACGTTTTGGTTACTGGTTTTTGTGGCATGCATACGTTTTTATTGGAGGGCATAAATGTCTTATAAATGTATTTGATGAACTTACTGGTTTTTGTCCACTCACAGCTTTTGGTTTTAATGCCCTTCAGGTTGATCACGGATGCGGTTGCAGCAGGGACTGGGACATTGCACACCTCCTCCATCGATCCTTGCGCACTCTGGATGCCTCGTTTGGGCAGTGGCTCTTGGTTATCCCTTGTCCGACACCCCTTGTTGGACGGGAGCAGGGCACATTCCACGGTAATCCCGGGGGGATTGGGATGGGTCCTGTCATATCAATTTTACCCAATTTTCTCCATTTTTGATTTCGAGCATTATGGGTCGTTTTTAGTGATCATGATGGGTTTGTTAGGTTTCTAGGGACGTGTTAGGATGATTTTGAGGGGTAGTTCACGGCTGTGCAACCCTGGGACAATTCTGGAAAAGTGAACTGTGGGAAGGAAAGTTAGACCCGTTTGATTTTGTAGGTTTTAGACGTTTTGGCTCATAGGTTTAGGTTCCTAGGATCAAAACATGAAGAATAGGATTGATTAGGAAGAGAAAGGATGAAAATTGAACTGGGTAGGAGGCTGGACCGGTCATGCCAGTCCAAGTTGCAGAGAAAACCGAACCAGCAGGTCGGACCGGTCGGCTGGAGGATAGGGACGACCATTGTGTAGTGGCGCATGAGGCCCATGCGTAGGGCCGTCTCGTGGTGCGTGTAGGTGCGTGGTGAGGAATTTGAGGGTAGTTCCAACATGTGAAATCATCTATTCGATGTAACGAACATTTTGGGACTGGTTTCGAGTAGATCGAACATCGTCTCGATATAGTTCGGGTTGTCCGAAGGTTTCAGAACGCGTTTAAAAATAGTTAAAAATCCCGAAAAATTACGGGGCTTTAGTGAGGGGTTAATTAAGTAGTTAGTAACCCTCTAAAGTGATTTGGATAGATTTGGGAACCCCGAAGACGACGATTGACCCGGGAATGCTTACGGCGCGCCTATCGAGGCGGCAGCGCGGACAGTCTGTGAGTGGACTTTCTTTTATGAATCGATGCATGCATAAATGTTTTATAAATGTTTTAATATGTGTTTTGGGATTCCTTGAGTGCATTTTGTGTGTGTGTTTACGTATGGGCACGTACTTCGAGGTTTTCAGTTTTATACGTGCTTATACGCGCTTATGCTTTTGGTTTTAATGAAATGGTTTTGAAAAGGTAAAACCGAGAATGAGACCCATTTGGATTTGGTTTCAACTCGGGCATGAGACCCTATTGACGATCTACTGGTCTGAGTCGTGGTTGCGACGGGTGTTGTGTGCACGGCCACGGACGACGTGACGTTCGCCTCCAGATTGGGATGTGTTCCTTCCGGAGAGGTCACGATGCCCGTCCCGTTATCGAACAGCCACTGGAGGCTCGACTTCAGAGTGCTGACGATTTAGAGGATCGATCGGTGAGGTGTGCACCATGGTCTCGAGATGGTCGCAGCAGTGATGTGTTCACGACGATATACCAGGATTGAGAGCGATACTGGATTGATGGTTGCACATATCACTATGATCGGGATTGTGACTGACCCTGAGATATCGGGCTTGATGCCCCATTGAATTGTAAGTTCCGGCTCCATGCCCAATTATTGAGAAATCGGGCTAGAGGCCCTATTGAGTCTTATGTTCGGGTTGAAGGCTCAGTTGATTTGTGTTATCGGGCATGAGTATCGTTTTATGGTTTTGTATACTAGTATGTATATACCCTCCTTATGAGCTTATTGATTGGTCTCCTCTAGACATCGACCTAGAGAGTCACGATCCACAGACCAGAGTGGGTATCCCCATAGGGATCCCGTTCCAGGAGTGGGCGTTATGTTGTGGTCCCAGACCAGATTCCGGAGAGATGATCGGACTAGGTCCGAGGATAGAGCCTCCCAGATGGAGAATTCCTAGGAGAAGACTCGGAGTGAGACCTCGAGTAGTATGCATACTTATATATATATATATATATAGACATCGTGACATATATCGGCGATGTGTTCCCTAGGGGCTGTGTGCCCCAAGGTGGCATCTTCTCAAGAAGTGCCTAGAATGGGTTATATATGTATATACGTATATGTGTATGAGTTTTCACTGAGACGGCGTTGGGCTGAGACCCACGCGTATTGCTTTTGGGTTGAGACCCATATGAGCTGGATTTGGGACGAGTTTCCACGTGTTTTGGTTTGGGCGAAGGTCCCATGTATTGATTTACGGATTTCGGGCCAAGGCCCAAATGGTTTTATGGTTCATGACGGTTTATGGGGACCGGGCATGAACCCTAGAAATATTTTTTGAATGCATGCACATGTTTTTAATGAAGGGCATAAAGGTCTTTTTTATGCCATATTTTTTATAAAATAATTTTTTTGTCCACTCACAGCTTTTGTATTTTGAATACCCTTCAGGTTGATCGTGGATTCGGGATGTAGCAAAGACTAGACATCACAATTCTCTTTCGGATCCTGGTACCCTCTGATAGCCCCGGTTGGGTAAATGACGGAAATATCCTTGGTCTGACACTTCGTGTCAGACGGGACCAGGCACGTCCCACGCTAATCCTGAGGGATTTGGGATTGGTCCTGATAAATAGTTACTTGCAATTGGTCAAATAATATAGGTAGTAATCTGAATTTTTTTTTAGTTTGAGTTTGAGTGTAACGACCCTTCCCGGATTTCGGGATTAGGTTAGTGGCTAATGAAGGATTAGTGTTCTTAGTCGATGATTAATCGAGTAATTGCGGACGGACAGTGCGAAATGACGGTTTTGCCCATGGAATGGGAAAACTGTTGACTTTTGATTCGGGCGATGACTGTGACGTAGTTCGGGACGTCATGAGTCCATATACAGGCGGTCAAACGGACTTTGGTCGATGACTGTGACGTAGTTCGGGACGCCACGTGTCCATATACAGGCGAAACGTTCTATTCCAACATCCAAGGAAGAAGTTATGACGTTCGAAAGTTAAGGGACATTTTGGTAATTTAGCCTCAAGGGCATTTTTGTCATTATTTGCATTGAGATCTGTGCCTAGTGACACTTGGCTGCCCTGGGATGGTTTCCTAATCAGATTGGGACACTTGTCCCATCTCTGGATGGATGTAGAACCCTGTAAGCCGCCTCACATTTGTTCAAAATGGTTACATGGGTTTGAGAGAAACAGTGTGTGTGCAGTGTGTGACCGTGAAACCCATTTCCTTTTGATCTTCATAATTTTTAGGGAGGTGTGACGGAAGATGAGAGAGTGGGAAGAGACGAGCATGGTGGTGCCTTGGTGGAGGGCCGTCGTAGACAGTGGCCATGACTCCATGAGAAAACCCGTGAAATCTTCTGCAAACCTGTGAACTCAACACTAGTACAAACACCCTCAAACCTCTTCGATTGTGTGTACTGTGTGAAGCAAAGATGGAGAGGGAGGTGAGACAACCCAAACGGTGGTCACGGCGGTGACCCACCGCGGCTAGCGGAGGTAAACCTGAGATATGTTCCGTAATAGTTGTTGCTCATTTCTATTACTTGGGAAAGGTTTAGGGGGATGAAATGAGGCTTTTGGGCTTGAAACCATGGCTTGAGGTGGTCGGAGTCGTGAGGACATGACGAAGGAAGGATGACCGGTTCATGAATCGATCAAGGAGGTTCGGGAAGTCCGGTGATAGTGGATTAACCGGGAAAGGCATATTGCACACGTATCGAGGTGGCAATGGGGATGGTCTGTGAATGGAATTTTCTTTCTTAATTATTATGCATGCATAAATGTTTTATATATTTTCTATATGTGATTTCTATGTTTATGCTTATGATCTTTATGATTTCCATTTTGCACGTATTTCGAGATATTTTACATAATTGCATGTTTTACGAGATTCTATCATATGTTGTGATTTGATATGATTTTGATGATTTGCTTTTGGGATTTGAATCCAAGGATGTATACATGGATTTCGGAAAGTAACTTGGGTTTGAGGCCCAGTTTCTAATGATTTTGGATTTCGATTTTCATGTGATTTCTAGATTTGCATTCGGGATTTCAAATGATGATTTCGGATTTGGCTTTGGAATTTGGTTTTCGATGGATTTCTGGATTTCCTATGATTTTCAAATGGTTTTGGGTTTAAAGACATGTTGCTGTTGCTGGATCTGGTTTTGGGTTTAAAGACCCGATTGATTGATGATAGGGGATGACCCTTGATTGATATGTTTTGAGTTTAAAGATTCTTGAGTTTAAAGACTCGGTTATTGTGATATTCCCCCTAGGCCTATTGTTTGTGTTTTGAGTTTAAAGACTCGTTAATATGAGATCCAGCAGATTGATTGACTTGTGATTTACTATTAATTTTCAAATGGTTTTTAGATGTTTTAGGCGGTGGCCCGGATGATTTGGATTTTGTGGATTTTTGGGTTGAGTTCCTATACGTTGATTTTTATTTATGATTTTGATTTATGGTTTTCTTATTTTGGCATTGAAATGGTTTTAGAATGCATGCATTGGTTTTACGTGGAGGGTATAAATGTTTTTCTTAGAAATTTTTTTCTAAACTTATTATTTATTTTTGTCCACTCACAATCTTTTTATGTTTTTCGATACACTCCAGGTTGTTGATGCGGTGCGGTTTGTTGTTAGTGAGATGGAGACATCACACACGCGAGCCACAGTGAGTCTGCGCACTCTGGGAAATAGAAAGGTGTATTTGGACGATGTTGACCTGGGTATCCCTTGTCTAGCTTGCATTTTCCACGAGGGTTGAACGGAGGTATAGCCTTCGTGTCGCACGTGGGTTAGACGGGAGCATGACTTATCCCTTAATCTTGGGGGATTGGGGGTGGGTCGTGTCAATTAGTATCAGAGCGAGGTTAGTACGCTTTACGCGAGGTTATGGCTTCTAGAGCAGTTGGTTAGTCGACTAGTGTGTTGTGATGTTGATGTGGATGTGATGTCTCGATGCGGAACATCCTGTCATCAACCTGGACGCTAGAGTGATAGTACGATAGTACGTTAGTTAGTGGTTTAGTTAGTGGCAAGATCACTAGCGACTAGGTGCTGGTCGCCCGATACGAGGTGTGGGTATGATGTATGACGGCTTAGAGCCGGAAAGGATAACGTGTTTGGCACTATATATGATTGATAGTTGGTTGGACTCTATGGTTGGATGGGTGCTGTAGTGGTTAACCCAGGTGGTAACCAGTGAGTTAGATGGGAGAGATACGATCGATGGCTGGTTAGTTGGCCTATTGGGCCGGGTGGCGATCGGATGACAATAGTATGGATTTGTGACCACTTGGTCAGATTGGTTGAGATTGGACTTGTGCGGCTATGAGTAGCTGGATGCCTCGGGTTGCGGGGATAAAGGAACCTGATATCATATGAGTTGAGAGATTCCCCCTATTACTGGTTGACGATTGTGACGACTATGAGTACCTTGAGTTAGCAGATGATCTTAGCTGGGTATGACGACTCGAGTAGTGAGGTCTGATGTGTGCTAGTGGATGTACCTAGCTGAGTTGTCGTTGCTGAGACCATGGAGCATTGAGTTGCCTAGAGTTATGGAATATGAGAGAGGTAAGCCTTCCCTTATCCGAGCCACATCTCGGTATGAGCGGAGATTCGGGATTGGTGTTCTATGAGCACGAGATAGGAAATGATGTGGCACAAGCTGGGATGCTTGTGAATGGTAGGATGGGCACATCGTGACTTAAGGTTGTAATCAGTCGAGAGGTACTGGTGTGTGGTCCATACCACTAACCGAGTCGAGATGTTCTATGACCGTTGGCAGGCCATGTTTCAGTTTGATCTGTCAAGCTGGTGTTGATTTGATCAGAATAGCGCAGCGGAAGCATGGTGGAACTATGCTTCGTTTTGGATCGGGCTAGGTTTGTATGGTCAGGTTGACCATCAGTGAGTTTAGTCTTCATGGACACCTCAACATATGTTGGTTGTGGCGGAATGTGTTGGGATGTGTTGGCATATGCTGAGGCTAGTTCGTGGTTCCGAGGATAGTGACTGGGGAGTCCGAGGTTAGTGATTGATGATTGACAATCCCGAGAGTTGGTGACTTGTCCTTTAGTGAGGCTCGAGAGTTAAACCTCAGAAAAGTGGAGACGCGAGAATCCGAATAAGTGATGATTGACATCCTGTTGGATGTACATAAAGCGAGTTGGTTGGTGAGTTGGATTGTTTACGGACGAGAAGGTTTTCCGGATGAGTTGTGGATTTTCCTAAGTCCCGTAGAGGAGTTGACGTTTGGACGGTTAGTCCGGTGGCATACTTGTTGTGGATGAAGTCTCATGGTGGGAAAAGATAAATACACTTCCAACGTGGTTGGAATCTCGGAATCAAGAAATGTTGTGATTGAAATAATGAGATGTTGTGTTTGATTCCGAGTTAGTGTTAGATGTTGAGTATGGTATGATGGATATTCTGGAGTCGATACTGGAGGCTCATTGTGTTGTATGACGGAATGTCAGGAATTGTGAATCCCCCTTGATTGTGGACAAATGTGGATGCGTTAAGGAGAAAAAAGTACTTGGTGACGTCATGTGTGGCAAGCGTAATGGGATTGTGTTTGCTTTGGATTAATGTTGGATGAATTGTGATGTCATGGTTATGGATTGTCTTGAGTTCTTTTGTAGGATGACAGAAAGGAAGGTAATAAGGAAGGGTGATAAGGACTGATTATAACTGATCATGGATATGTTGGACATGAGAATGATGAGATTGCTTCGTCTTGCTGGAGTGAGTGTGGTTGGACATCGAAAGTGATATGATGTGGACATAGTGAGGGGTAGGTTGGCTATGGTGAATACCTTGGAAATGTTGGATACGAGTGATCTGTCTTGTATATGTATGGGTCTATGGACTTGGATTTGGTACTGGGTCTGTCCTATGTATGTAAATGAGATGTGATTGGATTTGATGTTGATCGGGAGACCCAGGAGACCGGGAGACTCGGAATGGACGTGAGTTGGTATTCCTCGGAAGACATGTAGATTGGCCTAGTGTTAGGAGTAGACCGATGGACGTCAAAGGTGAAGCGTGATTGACTCGTAGTCTTTTTATCCACTCACAGTCTTTTTATGTTTTTCGATACCCTCCAGGTTGTTGATGCGGTGCAGGCTGTTGTTAGTGAGACGGAGACATCACACACGTGAGCCACGGTGAGTCTGTTCACTCTGGGAAATCGGAAGGTTTATTTGGACGACATTAACCTAGGTATCCCTTGTCTAGCTTGCGTGTTCCATGGGGGTTGAACGAAGGTTTAGGCTTCGTGTCGCATGTGGGTTAGAAGGGAGTATGACTTATCTCTTAATCCTGGGGGACTGGGGGTGGGTCGTGTCTATGAGTTTGTGTTGACCCCTATAGTTTAGGGTGTTTTAAGTAATTTTTCCTTAATTTTATATTCGCTAGACTGTAACATTGAGTTCAAATTGTGAAACTGAGTTTAAATTACACCTACCCCAACTCCATACCCTGCCACAATTGCTAGAGCTAGTAAAACAAAAAGAGTAGATAAGTCACCATTATTATCGGAATTTGAAAATGACAATGTCAGTGAAAAGTCTCTTGTAAGATCGTTATAACTCAAAGAAGCTTTTGAAGGATCTTGGTTTAGGGTATGTGAAGATTCGTGCATGTACGAACAACTATGCATTGTTTTACGATGAATTCGAGCATCTCGACAAATGTCGTGTGTACAATGTGCTTAGGTTTCGAAAGAATAAGATTCCGAATAAGGTGTTGCGCTATTTTCCACTAAAGCCAAGATTACAAAGATTCTTTATGTCTTCTCACACATCTCGTGATATGAGGTGGCACAAAGATGAGCGCACTTATGACAAGTCACTAAGGCATCCGGGCGTTGGAGATGCTTGGAAGTAATTTGATAAGATGTATCCCGATTTTACATCAGAGCAGAGAAATCTCAGGTTATACATTTACGCTTGAGAATAAGAAATAATTTCTTAAGTGGTTGTAGAGTGTGAAATTCCCTGATGGTTATACAGGCAACATCTCCTGAAATATTAGCACTGATGGCAGCACCCTATCTGGCATGAAAAGTCACGACTATCACGTTTTGTTACAACGACTCATTCTGATTGGCATTCGGCCTTATTTGGAGCCTAAGGTTATTTAGACGATAGTTTATTTGTCTCAATTTTTCCAGATACTGTGTGTCAAGTCGCTAGCAAAGGTGGACCTCGAAGTAAATAAAGAGGACATTGTCTATATCATGTGTCTGCTTGAGCAAATATTTCCACCAGTACTTCTTTGATGTAATGGTTCACCTACTAGTACATCTTCTAGACGAGGCAATGCTAGCTAGCCCAGTTCAATTTCGTTGGATGTACCCAATCGAAAGATATAAATTATTTCTAATACTGGTACTATGCCCTTAATATATTGTTCATATTTAAATCATTTTGTTTATTTCGTTGCAGAATGTTAGGTACCTACAAGTGGTACGTCTGCAACAAGACACGTCCCGAAGGCTCTATAGCGGAGGCATACATTGCAAAAGACTCACTTACATTTTGCGCAATATACCTTCGAAATATTGAAACTTCTTTTAATAAGGCCCCACGAAACGACGATGGTGGTCAACATATAGAGCCCTATCTGTATTTTCCCAACCCACAAAACCGTTTAGCAATGGTCCAATCTCAGAGCCTTTTACTAATAGCGACATGGTAGTGGCTCATTGGTTCATATTGAACAATTGTGATGAAGTTTGACCGTTCCAAGACCAGCACGAGACATTAATGAAGGCCCAATATCCTTCGTAATGAATAATTAATCTATAATATATGTTAATTATAATCCTATATATATGTAATGTATATTAATTATAATAATATATATTAATTATAATGTAATAATTTAATTATATTGGGTATATAAAAATACCTTGCCCAGCGTATCCCATGAATTCGTCGAGCAAGGTAGTTTTATAAGTTTTTATTGTTATATATTACTTATTTTTTGCATATATATATATATGTTCATATTTATAATAATATATTTTAATATGTAATATATGTTAATTATACTCATATATATGATTTAATGCATTTGTCCGTCGGTTTCATATATATAATAATTATAATTATATAAATGAATTATAATATAATTAAATAATTATATTTTTTATTTAAAAAAGTCTTGCCTGGTGCCCATGCGCCGAGCAAGGTATACGTTGCCTGACGGATCCCCAGCCTTCGCCAAGCAAGGTACACGTTGTCTGGCACATCACCAGCCTTCACCGAGCAAGGCTAGTTTCATAAGTTTTTTTTTTGGTTTTTGTTGCTAAATATTACTTATTTATTAATTATATAGGTTCATATTTAGACTAATATATCTTAATATGTAATATATGTTAATTATAATCATTTATATGTAATGTATATAAATTATAATCATATATATATATATATGTAATATATAATAATTATAATTATATCTATGAATTATATAACTATATTTTTTATTTAAAAAGGTTTTGCCCTGTGCATATGCACCAGACAAGGTTCCTCTGGCCCGGCGCATCTACTATCATTCACCAAGCAATGCTAGATGAGAAAGACTCATAAATCATCTCTGGTTTTAGGATATTCTCTTGTTTTTCTTCAAGGTTAGAGTAATTCAACCATCCATATTAATGAGAAACACTCAGATCATCTCCGTAAAATTTTACGGAATTTTGACTTCCCGATGTTAGGTTATAGTGCGAAACGAATCGACGGTAACAAATTGTCGTTTGTTGATTCAATGTCTTTAAGTGCTCAAAAACTTCGCCATTTTTTACAAGCAAGATCCAGGCATACCATATCACAAACTGAACGGTCAAATTTTTCAAATTCACTCGTTAGCATATTGATCAAACACAAAAATGAAGATTAGTATTGAAGTTTCCTTCAAAAGTCCTAAGTGTAAATAAGTTGGATGGTTTTAGTATTTTCTCTAATTTTTCTTCAAGGTTCGAGTAATCCAACCATCCACATTAATGACAAACATTCATAGATCATTTATGTACAATTTTACGGAATTTCGACGTCCCGAAATTAGGTTACAGTGTGAAACAAATCGACGGTAACAATTTGTTGTTTTTTGATCCAACGCCATTAAGTGCTCAAAACGTCGTCATTTTTTTATAGGAAAGGTCTAGATACACCATATCACAAAAAGAATGGTTGATTTTTTCAAATTCACTCATTATCATATCAATCGAACCCAAAAACGAAGATTAGTATTGAAGTTTCCATCAAAAGTCTTAAGTGTTAATGAGTTGGATGGTTTTAGTATTTTCTCTGATTTTTCTTCAAGGTTCAAGTAATCCAACCGTCGACATTAATGAGAAACACTCATAGGTCATCTCCATAAAATTTTACCGAATTTCGACGTCCCGAGATTAGGTTACGGTGTGAAACGAATTGACGGTCCCAAATTGTAGTTTGTTGATCCAATGGCTTTATGTGTTCAAAACGTTGCAATTTTCGACAGGCGAGGTCTAGATACGCCATATCACAAACTAACGATCCAATTTTTCAAATTCACCCGTTAGCATATCAATCGAACCCAAAAAAATGAGACTATTATTGTACAATTGGCCCCTCGGATGGGTTATATTCGTCAGGCAGGGTAAAATTTCGAGAAAATCCAAACTTTCTGCCAAAAATTTTGCAAAAAATTGAAATTTCCGGCCAATGTTGCCAGGAGAATCATTAAAGTTTGCCTGGCGTATTGGTGCGCCGAGCAAAGACCCATACTCACTTAGAACAGACGCGACCCTTCCCTTTCTTCTTCCACTTTGTTTTCCCAAACAAAGCCATTGCCCACCACCTCACCTGCTCTTTACAACTCCCTAACCCCCTATTTCACTCCCTCACCAAACTCCCTATCTCACTCAAGCTCATCCCTTCAATCAACTCCCTTTCTCACTCACCCTTAAACCCTCAACAAACCCCCCTAAACATTGAACCCAAAATCCACAACCCAAACCCACGACCCAAGACCCGAAACCCCGAATTTAGACCACCCCTCTCGGTCCTCTTTCTCTCTAGCTCCGCTCTCTCGGCTCCCCAATGTAAACCCTCAACCTCATTTTTTAATTTTTTTTATTTATTGGTATCAGCGGAGACTTGAGATGAGTCAAGATATCAGCGGAGATCGCTGAGTGATGTGAGATACGATACAAGGACTCGAGAGCTAGTCAAGGTCAAAGTAGCGCAACGAAAACGCAGTGGAGCCAAGCGTTATCGGCTAGTCACGATCGTGGTCGTGGACTTAGAGATTGTTAGAGGGGGGAATGGTGTTCTTATGAACAGTGGATTACGATTGCGAACTGTTTAGTGACAAAGGATGAGATATCGCCCAGTGGTCGGTGACGTAATGAGGATAATTGTCGGATCGGATGCTGAACAAGATATCAGCTCCAGTTGTCGGATGAGAAGGGTCATTAGACAAAAAAACTGACTTCGATTGTCAGATGAGAAGAACCATCAGGCTGAAAAGCCATTTGAATGACAACTTAGTATAACCGACCTGTCAAGAGTGAGTGACAGGCGAGAACGATGAGTGTCGATGACAGGACCCATCCCAATCCCTCCGGGATTAGTGCGGGATGACCCTGCTCCTGTCTGACACGAAGTGTCAGACAAGGGATATTTCCGACCTTTGCCCTCCCGGGCTATCAGAGTACGCCAGGATCCGGAAGAGGCATGTGATAACTCGGTCTCTGGTACAGTCCACATCGTATTCTATCTGAAGGGTAGTAAAAACAGAAAGACTGTGAGTGGACAAAAATAAAGAGTTTATAAAAACAGTTTATAAGAGACCCTTATACCCTCCACTAAAAAGCATGCATGCATAGTAAAACCATTTATCCAATCATATATGTTAAAACATCCATAATTAGGGTCTCAGCCCCAAATTCTGTAAATACAAGTTATACGGGCTCCTGCCCAAAACCATTTACAGAAAACCATAACATAGTAAACATATGTGGGACCTCAGCCCAAATCCATTTATCATCATAAAACACAATTTTCCAAACCAATTGAAATCATGTTTATCCATTATATTTCATATCCAAGAACCTGTCACGGTAAAATAAAGCTACGTGCGTGCTAACCGGGGTCTCAAACCCAAGTCTCTCCAGGGTCCACCCAGGTCAATGTCCGTAGATCAATGACCCTCCCTGGAGGTAACGAACCATGCCCATCCTGAGAGTAAGGAACCCAACTGGGGGGCGACTCCACTCAATCAGTGCTCCGTGACTACTCTGTGGTCCACCCAGGCCAACGACCCTCCCCGGAGGAGACAATCACATATAAAGGATGGCATATGAAAAACCTTTTGAAATCATTCTTTAAACCTTTCCAGGATTCATGCCCGACCCCTCATAAGCCGTCATGAACCATAAAACCTTTCATGGGTTCATGCCGGTTCCCATAAACCGTCATGACCTGTAAAAACCATTTCAAAGGTTCATGCCGGTTCCCATAAACCATCATGAACCATAAAAACCATTTCAAGGGTTCATGCCGGTTCCCATAAACCGTCATGACCCGTAAAAACCATTTGTAACACATAACTGGGCCCTAGGCCCGAGTCCACATAGAAACTGGACCTCAAGTCCGAATCGTAAACCAACTGGGCCTCCGGCCCGATTCTGTAAATCAAATGGGTTTCAAACCCGAGTTTACCTTTTTGAATCCAAAACCATTTCATGAAATCATATCCAAAACCATAAGAATGTTAAATCAGTATAAAACCAGAAAATCTCGATTTACGTGCAAGCACGTAAATTGCCTCGAAATACGTGAAGCCATATAAATCACAAGTATCCAAATCAACATCATAAAATCATATTCATAATCCATTTGGAAATCCAAAACCATTTCATCTAGACCAATAAAGACATACAGCCCCGTATAGGCACCGTATAGGGCCGAAACCTCAAAATACGTGCCTATACTTAACCACACATCCAAATGCACCCATGGCATCACAAATAAGTATTTAAAACATATAATAAACATTTATGCATGCACCAATTTATAAAACAAGGTCCACTCACAGACCGTCTGAAGTTGCGCCTCGATACACGTGCCATAATCGTCTCCCGGGTCAATCGTCGTCACCGGGACTCCCAAACCTGTCCAAATTCATTTAGAGGGTTACTAATAGCCTCATCAACCTCTCATTGAAGTCCCATAATTTTCCCGATTTTCTAACTATTTTTAAAACCGAACCTAAACCTTCCGACACCCCGGAACCTATCGAAACGATGTTTGATTTACACGAAACCAGTCCCAAAATGTTCGTTACATCGAATAGAAGATTTCGTGTGTTGAACACATCCCCAGAAACCCCACCACGCGCTACCACGCGCCGCCCAAAAGCCCCTGCGCGTGGGCTCATGCGCCGGTGAACAGTGCATCGTCCTCAGCGATCGAACTGGGTCGGCCCTCGGCCATCTGACCTCCCGGTCAAAAAGTCAACTATTTGCCCTTTTTAACCAAAATTACCAAAATGCCCCTAAGCTTCCGAACGTCATAACTTCCTCCTCGGACGTCGGAATTAAACGTGCCACCTGTCTATGAACTCGTGACGTCACGAACTACGTCACGGTCCTCGGTCAAAGTCTATTTGACTGCCCGATTGAAAAGTCAACATTTTGCTACCATCAAGGGTAAAACAGTCATTTCGCATCGTTCGTCCGATTTCGCTCAACTAATCATGGATTAGCCTCACTAATCGTGATTAGTCACTAATCTAATCTAGGAATTTGGGACGGGTCGTTATAGTCGACGTCTTGAGTGAGACTTACGAGCCGACGTGGGGACTATCGAGGGTCAACGATCGGAACGCAGTTGGTGAGAGTTTGGGTGGAGCTTTAGAAGCTCCGGGGACAGTGCAAACTGAGGACTGCGATGTTTGTGACAGACGTGTACTTTTACACGAGAGTGCCCGTGCAGGGGACATGATTGCATTCCACAGTTTGGTTGTGGAATTTGGTTGGTTAGAATTTCGAGGACGAAATTCCTTAAAGGGGGAGTTTGTAACGACTCGTCCCTAATTTTAAGGATTAATTAGGAATAATTACATATTAGCCAGACTCATTGGAGATTAGCCAAGGATTAGCAGACGTGTCAGGACCTGACCTTCCTCGGTCAGGACCCGACTCATCTAGCACGATATTAACCGCTTTGGGCCTCCTTGCCCTTACCCTCACGTTTTTTTTTTTCGGGAGCTCATGGTGACACGACCCATCCCAATCCCCCGGGATTACCATGGAATGTGTCATGCTCCCATCTGACAAGAGGTGTCAGACAAGGGATAACCTGTTGCCATTGCCCAACCGGGCTTCCAGAGTGCGTAAGGATCGATGGAGGAGGTGTGCGATGCTCAAGTCTCTGCTGCAGTCGCATCCGGAATCAACCTAAAGGGCATTAAAAACAAAAGCTGTGAGTGGACGAAAATAAACAAGTCTGTTTAAAACATTTATAAGACATTTATGCCCCTCAGCAAAATCATATGCATGCACCAAAAACCAATAATCCCATATTTATTTAGAAATAACCATTAGGGCCTTAGCCTGGGAACCAAAGCATAGTTTCGAATCCCCAAAAGTCAATCCAAGAGTTATTTCATCAATCCAGTAATGTTCATTTATTATTTTTCCATCTCCGGCATCCCCGATGCCTAGCGTCCTAGACGCTTGACGTTCCTGATGTCATATCTCACGGTATTAAGCAACGCGTGCTGGCCGGGGTCTCACCGGGTCCATATCTCTGACATCCCCGATGTCTGACGTCCATGACGTCCAGCAATCCTGCTCCTA
The DNA here is from genome assembly GCA_032719365.1 of Prinsepia uniflora. NCBI lineage: Eukaryota > Viridiplantae > Streptophyta > Magnoliopsida > Rosales > Rosaceae > Prinsepia > Prinsepia uniflora. The sequence continues at coordinate 41,154,642 of CM064872.1, forward strand.
GATCACTATACGGTCCGGTAGCTCCGTACAATGAGCCCTCGCAGGCAATGCACCGTGACTTCTCCAGTGTCCCCGACACTTGGAAGAGACCAGGATATGAATATCCTCATATCGAGATGGTTTTATGGAACACATTTTATTATTCATTTCCAAAATATCACAAGGGCCCTGCCCCGAATTTCCATAAAACCGTCATAAGTCCAAATAGTTGAATCAAATCTGAAATAGTTTATTCAATTCCATTTTAGGGTCCCCGACCCGAAATCACATATATAAGTCAACTGGGCCCCTGGCCCGATTCGTAGGTTAACTGGGCCCCTGACCCGATTCATAAGTTAACTGGGCCCCTGGCCCGATTCATTTTTACAAATCCGTAACCGTTTCATGAAATCATATCCAACCACATTTATGGAAATCGGTGCAAATTCAGAAAACCTCGATTTCCGTGCAAACACGTAAATCGCCTCGAAATGCGTGAAAACATATAAATTCACTGATATCCAAAATAAATCATATAATTACAATTATAACAATCATGAAACAGTTATGCATGCATCGAATTTATAAAACCAATGACCACTCACAGACCGTTTAACCGAGCGCCGTGATACGCGTGTCATAGGCCTTCCCGGGCCACATCACTATCACCGGGACTCCCAATCCTGTCCAAATCACATTAGAGGATCACTAACCTCATTATTAACGGATCATTCAAGTCCCGTAATTTTCCCGAATTTTTAAGTATTTTTAAACTGGATTTAAAACCTTCGGACATCCCGAACAATATCGAGACGGTGTCCGATCGACACGAAACCAATCCCAAAATGTTCGTTACATTGTATAGGATAAAAGTCATGTTGACCTCACCTCGAGATTCGTGCCCACGCGCCGTCACGCGCCGCCGTGAGTGGCTGCGCGTGAAAGCCACGCGCCTGCTACAATGACTCCTACAGTGTTCCTTCTTCACCCGTTTGTCTGGTAAACGGGTTGGAAAGCCCGCGATAGGATCCGGTTCAAACACACCCAATTCGACATCAATTTGATCCATTCTTGATCCTATAACAATCATCAACCAACCAATTTCAGTTCTGTGTCAATGATCAACATCAACCATCGATTAATCTTGTCAACAACCCGTGATCACCCAAAACGGGTCAATCACCAAAACTCCATCAATCCTCAACCATTGTCAAATTAACTTCACAGGAAGCTTATAAGGATTAATACGAACCAATTCACATGATTAATTGAACATGACGTTACCTCAATCACCACGACTCAAGCTTGAGTTTTCCAGCCGTCCACCTCGTCCGTCCACGACCCTAGGAGCCCCAAAGCTTGCCCCATTTGATCTGGTTCGACACGTTGAAGTTCCAGGAAGCTCAATCCATCATCAATTAGGCTTGGGCTGGCCTAAAACTAGAAGTTTGCATTTGAATTTCCCAGAAACCAGTTTCGGGTTTTCAGAGAAATCCAACACCAATTTCCCTCATTTCCTTTCATTCTCAATCCCAGAGTAACCCACTCGACATATATTCCATTCTTTTAATCCAATTTAGCCGTTAAAGGCACCCAAAACCGTCCTCAAACGAATGTGCAAAGTTCCCCTGCACTGACCCGAAACCATTAAACAAACCAATGCCCATGTCGTGCAATCGATTGCCAGCACAATACATGTGCAATCACACCTCACACTGTCCCAATTCAGTCATAAAATTGATAAACAAACCATGGGATCGATCGTACAAACATTCCACCTCACGGCAGTTCAATGAAACAGTACCCCGTGTGAAATTACAATTCTGCCCTTGTGCAGAAAATTACCAAAATGCCCCTCACGCATCCTGACCCGTAACTCGGTCATACGGACCCCGATTGATGCGTGCCGCCTGTCTACGAACTCAGGGCATCGAGACCTTCCTAACGGTCCTCGGTCCTCGGCCATCGGACCACCCGATCAAAAAGTCAACATTTCCCCCTTATTACGTTTAAATTACGAAAACGCCCATGAACTTCTGTACATCATAACTTTCACCACGAACGTCGGAATCGAACGTGCCACCTGTCTATGAACTCGTGACGTCTCGAAATACGTCACGGTCATCGGTCAAAGTCCATTTGACCATCCGAATTAAAAGTCAACGTTTTGCCCACGCCTAGGGGCAAACGGTCATTTTGCACAATTCGTCCAAAATCGCCCAACTAATCCCAGATTAGTAAATCACAATTAAATATTATTAAATCCTGATATTCGGGACGGGTCGTTACACATGGTGCAACTTCCCAGGGGGTTACCCATCATGGAATTGCACCATCCTCAACTCGCTTAACTTTGGAGTTCCAACCGAACCCAACGCCACTGAGCTTCCAAAAGGCCTTGTGCTAGATAGGTGTGTGTCTACACCTTTAAGGCACACCACCATTTCCCTCCCAAACCATTCCCCTTGCAGGAATGTGGGATCGTTCATTGTTCCCTCCAGAACACGGGTCTTACAATCCACCCCCTTTTCCAAACTGACCCGTTCAAATCACCCCCCTCACGATCCAATTTTCCAGATAGTTCTCCCACGACGTTCGACCGCCAACCACTTTCCAAACCACCTCTAAACCTTCCTAACAACCTATTAAACTCTATCCACTCACTAGACACAGCCCCACACATCCAAAACTTGAAATCGAAATTTGAAATGGAAATGGAGGCTATTGGGTTACCTGTTTCCTTGGGCTATCGCCGCCGTCCACGGCAGTCCTACCATCACCCAACCACCAACACTCAGTCCCTCTTTCATTCTGTCCTCACACAAGATCGAATGGGGAAAGGGATATGGATTTGGGTTCAAGGTTTTGGGTTTGGTGGAAATGGAACAAAGAAGATGATATGCATGAATGTGGGGAAAGGGGGAATGGATGAGTGACACTTGTCACTAATCCATTCAGCCACTTCAAAAGATCTAGGCCCACTTGAGGACAAAAGTCCACTTTACCTTGTAAAATGTGTCACTGTAAATAGTTCATGGGAACTTCAGTGAACCGTAACTTTCCCGTCGAATGGCCGATTTCGATGTGCCACCTGTCTATGGACTCGGGACGTCCCGATCTACTTAACGGTCATTGGCCCTCGGACCTTCCGGGTCAAAATTTAACTTTTTACCCTCGTTCAGGTACAAAATCGTAATTTCGCTCTGAACGTCCGTTAATCCTCGGCTAATCCCTGATTAGCCTCGCCGATTAGCCATGCTAATCCGTCATTAGTCTTAATTAAACCTAAAAATTAGGGATGGGTCATTACAAACTCCCCTCTTTAAAGAATTTCATCCTCGAAAATCAAACTGACCCATTTCCACAACCAAACTGTGGAAACACAAATCATGTCCCTCTACTCGGCATCTCGTGTACACGTTCGCCAAAACCACCGTACTCGTCGGTACGCACTCTCACCGGAGCCTCGAAAGCTCCATCTCAACTCTCAAGAAGCCATACGTAGGCTCGTAAGTCTCACCCGAGACATCGACACTCGTCGATCTCGCCTATCACCCACTCTAATAGGTCAGATATACTAGGTTGTCATCCAAACGACTTTTCAATTAACCACTCTGACATGTTCCAATCTACAACCATCAGGCTGAAATACGTATTCCTGCTAAGGCGATCACATCCAAGTTGACCTCCTGTTCAGCGTCCTATCAGACAACATCCTATAGATCCTGCCATCATAATGGCACGAATCCCATCTCGCAGGCCATACTCAAACCTGCGACATTTATCGGCCTCGGTACTCATATCCGTTAACGCTCTTGTTTTCTTATACTCATATTGACTCTCCTTAGAGTCCCTTCAATCCTTACCAATCCGAATGCATCGGACACCGATTCATCACATTACCACAACACGCTAGATTGACTTCGTACGGAAGCCAATCCCATTAACCACTATCATAACCCGCTGGTAACTCCCGGCTCCACTGCGTTCTCGTTGTGCTACTTTGATCTCGACTCACTCTCGAGTCCCAAAATCGTATCTCTTGTCACTCCGTGACCTACACTGAAATCTTGACTCATTTCGAGTCCCAATTGTCGCAAGACGTACTCTGTAGAAGCACACTCGACATCTCGCCCATCCTGGGTGTATCTGGATCCCATTTAATACTTGTCTCGGCATAGATAACACGTCTGCACTGTAGGGTTCCCTCAGTCATCCACGACTTGAGCCCCCACTCACATCAATCACTGAACCCTACCACTCCACTCTGCTCGAGCACACAGTAGTCGACGTCCAGTCATCCTATCATCGTGTCGGAATACATCCGATCATGGTATTCATCGAACTGTCACTATCAGATCTAATCCAATCGCCATCTCATGTCCAACTAGGACTCTATCCGTTCGACAACACCTTCATCCTCATGGGATGATATTCATGTTTTTTAATAATGTCATGGTGATTTGGCATGATTAATTATGATTAATGATTATTTTAATCGGTCTTTTGGGCATGTTTTACGAGGAATGTGCAAATGATGTTTTGGGCTAGGCCCGGAGTAAAAAAAGTTTCAAAAATAATATTTTGACTTAGTTGGTGAGTCAAGGATGATTTCTGGATTATTTTAATGTTTTCAAATGAGATATTATGGATTTACGTGTAAATGGCATTTGGGCTTGAGACCCTATCGGGAATGATTTTGACTTGGTTTGAAGTCAAGGGTTGATTGAAATAATTTTGGGATGTAATCCTAAGATAGTTTTCATTGTGATTGTGAGTTCCCAGATGGTCGAAGCTAGGGGTATTTCCCAAACGACCGGAGCTCGGGGGATATGATTGTGATTGTTCCCAGGCAGCTGATGCTAAGGGGTATTCCCAGGCGGCTAGCACTCTGGGCCCAGGCAGTCGGAACTCGGGGTGGTTCCCAAACGACTGATGCTCGGAGATATGTGTTTCTGGACAGTCGGAGTAGGGGGTGGCTTCCCAGACGATTGAGGTACGGGATATTACCTACGCGTAGTGCGAATGTGATTGTGTGATTGATTGTGCACTTGAGTCGTGCAATTTGATGTTGATTGTGATTTCTTTGCGTACTGGTAATGAGTACGGGTTTTGGTCTTTGTGACCAGGTTGGTGTTTTCACATTTGTTTGGCTTGAGAGCCGAGATTTGATGATATTCATGTGGTTTGGCTAACTGGCCGGTTGTTCGTATGGTTTACTCTATGCATGATTTTGCCCTTAGTTTTAGGGGTAAAAGTTGACTTTTTTCTCGGGACACTTTTTGGACTTTCGGTAAATACCGTTAGGTAGGTCCCGAGACACTGAGTCTGTAGACAGGTGGCATGCCAAAATCGGAGTTCGGATGTGAAAGTTACGGACCTAGGAATGCGATGGACAATTTGGTCATTTGGTAAGGAAGGGTAAAATGGTAATTTTGGTAACATAAGCTGATGATTAACCGTAGGTGGCTCATTTAGTCCCTAGGGGGACACATGTCACCTGTGAATATGGCATTAGTGCCACTGTGGCCTTGTGTGTGTGTGTTGTGTTATGGCTATGGCTTCTAATTGATTAATTGTAGATGAATTGTATTCAAAACCATGGACGCGGGATACAATTCATCTACATGGTTTCGAATACAATTCATCTACAATTAATCAATTAGAAGCCATAGCCATAACCGACACACACACGGCCACAATGCCACTAACGCCATATTCACAGTCATCGCCGTGCCTCAGTCGTCTGGGAAGCCACCCCCTAGCTCCGAATGTCCAGCCACACATATCCTTGAGCATCAGTCGTCTGGGAACCACCCTGAGCTCTGACTGCCTGGGCCCCGAGTGCCAGCCCCCTGGGAATACTCCCTAGCATCGGCTGCTTGGGAATAATCACAATCATATCCCCCGAGCTCCTGTCGTTTGGGAAATACCCCTAGCTTCGACCGTCTGGGAACTCACAAGCACAATGAAAACTATCTTGGGATTACATCCCAAAAACATTTCAATCAAATCCTTGACTTCAAACCAAGTCAAAATCATTCCCGACAGGGTCTCAAGCCCAAATGCCATTTACACGTAAATCCGTAATATCTCATTTGAAAATATTAAAATAATCTAGAAATCATCCTTTACTCACCAACTAAGTCAAAATATCTTTTTTTTAAACATTTTCTACTCCGGGCCTAGCCCAAAACATCATTTACACATTCCTCGTAAAATGTGCCCAAAAGACCGATTAAAATAATCATTAATCACAATTAATCATGCCAAACCACCATGACATCATTGCAAAACATGAATATCATCCCATATAAATCCAAATCATGCAATCAATCATGTAAAACATTTAACTATGCATGCATAATATTTTATAAAACAAATGTCCACTTACACCGTCCAAACTGCTCGATTATGAGCTACACGCTTTTCCGTAATTTCTGAAATTTTCCAGGAATCATGTATCCTGTCCAAAATCATCATTAAGGGTCACTAATGACTCAATTAATATCATATTAATTTCCCATAATTTTCTGGGAATTAATTATGAATTAAAAACGTAACATAAGCCTTCGGACCCTCGAAACAATATTGAGACGGTGTCCGATCGACTCAAAATCAACTCTAAAATGTTCGATACACTGAATAGAGTAAAACACATGTTGACCTCACCTCAAAACTCAGCTCCACGCGCCCTCACTCACCGTCACAAGCGGCTGCGCCTGAAGTCCACGTGTCTACTACAGTACCCCCGATTACTGTTCATCGTCACCTCTACCTATTTCCCCTGCAAACGGGTCCTGTGGTGCAACCCGGTCCAATCCTGTTCAATTCTCAGTCGATTTCCATAATTGATCAAGCTAATAGCATCGATTTAAGTCTAATTATGTTGGAAAGCCGGTGATGGTTATTCATATGTTTTACCCTATCCATGAATGATTTTGTAACTGGAGGGGAAAATGGTCTACTTGAAATGTATTTCAAAGGATATTATTTTTTTCCACTCACACCTTTTCTGTTTTGATGACCCTCCAAGCCGTGGCACGACGTTTGGGGCTGATCGAGATGCGGAGGCATGAGCAGAAATCAATGCAGTTATCCCTTGTCTGACAGGTGATGAGGGGTAGTTTCAGAACTTCAGTTGACCTGTCAGACGGGAGCAGGACCGAGCATGGTTATCAAAGTCTAGTTGCGACGGGTCCTGTCAAATTGGTATCAGAGCATTGAGTTACTGATTTTCCATGCCTCCGAGATGCGAGCCCTGTGCACGGCCTGGTGATGAGACGAGATACGAGGGTATAGGAAATCCTTGGAGTGGGTATGACCCTGGATTGGGGTCAGGTAGTCCATCTTGGACTTGTGTTGGGCATGTTGGGCCCAGGATGAAATTGACCCAGATTTTGGGGTCGGATGTTGAAAACTGTGTTTTAGTCGCATCAGATATGTGTGGGTCCGGATAATGCTTGAGCCCGGTAGTGAGAAATACAGCATGAATGGACGAGTTGGACCCGTAATGAGATGGTTTAATGTGTGTTGGGAGATCCTGAATAGGATATGGTTAGCCTAGGGGTGTTTTCTAGGTGACCGGATATGCTAGTGGTGGCATTGATAATGGATGTTGAATTCAAACTCGAGAAGAGTTGAGATATTGGACTTGGACTCAGTAGGAGTCAGGAGTTGGTTTAGGACTCAGGATGACAGGACCCGTCCCAACTGGACTTTGATAACCGTGCCCGGTCCTACTCCCATCTGACAAGTCAATTGAAGTCCTGAAACTACCCCTCAGCACCTGTCAGACAAGGGATAACTGTACTGATTTCCGCTCATGTCGCCACCTCTTGATCAGCCCCGAACATCGTGCCACGGCCTGGAGGGTCATGCTAGAGGGTGGCTTCCCAGACGACTGAGGCACGGGATATTACCTATGCGTAGTGCGGATGTAATTTTGTGATTGATTGTGCACTTGAGTCGTGCGATTTGATGTTGATTGTGATTTCTTTGCATACTAGTCATGAGTACGGGTTTTGGTCTTTGTGGCCAGGTTAGTGTTTTCATGTGATTTGGCTGGAAAGCCGGTGATGGTTATTCATATATTTTACCCTATGCATGCATGGTTTTATAACTGCAGGGGAAAATGGTCTATTTGAAATGTATTTCAAAGGATATTATTTTTGTCCACTCACACTTTTTCTGTTTTGATGACCCTCCAAGCAGTGGAACGACGTTCGGGGCTGATCGATAGGCGGAGGCATGAGCGGAAATCAGTGCAGTTATCCCTTTTCTGACAGGTGCTGAGGGGTAGTTTCGGGACTTCAGTTGACTTGTTAGATGGGAGCACCACCGAGCATGGTTATTAAAGTCCGGTTGGGACGGGTCATGTCACCAATGCCCGAGGGACAAGGAATGTTACGTAGATCGGGACATCACGAATCCGTAGACAAGTGGCACGTCGAAATCGAACATTCGACAAAAAAGTTACGGTTCATGGAAGTTCCGAGGAACTATTTACGGTGGTACATTTTACGAGGCAAAAGCGGACTCTTGTCCTGAGTGGGGCCCAGATATTTTGAATTGGCCCAATGGATGAGTGACAAGTGTCACTCATCTATTGCTTAGCACCCCACATTCAGGCACTTTCCTTCATCATCTATTCCATTCATCCAAACCAACCCGAAACCCATAAACCATGCAACCCACCCCTCACAAACACCCATCAACCTCACCTGATGAGCATGAACCGTGAATGAAAAAGGGAGAGAAGACTGAGACGTGTTGGACGATGGCAAGACCGGAGGTCGTCGTGCACAGTGGCCGTGAAACCGCGAAGGTAAGCTTTTTAAGTTCAAAATTTCAGTTTCGTGTTTTAGATGCTAGGAAGTTTTTCTATTGATTATGGGATGTTTAGAGGGTTTGTATGGACTTTATGAAGGGTTTTGGACGGCGGGGGACGGCGGAGCAACCTAGGGGAACGGCTGGAAAACAAGGTCGTGATGGGTGTTCTGAACTAGGGGATTTTGGATGATTTTTCTTGGTTCTAATCACACAAATAGATTCCTAGGATTGAAAGAAAGAGAATGGAATTCGAAGGGAAGAAAATGGAAAAAAATGAGAAAGAAATCGGCTTGGACCGATCACGCCAGTCCAGCTGGACCGGAGTTGCAGGGTTGGACCGAACCGGCCGGTCTGCGCGAGGTTAGGGATGACAGTGCCAGGCGCGTGGCTCCCACGCGCAGCCCCTTTGGCCGCGCGTGTGAGGACGCGTGGGCCACCTTTTAAAGAAGTGTCCAATATGTGAAATCATCTATTCGACGTAACGAACATTTTGGGACAAGTTTCGAGTCAATCGGACATCGTTTCGATATAGTTTGGGATGTTTGAAAGTTTAGGATCAAGTTTAAAAATAGTTAAAAATTCGGAAAAATTACGGGGCTTCAATGATAGGATAATGAGGTAGTTGGTAACCCTCTAAAATGATTTGGACAGGTTTTGGAACCCCGGAGACTATGATTGGCCTGAGAAGGGCATATGGCGCGCGTATCGAGACACATCATTGGACGGTCTATGAGTGGACCTTGTTTTGTAAATTGATGCATGCATAAATGTTTTATATGTGTTTATAAACATGTTTTGTGATGCCATGAGTGCATTTTTTTGTGGTGTATTAGTGTTTATGTATTTGCATGTATTTCGAGGTTTTCCAGTTTTATACCGTGCCTATACGTGCTGTGCTTGCAACAATGGTTTAAGTAAATGGTTTTGGATTTAGAAATGTGAAACCGAGCATGGGACCCATTTGGTTTGGTTTCGAGCATATGGCCCTATTGATGACCTACGGGTCTGAGTTGTGGTCGCGACGAGTGATGTGTGCATGGCGACGGCTGATATAATGCTCGCCTCCGGACTAGGGATGTGCTCCTTCCGTAGAGGTCACGATGCACTTCCCGTTGTCGAGCAGCCACTGGAGGCTCGACCTCGGAGTGCTGACGGTATATGAGATCGATCGGTGATGTGTGCACTAAGATCTAGAGGTGGTCGCGGCAGTTGATATGTTCACGGCAACATACCAGGAGTGAAAGTGGTCCTGAACTGATGGTTGCACGCATTACTATGATTGGAATCGTGACTGGCCCTGAGGTACTGGGCTCGATGCCCAGTTGATTTTGAGTTTGGGCTTGAGGCCTAGTTAAATTGTGAAATTGGGCTAGAGGCCCAGTGGATTTGTGACATCGGGCTTGAGGCACAATTGATTGCGATATTGGGCTTAAGTCCCAATTGTGGTTTTTCACACATGTATGTATATACCCTCCTATACGAGCGGATTGTTCTCCTCCAGACGTCGATGATCTTGGAGAGTCATGATCCACTACCTGGAATGAGTGACTCTAAGAGGGAGCACAATCCAGGAGTGAGAGATATGTTATAGTCTCGGACTAGGTCCAGAGACCGTCCTCCAAAAGTCGTAGATCCTGGATTTTGGACAGATTCTCCCAGACGGCGTAGATCCTGGGGGTAGACTCGGAGTGAGACCCCGAGTTGTATGCATACTTATAGATAAATCGTGAAGGGTATTGATTAGACATCAGAGAATGTCAAGGATGGGTTATATATGTATATGTATATGAGATTTTACGGAAACTGGTTTGGGGTGAAGACCCTATGTTTTATGATTTAAAATGAGACTCATTATGGGTTTCCTTATTTGGATTTTGGGCTGAGACACTACTGAGTTATAGCTTCGTATGAGAAGCGGTTTTAATAATTGGTTTTATGATGCATGCATGCTTTTAGTGAAGGGTATAAACGTCTTTTTATGAAATTATTTTATAAATTATTTTTTTGTTTACTCACAGCTGTCGTGGTTTTTAATGCCCTTCAGGTTGATCGCGGATGCGAGCTGTAGCAGAGACCGAGACATCACACTCCTTCTCCGGATCCTGGCGCACTCTAGAAGCCCCGATAGGGCTAAGGTTGGAATTATCCTTGGTTCGTGTCAGACGGGAGCAGGCACGTTCCACGTTAATCCTCAAGGATTTGGGACGGGCCTTACAATATTGAACACTATTCAAGTCATATTCTTACACTCATCACAATAATAATAACATAATCCAAAAGTCAAATTACATTAGCCTCATAACCAAGCTGAACCAAGTCCCAATTTATTTTAGTTATACTATACCACAATACTTCCCATTTACTAGCATTCAAGTATCAATCATCCAAGGTTTCCTCATATTCGACTATATCACACAAACATCGCACACCCCTAAAATTATCATACCAGCCAACGTTAAACTAGCACGATGGTTACACCAATTCATTTACTCTTATTTCGCATCACTACATGAATCGCGTATAGTTAACTCAACTCTTAATTACACCTCACAATCCACCAACTAACTATATCAAAACCACACAAACCTTTCTAACATCCAAAACTTGACCTAACACCAAGGTGAATCACATCCACAATCTAGGCATGCCACCACAACTGGAGTTTCTCCTATCATAACCAAAAAATTCACTTCCCGATTTCCAACCAAGGTACATATTTAAGAATCCTTTGAAATCGCAACCCCATGGTCCTTAATAAATATCCAAATCAATACACCATTTCCCTTTTCAAACACATAATAGCATCATTATTATTCGTTACTTAATCTACAACACTTGTTTCCTTAATTCCAAGCTCATAACCAACTCTCAGAAGTAGAAGCCTACAACTCCTTCACTAATTATCCTTCCCTCATGCATTCCCTTAATCTCATAATTCAATTGTGCACATATGAGTCCATGCGAGGGGCTAGATTACCTTATAATTCCAAGTACAATCCACCAAATCCGTTCTTAACTTTATAAGATCCTTGGAGATGGAAAATTTAAAATTTTTATTATCAAGCAACCCTGATAGTTATTCGAGGATCACATCATCTGCCAACTTCCATTTGGCTTCCACTACTTCTTTACATGCTTACTGAAAGGTCCCGATATTTCTCCAAAAATATCTTGTACATTTAACATAGCATTTTCTTGTATTCACTCAAAGTTTGATTCTCTACATAAACTTCTTTTACTTTACAATCCTTGATCAATTTCACCCAACCTTGTTAACTCCAATTTGATTCCTCCTGATACCTTGAGTGGAAAGGTTCCTTAACCCTTTTAAGGTACATAAAGACTGGAACCTATATCTAAAAAGTAGTACCTTTAAAACCTTTAACCAGGTTCCAATCTACATGAGGGATAATTCTATTTCACAAAGTTCTTGCAATTGCATAGATAATCTTCGCAATTCTAATCTCCCCAATCTCTAAACATATCAACAGACTACCTAACATAAAACATAGACATCAGTCTGGTCAAGTCTTTCATCAAAAGTTATTTTCTTTGTGGCTGACTTACAAACACAACTCTTAAGTCAGCACTTGGCCCTCAACATCAGGAAATCTAAGTATTGTCCTCAAAGTCAATATTACAAACTTTTCACACTCTAACTAATAAGCATAAGTAACCTTAAGCATCTTGAACTCACCAATTCAATTAATAATGGAATCAGTACCGCACATCCACTTCTATTATCACAGTACCACGATCACAAGGCACTAACCATCACAACCTTACACAAAATCAAATTCAAAACAAATCAAGTGTCTCATAACAAAACTCCTTTATAATTGTTGTATAACCCTCATGACCACATATTAAAATACCTTATATTTTCATTTCCACAATACAAAAGGGTGAAGCTTAATCACACAACCATTCAATTAGGTTTACCTAAGTGTAACCAAAATATCAAGTATAACACTTACATACCCATAACTTTAAGAGCAATTACCTAGCCCTAAATACATAAACATGAAATGGGGTGTTATTACCAAGATATTCTGAATACCATGCACGTTTCGAGGTCCAAGGAGTATCTAACCTTTTCCAATCATGTGTTCAGGGCAGGGGGCATTTATTCCATACTTGTCACTCTAGCAACTATCCTTAAATCATTATGTAATCGTAGATTATGAAACAACCATTTTTTCCAAACTCTTTACGTTACTTCAGGTCCCATCTCGAAGCCGTGTTCAATACTAAGTCTATATCAATATTCTCATCTTCGACTAACCTCGACCCTAGTTTCCGAACTTCAACTTTTCCTCGAGTTCACTCCAATATCTGAATTCACGACAAACTATAAGTGGCTATCCTGACTCCTATTGGAGTCCCAAAAAAAAAAACTCACCATCCCAACAAGACTGGTACATGAAAGTATTAACCAAAGAATTTCTACCCTGTTAGATCCGACATAAGGCCTTACGTCCACTAGAACCTAAGATATCTATTCCAACCAAGAGGGTGTATAAATGTATCATATACGGGTACAACATACTAACATATACACTAATATTTACCCGTGAGCTTACTTGTTAATTAGAGTCACACAACGGTTTCCCTTAATCAATACGTGACTCCACTAGTCACGCCACTAATCCAATCCACCATCACAAAATATCAAGTAACCACATTGTCCTACTACACATACACCACCTCAACTAACCTAGGTTAGTTGCACTAACAATACATATCACATACATGGAAAACAAATCCAGCTTCAAAAGCTACCATGGAGCTCCTATTCTCATCTCACTACCAAGCTGTGCATGAGACTCACATCTCGGAGGCATGATAATTTCAAACACATATCAAAACCCACGCTCTAATACCAAGTTGACAGGACCCAACCCAGAGAACACACGGTACCAATACCCAGGTCTTGTTCCTGTTTGGTAGGTAACTTACGTTACCAAGATTACCCACGAAACCCTATCAGGCAAGAGATACCTGTATACTTGTGAGCTCGTGTCTCCATTGCGCAAGCAACCTTGATTTTCGTGCGACAGCCTTGGAGGGTTCTAAAAACAAGAAAAAATGTGTGAGTTGACAAAAATAAACGTTTCAAAAACGTAATTCGAAAGTTTATGTATTTCCTTCCGTTTAATACAACTATGCATGCATCAAGTTTACCGATAAAACAACAATCTCAAAATAAGCGCAGTAACAAGAAAATCCAGTACTTTCAAGACCTCTCCAATGAAAACTCACGTCAAGTACCAATGCACACACGTCCAAGCCAAAGCATAAGCACAACCACCATAGTGAACCAACCATTGCATAATCATACTAGTCACACAAAGTCAATCACACTATACCTACAGGTCCTACCAAGCCAACCCCTCATATCGACTGACCTACCATCAATATCTGCAACTGATTCATCATATTAAATAGGCACTACCGGTAGGCCAATATCACTCGGGAAAACAGAACTCTTTAATTTTTACAAGCATATATCTTATGTTTCTCATATTTTAATCATTTTTTGTGGATCTAACTTTAAAAATTTCGTACTTTTAGAGTTTTTTTACATTTTGCTACTACCTTTGACCACTTTTGAATGTCGACCCGAGTATTAAAATTGTTCTACTCATCGAGCTCTACGCGATGATATAAACGTTGTTAATGTCCAAGATGGTTAATTATCCCTTACAATTTTATCTGTTTTTTTTTTTGGTTTTTTTTTTAAATTTTTTTGTTAAATTTTAATTTCAGTTGTTTTAAATAGAAATAATAAAAGTTGAAACTTCGCTAAATAACCAATGATTATAAATAACCGCAGTTAATAATTATTTAACTGTTTGACCATTCTTAGCCGCAAGTCATACCCTTCATTTAAACGCCATTATTCTGATTATATAGCTCCTAAAGGAAACAAGATGAAGAGATCTTTAATTGGGCTTGGGTTTCGAAGCTGTAGTTCGTTGCTTTAGCTCCTAGAAAATACTATGATCGCATTCTTATTTACCTTATTATCAAATTAAGAACCAAAATAATTATTAAACAAAACTGTACAGTGATGGAATGTTCACATTTCAATCCTCGTAAAAGACGGAGAGGCACCTAATTCTATCAACGGGAGTAAGAGATTCGAAACAGAATATCTTCCAATATCAGGAAGTTATTACTTACTTGATTGGGTTTAATATATTGTTCGCAATTTGACCAGAAGAGAAGATTAAGACTCAAAAAACAGAGCATTAGGACTCGAAACGAGCCTAACAAAACCATGAATTTAAAGCCGGTTAAAAAAGAAGGTTGAATTTAATGTATTGAATGTACAAACACCTGCTGTGTGACTGTCTCCAGTGTAAGTCTTCAGTCTAATGCATTGCAACTCTTTCTAACAACACCTTGATTCCCAGTTAGAACACCTGAGCTGGAGAGCTTGACAAAGGCAGAGGAGAATACTCGAAAGAATTCATCCTCATCACCTGCGAATCGGTTGACAGCCATTGATGTTCGTGGGTCCGTTACCATTTCCGCATCAATTCTAAGGACTCCATGGCCTCCAATCACACTAGTGTAGTAGTGGTTGTCAAACGCAAGTGTGGTCGGATCATTTAGGACAAAGCTTGCATTTGAGGTCAAAATCCCTCCTGGACAGTTTAGCCTTAAAAATGCTTCAAACCCAGGTGCCATGCCCTCCACATTATCACCTTCACCTGGTAATTTGTTTAGACGATTTAGAATGTTCACACAATGTGTGACTCCAAGCGTATGCGCACCTGCAAAAATGATACTTTATGTACTATATACAACCAGTTACACTTAATTATTTCAATCATAATAACTAATTGACAATTTTTTGTGCACAACTTCATGTAATTTTATACCCATGATGGCCACAGATTCATCAATTGTCATCCCAATCTTTGAAAATAATTGAAGTGCGTCATCAACTCCAATTGCAGCCGATGGAAGCAAGGAATCAGCAAGCTTATAGCTTGGAGCAACAGAAGAGTCTCTCCTCCCTAAAGGAACCTTTATGAGTGGCCCTCCTGACCTGACCACACCCTCCCGAGCCGCCAGCACAAGAATGTCCGAACAGGAAACCTGTTTGGGACATTCTAGTTCCACCATTGACTTAACAATGTTGATCGACTCTCTCTTTCTGATGCCAAAGTTTTTCCCCGAATCCATCTCAGATGGCTCATTGTTTGAAGTTGTATCCACAAGAATAGAAGCATCACACCCCTGTAATCACAATGTGATGAGAAAACAGTAATAAATTAGGCCAATCTCTCTGAAAACTTAACAAGACACGTATATAGAGTCGGAGGGAGACCTGAACTTGGCAATCATGGAACAAGAGCCTCAACAAAGCAGCAGGGGAAGTGGGATCAGTAAGAAAGATAGGTTGGACGGCAGCTCTAACAATGGCCTCGATTTGTGGGCATGAAGTGTCATAGAAATCATAAGAAAGCCCTTGTTGTCCTTCGACTCCAAATCTGAACTCAAAGAGAGATAAAGCCACCAGCATAGCTCTCATCGTCCGTTCCATTGTGTGATGATTGGTTAATTTGGGCCTTAAAATCATAGGTCAGCTGATATGTACTTCAATGCTGCTGCTATGAATGTGCGAAAACAAAGGTGATCTCTTTGCAGACTGGCACCACCAATGCCTCCAGATGAGGCACGGAATTATGAACTTGTCTTGACTTTTGGAAAGTAGTATTACAAACAGCTACGAAAGAAAAGAATTATAACGACAACCTTATATAGAGTTAGGAAGTCAGGATTTGAAAAATAGGGTGAGTTACATTACAATGTTAAATATTATTAAAAGGCATACTTGTATTTACAAAATCTAAAAAAAGAATAAAAACAATAATAAAACATGTAATGGTGCATTATAAAACTAATTAAATACTGCTACATAATTCTTGACGTCATTAAGTTCGTTAATTATCTGAGTTATGTAGATGATATTAACGAGTTCCCTTTTTTTTCGTACCTATAGAATGAACAATAATATTACATCAAATTTTCTTTAATGCATGAAAATTTTGGATGGGCTTGAAGCTCACTTTAGTTTTAAGGTCGAGTGGGTTCTTGGATATATAGACTTTTTTTTTTTTTTTGGTGAAGGATATATAGACTTTGAAATAATCAAATTAGTTAACACAGATATACTAGTCTTTTAAATTTATCTTAGTTTGAATTAATTTTTGACAAATAATTTTGCAAGGGACTTTCTTGTACGAAATAATAGATTAGATTAAATGACATCTCTACCCCTTGGTTTTGCAAGTAATTGTGTTGGACATCTTTACGTCGGCCCTTCGGGGACATCATATAAATAATAAAACATCTCTACCGCATCAACCACTTATCTATTCGCATTGCCAGCCCATCTTGTTAAGTAAATGCTGAAGTTCTGCTTATTAGTCTCATCACCCAACTGATGTCTTTTTCCTTAACATAACCCTGGTTGGTAAGTGATTATAATAATTAAATAATATGCCTTAAATATTAAACCTTAAATCAAAACTACATTTTTTTTTATAAATCAAAATTGTATTGAAAGGGCAGATCCGAAGGAAAATCTACTGGAGAACCAACTAACAATTCGCAACAGATTGCCAAACGCTTAAACAAAAAGGAAGAGAGAACAAACTACAGCCACGCTAGGACACCAACACAAAGCGTCAACACACAAGAAGCCTACCACCAAAAACAAAGAAGCAACCAGTTGGGAACCCGCAACCAAAAGAATCAAAAGCGCAGAAAAAACCAGATCTTACCTGATGTAGAACAAATGGCGGAATGGATTGAGGAAGAGATGGAGCGAAAACTGCAAAAAGGACGTAAGCGGAATTACAGATTTGGCGTCCGAGCACAGAATGGGGTTTATGATACCTTTCCGGAAAGGGAACGACGAGACAAATCAAACTCACAGCTTACGCCGTGACATATGGGTCTTTTTAGCCGAATATCGTCGTTTAGGGCCTCAAAAAGTAGTGGAGTAGGAGTAGGAGTATCCGAACTTTGAGAGAGTATTCGAGGTCGAATGTGATGCTAGTGGAGTAGGAGTGGGGGCTGTATTGTCACAAGAAAAGAAACCAATAGCGTTCTTTTCGGAAAAGTTGAGTGAAGCACGGCAGAAGTGGAGTACTTATGACCAGGAATTTTATGCGGTCGTGAGGGCTTTGAAACAATGGGAGCACTACCTCGTTCAAAAAGAGTTCGTACTGTTTACCGACCACCAAGCCTTGAAGTTCATTAATAGCCAAAAACACGTTGATAAGATGCATGTCAGGTGGGTGAATTTTCTGCAAAAGTTTCCATTTGTTATCAAACATAAATCAGGGACCCTAAATCGTGTGGCTGATGCTCTAAGTAGACGAGCTATCTTGCTGGTTACACTTTCTCAAGAAATTGTGAGGTTCGAATTTATGAAGGAGTTGTATGAAAATGACGAGGACTTCAAAGAATTATGGCGAAAGTGTGTTAATCTTGAACCAACATCGGATTACTTTCTTAATGAGGGGTATTTGTTCAAGGGTAACCAGTTGTGTATCCCTATCTCATCCTTGCGGGAGAAGCTGATTCGGGATTTACATGGAGGAGGATTGAGTGGCCATTTGGGTCGAGATAAAACCATTGCAAGCTTGGAGGAGAGATACTATTGGCCACAGTTGAAACGGGATGTTGGAGCTATCGTGTCAAAGTGTTATACGTGCCAAACTTCAAAGGGTCAAGTTCAAAATACTGGGTTGTATATGCCTTTACCTGTTCCTAAAGATATTTGGCACGATGTAGCTATGGATTTTGTGCTCGGATTACCTAGAACACAAAGAGGAGTGGATTCTGTCTTTGTTGTGGTTGATAGATTCTCCAAGATGGCGCACTTCATAGCTTGTAAGAAGACAGCGGATGCATCCAACATAGCCAAACTATATTTCAGGAAGGTTGTTCGACTGCATGGGGTGCCTAAGTCTATAACTTCTGATCGTGACACCAAGTTCCTTAGCCATTTCTGGATTACTTTGTGGCGGATGTTCGGGACTGTTTTGAATCGTAGTAGCACTGCCCATCCTCAAACTGATGGTCAGACTGAGGTGACAAACAGAACTTTGGGAAACATGGTGCGTAGCATTTGTGGTGATAAGCCGAAGCAGTGGGACTATGCCCTTCCACAGGTGGAGTTCGCTTACAATAGTGCAGTTCATAGTGCCACGGGGAAGTCGCCGTTTGCCATTGTTTATACTGCTGTACCTAGTCATGTGGTGGACCTCGTGAAGCTGCCTAATGGTCATGGAGTAAGTGTTGCTGCAGAAAATATGGCTGAAGGCGTAGTGGCTGTTAGGGATAAAGTTAGACAGAAGTTGGAGCAGACCAATGCCAAGTATAAAGCAGCAGCCGACAAACATAGGCGAGTTAAGGTGTTCCAAGAGGGTGATTCTGTTATGGAGTTTTTGAGGAAAGAAAGAGTTCCTACGGGTACCTACAGTAAGTCGAAACAGAAAAAGTATGGGCCATTCAAAGTGCTGAAGAGAATCAACGACAATGCTTATGTGTTAGACTTGCCGGAATCCATGGGAATTTCTAATACTTTCAATGTGGCTGACATGTATGAGTTCCGTGAAGATGTAGCTCTCTATCCTGATGATAACTCGGGGTCGAGTTCTTCTGAAGTGGAGGGGACTGATGTAGAACAAATGACGGAATGGATTGAGGAAGAGATGGAGCGAAAACTGCAAAAAGGACGTAAGCGGAATTTACAGATTTGGCGTCCGAGCTCAAAATGGGGCTTATGATACCTTTCCGGAAAGGGAACGACGAGACAAATCAAACTCATCACTTATACCGTGACATATGGGTCTTTTTAGCCGAATATCGTCGTTTAGGGCCTCAAAAAGTAGTTTTAAAGTTTTCCTAGTATTTTCAGAATTTTAATTAATTAGAGTTTTCTTTTCCTTTTTGATTTAGGTTTCACTTTAGGGTTTCCTAGGTATTTAAAAAACCTTTAAATGTTGTATTTGTTTTTATCATATATTTTTATTCAACCAAATTCGAGAGTTTTCTCGGTTATCTTCTGGTGGATTCCAGTGTTTGTTCTTCAGGGTTTTACGCTTGTTTACCCTATTTTACTTCGTGCTGCGTCACTACCACCGCTATATTCCAGTTCAAAGCCATAGTGATATCCTCCCTAATGGGCTAGTGGACTTCATGTTTAAGATATATAGACACCGCCTAACAATTTTGGAGATATTGAGGAACGCCACATCCGCGGAACAACAGCGACACCTAAAAATTTGAGTGTTCTGCTCCTTCCAAAGGCAATTGATGTAACAACATGAAAATTCGAGAAATGTAATCCTGCATGTTTTGGATGTAAAGTGACGATTTTACCCTTGAGTATATTATAGTCAGAAGTTGACTTTTGCTTGGGATATTTTGGGACTTTTCATGAGGATCGTTACAGAGAGATCGGGGCTGATCTAGAAACAGAGGTATATATGACTGAGACATTAGTACGATTTTCATATGTTTGACAATTGTTGAGGGTAGTTTTTGAACTTCAGGTTACTTGTCAGGACGGGAGTAGGATCAGACTCAGATATCAAAGCGTTTTCGGAGTGGGTCTTGTAACAATAAATTGAAATTTCAGAACTACCTTCAGCACTTATCAGACAAAGCAAGACCATGCATAGTTATCAAAGTGTTTTTTGGGACGGGTCCTATCAATAGACGGAGCAAGCATACCAATATTTCTCATAACCTTCTTCAAGGATTTCCCATGCCAAATGTCTAGTATACTCTGCATTAAGGTCCTACCATAGAGAAGGCTACCGAGGGATTCCACACATAAGAAAAACCCTTATTGATCCAAATCCCACAGCTAAAGAGACATTAAAATAATAAATGGTTGTGACTCTCGAGCATGAAATTTCATAGGACACAAACCCCTAAAGCAGAAGTAAAGCTAGTTCTCAGAATAGCTTCAGGAAGCCAAATCAAACAATACTAAAGAATGGAAGGTGATGGATAGAGAAGAATCTTCCACACATAACAAGTATAAGAAACTCCATTTTTCCCATGTTCCCAAGAGAATGAGTCAGCAGCTTATGGATTAGGAGGGATAGACATGGAATACTCAAATATGAAGTAGATCCATTGAAAGGGGGAGACGGGCAAGCACTAAGAAGAGTCAACAATAACCAAGGAAAGTCTAGTATCCGTAGGAAAACTAGACAACACAACCGTACCTTCACCCAACGATCCATCAATGGCCCATATGGGTGCGAGGAATCAAACTAGAAGGAAATAGTAGACCTATGACCAACCTTGGTCGAGATGAAAGGATTGGCCAAAACACTAATTTTTAAGAGCTTCTTGTAGTTCCATGAGCAAGAAAAAGGGGAATGTATGTAACAAATCCTATGATCATGGATGAAAGAAGCATGAACCTATTAATGTTATACATTTTCCCTCACATTAGTAAAAGGATACACCATAAACTTTGACATAAGAACAATGTTCCACTTATTCAGGCCTCTCAATTCAAGCCCTCCTTCATTCTTAGGCCTACAAATATCAATCCATGACATTTTGGCACAATAATCGCTAGTAGCTTTCCCTGCCCAGAGAAACCATCTAGGAAGTTGTTTCATATCCTTGAAGATTTTTATAAAAAGAAAAGCTGAGAAGTCCGATATACTTGGACACTATATAAAGTTAATTTATTAAGCACAATATGACCAACAAAAGAAATCGAGTTGTTGTCCAACCCACTGATCTTCTTAATTCTCTCCAAGGGAGGCCGACTATCAGAACAACGCAACTTTGTGGTGATAAATGCAACACCAAAGTGCATGAAAGAAGTGACTCCCATTTAACCTAAGCACTCTAAGGATAGAATTGGCTACAAACTGATCGACACATTCCATATACACACTGCTCTTCTCAAGATGGCCACATAGGCTATGTTTATACCATTCTGACCAACCGCCAGGAAGACGCCCAAAACTGCTCGTAAATGGCCATTTTGAGTCATTTCGCCGTCTGCAGATCAGACTCAGTTGTCTGCTGATCGATCATGGGCTAGCCAACCCGTCCGATCGACTTAGTTGGTTGCCATCCGACAGGGGATTACCAACCGAGGCACCTGGTCGACCACTCTCAAAGACAACAAACCAATATCCTTGAGCATCACCATCGGCACCATCAAGTAATTACCTATCCCAGTGATAAAAATACAACTGTACCCTTTAGCGAATCACCCCCATCCATCCAACATCTTGGGACACATGGTAACATTTAAGTTATCTCTTGGGTCTTACTTTGCTAGGGTTCTGGTCCATTTACTGTCACTATAAATACGGCGTAAGTTACCCCATAAAGGTACACACAGTATTACTATTCACTCAGCCTTATGCTACCTACATTGTGTTTCGTCTCCATTTGCATTACTGACTTAAGTATCGGAGTCCACTAGGCCAGTATCCTACTACTGTCAAGTATTTTTCTTACCGTCTTATACGTCATTCCGTATAACAAAAGAAGACTGCTAGCGTCCATTAAAATCGTTCCTCATTAGGTCCATTTTTGGATCAAATAGGCTCGAGGATTGAAAAAATTGGTCCAAGAAGACTTTAATCATAGAAATATAGTCATAATCCCCATGCATGAACAACATTAAATCATCAGAAAAAGAAAGATGGGAATGTCTTACCCGATCACAATGCCAATGGTAATGAAAAATATGGCTCTAACAATTTGTTGGTTCAAGAGGCGGGAGAATATTTCCATAGTATTAATAAAGAGAAAAGGTGACACTTGGTCGCCTTGCCTAAGGCCATGTTTGCTACAGAAAAATCCTACAAGTTCCCCACTTACATTCATCGAGAAATAGGGAGTCGTAATACATTCCCTCACCCAACCAAAGTTGGGTGGAAATTTAGGCCTGCCAAGGCACCATGTCAGGACCCGACCCTCCTCGGTCAGGACCCGAATCATCTAGCACCATATTGTCCACTTTGGGCCTCGCCCTCACGGTTTTGTTTTCGGGAGTTCATGGTGCAACTTCCCAGGGGGTCACCCATCATGGAATTGCACCAGCTTCAACTCGATTAACTTTGGGGTTCCAATCCCCCCCAAAGCCACTTGAGCTCCCAAAAGGCCTAGTGCTAGATAGGTGTGTGCCTACATGTTTAAGGCACACCACCATCCTCTCCCAGACCATTCCCCCTCGTAGGAATGTGGGATTGTTCACCGTTCCCTGCAGGATACGGGTCTTACAATCCACCCCCCTTAGGGCCCAGCATCCTCACTGGCACACTTCTTGGTCGGGGTCTGGCTCTGATACCAAATTGTCAGGACCGGCCCCGAATCCCATGGGATTAACGTGGGACCCGCCTGATCCCGTCTGACACGAAGTGTCTTACCAAGGAAATTTCATCTCTAGCCCTCGTCGGGGCTGTCAGAGTGCGTCAGGATCGTAGGAGAAGGGGAGTGATGTCTCGTCTCTGCTACAGCCCGCATCCGCGATCAACCTGAAGGGCATTAAAACACGAAAACTGTGAGTGGACAATTTAAACTTTTCATTTAAAAACATTTTCATAAGAAGATATTTTATGCCCTTCATAAATACATACGCATGCCTTCCAAAAACCGTTTAGTAAAACGTTCATAAAACCATTTATCAAACATATCAAAACCTTTCCAGGGTTCATGCCCGGTTCCCATAAACCGTCATGACCCACAAACACGTTTCAAAGGTTCATGCCGGTTCCCATAAACCGTCATAAACCATAAAACCATTTGGGTCCTCGACCCGAAATCACAATTAAAAACCCGTAGGTCAAATCAATAGGGACTCAGCCCAAATCACATCAAGTACGGGGTCTCCGCCCCCAAATCATTTCTAAAACATCGAATACGGAGTCTTCACCTTAAATCACTTTCTAAGTCATAAAACATAGGGTCTTCGCCCTCAAATCTCGTATACGGGGTCGCAGCCCCAAATAATTTTCTAATCATAAAACATAGGGTCTCTGCCCTCAAATCACTTTTCCATAAAACCTCATACGTATCAACATACGTATAACCCATCCGCGGCACTTCCGAGAAGATGCCAACTCGGGGCACACAGCCCCTAGGGAACATATCCCCGATATAGTCACGATATCATATCTATACTAGTGTGAACACTACTCGGGGTCTCACTCCGAGTCTTCTCCCAAGAATCTCCATCTGGGAGGCTCAATCTCTGGATCTAGTCCGAGCTCTCTCTCTAGATCTAGTCCACAATCTCTCCGGAAACTGGTCCGGGAGCACATCATACCTAGTAACCACCACTCCTGGAACGGGATCCCTATGGGGATACCCACTCTGGTCTGTGGATCGTGACTCTCTAGGTCGACGCTGGAGGAGACCATATAATCAATATGGAGGGTTCATATCTTTTCAAATACTTTCTTCCTTTCTCAAATACATTTCTCAACTGGGTCTCATACACGATACATTTCAACCGGATTCCTCGAATCCGATTCAATTCACTTTCACAGGCCTCGCCCTAAATCCTCAGTTCAATAGGGTCTCATGCCCGCATACTCATTTCACAAACTGAACTGGGACTCAAGCTTGATGTTACATTCAACTGGGCCTCTAGCCCGATATCATGATAACTGGGCCCTAAGCCCGAAACCATAACTCAATAGGACCTCACGTCCGATTTCACATCCAACGGGGCCTTAAGCCCGAAATCTCGACTAAATGGGTCTCAGGCCCGATATCATAAATCAACGGGGCATCAAGCTCGATGGCAACACTAACTGGGCCTCAAATCCGAATCATAAACCAAATGGACCCTCGGTCCGGTCGTATAGCTCAAATGGACTCTAGGTCCGATTCCTCGTCAAATCAAATGGACTACAAGTCCGTGAGTTCGTAAATCAAATGGGTCTCGTGTCTGATTTCATATTTCTAAATCCGAAATCCATTTATTAAACCCTTGTTGAAAACCTAGAACGTATATGTATCGTATAAAACCGTAAATCTCGAAATACGTACAAATACGTAAATCCTAGGCTACCGCAAACAAATGCACTCATGGCATCAAAACACATATATTAAAACAATTATAAAACATTTATGCATGCATCAATTTCGATAGAAGGGTCCACTCACAGACTGTCCGAAGCTGCGTCTCGATACGCGTGCCATAATCGTCTCCCGGGTCAATCGTCGCCTCCGGGATTCCCGAACCTATCCAAATTAATTTAGAGGGTTACTAACTACTTAAATAACCCCTCACTAAAGTCCCGTAATTTTCCGGAATTTCTAACTATTTTTAAACTCGAACTTAAACCTTCGGACAGCCCGAACTATATCGAAACGATGTCCGATTGACACGAAACCAGTCCCAAAATGTTCGTTACATCGAATAGATGAAATTACATGTTGGAACCTTCCCAAGATTCCCTGCCACGCGCCCTGAGAGTGCACTGCGCGTGGGCCTCACGCGCCACGCTACAGTGTCATCCCCTACCTTCAGCCGACCGGTTCGACCGGTCCGGTCCGGTTTTTCCTGCAACTTGGACCTGCGTGACCGGTCCAGTTCCATTCCGGTCCAGTTTTTCACCGATTTCCATCCTAATCAATCCTAATCTTCCTATAATCATCCTAGGAACCTAACCCAATTAATTATAACTCCTAAAACGTCCTAAATCCGACCGGCCCAATTTGGTCCTCACGGTTCAAAAATTCAAAACCTTCCCCAGGGCTTCCCCGACGTCCAACCCTTCTCCCAACCTTCCTAAAAACTCCCTAGCAACCTAATTAGTTCAACTCAAACACCTAAAACGGCCCATAATGCACGAAATCGAAAAATGAATTAAAATGGGCAAAATCGATTACCTCGTGTGGGTTTCCTCCTCCGCCGCCCACGACGACTTTGCCTGGCCAGCCACCACGTCCACCGGTCCTCCTCTCACTCTCTGGTCTCTCACAATTGTTCAAGGGTCAAGGGTTTTGGGAGGGATGGATGTGCATGAAGAAAAATGATGAGGAATGGATGAATGACACCTGTCATTCATCCATTGGTTCTGAGAAAAAGCTGGGGCCCACTAAAGTCCAAAAGCTCTTCTTAAAACGCAGCGTCATGAATAGTATCTCGGAACTTTCGTGAACCGTAACTTCGCCGTCGAACGTCCGAATTCGACGTGCCACCTGTCTATGGATTCCTATTGTCCTCATCTACGTAACGGTCTTCGGCCCTCGGCCATCGGACCTCTCAGTCAAAAAGTCAACATTTGGCCCAAATTACCAAAATGCCATTGAACTTCCGAACGTCATAACTTCCTCCTCGGACGTTGGAATCGAGTGTGCCACATGTCTATGAACTCATGACGTCACGAACTACGTCTCGGTCATCGGTCAAAGTCCGTTTGACCACCTGAACAAAAAGTCAACGATTCGCCCATTTCAGGGGCAAAATCGTCATTTCGCTCGAACGTCCGCTAATTCTCGTCTAATCTCCGATTAGTCTCGCTAATCCGTAATTAATCCTTAATTAATCCCGTTAATTAGGGACGGGTCGTCACAAACTTCCCCCTTTAAAGTATTTCGTCCCCGAAATTCAAATTGACCCGATTCCACAACCAAACTGTGGAATCCATCCATGTTCCTGGAATCGGATCGCTGCCCCCACACGAGAATACTCGTGTAGTAGTACACGTCCAATATACACCGTACTCAACGGTATCGTCCTCAGTAAGTACCGTCATTAGAGCCTCCAAAGCTCCAACTCGCTCACGAGAACTACACGTCTGTTCGCACGTCTCACTCGAGACCAAACATCGACACTCGTCAATCACGCCTGTCACTCACTTAGACAGGTCAAAGATACCAGACTGACATCCCAATGGTTTTCAGTCCGACTCTCTGACACTTCCATCTGACAATCGTCAAGCTGGAACGCAGTCCCACTAAGGCTAACATACTCCAGCTGGCATCCTGCTCAGCACCCGATCAAGCAACATCCTACTGAACCTGCCATCTCAATGGCGCGAATCACATCTCGTAGGTCATCCTCACACCTATGTCCAAATTGACTCTACTTATAGTCCCACCAATCCATACCTATCCGAACTCGTCGGATACCTAACAGTCTAATACCCACACAGGTCACATCCATCGTGACCAGCTGGCACTCCCGGCTCCACTGCGCTTCACTGCACTACTCTGACCTCGACTCCCTCTCAAGTCCTCGCATCATATCTCGCATCACTCAGCGATATCACTTGTCATCTAGGCTTACCTCGAGTCTCCAAACTCACTATCGGATTAAATCCGATCGTCACTCATGTCCATCTAGGATTCCATCCAAACTACAGCGTACTCGTACTCTCGGGCACTCTGAACCCGACATACCGATTGACCGTAGTCAATCCCATTGTCCAATGTGCACAACGCACCGGTGCACCCACATCATAGCAACATCGGGGCATCACCTGAACTACTCAAGGACTGCACTCTGGCAACGCCCAACCACATACTACCGTCCGCACCAAGCGAACGTCACTCCAGCACCTCGGACACTCACTCATCACATCCTGTGACACTAAATACCATCTACTTATTAAGTCAATCAAATTTGACTCACAGCCTAGGTGTTCGGTTCTTACACCCTCTTGACTCACATCTACTTACCAGATATGCACATCCAAAAGGATGTCAATTCATCCTAAACTGATATACCGCTCAGCTGAAGAGTCACAACAGACTCCTGCTGTGGTCTGCACTCTGACGAGTCCACCTTGTCCTAAGACGTCACTTACGTCATCCATTCGTACCTGGATCTCACGTTTCACTTCAATACTTCCGAGTACACCCTCATGACTCAATCTCGTAGCATTGGGGGAACTAGTCTCCATTACTGGGGAAACTGATCTCTGAAACAGGGGAAATTGGTCACCATCACTGAGGAAACTGGTCTCCATCACTGGGAAACTGGTCTCCATCACTGAGGAAACTGATCTCTGTCACTGGGGAAACTGGTCTCTATACCAAGTACTCCCGTACCTCGCACTGAGCCACTCGGGGTCCTCTCTGTTCCACTTATAATAACCACCTTCACTGGAGCGTGGCAAGTGTGCCAACACCCAATGTCAACATTTCATTCTGCGATCGGACTCAGCCGTCACCGAGTCGAATCCAGAATCACTGCTCGTACTGTACGTCACTCACGCACCTCGTATCATCGTTACGACTGACGAATCCTATCGTCACAATCGTCATGGCAACCTGAGTCCATCCAACTCGATAAGACTCGATCACGCCCATCAATAACAGCGTCTGTCACAACCTCGTGCAGACCAACTCACAAACACCTTGCATCGAGGCTATTAAACCATGCGGTAGTCTCACCGCCAGTACCAACCACTCCACATGTAACATCCACTGATCGGATCCAGAGGACCGATCACAAGTACCACACTCCTGGTAACTTGTCCAATCGATCACTAACCAGGGTTAGCACAAACCCGACTGCCAACTGCAGCCCTACCATCCTGACCGATCCCTCGCTCTCGACTCTGAAGAGTCGTCGTAATCCAATACTGGTACCAAACCAGCCAATAACCACTCTAAGGATCTCGTCCTCTAGTAACTTTACGGCTCTCGGCCGCTGGCCTCCACAAGAATTTGGCCATACTCCGTGCCTAACACTGCACCCGACTACACGTCGCCATTGTCACCTATCACGTCACACGACAACCACTACGGCATCTCCTGCTAGTCGACATCCCACTGGGATTCGACACATCGAAACATGGCAACGTATGCCAACCGAATCACACGTTTGTATTCCCAACCGTGGTGATTGTAGTCGTACAGGGTCATCGTAAACAGGGCGACCTTGACCTCTGACCACACTGGTAAAAATCCGTACAACCTCTATCTGACACGACCTTACTGTCGAGCGGTCACGACTCTCAAGTCGTCATACTATGTCTACGGATCCACTGGGTCCTAATTCCAGCACACTACGGCTCGAAGCCATTAAATTCCCACGAATACTGATCCTCCTCGGGATCCAACATCGAAACACGTGGCCTCCAATGCCAATCGAACCTCAAACCATCGTATCGAACTTCGTTCAGCACGTGGTGCTTCCTACTCATACCCTAACGATCAGGTTGATGACGGGCTGTTACGACTTCAGAGACATCACATCCTTGACCTGCGCGTACTCCACGAGCAAAAAATGCTCTAATACCAACTGGTATCAGAGTACCATGGGTATCATTTGAGCCTGCCTCGCTCTGATACCAAATTGTCAGACCCGACCCTCCTCGGTCAGGACCCGACTCATCTATTACCATATTGTCCGCTTTGGGCCTTGCCCTCATGGTTTTGTTTTCGGGAGCTCATGGTGCAACTTCCTAGGGTGTCACCCATCATGTAATTGCACCAGCTTCAACTCGCTTAACTTTGGGGTTCCAATCCCCCCCCCCCCCCCCAAAAGCCACTTGAGCTCCCAAAAGACGTAGTGCTAGATAGGTGTGTGCCTACACCTTTAAGGCACACCACCATCCTCTCCCAGACCATTCCCCCTCGTAGGAATGTGGGATTGTTCACCGTTCCCTGCAGGATACGGGTCTTACACACCAAGAATAAAATCCCAATTCAAGGTGTCATAGGCCTTATGGATGCCAACCTTAGCCATAAAACGAGGATGGTCCCTATGAAGATGGTATCCTTTGTGTAATACCAGCACCGCCATAGTGTTATCACCAATACAACACCCAACCAAAAAAATAGCCTGATGGACACCAATAATACCAAGAAGGGAAGGCTTGATATAGTGAGCAATGATCTTGACTATAATTCGGCTTGAGGTGGAACTAGGAAAACTTAATCTTCTCATCAGTAATGCCCTTAACCATCACAACATCATCATAATAAAAAACTAAAGGGCCTTGAAAGAAATGAAAAGTAGTAGAGCCACTTGGAGGGGAATCAAGTTGCTCATTATAGAACCTCACAGCTTCCTAATAGATTTAAATAGGATCCAAGGTAAGAAACCCATTAGAACAACTAAAAAAGGCAATATGGTTCTATTTGATCTTGTCTTGACAACATAGTGGAAAAAGCAGAGTTATTGACCCTATTTGATAGCTAATTCAATGGAGACTTACGCTTCCGAAAACTTTCATCACGCAAGAGACAAGCAGCTTACACATAAAAAAGTTTCTCTCCCTGAAGCAAGAGAGAACCTCCAAGAACAGCAATGAGAGAATAGGAAACAAAGGGAGGGGAGGAAAGTTCTCATGTTTAGCAAAGAAAACAAAAGACATTAAGGGGCACCGACGATGTCTATTTGAAATACCCAAAGGAGGAAACCCCATGAAAAAGATCAAAACCTTTAGGGGAAAAAAAGGTTGAGCTCCCCAAAAAAATGGTAAACTTCCCCTCATTGCCAAGAACATGATCAAGTTTTCTAAACACCAAATTATCATCATACTAATGGTTACACAAAGTGAGACAATAACCAGGTAACGTGATATCATCTAGGTCTGTAGTACGAACACAATGCTTCATTTCATGTATAGCAGAAACTCTCGGGCCAAGACCACCTATACTCTCATTGATAAAATGAACTGCATTTAAGTCACCTAAAACACACAACGACTTCACAGAAAGCCCCTCATTGAATTCAATCTATAAGGACCTGTGAGGAATCTACTCAAGCCACATAAATAAAAGAGCATAGAAAGGAAAACTAGAATCAAGGCTCAGAACTCTATAGTGAAGAACCTGATCGATAACACCCAACTGAACAACAAATAAAATATTCAGATTCTAGCTGACCCAAATCCTACCTTTCATATGGGAGCACTAATTAAATAGAACATGCCAATTTCAAAACATTCTCGTATATACATCAACCAAATTTGATTGGCGAATATGGGTTTCCACCAACCTAATGAACAAAATTTTCTTGGAAGCAATGAAATTCCTGATATCCAACTAACTAAAGGGCTCATTCACGCCCGTAACATTCCAAACAGAAAAATTCATTTGGAAGATGCGGAAGAGAAGCATACCTAGACCTTTCGAGCCTTCCCTTTGCTCTTAATCTTCCCTTTCTTCTTCTTAGTCTTGAATCGGATCTCAATTGGAGGAAGATCGTCAATGTTTTTTCCTTTAATCCATGAAGGCCAATAACTAGTATCAGGCAAGGTAGTAGCCACACATATAGCCACCCCATCAGAATCATATCCAAATTAAGGATTTGTACCTCCCAACAGTCTGATTAGACTTGAGGCCTACTTTAATATTCAACTTTGATCTTAACAACCTGAGAAAACCTCACCATCGTCATCAGGTTCAAACTCAAGATCAAAGAAATCAATAAGAGGCTGCGTAATATCAAAATGAACACACCTCCACAGGAAAGAAGTGTGTTTCTTCGATTAAGTAAGGGAATCCATTCATAATTGTTTACCAGTTGCACTGGTCACATGAGAGACACCCTCAGGGCTCCAATGTTCCAAAGCAACATTAAAAAGTTACACCCAGACAAAACCATTCCAAAGCGTATCAAAAATAGAGTCTTACACACCATGGCGCCAAGGACCATCCTCTAAGACCAATTGGCATTCTTTATCGGTTGAAAATTTGTAAAAAAATAAAATCTTTTGTTATTGAGATGAACCTCCAAAAGCCCACATTGACTCCAAAGTTTCCTATCCATATAGTTAACTACAAAAAATTGCAGTTGCTTCTCAAAAGGATATCCAACAAAACGAGTATGCTATGATTTTGCCTCCTCCAAAGAAACCTTGCGGGGTGGACACACCATCTACTGTTGTGGACGAGTGTAGGTTTACAAAATTGGAGCTTCCTCAAAATTAGATTTGAGGTGAGACCTTTGACAACATCACAAAAATCCAAAGTATGATTATCCTCCAAAGGTACCTCTAACTCATTAGCACTCCGTGACATGGAAAAGGAAGAAAGCAATGGGCTTGTAGGGTGATGTCTCCTTTTTTGAATTCTGGAAACCAAGAAACAAGGACTACCAAAATGAGGATTCAAAGTATGGTCTAAGGTAAAAAAAGAAAAAACAAATTATTGGGGACCACACCACCAACCGAAATGGAGATATCCATATCTACATCAAACAGTTCACTAGCACACAAATTGACGCATTCACACTCAGCACCAACACCTGATTTTTGACTCAACACCAACAACTCCCTCTTTAGGTTAGTTTCTAATCATGCCAAAATCAATATGTATTCGATGCATGTGATTCGGTGTCGATTCTACCTCTTTCCAGTATATAAGGGTGCCTCTAATTACTTCAAAGCTTGGGATTAGCGATTATGATGCCCTTATTGAGAAAGTCAATGTTCGGATTCGTGGGTGGAAGCACTGTTTTTTGTCCTTTATAGAGAGACTCCAGCTTATTTTTTCCGTGATCAATTCCATCCAAATCTTTTGGTCTACTCATCTCTTTCTTCCCAAAAATATTTTTTTCGTATCATTAAGTAAAAGCTCCTCAAGATTCTCTGGTCTGGTAAGCTTGTGGGTAAGTACGATGCCAAAGTTTCTTGGAATGAGGTGTGTCGTCGGAAGGGAGAAGGCGGATTAGATCTTAGGAATTTGTGTCGTTGGAACATCGCCCTTAGGGAGAGACATACATGCAATTTGTTCACGGGTTACGGCTCCAATCTTTGGATGGTTTGGGTTAAAAATTATGACATTAGGAATGAGTGCTTCTGGTGTCTTAAACATCCTTCTTCATGTTCTAGAATTAGAGGAATCTTCTTAAAATAACAAATCTTGTTCGGCATCTTATCAATACTGTGATTGGCAAGGGATCTAGTATCTTCCTCTGGTGTGATAATTGGTCTGGAAGTGGGCCTCTTTTAGAGTTGGTGGATTTTAACTCCTTAGGTTTTTAGATGCATTCTAGGATTTCCACAGTTGTGTTTGGTTCTTCTCAGTGTTGGCCTTCCCCATTACTCCCATCCACTGTATGACCCGTGCCAAATTTACGGGATTAATTAGGAACTAATTAAGGATCAGTGAGAATAATCGGGAATTAGTTGAGGATTGTTGGACGTTCAGGATAAAAAGGCGATTTTGCCTCTGAACGAGCGTAAAAAGTTAATTTTTCAAGGAGGTCCAATGCACGTGGACCTAAGACCATTACGTAAGTCGAGTTGATACGAGTCTGTAGACAGGTGGCATCTCGAAATCGAACATTGTACTAGAAAGTTACGGGTTATGGAAGGTTCCGGGTACTATTGCACGAATTACGAGGCAGGTGAACATTTGTCCTTTGTGGGTCCAAATATTTTGGTTAGGCCCAATGGATGAGTGACAAGTGTCACTCATCTATTACTCTTTCCTTTTTCATTCATGCACATCTCTCCCTTTTTCTCTCTTTCGTTCAACCAAACCTGAAAACGCCAAAAATCTTTCCCCCTCCCCATTTTCAATTTGGTTGAGGCCAAGAGAGTGATTGGGGGTCAGTGATGGACCGAGGGACGTTGTGGGAGGTAGAAAGACCACCGTGGACGGCGGAGGAGCCCAGAAAATCCAAGTAAACCTGAAATCGGTTTTGACCCCAAAATTGGAAAGTCAATTTTTAACGTTTGTTGAAGGATTCTATTGATCCTTAACTGTTTCTAGGGATTGTACAACCTTGTAAGGGTTGATTTCGAGGGCAGTGGTGGTTGGAGTCGACGGAAAATAGATCTGGAAGGTTTAGCTTACTATTCATCAATTGAAGGTGAATTCCTAGTCCGTTTTTCTTCTTTTTGATTAGTTAGGGATGTTATTGGGTTGATGCCGATCATTTAGGAAGAAACTAGGATAAAAATGGACTTGAAATAAAGAAATGGGAACCGGGTCAAGGTCATTGGTTTGCGCGACCTAGTTCAGACATTCGGTGTTAACCCGTCGCGAGGAAGGAGACGATGACATCATCAGTCAGATGTCAAGGCAGGTGGCCCAGTCACGAGTCAACATGTGTTGCTTGTCAGTGCCCAGTTAGCATGACATGTCAGTGACGTGGACCAATCAGATGGTGTCAAGTGTCACTAACATGTCAGACACGTGGGCCAAGGGGTTGCTGACACGTCGCACCTGCCAGCTCTGACATGTGCAAGATCTGACAGCTGTCAGGATGACATCATGTTGAAGTCTTCAGTGACGCCAGCAGTGACTTTAACGTTGACCTGACAATTGACCTGACCGTTGACTTTTTGACCATCAACTTTGACCCGTGCGTGGGGGCCTGTGGCCAAAAATATTAAGGAGGGACCAATACCATTTTAAGGTTTCGATCGTTTGTATCTAATGGTTGTGGTTTCAGGTTGATTGGAGATCGTTAGGTTGGTGAAATTGAGGTTTTTAGCTTAGGGAAGTGTGCCCAAGATACGTTGACCGTTCCAGGAGTGTTGTGGTTTTATAGTTTGGACTTGTATAGGTTAGTAGTAACCTTTGAGTATGATTTGGATAGGTTCGGACGTCCCGAAGTGTATGTATTTGCCTCGGAATGGCTTACGGCGCGAATTTCGAAGCGCAGCTTCGACGGTTTGTGAGTGGACTATGTTTTACAAATTATGATGCATGCATAAATGTTTTATATGTTTTATATACATGAATTCAGATGCCTTGAAGGCATGTGATTCTATTGTCCATTTGGCATTTTCTACGAAAATGCGATAGTGCACGTAGTTCGAGATAAATAAGTAATATGTTATTTGGGCTTCGACCAAGTGTTCTATGTGCATGGATTTTATGTGATTTTGATGGTTTCACGGACAGGCGCTAAACTGAGGACTTGATTTATAGTTTTAAAGGATTTCACGGAGATACGTGAAAACAGTATTCGAGCGTGAGTCCCAGTTGATTTAGTCTTTGACTTGGATGTTAGTCAAAGGAGATTTTGAAATGTGAAATGGTTATCGAATTTGGAAATATCTTTCGGGCGTATGACCTAGTTGATTTATTGTTTGACTTAGAGTATAGTCAAACGTGAGACGTACCGAGTTGTGATCCAATGATTAGATTTATGAAAGATATTTGGGGCATAAGACCCAGTTGTGGATTTTATAGGATTCGAGGAATCCTAGAATGTCAAGTGTCGTTAGACACTGGGTTTCGGGCTATGATACATTTGATGATTTTCGGGTTATAGTCCGGGTTGGTATGATGCTCTCCTCCGGAGTGCGGATGTGTTTCTTCCGAAGAGGTCACGGTGCACTGCCTGTTGTCGAGCAGCTACTAGAGGCGAAGGCCCAGGGAGGCTCGACTCAGGGCTGCTGTTGTTCTCTGAGATCGATCGATGATGTGTTCTCGATGATCTAGAGACAGTTGGGGCAGGTGATGTGTTCAAGGTGACATGCTAGCATTCTGAGCGGTCCTGAGCTTAATTGCACTCGTGCTGGGATTAGAATCGTGACTGACATTGAGATGATTTTGTGCTTAGTTTCCACATGGTTCTCTAGTAGGGCTGACGTCCCCTATGTGATTTGATTTGGGCTGAGGCCCTGTACTTATTTTCTATTTGGGCTGAGACCCTGTATGATTTTGTTTTAGGCTGAGTCACTACTGAGGTAAATTGCTTCGGTTGAGGAGCATTTTCACTGAGTTTTGATTTGAAAGGCAATATGTCTTTCTTTTCGAAAAAGTATTTGAAATACTGTTTTATGATGCATGCATGCTTTTACATGAAAAGTATAAGTGCTTTTTGATAAATGGTTTATAAACTGTTGTTTTTATCAGAGCCCATGCAGGCACATCCCACGATAATCCAGGGGGGATTTGGATGGGTCCTGTCAAATTGGTATCAGAGCAAATTTTTGCTCTCAAAGTGCTGCGTATGTGCCAAATGCGATGTCTCTATGATAAGAATAACCCATCATCAACCTGGTAGTGAGGGTAGGAATAGGAAAGTTAGGTGGAAATGAATCTATCTGAGGGTTTTTTCTCGCATAGATTCTGTTGGCACGGTATGCCATGGGTTTTGATTAGCATGATATGCCATGGGTTTTAATTGGGATGATATGCCATGTTTCAGTGCATTGGATCCTGAATGGGTTTTGAATGGCATCCCATGTCGTGGTTGAGCAGTGTTAGACCCTAAGTAGGGCCAATTTTCTTGTGGGCCCAACAGTTAGAGGCTGTAGAGTTACGAGTGGATGGGATCTTCGGATCATGGTTACTGGTTGGTTGAGTACCAACTACCCCTATATGACGACTTTCCAGAGTCGAGACCGATGGATTGGTCAGGATGGACATGCTGCAGTGAGTATCCGGGGTCGTGGACCCCTTAGATTGAGAGTGATTGGACAAGTTATTAGGAGAGTGGTACTTGTGGATCAGATTCTAGGGTCGACCGATTAGTGGATTATACGCATTGAGCGGTAGGTACATTGGCTGAGTTGCCTGCATGAGTTCAGAGTCTCGATAGCGGAGCGGTTCTTGGATTAGACTGCATAAAGGTTGTGATACACATTGTCATTGACGGACGTGGATGAGACTATTGAGAGTTGGGCAACATTCAAGGAACGTTCTTACATTATATCTGCCCCAGTCGTGTCGAGGTACGAGCAGAGGTTGTGACCATGTTATGCTATGCTCATGGCTTAGTGACTACTGAGACGATGATGATTCGTCAGTCGTGCCGGTAACCCGACACGTTATCGAGAGGTGAGGTTATTGCATTTGGTGCCAGAGTAGGTGAGTATTGCTCGATACGAGCAGAGACCTCTGGTTAGATTCAATTCGCCCTGAGTGTGATGACTGCAATGACGATTGAGGTAGTGAGGCTTTATTGGTTTGGGTCGGGTCTTAAGAGTAAGACTAGAGTGAGGATGTGGCATCTCAGAGGAAGATGAGTTTAACAAAATTCCACAATGACCAAGTGGTTATGCACGACGCAGAGGCGTCATGTAGTTCATATACTTAGGGAGCTTGGACAAGGGTTGCTTCGAGCTCCGAGATTTCAGTGACCGACGTGCGAGTCACGGTGGTAGTGATCGCTGAGTGAGACAGAGAGGATCTCGAGCGGCTCGGTGAGATTGAGTTCAGTTGGATTATGGAAGGCACGACGTATGCATGGATGGGTGGCAGGCACCTTATCCTTGGACGGATTACACGAGTGTTAGGTGCAGGAGTTGATCCCATAGAGTTGGGACATGCGAGCCAGTATGCCGACGGGTATGGTAATGAATCAACTGATTGGATGTGCATAAACAGTATGATAAAAGACAGGTAAGGCATTGGGCTAAGACAGATTGGCTTTCAGGACACGTAGTTGATGTCCACGTGACTGACGGCTTGGAGGCCGAGACCACCCTGTCGTATGGTCGTGAGAGACATGGGACGTGTTCTGATGTCCCCAATTGGCCTAGTGAGCTTGGAGTGAGTTTTAGGTTATGATCGAGTTCCCAATGTGTTATCGGAGAGTGTTGTGGTTTCCACGTCCAAATGGGGTTTTCCGGGTACGTAATGGACGTTTTCAGCCAATTTTTTGGGAGATACCGACATAGTTGAGAGTTTGAGAAGACTGTAACTGAACTTAGTGGATGTGGGGATCAATTGGCTTGGTATGTCATTAATGAGAGCCCCAGTGTTATCTATGACAATTTGGTGAAACTTCCGGAATTAGTGTCGATGAGATAACTAATAATGAGTTGGTATAGAATAAGTATTCCCTACCATGTGCCATGGGTCATGTGATGCTGACCGAGAGATCTAGTGTGGACCCTCAGTAGGTTGAGAGGATTGAGATGAATAGCCAATGCCTTGAGTAGGCTATTGGTAGGCCATTATCGCTTCAGTTGGGGAGACTCTATTGGTGATGGATGACTATGAAGTATTGTTGGACAATGGTAGGTAACCGACAAGTTTGAGATTGGTATGTCTTGGTGATGTGAGTCCGTTGACCTTTGGAACAAACCAAGGGAGAAGATTGGTTAGTGAACTGGCTGTATTAGGAGTTGGTCAGGTAACCATAACGACGCAGAGAGGACGTTGAGTATAATGTGGTCTGTCCAACGCAGAGCTCGGGCAGACAGGTTCCAATGTTGGAACATGATTGTAATGTTAGTCATGTGATGGATGGATCAGATTCGAGCGGTGTTTAGAGTGTGGATTGGTACGTGGTTGGACATAGCTTAAGTGTAGTCCATGATAAGGCCTATGATTAGTGCCTGGGTGATTGTGTGTTATGGACGCACCTGTGAGTAGTGCATGTTTGATGGCATTATTGTTGAGGATTAAAAAAATTGATTGATGAGGTACGATCATCAGGTTGTGTCCCAGAGGGACATGAGATGATATGGTAATCGAACGGAGTTCGATGTTAATTGTATGTTGAGTACAAGGACTGAGCATTGATTACTGTGCGCTAGTATTGAGTGGATTGCGAGGGTTCGGTTATTCTGTGAGCTTAGAGCTCAGGGCCAAGATGGGCCAAGGCAACCCTCATGCTTATGTTGTGAAAATCTTTGCTAGCAAGTATTCGATGGGATCCAGATACACCCGGCATGGGTGGGACGTCGATTGGCGTACCGACAGGATTAGTAAGGTGTCCGTTTGAGACTCGAGACGAGTTGGGATTACAGCGTAGGTCGCTGAGTGACACGAGGTACGATCATGGGACACGAAGGTTAGTCGTGCAACACAGATTTGGTCTCTTTTTGAGACAAGGTATACTGATGGGCCTCTTAGCGAGTCGAGATCAGAGTTACGGAACGGAACTACAGTGAAGCCATGAGTTGCTGGCTGGACACGACAGAACGTCGTGAGTGTGTTGGATGTTGGGAAAACGTCTTGTGAGATAGGATGTGTAATGTACAACATGAGTAGAGGTTTAACAGAATCGGCAGATTGCATAGTACACGAGACATCAACTTAAATTTTCTACTGAGAAGAATCATCAGGCTGAAAAGATGACTAGGTTGTCAGCTTAGTATAGTAGACTTGTCAGAGTAAGTGACAAGTGAGATTGACAAGTGTCGGTGTCTTGAGTGAGACTTACAAGCTGGCGCGTGGATTCTCGAGATTTGGAAATTGAGACTTGGTTGGTGAGATTTGAGTTTTGAAGCATTGGAAGTTTCCGGTGATGGTTGGTCACTCTTGGATACGGTCGCAGAGCATAAGCTGAGTTTCAGCATTGACCATTGGATCTTAGTTAACGTCGAGTGACGTTGATGTTGGTACACACTATGGATAGAGGCTTTCACGTATGCCTCAGGATTGAGGCAGGATTGGATTTCCACAGTGGGATTAGATCAGTTTAAATTTCAAGGACGAAACTATATTAAGGAGGGTAGATTGTAACGACCCTTCCCAAATTTACGAGATTAATTAAGAACTAATTAAGGATAAGTGAGACTAATCGGGAATTAATCTAGGATTGTCGGACGTTCAAAGTAAAAATACGATTTTTCCTCTAAACGAGGGTAAAAAGTTACTTTTTATCTGGGAGGTCTAATGCACGTGGACCGACGATCGTTACGTAAGTCGAGTCGATACGAGTCTGTAGACAAGCGGCACATCGAATTCGAACATTGTATGGGAAAGTTACGGGTTATAGAAGGTTCCGGGTACTATTGTACGAATTACGAGGCAGGTGAACATTTGTCCTTTGTGGGCCCAAATATTTTGGTCAGGCCCAATGGATGAGTGACAAGTGTCACTCATCCATTGCCCCTTCCTTTTTCATTCATGCATATCTCGCACTTTTTCTCTCTTTCGTTCAAACAAACCCGAAAGATGCCAAAAATCTTTCCCCTTCCCCATTTTCAATTTGGTTGAGGCCAAGAGAGTGACTGGGGTGAGTGATAGACTGAGAGACGTTGTAGGAGGCAGCAGGACTGCCGTGGACGGCGGAAGAGCCCAGAAAACCCAAGTAACCCCGAAACCGGTTTTAACCCAAAAATTGGA
This sequence comes from Prinsepia uniflora, assembly GCA_032719365.1. Classification (NCBI taxonomy): domain Eukaryota; kingdom Viridiplantae; phylum Streptophyta; class Magnoliopsida; order Rosales; family Rosaceae; genus Prinsepia; species Prinsepia uniflora. The sequence goes on from CM064872.1 coordinate 41,194,434, forward strand.
AAATCGATTTTTAACGTTTGTTTAAGGATTCTATTGATCCTAAAATTTTTCTAGGGATTGTACGACCTTGTAAGGATTTATTTCGAGGGCAGTGGTGGCTGGAGTCAACGGAAAATAGATATGGAAGGTTAAGCTTACTGTTGATCGATTGAAGGTGAATTCCTAGTCTGTTTTTCTTGTTTTTGATTAGTTAGGGATTTTACTGGGTTGATGACGATCATTAAGAATGAAACTACGATAAAAATGGACTTGAAATGAAGAAATGGGAGCCGGGTCAGGGTCGCGGGTCTGCGCGACCCGGTTTAGACAGTCGAGTCTAACCCATTGCGATGAAGAAGTTGATGATGTCATCATATCAGATGTCAGGCCAGGTGGCCTAGTCACAGGTCGACACATGTCGCTTGTCAATGCCCAGTTAGCCTGACATGTTAGTGACATGGACCAATCAGATGGTGGCACGTGTCATTAACATGTCAGACACGTGGACCAACGGGCTACTAACATGTGGCACCTATCAGGTCTGACAAGTATCAGATCTAACAACTATTAGGATGACGTCATGTCAGACCTAACAACTATCAAGACGATGTTATGCTGACGTCAGCGTTGACCTGACCGTTAACCGTTGACTTTTTTACCAGCAAATTTGACCTGCGCATGGGGGCGCTTGGGTACGAATCTCGAGGTGGGACCGGTACCATTTGAAAGGTTTCATCGGTTTGAATCCAATGTGGTGGTTTCAGGTCGATCAGATATCGTTAGGTTGGTCAAATTGAGGTTTTTAGCTTATGGAAGCGTGTCCGGGACATGTTGACCATTCCGGGAGTTTTGAGGGTTTATAGTTTGGACTTGTATAGGTTATTAATAACCTTTGAGTATGATTTGGATAGACCCGGACGTCCTATATAGTATGTATTTGTCTCGGAATGGCTTACGGCGCGGATTTCGAGGCACAGTTTGGACGGTCTGTGAGTGGAATTTTTTTTTACAAATTATGATGCATACATAAATGTTTTATCTACATGAATTTAGATTCCTTGAGGGCATGTGATTCTACTGTCGATTTGGAATTTTCATATAAAATGCGTTGATGCACGTAGTTCGAGATAAATATTTCATATGTTATTTGGGCTTCGACCGAGTGTTCTACGTGCATGGGTTTATGTGATTTTGATGGTTTCACGGAGAGTTGTGAAATCGAGGACTTGATTTAAAGTTTTAGAGGATTTCACGGATATGCGTGAAATCGGTATTCGGGCGTAAGTCCCCGTTGATTTAGTCTTTGACTTGGATGATAGTTAAAGTGAATTTTGAAATGTGAAATGGTTTTCAGATTTGGAAATATATTTCGGGCGTATGACCCAGTTGATTTATTATTTGACTTAGAGTATAGTCAAACGTGAGACGTATCGAGCTGTGACCCAGTTTTGTGATTTATGAATGATATTTCAGGCAAAAAACCCAGTTGTGGATTTGATAGGATTCGAGGAATACTGAAATGTGAAGTGTTGTTGGACACTAGGTTTTGGGCTGTGATCCATTTGATGATTTTCGGGTTAGAGTCCCGGGTGGTATTACGCTCGTCTCCGGAGTGCGGATGTGTTCCTTTAGGAGAGGTCATGGTGCACTACCTGTTTTTTACCAGCCGCTAGAGGCGACGGCCCAGGGAGGCTCGACTCAGGAGTGCTGTTGTTCTCTAAGATCGATCGGTGATGTGTTCAAGATGATCTAGAGACGGTCGAGGCGGGTGATGTGTTCATGGCGACATGCTATGATTCTGAGCGGTCCTGACCTTATTTGCACTCGTGCTAGGATTAGAATCATGACTGACACTGAGATGATGATAGTCTGAGTTCCCACATAGTTTTATAGTGGGGCTGACGTCCTCTATGTGATTTTATCTGGGCTAAGGCCCTGTACTTGTTTTCTATTTGGTTTGATACCTTGTATGATTTGGTTTTAGGCTGAGTCCCTACTGAGGTAAATGGCTTCGGTTGAGAAGCAATTTTCACTGAGTTTGAATTTGAAAGGCAATATGTCTTGTTTTTTGGAAAAGTATTTGAAATACTGTTTTATGATGCATGCATGCTTTTACGTGAAGGGTATAAGTGCAATTCGATAAATAGTTTTATAAACTGTTGTTTTTGTCCGTCGACGGCGCCAATCTGTTGATGCAAGAAATGATCAACTTAGTCTTGCCTCGCCGAGCTCCTTCGTTGCTCCTCTCGGGACCTTGAGACCTGCACAGGAAGAGGGTGACGGTAAAGGGACACCGGTGTGGTGCCGGCCTAATAGTCTCTGATACTTAAGTCAGTTTAAGCGGGAAAGTTACTGTAGCAATTTAGGTAGTGTGAGGGTAAGATTGTCGTTACCTTTTGGAGTGGGGGAGGGGGGGGGGGTGCCCTTATATTTATAGTAGCATTGAATGTGTTTGTTGGTGTTTGTCAATGTGGGATAAATGCTACTGCCAGGTGTCCTGTGGTGGTACTAGGCAGCATTCATGACTTGTCAGTGGATCCGGCCGACCAGACTTGGTCCGCCTCGGCAAAGTCGATCTCTGGTTGGCTTGTAAAATAGACCGATCGTTTGCAAGGCTGATCTGCTGGTTGAACGGTTGGATGTGATCTTCCTGTGTTGTGAGGGCCTTGGTGGCCTGGTCAGGCCAACCTGGTTTTTAGTCAGGCCGACCAGTTTAGGTATGAACAGATGTAATCTTCCCAATTTTTTATTTTTGAGGCTTTTTTGCCTCCGTATTTCCTGGTTCTCCTGGTCTCCTTCTTTATATAAATTCTTAATTATCCAAAGAAAAAGTAGTAAGCTTGCAATATTGAATGCTTGGTTCCCACGAGCTTTATTAATAAATTCATTATTTTGAAAATCAACCATGCAAAAGTGATTATCATCATCATAATCATCATTTCATTCTGTATATTTAGTTTTGTATGCTTTTTTTTTATATACCTTAAATCCTTCTATGACAGAGCCCTTCGAACTCGTCCTTAGACTGTAAATTGGGGTACCTCATGTAGACTTACAATCATTGGGAAACTCTTAAGTCAAGACTTGACAAGTATGAGTAGGATTTGAAACGTTGACCAAAGGCTTATTAGACATAGTCTAATATTGTCCTTCCACCACTCACCCCTATACTGTAAACTGGGGTCGCCATGTGGACTCTACAACTACGGTGAAACGTTTAAGTTAGGACTTGATGAATATGAGTAGGATTGGAAACACTGACCACATGCTTAATAGACATAGTTCCAAATCGTCTTTCTACAAACTTACCTATGCTCTGATAAGTAGCCAAGGTGTTGTTATGAGTAGAATTTGAACTCTCTAATCTCCTTGGTAAATTTTGGTATACTTTTATTGGACTCCTCCTGCCTTTCATAATTTCTATCTTTGACGTGGATTACCATATATAAGTTTGACAGCCAAAAAGGTGTAATTGAATGCCTGCACCACTGCACGTACATAGTTTTGGCAATGAGTTCCAACTACCCAAGTAATGAACAGGCATCATTCACGTGGGTTACGGGCATGCAACCCATGTTTTGTATTATTGTATACCTATTTAGCTTTTAACGTGATCTATCGTATTCCTCAATCATCAACCCACACGTGATATAATTACAATATAAGGCGAATAATTCAATTTATATCTAGTTATGTTTTTTTTTTTGATCATTTATATCTAGTTATGTTATGAACGGTCTTTCTGACTATTTCTCTGAAGGCCCACTGATCGAGCAGATATATTTTTTTCTTTTTTTAAATCATGGAACACCCCCTTTGTCATTTCATCATGTGGCCGGCTAATTAAGGACCTCATCATGCCCGTTTCCATTTCTTCTACTACATAGTTTTTGCATTTTGCAATTCTTTACCTTTACCATTATTCTATGTGCACTTCATTCTTTATGGTAAACCCCTAATTAACTTTGTTTTACTACATTTTCTGATGTACATCGACCCAACGACATATATTATATATATATATATATATAGCTTGCACAATTATTTTGGAATTCCTTTATGGGTACTCTTATCACACAAAAATCTGATATTGAGGATTGAAAATATATGAAATAATAATGTACTATTATGCATGTAATTTACACCTTACATCTTATAATATATTTATATATGACCTTGGAAATATTGTAATTATCCCATGAATTCTTCAAAATGTAACGCTTCGTCAGACTTCAATTGTTTGTACCAACTTCCATTAGATATTAATGGGATATCTATGAGTCTCAATTTTTAACAGTTATCAACTTCAATTTACCCTTTTATGCTCCCAAAACTAAGAGATATGAAAAAAAAATTGGAAAAAAAAATACAAATTGGTCATTAAAATAGGCAAATTAACATACATGCCCTTTTAATGAGGTTGATAACAGTTGAAAAATGGGATCCACAACCATCACGGTAGTATCTAACAGAAGTTGAGATATAAAATTTTAATTGATATGCCAAGAGTTCATAGGGTGAATTAAAACATTTGAAAGATCATATATGAATCTGTTACAATGTGTAAATCACGTGGAAGTAAAATGTAGTTTGTTTTATATCATATGTATCCATCAAGCTTTAGATTATTTTAGGTAGCTGATTTTGATACTCCACAAATTATTTGATGTACTCCATTTTTTTTGTTTTAGTATTTTCTTTTGTTTTAATCAAATTTACAAACTTACTTGTATCTCATAATTTACTTTATTTTATATTAATTTAAAATTTCACAATAATTTAATAGTATAACAATAAAAAATTCTTAAGCATTACTATTTATTGTCACTTATTTGTCTTTATATCAGATTACAACAATTTTTTTTATTTTGTCAATAAAGTGTTCATATAATTCAAGTAACCTTGAATTGAAACTAATATTAATGACATAAGCATAAAACTTATAATTGTGAATATAAAAAGTGTGGGAGATATAAAGCGGAAGAATAGGTCATTTCGAGGAAAATATAAGAAGTCCCAACTGTTTTATATATATAAAAAAAACTGATGTATATCAAATTTAAAAGGAAAAGGAAAAAGGGTTGAGTTCGAAAGTTTGATTCAAAAAAAATAAGAAAATATTAATATAAAAAAGTGGAATGCAGTAAATAACTTGTTACACACCAAAATTAACTATTTTATTTTAATAGCATTTTTTACGTGCTTAGTAGTACATCACATTACAATACAAAAGGTGTTTATATCACAAAATTAGTACTAGCTAGTTTACAAAAGTAGTAGAGAATGTGACGAGATAGAGGAAGGGTGTGTAACCACATAGCACCATTTTGTTACTTACACAAAACTTGCATTATACCATGATGGTAACCCCTCTTACTACTGTTTCGATTTATTAAATTATTTTGGTACGTACATTGTAATTGGAACCATTCATTCTCTCAAGTATCATTTAAGATCATCTTCATAAAAATGAAAAAGTTAAAGGTCGTACATTGTAATTAGGATGCTCATGAAAAACTAGCAATTTAGTTGATATATATGAATGATTAAACGTCCTTTAATTTTCTTGATTTTATAAAGAGGTGATCTTGAGATCATTGTTTAGAGAATGAATAATTATAATTATAATATATATACAAAGATAAATCAATAAATTAAAAAATATAATGTCAAAATGTACTATTGAGATGAAATACACATATTATGCTTTGTTAATTGCTAGATATTCTTCTATTTTTCAGTAATATTTTTGGAGGTTTGATTCAATTCAAAGAAAATGCTTGTCTACATCAACTGAGAAGAGTAGACTACTCACCTGCAACTGCAAATGTGTGTATCTTTAGATCCACTCCCTTTCATCATCGATTTATGAAGTCTTTGAAAGGTCACATTCAGGGCGGTATTTAACTTTGGAGGCAACTCTCTTCATCACCGTCCCTTATTAATTGGACTCACTCACATTGCTAACTAGAATAAATTATATACTAGTATACCACACTTTGTACAACAATTCATCTCTACCGATGATTTAGATTCTAGGGAAATTGATGAAAATAGCCTCTTTGGTAAAAATGTATTCAAAAATAGGGACCCTTAATTTTTTTACTAATCTTGCTAGACACTATATATATCTTATTGTAACTCCCATATCACTATCTGTTTTTTTTACTCCCAAAGAGAACCAAGACTTTGTTCGCTCATATGATTGCAAACAGCCTCTCATCTTTATTTGCTGATCATTTTGAGCGCCTCCCAAGAGAGAACGAAGCAGCCTCTCAAGAAAATACCAACAACCTATCAAGAGAGAATCAAGCAACCTCCCATCTTCATTTACTCATCATTTGATTGCAAGCAACCTCTCATCAGTTCATCAATTTGCTACATCTGCTCATCACTCTTGCTCATCATCAATTTATCTCTCATCTTTTATCATTAGTATATCTCTAATTTGTTCCTTAATTATTATTTTGGATTATTTTGTGTGTTTTTGTTTGATGAAATTGTTTAAATATGTGTTGGGCAATACAAAAATTAAAGAAAATAATCAAATGGGGAGTGAGTAAGGTTAATTTGCAAGTGTGAGGTTGGAAAGATGAACATGGGTTGAAGTCCATTAAAGCCATTTTAGGATAAGCAGATCTGAATTAGAATAGATCTAGTCTGATAGGACCTCTATAGTCTAGTAGTCCGATAGTGCCACTATATTCCAATAATTTCATAGTGGCCCTATAGTCCAGCAGTCCGATAGTGCCATTATATTCTAGTAATTTGGTTGTGCCCCTATAGTCTAGTAGTCTGATAGTGCCCCTATAGTCTAGTAGTCCGATAGTGCCCCTATAGTTTAGTAGTCTTATAGTGCCCCCAACAATCATGCAATTTACTTATAATATTGTAGTGAAGTTTATCTTGAATATACAAAATATTAGTGTACCAAAGAAATACATGTATGAAGGAACGACATGAAAGGCATTATTGTACGAAAGACTACAACATTTCTCGAGCTTATAAAATGTGTCCGCCTTTTTGCTCAGCCAAATAATCCTTTTGATTCACTCAAATTAAAGTTCTCAGTTCCTATAACATCCAATGAATACAAGCATATTGGAATTGTGGATGATAATGATGTCCAATATTTCTTGAGGTACTTAATTGCGACCATAGGATTCAAAGTTATGCCCTTACTAATTAGTAGAGAAGAAACCGAAGCGGAAAGTGTTAGTGAGGTGAATTTAGCTCCAAATATTAATGGCATAGATGAGAATAGTCAAGTTATCTACTAGAATATAAATGGGATTCAATATCAAAGACAAGAGCTTAGGAGTGTTGCGATTGAAATGATTGATTTTGATGGACTTCTTGACGATAAGGCAGATGGATTCAGTATATAAATGGACTAAGTGGGAAACCATTATTCATCTACATTGGAGCATGAACATGGAACGTTATATGAAGATTGAATTCCAGAAAATGGAAGACAAGAATCAAAGCAGCATAGGGTGTAACAGTCTGGAACTTTGAGGAACGTAAATTAAAAAAAGAAATGACGATTTTGCCCATATAAGGTCAAAGTTGACTATTTGACCTGAACACTTTTTGGACATTTCGTGAGGACCGTTATGTATACCCCGGAATTCCGAATCTGTAGATAGTCGGCACGCCAAAAACGGAGATCAGATGAGTTCATTATAGGTCTAAACATATTAGGGGCATTTTAGTAATCTTGACACTATGTGTATTTTGGTAAGTTCACATGGGAGATTTTGATTTCTGTAACGACCCGGACATTCAAAAAGGGAAAATTCGGAAATTTGAGGAAAATGAAGATTTTGCCCCTGGAATTGGGCGAACGGTTGACTTTTTATTCGAGCGGTCAAACGAACTTTGACCAATGACTGTGACGTAATTCGGGACGTCACGAGTTCATAGGCAGGTGGCACGCCCAATTTCGACATTCGAGGAGAAAGTTATGACGTGCGGAAGTTCGAGGGTAATTTGGTAATCGGTCAAAGGGCCGAAAGTTGACTTTTTTATCAAGACATTGTTTGGACTTTCCGGAAGTACCGTTGGATAGGTCTCGGGACGCTGAATCCGTAGACAGATGGCATACGTCAACCGGAGTCCGAACGAAAAAGTTATGGGTCTAGAACTATGAGGGGCATTTTGGTAATTTATTGTAGTAAGGGAAAAATGGCAATTTGCCACAGTAGGGATAATTAAGTGGCTGATTCAGCCTAATTGGATGAGGACTGGTCATGTGGTGACACTTGTCACCATAAGAGTGAGATTAGTGGCTTAGGTTTTGGATTAGTGGCACTTTTATATAATTAACTAATTAATACAACGGTTGTATGGGTAATGAACATATGAACTGTTCGTCTTTAACCAAAAACAGAGAACACAGCTCCTTCATATTTGAGTGAACATGATCCAACACAAACTAATACCATTGTGACATAAAGAAAAACAGAGAGAATTGACAGAGGGAAAAAGAGAAGAAAAGGGGAAGAACACCCAGAGAAACCGAAGAACTAGACCCGTGAAACTCATATTTTTCCAAAATTCGAATTTGAATTTTGAGCTCGAGATGACTCAAATTGTGGTTCAATTATGCCTTCTGGGATCATTTCGACCAGAACCAGACGAAAAATAAAAGGAATTGAGGTTGTTTTGGCTTAGAACAGAGACGGGGAAGGTTTCGAAAATTCGAGCTTGAGTCGAATGGATTGGAGGCATAGAACGATGAAATTGATATCGCAAGAATGTTTCCCAGTGTCCCATGATGCTTTTGAATGAATTAATTTCACAAATTTGATGGAAATTGATGCAATTCGACGATGAACAGTGATGGCAAGTCTTTGATCGTTCAAACTCAAAGTTGACGGGATTGAGGTATGAATTGATGTAAGTCGAATTACAGAACTTCGATTGGGTCTATAACGATACAATTAGAGTAATCAATTACAGAAATTAGTTGGAAATGGACAGGATCCCAGTCGGGTCACGCCGCGGGCTAACCGGACCCGTTTACCAGGTAAACGGGTGAAGGAGGTAACTGTTCACGGTACTGTAGCAGGCGCATGGCACCCACGCGCAGCCGCTTGCGACGGCACGTGGGGGCGCGTGAGGGGGAATCTCGAGGTGTGTACGACATGAAACTTGTCCTATTTAATGTAACGAACATTTTTGGTTTTGATTGCGAGTCGATCGGACGCCGTCTCGATAATGTTTCGAGGGTCCGAAGGTTTATGTTACGTATTAAATTAATATTAAATTCCCAGAAAATTACGGGGAATTGATATAATGTAAATTGAGTTGTTAGTAACCCTGAATAATGATCTTGGACAGGATTCGAGATTTCTAGAAATTTTCGAAAATTACGGAAACGCGTGCAGCGCGGGAAACGAGCAATTTGGACGGTGTGTGAGTGGATGTTTTATTTTATAAATTGATATGCATGCATAGTTAAATGTTTTACATGATTGATTGCATAAATTGACTTGCAATGATGTCCTGATGATGTGGCATGATTATGTTTGATTTAATGAATATTTTAATCGGCCTTTCGGGCACGTTTTTCGAGGAAATGTGCCAATGGTATTTTGGGCTAGGCCCGGAGTCAAAATGATTTCAAAATGGATATTTTGATGAATTGGTAAGTCAAGGATGATTTTTGGATTATTTTATGATTTCATTGTGATTTCACGGATTTGCGTGTAATTGGTATTTGAGCCTGAAACTCTGTCGGGAATGCTTATGACTTAATTTGAGGTCATGGATATGATTGACATGTGTTGTGATATGAATTGTGATTGTGATTGTGATTATGATTACTGGATACTGGATCGTGTTCTGGATGATGCGAGTGCAGTGCCTAGACGTGACTCGGACGTTGCGTGAGTGCAGTTCCCAGGTATGAGACGTCTAGAGGATGCGTGTGCAGTTCCTAGACATGATGGATATGACTCGGATGTTGCGTGAGTGCAGTTCGCGAGGGACTCGGATGTTGCGTGAGTGCAGTTCCCAAGGTTGGCCTATGCGTAGTGCGGATGTGATTATGTGATGGTTTGTGCACTTGTGAACAGTGCGGTTTGATTGATTGATTGATTGAATAATTGATTGTGACCTTGTGCATAGTATTGCTTGATGTTGATTGTGATTACGTACTGGTATTGAGTATGAGTTCTGGTCTGTATGGCCAGGTGATTATGTTATCATGTGTTTGGCCTGAGAGCCGGGATTTAACTTGTTATGTGGTTTGGCTGAAAAGCCAGTGTTTGTGTTTCATATGTTTTCCCTATGCATGCAGGTTTGATAAACTGGAGGGTAAATGATGTGTTTTAAAATGTGTTTTAACGAATATATTTTTGTCCACTCACACCTTTTCTGTTTTGATGACCCTCCAGGCCGTGGCACAACATTCAGGGCTGATCTCGAGGCGGAGGCATGAGCGGAAATCAGCGCAGTTATCCCTTGTCTGATAGGTGCTGAAGGATAGTTTCGGGACTTCAGTTGACTTGTCAGACGGGAGCAGGACCGGGCACAGTTATCGAGGTCCAGTTGGGACGGGTCCTGTCATTTCCATTCTTATAATTTATTTATATGTTTTTTTGAACATATTCTTCATGCATGTTTATGAAGGAACACACAAAAATTCAAGTGCACCACTCTTATCCATGATAATTGAGTGCCGAGGAAAGCAAGAAGAGAGTTAGAAAGCAAAGTGAGAAAACTAGTGAAGGAAAACATAAAAGACTGAGAATTCTAGAATTTGAAACATTGAACCTATGGACATTTAATCGGGTTTTGCGGAATTGGACATCGATTGCTCGAATTGAGGTTGTAAGCCTATTCCTTGAATAATTACAAGCAGGACCCATCGTAAAATTGAATAAAAATACTCAAGGATGAGTGTTAGACAGTGTTCAAAATTGAATCATAAAGTTTGAGTGATTTCAAGGAATTAAGTTGAGTTTACTCCTCAAATTGGACTTAGAATTGTGTCTTTAGATTAATTCCGAGTAGGTTATGTTTAATTGTGAAAAAGGGACAAGAAAATGGATGAACTGGAAAGGGGTCACAAAACCGAGTCGAGTCTGAGTTGCAAACCCAACGAGAGGATGAAAGTGACCTCTGCTGTAGGTGTGTGACGCCCACGCGTAGAGGTCACCAGTGGCCAGTGGAGGTGTGTACGGTCATATTTCAAAGTTGTTCAACCTGACTTTTGTAATATGTGATGTTACGAATCTAATAGTATGATTTTCGAGACAAACGAACATTGTCTCAAGGTAGTTTTAAATGTCCGATGGTTTATGTGTTATTTTAAATTTGTTTAAAATTTCACAAAAATTAAGAGGTTTAAGCGTGAGTTTCCTTTGAATATTAATGATCCGTAATGAATTATAGGGAATTGTTACGAAAAGTATGAAAAATGGTGTAACTAGATATTTGGTTATGTATGTGGTACATTTGAATAAACTTCCCTTTTTACTTATTATATGCTTTATCTTAATTTTCTTTATTATGATATTTTTATTACAACAGTTTACATGTAACCTTTGATAATTATTTAATGAGATTAAGGCATGGACAAAGTCAAACTTTCAGGTTCCATTACTTGATGGGGCAAGTGGGTTGGATATGGGCAATGACCCCACAAGGTTGGATTCTTTTTGGTTGACTTATCAAGATATGGGAACAAATAAACTTAGGAATATTCCTTGTCTAACAAACATTTAAGGGTAATCTCGGTATTTCAGGAATTTTGTCAGACGGGAGCAGGACTAGGCATGATTATCAAAGTATTTTACGAACTGGTCCTATCATAGGAGTATGATTAGGTATGTTTATCAAAGTGAATAAAGAATGGGTCTTGTCAACTTGGTATCACGGCATAGGTACTGCATATCCTGTCTTTGAGGTGTGAGTCTCGTGTAAGACAAGTATACGAACTCGGAGTAGGCCTAGGGTTGGAAAGAGGGACAGTACTAACTAGTTATCTCATGGTACCTTGAAGAAATGGTACTCGGGTTTAATCCCAGATTGGTCATGTCTTGACTTGGAATGTGAGTGAAGGGTTTGTGTTCGATTGTGATGTTTGTGTGATTATAGTCCATGGACTGTTTCTATTGATGTTGTGATGTGTTTTTTAGACGATCGAGGCTTGGGGAGTGATTAGCGTAAACTAGGCATTCATATAAACACTTAACTCATGCATTATCAACTTAAAACCCTTTTTTGAAGATTGTAGTATGCAATACGTAGGGATCGTTCTGCATCGAGGAATTGAGGGACTTTTAAGAATGGTTAGTAGAAAGAATAAAGAATGTGGGATTTTTAAAAGAGTTGTAGAAGGTACATATTTAAAACTATAAATTGAAATGCAAATGCACATGCTAACTAGAACTTACAAACAATAGATTAGTTTCATAGATGAAACTGACACTATTTGACAGGACCCATCCCAATCCCCCCGGGATTACCGTGGAATGTGCCCTGCTCCCGTCCAACAAGGGGTGTCAGACAAGGGATAACCACGAGCCACTGCCCAAACAGGGCATCCAGAGTGCGCAAGGACCGATGGAGGAGGTGTGCAATGTCCCAGTCCCTGCTGCAATCGCATCCGTAATCAACCTGAAGGGCATTAAAACCAAAAGCTGTGAGTGGACAAAAACCAATAAGTTTACCAAATACATTTATAAGACATTTATGCCCTCCAATAAAAACGTATGCATGCCACCAAAAAAAACAGTAACCAAAACGTTTGCTCAACCGAGCCCTTAGGGCCTTAGCCCAAAAACCGTTAACCAAAAACCAAGTGTGGGAACTCAGCCCAAAACCGTGGAATACCACCACCATACATATACGACCATGTGGGTCACCACCCACTACCATAAATGAACATTAATTCAAAATCCGAAACCATTTAGGGTCCCTGACCCGACATACCATTTCATAACCAATAATCCATTTTTTTACCACATAACACATATCCAACCAATAAGCCATTTTATTCATTAAACCATATTTTACCATTACCATCTCCAGCATCCCAGATGCTTAGCGTCCCAGACGCTAGACGTCCCTGACGTCATATCTCACGGTTTCATAAGCTACGCGTGCTGCCCGGGGTCTCTCCGGGTCCATATATCTGACATCCCTGATGTCTGACGTCCCTGACGTCAATCATAGCAATCCTGCTCCTGAGTCATCATACGGTCCGGCTGCTCCGTATAATGACCCCTCGCAGGAAATGCACCGTGACTTCCCCAGTGTCCCAGACATCTGGAGGAGACCATCATATATCCTTGTATCCAGATGGTATATGGAAAACAGTTTTATTAAATCCTTTTATCACATCATTACCATTGGGCCCTGCCCGAAATTTCCATAAAACCATGTAATTCCATTTAGGGTCCTTGACCCAAAATCACCATTATAAAATATAGGGTCCCTGACCCGAAATCACATTTATTATCCAACTGGGCCTCATGCCCGATTTTATAAACCACTGGGCCCACGGCCCGATTTGTAAACCAACTGGGCCCGCAGCCCGACTTATAAACCCACTGGGCCCGCGGCCCGAATTCGTAAATCAACTGGGCCCCTGGCCCGATAACATAACTCAAATGGGTCTCAGCCCGATTTCATACCAACTGGGCCCCTGGCCCGATTTCATTAACCAACTGGGCCCCCGGCCCGATATTCAAATGGACTCCAAGTCCGAAATTTCCAACATAATTGGGTCTCAAGCCCGAGTTCATATTTCCAATTTCAAAACCATTTCATCACATTATATCCAAGTCATAAATATGGAAAATCCATGTAAAACCGAAAAACCTCGATTTACGTGCAAGCACGTAAATTGCCTCGAAATACGTGAAACCGTACAATTTACCAACAACCAAATCAACATCACACAATCACAACCATAATCCATGTAAAACATTTAAGCATGCATAGAATTTATAAAACCAAAGTCCACTCACAGACCGTTTTAACCGTGTGCCTCGATACGCGTGCCACCGGCCCTCCCGGGCCACACCACTATCACCGGGACTCCCAATCCTGTCCAAATCACATTAGAGGGTCACTAACCTCATCATTAACATCCTATCAAAGTCCCGTAATTTTCCCGAATTTTTACTTATTTTTAAACTTAATTTAAAACCTTCGGACATCCCGAACACTATCGAGACGGTGTCCGATCGACACGAAACCAATTCCAAAATGTCCGTTACATCGAATGGATTAAAAGTCATGTTGACCTCACCTCGAGATTCGTGCCCACGCGCCGCCACGCGCCGCCGTGAGTGGCTGCGCGTGAAACTCACGCGCCTGCTACAGTGTCACCATCTAACCCGTATGTCTGGTAAACGGGTCCAGTTTGCCCGCGATACGACCCGGTTCCAATCCTATCAATTCAGCCTTAATTACATCAATTGATCATTCCATTAGCTTCGTTTTAAGTTTAATTTAAGTTCTGTAACATTGATTACACAAATCATTACCTACAATTCCACGATTCGATGATGAACACCAAGAACACCCGTCCATTGTTCATCCTTCGAACCCCATCCATTTCGATCGATATCCTGAAATTGATTCAACCAGAAGCTTCCATGGACTCCGTAAATCATTTCCCCCAACCCAATTGCTTCAATCCAGTGTTCCATCGTCACGACTCAAGCTCGATGGCCGTCACTGTGCAACCATGGAAGTCTGTCGATCACACCCGTTTTCCTTCAATTGATGATCCCAGAAGCATCGTGGGATCATGAGGAGTCATTTCCCCACAACAATTGAGTCCATCACAGCCCCAAACTCCACGACTCAGCCTCGATTTCTTCCTCTGTCACCAAGCTCGATCAGAGCCAATTGGTGGCCAAATCCCTTCGTTCCTTCGACAATTCTGATCGTGGAACTCCCAGAAAGCTGAAGGTAAGCTCAATTGCGACCCTCACGGCCTAATTCTTCCATTTCGAATTTTCCCCCCAATTTCCTAAAATTCAATTTTCCGATTTCCAGCATCCTCTCTGCCTCTCGTGTTTCCCAACCAATTCAGTCTCTCTCAACCTTCAATTTTCTCTCAAGAACGGCCAAGGAAGGGAGCCAATTCTCCCAGCTCACTCACTCTCTGTTTTGCTCACGGTGTAAGGAAAATATGGAGCAAATAAATATTAATTAATTTAATTAATAATAAAACATCATAATGATGTTTCCCCTAAGACAAGGATTCTGGTTTCAAGGGATGAGTGACACTTGTCACTCATCCAGGTGTGCTGAGTCAACGGTCACTATTCAATATTATATTATTATTTTAATCCGAGCCTCGGTTCGTTAGTTCGTTTCCTTGACCATAACGTCGTCGTCGGATCTCCGATTTCGGCATGCCGCCTGTCGTTAGATTCGTATCGACGATACCTACGTAACGGTCCTTGGCCTCCGTCCATCGGACCTCCCGATCAAAAAGTCAACATTTGGCCCCTAACAAGCCAAATTACCAAAATACCCCTCAACTTCCGAACACCATAACTTTCTCTACGAATGTCGGAATCGAACGTGCCACCTGTCTATGAACTCGTGACGTCCCGAACTACGTCACGGTCATCGGTCAAAGTCCGTTTGACCGCCCGAACAAAAAGTCAACATTTTGCCCACGACCAGGGGCAAAACGGTCATTTTGCACAATTTGTCCGATTCCGCCCTACTAACCACCGTTCAACCTCACTAATCAAGATTAGTGACTAATCTAATCCCGGAATTCGGGACGGGTCGTTACAACCTTCCCTCCTTAATAAATTTCGTCCTCGAAATTCCAACCGATCTAATCTCAACGTACTTCCCTCCTTAATAAGTTTCGCTCTCGAAACTCGACTATCCTGATTCCACAAACACCCGCGGAAAGTGGAATCGACCACGCAACACGTGTACACCCGTACACCAACTACTTAGACAAAACTTGTCTACGCCCAAACGTACCACTAGTACTCAAAACGTAACGACTACATTCGACCCCGTCGAATGACTGAAACTACTTGTTTCGAATTTGACACCACTTGTCAAATCGACCCTCTCGTTAACGCAACAACTCGACGGTTCCTTTCCCACTCCCACTAGGAGTCAGCTGACCCCACTCAACGATCTATGTTGACACATCGTGACAAACTGTCTCCACACAGTTGTTGTCAGTCGAAAACTGACACTAGACTCACTCGTGGCTACACATGCTACCAACGTACTTGACTTAGTAAACATTTACCGACCTTTCACACGACCTGTGTGTAATTAAACACATCGGAATTACCATGACCCATTGCATAGTAATGTCCGGTCCACAACCAATCTCATGGTTTCGGAACCAATCCGACTACCAACACGTTCACCGACACACCTCGGGTATATCCCGTGTACCGTAACTAGACATCACAAGTCTACAAGTATTGTACCTCGAACCATGTACGAAGTACACACATCTACCTAATAACCAGACTACAACCACCTAGGTCATAGCCGAACGCGTTCCAATAATGGAGTACGTTTGCTCAATCCAGCATGAGACAAACCGAAACTCCACCCAACATCTAGTTCCACTTCCGAATCTGAATCCGCAACTTCGTAAGAAATCCCGGATCCAAACCCAGACATCAAATTTTAATTCTTATCCAAATCCGAATCCGAAATCATTATTCCGTAAGCTAGCATTTGGAATAATCATTCCGTACCCAAACCCGGAAATATACTTTCAAGTTCCAAAATCGAATCCTGAATCGTCACCCAGAAATTCGATTCCAAATCCCGAAATCTCGTTCACAATTACCAAGACACACCAAAACCGAACCTATCGGTTACCCGTTCAATACACTTGATTGACTTCATAGGGAAGCCAATCCAACCTCCACACGTCTAAGGTTGACAAAACTCAACTACCTTAAAAACCTACTCACCCGAGTAGAATACCATACGGGCCCCACTTCGAAAAGAAGTTCAATCTCTTCATTTACGACTCACACACCCAAGTTCGTATCGATCCTTGTCATTCCACCTAGGAAAAACCAAGGATGATCCAAAATAATGACACCAATACTCATCCTACGTGGATGCAACAAAACTCACTGCACTCACCACGCCATGTACCCCAACATCGTCTGCCACCAAGCAGAAAATGAGTAATCTCATTTACCTAATTTCGAACACGTAGCTCCTCCTAATGACCTCGCAACACACAAGAGCTCACCAACCAATACACGCTCAACGTACTGGTAACTACAGTCGATGTCTGCCAGGGTAGAAAGCAAGAAGTCAACCCCAATGACTTCGGAATACTAATCACCAAGAACGAACACCACTCTCGTTCCCCAATCACAACTCTCCTCGACACTAAGGTTCCAACCATGTTGGAAACAGACATGCTCCCAACAAGACGTCAAGTCTAACCACTAGACTTCCTACCTCCTCAATTCACTTGGACAACCCCGTGTCCACAATCAATCCGTTATTGTTCCGTTCGCACATCCCGACCTTTACAGGTTCGACACTCGGTTTCCCAAGTTCTCAATTACAAATTCCTACCTTTATACCACTAATGGTTTTCCTCGTCTTTTCCAGTTTTAATCATTTCCATGTACATTTTAGGGATATTAACACATAAAATCACACAAATTTTGGAGTTGCCAACAACTCCCCCAAATCCACCAATTAACATGACATAGGGGACGTCATCCCAAGATTACTCAAGTCTCAATTATACCCTTTTTAATCCACTCCTTACTGATTATCTCACCACTATTGGGACTTATCCCAACACAGCACAATCTTAACTGGATCCCATCCAGTCCATCACTCAACCACTACCGAATCTCAAAGACCGAACATATGTTCATCATGACGGAGTCACACCCAATTTGTGGCTCATCGTCAACACCATTACCGACACTAGCACCAGCGCTAGTACCAGCACCAACACACTATCAACAACACTAGTATCAGCACACAGGCATCCATACTAGCATCAGCACAAAAGTACCAACCCCGCAAACATCCATACTGCACACCGTGTGCAAATACGACAACCTTGGATCTCCGTTCATACGGAACGACGATCCCGTACCTCACAACTATGGGTACCACTATTCTGACAATCCACATCAGGAAGATGAACGTTCCCTGAACGTCCCCTGATTCCCAAGTATTATAACCACACCAATTACCCTTGATAGCCAGTCATCTCCATATGACTACCGACCAACTGTCATTGCTATCGAGATCCACATCCACACATCACACCAATACCCGATCCAACACGGGATTCCATAATTTATCTCAGAACCGTATCCGTAAATCGAATCTCATAGTTCTGCCTAGACTCACCAGAGCCATCCACATGGTCATTCATGACCTCAGCCACTCGTCGCAGCACAAGTTCTCATCCACTAACCACAATTAAGGTTTACCTTTTAACACTAGGGTTCCACAATCACACCCTATGGTTCAACCGAACCAAACAGTTTTCCGTAATATAAAATCCACAACCTGACCGACCCCGCAGTCTAGACATCGAATAGACGTCAGATCCAATCCTACCATCCCATCAACGTGGGTTCCACCACTAGGTCATCGGCCAACTCCGATGAACCAACATCCCTTACACTAGAAACCACCACAAGGGTTCACATTTTAGACCATTACTCACATGAGGTTCCCCGAACCTGGCTGCACCTAGCAGCACAACAATTTAATATTACATGACCGAACCAACGGTCCCACTATACCAGTTCACCCCAATCAACCCCGCTTGGGTCGAATCACATTAACGCACGGCGTATCGGGCCAATCGCACTCCATCCACTATCCAAACCCAAAAACTATCTATCAGGTTGATAACGAATTGCAGCCCAATGAGACATCACACCCTCGACCTGCGCGCACAATTAGAGCAACCATGCTCTGATACCAAGTTGACAGGACCCATCCCAATCCCCCCGGGATTACCGTGGAATGTGCCCTGCTCCCGTCCAACAAGGGGTGTCAGACAAGGGATAACCACGAGCCACTGCCCAAACAGGGCATCCAGAGTGCGCAAGGACCGATGGAGGAGGTGTGCAATGTCCCAGTCCCTGCTGCAATCGCATCCGTAATCAACCTGAAGGGCATTAAAACCAAAAGCTGTGAGTGGACAAAAACCAATAAGTTTACCAAATACATTTATAAGACATTTATGCCCTCCAATAAAAACGTATGCATGCCACCAAAAAAAACAGTAACCAAAACGTTTGCTCAACCGAGCCCTTAGGGCCTTAGCCCAAAAACCGTTAACCAAAAACCAAGTGTGGGAACTCAGCCCAAAACCGTGGAATACCACCACCATACATATACGACCATGTGGGTCACCACCCACTACCATAAATGAACATTAATTCAAAATCCGAAACCATTTAGGGTCCCTGACCCGACATACCATTTCATAACCAATAATCCATTTTTTTACCACATAACACATATCCAACCAATAAGCCATTTTATTCATTAAACCATATTTTACCATTACCATCTCCAGCATCCCAGATGCTTAGCGTCCCAGACGCTAGACGTCCCTGACGTCATATCTCACGGTTTCATAAGCTACGCGTGCTGCCCGGGGTCTCTCCGGGTCCATATATCTGACATCCCTGATGTCTGACGTCCCTGACGTCAATCATAGCAATCCTGCTCCTGAGTCATCATACGGTCCGGCTGCTCCGTATAATGACCCCTCGCAGGAAATGCACCGTGACTTCCCCAGTGTCCCAGACATCTGGAGGAGACCATCATATATCCTTGTATCCAGATGGTATATGGAAAACAGTTTTATTAAATCCTTTTATCACATCATTACCATTGGGCCCTGCCCGAAATTTCCATAAAACCATGTAATTCCATTTAGGGTCCTTGACCCAAAATCACCATTATAAAATATAGGGTCCCTGACCCGAAATCACATTTATTATCCAACTGGGCCTCATGCCCGATTTTATAAACCACTGGGCCCACGGCCCGATTTGTAAACCAACTGGGCCCGCAGCCCGACTTATAAACCCACTGGGCCCGCGGCCCGAATTCGTAAATCAACTGGGCCCCTGGCCCGATAACATAACTCAAATGGGTCTCAGCCCGATTTCATACCAACTGGGCCCCTGGCCCGATTTCATTAACCAACTGGGCCCCCGGCCCGATATTCAAATGGACTCCAAGTCCGAAATTTCCAACATAATTGGGTCTCAAGCCCGAGTTCATATTTCCAATTTCAAAACCATTTCATCACATTATATCCAAGTCATAAATATGGAAAATCCATGTAAAACCGAAAAACCTCGATTTACGTGCAAGCACGTAAATTGCCTCGAAATACGTGAAACCGTACAATTTACCAACAACCAAATCAACATCACACAATCACAACCATAATCCATGTAAAACATTTAAGCATGCATAGAATTTATAAAACCAAAGTCCACTCACAGACCGTTTTAACCGTGTGCCTCGATACGCGTGCCACCGGCCCTCCCGGGCCACACCACTATCACCGGGACTCCCAATCCTGTCCAAATCACATTAGAGGGTCACTAACCTCATCATTAACATCCTATCAAAGTCCCGTAATTTTCCCGAATTTTTACTTATTTTTAAACTTAATTTAAAACCTTCGGACATCCCGAACACTATCGAGACGGTGTCCGATCGACACGAAACCAATTCCAAAATGTCCGTTACATCGAATGGATTAAAAGTCATGTTGACCTCACCTCGAGATTCGTGCCCACGCGCCGCCACGCGCCGCCGTGAGTGGCTGCGCGTGAAACTCACGCGCCTGCTACAGTGTCACCATCTAACCCGTATGTCTGGTAAACGGGTCCAGTTTGCCCGCGATACGACCCGGTTCCAATCCTATCAATTCAGCCTTAATTACATCAATTGATCATTCCATTAGCTTCGTTTTAAGTTTAATTTAAGTTCTGTAACATTGATTACACAAATCATTACCTACAATTCCACGATTCGATGATGAACACCAAGAACACCCGTCCATTGTTCATCCTTCGAACCCCATCCATTTCGATCGATATCCTGAAATTGATTCAACCAGAAGCTTCCATGGACTCCGTAAATCATTTCCCCCAACCCAATTGCTTCAATCCAGTGTTCCATCGTCACGACTCAAGCTCGATGGCCGTCACTGTGCAACCATGGAAGTCTGTCGATCACACCCGTTTTCCTTCAATTGATGATCCCAGAAGCATCGTGGGATCATGAGGAGTCATTTCCCCACAACAATTGAGTCCATCACAGCCCCAAACTCCACGACTCAGCCTCGATTTCTTCCTCTGTCACCAAGCTCGATCAGAGCCAATTGGTGGCCAAATCCCTTCGTTCCTTCGACAATTCTGATCGTGGAACTCCCAGAAAGCTGAAGGTAAGCTCAATTGCGACCCTCACGGCCTAATTCTTCCATTTCGAATTTTCCCCCCAATTTCCTAAAATTCAATTTTCCGATTTCCAGCATCCTCTCTGCCTCTCGTGTTTCCCAACCAATTCAGTCTCTCTCAACCTTCAATTTTCTCTCAAGAACGGCCAAGGAAGGGAGCCAATTCTCCCAGCTCACTCACTCTCTGTTTTGCTCACGGTGTAAGGAAAATATGGAGCAAATAAATATTAATTAATTTAATTAATAATAAAACATCATAATGATGTTTCCCCTAAGACAAGGATTCTGGTTTCAAGGGATGAGTGACACTTGTCACTCATCCAGGTGTGCTGAGTCAACGGTCACTATTCAATATTATATTATTATTTTAATCCGAGCCTCGGTTCGTTAGTTCGTTTCCTTGACCATAACGTCGTCGTCGGATCTCCGATTTCGGCATGCCGCCTGTCGTTAGATTCGTATCGACGATACCTACGTAACGGTCCTTGGCCTCCGTCCATCGGACCTCCCGATCAAAAAGTCAACATTTGGCCCCTAACAAGCCAAATTACCAAAATACCCCTCAACTTCCGAACACCATAACTTTCTCTACGAATGTCGGAATCGAACGTGCCACCTGTCTATGAACTCGTGACGTCCCGAACTACGTCACGGTCATCGGTCAAAGTCCGTTTGACCGCCCGAACAAAAAGTCAACATTTTGCCCACGACCAGGGGCAAAACGGTCATTTTGCACAATTTGTCCGATTCCGCCCTACTAACCACCGTTCAACCTCACTAATCAAGATTAGTGACTAATCTAATCCCGGAATTCGGGACGGGTCGTTACACTATTAAGCAAGTAAATTCAAATTAACAATCACATTATTTAATTTACTTCTACTTAATCTTGGTACAAGTGACACCATCATTCACTTACCATGTCCACGCACCAACACTTGTACATATTAAACCAATCACGAAATCTTACCTTCATTACCTAGATTACCTTCCTATGCTTTTCATATTATAAATGCACCAAATCGCGATCAACACTTACAATATGATTCACCTTTAATTCTTGACTTAATGCGCCAAATCACGATCAACATTAAGTCTCTTTAATCTTATTTTAAGTGCACCGTATTGTGAAAAAACACTTAGCGTTAAATTGAAGTATAAAGCACAAAAACGTATGAAGTAACTAAAATTTAGAAAGTAAAACAAATGGAGATTAAATTTAACATTTACAGACATTAGAAGAAGAGAACCATCACTTATGTTGAATTATAAACACAACCAAGATTAAATACAAGAGTTTAGGTGAAAAAGAAATAGTTACACTTTTAGAATCCGAGAATCGCTTAAAGATGCCAAAGTGGATGGAAAAATGGATTGTTTTCCGCTAGTAACTCTGAATCAGAGAAGGAACCTAAAGAAGATGGAAGAGAGAAAAGAATTCGGATAGACTCTCCTTTTTAATCTGTGGGAGGGTGGCTAGGTTTAACTCTAGGGAGAACAATTAACTTGTGAAATGATGGGTCGTTTTTAAAGTGAGGAAAAAACACCTCTTTAAATAGCAATAGCATCTCCTAGAAAACCTTAGGAAATCAATTCCTAGAAAATCTCCTAAAATATTTCATGACTAGCACATCCTTAGCTTGCACGTCAATATTCCTTCATATGCATGAAAATTGCGAGTCGGTGGGAGCGGGCCACTGAAAACATGATGGGCTTGTGAGTTGGAATGGTGGATAGCTAGAGACGCATGAAATGGAGTCGGTGGAAGTGCTGGGCAAGCTGGAATGGTAAACATGGGCTTGGTGGACAACTAGAGTTGCGGAAGTCTGGGTTGCACACAACGCTTGCAAAATGGGCCCGACATTGGTGTGAGCTACGACTGAATTTCACAGATGACCCGGCAGAAGTGCTGGCACTTGGGCCACTCATGGGACTACTCTCGGTAACAAGTTCCAAATGGGCACCAGGACAGCTCTAAGGCTCGATAGGAGGTCCAGACCCGGTACTTCATTTTCCACTAGAATTTAGCTTTAATTCATCAATTCTTGCCATTAGTACCTACAAAGCATAAATTGAGTTAGAATTGATATAATTAAGGCTCTAATAAAGCTAAATATAAAGAGAATTCCTATAAAAAGATGAAGATTTTGGTGCTTATTAGGGAGTTCCCAAACGACTGTAGCTTGGGGTGATAGTGAATGTGATTGTGACTATGAATGTGTTGTGATTGTTCCCAGGCAGCCAAAGCTTGGGGTGTTCCCAAACAACTGATGTTCGGGGTATGTGTTGTGATTGTTCCCAGGCAGCCGAAGCTAGAGGTGTTTCCAAACAACTGATGCTTGGAGTACTGGCCTACTCGTAGTGTTATTATACATTTTGATTTATACTCGAGTTGAGAATCAATTATGCCTGGTTATGAGGCTGATGTGATTCTCATAATGTGATTTAGCTCATGAGTTATGTTTGTTACTATTGAGATAAGTTTCAGAATGTGACACGGATGATGTCTACTGCAATTCCGGAGGATTTTTATATAGATTAATTTTCAAGATTAGTATCCGAGTATCGAGGATCGGTTGATTTTAAAATTGGTTGCTTAGATGACTTGATGTTCTTTGATGAACGTGGACTCGAAAATGTGAGCACATTCTCCTTGTTTGTTAAAATTTTGAGGATGGAATTTTTTTTAAAGGGATAGGTTGCAATGGCCTGGATTTTTGAGGAAAGTAAATTAAAAAAAGAAACGACGATTTTGCCTATATAAGGTTAAAAGTGAACATTTTGACCTGAACACTTTTTGGACATTTCGCGAGGACCATTATGTAGACCTTGGAATTTTGAGTCTGTAGACAGGCTGCATGGTTAGGTAGGATGGGGGGTGTTTATTTATATGGTTTTTTAAACATGAGTCTTCATTATGTTTATAAAGGAACACCCAAAAAATTCAAGTGCACCCACCCTTGTCCAAGATAACTGAGTGCAGGAAATCAAGGAGAGAGTTAGAGATTAGAGTGAGGAAATTGGTGAAGGAAAACAAAAAAGAGTGAGAATTCTGAATTTGAAACATTGAACCCACGAACCTTGAATCAGGTTTTACAGAATTGGATTTTGATTGCTCGAATTGAGCTTGTAATCCTCTTCCTTGAATGATTACGAGTAGGACCATTAAAAAATTAAAGAAAAACACTCAAGGACGAGCCTTGGACAGTGTTTGAAATTCATTGTGAAATTTGAGTGATTTCGAGGAATTAAGGTGATTTTAATCCTTTAATTGGACTTAGAATTGTGTCTCTAGATTAATTCCGAGTAGTGTAGTATGTTTAAATGTGAAAAGGGGCAATAAAATGGGTTGCAGAACTTGATCGTGTATGAGTTGCAGACCCAACGAAAGGTTGATGGCGACCCCTGCTGCAGGCGCGTGAGGCCCACACGCAGAGGCCACGTACGTGAAGTCGCGTACGACCGTATTTTGAGCTCGGGTCAAGATGACTTTTGTAATATGTGATGTTACGAATCTAATGGTATGATTTTCGAGACGGACAAATATCATCTCGGGGTAGTTTTGACTATCCATAGGTTTATTTTCTATTTTAAAATACTTTAATATTCCACAAAAATTAAGGGATTTAAGCCTGAGTTTCCTTTGAATATATAATGATCCATAATGAATTATAGGAATGGAGAATTTACAAAAGTATGAAAATGTGCGTAACTAGAGATTTGGTTATGTATATGGTATATGAAAATAAACTTTCATTTTAACTTATTATATGCTTTATATTAATTTGCTTTATTGTGATATTTTTATTAACAAGGTTGACATATAACCTCAATAATTATTTAATGAGATTAAGGCACATGCGAAGTCAAACTGTCAGATTCCATTACTTGACGGGGCTAGTGGGTTGGATGTGGGTGGTAACCCCGTAAGGTTAGACTCTGTTTGGTTGACCTATCAAGACATGAAAACGAATAAACTTGGGAATATCTCTTGTAGGACAAACGTTTAAGGGTAATCTCGGTATTTGAGGACTGTTGTCAAGCGCGAGCAGGACCTGAGACGATTATCAAAATATTTTACGAGTAGGTCCTGTCAAGAGAGTAGGACTAGGTGTTTTTATCAAAGTAAATAAGGAACGCATCTTATCATAGGGCCAATTTGGGGGTGATGAATGATGAAAAAGTCAATTGTGATAATGGATACTCAAGAGTAAGTCGGTCTCCAACGTTTGTAGTGGGTAGGCTATTTTCATCAAAGAAAGCATTGAATAGGGAGTTACAGTTGTCAGCAATTAGAGGTCACTTTGAGTACAATGTTATTCGTTCCTCTATGGCCCAATTGGGGGTTAATTGTTCACAAACCGGGTGTGCATGGCGTATTCGTGCACATTGGGTTGGGGAAAAAACCTTTATTATTTCAAAATACAAACTAGTGCATGAATTTGATTTTCAGTTTCTAATTGAGAACCATCAGCAAGCATCTGTAGACTTCTTTGGAGATTCTTTTAAAATGAAGTTGAATGATTCACGCAATATATACACACCGAATAAATTATTGATGGATGTAAAATACAACTTGGTGTTAGCATTCCATATTCTAAAGCATGGAGAGCCATGGAATTAGTTTTATAGTTAATTAGGGGGTCACCGAAAGACTCATATGTGCTTCTAAAGACTTATTGTTATCAATTGGAACGAATGAATATGGGCACGATGACACACATATTAACTGATGAAAACGACAAATTCTTATATATATATATATATATATATATTTAATTGAAATTGGTGCATGTGTAAAGAGGTTTCAGACTTCAAGGCGGCCGGTTATTGCTGGTGATGTGACTCATTTGAAGTGAAAATATAAGGGTGTATTGTTCGTTGTAAATGTTTTCAACGGTAATCGCAACATTTATCATGTTGCGGTTGGAATTGGGGATTTGGAGACTGAAGCTTCATGGGAGTGATTTTTCAGTAAATTTCTATCAACCATTGGTAAGTGTCCAAATTTTGTTGTCATTTCTGCTAGGAATATAAGCATTGAGAAAGTGTTGAGGATAAAATTCCCTTTCATAGATCATGTTTTCTATTTCTACTACATGAAGAACAATTGTCAATTGAAAAAGAATGATGAATTGCTGATGTATTTTGAGAAAGCTACAAAATCTTATCATATAACCAAGTATCTTAAAGATGTAGGCTTTCGAAGGTGGTCAAGGGCTCATATGGATGGTTGTCCTTACAATGTCATGACAACTAATATTGCTGAATCTGTGAACTTCATTCTTCCATTTGCGAGAATTCTTCCAATGGCACATTTGATTGATGAAATTGTTAATGTTCTTGTGAAGTGGTTTAGCAAACATCATGATTTGGTTACAAGGTGTACAACTAGTTTGTGCCCTGAATTTTGGGAAAAGAAGTTGAGAACCAGAGATGAGGATGCTGCCAGGATGAATGCCATACGGTTAAATCATGAAGAATATAACGTTCTGGATGAGGATTTGGATGGACTTGTGTAATTGTACAAAAACATATACATGTGTAGGATGTTTCAGCTGGAACAGATTTAATGCAAGCATGTTGTGGCAATATGTCGATTCTTGATAGTTAATGTCTACTTGTTTGCTTCTCAGTATTATATTACAAATACGTGCTTGAATGCTTATTCTGAAACTATTTATCTAGTTTCAAGAGATAGATTAACATGGGTAATATGAGAAGAAGTTCTAAACCACTTTTTTCACCCTTCCTTATGCAAAGTCATGCCTAGTCACAGAAATAAGTAAAGGATACTGATAGGCCTTTATTTGAACATTATTGTATATCATTTTATACCCTTTATGCTTATCTTGTATTATAAAAATGTCAAACAATTGGAGAAAATAATCCATTATGTGAGAAATGTGAAGAATGTGAAGAATTGGATAGTGCTTGTAATTATGAGAATTTGGGAGAAAGAATCATCTCAATCGAAGTTATATCGAAGAATTATGGTCGAAACATTGGAGGCCACCAAAAAACGTAAATGATTTTGGTAGTACTCTACTGAATCCAGAAGCCCAGAAATGCGCAAAGCCCACTAGACTCTGTGGCCCAAATCCATCCTCAGAAGCCCACAAGTCTCCGTGACCCAAATCCATACCCAAGAGCTCGAATGCCTTCGGCTAGCACCTTCCGAAATGCTCTGTCAACTTCCGCGTGCGTGCACCGATCATCTGTACCCTTGTCAGTGCCTAATCCGCTGACCCAACCCACTCACCCAGCCCATTTCTATGCGCCTGCACATCCCTACACTAGCCAATGTCCACCTGCCTGCTCTACCAGCCCACGCTGAAATCCACCAAACCCTGCTCTAGAGCTTCCTGCTGAATTTCACCTACCCAGCTTTGCTCCCCCATGCTGAAGCATGCTTTGCCCAGATTTTTAGCACACTTCATCCCTAAAATTCAGCAAAAAATAAATACCAAAAATTTCATTAAATAATCTTTTATTGTTTTTAGTATTTAAATTAGTATTTTATTTTCTTAGCTTTCTTTGAAGAACCACCTCTATAAATAGTGAGGTGATTCTTATTGTTAGGGGACTTCTTTTTGCACCTTTTTAAACCTTTCAAAAGGAAAATCCTCGCTATGAAATTTCGAGGCAATTCGAGAGTTTTAAGTCTGAAATTCCTCGTGTTTCTTCCTTCATCTTCACAAGGTTCCTACCGCTGTTTGGTGATACTTGTGAATAAAAATCCATTATTTCCATCTTCACAAGGTTCATGCCGTTGTTCGATGATCCTTGTGATTGTTATCTCTTCCTACTTAAAATCTTGTTATTGTTATTGATTTTATTTATAATTCAATATATGTGTTGGTATTTTCTTTCTAACATTTGTAAATGTGAATACAATCACCTTGTGTTTTACTTTCTGAATATCAGTTACTTCATCCGCTTTAGTGCTTAACCTTCAATCCAACGCTAAGTTTTTATTCACTATTCGGTGCATTTAGAGTAGGATTGAAGAGATTTAATGTTTGACATGCATTCAATCAAAATCGTAAGGAGAATCATATTGTAAGTGTTTATCCGTTGTTCAGTGCTTTTGTAGTATTGAAAAATGTATGAATGTAATTGAGGTGATCAAGGTAGGATTTCATGATTGGTTCAAAATGTGCAAATGCTAGAGTGTTGGCAAGATATGTGCTTGAATAAGGTCCATTATACAAAGGTTAAAGTAGGATTAGTTTAAATTATGTGATTTATAATTCGAATTTACTTACGTAAAAGTGTCGGTTTTGTCTATGAAACAAATCTATGGTTTGTAAGTTCTAGTTAGCATGAGCATTCACCTTTTAATTCTTAGTTTTCTAAAATGTAGCTTTGGCTACAACTTTTTATAAACCCACCATTTATTCTTTTATTTATTTATTTGTTCATTTTATTCTTATATTATTTTATTCTTTAATCTTTAATTCAAAAAAAGGTTTTGTTTGCATATACTTTCATTAAGTGTTGAGTGTTACTTTGTGTTTATTTTGATGCCTTATTGAAGCTGTATCAATTTTTAGCTTCGTTGCTGGAGAAATTGAAAACTATTTTTAATGTGTTAATGTATATAAATTTTTTATATTTTACTTGTTTTTTTTATTGTACATACTTGTTCATAATGTTCATATTATACTTATTCATATTTTTTTATCTTTTTTTTATTTCGAATTATTTATGTAATTTTTTTTTATTATTTTAATTTTTTTAAAATAAGAAAACGTTTTCATGACTTTAATTATAAAAAAAGAACAAAAATAAATATAAACAAATTTATTTCAAACTTTTTTAGGCTTAAACTTTATGTTAGTATTATGAATATCATTACTTGTGCATAAAACCATACTTGTGAATACATCTTGCATTCATGCATTAGTCTCGGCTATATGTGGATCACTTTTGCTTCGGAGTTTGATTTTGATCTTTAATGGAATAGGTGAAGTCTCGTTTGTTAACTCTCACCTAAACCCTTCATGGACTTAAGAAGCCATGAGGTTGAGGGTGGTGGTTGTTAACATTTGAGTTATCTTTGAATGAACACTTATTCATCTAGAGTAAGAAATTTTCAAGGGTGATGTCTAGGACAATAGACGATACTTGTAACGAGTTTTGGGTATATGAAACGGACATCAATGGAGTTTAAGCCTCAGGATGTCTTGAAATTAGCCCTACCTCTTATTTTAATACTTTCTAACCTGGTCACTTTAGAACTTGCCCAAACAATTCAATAATGGTTTGAAATCTAAGATATATTGTAACGACCCATTCCGAATCTATGAGATTAATTAAGAATTAATTGAGAATTAGTGAGACTAATAAGGAATTAGTCGAGGATTATCAGACGATCAGGGTAAAATGACGACTTTGTCCCTAGAAAGGGTAAAAATTTGACTTTTAACTTGGGAGGTCAATGATACGTGGACCGAGGTCCATTACGTAGATCGAGATAATACAAATCCGTAGACAAGTGGCACGATGAAATCGAACATCGTACGGGGAAGTTACGGGTCACAGACGATTTCAAAAACTATTTACGGTGGCACGTTTTATGAGGCAAGTTGACATTTGTCATTTAGTAGGCCTAGATATTTGCGTTCAAGCCCAATGGATGAGTGACAAGTGTCACTCATCCATTGCTTCCTATCCCACATACATGCATCCTCCCTTCTTATTCCATTCGAACCCAGACCGAAACCCAAAACCCACCCAAACACCCTCCGATCTTCATCCTTTGTTGTTTGTGTGAACGGGAAAAATGAGAGAGTGAGAACAGACGATGACAGTGGCAGATGGTGGAAGGACGGCGGAGCAGTCAGGAGCCACGGCCAGGTAAATCCCGAAATCGTTCAATGGGTTAAAATTTCAAAGCTAGGTTAGAGGTTAGGTTCGACTGTTTTAATGATCAAAAGTGATCCCTAAGGATAGTACGATCTCACAAAGACCAAAAGGGAGGATCGTGGTGGCTCGTATCGACCAGGAACCAGGTCCGAAACATGCATGAAAAGCTTCAAGCTCCCAAGGTAAAATCTAGACCTTTTTAACTTTTTTTGATGCCATGGATCCCTTTCTGGGATCATTACAATCAAATTGGTCAAAAAATGGGAAATTTTGATGGTCGGAGAAGGAATAACGGACTGAGTCGGGTTAGCAGGTCGTTTGACCCGTTACAGAGAAACAAGACAACTCGTCTGAAGGTTGACGATGATGACATGGCAGTCCACGTCATCATCTGTGTCAGGACCCACCCCTAATCCCACGAGATTAAGGGCTAAATCCCTCGGGATTAAGGGCTAAATCCTGATCCCGTCTAACTTACGCATGACACGAAAGCTAAACCGACTTCCAACCTTCATGTGACATGTAAGTCGAACAAGCGATTCTCGATCCGACTGTCCTAAAAGTATTCCAGACTTCCCAGAGGGTACCGAACTACTGTGGATCGCGGGTGTGATGTCTCCATCTCTCTCGATCAACAGCCAGTGCCGCAACAACTTGGAGGGTATCGAAAACACGAAAAGACTGTGAGTGGACAAAATAAAGTATAGTTCAAAAACAATTATCTTAAAAGAATTTACATTTATACCCTCCATTTAATAACCAATGCATGCATATCCAATCCAAGTCATGAAACCACTTATATCAAAAACCATCCAAGAAAAACTATTTGAGAACCCATATCAAAACCATTAGTCAAATCCAGGCCTCAACCTCAAATCACAAATCAATCTCAAATCCGGGAACTCCGTCCGAAAACCCGTCAAATCCACTACATCCGGGCCACTGCCCAAAACATCAGAAAACCAGTGAAAAACCAGTGAAAATATTAATCATACAAGTTTACTGGATCTCAAGTGCGCCCGAGTCTTTAAACTCAAAACACAATGCGCAAATAATCAGGCCTTCCCGGGATATCCGAGTCTTTAAACTCAAAACACAATCACAGGCCTCGGGGGGTATCACAATCACTGAGTCTTTAAACTCAAAACATATACCGAGTCTTTAAACTCAAAACATATCAATCCAGGGCCCTCCCCCCGTCAATCAATCTGAGTCTTAAAACTCAAAACCAGATCCAGTGGCTTTTTTTTTCTCTTTTTTCGGGTCTTTAAACCCAAAACCATTTTTTATCCAATCAATGAAAACCACAGAAAATCCACAGTCGAATTCGCAACGATGATTCCGTAAGCCGGCATCCGGAACCATCGTCCCGAACCCAAATCCAGATTTCCTTTCCAAATCTCAAAACCAAATCCGAAACATCCTTTCCAAATTCCAGTTTCAAAACCGAAATCTCAATCACATGAACAGGGCACCAATCCCGAAATCACTTTTCCCTAATCCATTTCAAATCTTTGAAATCAAATAATATTTCAAATCTCGAAATCAAATAATATTTCAAATCACAAAATCAAATCATTAAAACCACAGTTAAATCACAAGATCGTGCGAAATCTCGTAAAACGTGAAATCCCGTAAAATACCTCGAAAAATGTGTAAAATCGTAAACCATCGAGATCATAAAGAAAATCATAGAATCACGTATGAAAACATATTAAAACATATATGCATGCATCATAAGTTTGAAAGCAAATTCCACTCACAGACCATTCCGACTTCGCCTCGACACGCGCGCACTTAAGCCGTTCCCGGTCATTCCGCTATCCTCAGCTTTCCCGAACCTGTCCAAATCCCATACTAAGATCACTAACTACTTCACAAAGGTCATACTAAAATCCCATAATTTTCCCGTATTTTTAACTATTTTTAACCGAGGCCTAAAACCTTCGGGTACCACTAAACATATCAAGGCGATGTCCGATCGTCTCGAAACCAGTGCCAAAATGTTCGTTACATCAAATACTTTAAAAGTCGTGTTGGAATATTCCCCAAAGTACCCACCACGCGCCCCAACGCACGTCTGGAAGCTTCTGCGCGTGAGACCCACGCGCGTGAACAATGTCATCGTCAACCTTAGGTGAACCCGATTCACCTAGTTCGAACCGGTCCGGTCCAGGCTAAACCGGCGTTCACAGTTTTCCCTCATTTCTCCTTGATTTTTAATTCTAATTGTCCTATTAGGTTCGTCCCATCCAGCCTAATCGATTTAACCAAATAAAACACAACTTAAAGATCCAAAAATTACCTTCCTGAACTGTGATCAAGCCCATTTCCTGTAACCAAGCTTTTCCATTGTTCCTGCCTATCCCGGGCTCCGGTTTTTTTCGAAGCTCTTCCTTAAATCTTTCAGCAGCTTCCCCAATGAACCAAATCCAACATTAGCCAGTAAAACACAAGGTACCATTTTTAAATTTAAACTTAGCTTTTACGGGAATTTACCTTACCGACCACCTTAACCCTCCAAACCGGACTTGTTCGATCCTCTGGACCTCTGGCATCATCCTCTCAACAACAAAATCGACCCAAACAGTCTGAGAACACAAGTACCATTCCCAATTACAAAAACAGGATAGCTCGATTTCACAGGGTCCCCACCTCGACCCGCCGTCATGTGCTCCACCATGTCCTTCACTTTCCTTCAGACATCCCTTTCTTCATCTTACCTTTACAAAACAAGGGTCAGGGATGAATGTTGGTAAGGATTTCTGGTTTTAACCTCCCTGGATTCCCCTGTTTCTCTTAATTGAACACGCCCCACCGTCCACGACGGCTTCATGGCCGCTCCACCACAAACACGAGGATCGCCAGTGAGCCTCTGATCACTCACTCCCAGTTACTAGAAACTCACTCTTGATTCAATCCCTGAGAAAAGGTCGATTTCCTCCCAGTTTCAGTCTATCTGTTTCTCAGTTGTTCGATAACCCGAACAACCAATTTAAAACGTTGAGTTAACCGTGAGAAAAGGCTGGAAGCCACTGGAATTAAGCCAGGTGTCACTCTCCTTGTGGACCCAGCCCAAAATCTCCAATCCCAGCCTCCCAGGTGTCCTGATCCGGTTGGACCCAAATCTCAAGATTGGAAAAGACTGAATTGCCCTTAAAAAGCCAAATTACCATTTTACACTTCGCTTCCAAGACCCATATCTTATCCGTCTGATGTCCAAAGACGACGTGCCGCCTGTCGTTGTACTCAGGATGTCGAGACCTACCTAATGGCCCTCGATTTGCGTGAGGAACACTTATCGTACCAAAAGTCACCAAATTCCCCTTTTTTAACCAATTTACGAAAATGCCCTCAATCTTCCGAACATCATAACTTCCTCCTCGGATGTCGGAATCGGGCGTGCCACCTGTCTATGGACTTGTGACGTCCCGAACTACATCACAGTCATCGGTCAATGTCCATTTGACCGCCCGAACTAAAAGTTAACATGGGCAAAATCGTCATTCTGCACTGTCTGTCCAAAAGTATCTAACTAATCACCAATTCTGTGCGTTAATCCGTCCTTAAACACTAATCTAATCCCGACTCCCGAGACGGGTCATTACAATATGTCAGGAGCTATCAGTCTACGTGGAAAATAAGGTGCTTCCATGTGGCAAGCTGTCAAACATGGTCATCACTGACATGTCAGACACGTGAACCAATCAGAGAGTGACATGTGGCAGGTGTCAAACCTAAAATTATCAGACCTGACAGTGTCAGATGTCAGGATAATGTCAGTGTTGACTTTGATGACGTTAGTGTTGACTTTGCTGATGTCAGCGTTGACCTTGCTGACATTAGCGTTGACTGGCGCATGAGGACTTTGACTAGCACATGAGGGCGCATGGGCAAGAATTCGAGGTGAAACCGATCATTTTTGAAAGGTTTCTACGATCTGAATCTAATGGTGGTGGTTTCAAGTCGATTAGAGGTCGTTTGGTAGATCATTTAGAAGTTTTTAGCCTCGGGACATGTTAACCATACCCAGATTTCTGAGGGTTTATGATATGAGCTGATAGAAGTCGTTAGTGATCTTTGGGTACTATTTGGATAGGTCTGGACATTCCGGAGACTGTGGATTAGTTTCGAACTAACTTACAGCGCGGATTTCAGAGCGCGCAGTGTGGACTGACAATGAGTGGACTTTGATTTCTAAAAGATGCATGCATATATATATATATATATACATATATATATGTTTTACTGATTTATATGGATTGAAATGCTCGGTTTATTTATAGTTTTGAGTGAGGCATTCCATTATGTTTTACATGCTAGTTGATTAGCGAGTTTTAGACGATTACACGAGGATGCGTGAAATCGCTGTTTCAGACTTGAGACTCAGTTTGAAAGACGATGGACTCCAGGCGTGAGTCCATTGGATACCATGTTTCGGGCGAAGGGGCCTATTGGGGCTTCAGACCTCGTTCGACGTGTGTCATCATTGACTGATCGGTTTAGATGTGGGAAATGGTTGAGGAGTGATGAGACCGACGAAGGATTCAAGAGCGTGTAAAACCCTATGGTCGGATCTCAGGTGGATGGTTAACTGAGTGATCATGTGTGGATCCTAGGCGGATCAGGATTGTGATGTTGAAGACTTTGGACGTCATGACGATCGAGGATCCTGACGTTTATGTTCGGGTGACGTAGTGATGGATCTGGATCATGATCTTGATGATCCAGATAGGAGGAGAGTTTATCGCTCGTACTTGGATTTTTGGCTATGTAGATGATGGGACTGAAGTTTTTTTCGAGGTTGATCCTGTATGGTGTATTACTCGAGCGAGTAGGTTTTCGACGGGGTCGGACTTGGTCAACCTTTGATGTGTAAGTGTTGGGGTTGGCTTCCTTATAAAGTCAATCGAATGTAACGTGGTAATCGTTTGAACAGGTAACCAATAGGTTTGGAATTGGTGTGTCTCGATAGACGTGGGTAAGATTAGATGCCAAGTTGGCAAGAATGGGTACACCTTGGTAGGCATGAGTCGGATTGGTACGTGTGGGATTACGTGACTAAGACTAGACGTTTTGAGGCCGGTCGGGTGACCGTGGGACTTGAAATGGACGATGGGTTGGAGTTTTGTTCTTTCTAGTACTGGATTGGACAGATGGACTGTAGAATTGAAATGTCTTTTGGCGACGATCTAGGTTATAGGCTGGTTAATGGATGGAGGTACATACCCTGTGCGTTGTTTGGGGTATGATACGAGACAGGCTTGTGGTGCTTGGTGACGGTATATGGGATATACCAGAAGTACGCTGGTGAGCGTGTTGGAAATCAGCTCGGTTCCGATACCATTGGATTAGTCGAGGACATGAACTGGACATTGGATGCGGTACACTAGGTCAGGGTGAGTCTGATGGATCCAATTACACATAGGTCGAGTGAGATGTTACCAATGGTATACTCAGGTTGAGTGAGTTGGTGGTTAGTGTAACCACAAGTAAGTGTAATGTTAGTTTTTGATTGGCGACCGTCAAGTGGTGACAGTTTGTCGGATGTTTCAACATGGATCGATGAGTGAGATTGGAGACTCCCTATGGGAGCAGATGTCAGGATCAACTGGTGATTGAGAATGGAACCGCCAAGTCGTTGTGTCAGCGAAATGGTAGAATTGTCTGGTGGTGTCAACTCGGAACGTGTGATTACTATCACTCGACTTGGTCGAGTGTAGTCGATGCGACATGAGTATTAGTGGAACGTCTGGATGCAGACAAGGCTTGTGTTGACAAGTGGGTGAACTAGTGTACACGTGTCGTGAGATCGATTTGTTTCCACGAGGTGTATGTGGAATCGGTATAGTTGGAATTTTGAGGATGAAATTATTTAAGGAGGGAAGTTTGTAACGACCCGTCCCAAATTTCGGGATTAGATTAGTGACTAATGAAGGATTAGTGAGGTTAATCGGTGATTAGTTGAGCAAAATCGGGCGAACGATGCAAAATGACAGTTTTACCCCTAGTCGTGGGTAAAATGTTGAATTTTGACCCATTAGGTTCGATGGCCGAGGGCCGAGGACCGTTACGTAGATCGGGTCGATACGAATCCGTAGATAGGCGGCACGCTGAAATCGGACATCGAACGAAGAAGTTATGGTTCACGGAAGTTCAATTGAACTATGCAGGCATTACGAGGCAGGGATGATGTGGCAATATCTAATTCGGCAGATATTTAAGTGGGACCCATGGATGAGTAACAAGTATCACTCATCCCATTGGTCACTTCCCCAAAAAGTGGATCTATTTTAATTAAATAATGTTATCCTAAATTATTTTATAATTAATCCCACCCACCTCTCATCCTAATCATCCATCTCAACTAATCTCTCATCTCTACCATCCATCTCCCTCCTCTATTACCATCATGAGCCTTACCATATTTCTTCTTCAAACAACCTGAGCACCATTCTTCTTTCTCCCTAAGCAAAACACACGACACACCACCCCACAACCATACTTACATCAATATGTTCGTGTGATGATTAATGAGAGACTGAGAATGGCGAGGACGGCGGTCCACGGCGGTCCACGGCGGGGGTGAGTCAAAACAGAACCTGAGAACCCATTTTTATTTGAAAAATTGAAAGTTGAGTTTTGATTGATCTTTTGAGTTCCTGTCGATTCTATTGAGACCTAGGTACCAAGGCGACACGATGTGGATCGATTTTGATGGAAATGGACGCCTGGAACTACTAAAAACCGAGCTTGAAGATCAAGCTTACGGTTTGATCATAGAAGGTGAGTTTTTATTGGTTTTTCATGTGCATTGGAGTCATAGATGGATAGGAAGTGAGTAGAGAAAGGTCTAGGAATTGAAAGGGGACAGATTGGATCGAAAATGAGTGAGATTAGACATTGAACCTCCAGACCTGTCTGGTCCGGTTTAAAACCAGTGGACCCTGTCGCTGGAGGTTGAAGATAGTGAATAGTGTTAGGCGCGTGGGCTCACGCGCAATCCCTTTGGGTGACGCGTGGGGGCACGTGAAGCATCTTTTGGAGTTGACTTCAACATGTGAATTAATCTATTCGATGTAACGAACACTTTGGGACTGGTTTTGTGTCGATCGGACACCGTCTCGATATTGTTCAGGACATTCGAAGGTTTAGGATCGAGTTTTAAAATAGTTGAAAATTCGGGAAATTACAAGGCTTTAATGAGATGTTAATAAGGTAGTTAGTAACCCTCTAGATTGATTTGGACAAGTTTGGTAGTCCCGGTGACGGTGATTAGCCTGGGGAGGCTTACGACACTCAAATCGAGGAGGCACCGTAGGACGGTCTGTGAGTGGACCTTGATTTCTAAACTGTGATGCATGCATAAATGTTTTATATGGTTTATAAATGTTTTATATGGTTTATAGATGTTTTATATGGTTTATATATGTGATTCTAAACTGTGAGGAATGCATAGATGTTTTACGGTTTTGCACTGATTATCCGTACGAAATGGTTTGAGGAAATGGTTTGAGGAAATGGTTTTGGATTTGAAAAGGAAAACTCAGGTTCGAGACCCATTTATTTTGGAAACCCTTGCACTCGAAGTCCATTTAGTTACGTTTTCGGGCTAGGGGCCCAATTGGTTCGTGAACTGATTTCAGACTTGAAAATATGGAATCGGGCACGAGACCCATTTGATTTATGAACTCACAGACTTGAAGTCCATTTGATTTGCAATTTAAGATTCGGGCTCGAGGCACAGTTGATTTGCGATATCAGGCACGAGGCCCATTTATTTACGAAATCTGCATGAGACCCATTTGGTTTACGAAATCGGGCAAGAGGCGCAATTGGTTTACGAATCGGGCCGGAGGCCCAGTTGGTATATGAATTCGGGCTTAGGGCCCAGTTATGGTTTACGTTGTGATTTCGGGTCAGGGGCCCATAAATGGATTTCCGGTTCATGACGGTTTATGGGGATTGGGCATGAACCTTTGAATGGTTTTAAGAATGATTTCAAATCGTTTTTCATATACCATCCTTATATATATGGATTTTCTCGTCTGGGATGGGTCGTTGGCTTGGGTGGACCCCGGAGTAGTCATGGAGCACTGATTGAGTGGAGTCGCCCCCGTTGGGTTCCTTACTCTTAGGAAGGCAATTATGGATTATAACCCTCAGGGAAGGTCATTAATCTGCGACCATTTACCTGGGTGGACCCTAGGGAGACTTAGGATTTGAGACCCCGAGTAGCACACGCGTAGCTTTAGATACCATGACGGGATTGGTTATATGATTTATGACAAACGTGATTTCTTGGCTTTGCGAAATTATGTTTTATGCATAATAAATGAATTTGGCCTGAGTTCCCACATATGTTTACGATGTTAAGATTTCAGTAAATGGTTTTGGGCAGGGGCCCGTGTGACTTGAATTTACGGAACTTGGGGCTGAGACCCTAAATATGGTTGTTTAAACATATGTGGTTTGATAAATGGTTTTACTATGCATGCATGCTTTTTAGTGAATGGAATAAAGGTCTTTGATGAAATATGGCTTTTCGTCCACTCACAGTCTTTCTGTTTTCACTTCCCTTCAGGTTGATTACTGGTGCGGACTAAAGCAGAGACCGAGACATCACACTCCTCCAACGGATCCTAGCGTACTCTGGAAGCCGGTCGGGTTAAAGGTTCAAATTTTCCGTTGTTTGACACTTTGTGTTAGACGGGATCAGGAGCTTCCCTCATTAATCCTAGGGTGATTGGGACGGGTCCTAACAAGAAGACCTGATGAGAGGATGGCTATGACTTCAGTAAGGATGTCTTTCCCCGGAGAGGGCCTCTAGCAGAAATGTGTTTCCCTGGAGAGGACCCTATAGGATGATGGATATTGATCTGGTAGGGATGTGTTTCCCCCGGAGAGGGCCTCTAGCAGGAATGAGTTTCCCTGGGGAGCACCCGGAAGGATATGACTCCGGTAGAGATGTGTTCCTCCGTAGAAGTCACGATGAAACTACTTGCAGGAGTGTCGGGTTATTGCATTGAGACGTCGAGTCATGAACTCCGAGCCTAGTGTCGCACCTAGACGTCGAGTCGCGAACTCTAGAGACAGGTGTAGATCAGTTTCGTAAATCCGAGTCGCACACATGTTGGATGATTAGATGATATGAGATGAGTGATTTCCTAGATAGAGATGGGTGATTTCCCTAATAGAGATGGATGATTTGACGGACAAGGACGGATGACAAATATGAGAATGGGTCCTGAGGTTTATTGTGTCCAGTTGTTTGTTTTAACTTGTGTTAATTTTACCCTGAAAGTACTTATTTTTTGTATGTATTATTTCACTGGAAAGTACTGGTTTTAAATTGGTATGCATGCATGCTTTGTAAAACGGAGGGTGAAATCTTTATTTGGTAAAATGGGTTTAAAATAAATGCTTATTTTTTTCCATTCACACATTTTGTCTTTATGGCACTCTCCATGTTGATCGCGGATGTGGGCTGTAGCAGAGATCATGAGATCACATGCCACCACAGATCCTTGCGTACTCTGGGTAACCCAAGCGAGTTATGGTTTTATCCCTTGTCTGGTACGTGGTGTCAGACGGGAGCAGTCACATCCCACGATAATCTAGGGGGATTGGGATGGGTTTTGTCAAATTGGTATTAGGGCAGAGTATTGCTCTTAGAGTGTTTCACATGTGCCTGATGGGATGTCTCTATGATAAAGATAGTCTGTCATCAACCGAGTAATGAGGGTAGGAATAGGAAATTTTGGTGCAAATGAACCTATCTGAGTGTTTTTTTTTGGGCATGGATTTTGATTGGCATCCCATGTCGCGATTGAGCAGTGTTAGACACTGAGTAGGACCGAGTTTCTTTTGTGCCCAGTGGTCAAGGGCCAAATTACTAGTGGACTAGATCCCGGTATGACGACTGTTCAGAAGTTGAGATCGATGGGTCGGTCAGGATGGATGTAATGACCCGTCTCGAATTCCGAGATTAGATTAGTGACTAATGTAGGATTAGTGAATTTAATCGGAGATTAGTTGAGCAAAATTGGCCAAACGGTATAAAATGACCATTTTACCCTTAGTTGTGGGCAAAATGTTGATTTTTGACTCGGGGAGTCAAACGTACGAGGACCAATGACTATGATGTAGATCGGGACGTCACGTGTCCGTAGACAGGCGGCATGTCGAAATTGGACGTCAAACGGAGAAGTTATGGTCGCGGAAGTTCAATTGAACTATGCACGCACTATGAGGTGGAAACACTTGGCTAAATATGATTGGTTGACTAATAATGTGGGACCCTTGGATGAGTGACAAGTTCCACTCATCTTATTGGTCATTAACCCCAAATTGTGGATCTAAAATGTGATTGGTGGGTTTAACATCAGAATATTAGTTTTGGGATTATTTTATAATTTCCTTCACCCACTCTCTCCCAATCTCAGCCATCCATTCCCTCACACCCTTCATCCTCACCGTCCACTCATCTGATCAAACCACGTAAACTTCACCTTCTTCTTCTTCATCGATCAAACTTCACCATTGCTACAAACCGTGAACCCCATTTCTCACACACCCTCAAATCCTCTAACCTATCACCCTTTGTGTTTGAATGAAAGTTAGAGAGTAAGGGACCAGAAAGACTGAGAACCGGCAAAGGGATGAAGGCAGCAGCCACGATGGTGGCCACAGCGGGGTAACCATAAACCGTTTTGAACCCATGTTTGGGAAAAACTTTATTGACGAGTTCGATCGAGTTGAGTGACCCTAAAGTATTCCAGGGACTCAGACGAACGCTTTGGGATCATTTTCGAGGAGCTTGGTGGTATGAGGCGGCCGATGACCAAAACGGTGAGTTTTGGTTTGAATTTTGGAAATCGAGTTTTGATGGCTCTCAATCATGTTGAATGATTGGGGAGGTGTGATTTGGTGGTCTTGTTGATCGAATGGGATTGGTTTTAAGGGCTAGGAGGGCTGGAGTCGACAGTGGTGTATAGTTGCAGGTGGCCTGTCCATTCTTCAATCGGGGAGGTATGATTTCGAGGCCTTTCTTGTGTTTTGAGATCGTAGAAAGATAGGTTTTGAGTAGACAGAGGTTGAGGAATTGAAATGGGTGAAAAAGGATGAAAAATGAGAGGGTTGAAACACTGGACCGGTCACACTAGTCCAGGCTGGTCCGGTCCGGTTCAAAACCAGATAACCTGGTTCGTCCAAGGTTATGGGTGACACTGTTCACCGGCGGGTGGTTTTCACTCGCAGCCCATTTGGGCGACGCGTGAGGGCGCGTGGAGCATATTCTAGGGATGACTTCAACATGACTTTTAATCTATTTGATGTAACGAACATTTTGGGACTCGTTTCATGTCAATCGGACACTGCCTCGATATAGTTCGGGACGTCCGAAGGTTTAGGATCGAGTTTGAAAATAGTTAAAAACTACGGGAAAATTACGAGACTTCAATGAGAGGTTAATGAGGTAGTTAGTAACCCTCTAGTATG
The DNA here is from genome assembly GCA_032719365.1 of Prinsepia uniflora. NCBI lineage: Eukaryota > Viridiplantae > Streptophyta > Magnoliopsida > Rosales > Rosaceae > Prinsepia > Prinsepia uniflora. The sequence continues at coordinate 41,236,240 of CM064872.1, forward strand.
ATTTGAACAAGTTTGGGAGTCCCGGTGACGGTGATTAGTCTGGGGAGGCTTACGACACGCAAATTGAGGCAACACCGTAGGACGGTCTGTGAATGGACCTTGATTTCTAAACTGTTATGCATGCATTAATGTTTTATATGTTTTAAATATGTGATTTTATGATGATGAATTGGATGCTAGTGATTTACACGATTTCAAGTATTTCGAGGCGATTTATGTATTTGCACGTAAATCGAGGGTTACGGTTTTGCACTGATTATACGTGCTTATGGTTTTGAAAATGGTTTAATGAAATGGTTTTGGATTTGAAAAGGTAAACTCGGGCATGAGACCCATTTGTTTTGGAAACCCTCGGACTCGAAGTCCATTTTAGTCACGTTATCAGGCCAAGGGCCCAACTGGTTCATGAACTGATTTCAGATTTGAAAATATGGAATCGGGCACGAGGCCCAGTTGGAGTACGTATCGGGCTCGAGGCCCATTTGATTTACGTATCGGGCTTTAGGACCAATTGGGTTACGAAATCGGGCATGAGGCCCATTTGATTTACGAAATCAGGAATGAGGTGTAACGACCCGTCCCAAATTTCGGGATTAGATTAGTGACTAATCAGGATTAGTGAGGTTAATCGGTGATTAGTTGGGCGAAATCGGACGAACGATGCAAAATGACCGTTTTGCTCCTAGTCATGGGCAAAACATTCACTTTTCGTTCAAGCAGTTAAATGGACTTTGGCCGATGATTGTGACGTAGTTCGGGACGTCACGAGTTCATAGACATGTGGCACGTTCGATTCCGAAATTCAAGGAAGAAATTAGGCCGTTCGGAAGTTCATGGGTATTTTCGTAATTTGGGTAAAATGGGCAAACAGTTGAATTTTTACCCGGGAGGTTCGATGGTCGAGGGCCGAGGACCGTTACGTGGATCAGGTCGATAAGAATCCATAGACAGGCGGCACGCCGAGATCGAACTTCGAACGGGAAAGTTATAGGTCACGGAAGTTCGATTTCACTATGCACGCATTACGAGGCGATGATTAGGTGGCAATATCTGATTGGTTGACTTTTTAAGTGGGACCCATGGATGAGTGACAAGTGTCACTCATCCCATTGGTCATTAACCCCAAATTGTGGATCTCACATTGATTGGTGAGATTTGGATTAAAATAATAATAATTATATTATTTTATAATTCTCACTCACCTCATCTCCTAATCCCAGCCATCCATCTCATCTAATCCCTCAATCCTGGTCGTCCAAATCTTCTCTCTCACCTGATCATCATCACCAAATCTCCCTCTCTCTCCTTTCCCCGCGCATCAAACATCATCTTCTTCATTTTCTCTGTAAAACCCGAACCCCCAATCCCACAAACAAACCCCAATCTTGATCCTTTGCTGTTGGACTTCAAACAAAAGTGAGAGAATGTCGGGAGAGGATTAGAATGGTGGCCACGGCTTGTGCTTTCGTGGAAGGAGGCCCAAGAAGCCTAAAACTGTGAGTTTTAGTTCAAAATTCGAAGGTTGGTTTTTAGGGTATGAACTCAATTTTGACGATCGAGTGGGACTGGTTTCAGGAGCCATGGTGGCAGGAGATGAGGCGGAGGAGCAGTTGCAGGTGGCTGGTCATGTTCCTCAATGAACAGGTATGAAAACGTCCCCGTTTCTTGGTTTTTAGATCGTAGGAAGGTTTCTGGGAGTTTGACGGTGAGAATGGAAGAAACAGGGGGCGTTTTGGTGGTCGAATGGCAGAGAACCAACCGGGTCAAGCTGCGGGTCACGGCGGCCCGGTTGTAGACCCGAACTGAGGAAGACGATGACTAATGACGTCATCCTACTAACGTCATCATGTCAGGGAATCGTGTCCAGGAAACGTTGACTTTTTCGGGAAAATTTATGGTTCTTAATATGGACTTGTTTAGGTTAGTAGTAACCTTTTGGTATGATTTGGACAGGTCAGGATGACCCGGAGAGGTCGGATTAGCCCGGGAAGGCTTATGGCATGCAAATCGAGGCGGCAGCATAGGACGGTCTGTGAGTGGACCTTGATTTCTAAATTGTGATGCATGCATAAATGTTTTATATGGTTTATGGATATGATTCTATGATGATTATTTGGATATTAGTGAATTATATTGTTTCACGCATTTCGAGGCAATTTACATGCTTGCACGTAAATCGATATTTTCAATTTTACACTAATTTTCTGTACTTATAGTTTTGGAAATGATTTCATAAAATGGGTTTGGCTTTGAAAAGGTAATCTCGGGTTCGAGACCCATTTTTTTTGGAAACCCTCAGACTCGAAGTCCCTTTTAGTGACGTTCTCGGGCCAGGGGCCTAATTGGTTCTTAAATCGATTTCGGATTAGGAAATATGGACCGGGCACGAGACCCATTTGATTTATGAACTCTCAGACTTGATGTCCATTTGATTTAACAAGGAATCGGGGAGCCCAGTTGACTTACGTATGGGGCACAAGGCCCATTTGGTTTACAAAATCGGGCACGAAGCCTAGTTGGTTTACGATTCGGGCCGGAGGCCCAGTTTGTATGTGGATTCGGGCTTAGGACCCAGTTACGTTTTAAGATTGTGATTGCGGGTAAGGGACCCATAAATGGATTTATGGTTCATGACGGTTTATGGGGACCGGCATGAACCCTTGAAATTTTTTTATGGTTCATGACAGTTTATGGGGTTTGACCTGAACCCTTGAAAGGTTTTTCATATACCATCCTTTATATAAGAATTGTCTCCTCCGGGGAGGGTCGTTGGTCTAGGTGGACCCCAGAGTAGTCACGGAGCACTGACTGAGTGGAGTCGCCCCCGTTGGGTTCCTTACTCTCAGAAAGGCTATAGATTATAACCTGAGGGAGGGTCATTGATCAATGGACATTGACCTGGGTGGATCCTGAGAGACTTGGGCTTGAGACCCCCGGGTAGCACGCGCGTAGCTCTAGATATCGTGACAGGATTGGTTATATGAAATTGGATAAACATGATTTCAATTGGTTTGCGAAATTGCGTTTTATGATTGTAAATGGATTTGGACTGAGATCCCACATATGTTTACTATGTTATGGTTTTCTGTAAATGGTTTTGGGTTGGAGCCCGTATGAATGTGGTTGTTTAAACATATGTGATTGGATAAATGATTTTACTATCCATGCACGCTTTTTAGTTAAGGGCATAAAGGTCTTTTATAGATGTGTTTTTATCAAACTATTAATTTTTGTCCCCTCACAGTCTTTTTGTTTTCAATGCCCTTCAAGTTGATTACCATGCGGACTGTAGCAGAGACCGAGACACTACATACCTCCTCCGGTTCCTGGCGTACTCTGGAAGCCGAAAGGCTTAAGGTTTTAATTTTCCCTGGTCCGACACTCCGTGTCGGACGGGATCAGGAGCGTTCCTCGTTAATCCCGGGGGGATTGGGGATGGGTCCTGACAGGTGGTATCAAAGCAAGGTTTGTGTGCTCTGAACCTGAGTTATCGTGGGGTACCCTGATGACTGCTCTGATACTGATAGGTGGTATCAGAGCAGGTTTGCTCTTACGATGCGCGCAGGTCGAGGATGTGATGTCTCAGTGATCTGCAGTTCGTTGTCAACCTAATAGTTAGGATGCCGATACAATAGTTAGTAGGATTCAATTGTGGAACCTCTTGGTTCAGAATTTGATGCCAGGGTTGCCATAGTTCTTTTGTGGTTGATAGTGTGAGACCCTACGTGTCAGGACCCGACCCTCCTCGGTCAGGACCCGACTCATCTAGCACCATATTGTCCGCTTTGGGCCTCTCCCTCACGGTTTTGTTTTCGGGATCTCATGGTGCAACTTCCCAGGGGGTCACCCATCATGGAATTGCACCAGCCTCAACTCGCTTAACTTTGGGGTTCCAATCCCCCCCAAAGCCACTTGAGCTCCCAAAAGGCCTAGTGCTAGATAGGTGTGTACCTACACCTTTAAGGCACACCACCATGCGCTCCCAGACCATTCCCCCTCGCAGGAATGTGAGATTGTTCACCGTTCCCTTCAGGACACGGGTCTTACACTACGGAAGGATGAACGTAACAGTACTTGAGTGTTTTGATCGTGAGATGGATGGTTGGGATCATCTTTCATGATACTGTAAGATCGGTGTAACAAAAGTTCAGTGTTGTGACCATTATATGGTCAGATTTTGTTGAGTTAAGTGGTTATGTTGCTAAGAGCAACCAAGTTCGAGGAATCCTAGTTGAAGTAACAGTAGGACTAGATTGACGTCTTTACGATGTCGGGACCGCGGGGTCGGTCAGATTGTGGATCATACTGCCTTCTGCAGTTGGGTTCAAAGGTACCCTAGGTAGCGATTGTGGTACCCTAAGGTAGGATGTATGGTTCGAAAATGTGAGTTGGCGAGTGGTTTGACTTTGACGACTTTTCCGAGTCGAGACCGTCAGTCGGTCTAGTCATGTCAGCTTTAGTGATGGGACTGCACTCTACAGTCAGGGTTGTACTTATCGGTTAGACCTAGTTAGTTGTCATGCTACCTTAGTTGTGATGGATTGTTGGTGCAGCTAAGGTCATGGACGACCGGGTAGACGACATTGGCTGAGTCGAATTACGAGTGGTTAGAGTTTGGTTGAACAGGTTACCAGGGTTGGTACTTGTCGATGGAATTCCGGAGTGTGGATACTGAGTAGTTAGTGCGGGCGGTTGATTCTGTTGAATACGGAGTATCGATAGCGACGTCTGGTGGTTGGGTCTGCACTAGTTGTGGCAGGCACTACTATTAAGAGTGGTTGTAGTTGTGGTTGTCGTGAATTGGGGAACGTTCGGGGAACGTTTCCTTTTCTTGTACGATTTGTTAGGGTGACTGTATCCAGAGTTGTTAGGTATGAGGGAGGCAGAGTTTCTCCAACTTGAGTAGAGGTACGGGATCGTTGCTCTGTATGAACAAAGATCCAAGGTTGTCAGATTCACACACTGGGTACTGGTGCTGGTTCTAGTGCTGGTGCCGGTGATTGTGATGACGATGAGTCACAAGTTGGGATGTGACTCTGTCAAGATGGGCATGTGTTCGGTACCTGGGATCCAGCAGTGGATCTCAAATAGTGATGGATTGGATGGGATCCAGCAAGGGTTGAGGCGATAGAATCGATTAGTAATGCACCACATCCTTTTGGATGTACTTAAACGGTATAAGTCGATAGGAGAACTTGGTAGTGAGTTAGATTGGTTACGGACACGTGGTCGATGTCCAAGTGTGTTGGTTCCGACATGGTTGGAACTTCAGAATCGAGAGAAGTGGTGATTGAGGTGACGAGAGGAGTGCTTGTTTTCACATTGGTAATGAGTATTTCAAAGTCATTTTGGATGACTTCTCATATTTCTGCCATGGCAGGTGATGGTTGTTGTCACCAATACGTTCATCGTGTATTGGTTGGTGGACTCGTGATTTTATTTTGGGTCATCGAGAGGAGTTAGGTATTTTGAAATTAGGTGAATGAGATTTCTCATTTTTTGCTTGGTGGCAGATGATGTTGGGTTACGTGGTGTGGTGAATGCAATGAGTTTCTGTTTGCATGAGGGTGTAGGACCCTATGACTAGATTTCCAGGTGGATGGTTAGCAAGGTGAGCACTTGTGGATCCTAGGTAGATCTGGATTGTGATGTTGAGGACTTTGGGCATCATGACGATCGAGGATTGTGACATTTATGGTCGGGTGACGCAGTGATGGATCTAGATCGTGATCTTAATGATCTAGATAGGTGAAGAGTTTATCGCTCTTACTTGGGTATTTGAGTTGAGGATGATGGGATTGGCTTCCGTATGAAGTCAATCGAAGGTAATGTGTTAATCGTTTGAGAAGGTAACAGATAAGTTCAGAATTGGCGCATCTCGGTAGACGTGAGTGAGATTTGATGCTAGTTGCATGAGTGGGTACGCCTTGGTGGGCGTGATTTGGATTGGTACGTATTGGATTACGTGATTTGGAGTAGACGTTGTGTTGCTGGTCAGGTGACCATGGGACTTGAAATGGATGTACGTACCTTGTACGTTATTCGAGATACGATACTGGGCAGACTTATAGTGCCTGGTGACGGTATATGGGATATACCAGGGGTACGTTAGTGAGCGTGTTGGTAGTTGGCTTAGTTCTGATACCATTGGATTAGTCGAGGATGCGGACTAGACGTTAGATGATGTGCACTGGGTCATGGTGTTTCTGATGGGTCCAGTTACACTCAATTTGAGTGAGTTGGTGGTTAGTGTAACCACAAGTAAGTATAATGTCAGTTTTCGACTAGCGACTGTCAAGTAGTGATAGTTTGTCGGATATGTCAACATGGTCCGATGAGTGAGAGTGGTGACTCCCAGTGGAAGTAGATAGCAGGATGGGTTGGTAATTGAGCAAGGAACCGTCGAGTTGTTTGTATCAACGAAATCGTAGATTTGACAAGTGGTGTAACTAGAAACGTGTGATTACTGTCATTCGACGTGGTCGAATGTAGTCGATGCAACATGAGTATTAATGGAACATCTCGGTACGAATAAATATTGTTCTAGTTAGTTGGTGTACGAGTGTACGAGTGTACACATAAGGTGAGATTGAATTTGCTTTCCACGTGGTGGTTGTGAAATCAAGATAGTTGGAATTTCGAGGACGAAATTAATTTAGAAGGGAAGGTTGTAAAGACCCATCTCGAATTTTGGGATTAGATTAGTGACTAATCAGGATTAGTGAGGTTAATCGGTGATTAGTTGGGCGAAATCGGACGAACGATGCAAAATGACCGTTTTTCCCCTAGTCATGGGCAAAACATTGACTTTTCATTCAGGCGGTCAAGTGGACTTTGGCCGATTACTGTGACGTAGTTCGGGACGTCACAAGTTCATAGACAGGTGGCACATTCGATTCCGACATTCGAGGAAGAAGTTATGATGTTCAGAAGTTCATGGGTATTTTGGTAATTTGGATAAAAGGGGTAAATAGTTGACTTTTGACCCGAGAGATCCGACGGCTGTGGGCCGAGGACCATTACATAGATCGGGTCGATACAAATCCATAGACAGGCGGCACGCCGAGATTGGACTTCGAACGGAAAAGTTATATGTCACAGAAGTTTGATTTCACTATGCACGCATTACGAGGCGATGATTAGGTGGCAATATCTGATTGGTTGACTTTTTTGGTGGGACCCATGGATGAGTGACAAGTGTTACTCATCCCATTGGTCATTAACCCCAAATTGTGGATCTCACATTGATTGGTGAGATTTGGATTAAAATAATATTAATTATATTATTTTATAATTCTCACTCACCTCATCTCTTAATCCGAGCCATCCATCTAATCCCTCAATCCTGGCCATCCAAATCTTCTCTCTCACCTGATCATCATCACCAAATCTCCCTTTCTCTCCTTTCCCCGCGCATCAAACATCATCTTCTTCATTTTCTCTGTAAAACCCGAACCCCCAATCCCACAAGCAAACCCCAATCTTGATCCTTTGCTGTTGGACTTCAAACAAAAGTGAGATAGTGTCGAGAGAGGATTAGAATGGTGACCACAACTTGCGCCGTCGTGGACGGCGGCTCAAGAAGACAAAAACGGTGAGTTTTAGTTCAAAATTCGAAGGTTGGTTTTGAGGTTATGACGATCGATTTTGATGATATGGTTGTGTTCCTAGGACTCATACGAGTCGAGTGGGACTGGTTTAAGGAGCCATGGTGGCCGGAGACGAGAGGGAGGAGCAGTTGCAGGTGGCTGGTCGTGTTCCTCAATGAACACGTAAGAAAACATCCTCATTTCTTGGTTTTTAGATCGTAGGATGATTTCTGGGAGTTAGACGTCGAGAATGGAAGAAACGGGAGGTGTTTTGGTGGTCTGATGGCGGAGAACCGACCGGGTCAAGGCGCGAGTCACGGCGACTCGATTGCAGACCTAAACTGAGGAAGACGATGACTGATGACATCATCCTGCTGACGTCATCATGACAGGGATGATGTCAGCATGTCAGACCTGACAATGTCAGACTGACATGTCAGACAGAGGCCCAATCCAGACGTGACACGTGGCATTGTCAGGGGGTGTCAGTGCTGACGTCGGCATGACATCAGCGTTGAATTTTCAACGCATTGACCAGCGCGTGTGGACGTGTGTGAACAGTACATTGGGTGGGTCCAAAGACATTTTAAAGGTTTCGACGATCCTAATCTAATGGCGGTGGTTTCGGGTCAATAGGAGATCGTTAAGTTGGTCAAATCGAGATTTTTCACCACGGGAATTGTGTCCAGGACACGTTGACTTTTCCGGGAAAGTTTAGGGTTCTTAATATGGACTTGTTTAGGTTAGTAGTAACCTTAGGGTTGTTAATATGGACTTGTCTAAACTGTGATGCATGCATAAATGTTTTATATTGTTTATGGATACGATTCTATGATGATGATTTGGATATTGGTGAATTACATGGTTTCATGTATTTCGAGGCGATTTACATGCTTGCACGTGAATCGAGATTTTCATTTTTACACTAATTTTCTGTACTTATTGTTTTGGAAATTATTTCATAAAATGGTTTTGGATTTGAAAAGGTAATCTCGGGTTCGACACCAATTTGTTTTGGAAACCCTCGGACTCGAAGTCCCTTTTAGTGACGTTCTCGGGTCAGAGGCTCAATTGCTTCTTAAATAGATTTCGGATTTGGAAATACGAATCGGGCACGAGACCCATTTGATTTACGAATTCTCGGACTTGATGTCCATTTGATTTAACAAGGCATCGGGCTCGGAGCCCAGTTGACTTATGTATCGGGCACGAGACCCATTTGGTTTACGAAATCGAGCACGAGGCCCAGTTTGTATGTGGATTCGGGATTAGGGTCCAATAACGTTTTAAGATTGTGATTTCGGGTCAAGGACCCATAAATGGATTTATGGTTCATGACGGTTTATGGGGACCAGCATGAAACCTTGAAAGGTTTTTATGGTTCATGACAGTTTATGGGGATATGCATGAACCCTTGAAAGGTTTTTCGTATACCATCCTTTATATATGAATTGTCTCCTCCGGGGAGGGTCGTTGGCCTGGGTGGACCCCGAAGTAGTCACGGAGTACTAATTGAGTGGAGTCGCCCCCGTTGGGTTCCTTACTCTCAGAAAGGCTATGGATTATAACCTCAGGGAGGGTCATTGATCTATGGACATTGACCTGGGTGGACCCTGAGAGACTTGGGCTTGAGACCTCGGGTAGCACGCGCGTAGCTCTATATACCGTGACAAGATTGGTTATATGAAATTGGATAAACATGATTTCAATTGGTTTTCGAAATTGTGTTTTATGATTGAAAATGGATTTGGACTGAGATCCCACATATGTTTACTATGTTATGGTTTTCTGTAAATTGTTTTGGGTTGGAGCCCGTATGGATGTGGTTGTTTAAACATATGTGATTGGATAAATGATTTTACTATGCATGCATGCTTTTTAGAGAAGGGTATACAGGTTTTTTATAAATGTGTTTTTATCAAACTATGACTTTTTGTCCACTCACAGTCTTTCTGTTTTCAATGCCCCTCAGGTTGATTACGGTGCGGACTGTAGCAGAGACCGAGACATCACATACCTCCTCTGAATCCTAGCGTACTCAAGAAGCTAGAAGGCTAAAGGTTTTAATTTTCCCTAGTTTGACACTCCATGTAAGACGGGATCAGGTGCGTTCCTCGTTAATCCCGGGGGGGGATTGGGGACGGGTCCTGACACGTGGCCCAGTTGGTATATGAATTCGAGCTTAGGGCCCAGTTATGGTTTACGATTGTGATTTCGGGTCGGGGACCCATAAATGGATTTCTGGTTTCATGACAGTTTATGGGGACCGGGCATGAACCTCCGAAAGGTTTTGAGAATGATTTCAAAATGGTCATATACCATCCTTATATATTTATGGATTGTCTCCTTCGGGGAGGGTCGTTGGCCTGGGTGGACCCTAGAGTAGTCACGGAGCACTAACTGAGTGGAGTCACCCCCGTTGGGTACCTTACTCTGAGGAAGGCTATTATGGATTATAACCCCCATGGAGGGTCATTAATCTGCGGACATTAACCTAGGTGGACTTTGGGGAGACTTGAGATTTGAGACCCAAGGTAGCACGCGCGTAGCTTTAGATACCGTGATAGGATTGGTTATATGATATATGATAAACATGATTTCCAGGATTTGCGAAATTGTGTTTTTTGAATATTAAATGGATTTGGGCTGAGTTCCCAAATATGTTTGATATGATTCTGGATTTGAGTAAATGTATTTGGGTTGGGGCCCTTATGTTTAAATTTACGGAACTTAGGGCTGATACCCTATTAATGGTTAGTGAAACATATGGTTTGATAGATGGTTTTCCTATGCATGCATGCTTTTTAGTGAAGGGCATAAAGATCTTTTATGAAATATTTTTTTATTAAACTATTGATTTTTGTCCACTCACAGTCTTTCCTTGTTTTTAATGCCTTTCAGGTTGATCACGGATGCAGACTGTAGCAGAGACCATGAATTCACACTCCTCCACCGGATCCTGGCGTGCTCTGGAAGCCGGTCTGGCTAAAGGTTTAAATAATCCCTGGTCTGACACTTTGTGTCAGACGGGAACATGACATATCCCGTGTTAATCCCGAGGGGATTGGGATGGATCGTGTCAATGGACGTACTGTGGTGAATAGCGAAGGTCGTGGGTGTCCTAAGTCGAGATTAGTTGGACAAGTTACCAGGAAAGTGGTACTTGTGGATCGGATCCCAGGGTGGACCGATCAGTGGATTATACGCGCTGAACGGTTTGAACATGCGATAAGTTTCCTACATGAGTACGAAGTCTCGATATCACATAATTTGTTGGAGTGGTATGCATAAGGATCTTCACCAAAATTGCCATTGACGGACGTGGATGAGATTTTTGAGAGTTGGGTAACGTTCGAGGAACGTTTTTACGTTATATATGCCCCAGATTTGTCTAGGTACGAGCAGAGGTATGTGATTGTTGCTCTGCACGAGTAGGGATTTTGGGTTTTAGCCCGGGTCGCATTGTGTGCAACAACAATAGGAGTTGATGAGCTTTGGGCGCTGGTGATTGTGTCTAAATGCCATATCATCTCCACTAGTAGGACTGAGATGATTGAGGTGAGTTGGATGGAATCCAAAAACGTATGGGAGATTCCGGATGGCACAGAGTATGTCTAGGTGATGTGATGCCAAGCAGGGCTCAGAACGAGATTATAGTGACAGGCGTGCCCTTGAGGAGCATACATGTGTGTTTCAGCGAGCATTGAGCAGGACAGGGAGGATCCCTAGTGGCTCATTGAGATATCAGCATCCAATCGAATGGTATTCCTCAATTGGAGACAAGTGTTTTGTCTTACCTTTGTAAGTGTGCACGAGTGTTGGGTGCAGGAGTTGCTCCCACAGAGTGGGACATGCGAGCTAGTACTATGTTGGGTTTAGTTGGTGAACCGAGATGGTTCGATTAGATAAGATGGAAAGGCAGATTGGTTCCACAACACATGGATTGATGTCCAAGTGAGTTACCGCTTAGAGGTGGGGGGATACGACAGGTGGATCGCTAGGGATATGGGACATGTGTTATGATGTCCCGAGTTAGTTTAGTGATCTATGCATGCTCGGAAGGTTGACATGGTTGCCACACCTAGATGGAGTTTCCCCCGGTACGTAACCCAGTTGCAACCATATTGTCAGAAGGTGCCAACTAAGCTGGGAGCGTTAGGAGTCCTGTGACTGAACGTAGTGGATTTAGTAGGCTTGGAAATCAGTTGACTAGGAACGTCACTGATTGGATAACCAATGTTCCTTGTTAAAGTTCAATGGAACTTCGAGAGATATATATGACAAGATAGCTAATAAATATACTTCCTCTCCTGGAAGTTCCTAGTGAAGTCCTCATCCCTCGTGAAGTTATGAGCTAGTAAGGGTTGAGCTGATTCGAGGAGTGGTGCGATCGTGGATGGATCACTACAGTAGTTATCAACTTATATTATTGGTTGGTGAAGGAAACTTCTTGTTTTTTACTTCTATGCTAGAAACATCATTGCACTTTCTCATGGGTTCAAAGTGGGCTTAAAAATTTGACACCCAGGTTGTGGGCCCGATTAGAAAGAGTTAAAGAACGGGAGGTGATACCGTCACCTGATGTAGATGAGTGTGGGTCCTCAGTGGATTGGGAGGATCGAGAAGAATATGAATTGAGACGATTGACTATCGCAGTACGTGTGAGCCGAGATGCTTATGCATCAAGATATTTTGGACCGATTTGGTCTATAGATCGTGACAAGGGTGAGTCGCGGGGATTGTAAATCGAACTAGTTGGGACTAGCGTCAGCCAACCGTGACGACTAAGATTGGTCTCACTCAGACTGGACGAGTGACAGTGGCGGTTGGGCAGAGGTTCTTCCCATGGCAGATCAGACGATACATTACGTATCACGTAGGAAAAGATGAATAGCCGATGTCTCGAGTAGGCTTGTTGTAGGTTAGTTATCACTCCAGATGGAGAAATTGTCTTGGTGGTGGATGCCCATGGAGTGTTGTTGGATGATGACAGGTAACCGATAGGTTCGGGATTGATACGTCTTGGTGGCGTAAGTCGGTTGACCTTTGGAATAAACCAAAGGATGAGTTTGGTTAGTGAACTGGCTAGGCTATCTCTGCAGTTGGTCAGGTGACCACGAAGGCTCAGAGAGGACGTTGAGTATAATGTGGTATGTCTAGTGCAGAGATAAGGTAGACGGGTTCCAGTGTTGGAACATGATTGGCATGGTAGCCATATGATGGACGGATCAGATTCAAGCTGTGCTCAGAGTGTGGATGGGTACGTAGTTGGACGTAACTTGAGTGCAGTCCTTGATTATGCCTATGAGTAGTTGTGGATGCACCTGTGAGCATTGCACAATTGGCAGTGATATCACTTGGTGATGAATATTTGATTGATGTGATATGATCATCAAATTGAGTCCTTATCGGACATGAGGTGAAAAAGGGACATGATATGATATGGTAATCGGAAGGGATCCGATGTTGATTGTTCGTTGAGTACGAGGATCAGGCATTAAATATTGTGCGCTAGTGCAGAGTGGATTTACAGGGTTCGGTTATTATGTGAGCATGGAGCTCAGGGCCAGGATGGGCCAGGGGAACCCTCGTGCTTATGTTGTGAAAATCTCTGCGAGAGAAAGTATTTGATGGGGGTCCAGATGCATTCTGAGTATATCGGCATGATGAAAGAGATAATCGTTTGAGACTCGTGAAAAGTCAGGGTCACAGCGTTGACCGGAATGACATGAGATATTTTACGAGATATAGTGATGGGACTCTAGGAAGAGTAAGCATTATGGTGTTGATCGATGAGGGACACAAGTACCAACTTGTCACGATGAACCATCGTGAATGTGTTGGACGTCGTGAATGTGTTGCGTACCGTGATTGTGATTAATAGCTGGAGACCATCGAATGATATAGGACTTGTGACCCTCTGTAGGAGCAGGACTGAGCCGGGCTGAGTGGGATGTCAGCTAGCTATCGCAGGATTATTAGTAGGATGGTCAGCTTGGATGCTAAGTACACTTGCGTGAGTGACAGGTGTGATTGACGAGTGTCGATATCTCATTTGAGACTGGAGAATTGAATGTTGAGATTTTTGGTGACAGTTAGTCACTCGTATGTGCATACGATCGGGGAGGATGGGCTCAGTGTCAGCAGTGGCCATCAGATTGTGGGTGAAGTTGAGTGACGTTAACCTTCGGAATGAGCACCATGGTTAGGTGTTGGACGCGTGTGTATACACGTGAAGACCTTAGGTAGTAGGCATGAGTGGATTTCTATAGTCTGGAAGTGGGATTGAGTCAATTAGAATTTTGAGGAAGTAATTTCTTTTAGTGGATTGTAATGACCCATCCCGAATCTACGGGATTCATTAAGAATTAGTTGAGGATTAGTGAGACTAACCAAGAATTAGTCGAGGATTATCATACGATTGGGGTAAAATGAAGATTTTGCCCCTAGAAAATGGTAAAAAGTTAACTTTTGACTTGGGAGGTCAATGACACGTGGATCGAGGTCTATTACGTAGATCGAAATGATACGAGTCCGTAGACATGTTGACATGTTTTACGAGGCAAGTTGACATTTGTCCAAATATTTGTGTCCAAGTCCAATGGACGAGTAACAAGTGTCACTCATCCATTGCTTCCCCTCCCACATACATGCATCCTCCCTTCCTATTCGATTTGAACCTAGATTGAAACCCAAAACCCACCCAAACACCCTCCAATATTCATCCTTTGTTTCTTGTGTGAACAGGAAAGTGAGAGAGTGAGTCCAGATGGTGACAGTGGCGGACGGTGGAAGCACGGTGGAGCATCCAGGAGCCACGACCAGGTAAAACCCAAAACCATTCAATGGGTCAAAATTTTGAAGTTGGGTTAGCGGTTTTGTTGGGCTGTTTTAATGATCAAACATGATCCCTAGGGACATTACAATCTCACAAAGGTAACTAGATCAAACGTGGCTGTAATCAACCAGGAACCAGGTCGGAAGATTGCCTGAAAAGCTTCAAGCTCCTAAGGTAAAATCTAGACCTCCTTAGCTTATTTTGATTCCATGGATCCCTTTCTGGGATTATTACGATCAGAATTGTTGAAAAATGGGAAGTTTTGGTGGTCGGAGGAGGAATAATGGACTAGGTCAGGTTCGCGGGTCGTTTGACCCATTATAGAGAAACAGGTCAACCCGTAAGAAGGTTGACGATGATGAGGTGGAAGTCCACATCATCATGTGTGAGTGGCTGTCAGTCAACATCGCAAATCTGGTGCTGCCAGATGGTAGGCTGTCAGTCACAATCAGCACTGACATTTCAGACACGTGGACCAATCAGAGAGTGACACGTGGCATGTGTCAGATCTGACAGGTGTCAGATATCAGGATGACATCAGCATGGTGCTGTCAGCGTTGACTTTGCTCACGTCAGCGTTAACCATGCTGACGTTAGCGTTGACTAACACATATTGACTTTGAATGGCATGTGAGGGCATGTGAGCATGAATTTCGAGGTGAGACCGATCATGTTCGAAAAGTTTCGACGATCTGAATCCAATGGTGGTGGTTTCAAGTCGATCAGACGTCTTTTGTTAGGTCATTTAGAAGTTTTTAGCCTCAGAAGCATGTTCGAAACACGTTGATCGGACCGGAATTTGTGAAGGTCTACGATATAAACTCATCGAAGTAGTTAGTGACCTTTAGGTATGGTTTGGATAGGTCCGGACGTCCCAGAGACTGTGTATTAGCTTTGGACTAGCTTATGGCGCGAGTTTCGAGCGCGTAGCGTGGACCGACGGTGAGTGGACTTTGACTTCTAAAAGATGCATGCATATATATATATATATATATATATATATGTTTTACTGATTTATATGGATTGAAATGCCCGGTTTATTTATAGTTTTGAATGAGGCATTGCATTATGTTTTACATGCTTGTTGATTAGCGGGTTTTAAACAATTTCACAGGGATGCGTGAAATTGTTGTTTCGGGCTTGAGATCCAGCTTGTAAGACAATGGACTCCGAGAGTGAGTCCATTGGAAACCATGTTTCGGGCCAAGGGCCCTATTGGAACTTCGGACACTGTTTGATGTGAAACTGGACACCATTTTTTTATGTGATTTGTGGAAACTAGTTTTAGGTTGAGACCCGGTGCAAAATAACTTTTTTGGATTTGAGAATCGCCAGTTTTGAAAATATGTTTCCACGGTTTTTACATGACCATTCTACGAGATAATGGATATGACCCCAGTAGGAATGCGTTTCCCCAGAGAGGACCTCATGAGAGGATGGCTCTGACTCCGACATGAATGTGTTTCCCCGGAGAGGACTCGATGAGAGGATGGCTATGACTCCAATAGGGATGTGTTTTCCCGGAGAGGCCTCCAGCTGGAATTTGTTTCCCAGAGAGGACCCTATAAGATGATGGATATGACTCTAGCAGGAATGTGTTTTCCCGGAGAGGACCATATGAGATGATGGATACGGATCTGGCAGGATTGTGTTCCCCTCGGAGAGGGCCTCTAGAAGGAATGTTTTTGCCCAGAGAGGACCCGGATAGATATGACTCTGGTAGAGATGTGTACCCCCAGAGAAGTCACGATGACACTACCTACAAGAGTGTCAGGTTATTGCACTGAGACATCGAGTCAGGGACTCCGAGCCTAGTTCCGTACCTAGACATCGAGTCGCGGACTCCAGAGTAAAGTAGTGATCGGTTGTGTAAATCCAAGTCGCATGCACATCGATATAAAAATCTTGACATTTATAAAAATTGATGATTTGACGGTATGAGACCGATGTCGCATATTGACAGATAGATATGGGTGGTTTCCCAGATAGAGATGGATGACTTGATGGACAAGGACGGATGACGGATATGAGAATGGGTCCCGAGTTTTTTGACTAATCGAATGTGTCCAGTTGTTTGTTTTAACCTGTGTTGATTTTACCCGAAAAGTACTTGTTTTCGTATGTATTGTTTCATTGGTAAGTACTGGTTTTTAATTGGTACGCATGCATGCTTTGTAAAGTAGAGGGTGAATGCTTTATTTGGTAAAATGGGTTTAAAATAAATGCTTATTTTTTTCCACTCACACGCTTTATCTTTTTGGCACTCTCTAGATTGATCGCGGATGCGGACTGTAGTAGAGATCGAGACATCACATGCCGCCACAGATACTTGTGTACTCTAGGTAACCTCGAGCGGGTTACAGTTTTATCCCTTGTCTGGCACGTGGTGTCAGGCGAGAGCAGGCACATCCCACGATAATCTAAGGGGATTGGGATGGGTTCTGTCAAATTTACTTGGGCCACACAGAAGTGGACGCATCTAAACTTTGAAGCTATGTGAACCATATATATCCTTGATTTCCCCAATGTGTATTGCATAACCTCCATATGGTTTCATGATGCTTGGATTTCATCACCGGGCCCCCTAGACTAATTTAATCTAGGGAAGTGAGATTGAAGGTGCAGGTCATCCTTGCATGACTTGTGATAGGACCCACCCCGATTATCGCCTCGATAATCGGGAAGCATCCTGCTCCCGTCTGACAATCGAAAACAAAATACCAGAATAACCAAATAAAATTACACCACACCCATTGTCAGACCAGGGAGATTAAACAGTACCACCGACTGGACATCAAGTCCATAGTTTCATAGAGCATAAATTTCAAAACAAGATAAAGATCAAATCCTACTCTGTGAACTAAACTACACCGCAACGGAAAACTTTATACCTCTGCCTCTGCCTCGGCGTTAGCCCCCAGAACTTGTACCACGACCTGGAAGGTATTAAAAATAGCAAAGTGTGAGTGGACTAAAAAAAGTTCCCAAAAAACTGTTTAATAAAATCGGGGATCACCCTCTAGTTTTACAACAAGCATGCATAACTAGATATTCGAAAATAGTATAATTAAACATTCAAAATCCCTTTTACGAATCATATGGAAACGTTACAGTAAACAACCATAAAATCATGTAAAATAATATAATATTCCCAAAATCCAGAAATCGTCACATCGAAACATCAATCATACCAAATCATGTAAAACAGAATCAACAATCACAATCAAGCCGTTGGATCTATCCGAGTCTTTAAACTCATATATTAGGCCTTCCCGGGATAACAATGAGTCTTTAAACTCAAAACATAGTCAATAGGCCTCGGGGGGTATCACAATAACTGAGTCTTTAAACTCACAAGTCTTCAAACTCACAAGTCTTTAAACTCAATTCGGGTCTTTAAACCCAATTCGGGCCCGCCCCCGTCATCAATTAATCTGGTCTTTAAACCCAAAACCAAATCCAACAATCATACCGGGTCTTTAAACCCAAAATCACGTGGACAATCATATCAAACCAGGATTCATCGGGATCCATTTTCCAAAACCATTCCAAAATCACATTTCATCATAATAGGACTTATGTTCGAATTTCACATGCAAATTCCAAAACTTACTTCACAAACGTAATCAAATCATCATTAAAACGTGACATGCATAATCATATCAAATCACTTCATCAAACCTTCATCCATGCACAGGAGAAAAACGTAATCTCGAAATACGTAAAATACGATAATCACCTTGAAAAATGTGCCATCACGTAAAACCGAAATATCATAATCATCACCATAAAATCATATATGAAAACATAAGACATGTGAGTAAAAACAGTTATGCATGCTCGGTTAGAAATCAAAAGTCCACTCACGGTTTTCAGACACGTCAATCGCGCCCCGTGCGCTCCTTGGTAGCCTCGGGAATGTTCGGGCCTGTCAAAAAGTACAATAAGGGTTACAAACATTCCCAAAAAGCTTGCATTAATTTCCCTAATTTTTTGGGATTTTTCGACGTAATTAACTTAAAGCCCTAAACCTTCGAACCCTCAGAACTAACCCGAAATGATGTCCGCTCGACTCTAAATTTAACTCAAAATTTTCGTTAAGTTGAAAGGATGAACTTATCTGTTGACCGTGACCGGAGACACGGACTCACACGCCGTCACGCGCCGCCCAAAGTGGCTGCGCGTGAAAGCCACGCGCCTGCTACAGTGACTGTTACAGTGTCACCATCTTCACCCGACTAGCATGCAAACGGGCTGTTCGACCCGCGACACGGCCTGGCCAAATCTCCATCAATTCTCACTCGAATCCCGTCCTTTTTCCACTTAAATTATTCCTTAACATTTTAATTTATGTTCCCATTCCTTAATTATCTTCAATTAGCTCTAAATCACTCATTCGACCCGTGATCAATCAAACGGGTTGACTTCTGAAATTCACCCAACTCAGCTCCATTTTCAAATTAACCTAGACAAAAACTTTATGGGACTTAAACGAACACTAGAACACAACCAATTTCAGGAAAGCTTACCTGGAAGTAGTCGTCTTCAACCTCGAAAATTTCCAGAACCAGAGGCTTCTGTTCTTGGCTAAACTGTAATCGATTTCCTTCACAATCGACATGTTTGGACTCCAAATGGTCCCTGAAGACTATTTCAAACCTCGGTTTTGTCCAACTCGACTCACAAATTAAAATGCGATCTTCCCTCCAATTTTCACAATTTCCCGAACTCTGGGTTTCTCTCTAGCTCTCAGCTCTCTCTTGCTCAGAATGACTCTCAAAACTCTCCTACTCTCTGTTAATCAACCCGTTCAGCCAACACTCGTGGGAATCTCTCAATCCCACTGAGAATTCTGTTTCCTGCAAAACAGACCCATACCAATTTTAAAAATCCTCTCGTGCACTGGTTCTCCGTTCCAACCATACCAGACTGCTTCCATTACTTCAAAACCCTTAAACAAATCCTTGAATCAGAGGAACCTTAAACAATTCCTTGATCAGAGGGCAGATTAAACAATTGCACAGCATTTCCCACGGCTATTTCAACTGGGCTTGGCAAAATTACCATTTTTCCCTTATGCACAAAATTACCAAAATGCCCCTCTTCTTCCGAGACCCGTAACTCAATCGTCCGATGTCCGTTTTCAGCGTGCCGCCTGTCTACGGACTCAGGGCATTGAGACCTACCTAACGGTCCTCGAATTGTGTGGAAATCAGTTGTCAATCAAAAAGTCAACAAATTGACCATACTATTCACAGGGGTAAAACGTCATTTTATTCATTATTTTAAAATATTAAATTCTTCGAATTTCCGGGGCGTTACACATTGTCACGTAACTCTTATGTCTTGTGCAGGTAAAATTTCTCTCTTATGCATTCACACCATTTTTCATGTAGATACTCATGTGTTGCATTAGTTTAAACATTTTTTTGGAACTTGTGCACTTGCTTGATAATGTCGTGACTCTAATTTGTGCATTCTACACTTGCTTATCCTTTGTTGTTTCATACTTGTCTATATGTTATTGTTTGCTTGTATATATGTCGGTTATGGAAAAACTTGCATCCTTAACAAACTTGCATCCATCACAAACGTGTATCTTTGACAAACTAACTTGCATCTTTGACAAACTAACTTGCATCTTTGATGATATTATTCTAACTTTAACAACATTTATTCGAACTTTGTGCTTAAGGAAAATTGTGCCACTGAGTGAAGCAATTCAGGCACTTGGTCTAAGCTTGATGAAAGTTAAACTTCAGCGCATGTTGGGAGGCAGCCCAACGTGCTCCCGAGTTGTAAAGGAGTCATCAATGCATATTTGCTTTCTTTCAACCCTTCACTCTCTTTTACTTTTGTTTATTTAATTTTTTTATTTCTTTATTTTGTTAAATCTTCTCCTTTACTTTGATTCTATGTTCGATTACTTACATTGAGGACAATGTAGAATTTAAGTGTGGGGGAAGGGTTTACATTTTCTTTTTTTTTTACTTGTTTACACTTCCTTTGGTAACATTTTTAAAGAAAACTAGAAAACATCGCAAAACAAAATTTGAAAAAAAAAATTGAGTTTTTAATGCATTCTTTGAGCCTTTTTGTTGTAACTTAGTGTTTTTACGAGTCTTCGGATGCCCTTTAATATGTCAATGATATAAATGGAGGAAAATGAATAACACATGGCTAAATGATGATCACTACAACTTGAATTCGTTTGTTAATACTTTGTGATTAAGTGTTTATGACTTGTAGTATATGATGCATGTTAAATTGGTACGTAATAAGTATGAATCTTATGAACCCTATGTGAGCTTTAGCACCGTTTATATATTTCATGAGTGATTCATAGGAGTTCTTCGTTTAAATTAATATGCATATATCTCATAACTTCATACCATAGCTTTTAATGAACTATAGAGCGCTAGAAATTATTCTATGTAATTTTCAAAGCTTTTAAGTCAATAAACTCTCTGATTTCGGAAGTGACTAAGGCAATAGGGTTACCACCGCATATTCAAACATCCATGTTCCCTAATTGTGCGAACAAGTTGTGACCCGTTCAGTTTTAACCCCTTTGAGCCCACATTAAGCCTTTCTTTCATCACTATTAATATATAAACACTTGAGCCTAGTATGGATATCCTTTACCCTTGTTCCAAAGTCTCGGTTGTAGACATGAAGATGGTGTGAAGAGAAATTGGTAATGTTTTGAAATCTTGTAAGTGTATTCTATGGATTAACTTGCTCAAACTTTGTTGTAATGTTGACACATGTTATTACCTTGAAAAAAATGTAAAAAAAAATGAGAGAAAAAGTTTGAAAAATTATGAAATAAAATTGTTTTTCCTTTCCCAAGGTAATAAGGTTTGATCATGTAAAAGTTTGAGTTAAGTCCCTTATACTTGAAAATACGATATGATAATGAATGCCTAATATCATGAAACTTGGCCTATGTTTGAAGGGATGGATTATTGACGTCATTGCACTACGGATGAGAAGTTATGCTACATTTTGGAATTCTTTTATTGAGTCTTGGAACAAATTTGGGTGCCACTTATCCTAAATATTTTTTGCCTCTAACTTAACCCCATTAGAACCATCATGAAGACCTTATGATCCTTAAAATGAGTAACCTTTGATTGTTTGAGTCAAACACTTGAGTAAGCTTATGGTTTTGGTTCATTTGTGCAAGTATGTTTAATTTCTTATGGTGTTTACTTGAGATTTTTATGAAGTACTTATTTCTATTATGTGAGCATTTTTATCACATACCATGAGTACAAACACAAACCCTTATAAATTGAGTGAATTTATGAGTGCATACCCTTGTGAATTGATTCATAATCATTTTATTCATGTTGAGATCCATTTCACCAAAGTTTACTCATTGTCTTACTTGTTGATGCATTCAGTCACTTTTTGCTAACTTTTGAATTCCATGAGCTAAAATGCTTCTAGTGTAAACCTTTGATGCCATGATCATAATAATCAAAATTTGAGACAAATGGTTTAAGGGCTTAGTTGTTTAAAATTCTTAGTTTAATTTTAGTATTTTCCAGAAACTAGCAAAGTCTAAGTGTGGGGGTATTTGATAGGCCTTTATTTGAACATTGTTTTATATCATTTTATACCCTTTATGCTTTCCTTTTATTATAAAAATGCCAAACAATTGAAGAAAATAATCCATTTTGAGAGAAATGTGTAAAACTGGATAGTGCTTGTAATTATGAGAATTTGGGCAAAAGAATCATCTCAATCTGAGTTATGTCGAAGAAGTTATGATTGAAACATTGGAGGCCACCAAAAAATGTAAATGATTTCTGTAGGACTCTATCGAATCCAGAATCCCAGCAATGCCAGAAGCCCGCCAGACATCGCGACCCAAATCCATCCCTAGAAGCCCACCAGACATTGAGCCCAAATCCATCCCCAGCACTCTATCGGCTAGCACCCGTTGAACTGGTCTGTCGACTTCAACACGCATACACCAATCATCGATACCTGTGTCAGCACTTGATTCGATGACCCAGCCAATTTCTCCAGTCCATTTCTCTGCACCTGCATGTCCATGCACTAGTTGAAGTCCACATGTCTACTTTGCCAACCACGTCGAAATCCACGAAACCCTGCTCTACAGCTTCCTGCTAAAGTTCACTTGCCAGTTGTGCTTGTATGGACCCGTCCTGAATCTACGGGATTAATTAAGATTAATGACGAATTATCGAGAAGTAATTAAGGACCAATCGATGATTAGCGAACAATTTGAGTAAAATTACGATTTTGACCTGGGAGGTTCAATGCATTGGATCAAGGATCCTTACATAGATCGAGACGATATGAAGGCGTAGACAGGCGGCACGTCGAGATCAAACATCGTACGGGAAAGTTAGAGGTTATGCATAGTTCTGATAACTATTCACGGTTGTTCGGTTTTCCAAATGGTTTGTTTTTAATGGGACCTAAATATCTGATTTTGGACCATAGGATGAGTGACACTTGTAACCCACCCTATGGCCCATCACCATCATCTTCATCCTTCCTTAAGAACATAGAGAGACAGAGAAGATGAGAGAGAGACTGGGGGACGGCTAGGGACGACGGAGTCGCTGCGGGGATGGCCGAAAATCGCGAAAAACGAAGGTAAAACGTGGGCTTGGATTTTGAGTTTTTGATTTTGAACGTTTGGATCGATTTTAAGCCCATAATCATGTTCTTGGAGCCCATACGAGTTTGTAGGTGTAAGAATGGAATTTTTTCGACAACGGGAGTGGCCTGAACATCGATTCGAAGTTTGGCCGAAACTTTGGGAGGACATATCTTCAAAACCAAGTATTTTCTTCAGTTTCTGGGTTCAGATTTGGATTCCTGGGCTCGACTAGAAAGATTTCCATATATAGAACATAGGATTTGGTTGAGAAATGAGAGAGTCATGAAGGCTTGAATAATTGGACAAAAATGTAATTTTCCAGCTGTTGAATGTTGACCCGCTGACGTTAGTGTTGACTTTGCTAACGTTAGACCGTTGATCGTTGACCAGTTGATCTCTACGTTGACTTGCTGACGTCCGCGTTGACTTTGACCAGTTGACGCCAATAATGACTTTGCTAACGTCAGCGTTGACTTTGACGTTGATCATGATGATGTTAGCGTTGACTTTGCTGATGTCAGCATTGACCGTTTTCTTTTGGGCTAACCGTGCATGGGGGCATGTGGGCATAAATTTCTAGGTAACCACGATCTTGTTCTAAAGATTTTTGACGATCCGAATCCGTTGGTGGTGGTTTCAGGTCGATTAGAGATCGTTTGATAGGTCAAATGAAGATTTTTCTCCTTGAGAAGCGTGTTTGGGACACATTGACCGTTCTAGGTATTTTCTTCAATTTTTGGGTTCTGGGCTCGAGTGGATAGATTTCCATATATCGAACGTAGGATTTGGTTGAGAAATGAGAGAGTTATGAAGGTTTGAAAAATTGGACAAGAATGGAGTTTTCTAGCCATTGAACGTTGACTAGCTGACGCCAACGTTGACCTTGCTAACGTCAGACCGTTGACCAGCTGACGTCTGCGTTGACTTGCTGATGTCAGCGTTGACTTTGACCAGTTGACGTCAGCATTGACTTTTCTGACGTCAGCGTTGTTGATCATGATGATGTCAGCGTGGACCGTTGGCTTTTGGATTGACATGGCATGGGCATAAATTTCGAGGTTACCTCGATCTTTTCGAAAGATTTCAATGATCTAAATCCATTGGTGGTGGTTTTAGGTCGATCAGAGATCGTTTGATATGTCAAATGAAGGTTTTTCTCCTCGGGAAGCGTGTTCGGGACACGTTGACCGTTCCGGGATGTGTGAGGGTTTATGATATGGACTTGTATAGGTTAGTAGTGCCCTTTGAGTATGATTTGGACATGTCTATACGGCTTGGACAAGATGGATTAGCCTTGGAGCGCGTAGCAAAGACAGTCTATGAGTAGACTTTTGCTTTATGAATATGATGCATGCATAAATATTTTATATGTTTTATGAACATGGTTTTAGATAAAATGATTACACATGTTTAATTTGGATATGATTGGGCATTTTCGTAGAAAATGCCGTTATATTTCCCGTATTTCGAGATCTCCATTTTATATGATATTTAGGCTTACACCGAGTTTTATAAGTGCATGTATTTTAGATGATTTAATGATTTCACGGAGAGGCGTGAAACTGAGGATTGATTAACGGTTTCGAATGATTTCACAATGATGCGTGAAATCGATAATTGGGCATGAGTCCGAGTTAGTAAGACCTTGACTTAGATTGAAATCAAAGATGATTTTGGAAAGTGTTTTGAATTGTGAAATAGTTTTCAAATTTGGATATATCTTTTAGTCGTATGACTCAGTTAATTTATGATTCTACTTAGAGTATAGTCAAACGTGTGATATATCGGGCTGTGACCCAGTTATGAGATTTATGAAAGATATTTAGGGCACGAAACCCAGTTGTGGATTTGATAGGATTCGAGGAATCCTGAGATTTTGAAGTGTTGATAGACAATGTTTTCGGGCTTGTGAGCCCTTTGATGATATTTCGGGCTTGTGACCCTATTGATGATATTTGGGCTTGAGTCCTTGTTGATATTGATATGATTTTGAGTTTAAAAACTCGAATTTTACTAGGGGCCTCCGGTTGGGAATATGTTTCCTCGGGGAGCACTGTGGAGATGATGCTCGCCTCCGAGGCACGAAAAGGTCACGATGCGCCTGCTGTCGAGCAGCCGAGAGAGGCGGCAGCTGAGGGAGGCTTGACTCAGGAGTGCTGTATTTGAGAGCAGTCGATGATATGTTGACAGGACCCGTCCCAACTGGACTTTGATAACTATGCCTGGTCCTGCTCCCGTCTGACAAGTCAACCGAAGTCCCGAAACTGCCCCTCAGTACCTGTCAGACAAGGGATAATTGCACTGATTTCCGCTCATACCTCCGCCTCTCGATCAGCCCCGAACGTCGTGTCACGGCCCGGAGGGTCATCAAAACAGAAAAGGTGTGAGTGGATAAAAATAATATCATTTAAAAACACATTTCGAAATACATTATTTACCCTCCAGTTTGTCAAACCATGCATGCGTATAATCAAACATATGAATAACAATCACTGGCTTTTCAGCCAAATCACATGAAAAGTATCAAATCCCGACTCTCAAGCCAAAAATATGAATCATTTCATAAAACCATTTTATCATAAAATAAAGCACATAACTCGGGAATTACACATCCGAGGGTCCTCTAGAAATTACACATCCGAGGGTCCTCTGGGAATTACACTTCTAGAGTTATCATCCTGCTAGGAATTACAAGTCCAGCCCTACTAGGAATTGCACATCTAGCCTCACCGGGAATTACACATCCGGTCCCTCCGAGAATTACGCATCCGGAGTCCTTACTGAAATTACACATCCGGAGTCTACCTAGGAATTACACATCTAGGGGCACTCAACATAAATCCAAATCAAAATCTTTATTTCAAAATCATCATTAAAACCACGTCAAAACCATTTATCATGGGGTCTCAAGCCCAAATCTCATTTCTCGTAAATCTGTAAAATCATTAAATAATTTAATGCACGTAAATCCGTAAAATCATTAAATAATTTAATGCACGTAAACCCGTAAAATCATATCCGAAAATCATTTAATTCCATAAAATCATCTTTAACTCATAATCCAAGTCAAACATCCTTTAAAAATCTCAGGCCTAGCCCAAAATCATCAATTGTACTTTCCTCGTAAAATGTGCCCAAACACTGATTAAAATAATCATTAAATCTAGTGAATAATCGTATCAAATCATCAAACAATCATTGCAAATCAAATCATGCCATAAATCATGTAAAACATTTAACTATGCATGCATATCATTTTATAAAACAAACGTCCACTCACACACCGTCCAAACTGCTCGTTTTCCGAGCTGCACGCTTTTCCGTAATTTTCGGTACTTTCCCAGAGTCTCGAATCCTGTCCAAAATCATTATTCAGGGTCACTAATGAATCAATTAAGATCATATTAATTTCCCATAATTTTCCGGGAATTAATTATGAATTAAAAATGTGACATAAACCTTCGGACCCTCGAAACAATATCGAAACGGTGTTCAATTGACTTGAAACCAACGCCAAAACGTTCATTACATTGCATAGAATAAAATTTATGTTGACCTCACCTCGGTAATCGTTCCCACGCGACCTCACGCGCCGTGTACAGTACCTTGCTACAATGTCGTCTCTCCTGCCCGATTCCTTGCAAACGGGTCCTGCGGTGCAACCCGGTTCAATCCTGCCCAATTCGTGGTCAATTTCCACAATTAATTCATCCTATAGCATCGTTATAACTCTAATTGAGGTCCTGTAATCTTAATTACACAAAAACTTACCTTTAAACCATCGAACTCAACTTCCCAATTTCCACATTGTCGCAGTTACTGTTCACCCCTCAATCTCAATCAATTCCCATTGTTTTCTTGCAATTGATTCATCCAGAAGAATCGCAGCATCATTCTAAACAGTCTTACGACTTCAATTTCATCATTCAATGCTTCCCTTAACTCGAACTCAATCTCGAATTTTTAAGAGATTTGAAGCTTCAGTTCTTGACCTTCCCTCCATCAATTCTCCCCAATTTGGAGGCGGTTCGATGCAAAATGGTTCCAGAAAACTCTCTCTTACATTAATTCGAATTGGGTTGGTCTCAACCTCAACAATTGAATCTTAGTTGATCAAGCACAGGTTTCGGGTTTTTATGGCTCCCTTCTATTCTCTCCCCTATTCTTCCTCACTTATTTCCTCTCACAATTTTTCAGATGGTACAGAGAGAAGTCCCTGCAGCCTCCCTGGTTTTGAATACATTTGATGATCGACACTTATTCAATTAGGAGCCATGGAGCCATAGCCATCACACGACACACACCCACGGCCACAGTGCCACTAATGCCATATTCACAGGTGACATGTGTCACCCCAAGGACCAACTGAGTCTCCTACGCTTAATCAGAAAGTTATGTTACCAAAATTACCATTTTACCTTTCTTTACTAAATGACCAAATTGCCCTACGCATTCCTAGGTCCATAACTTTCACATCCGACCTCTGATTGACACATGCCGCCTGTCTACGGATTCAGCGTCTCGAGACCTATTCAATGGTCCTTCCGAAAAGTCCAAACAAGGTCCCGACCAAAAAGTCAACTTTTGCCCCCCATAACCAAGGGCAAAATCGTCATTTCTTTCCAATTTTTCCTTTTTCAAATTTTTGGGTCGTCACATATGTTCATGACGATATGGTGATTGTTGGCCGATGATGCGTTCACTACGACATACTCAGGATCAGAGCAGTCCTTGAGCTTATGGGCACGCATGCTGGGATTAGAATCGTGACTGATGACACTGATGATGTTGGGCTGAGGTCCCACATGGTTTTCTAGTTGGGATGAGATCCCACGTATTTTATATTTTTGGGCTAAGACTCTACTGAGGAAATGACTTTGATTGAGAAACATTTTTCACTTTTGATTTGAAAAGCAATACGACATGTTTTTCACTGATGCATGCATATATGTTCTATATGTTTTATGAATATGGTTTTAGATGCAATGATTACACATGTTTTGGATATGATTGGGCATTTTCGTAGAAAATGCCGTTATATTGCACGTATTTCGATATCTCCGTTTTATATTATATTTGGGCTTAGGTCGAGATTTATACATGCATGTGTATTATGTGATTTAATGGTTTCACGGAGAGGCGTGAAACAGAAGATTGATTAATGGTTTCGAATGATTTCACGGAGATGCGTGAAATCGATATTCGGGCATAAGTCTAGCTAATAAGACTTTGACTTGGATTGAAGTCAAGAATGATTTTGGAAAGTGTTTTGAGTTACAAAATAGTTTTCGAATTTGGAAATATATTTTGGCTGTATGACTCAGTTGATTCATAGTTTGACTGAGAATATAGTCAAACGTGTGATATATCGTGCTGTGATCCGGTTATGAGATTTATGAAAGATATTTCGAGCACGCACTACGACATTTATGAGTTCCAATGACACTAAAAAGATGGCAATTTATGTTAAAACTGTCATCTTATTTTAAAAGATGACAATTTTAATTAAAATTTTCCTCTATAATAATAAAAAGACAACAGTTTTAAAAAAACTATCATCTGTTATAATTATAAGTGACAAAGGGATAGTACACAGACGACTATGTTGAAAATTGTATGTGTGGGAATAAAGATTTTCCCTAAATCTCAAAGCGACAAAAGGCAAAACATGAAAACACGCAGAGTACTGTAGCTACAGTAAAACCCCAAAACTCGATTTTCACTCTGTTGAGAATGGGTCGAAGAGGATGAGAGAGCTCTGCCAGGGTTTCTCAAACGTTTTAGCTTGTTGGGAGAGATTTGGAGATAAGATCGATTCTTTTTCTTTCACTCACACAGTCACACTGCACATCTTCAACTTTAGTTTCTAAACTAGTGTTTCAACCCGCGCGATGCTGCGGAAATATAGAGTTTTAGGTTTAAATTTTGATCGATTGTGGCATAAATTGTTACAAAACTTAGAAAGCATGTTTCATCATTACATAGCATATGTAAGCAAATATTCCTAATCACTAAAATGAAATTTCTGCATAGAGAAACCAAATCCAGAACCCAATTTTGTTCAAACACACTAACTGTAATAATTTATAGGGCTATACAATCATATAAATACGAAGTAAACTCGTACTGCAAAACTTCAATCAATTTTACAGTTTTTATTATGGGAAAATTAAAATTGAAACCCACAATAGGATTGAAGATTTTTCAAATCCATATTCATCAACATTTTGAACTTTTAAAGAAAACAAAAAATCCTAAAGAGTTCCACGTGTATAAGTTAATTTGATACCTGCCAAGAGTGAGGAAAGAATCTGTGAAGGTAAGCCTCATCCATACAATGTAGTTCGTCAACCAAACAGTCATGATCTCATTAGTGTTGTTGGTTGTTGATACGACATAGCATGATGCTGCTATTAATAAAAATTGTGGAAAGAATGATGAAGATGAGCAGCTGTTGCAGCATAATGCATGCAATAAGTAAAGCTTAGAATTAAATTTGATTTTGTTATGCAGAAGACAGAAGACTTAAAGATTAACAGTAAATATTAATTCTTAGAACACGACAATATTAAAGAAATTAAAAAAATTAGTTAATAGGCCAGATGAAGGTGTCATAATCAATTTTCGTCTATCTAGATTCGACACAAAAAAAAATCTATTTAAAAAGATTTTTAAATCCAAAACCAAAAAATGTTATCAATAGCTGTAGCATGTGATAGTCCAAGAAAGCATCTAGCTTATTTATCAGTTTCATCAAACCAAGTAACTCTGTAACAAAATCATGAATAGATTTTGAATGATAGATACTTCAGTCTTTTCTATCAAGGTTATCCTTGTTCGATTTAGATTCATTTTATTAATACCAACTTGATTAGACTGATAGTTTGACAATGTGCATTTTCTTAATACCATATCAAGTTTTTGAATCAATCATGCTGTCTTATTAACATATCAGCACAAAGTTTTGTTTGACCATGTTATTAACGAACTCATCAAGGAAACCAATACTTCATAGAATATTACTTTTCCTTTCTTAAATAAAAAACAAAAAATGTTTAAAACAAAAACATCCAATTTTTCTAAACAGAAACTTCTTTGAGTAAAAATGGCGAACACATAGTGTATGTCAAAAAAGGATAAAGAAAAAATCTACCATCACTTAAGCAATCTAACCCTTATTTAACTTGATCCAACCCATGTGTAGGTCTAAACCTTCATGCACCTGCATTATCATAATCAATCAATCAATTAATCAACCCACATCGATTTAGGGTTCTTTTGTAACCCCAACATATCCACGTTTCGATTTTGGGTTTATTGATCATCAACAACATGCAATTTTCCTCCATGAAAATAAACCACATTGCAGGCAGTAGCTCTACTAATGTTTTTTTGTTCTTAAGAACATCGATGCCAAACAAACCACACTGCATGCAAGGCATATCTGCAGAAGAATGACACTATACTAAAAATGATAGCTGATATATTTCTTCTTAACAACATCAATACTTATTAGCACCAAGTAATTGCGTCTGAATATTGTATATGCTCAAACCAAAAAGCTTTGATTATTAAAGTTGAAGTAAATCAATGCTTTCAATTCAATTAGGCCTAACATAACTGATAAGAAGAATGAAATTAAACTACAGATTTTTATGTGAGAACAATTTTCATATTGGTTGCCCGCTATAACATTTGTGGTTCTTAGACTAAAACGCTACTGTCATTCACTCAAAGATTGGCACCTGAACTTTTATCAAACAGTTTGTAGACTAAAAAAATTGCACTCAGATGTTATGCCATATATATGAATTTTAATTTTTAATTTTTTTAATATCGAAAATAATCAATGAAGAACCTCTTGCTGCAAACTGAACAGGAGTTAGTGATCTTTGATGATGAAAGGGGCATTGAAGTGAAGGAAATCGATGGGGTTGATGAGGCGTCAAAGCTCTTTTTCTATACACTAAAAGATAAGGAGAAATTTTAAATATTTGATAACCTCTCGTACCAAAGAACATGCAATACCAACCCCATTTGTAATTCCATCAACTACTCGCCTATAAAAAAAAAAAAAAGCAAGAATAAGATAACACTTCCAATGGAATAAAATGGGCGTAGAACTGAAATATTCGACAACAATTTCATAGTAGCATCAAGAGGCCAGACCAAATATTTCAACGCAACATAATTCAACTAACGCCAAGAAATAGATAGGTAGCTATTGTCTCCTCAATCCAATATCCATGATGCAATTTTCAGAAGACGGAAAGAAATGAAAACAGCAACCAAAATAGTTATCTAAATGTTTCACATTATATCCATTATGGTTGTAATTGCATGTGGTATTCAAATGGTGAATGGCGAATCAAGTGTTTCACGCCTTGGTATGAAAGATGTACATCAATATTTAGTACTTTCATTATTGCTTAAAATTGATATAATGTGGGAAAGCTGAAATATTAGTTTTCCCTGGAATCAATTGTGATGACGGTTGCTCTTTTTTCTTGCAGGATTTGGAAGTTATATTGATGGAATTGAGAGATGGACATCGATACTGCCTGTATTGTGGGGGTATGTTTCTAGAATTTTTGGTGTGCTATTGCTTATCTGCCTAGACGGTGTCCTGATTTCTTGCGTTGTTTTCGTTTTAAATAATTGAACATTAGAAGTTGGTTGATTGAAACAATATGTATGATGTATCCAATGGTAGATTCATGAAAACCATGTGCATTCTGTAATAGGAAAGTTTTAAGAGAAGGAGCTGCTGGTGGAAGAGATGTAAAGCATGTGAAGCTGAAGCTAGAAATAAAAGTTGAAAGGGTATGGCGGAAGATTAGCTCCAATTTCATGGAGGGGTGGATGTGTACGTGTGTGTATTGGATTATACTGAATGTGCTATTTTGCTTGATATAATGTTCTTATTTCCCATTTTCCCTTTAGGTTGCTGATTATGATAAAGTAGGAGTTTCCTTGCCTATACGTGGAAAAAATATTCTTGAGAATGAACATGTAAAGGTAATTGTGGCCTTATGTTGATTTAAAATTGATTGCTCGGAAATTTTTAAGTTCAGATTCAACGTTCACATCTTCTTTTGCAGATAGGAGCATTTCACACTATCAAGGATCTTTTATTTAAGAGAATGGGGGCTTCTCGGCTAGCTCAGTTTGCAATTGATGGTAGCTTTTTTGCTCTGTTTTCTTTTCCGTCACTATTTAGTTTTGAAAACATTCATCCATTATATGTGTCATAATCATTGATTAATGTAGCATGAGCAAGCAGTGATTGAATTAGCTGGTAAGCACCTCCTTATGCTAATTTCAATTTTTCTTCTGAAGGGATTGAATTTACTTATATAATCTCACTTCTTCTGTCAAAGTGAATTGGTCATTTACAATAATAGGAAAATGGTTGGGACCATTACCAGTACCTATTTAAAGAATTCATTCAATCACAAGTAATATAATGGGTTGACTTGGATTTTTCCACGGTTGTCAGACATTTAGAAATTTTAGCAATTCAGATGCTTTGCTAGGTTTTTTTTTTTTTTTTTTTAATTCTAAACCCATCCAGCATGATGGGTGGTTTGATTTTCTGTATGGAACTTAAAAGATGACTGAAGTTTTGTCACCTTGTGCCAATTACATTAATTGAATAGAGATAGCTGAATGAGAGATGTTGAACTCGTGTAAGATCAAAAAAAGATATTGAACTCATGTAATGGGTAAATTTAGCTTTGCCTCAACTGGGTTAATTTGATTTCTACTGAATATTTACATTTGGGACTGTTTTAGGTTGGTTTAAGCACCAACATCATCCTCCCCCTACTCACTGTAATCATAGGATACAAGGTTATGTAGTAAATATCAATACAATGTCGAACTTCTTTCTATCGTTAGAGCTGTGAGTTGCGTGGCAAAGACATCGGCAACATAACTCCTTACAGCCATAAATACTTATAATTGCCAGTTCCTAGGCTGATAACTTTTGGTGGTAGCAAATTAGAAATAGAAGTAGGAAGGTGCTTTTAGATCCATATGACTATTTGGTGTTTTGAAGTAGTTTTGTTGGAAGTTCCTTTAACCTTCACCACTAATCTGTTGTTGCTTATGAAAGGTTAATGTACGGTAAAAACAATATTATGAAATTTCTCTTCATTTAATGTTGTTCGCTAATGGGTAATTGCATCCGTTTTTTATTTCCTTTGTTCATATTTATATTTAGTGCTTTATTGTATTAAAAATATAATTCTTTTATGGCATTATAGTTGCGAAGTTGTAAAGGAGTAGGCGGTACATGAGTATTGTGCTTCATAATCAATTTTGAAATCAACCATGGCAAGCTTAAGAAGACGCAGATTGTTGGGGCTATGCTCAGGAAAGTCCCCTGCCAAGCTAGTAGAAGCAATAAGTGATGATTTAGAAGCTGTAGTTTGCGCGACAGGATTCAGCTATGGATGGGATTTGTTTGCTCCATGGAAGGTCTCTCTCTCTCTCTCTCTCTCTCTCTCTCTCTCTCTCTCTCTCTCTCTCTCTCTCTCTCTCCCAAATTAACATCTATTTTGAACCTAGTAATGAATACTTCAAATTATGCAAACTTTTTATTTCTATGTTTAGATATTAAAAGGGGTTCATAAATTTTTACCTATTTAGGCCAAAAAAGGGTTTGCTTAAGAGCAAGCTTAACCAGATCTTATAAGCAGCTACATTTTTAGGCTTAACCAGGCTGCAACTAATGTTCACAAAAGTGACAGGAAATCCACAATCCACTAATCCGGTGAGCAATGCATTTTCCTTGAAATTACAACCAGATATACCTAATATCTACTCAAATATTATTTGTTAATTCTCAATTACTATACGAAAACGAAGATTAAGTTATTTATTATATTTGCAAGTTGTAATCATGAAACACTAAAGAAAATGTAGCAATTATTAATGGGCTGGGGTAATTTGGATTCTTAAGAAGAGAGAATAAATTTCTCGTATGGAGGCAGCAGTGTTGATGGAGTTATTTTGGTTTTCCCACAGGCCAACAACCCTGGTCAGTCTCATCAAGGAAATGAAGCAGAAGATCCACATGATATCATTGGTTAGAACAGAGGAGAAAATCAAGCACAACCTGGGCAGGCATTTTCTGCCCAACCATTCCTGATCATCAAAGTTGTAGTTGCAGTTATATTTGTTGTTCCTTGTGTTGCATACCATTATGTATTGTCTTAGTTACAATTGAATTCATGTACTTTCATATATATAGAAATAACGTTGGATAAATTTGCTTCAAAGATTTTTCTTATTTTGAAAGAATTTATATATGTGATTCAAGTAATTTGTTATACAAATCTAATTATGGAATATGAAAATAGGTTCGAAATTAGCCTTGTCACAAGTAACATAGACAACAGTTTTTTAAAAAGGTGTAGTCTAATTGCATTATAGACGACACCTTTTTCATTTTAGATGACAGTTAAAAACTGTTGTCTATGATGTAATCAGACGACACTTCATGCATATCAGGCGTTGCCTATTAAGCCTTCGGATGACGGCTTTTCAAAAAAATCGTCGTCTATTGATGCATCAGACAACGGTTTTTCTAAAAAACCATCGTCTGAAGGCTTAATAGAGAACAGTTTTTTTGGGTTGAGTTTTTTTCCTTTAACAGACGACGATTTTATTGAAAAACCGTCGTCTAATGCATCAACAGACGACCATTAAAAAGTGTTGTCTGATGTTATTTAAATAGATGACATTCACATAGAAAACCTTTTTTTTTACAATCAGACAACACTTTTTTGTTGTCGTGTAAGGGTAAAAATTGCATAATGACGAGATCCAGTTGTGGATTTGATAGGATATGAGGAATCTTGGGATTATGAAGTGTTGATAGACACTGTTTTCTAGCTTGTGATCCCTTTGTTGATATTTCATACTTGTGACCCTATTGATGATACTCGGGCTTGTGTCCATGTTAATGATGATATAATTTTGAGTTTAAAGACTCGAATTTTATTAGAGGGTCGCCGGTTGGGAATATGTTTCCTCGAGGAGCACTCTGGAGATTATGCTTGCCTCCGAGGTACATAGAGGTCACGATGCGCCTGCTGTTGAGCATCCGAGAGAGATAGCAATAGAGGGAGGCTAGACTCAAAAGTGCGGTATTTGAGATCGGACGATGATATGTTCACGATGATCTGGTGATTGTTGGCTGGTGATGTGTTCATGACGACATGCTCAGGATCAGAGCAATCCTTGAGCTTATGGGCACACGTGCTGGGATTAGAATCGTGACTGATGATACTGATGATGATGGGCTAAGGTCCCACATGGTTTTCTAGTTGGGCTGAGATCCCATGTGTTTTATATTTTTGGGCTGAAACCCTAGTTAGTTGTAGTCCAATTTCAGACATGATCTCATAGAGTGGGACGTGCAAGACAGTACTTCGACTGGTACAGTAGTTCCATCACATTGCACACTCAAACATACTCATGCATATCCAGCCTTAACCGTGTTCGACCATTTTCCCCATTTCCACCCAAACCCCATCAAACATCCAACCCCAATACAAACCCTTACCCCCATATGATCATGTCTGAGGAACCAAGAGAGTGAGAGGAGGCTGACGAAGGTGGGGACGGTGGCAGGAGGCGGCTGGGCCACCGTGCACGGTGGAGAGAAGGTAAGGTGCTCGGTTTTGATTTTTAAATCCAATATTTCGATTTGGGCTTCATGGACGGTTTTGGGTGTTTGGGTGAGGTTTATTAGGTTGTTAGGAAGGATTAGATGAGGTTTTGGACGGTGGTGAAGGGCTGAGCAACCTTGGGTGCAATCGGGAAACTTAGACCGTGAGGAGGGTAAGTTGAACAGGTCGGTTTATAAGGTTTTCCTTGGTTTTCTTTATATAATTAGGTTGCTAGGACTGAAATAGGGAGATTGGGATTAAAAAGGATGAAATTGGACAAAAAAATATGGAAAAGGGGCCAGACCGGTCACGCCGGTCCAACTGGACCAGCCAAACCAGTGAACCGGCCGGACTGGCCGTCGAGAGGAAGAAGAAGCCACTGTAGCATGGCGCGTGAGGCCACGCGCAGGGACG
This sequence comes from Prinsepia uniflora, assembly GCA_032719365.1. Taxonomy (NCBI): domain Eukaryota; kingdom Viridiplantae; phylum Streptophyta; class Magnoliopsida; order Rosales; family Rosaceae; genus Prinsepia; species Prinsepia uniflora. The sequence goes on from CM064872.1 coordinate 41,272,405, forward strand.
TCTTGAGGCGCGTGCGGGCGCGTGGTGAGGCTTTTGGGGAAGCTTCCAACATATGAAATCATCTATTCGATGTAACGAACATTTTGGGACTGGTTTCGAGTCGATCGGACATCGTTTCGATATAGTTTGGGCTGTCCGAAGGTTTAGGTTTGCATTTAAAAATTGTTAAAAATTCCGGAAAATTACGGGGTTTAGTGAAGGGTTATTTAAGTAGTTAGTAACCCTCTAAATTAATTTGGACAGGTTCGGGAACCCCAGAGGTGACGATTGGCAAAGGAGAGGCTTATGGCGCGCGTATCGAGGCGCGGCTTCAGACGGTCTGTGAGTGGACCTTTCTTTGGAAATTGATGCATGTATAAATGTTTTATAATTGTTTTAGAACATGTTTTGTGATGCCATGAGTGCATTTGTTGTGGTAGCTTAGGATCGACATATTTGCACGTTTTTCGAGGTTTTCGACTTTATGTCGTACCTTTGCATACTGCGTTTTCAATGATGAATTGATGAATGGATTTTGGATTTGGTAATATGAAATCAGGCACAAACTCTCGGACTTGGAGTCCATTTGATTTGCCTAGGAATCGGACTGAGGGTCCATTTGAGTTATATGATCGGGCCGAGGGCCCCGTTGGTTTACGATTCGGGCTTGAGGCCGTTTTAAACTATGATATCGGGCCTGAGTCCCAGGCTTAGGGCCCCGTTGGTTGTGAAATCGGGCTTGAGGCCCCATTTATTTGTGGTTTCGGGATTAGGGCCTAGTTAGTCGTGCTATCGGGCTAGAGGCCCAATTGATTGTAACATCGGGCTTGAGTCCCAGTTCGGTTTATGAATTGGATTTGCATAGAACGTTTGACCTAAAGACAGAGTAGTTTCCAGGACACGTGGATTGATGTCCGAGTGAGTTATGGCTTCGAGGTCAAGAGGATACGACATGAAGGTCATTAGGGATATGGGACACGTGTGATGACGTCCCTAATTAGCTCAATGAGTTGGAGTGATTCCAGCTGTACCAAGTTTCCTTATGCGTCATCGGAAGGTTTACATGATTGCTACCAGCTAGAAGGAGTTTCCTGGGTTCGTAAACTAGTTTGCAACCATATTGTCAGAAGGTACTGACAAAGTCCAGAGCGTTGAGAGTCCTATGACTGGACATAGCGGACTTAGTGGAATTGGGGTTCAGTTGACTTGGAATGTCAATGATAAGAGATCAATGTTCCGAACATCGAGAGTTTTTTATAACAGGACAACTGAACGAGGAAATTGAACAAAACTAGGAATCTTTATCCTGGAAGTTCTTAATGAACTTCTCATCACTTATGGATGTATAAGCTTATTTGAGGAGTGATACGACCATGGAAAAGTCACAAAAGAAGTTAACAACAGATATTATTGGTTGGTGAAGTATGCTTGCAACATGGCTGCAATTTCTCTAGGGTTCAAAGATGGTGTAAGAACATAACACCCAGATTGTGAGTGATTTGAAGAAGGAAGGTGACACCATCACTGGGCGTGAGGTGTGAGTACTAGATTTGGATGGACCCGTGTTGGTGATATGAGTCATGTTATGTTAGCTGAGAAAGCTAGTATGGACCCACTGAGGATCGAAACGATCAAGGGTCTAGGTTCATGTGAATTGAGATTGTTGAGGATCGAGAATTGTGAATCGCGTGTGGATGATTGTGGATTGAGGTGATCGAGGATTGTAAATGATGTTTGATCAAGATAATCGAGATGCTTATGCATCACAACATTTTTGACCGATTTGGGCTATGGAATGAATTAGTTAAGGACATACATTGTGTATGATTGGTGTTAGCCATATGATGGACGGATGAGATCCGAGATTGTGGTGGTACATGAACTTGAGTGTGTGGATATTGGTATAGAACGGACATTGCGTGAGTGCAATCCTTGAGCAGGTTTATGAGTGGTGCCTTTGTGATTATTTTGATGAATATGCACCCGTGATTAATGGATGTTGACAGTAAGATTGCTGAGTATTGGTCGTCCGATTATTGTAGTACGATCATCATATTGAGTCCGAGATGGACATGGTATGGTAATCGGATAGGGTCCGATGATGATTGTACGTTGAGTACAAGGATCAGACATTGAATATTGTACCTAGTGTAGAGTGGTGTTAGAGGGTTCAGGGATTGTGTGAGCATGGAGCTCAGAGCCATGATGGGCTAGAGGAACCCTTGTGAGTATGTATATGATTATATCTGCTAGGGAAAGTATTCGATGGGGTCCAGTATTCGATGAGTGAGATGATAGTTTGAGACTCCTATCGAGTCAATAGCACAGCGTTGGTTGTTGAGTGACATGAGATACGAGGTTGGGACTCTAGAGAGAGTCAAGATTAGAGTTGAGTAAAAGAAGTGTAGTGGAGCGAGGAGTTAGTGGTTGGACACGATGATGCATTATGATGCTCCTGCTGAGCAGGATTATCAGCAGGATGCTGAGTAGAAGGAGGAGAAGGATTGAACCGGACTAAGCAGAATGTCAGCTTAGATTGTCACCTGAGAAGGATCGTCAGGCTGAAAAATTGTATACGATGTCAGCTTGATATAGCAGGATTGTCGCCTTGGATTGTCAGCCGAGAAAGACGGTAAGAAAGACTTGTCAGATCGGACTCTGAGTACACCTACATGAGTGACAGGTGAGATCGACGAGCGTCGATGTCTCGTTGAAGACTTAAGGTTGAGTGTTGGGATTTCTAGTGACGACAGGTCACTCTTAGATACGGTCACCGAGGATGAGCTAAGTCTAAGCATTGACCATTGGATTGTGGTTGACATCGAGTGACGTTGATGTTGGCGCTCATGTGTGGCCCAGGTAGGAGACATAATTGGATTCCCGCAGGTTTGCCACGGATTAAAGGCGATTCGAATTTCGAGGATGAAATTATTTTAAAGAGGGTAGATTGTAAGGACCTGTCGCGAATCTATGAGATTAATTAAAATTAATGATGGATTATCGAGAAGTAATTAAGGACTACTCGAGGATTAGCAGGCAATTTGCATAAAATTATGATTTTGCCCCTAGAAAGGGTAAAAAGTTGGCTTTTGACCTGAGATGTCCAATGCATGTGGAGCAAGGACCGTTATGTAGATCGAGACGATACGAGTTCGTAGACAGACAACACATCGAGATCGAATATTGTATGGGAAAGTTACGGGTCACGGATGGTTCTGGGAACTATTCTTGATTGTTTGGTTTTCAAAATTGTTTGTTTTTAGTGGGACCCAAATATCTGATTTTGGACCATAGGATGAGTGACACTTATCGCCCACCCTATGGGCCATTTCCTCTGTTTTATATTATATTTGGGCTTAGGTCGAATTTTATACATGCATGTGTTTTATGTGATTTAATGGTTTCACGGAGAGGCGTGAAACCGAGGATTGATTAACGGTTTCGAATGATTTCACGGAGATGCATGAAATCGATATTTGGGCATTAGTCCCAATTAATAAGACCTTGACTTGGATTCAAGTCAAGGATGATTTTGGAAAGTGTTTTGAGTTGTGAAATAGTTTCTGAATTTGGATATATCTTTTGGTCGTATGACTCAGTTGATTTATGATTTGACTTAGAGTATAGTCAAATGTCTGATATATCAGGTGTGACCTGGTTATGAGATTTATGAAAGATATTTCGGGCACGAGACCCAATTGTGGATTTGATAGGATTCGAGGAATCCTGAGATTATGAAGTGTTGATAGACACTATTTTCAGGCTTGTGACCCCTTTGATGATATTTCAGGCTTGTGACCCTATTGATGATATTCGGGCTTGTGTCCTTATTGATGTTGATATGATTTTGAGTTTAAAGACTTGAATTTTACTAGAGGGCCTCCGGTTGGGAATATGTTTCCTCGTGGAGTACTTTGGAGATGATTCTCTCCTCCGAGGTACGGAGAGGTCACGATGCGCCTGCTGTCGAGCAGCCAAGAGAGCCGGTAGCCGAGGAAGGCTCGACTCAGGAGTGCGTTATTTGAGATCGGTCGATGATATGTTCACGACAATCTGGTTATTGTTGGCCGGTGATGTGTTCACGACGACATGCTCAAGATCAGAGTAGTCCTTGAGCTTATGTGCATACGTGCTGGGATTAGAATCGTGGCTGATGACACTGATAATGTTGGGTTGAAGTCCCACATGGTTTTCTAGTTGGGCTGAGATCCCACGTGTTTTATATTTTTGGGCTGAGACCCTACTGAGAAAATGGCTTCGATTGAGAAGAACTTTTCATTGTATTTTGATTTGAAAAGAAATACGAGATGCTTTTGAGAAAGTATTTGAAAATACTATTTTCCGATGCATGCATGCTTTTACGTGAAGGGTATAAATTTCTTTTTGATAATTGGTTCCCGAAAGCTGTTATTTTTGTCCACTCACACCTTTAATGTTTTTGATACCCTTCAAGTTGATTGCAGTTGTGGGCTGTAGCAGAATTCGAGATATCACATGCCGCCACAGATCCTGGCGCACTCTGGATAACCTCGAACTGGTTACGGTTGTTATCCTTTGTCTAACATGTGGTGTTAGACCGGAGCAGACACATCCCACGATAATCTAAGGGGATTGAGATGGGTCCTGCTACTGCTCCCCCATGCCAAAGCATGCTTTGCCTAGATTTTTAAAACACTTCATCCCTAAAATTAAGCAAAAAATAAATACCAAAAATTTCATTAATTAATCTTGTATTGGTTTTAGTATTTAAATTTATATTTTATTTTCTTAGCTCTCTTTGATGAACCACCTCTAAAAATAGTGAGGTGATTCTCATCTGAAATCCCTTGGGTTTCTTCCTTCATCTTCACAAGGTTCCCGCCGCTATTCGGTGATCCTTGTGAATAACAATCAATATATGTGTTGGTATTTTCTTTCTAACATTTGTAAATGTGAATATTGACAGGACCCGCCCCGTTTTCCCCTGGGGACCACTGGGGAAGATCTGCTCCCATCTGACTAGTAACCCAAAATACCACAAATACCCTTTGGAGGGTTTAATTACACAAATAACCCTACTGGGGGTTCTAGATACACACCGGTGTGTTTAATATTACAACATGTCAGACAAGGGAAATGAGCATTATGTTCGTACTAATACAAATAAAAATAACAGCTACCCCTCAGGGTGGTTCAAATGCAACGGTGATATTTATGCCTCGGCCCCGGAGTCGATGCCCTCCTCGGTTTCCTCTCCTGAAGGGTCAAGAAAACATTTAAAGTGTGAGTGGATAAAAAATAAAGCAGTTATAAATTCATTTGAACATATATATATTTTGACCCTTCGTTTCTTTAAACATACATGCATTCAGTAGAAAACATAGAAATACGAATCAATTATAGAAACATATAAGATTTCTATATATATATATATAAGTATATCTATACAAAATACATATGGGCACGTCTAACATCAATTCAAATGTAACTATGTCTCCACATATCCTTTCCTCAGCATCGAAGGCAAGTTGACGCCAACTCCTAGCACACAACCCCTAGGGAACAAATCCACGATAATGTTCACGATTCATATCTAAAGGTATTGACACCACTAGGGGTCTCACTCCGAGTTTACTCCCAGGAATTCTCCGTTTGGGAGGCTCTATCTCTGAACCTAGTCCGACCTCTATCCCGGATCCAGTTCGAGTATCTTTCCGGAATCTAGTCCGGGACCACAACACAATCTCCCTCTCTTGGAACGAGTTCCCTATGGGGATACCCATTCTGGTTAGTGGATCTTGACTCTCCAGGTCGACGTCTGGAGGAGACCAATCCGCAAGCTGGAAGGGTATATACATATACGTATGAAAACCATTGCAAAGCCATCTTTCCAAACCATGTCAAAACCTTTTCCCAGAATTTCTTTATAAACCAAATTTTTAGGTCAAAAGTCTCAAATCACCAATACATTCATTTAGTTCACAAATCATTTCAAAACACTGTTGACTCCCCAAATCCGAGTCAACGATCATCAAATGGGTCTCAAGCCCGATACTACCATTTTCACGTAAATCTGTGCATTTCTCGAAATCCGTAATTTTTTCTCAAATCCCAACATCATAAAACATTTAGCATAAAACAATTTAGAAAACAAGTAAAACAGTTATGCATGTATTCATTTATAAAATCAATGGTCCACTCACAGCTAGTCCTTGCTACGCTAACGAGCCATTTACACCTGTCCTGAAGCTAAATACAACGTCCAAACCTATCCAAATACACTTAAGGGTCACTAATTGACCCTACAAGGTCTAGCATCCAAACTTAGAACCAAACCGGCTGGGTAACGCGCTCCGAACTAGTTTCCCGAGGTTAATTCCTTCAATTTGACCAACCTAACGATCTCTGATCGACCTGAAACCACTACCATTGGATTTGTATCGTCGAAACCTTGACAATGGTACTGGCCCCACAAAATTACTATTCATATGCGCCCCCACGCGCCCGATCAACGCGCGGTCAACACTGCTACAGTAACGCTGACGTCATCATCTTTGGCATTCGGTGGATCCCTACCGAGAACCTAGCCTACTGTTCGGCTGGCCTCTACCGAGAACCTGCGGCGTGGCTCGGTTGGTTTCTACAGAAAAATCACAGGCGGGGTCGCCGTGACCCACTGCCATGGCCCGACCATAAAACCCTTCCCGGCCACCATTTTCATCGTGGTTGGTTCCTACAGACTCGTCTCAGCCTAATCTACCAATCTACAACCTCAGAATCGAGAGAGAGAGTAGGGTTTGTTACCTCAGGGTCGAAGGAGCTCTGCCCAGTTTTCAATTTCTTCCTCCGCCGCGTCCGGTGGTCCCTTCCTCTTGATCCAGTTTGTGGAGGCTTAAATATGTCGTCCTAGCATCTCTGTATTCCTAGTTTTGCTCCAGTTCGAAGGTAGGCGGTGTAGGTTGAACAATCGACGTCCTGGTTTTGTTTGTCCATCACGGTTTTGGGTGGTCGTGGGTTGCAGGTGGTTGGGTTGATGACAGTGAGGACGATGGTGATGAGGGTGATGTTCAGTGCTGTTGAGAGATCTATTTGGGTGGGAAGAGATCAACGGGAAAGGAAGATGGATGTTGGTTGTATGAAAAATAGGTTTCATGACAAAGTGAGAGACAAAGAGGGTTGGGTTAATGCATCCAATAATTTTGGCTTTTGGGCTAGTTAGATGAGTGACATTTGTCACTCATCTGATTGGTTCAAGAATCTAACTTTGACCAATCACCTCAATCCACTTGTCCCGATTCTTGAAAAACGAAATAGTAGTCCGTAATATCCTTGACCCGTAACTTTCGCTCAGGGTCACCAAATCCGGCATGCCGTCTGTCTACGAACTCAGGGCAACCCGATCTATGAAATGGTTAAAGGTTCAAAGTCGTATGACACTTTGAGTCAAAAGTCAACATTTTGCCTTGACTAGGGGCAAAAGGGTAATTTTACATATAATTTCCATTAATTAAATAATAACAAAAATCCGGGTCATTACAATCCAGCTCCCTTACAAAAATTTCGTCCCCAAAATTACTCAAACAAGTAGGGGTGTTGTTCCCTCATCAAGGCTTCCGGCTCCCAAGTTGCTTCCTCCACCACAGAATTTCTCCACAGAACCTTCACTAACGAAATGATCTTGTTCCTTAGGACTTTCTATTTCCAATCCAGGATCTGTACTGGTCGTTCTTCAAAACTCAAATCTGTCATGAGCTCCAAAGGTTGTTCCGTCAGGATATGTGATTCTTCCCGCACATATTTCCGAAGCATTGACACATGGAAGACACTGTGTACTCATGATAACTCCGGAGGAAAGTTCAGTCGGTACGCCACTTTACCCACTCTCTCTACTATCTCAAACGATCTGCTATACAAAGGGCTCAGTTTCCCTCATCTTCCAAAAAGAACAATGCCCTTACCCAGCGATAATTTCAAAAACACCTAGTCTCCTACCTCAAACTCAACATCCCGCACTCTACGATCTGAGTAGCTCTTTTGACGATCTTGAGTTGCCTTCAGTCGCTCCCTGATGGTCTTGAATTTTTCTTGGATCACGTCCATAAGTTCTGGTGTCAACAAAGCCCTTTACCAATCTCGGTCCAGCACAAAGGTGTTCTGCACTGTCGCCCGTACAGTGCCTCAAATGGCGCCATCCCGATGCTCGCTTGATAACTGTTGTTGTAAGAAAACTCCATCAAGGGCAAGTAGGCATCCCCAGTGCCCAGGAACTGTAACACACAAGCTCTCATCATGTCTTCCAAAACCTGGATGGTCCTCTCTGACTGTCCATCAGTTTGAGGGTGAAACGTCGTGTTGAAATGCAATCTCGTCCAAGGGCTCTCTGTAAGCTCTGCCAAAACCTCGAGGTAAACCGCGGATTTCGATCTGACACAATCGACTCTGGAGTACCATGCAATCGGACTATCTCATCGATAAACAACTATGCAAGTGGGTTGGGTTTAAAGATTTTGCGCACTGGTAGGAAGTGCGCCGACTTAGTAAGGCGATCCACGATTACCCAAACACCATCAAATCCACTTCGGGTAATTGATAACTTAAACACGAAGTCCATGGTAATATGGTCCCACTTCCACTCGGGTATTGGAAGGGACTGCAGGGGTCCATAAGGTCTCTGTCGTTCAGCTTTCACCTGTTCGCAGATCAAACACCGACTTACGAAGTCCGCAATCTCTCGGTTCATTCCTGCCCACCAGTAATATTCTCGAAGTGTTCGATACGTTTTGGTTCCCCCAGGATGCATGGCATAGGCCGAACTGTGGGCTTCCTCAAGTATCTCAGTCCTCAGTGTCGTATCCTCTGGCACGCACAATCGACCCTGTTTCAAAACCGCACCGTCTTCTTTGATAGTGAAATCCTATCTTTCCCCGGCTTCGACTCCCAATCTGATGCGATATAGGGTTGCGTCACTAAGCTGAGCGTCGCGGATCCGATCCAATAGTAAGGGCCTCCCGTGATAGCTAGCTAAAAGAGCTCCATCATCATCGATCCCAAGACTAACTCGGATCAGTCGGAGTTCCACTACCAACGGCAAGAAGATCATACGCAGATGGGCAACCGAACCAATCACCTTCCTACTCAAGGCGTCAGCCACAACATTCACTTTTCTGGGGTGGTACTCAATGGTGTAGTCAGTCTTTAATTAGTTCCATCCATCTTCTCTGTTGAAAATTAAACTCCTTCTGAGTGAAAATATACTTTAAACTCTGGTGGTCAGTATAAATCTTACACGTCTCCCCGTATAGGTTGTGTCTCCAAATCGTTAGAGCATACACCACTGCTGCTAATTCCAAGTCACGAGTCGGATAGTTCACCTCGTGTGGCTTCAACTGTCGGGACGCATAAGCTATAACTCTCCCGTGCTGCATCAACACACATCTCAGACCCTGTAGGGATGCATCACTATAAACCACAAACTCCCCACCATCACTGGGTAAGGCCAAAATAGGAGCAGTGGTCAACCTTTCCTTTAAATCCTGAAAGCTGTTTTCGCAGTGCTCTGTCCAAACAAAGTTAACCCCTTTTCTCGTCAGGCGTGAAATGACCCGTCCTGAATTAACAGGATTAATTAAGAATTAATGACAGATTAGCGAGGTTAATCGGAGATTAATCGGGTATTAAACGAGGATTAACGGACGTTCAGGGTAAAATGATGATTTTGCCCTTAAACGGGGTGAAACAGTTGACTTTTAACCCGAGAGGTCTGATGGCTGAGAGCCGAGGACCGTTACGTAGATCGGGACGATACGAATTTGTAGACAGGCGGCACGTCGAATTCGGACGTTCGACGGTAAAGTTATGGTTCACGGAAGTTCGAGAGAACTATTTACGACGGCACGTTTTACGAGGCAAAAAGGGGACATTTTTCTGAGTGGGCCCCAATTATTTTAAATTGGCCCAATGGATGAGTGACAAGTGTCACTCATCCATTGCCCAGCTTTGCACATACATGCGCCCTTCCCCTTTTTCCTCTCATTTGTTTCATTGAACCCGAGCCCTCAAACCATGAAAACCCACACATATCTCCCTCCTCAATCCTCATCTATTGCTCTTGGACCATGAAGGAAGTTTGGTGGGAAGACTGAGACGTGCAAGTGGTGGTAGGTATACATTTTTCCCTTCAATTTCCATTTTGGGTTTTAGACGTTAGGGACGGTTTCTGGTTGTTGGGGGAGGCTCTTTGGGTTCATAGGAATGTGTAGGAAGGTTTTTGGACGACGGTGAAGGGCTGAGCAGCCCTGAGGGTGGCCGGGGAAAACAGGGTCGTGGGCTTCCATTGTCATAGTCGGTTTTAGACATTTTTCTTAGGATTTCTTGATATGATTAGATAGGGACTGAGAAAATAGGAAGAATGGAATCGAAAAGGAAAAGATTGGACGAAAAATGAGGGAAGAAAATGGTTGAACTGGCCGCACAGGAAAACCGGCCTGGACTGGGTTCACGACGGGTTGAAGATTCTGGAACAGTGGCGCGTGACCCCACACGCAGGCCCCTTTGGACGGCGCGTGGCAGCGCGTGGGGTTCCTTTTGTGGATGTGTTCAACACATGAAATCATCTATTTGATGTAACAAACATTTTGGGATTGGTTTCCCGTCAATCAGACATCGTTTCGATATAGTTCGGGCTGTCCGAAGGTTTAGGATCGGGTTTAAAAATAATTAAAAATTCTGGAAAATTACGGGGCTTTAGTGAGGGGTTATTGAAGTAGTTAGTAACCCTCTAAATTAATTTGGACAGGTTCGGGAACCCCGGAGGCGGCGATTGGCCAGGGAGAGGCGTATGACACGGGTATCGAGGCGCGGCTTCGGACAGTCTGTGAGTGGACCTTTCTTTCGAAATTGATGCATGCATAAATGTTTTATAATTGTTTTAGAACATGTTTTGTGATTCCATGAGCGCATTTTTTTTGTGGTAGCCTAGGATTTACGTATTTGTGCGTATTTTGAGATTTTTTGTTTTATACGATGCTTGTACTTGCTAGGTTTTCAATAAGGGTTTCATGAATGGGTTTTGGATTTGGAAATATGGTTTGATTTACAAACTCTCAGACTTGGAGTCCATTTGATTTGACGAGGAATCGGACCGAGGGTCTATTTGAGTTATACGATCGAGCCGAGGGTCCCGTTGGTTTACGAGTTCGGGCATGAGGCCCAGTTGATTGTAATCTCGAGGTTGAGGCCCCTTTTTTTTTATATCAGGCTTAAGGCCCTGTTGATTATGTAATCGTACTCGAAGCCCTGTTGATTTATGGTTTCGGGCTTGAGGCCCAGTTAGTCGTGATACCGGGCTAGAGGCCCAGTTGATTGTAACATCGGGCTTGAGTCCTAGTTCGGTTTATGAAATAAGAATTCGGCCATGAGACCCTGTTGAACTGTGGATTTAGGCCGAGGCCTGTGAAAGTGGATTTGAATCAGATTCGAGGAATCCTATTGGGATGAATCGGGTATGAGACCCAGTTGAAATATGTTTTGAGAAAGAAATAAAGTATTTGAAAATGTATGATACCCTCTATATGATTTATTTGGTTTCCTCCAGACGTCTACCTGGAGATTCACGATCCACAGACCAGAATGGGTATCCCCATAGGGATCCCGTTCGAGGAGTGGAAGTTATGATGTGGTCCCGGACCAGATTCCGGATAGATGATCAGACTAGGTCCGAAGATAGAGCCTTCTAGATGGAGAATTCTTGTGGGAAGACTCGGACTGAGACCCCGAGTGGTGTGCACACTAGTATAGATTTGATGAAATCGTGACATATATAGGGGATATGTTCCGTAGGGGCTGTGTGCCCCGAGTGGGCATCTTCTCGGAAGTTCCGCAGATGGGTTATACGTATGAGTACGTATGAGGTTTATGGAAAGTCATTTGGGGGCGGAGACCCCGTGTTCCATGTTTTAAGAAATAGTTTGGGGCAGAGACCCCGTATTCAATGTTTGAACGTTTACTATATTTGGGCAGAGTTCAACTTGTGTTTGATTTGGGCTGAGTTCCCATGTATTGATTTACAGATTTTTGTGATTTCGGGTCGGGGACCCATACATGGATTTATGGTTCATGACGGTTTATGGGGACTGGGCATGAACCCTTGAAAGGTTTTGAAAATGTTTTCAAATGGTTTATGAACGTGTTGATAAATGGTTTTCGAATGCATTCATATGCTTTTAGTGAGGGCATAAATGTCTTTTTGTGAAATGAATTTTATTAAATTCTTTTATTTTTGTCCACCCACAGTTTTCGTGGTTTTAATGCCCTTCAGGTTGATCGCGAATGCGGGCTGTAGTAGAGATCGAGACATCACACTCCTCCTCCTACGATCCTGGTGTACTCTGGAAGCCCAAGTGAGGGCTAGAGACGGAAGTATCCCTAGTCTGACACTTCGTGTCAGACGGGATCAGGTGCGTCCCACGTTAATCTTAGGGGATTTGGGACTGGTTCTGAAAAAGTGGTATCAGAGCAGGTTGGCTCATTTGATACTCATGGTACTTTGATACCAGTCCGTATCAGAGCGTGCTTTGCTCTTGGTGAGCGCGCAGGTCGAGGATGTGATTTCTCTACAATCGCAACAGCCCGTCATTAACCTGATCGTTAGGGTATTAGTATGAAGATTCACTAGAACCAAACCTTAGTTACATGGTGTTTGGCACGTAGTACGATAGTTTGAGGTTCGATTGGCATTGGATGCCACGTGTTTCAAGGAGGTGGATCTCGAGTAGGATCAGTATTCGGGTGAATCTAACGGCTTAGAGCCGTAGTGTTACTGGTGAATAGGATCCAGTGGACCAGTAGACACCGTATGACGATGCGAGAGTCGAGACCGTGTGGGTCGAGTCAAGTCAGATTGGAGAGTGTGCTGCAGAGAGCAGCTAAGGTCATGGTTGACCCGAGTGAGATTGTTGGGAATAGGAACGTTTGACCCTACTTGGCATGTGTTGCCATATTTCGACTTGTCGAATCCCGATGGGATGTCGACTGGCAGGAGATGCATGGAGTCATTGTGGTGTGACATAGTAGGATACGATTGCGCACATAGTACTTGTGCAATGTTAGGCATGAAGTATGGCCAAGTTCTTATGGAGGCCAGAGGCTAGGAGTCGTAGCATTACGAGGGGACGAGATCCTCTGATTGTGGTTACTGGTTGTTTGGATACCAGTATTGGAGTATGACGACTCTTCGAAGTCTAGAGTGAGGGATCGGTCAAGATAGTTGGGCTGTAGTGAGCAACCGGGTTTGCGATAACCCTAGTTAGTGATTGATTAGACAAGTTACCGGGAGTGTGGTACTTGTGGATCGGTACCCGAGGTGAATCGATCGGTGGATGTTGTGTGGAATGGTTGGTACGGGCGGTGAGTCTACCGCATGGATTTGGAGTCTCGATAGCGGAGTGTTTCTGAGATTGGTCTGCACGAGGTTGTGGCAGACGCTGCTATCGATGGACGTGGTCGAGTCTTAACGAGTTGGACATGCTCAGGTTGCCGTGATGATTGTGACGATGGGGTTCTTCAGCCATGACGATGATAGAGGTGCGTGAGTGACGCACAATACGAGCATAGATTCTGGATTCGACTCTACTACGTTTGAGTGCGATCGCAGAATGAGACGCTGACGTTGGGTGTTGGCACACTTGCCACACTACCTCTGTGAGGTGACTTTGACGAGTAGGATATACCTGGATGAGTGACAGGTGCCCTGTATATCCTTGGATGGATTACACGAGTGTGAGTGTTGGAGTTAATCCCATAGAGTTGGGACGTGCGAACCAGTATGCCTACGAGATAGTAGATGTGCCCATAGTGGCGAGCACGTGAGTTCGGTGGGCATTGAGCGGGATAGAGAGGATCCCGAGTGGCTCACCGTGAGGCACCAGGAGTACTTGGTCTGGTGACTAGTTCCCTGATGATACGAGACTCGGGGTACGAGTGTGAGTGCCCAGGAGTGGTAACATTAAAGGATAAAATTCCTAAGTGGCGTTCGGATGAAAAGGTGTAAATGGATGACGTGAGTGACGTCTTATGACGTATGGGTCGGTTTGTCAGATATTGTAGTACGCAGAGATTTGGCTTCAAATCACGACAGAAGTTGCGATCTGTTTAGCCTACCGACGGATGTCAGTGGATTCTGACCAATTCTGCGAGTCAGAGTTGGATCGGGATAATTAAAGGTACGAGATTCGAGTGTTGGAGGCCGTTTATGCACATCCGTAAATAGTATACAAGGTTTAACCTTGCGTTGCGTGAATTTCAATCAAAATGAGTGGACCTACATAAACGGTATTCACGGACGCGTGGATGGTGTCCGGTTGATCTGAGGACTTGAGAGTCCATTGCGGATTGGTTTTGGTTGGCTACGGTTGACCATACCTCCTGAGTTGGAGACTTGGAAATCGGTTGTCTATAGGACGCAGGAAATGCTTGTGTAGTGAGTAAGCTTAATAATTGGAAAAGAAGCATGTTTCCAACGTGATTGGAACTTCGGAATCAAGAGAAGTTGTGATTGAGACAATGAGAAGAGTACTTGATTCCACATTGGTGATGGATATTCCGAGGTCACTAAGTGTGACTCTCTAGCAGATAGTGCTGGGTGCCAGAAGATGACATAGGATGAACTTTGATGTCATCATTTTGGGTTCTCCTGGATTTTTCCGTAGGTGGGATAACGAGGAGTGATATAACAGCTGAAGGGTTCAAAGAAGGTGTAAGAGCCGAACACCTAGGCTGTGAGTCAGATCGACTAGTGAGGATGATCGAGATGACGGAAGTGATTGTTACGACTGTGAGGTGTTGAGACCGAGGTATGGTTGTTATTGGCGTAAATTTCCTTGCTGATTATGCTAAGCTAGGAACAGAAGAGGATCTTATTGTTAGACTGTTGAAGGATTCCTTAGCATAGTTGGTGAGATGAAAAAATAGAGATTGGATATGGGAATAAAGATGAGATAAGGATGATACATATGTATCAATCAGGAAGAGATGAATAGTTGATACCTAGAGTTGGGTATGAGGATAGAGATTGTGACAGATTGATGTTCGCTGGGTGACGGACGGTTGGGGTCCGAACCATGGTTGGAGTGCGGACGGTAGTATGCAGTTGGACGTTGCCTGAGTGCAGCCATGAGCAGGTCGAGTAGGGCCTTGTTAATTGTTGTGATGGAGGTACACCGGTGTGTTGTGCGCGTTGGACGATGTGATTGACCACGGTCAAACAGTATGTCGAGTTGTGAGTGCCCGAGAGTATGGGAATGTTGTAGATTGGATAGAGTCATAGATGGACATGAGTGGCGATCAGATTAGATCCGATAGTGGCAGGGTGAGACTCGTGGTGAGTCTAGATGTCAGCGGAGATCGCTGAGTGATACGAGATACGATACGAGGACTCGAGAATGAGTCGAGATCAGAGTGGCACAGCGGAAGAGAAGTGGAGCCGGGAGTTGTCGGCTGGTCACGATGGTTCTGACCTATGGTGGTAATGGATTGATCGGTATCAGACAAGTTCGGATTGGTATGGATTGATGGAACTCCAAGGAGAGTCAGCTTGGAGTATGGGAAATTGACAGAACTGATTCATGCGAGCATCAAGGTCGATTAAACCTGCGACATGGTTTGAGGATGACCCGTGAGATGGGATTTGTGCCATTGTGATGACAGGATCTAGAGGGTGTTGGCTGATCGGATGTTGAGTAGGATGTCAGCTTAGATGTGGTAGCCCTTAGTGGGAGTATGTAATGCAGCTTGGCGACTGTAGGATGGAACGTGTTAGACTGTTTGATTGACAAGCCGTTTGAATGGCGGTTTGGTATTGCTGACCTGTCAAGTGAGTGACATGTGAGATAGATGAGTGTCGATATTTTGTCTCTAGTGAGACTTACGAGCCGAAGCGTGGCTGTGTCGGACATGTACTGTTACTCGGGTACTCTCATGTGGGTGCAACGACCTAAGTCGAGGAACGAGGTTGGATTCCACAGTTTGGTTGTGGAATCGGGTCGATTTGAATTTCGAGGATGAAATTCTTTAAGGGGGGAAGATTATAACGACCCGACCCAAATTATCAAGATTAATTAAGAATTAATGACGGTTTAGCGAGGTTAATGGGAGATTAATCAGGGATTAAACGAGGATTATCGGACGTTCAGGGCGAAATGACGATTTTGCCCTTGAACAGGGTGAAACAGTTGACTTTTGACCCGGGAGGTCTGATGGCTGAGGGCCGAAGACCGTTATGTAGATCGGGACGATACAAATCCGTAGACAGGCGGTACGTCAAATTCAGACGTTCGACGAAAAAGTTATGGTTCACGGAAGTTCTGAGGAACTATTTACGGTGGCTCATTTTATGAGGAAAAAATGGGACTTTGTCCTGAGTGGGCCCCAGAAATTTTAAATTGGCCCAATAGATGAGTGACATGTGTCACTCATCCATTGCCTAGCTTCACACATACATGCACCCTTCCCGTTTTTCCTCTCATCTGTTTCATTAAACTCGAGCCCTTAAACCATGAAGACCCACACATATCACCCTCCTCAATCCTCATCTATTGCTCTTGGACCATGAAGGAAGTTTGGAGGGAAGACTAAGACGTGCAGGTGGTGGCAGAATCGTGGGCCGCCGTGCACGGTGGCCGTGAAGCCGTGAAGGTATACATTTTTCCCTTCAATTTCTATTTTTGGGTTTTAGACGTTAGGGACGGTTCTCGTGGTTGGGGGAGGCTCTCTGGGTTCATGGGAATGTGTAGGATGGGTTTTGGACGACACTGAAAGGCTGAGCAGCCTTGAGGGTGGCCGGGAAAAACAAGGGTCGTGGGCTTCCATTATCATAGTCGGTTTCAGACGTTTTTCTTAGGATTTCTTGACATGATTAGATAGGGTATGAGAAAATATGAAGAATGGAATCGAAAAGGAAAAGATTGGAGGAAAAATAAGGGAGGAAAATGGCTGAACCGGCCACGCTGGTTCGGCTAGACCAGCTGCACAGTAAAACCGGCCTGGACCGGGTTCATGGCGGGTTGAAGATGCTGGAACAGTGGCGCGTGAGCCCACGCGCAGGGCCATTTGGGGATGTGTTCAACACATGAAATGATCTATTCGATGTAATGAACATTTTGGGACTGGTTTCGTGTCAATTGGACATCTTTTCGAGATAGTTCGGGCTGTCCGAAGGTTTAGAATCGGGTTTTAAAAAAGTTAAAAATTCTGAAAAATTACGAGGCTTTAGTGAGTGGTTATTTATGTAGTTAGTAACCCTATAAATTAATTTGGACATCTTCGGGAACCCAGAGGCAACGATTGGCCCGGTAGAGGCGTATGGCATGCGTATCGAGGTGCGACTTCAGACGGTCTGTGAGTGGACCTTCTTTCGAAATTGATGCATGCATAAATGTTTTATAATTGTTTTAGAACATTTTTTGTGATGCCATGAGTACATTTGTTTGTGGTAGCCTAGGATTTACGTATTTGCACGTATTTTGAGATTTTTGGTTTTATACGATGCTTGTACGTGCTAGGTTTTCAATGAGGGTTTCATGAATGGGTTTTGGATTTGGAAATATGAACTCGGGCATGAGACCCATTTGATTTACAAACTCTCGGACTTGGAGTCCATTTGATTTGACGACGAATCGAACTGAGGGTCCCGTTGGTTTACGAGTTCGGTCTTGAGGCCCAGTTGATTGTAATCTCAGGCTTGAGGCCCCTTTGTCTGTGAAATCGGGCTTAAGGCCCCATTGATTGTGAAATCGGGCTTAAGGCCCCGTTGATTGTGAAATCGGGGTCAAAGCCCTGTTGATTTATGGTTTCGGGCTTGCGGTCCAGTTAGTCGTGATATCGGGCTAGAGGCCCAGTTCATTGTAACATCGGGCTTGAGTCCCAATTCGCTTTATGAAATGAGAATTTGTGTAACGACCCGTCCCAAATTTCGGGATTGCATTAGTGACTAATCTTGATTAGTGAGGTTGATCGGTGGTTAGTAGGGCGGAATCGGACAAAATGTGCAAATGACCGTTTTGCCCCTAGTCGTGGGCAAAATGTTGACTTTTAGTTCGGGCGGTCAAACAGACTTTGACCGATGACTGTGACGTAGTTCAGGACGTCACGAGTTCATAGACAGGTGGCACGTTCGATTCCGACATTCGAGGAGAAAGTTATGACGTTCAGAAGTCGAGGGGCATTTTGGTAATTTGGCATATTAGGGGCCAAATGTTGACTTTTTGATCGGGAGTTCCGATGGACGAGGGCCAAGGACCTTTACGTAGGTCTCGTCGATACGAATCCAATGACAGGCGGCATGCCGAAATCGGAGTTTCGACGACGAAGTTATGGTCACGGGAACGAATTAACGAACCGAGGCTTCGATTAAAATAATAATATAATAATGAATAGTGACCATTGACTGTGCACACCTGGATGAGTGACAAGTGTCACCCATCCCTTGATTTATGCCCTAAAACCTGATCCATGATTCCCTCCAAACACCATCATCATCTCTAATCATTTTGTCCTCCATCATTTTCCTTCATTTCCTTTACATTTTCTTCCTACCGTGGACAAACATGAACGGAGTGATGAGAGAATTGAGCCCCTCCATAACTGAGCTTGTGCGTGTGAAATTGAGAGGATTAAGGAATGTTTTTAGCTGAGAGAATCACGAGAGACAGAGAGAAGAAACTGAAATCAAAGATCGAAATTTAAGTTTTGGGGGGGAAATTCGAATTTCAAGCCTTAGGCTCTGAGGGACCAAATTGAGCTCAATTCGAGCTTCCTGAGATCACTACGATCAGAATCGTCGAAAGAACGAAGGGAATTGGCCACCAATTGGCTCTGAACGGGCTTGGTAACAGCGGAAGAAAATCGAGGTTGAGTCGTGATCATTGAGTGATCAAACGATGAAATTGATGTGGGGAAACAATTGCTCATGGTCCATTGATGCTTCTAGGTGAATCAATTGGAAGAAATCAGTAGCCATTGTGGAAATTTGAAGATTGAACAGTGACGGGTGTTCTTCATTGATCATCTTCGAATCGATGGATTTTAGGTAAGGTTTTGTATAATCAACGCTGCAGACCTTTAATTAGACTTAATACGAATCTATTTGAATGTTCAATTGAAGGATTTAAGGTTGAATTGACAGCAAACAGAACGGGTCATCTCACGGGTCAACAGGACCCGTTTATCAGACATACAGGTTAGGACGATGACACTGTAGCAGGCTCGTGGCTTTCACGCGCAGCCACTCACGGTGGCGTGTGACGGCGCGTGGACACGAATCTCGAGGTGAGGTCAACATGACTTCTGTCCTATTTAATGTAACGAACATTTTGGGATTGGTTTCGTGTCGATCGGACATCGTCTCGATATTGTTCTGGACGTCCGAAGGTTTTAAATCGAGTTTAAAAATAGTTAAAAATTCGAGAAAATTACGGGACTTTAATAGGATGTTAATGAGGAGGTTAGTAACCCTCCAATGTGATTTTTACAGGATTGGGAGTCCCGGTGATAATGGTGTGGCCCGGGAAGGCCTATGGCACGCGTATCGAGGCATACCGTTAAACGGTCTGTGAGTGGACTTTGTTTTCCTAACCGTGATGCATGCATATATGATTTAAAATGCATTATTATATGATCTTATATGCTTTGACATGATTGATGTTTCGATCCGGTGATTTCTCGATTTTCTTGGTTTTATGATTATTATATTGTATTTTGGCACGAATTTCGAGAAAAGACGAAATTGATGTTTTGGGCGTGGGCCCGGGATTGAAAATGATATTTGGACTTGGATTATGAGTCAGTGATTGATTTTGGATTTACGTGATCGTGGCAACTCTGGTTTACGGTTGCACGGATTTGCGTGAAAATGAGATTTTGGGTTTGTGACCCAAGTGAATAGTGATTTTGACTCGGATTTGCAGTCACATGTGAATATGATTAAATTGATGATTTTGATTTATAAAGTGAATTCTAGACACTGTTTTATGATGGTTTTGTGGAACTTGATTTGTGAAAGCTATGTCTCGGGCATAGGCCCTATTAAAATGTTTTTGACTTGATTTGAGACATAAATGATTTTAAAATGAGGTTACTAGATTTGGTGACCTATTCCACATATACCATCCTCTGTGATTTGATAGTCTCCTCCGGACGTCGTAGATCCTGGAGTAGTCACGACCACTGCTTGGAGATGAGTAGCTCTGAGGGAGGCTCACTCGCAGGAGCATGGGATTATGATGATATCCTCTAGACGTCGTTGATCCTAGAGTTGATATCCCCCTAGACGTCGTAGATCCTGGGGGATCTACTCGGACGTGAGACACCGAGTTGCACGCGTTGCATTGATATCGTGACGGGTATTTGGTCTTTGTGTCCAGGTGATGGTGTTTATTTGGTCTTTATAGCCAGGTGATGGTGTTTAGTTGGTCTTTGTGGCCAGGTGATGGTGTTTATTTGGTCTGTGTGGCCAGGTGATGGTGTTCACATGTTTTGGCCTGAGAGCCAGGATTGATGTTTTATAACTTGAACTGATTTGATGAACATGAGTTTTACGGACCATGGGAAAACGGGTTTTGATTTTATTGGTCCATTGTATATACTTGAATGATTTCATACTATTACTCATGTTTTATGATATGCATGCACGTTTGTGAAAACTGAAGGGTAAGAATGTGTTTTGGTAAATGTACTTATCAAACTTTATTTTCGTCCACTCACAGCTTTTATTGGTTTTAATGCCCTTCAGGTTGATCACGGATGCGACTGCAGCAGGGACTGGGACATTGTACGCCTCCTCCATCGATCCTTGCGCACTCTGGAAGCCCCGTTTGGGCAGTGACTTTTGGTTATCCCTTGTCTGACACCCCTTGTTGGACGGGAGCAGGGCACAATCCATGGTAATCCCGGGGGGATTGGGATGGGTCCTGTCAATTCGGGCAGGTGACCCTGTTGAACTGTGGATTTAGGCCGAGGCCTGTGAAAGTGGATTTGAATGGGATTCGAGGAATCCTATTGAGATGAATCGGGTATGAGACCCAGTTGAAATATGTTTTGAGAAAGAAAGAAAGTATTTGAAAATGTATGATACCCTCCATATGATTTATATGGTCTCCTCCAGACGTCGACCTAGAGAGTCACGATCCACATACCAGAATAGGTATCCCCATAGGGATCCCGTTCCAGGAGTGGAAGTTATGATGCGGTCCTGGACCAGATTCCGGAGAGATGATTGGACTAGGTCCGAAGATAGAGCCTTCTAGATGGAGAATTTCTGGGGGAAGACTCGGAGTGAGAACCCTTGAAAGGTTTTGAAAATGTTTTCAAATGGTTTATTAACGTGTTGATAAATGGTTTTCGAATGCATGCATATGCTTTTAGTGAAGGGCATAAATGTCTTTTTGTGAAATGAATTTTATTAAATTCTTTTATTTTTGTCCACTCATAGTTTTTGTGGTTTTAATGCCCTTCAGGTTGATCAAGGATGCGGGTTGTAGCAGAGATCGAGACATCACACTCTTCCTCCTACGATCCTGGCGTACTCTGGAAGCCCTAGTGAGGGCTAGAGACGGAAGTATCCCTGGTCTGACACATCATGTCAGACGGGATCAAGCGCATCCCACGTTAATCCCGGGGGATTTGGGACGAGTTCTAACAAGGTGGGTCAAGGGTGTTGCGATGGTAGAGAAGCCTTTTACAAAACGTCTGTAATACCCTGCCAACCCAAGGAAGCTTGGAACCTCAGTCGCGGTCTTAGGTTGCTCCCAATTTGTTATTGCCTCTGTCTTTTGGGGTCCACACTGATCCCCTCCACCGAAATCACATGGCCTAAGAAGCCAACGCTATTCAACCAGAATTGACACTTGCTGAACTTAGCGAACAACTGGGCCTTCCTCAACCTCGCCAACACCAGCCTTAGGTGTTTCTCATGTGCATTTTTGTCTTTTGAATACACCAGAATATCATTAATAAACTCGATTACGAATCTATACAAATAGGAATTGAACACTCGATTCATCAAATCCATAAAAGCTGCAGTTGCATTGGTCAAACCAAAGGGCATCACTAAAAACTCAAAATGCCCATACCTGGTCTAAAAGCTGGTCAAATAGGTCGATTCATCAAATCTATAAAAGCTGCAGTTGCATTTGAAAAGTACCTTGCTCCCTTCAACTGGTCAAAAAGGTCGTCTATCCGAGGTAAGGGATATTTATTTCTCACTGTTACCTTGTTTAGTTGCCGGTAATCCACACACAGTCTGAGACTACCCTTTCTTTCGCATAAATAGGACCGGTGCTTCCCACGACGATACACTTGGCCGAATGAATCCCAACTTGACTAACTTCTATAGATGTTCTCTTAGTTCCCTTAGTTCTGCTGGTGCCATACGATAGGGTGCTGGTGCCATACGATAGGGTGCTGGTGCCATACGATAGGGTGCTTGTGCCATAGGTCCAGTACCTGGATTTAGCTCTATCGTAAACTCAATCTCTCGGGGCGGGGGAAATCCTAGTAAGTCTTCTGGAAACACATCTGGGAAGTCCCACACCACTGGTATATCTTCCATTCTTGGTGTCAATACTCGTGTCCACTATATGAGCTAGATACCCCTGACAACCTTTCTTCAGTAACTTTCGTGTCGTGATGGCCGAAACAATTCTTGGTGAAGAACTCGCGACGTCTCCTTGGAAAGTTAAGTCAGGTACGCCCGCACTCCGGATTAACACTCTCTTTTTACTATAGTCCATCAGCACTCCATGTTCGGACAACCAATCCATACCAAGGATCACATCAAAATCATGTAAGTCTAACACTATCAAATCTGCCAGCAATTCAAAGTCCCCTATCCTAACTGGGCAGTTCCTTAACACTTGGTTAACTATATACACATCCCCAGTTGGGGTACCAACACCTAAGTCATCCTCAAGTACAAACAACTCTTGATCCAACAACCCAGCACAACCTCGTGAAATAAAAGAATGGATGGCTCCTGGATCCATCAATACACGTACAGACACATCAAAGATAGTAACTGTACCTGTCACCACCTCAGGAGCAGTCCTGGCCTCCTGCCTAGTAAGAGCGAACACTATAGCCTGGGGTCCTGCTCCAGGACCACGACCTCGTGGTCCCTCGCGATCACCTCGATAACCACTCTGTCCTCTGCCCCTAGAAGCATGTGACATGGTACTCGGTGTCTGTCCTGCTGCACCACCACTCGACCAATGTGGGCATCCCCTTGATACATGAGTAGTCTCACCACAAGTATATCATGTCGTGTGCCTCATCTAATTAGTAGACCCCACGGAAGTGCCATTCTGCTACGATACACTGTATCCTGCCCCACGACCTCTCTCGAACCTGCCCGACCGGCCACTACACGACGATCCCCCACTATAGGATGACTGTCCTCTGCTGAACCGGCCTCCCTTCGGGGCCCTATGGTCCAAAGATCCAGAAAAAAGAACGGTCTATACGTCGCCCCAAATCAGTCTCCTGTTGGCGGTTGGCCCAGCTTGATTCCACCCTAGCCGCAGCATCGGCTAGCTCTCGAAGTGTAGTGAAAATCATCGCAGAGGAGGTCACCATAGCTCGGATATCGCCTCTTATACCTTGCTCAAAACGACAAAACCTTTCTGCCTCTGTCCGCACATAGACCTCCGCAAACCTGGACAACCTCTGGAACCGCTGGTCATACTCCGCAACAATCGAGTTTCCCCACTGGAGCTGCAAGAACTCAATCTCTCTCGCCTTGAGGAACGCACGGGGATAGTACTGGTCCAAGAAGCGGCTCTTGAACTCCTCCCAAGTCACAACCAAAGCAACCCAGCCCGATAACTCCAGGGTATACCACCACTCATGGGCCTTACCATCAAGTAAAAAGGTGGCCAACAGTACCCTCTGCTCAGGTGGGAAGGACATCACTAGGAAGATCTTCTCTAGTCTCAGAATCCAACGGTGAGCCATCTCGGGATCATCCTCACCACTAAATACTGTGGCACCCAGGTGATGTGCCAATCCAATCAAGGAACTTCTGGCACTCGAACCTCCTGAGTCTCCAGCGAGATCCATCTCAGGTGGCTTAAACGGGGTCGCTCATCTCGGGGGCATACTAAATTGCTAAGAGGCATAAATATTAAGATTAGTACGACAAAACACGTGTGTCAATGTACCCTGTACAGATCGCTAACATAATGCTCGGCTCTGATACCAACTTGACAGGACCTGCCCCGTTTTCCCCTGAAGACCACTAGGGAAGACCTGCTCCCATTTGACAAGTAACCCAAAATACCACAAATACCCTTCTGAGGGTTTTATTACAGAAATACCCCTACTGTGGGTTCTAGATACACACCGGTGTGTTTAATATTACAACATGTCAGACAAGGGAAATGAGCATTATATTCGTACTAATACAAATACAGATAACACCTACCCCTCAGGGTGGTCCAAACACAATGGTAATATTTATGCCTAGGCCCCGGAGTCGATGCCCTCCTCGGTTTCCTCTCTTGAAGGGTCAAGAAAACATTTAAAGCGTGAGTGGACCAAAAATAAAGCATTTATAAATTCATTTGAACACATATATATATGTATATATTGACCCTTATTTTCTATAAACATACATGCATTCAGTAGAAAACATAAAAATACGATCAATTATAAAAACATATAACATTTCTATTTATATATATATATACGTATATCTATGTCTCCACATATCCCTTCTTGGCATCGAAGGCAAGTTCAACGCCAACTCGGAGCACACAGCCCCTAGGGAAAAAATCCCCGATAATGATCACGATCCATATCTAAAGGTATGCACACCACTCGGGGTCTCACTCTGAGTCTACTCCCAAGAATTCTCCATCTGGGAGGATCTATCTCTGAACCTAGTCCGAGCTCTATGTCAGATCTAGTTCGAGTATCTCTCCGGAATATGGTCCGGACCACAATACAATCTCCCACTCCTAGAACGGGTTCTCTATGGGGTACCCATTCTGGTCAGTGGATCCTGACCCTCCAGGTCGACGTCTAAAGGAGACTAATCCGCAAGCTGGAAGGGTATATACATATACGTATGAAAACCTTTGCAAAGCCGTCTTTCCAAACCATGTCAAAACATTTACCTAGAATTTCTTTATAAACAAAATCTTTAGGTCAAAAGTCTCAAATCACCAATACATTCATTTAGTTCACAAATCATTTTGAAACACCGTTGACTCCCCCAAATCCAAGTTAACGATCGTCAAATGGGTCTCAAGCCCGATACGACCATTTTCAAGTAAATCTGTGTGTTTCTTGAAATCCGTAATTCAATTCTCAAATCCCAACATCATAAAACATTTAGCATAAAAAAATTTAGAAAACAAGTAAAACAGTTATGCATGTATTCATTTATAAAATTAACGGTCCATTCACTAACAGGACCTCGTCCCAACTGGACGTCAAAAACTGAGCCCGGTCCTGCTCCCGTCTGACAAGTCAACCAAAGGACCGAAACTACCCTTCAGTGCTTGCCATACAAGGGATAATTGTGCTGATTTCTGCTGCTACCTCTGCCTTGCAATCAGTCCCGAACGTCGTACCACGGCCTGGAGGGTCACAAAACAGAAAAGGTGTGAGTGGAAAAAAATGACCTCTTATAAAAACATTTGCCAAAATACATTCTTACCCTCCACTTTTCACAAACTTGCATGCATATCATAAAACATGAGTAATAGTATGAAATCATTCGAGTATGAACAGTGGACCGATAAAATCAAAACATATTTTCCCATGGTCCATAAAACTCATGTTCACCAAATCAGTTCATGCTATAAAGCATCAAATCCCGGCTCTCAGGCCAAAACATATGAAAACATAATCACCTGGCCACAAAGACCAAAAACCCGTACTCAATACCGGTACGTCATCACAAACAACATCAATCAGCACTAATCACAAGTGCACAATAAATAGATCAATCCAATCAATCCGCACTACTCGCAAGTTCACAAACTATCACAATCACATCTGCACTACTCACAAGTGCACAATCAAACCATCAACTGCACTACCCACAAGTGCTGCACTACGCGTAGGCCAAAATCCAGCCACTCTCTCGGGAACAGACACCTCTGGGCTCAACCCTCGGGCTCAGTCACATCTGGGCGAACACATCCCCAGGCTCAGACCCATCCGAGTGGTACATCCAGGCTCAGTCACATCCGAGAAGCTAACTACCATAGGATCAACTCCCGATCCTACAATCACATCCCTCAAGCTCTGGTCGTTTGGGTAATCCCCCAAGCTCCGACCGTCTGGGCATTTCACAATCACAATGAAAACCATCTCGGGAATTACATCCCAAAACATTTCAATCAAATCTTGACTTCATACAAAGTCAAGATCATTCCCGACTAGGTCTCAAGCCCAAAATACAATTTACACATAAATCTTTAAAATCACATTTTAAAACAATAAAATAATCCAGAAATCATCATTAACTCACTAACTAAGTCAAAATATCATTTTAGAAATCATTTAAACTCCGGGCCTTGCCCAAAACATCATTTGCACGTTCCTCGTAAAACGTGCCCGAAAGACTGATTAAAATAATCATAAAATCACAAGAAATCATTAATTTCATCAAATTCACAAGTGACTCCAAATCCGAGTCAAAATCACTATCCACTTGGGTCTCACGCCCAAAATATCTTTTTCACGCAAATCCATGTGTTCGCAACCTCAGTTGCCATTTTCACGTAAATCCATGAAACCGATCCTTGACTCATAATCCGAGTCCAAATATCATTTTTCAATCCATGGCTCAATAAGCCGAGTCCAAACATTATTTTCAATCTATTTCAATCCCGGACTCATAACCCGAGTCCAAACATCACTTTTAACCAATTTCACAATTTCTCGAAAATCGTGCCAAAATATAATAATATAATAATCTGTAAAATCGAGAAATCACCGGATTGAAACATCAATCATGCCAAAGCGTATAAAATCATATAATAAAGCATTTAAATCATATATGCATGCATCAAGGTTAGAAAACAAAGTCCACTCACACACACTGTCCAAAACGGTCCGTTTCCGAGCTGCACGTTTTTCCGTAAATTCTGGAAATCACAACTCCTGTCCAAAATCATTATAGAGGGTTACTAACATCTCAAAATACTTCATATAATTTTCCCCAATTTTTTCGGAATTTAAATACGTATTTTAAACGTAAAAGAAAACTTTGGATACGCGGAACATTAACGAAACGATATCCGATTCCCTCGAAACCAGTGTCAAAATGTTCGTTACAATGAGAGGATTCAAAGTCATGTTGACCTCACCTTGAAACTAGGCCGTACGCGCCCTCACGCGTCGCCGTGAGTGGCTGCGCGTGAAACCCACCCGCCAGCTACAGTAATCGTCGTCCTCACCCGTTTCCTCTGTAAACGGGCCCTGCAGCCCGCGTGTCAACCCGGTTAATTTCTTATCAATTCGACACTGCTTTCATCAATTCAAACGTCCATTAGCATCGCATTAGTTTCAATTAGGGATCTGTGACCTTAATTACAGTCAATCTTACCTCGAACCTCAAGATCAAAGACGATCATTCGAAGAACACCTGAACACTATTCATCTTCGAAAGTCGTCAAACCTACTCGATTTCGTTCAATTGATCCACCAGGAAGCTTCAATGGGCCAAGGGAAACAATTTCCCCAACTCAATTGCTTCAATCCAAGGCTCAAACTCCACGACTCAAGCTCGAACCTTGCTCACTATTACCAGACCCGTTCAGAGCCAATTGGGCCTCAATTCTCTTCGTTTTTGATCTGGATCAACTAGTCACAACCTCAGGAAGCTAAATGGAGCTTCAATTTCAATCCTCAATCCTCACGGCTCAAATCTCATTATTCGAATTTTCCCTCCAAACTTTCTAAAATCCGAATTCCAGTTCTTCAGCTTCCCTCAATCCCTCGTGTTTCCCTCACTAAATCAGTCTCTGAAATCTCTCCAATTTTCACCCTCTAGTTCAGTTGATAGGGAGGAGATTAAGGGTGGAAGAAGATTGAATTTAGGTTGTACACGGGTTAGGAACACAGAAGGGATTAATGGAGGATTAATAAATATTAAGTATAATTAATAAATAATAAAACATAATGATCATGTTTTCCCCTAAACATGGATCAGGTTTTAATCCCTAAATCAAGGGATGGGTGACACTTGTCACTCATCCAGATGTGTTCAATCATCAGGTACTATTCATAATAAAATAATATTTTATTCGAAATCACGGTTCGTTTGGTTAATCGAGTCCTTTCCCGTGACCATAACTTCGTCGTCGAATCTCCGATTTCGGCATGCCACCTGTCGTTGGATTCGTATCGACGAGAACTACGTAACGGTCCTTGGCCCTCGTCCATTGGACTTCCCTGGTAAAAAAGTCAACATTTGGCCCATTTTCAGCCAAGTTACCAAAATACCCCTTAACTTCCGAACATCATAACTTTTTCCTCGAATGTCGGAATCGAACGTGCCACCTATCTATGAACTCGTGACGTCCCGAACTACGTCACAGTCATCGGTCAAAGTACGTTTGACCCCCCGAACTAAAAGTCAACATTTTGGCCACGCTAGGGGCAAAACGATCATTTTGCACAATTCGTCCGATTTCACTCAACTAATCCCCGATTAGTCATTCTAAACCATAATTAATTAATATTTAATCCCGACACTCGGGACGGGTCGTTACACTTACAACCAGTCCTTGTTGCGCTAACGAGCCATTTAAACCTGTCCTGAAGCTAAATACAACGTCTGAACCTTTCCAAATACACTTAAGGGTCACTAATTGACACTACTAGGTCTAACATCCAAACATAAAACGAAACTGGCCCAGGAATGGGCTTCGAACACGCTTCCCAAGGCTAATTCCTTCAATTTGACTAACCTAACGATCTCTGATCTACACGAAACCACCGTCATTGGATTCGTATCATCGAAACCTTGAAAATGGAACCGGGCCCATAAAAATTACTATTCATACACACCCCCACGCTCCTGATCAACGCTGCTACAGTAACGCTGACGTCAGCATGACGTCACCCTCTAACTGGTCCTTGTTCTTACGTTTCTGATAAGATGATGTCATCATGATGTTAGAATGAGACCAGAATGATGACATCATCATCTCTGTCATTCAGTGGATCCCTACCGAGAACCTATCCTACCGTTCAGCTCGCCCCTACCGAGAACCTGCTGCGTGGCTCGGTTTGTTTCTACCGAAAAACCAGAGGCGGGGCCACCGTGACCCATGGCCATGGCCCGACCAAAAAACCCTTTCTCGGCCACCATTTTCATCGTTGTTGGTTCCTACAGACTCGGCTCAGCCTAATCTACCAATCTATATCATCAGAATCGAGAGAGAGAGTCGGGTTTGTTACCTCTGGGTCGAAGGAGCTCTACCCAGTTTTCAGTTTCTTCCTCCGCCGCGTCCGGTGGTCCCTTCCTTTCGAAAAAGTTTGTGGAGGCATCAAATTTTTCGGTGCTACAGTGCGAAGGTAGGCGGTGTGGGTTGAACAGTCGACGACCTGGGTTTGTTTCCCCGTCACGGTTTTGGGTGGTCGTGGGTTGCAGGTGGTTGGGTTGATGACGGTGAGGACGATGGTGATGAGGGTAATGTTCAGTGCTGTTGAGAGATCTATTTGGGTTGGAAGAGATCAACGGGAAAGGAAGATGGATGTTGGTTGTATGCAAAATGGGTTTCACGTCAAAGTGAAAGACAAAGAGGGCTGGGTTCATGCATCCAATAATTTGGGCTTTTGGGCCAGTTAGATGAGTGACAAATGTCACTCATCTGATTGGTTCAAGAGTCCAACTTTGACCAATCAGCTCAATCCACTTGTCCCGATTCTCGTAAAATGAAATAGTAGTCCGTAATATCCGTGACCCGTAACTTTCGCTCAGGGTCTTCAAATCCGGCATGCCACCTGTCTATCAACTCAGGGCGACCCGACCTACGAAATGGTCAAAGGTTCAAAGTCGTACGACGCTTCGGATCAAAAGTCAACATTTTTCCTTGATTAGGGGCAAAATGGTCATTTTACATATAATTTTCATTAATTAAATAAAAACAAAAATCTGGGTCGTTACAAATATAATCTCCACGTGTTTTACTTTCTAAATTTCAATTACTTTATACATTTTAATGTTTAACCTTCAATCCAACGCTAAGTTTTTATTCACTGTTCAATGCATATAAAAAAGGATTGAACAAATTTATTGTTGGACACACATTCAATCAAAATTGTAAGGTGAATCATATTGTAAGTGTTTTTCCACTATTTGGTACATTTATATTATTGAAAAATGTATGAAAGTAATTGAGATGAAGGTAGGATTTCGTGATTGGTTCAATATGTCAGGACCGGTCCCAAATCCCCCGGGATCGTCTGACACAAAGTCTCAGACCAGGGAAAATTCCATCTCTAGCCCTCGCCGGGGCTATCAGAGTGCGTCAGGATCGTAGGAGGAGATGAGTGATGTCTCGTCTCTGCTATAGCCCGCATCCGCGATCAACTTGAAGGGCATTAAAACATGAAAACTGTGAGTGGACAAAATAATATTTTCATAAAAACATTTTCATACAAAGACCTTTATGCCCTTCAATAAAAGCTTATGCATGCATTCAAAAACCGTTTATCAAAACGTTCATAAAGCCATTTCATTTATCAAACATAATCTCAAAATCATTCAAGGGTTCATGCCCGGTTCCCATAAACCGTCGTGACCCATAAATCCATTTGGGTCCCTGACCCAAAATCACAATTCAAAACCCGTAGGTCAAATCAATAGGGACTCAGCCCAAAACCTTTCTCAGTGAAATACCAACACACAGAATACGGGGTCTCTGCCCCAAATCATTTCTAAAACATCGAATACGGGGTCTCCGCCCCAAATCACTTTCTGTAAAACCTCATACGTATCAACATACGTATAACCCATACTAGGCACTTCAGAAGAAGATGCCAACTCGGGGCACACAGCCCCTAGGGAACGCATCCCCGATATAGTCACGATATGGAATCTCTAAACTAGTGTGCACACTACTCGGGGTCTCACTCCGAGTCTTCTCCCAGGAATCTCCATCTGGGAGGCTCAATCACTGGATCTAGTCCGAGCTCTCTCTCTGGATCTAGTCCACACATCTCTTCGGAATCTGGTCCGGGACCACAACATATCTTGACAGGACCCGTCCCAACTGGACGTCAAAAACCGTACCCGGTCCTGCTCCCGTCTGACAAGTCAACTGAAAGTCCGAAACTACCCTTCAGTACCTGCCAGACAAGGGAATTTTGTGCATGTGCCCGCTCATACCTCCACCTCTAGAATAGCCTCGATTAACGCGCCACGACCTGAAGGGTTAATAAAACAGAAAAGGTGTGAGTGGACAAAAATGACCTCTTATAAAAACATTTATCAAAATACATTCTTACCCTCCAGTTTTCACAAACTTGCATGCATATCGTAAAACATGAGTGACCGATAAAATCAAAACATATTTTCCCATGGTCCATAAAACTCATGTTTACCAAATTAGTTCATGCTATAAAACATCAAATCCCGGCTCTCAGGCCAAAACATGTGAAAACATAATCACTGGCCATAAAGACCAAAAACTCGTACTCAATACCAGTACATCATCACAATCAATACAAATCAGCACTAATCACCAGTGCACAAGAAATATATCAATCCAATCAACCCGCACTACTCACAAGTGCATAAAACATCACAAATCACATCCGCACTACTCACAAGTGCACAATCAATCAAACTGCACTACTCACAAGTGCTGCACTACGCGTAGGCCAATATCCAGTCACTCTCTCGGGAATAAACACCTCTGGGTTCAACCTCCTCGGGCTCAGTCACCTCTGGGCGAACACATCCCCAGGATCAGACACCTCCGAGTGGTACATCCAGGCTCAGTATCATCCGAGAAGCTGACTACCATAGGATCAACTCCCGATCCTACAATCACATCCCCCAAGCTCCGGTCGTCTGGGTAATCCCCCCAAGCACCGACCGTCTGGGAATATCACAATCACAATGAAAACCATCCCGGGAATTACATCCCAAAACATTTCAATCAAATCTTGACTTCATACCAAGTCAAGGTCATTCTCAACTGGGTCTCAAGCCCAAAATACCTTTTACACATAAATCGTTAAAATCACATTTAAATCAATAGAATAATCCGAAAATCATCATTGACTCACCAACCAAGTCAAAACATCATTTTAGAAATCATTTAAACTCCGGGCCTAGCCCAAAATATCATTTGCACATTCCTCGTAAAACGTGCCCGAAAGACTGATTAAAATAATCATAAAATCCCAATAAATCATTAATTTCACAATTTCACCAATAACTCCAATTCCGAGTCAAAATCACTATTCACTTGGGTTCTCATGCCCAAAATAACATTATCACGCAAATCCATGCGTTGCAACCTCCGTTGCCATTTTCACGTAAATCCACGAAATTGACCCTCGACTCATTCCCGAGTCACCACATCATTTTTCAATCCATGACTCAATAATCCGAGTCCAAACATTATTTTCAATCAATTTCAATCCCGAACTCATAAACCAAGTCCAAACATCATTTTTACCAATTTTCGTAATTTCTCGAAAATCGCCCAAAAATAATAATATAATAATCATAAAACCGAGAAATTACCGGATTGAAACACAAATAATGCCCAAGCATATAAAATCATATAATAAGGCATTTAAATCATATATGCATGCATCACTGTTAGAAAACAAAGTCCACTCACACACACCGTTCAAAACGGTCCGTTTCCGAGCTGCACGTTTTTCCGTAAAATCTGGAAATCACAACTCCTGTCCAAAATCAATATAGAGGGTTACTAACATCCCAAAATACAACATATAATTTTCCCCAATTTTTCCGGAATTTGAATACGTATTTTAAACGTAAAACAAAAATTCGGATACGCGGAACATTAACGAAACAATATCTGATTTCATCGAAACCAATGTCAAAATGTTCGTTACACTGAGAGGACCAAAAGTCATGTTGACCTCACCTTGAGACTAGGCCGGACGCGCCCTCACGCGCCGCCGTGAGTGGCTGCGCGTGAAACCCACGCGCCAGCTACAGTGCTGTCGTCTCAACCCGTTTGTCTGTAAAACGGGCCATTCAACCCGCGATCAGACCCGGTTCAATGTCCATCAATTCAGCCTTAAACCTTCCAATTGATCATTCAGTTAGCTTCGTTTTAACTTAAATTAAAGGTCTGTAAACTCAATTGCACGATCACTTACCTAAAACCCATCGATTCGATGATGAACACGAAGAACACCTGGGTACTGTGCAATCATGGAATTTCCACAATGGCCACTGAATTCTCCCAATTGATGAACCCAGAAGCATCAATGGACTAAGATAAACAGTTTCCCTCCATCAATTGAGTCGTTTGATCCCTCAATGATCACGACTCAACCTCGACTCAAGCTCTCTGTTACCAGGCCCGTTCAGAGCCAATTCGGCCTCGATTCCTCTCGTTTTTGATCTGGTTCCACTCGTCTCAACCTCAGGAAGCTAATTACAAGCTCAATTTCGATCCCCGTAGCTCATAGTTCAAAATCCGATTTTCCCCCCAAAATTTCCAAACCTTCGATCCTCAGTTTCTAGCTTCCCTCAATCCCTCGTGTTTTCCCCATTCAACCCAGTTTCGAAAATCTTTCAGTTCCTCAGTCTCTGGTTCAAAAATGGGAGAGAAATGGAGGAAGGAAGAAAATTGGATTATGGTTGTACACGGGTTAAGAAAATAGGGAGGTTTAATGGAAATTAAGATTAATTAATTAATTTAATATAATAAAACATAATAATTAGGTCCTCCCCCAAAATCATGGATCCATGTTTTGTGCCTGATTTTAAGGGATGAGTGACACTTGTCACTCATCCAAGTGTGTTCAGTCACCGGGTACTGTTCATATTAAAATATTATTTTATTCCCGGTTTGTTCGGTTAATCGAGCCTGATTCCGTGACCATAACTTCGTCGTCGAATCTCCGATTTCGGCATGCCGCCTGTCGTTGGATTCGTATCGACGAGACCTACGTAACGGTCCTTGGCCCTCGTCCATCGGACCTCCCGATCAAAAAGTCAACATTTGGCCCCTACTATGCCCAATTACCAAAATACCCCTCAACTTCCGATCATCATAACTTTCTCTACGAATGTCGAAATCGAACGTGCCACCTGTCTATGAACTCGTGACGTCCCGAACTACGTCACAGTCATCGGCCAAAGTCCATTTGACCGCCCGAACTAAAAGTCAACATTTTACCCACGCCAGGGGCAAAACGGTCATTTTGCACATTTCGTCCGATTTCACTCAACTAATCCCCGATTAGTCATTCTAAATCATAATTAATTAATATTCAATCCCGATATTCGGGACGGGTCATTACAACCTTCCCTCCTTAAAGAATTTCGTCCCCGAAATTTCAACTATCCGTATTCCACAACTACCCCGTGGAAAACAAATGGGCCTCACAATATGTGTACACCTGTACACCCACTAGCCAACGCAGAACTCGTCTGCACTCAAACGTCACATCACCGATGCACGTCGTACAATCTACACTCGACCACCCCCGAGTGAAATTGATCACCAGAAATTGGCAATGTCACCATTAAGCTGACTCTTTCAGCTTGATGGCCCCACGTAATCACTAATGTGCCCTGACATCCGCTCTCATAGAGAGTCACCAAAACTCACTTGTCAGTCCATGCTGACACCACAAGCCAAACTGTCACCACCAAGCTTTACCACCCTAGTAAAGCGCCAATCAGTAACAAATTAGTGACAACACATCAAACTACCACATCCGTCAATGTAGTATAAGATCAACAACATGATCTCCCCTCGCAGGGCAAACTCAATCCTGCGACAAATACCAACAGCAGTAACCACAACTGTCACCCCCTCAGCGATCCCAGATGCTGGTAAGGTCACGACATGATAACATCTCGCCGCAAAGCAACTTGCGGTCACACTAACCACCACCCACTCATCCTGAGTATACGCATACCGTCATCACACTCAATCAGACGGTGCAACTGGAACACATTGAACACCAGCCTAGCAGTGATCACACAACTCAACACTAGAGTTATACTAGCCAACCATGGCTAAGAGCACCTGCTCAAACAATCTCTGAAATCATCAGAATCACTCTGCCCAATGCATCGTGTTCAATGTCCAGTTCACGTTCACAACCAAAAACCAATGGTATTGGAACTAAGCCAAGCACCAACACGTTTATCGACACATCACTGGTACATCCCATGTACCGTTACTAGGTATCATGCACCCCAAACCATGTACAAAGTACATACATCAATCCATATCCACCTAGGTCATAGCCAAACACGTTGCAATAATGGAATCCATTTTCCCAAACCAGCAAGAGACAAATCGATACTCCACAAATCAGCTAGTTCCATTTCCAAATCCGAATCCGCAATTTCGTAAGAAATCCCGAATCCAAACCCATACATCACATTTTTTATTCATGTCCAAATCCGAATCCGAAATCATTATTCTGTAAGCTAGCATTTGGAATAATTATTCCGCACCCAAATCCAGTATTCCACATTCAAGTTCTAAAATCGAATCCTGAATCGTCACCCAGAAATTCGATTCCAAAACCCGAAATATCGTTCACATCTACCAAGACACATCAAAACCGAACCTATCGGTTACCAGTTCAAACGAGCAACACATTACATCAGATTGACTTCATAAGGAAGCCAATCCCATCAGTCACCACTCTAAGGCTGACCAAATTCTACCTTGTCGGAAACCTACTCGCTCGAGTATCATACCATAAGGGGCTCCACTTCGAAAAGAAGTTCAGTCCCGTCATTTATGACTCACATACCGAAGTAAGAGTGATAAACTCTCACCCAATCTGGATCATCGAAATCACGACCCAGATCCATTAGGACGTCAGCCGACCGTGAACATCACGATCCTAGGTCACAATGCCCAATGTCCACGACATCATATACCCGATCCACCTAGGATCCACACAGTTAACTACTAGGAACCATAGGGTCTTACACCCTCATCTAATTTGCGTACTGTCACAATGTTTGACAACCAACGCCCCCAATTAAACAGTTCAGTCAACGACGAGGCACGCCGCGACTGTAGGTTCTCACTGATTACCTTGTATCTATCCTTGCCATCCCACCTAGGGAAAAACCAAGGATGATCCAAAACAATGACACCAATACTCATCCTACGTGGATGCAAACAAAACTCACTGCACTCCCCACACCATGTAACCCAACATCGTCTGCCACCAAGCAGGAAATAAGAAGTCACCCCTGATGACTTCAGAATTACCTAGTCCCAATGCGGAAAACCCGCAATCCTCCTCAAACACAACCTCTCACGATTCCGTAGGTCCAACCATGTTGGAACCATCGGACTCGGACACCAACCACGTGTCTCCTTCGGACTGGTTACTGACACATACCCAACTCGACGAAGTCACAACCCGACTCGTGACTCATCGTCAGCACAACACCAGCA
Organism: Prinsepia uniflora; assembly: GCA_032719365.1. Classification (NCBI taxonomy): domain Eukaryota; kingdom Viridiplantae; phylum Streptophyta; class Magnoliopsida; order Rosales; family Rosaceae; genus Prinsepia; species Prinsepia uniflora. The sequence continues at coordinate 41,309,028 of CM064872.1, forward strand.
CCAACACCAGCATACAAACAACAGTATCAGTATGAGCACACCGTGTGCAAAACTGACAATTCTGGATCTCCGCTCATAACAAGCGACGACCCCGTACCTCTGATCGAATCGGAGAAACTCTGCCTCCCTCGTACCCAACAACTCTGGGTACAATCACCCTGAGAAAAGGAAACGTCCCCTGAACGTCCCCCAATTCTCAGCAACCACTCCCGGTAGTAGTGCCTGCCACAAACTTGTGCAGACCTAACCACCAGACATCACTATCGAGACTCCACATCCAATGGAATCATGTACCCGTACAACTACTCTGTATCCCCACTCTGGGATTCCATCGACATGTACCAACCCCGACTGTGGATTGAAGTTCCACCACTGAAGCTGACATGACTAGACCTGACACAATCGTCACTCGGTCTCGACTTCGAAAAGTCAATAAAAGTCAAACCACTAGCTAGCACACATTTCCGCACAAGGAATTTACTGAGAATATTCTCATCCTGGGTCCAACCTACCCAATTGTGCTACCTTCCAAGCCTCTGGATCCAACAAATCCTGGGACCCACAAGAATACTGATTCGACAATCAGTAAGCCGTAGCTACACAAATTAATATCTGACCCACAAACCAAGGTCAATTACATTCCGAGATTAATCACAAGGTCTCAAATACCCTAATATACCCATCTCACTACCAGGTCGCGCACGAGGCTCACGTTCCGGAGGTATGGCATGGCAACAGCATCAGCAACCTAGTGCTCTGATACCAATTTGACAGGACCCGTCCCAACTGGACGTCAAAAACCGTACCCGGTCCTGCTCCCGTCTGACAAGTCAACTGAAAGTCCGAAACTACCCTTCAGTACCTGCCAGACAAGGGAATTTTGTGCATGTGCCCGCTCATACCTCCACCTCTGGAATAGCCTCAATCAACGTCAACGCGCCACGACCTGAAGGGTTAATAAAACAGAAAAGGTGTGAGTGGACAAAAATGACCTCTTATAAAAACATTTATCAAAATACATTCTTACCCTCCAGTTTTCACAAACTTGCATGCATATCGTAAAACATGAGGTGACCGATAAAATCAAAACATATTTTCCCATGGTCCATAAAACTCATGTTCACCAAATTAGTTCATGCTATAAAACATCAAATCCCGGCTCTCAGGCCAAAACATGTGAAAACATAATCACTGGCCATAAAGACCAAAAACTCGTACTCAATACCAGTACATCATCACAATCAATACAAATCAGCACTAATCACCAGTGCACAAGAAATATATCAATCCAATCAACCCGCACTACTCACAAGTGCATAAAACATCACAAATCACATCCGCACTACTCACAGTGCACAATCAATCAAACTGCACTACTCACAAGTGCTGCACTACGCGTAGGCCAATATCCAGTCACTCTCTCGGGAATAAACACCTCTGGGTTCAACCTCCTCGGGCTCAGTCACCTCTGGGCGAACACAGCCCCAGGATCAGACACCTCCGAGTGGTACATCCAGAGGCTCAGTATCATCCGAGAAGCTGACTACCATAGGATCAACTCCCGATCCTACAATCACATCCCCCAAGCTCCGGTCGTCTGGGTAATCCCCCCCAAGCACCGACCGTCTGGGAATATCACAATCACAATGAAAACCATCCCGGGAATTACATCCCAAAACATTTCAATCAAATCTTGACTTCATACCAAGTCAAGGTCATTCTCAACTGGGTCTCAAGCGCAAAATACCTTTTACACGTAAACCGTTAAAATCACATTTAAATCAATAGAATAATCCGAAAATCATCATTGACTCACCAACCAAGTCAAAACATCATTTTAGAAATCATTTAAACTCCGGGCCTAGCCCAAAACATCATTTGCACATTCTCGTAAAACGTGCCCGAAAGACTGATTAAAATAATCATAAAATCCCAATAAATCATTAATTTCACAATATTCACCAATAACTCCAATTCCGAGTCAAAATCACTATTCACTTGGGTTCTCATGCCCAAAATAACATTATCACGCAAATCCATGCGTTGCAACCTCCGTTGCCATTTTCACGTAAATCCACGAATTGACCCTCGACTCATTCCCGAGTCACAACATCATTTTTCAATCCATGACTCAATAATCCGAGTCCAAACATTATTTTCAATCAATTTCAATCCCGGACTCATAAACCAAGTCCAAACATCATTTTTACCAATTTTCGTAATTTCTCGAAAATCGCCCAAAAATAATAATATAATAATCATAAACCGAGAAATTACCGGATTGAAACACAAATCATGCCCAAGCATATAAAATCATATAATAAGGCATTTAAATCATATATGCATGCATCACTGTTAGAAAACAAAGTCCCACTCACACACACCGTTCAAAACGGTCCGTTTCCGAGCTGCACGTTTTTCCGTAAAATCTGGAAATCACAACTCCTGTCCAAAATCAATATAGAGGGTTACTAACATCCCAAAATACAACATATAATTTTCCCCAATTTTCCGGAATTTGAATACGTATTTTAAACGTAAAACAAAAATTCGGATACGCGGAACATTAACGAAACAATATCCGATTTCATCGAACCTGTCCCAATTCAATTAGAGGGTTACTAAATACTTAAATAACCCCTCACTAAAGGCTCGTAATTTTCTCGATTTTCTAACTATTTTAAAGCGCCAACCTAAACCTTCGGACGTCCCGAACTATATTGAAACGATGTCCGATTGACACGAAACTAATCCCAAAATGTTCGTTACATCGAATAGATGAAATTACATGTTGGAACCTCCCCCAAATTACTGTACACGCGCCCCCAAGAAGGCTCAGATCACTGTTCATCGTTACTAACCTCAGGTGAACCGGTTTTACTGTTCACCGTCACTGCTGCTGAACGGTGTGAACCTGTTCAGTGGTTTTCCTCCCCTATATTGGTCCGATTTCAACCCTAATTAATCCTATAATTCCCATTTCTTCATTCCCTATCATTTCTACTCATTAAAACAACCTAAAACCATCAAAATCCCTTGGTTTAATTATGAACCATACGGTTAAAAGTTTCCAAAACAGCACCCACGGCTTCACAGCCGTCCAACCCCATTAAAAAACTTCATATTAAGTCCCTAGCAACCTAACAATCACTTCCTAGGCACCCAAAAACAACCAAAATGCATAAATTGAAAAATGGGAAGGATTGGACCTAACCGTGAACCTCTCGTGTTTCTTGGCTTCGCCGTCCACGGCTGCGCCGTCCTGGGCCGGGCACCAACATCCTCCTGTCCTCGCTCACTCCCTGGTCCTCACAGTTGATCAAATGGAAGAGGGTTGGATTGGTTTGGCTCAAAATGAGATCGGGTTTGGTTGTTTAGGGAGAAAGGAAAATGATCGATGCACGGGGAAGGTGCATGAATATGTGTGGGCTGTGCAATGGATGGGTGACACTTGTCACTCATCCATTGGGCCTCCATAAATATCTGGACCCCACTAGAGTCCAAAAGTTAACTCGTTTCGTAATTCTCGCAATAGTATACTTGAACTTCCGTGAACCGTAACTTCGCCATCGAACATCCGAATTCTACGTGCCGCCTGTCTATGAATTCGTATCATCTCGATCTACGTAACGACCTTTGGCCCTCGACCATCGGACCTCTCGGTCAAAAAGTTAACTTTTGGCCCAAATTACCAAAATTCCCTTGGACTTCCGAACGTCATAATTTCCTCCTCGAACGTCGGACGTCGCGAACTACGTCACAGTCATTGGCCAAAGTCCATTTGGCCTTCCGAACGAAAAGTCAACGATTCACCCATTTCCAAGGGCAAATCATCATTTCGCCCGAACCTCCTCAAATCCTCGTCTAATCTCCCGATTAGTCTCGCTAATCCGTAATCAATCCTTAATTAATCCCGTTAATTTGGACAGGTCGTTACAATCTTCCCCCCTTAAGGAATTTCATCCTCGAAATTCAAATTGACCCGATTCCACAACCAAACTGTGGAATCCAACCTTATTACCCGAAACAGATCGTGGCTTCCACACGAGAATACTCATGTAGCAGTACACGTCCAACACATATACCGTACTCAACGGTATCGTGCTCGGTACGTACCGTCATCGGAACCTCCAAAGCTCCAATTCTTTTTCGAGAACTACACGTCTGCTCGCACGTCTCACTCGAGACAACATGTCGACACTAGTCGATCACACCTGTCAGTCACTTAGACAGGTCAACCATACCAAACTGACACTTAAACGGCTCTTTAATATAACATTCTGTCACTGTCCATCCTACAGTCGTCAGGGTGAAATACGTACTCCCACTAAGGCTATCACAGCCAAGCTGGCATCCAGCTCAGCATTCGATCTGACAACACCCTACAAATTCTGCCATTACAATGGCACAAATCCCATCTCACAGGTCATCCTCAGACCTATGTCCAAACTCGCTCTAAGTACTCGCACGGAGTAACTCTCTCAACTCCTATACCCAAAACTGACTCTTCTGAGAGTCCCAACAATCCATACCTATCCGAACTCATCGGATACCTATCTATCCATTACTCTCATAGGTCACATCCGTCGTGACCAGCCGGCAACTCCCGGTTCCACTGTACTTCGTTGCGCGACTCTGACCTCGACTCGCTCTCGAGTCCTCGCATCGTATCTCGCATCACTCCGCGATACCACTTGTCATCTAGACTCACCTCGAGTCTCCAAATGTCACTTATCGGATCTAATCCGATCAACACTCACGTCCATCTAGGACTCTATCCAAATGACAACCTACTTACACTCGCAGGTCCTCTCGACCCAACCAATTGATTGACCGTAGTCAATCCCATCGTTTAACGAGCACAACACACCGGTGCACCCACATCACCTCAACATCGGGGTGTCACCCGACCTACTCAAGGACTGCACTCTGGCAACGCCCCAACCACGTACTACCGTATGTACTCCAACCATAGTCCGGAACCCCGACCGTCCGTCACCAAACAAAAGTCAATCCGTCACCTCAGACACTCACTCGTCACATCTTGTGACGCTAAGCACTATCTACTCGTCAAGTCAATCAAATTGACCCACAGCCTAGGTTTTCGGTTCTTACACCCTCTTGAACTCCTAGCTGTCACATCACCCCCTCGTCGTCCCACTTAGGAACGAATCCCAAATGATGCGATTTGATGTCATCGTCGAATGGACTCTGATGTCATCATCTCGATCACCACCTCTCTTGATTCCGAAGTACCAATTTCGTTGGAACCGCGTTTCATATCTAATCACTGAGTTCACTCATTACACGAGCATTTCCTGTACCCTACAGGCAAACAAGTGTCATGTCCCCACTCAGGAGGTATGGTCAACCGTAGTCAACCAAAACCAATCCGTACTTCACTCTCAATACTTCTGAGTACACCCTCACGACTCAATCTCGTAGTACTGGGGGAACTAGTCTCCATTACTGGGGGAAACTGATCTCCAACATAGGGGAAACTAATCTCCATCACTGATGAAACTGGTCTCCAACACTGGGAAACTGGTCTCCGTCACTGAGGAAACTGATCTCCAACACTGGGGAAACTGGTCTCCATACCAAGTACTCCCGTACCTCGTACTAAGCCACTCGGGATCCTCTCTGTCTCACTCTTGACAATTACCTTCACTGGAGCATGGCAAGTATGCCAACACCCAGTGTCAAACATTTCGTTCTCCAATCAAGACTCAGCCGTCACTTAGTCGAATCCAGAATCACTGCTCATACTGTGTGTCACTCATGCACCTCGTATCATCGTCACGACTGACAAATCCTATCATCACAATCATCACGGTAGTCTCACCGCCGGTACTAACCTCTCAATACAAAACATCCACCGATCGGTCCACCTCAGGATCCGATCACAAGTACCACACTCTTGGTAACTTGTCCAATAAATCACCTATGAGGGTTCTCACAAACCCGGCTGCCCACTGCAGCACTACCATCCTGACCGATCCCTCGATCTTGACTCCGAGGAGTTTGTCATACGCCAAAACTGGTACCCAACCAGCCAATAACCACTCTACGGATCTCGTCCTCTCCGTAACTCTACACAAAAGAGTTTTCAATTACATATGCTTTCATTAAGTGTTGAGTGTTACTTGATATAAGTTTTATAAAACAAGAGATTAAGAATGACACTCCTAATGTTTTACTTTACAAGTGCACAGAATCATATAACGAGTATAGTAGGTTTGATAATGTGGTTGATTGATTAGGACGACTTAGGGCTTATTATCCACCTTTACTAATTATAGTTCTCCTTAAATTTCCTTGATCTAATTACTATGCATGTTTCTAAATTAAGTGCCCGTGCAAGGGTTCGGCTAAGACTCACCCCACACCTATTATCTTCTTTTAATTTGCATGTTTAAAGCGTGCTTCCACTATTAAACATTTATTATCGATGATGCGTGATAATTCATTAAACACGAAGAAGATATGGTGACACTACACTATCCCTAGAAAAGTGATGTATGATTCAATTAGGCCATGAGTTTAGATTACGAATAAAAGTCCTCCTCTTAAACGTGATGCTACAAAGTGCAAGACGATATTATGGTCCGTTAAGCAATTACATCAACAATTATACAAAAACAAGGTGATTACACTTATAGGTGTAAATTGAGTTTATGAAGAGCAGTAATCCAACAAATTTAGTCAAGCATAACAATCATAATCAAGAGCCAAAAATCTAAATATGAACTAACATGGCTAGAGCTTCAAACAGCCCCAATCCTTAAAGAAACTACTCACACATAACTAGATTAACAAACAACATAATTGAATTCATATAAAAGCAAATAGATTAAAGAATAAGAAACACAAATACTAAGGAGTAGCAAGGAGTAGGAAAAAGGGCTTGTGACACGACCCATCCCAATCACCCCAGGATTCTCGCGGGATGTGCCATCCTCGGCATCCCAGATGCCTAGCGTCCCAGAAGCTTGACGTCCCAGACGTCATATCTCACGGTCAAAGCAACTCGTGCTACCCTGGGTCTCTCCGGGTCCATATCTCTGACATCTCAGATGTCTAATGTCCCAAATGATGATTTCGTATGTTGAACACTTCAGCCAAAATGCCCACACGTGAACCTGACAGGACCCGCCCCATTCTCCCCCGGGGACCACTAGGGAAAGGCCTGCTCCCATCTGACAAGTAACTCAAAATACCACAAATACCCTTCCGAGGGTTTTATTACGCAAATACCCTTCCGAAGGGGTTTTATTACGCAAATACCCTTCCGAGGGTTTTATTACGCAAATACCCCTACTGGGGGTTCTAGATACACACCGGTGTGTTTAATACAACACCATGTCAGACAAAGGAAATGAGCATTATGTTCGTACTAATACAAATAAAGATAACACCTTCCCTTAAGGGTGGTCCAAACGCAACGGTGATATTATGCCTTGGCCCCGGAGTCGATGCCTTCCTCGGTTTCCTCTCCTGAAGGGTCAAGAATTTGGTCCAGAACCATAACATAACTCCTACTCCTGGAACGGGCTCCCCATGGGGATACTCATCCCGGGTAGTGGATCGTGACTCTCCAGGTCGACGTCTGGAGGAGACCAATCAGCCAGTTGGAAGGGTATATACATACACGTATGAAAACCTTTGAAAAACCGTCTTTCCAAACCATGTCAAAACCTTTACCCATAATTTATTTATGAACCAACCTTTAGGCCAATAGTATTAAATCACCAACTCATTCATTTAGTTCACAAATCATTTCGAAACACCGTTGACTCCCCCAAATCCGAGTCAACGATCGTCAAATGGGTCTCAAGCCCAATACGACCATTTTCACGTAACTCTGTGCATTTCTAGAAATCCGTAATTCAATTATCAAATTTCACCATCATAAAAGATTTAGCATAAAACAATATAGAAAAAAGTAAAACACTTATGCATGCATTCATTTATAAAATCAACGGTCCACCGACAACTAGTCCTTGTTGCGCTAATGAACCATTTACACCTATCCTGAAGCTAAACTCAACGTCTGTACTTGTCCAAATACACTTAATGGTCGCTAAGTGACCCTACTAGGTCTAGTATCCCACCTTAGAACGAAACCGGCCTGGGAACACGCTCCGAACACGCTTTCCAAGGCTAATTCCATCAATTTGACCAACCTAACGACCTCCAATCGACACGAAACCACCACATTGGATTCGTATTGTAGAAACCTTGAAAATGGTACCGGCCCCAGTAAAATCACTGCTCACACACGCCCCCACGTGCCTAGTCAACAAGTGGTCAATGCTGCTATAGTACCGCTAACGTCAGCATGACGTCACTCTCTGACATGTGTCAGATGACACGTGTCAGTCCCTGACTGGTCCCTGGTCTGGTATTTCTGACAAGATGACGTCATCATGATGTCAGAATGGCATCAGTATGATGACGTCATCATCTCTGTCATTCGGTTGATCCCTACCGAGAACATGCAGGCTGTTCCATTAGTCTCTATCCAGAACCTGCGTGGCGGTTCAGTTGGCTTTTACTGAAAAATCGGAGGCGGGGCCGTCGTGGGCCACCACCATGGCCCGATCAGAAAAGCCATTCTCGGCCACCATTTTCAATGTCGTTGGTTTCTACACACTCGTCTCAGCCTATACTACTAGTCTATAAACTCAGAAACGTGAAAGAAGGTTGGGTTTGTTACCTCTGGGTCGAAGATTCTCTTCCTAGTTTTCAGTCTTCTTCTCTGCCGTATCCGGTGGCTTCCTCCTCGAGCCAATCCGTCGTGGTCCCCAAATCCGTCTTCCTGACCATCATGTGATCTTGGTTTGGGCGTCAGTTCGAAGTGGTCGTATGGGTTGAACAGTTGGGGTCCTCAGGTTCGTTTTTCCGTTGCGGCTGGGTGGTAGTCCTGGTTGCAGACGACAGCGGTTGACGTTGGCGAGGACGATGATGATGAAGATGGTGTCCAGTGATGATGAGAGATCCATTTGGGAGGAAAGAAATAAACGGAAAAAGTGATGGTTGCTGTGTTTGTAAACAAAATGGGTTTCACGGCTTTGAAGGAGAAAAAAACAATGGAAAAAGGCTGGTTCATGCATCCAATAATTTGGGCTCTTGGGCCAGTTAGATGAGCGACATTTTTCACTCATCTGATTGGTTCAAGATTCCAATTTTACCAATCAAATCATTCCACTTGTCCCGAATCTCAAAACAATGAAATAGTAACCCATATAATCTGTTACCCGTAACTTTCACTCCGGGTGTCCAAATCCGGCATGCCGCCTGTCTACGAACTAAGGGCGACACGATCTACGTAACGGTCACAGGTTCAAAGTCGTAAGACGCTTCGGGTTAAAAGTCAACATTTTGCCTTGACTAGGGATAAAATGGTCATTTTACATATAATTTCCATTAATTAAAAATAATATCGAAAATTCGGGTCGTTACAGAACCGGTCCGGTTCAGTCCAATTGTGTAGTCAGTCCAACTGAACCAGTGTGATCGGTTCAGGGCCATATTTCCTATGTTTTCAGTCTATTTTCATCCATTTTCATTCCTATAGCTTTGTCTAGTCCTATTCTATCAACCTATGATTTCAAAAACATGAAAATAGGCCAAGATTATACCTTCCCAATCGATGTTTTAACCGGCCAACCTTCCCCCTGTCGGGTTTCCATGATTTCGGCCACCACCGTCCTTCCTTTTCATCCTAAAATGTTTGTACAACCTCCAAAATTACTTTTCCATTATCAAAACCATTCCATCAACTCTTAAACCCAATTTCCAAATTTGAATAACCAAACTCACTATTCACGGCTCGACCCGTTGCTACCATCTTCATCGTCTCACCTCACCCTCACTTTTTCATTCACACACCAAACACAAATAATGAGGATTGAAGGGGGTATAGGGAATGGGTTTGTATGGTTTGAGGACCTTCAAGGGTTTTTGGGAGAAATGAAGAAATGATAGATCGTGGGGGAAGGAAAAATATCCCACTGTGTGGGGGAATGGGCCAATCAGATAGGTAACACTTGTCACTTATCTGGTGGGTCCTTCCAGAACCTTCCCTAATCCAATCCTGCCACATGTCCTCTTTTCCTCGATTTTTGTGCAATAGTACCGCGAAACATTCTAGACCCGTAATTGGCCCGTCGAATCTCCAATTTCGACGTGTCGCCTGCCTATGGACTCTTAATGTCCTGATCTACGTCACGGTCATCGGTCAAAGTTCATTTGACCACCCGGGTAAAAAGTCAACTTTTACCCAATTCTCAAGGGCAAAATCATCATTTCACACCGTCTGTCCGCAATCTCTCGACTAATCATTGATTATTTGCACTAATCCTTAATTAGTCACTAATTAATCTTGAAATTCGGGACGGGTCGCTACAGCTCGAACAATATTCTACTTCCAAGCCTCATGTCACACCTTGGTACCAAAGATTCAATCAACACTTGAAAACACTAAAAATTGCGGCTAACTTTTATAAACTTTTAAGTAGAAATTTCGCTTGAGATTTATCACCTCGGAAGGTAAAACGGGAGTACAAACAATAAGAAAATTACATAAATATATATATAGGCCTTGTACCAGCCCTAGATTAGCCCTAATTAGAAAGGGAAAAACAAACCTAAACTAAGAAGGAATCCACCTTTGCCGTCAAAACACCGTTACCCGCATTCTTGAATCCATCTTGAGCAAGGAATCCTTTTCCTTATTTCTCTCCACTTATGACTTCAACTTTGAATAGGAATTCATTTAATCTTCTTTTCCAAATCAAATCACATTAATCCTAGTAGAAAAGCAAGGTAATTTGTGGCTAGGAAAGTTCTTTATTAAACAAGCAATTCCATTTAACCCTTAGCCCTGTATTTGAGTTCCTTGGCTTGCAAGGAATTCCTTTTCATGTTTCTTGCCACTTTAACTTCAGGTTTGAATAGCAAATCTTTGATTCTTCAATTCCAAATCAATCCACACCATTCATTATTGAAAAGAGAAGAGGAATTGAGGCTAAGTAAATCCACTTAGCCCTTAATCACATTTTTGGGTAATTCGGAGGGTTTAGCTGTGCTTTAGGAACCTTGGTTAATTTTTTCCGTGTAAATGAGAGGTGATGTGGCACTTTGTGAGTCCTTGATGAGTTCTTAAAGAATTAGCCTTGGAATTATCACATTTCATTGCAAAAACATTATTTAACACATTAATCCTAGTAGAAAAGCAAGGTAATTTGTGGCTAGGAAAGTTCTTTATTAAACAAGCAATTCCATTTAACCCTTAGCCCTGTATTTGAGTTCCTTGGCTTGCAAGGAATTCCTTTTCTTGTTTCTTTCCACTTTAACTCCAGGTTTGAATAGCAAATCTTTGATTCTTCAATTCCAAATCAATCCACACCATTCATTATTGAAAAGAGAAGTGGAATTGAGGCTAAGTAAATTCACTTATCCCTTAATCACATTTTTGGGTAATTCGGAGGGTTTAGCCGTGCTTTAGGAACCTTGGTTAATTTTTTCCGTGTAAATGAGAGGTGATGTGGCACTTTGTGAGTCCTTGATGAGTTCTTAAAGAATTAGCCTTGGAATGATCACATTTCATTGCAAAAACATTATTTAAACCTCAACCTTACAATCTACACAAACTTCATAAAATAGATCATTTTCTTCTATTGATTAAAAAAGATAAGTAAAAAGGATAAGAAATAATATTAAAACAATGATTAAATTTTGGCTTATCAAATACCCCCAAACCTATCTTTTGCTAGTCCCTTAGCAACACAGAAAACAAAAGACTCGATCTAGTTAAGATAAGAATTTAAACCCCTAGGTTCACCTAGTAGAAGGAGTTTTGTCTTCTAATGATTATAGCAGCACGATACCCACAAACGTTTTACTTAACACAAAGGATGCTAGAAATCATGCATCAACAAGTTAATAAGAACCAAGAACAGAAAACAAACTAACAAAAACTAGGGAACATGCCATAACTGTGAACTCAATGTGTAAAGTGTTTATACCAATAGCTCAAATGATCAAACTAGAAAAAAAAAACGTCATCTAAACACCCTAGAAAGATTTTCCTCGACTCTAATCCTCACTAGGCATCACTCAATGCACACACAACTCTTAAGGCTTTCACTCAACAAGCATATGTGATGAGTTTATGTAATGGAAATCAAGTTAATCACATATGAGTTTCAGTGAAAAATAGCACTTTTTATGGAAACATGATCTCGAGAAGGAATTGATGTTTAAGAATAGAGATACGTACCTTAATCCTTTTCATAACCATTCACAAGATCAATAGGTCTTCATTAAAGGGGTTGTAATGGGGCTAGGTTCTTGGGTTTAGAAAGGAAGGTTGCAATTCAAAGAAACTTAACCGCATCAAGGCATGAGAAGTAATGACCCGGACCTTGAGTACTGGATGATAAAACTGTACTTAAGCTCACTACAGTGCTCTAGTCTGAGGTACTTGGCTCACTTGACTCAGCTCTAAGTTCATTGCTTTCCTTTTTCTTCTTTTATAATCGCAATTTTCTTTTTTCGTTTGCTTTATTTTATTTTATTTTCATTATTGAACTTGATACACACTTTTTCTTTTGTTTATATTAGTTGAGTCAAGATCATGCAATAACTCCCTCACTCTATAAATAAACGAACCATCTTTTCCATTCAAGCATAGTTCCATCACATGAGTATAAGTAGCACAAAACATCAACATATTTCATCCTCACCATGAATCTCATTTGATGCAAACTAGACACAAACTTAGATTATAGGGTATAGCCATCATGGAGGGTTCAAAACTTGGTTAGGTCATATTGTAGGTGAAAAACAAAATGGCTAAGTGTTTGGCTTCAAAGGGGCTTAAGGAGCATGCATTTTGGATGGGGAAAAGAAGGGCCTTTAGGAGCTAAAACACACATAGCCTATATCATATCTCATAAACAATTACACATTAAATCGAGAGCATCCACATATATGTTTATATGTTACTTTAAACATCAATGTAATTAAAAAGTGATCAAGCAATTATGAACAAAGTGATGAGTGTTTAAGAGTAGAAACAAGTAAATCACTCAGAAAGAAAGGCAATCAATCTCAAAGATCTCACAATAATAGTCTCCACTAATTTTCTAAGTATGCTCAAATTCAATTACTTTGGTTGATCACTTGATTATGGTATCTATAAATTCATATTAACTTGATGTAGCATAAAAACTAGCATAACACAACAAAAAACAGCAAAGAAAGTAAAACAGCAAGAAAAAACAAAATAGAAAACTAGTTTGTGTATCCCAAAACATGCAGTTTTTAAGGTCCATCCCCCAAAACCTAAATGAGACATTTTCCTCCCTGTTGCAAGAAAAAAATTAAGACAAAATACATTATAGTAAGGGAGGTATACAAGTGAAAAGAGTCCACAAAGAAAAGGGAACAAACCAGGGCTAGGTTGCCTCCTAGGAGAGCTCGATTTAACGTCTAGGCGAGACAAAGACAACAGCTTATGTAGGGGCCTGCAAGTGCGCCACGAGTGCCTTAAGGGGAATAGGAGACATCCCATAGTAGGGCTTGAGTCTATGCCCATTCATCTTGAATGGTTCATTCTTAACCGGATGTTGAATCTCAATTACACCATGAGGGAAAACGTTAGTGATAATGAATGGACCAGACCAGCAAGAAGGTAACTTACCCGGAAACAACATGAGTTGTGAGTTGAATTGTAAGAATTGTTGGCCAACTTGAAGGACTCCTTTGAATGCTCTTGTCGTGATAAGCCTTGGTTTTCTCCTTGTAAATCCGAGCACTCTCATATGCCTTATTGCGAAGTTCATGCAATTAACCTACCAAAATGCCTTGTGCTCATGCTCTATGGGCAGGTGACATCCCTTACCAAAGACTAATAAAAAGGGGACATACCTAAATGTATCTTGTAAGCTGTTCTATAGGCCCGAAGTGCATCGTTCAACCACATAGACCAATCTTTGCGGTTAGGATGAACCGTCTTCTCAAGTATAGATTTGATCTCTCTATTTGACACTTCGGCTTGCCCAATGTTTTGAGGATGGTAGGGAATGGATACTCTGTGATTGAGACCATACTTCTTCACCAATTCTTTAAAAAAAGGGATTGAAAAAATGGGATCCTCCATCGCTTATGATGGACCTTTGTGCACCAAACCTAGCAAGAATATGATTTTGAATGAAATTCACAACAACCTTAAGATCATTAGTTTTAGTGGCAAGTACCTCATCCCATTTAGATACATAATCCACTGCACGCAATATGTAAACATTACCAAAAAATATGTGGGAAAGGTCTCATGAAATCAATGCCCCAAATGTCAAAGATCTCAACCACTAGAATCGTGTTCAACGACATTTGATTTCTAAGACCTATGTTACCTTGACTTTGGCATCTATCACATGTGAACACGAATTCATAAGCATCCTTGACGAGTGTGGGCAAAAAAAATCCACTTTGAAGGACTTTAATAGTTGTTTTCTTGGCCCCAAAATGACAACCACATGCCGAAGAGTGACAAAATTCAAGAACAGAACATGCCTCGCAATCCAAAATGCATCGACGAATGATTTGATACGAGAAATGTTTCCATAGATATGGCTCATTTAATGTAATACTTGGCTTGCTTAGCAAGATTATTCATTTGGTACCTACTCAACGACATACGAAATTGTTAGTGACAATAAAGTTAATCAAATCAACGTACCATGGATCAATTGCATCAATACTGAAAAGTTGTTCATCGGGGAATGTCTCTTACATGGGGGATGTGATCCACTTCTTCATTCGAGCCATGGATGAGACGACTCATATGATCAACAACTACATTCTCTAATAGGACCCATCCCAATCCCCTTGGGACCCCACGGGGATGCGCCCTGCTCCGGTCTAACACAACCCCAGAGAAAGACCAAAATGCCCTTAACATGTTTAAATGATTCACATAAAAGGTTTAAACATAAATAAATCCAAATTTAGGGTTCTACAGTGTCAGACAAGGGATAGAACACTACATAACACAAGCACAAATATCATTATACAAAATGGTGCTCGACCTACCCAACACGGGTAATCAAGTACGCAGCAGTAAATAACTACGCCTCAGCCTTGAGATCCGCCTCTACCACTGGGCCATGTCTTGGAGGGGTCAAGAAAACAATGAATGTGTGAGTGGGCCGAAAATAAAGAATATTTCAAAACCATTTATAATACATAGTAAAAATTACCATTTTACCCCTCCGTTTTTAAATCATGCATGCATAAGAGTCAAAACATATATAATAATATCTGAATCATAGAACTTATAATCGCACACAATATAATATAGATATGTCCACAATAATCATATTGCACCATATATGTCAGGACCCACCCCGATTATCACCCCAATAACCGAGGTAAACCCTGCTCCCGTTTGACAACCCAAAACGAAAGACCGAAACGCCCTCGCGAAAACCACCAATTACATTGTCAGATGCAGGAGAATTTAAAACATCTCAGAGTCAGCAGTTACACAGAGCATAGTACCAAACAAAGAAAAACAAAACCGATATACAGAATATATGCACAACGGAAAATTTAAACCACCCCGGGGTCACTCTCGAGTACTCTATGCCTCTGACGCTGCCTCAACGTCAACCCCCGCGCGAACTCCACGACCTGGAGAGCAATTAAAAACAGAAAGTGTGAGTGGACCAAGAAGAATAAAAGTTTCAAAAACCACTTGATAACAAACCAGGGTTTGGCCCTCCGTTTTGAAAACATACATGCATAACCCATTATTGGAAACAGTTATAATCGCATAAGAATCTTCGTAAAAACAGTTAAGGAAATCACATCAGAAGTATCATAAAAACAGTTGCAGAATCATCATAAAAAAACATCACATCATGAAAATCATAGATACCAACATTATTCTTCGATCAAACCTGCTGGACCTATCAGAGTCTTTAAACTTCCGAGTCTTTAAACTCAATCCAGGCCTCAATAATTCGAGTCTTTAAACTTCGAGTCATGAAACTCAACAGGCCTACGGGGGAAACATCAATATATCCGAGTCTTTAAACTCAATCCGGGTCTTTAAACCCAATCCGGGCCCGTCCCCCGTCAAACATAATCCGGGTCTTTAAACCCAATAATCAGATCCAGCAAATCCAATCCAAAACCATTTGAAAACCAATTCTAAATCCGTATCCAAACCGGAATCCGAAAGCACTGGTCCGAAGCCCTTCCGGCATCCCGAACCGTCATTCCGAACCCAAATCTGGAATTCCACTTTTCAACTTTAAAACCAAATCTCGCTTTCCGAAATTCGATTCTAAAACCGAAAACTCTTAATCATCAAATCATGTATCCAAATCCAGTTATACTCATTGAAATCCAATTATCATTTAATATCTCAAAAGCATGGTATCAAAAGCACAATCATCACATTTCTCGTAAAACGTGCCAAAAACCGTAATTCCTCGAAAAATATGCAATTATATAAAACAGTTCTAGCATAAGCAATAGGCATAAAATCACGATTAAAACCATAAAACAAGTACTTAAAAATAGTTATGCATGCTCAGTTTTAGAGAAGGGGTCCACTCACAGTTCCCGGGTACGTCACGCGCGTCCCGTACGTCCCGTACGTTCCTCGTCCGCCTCGGGGATTCCCGATCCTGTCAACAATCACAAAAACATGTCACTAACACGTCCACCAAGGTCCTCCTAATTTTCCCCAATTTTTCCAAACTTCAAACGTACGTAAAACGAAACCCTAGAACTTCGATCTCGCGGAACTAACTCGAATCGACGTCCAATTAACCTAAAACCTATCCCAAAAGATTCGTTACAACATCTAGACCAAAAACCTAGTTGGATGATTCCCCGGAAAATGCCCCACGCGCCCCCACGTGCCGCCCAAAGTGGCTGCGCGTGTGCCTCATGCGCCTACACACAGAGTACTGTTCATCGGCTTCCTCAGCTCGTCGACTGGTCTGAACCGGCGAGGGCGGTTCTCCGCCGTTCGTCCACCATTTCCCTTCCTTCCAAGCCCAAAAGCTTCGTCCTGTCCTAAGCAACCTATTCCCCTCAACCAAACACAACATTCTTACCTCTAACCCATCGTCCCTAGTTCGAACCCGTGACCAACCAAAACCCCTGTTCTTCAATCCGGCCACCCGTGTCACCCCCCATCACGGCTTCGATATTAACAGGTTCCTAAGGACCTAAGGAGTCGATTAGAACCTACCAGACACCTCCACTCAGCCCCTAGCTTCACGACTAACCGTTCGAATCAAAACGGAAAAACAGAGCAAACAGAAGAAATCCAGAAATTACCTGTGCTCAGGTCGCCGCCGTGAGCTCCACCGTGGTTATGCGACCCTTCTAGTCCTCCTCCGTCCTCTGGACACCACCTCCATCCTCGATTGATCAAACACGGCAACACCACCACCAAATACCCTCTCAGTTTCCCTGAGAACTCACACCTCACACTCTCAAGTTTTCCTCACAAAGCTTTCACTCAAACTCACTCAACAATTCTCACTTAATCTCTGTTCTCACGCCCCCCTTCACCTGATCTATTTCCTCCCTCAACCTCACTCTCTGTTTTCTTCGATTGCACGGACACACACATAGCCCAAATACTTGAACCCTGCACACGCCTAAAACACACTACACACACCCCACGTGTCCTCCATCCCATGGCCCAATTCCAAAATATCCACTTGCACCTGTACACTTGTCCTCATCCTATTTGCACAAATCCCAATGCACCAAAAAGACCAAAATGCCGCTACAAATCAAAATTACCATTTTACCCTTTGCCGTTCTAGACCCGTATCTTGCCCGTCCAATGTCCGATGAAGGCATGCCGCCTGTCGTTAAACTCAGGACGACGGGATCTACCTAACGATTCTCGGTCTACGTGAAAATGTTAAGTCTAGCAAAAAGTCAACTTTTCCCCCTATTTTAACTAAATTACAGTAACGCCCTCAACCTTCCGAACATCATAACTTCCTCCTCGGATGTCGGAATCAGGCGTGCTTCCTGTCTACGGACTCGTGACGTCCCGAACTACGTCACTATCATCGGTCAATGTCCAATTGACCGCCCGAACTAAAAGTCAACTTTTTGCCCATTCCCTGCGCAAAATCGTCATTCTACGCCCAAAGTCCAAAAGTAACCAACTAAACACCGATTAACGTCGCTAATCCATCACTAATTACTCATCTAATTCGAGCTTCCGGGATGGGTCGTTACAATATAGCCCAACAATGACATCCAAGATGTCTGACGTCCCAGACGTCTAATAAGGTCACGATCCTAAGGCTATGCATGCTACCCGGGGTCTCAATCCCGAGTCCTATCCCCTAACCCAGTCCAGGGTATGACATCCGAGATGCCTGACTTCCCAGACGTCTAATACTAACAATCCTGCTACTGAGTCACTCTACAGTCCAGTCGCTATGTAGGATGACCCCTCGCAGGCAATGCGCCGTGACCACTCTAGGGTACCAACGTCTGGAGGAAACAGTAATCCATATGGTCAATATATATAGGGCAATAGTATGAACAAATGACATGCCTGTATGACCTTAAAAACCAACAATATATTATCCAGACGGGTCTCGTGCCCAAAACAATGTAATATGTGTAAATACTCCATAAATAAGACCCCAAGTAATCCACACACAATCGTATAATGGTATACTGAAAACGGTTATGCATACAATCATTTTAGAAACTAAAAGCCCACTCACTGTACTGTCATGCTGCTTAATTGAACGCCTAAAACGTGTCCTGGAGCTAGATCACAGTCTCTGACTAGTCCAAAACATATCCAAGGGTCACTAATGGTCTCTATAAACTCGTATCTAAATCCTAGGAATAGTTCCGGCTTGGAAACACCTCCCAGACACGCTTACTGAGGCTTTAAACCTCAGTTTGACATATCAAACGATCTCTGATCGACCCGAAACTACTCCCATTGGATCCGAATTGTCGAAACCTTTAAAAATGACACTAGTTCCACCTTGAAAAATCGTGCCTATAGGCCCCCACGCACTGGTCAAAGTCAGGGTCAATGTTGACAAAAATGTCAACGCTGACGTCAGGTCAACGGTTAAAGTCGACGCTGATGTCACTATTGACGTCAGTTTGACCTCATCTGACAGTGTCAGGTTTGACAGCTGTCAGACTAACTGATATGTGCCACGTGTCAGCTACCGATTGGTCCATGTCACTGACATGTCAGTGACACGTGGCTGCCCTTGATTAGGCCACGTCACTAACATGTCAATGTTGACTCTGCACTGACATGTGACCTGTGGAATCACTCCATTGGGCCATGTCATCTGAAAACTTGACAGGTGATGACGTCAGTTGATGATGACATCTCCCCCAACCTCTCGACGGGTCTGCAATTCAGGTCGCACAGACTCGGGACCCGCCCCAGCCATAATTTCATCTTTTCTCATCCATTTTCGAAGGGGTTTCTTCCTACGTACTTGTCTTATCCCCAGCAAAAGTCCTATCTAATTAAAACACGAAACACTTAGTAAATTCTAACCTCAGATCGATGAACAGTTAGCCGTGAATTTCCCCCATCGATATCTCTAGATTCCGGCCATCGTAGCTCCTCCAACCAAGCCTAATAAGTTCGCCTTGAACCTTAGAACAAGTTAGGGTCCATCAGAACTCACGACACACATCCAAAACTAAAGTTTAATTTTTTGAACAAACAGGGGTGTTTCGGGTTTCGGGTTTCTCACCTTCCGGCCATGTACAACCTCAACCAGTCGTCCTTCACACCCTCACACACTATATCTCACTGATGAACGAAGAGATGATGGAGAAATAGAGATGAGGTTATACTGTTTGTGTGTTCACGGTTTAGAGAGAATAAAGATTAATGAAATGATGAAGATGAAAAATGAAGTGCAAATGAGAATTAAGGGAACCCTAATCAGATCCAAAACCATGGGGAAATGCACCAGTGGGATGTGTGTCATTTGTCACTCATCCAAGGGCCCCACAAGATTTCTCTTATCCAATCAGAATATGCCATGTGTGAAATTCCCGGGATTTCTTAAATAGTGTCGTTTTCGCGTCCTTGACCCTAAATTTCCCGTCCAGTCTCCGATTTTGACGTGCCGCCAATCTATGGACTCGTGAAGTCCCGATCTACGTCACGATCATTGGTCAAAGTCCAAACTATAGTCCGAGTCAAAAGTCAACATTTTCCCTTACTAGGGGTAAAATCGCCATTTCGCATTAATTATCCAAATTTTCAAATAAATTAAGGTTGGGGTGTTACAATCTACCTACCTTACAAAAAACTCATCCTCAAAATTCACTCGAATAAATGCGGATATTGCTCTCTCATCTGGTCCTCGGGCTTCCACGTGGCTTCTTCCACGTCATGGTTCCTCCGCAGTACCTTCACCAAGGGAATAGTTTTTTCGTCAAAACCATGTCCTTCTGATCCAATATCTGCACTATTTTCTCCTCAAAGCTCAAATTAGTCCTCAGTTCCAATGGCTGTTTCGGTAAGATATGCGAATCGTCAAGCACGTGCTTCTGTAGCATCGACACATGGAACACATCATATACCCTCGTAAGTTCTAGAGGTAAAGCTAACCGGCACGTTACCGAACCAATCCTCTCAGTGATCTCATACAGTTCGATATAAAGGGGACTCAGCTTCCCACGTCGACCAAATCTCACAATTCCCTTCCATGCTGACAATTTCAGAAAAACTGTCTGTAACAACAAATTCAAGATCCCTGATCCGTTTATCATGATAACTCTTCTGGCGATCCTGCGCGGCCTTTACCCTCTCCTTTATAATCCAGACTCTCTCTTGGGTCATATCCATCAAATTTGGCATCAAAGTTGCTCGCTCGCCTACCTCCTTCCAACATACAGGCATCCTGCACAACCGACCATACAGTGCCTCATATGGTGTCATTCCAATACTAGCCTGATAGCTATTGTTGTACACGAATTCCATCAGAGGCAGTTGCGTATCCCAAGAATCCTGAAACTGCAGCTCACAAGCTATCATCATATCCTCTAGTGTCTGAATAGTCCTCTCAGACTAACCGTCCGTCTGCGGATGAAAACATGTGCTGAAATGTTGATTTGTACCGAGAGCCTTTTGCAAACTCCACCAAAATCTCGAAGTAAATCTCGGAGCTTGATCCAACACAATGGATTCAGGTGTACCATGCAGTCTGATAATCTCATTTACGAACAGATATACCAATCGATTAGGCTTGAATGTCTCTTGTACAGGTAGAAAGTGTGTCGATTTTTTCAACCTGTCCACAATCACCCAAACTCATAACCACTCCGGGTCCTCGATAGTTTGAATACGAAATCCGTGGTGATGTGATTCCACTTCTACTCAGGAATCAGAAGTGGCTGCATAGGCCCATAGGGTCTCTGCCATTCTGCTTTCACCTACTGATAGGTCAAATAACTGCTGAAAACTCAGCGATATCTTGCTTCATTCCACCGACCAATATTACTCTTTAAGGGTATGATACATCTTCGTCCCTCCTCGATGCATAGCATAAGCTGAACTATGGGCCTCCTCTATAATCTCTGCCCTCAACTCTGCCACTGCAGGCACACACATACGACCTTGCTTAACCAAAGATTTGTCATCCCTGATAGTGAAATCCTGTCGATCCCCTGTCTCAACTTCCATCTGATAAATGCACAGTGTAGGATCCTGAAATTGGGCCTCAATAATCCGATTAATCAAGATTGGTCATACATGAAAACTAGCCAATAATGCCCCATTATCATCCATTCCAAGCTTGTCTCCATTCTTCTGGAGTTCCCACTAGTAATGGCAGATACACCATCCTCAGGTGTACTACCGACCCTGCTGACTTCCTACTCAAAGCATCCACTACCACATTAGTTTTGTCGGGATGTACGATTATGAGTCGTAATCCTTGATCAATTCCAACCACCGTCGTTTCCTCAAATTCAGTTCCCACTGAGCAAACAATGTTTCAAACTTTGGTGGTCGGTGAAGATCCTGCACGTCTCCCCATATAAATAGTGTCTCCATATCTTTAAAGCATGTACTACTACCCCCAATTACAAATCATGCGTGGGATAGTTCAACTCATGTACTACTACCTATGAAGCTCCGTACCTTGGTTACCTTCTTCGGCCTTTCCTAGTTTGTTACCGCTTCCATCTTCTGAGGGTCCACACTAATCCCCTTAGCCGATATGATGTGCCCCCGAAATCCGATATTGTTCAATCAAAATTGGCACTTGCTCAACTTAGCATATAACTGGTTCTTCCTCAATCTACCCAAAACCAATCTTAGATGTTTCTCACGTGCCTTGGCACTCCTCGAATACACCAAGATATCATCAATGAAGACTATCACGAACTTGCCTAAGCATGCTCGGAACATCCAATTCATCAAATCCATGAATACAGTTGGTGCATTCGCCAATCCAAATGGCATTACCAGAAATTTGTAATGTCTATATCTCATCCGAAAAGTAGTCTTCAGAATATCCCCCTCAGAAATCCTTAAATGATGATATCCAGAGCGAAGATCAATCTTGGAAAAGTACTTAGCTCCACGCAGTTGATCAAACAAATCATCGATCCTGGGCAAGGGATACTTGTTCCTTACCGTTACCTTGTTTAGCTACCGATAATCCACACATAACTGTAAGCTTCCTTCCTTTTTCTTAACAAACAACACTGGTACTTCCCACGGTGAAGTACTCGGTCGAATGAATCCCAGATCTACCAACTTCTGCAGTTGTACCTTTAATTCTTGTAATTCAGTGGGTGCCATCCAGTACGGTGGTTGTGATATCGGTCTCGTCCCAGGGAGTAGTTCAATCGTGAACTCGATCTCCCAATGTGGTGGTAATCCCGGTAAGTCATCCGTAAATGCGTCAGGAAGCTCCCTAACCACCAGTATATCCTCAATACATAACTGATCATCATGTGTCTCAACCACATATGCTAAATATCCCTAACAACCCTTCTATAATAGCTTGGTAGCTGTGAGTGCAGAAATTACCTCAGGTGGTGAAACTCCACGCTCCCCTGAAAGCCACCTCCAGTAGACCTGGACTCCACAAGGTCACCAGTTTACTGCAAAAATCGATCATTGATCCATGGTTTGCCAGCCAATCCATCCCAAGTATCACATCAAAATCATGTAGATTCATAATAATCAAGTCAGCCATCAGTTCCACGTCCCCAACTCTCACTGGGCAATCCCTCATTATTTGGTTCACAATGTATATGACCCATAAAGGTGTAACGACACCCATCTCCTGCTCTAGTGGTAACACCTCACGGCCCAACATAGCTGCACAACTCCTCGAAATAAATGAAAGTGTAGCATCGGGATCCATCAAAACACGAACATGAATATCAGATATGGTTAATGTACCTGTGCCAATGCCTATTTTCGTCCTAGCCTGCTCCTGAGTCAATGCAAAAACCCTAGCATGTGGCTCTGCCAGATAACTATGTCCACGTCCTCGAGCTCCACCTTGATTTCCGCCACCTGTGGCATCAGAAGTAGTAGCCGCATGATGCGCTGGTCTTGCTGAACTCTGACCAGCCTCACTACCGCCAGCTAGGAGCAAAGGGAAATCCCTGGAAAAGTTTCCTGACTCCCCACAAGAAAAGCAAGACAATGCTTTCGGTCTAGCACCACTTGACAGGAACCGCCCCGATCCTCTCTGGGACCATATGGGGACGTGCCCTGCTCCCGTCTGACAGCCCATAATTCATACCAATTTTGACCTCAAAATCTCAAATGCATAAATAAACAAATTAAAGTCATACATCAAATCCGAATTAAACAGATGTCAGACAAGGGATGAAATCCAAGATTACAAGTTGCGAGCACGACTCTAAAATAAAACCTGCGGGTAAACCACCCAACAGGGTTTCAGGTACGCAGAAGTAGATCTATGCCTCAACCTCAGGTTCCTCTTCTACCTCAGTATCACCACCTGGAGGGGTTATCAAAACAATAAGGGTGAGTGGACCGAAACTCAAGTTTATAAAATCATTTGATGAGTAAAACATATAATTTTACCCCTCCGTTTTCCAAACATGCATGCAATCGTATTTAAAACCATCAATCATATAATATGAACCATAAGGCATATAATCAAACCATAAGTATAATTTTAGTTGCTGCACTATACACTCCAATCTCGACATCCCTGATGTCTGACGTCCCTGACGTCCAATAAGGTCACTATCACAAGGCTACGCGTGCCACTCGGGTCTCAATTCCGAGTTCAATCCCCGAACCCCGTTCGGGTACAGCATCCCCGATGCTTATCGTCATAGACGCTGGACGTTCTAGACGTCCGTGACCTCTCCGGGGTACCTCATCCGGAGGAGACAGTATCATATGAATGGATCTATACAGTGCAGTACCAAATACATTTTATTGGTATCCACATGCCAGCATATATATATACATAGATAAAATCCGACCCAATCATTAAGTTTCATCAGACGGGTCTCAAGCCCAAATACCGTGAAACGTGCCATAACCATTTTTTCCATATCATCAAAACCATTATTGTTTTTAGCATGTGAATAAGTATAATAAAACCAGAAAACATTTATGCACGCAAGGGTTTAAGAAAATGGCCCACTCACAGTACAATCCTGCTGAAAACCGAACGTATACCCTCGTTCTGGAACAGTTATACAATCCCTGTCATATCCAAAGCATACCCAAAGGTCAATACAAACCTCTAACATTCAACTATGAAACCCTAGACCGAAACCGGTCCGGAAAAGCCGCCCGAACGCGTTTTCCAAGGTAATAAACCTCATTTTGACCAACTTAATGATCTCCGATCGACCCGAAACCACCGCCATTGGATCCGGATCGTCGAAACCTAATGAATGGTGGCGGACCCACCAAAATTACTGTTCACACGCGCCCCCACGCGCCTGGTCAACCCTCTGGTCAACTGTGCTACAGTATTGCTGACGTCACTGCTGACCTCATCACTGACAGTGTCAGAGGACACGTGTCAGCAGTCCATTGGTCTCTAGTCTGACTGATTTCTGACACGATGATGTCATCATGACGTCACTGCTGACGTCAGCATGATGACGTCATCAGCTACAGTAACCGGGTTAGAGAACCGGGTCACCGCAGACCCACGGCTTAACCCGATCATAGATCGCGATTCCGATCACCATTTCAGGTGAGGTTGGTTCCTATGGACTCGTCTCAACCTCCTTAACGGTTCTGTGCAAATAGAACTAGATTCTAGGTTGAAAAAGCTACCTGAAAATCGACGCGAAGCTTGGCTGCCGGTTCTGGTTAACTTCTCCGGCGAGCCGTCGAGTTTCCAGCCACGGTCCTGGGTTCAACCTGATCGCCTAGGTCCCCTGAGTGTGTCAAAACAACAATCAACCATTCCTAACGTCAAAAACGGGCGTTTCGAAGTATGGAAGGAAATCGGGCACTCACGGGTTTTTCGTCCTGTCGCCGCCGTGTCGCCGCCGTACGTCGTCCAGTTCAGTTATGGGCCGTCCTGTCGTCACAGTGCACCCTACCGTACGTTGGTTCGAGTCCAAGTGTGAAGGTTTGGATGGTTTGGGTGATTTGGGTTGTTCGGGTTTCTTCTCGGGTCTGAGGGAAAACCGGCCGTGCAGGGTGGCCGTGGAGTGGTGGCCGGCGTCTGAGGGTGGCTGTTGGCCTCCTGGTGTTGCCGTGAGTGTGAGGTTGAGAGGTGAGGTGCTGGAGTGTTTGTTCGAAGGGGTAGCCGTGCTCACGGTTTGAGAGTAGTGAAATGTGAGAGTGAAAAATCTGAGAGTTTTAAAATAGATGGCTGGATGGAATGAAGGGCTGAGATTCAATCTCAGCATAGGATCAATGGTGAGGATTTAAGGAAAATAAAACAATAAACTAACCTATTGGCCAACACAGATCCTTGTTTTGGGGAATGTAGGGGATGAGTCACACTTGTCACTCATCCAAGGGTCCAGATTGATTTGATTAAAGTAATCAGATCCCATTATTATAATATTATTTTAATCCGGTTCTCGGTTGGTTCGGTTAAATGCGAAATACTTCCGTGACCATAACTTCCTCGTACGAAGTCCGATTTCGGCGTGCCGCCTGTCTACGGACTCAGGACGTGACCTACCCAACGATCCTTGAGTCATGTGAAAATTAGTTCCCAAGAGAAAAGTCAACATTTTCACCCTAACCGTCCAAATTACGGTAATGCCCCTGGACTTCCGATAGCCATAACTTTTTCCCTGATCGTCCGAATTGGACGTGCCACCTGGCTATGGACTCGTGACGTCCCGAACTACGTCACGATCATTGGTCAAAGTCCATTGGACCCACCAATCAAAAAGTCAACAATTTGGCCATACAAATCACAATGGTAAAAGCGTCAAATCATACATTAATTTACAATATCAAAATGCTCGAATTTCCGGGGTGTTACAACCTTCCCCCCTTAAGAAATTTCGTCCCGAAATTTCAAAGAAACAAGTAAGGAAATTGTTCTCGCATCTGAGCCTCAGGCTCCCATGTGGCTTCTTCCACATTCTGGTTTCTCCAGAGAATCTTCACGAGAGGAATCGTCTTCCGCCGTAGTACCTTGTCCTTCAGATCCAAGATCTGTACTGGTTGTTCTTCGAAGCTCAAATCCTCCCGTAGTTCGACAGGTTGTTCCCCAAGTACATGCGAAGCATCATGTACGTACTTCCGCAGCATCGATATGTGGAAAACATCATGAACTCTAGAAAGTTCTGGAGGTAGCGCCAATCTGTAAGCAACCTTGCCAATCCTCTCCACGATCTCATATGGTCCGATAAAACGCGGACTCAGTTTCCCCCATCGGCAAAAACGGATAATCCCTTTCCACGGAGATAACTTCAGGAAGACAAAATCTCCCACCTCGAATTCTAAGTCTCGAATCCGTCGATCAGCATAACTCTTTTGGCGATTCTGTGCCGTCTTCAATCTCTCCTTGATAACTTGAACAGACTCCAGGGTTAAGTCCATCAATTCCGGTCCTACAGCCGCTCGCTCTTCTATCTCCGTCCAGCAGATAGGTGTCCTGCACTGTCGA
Source organism: Prinsepia uniflora (assembly GCA_032719365.1). Classification (NCBI taxonomy): domain Eukaryota; kingdom Viridiplantae; phylum Streptophyta; class Magnoliopsida; order Rosales; family Rosaceae; genus Prinsepia; species Prinsepia uniflora. The sequence continues at coordinate 41,336,189 of CM064872.1, forward strand.
CCATACAGTGCCTCATAGGGTGCCATTCTGATGCTTGCCTGATAGCTGTTGTTGTAAGCGAATTCCATTAATGGCAAATGAGTATCCCAAGAGTCCTGAAACTGTAGCACACAGGACCTCATCATGTCCTCCAGGGTCTGAATGGTCCGTTCAGACTGTCCATCGGTCTGTGGATGGAACGCAGAACTGAAACGTAGGGTTGTTCCCAAGGTAGCTTGCAAACTCCGCCAGAACCTGGAAGTGAAACGCGAATCACGATCGGACACGATCGATTCCGGCGTACCATTCAATCGTATGATTTCCTTCACAAACAATTGAGCCAGTCGGTTAGGTTTATAAGTCTCCTGAACGGGTAGAAAATGGGCTGACTTGGTTAATCGGTCCACGATCACCCATACTCCGTCAACTCCACTCTGAGTCCTTGGTAACTTAAAGACGAAGTCCATGGTGATGTGATCCCACTTCCACTCGGGAATCGGAAGTGGCTGCATAGCCCCATACGGTCTCTGCCGTTCCGCCTTAACCTGCTGACAGGTTAAGCATTTGCTCACGAACTCTGCAATATCCTTCTTCATTACTGGCCACCAATAATGGTTCCGAAGGGTACGGTACATCTTTGTACCTCCCGGATGCATAGCATAAGCCGAACTATGGGCCTCCTCAAGAATCTCGGCTCGTAACTCTGCCACTGCAGGTACACACAAACGGCCCCATTTCACAAGTGCTCCATCGTCCCGGATGGTAAAATCCTGTCTCCCATCCACATCGACCTCAATTCTGTAGATACAGAGTATCGGATCCTGAAGTTGTGCTTCGATGATCCGATCAATTAGTACTGGTCGTACATGAAAACTGGCCAACAACGCTCCATGCTCATCCGTACCCAAATTAACTCCCGCCTTCTGGAGTTCCACCAGCAAAGGAAGGTACACCATCCCCAGGTGTGCAATAGATCCCGCTGACTTCCTGCTGAGTGCATCTGCCACCACATTGGCCTTACCCGGATGGTACTCGATTATACAGTCATATTCCTTCAGCAGCTCTAACCATCTCCGTTGTCTCATGTTAAGCTCCTTTTGAGTGAATAGGTATTTAAGACTCTGGTGGTCGGTGTATATCCGGCACGTGGCGCCGAATAGATAATGTCTCCAGATTTTTAGAGCATGAACCACCGCCGCCAACTCCAAATCATGGGTAGGGTAGTTCAACTCATGAGTCTTCAGCTGCCGGGATGCATAGTCGATAACCTTGCCAGTCTGCATCAACACGCAGCCCAAACCTTGCAGCGATGCATCACTGAAGAGCACAAACTCTCCACTGTCATCCGGCAATGCAAGGACAGGTGCAGTAGTCAATCGATCTTTCAATTCTTGGAAACTCCGATCACACTGCTCGTCCCAGATGAACTTTACTCCCTTCCGAGTCAAACGAGTCAATGGTGCAGCAATTTTGGAGAAACCCTCCACGAATCTTCGGTAGTAACCTGCTAATCCGACAAAACTCCGCACCTCCGTTACTGTTGTCGGTCTAGCCCAGTTAGTCACCGCTTCTGTTTTCTGGGGATCCACGCAAATCCCATCCGTTGATATCACGTGTCCCAGAAAACCAATACTGCTCAGCCAAAACTGACACTTGCTCAGCTTAGCATACAACTGTTCTTGTCTCAGCTTCTCCAAGACCAAACGTAGATGTTCCTCATGTGCACGGGCACTCCTTGAGTATACCAAGATATCATCGATGAACACAATCGCGAATTTATTTAGGTAGGGTCGGAAGACCCGGTTCATCAGATCCATGAATGCTGCAGGAGCATTCGTCAACCCAAAAGGCATAACCAGGAACTCGTAGTGTCCATAACGGGTTCGAAAAGCAGTTTTCGGAATATCCTCCTCCGAAATCCTCAGTTGGTGATACCTAGACCGCAAATCAATTTTCGAGAAGTACTGTGCTCCCCGCAACTGGTCAAAAAGGTCATCGATCCTGGGTAGGGGATACTGATTCCTCAGTGTCACCTTGTTGAGTTGTCGATAGTCAATGCACAACCTGAGACTTCCCTCCTTCTTCTTTACGAACAACACTGGTGCTCCCCACAGCGAAGTACTCGGTCGGACATATCCCAAATCCACCAACTCCTGCAATTGAGCCTTGAGTTCTCGTAACTCAGCCGGCGCCATCCAGTATGGTGCCTGGGATATAGGTCGGGTACCAGGGAGTAGTTCAATTGTAAACTCGATCTCCCGTGATGGTGGCAATCCAGGTAAGTCTTCCGGGAATACATCCGGAAACTCACATACCACCGGTATCTCGTCGATACCCGGAGTATCAACCTGCTCCGACATGACATGCGCCAGATAACCCTGGCATCCCTTCCATAGAAGTTTGGTAGCAGTAAGTGAAGAAATCACTTCATAAGGTGAACCGTCACGTTCCCCCTGAAAGATAACCTCCGGCAAACCCGGGCTCCGCAGAATCACTTGCTTGCTACAGCAATCGATGAGCGATCCGTGCTCCGATAGCCAATCCATCCCAAGGATTATATCGAAGTCGTGGATATCCAAAATAATTAAGTCTGCTGGTAAATCCACATCCTCAATTCTTACCGGGCACCTCCGAATCACCTGATTCACAAGGTACACGATGCCCATCGGGGTGCTAACACCCATTTCGTAATCTAAGGCTGATACCACACAATCAAGCATACCAGCACAACTCTTCGAAATAAAAGAATGTGTAGCCCCCGCATCCATCAATACACGTACAAGAAGGTTTAAGATATGTAGTGTACCTGTAACCACGCCTGGGGCAGTCCTCGCCTGCTGCTGGGTCATTGCAAACACTTGGGCCCTTGGCCCTCCATTCCGACCGCGCCCGTGCGCACCACGTCCAGCACCACGGTCACCTCCCTAACCGCGACCTCCATTAGTGTGGGAAGCCGTGCTCTGCACCACACTAGAGCCCCCAGCGTCGTTGTTCTTGGGCAACTACGGGCAATCACAGGCATAGTGGCCCTCCTCCCCGCAAGCAAAACAGGTTACAGACCTCGGCCAGTTCGAATGCCCACCAGAAACACTGCTCCCAGATGAACGCTGCCCAGAGTTGTATCCAGATCCTCTGCCCTGAGAGCCTCCACGTCGACCTGACCAGCCACGACCCTTGAAGGATGAGGGTGCTCCCCTATAGCCTCCTCCCTTGTTGTTCTTCTGGCCTGATGGCCCAGGATGTGGGCGATCCTGACGTCGTCCCTCGCCCGAAGGCTGTCGTGTCTGGTGTGCCGCCAGACTGGCCTCGACACGCATTGCAGCGTCGACCATATCTCTCAGTGAAGTATGAGTAGCAGCAGTCACACTTGCCCGGATATCCCCTCGGATTCCAAGCTCGAACCTTTGGCATTTGTCCTCCTCCGTACTCACGAATGATGCAGCGAACCAGGACAGTTTCCCGAAAGTTTGCTCGTAGTCCGCAACGGACATATCCCCCTGCTCCAGCCGCAGGAACTCAGTCTCCCGTGCCGCGCGGAACGACCGCGGGTAGTATTGGTACAGAAATCGGGAACGGAAAACTTCCCAAGTAGTGGTATGGACCGACCATCCAGACATTTCAAGTCCGTGCCACCACTGGTAGGCTCCTCCTTCCAGTAAGAAGGCCGCCAAGGTCACTCGTTCGCCCGGAGGGCAATGCATCACCGAGAAGATCCTCTCCCACTTGGTGATCCAATCATGAGCATCCTCGGGGTTTGCTCTCCCGCAGAAAGGAGTGGCTCCCAAACGTTGAGCCCTTTAAATGCTCGCGCATTCCATCTCCCTTTCCAGATCCTCGTCAGTTCGAGTATGAGGAATTCTCCTAGGAGGCATAACCAACTGTCAAGAGGCATAGATCAGATAAAAATATTCTTAAAAGTCGAAAAGTAACTAGTACTAATCGCTAGTCTAGCGTGCTGACCACAACCTAGTGCTCTGATACCAAGCTGACAGGACCCGCCCCGATCCTCTCTAGGACCATATGGGGACGTGCCCTGCTCCCGTCTGACAGCCCATAATTCATACCAATTTTGACCTCAAAATCTCAAATGCATAAATAAACAAATTAAAGTCATACATAATATCCGAATTAAACAGATTTCAGACAAGGGATGAAATCCAAGATTACAAGTTGCGAGCGCGACTCTAAAATAAAACCTGCGGGTAAACCACCCAACAGGGTTTCAGGTACGCAGAAGTAGATCTATGCCTCAGCCTCAGGTTCCTCTTCTACCTCAATATCTCGACCTGGAGGGGTTATCAAAACAATAAGTGTGAGTGGACCGAAACTCAAGTTTATAAAATCATTTGATGAGTAAAACATATAATTTTACCCCTCCGTTTTCCAATCATGCATGCAATCGTATTTAAAACCATCAATCTTATAATATGAACCATAAGGCATATAATCAAACCATAAGTATTATTTTAGTTGCTGCACTATACACTCCAATCCCGACATCCCTGATGTCTGACGTCCCTGACGTTCAATAAGGTCACTATCACAAGGCTACGCGTGCCACTCGGGTCTCAATTCCGAGTTCTATCCCCGAACCCCGTTCGGGTACAGCATCCCCGATGCTTAGCGTCATAGACGCTGGACGTTCTAGACGTCCGTGACCTCTCCGGGGTACCTCATCTGGAGGAGACAGTATCATATGAATGGATCTATACAGTGCAGTACCAAATACATTTTATTGGTATCCACATGCCAGCATATATATACATAGATAAAATCCGACCCAATCATTAAGTTTCATCAGACGGGTCTCAAGCCCAAATACCGTGAAACGTGCCATAACCATTTTTTCCATATCATCAAAACCATTATTGTTTTTAGCATGTGAATAAGTATAATAAAACCAGAAAACATTTATGCACGCAAGGGTTTAAGAAAATGGCCCACTCACAGTACAATCCTGTTGAAAACCGAACGTATACCCTCATTCTGGTACAGATATACAATCCCTGTCATATCCAAAGCATACGCAAAGGTCAATACAAACCTCTAACATTCAACTATGAAACCCTAGACCGAAACCGGTCCGGAAAAGCCGCCCGAACGCGCTTTCCAAGGTAATAAACCTCATTTTGACCAACTTAATGATCTCCGATCGACCCGAAACCACCGCCGTTGGATCCGGATCGTCGAAGCCTAAAGAATGGTGGTGGTCCCACCAAAATTACTATTCACACGCGCCCCCACGCGCCTGGTCAACCCTCTGGTCAACTATGCTACAGTACTGCTGACGTCAGCATGACGTCACTGCTGACGTCATCACTGACAGTGTCAGAGGACACGTGTCAACAGTCCATTGGTCTCTAGTCTGACTGATTTCTGACATGATGACGTCATCATGACGTCACTGCTGACGTCAGCATGATGACGTCATCAGCTACAGTAACCGGGTCAGAGAACCGGGTCACCGCAGACCCACGGCTCAACCCGATCACAGATCGCGATTCCGATCACCATTTCAGGTGAGGTTGGTTCCTATGGACTCGTCTCAACCTCCTTAACGGTTCTGTGCAAATAGAACTAGATTCTAGGTTGAAAAAGCTACCTGAAAATCGACGCGAAGGTTGGCTGCCGGTTCTGGTTAACTTCTCCGGCGAGCCGTCGAGTTTCCAGCCACGGTCTTGGGTTCAACCTGATCGCCTAGGTCCCCTAAGTGTGTCAAAACAACAATCAACCATTCCTAACGTCAAAAATGGGTGTTTCGAAGTAGGGAAAGATATCGGGCACTCACGGGTATTTCGTCCTGTCGCCGCCGTGTCGCCGCCGTACGTCGTCCAGTTCAGTTCTGGGCCGTCCTGTCGTCACAGTGCACCCAGCCGTACGTTGGTTCGAGTCCAAGTGTGAAGGTTTGGATGGTTTGGGTGACTTGGGTTGTTCGGGTTTCTTCTCGGGTCTGAGGGAAAACCGGCCGTGCAGGGTGGCCGTGGAGTGGTGGCCGGCGTCTGAGGGTGGCTGTTGGCCTCCTGGTGTTGCCGTGAGTGTGAGGTTGAGAGGTGAGGTGCTGGAGTGTTTGTTCGAAGGGGTAGCCGTGCTCACGGTTTGAGAGTAGTGAAATGTGAGAGTGAAAAATCTGAGAGTTTTAAAACAGATGGCTGGATGGAATGAAGGGCTGAGATTCAATCTCAGCATAGGATCAATGGTGAGGATTTAAGGAAAATAAAACAATAAACTAACCTATTGGCCAACACAGATCCTTGTTTTGGGGAATGTAGGGGATTAGTGACACTTGTCACTCATCCAAGGGTCCAGATTGATTTGACTAAAGTAATCAGATCCCATTATTATAATATTATTTTAATCCGATTCTTGGTTGGTTCGGTTAAATGCGAAATACTTCCGTGACCATAACTTCCTCGTACGAAGTCCGATTTCGGCGTGCCGCCTGTCTACGGACTCAGGACGTCAAGACCTACCCAACGGTCCTTGAGTCATGTGAAAATTAGTTCCCAAGAGAAAAGTCAACATTTTCACCCTAACCGTCCAAATTACGGTAATGCCCCTGGACTTCCGATAGCCATAACTTTTTCCCTGATCGTCCGAATTGGACGTGCCACCTGGCTATGGACTCGTGACGTCCCGAACTACGTCACGGTCATTGGTCAAAGTCCATTGGACCCACCAATCAAAAAGTCAACAATTTGGCCATACAAATCACAAGGGTAAAAGCGTCAAATCATACATTAATTTACAATATCAAAATCCTCGAATTTCCGGGGTGTTACACCACTAGTCGCTGTCTGCTGTGGCCTAAAACTCTGCCCCGATCATTGTGGACTCTTGTACCTACCAGACCGCCCATGGGTAGGAGAAAATGACCTCCTACCATAGTGTCCTGACTTCGAACCCTTGTGGCTCGAAGGTCCAAGATATGAGTGATCCCTGCATCGTCCCTCATTGTGGATCTGCTGCTGCTACTGCTACACCTCAAAGATGGCCTTAACATGCACCGCTGCGTCTGTCATATCTGTCAGGGTAGCGTAACTCGATGTCGTCACAATGGCACGAATGTCCCCCCTGAGTCTCTTCTCGAAGTGGAAACATTTGTCCGCTTGAGTCCTCACATAGGCAGATGTAAACCGAGATAACATCAAAAAGCTATGCTCATACTCAGCAACTGTCTCGCTACCCTGTTGGAGCTGCAGAAACTACGTCTCACGGGCATCATGGAACGACCGTGGATAATACTGATCCAAAAACCTCTCCTTGAACACCTCCCAGGATGTCCTGGCCGCACTCCAGCCAATTATCTCAAGTGCATACCACCACTGGTAGGCACCATCCTCAAGCATAAAATGGCCAAATGTACTCGCTCTTCCGTAAGACAATGCATAACCTCAAAAATACGATCCCATCGGTTAATCCACATGTAAGCTTCCTCGGGGTCAAATCCCCCACTAAATAGCGAAGCACCCAACCGTTGGGCTCGCTTAATACTAGTACTTCATATCTCTCTGGCAATCATTTCCTGAGTCCGTGCTAGAGGTTCACGTCTAGGAGGCATGATCTGCTGCTAAGAGGCATAGATTAGTTATCACTTTTAAAAACTCAAGCTTATACAATAAGCTATCCTAATGCTCAACCCTGCTCTCGACCAAAATGCCCTTAACAGGTTTAAATGATTCATATAAAACGTTTAAACATAAATAAATCCGAATTTAGGGTTCTACAGTGTCAGACATGGGATAGAGCACTACATAACACGAGCACAAATATAATTATACAAAATGGTGCTTGGCCTACCCAACACAGGTAATCAGGTATGCAGCAATAAATAACTACGCCTCAGCCTCACGATCTGCCTCTACCTTTGGGCCACATCCTGGAGGGGTCAAGAAAACAATGAAAGTGTGAGTGGGTCGAAAATAAAGAATATTTCAAAAGAATTTATAATACATAGTAAAAATTACCGTTTTACCCCTCCGTTTTTAAATCATGGATGCATCAGAGTCAAAATATATATAATAATATCTGAATCATAGAACTTATAATCGCACATAATATAATATAGATATATCCACAATAATCGTATTGCACCATATCTCCTAACCCTGACATCCCAGATGTTTGACGTCCTAAACTTCTAATAAGGTCACGGACCTAAGGCTACATGTGTCGCACGGGGTCTCATTCCCGAGTCCTATCCCCGAACCCAGTCCGGGGTATGACATCCCAGATGTCTGACGTCCCAGACGTCTAATACTAGCAATCCTGCTCTTGAGTCACACTACTGTTCGGTCGCTCCGTAGGATGACCCTTCGCAAGCAATACGCCATGACCACTCCAGGGTACCAATGTCTAGAGGAGACAGTAATTCATATGGTCAATATATACAGTGTAATAGTATGAACTAATGACATCCCAGTATCCCCAAAAACCAACTGTATAATATCCAGACGGGTGTCATGCCCAAAACAATGTAATACGTATAAATACTCCATAAATAAGACCCCAAGTAATCCACACACAATCGTATATTAGTATAATGAAAACAGTTATGCATGCAATCATTTTAGAAACCAAAAGCCCACTCACAGTACGGTCCTACTACTTAATCGAACACGTAAAACCTATCGTGAAGCTAGATCACAGTCTCTGACCTGTTCAAAACATATCCAAGGGTCACTAATGGTCTCTAAAAACTCATATCTAAAACCTAGGAACAGTGACGACCAGGAAACACCTCCCGAACAAGCTTCCCGAGGCTTTATACCTCATTTTGAACTATCAAACGATCTTTGATCGACCCAAAACAATGACCATTAAATATGGATAGTCAGAACCTTTAAAATGGCTCTGGTCCAATCTCAAAACTAGTGCCCACGGGCCCCACGCACGGGTCAAAGTCATAGTAACCGTTAAATAAAATGCCAATGCTGACGTTAGGTCAAGGATCAAAGTCAACAATGACATCAGCCTAAAGTCATCTGACAGCTGTTAGACTGACAGGTGCCACGAGTCAGCTGCTGGTTGGTCAACGTCACTAACATGTCAGTAACACATGGCATCCCTTGATTGGGCTGCGTCACTGACATATCTGTGTTGACTGTGCACTGACATGTGACACATGTCATCACTCCATTAGGCCACGTCATATGACAACCTGACAGGTGATGACGTCAGCTGATGAAATCATCACCCTTAACCTCTCGACGGGTCTACAATTCTGGTCGCACACACCTGTGACCTGGCCCATCCATAATTTCATCATTTCTCATCCATTTTTATGAGGTTTCTTCCTACCTACTCGTCTAATCCCCAACAAAAGTCCTATCTAATTAAAAACATGAAACACTTACTAAATTCTCACCTCAGATCGATGAACAGTGAGCTGTGAATTTCCCGCGTCGATATCTCTAAAGTTCGGCCACCGTAGCTCCTCCAACCAAGCCCAATGAGATATCCTTGAACCCTAGAACATGTTAGGGTCCATAAGAACTCACAACACACGTCCAAAACTAAAGTTCCATTTTTTGTACAAAAGAGGTGTTTTGGGTTTCGGGTTTCTCACTTTCGCACTGTTTCTCCGCCATGTACAGCCTCACCCAGTCGTCCTTCACACCCTCACACACTTAGTCTCACTGATGAACGAAGAGATGATGGAGAAATAGAGGTGAGGTTATAGTGTTTGTGGGTTCACGGTTTAGAGAGAATAAAGATTAGTGAAATGATGACGATGAAAAATGAAGTGAAAATGAGAATTAAAGGAACCCTAATCAGATACAAAACCATGGGGAAATGCACCAATGAGATGACTGACATTTGTCACTCATCCAAAGGCTCCATAAGATTTCCCTTTTCCAATCAGAATATGCCATGTGTGAAATTCCCGGGATTTCTTAAATAATATCGTTTTCGCGTCCTTGACCATAACTTTCCCGTCCAGTCTCTAATTTTAACGTGTTGCCAATCTACAGACTCGTGAAGTCCCAATCTACATCACGGTCATTGCACAATGTCCAAAATATAAATCGAGTCAAAAGTCAACATTTTCCTTTACTAGGGGTAAAATTGTCATTTTGCATTAATTATCCGAATTTACAAATAAATTAAGGTTCGGGGTGTTATATTCTCAATTCCCTTATTGTCCCGAATTTCTAAGTCAAACTTCTGAAGGAAAAGCATCTATCGCAACAATCTAGGTTGTGTGATCCATATATACTATGACCTTTGTCTGAATCAAGTAACTTCGAAAATTTTCCAAGGCAAAGATGACAACAAGAAACTTCTTTTGAGAAGTGGAATAATTTAATTGGGCATCCTTAAGGGTGTGGCTTGCATAATTAATGACATGAGGAAGTTTGTTGAGTCGTTGTCCCAAAACAGCACCAACCGCGAAATCTGAAGCATCGCACATGAGTTCAAATGGGAGGTTCCAATTGGGGGGCATAATGATAGGGGAGCTTGTGAGCTTATCCTTCAAAGTGTCAAAAGCCTCTCTACATTCCTTATCAAAGTTAAACACAGCGTCCTTATCAAGCAAAGCACACATAGACTGAGATATCTTTGAAAAATCCTTGATGAACTTCCTGTAAAATCAAGTGTGTCCCAAGAATGATCTAACCTCTTTAACCATGGTTGGTTAAGGCAATCTCTCAAAAACATACAACTTATCATTTTCCACTTCAATACCCTTGCTAGAAATCACGTGGCCCAAGACAATACCTTGTTGAACCAAGAAGTGTCACTTTTCCGAATTCAGCACAATGTGACTTTCTTTGCAGCGTGTAAGTACCCAGGAAAGATTAACTAAAAAAAGCTCAAATGAGTGCCCAAACATAGAGAAATCATCCATAAATACCTCAATTATGTCGCCAACCATATCCGAGAAGATACTCATCATACATCTTTGAAAATTGGCCAGTGTGTTACATAGACCAAAGGGCATCCTCCGTTAAGCGAATGCTCCATAGGTGCAGGTAAAGGTCGTCTTCTCCTGATCTTCCAAGGCAATTGGAATCTGATTATAACCACAATATCCATCTAGGAAACTATAATGAGAATGACCTACCAATCGCTCCAATATTTGATTGGTAAAAGGCAAGGGAAAGTGATCCTTACGAGTGGTAGTACTGAGCCTTCGGTAATCAATGTATATACTCTCCAACCAGTTTAAATCCTTTGAGGCACAAGCTCATCCTTCTCGTTCTTAACCACGGTAATCCCACACTTCTTGGGCACCACTTGCAATGGAATTACCCACTTAGAATCACTACTTGCATAGATGATTCCCACGTCCAAAAGTTTGAGGACCTCTTTTTTTGACAACTTCCTTCATAGGTGGGTTCAACCTTCTTTGTGCTTCTCGAGAGGGCTTAGCATCTTCTTCAAGGAGAATCCTATGCATACCCTTTACTGCACTAATGCCCTTGATATTAGCAATAGTCCAACCTATGACCATTTGATTGGTGCGAAGAACTTGAATAACCATGTCTGACAGGACCCGTCCCAATCCCACTGGGACCACCCGGGGACGTGCCCCACTCCCGTCTGACAACGACTCCAAACATACCAAAATTACCCTTAAACAAAAACTAAATACTCAAATTAAATTAATAACGTGCAATAACATTGTTCAGAGTGATAGTTGTCAGACAAGGGATAGTACAATAACAAAATGTGAGCACAATAGTCAGAGTACATTATTTGGTGCTCAACCTACCCTCTGGGGTGTACAGGTGCACATCGAATAAACTAAGCCTCTTCCTCCTCCTCCCGATCCTCCTCTAGTTGCGTGTCATGGTTTGGAGGGGTCAGTAAAACATTTAAAGAGTGAGTGGGCCGAAAATAAACATTTTATAAATCAATTCCATAATAGAGTAAATCATAAGGTTTTACCCCTCCGTTTTCCAAATCTTGCATGCATTGAAAACATAGTATCATAGTGAAATCATAACCACATAATCATAATAATAATCGAAAGGAGAAACTAACATATTAGTGAACTGTAAAACCCAACCCAAATGATATCACGATTCTAAGGCTACGCGTTGCCACTCAGGGTCTCACTCCCAAGACTCCCCTAGGTACATCAGTGCCCGGTATCCCGGTCACTGCCCGAGGTATACAAACATGCCTTCCTGAGAGGAAGTAACCCAACAGGGGTTAACTCCACTCAGTCAGGGCCCCGTGACTACTCCAGGGTCCACTCGGGCCAACGACTCTCCCTGGAGGAGACAAGATAGACAGGTAGGAAAGTACAGTATAATAACAGTATAGTTTACCCAATGTCCCCTGGACATCCCTGAACACAATCCACATATAATCCAGACGGGTCTCATCCCCAAAACATTATAATAAGAGATATAAACATTTCATATAGTACTCATCTAAATCATAAGTGGAAATAGGAAAACAGTTTATGCATGCAAGCCTTTTATATATCAAACAGCCCACTCACACTCGGTCCTCGCTGCTCAACGACCGCTAAAACCTGTATTAACATATCCGAGAGTCACTAAAGGACCCTACTACTCCAATACAAAGACCCTAGAACAGATTCGTCCCGAAAACATAGCCCATGCACTATTCCTAAGGCTTCAAACCCCATTTTGACTATCCTAACGATTTTCGATCGACATGAAACTACCACCATTGTATCTGTATCGTCGAAACCTTGAAAATGGTACCGGCCCCACCCAAATTACTGTTCACACTCACCCCCACGCACATGGTCAACGCATTGGTCAACACTGCTACAGTGATGCTGACGTCAGCATGACGTCATCTCTGACACATGTCAGATGGCAAGTGGCATGCTCTGGTTGGCCCCTGGTCTGAAAATCTCTGACATGATGATGTTAGCATGATGACGTCATCAATGCTACATTGTCGGGTCAACCCGTTTCCTGGAACCGGGTCGCCGTTGACCCGCGGATTGACCCGTTTCCACAGTCAGTTTCCAGCCACCATTTTTGTTGGGGTTTGATCCTAATGAGTGATCTAGGTCTATTCTACGGTTCTATATCCTCAAAACAAGAAAAATAACGATGAAATCTTACCTAGGCTTCGAAGAAGTTCAAGGCCAAACTCCGGTCGTCTTCTCCGGCTATCCCCTCCCTCTCAGTCGTCCAAACTGGTTCCTCTGAGTTCGTCACTATCCCTAGAGTATTTCCTAAGCCAAAAAGTAGATCCCTAGGCTTTAAAACGGATCCTTCGAAACTGGGAAGGAAAACAGTGGCTCTCGGGTTTTGGGAGTTACCTCTGCCGTGTCGCCGACGTGGCCTTCTTCATCCGTCCAGTCGTCTTCCTGGGATCCTCAAGGTGCTATCTGGAGCTCCGTTCAAGTCAAGAGGGTGAGGAGATATGGTGCGGCTTCCTGGATCCGATTTCCTCTGTTTTCGAGTCTGTGGTTTTCTGGTTTGTTCAGGCAGGGAGGAAGGGAGGTGGGTTCTGGTGGTGCACGGTGGAGCTGGAGAAGATGACGGTGGTGCAGATGACGGTCGTCTAGTCGTGTGAGGGTGGCTGGTCTGGTCGTTTGGGTTGAGAGAAAATCGAAGGGGTTTGTTGCACGGTGAAGGGAAAATGTGTGTGTTTGTGTTTGTGAGAGAGATGTGGTGAGATCGTGCATGAGAAGGAAAAAGCAGATAAAGTGGATGGCTAGGATGGGTTTGAGCAGAAAATAAATCGTTGGGATTAAAGGAAAGAAAATTAATTAATAAAGAATGGACCAATAGGCTCATAGGTTTGCTTTATTGGAATAGTGCACACTTGGATGAGTGACACTTGTTACTCATCCGCTGGCTTAGTTTAAATTTAGGGTTTGCACGGATTCCCATATTAAATTAATATTTAATCATTTTGTTCTCGTTTTGTAATTTCCGTTAAAACGGTTCGGTGACCATAAATTTTTCATACGAATCCGATTTCGGCGTGCTGCCTGTCTACGGATTCGTGACGTCCCAATCTACGTCATTGTCATGGGTCCAAGTCTAAATTATGCCCCGGGTCAAAAGTCAAAGTTTTCCCCCCTTAGGGGCAAAATAGTCATTTCACATTAAAATATTAATAGTCTCGGTTCGGGTCGTTACAACCTACCCACCTTACAAAAAAATTCTTCCTCGAAATTTACTCAAATAAATGGGGGTACTGCCCTCTCATCAAATCCTCGGGTTCCCATGTCGCTTCCTCCACATCGTGGTTCCGCCACAGCACCTTAACTAATGGAATCGTCTTGTTCCTTAAAACCTTTTCCTTCCAATCCAGAATCTGCACTAGCTGCTCCTCGAAGCTCAAATATGTCATCAGTCATCCCGAAGATATTTCTGTAGCATAGACACATGAAATACATCATGTACTCGGGAAAGCTCTGAAGGTAGTGCTAAACGATAAGCCACCGGACCAATCCTCTCAACAATCTCATAAGGTCCAATGCAACGGGGACTCAACCTCCCACGTCGTACGAATCGGATGATCCCTTTCCATGGTGATAGCTTCAAGAAAACAAAGTCACCAACCTCAAACTCCAAATCTCGGATCCGTCGATCAGCATAACTCTTTTGACGATCCTGTGCCGCCTTCAATCTCTCCTTGATAACCCGAACTGTCTCCTGGGTCAAATCCATCAAATCTGGCCCCATTGCGGTTCTTTCCCCAATTTCCTTCCAGCACACAGGTGTTCTGCACTATCGACCATACAGTGCCTCATAGGGAGCCATCCCAATACTCGCATGATAGCTGTTGTTGTAGGTAAACTCCATCAATGGTAACCGATCATCCCATGAATCCCGGAATTGCAACACACAGGCTCTCATCATGTCCTCTAGAGTCTGTATCATCCTTTCATACTGTCCGTTGGTCTGTGGGTGGAATGCCGTACTAAAATGTAAGTTCGTACCCAATGCAGTCTACGGACTCCTCCAAAATCTAGAAGTGAAACGCGGGTCCCGGTCTGACACAATCGACTCTGGGTTACCGTGTAGTCGGATGATCTCATTAATAAACAGTTGGGCCAAACAATTGGTTTGTATGTCTCACATATAGGTAGAAAATGTGCTGATTTGGTGAACCGGTCCACAATTACCCATCCCATCAAATCCACTTCGTGTCTTCGGTAGCTTGAAGATAAAATCCATCGTAATATGTTCCCATTTCCATTCCAGGATCGGGAGTGGCTGCATAGCCCCATACGGACGCTGCCGTTCTACCTTGACCTACTGGCAGATCAAACACTCGCTGACGAACTCAGCTATTTCCCTCTTTATTCCTGGCCACCAATAGTGGTCCTGGAGAGTACGATACATCTTCATCGTGCCTCGTAGAAAATCTCTCTCCGCAACTCCGGTACCGCAGGCACACAGAACCGTCCAAGTTTCACTAATGCTCCATCGCCCCGGATGGAGAAATCCTGCCTCTGTCCTGTCTCAACCTCGCTTCTGTAATCACAGAATATCCGGTCCTGAAGTTGAGCCCCAATAATCCTATCAACCAACACCGGTCGTACATGAAAACTAGCCAACAAGGCTCTCTGCTCGTCCATTTCCAACATAACTCCGCTCTTCCGGAGTTCCACTAACAAGGGAAGGTACACCAACCTCAGGTGTGCAACTTATCCCGCCGATTTCCTGCTAAGCGCATCTGCCACCATATTTGCCTTGCCGAGATGGTACTCGATTGTACAGTCATAATCCTTTATCAGCTCTAACCATCTCCTCTGCCTCATGTTAAGTTCCTTCTGGGTAAACAGATGCTTAAGACTCTGGTGGTCGGTGTATATCCTGCATGTCACACAGAATAGGTAACGCCTCCAGATTTGTAGGGCATGAACCACTGCTGCCAACTCCAAATCATGAGTAGGGTAGTTCAATTCATGAGTCTTCAGCTGCCGAGATGCGTAGGCAATAAATCCCATTTTGCATCAATATGCAACCCAAACCTTGCATCGATGCATCACTATAGACCACGAATTCCCCACTGTTATCCGGTAATGCAAGGACAGGTGCAGTGGTTAAACGGCACTTCAATTCCTCGAAACTCTGCTCACATTGCTCGTCCCATACGAACTTCACCCCTTTCCGAGTTAGTCGAGTCAAGGGTGTAGCAACCTTGGAGAAACCCTCCACGAATCTCCGATAGTAACCCGCTAATCCAACAAAACTCCGTACTTCCGTCACTGTTGTCGGTCTTGGCCAATTAGTCACTACCTCCGTTTTCTAGGGATCCAAGCTAATCCCACCGGGTGATATGATGTGACCCAAGAATCCAATACTGTTAAGCTAGAATTGACATTTGCTCAATTTGGCATACAATTGTTTCTGTCGTAGTTTGCCCAAAACCAGCCGTAGATGTTTCTCATGAGTTCTGGATTTCTTGGAATAAACCAAAATGTCGTCGATAAACACGATCACCAATTTATCCAAGTGCGCTCGAAAGACCCAATTCATCAAGTCCATGAATGCAGCTGGTGCATTCGTTAGTCCGAAGGGCATCACCAAGAACTCGTAATGCCCGTACCTCGTCCGAAATGCCATTTTCTGAATGTCCCCCTCAGCTATTCTCAACTGATGATACCCTGACCGTAGATCTATCTTCGAGAAGTACCGCGCTCCTCGTAACTGATCGAACAAATCATCGATCCTGGGTAAGGGATACTGATTCCTTATCGTGGCCTTGTTTAACTGCCGATAATCCACACACAATCGCAAGCTGCCCTCCTTCTTTTTCACAAATAAAACAGGCGCTCCCCAAGGTGATGTACTGGGTCGGATAAACCCTAGATCCACCAGTTCCTGGAGTTGGATTTTCAATTCCCGTAATTCAGCCGGTGTCATACAATACGGCGCTTGCAAAATCGATCTTGTCCCGGGGAGTAATTCGATCGTGAAGTCGATCTCCCGGGGTGGCGGTAATCCAAGTAAGTCCTTTGGAAATACATCAGGAAATTCCCGCATAATCGGGATATCATCGATACTCAAAGGTTCATCTGTTCATTCTACCACATAAGCAAGATAACGCTGACACCCCTTCCGTAAACGTTTTGTAGCTGTAAATAAAGATATTACCATGGGTGACGAGTTTCCACACTCTCCCTGGAATATCACCTCCGGTAAACCCGGACCCCTCAGAATCACCCGTTTGTAGCAGCAGTCGATGATCGAATTGTATTCTGAAAACCAGTCAACTCCAAGTATCACATCGAAGTCGTGCAAATCCATAAGGATCAAATCTACAGGAAAATCTACACCTTCAATTTCCACTGGACAAGCCCGTAACTCCTGGTTCACTCGATAGGTCACCCCAATCGGCGTACCCACACCCATCTCATACTCGAGTGCGGACACCTCACAACCCAAAAGACTCGCACAACGCGGTGAAATAAACGAATGAGTCACTCCCGAATCCACCAATGCACGAACGACAATATCAGAAATGTATACAGTACCTGTCACAACTCCCGAAATAGATCTGGCTTGCTGATGTGTGACAGCATAGACTCGAGCCAAAGATTCGGTCGGTCGCCCTCGTCCTCTAGCTCCTCTGTCACGGCCATGCACAACACCGCGTACCCGGCTGCTGGATGTCTAAGATGCTGAGCTCTGTGCTGGAATAGCGCTGCCCCTAACCATCAGACATTCAGATGCATAGTGCCCCGACTCACCACAAATGAAGCATGTGACATCTCTCGGTCGACCCGAGTATCCTCCTAGTGAGGTGCTCATAGGTGAGTACTGTTGCTGCCAAACTCCAGATCGCTGTCCAGACCACTGAGGACTCCTGAAATCACCGAAACGTCCTTGACCGCCAGAAGATGAAGATCCACCAGAATGTCCTCCCTTCGAGCCCCGACGACACCGAGAATCCCAAGTGTGGGCGATCACGCCGCCGTGGCTCCCCTGCAGCTCCATGTCGTGCCAGAAGACTGTTCTCAACTCTAGTTGCAGCATCTGTCAGATCCCTCATAGTATCAATGGGAGTCGCTATCACTATCGCTTGTATCTCTGGTCGCAGGCCCCACTCGAATCGGCGATAACGGTCATCCTCAGTGATCACGAAGTACTTGGCAAAGCGAGACAACATCATGAAGGTCTCCTCATACTCTGCCACCGTCTAGTCTCCCTGCTGTAGTTGCAAGAACTCTGCCTCCCGGGCGTTGTGAAACGACCTCGGATAGAACTGATTTAGAAATCGCTCCTGGAAGGTCTCCCAAGGAATGGTGTGAACGGTCCAGCCGGCCAAGCCAAGGTTGTGCCACCATCGGTAGGCGTTCCCATCCAGTAGGAATGTTGCCAATACCACACGCTTCTCAGGTGGGCAGTGCATGACCTCAAAGATTCTCTCCCAGCGGTCGATCCACTAGTGTGCTTCCTCGGTGTCCGTTCCCCGGCTAAAGATCATGGCACCCAGGCGTTGGGCCCACTCAATGCTCGCAGTGTCCCCATTCCCTCCAACTTCCTCGTCAACACGTGCACAGTGATCACGTCGGGGAGGCATATCAAAACTGTTAAGAGGCAAACAAGTTAAAAGACGTCGAAAGCGACAATGTACAAAGTACAAACCGCTAACCTAGTACACTGACTGCTAATCCTAGTGCTTTGATACCAAGCTGAAAGGACCCATCCCAATCCCACTCGGACCACCCGGGGACGTGCCCCGCTCCCGTCTGAAAATAACTCCAAACATACCAAAATTACCCTTAAACGAAAACTAAATACTCAAATTAAATAAATAACGTGCAATAACATTGTTCAGAGTGATAGCTGCCAGACAAGGGATAGTTTAATAACAAAATGTGAGCACAATAGTCAGAGTACATTATTTGGTGCTCAACCTACCCTCTGGGGGTGTACAGGTGCACAACGAATAAACTAAGCCTCTTCCTCCTCCTCCGGATCCTCCTCTAGTTCCGTATCACGACTTGGAGGGGTCAGTAAAACATTTAAAGAGTGAGTGGGGTGAAAATAAACATCAATTCCATAATAAAGTAAATCATAAGGTTTTACTACTCTGTTTTCCAAATCTTGCATGCATTGAAAACATAGTATCATAGTGAAATCATAACCACAAAATCATAATAATAATCGAAAGGAGAAACTAACATATTAGTGAACTGTAAAACACAACCCAAATGATGTCACGATTCTAAGGCTACGCATTGCCACTCAGGGTCTCACACCCAAGACTCCCCTAGGTACATCAGTGCCAGGTATCCCGGTCACTGCCCGAGGTATACAAACATGCTTTCCTGAGAGGACGCAACCCAACGGGGGTTAACTTCACTCAGTCAGGGCCCCGTGACTACTCTAGGGTACACCCGGGCCAATGACTCTCCCTAGAGGAGACAAGATAGACAGGTAGGAAAGTACAGTACAATAACAGTATAGTTTACCCAATGTCCCCCGGACATCCCTGAACACAATCCACATATAATCCAGATGGGTCTCATGCCCAAAACATTATAATAAGAGATATAAACAGTTCATATAGTACTCATCTAAATCATAAGTGGAAATAGGAAAACAGTTTATGCATGCAAGCCTTTTATAAATCAAACAGCCCACTCAACCTCGGTCCTCGCTGCTCAATGACCGCTAAAACCTGTATTAACATATCCGAGAGTCACTAAAGGTCCCTACTACTCCAATACTAAGACCTAAGAACAGATCGGTCTCAAAAACATAGCCCTGGGAACTATTCATGAGGCTTCAAACCCCATTTTAACTATCCTAACGATCTCCGATCGACACGAAACCACCACCATTGGATCCACATTGTCAAAACTTTCAAAATAGTACCGGCCCCACCAAAACTACTGTTCGCACGCACCCGCATGTACTTGGTCAACGCGTTGGTCAACGCTGCTACAATGACGCCGACGTCAGCACGACGTCATCTCTGACACATGTCAGGTCACACGTGGCATGCTCTGGTTGGCCCATGATCTGATAATCTCTGACATGATGATGTCATGATGACGTCAGCATGATGACGTCATCAATGCTACAGTGTCGGGTCAACCCGTTTCCTAGAACCGCGTCGCCATTGACCCGCGGCTTGACCCGTTTCCACCATCCATTTTCGGCCACCATTTTCGACGAGGTTTGATCCTAATGAGTCATCTAGGTTTATTCTACGGTTCTATATCGTCAAAACTGGAAAAACAACGATGAAATCTTACCTGGGCTTTGAAGAAGTTCACGGCCAAACTCCGGTCGTCTTCTCCAGCTATCCCCTCTGTCTCAGTCGTCCAAACTGGTTCCTCGGAGCTAGTCACTGTCCTTAGAGTATGTCCTAAGCCAAAAAGTCGATCCCTAGGCGTTAAAATGGATCCTTCGAAACTAGGAAGGAAAACAGTGGCTCTAAGGTTTTGGGAGTTACCTCCGCCGTGTGGCCGTAGTGGCCTTCGTCGTCCATCCAGTCGTCTTCCTGGATCCTCAAGGTGCTATCTGGAGCTCGGTTCAAGTCGAGAGGGTGAGGAGATGTGGTGCGGCTTCCTGGATCTGATTTCCTCTGTTTTCGGGTCTGGAGTTTTCGGGTTTGTTTAGGCAGGGAGGAAGGGAGGTGGGTGCTGGTGGTGCACGGTGGAGCTGGAGAAGATGACGGTGGTGTAGATGATGGTCGTCTAGTCATGTGAGGGTGGCTGGTCTGGTCGTTTGGGTTGAGAGAAAATGGAAGGGTTTTTTTGCACGGTGAAGGGAAAATGTGTGTGTTTGTGTTTGTGAGAGAGATGCGGTGAGATAGTTAATGAGAAGGAAAAAGCAGATAAAATGGATGGCTGGGATGGGTTTGAGCAGAAAATAAATGGCTGGGATTAAAGGAAAGAAAATTAATTAATAAAGAATGGACCAATAGGCTCATAGGTTTGCTTTATTGGAATAGTGCACACTTGGATGAGTGACGATGAGTGACACTTGTCACTCATCCGCTGGCTTAGTTTAAATTTAGCGTTTGCACAGATTCCCATATTAAATTAATATTTAATCATTTTGTTCTCGTTTCGTAAATTCCGCTAAAACGCTTCGGTGACCATAACTGTTTCATACGAACTCCGATTTCGGCATTCCGCTTGTCTACGGATTGACGACGTCCCGATCTACGTCATTGTCATGGGTCAAAGACTAAATTATGCCTGGGTCAAAAGTCCAAGTTTTCCCCCTCAGTGGCAAAATAGTCATTTCACATTAAAATATTAATAGTCTTGGTTCGGGTCGTTACAATGTCTTCCCCAGATGGACTCAAATTTACGGCAATGATGACCGGGAGGGTGTTGTTGCTGCCTAGGTAAGAATACTTGAGATGTTTTGGGAGTGGTTTAATTTCAAGGACAGAGGGAGAGGCAATAGATGGCAAGGTCTTAGTGGTGGTCAGGGGCAAGGCTTCAAAGGATGCCTTATATGGATGCACTGGAGGAGTGGTGTTGAGATAAAGGAGTTCAGCTATGACATTGGGGTCCATTGTGGTCTCGGGTTTAGGGACATAGGTGAGGGCTTTTTCTAGGTCATCTTCAACACATGATTTTCTTATGTTCTCGTGAAGAACAATATCCAAAGCATTTAAAGGAAAAACAAAGATAGGTTCTATTGGATATTGCAAAGTATCATGTATAGAGAAAGTACGAAGCTCGTCTAAAACCCGAATAGATACCTATCTATTCCTCACATCAATGAGGCATTCAGCCATGACCAACAATGGACATCCAAAAGTTAATGGAGGCTCTTCATTCCTGTCAATTCTATCCATCTTCAAGACATAAAAATCAGCGGGGATGCAAGTATGTCCAATTTGAACCACAACATTCTCAAGCACATCTACAAGGTTAGAAACCGAAGCATTATCCAATCCAACACATAATTGAGTAGGTTTAATCTCTCCTAAGTTCAAAGACCTGTAAATATGAAAAGGAATAATATTGATTGAAGCTCCCGTATCACATAAACAATGCTCAAAGCGTTTAGATTGAATGACACAAATAAGTGAAGAAGCGCCAGGATTGTTGACTTTAGGGGGCATGGAAACTAGGGCTGCCAAGCTTGAGGCAAGTCTACGACATCTAAAACATCAAACCATCTTTTTCCAACAGCTAAGTCCTTGATGAGCTTTGCAAAGATGGGCATGTGCTTAACGATCTTTGAAAAAGGGTGTGTTTAATGATCGACCTTTGCAAACCTACTATACTCGTTATATGATTTTGTGCACTAGAAAAGTATTACATTAGTAGTTATCATTCGTAATATCTTGTTTGATAAAACTTCTATCAAGTTTTTGGCACCGTTTCAGGGGTACTATAGGAGTGGCCTCGGTTGGTTCATGTTGTTCAATCCCGTGTCATTGGGGTGCAAGGGCTGCTATTACGTTCTTGGCCTTGGTGTTTCAGGCACCTTATCTTGTGGATTTTCATCTTGAAGTTGGTCTTGAGGTGGTGCCACATGAAGGGGCTCATCCGAGACCAAAGGAGGTGCAGATTGGGCATTATAAGGTGCTGGAAATTCATGATTGTTCCAAGGCATGTCACTTGGGTAGCTTGCTGGAATTTGAGCATATGGCCGAGATTTTTGGACAGCAGGGACTTTCTGGTCTAAAGCTTGCTTCCGTGGGGTGTATCCTGGGTAGGCATTTCATTTCCACTTCGGAGGGTGATGGCATTAGTTGTTGGTCCATAGGGACCCTTGGGATTCACCATAACTTGACTAGGGAAATTACCAGGCTCTCTTTGGTTGAGATGATTGGAAATTTGTCCAATTTTCCTCTTCAAGTTGGTAATGGCGTTCCAAGTCTCGTTCATGAAGGCATTGGTGTTTTCTTGATGAGTTCGAGATTCATTTATGAAATCATTAGTATGTTGTGCCATAGTTGCAAGTGCATCCTCTGATGATTGTGACGACCCGTCCTGAATTAGCGGGATTAATTAAAAATTAATGACGGATTAGCGAGACTAATCGGGGATTAGATGAGGATTAACAGACATTAGAGGTGAAATGACGATTTTACCCCTAGAATGGGCGACTCGTTGACTTTTCGTTCAGGCGGTCAAATGGACTTTGGCCGATAACTATGACGTAGTTCGGGACGTCACGAGTTCATAGACAGGTGGCACGCTCGATTCCAACGTTTGAGGAAGAAGTTATGACTTTCGGAAGTTCGGGGGCATTTTAATAATATGGTTGAATAGGAGCCAATAGTTGACTTTTGAACCGGAAGGTCCAATGGCCTATGGCCGAGGACCGTTACGTAGATCAGGACGTTACAAATCTATAGACAGGCGGTACATCAAATTCGGACGTTCGACTGAGAAGTTACGGTTCACGGATGTTCCGTGGTACTATTGCACGAAGTTCGAGACGGCTTGGGTTTTGTCCTAGGTGGGGCCCAGATATTATTGGACAGGCCAATGGATGAGTGACAAATGTCACCCATCCATTGCCCAGCCCAAACATATTCATGCATCTCACCTTCATTTTCTTTGTTCGACCATTTTCCCATCTACCAAACCCAAACCCAATCAATACCCAACCCAATCAAACCCTTACCCCAGATGATCATGCTTGAGAGACCAGAGAGTAATGGATGGCCGTGTGGATGCTGGTGGCCAGCCAGGAACGGCGCCGCCGTGGACGGCGGAGGACTAGTGCACGGTAAGCTCGATAAACCCATCTTCTTCCTATTTTCGATTTGTGACATTATGGGCTGTTTTTAGTGTTTAGAATGGGTTTATTGGGTTGCTAGGGACGTTATACGAAGTTTTTGATGGTGTTTTGATGGCTGAAGGGCCGTGGGAGGAAAATGGAAAATTGGACCGTGAACCAAGTTTTGGAACCATAGGATTTTAGTTGTTTTTCTTAGGTTTCTTGATTGGAACAAATAGGAAATGAGAAAATAGGAATTTAGGGATTGGATTGGAAGAAAACGGACGAAAAATGAGCGAGGAACCAGGTCGGACCGGCCAGGCCAGTCCAAGAAAACCAGAGAACCGGCCGGACCCGGTTCGATCGAAGGTAAGAGACGCATTGTAGCCGGCGCGTGAGACCCACGCGCAGGCCACCCTTGGGGCATGTACGAGCGCGTGGAGAGGATTTTGAGGAAGTGTCCAACATGTAATTTCATCTATTCGACGTAACAAATATTTGGGACTAGTTTCCTGTCAATCGGACATCGTTTCGATATAGTTCGGGCTGTCCAAAGGTTTAGGTTCGCATTTTAAAATAGTTAGAAATTCCGGAAAATTACGGGATTTTAGTGAGAGGTTATTTAAGTAGTTAGTAACCTTCTATTACGATTTGGACAGGTTTGGAAATCCCAGAGGCGACGATTGGCCCGGGAGGAAGTTTTGGCACGTGTATCGAGGCGCATCTTCGGATGGTCTGTGAGTGGACTTGTGTTTATGAATTCGATGCATGCATAAATGTTTTATAATTATTTTAATACATTTTTTGTGATGCCATGAGTGCATTTTTTTGTGGTAGCCTAGGATTTACGTATTTGCATGTATTTCAAGATTTACGGTTTTATACGATGCTTATACGTGCTAGGTTTTCAACGAGGGTTTTATAAATGGATTTTGGATTTGGAAATATGAACTCGGGCATGAGGCCTATTTGATTTACAAACTCTCGGACTTGGAGTCCATTTGATGTGACGAGAAATCAGACCGAGGGTTCATTTGAGTTATACGATCGGACCGAGGTTCCCGTTGGTTTACGAATCCGGGCTTGAGGCCCAATTGGTTGTAATATCGGGCTGTAGGCCCAGTTGACTATAGTATCGGGCTTGAGGCCCTATTAGTTATGAAATCCGGCTTGAGGCCCCGTTGCTTTATGGTTTCGGGCTTGAGGCCCAGTTGATTGTGACATCGGGCTTGAGTCCCAGTTCGGTATGAAATGAGAATTCGGGCATGAGACCCTGTTGTACTGTGGATTTAGGCCGAGACCTGTGAAATGGATTTGAATCGGATTTGAGGAATCCTATTGACATGAATCGGTTATGAGACACAGTTGAGAAATGTTTTGAGAAAGAAAGAAAGAGTTTTGAAAATGATTATGAACCCTCCATATGATTATATGGTCTCCTCCAGACGTCGACCTGGAGAGTCACGATCCACAGACCAGAATGGGTATCCCCATAGGGATCCCGTTCCAGGAGTGGGGGTTACGATTTATGTTGTGGTCCCGGACCAGATTCAGGAGAGATGATCGGACTAGGTCCGAAGATAGAGCCTCCCAGATGGAGAATTCCTAGGAGAAGACTCGGAGTGAGACCCCGAGTAGTCTGCACACTAGTTTAGAGATGATATCGTAACATATATCGGGGATGTGTGCCCTGAGTTGGCATCTTCTCGGAAGTGCCGCAGATGGGTTATACGTATGTCGATACGTATGAGATTTATAGAAAGTGATTTGGGTGCGAAGACCTCGTGTTTTATGATTCGGAAATGGTTTGGGGCGGAGACCCCTTATTCGATGTTTTCGTATTTCACTGAGAATGGTTTTGGGCTGAGACCCACGTGACATGATTTGGGGCTGAGTCCATATTGATTTGATTTACCGTGTTCCATGTTTTCAAGTTTGTGATTTCGGTCGAGAACCTATAAATGGATTTACGGTTCATGACGGTTTATGGGAACTGGGCACGAACCCTTGAAAAGTTTTGAGAATGTTTTCAAGTGGTTTTATGAACGTTTGATAAATGGTTTTTTTTTTAAATGCATGCATATGCTTTTAGTGAATGGCATAAATGTCTTTATGTGAAAATGTTTTTATTAAAATATTATTTTGTCCACTCACGACTTTTGGTGTTTTAATGCCCTTCAGGTTGATTGCGGATGCGGGCTATAGCAGATACGAGACACCACACTCCTCCTCCTATGATCTTGACATACTTTGATAAGATGTTTGAGGGCTAGAGCCGGAATTTTCCCTGGTCTGACATTTCATGTCAGACGAGATCAGGCGTGTCCCATGTTAATCTCGGGGGATTTGGGATGGGTCCTGACACTTACCTTGAGTTCATGAAGTACCTTGGGGCTCCATAGAAGTGGCTGGAACGTGAGGTAGATGGAATTCAGTGGGTGGCATGGGATGAACCACATTTTGGTTGCTGCTCCACCTCAAATTTGTATGGTTCTTCAATCCCCAGTTGTATGAATTGGAGAAAGGGTCATTCCAGCGCCTAGAAGCATTGTACCTGCCAAAATAGTTGGCTTCTCCCTCAAATTTACACTCATTAGAAGAGTGACCTTGGACTGAACATACCTCATAAATCATGGTACTCTTAGCCTTCTCATTGCACAATTGCTTCACCAAAACTGTGAGTTGTGCTATGGACCCATCCTTCTCACTAGTTTCGGCTAAGGATCAAGATGAGTGGCCTCGGTAACTAAACTGTTTTTCCCTTTGAGCTATCCTCTCAAAGGTGACTCGGGCCTCGGTTATTGTGCCATTTAAGATACCTTGAGATTGAGAATTCACCATAGTACGATCCCCGGATCTAAGGCCTCCACACTACAACAAATTTTCCTTTAGACAACGGAGAAAATCCGTTGGTTATTCCCCTTAAATACTGTTGTAATTGCCCCTGTTGTCTAAAGAGGAAGTTTAGACAATGATCTAAACTTCCTTTAGACACCAGTACTTATTGAAATCTGTTGTCTAAAGGGTACTTTAAACAATGGTATATACTTAAATTGTTTTCTAAAGGGCACTTTACACAACGGTTGTTAATAAATGTCGTAGTCTAAAGTATCTTTATACAACGGATTATATTTGATACCGTTGTCTATAGTACCTTTACACAACTATATATATTTGATATCGTTGTCTATAGTACCTTTACACAACAATTTATAAAAATACCGTTGTCTAAAATACCTTTACACAATGGTTAAAACATACAAGCTGTTGTCTAAAGTAGTATTACACAACAGTGTTTGTTTATTACCATTGTCTATAGTAAATTTAGACAACGGTATTTTGTATGAAATAACTGTTGTCTAAAGTGATAAATAGCAATGTTCTCCAAAGAGACCATAAATCATAAAAATTCATTCATTACACAAATCATATTAAAATTCTATGAAAGGTAAATTTTCATTGATAAGGAAAAAAAATTACAATTGTTAATATTCCATAAAATCTGAAAGAATACAATTTAGACTATAAATATATTCTATACTAGCTTGATATGAACAATATATCCCTTGCGAAGAGTAATACATCCCCTCACCATTGTTACAAATATTTTTTTCATTTAATATTCATATGGATAAACAATTTCCGTCATAGGTTATGATTCATTTTTTTAGTGATAAGACTTCAAATCCATGCTTAGACTCTTTTTTCCCGTTGGTAGCTGAAAGCATAGTTATTACAGATGGAAATTTTCTTAAGAAATTATAAAGGGTTGATCTCAACGCCTATGAAAATATAAGAAAGAGACACCAAGTACTACTTTCAATTTTAATTTTAGAAACACCGAAATGATATGTACTTGAAGAAAGGTAATGACAAAAGCATAGAAAAACACCGAAACTAAAGAGAATGTCCATTTCTTCCGTGGCATATACCGAACCACTAAGAACAAAAAAATTTAAGCAGAAATCCAATAACGGAGATTCCAAAAGCATTATTACCCAAAATCAACAATGTGATAAGCTCAAATTGAATCACATGCATAAGGTATTGTTGTACCCAAATCAGCATGGAAAAAACCCCTATTAGTATCTCACCAGCTAGCGGCAATGGATGCAGATGTACCCAAAAAGTTCAATGCCATGTACTTCATCGCTAAATAATGCATAGAGCTGCCCGCATATTATAATACAGAATGCCTGTCATTAGTCTAATGTCAGTTGACTTAGGCTTACAAATCTTAACAGTTTTGATTTTCTAAAAAGAATTTCAATGCAACATAAAAGTAGTAAAATGTGTGCACAAAGATGATCTAGCTATCGAGATGGAAACCAATAATTTGAGATAAAAAAATTAAGCAAGAAAGAAAGAGTAGTCCATTTAGAAAACTAAACATACGATCATATCTAGCTAAGATGCATGGGTTGCTAGAATCTTCAGAAAGCTTTAAAATATTTGCTTGCGCTGCCAATAACCCATAATGCAAGTAACTGTATGAAAACATGAAAAGAATTAACCTAGGTATAAATCTATAAGAGCTAAGCCATATGAAATATGAGAACGAAATAAATGAAAACAAAAAAAAAACACAAAATAAAAGGAAAGAGGAAAACTTGTGAACATAAAGGTTATAGTTTGTTCCTTTAAGATTCATTTGCCTTACATATAAATCCTTCCCATTAGATAACCTTTGTGCCTTTGCAGCATCGGTAACTGAGATGGCATAAGCCATTTGAACAAACCCACCACCAAGATCGACTACACCAATAGTGTCAGAATACTTCTTCCCCACATTTCCTAGTAGATAATTTATTGTCACCTGAGGAAGGTAAAAGAAAGCGGGGTAAGAGAAGATGTACAGCCATGAATACCCCCTTTTTTTTTTCTTCATGCTTCTGGATGGGGTAAGCAGCACGTAAGATGGTCATCCTTCCCTTGTTCCACCTAATATTTTGTGCTCAATTTTTTTTTTTGTAGTCACACCTTACTTATGTATGCTTTCCAGATTACACTTTCAGTGTAACGACCCGTCCCGAGAGCTGGGATTAGTAAACTGATTAGTAACAGATTAGTGAGCTTAATCGGTGGTTAGTTGGTTACGTTTGGTCCGTTAGCGTAGAATGATGATTTTGCCCCTAGTTTGGGCAAAATGTTGACTTTGAGTTCGGGTGGTCAATTGGACATTGACTAATGACTGTGACGTAGTTCGGGATATCACGAGTCCGTAGACAGGTGGCACGCCCGATTCTGACATCCGAGGAGGAAGTTATGATATTCGGAAGGTTGAGGGCATTACCGTAATTTTGGTTAAATAGAGGAAAATGTTGACTTTTTGCTGGACTATTACTTTTTACTTAGACCGAGGACCGTTAGGTAGATCTCGTCGTCCTGAGTTCAACGACAAGCGGCATGCCTTCATCGGACATTGGACGGGCGAGATACGGGTCAATAACAGAGAAGGGTAGAATCGTAATTTGGACTTTAGGGGTATTTTGGTCTTTCCGTGTCTTGGGATTTGGGCCAATCAGATAAGGCCAAGTGTACGAGTGGTGGTATACCCTCGAGTTGTCTGGCTGGGACGCCTACACTGTGACTTGGGAGACGTTTAGGTAGCGGTTCCTAGATCAATATTACCCTCGTTCTTTTCGCGATGCCAAGGAAGCTGAGTTTCTGCAACTTCAAGAGGGGAGTATGAGTGTGGCTGAGTACGAACAGAAATTTCAGTTGTTGTCTCGTTTTTCTCCTGCGTTAGTGGCCACTGAAGCTGAGAAGTGCTGTAGGTTTGAGTTAGGCCTGCGAGGTGAGATTCGATCCATAGTGACGACTGGATCGTTTGCTAACCTCCGAGAGTTGTCGGACGCTACGGTAAGGGTTGAGGCTAGCTTACCAATACGACGCCGGGAGCCACCATTTTCTGGAGCTTCGAGTCAGAGGACACCGAAGAGGGGTAACTACAGTGGAGCATCGTCGTCGGGCGATGATCGTTTCGGCAGACCTGGTAGTTTCCAGAGTTCAGGATTCCGTGGTTACCGAGCACAGCCGACTCCGCAAACGAGTGCGACGCCTGTTGCGTCCACTTGGAGACCGAGTGGTGGACCAGGTCGGGATGTGTGCTACAACTGTGGGGAGCGAGGTCACTTCCGACGTGAATGTCCATTGTTACCACAGGAGGGTGGTGTAGGCCGAGGAGCGGCGGAGCCCGGACGGAGCATAGCGTCAGCGTCAGGGACAGCAGGCACCAGAGGAGGCGGTGGTGCTACTAGTGGTCTGGGAGGCCGTGGTAGATCTTCAGGAACCCAGGCCCGAGTGTTTGCGATGACTCAGCAGGAGGCTCAGTCAGCACCCGGTGCCGTGACAGGTACTTTTACTATCCTTGGTTGAGTTGTAGATAGTGTTGTTTGGTTTCGGGACAGAGTATAAGGCTTTCCCTAGGAAATTTGGAGTGACGAGGTGTAGGACTATGGTGAGTTCCGTTGAAGGATGACGGAAGGAATTAGAAAGGAGTGACTATAACTGATCGATATGAGGTTATTGAAGAGAACCCACAATCTAGAGGTTGCCTTTAGGACTTTGTTGGTTTATTCCGACAAGGTGGTCGACGTCGTTAAGTAGTAAGCGGTAGGTAGTTTTTGGACTAGATTTGTTTCCGGAAGGTGTAGGTGGTTGTACGTGAGGATGTACTCTATGAATTCTATTGGGTACTCTACATGACGTATTTTAAAATACCTTTGTTTTCTGTTCATAGAGTTTCCCTTGCGTATACCATGAAGTTCTAGTTGTACTCAGAGAGGGTTAGAAGTGCTGAACTGGTAGTAGGAGTGTTGTGAAATAACCAAGGTGGAGATGATAGGTTAGGAACTTTCCAGAGTAGTTGTTTTTGCGAGAGCTGCTTACCGGGTAGGAGACTTCACATCCAAGGTACGAGCCGTGGAATTTCGGGGACGAAATTCTTTTAAGGAGGGTAGATTGTAACGACCCGTCCCGAGAGCCGGGATTAGTAAAGTGATTAGTAACGGATTAGTGAGCTTAATCGGTGGTTAGTTGGTTATGTTTGGTCCTTTAGCGTAGAATGACGATTTTGCCCCTAGTTTGGGCAAAATGTTGACTTTGAGTTTGGATGGTCAATTAGACATTGACCGATGACCGTGACGTAGTTCGAGACATCACGAGTCCGTAGACAGGTGGCACGCCCGATTCCGACATCCGAGGAGGAAGTTATGATGTTCGGAAGGTTGAGGGCATTACCGTAATTTTGATTAAATAGAGGAAAATGTTGACTTTATGCTGGACTATTAGTTTTTACGTAGAAAGAGGACCGTTAGGTAGATCTCGTCGTCCTGAGTTCAACGACATGCGGCATGCCTTCATCGGACATTGGATGGGCCAGATACGGGTCTAGAACGGAGAAGGGTAAAATCGTAATTTGGACTTTAGGGGTATTTTGGTCTTTCCGTGTCATGGGATTTGGGCCAATCAGATAAGGCCAAGTGTACAGTGGAGATTGGGATATTTGTGAGAGGGACCTTGGGATGGTGCCACGTGTAGTGTGTGTAGTGGATTCTAGGGAGTGCACGGTGTATGTGTTGTTAAATTGTGCGGTGTGTACAGACGTGTTCGAAGAAGAGAGAAACAAAGAGTGAGGTTGAGGGAAATCGATCAGGTGAAGGGCAGTGTGAGGTGCTGTGTTTTGGTGAGTGAGAGTAAAGATCGAGAGAGAGGTAGTGAGTGAGGTGAGTGAGAGTTTGAGTGAGGAAAACTGGTGTGAGAAGGAGGTGAGGTTTCAGGAAAATACAGAGAAGTGTCGAGGGAGTTTGGTAGTGGTGTTGATGTTTAATCGATCAATCGAGGCTGGTGGTGGTGTTCAAAGGACGAAGGAGACTTAGAGGGGTCGGATAGCCACGGTGGAGCTCACGGCGGCGGCCTGAGCACAGGTAATTTCTCTAATTCCCTTGTTTGCTCTGTTTTTCCCGTGAAGTTCAAATCGATAGTCGTGATGGTAGGGGCTGAGTCGAGGTGTTTGGTTAGGTCTGGTGAGTTCATTAGGGTCCTAGGTAGCTGCTGGTTCTGCAGTCGTGACGGGGGATTGTACGGAGGAGGCTAGAACGACGGTGAGTTTACTGTGTT
This sequence comes from Prinsepia uniflora, assembly GCA_032719365.1. Lineage (NCBI taxonomy): Eukaryota > Viridiplantae > Streptophyta > Magnoliopsida > Rosales > Rosaceae > Prinsepia > Prinsepia uniflora. The sequence continues at coordinate 41,367,901 of CM064872.1, forward strand.
CTCTGTTTTTCCAGTTTGGGTTCAAACTTAAAGTCGTGAGTTTTGAGGTTGAGTCGAACTGTTTTAGGGGTTTTGAGGAGTCCTTTGAGTGGTATTTGAGCTTAGGGAAACAATTTGAGGCTGGGGGATTGCCTGGTTGGCCGGGAGTGCAAACAGGGGTATTCGGGTGTTCCAGTGTCGAGCTAGAGACGATGGGTTAGAGGTAGAATTGTCGAGTTTTTAAGGTTGGGTTGAGTTGCTTAGGATAGGCCGAAACTACTGGGCTTGAAAGGAACAAAAACGGACTGGAAATGACGGAGAACCGCCCTCGCCGGTTCAGACCAGTCGAGTAGCTGAGGAAGACGATGAACAGTGACTGTGCAGGCGCGTGAGGCCCACGCGCAGCCACTTTGGGCGGCGCGTGGAGGCGCGTGCGGCGGTTTCTGGGGGAACTTTCAACTAAGTTTTTGGTCTAGATGTTGTAACGCGTCTATTGGAATAGGTTTCGGGTTAATCAGACGTCGAATCGAGTTAGTTCCGCGAGGTTGAAGGCTTAGGGTCTCGGTTCGTTACGTTTAGGACCTGGGGATTTTTGGGGAAAGTTAGGAGGACCTTAGAAAACGTGTTAGTGACGTATTTTGGTGACTTGTGACAGGATCGGGAGTCCCCGAGGCGGACGAGGAACATACAGGACGTTCGGGACGCAAGTGACGTACCCGGTATCTGTGAGTGGACTCCTTCTCTATAATTGAGCATGCATAACTGTTTTTCTATAATTGTTTTATGGTTACATGTGATTTCATGAGTATCGAATATGTTATAACTGTTTTATATAATTTCACGTTTTACGAGGAAGTTTAGTTTTCAGCACGTTTTAGAAGAAATGTTTGAATTCTGATTTCGATGCCATGATTTTGGGATTTCAAATGCTAAATGGTTTTCAATGATTATAAAAGGATTTTGGAACATGATTTCATTGATTAAGGTTTTCGGTTTTAGAATCGGATTTCGGAAAGCGGAATTTGGTTTTAAAGTTGAAAAGTGGAATTCCGGATTTGGGTTCGGAATGACGGTTCTGGATGCCAGAAGGGCTTTGGGCCAGTGATTTCGGATTCGGGTTTGGATATGGATTTAGAAATGGTTTTCAAATGGTTTTGGATTGGATTTGCTGGATCTGTTTATTGGATTTAAAGACCCGGATATTGTGATTGACGGGGGATGGGGCCGGATTGGGTTTAAAGACCCGGATTGAGTTTAAAGACTCGGAGTTTAAAGACTCGGATATATTGATATTTCCCCCGTAGGCCTATTGAGTTTAAAGACTCGGGAGTTTAAAGACTCGGATTATTGAGGCCTGGATTGAGTTTAAAGACTCGGGATTTTAAAGACTCGGATAGGTCCAGCAGGTTTGATCGGATAATGATGACTTGGATTTATGTTTTATCAAGCTGTTTTCATGATGCCTATGTTATGAATTATAAATGTTTTTATGATGCGTACTATGTGGTTTATAGTTGTGTTTAAGTAAATGGGTTGTGCATGCATGTTTTTAAAACGAAGGGCCAAACCCTATTTTGTTATCAAATGGTTTTTGAAACTTTTATTCTTTTGGTCCACTCACACTTTTATGTTTTTAATTGCCCTCCAGGTCGTGGAGCTAGCGCGGGGGTTGACGTTGAGGCAGCGTCGGAGGCATAGAATACTCGTGAGTGACCACGGAGTGATTTAAATTTTCCGTTGTGCGTGTACTCTGTGTATCGGGTTTAATTTCCTTAGTTTGGTACTATGCTCTGTGTAATTGCTGACTCTGGGATGTTTTATTTCTCCTGCGTCTGACAATGTAATTTTGTGGTTTCTGTAAGGTTGTTTCGGTCTTTCGTTTTTGGTTTGTCAGACGGGAGCAAGGTTTAGTCCCTAATCCTGGGGGATTAGGGGTGGGCCCTAACATTCAGAACATGGTTCTGAAAATTGCTGGATAAACACCATTGTTTAATGAAAATCTTTTTGGTTTTCCAACCCATCATTGCTTATTTTAGAATAACTAAATGTAATAGAACATGGACTCAATTCAGACTCCTAAACCATAATCATTTAACTTCTATGAAAATGATGTTTTAGGGATACCCCACGGATGAGTCCTGAAGGTAGACGCAATTAACAAAAGGTATACAAGAGAAGTACATATGTAGAATAACATACCCACTGGAAGGAAACCTCCTGAGTTCCATCAATAACAATGACTAAATCACGGATGAAGTTGAGGCTACTTCTTTCATTGAGTAAATCCCTAACCTTCGAAAGACCAAACAAACAGCAAACAAGCAATTGAATTGAGTTTGTAAAGAAATTGAGGAGACAAATTATCAAAAAATTCCTTCAAGATAAAACCTAATGAAACTCACACAAAAGAGAAACAGGTAACAAATACACATACAGCTTGGAGAATGAGGATGAAAGCGCCTCCCTCCAAAGCCCTTAAGCTAGCCGTCGCCCCAACTCACACAGGAGTAAACGAACGTAGGTTTTTGAGAATGACGCTTTCTGCCTTTTAGAGAAGACTAGTGAGGAACTCGACAGCACAACGAGGGTCCTTGAAATAAGCACTGAGAGATAGAGAAGCTTGAGAACGAGAACGCGATTGAGATTTGAGAAAGTGACAACCATTTCGAGAGGGAGAGAATAAATAGGAAGCATTAGGGTCAAGTAAGTCATCGTCGACTGAGAGATACAGAGGCTTGAGAACTAGAAGGCGATTGAGATTTGAGAAAGAGACATTATCAAGACCATTGAGATTTGAGAAGGAGATGGCCACTGAGAGATGGAGAAAGCAGATATGATATGGTTAAGAAAGGAAATTACTAAGACATTGAATGCACAAAGGATCAAACTCATGATGTTTGGTCGCACATTTTATTTCGTGTACAGTAACTCACGTGTTTTGGTAGCTATAGTTTAGACAACGGTTGGCTTGTTTTGCTACTACTTTATACAATAGTTGGCATATTTTGCTGATGCTAAAAGTTATTTATCACAACAGTAGAAGTTTACTGATGTTAAATTGAGGGTATAGACAACAGTAAATATGCCTACTGATGTTATTTTGTACATTAGACAACATTAATAATATTACTAATGTCTAAATAGTATATACAACGGTTTTATAGATTGTGATGTCTATGTGGTGTTGTGTAAAGCTAAATTTCTTGTAGTGCCATAATAGTACATCATGAGGTGATCATCCTCAATGTTATGATGAGGACAAGCTCGTAGCATATCATTGAACTGTCCCCAATATTCATAAAAAGCTTCATCATGGAGTTGTCTAGGGTTCATGATCTTAGCTTTAAACTCATCAGTCTTTTCAATGGGATAGTATTGGGTGAGGAACAAGCTAGTCAATTCTGTCCGAGTATGAATAGAGGCGGTGCTAATGAATGGAACCAAGCCTTGGCTCGATCCTTGATATGAAGGTGAGGATCTTCACCAAAGAGTCCATGGAAAGTAGGCAACACGTGAATGGTCCCCGACTTAAGCTCAAAGTTCTCAACTGTGCTTGCAGGAAAGACAATGGGAAATAGGTCTTCGGGCAAATAAGGGGTAACGAACTCCCAAAGGAGCCTAGGGGTAGGTGGACGGACAAAGGCACGATCTTTTGGATTAACCATGGTACGAGGGCTTGGTGGTTGGCTCTTGTGAACTGAAGATTTCCGGGAGGAAAAAGTAGAGCCGTGAGATGAAGCCTCCACTGAAAAGCCGCATGACATAAACTAGTACCTTGATAAACAAAGAAAAAGAAACCAAGTTAAGTAATTCCAAACTATATGTGCATAGAATCATATAACGAGTATAGTATGTTTGCAAAGGTCGATCCCTCAAGGACTTGTTTCAACGTGATTCCACTTAGTTTAGAATGAAACAACTTGGTTATGAAGTAGAAAACGATTGGGGGGTTTTAAGAGATGATTAGCACGAAATTGAATGGTAAAGATAAAGAAAAAATGATGAAACCTTGATTGAAAACTTGGTCGATTGATTAGGACGACTTAAGGCTTATTATCCATATTTACGAATTATAGTTGTCCTTAGATTTCCATGATCTAATTACTATGCATTTCTGAATTAAGTGCCCGTGCAGGGGTCCGGCTAAAGCTCACCCCACCATCTTGATACGAGGATATGTGATGGTCTCCTCCAAGTGTCTGGAACACTGGGGAAGTCACGGTGCATTGCCTGTGAGGGGTCATTGTACGGAGCTACCGGAGATGTCTGGGACGTCAGGCATCTGGGATGTCAGAGATATGGACCCGGAGAGACCCCGGGCAGCACGCGTTGCTTATTATACCGTGAGATATGACGTCTGGGACGTCAAGCAACTGGGACGCTAGGCATCTGGGATTATTGAATGTGGTAAATATGGACTATTGAATCTATGAAATGGTTTTCCGGTTGGATTTATGTCTATGGATTTGGGCGGTGGCCCACATGGTTTTGTATTTATGGATGTGGTATTTTACAGTTTTGGGCTGAGTCCCCACACTTGGTTTTGAGTTACGGTTTTTGGGCTAAGGCCCTAATGGCTTGTTTAAGTAAATGTTTTGATTACTGGTTTTCGAGGCATGCATATGTTTTTATGAAGGGCATAAATGTCTTGATGAAATGTGTTTATGAACTTATTTATTTTCGTGCACTCACATCTTTTGGTTGTTTTTAATGCCCTTCCTGTTGATCACGGATGCGACTGCAGCAGAGATCGGGACATCGCATACCTCCTCCATCGATCCTTGCACACTCTAGAAGCCCCGTTTGGGTAGTGGCATCAGGTTATCCCTTGTCTGATACTTCGTGTCAGACAAGAGCAAGGCACATTCCATGGTAATCCCGGGGGGCTTGGGATGGGTCGTGTCAATCTGGTATCAGAGTAGGTTTGCTCTTTTTGTGCACGCAGGTCGAGGGTGTGATGTCTCTTTGAACTGCAATTTGTTATCAACCTGAGAGATAGTTTTTACGTTTGAATAGTGGATAGAGTATGATTGGCCCGATACGCCGTGCGTTAACGTGGTTCGACCCAAGTGGGGTTGATGAACTGGTAATGTGGGACCATCGATTCGGTCATGTGATAATAGATTGTTGTGCTGCTGGGCGCAGCTGGGTTCGAAGAACCCCATTTGAGTAGTGATTTGGAAATGTGAACCTCAATTGAGTAATGGTCTAAAATGGGAACCCTAGCGGTGATTGCTAGCGTGAGGGATATTGGTACATCGGAGTTAGCCGATGACCTTAGTGGTGGAACCCACGTTGAGTTGGTAGGATTGGATTTGACGTCTATACGATGTCTGGACCGCGAGGTCAGTCAGGTTGTGGATTTTACTGCAGAGGACAGTTAGGTTCGGAGGAACCATAGTGTGTGATTGTGGAACCCTAGTATATGATGGAATGAAAAGGTGAACCTTGGTTATGACTAGTGGATGAGAACTTGTACTGGGACGAGCGGCTGAGGTCATAGATTACCATGTGGATGACTCTAATGAGTCTAGTCAGAATTATAGGATTCGATCCACGGATACGGTTATGAGATAAAAATATGGAATCCTGAGTTGGACCGAATAATAGTGTGATGTGTGGATACAGATCTCGATAGCGATGACTGTTGGTCGATAGTCGTGTGGAGGTGACTGGCTATCGAGGGTATTTGGTATGGTTGTAGTAGTTGAGAATCAGGGGACGTTCAGGGAACGTTCATTATCCTGATGTGGATTGTCAGAATGGTGATACCCATAGTTGTGGGGTACGAGTAGAAGTACGGGATTGTCGCTCGGTATGAGCGGAGATCCAGGGTTTTCAGATTTACACACTGTGTGCTAATATGGACGCTTGTATGCTGATACTAGTGTTGACGATAGTGCGTTGGTGCTGGTACTAGCGCTGGTGCTGGTGCTGGTGTCGGTGATTGTGATGACGATGAGCCACGCGTTGGGATGTGACTCCGTCATGATGGACATATGTTCGGTATTTGAGATTCAGTAGTGGTTGAGTGATTGACTGGATGGGAACCAGTTGAAATTGTGATGTGTTGGGATAAGTCCCAACAGTGATGAGATGACAAGTGATGAGTGGATAAAAAGGTATGATTGAGACTTAAGGAATCTTGGGATGACGTCCCCTACGTCATGAGAATTAGTGGATTTGGGGTGTTGTTGTCAACTCCGTGAGTTGTGTGATTGTTTGTTTCTAATATCCCCATAAAGTACAAGGAAATTACTGAACTTGGAAAAGACGAGGAAAAACATTGGTGGTATAGAAGTGGGATTTTGTGATTGTGAACAACTTGGAAAACCGAGTGTTGAACCTGTAAAGGTTGGGATGTGAGAACGAGATAGTAACGAATGACATCCTTTTGGATGTACGTAAACGGTTATGAACGGACTTGAGGTCTGAGTAATGGATTGATTGCGGACACGTGGTTGTGCAAGTGAGTCGAGGATGTGGGAAGTCCAGTGGTTGGACATGACATCTCGTTGGGAGCATGTCTGTTTCCAACGTGGTTGGAACTTCAGATTCGAGGAGACGAGAGGAGTGCTCGTTCCAGTATTGATGATCGGTATTCTGAAGTCATTGGGGGTGACTTCTTATTTCCTACCCGTAGCAGACGTTTTTTGTGGTTACCGGTACGTTGAGTGTGTATTGGTTGGTGCACCCATGATAGGCTTTGGGTCACTAGACACAAGGAGTTGTGTTAATTCTAGATTTGGGTGGTGAAAATCGAGGTCGTCATTCCACCTAGGGAAATCTGACGAGGGAGTCCGAGTAGGACAATATGAGCTGAATGATGACGTGGAATGACAAGGATCGATATGAGGTAATTGGAGGTTACCGGTGGATTGCTAGCTAAGTGAGCATATGTGGATCCTAGGTGGATCTGGATTGTGATGTTGTGGACATTGGGCAGTGTGACGATCTAGGATCATGATGTTACCGGTTGGGTGACGCGGTGATAGTTTTGAATTGTGATCTTGTTGATAAGGTTAAGTGGAAAGCTTATTGCCCTGTATGGGAATGGTTGGATTGAGCCTCTTTTCGAAGTTAATCCGGTGTGAGACGGTACTCGAGCGAGTTGGAATGTTTATGCATTGACTTAAGGATTTGACTTGTGAATGAGTGGATATCCAACAGGGTCCAATTGGTCGGTCTTGGATATGTGAATGATGGGATTGGCTTCTTTTCGAAGTCAATCAAATGTGGTACGGAAATTGTTTGTACGAGTATCCGATAGATTCAGAGTTAGTGCATCTCGGTAGATGTGAGAAGATTAGATACTCATTTGGCATGAATGGATACGCCTTGGTGAGCGTGCTTGAATTGGTACATTTTGAAGGTACGTACTTTGTACGTTGTACGAGGATCGATACTGGATAGACTAAGTGGTGCCTAGTGATGGTACGTGGGATGTACCAGTGGTGTGTGGATGAACGTGTTGGTAATTGGCTTAGTTCCGATACCATTGGATTGATTGTGATCGTGGACTGGACATTGGATACTGCGCATTAGGCCAGAGTGATCTTATTAGGTTCAGTGATTGTATGAGCAAGTGCTCTTAGCCATGGATGGCTAGTGAAACCTTAGTGTTGAGATGTGTGATCAATACTAGGTTGGTGTTCAATGTGTTTCAGTTACACCACCTGATTGAGTGAGTTGGTGGTTAGTGTAACCACAAGTTGCTTTGTGTGATGTTATCACGCATGTGACTTTACCAACGTTTAGGATCTTTGAGGGAGTTGTAGTGTGATGTCACTGATTGGTTGATGTTTGGAGCTTTACTAGGGTGGTAGAGCTTAGTGGTGATAGTCTGGCTGGTAGTGTCAGCGTGGACTGACAAGTGAGTTTTGGTGACTCCCAATGGGAGCGGAGGTCAGGGTATATTAGCGATTTAGAGGAACCATCAAGCTAAAGGAGTCAGCTTAATGGTGAAATTAACAAGCGATATTAACGCGAATCAGGTGATCAGTTTCACTCGAGGTGGTCGGGTGTTGTCGATACGACGTGAGACTGTGTTGGGACATCTGAGTGCAGACGAGTTTTGTGTTAGTTAGTGGGTGTACAAGTGTACACATGGAGTGAGATCAAATTGTTTTCCACGAGGTGGATGTGGAATAAGGATAGATGGAATTTCGAAGACGAAATTATTTAAGGGGGGAAGATTGTAACGACCCGTCCTGAATATCGAGATTAAATATTAATTAATTATGGTTTAGAATGACTAATCTGGGATTAGTTGAGTGAAATCGGACGAAATGTGCAAAATGACCGTTTTGCCCATATAATAGGTAAAATGTTGACTTTTTGATTGGACGGTCAAACTAACTTTGACCAATGACCGTGACGTAGTTCAGGACTTCACGAGTTCATAGACAGGTGGCATGTTCGATTCCGACATTCGAGGAAGAAGTTATGACGTTCGGAAGTCGAGGGGTATTTTGGTAATTTGGCTGAAAATGAGCCAAATGTTGACTTTTTACCCGAGAGGTCCAATGGACGAGGGCCAAGGATCGTTACGTAGATTGAGTCGATACGAATCCGTAGACAGGTGGCACGCCGAAATCGAACATCGAACGGGAAAGTTATGGTCACGGGATTAAAATCGATTAACCGAACAAACCGAGGTTTCGATTAAAATAATATTAAATTAGTGAACAGTGATCAATGAATCTGGACCCTTGGATGAGTGAAAAGTGTAACTCATCCCTTGTTTTGAGGCCCTAAATCTGGATCATGTCTCCACTAATTAATTTAATATGATTTATTTTCCCTTTTAATCTCAGCCATCCATCTAACTCCCCAGATTGCATCTACACCGTCCATCTCAACTCTTCCCTTCTATTTCTGATCAAACTTCATCCCTCTCTCACTCTCATATTTTCCCACCCGAAACACTTACACACAACCTTTTTCGAACAAGCACACCAGTACATCACCCATCTCCTCTGTGCTTGTGTAAGAGACTACTGAGTGGTGAGGGCTGAGAGACGACGGGAGACAGCAGTGGACACGGCGGAGGAGTAACCGAAAAACAGAGGAGCTTATATAATTCAAACATTGGAAAGTCGATGTAGGCTGGTTGTTGATCATTTTGGAAGGGTGAAGGAGGTTCCTGAGGTCAAATTAGGCGTGGAGGTGGCCACGGTGGTGACCCACGGCGGCGAGGTAAGACCCAAACCCGTGAGCCTATTTTCTGGTACAAAATGGGCAGGATGGGTTTTAACATATTTCAATCGATCTGGTGATTAGGATGTTGATCTTGAGGATGAAACGACTCTATGGGGACCGTTTGCGAAGGAAATGGTGGTCGGAGCTAGGAGCAGTCAACGGAGGAGTTTTGGCCGTGAGTTTCCCGATCAGCGAGGTAAGTTAGGAGTCTGTTTTTATAGTTTTGAAATCATGGATCAATTGGAAATAGTAAGACAAAGATGTAGGGACAATTAGGACCAAAAATGGTTGGATATTGGCTGAGAACTGGCCGGCTCGGTTCAGCGGTTCGGCTGAACCAGTTCGAACCAGTGAACCCGGTTCACCAGAGCTTGACGATGAACAGTACCCGGCGCGTGGGTTTCACGCGCAGGTTGTTCAAACGGCACGTGGGGGTGCGTGAGGGGTATTTTGGGGAAACTTCCAACATGACTTTTAATATATTCGATGTAACGAACATTTTAGGATTGGTTTCGTGTCAATCGGACACCGTTTCGATATTGTTCAGGACGTCCGAAGGTTTTGAATCGAGTTTACAAATAGTTAAAAATTCGGAAAAATTACGGGACTTTAATAGGAGGTTAATGAAGAGGTTGGTGACCCTCTAATGTAATTTGGATAGGTTTGGAAGTCCCGGAGATAGTGGTATGGCCCGGGAAGGCCTATGGCACGCGTATTGAGGCGCATCGTTGGACCGTCTGTGAGTGGACTTTGGTTTTATAAATTCTATGCATGCCTAACAGTTTTATATGTTTTATATACGTGATTTCCATGATGATGATTGTGATTATTGATTTCACGTATTTCGAGATGTTTTCCGTATTGCACGTATATCGAGACTGATGATTTTATTGTGGTTTTACGTGCTTGTGGTTTCATCTATGATGTGATGAAATGGTTTTGAAATTGGAAAGATGAACTGTAGCTTGAGGCCCAATTATTTTGGAAACCTCGGACTTGGAGTCCATTTGAGTTACGTAATCGGGCCAGGGGCCCAGTTGCTTGATGAAATCGGGCCAGGGGCCCAGTTGTTTACAAAATCGGGCTGAGACCCATTTGAGTTATATTATCGGGCCAGGGGTCCAGTTGATTTGCAAATTCGGGTCGTGGGCCCAGTGGTTTACAAAATCGGGCATTAGGCCCAGTTGGGTCATAAATATGATTTCGAGTCTGGGACCCTATATTTCATAAATGTGATTTCGGGTCTGGGACCCTATGTTTTATAAATGTGATTTTGAGTCGGGGACCCTAAATGGCATTGTGATGTTTTATGGAGATTTTGGGCAAGGCCCATTGAAATGTTGTGAAATGATTTGATAAAACTGTTTTCCATATACTATCTTGGTACGAGGATATGTGTCTCCTCCAGGTGTCTGGGACACTGGGGAAGTCACGGTGCATTGCCTGCGAGGGGTCATTGTATGGAGCTACCGGTCCGTATAATGACTCAGGAACAGGATTGCTATGATTAGACGTCTGGGACGTCAGGCATCTGGGATGTCAGAGATATGGACTCGGAGAGACCCCGGGCAGCACGCGTTGCTTATTATATCGTGAGATATGATGTATGGGACATCAAGCGTCTGGGACACTAGGCATCTGGGATGCTGGAGATGGTAATATGGTAAATATGGTTACTCCGAACCCATTACAATCACATCACTTCTCATGCCATTCCCACAAATGATCTGACCACCACATCTGATCAGATTGCTCAAGAAGACTACACGTCTAGAGACACGTCTAGACTGTGGGTTCTCTTCAATTACTTCATATCGATCAGTTATAGTTACTCCTTACCATTCTTCCTTATCATCTTCCTTCCTTCATCCTACCATAGAATTCAAGATGATCCACAACCATGACATCACAATTTGCCCTTTATTTATCCAAAGTAAACATAATCACACCACACATACTAACGTGGCATCACCAAGTACTCTCCATGCTCCTTAACGCATCCACATGTATCCACAATCAAAGGGGGTTCACAACTCCTGAAGTTCAGTCAAACATCACATTAAGTCTCCCCTACCCACTCCAGAGTATCCATCACTCAATACTCAACATCTAACACCAACTCTGAATCAAACACAACTCCTCATCATCTCAATTACAACATCTCGTAATTTCGAGATTCCAACCATGTTGGAAGTGTATCCACCTTTTCTAACTGTGGGACTCAATCCTCAACAAGTATGCCACCACCAGACTAACTGTCGAAACGTCAACTCCTCTACGGGACTTAGGAAAATCCACAACTCACCCGGACAACCTTCTCGTCTGTAAATAATCCAACTCACTGACCAACTCACATGTCTGTTACTACCGTTTATGTAAGGAAATTCATTCCAATTCATACTTCCAACCGTTCAGAGGTTCAACTCCTGAGCACCACTAAACTACCAATTTCCAACACCCGAGATCCTCAGTCTTCAGTCATCAATCACTGGCCTCGGAATCACCAAGTACTAGCCTCGACATCACCCATTACTACCCTCGGCATATGTCGACACATCCGACACACTCCGACATATCGAAAATCTGCTGACTCATCCTGATATGTCCATGAAAACCAATCTCACTAATGGTCAAACTCGACCATACCAACTTAGCCCGATCCAAAATGAAGCATAGGTCCACCACGTTTCTGCTGCGCTACTCTGATCAAACCAACACCATCCTGACCAATCATACGGAAACATGACCTGCTAATGGTCATCGACTATCCCAGCTCGGTTAATGGTATAGACCACACACCAGCACCTCACGACTGATTACAACCTCATACACAATGTGCCCATCCTACCATTCATAAGCATCCCAGCTCGTGGCACACCATCTTCTATCTAGTTCTCACCGAACACTAAGTTCAATTCTCAGCTCCTACCGTGCCAAAACCCTAAATCTACACTCGGGTCGGGGAAACTTATCGCCCTCATACTCTACAACTTTGGGCAGCTTATGCTCGACCAAGCATCATAGTCACACTGACCTGATCAGGGTCATCCACCAGATCATGCATAACCTCAGCTGTACCCAGCAGCACAGTCTCACTTCTGGCCAAATCATCGGCCCAACTAACTAACCACAAACGCCAACTCATGTTTCCAAGACTGAGCACTCGAACTACAGTTTCTCACTAAGGCCATCAACTAGCTCAGGTGAACTCACACTTACCAATATAGTAATCACAATGAGGTTCTTCAAATCATCCTCATCACGAGAGTTATCAAAACCCACGGCATCCACTAGCTCACAACGACCTCACTACTCGGGTCGTCCCACCCGACTAAGAATATCCACTAACTCAATGTATACACAGTCGTCATGCTTATCAAATCAACAATCGTCGCTATGGGGGATTCCTCAACCCAGATTATATCAGGTTCCTTTACCCCCGCAACTCAAGGCATCCAGCTACTCGTAGCCGCACAAATCAAATCTCCACCATCGATCGTATCTAACTCAACTAGTTACCATCCGGGTAAACCACTCCCGCACACATCCAACCCTAAGATCCAACCAACTCTCGATCATATCCAGCGCCGAAACGCTATCCTCTCTGGCTCTAAGCCGACATATATCATACCCACACCGTGTATCAGGTGACTATCACCCAGGCGCTCGTGATCTAGCCACTAAATTACGTACTATCACTCTAGCATATGAGTTGAGGACGGGTTGTTTCACGTCGAGAAATCACATCCACAACAACATCACAACACACAAGTAGACGAACCAACTACTCTAGAAGCCATAACCTCACATAGAGCGCACTAACCACGCTCAGATACCAATTTGACACGACCTATCCCCAATCCCCCTAGATTAAGGGATAAGCCATGCTCCCGCCTAACCCGCGTGCGACACGAAAGCTAAACACCTGTTTAACCCCCATGGAACTCGCAAGACAGACAAGGGATTTCCTGGTTAACAGTCCAAAACACCATCCGGTTTCCCAGAGTGCGAAAAACCACTGTGGATCGCGTGTGTGATGTCTCCGTATCACTAACAAGAGCCTGCACCACATCAATAACCTGGAGGGTATCAAAAAACAGAAAAGACTGTGAGTGGACAAAAATAAAGAATAAGTGTCAAAAACATTTTATAAGAAAAGACGTTTATACCCTCCACTTAAAACCAATGCATGCATTCGAAAACCATTTCATAAGACCATTTCATTTCCAAGATAATAAAACTGTTTATAAAACTGAAAACACCTATTTTCTCAAATACCAGGCCTCAGCCCAAATCATCTGGAAACCATTTGAAAGCCATTATTGTTTCACATAAATCCAAAAACCATTTAAAAGACATTTCAATCCATTGAACCTGCTGGATCTATCCGAGTCATTAAACTCAACAGGCCTCAATATCAATCTGAGTCTTTAAACTCCCGAGTCTTTAAACTCAATAGGCCTCTAGGGGAAAATCACAATTTTTGAGTCTTTAAACTCTTGAGTCTTTAATCTCACTGGGTCTTTAAACCCAAATCACATATCCAGGCCCGCTCACCCGTCACATATCATATCCGGGTCTTTAAACACAATACCAGATCCAGCAAATCCAATCCAAAACCATTTTTTAAATAATTTCCTATTTCAAATCCAAATCCACTAATCCATAAATCCATTTCCAAATCTGAATCCGAAATCACAAATCCGAATTCGACACCTCTTTTCTCAAATACCAGGCCTCAACCCAAATCATCTGGAAACCATTTGAAAACCATTATTGTGAAACCATTTGAAAGCCATTATTGTTTCACATAAATCCAAAAACCATTTAAAACACATTTCAATCCATTGAACCTGCTGGTTCTATCCGAGACATTAAACTCAACAAGCCTCAATATCAATCCGAGTCTTTAAACTCCCGAGTCTTTAAACTCAATAGGCCTCCGGGGGAAAATCACAATTTATGAGTCTTTAAACTCCCGAGTCTTTAAACTCCCGAGTCTTTAAACTCACTGGGTCTTTAAACCCAAATCACATATCCAGGCCCGCTCACCCGTCAAATATCATATCCAGGTCTTTAAACACAATACCAGATCCAGCAAATCCAATCCACAACCATTTTTAAAATTATTTCCTATTTCAAATCCAAATCCATAAATCCATATCCAAATCCAAATCCGAAATCACCATTCCGAATCCTAATCCGAATCTGAAATCATCATTCCGAATCCAAATTCAGAAATCATGTTTATTAAAATCACTTTTCCAAATCCATTTATAAACCATTGAAATCAAATCATAATTCAAATCCTAAAATCATAGTATCGAAACCATTATCAAATCATAGCATAAAACCATAATCTCGTAAAACGTGTAAATACGTAAAATCTCTTGAAATGCATACTAATCATAAATCATAGATATCACAATCATAATCTTAGAAATCACATAAAGAAAACATATAAAACATTTATGCATGCATCATAATTTAGAAAGCAAAGTTCACTCACAGACCATTCCCGATGCTGCCTCGATACGTGTGCAATTACGCTTTCTTGGCTAATCCACTATCACCGGACTTCCCGAACCTTTCCAAATCACATTCTAGGGTCACAAACCACTCCAATATGCATCCACTAAATCCCCGTATTTTTCCCGAATTTTTAACTATTTTAAAACTAGATTCTAAACCTTCGGACATCTCGTATCATATCGAAACGATGTCCGATCGACTCGAAACTAGTCCCAAAATGCTCGTTGCATCAATTAGATTAAAAGTCGTGTCGATAACTTCCCCATAAACAGTCCCACACAACATTATTCAACATCCTTGTCCTTGCGACAGACCGGTTCAGACCGACCCGGTCCAACCGAACCGGTGTTTCGGGTTCAAAACTGTAACTCGTCCAATTTTAGTGCGTTTTCACCAATTTCAAATCCTATTGCTCCGTCTCACTGTTTCCTATTGATCTACGGTGGCAAAACACAAAACTAAGCACGAGAGATTACCTTCCCGACCTGCAAAACAACTGGTTGTCAATCGACCTCTATCTCTGGCCACCACAAACCACCAAACGTCTTGGTTTCATGTCCAATGACACGACCCATCCCAATCCCCCCGGGATTACCATGGAATGTGTCATGCTCCCGTCTGACAAGAGGTGTCAGACAAGGGATAACCTGTTGCCATTGCCCAACCGGGCTTCCAGAGTGCGTAAGGATCGATGGAGGAGGTGTATGATGTCCCAGTCTCTGCTGCAGTCGCATCCGGAATCAAACTGAAGGGCATTAAAACAAAAGCTGCGAGTGGACGAAAATAAACAAGTCTGTTTAAAACATTTATAAGACATTTATGCCCCCCAGTAAAAGCATATGCATGCACCGTAAACCACTTTTCACATATTTATTCCGAAATAACCATTAGGGCCTTAGCCCGGAAACCAAAGCATAGTTTCAAATTCCAAAAGTCAATCCAAGAGTTATTTCATAAATCCAGTAATGTTCATTTATTATTTTTCCATCTCCGGCATCCCCGATGCCTAGCGTCCTAGACGCTTGACGTTCCTGACGTCATATCTCACGGTATTAAGCAACGCGTGCTGCCCGGGGTCTCACCGGGTCCATATCTCTGACATCCCCGATGTCTGACGTCCATGACGTCTAGCAATCCTGCTCCTGGATCACTATACGGTCCGGTAGCTCCGTACAATGAGCCCTCGCAGGCAATGCACCGTGACTTCTCCAGTGTCCTCGACACTTGGAGGAGACCATGATATATATATATATCCTCATATCGAGATGGTTTTATGGAACACATTTTATTATTCATTTCCAAAATATCACAAGGGCCCTGCCCCGAATTTCCATAAAACCATCATAAGTCCAAATAGTTGAATCAAATCCGAAATAGTTTATTCAATTCCATTTTAGGGTCCCCGACCCGAAATCACATATATAAGTCAACTGGGCCCCTGGCCCGATTTCATAAGTCAACTGGGCCCCTGGCCCGATTCGTAAATTAACTGGGCCCTTGGCCCGAATTCATAAGTCAACTGGGCCCCTGGCCCAATTTTACTTTATCAAATCCGTAACCGTTTCATGAAATCATATCCATCCATATTTATGGAAATCAATGCAAATCCAGAAAACCTCGATTCACGTGTAAACCCGTAAATCGCCTCGAAATGCGTGAAAACATATAAATTCACTGATATCCAAAATAAATCATATAATCACAATTATAACAATCATGAAACAGTTATGCATGCATCGAATTTATAAAACCAATGTCCACTCACAGACCGTTTAACCGAGCGCCTCGATACGCGTGCCATAGGCCTTCCCGAGCCACATCACTATCACCGGGACTCCCAATCCTGTCCAAATCACATTAGAGGATCACTAACCTCATCATTAACATCCCATTCAAGTCCCGTAATTTTCCCAAAATTTTAAGTATTTTTAAACTGGATTTAAAACCTTCGGACATCCCGAACAATAACGAAACGGGATCCGATCGACACGAAACCAATCCCAAAATGTTCGTTACATTGTATAGGACAAAAGTCATGTTGACCTCACCTCGAGATTCGTGCCCACGCGCCGTCACGCGCCGCCGTGAGTGGCTGCGCGTGAAAGCCACACGCCTGCTACAGTGACTGCTACAGTGTTCCTTCTTCACCCGTTCGTCTGGTAAACGGGTTGGAAAGCCCGCGATAGGATCCGGTTCAAACACACCCAATTCGACATCAATTCGATCCGTTCTTGATCCTATAACAATCATCAACCAACCAATTTCAGTTCTGTGTCAATGATCAACATCAACCATCGATTAATCGTGTCAACAACCCTTGGTCACCCAAAACGGTTCAATCACCAAAACTCCATCAATCCTCAACCATTGTCAAATTAACTTAACAGGAAGCTTATAAGGATTAATACGAACCAATTCACATGATTAATTGAACACGATGTTACCTCAATCACCACGACTCAAGCTTGAGTTTTCCGGCCGTCCACCTCGTCCGTCCACGGCCCTAGGACCCCTAAAGCTTGCCCCATTTGATCTGGTTCGACACGTTGAAGTTCCAGGAAGCTCAATCCATCATCAATTAGGCTTGGGCTGGCCTAAAACTAGAAGTTTGCATTTGAATTTCCCAGAAACCAGTTTCGGGTTTTCAGAGAATTCCAACACCAATTTCCCTCATTTCCTTTCATTCTCCATCCCAGAGTAACCCACTCGACATATATTCCATTCCTTTAATCCAATTTAGCCGTTAAAGGCACCCAAACCCGTCCTCAAACGATTGTGCAAAGTTCCCCTGCACTGACCCGAAACCATTAAACAAACCAATGCCCATGTCGTGCAATCGATTGCCAGCACAATACATGTGCAATCACACCTCACACTGTCCCAATTCAGCCATTGAATTAATAAACAAATCATGGGATCGATCGCACAAAGCATCCACTTCACGGCCAGTTCAATGAAACAGTGTCCCGTGTGAAATTACAATTCTGCCCTTGTGCAGAAAATTACCAAAATGCCCCTCACGCATCCTGACCCGTAACTCGGTCATACGGACTCCGATTGATGTGTGCTGCCTGTCTACGAACTCAGGGCATCGAGACCTTCCTAACGGTCCTCGGTCCTCGGCCATCGGACCCCCCGATCAAAAAGTCAACATTTCCCCCTATATCGTCCAAATTACGAAAATGCCCTTGCACTTCCGTACATCATAACTTTCACCACGAACGTCGGAATCGAACGTGCCACCTGTCTATGAACTCGTGACGTCCGAAACTACGTCACGATCATTGGTCAAAGTCCATTTGACCGTCCGAATAAAAAGTCAACGTTTTGCCCACGCCTAGGGGCAAAACGGTCATTTTGCACAATTCGTCCGAAATCACACAACTAATCCCAGATTAGTAAATCACAATTAAATATTATTAAATCCCGATATTCGGGACGGGTCGTTACAACCTTCCCTCCTTAAAGAATTTCGTCCTCGAAATTACCAATAACCTTATTCCACAACCACCTTGTGGAAAACAATTCGATCACACATCGGTGTACACTTGTACACCCACATACTGGGACAACACCAGCCCCGTCTATACCCGGACATCCCATCATAGTCATACATCATAATCAACAACACTCGACCACCTCGAGTGGACATAATCACCTGATCCGCGATAAGATCGCTCAACCATTAAGCTGACTCCTTCAGCTAGATGGTTCCCTTCCATTGTTAATATATCCTTACATTTGCTCCCATTGGGAGTCACCAAATCTCATTTGTCAGTCTATACTGACACCATCAGTCAAACTGTCACCACTAAACTTTACCGCCCTGGTAAAGCCCCAACCATCAGCCAGTCAGTGACACACCACGCACTACATCACTCTCGATGTAGCGTAAGATCAACCACATGATCTCAATTCACAGGGCAAGCCCATTCCTGCGACATAACTAAATCTCAATGTCCATATTCGCCGACTCCCTCAGCGAACCAAGACACTGGGAAATCACGGTGTGATCAAGTCACACAAGGCTACTCGTGGTTACTCAGACCACCAATTCACTAATCCTGAGCGTACGTATACCGTCAACTTACTCCATCAAGTGGTGTAACTAGAACACATTGAATACCAGCCCAGTAGTGATCACACATCTCGAAGCTAGGGTTCAACAAGCCAACCATGGCTAAGAGCACCTGCTCATAAAATCACTGAACCCGACAAGATCAATCTGCCCAGCGAACAGTATCCAATGTCCAGTCCACAACACAGCCAAACAAATGATATCGGAACCAAGCCGTTTACCAACACATTTAGTTACACACCACTGGTACATCCCATGTACCGCCATTAGGCACCACTCAGCCTAACCAGTATCAATCCTCGTACAACGTACCCTATACGCACCTCAATCCATCAATCTGCCTATAACCACCCAGGTCATAGCCAAACACGTTCCAATAATGGAGTACATTTGCCCAAACCATCATGAGACAAAACGAGCTCCACCCGTCATCTAGTTCCAATTCCGAATCCGAATTCGCAATTTCGTAAGAAATCCCGAATCCAAACCCAAACATCATATTTATAATCCATTTCCAAATCCGAATCCGAAATCATTACTCCGTAACCCAAATCCCGTAATCCATTTTCGAGCTTCGCAATCGAATCCTGAATCGTCACCCAGAAATTCGATTCCAAAACCCAAAATCTCGTTTACGTCCACCAAGACGTAACATAACCGAACCTATCGGTTGCCTGTCCAAAACACTCGATTGACTTCATAAGGAAGCCAATCCCAATATTCATACGTCGAAGGTTGACAAAATCCGACCACATCGGAAACCTACTCAACCAAGTCACAACCCATATGGACTCACTCTGAAAAGGAGTTCATTCCCGTCATTTACGACTCACATATCAAGGTAAGAGTGATAAACTCACGTCCAATCTGGATCATCACGATCACGATCCAGATCCATCACTATGTCACCCGACAAGTAACATCACGATCCTAGATCGTCACATCGTCCAAAGTCGACAACGCCACAAATCAGATCCACCTAGGATCCACACATGCTCGCATAGCTAACAATCCATCTGAAAGCCGATCATAGGGTCTTACACCCTCATTGAATCATTCGCCAAATTTCCCTTGGTGGAAAGATGACCTCGCATTTCACCACCAAATCCAAAATCGTACACAACTCCTTGTGTCCAAAGGCTTCAAGCCAAACATGGGTCCACCAACCAATACACGATCAACGTACTGGTAGCCACAATCATCATCTGCCACGGCAGGAAATAAGAAGTCAACCCCAATGACTTCGGAATACCAATCACCGATGCGGAAACGAGCACTCCTCTCATCTCCTAATCGCAACTCTCCCCGAATCGGGAGTTCCAACCATGTTGGAAACAGACATGCTCCCAATGAGATGTCAAGTCCAACCACTGGACTGCCCATGTCCATACCTCACTTGGACCATCACGTGTCCAAAATCAATTCATTACTTGGACCTCACGTCTGCCAATAATCATGTACACACACACCCCGATTCCGAACGGGATATCGACAATTTTGCCTGAATGTGCATACCATACTGCCATGTCTCACATCTCAACCTTTACAGGTTCAATCCTCAAGTTCCAAGTGATTCACAATCACAAAATCTCACATCAATACCACGAATGGTTTTCCTCGACTTTTCCAATTTCAATAATTTCCTTGTACTCTCAAGGGATATAAGCAGTACACAATCTTACCAATCTCGGAGTTGACAACAACTCCCCAAATCCACCAATACACATGACATAGGGAACATCATCCCTAGATTCCCCAAATTCCAATCATACCTTCTGATCCATTCCTCACATGTCATCATATATTTGTTGGGACTTATCCCAACACGTCACAACCTCCACTGGATCCCATCCAGTCCATGACTCAACCACCACTGAGTCGCAGATACCAATCATATGTCCATCAGGACAGAGTCACACCCCAACTGGTGGATCATCGTCATCACAATCACCAACACCAGTACCAGCACCAGTGATAGTACCAGCACCACGCACTATCATCAACACTAGTATCAGCACACAGGCATCCATACTAGTATTGGCATAAAAGTACCAACATACCAACATAGCACACGAACATCCACACGAACAACCATGCTAGTACACTGTGTGCAAAGTTGTTACCCTGGATCTCCGTTCATTACGAACGACGATCCCGTAACAGCACTCGTACCCCACGACTATGGGTACCTCCAATTTTTGCCATCGGCACATCAGGACAATGAACGTTCCCTGAACGTCCCCTGATCCTCAAGTGTGAAAGCCACACTAAATACCCTCGATAGCCAGTCATCTCGACACAACTGTCGACCAACAGTCATCGCATGTCAAGATCCGTATCCACACATCACACTACCATTCGATCCCACACGGAAATCCACATCATATCTCGTAACCGCATCCGTGGATCGAAACCCATAATCCTGACTAGACTCACTAGAGTCATCCACATGGTCATCCACGACCTTAGCCGCACGTCGTAGCACAAGTTTTCATTTAAAGTTCACTTTTCCGGTCCATCGATTATAAATTAGGGTTCCAAAATCACACCCTAGGGGTCCACCGAACCCAACTGCCTTCTGCAGTAAAATCCACCACCTGACCGACTCCGCGGTCCTGACATTGCATAGACGTCAAATCCAATCCAATCGTCAATTCAACGTGGGTTCCATCGTGGGTTCCACCATGAAGGTCATCGGCTAACTCCGATGCACCAACACCCCGCACACTAGCCAACACTACCAGGGTCCATAATTTAGACCATTACTCAACTGAGTTTCGCATTTCCAATACATTATTCAAATGGGGTTCCCTGAACCCAGCTGTGCCCAGTAGCACAGCAATCCATCATCACATGACCGAATCGATGGTCCCACATTACCAGTTAATCGTATACAACCCCACTTGAGTTGAATCGCATCAATGCACGGCGTATCGGGCCAAACACACCCAATCCACCATTCAAACCCAAAACTATCTATCAGGTTGACAACGGAACTGCAGCCCAACGAGACATCACACCCTCGACCTTCGCGCACACAAGAGCAAAACCTGCTATGATACCACTTGACACGACCCATCCCAATCCCCCCGGGATTACCATGGAATGTGTCATGCTCCCGTCTGACAAGAGGTGTCGGACAAGGGATAGCCTGTTGCCATTGTCCAACCGGGCTTCCAGAGTGCGTAAGGATCGATGGAGGAGGTGTATGATGTCCCAGTCTCTGCTGCAGTCGCAGCCGGAATCAACCTGAAGGGCATTAAAACAAAAGCTGTGAGTGGACGAAAATAAACAAGTCTGTTTAAAACATTTATAAGACATTTATGCCCCCCAGTAAAAGTATATGCATGCACCGTAAACCACTTTTCACATATTTATTCCGAAATAACCATTAGGGCCTTAGCCCGGAAACCAAAGCATAATTTCAAATTCCAAAAGTCAATCCAAGAGTTATTTCATAAATCCAGTAATGTTCATTTATTATTTTTCCATCTCCGGCATCCCCGATGCATAGCATCCTAGACGCTTGACGTTCCTGACGTCATATCTCACGGTATTAAGCAACGCGTGCTGCCCGGGGTCTCACCGGGTCCGTATCTCTGACATCCCCGATGTCTGACGTCCAAGACGTCTAGCAATCCTGCTCCTGGATCACTATACGGTCCGGTAGCTCCGTACAATGAGCCCTCGCAGGCAATGCAACGTGACTTCTCCAGTGTCCCCGACACTTGGAGGAGACCATGATATATATATCATCATATCGAGATGGTTTTATGGAACACATTTTATTATTCATTTCCAAAATATCACAAGGGCCCTGCTCCGAATTTCCATAAAACCGTCATAAGTCCAAATAGTTGAATCAAATCTGAAATAGTTTATTCAATTCCATTTTAGGGTCCCCGACCCGAAATCACATATATAAGTCAACTAGGCCCCTGGCCCGATTCGTAAATTAACTGGGCCCTTGGCCCGAATTCATAAGTCAACTGGGCCCCTGGCCCAATTTTACTTTATCAAACCCGTAACCGTTTCATGAAATCATATCCATCCATATTTATGGAAATCAGTGCAAATCCAGAAAACCTCGATTCACGTGTAAACCCGTAAATTGCCTCGAAATGCGTGAAAACATATAAATTCACTGATATCCAAAATAAATCATATAATCACAATTATAACAATCATGAAACAGTTATGCATGCATCGAATTTATAAAACCAATGTCCACTCACAGACCGTTTAACCGAGCGCCTCGATACGCGTGCCATAGGCCTTCCCGGGCCACATCACTATCACCGGGACTCCCAATCCTGTCCAAATCACATTAGAGGATCACTAACCTCATCATTAACATCCCATTCAAGTCCCGTAATTTTCCCAAAATTTTAAGTATTTTTAAACTGGATTTAAAACCTTCGGACATCCCGAACAATAACGAAACGGGATCCGATCGACACGAAACCAATCCCAAAATGTTCGTTACATTGTATAGGACAAAAGTCATGTTGACCTCACCTCGAGATTCGTGCCCACGCGCCGTCACGCGCCGCCGTGAGTGGCTGCGCGTGAAAGCCACACGCCTGCTACAGTGACTGCTACAGTGTTCTTTCTTCACCCGTTCGTCTGGTAAACGGGTTGGAAAGCCCGCGATAGGATCCGGTTCAAACACACCCAATTCGACATCAATTCGATCCGTTCTTGATCCTATAACAATCATCAACAAACCAATTTCAGTTCTGTGTCAATGATCAACATCAATCATCGATTAATCGTGTCAACAACCCGTGATCACCCAAAACGGTTCAATCACCAAAACTCCATCAATCCTCAACCATTGTCAAATTAACTTAACAGGAAGCTTATAAGGATTAATACGAACCAATTCACATGATTAATTGAACACGACGTTACCTCAATCACCACGACTCAAGCTTGAGTTTTCCGGCCGTCCACCTCGTCCGTCCACGGCCCTAGGAGCCCTAAAGCTTGCCCCATTTGATCTGGTTCGACACGTTGAAGTTCCAGGAAGCTCAATCCATCATCAATTAGGCTTGGGCTGGCCTAAAACTAGAAGTTTGCATTTGAATTTCCCAGAAACCAGTTTCGGGTTTTCAGAGAATTCCAACACCAATTTCCCTCATTTCCTTTCATTCTCAATCCCAGAGTAACCCACTCGACATATATTCCATTCCTTTAATCCAATTTAGCCGTTAAAGGCACCCAAAACCGTCCTCAAACGACTGTGCAAAGTTCCCCTGCACTGACCTGAAACCATTAAACAAACCAATGCACATGTCGTGCAATCGATTGCCAGCACAATACATGTGCAATCACACCTCACACTGTCCCAATTCAGCCATTGAATTAATAAACAAATCATGGGATCGATCGCACAAAGCATCCACTTCACGGCCAGTTCAATGAAACAGTGTCCCGTGTGAAATTACAATTCTGCCCTTGTGCAGAAAATTACCAAAATGCCCCTCACGCATCCTGACCCGTAACTCGGTCATACGGACTCCGATTGATGCGTGCCGCCTGTCTACGAACTCAGGGCATCGAGACCTTCCTAACGGTCCTCGGTCCTCGGCCATCGGACCCCCGATCAAAAAGTCAACATTTCCCCCTATATCGTCCAAATTACAAAAATGCCCTTGCACTTCCGTACATCATAACTTTCACCACGAACGTCGGAATCGAACGTGCCACCTGTCTATGAACTCGTGACGTCCCAAACTACGTCACAGTCATTGGTCAAAGTCCATTTGACCGTCCGAATAAAACGTCAACGTTTTGCCCACGCCTAGGGGCAAAACGGTCATTTTGCACAATTTGTCCGAAATCACACAACTAATCCCAGATTAGTAAATCACAATTAAATATTATTAAATCCCGATATTCGGGACGGGTCGTTACATCCAATGGCCTCCTAGCAACCCTAAAAACATATCTCAAGTAAGAAATTCGATCAACTAGCACTAAAACAAAATCTACCATTTTTGAAATCCAAAATTCACCTACACAGTTTGCCTGCCACCGTCCATGTCAAACCTCAATTCCCAGCTCCTTAGACTCGTCTCACCTTCAGGATCATCGTCCAACTGATTAGAATGGTTAATAGTAGCCTACACTAAAATCCCACTTTCGAATTCAAGAACAGGGCACACGGCCTTACCTTCAAACGTCGACCATCGTGCATGACGACCCTCCACGAAGGTACCACCACACTCGTATCTTCCCACTCTCTCTGTTCCCTTCATAATTTAGAGGCAAAGGATGGGGTTTAGAGATAATTTGAAGGGTTGGGTTCATGGTCTCTGTTTTCTCTCTGTGTTCTTCCAAAATCCGTGCAACCATTTTAAGATAATTGTAAGGCGGTGAGTGAGAGGCTTCCACAGCCTTCCAGTAAGGAACAAGTGTCCCAAATCTGGTGGGCACCAATCCCAAGGCAACAGGTGTCATAATCTCACTAGCACAGATCCCAATGCATTGGTAAAAGACCAAAATGCACGTGAGGCCAAATTACCAAAATGCCCCTCAACTTCCGAACGTCATAACTTCTTCCTCGAATGTCAGAATCGGACGTACCACCTGTCTATGTACTCGTGACATCTTGAACTACGTCACAGTCATCAACTAAAGCCCATTTGATCACCTAAATCAAAAGTCAACGTTTCGCCTAATTCCAATGGTAAAACTATCATTTCGCACCATCTGTTTGAAATTACTCAACTAATCACTAATTAATCTCACTAATTCTTCATTAGCCACTAATCCAATCTCGGTTTTCGGGACGGATCGTTACAGCCTAAGTCTAGGATTAGTCTTTACTCGCAATGACACGAGTTTATTGACGATGAGATTATGAGATTAACCACCAGTTCTTATTAACGATCACTCTGATCTTTGCAAACTCCCTTTTACAAGCCTTGGATGTTCATTATCGTGCTCTGTTTGTTGATCAGAAATTTCATCATCGCTTTTTTGTTCGATAGTTGACCCCGATTTTTGATTGGAAGAACCTTTTTGGGTACTAGATATAACCACCACTTGTCACCCGTTTTCGATGAGCCTATAACTTTTGTGTAAACCCATGGTACATTGTCCGGTCCTACACCTAATGACGGCTTAGGTGCATGGGCTAGTGAATGCTAAGACCTCCTTTGGATTTTGCATCTCTTATCCCACGAACGGTAGTGGTTGAAGTTTGATGCCTGGTACGAGAATGACTAGGCCTGCCCTAGACCCCATTTTGGATTCTAGATTTCAGCTTACTGAGGCTTACCTTGGATTATCCCATTCCTAATGGACTTAGCAATCATTTATCGTTATCAGTCTGTTCGACTTAAATGAAGACCTTTAGTCCCAAAGGAAACTTATTGGTGGGAACCTAACCAAGGAGCTATCTACTCGGGATTGGATCATCCTTGGACTCCGTTGGTGTGTGCTTAGGTTTATCCATAATTCTAGTCTTCAACTTTCATTCCGTTAGAACCATTGCAAGGTACCCACTATGGTGCACTTGAGTACTCTCCAATTCTAGAATTAGGCTTAACGTTTCTACTCCGTCTGTGAGGGTTGATATAACGACCCGTCCCGAATTCCAGGATTATATTAGTGATTAATGAATGATTAGTGAGGTTAATCGGTGATTATTTGAGTAAAATCAATTTGACGGTGAAAAATGATAGTTTTGCCCCTGGTCGGGGGAAAATGTTGACTTTTGACTCAAGAGGTCCGACGGCCGAGGGCCGAGGACCGTTACGTAAATCGGGTCGATACAAGTCCATAGACAGGTGGCACGCCAAAATCGGACGTCAAATGGAGAAGTTATGGGACACGGAAGTTCGATTGCACTATGCATGCATTATGAGACGGGGATGATGTGGCGATATTTGATTGGGTAGATATTTTAGTGGGACCCATGGATGAGTGACAAGTGTCACTCATCCCATCGGTCACTTCCCCAAAAAATGGATCTAGTTTAATTAAATAATGATATTTTAGATTATTTTATAATAAATTTTGCCCATCTCTCATCTTAACCCTCCATCTCATCTTATCTCTTAATCCTGACTATCCATTCCTTTCCCTCTCTCACCTGATCATCAATCATCCTTCTCTATTTCCTCTCACAACCCAAACACCCTTCCCCCTTCATCCTCCATTTCCATTTTTAGCAAACAAACACCCACACCTCACCACCATAATCGTTTCTGTGTTCCAGTGAGGGGCTGAGAGAGACTAGGACGGCACAGTGAGGGACGACAGGCCACGGTGGTGGAAAACCCGAGACCGTGAGTGGGTTTTTTTTGAATCTTCAAATTTGTGTTTAGGGAGTTTCTAGTCGATTCTTTTAATGGGAATAATTTCCTGGTGATCTAAGGGGAAGCTTTGGATGGATTTCGAGGGCTACGATGGCCAGAGGCCACAGACGGGATCGGTTGCAGATGGCCGGTTCAACCATGGTCTTCAAGGTACGATTTTCGGCCCTTTTTTCCTGTTTTTAATGGCTGGATAGATTAGATTCATTGTTAGAAACATTTAGGAATAAAAATGGGAAGAAATGGATTGAAAACAAGTGAGAAATAAGGTTGGATCGTGACCGCCGGTTCGGTTGGACCGAACCGGTTCGAACCGAGTCTGTCGCGAGGTAGGGGATGGCACTGTAGCAGGCGCGTGGCTTTCTAGCGCAACCCCTTTGGGCGGCGCTTGAGGGCTTTTGGCGGTCCTTTTGAGGATGATTTCAACATGTGAAATACTCTATTCGATGTAACGAACATTTTGGGATTGGTTTTGTGTCGATCGGACGCCGTCTCGATTTTGTTCGAGACATCCAAAGGTTTAGAATCGGGATTAAAAATAGTTAAAAATTCCAGAAAATTACGGGGCTTTAGTGAGGGGTTAATTAAGTAGTTAGTAACCCTCTAAAGTGATTTGGCTAGGTTTGGAAGTCCCGGTGATGGTGATTGACCCGGGAGAGCCATATGGTGCGCATATCGAGGCGGCAGCTTGGACGGTCTGTGAGTGGACCTTGTTTTCTAAATTGACGCATGCATAAATGTTTATTATGTGTTTTAATACATGTTTTTTTATTCCACGAGTGCTTTTGTGTGTGTTCACGTATTGGTACGTATTTAAAGGTTTCAGACTTATACGGTGCTTATACGTACTATGCTTTCTACGATGGTTTAAATGAAATGGTTTTGGGTTTTAAAAAGGATAAACTCGGGCATGAGACCCATTTGGTTTTGTCTCGGGCATGTAGCCCTATTGATGACCTACGGGTCTGAGTCGTGGTCGTGGCGAGTGCTATGTGCAAGACGACGGACTGCACGACGCTCGCCTCCAGACTGGTATGTTTTCCTTCCGGAGAGGTCACGATGCATGACCCGTTGTCGAGCAGCCAATAGAGGCTCAACTTCCTAGTACTGACGATTCAGGATATCAATCGGTGATGAGTGTACCATGATCTAGTGGTAGTCGCGTCGGTTGATTCGTTCACGGCGACATACTAGGATTGAGGGCGGTCTTGGACGGATGGTTGCACGTATCACTACGATTGGAATCGTGACTGAACCTGAGATATCGGGCACGATGCCCAGTTGAGTCATGAGTCGGGCTTGAGGCTCAATTACTTTACGTTTATGATTCCGGGTAGGGGACCCTAAATAGATTTCCGGGTTCATGATGGTTTATTGGAACTGGGCATGAATCCTTGGAAAGGTTTTAAGAATGTTTTCGTTATATATATATATATATGTATTCATATACCTTCCTTATTTGGATTGACTCCTCCGGGGAGGGTCGTTGGCCTGGATGGACACCGGAGTAGTCACGGAGCACTAACTGAGTGGAGTTACCCCCGTTGGGTACCTCACTTTCAGGATGGCTTTTGGATTATAACCCCCAAGGAGGGTCATTGATCTACGGACATTGACCTGGGTGGACGCTGGGGAGACTTGGGCTTTGAGACCCTAGGTAGCACGTGCGTAGCTTTAGAAATCGTGACAGGATTGGTAGTATGATTTATATGTATATGTTATATGATATGTGATGTGTACATGTTTTGGGCTGAGTCCCACATGGATTTGGGCAATGGCCCGTATGATCTGTTTCATTTACGTTTTTGGGCCAAGGCCCTATTGTTTTGATAAATGGTTTTCGAATGCATGCATGCTTTTTAGTGAAGGGTACAAATGTCTCTTCTCGGTTAAATGATTTTATAAAATCTTTGTTTTGTCCACTCACAGCTTTTAAATGTTTTGACTGCCTTTCAGTTTGATCGTTGATGCGGGCTATAGCAGAGACCGAGACATCACATACCTCCTCCGGGTCCTAGCGTACTCTGAAGCCCCGAGCGCGCTAAAGATGAAATTTCCCTTGTCTAACACTCTGTGTCAAACGGGATCAGGCGCGTCCCGCGTTATTCCCCGGGGGGATTGGCCTAGCTATTGCGCATTGTGTTTTGAGTTTAAAGACTCGGGCGCACTTGAGATCGAGTAACTGTATATGATTGATGTTTTTCACTGGTTTTCGAACATTTTGGGCTGTGACCTGAATAACTTGGCTCTATGGCTTAAAGGCCGAGTGCCTGAACTTTGGTTTTGATTTCTGGTGATTTCTGCATGTTGTTTCATTTCGTACTACTATGGTTTTATGTTACTTGGTTATGCATGCATGTTTTCAAAACGGAGGGTGTAACCCTGGTTTATTTTGTAAACGGTTTTATAACGCTTTATTTTTAGTCCACTCACATTGTTAATGTTTTTGACACCATCCAGGTCGTGGTGCGAGCATTGGGGCTACCGTTGAGGCAGAAGTCGAGGCATAAGGTCATCCGTTGCGCGCTTAGCTTACAATAGGGCTTGTTTTGATTTGTACTATGCTCTGTATAACGGTTGACTCTTGGATGTTTTATTTCTCCTTCGTCTGGCAGTGTAATTTGTAGTTTTTGTGAGGTTATTTTGGTCTTTTGTGCTGGGTTGTCAGACGGGAGCAAGGTTCACCTCGGTTATTGGGGTGATAATCAGGGTGGGTCCTGACAACGCGTGCCACCGGGGGTCTCAATCCCGAGTCCAAATCCTGAACCCAGTCCGGGTATGGCATCCCAGATGCTTGACGTCCCAAATGTCCAATCATAGCAATTCTGCTCTTGAGTCACCCTACGGTCCGGTCTCTCTGTAGAATGACCCCTCGCAGGCATTACTCCGTGATCACTCCTGGGTACCCATGTCCGGAGGAGACAGTATCACAAGGGTAGATCTATACAATGCAGTACTAAAGATAATCATCGAAATCCATATACATATATATGACTCAAAACAGTGCATAAACTAACCAGACGGGTCTCATGCCAAAACATCGTAATTCGTGCCATAATCATAACTCAAGATAATCAGATGTTTTTGCTTAAATCACATATATATATATATATATAGAAAGGAAAATAGTTATGCATGCAAGGGTTTAATGAAATCAAAGGCCCACTCACAGTTCGGTCCCACCGCTAACTGGACGTATAAACTGTCCTGGTGCCTACGAACAATTCCTGTCAAGTCCAAAGCACACATAAAAGTCACTATCGGTTCCTACAACTCAAATATGAAACCCTAAAATGAAACCGGCCCCGGAAAGCTATCCAAACACGTTTCCCGAGGATTCTAGCCCTAATTTGACCAACTTAACGATCTCCGATTGACATGAAAACAGCATCATTGGATTCGTATCGTCGAAACCTTGAAAATGGTACTAGTCCACTAAAATTATTATTCACACATGCCCCAACGTGCCTGTCAATGGTGCTACAGTACATGCTGACATCAGCCTTGACAGTGTCAGAGGACACGTGTCACTCTCTAGTTTGATAGTTTCTGACATGATGACATCATCATGATGCCACTGTTGACTTCAGCATGATGACATTATCACAACCATTTGACCGGTCAACCTGGAATCCTGAAACAGGGTTGCCGTTTACCCGCGGCTTGACCCAATCCTAGATTCCGTTTCTGGCCACTATTTTCGATCAGATTTGGCCCTAGAGTTTCGTTACATCCTACCCTAGAATTCTATGGCCTCAAAACTAGAAACCCAGACGGAAAAATTATATGTAACTCGAAGGGAAAGTCGGCAGCCAACTCCGGTTACCTTCTCCGTCAACTCCCTCTGTTTCCAACCTCGAAAACAGGTTCTACTTGATCGTCAATGTCCCTAAAACACGTCCCAAAAGTGAGGAATGAAATACAATGTGAAAACTGGTCATTTCGAAAAAGGGTTCAAAATTAAGCCTCTCGGGTTTTCCGACTTACCGCCGCCATGTCGCCACTGCAGGCCGTCCCGTCCAGTTCTCAGTCCTCCTACCATCGTAGTACACCTAGCCCTACGTTGGTTCGAGTCCTGGTGATGAGGTTTGAACGGTTGGTTCTTCGGGGCTGGTTTTTCTCTTCACGGGTCTGGGGGGTTGTTAGGTTTTACAGACAGGGGTGGAGGAACTAGTGGTGATGGCTGGTGAAGGTGAGGGTGGTGAGGTCGTGCTTGCTTGATCAGTGACCGGGGAGGAACAAATAAGGGAGAGTGGTGAGTTGTGGACTGTTTGTTTGAGGAGTGAGCCGTTTGTGTTCACGGTTTGAAAAAATATGAAGGTGAGAGAAAGAGAGATAGAGAGAGACGGGTCTGATTAGATAAAGAGGAAAAAAGATGGGATCAATGGTCTAGATGCAATATGGGAATTGGGATGAATGGCTAGGATTGCATGAAAGAAAAAAAATATAGAATATTCAACCAATGGGGGCAAGATCCATGAATTAAGGAACGTGAGTGTGGGGATGAGTGACACTTGTCACTCATCCAACTGTCTAGATTAATTTCAGTTTTATGTCAGATTACATTATTATTTTAATTTAAACCCAAGGGTCGTACGTTTAATCGAATTCGCTCCCGTGACCATAACGTTTTCATCGTACATCCATTTTCGACGTACCGCCTGCCTATGGACTCGTGACGTCCCGATCTACATCACGATCATGGGTCAACGTCCAAAATATTTCCCGAGGAAAAAGTCAATTTTTTCCTCCCTTTTGGGGAAAATGGTCATTTTACAATAAAATAATAATTACGAAAGTTCGGGTCGTTACAACCTACCCTCCTTCCAAAAATTTCGTCCTCGAAATTTACTCAAATAAATAGGGGTACTGTTCCCTCATTAATTCCTCAGGTTCCCACGTTGCTTCCTCGACGTCATGGTTCCTACGCAGCACTTTCACCAACCGAATCGTCTTCTTTCTCAGGACCTTGTCCTTCTAATCCAGAATCTGCACTGGTTTCTCTTCAAAACTCAGGTCAGTCATCAATTCCAATGGTTGTTCCGGTAAGGCATGTGAATCGTCCCATAGGTACTTCCGTAGCATGGACACATGGAAAACATCGTGCACTCTAGCTAGTTCTGGAGGTAATGCCAACCGATATACCACAGACCCAATCCTCTCTGTGATCTCGTACGGTCCAATGTAACGAGGACTCAACTTCCCACGTTGGCCAAAACGGATAATTCCTTTCCATGGTGATAACTTTAAGAACACAAAATATCCGACCTCAAATTCCTAGTCTTGAATCCGTTGATCAGCATAGCTCTTTTGGCGATCCTGCACCGCTTTCAATCTGTCCTTGATGATTCGGACCGTTTTCTAGGTCATGTCCATCAAATTTGGCCCCATTTCCGCACGATCTCCTACCTTCATCCAGCATATAGGTGTCCTGCACTGCCGACCATACAGTGCCTCGTAGTGTGCCATCCCCATACTTGCTTGATAACTGTTGTTGTAGGCGAACTCCATGTAAGGCAAATGAGTATCCCACGAATCCTGAAAGTGCTGGACACAAGACCTCTTTATATCCTCTAGAGTTTGAATAGTCCTCTCGGACTGTCCATCGGTCTGTGGGTGGAAAGCGGTACTGAAATGTATATTTGTACCCAAAGTATTCTGAAAATTCCGCCAAAACCTGGAAGTGAAATGCGGATCTCGATCAGACACTATCGACTCCGGCGTACCATGAAGTCGAATGATCTCCTTCAGGAACAGCTGAGCCAGTCGGTTTGTCTTATATGTCTCTTGTATCGGAAAGAAATTATTTGACTTGGTTAATCGATCTACAATCACCCAAACTCCATCAAAGCCACTCCAAGTCCTTGGCAACTTGAAGACAAAATCCATGGTGATGTGGTCCCACTTCCACTCGGGAATCGGAAGTGGTTGCATAGCTCCATACGGTCTCTACCGTTCAGCCTTGACCTACCGACAGGTCAAACATCTACTAACAAACTCTGCAATATCCTTTTTCATTCCTTTCCACCAATAATGGTTCCGAAGGGTACGGTACATCTTTGTACCTCCCGGATGCATGGCATAGGCTGAACTGTGGGCTTCCTCAAGAATCTCTACCCATAACTCTGCCACAACAGGTACACACAAACGGCCCAGTTTTACCTGAGCTCCATCACCTCGGATGGTAAAGTCCTGCCTCTCACCCACTTCGACCTCTATCCAGTAGATACAAAGTGTCGGATCCTGAAATTGTGCCTCGATGATCCGATCGACTAGCACAGGTCGTACATGAAAACTTGCTAACAAAGCTCCCTGCTCATCCATCCCAAGCATAACTCCATTCCTTCGGAGTTCCACCAATAAAGGAAGATACACCATCCTCAGGTGTGCAACTAATCCTGTTGACTTGCTGCTGAGTGCATCCGCCAGGACATTTGCTTTTCTTGGATGATACTCAATTGTACAATCGTAATCCTTGATCAGTTCCAACCACCGTCGCTGCCTCATGTTTAGCTCCCTCTGAGTGAACAAATGCTTTAGACTCTGATGATTAGTGAATATCCTGCAGGTCACACCTTACAGATAATGTCTCCAGATCTTTAAGGCATAGACCACCGCTGCCAACTCTAGATCATGCGTAGGGTAATTCAGTTCATGTTTCTTTAGCTCTCTCGATGCATAAGCGATAACTCTGCCATTCTACATCAGCATGCAACCCAAACCCTACAATGATGCGTCACTATAGACTTCAAACTCTCCGCTGTTATCAGGTAATGCAAGAACAGGTGCAGTAGTCAACCGATGTTTTAGTTCCTGAAAACTCTGCTCGTACCGTTCGTCCCAAACAAACTTTACTCCATTCCTGGTCAAACGAGTCAACGGTGTGGCAATACTAGAGAAACCCTCCACAAATCTCCGGTAGTATCCTGCCAAACCAACGAAACTTCGTACCTCAGTTACGGTCGTTTATCTAGCCCATTTTGTCACAGCTTCAGTCTTCTTGCGATCCACACTAATCTCATCCGCTGATATCACATGTCCCACAAAACCGATGTCGTTCAGCCAAAACTGGCACTTACTGAGCTTGGCGTATAACTCTTTCTCCCTCAATTTCCCTAAAACCAACTGTAGGTGCTTCTCATGTGCCCTAGCACTCCTCGAGTACACTAGGATATCATCAATGAACACGATCACAAATTTTTCCAAATAAGATCGAAAGACCCTATTCATCAGATCCATGAACGTCGCTGGTGCATTCGTCAACCCAAAGGGCATCACTAGGAACTCATAGTGTTCGTATCTGGTCTGAAATGTCGTCTTCGGCTCATCCTCCTCAAAAATCCTCAACTGGTGATAACCCGATTGTAAATCAATCTTTGAGATGTACCGTGCTCCCTGCAGTTGATTGAATAGATCATCAATCCTGGGTAAGGGGTACTGATTCCTTACCGTTACCTTGTTGAGTTGTCGATAATCAACGCACAAGCGGAGGCTCCCCTCCTTCTTCTTCACAAATAACACTGGTGCTCCCCACGGTGACGTACTCGGTTGGATGAGTCCCAAATCCACCAACTCCTGCAATTGAGTTTTCAGCTCCCGTAACTCAGCCGGTGCCATTCGATATGGTGCTTGTGATATAGGTCGTGTACCGGGGAGTAGTTCAATCGTGAACTCGATCTCCCGATGTGATAGTAATCCAAGCAAATCTTCTGGGAACACATCCGGAAACTCTAGTACCACTGGTATATCATTGGCACTTGGAGTATCAACCTGCGTTGCCACAACATGAGCCAGATAACCCTGGCATCCTTTTCGTAAGAGCTTGGTAGCAGCAAGTGAAGAAATTACTTCAGGTAGCGAACTGTCATGCTCTCCCTGAAAAGTAACCTCTGGGAAACTCGGACTCCACAGAATTACTCGTCTACTACCACAATCAATGAGCGAACCGCGCTCCGACAACTAATCCATCCCCAAGATAAAATCGAAGTCATGAATATCCATAATGATTAGATCGGCTAGTAAATCCAGATCCTCTACTCTCATCGGGCACCTCCGAATCACCTGATTCACTATGTACACAACTCCCATCGGTGTGCCAACACCCATCTCACTATCCAAAGCTGATACCTCACAATCTAACAAACCCGTACAATTCCTCGAAATAAAGGAATGAGTAGCCCCAACATCCATCAATACACGTACAACAAGATTTAAGATATGAAGGGTACATGTAACCACACCTGTGGCTGACCTAGCCTGCTGTTGAGTCACTACAAATACTCGAGCCCTGGATCCAAAAGTTTGTCCTCGCCCACGGGCGCCACACTCACTACTGTGATCACCTCTCTATCCTCGGCCCCCGACAGTGTTGGAAGCCGAACTCTGCACTGCACTAGTGCCTCCTGCATCGTTGCCCCTGGACAAAGTTGGGCAATCTCGGGCATAATGGCCCACTCCTTCGCACGAAAAACAGTTAACTATCCTTGGCTTATACGAAGATCCACTAGATGCACCACTCCATGATGAATGCTGTCTTGAGCTGGACCTCGATCCTGATCTCTGAGAGCTCCCATGTCGACCAGACCAGCCACGACCCCACAAAGATGATGGTGACCCTCTGCATTGTCCTCCCTTTGAGCCCTGATGGCCCATGGGTCCAAGGTATGGGCGATCCCGACGTCGCCCCTCGCCTGAAGACTGTCATGCCTGGTGTGCCACCAGACTAGCCTCGACACAAACCGCTGTGTCGACCATGTCTCTCAGAGTAGGATAGCTGGTAGTTGTCACATCTGCCTGGATATCCCCTCGGATTCCAAGCTCATATTACGTCACTGACATATCGCCTTGCTCAAGCTGTAGAAACTCTACCACACGGGCAGTGCAAAAGGATCACGGGTAGTACAGGTCTAAGAATCTCGCCTGAAAGACTTTCCAAGTAGTAGTGTGAACGGACCAACCCGATATCTCCAGGCCATACCACCACTGGTAGGCCCCGCCTTCCAGCAAGAAGGTCGCCAATGTCACACGCTCGCCCGGCGGGTAGTGCATCACAGTAAAGATCCTCTCCCATCTTGCTATCCATTCGTGAGCTTCCTCGGGGTTTGATCCCCCATTGAAATTTTTGGCTCCCAAACATTGAGCCCGTTCGATACTCGCACACTCCATCAAT
The DNA here is from genome assembly GCA_032719365.1 of Prinsepia uniflora. Taxonomy (NCBI): domain Eukaryota; kingdom Viridiplantae; phylum Streptophyta; class Magnoliopsida; order Rosales; family Rosaceae; genus Prinsepia; species Prinsepia uniflora. Next base: position 41,404,187 of record CM064872.1, read on the forward strand.
CTAGCTTCCTCCTCGTCAGTCCGTGCTTGAGGAATTCTCCTTGGAGGCATAACCAACTGTTAAGAGGCATAGATTAGATAACAACATCTTTAAACATCAAAAGTACCAAGTACTGACTGCTAATCTAGCATGCTGACCACAACCTAGTCCTCTGATCCCAAGTTGATAGGACCCGCCCCGATCCCCCTAGGACCACCTGGGGACGTGCCCTGCTCCCGTCTGACACACAACATTAGAATACCAATTTTACCCTTAATGGATACTCAAATGCATAAATATCCAAATTAAGTCATACAAATCGTCTGAAAATAAAACAGTGTCAGACAAGGGAAAGCTTAAAACACAAATGATGAGCACGACCCCTAAAGTTTCCTCACGTGCCGAACTACCCAGAAGTAAGGTTTAGGTGCGCAAATTTAACCTATGCTTCTGCCTCGGGATCCTCGTCTACCTCAGTAGAACGGCTTGAAGGGGTCAATAAAACACTTAAGGGTGAGTGGGCCAAAAACATAAAGTTTATAAAACAGTTTAATCATAAAGTAACATACGGTTTTTGTAACGACCCGTCCCAAATTCCACGATTAGATTAGTGACTAACCACGATTAGTGAGGTTAATCCGTGATTAGTTGGACGAAATCGGACGAACGATGCGAAATGACCGTTTTGCCCCTAGTGGTGGCAAAACGTTGACTTTTCAATCAGGCGGTCAAATGGACTTTGACCGATGACCGTGACATAGTTCGTGACGTCACGAGTTCATAGACAGGTGGCACGTTCAATTCCGACGTTCGTGGAGGAAGTTATGACATTCGGAAGTTTAAGGGCATTTTGGTAATTTTGGATAAAAGGGGTCAAATGTTGACTTTTTAACCAAGAGGTCCGATGGCCGAGGGCCGAGGACCGTTACGTAGATAAGGACGATACGAATCCGTAGACATTCGGCACGTCGAATTTGGACGTTCGACGGCGAGGTTACGGTTCACGGAAGTTCCCAGTTACTATTCACGGCGACACGTTTTACGAGACAAAAAGTGCAGTTTGTCTCTAGTGGGCCCAGATATTTAATGGAGGCCCAATGCATGAGTGACAAGTGTCACCCATCCAATGGACACTATAATTCATTCATGCACCAAACCATTCACCGTGCATCCATTTTCCATTTTTCCCTCCAACTAAACCCGATCTCATTCCTCTCCTCTGTGCAATCCAAACACCAAACCCTTAATCCCAAATACTCCTGGAGAGAACAGAGAGTGAGAGAGGAGGCCAGAACGGACTAGATGGTGGCGAGATCGGGGGCCGCCGTGCACGGTGGTCGTGGACCCGCAAAGGTAAAACTTTTACCTTCAAATTTCATTTTCGGGTTTTAGGTGTTAGGGCTGAATTCTAATGATTAGGATGAGTTTATTGAGGTTGTAGGAAGGCGTAGAGGGTGGTTTGGACGGTGGTGAAGGGCTGAGCAGCCCTGGGTGCAATCGGAAAAATTGGACCGATTAGGGGAGGATTGGACGGACGGGTTTTGTGGGGTTTTTCCTAGTTTTCTTGATTAGGATTGATAGGAAATGAAGAAATAGGAATTTAGGAATTGGAATGGAGGAAAACGGATGAAAAATGAGGGAGAAGGAGGCCTGGACCGGTTACGCCGGTCCAATTGCAGGGGTTGGACTGGACCGGCCGGCCCGGACCGGCTGTGCGAGGTTGACGGTGGTGACGTGGCATGATGACGTGGAAACTGTCATATTGTCAGGTGACATGGACCACTCATCAGCCGACACGTGTCACATGTCAGTTCACAGTCAGCACTGACATGTCAGTGACGTGGCCCAATCAGGGGCTGACACGTGTCACTGACGTGGACCAGTGCCGTGATGACACGTGGCACATGTCAGACTGCCACGTGGCACTGACAGCACAGTGACATGGACCAATGGGAGCATGACAAGTGGCACCTGTCAGATGACGTCATGCTGACGTCAGCGATGACGTCAGCAGGTGCTGTAGCTGGCGCGTGAAGCCCATGCGCAGCCACTTCAGGCGGCGCGTGAGGGCGCGTGACAAGGAATCTGGGGAAGGTTCCAACATGTGAAATCTTCTATTCAATGTAACGAACATTTTGGGACTGGTTTCGTGTCGATCGGACACCGTCTCGATATGTTTCGGGGCATCGGAAGGTTTAGGGTAAGTTTAAAAATAGTTAAAAGTACGAGAAAATTACGGGGCTTTAGTGGGAGGTTAATTAAGTAGTTAGTAACCTTCTATTACGATTTGGACAGGTTCGGGAGTCCCGATGATGGTGATCGGCTCGGGAGAGCCGTATGGCACGCAAATCGAGGCGGCAGCTCGGACGGTCTGTGAGTGGACCTTGTTTTCTAAATTGGTGCATGCATAAATGTTTATTATATGTTTTAAATGCTTGTTTGTAATGCCATGGGTGCATTTGTATGTGGTTACGTATAAGCACGTATTTCGAGGTTTCGGCCTTATACGGTGCTTATACGGGTCTGTATTTCTTTATTGATTTAAATGAACTGGATTTGGATTTCAAAAGGATAAATTCGGGTATGAGACCCATTTGGTTTTGTCTCGGGCATATGACCTCAGATTCCGGGCACGGTGCCCAGCTGATGTCCTATGTTCGGGCACGAGACCCAGTCACTTTACGGCTTTGATTTCAGGTCAGGTCAGGGAACCTTAAATGGATTCCCAGGTTCATGATGGTTTATGGGAACCGGCATGAACCCTTGTTATGGTGTCGTGGTTCATGACGGTTTATGGGAACCGGCATGAACCCTTGTTGGTTATTACGGTACATGACGGTTTATGGGAACCGGCATGTTACCTCGGTTGTATTATTACGGTATATGACGATTTATGGGAACCGGCATGCTACCTGGTTATGTTATTACGGTACATGACGGTTTATGGGAACCGGCATGTTACCTGGTTATGTTAATACGGTACATGACGGTTTATGGGAACCGGCATGTTACTTTGGTTAGGGATATGATGGATTATGACGGTTCAGGGGAACCGGACATGGATATTATGTTATGTATATATATGTTCATCTACCTTCCTTTACTTCTATTATCTCCTCCGGGGAGGGTCGTTGGCCTGGGTGGACCCCGGAGTAGTCACGGAGCACCGACTGAGTGGAGTCACCCCCCAGTTGGGTTCCTTACTGACACGACCCATCCCAATCCCCCCGGGATTACCATGGAATGTGACGTGCTCCCGTCTGACAAGAGGCGTCAGACAAGGGATAACCGATTGCCATTGCCCAAACGGGCTTCCAGAGTGCGTAAGGATCGATGGAGGAGGTGTGCGATGCTCAAGTCTCTACTGCAGTCGTATCCGGAATCAACCTGAAAGGCATTAAAAACAAAAGCTGTGAGTGGACGAAAATAAACAAGTCTGCTTAAAACATTTATAAGACATTTATGCCCCTCAGTAAAATCATATGCATGCACCAAAACCAATAATCCCATATTTATTTAGAAATTACCATTAGGGCCTTAGCCCGGAAACCAAAGCATAGTTTCAAATTCCAAAAGTCAATCCAAGAGTTATTTCATCAATCCAGTAATATTCATTTATTATTTTTCCATCTCCAGCATCCCCGATGCCTAGCGTCCTAGACGCTTGACGTTCCAGACGTCATATCTCACAGTATTAAGAAACGCGTGCTGCCCGGGGTCTCACCGGGTCCATATCCCTGACATCCCCGATGTCTGACGTCCATGACGTCTAGAAATCCTGCTCCTGGTTCACTATACGGTCCGGTAGCTCCGTACAATGAGCCCTCGCAGGCAATGCACCGTGACTTCTCCAGTGTCCCCGACACTTGGAGGAGACCAGGATATAAATATCCTCATATCGAGATGGTTTTATGGAACACATTTTATTATTCATTTCCAAAATATCACAAGGGCCCTGCCCCGAACTTCCATAAAACCGTCATAAGTCCAAATAGTTGAATCAAATCCGAAATAGTTTATTCAATTCCATTTTAGGGTCCCCGATCCGAAAACACATATATAAGTCAACTGGGCCCCTGACCCGATTTCATAAGTCAACTGGGCCCCTAGCCCGATTCATAAGTTAACTGGGCCCCTGGCCCGATTTCATAATTCAATTGGGCCCCTGGCCCGATTAACCAGTTAACTGGGCTCCTGGCCCGATTCAACAAATTAACTGGGCCCCTGGCCCGATTTTACTTTATCAAATCCGTAACCGTTTCATGAAATCATATCCATCCATATTTATGGAAATCAGTGCAAATCCAGAAAACCTCGATTCACGTGCAAACACGTAAATCGCCTCGAAATGCGTGAAAACATATAAATTCACTGATATCCAAAATAAATCATATAATCCCAATTATAACAATCATGAAACAGTTATGCATGCATCGAATTTATAAAACCAATGTCCACTCAAAGACCGTTTAACCGAGCGCCTCGATACGCGTGCCATAGGCCTTCCTGGGCCACACCACTATCACCGGGACTCCCAATCCTGTCCAAGTCACATTAGAGGATTACTAACCCCTTCATTAACTTTCTATTCAAGTCCCGTAATTTTCCCGAATTTTTACGTATTTTTAAACTGGATTTAAAACCTTCGGACATCCCAAACAATATTGAAACGGGATCCGATCGACACGAAACCAACGCTAAAATGTTCGTTACATTGTATAGGACAAAAGTCATGTTGACCTCACCTCGAGATTCGTGTAAACGCGCCGTCACGCGCCGCCGTGAGTGGCTGCGCGTGAAAGCCACGCGCCTGCTACAGTGACTGCTACAGTCACCATCTTCACCCATTTGTCTAGTAAACGGGTCTGATTACCCGCGATAGGATCCGGTTCAATCACACCCAATTCGACATCAATTCAATCCGTTCTTGATCCTAAAACAATCATTGGCATATGAATTTCAGTTCTGTGACATCGATCAACATCAACCATTCCTTAATCAAGCCATCAACCCATGATCACCCAAAACGGGTCAATCACCAAAACTCCATCAATCCTCAACCATTGTCAAATTAACTTCATATGAAGCATATAAGGACTAACACGAACCAATTAGCATGATTAATTGAACACGACATTACCTCAATCACCACAACTCAAGCTTGAGTTTTCCAGCCGTCCACCTCGTCCGTCCACGGCCCTAGGAGCCCCAAAGCTTGCCCCATTTGATCTGGTTCGACACGTTGAAGTTCCAGAAAGCTCAATCCATCATCAATTAGGCTTGGGCTGGCCTAAAACTGGAGGTTCGAATTTGAATTTCCCAGAACCCAGTTTCGGGTTTTTCAGAGAATTCCAGCATCAATTACACTCATTCCTTTCATTCTCAATCACAGAGTGACCCACTCGACTCACTCTCAATTCTAACAATCCAACTCAGTCCTTAAAAGCACTCAAAACCGTCCGCAATCCACTTTGTACAGATCCCCTGCACTGACCCGAAAACACAATAAAATGGTGCCCACGTTCTTGTGATCGATTGCCAGCACCATCACATGTGCAATTCCACCTCAAACTGACCCAATTAACTCAATTAATTGATAAACAAATCGTGGGATCGATCGCACAAAGCATCCACCTTCACGGCTATTCAATGAAACAGTACCCCCGTGTGAAATTACAATTCTGCCCTTGTGCAGAAAATTACCAAAATGCCTCTCACGCATCTTGACCCGTAACTCGGTCATACGGACTCTGATTGATGCGTGCCGCCTGTCTACGAACTCAGGGCATCGAGACCTTCCTAACGGTCCTCGGTCCTCGGCCATCAGACCTCCCGATCAAAAAGTCAACATTCCCCCTTATTACGTTTAAATTATGAAAACGCCCATGAACTTCCGTACATCATAACTTTCACCACGAACGTCGGAATCGAACGTGCCACCTGTCTATGAACTCGTGACGTCCGGAACTACGTCACGGTCATCGGTTAAAGTCCATTTGACCATCCGAATTAAAATTCAACGTTTTGCCCACGCCTAGGGGCAAAACGGTCATTTTGCACAATTCGTCCGAAATCGCCCAACTAATCCCAGATTAGTAAATCACAATTAAATATTATTAAATCCCGATATTCGGGACGGGTCGTTACACTTACTCTCAGGAAGGCTATGATTACTATTACCTCGGGTAGGGTCAGTGGTCTGCGGACATTGACCTTGACTTTGAGAACACTCGGATTGAGACCCGGGTAGCACGCGCGTAGCTTTGGATACCGTGACAGGATTGGTTGTGTGACTTATATGTATATATGATATATGATATGTGGTGTGCACAGGTGTGCACAGGATTTGAGCAGTGGCTCGTGTACTTGGTTTCTTTATGGTTTGGGGCCGAGTCCCTTATGGATTTGGGCAGTGGCCCGTATGGTCGTTTTTATTGTGGTCCTTTCGACCTTGGTTTATATCTGCTTTGGGCTTAGTCCCACATATGGTTTGTTTTGGATGAATGGTTTTCGAATGCATGCATGCTTTTTAGTGGAGGGTACAAATGTCTTCTTATGAAATGTTTTTATAAACTTTTGTTTTGTCCACTCACAGTTTTTAATGTTTTGACTGCCCTTCAGGTTGACATCGGATGTGGACTGCAGCAGAGACCGAGATATCACATGCCTCCTCCATATCCTGGCGTACTCTGATAGCCCGGGAGGGCAAAGGTCGGAAATATCCCTTGTCTGACACTTCGTGTCAGACGGGAGCAGGATTATCCCGCACTAATCCCGGGGGGATTGGGATGGGTCCTGTCAGTTTTACCCCTCCGTTTTCCAAAACATGCATGCATCAGAATCGAAAACCACAATAGCATATCATATAAGCATACAGAATAATATAATCATAATCATAACATCAGCCACTGCACTATACATCCTAACCCTGACATCCCAGACGTCTGACATTCCAGACATCCAATAAGGTCACAGTCCCAAGGCTACACGTGCCACCCGGGGTCTCAATCCCGAGTCCAAATCCCGAACCCAGTCCGGGTATGGCATCCCAGATGCCTGACGTCCCAGACGTCCAATCATAGCAATCCTGCTCCTGAGTCACCCTACGGTCCAGTCCCTCCGTAGAATGACCCATCGCAGGCATTGCGCAGTGACCACTCCGGGGTACCCACGTCTGGAGGAGACAGTATCACAAAGGTAGATCTATACAGTGCAGTACTAAAGAGAATCATCGAAATCCATATACATATATATGACTCAAAATAGTGCATAAACTAGGCGGGTCTCATGCCCAAACATCGTAATTCATGCCATAATCATAACTCAAGATAATCAGATGCTTTTGCTTGAATCACACACATATATATATATAGGGAAACAGTTATGCATGCAAGGGTTTAATGAAATCGAAGGCCCATTCACAGTCCGGTACCACCGCTAACTAGACGTATAAACGTGTCCTAGTGCCTACGTACAATTCCTGTCAAGTTCAAAGTACACTTAAAGGTCACTATCGATTCCTACAACTCAAATATGAAGCCCTAAAATGAAACCGGCCCGGGAAAGCCGTCCGAACACGCTTCCTGAGGCTTCAAACCCTAATTTAAACAACTTAACGATCTTTGATTGACTCGAAACCACCGCCATTGGATTCATATCGTCGAAACCTTGAAAATGGTACTGGTCCCACTAAAATTACTATTCACATGAGCCTCCACGCACATGGTCAAAGGCTAGTCAACGCTGCTACAGTACTTGGTGACGTCAGCATGACGTCAGCCCTGACAGTGTTATAGGACATGTGTCACTCTCTAGTTAGTCCCTAGTCTGACAGTTTCTGATATGATGAAATCATCATGACATCACTACTGACGTCGGTATGATGACGTCATCACAACCATTTAACCCGGTCAACCCGAAATCTTGAAATCGGGTCGACGTTGACTCGCGGCTTGACCCGATCCTAGATTCTGTTTCTTGCCACCATTTTCGATCAGATTTGGCCCTAGAATTTTGTTACATCCTACCCTAGAGTTCTGTGGCCTCAAAACTCGAAACCCCGATGGAAAAACCACCTGGAACTTGAAGGGAAAGTCGGCAGCCAGCTCCGGTTGTCTTCTCCGTCGACTTCCACTGTTTCCAACCTCGAAAACAGGTTCTACTTGATTGTCAATGTCCCTAAAACACGTCCCAAAAGTGAGGAATGAAACACAACGTGAAAACTGGTCATTTCAAAACAGGGATGAAAATGAAGCCTCTCGGGTTTTCCAGCTTACCGCCGCCGTGTCACGGCCGCAGGTCGCCCCTTCCAGTTCTCAGTCCTCCTACCATCCTAGTACACCTAGCCTTACGTTGGTTTGAGTCCTGGTGATGAGGTTTGAACGGTTGGTTCTTCGAGGCTGGTTTTTCTCTTCTCGGGTCTAGGGGGTTGTCAGGTTTTACAGACAGGGGTGGAGGAACTGATGGTGATGGCTGGTGAAGTTGAGGGTGGTGAGGGCGTGCTTGCTTGATCTATGACCAGGGAGGAACAAATAAGGGAGTGTGGTGAGCTGTGGAGTCTTTGTTTGAGGAGTGAGCCTTGTGTGTTCACGGTTTAAGAAAATATGAAGGTGAGAAAGAGAGAGACGGGTCTGATTAGATAAAGAGGAAAAGAGATGGGATCAATGGTCCAAATGAAATCTGGGAGTTGGGATGAATGGCTAGGATTGCATGAAAGAAATAAAATATAGAATATTCAACCAATGGGGGCAAGATCCTTGAATTAGGGAATGTGAGTGTGGGGATGAGTGACCCTTGTCACTCATCCAAGGGTCTAGATTAATTTCAGCGGGTCTAGATTAATTTCAGCTTTATGTCAGATTAAATTATTATATTATTATTTTAATTTAAACCCTCGGGTCGTACGTTTAATCAAATTCGCTCATGTGACCATAACTTTTTCTTCGTACGTCCGTTTTTGACGTGCCGTCTGCCTACGGACTCGTGACATCCCGATCTACGTCAAGGTCATAGGTCAACTTCCAAAATATTACCCGGGCCAAAAATCAACTTTTTCCTCCTCTTAGGGGCAAAATGGTCATTTTACAATAAAATAATAATTACGAAAGTTCGGGTTGTTACAATTTTGGTCACTACCCACGCTTATCGCTTAGAACTTTTTTTGATGAACTTCCACTAGTCACGTTGTGGTGAATTTCTTTTTCTGATTGAGTCCATAACTTTTAATTGGGAGGTAGCCTAGGGATCCGAACATTGAAGTCCTTGACTTGAACTCGAACCCCCGTTTGTAGGGTTCCACCTTATCACCTAACTTTATTCCCAGCCCTTGCCTAAGATTTTCATTTAAGATAACTTGCTCCTTATGTTCTCTTGACACCACTCGAGTTGTACAGTTATGTTTCTATGTTTTAGGTGATCTTCTACTATTCTGAGCTTTAAGGACGGAACGTCAAACATTTTAAACTGTCCCAAACTAAGACTCGAGATTTCGACTACTTAGGTTCTGTCAGGAGTTTTGTACCTTAAGATTTGCCTTGCAAAAGGACCTTACAGTGGATAGGACTAAACAAGGATTTAGGTACTAGCACGATGTCAATCACAATGTATTTTGACTTAAGGAATTTTTTGTTTCTTTCCTTCCGAGAGTCGTAGGGTATTTCAGTGATGTTGATTAAAGCTTTACATCAGTTTTGGACATTTGGATTAAGTAGAACCTTCACAGAAATCAATGTCTCTCTGTCAAGATTACTTTCCAAAATTGTTAACTTTTAGGAGGACTCTGAGGAACCGATAGCTAAGAACTATCAATTTGAGGAAAATTACATTACACATCCTTATCCTGAGGATCAGATCGAATCAGACGCGGATCTTGGTGTTTTCAGTATCCTAGTGTTGGACTTCTAGAATGGATGGATCACTTAGTGGAGTTAGTTATAGGTTGAACCCGAGGAACGAACCTTTCGGCTAGATCCCAATTATCCTGGTAGCTAACAATTAGTTGAACTTGCTCCTAATCTCCACTTTGACCACTATTTTAATAGAAATTTATACTTCATCACCATTCAAACCTTGAGGCCTGCTAGAACTCAACTATCTTATCACCACTAGTGCGCCCTAGACCTTGGAATGAGGGAACTTATTTGTAGACCATGGTAGTCACTGAGTTAGTCGAACCCTAATTGGCTTTCAGTGTCGTGGACAGATTTTGCCATCAAGAATTATAAGAAGGAATTAGGAGTCTCTTGTGTGGCTGAGTGCTTGAGATCATTATGTTAGTACTAGAATGGATCACCCCATTGTGTTTACTTTGATGGATTGCAGGTGAAACATGAACATTTGGTACGAGTTATGTTACGAAACAATCAAAACGCAAAAATCCAGGGAGTTTCTTTTCCTATTTGGACTCATTAGTGGGAGAACTATTTAGAAAGCATCTAATATGTTGTATCATTTGAGGGGCTACATTATTGAATTACTTGTTGTAGCCGAGGTGATACACCAATAACTTGTAGACGGGGAACTGACGAATCTCTTAAACGGGGAAACTAATTCCTGAACTTTACGAGGTTGCTAGACCTGATTATGGTAGCCCGACTGATCTACAGGTAATTGTTGAGACTTGTACATTTGTCCGACGTGGACCAAATTTCGGCGACGAAATTCCTTTTCGGGGGTGGGGGGTTAGAATGCTACATCCTACATCGGAATTTAGAAATTAAAGTGCAAAATTATGAAATTTCCCCACAAGCATTGTTCCCATTTTACCGTCAAGAATTTACACTTGGGCCTCGAGTTGGGGGATATTAACCTTCTCCTTTTAGAACCAACATCTTTTTAGGCCCAAAGCATGGAAATAGACCAATTTTGGGATTGTACTATCATGTTAAGCCAAAGCCTCAAAGGCAACTATCATAGTTTGTTTCGATAAGGCCCATTTTAGGGGGAGGAAGCCCAAAACCAGAATGTCTAATTCTAGTCATCCTCAACATTTCGTTCATCCTTTCACCCATACATTTCAGACATCTCTGTTTCCTAACACCCCTGGACCGAGAGCTAATCGACACTAGCACTCTTCTTCCCACTGGTTAGAACCCCCGAACACTACTCTCGACTGCATTTCACTGAGGCGAGCTCAGCTATGATCATCGTGGTCAACGATGACTGTCGCAGTAACAAAACTGAAGCCGTGAAGACGATAGCGTCGAGCGTCTCCGATGAGAACTAGGCCAATCCAGGTACTTTAAACCCTCAAAATCATGGGTTTATGATTCCTACAATCCCCAAGACTAATCTATAATCGTCGCCTCTTGATTTTTGGTACTAGTTGATGGCGGGGACCGCCACTGAAGAACGTAGAACCATCGAACTTCAAACTCCCAAGGCAAGGTCTTCACTAGCGACTAGGCCCTCTGTTTTCCCTATTTCACAATGAGAATTGAGGTCCCTTGAGGTGAGATTTGACTTCTATACATCGTCATAATAAACCTAAATGATATTTTCTGATTCAGTCTATTGTTGTTGGTGAGAGGTTTGAGTGGGGATGGTGACCTCGCCAAATTTGCAGAAAAACTTGCAGCTTTTGTATGCTACTCCGACTAACTGAGGTATTTACTCAACCTAAAACTTGGATTTTCAAACTCATGGCGACGAGTAGAGCAAATTGAACTACTTTCATGTCGAAGATATGAGGGATTTGAACCTCACTAGAAAACTGTGTTATCGGCAAGATTTTCTAGTTTTTTGCCGTCGTGGACTATGATGCTAGCGGTGGTCCGGCCGCTGTCTCTAGCAATGACTAGTCAAGGGTCAATGCCTTTAGTCAACCGTTAATTCTAACAGTCAACTAACAGAATATTCCAGAGAAATATTTAAGGGGATATTTTGCAGTAAATATTCTGCAAGGAATATACCAGGAAATATTCCAGAATGCGTGTGTGCTTATTTTAGAATGTTTTTGAGCCGTTTTAATATCATTCAACTTATCTTAAGTAACATTTCCTTATTATTTCACCCGAAATTGAAATAATAACCTTATGATCTGATATATTCAGGATTGTGACGAGTGTGGGCTTACTTGGTTTGAAACGTCGAATGATCTCGACACCCCGACCAGTTAGTGAGTGGACCACCTCCCTAAACTTATTTTAATACGTTATTTCTTGCACATTTTACGATGTTATTTCTATGATATCTTTGAGCATGCATGATCTAATATATTCTACTTGTGAGTGTGTTTGAAATAATTGATTGACGATGTATACAAGGATTTACTAGTTATGTTATTAATAGGACCCGTCCTGATCCCCCGAGAATCATAGGGGAACGTGCCCTACTACCGTCTGACAATTATACTCAAAATACCCACGATTGTCCAACCTGTGCCACCGTCCTCTTTGTCTGGTCTCACTATCTCACTCTCCCTTTCACTCCAGTAACAAAGGATGAAGTATGGTGAGGTTTGGGGTGAGTTTGGTGTTTGTGTGTGTTTCGGGTAACAAGAAAAAGAAGAAATGAAGGTGAGGCATGAACCCATAATTTGGGGGCTTGGGCCAATTAGATGAGTGACACTTGTCACTCATCAATTGGTCCGGGTCTGATATTTTGACCAATCCAAAAATGTCAACTATACAATTCCTCGAAAAATGTGAATAGTACTGATTTTCTTCCGTGACCCATAACTTTGTTATCGAACGTCCGATTTCGACATGCCGCATGTCTATTTACTCGTGACGTCTCGATCTATATAACCAGCCTAGGTCAAGGTCCAAATAGTGTCCTGGATCAAAATTCAACATTTTTTCCCTAACCAAGGGCAAAACGATCATTTTACATTAATTTTTCGAATTTACAATTTATTAAAAGTTTGGGGTGTTATAGTTATGATATGTCGATCATGCGTAGTATGTACGTAGTCGAGTCACATGATGCATTTGCATACTAGTCCATAGGGCAATGGTCAGATAGAGTGTTAGAACCCATTCACGAGTCGTTGGTATCTAGTACCCATCTGTAGGCCACGTACCAGTCTTGTACGTGATTGTGACCTGCGCTACTCGCTATACTAGTTAAAAAGTGTCAGTCCTATTCCCGAGCCCTAGGGGACTCGTGGTGATGATGCATTGCACCTAGTTCGTCACATGGAAATGGTACGCGAGCAGGATGCCCAATATTAGTTACGAGTGTGAGACTCGAGAAACTCAAAAACAATTTTGATGTGGGTTGACATTGTGATGTATTTATGATTTATGCATAACTCATCTGGTTGTGTTATTTAATTATTATTAAATTTTCAGCATTATCAAGTTTATCATTTCTCGTTGTACATTCAAGCTTGTTATGAGTTATTTCGGGATTTTACGAAAAAAAATAGTGGCTAAAATTATTTTGATGTAAATGGTTTTACATTGAAATAAGCTTTGGGTCTACTCATCCTTTGTTTTTTGAAACTCTTAGGTATCACTAGAGTTTCACGCTTTTCGTGGAGGTTTGGTTAGTTGCTCTGAGAGCCGCTCACCAGTTGGAGTGACTTGGTGGACGATTGGGTATATCAAGTAGCTAAGTTTGCTATGATCATCAAATTTGTGTCCATACCCCATACTTTAGTTGTAGTGGTGAAACACAAATCGGTTTTTACTAGTTACATTCCACTCGACCCCCAATAAAATGCATTGTTTTATTTAATTGGCTTTTGTCATCTGGACGTCGTCCAGATGTCAGTCAGCACACCTCAATCTACGTGACCTAAATGAACCTTATGGGGTCGGGGTGTGTCAAACATAAAGACGAAGATAAAGAAAGACAAGGGAAAAAAGAGAATGTAGAAGAAGAGGAAGAAGAAGAAAACAAAGAGGAAAATGACGACGCAACCTTGTCCTTCATCTTCATATGTAGCTGTACGTATTGTAAACTAATGCTTAAGTGATATTATCATTTTATATTAATTTTGACGTGTGATAATATGATTAGATTTGTATGTTTCTTTTTTAATGTATATTATGAAAAAGTACTACTACATATTTTAAGTAATGTAAATAGAAAAATAATATCACTTGACGGCATTCCAAAAATATATAAAATAAAATAAAAACAAAGGCTCCAATTTTAGGCTTCTATTGTGACTAATTACGGAGACCTTTTTTTTAGAAGTATTAGTATAATTAAAACCGCTTCCTAGCTACAAATATACTGCCGATAAAAACTAGAAAATATACTACCAGTAAAAGGAGACGCGCGCAAGTGGAAGAAGAATGAATAACAACACATCCTCCTAAAATTATAAAGGAGTAACCACTTGAAAGAAGGCCACAGATTGAAGGTAGGAAGAAAGATCTCCTAAAACACTCATTTCAGGGCAAAAAAACTGTTTGTGCGTTGCGTTTGTGTCTCTCTCCTGGTTTTAGGGTGTGAAAGAAATTGAAATTAAAGAAGGGAAATACGCAGCCAAAATTAGAAAAAAAATGTTGTTAGGCAATTAACCCTCTAGCTTCAATTATTGAAATAATTCTGGGTCGGGTGAAATTGTGCCCGTCCCAAATGAAATAAAACCCCCTCCCTCCGGTTTGAGAACCTCGCAACTTGCCTTCCACAAATAAAAACTCCACTTTTTTTCTTGTTCTTCTCCAAAAAACATGGCTAGGTCTACTTCATCCACAACATTATGGATTTCGTTTGCGATCCTGGTTTTCATCTCACTAAATTTCACAAATGTTGTTGATTGCTGGACCGCGCAGAAAGTCATTGACTCTCCATTATTGACCCAGAAAATCAACACAAATCGCACCATCGTGGTGGATATGAATGGCAAGGGGGATTTCACGTCTGTACAAGCTGCCATTGACTCCATTCCTGATGGCAACTCTAGGTGGATCATCATTCATGTTAGGAAAGGGGTGTATAGGTAATTTAATTACCAACGATCATGATTCTTTCGATTTATTTAGTTGACATTATATATATATATATATATATATATCATTAATGAAATTGTTTAATTCCTAAATCATTATTTCAAGATTATCATATAAAGGGAAAATCAATGAAATTAGAGATTATTTAATCATTTATATATATATATATATATCAGCTAAACGGACCAATCGCTATGAATGATCTTAATTATTACAAAAATTATTGGTTTATTTGATACATGCACGAGAAGGAGTAAATGACGTCCAATTTTGTTGGTTTTTTTACAAAGATGATATTAAAATAATAATTTAAAAAATAAACGGTCCAAGTGACAATATATATATATAAATAATTTAATAAATTGAAAGCATTATCCTTTAATTAATCAATAAGGTTCCCTTCTAATATTTCCTTATGCATATGTATATATATATAATTTTGGGTTGCTGGCAGAGAAAAGGTCCTCATACCCAAAAGTAAGCCCTATGTATTCATGAGAGGAAATGGGAAGGGAAGGTCGATCATTGTTTGGTCTCAAAGCTCTTCAGACAATGTCGAATCTGCAACTTTCAGCGTCGAATCTGCCCACTTCATTGCCTTCGGGGTTAGCTTCAAGGTTTGATCCATCATCACCATTTCCCTTTTCTTATCATCTAATAATCAGTCTGGCAACTATTATAATAACTAATATATATATACATATATATATATATATGTATATGTAATTATGTAACTGTGCATGCATCAGAATGAGGCGCCCACTGGTGTGGCTTACACCTCCCAAAATCAGTCAGTGGCCGCATTTGTAGCTGCAGACAAGGCTGCATTTTACCATTGTGGATTTTACAGTACCCATAACACCCTTTTCGATTACAAAGGCAGACATTATTATGACAATTGCTACATCCAAGGCTCAATTGATTTCATCTTTGGCCGCGGTAAATCTATTTTCCACGTAAGTAATTCTTTATTCACATATTCACCTACGCCTTCTTAATCAATCACAAATACATATATATATATATATAGACTTTCTTAATTTTGTAATTATATATATATATATATGCAGTCCTGTGAGATCTTTGTGATTGGAGACAAAAGGGTGACAATTAAGGGATCAGTGACAGCTCAAAATAGGGAGAGTGAAGAGGAGAACAGTGGGTTCGTATTTGTGAAGGGCAAGTTGTACGGTGTCGGCGACGCCGTGTATCTCGGTAGGGCAAAGGGTGCCTTCTCCAGAGTTGTTTATGCACAAATGTACTTATCCAAAGTTGTCGTGCCTCAAGGTTGGACCAACTGGAGCTTTTCTGGCGGTACCGGGTAAGAAACCACTCAATGAATCTATTCAACAGGATTTATCTATGCACCACGTTGTGGAATAACTGTCAATAATATATATTTGAAATTGTTGTTTTGTGTACGTACAGAAACTTATACCATGCGGAGTACAAATGCAAAGGGCCAGGAGCTGAGGCTTCGGGGCGGGCTGAATGGGTGAAACAACTCACTGAAAAACAAGTTCAACCCTTCTTGTCCATCGACTTCATCGATGGAAAGGAATGGCTACCAGTATGGCTTTGAATATTCATCATCGATCCTTAATTAACCGTCCAGGCTGGATTTGGATTAATCAAATGTTCTTCAATCGAACACACTACAAGTCTTCGATCATCGTATGTTCCATAACCATTTATTTCCATACGAAAATGTAAAAACTCAGCATCATGTATTAATCAAACTTAATTATATCTTCAGATGGTTCATATGATTCTATTATTATATATATCCAATCAATATTGCTAACACCTTATGATTCATCTATGCGATATGGCAATTCACATGCACGTCGCCTTAATGTTAAATATTATATAGATCTGTTGGTATTTTGATCAATTGTGTGCTTAATTCAGTGAATTAATTAAGATACGTACGAAGAACTAATCTGAATTTAAGGATTGTTGTTAATAACTTACAATAGTTCCAACTTTACTGTGGAAAGTTTGACAGATGCCAATTCTCCTACAAAAATCACATACAATAATTTACTCAACAAAATATTTATTTTCTATATCTAAAAGAAAAATGGTCATTTTCGACAGCCTAAAATACCGTCGAAAAAAGGCACCTTTATCGAAGATAAAACACCATCCATCGAAAATGTGACAGTACCAGATAGGCTTTGGTTTCTGATACACAAACTTACCCTCGGAAAAAGTGATGTGACCGTTGAAAATGAGGTTTTAATTTGGAAGGAAGAGCTAGGCCCAAAAGTATTAACAACTAATAAACAACGTTGTCGAAAATAGAATGTTAACTTCCGAGAGCGTACATATTTTGTCATATGTGATTAAGAACTTTTGAAGGGGGCTAGTACCTGTCTGTAATAAATTACTAACTTCGACTACACTTTGCAATAGTTGAAAAGTGTTTACGTATTTCCTAGGAGAAATAGTCCATGTCGATAATAAATGTATATTTGTGGCAACTTTTAATTATCATCGAAATTGGAAAAGGAATTTTTGATGTCATATTTTGATTGTCGGAATATTCTTTGTTTACAATTATAATTAATCATGGACGGAAATAATTATCCATTCACAGAGTATACTTTTTATTATATATGTTGGCTATTGAAAGAGTTTACATATGTCATCGTAAACGTCATTGAAAAAAACTTAGATACAAATTTATGTATTTTTTGGGCTACCATAGGTAACAAATTTGAAGAGATATTTGAGCCACGAAATCATCTCATTTAGCATCAATCACGCACAAACTCATGGTCAACCTTAGGTTTATCTTGAAATCCACCATTTCTTGTAATAAATAGTGACTCGTGATTCCGAACAAGATAATTTATGACAACCATTAGATATTGATTCCAATAGTAAGCTTCAAATGTTAATATGTTATATATCCTACTTCAAATATATAATGAAAAGAACATTTATTGAAAATAAGTAAGATACACTAGCCACACAACCCATGATTAAAAAGTGCTAAAATGAGTCACAATTGTCAAGAAAGTCTTAGTTGGGTTGCTTCTCTTCCAGGTGCTGCGAAAGAAACTTGACTTTTTTATTTTATTGGTGATAGTTCCTTTAGAGGTTTCTTCTTGTGATTTCTTTTAGTATATAAAAAAAACCCCATGAATAAAAAAGACAAGAAATATAATAAACAATATATTATGATGTGCATTAATATAAAGGTAAAGTCTCCATATCCTACTGGGTTTTGTTTATCTATTTTTGCTTTGCTTGAGAACTATGTAATCTTTATTTGAGAAAGTGGTTAATTTACTTAGTTGTCTAATTCATACCAAAGTTACATTTGCCGCATTGGGTTCATCTAACAACCTTAAGCATGCATTTTCTTCATCTTAAAAATGAAAAATTAAACCATAACAACTTGAATGCACAAAAGGAAAGTTCACATGAAAATAGGAACAAACGTGAGTTAGGGAGACTCGGAACTTTATTTGGCCCAACCAGTGGAAAAGGGCCAAGCAACCGCTTGAGAGACATACCCATCGTCATAACCATCCTGATAAGACTTTCATAGGGCAGTGTCAAGGGTCCCGAACGTCCGAATTCGACGTGCCGCCTGTCACCGAATTCGTATCGTCCTTATCTACGTAACGGTCTTTGGCCCTCGGCCATCGGACCTCTCGGTCAGAAAGTCAACATTTGACCTCCTATTCACCCAAATTACCAAAATGCCCCTAAACTTCCCAATGTGATAACTTCTTCTACTAACGTCGGAATTGAACGTGCCACCTGTCTATGAACTCGTGACGTCACGAACTACGTCACGGTCATCGGTCAAAGTCCATTTGACCGCCCGATCAAAAAGTCAACGTTTTGCCCACGTCCAAGGGCAAAACGGTCATTTCGCATCGTTCGTCCGATTTTGCTCTACTAATCACGGATTAGCCTCACTAATCGTGATTAGTCACCAATCTAATCATGGAATTTGGGATGGGTCGTTACAACCTTCCCTCCTTAATTAATTTTGTCCTCGAAATTCCAACTATCCTGATTCCACATCCCTCTCGTGGAGAGTAGAATCGACTTCGAAACACGTACACTAGTACACCCATTAAATAAAATAGTACGTACTCGTCTGCAACTAGACGTACCACTAACGCTCACGTCGCATTGACTACATTTGACCACGTCGAATGACAGAAGTCGTACGCTCCGAACTGACACCACTTGTCAGATCTACCGTTTTCGTTAACACAAACAACTAGACGGTTCCTTCCTCAATCACTAACTATCCTGGCGTCTACTCCCACTGGGAGTCATCAGACCTCACACCGCGATGCACGCTGACACCTCCTACAAACTGTCACCACTTGACAGTCGTCAATCGAAAACTGTCACTATACTCACTCGTGGTTATACTAACCACCAACTCACTCAACCTGTGTGTACACTGACCAACAATTCACCCGACCTGTGTGTATCTAGACCCATCAGAAGTACCATGACCCAACGCACAGTATCCAATGTCTAGTCCACGACCTCAACTAATCCAATGGTATCGGAACTAATCCGTCTACCAACACGCTCACCAATGTACCACCGGTATAACCTATATACCGTCACCAGGCACCACAAGTCTACCTGGTATTGTACCTCGAACAACGTACAAGGTACGTATATCTACCCATCAACCAGCCAACAACCGTCTAGGTCGTAGCCAATCACGTTTCAATTATGGAGTTCACTTGTCCAATCCAACATTAGACAAATCGAAACTCCAACCCATCATCTATTTCCAAATCCGAATCTGAATCCGCAATTTTGTAAGAAATCCCGAATCCAAACCCAGAAATCATATCCATAATCATGTCCAAATTCGAATCCGAAACTATTATTCCGTAGCTAGCATTTGGAATAACCATTCCGAATCCAATTTCATAAAAAGAAAATCCATTGTCAAGCTCCAGAATCAAATCCTGAATCGTCACCCAGAATCCGATTCCAAAACCCAAATACAGAAATCCTCTTTCAAGTTCCAAAATCAAATCCTGAATCGTCATCCAAAAATCTGATTCCAAAACCTGAAATCTCGTTCTCGTCTACCGAGACGCACCATATCGAAACCTATCGGATACCTGCTCCACCGATTGTCACATTACCATCAATTGACTTCATAGGGAAGCCGAACACAAAACACGTACCTCCACAGCTAACCAAATCCGACCCCACCAGACACCTACTCCCCTGAGTAATATACTATACAAGATTCACTTCGAAAAGAAGTTCAGTCCCAATATCCTCAACTCAACACTCAAGTAAGAGTGATAAACTCTCCACCTATCTGGATAATCAAAATAACGATCCAAATCCATCACCACGTCAACCGAGCCTAGACGTCACGATCGAGAATCGTCACGACGTCCAAAGTCCTTAACTATTTCCCACATCTAAACAGATTAGTCAACGACGAGACACGTCGAGACTGGGGGTTCTCACTGATTACCGCGTATTGATCCTTCTCATTCCACCTTGGAAAAACCAAGAACGATCCAACACGATGACACCAAAATTCATCATATGTGAATGCAACCAAAACCCCGTTGCACTCACCATACCATGTAATCCTACAGCGTCTGCCACCAAGCAGAAAATGAGAAATCTCAGTCACCAAACTTCGATATACTCAACTCCACTTGATGACCCAGTCAAATCCGGGTCCACCAACCAATACACGATCAGTGTATTAGTGGCAACCAACAACATCTACCGCATCTACCATCATCTACCATGGTAGAACCTGAGAAGTCACCCAAAACGACGTCGAAATACCCAATACTAATGCGGAAAACCCGCATTCGATTCGTCACCTCAATCGCAACCTCTTGCGATTCCGAAGTTCCAACAAGATTGGAAACAACATACTCGGACATCACCCACGTGTCCCCTAACCAATTTAACTCTATCTGAGATCCACTATGGACCACGGAAACCGATCACATGCCCATCTCAACGAAGTCACATCCCTACTCATGACTCACGTCATCACAATCACCGGCACCAGCACTAGTACCAGCACCAACGTACTATCATCTGCACTAGCATCAGCACACAGGCATCCACACTAGCACCCCGTACCTCTGCTCGAATAGGAGAAACTCTGCCTCCCTCGTACCCAACACCTCTGGGTACAGTCACCCTGACAACTCATACGAGAAAAGGAAACGTCCCCGTCTCATTCTACGATCCCACTCAGTCGTAACCGAGTCGAATCCAGAATCACTGTTCGTCCATATGCGTTACTCACGCACCCCGTATCATCGTCACGACTGACAATCCCATCGTCACAATCATCATGTCAACCTGAGTCTACTCAACCTGATAAGACTCGACTACGTCCATCGATAGTAGCGTCTGCCACAACCTCGTGCAGACCTAACTACCAGGCATCTCGATATCCAGACTCCGCATCCAACGGAATCAATCGCCTGTATTTAACTATTCTGTATCCCCGCTCTGGGATTCCATCGACAAGTACCAACCCTGATAACTTGTCCAACCAATCTAACCAGTCGCAACTCGACCAAACCAATGTCGTCTACCAGGTCGCCCACGACCTTAGTTGTACCAACTGTCCATCACTACCAAAGTAGCACGACAACCAAATAGGTTTAACCGATAAGTACAACCTCGACTGCGAAGTGCAGTCCCAACACAAGCTGACATGACTAGACCGACTAACGAACCCTAATCCGAATAGTTGTCCAAGTCAAACCACTCGTCAACTCACATTTCCGAACCATACCCACCAAGGTAGGGTTCCACAATCACCCCTAGAGTTCCCCTGAACCCAACTGCGAAAAGCAGTGAAATCAACAATCTGAACGACTCCGCGGTCCCGACATCGTAAAGGCGTCAATCCAATCCTGCCGACAATCCAACTAGGATTCCCCGAATCTGACTTCTAACTGCTGACCGCAATAAATCCATCTAGCCCAACCAAAGTCCGACCATCCGATGGTCACAATTCCTAACCAGTCGTCGGAACCGATCCTACGACATCGTGAAGACGATCCCAACTAACCGTCTCACGATCCAGAACGCTAATGTAATAGTACGTTCATCCTTACATAGGGTCCCACACTGTCAACCCTGACAGAACTATGGCAACCCCGGCATCTAGTGCCGAACCAAGACATCCACGATTCAATCCTACTAACTATCGTATCGGCATCCCAACATCAGGTTGACCACGAACTGTAGCCCATTGAGATATCACATCCTCGACCTGTGCATCCTACGAGCAATCCTATGCTCTGATACCACGCTGACAGGACCCATCCCAATCCCCCCGGGATTAGTGCGGGATGACCCTGCTCCCGTCTAACACGAAGGGTCAGACAAGGGATATTTCCGACCTTTGCCCTCCCGGGCTATCAGAGTATGCCAGGATCCGGAGGAGTTATGTGATATCTCGATCTCTGCTACAGTCCACACCGTATCCAACCTGAAGGGTATTAAAAACAGAAAGACTGTGAGTGGACAAAAATAAAGAATTTATAAAAAAATTTCATCAAAGACCTTTATACCCTCCACTAAAAAGCATGCATGCATAATAAAATCATTTATCCAAACACATAAGTTTAAACAACCATAATTAGGGTCTCAGCCCCAAATTCTATAAATACAAGTCATACGGGCTCCTGCCCAAAACCATTTATCAACATAAAACACAATTTCCCAAACCAATTGAAATCATGTTTATTATTCATTATATTCATATCCAGAACCTGTCATGGTAAAATAAAGCTACGCGCGTGCTAACCGGGGTCTCAAACCCAAGTCTCTCCAGGGTCCACCCAGGTCAATGTCCGTAGATCAACGACCCTCCCTGGAGGTAACGAACCATGCCCATCCTGAGAGTAAGGAACCCAACTGGGGGGTGACTCCACTCAGTCAGTGCTCCGTGACTACTCCGGGGTCCACCAAGGCCAACGACCCTCCCTGGAGGAGACAATCATATATAAAGGATGGAATATGAAAACCTTTTGAAATCGTTATTTAAATCTTTCCAGGATTCATGCCCGGCCCCCATAAGCCGTCATGAACCATAAAATCCTTTTATGGGTTCATGCCGGTTCCCATAAACCGTCATGACCCGTAAATCCATTTCAAGGGTTCATGCCGATTCCCATAAACCGTCATGACCCGTAAAAACCATTTGTAACACATAACTGGGTGCTAGGACCGAATCCACATAGAAACTGGACCTCAAGTCCGAATCGTAAACCAACTGGGCCTCCGGCCCGATTCCGTAAATCAAATGGACCTCAAGTCCGAGAATTACCTTTTCAAATCCAAAATCATTTCATGAAATCATATCCACAACCACAAGAATTGAAAATCAGTGTAAAACTGGAAAACCTCGATTTACGTGCAAGCACGGAAATCACCTTGAAATACGTGAAACCATATAATTCACAAGCATCCAAATCAACATCATAAAATCATATGCATAATCCATTTGGAAATCCAAAACCATTTCATTTAGACCAATAAAGACGTACAGCCCCGTATAGGCACCGTATAGGGCCGAAACCTCGAAATACATGCCTATACGTAACCACACATCCAAATGCACTCATGGCATCACAAACAAGTATTTAAAACATATAATACACATTTATGCATGCACCAATTTAGAAAACAAGGTCCACTCACAGACCGTCCGAAGTCGCGCCTCGATACGCGTGCCATCATCGTCTCTCGGGTTAATCGTCATCACCGGGACTCCCAAACCTGTCCAAATTCATTTAGAGGGTTACTAATAGCCTCATTAACCTCTCATTGAAGTCCCATAATTTTCCCGATTTTTTAACTATTTTTAAAACCGAACCTAAACCTCCTGATGCCCCGAAACATATCGAGACGGTGTCCGATCGACTTGAAACCAGTCCCAAAATGTTCGTTACATCGAATAGAAGATTTCATATGTTGGACATATCCCCAAATTCTCCCCCACGCGCCGGTACGCGCCGCCTGAAGTGGCTGCGCGTGGGCCTCACGCGCCGCTATAGTGCATCTTCTTCCTTCGATCAAACCGGTCCGGGCCGGCCGGTCCGGTCCAACCCCTCCAACTGGACCGGCGTAACCGGTCCAGGCCTCCTTCTCCCTCATTTTTTCATCCGTTTTCTTCCATTTCAATTCCTAAATTCCTATTTCTTCATTTCCTATCTAACCCAATTAACCAAAACTCCTAAAACCTTCGAAATCCGACCGGTCCAATTTGAACCTCACGGTTCGATTCTACAAACTCCTCCCCAGAGGTCTCTCATCGTCCAATCTCCCTCAAAACCGTCCTAATAGCTTCCTAACAACCTTTTTAATTCATTGAAAGCAACCAAAACAACCCATAATACATATATTGAAAAAATGGGAAGAATCGGGCTTACCGTGCACCCGCACGGGTTCGCGGCTCCACCGCCCACGACGGCGCCTTCCTGGGCCGGCCACCGCGTCCTACATCCTCCCTCACTCTCTGGTCTCAGTCCTGGTCGAAATGGGGTTGGGTTGGCTGAGTTTGGGTGGATGGTTTGGGTGAGATCGGGTAATGGGTTTGGGTTTGGATGAAGAAATGAAAATGCACGGGAAGGTTGGATGCATGAATGGGAAAATGGTAGCCAATGGATGGGTGACACTTGTCACTCATCCATTGGTTGCTGAAAAGTAATTGGCCCACTAAATACAAATGGTCCTCGTAAAACGTGTCGTTGTGAATAGTAACTTGGAACTTCCGTGAACCGTAACTTCGACGTCGAACGTCCGAATTCGACGTGCCGCTTGTCTACGAATTCGTATCTTCCTTATCTACGTAATGGTCTTTGGCCCTTGGCCATCGGACCTCTCGGTCAAAAAGTCAACATTTGACCTCCTATTCACCCAAATTACCAAAATGCCCCTAAACTTCCCAACGTGATAACTTCTTCTACGAACGTCGGAATTGAACGTGCCACTTGTCTATGAACTCGTGATGTCACGAACTACGTCACGGTCATCGGTCAAAGTCCATTTTACTGCCCGATCAAAAAGTCAACATTTTGCCCACGCCCAAGGGCAAAACGGTCATTTCGTATCGTTCGTCCGATTTCGCTCTACTAATCACGGATTAGCCTCACTAATCGTGATTAGTCACCAATTTAATCATGGAATTTGGGACGGGTCGTTACATGCCACACATTAGATCTCCTTCTTCTTTTCGAAGTTCTTCGATTGCATTTTCAAGACGGGACGTGCTATTCCAGCTTTCTGCCATGGTGCCTTCCAGAGACGCCGCGCAAGAAGTCAGATCCATTCTTTGGCGGTAGGTTTCCCACTTATTGGTATCAGACGAGACATCAATGATGTAGAGTTGTAGCTCCAAATCTCGAATAGTACCTTGTTGCTTTCGAGACTCATCTTCAAGGCGCTGCTTAAGTTGTGAATAATAATGGAGGGGGATACCAGGTGGGTTTGGCCCCCTGGAAGACATGACGGCCTGTCAATAGAACAATACGCAATACGAAACGTTGGGTCCAATTCGTATTTATCTCGGATAGTGGCATCGGTGGCTATCAAACCATTTAGAATTATTATAAAGGGGATTTCGAGAAACTTCATTCCATTCAATTAAAATATATTTTATTAAAAAAAACCCAAAAAAATCAAAAAAGGGAGAGGGGGAGGGGCGGATATTAGGAAAATGAAGGATTCCAGCAACGGACAGGGAGGCATTCATTTTTCTAGAACCTCCATCACGACAAAAGAAACCATCATCATCGCCCACTCTAGAGTGAAGAGGACATTTTTCCCACACTAGATGGATCTGTTCCTCTCCCCAATCGTGATGGCGGTAAGTTCCATTTCCGTCTCATCCTTCCTCTCCCGGAGATCTTGAAGAATCGTCTCCCTTGATCGCGCTTCAGCCTCGACGACGACATGGGATTTCCGCCAGAGAACTTTGGCCTCCCTTAGATCTCGCTCAAGGGATTGTTTATTAGAGATGAGGTCGTACAGTGTCCTTTATAGCCTGGCTCTCGTATTCAAATTTACCGACCTATTGGATTTTTCGAAGCATGAGGCTATTCTCTAAGACGTATCAGAAAAAACCCTTAAAGGAAGAAGTGAGAATGATGGCAAGCCAAGAAGTTTAAGTATAGGATTGTGTGTGGATCCATGGAGTCATAATGAGAAGTGAAGAATTCAACACGTTTGAAACGAAAAGACATGCATAAAAACCAACCAAATCATCATAATATCTTTACAATGATTACAACGGAGAAATAGCGTATCACAAATTAGGGTTGTAACTTGCGCCTATTGTTCTAAAAAGAAATCCAGTATGGATTGAAACCCACATCTAAAGAGATGGACTTTAGTGGAAACTTGATGGGCCAGCTCAACTGCATCCCTTACCTATTCTTTTTGCTCCTAGTGTCTTTGGGCTTTGGCCCACGCGCCAGCCTTTGTTCGTACATACTCCTGCTCAAGCTACCAACACTATGCCTGCGCCGCTGAAAGGGTGGATGGCCTCTTCTCAACCTCCCTAATTGCTTCTATCAGCTAGCGGCCGGCACGGGTGCTCTCCTCGTTGCACTGATGAAAATCTTGCTCCAAAGAACGTATTTCAGCCTGATTTGGAATGGTTTCCAAATGGGCATCCTGAAGACGTTCTTGTTCTTGGACATCATCTCATCTGGAAAAAACTTCTAAGGCATGGTCGATCACTTCTCTGGTAGACTAGGGGGACTAGCATAGAAGGTTGAAGCCAAACTCCTGGGAGGAAAAGGAAAGGAAATAAGCAACTTCTCGCTCTAAGATTGCAATCACTGGAGGGTCATGAACCTGAAACAGTAAGAAAGTCATAACCATAAAATACTGGATGGGAAATGGGCAAAAAGAATACATGTTCAACGTCTAGGGGGACCTCATAAGCGAGACCACATGAGCCTGGTTTTGGAGTAACCACATGAGAAGTGTACAGACTACCACACACTTCTCCCAGACCAGTTGACCCTTCTAGAGATTCCCGAGCAAGAGAAAAGGGGGCGAACATATTATCCCTCCAGGACCCCTTTTTGGTGAAGAAGAATGCTGAAGCAGTTTACCAAAGGCACTAGCAGGGCTATCATCACATGTAACGACCCATCCCGAATATCAGGATTAAATATTAATTAATTATGGATTTAGAATGACTAATCGGGGATTAGTTGAGCAAAATCGGATGGACGGTATATGACAGGACCGGCCCCCAAGGGACATTGATAACTGTGCCCGATCCTGCTCCCGTCTGACAAGTCGACTGAAATTCCCCAAGTATCCCTCAGTACTTGCCAACCAGGGATAGCCACACACGTACTCACTCATGCCTCCGCCTCTCGATTAGCCTCGATCAATGCGCCATGACCTGGAGGGTCAATAAAAACACAAAAGGTGTGAGTGGACAAAAATAAATGAGTTATAAAACAGTTACAGAAATACATTTCTACCCTCCACGTAAAACCAATGCATGCATTCGAAAATCATTTCGCAATCCGTTACATTTTCTGTAAGACCCGTGTCCTGGAGGGTACGGTGAACAATCCCACATTCCTGCGAGGGGGAATGGTCTGGGAAGAGGATGGTGGTGTGCCTTAAAGGTGTAGGTACACACCTATCTAGCACTAGGCCGTTTGGGAGGTCAAGTGGTTTTGGGGGGGATTGGAACCCCAAAGTTAAGCGAGTTGAGGCTAGTGCAATTCCATGTTGGGTGACCCCCTGGGAAGTTGCACCATTAGCTCTCGAGAACAAAATCGTGAGGGCGAGGCCCAAAGAGGACAATATGGTGCTAGATGAGTCGGGTCCTGACAATTTGGTATCAGAGCCAGACCCCGACCGGGAAGTGTGCCAGCGAGGACGCTGGGCCCTAAGGGGGGTGGATTGTAAGACCCGTGTCCTGGAGGGAACGGTGAACAATCCCACATTCCTGCTAGGGGAATGGTCTTGGAAGAGGATGGTGGTGTGCGTTAAAGGTGTAGGCACACACCTATCTAGCACTAGGCCTTTTGGGAGCTCAAGTGGCTTTGGGGCGGATTGGAACCCCAAAGTAAGGCGAGTTGAGGCTGGTGCAATTCCATGATGGGTGACCCCCTGGGAAGTTGCACCATGAGCTCCCGAAAACAAAACCGTGAGGGCGAGGCCCAAAGCGGACAATATGGTGCTAGATGAGTCAGGTCCTGACAATTTGGTATCAGAGCCAGACCCAGACCAGGAAGTGTGCCAGCGAGGACGCTGGGCCCTAAGGGGGGTGGATTGTAAGACCCGTGTCCTGGAGGGAACGGTGAACAATCCCCCATTCCTGCGAGGGGGGATGGTCTGGGAGAGGATGGTGGTGTGCCTTAAAATGTAGGCACACACCTATTTAGCACTAGGCCTTTTGGGAGCTCAAGTGGCTTTGGGGGGGATTGGAACCCCAAAGTTAAGCGAGTTGAGACTGGTGCAATTCCATGATGGGTGACCCCCTGGGAAGTTGCACCATGAGCTCCCGAAAACAAAACCGTGAGGGCGAGTCCCAAAGCGGACAATATAGTGCTAGATGAGTCGGGTCCTGACCAAGGAGGGTCGGGTCCTGACATTTTCATCATAAGAAAATCGTGTACGAAAAATCAAAATCACTTTCCTTTTCTTAATCTTCGGGTCTTAGCCCGCAATCACAAACACAGGCCCTCAGCCCAAAATCATGAATCAACTCTAAGTACACAGTATAATCCAAAATCCATCAACCACATAGACCGGGCCACTGCCCAACACATCCGAAAACATCAGCAATAAACAGTAATTCACAAGTCAAACAATCTGCTGGATCTCAAGTGCGCCCGAGTCTTTAAACTCAAAACCATGCGCATAATTAGGCCTTCCCGGGATATCAACGAGTCTTTAAACTCAGAACATAATCAATAGGCCTCGGGGGTATCATACCGAGTCTTTAAACTCAAAACAGTAACCGAGTCTTTAAACTCATTAAGGGCCCTCCCCCGTCATCAATTAACTGAGTCTTTAAACCCAAAACATGAACCAGCAATAGCACCGGGTCTTTAAACCCAAAACATAATCCAGCAATAATACCGGGTCTTTGAACCCAAAACCATTTGTAAATCACAAAAATCCAGGATCCATCGTGATCCAAATTCCAAAATCAATCCGAAATCACATTTTGTCATAACAGGACTTATGTCCGAATTTCCACATTCAAATCCCCAAAATCTTACTTCACAAAACATAATCAAATCATCATTAAAAACGGGACATGTATAATCATATCAAATCACCTTTTCAAACCATCATCCATTCCCAAATTCGAATTAGCAATAATGATTCCGTAAGCCGGCATCCGGAACCGTCATTCCGAACCCAAACCAGAAATCATTTAACCCGTCCTTCAAAGCAAACCAAGGGAATCTCAGTCCCACTCTGTTCTCTGTTTCCCGCAAAGGACCCAAAACCAATTTACAAGGCACCCATGCTCTGTTCAGTTCAAAACCACCATCAGTTCATGTCCCAATTCCACCACACTTTTGTCTGCCCGTGCTCTGTTCAAGCCACTCACTTCATAAACAATTCATTCCACTCAGCCCAACCAATTTGCTTCATAAACAAAGCCATACCCGTGCTATGCTTCTGAAGAATTCCCCCATACACGGCTGTCCCAAAATGCAGCAACCAAATTACCATTTTGCCCTCACCTGACAAATTACCAAAATGCCCCTTACGCATCTAGACCCGTAACTTGGTCATCCGAACTCCGATTGACGCGTGCTGCCTGTCTACAGACTCAGGGCATCGAGACCTTCCTAACGGTCCTCGGCCCTCGGCCATCGGATCTCCCGATCAAAAAGTCAACATTTCCCCCCTTTTCGTCCAAAGTACGAAAATGCCCTTGAACTTCCGAACGTCATAACTTTCTACTCGGATGTCGGAGTTCGATGTGCCACCTATCTATGAACTCGTGACATCCGGAACTACGTCACAGTCATTGGTCAAGGTCCGTTTGACCGTCCGAACAAAAAGTCAACCGTTTTCCCATTACCTAGGGGCAAAATCGTCATTTTCCTCAAAATTTCCAAATTTCCCCTTTTTGAACGTCCGGGTCATTACAGTATAAAATGACCATTTTGCCCCTAATCTTGGGCAAAATGTTGACTTTTGACTCGGGGAGTCAAACGTACGAGGACCAATGACCATGACATAGATCAGGACGTCACGAGTCCGTAGATAGCCGGCAAGTCAAAATCGGATGTCGAACGGGGAAGTTATGGTCATGGGATCAAAATCGGGAACGTAACGTCTCCAAATTCGAATTAATTATTAAATAAATCTGATTGGGTGATTAATTAATTATGGGGCCTCCATCCCATTGGTGGCTTTTCCCTAATTGGTGGATCTATGTCCTTTGGCCACTTAATTAATTAATTAATTAATTAACCCACCCCTGCAACCATTTCCATCTTCTTCATTTTCTACAAAAAATCGAACACCCATTCCATACAGCCCCTTCAATCCCTGTTATTTGTGTGTATGGTGTGAATGAAAGAGAGAGAGGAAGGTGAGACGATGAAGATGGTGGCCACGAGTCGAGCCATCGTGGACGGTGGCTGGAGAACCAGAAAACGGTAAGTTTAAGTTCGAAATTCAAAGATTGGATTTTGGGGGTTATTAATCGATACTAATCATTCCTTGATGTTTCTGGTGGTGATACGGATCAAGTGGGATTGAAATCGAGGACTGGGACGGTCTAGGATGGCCAGAAACAGACGTGGAAACTTGGCCGTACTGTTCAAGCTTCAAAAGTTTGGGGAGTCCCAATGACGGTGATTAGCCCAGGAAGGCTTATGACACGCATATCGAGGAGGTAGCATAGGACGGTCTGTGAGTGGACAACGTTTTCTAAACTGTGATGCATGCATAACTGTTTTATATGTTTTATTTATGCAATTTCTATAGTGATGATTGAGGCATTGGTGATTTACATGGTTGCACGTGTTTCGAGGTAATCCCATATTTGCACGTATTTCGATGTTACGATTTTATATTGTAGTTTTACGTGCTTGTGGTTTCGGTGATTGTTTGATGATATGGTTTTGGTTTTGGAAAGATGAACTCGGGCATGAGACCCACTTGAATTATGTGATCGGGCCGGGGTCCAGTTGGTTTACGAAATCTGGCTGAAACCCATTTGAGTTATGTGATCGGGACGGGGGCCCATTTGATTTATGAAATCGGGCATGAGGCACAAATATATTTTATAAATGTGATTTCGAGTCTAGAACCATATGTTTCATAAACATGATTTCGGGTCGGGGACCCTAAATGATTGTATGGAAATTTCGGGCAAGGCCCTTTGAGATATTTTTAAATGACTTTATAAAACTATTTTCCATATACCATCTTGACACGAGTATATGTGGATGGTCTCCTCCAGGTGTCTGGGACATTGGGGAAGTCAGGGTGCATTGCCTGCGAGGGGTCATTATACGGAGCGACCGGACCGTATAGTGACTTAGGAGCAGGATTGCTATGATTAGACATCTGGGACATCAGACATCTGGGATGTCAGAGATATGGACCCGGAGAGACCCCAGGCAGCACACGTTGCTTATACCGTGAGATATGATGTCTGGGACGCTAAACATCTGGTATATCAGGGATGGTTATGTGGTAAATATGGATTATTGGATTTATGCATTGGTGTTTATGGATTTGGGAAGTGGCCCACTTGGTTCTGGATTTACAGATTTTAGTATTCTACGGTTTTGTGCTGAGTTCCCACACATGTTTGGTTTTACGGTTTTTGGGCTAAGGCCCTAATGGTTTATTTAAGTAAATGGTTTGATTACTGGTTTTAGATGCATGCATACTTTTAGAGAAGGGCTTAAATGTCTTTTTATCAAATGTGTTTTATGCACTTATTGATTTTTGTCCACTCACAGCCATTAATGGTTTTAATGCCCTTCGGGTTGATCACGGATGCAGGCTGTATCAGAGACCGAGACATCGCACTCCTCCACCGATCCTGGCGCGCTCTTGGAGCCCCGTATGGGCCGAGGTATGAATTATCCCTTGTCTGACACTTCGTGTGAGATGGGAGCATGGCACATCCTGCGTTAATCCTAGGGATATTGAGATGGGTCGTGTCAAATGGTATCAGAGCAAGGTTGTCGCTATTCGAGTAAACCGTGTAGTTCTTATGGTACGCGC
The DNA here is from genome assembly GCA_032719365.1 of Prinsepia uniflora. Classification (NCBI taxonomy): domain Eukaryota; kingdom Viridiplantae; phylum Streptophyta; class Magnoliopsida; order Rosales; family Rosaceae; genus Prinsepia; species Prinsepia uniflora. The sequence continues at coordinate 41,436,325 of CM064872.1, forward strand.
AGGTCGACAATGTGATGTCTCTATGGGCTGCAGTTCGTTGTCAACCTGATAGTTAGGATAACGGTTTGATAGTTAGTGGGAGTGAATAGTGGATAGAGTGTGATTGGCTCGATACACCGTGCGTTAGTGTGTTTCGACCTGGGCAGGGTTACTTGTGATAGATTGGTAGTGCGATGACCGTCGAACCGGTCGGTCATGTGATGTTAGATTGTTGAGCTGCTGCGAGTAGCTGGGTTCGGGGAACCCCAGTTGAGTTGATGGAAGGATTGGATTGACGTCCATACGATGTCAGGCTCGCGGGGTCGGTCAGATTGTGGATTATACTACAGAGGGCAATTGGGTTTAGAGGAACCCTAGGGTGTGATTTTGGAACCCTAAATTATGATGGATGGTCTGGAAAGGCGAACCTTAGTTGTGATTGACGAATTGGAATTATGAGTCCGTAGTTGTTGTGGATTGGACGACTTTCTGAGGTCGAGATAGTTTTTCGGGTCGAACCCCAGATTGTGATTGATGGATTGAAATTGGTACTGCAGAGGACGGTTGAGGTCGTGGATGACCATGTGGACGACTCTAGTGAGTCTAGTCAAAACTATGGAGATTGGTTAGCCCGACACGAAGTGAAATGATGGGATTCGATCCACGAGTACGGTTATGAGATGATATATGGAATCGTGAGTTGGACCGAATAATAGTGTGATGTGTGGATGCGGATCTCGATAGCGATGACCGTTGATCGATAACCGTGTGGAGATGGCTGGCTATCGAGGCTGATTGATGTAGTTATGATTGTTGAAAAAGTTGGGGGACGTTCAAGGAACATTCATTATGTAACGACCCGCTCTGAAAATTGGGATTAGAGTAGTGGTTAATGATGGATTAGTGAAATTAATCGGTGAGTAGTTGGATGCATTCAGACGGACGATGCGAAATGGCGATTTTGCCCTTGGAATAGGGCAAAAATGTTAACTTTTCGATCGGGCGGACAATGGCTTATTACCAATGACCTTGACGTAGTTTGGAACGTCACAAGTTTATAGACAGGTGGCACGTCCGATTCCAACATTCGAGGAGAAAGTTATGACGTCCGGAAGTTCGAGGGTACTTTGGTAATTTTGTGAAATAGGGGTAATTTGTTGACTTTTCAAACGCCATGGACTTTTCACTAAACTCGAGGACCGTTAGATAGGTCTCGAATCCCTGAGTACAACGACAGGTGGCACGCCGTCATCGGACGTCGGACAGTTAAGTTACGGGTTTAGTTTTGAGAAGGGTTAAATGGTAATTTGTACATTAGAAGGACAAAATGGTCTTTTGGATAAGCTTGGAATCTGTGAACACCTATATGATGACACCTGTCCCTCTTTCATCAGTGACTGGAGGGATGTGGACACGTGGGAGCGGTCTGGTTGGTTCGAGCCCCATCTTCCATTTGGTATTTTCTGTTTTTAACTTTGATCGAGTAAAATCATTTTCCCCCATTTCTCCCAGTTAGAACCCGAAACAGAGACTGAGACAGATCAACCATCTTCCATTGAGGGAATTGAGTGTGTCATCAGAGGCAGTGATTGAGTGTTCAGGTGGTGAGTAGCATGGCGGTGCCACCGTAAGGGGTGGTTGTGAGAGGTGGCGGAGGTAGTTTTAAAAACCCGTGAGGCTAGTGAGAAACAGGGGATGGGAAATTAGTGAGAACCAAATCCCTTTACCCGTGATCTTTTGGTGTTGGGTTATTCATCAAAGATGACCAGAGGACTCAGAGAAATCCAACGGTGGCCACGACAGTGCCCATGGTGGTCGGTTGAGGTAGGAATGGTGAGGTCGTTTAAATTCAAAAAAAAATTGGTGTTTTGTGATTTTGTGACTGGTGCTCGCTTGTGATGATAGGATATGATTTTTCATGGTCCGAGAGATCGATTGGGTCCAGAATGAGGGCTCGAGATGGTGATGATTGATAGGAAACCATGGTTGCCGAAAACGCCCGTGTTCTTGATTTGGAAGGACAAGTATGGACCTAAACTTTGTACTCAAGATGTATAGACCGATCATAATTAGTGAGACGAAGATGTGAGAGGAATTAGGACCAGAAACGGGTCGAAAATGAGGAAAACCGGCCACGCCGGTCGAGTTGTAGAAGACCGGTCCAACCCGGTCTGAACCGGGTTGACCTAAGGACAGTGACAATGAACAGTAACTGCGCGTGGTTTCACACACAGGACGATTAAGCAGCGCGTGAGGGCGCGTGGGCCCTCTTTTCGAGGCACGTTCAACACGTCTTTTAAAGTATTTGATGTAACAAACATTTTGGCGCTGGTTTCGAGTCGATCAGATATCATCTCGATAGGTTTCGGGTTGTCCGAAAGTTTTAGGCCTCGGTTAAAAATAGTTAAAAATACGAAAAAATTACGGGGCTTTAGTATAAGCTTTTTGAAGTAGTTAGTGACCTCATTGTGGGAATTGGACAGGTTCGGGAAAGCTGAGGATAGCGGATTAGCCGGGAAAAGCGTAATTGCACGCGTATCGAGACGACGGCATAATGGTCTGTGAGTGGACTTTGTTTTCTAACTCTTGATGCATGCATATATGTTTTTATATGTTTTCTATACGTGATTATATGATTTGATTAATGATCTTGATGGTTTACGATTTTGAACGTTTTTCGAGGTATTTACGGAATTATACGTTTTATGAGAATATGATGGATGTTGTGATTTGAACCGGGTTTTCATGATTTGATTTCGGGATTTGAAACATGATTTGATTTCAATGGTTTCTTATGGATTTTGGAAAGTAAATTCGGGCTTGAAGCCCAGTTCAGAAAAGTGGTTTTAAAGAACGTAATTTCGGGTTTTTGAATCGGATTTCAAAATGACGATTTTGGATTCGATTTTGGAAACTTGAAAGTGGATTTCCGGATTTGGGTTCGGAATGGTTATTCTCGATGCTAGCTTACGGAATGATGGTTACGGACTCGGATTTGGAAATGGATGCTGGATATAGTTCTGGGTTTGGATTCGGAATCCTGATGAGATTGCGAATTCGGATTCGGAAATGGATAATGATTTTCAAATGGTTTTCGGATTAGATCTTCTGGATCTGGTTATTGGGTTTAAAGACCCGGATATGATATGACGGGGGCGGGCCTGAATTGGGTTTAAAGACCCGAATTGAGTTTAAAGACTCGGGAGTTTAAAGACTCGGATATTGATATTTCCCCCGTAGGCCTATTGAGTTTAAAGACTCGGGAGTTTAAAGACTCGGATTATATTGAGGCCTGGATTGAGTTTAAAGACTCGGGAGTTTAAAGACTCGGATAGATCCAGCAGGTTCGATGAATGGAAATGTGGTTTTAAATGTGTTTGGATTTCACTGAGACTTGATGCTGATGGTTTATGGATAAAGGTTTTCGATAGTTTTGGGCTGAGGCCCGGGATTGATAAAAGCAAATGAATTCGGTTTTTCTTAAATGGTTTGAACAACTTGATTATAGAATGATTTTATGACATACTTTTGATATGCATGCATTGGTTTTAAATGGAGGGTATAAATGTAATTATGTTTTCTGATAACTTTTTTGAACTATACTTTATTTTTTTCCACTCACAGTCTTTTCATGTTTTTGATACCCTCCAGGTTGTTGGGGTGCGAGCTGTTGGTCGAGAGAGACGGATACATCACACCTACGATCCACAGTAGATCGGCGCACTCTAAGTTCGGATACTTTAGGATGGTTGGATTGAGAATCCCTTATCCGACTTACATGTCACATGGAGGTTGAACGTTAGTTTAGCCTTCGTGTCATGCGTAAGAAAGAGAGGAGCATGATTTAGCCCTTAATCCAGGGGGATTAGGGGTGGGTCCTGTCACATTATCTTACTATGGTTTGTCAGAGTAGTGGTACCCATAGTTTTGGGGTACGAGAGAGGCAGAGTTCCTTTAACCTAAGCGGAGGTACGGGGTTGTTGCTCGGTATGAGTAACGACTCAGGGTCATCTGATTCTCACATTGTGTTCCGGTGATTGTGATGACGATGAGCCACGAGTTGATATGTGACTCCGTCGTGATGGACATACGCTTGGTATCTGAGATCCGGTAATGGGTGAATGATGGACTGGATGGGATCCGACAAGGATTTTGATGTGTTGGGTTAAGTCCCAACATGATGAGATGACTAAGTGAGGAATGGTTGAAAGGGTACGATTGAGACACGAAGAGTTTTGGATGACGCAGAGGATGTCATGGAAATTAGTGGAGTCGGGGAGTTGTCGTCAAATCCGAAACTTGAGTGGTTATGTGTTTCTAGTCTCACGAAGAGGTGCTAGGAATTTATTGAAATTGGAAGAAGCATAAGAGATTTAATGGGAGTGTTGAGGTGAAGATTGCGTGTTTGTGAATAACATGGAGACCCGAGAGTTGAGCCTGTAAAGGTGGAGATGAGAGAACAAGATAGTAACGAATTACATCCTTTTGGATGTGTACAAACAGTTATCAACGGACAGGCGGTCTATGGATAGATTGGTTGCGGACACGTGGTTGTCCAAGTGAGTTGAGGAATTGGGAAGTCTAGTGGTTGGATTTGACATCTAGTTGGAAGCATATCTATTTCCAACATGGCTGGAACTCTGGAATCAAGAGAAGTTGTGATTGAGACGATGAGAAGGGTGTTTGATTCCGTATTGGGGAATGGATGTCATGAAGTTGTCAACATGTATTATTGGGGGTGAAGGTGAACTTGTCATTTTTCTGCCCGGTAACCGATGATGTTGGGTGTCACCGGTACAGTGATCGTGTCTTGGTGGGTGAACCCGTGATTTGTTTTTGGTCATCAGGTGGAGTTGGGAATTTCGAAGTTAGGTGAACGTGGTTTCTCCTTTTCTGCTTGGTGGCAGACGAAGTTGAGTTACATGGTGTGGTGGGTGCAGTGAATTTGTGTTTGCTCTCACATAGGATGAATTTTGATGTCATCGTCTTAGATCATCTTTGATTTTCCCTAGGTGGGATGACAAGGATCGATATGAGGTAATTGGAGAGGATCCACGGTCTAGACATGTTCCGTCATTGACTGCTCGGTTTAAATGTGAAAGTTGTTGAGAAGCGATTTGATAGTATGCAGATTCAAAGAGGGTGTGAGACCCTATGACCTGAAATCTAGTCATTAGCGGAGTGAGCATGTGTGGATCCTAGGTGGACTAGGATCATGGTGTTGAGGATATAGGGCATTGTGACGATCGAGGATCGTGGCATTAATGATCAGGTGATGTGGTGATGGATTTGGATCGTGTTCTTGATGAGCAGGTTATAAGGTGGATCAGGATAGCATGGATCGTGATGTCGTACCGTGCTAGCAGACTTCGCTTTGCTGATAGTGCTAACTAGGAGCAGAGGAGAATAATTTTGTGAGATAGTTGAGAAATCTTGTGGTTAAGTTAGTGAGAGGACAAGACATGAGTTGGATATGGGAATGATGGGATTGGCTTCCGTTCGAAGTCAATCAAATATGGTATGGTAATCGTTTGAGCAGGTGACCGATAGGCTCGGAGTTGGTGTGTCTCAGTAGATGTGGGTAAGATTGGATGCCTATTTGGCATGAATGGGTACGCTTTGGTGGCCGTTAGTCGGATTGGTAAGTACTAGGTGACGTGATCGGGAATAGACGTTTGGTGCCGATCGGGTGACCATGGGACTCGTGATGGATGATGAGTTGGAGTATTTGATCTGTCTAGTACTCTACTAGACAGATGGACTCCAGAATTGAAGCGTGATTTGTTACGAGCAATGTAGTAGGCTGGTTAGTGGATGGATGTACGTATAGGGTACGTTGTGTGAGGACTGATACTGGACAGGCCTGAGTGGTGCCTAGTGACGGTATATATGATGTACTAGTAGTATGTGGATAAATGTATTGGTAGTCGGCTTAGTTTCGATAACATTAGATTGGTTGAGGACGTGAACTGGACATTGAATAATGTGCGCTGGGTAGAGTGATTTTGACGGGTTCAGTGATTGTATGGGCAAGTGCTCAAAGCCGTGAATGGCTAGTGAAACCATAGAGTTGTGATGTGTATCACTGCTGGGCAGGTATTCAATGGGGTCCAGTTACACACAGGTGGAATGACATGTTGGTTTATGGATACTCAGGTTGAGTGAGTTATTGGTTAGTATAACCATGGGTTGCTTTGCACGGAGCGATTGCTATATGACTCTTACTAATGACAGTATGGAGTTGTGAGGAAATTTTGGTTCGAGATACCTTGGTGCGACTCTAGAGTGAGTCAGGGAGTGTCGGTGACTCGAATTGTGATCATGGAGCCATGAGTGCTGGTTGAGTACGACATTATAGGATGTGTGATGTTGACGTGGTAAAATTCAGGAAATGAGGAGAAATTGTGAGTTTGATAACTCTCGGTGTGGGAGAGATGCCGGATTGATTTGTGGCTGGCAAACGGGTGATAGTTTGGCTGGAGGTGTCAGTGTAATGGTAGAATTGTGAGGTAGTATTAACTCGAAACGTGTGATCAATTTCACTCGAAGTGGTTGAGTGTAGTAGATGCGACGTGAGTATTGGTGGAACGTCTGGATGCAGACAACTATTGTCCTGGTTAGTGGGTGTACAAGTGTACACATGATGTGAGGCCAAATTTACTTTCCACGAGGAGGATGTGGAATCGGGATAGTTGGAATTTTCAGGACGAAATTATTTAAGGGGGGAAGGTTGTAACGACCCATCCCGAATATCGGGATTAAATATTAATTAATTATGAATTTAGAATGACTAATCGGGAATTAGTTGAATGAAATCGGACGGACGGTGTAAAATGACCATTTTACCCCTAGTCTTGGGCAAAATCTTGACTATTGACTTGGGGAGTCACACGTATGAGGACCAATGACCGTGACGTAGATCGGGAGTCACGAGTCTGTAGACACGCGGCACGTCGAAATCGGACGTCGAACGGGGAAGTTATGGTCACGGGATCGAAATCGAAAATGTAACGTCACGGGATTTGAATTAATTATTAAATAAATCTGACTGGGTGATTAATTAATTGTGGGGCCTTTGGATAAGTGACAAGTGTCACTCATCCCATTGGTGGCTTTTCCCTAATTGGTGGATCTATGTCCATTGGCCACTTAATTAATTAATTAATTAATTAACTCACCCCTCACATTTCTCTTCCCACCCGTGCAACCATATCCATCTTCTTCATTTTCTGCAAAAACCCAAACACCCATTCCATACATGACACAACCCATCCCCAATCCCCCTGGATTAAGGGATAAGCCATAATCCCGCCTAACCCGCGTGCGAACACGAAGCTAATCACCCGTTTAACCTCTATGGAACACGTGAGCCAGACAAGGGATTTCCTTGTCAACGGTCCAAAACACCTTCCGGTTTCTCAGAGTGCGCAGAACCACTGTGGATAGCGTGTGTGATGTCTCTGTCTCACTAACAACAGCCTGCACCCCATAAACAACTGGAGGGTATCGAAAACAGAAAAGACTGTGAGTGGACAAAAATAAAGAATAAGTTTAGAAAACAATTTATAAGAAAAGACGGTTATACCCTCGAGGTAAAACCAATGCATGCATTCGAAAACCATTTCATAAAGCCATTTCATTTCCAAGAAAATAAAACCATTTATAAAACCAAAAACACTTCTTTTCTCAAATACTGGGCCTCATGCCAAATCATCTGGAAACCATTTGACAACCAGTATTGTGAAACCATTTGAAAAACCATTATTGTTTGACATAAATCCGAAAATCATTTAAAACACTTTTCAATCCATTGAACCTGCTGGATCTATCCGAGTCTTTAAACTCAACAGGCCTGAATATCAATCTGAGTCCTTAAACTCCCGAGTCTTTAAACTCCAAAGGCCTACGGGGGAAATCATAATATCCAAGTCTTTAAACTAACCGGGTCTTTAAACCCAAATCACATATCCGGGCCCGCCCCTGTAACATATCATATCCGGGTCTTTAAAACCTTACCAAATCCAGCAAATCCAATCCAAAACCATTTTATCAAATCCAAATCCATAAATCCATTTTCAAATCCGAATTTGAAATCATCATTCTAAATCCCTATCTGAATCTGAAATCATCATTACGAATCCAAATCCAGAAATCACGTTTATCGAAATAACTTTTCCAAATCCATTTATAAACCATTGAAATCAAATCATAATTCAAATCCCACCAAATCATAGCATAAAACCATAATCTCGTAAAACGTGCAAAAACGTAAAATATCTCGACATACGTGCAAATCATAAATCATAGATATCACAATCATAATCATAGAAATCACATATAGAAAACATATAAAACATTTATGCATGCATCATAATTTAGAAAGCAAAGTCTATTCACAGACCATTCCCGCTCCTACCCTTCTATGATTTCAAACCACGAAATTAAGAACTGAAAGGTACCTTTTCAAACCGTGATCAAACCGGTCTCCTGTAACCATATTCTGTCAACAATCCTGACCATGTCAAGGCCTGGTTTTGATCCCAATCGACCTCTGGCACCTTTAGAAACAGATTCCAATCATCATAATCAATCAACAATAAAAAGTTCACGATTTACCATTTTCGTATCTAAACCTACCTTTCACTGCTTCCACGGCCACGGTTGGCCGTGTTTCCAGGTTTAATCAGCTCCTGGCAACCTCTAGAACCTCATCCAGGCAACCACTTGGATCATCAATCCTCAAAACACGATTTGCCATTTTTAAACAAAAACAGGGCATTTTCTTACATGAACCCACCTACCGCCACCGTCGTGCACCACCGTGGCCACCATCTTCATCAGCTCACCATTCTTTCACGTTTTCATTCACACATCTTGGGTTAGGGAGGTCACTTAAGGGGAATTGTACAGGTTGGGTTTCACGGGCACTTGCCATGCTCTGTTTTTTGTTAACCAAACCCGTGCAACCATTTTTCATCTTTTAAGAACGTGTGAGACAAGTGTGAGATGGTGGGGGGAGGCTTCCACTGCCTTCCAGTAAGGGAAAAGTGTCCCAAATCTGGTGGGCTTAAATCGTAAGGCAACATGTGTCACAATCCCATTGGCACAATTCCCAATGCACTGGCAAAAGACCAGAATGCCCTTTAAACCAAATTACTAAAATGCCCCTCAACTTCCGAACATCATAAGTTCTTTTTCGAATGTCGGAATGGGACGTGCCACCTGTCTATAGACATTTGACGTTCCAGACTATGTCACAGTCATATGCCAAAGTCCATTTGATTGCCCGAATCAAAAGTCAACAGTTTGCTCATTCTAGGGCAAAACCGTCATTTTACACTGTCCGTCCGAAATCACTTGACTAATCACCGTTTAACCTCACTAATTTGTCATTAGTCACTAATCTAATCCCGAAATTCGGGATGGGTCGTTACATTCACTAATTTGTCAGAATGGTTCCAATTACTAATACAACCACTAACACATATCCCAAGTACATGCACCAATCACATCCAACAATACTCAAGGTGCATCCACCAAACACTGTGAAGTCCATCGGTCTAATCCTTTACTAGACCAATACTCCAGGTCCAACACGTCTTCCGAGGAATACCAACTCAAGTCCATTCTGAAACTCCTCGGTCTCCCAACTAGCATCCAAAACATCTACTCTAAGCACATCACAGGGCTGACCCAGCACTAGGTCCGTGACCTTATACCCTGGCGTATGTAAAACAGGCCACACTCGTTCTGCACATCCAACATCTTCAACACATCCAAGCTATTTAACCATATCCAACACCTGTCTTGTCATCCACTATCATAGCCAGTTTCTGTCTTACAATACGATTCTCTTGATTACAACTACCTTATCCTGATCTAGGAGCATAACCACTCGATCCTGATCCACTCGCTCCTAAGTGAATCCCAATTCTCGTCCGTAGGTGTAAGACCTTTTTCGAACCCATTACAATCACATCACTTCAATCTCGTCACCTCCTGATTCAATGATTCCAACCATGTTAGAAGTTTATCCATCTTTTCCAACCATGGGATTCAATCCTCAACAAGTACACTACCACTAGACTAACCATCCAAACGTCAACTTCTCTACCGGTCATAGGAAATCCACAATTCACCCCAACAACCTTCTCGTGTCCATAAACAATCTAACTCACTGACTAACTCATCTATCGGTTACCACCGTCTACGTAGGGACATTCAATCTTATTCTCACTTCAAACCTTTCTTAGGGTTAACTCCCGAGCACCATTAATGTATCAGTCACCAACTCTCGGGATCCTCAGCCATCAATCACTAACCTCAGACTTTAGAATCACCATCCCCGAAGTCATCACTAAGTACTAATCTCGGCCTCGGCATATGCCGACACATCCAACATACTCTGACACATCCAACATCAACTGACTCATCCCGGTGTGTCCACGAAAATCAATCTCACTAATGGTCAAACCCGACCATACCAATCTAGCCCGATCCAAAATTAAGCATAGGTCAACCGCGCTTCCGCTTTGCTACTCTGATCAAACCAACACCATCCTGACCAATCATACCGAAACATGACCTGCCAATGGTCATCGACTATCCGGGCTTGGTTAATAGTATGGACCACACACCAGCACCCCACGACTGATTACAACCTCAATCCATGAGGTGCCCACTCACAAGCATCCTAGCTCATGGCACATCATCTTCTATCTCTTGCTCATGACACATCAAGTCCGAATCTCCGACCATACCGAGTTACATCTCGAATCTATACTCGGATCGTGGAAACTGACCTCCCTTGTATTTCACAACTCTGAGCAACTCAACGCTCCATGTTCTCAGCAACGACAACCTAGGATTAACAGACCACTAGATCCACTGCACAACAATCTCAACGACTCGACCAATCGGGTCAAGCCAACCAATCTCCACAATCTCACTAGACTCGACAAGAGTCATCCACCATGCAATCACAACATGGTTTCGCAAATCATCCTCATCACTAGGGTCATCAATCCCCAACTAAAAACATCCACTAGCTTAGTGTATTCACAACAAATCTCATCACTCAGGTCGTCACACCCGGCTATGAACATCCACTAACTTAATGTCTTCACAATCGTCAAGCCAGCAATCATCGTTAGGGGAAAATAATATATCAGTTCCTTTACCCCCACAACTAGAGACATCCAGCTACTCGTAGCCGCACTAGTCCAATCTCAAACAATTTGACATGACTCAACCCCAATCCCCCTGGATTAAGGGATAAGCCATGCTACCGCGTAACCCGCGTGAGACACGAAGACTAATCACCCGTTTAATCCCCATGGAACATGCAAGCCAGACAAGAGATTTCCTTGTCAACGGTCCAACACACCTTCCGGTTTCCCAAAGTGCGCAGAACCACTGTGGATCGCGTGTGTGATGTCTCCGTCTCACTAACAACAGCCCACACCGCATCAACAACCTGGAGGGTATCAAAAACAGAAAAGACTGTAAATGAACAAAAATAAAGAATAAGTTTAGAAATTTTTTTATAAGAAAAGACTTTATACCCTCCATGTAAAACCAATGCATGCATTCGAAAACCGTTTCATAAAGCCATTTCATTTCCAAGATAATAAAATCGTTTAGAAAATCGAAAACACTTCTTTTCTCAAATAGCGGGCCTCAACCCAAATCATCTGGAAACCATTTGAGAACCATTATTGTGAAATGATTTGAAAGCCATTATTATTTCACATAAATCCGAAAACCATTTAAAACACATTTCAATCTAATGAACCTACTGGATCTATCTGAATCTTTAAACTCAATATATATCTGAGTCTTTAAACTCAACAGGCCTCAATATCAATCTGAGTCTTTAAACTCCCGAGTCTTTAAACTCAATAGTCCTACGGGGGAAATCACAATATCCGAGTCTTTAAACTCACCGGGACTTTAAACCCAAATCACATATCCAGGCCCGCCCCCGTCACATATCGTATCCTGGTCTAAAACCCAATACCAGATCCAACAAATCCAATCCAAAACCATTTTATCAAATCCGAATCCATAATTCCATTTCCAAATCCAAATCCGAAACCATCATTATGAATCCCAATCCGAATATGAAATCATCATTCCGAATCCAAATCCAGAAATCACGTTTATCGAAATCACTTTTCCAAACCCATTTATAAATCATTGAAATCAAATCATAATTCAAATCCTAAAATCATAGTATCGAAACCATTATCAAATCATAGCATAAAACCACAATCTCGAAAAACGTGTAAATACGTAAAATATCTCAAAATACGTGCAAATCATAAATCATAGATATCACAATCATAATCATAGAAATCACATATAGAAAAAATATAAAACATTTATGCATGCATCATAATTTAGAAAGCAAAGTCCACTCACAGACCATTCCCGCTGCTGCCTCGATACGCGTGCAATTATGTTTTCCCGGCTAATCCACTATCACCGGACTTCCCAAACCTGTCCATATCACATTCTAAGGTCACTAACCACTTCAATATGCTTCTATTAAATCCCCGTAATTTTTCCAACTTTTTAACTATTTTTAAACTTGATCCTAAATATTCGGACATCCCGAACTATATTGAAACGATATCCGATCGACTCGAAACTAGTCCCAAAATGTTCGTTACATCGAGTAGATTAATCGTTATGTTGACAACTTTCCCAGAAAATGTGCCACGCACTGTGACGCGCCTGCTACAGTGTCGTCACGCGCCTGTTACAGTGTTGTCTCCTACCTTTGGTCGACCGATTCAAAACTGTTAAGACCTACTCGGTTCAATCCGAATCGGCGTTCCCGGTTCATGCCCATAACTTACTCATTTTTAGTCTATTTTTGATCATTTTTCTTCCATTAGATTCGTCCCAATGTTTCCTACCCTTCTATGATTTCAAACCACGAAATTAAAAGCTGAAATGTACCATTTCGAACCGTGATCAAACCGGTCTCCTACAACCATATTCTGCCAACAATCCTGACCATCTCAAGGCCTGGTTTTGATCCCAATTGACCTTTGGCACCTTTCGAAAACAGATTCCAATCGTCATAATCGATCAATAATAACTAAATCACGATTTACCATTTTCGCATCTAAACTTACCTTTCACTATTTCTACGACCACTGTTGGCATTGTTTCCTGGTTTAATCAGCGCCTGGAAACCTCCAGAACCTCATCCAGGCAACCACTTGGATCATCAATCCTCAAAACACGATTTGTCATTTTTAAACAAAAACAAGGCATTTCCTTACTGGAAGCCACCTACCGCCGCCGTCATGCACCGCCGTGGCCACCATCATCATCCGCTCACCCTTCTTTCACGTTTTCGTTCATACATCTTGGGTTAGGGAGGTCATTTGAGGGGAATTGTACAGGTTGGGTTTCACGGGCACTCGCCATGCTCTGTTTTTTTCTAACCAAACACGTGCAACCATTTTTCATCTTTTAAGAATGTGTGAGACAAGTGTGAGACGGTGGGAGAGGCTTCCACTGCCTTCTAGTAAGGGAAAAGTTTCTTAAATTTGGTGGGCACAAATCCCAAGGCAACAGGTGTCACAATCACATTGGCACAGATCCCAATGCACTAGCAAAAAAACCAGAATGCCCCTCAACTTCTGAACATCATAACTTCTTCCTTGAATGTCGGAATCGGACGTGCCGCCTGTCTATGGACTCGTGATGTCCCGGGCTATGTCACAGTCATCAGCCAAAGTCCATTTGAATGCCCGAATCAAAAATCAACAATTTGCCCATTCTAGGGGCAAAACCGTCATTTGACACTGTTCGTCCGAAATCACTTGACTAATCACCGATTAACCTCACTAATTAGTCAATAATCACTAATATAATCCCAAAATCCACTTATCTTACACCTGGGTCTTTTACCCGATGTACATCACCTGCCAGTCCTGTTCTTCTCCTAGCACTCCTACAAATCATCACCACAACTGTCACTATATTTCTGCTAAGCGGACAAAAATATTTCAATTTTTGGTCCATTTGGCGATCATCTCTTTCTCAGCGAGATTGAACACATTTCCAATTCATTTCTAACATTTCCGTAGTACCTCTAATATTGCACCAGCCGACACTCCGGCTCAGCCATCACCAGTCGAATAACTACCACAACCTTGACTCCCTTTCGAGTCATTCCAAATGTACCTCGTACCAACTCCCTCAGTATAACGTAAAAGTTTGACGTCAACTGGCACGAATCTCACCTCGTAATACCAACCTCAAGATGACATCTAACAGCCTTGGTACTCTTATCAATCAACGTTCACTTGATCCATACTGATTGTGTCAGCGATCCGCGCCGACCCTACTGGGGTCACATCGTAATCATTTACTACTAACATAGTCAACCAGTGGGAACACCATCCACGTCCAATACTACCTGTCTACAATTGGACACTATCGAATACTTGTCCATCGTGACCACACATCGCTGATCACACATCTCAATGTTAGGGGCCCACCAAGCAATCATGGCTCTGAACATTCAGCTCAAACATCGTCACTGCAATAACCAACCTAAGCAATTTGGATCACTATGATCCAGTTCACGTCCTTGATCCATCCTTCACATCAAAACTACTTTGATCATCAATGTAACTAACAACATATCTCCTCGGCACTGAGCGGATCACCAACGTCTCTGTCAGCACATCACGATGCACGTCCAATCGCATCGGAATAGTTCCAATTACTAATACAACCACTAACACATATCCCAAGTACATGCACTAATCACATCCAACAATACTCACGGTGCATCCACCAAACGCTGTGAAGTCCATCTTTCTAATCCTTTACTAGACCAATACTCCAGGCCCAACACGTCTTCCGAGGAATGCCAAATCAAGTCCATTCCGAATCTCCTGGGTCTCCCAACTAGCATCCAAAACATCTACTCCAAGCACATCACAGGGCAAACCCAGCACTAGATCCATGACTATATAGCCTGGCGTATGTAAGACAGGCCACACTCGTCCTGCACATCCAACATTTTTAAAACATCCAAACTATTTAACGATATCCAACCCTTGTCCTGTAATCCACTATCATAGCCAGTTTCTGTCTTACAATACGATTCTCCTGATTACAACTACCTTATCCTTATCTAGGAGCATAACCACTCGATCCTGATCCACTCGCTCCTAAGTGAATCCCAGTTCTCGTCCGTAGGTGTAAGACCTTTTTCGAACTCATTACAATCACAACACTTCAATATCGTCGCCTCCTGATCCAACGATTCCAACCATGTTAGAAGTGTATCCATATTTTCCAAACATGGGACTCAATCCTCAACAAGTACATTACCACTGGACTAACCATCCAAACATCAACTTCTCTACCGGTCATAGGAAATCCACAATTCACCCGGACAACCTTCTCGTGTCCGTAAACAATCGAACTCATGGACTAACTCGTCTGTCGGTTACCACCGTCTACGTAGGGACATTCAATCTTATTCTCACTTCCAACCTTTCCGAGGGTTAACTTCCGAGCACTATTAATGTATCAGTCACCAACTCTCGGGATCCTTAGTCATCAATCACTAACCTCGGACTCTGCAATCACCATCCCCGGAGTCATCACTAAGTACCAGTCTCGGCCTCGACATATGCTGACACATCCGACACACTCCAACACATCTAACATCTGCTGACTCATCCCAATGTGTCCATGAAAATCAATCTCACTAATGGTCAAACCCGACCATACCAACCTAGCTCGATCCAAAATGAAGCTTAGGTCCACTGCGATTCCGCTTCACTACTCTGATCAAACCAACACCATCCTAAACAATCATACCGAAACATGACCTGCCAATGGTCATCGACTATCCCGGCTCGGTTTGTCAGGACCTATCCCGAATCCCCCGGGATTAACGTGGGACGTGCCTGCTCCCATCTGACAAGAAGTGTCAAACCAGAGATAATTCCGTCCTTAGCTCAACTAGGACTGCCAGAGAGCGCCAAGATCCGGAGGAGGAGTGTGATATCTCAGTCTCTACTACAGCATGCATCTGAGATCAACCTGAAAGGCATTCAAAACATCAAAAGCCGTGAGTGGACAAAACAAAGAATTTATATAAACATTTTTCATTAAAAGACATTTATGCCCTTCACTAAAAAGCATGCATGCATTCGAAAACTATTTATCAAAACATTCACAAAACCATTAGGGCCTCGGCCCAAAACCGTTCTTTGTAAAATCTCATAAAATCAGTTTTCTTTTACACTTCAAAACACATTGCAAAACTCTTTTCATACAAAGCCATAACTCAGCAGGGTCTCAGTCCAAATCCATATCCAAAACATAGAACACGAGGTCTCCGCCCCAAACCATTTTCTGTGAAATCTCATATACGTATACATATATACACACCCCTAGGGAACTAATCCCTGATATCTGTCACGATTCATATATATATATATATATATAAGTATGCATACTACTCGGGGTCTCATTCCGAGTCTACCCCCAGGATCTACGACGTCTGGGAGGCTCTATCTAACATCCAGGATCTACGACGTCTGGATGATTGTCTCCGGACCCATTCTGATACCATATCATATCTCCCACTCTTGCAATGTGCTCCCTTTGGGGATTACTCATTTCGGGTAGTGGATCGTGACTCTCCAGGTCGACGTCTGAAGAAGACCAATCAACTCGTGTCGGAGGGTATATACATTTTTAAATACTTTCTTTCAAATCTCAATTCAACTGGGTCTCATACCCGAATCTCAACGGGATTCCTCAAATGCGATTCAAATTCACTTTCACAGGCCTCAGCCTAAATCCACAATTCAATAGGGTCTCAACCCGAATTCTCATTTCATAAACCAAACTCAGACATAAGCCCGATTTCACAACCAACTAGGCCTCAAGCCCGATACCATCAATCAATGGGGCCTCAAGCTCGATATTAGAATCAACTGGGTTTCGATCCCGATATTACAACCAACTGGGCCTCAAGCCCGACTTCGTAAACCAACGAGGCCTTCAGCCCTATCGTATAACTCAAATGGGCCTCCAGGCCGATTTCTCATCCAATCAAATGGGCTCTAGGTTCGATGGTTTGTAAGTCAAATGGGTCTCATGCCCAATTCCATATTTTCGAATCCAAAATCATTCCACCTACTATCATAGGAAACATAGCACGTATAAGCGTCGTATAAAACTGAAAACCTCAAAATACGTGCAAATACGTAATTTCTAAACTACCACAAACAAATGCACTCATGGAATCACAAAACATGTTCTAATACACTTATAAAACATTTATGCATGCATCAAATTCATAAAACAAGTACACTCATAGACTGTCTGAAGCCGCGCCTCGATACGCGTGTCATACGCCCTTCCCGGGCCAATCTCTGTCACTGGAGCTCCCGAACCTGTACAAATCATTTTAGAGGTTTACTAACTACTTAAATAACCCCTTATTAAAGCCTCAAAATTTTTCCGAATTTTTAACTATTTTTAAATCTGATCCTAAACCTTCGGGCATCCCGAACTATATCGAAACGATGTCCGATTGACTCGAAACCAGTCCCAAAATGTTCGTTACATCAAATTGATGATTTCACTTGTTGGAACCATCCCCAAAAAGCTCCCGACGGGCCACCATGAGCCCCCTGAAGGCCCTACCCGTGGGCTTCACGCTCCTGCACAGTTATCCCTGTCCTCCAGTCGACCGGCTGGCCCGGTTCAGCCTGTAACTCCGGTTCAATTGGACCGGCGTGACCGGTCCAAGGGTATTCCTCCTTCAATTTTCGTCTGTTTCCTTCATTTTGATTCTAATCTCTATGTTTCCTCATTTCCTATCATTCCATTGATTTAAAACCATGGAAAACCACCTAAAACCTACCCATTCGAAACACCCCATCATGGTCCAATTTTCCTATTTTCCTCCTGGGCTATTCAGCCCCTCTCAGCCTTCCAAAAAGCCCTCTAAACCTTCCTACAAACCTACTAAACATCCCCTAATCACCAAAAACCATCCCCAATGTCCTAATCAAAATTTTGAATTCAAAAACACAAAACCGAGTTCTTACCTTCCCTCCGTCGTGCACGACGGCTTAGCCACCTCCTCAGTCACCCTCCCAAACTCACTCAAGCATCACAGGGGAAGGCAGACATTGGGTTTGGGCTTTGCAGGTTCTCGAGTTAGGAAATAAAGTAGATGATCGAATGAAAATGGAAGGGAAGGGATACATGTATGTGAGAAAGGGGGAATGGATGAGTGACAACTGTCACTCATCCCCTGGGCTTGGGAAAGATCTGGGTCCACAATAGGACAAAAGCCAATTGTGCCTCATAAAATGTGTCGCCGTAAATAGTTCCTCGGAACTTTCGTAAACCGTAAATTTCCCGTCGAACGTTCAATTTTGATATGCTGCCTATCTACGGACTTGTATCAACTCGATCTACGTAACGGTCCTCAGCCCTTGGCCATTGGACCTCCCGGGTAAAAAGTTAACTTTTTGCCCTCGTTCAGGGGCAAAATCGTAATTTCACCATGAAAGTCCGTTAATCCTCGGCTACACCCTGATTAGCCTCACTAATCTATAATTAGTCTTAATTAATCCTTAAAATTAGGGACGAGTCGTCGCAAACTCCCCTCCTTAAAGAATTTCGTCCTCAAAATTTAGACCGACCCAATTCCACAACCAAACTGTGGAATCCAATCAATCATGTCCCAACTCGGCACGCTCGTGTAATAATACACGTCCGACACAACCACCGTACTCGTTGGTACACACTGCCACCGGAGCTTCCAAAGCTCCAATCCAGCTCTCGAGAAGCCACACGTCGGCTCGTAAGTCTCACTCGAGATGTCGACACTCATCGATCTCGCCTGTCACTCACTCTGACGGGTCAAATATACTATGTTTGTCACGACCCGGCCCATCTAACACAATATTGTCCGCTTTGGGCCCAGCCCTCACGGTTTTGTTTTCGGGAGCTCACGGTGCAACTTCCCAGGGGGTCACCCATCTGGAATTGCACCAGCCTCAACTCGCTTAACTTTGAGGTTCCAATCCCCCCCAAAGCCACTGAGCTCCCAAAAGGCCTTGTGTTAGATAGATACGTGCCCACACATATAAGGCACTTCACCTTTCCCTCCCCGAGCGATGTGGGATCGTTCACCGATCTTACCTTTCCAAGCTCACTGGTCTTGCTCACCGTTCTTGCTTCTCAAGCTCACGGGTCTTGCTCACTGTTCTTGCTTCCAAGACCGGGTCTTACAATCCACCCCCCCTTGGGGCCCAGCGTCCTCGCTGGTACACTTCCGGTCGGGGTCCGGCTCTGATACCATTCTGTCACGACCCGGCCCATCTAACACAATATTGTCCGCTTTGGGCCCAGCCCTCACGGTTTTGTTTTCGGGAGCTCACGGTGCAACTTCCCAGGGGGTCACCCATCTGGAATTGCACCAGCCTCAACTCGCTTAACTTTGGGGTTCCAATCCCCCCCAAAGCCACTGAGCTCCCAAAAGGCCTTGTGTTAGATAGATACGTGCCCACACATATAAGGCACTTCACCTTTCCCTCCCCGAGCGATGTGGGATCGTTCACCGATCTTACCTTTCCAAGCTCACTGGTCTTGCTCACCGTTCTTGCTTCTCAAGCTCACGGGTCTTGCTCACCGTTCTTGCTTCCAAGACCGGGTCTTACAATGTTGTCATCCAAACTGCTTTTCAGCCTGATGGTTCTTCTCATCTGACAACCTAAGTTGACATCGTAGTTAGCTTCTCAATCTACCGCTCTGACACTTTCCAACTTTGAAGCGTCAAATAGACTTTTCAGCCTAACGATCTTTCTTATCCGATAACCGAGCTGACATCCTATTCAGCCTCTGATCTGACAATATCCTCTAGATCCTGCCATCACAATGGCACGAGTCCCATCTCATAGGTCATCCTCAAACCTGCGCATCTATCGACCTCGGTACTCATATTAGCCAACACTTACGTCTCCTCGTACTCGTACCGACTCCCTCAGTGATTCTTGCTGACTCCAATGAGAGTCGCAACAATCCGTACCACGATATGTCACAACCATTGTGACCAGCCAGCAACGCTCGGCTCCACTGCGCTCTCGCTACGCTACACTGATCTCGACTCGTTCTCGAGTCCCCATATCATATCTCGTGTCACTCTGTGACCTATTCCGAAATCTTGACTCACTCGAGTCCCAAACCATCACAACACGTACTTTGTCGAAACACATTCGACCTCTCACCCATCCTTGGTGCATCTGGATCCCATCAATACTTGCCTCAGCAAGAAACGTCACATTCACGGTCACTAGGGTTCTTCTGGCCCACACTGCCCCGAGCTCTTGGCTTACCTCGACATTGAACCCTCTTACTCCCCTCTGCTCCAAGCATAGTATTCAATATCCAGACATCCTATTAACATGTCAGAACACTTCCGATCATAGTACTCATTGATTTGTTACTATTCTGATCACCATCTCATGTCCACCTAGGACTCTATCCATTCGACAAAACATTCATCCATTCAGGTAACTCTCGTCCCAACATAACGATTGGATGTACTCAATCCCCTCGTCCCATGTGCACTACTCATAGGTTCACCCACATCGTAACAATCATCAAGGCACTACTCGGCCTGATCTAGTCCTGTACTCTGGTAACGTCCAATCACGCACTACTGTCCGCGCTCTAACCACAGCTCGGACCTCAACCTTCTGTCACCAGGAGCACCTTAATCCAGCATACTTTCTGCTCTCATACCCAAGACGGATCATACACTCCTATAAACAACTTCTGTCTTGTCTTTTTACTAACTATGCTAAGGGATTCCTTGACTGTCTCACGATACAGTTCTCCTCTGCTCCTAACTTAGCCTAATCAGCAAGGTAATTTAATTTAATGATGAACGAACCTCGGTCTAATCGACTCACGATCGCCACAATCACCTCAGTCATCTCGATCGACTAGATCGTCACCACACTACTTGATCCACCTAGGATCCACTATCAGCTTCCTCGGTCAACGTAAGATGACCCATATGACCAACATGGGTTCGCTACCTCATACACTCACTCGTCACATCTAGTGATGCTAAGTACCATCTGCTTTTCCAGTCAATCAAATTTGACTCAAAGTGTAGCTGTTCGGTTCTTACACCCTCTTGAACCCTTTAACTCTCACACCGGAAATTCCATCTCCAACTAACTTCGACATCAAGTATCCTTCTCTTTGTCTCAATCACAACCTCTCTTGATTCTGAAGTTCCAATCACGTTGGAAACATGCTTCTTTTCTGATTATTGAGCTTACTCTCTACACGAGTATTCACGTCTTATAGGCAATCGAGTACCAAGTCCTCTACTCAGGGGGTATGGTCAACCGCAGTCCACTAAACCAAGTATACCTCGTACCTCACATTGATCCACTAGAGATCCTTTCTGTCCCACTCAGTGCCCATCGAACTCACATGTTTACCCCTATAGGGCACGTCTACTAACTCGGTCGCACGTCTACCAACTCGGTCGCAAACCACGCCCTCAACTCACTCGGAAATCATCCACATGTCCGTAAGCAATCCAACTCGCCTATCCATCTGTTATCGTATATGCACATCCAAAAGGATGTCAATTCATCCTAATTTGATGTACCGCTCGACTGAGGAGTCACAACAGGCTCTTACTATGATTCGCAGTCAAGTCTCTGCCTAACACCATACCTGACCAACCGGTCACTAATTGTCAGGATCCGACCGTCCTTGGTCCAGATCCGACTCTAGCACGATATTGTCCGCTTAGGGCCTCGCCCTCACAGTTTTGTTTTCGGGAACTCATTGTGCAACTTCCCAGGGGGTCACCCATCATGGAATTGCACCAGTCTCAACTCGCTTCACTTTGGGGTTTCAATCCCTCCCCCCCTCCCCCCCAAAGCCACTTGAGCTCCCAAAAGGCCTAGTGCTAGATAGGTGTGTGCCTACACCTTTAAGGCACACCACCATCCTCTTCCCAGACCATTCCCCCCTCGTTGGAATGTGGGATCATTCACCGTTCCCTCTAGGACACGAGTCTTACACTAATCCCCACTACACTACTCGTGTCGTTTACTCTTAGTCATCACAATCACTATTGGGACAGAGTCCCGCCCAGTTCAATCACCGATGGGTTCCACCTAGTTCATTTCCATCGTATCCATCATCTTGACGCAATTCCTAAGAATCTACACTAGCCGATGAATACTCCTCATCGCGTAGTGGTAGAAACCAGCCATGAGAACATAACGACTGAGATACCCTCAGCTCGTGGCTCGTCGTCTCCCCTCGTCATCACCGCTCATACCGAGTTACATCTCGTATCTACACTAGGATCGGGGAAACTAACCTCCCTTGTATTCCACAACTCTAAGAAACTTAATGCTCCATGTTCTCAGTAACGACAACCTAGGGTGAATAGACCACTAGATCCATTGCACAACAATCTCAACGACTAGACCAGTCGGGTCAAACCAACTGATCTCCACAATCTCACTAGACTCGACCAGAGTCATCCACCAAGCCATCACAACAGGGTTCCGTAAATCATCCTCATCACTAGGGTCATCAATCCACTAGGGTCATCAATCCTCAACTAAAAACATCCACTAGCTTAGTGTATTCACAACAAATTTCATCACTCGGGTCGTCACACCCGGCTAAGAACATCCATTAACTTAGTGTCTTCACAATCGTTAAGCCAGCAATCATCGCTAGGGGAAAATACTATATCAGTTCCTTTACCCCCACAACTCGAGGCATCAGGCTACTCATAGCTGCACCAGTCCAATCTCAACCAAGCTAACTAAGTGGTCACAATTCCATACTATCCTCATCCGATCGCTACCCGGCCCAATAGACCAACTAGCCAACCATCGATCGTATCTAAGTCAACTGGTTACCATCCGGGTTAACCACTCTGGCACACGCTATCCTCTCCGGCTCTAAGCTGACATACATCATACCCACACCGCGGGCGACTATCACCCAGGCGCTAGTGATCTCGCCACTAACTAAGCCACTAACTTACGTACTATCACTCTAGCGTCCAAGTTGATGATAGGCTGTTTTGAGACATCACATCCACAACAACATCACAACACACAAGTTGACGAAACAAGTACTCTAGAAGTCATAACCTCACGTAGAGCGCACTAACCTGGCTCTGATACCAATTTGACACGACTCATCCCCAATCCTCCCTGATTAAGGGATAAGCCATGATCTCGCCTAATCCGCGTGCGACACGAAAACTAATCACCCGTTTAACCCTCATGGAACACGCAAGCCAGGTAAGGGATTTCCTAGTCAACGCTCCAACATACCTTCTGGTTTCCCAAAGTGCGGAGAACCATTATGGATCACGTGTGTGATGTCTCCGTCTCACTAACAACAGCCTGCACCTCATCAACAACCTGAGGGTATCGAAAACAGAAAACACTATGAGTGGACAAAAGTAAAGAAAAAATTTAGAAATTTTTTTTATAAGAAAAGACGTTTATACCCTCCACGTAAAACCAATGCATGCATTTGAAAACCATTTCATAAAGCCATTTCATTTCCAAGATAATAAAATCGTTTATAAAACCGAAAACACTTCTTTTCTCAAATACCGGGCCTCAGCCCAAATCATCAGGAAACCATTTGACAACCATTATTGTGAAACCATTTGAAAACCATTATTGTTTCACATAAATCCGAAAACCATTTAAAACACATTTCAATCCATTGAACCTGCTGGATCAATCCGAGTCTTTAAACTCAATATATATCCGAGTCTTTAAACTCAACAGGCCTCAATATCAATCTGAGTCTTTAAACTCCCAAGTCTTTAAACTCAATAGGCTTACGGGGGAAATCACAATATCTGAGTCTTTAAACTCCGGAGTCTTTAAACTTACCGAGTCTTTGATAGGTACTCAAATAAGCATTATTTTATATTATTTTATACCCTTTATACTTAGCTTTTAATATTAAAATAGTAAATAATTAGATAAAATAATTTATTTTATGATATTTTTGTTCAAATAAATAAAACTTGTAATTCGGAGCATTTTAGCGAAAGAATCGTCTCGATCGGAATTATAACGAATATATTAAGGATGAAATTCAATTGAATTACATTTATTAATTAATACTAATTTTGTAAATCCAGCCCAAAAATCATTTTCTTAATTCAGTTTTTAATGCAGCCCAGCCTTTCTAAACCGACAAGCCCAAGAACGGGAGCCTATTCCGCTTCGGCCCGCATCTGCTCCATCACGCCAGGCCTGCACCGTGCAGCCCACCTGCTCGGACCAGTCCATCATAGCCACTTGCATCGCCTGTCCAATCCATTCCTTTTCCGACCCAGGCCAGCCCATGCGCGTCTGATCCAACCCGACTGCGACAACCCACAGAACCAACTCTAGCCCAGTCCGCTCGCCACATACCCGCCTGCGCCCTCACCAACCCAGCCGTACCCACCTGCATTTTTCTTCCGCCCACCTGCTCGGCCCAGTTCCATTTGCACCATCAACCCACCTGCTCCACCTAATCAGACCAGCCCATCCGCCCTTCCAGCCACAGTGGCCTAGCCCGTACAACTGCTCCCATTTTCTATTATTTCTCTAAATTTCCAGCCACAAAACAATTCAAAATCAAACCTAAAATCAACATTCATCATCATTTTTCATCATTTATTTTTGTACTATTTTTATATTTTATTTTGTATTTTATTTTTAGTTCTTTTTGGCCTCCCTCTATAAATAGGGAGGCAAATTCATTTGTAAGAGAGTCCCCATTTTGAGTAGTTTTTAGTCCTAGTTTAGTTCATGTTTCTCTCTTCTCTTAATTCTTCTTTTTCTAGTTTTAGATTTATTTTGGGGACCATTTTAACTTCTTGTAGTTTCTTTTATTTAATTAACTTTCTTTTAAATTCTTGTTCTTAATTTATGTTATAATTTATGTTATTTCTTAATTTCATTTCTTCTTTACTTTGCTCTTGTGATTTTTCTTTGAGATCTCTTAAATACATTTTTATGCTTTCCTTAAAAAATACCTAGGCCAAGTATTTCCGAAATAATTCTAGAATTTAAGTCCGTATTCTTATGTTTTATCCTCCATCTTCATAAGGTTTTTGTCGTTGTTCGGTGTTCCTTATGAATAACATTCCATTGTTTCCATCCATTTTCGGAATCACAAGTTGTTCTTGGGTTCCGAAAGTGTAACTTTTCTCCATTTACTTAAATTCTTGTTATTGTTTTGGTGTTACTTATAATTCAATATATGTGTTGGTATTTTCTTTCTAACATTTGTAAGTAAGAATGCAATCTCCATGTGTTTTACTTTTTGAATTTCTTTTACTTCATATGTTTTAGTGCTTAAGCTTCAATTCTACACTAAGTGTTTATGACCGCTATTCGGTGCACTTAGTAGAAAATTGAAGAGATTTAGATGTTTGACACACATTGAAATCACAAACTTAAGGTGAATCGTATTATAAGTGTTTATGACCGCTGTTCGGTGCATTTGTAATAATGAAAAATGTATGCATGTATTTGAGATGATTAAGGTAGGATTTCGTGATTGGTTCAATATGAGCATGATGTTAGAGTGTTGGTAAAAATATGTGTTTGAAGAAAGTTCACTTGCATAAAAGTTAAAGTAGAAGTAGAATTAAGTTCTTAATTGTTTTTACTTATTTACTTTATTTTATAATTACAATCATTCAAACCCCTCATCTAATTCTTTATTCTTTTATTATTTAATTTTTTATTCTTTTATTCTTTTATTCTTTATTTCATTAATTCATTAATTGTTTTATTCTTTAATTCATTTATTCTTTAATTCTTTATTATTTAATTATTTAATTCTTTGATTCTTTAATTCTTTAATTCATTATTCTTTGATTATTCATTATTCTATCTCACTAACATATTATTAATGTTCCCTAATTTCCCCGGTTAAAAACGATCTCTATGTACCAATACTATAACTACACAAAAAGGGTTTAAATTGCATAACACCCGAATTACGTGTTTAATTTAATGCGTAGTTTGGGCGTTATCAATTTTTGGCGCCGTTGCCGGGGAAATTGAAAATAATTTTTAATATGTTGGTGTATGTATATTAATTGTGCATATTATACTTGTTTATATTTATTTTATTTTATTTTGATTCATATTTTATTTATTCATAACTTTAATATACTTGTTTATAAGTCTTATACTTGTTTATATTTTACTTATCCATCTTATTTTCATTCTTATTATTTGTTTATTTTTATATCTGTGCATATTACACTTGTTCTTAATGTTTATCTTTATGCATGTTCATATTATACTTGTATATTACTTTTATACTTGTTCATAACTTTTATTTTTATGTTTGTTTATAATTTTGATTCTTATATTTGTTCTATTTATTTTTGTTTATAATGTTCACACCATACTTGTTCTTATTATATTTGTTCATATACTTATTCATATTATAATTGTTTATGTAAATTTAAAATTTTATTTTACTTTTTCATTTTATACTTATACATACTTGTTCATAATTGACTTTCATTTATATTTGTTTATAATTCTTATACATGTCATATTATGTTTGTTCATACTTGTACATAATGTTCATTCTTTTTAATTGTTCATAAGTGCATATTGTACATGTTTACTTTTCCTTATTTTTACTTTTATCTAGTTCTATTAGTTGTTGTAATTATGAGAAGAAAAAAAATTAATAAATTAAAAAAAAACATAAAAATCGTGAAAAAAAAATATTCTTCATTTATTTAATTATTAAATTCCGAAAAAAATTAATTAATTAAAAAAATTTAAAATATATGTATTTACTTTCCAACTTTTTTTTTAGTTTTAGCTTCATGTTAGTGCTAATTCATTTTGTGAATAGATGTTGTATATATGTACTTGTTATTTTTCATACTTATTCATAATTATTATACTTGTCTTAATTTTCATTTGTATGCTTGTTCATACTTGATTTATACTTCATACTTTGTTTATAATTGTACCTCTTTTTTCATACTTGTTTATTTATACTAGTTCCTAAGTTGTATATTACTTGTTCATTTTATTTTATTTGTGGATGTATTTATTTAAGTTGTATATTATTTGTGGATATATTTATACTTCTTTGTCTTTTTAATTCATAAATTGTTCATACTTGTGAATAAATTGTTCATATGTAAATTGTCATGTTATATTTGTAACTTGTGCATAAAAACGTACTTGTAAATAATTCGTGCATTCATGCATTAGTCTTGACTATATGTAGATCACTTGTGTTTCGAAGTTTAGATTTTGATCTTTAATCGGTGAAGACTCTTTTGTTAACCCTCACCTACGGTGATTGTTAACACTTAAGTTATCTTAATTCCTCTGGAGTAAAAAATTTTCGAGGGTGATGTCTAGGACAAGAGATAGTACTCATAACGGGTTTTGGGTCTAAGAAAGGGACATCAATGGAGTTTAAGCCTCGGGATGTCTCAAAATTAGCCTTGTCTCTTGTGTTTATTCTTTCTAACCTGATCACCTTTGAACTTGCCCAAACAGTTGAATTAATCCAAGATATTTACTTGGGCCGCACGGACGTATAAGTCTCCATCTAAACTTTGAAACTATGTGAACTATATATATCTTTGACTTCCCCTAACATGTAAATATTGTTTATATCTTAACCTACGTTATTTGTCATGACAAATTTAATTTGCATCTTTAATCTAATTTACATCTCTAGCTTGCATTCTTAATAAACGTGCATTTTTGACTAACTAACTTGCATCTCTGTCTAGACTGGATGGACGTTAAACTTCAAGCGCTTGTTGGGAGGCAACCCAATGTATTCCCGGGATGTGAAGGAGTCATCAACGAAGATTTGCTATCTTTCTACCCTTCACTCTCATTTATTTTGTTTATTTATTATTTTCTTGCGTTATTTTCATAAATCCTCTTCCGTGCTTCAATTCTATATTCAAATACTTCTTATTTTCCTACATTGAGGACAATGTAGAATTTAAGTGTGGGGGAGTGGTTTACAATTTTAATTGTACATTAAAATTGTTTTAAAAAATTAATTATTTTTTTAAAAAAATTGTTTATTTATTTCTTAAAGTTTTCTTGTTTTAACTTAGTGTTTTTACGAGTATTAAGTTGCCCTTTAACTTGTCAATGATATAAATGAACGAAAATGAATATGTTATGGCTATAAAGATGATCACTATAACTTGAATTCGTTTGTTAATATTTTGTGATTAAGTGTTATAACTTGTAGATAATGCATGTAAATTGGTACATAAACGAGCATGTTAAGATAAGTATGAATCATTTGAACCTTATGTGAGCTATAGAACCTTATATACATCTTTGATGAGTGATTCATAAAGTTCTTTGTTTAAATTGATATACACATGCCTCATAACTGCTTGCAATAGATCTTAATGAACTCTAGAGTACTAGAACTTATTCTATGTGATTTTCAAAACTTTTAAGTCAATAAACTCTCTGATTTTGGACATGATTAAGGCATTAGGGTTAACACCACAAATTCAAACATCCATGTTCCCTATTTTGTGCGCACAAGTTGCGACCCCCTTAGTTTTAACTCATTTGAGCCCACATTAAGCCTTTCTTTCATCACCATGATTATCTACACACTTGAGCTTAGTATAGACATCTTTCACCCTTGTTCCAATGACTCAGTTGAATACATAAAGATTGTGTGGAGAGAAATTGATGATATTTTGAAGATTTTTATGTATATGGATTTGCTTACTCAAACTTTGTTGTATTATTGACACATGTTATTACCTTGATAAATGAAAAAAAAAGAAAAAAAAAGAAAAAAAAATAAAGAAGTGTTTTGAGTTTATATCAAGGTAAGAAGGATTGATTATGTAATGTTTGAGTTAAGTCCTTTATAGTTGTAAATTCAAATGAATTCGAGGCCCAACATGATGAAATTTGGCCTATGTTCGAAGGGATGAATTCATGATATCATTGCACTAAGGTCAGGAAGTTATGTTATGTTTTGGGAATCATTTGAGTCTTGGAACGAATTTTGAGCACCACTTGTCCTATATGTTCCTTGCCCCTAAACTTAGCCCCATTACAACCTTCGTAAAGACCTTACGATCCTTAAGATGGTAAATTTTGATTAGTGGAGTCAATCACTTGAGTAAACTTATGGTTTTGGTTCATTTGTGCAAGTATGTTTTGTTTTTATATTGAGGTGTTTGTTTGAGATTTTGCAAAAGTACTTCATTTCTATTATGTGAGCATTTTTCTCACATATTATGAGTGCAAACACAAACCCTTACAAAATTGAGTGAATTTATGAGTGCATATCCTTGTGAGTTGATTCATATTTATTTTATTCATGTTGAGATCCATTTCACCATATTTACTCATTATCTTACTTGTTAAAACATTTTGTTACAATGTATTAACTTTTGAATTCCATATGCTTAATTGCTTTAAGTGAAAATTTTTAATACCATGATAATAATGAAATATTGAGACAAATGGTTAAAGTTAACTTGTTTTGAATTCGTAGTTTGATTTTAGTATTTGCTACGGACTAGCAAAGTTGAAGTGTGGGGGTATTTGATAGGTCCTCAAATAAGCATTATTTTATATTATTTTATACCCTTTATACTTAACTTTTAATATTAAAATAGTAAATAATTAGATAAAATAATTTATTTTGTGATATTTTTGTTTAAATAAATAAAACTTGTAATTCGGAGCATTTTGGCGAAAGAATCGTCTCGATCGGAATTATAACGAATAAATTAAGGACAAAATTCAATTGAATTACATTTATTAATTAATACTAATTTTGTAAATCCAGCCCAAAAATCATTTTCTTAATTCAGTTTTTAATGCAGCCCAGCCTTTCCAAGCCGACAAGCCCAAGAACGGGAGCCCACTCCGCTTCGGCCCGCATCTACTCCATCACACCAGGCCTGCACCGCGCATCCCACCTGCTAGGACCAGTCCATCATAGCCACTTGCATCGCATGTCCAATCCATTCCTTTTCCGGCCCAGGCCAGCCCATGCGCGTCTGATCCAACCCGACTGCGACAGCCCACGGAACCAGCTCTAGCCCAGTCCGCTCGCCACCTACCCGCTTGGCCCGCCTGAGCCCTTACCAACCCAGTCGTACCCACCTGCATTTTTCTTCAGCCCACCTGCTCGGCCCAGTCCCATCTGCACCATCAACCCACCTGCTCCACCTAACCAGACCAGCCCATCCGCCCTACTGTTCCAGCCACAGTGGCCCAGCCCGTACAACTTCTCCCATTTTCTATTATTTCTCTAAATTTCCAGCCACAAAACAATTCAAAATCAAACCTAAAATCATCATTCATCATCATTTTTCATTATTTATTTTTGTACTATTTTTATATTTTATTTTGTATTTTATTTTTAGTTCTTTTTGGCCTCCCTCTATAAATAGGGAGGCAAATTCATTTGTAAGAGAGTCCCCATTTTGAGTAGTTTTTAGTCCTAGTTTAGTTCATGTTTC
The DNA here is from genome assembly GCA_032719365.1 of Prinsepia uniflora. Taxonomy (NCBI): domain Eukaryota; kingdom Viridiplantae; phylum Streptophyta; class Magnoliopsida; order Rosales; family Rosaceae; genus Prinsepia; species Prinsepia uniflora. The sequence goes on from CM064872.1 coordinate 41,466,914, forward strand.
TCTATTTTCTTAATTCTTCTTTTTCTAGTTTTAGATTTATTTTGGGGACCATTTTAACTTCTTGTAGTTTCTTTTATTTAATTAACTTTCTTTTAAATTCTTGTTCTTAATTTATGTTATAATTTATGTTATTTCTTAATTTCATTTCTTCTTTACTTTGCTCTTATGATTTTTCTTTGAGATCTCTTAAATACATTTTTATGCTTTCCTTAAAAAATACCTAGGCCAAGTATTTCCGAAATAATTCTAGAATTTAAGTCCGTATTCTTATGTTTTATCCTCCATCTTCATAAGGTTCTTGTCGTTGTTCGGTATTCCTTATGAATAACATTCCATTGTTTCCATCCACTTTCGGAATCACAAGCTGTTATTGGGTTCCGAAGTGTAACTTTTCTCCATTTACTTAAATTCTTGTTATTATTTTGGTGTTACTTATAATTCAATATATGTGTTGGTATTTTCTTTCTAACATTTGTAAGTAAGAATGCAATCTCCATGTGTTTTACTTTTTGAAATTCTTTTACTTCATATGTTTTAGTGCTTAAACTTCAATTCTACACTAAGTGTTTATGACCGCTATTCGGTGCACTTAGTAGAAAATTGAAGAGATTTAGATGTTTGACACACATTTAAATCACAAACTTAAGGTGAATCGTATTATAAGTGTTTATGACCGCTGTTCGGTGCATTTGTAATATTGAAAAACGTATGCATGTATTTGAGATGATTAAGGTAGGATTTCGTGATTGGTTCAATATGAGCATGATGTTAGAGTGTTGGTAAAAATATGTGTTTGAAGAAAGTTCACTTGCATAAAAGTTAAAGTAGAAGTAGAATTAAGTTCTTAATTGTTTTTACTTATTTACTTTATTTTATAATTACAATCATTCAAACCCCCCATCTAATTCTTTATTCTTTTATTATTTAAATTTTTATTATATTATTCTTTATTTCATTAATTCATTAATTCTTTTATTTTTTAATTCATTTATTCTTTAATTCTTTATTATTTAATTATTTAATTATTTGATTCTTTAATTCTTTAATTCATTATTCTTTGATTATTTATTATTATATCTCACTAACATATTATTAATGTTCCCTTATTTCCCCAGTTAAGAACGATCCCTATTTACCAATACTACAACTACACAAAAAGGGTTTAAATTGCATAACACCCGAATTACGTGTTTAATTTAATTCGTAGTTTGGGCTTTATCAGTCTTTAAACCCGAATCACATATCCGGGCCCTCCCCCGTCACATATCATGACATGACCCATCCCAATCCCCCCGGGATTAACGTGGGATGTGTTATGCTCCCATCTGACATGACATGTTAGACAAGGGATAATAGGTACCTCAGCCCATACAGAGCTCCCAGAGCACGCTAGGATCGATGGAGGAGTGCGATGTCTCGGTCTCTACTACAGCGCGCATCCGTGATCAACCTGAAGGGCATTAAAACCATTCAGAACTGTGAGTGGACAAAAATCAATAAATTCATAAAAACGTATTTCATAAAGATATTTATGCCCTTTACTAAAGAGTATGCATGCCTCGAAAATCAGTAATCAAAATGTTTACTCAAATAAGCCATTAGCGCCTTAGCCCAAAAATCGTAACTCAAAACCAAGTGTGGGAACTCAGCCCAAAACTGTAGAATACCAAAATCCGTAAATCCAAACTAAGTGGGTCGTTGCCTAAATCCATAACCACAAATCCACAAATACCGAAATACCATTTCATGAATCCAATCATCCATATTTACCATATAACCATTCCCGGCATCCCATATGCCTAGCGTCCCAGACGCTCGACGTCCCACACGTCATATCTCACGGTAATAAGCAACGCGTGCCACCCGGGGTCTCTCCGGGTCAATATCTCTGACATCCCAGATGTCTGACGTCCCAGATGTCTGACGTCCTAGACGTCTAATCATAGAAATCCTGCTCCTGAGTCCCTATACAGCCCGGTAGCTCCGTATAATGACCCCTCGCAGGCAATGCACCGTGACTCCCCCAGTGTCCCAGACACTTGGAGGAGACCATCACATATCCTTGTATCAAGATGGTATATGGAAAACAATTTTACAAAGCCATTTCAAAACATCTCAATGAGCCCTACCCGAAATTCCCATAAAACATAACAAATCCATTTAGGGTCCCCGACTCGAAATCACTTTTATGAAACATAAGGTCCCAGACCCGAAATCACATAGGTCAAAAGGGTCTCAGTCCGATTTCGTAAACCAACTGGGCCCTTGGCCCGATCACATAATTCAACTGGGTCACATTCCCAAATTCATCTTTCCAAAACCAAAATCATGCCACAAAACCATTATTGAATCACAATCACATAGCAATAGTATAAACTCGTAAACCTCGAATTACATGTAAATACAGGATTACCTCGAAATACGTGCAATCATGTAAACCATGAGTGCCACAATCATCATCATAGAAATCACGTATGTAAGACGCATAAAATAGTTAAGCATGCATCACAGTTTAGAAAACAAAGTCCACTCACAGACCGTCCTACGCTGCTGCCTCGATTCGCGTGCCATAAGCCTTCTCCGACCACATCACTATCACCGGGACTTCCAAACCTATCCAAATTATACTAGAGGGTTACTAACCTCTTTATTAACCGCCTATTAAAGTCCTGTAATTTTTTCGAATTTTTAACTATTTTTAAACTCAATCCTAAACCTTCGGACACCCGGAAACATATCGAAACGATGTCTGATCGATACAAAACCAGTCCCAAAATGTTCGTTACATCGAATAGAATATTTCACTTGTTGAAAGTTTCCCCCAAAAGCCCCACACGCGCCCCCACGTGCGGCTTGAACTCCTTGCACGTGAAACCCACGCGACGGGCACTGTTCATCATCTTCTTCACTGAGCAAACCGGTCCGATCCGGTTTGGTTGGTCCAGATGATCCAACTGGACCGGCGTGGCCAGTTCGGGCCAATTTCGACCTCTTCCTCAATCCGTTTTCAACCCAAATTTCTCCTAATCCATCCTTTAAATAATCATAATCAATTTGTGAGTTCAAAACTTGAAAACCAAAACTAAATACCATACCTTCGACTTTTCTTCTTGAACCGGCTAACCTCCCCGTCGGTTTCCTTGCCTCCGGCCACCCACCAGCCACCGTTCTTAGCCCATTTGTTTCCTAGCAACTCCCCAACAAATTCCCATCAATAAAGCCATTTAGCGATCACCTAAAACTCAACTTATAAATTTTAAACCCAAAACTCACCTTTCATGGTTTATCCGGCCACCGTCCACGACGGCGCAAGTCGAGGCAACCATTCTCCTCGTCTCACCTCCCTCACTCACTTTCATTTATATCCCAGGCCCAGAAAATGAATATTGAAGGGGCTATGGACATGGGTTTGCACAGGTTTGGTTTAGGGAGAAAAGAAAATGATCGATTGTGATGGTAGGAGGAAAATATCCATTATGTGGGGGAATGGGCCAATCAGATGGGTGACACTTGTCACTCATCTGGTGGTTCCTTCTAGAAGGTTCCCAATCAACACCTGCCACATGTCCCCGATTCTGGGTTTTCGTGTAATAGTGCCATTTTTCGTTTTAGACCCATAACTTCTCCGTCGAACCTCCGATTTCGACGTGCCGCCTGTCTATAGACTTGTGACATCCCGATCTACATCACGGTCATTGGTCCTCGTACGTTTGACTCCCCGAGTCAAAAGTCAACATTTTGCCCAATTTAATTAATATTTTATCCTGATATTCGGGATGTGTCGTTACATATCATATCCAGGTCTTTAAACCCAATATCAGATCCAGCAAATCCAATCCAAAACCATTTTATCAAATCCAAATCCATAAATCCATTTCCAAATCTGAATCCGAAATCAACATTCCGAATCCCAATCCGAATTCAAAATCATCACTCTGAATCCAAATCCAGAAATCACGTTTATCGAAATAACTTTTCCAAATCCATTTATAAACCATTGAAATGAAATCATAATGCAAATCCCAAAATCATAGTATCGAAACCATTATCAAATCATACCATAAAACCATAATCTCGTAAAACGTGTAAATACGTAAAATATCCCTAAATACGTGCAAATCATAAATCATAGATATCACAATCATAATCATAGAAATCACATATAGAAAACATATAAAACATTTATGCATGTATCATAATTTAGAAAGCAAAGTCCATGCACAGACCATTCCCGCTGCTGCCTCGATACGCGTCTAACTACGCTTTCTCAGCTAATCCACTATCACCGGAATTCCCGAATCTGTCCATATCACATTCTATGGTCACTAACCACTTCAATATGCTTCTATTAAATTCCCGTAATTTTCCCAAATTGTTAAACTTGATCCTAAATATTCGGATATCACGAACTATATCGAAACGATATCCAATCGACTCGAAACCAGTCCCAAAATGTTCGTTACATCGAATAGATTAAAAGTCATTTTGACAACTTCCCCAGAAAGTGTGCCACGCGCCCTCACGCGTCTGCTACAGTGTCGTCTCCTACCTCTGGTCGACCGGTTCAAAACGGTTTAGACCGACCCGATCCAACCTGAACCGGCGTTCCCGGTTCAAGCGCCTTACTTACTCATTTTTAGTCTATTTTGATCATTTTTCTTCCATTAGATTCGTCCCAATGTTTCCTACCTTTCTATGATTTCAAACCACGAACTTAAGAGATGAAAGGTACCTTTTCGAACCGTGATCAAACCGGTCTCCTACAAACATATTATGCCAACAATCCTGACTATCTCAAGGCCTGGTTTTAATCCCAATCGACCTCTGGCACCTTTAGAAACAGATTCCAATCGTCATATTCGATCAATATCACTAAATCACGATTTACCATTTTCGCATCTAAACTTACCTTTCACTGTTTCCACGGCCACCGTTGGCCGTGCTTCCAGGTTTAATCAGCTCCTGGCAACCTCTAGAACCTCATCCAGGAAACCACTTGGATCATCAATCCTCAAAACACAATTTTCCATTTTTAAACAAAAACAGGGCATTTTCTTACGGGAAGCCACCTATCGCCGCTGTCGTGCACCGTCGTGGCCACCATCTTCATCAGCTCACCCTTCTTCATGTTTTCGTTCACACATCTTGGGTTAGGGACGTCATTTGAGGGGAATTGTACATGTTGGTTTTGACGGGCACTCGCCATGCTCTGTTTTCTGTTAACCAAACTCGTGCAACCATTTTTCATCTTTTAAGAACGTGTGAGACAAGTGTGAGACGGTGGGGGAGGCTTCCACTGCCTTCTAGTAAGGGACAAGTATCCCAAATCTTGTGGGCACAAATCCCAAGGCAACAGGTGTCACAATCTCATTGGCACAGATCCCAATGCACTGGAAAAAGACTAGAATGCCCTTTAAACCAAATTACTAAAATGCCCCTCAACTTCCAAACATCATAACTTCTTCCTCGAATGTCGGAATCGGACGTGTCGCCTGTCTACGGACTCGTGACGTCTCGAACTACGTCACAGTCATTGGCCAAAGTTCATTTGACCACCCGAATTAAAAGTCCACAGTTTGCCCATTCTAGAGGCAAAACTGTCATTTTGCACTATCCGTCCAAAATCACTTAACTAATCACCGATTAACCTCACTAATCCATCATTAATCGCTAATATAATCATGGAATTCAGGACGGGTCGTTACAATACAGCCCCTTCAATCCCCGTTATTTGTGTGTGTGGTGTGAATGAAAGAGAGAGAGAAAGGTGAGATGATGAAGATGGTGGCCACGGGTCGAGTCGTCGTGGACGGTGGCCAAAGAACCCAAAAATGGTAAGTTTAAGTTCGAAATTCAAAGATTGGATTTTGGTGGTTATTAATCGATACTAATCATTCCTTGATGTTTCTGGTGGACATAAGGATCGAGTGGGATTGAAATCGAGGGTTGGGATGGTCAATGATGGCTGGAAACAAATGTGGAAACTTGGTCGTACTGTTCAAGCTTCATTGGTTTGGGGAGTCCCGGTAAGGTGATTAGCCAGGGAAGGCTTATGACACACATATGGAGGCGGCACGTAGGACGGTCTATGAGTAGACAACATTTTCTAAACTGTGATGCATGCATAACTGTTTTATATGTTTTATTTATGCGATTTCTATAGTGATGATTGAGGCATTGGTGATTTACATGGGTGCACGTGTTTCGAGGTAATCTCGTATTTGCATGTATTTCGATGTTATGATTTTATACTATAGTTTTACATGCTTGTGGTTTCGGTGATGGTTTGATGATATGGTTTTGGTTTTAGAAAGTTGAATTCGGGCATGAGACCCACTTGAATTGTGTGATCGGGCCGAGGGCCCAATTGGTTTACGAAATCGGGTTGAGACCCATTTGAGTTATGTGATCGGCCCAGGGGCCCAGTTGATTTACGAAATCGGGCATGAGGCCCAAATATGTTTTATAAATGTGAATTCGGGTCTGGGACACTATGTTTCATAAACGTGATTTCAGGTCGGGGACCCTAAACGGTTGTATGGAAATGTCGGGCAAGACCCTTTGAGATGTTTTGAAATGATTTTATAAAACAATTTTCCATATACCATCTTGATACGAGGATCTGTGGATGGTCTCTTCTAGGTGTCTGGGACACTGGGGAAGTCACGGTGCATTGCTTGCGAGGGGTCATTATATGGAGCGACCAGACCGTATAGTGACTCAGGAGCAGGATTGCTATGATTACAAGTCTGGGACATCAGGAATCTGGGATGTGAAAGATATGGACCAGAAGAGATCTCGGGCAGCACACATTGCTTATACCGTGAGATATGACGTCTGGGACGTCAAGCGTCAGGGACGCTATGTATCTGGTATGTCGGGGATGGTTATGTGGTAAATATGGATTATTCGATTTATGGATTGGTGTTTATGGATTTGGGCAGTGGCCCACTTGGTTCTGGATTTACAGATTTTGGTATTCTACGGTTTTGGACTGAGTTCCCACACATGTTTGGTTTTACGGTTTTTGGGCTAAGGCCCTAATGGTTTATTTAAGTAAATGGTTTGATTACTGATTTTCGATGCATGCATACTTTTAGTGAAGGGTTTAAATGTCTTTTTTATGAAATGTGTGTTTATGAACTTATTGATTTTTTTCCACTCACACTCTTTAATGGTTTTAATGCCTTTCAGGTTGATCACGGATGCAGACTATAGCAGAGACCGAGACATCGTATTCCTCCACCGATCCTGGCGCGCTCTGGGAGCCCCGTATAGGCTAAGGTATGAATTATCCCTTGTCTAATACTTCGTGTCAGACGGGAGCATGGCACATCCTACGTTAATCCCGGGGAGATTGGGATGAGTCGTGTCATGTTAAGAAGCTTCATGTGTCTCAAATGGTACTAGCTCCAGACCAGTGGCTTCCACACCCGCTTTGACCACAATCCCTACATCTGGAACATGAGGGGAATCGGTGCCCCTCAAAACCTGGGTCGACAACTCAGTCTGAGGTTAGGGAAGCTCAGAAGGCCAATTGGACTCGAAGGAGTGCGGACTGAATGTTCTGATGAGGAAGGGTCGAAAGGAGGAATTGGATCAGTCTCAAATATTAATCCAGGGGTAACCGTTTCAGAAGGAGTATTTTCTTGCCAACTGGCCTTAAGGGGAATAATGGAATGAAGGGTCGAACAAGCCCAGGTAGGATTCTGGTGTCTTAGGGTTTTTCTAAGTGGCAACATCTCTACCAAGACCAAGTTATCATCATCAGTATGCTCATCATCTGCGGACAGGATTCGTCTCCATTTCTTCCTTGTAATAGTGGGGTTAGTCTGGATCGGAGTAGAGGCCAGCATAGGTTCTAACGAGATCAGATAAGGACCCGCTCCCCTACCTTGGCGAGAAGACTTACCCAAGGGGTTTGGAGAACGTGTGACAAACAAAATAGCTTCAGGAAAGAAAAATAGAAGTTACGAAGACGTTCACAAACATCACTGAGACAAACTTACCTAAAAACCTAGGGAGATGGATACTGCTTCTACTTCCATCAGATAAACAGGTCTTTCCACAATTAGACCTTTATCTGAGGGACTAATCAATGCCATCTAGTCATCTACCCCTTCCACTATCAGGTCGACGTCATTTATACCTATTGCAGTTGTCCAAAGCATGTGAGATTGTGGAAGGTCTCTGTGGAGGCTTTCAAAGACTAAAAATGCGCACTGCGACTTCTTCTACGGTTGCTGCAAATATACCCTCAAAATAGGAGGTCTTCCAAGACATAAAAGCTTGGGTACAGTCGTGAATCACCTTGATGCCGAGAAGATACTGGATGCGCTTGTTGGGAAACGATTTATGGGCACTCAACGCCTCACCATCTGAAAACTTTTGGAGCCTTAAATATTTTCTCGCATTCATTCCCCGAATATGGGGAATAGGGATGGCCATTTAGAACCCAAGTTGGCCCATGCAGAAGTTAGGGTGGTAAACCACGAAACTAGCATGTGTTTTGGGATGGCGGTTCCCACCCTTTAGCAGATCTCTCAAGAACACACAACTGTAGAAATCTCTAAGGACTAGGGTCCTGTGGTTCTAGTTACTAATGTCCAGATAACCTCCCTCATCAAATACGGGGTAATAACATTTCAGGCTGGCTTGCTAATGCTCCACGAGACAATGCTTCAACCTACAAAACAACAACAAATAATCTTGAGTGGAGTAGGGTACTAGAGACTGGTTCATGAGCTAGTTGCTTGGAACGATTCTTTCAGCAAATTAGGGAATTGAACGATGAAGCTGAGGGAACGGCCAATTCAACCATACCTGGATCATCCAGAATGGATCGTCTAGAGGCTGCTTCGACCCTGGATAGGAAATTATGGTATATAGAAGATTGTACATCTGGGCAAGAATGATAGGACCTAGTGACATACTTCTGGAAGAAGCTAAGGCCTTTGCCAAGGGAACCCACTCTTGTTTGATCCCTTTAGAGGCATTTGGAAATAAAAACCAATCTAGGCAGAAATGAAAGAACTGGACTTGTTCGTAACCTGAGCCTAGATAGTTCCCAATTATCCCCAAATCCCTAAAATCGGATTCAGGCCTAAGGTTCATATCTGAGTCTAAAGGAAGAAAGCATCAAGGAAAAGGGAAAAGCTGTTAAATTTATGGGGGATGGCTTTGATAGCCATGGCGTTTGCCACATTAGGGGATTACGGGTTGGTAAACAAGCCAATAAAATCAACAACTTGACCTGAGGGATTCAGCCCAAAAAGAACGGTCAGGTCGAGCAAAGTATGGGTCATCGGAACAACCCCAAAATCGAAAGTTTTAGTATTATCATTCCAAAAACAAAGGATATCACTAAGTAAATTTATGTCAGGGGAAGTGAGAAAATCAGACAAACTCACCAGATGATATTCTCCATTAAGCCAGAGCTCACGAGAGTACAACTCTTTCATCATCGCAACCCACTCCAAGAAGTGATCAGAAATCTTCGATTTGCTGCTAGATGGAAACAGGTGAGCCAATCCCAAACGAATATCACTCCAAGGGAAGGAAAACCGTTGGAAGATAGGGTGTGACTGAAATCCTAACAAGACATCGTACAACGAATCAACTGCAGTAGATACTTGACCATGCCAACACGGCCCTAGGATATAGTGGTGGTCAGAGCTTGCTGGAAGAATTGGCCCATAGGAGATATGGTTCCCTACTTCAACCGTATCGAGAACATACCACGCGAGTGAGCAGTAATTTCCAAAAATTATCCCCAGAAATCTAGGGCATCCTCGGAGAAGGCACGACGTCTGTGTCAACAAAGGAAGAACAACTGGCGGGGGTTTCTCTTTCTGGGTTTTCTTAGGAGCCATAAATCTCAGCAAGCTTTTATGGATGGAAGGGAATTGCAAGGAATCAGAAGATGGCGACTTGTTTGATAAGAAAAAACACAGATGATTTGAACTGTCAAATTCTCGAGTAAGGAAGGTGGAGGAAAAAGAAAAGGGTGAAGGACGTGATCAGGCGAGTCGTGGGAATTTAAAATGTTTTATATCCAAAGAATTTCAAATTCAGGGGGTAATTTTTACACCAGGAAAAATCCCTTGGGTCTAGATCAATATGCTCACAAGAATTAAAGGCCTAAAACAGACTAAAGTCTTGAGCATGGAGAAAAAGCAAGTTTGGGCGGTGCTGATACAAACAAATAAAATTGAAGTAATGGGAGTATCCCAGCAGAGAAAACGGTGAATTGGGACCCACATGAGACCCAACTTGATAAGTTGAGAATTCCCTACCAGCTATAAAAGGAAAGCAACCTAGCTTCTCAAAGAATAGCCAATTAACCAAACAAACTCAGCAAATTGATCACCATCGATTTATGAACCTATGAACACCTTTAACCAAGGTTTCATGGTATAAAACAGCTCGCCCTTGAGGCAAAAACTGTCTTTTTGGACCTAGGAAATTAACATGCAACTTCTCTCCTCACCCCTTCGAGGCATTTATGCAACTGCCTAATCGTCTTTATGACTAACAGTGTCATAAGGGTTGGCTACACTTCCTTGTACAAGTACTCTTTCTGACTAGTAAGGGTCGTAAGGGTTGCCCTCATTCTGACTAACCAATTCATGGGCTTTTGGGTGAGGTTCGCGGAATATCAACTTTCTTTCTAACCCTTTAGTGTCATAAGGGTTGATATTATCGACTACCAGTTCACAGACAGTCAATTTGGCTTCTAGCTCATGGATAGTTTATGGCCACTGCTCAACGGAAAGTCATCCCGACTACCGTCTGCGCGAAAAAGTCATTCCGACTGCCAACTCATGACATGACTAGTGAGGGATTCAAATCTCCTCTTGAAGATCTAACGTCATATCTGAACGCACTGCCACCTCATGGCAAGATTTCCGACTGATATTCATTTCATTTGATGATTTTTGGAATTTCCTGCTTGATACGGGCTTGAAATGCGAAGAAAATAATTTACTCCTCGTACTTGTAATTTCAGTTGGTATTCAATTCCAGTACTTTTACATTACCGTATTTGTACTCTCATTTCCATTTCCATACAAACCAAATTTTCTCACGAAGTGATTAGTAATTGGAAGATACCATCCAAATGTGGTTCACAACTCATCAAGTCGGGACACCATCTTTATGTTTTGGTCTGAATACCTCAATCTCAACTTGGAAAAAACTGGGAACATTGTCCACTTAACTACTGAAATAAAAATGTCGTCAACATGAATATCATGGCGAAATAACCTTCTAACAATGGGCATTGTTGGAAGAAAATATTAAGTCCTCGAAAGAGGCATAGAAAAAAACAACGCAGGAGAAGTCTTGTTCGTCTGTCTTACAATCGCATTGATCAGAAGAAAGGTTCTTGGGAACCCATTATCGAAAAACCCATTAGATTTCTGGTCCACCCATCTAGGGATCGATCGTAGCTCAAAGCCCATCACACTCAGACCAATCCAGCATCTCTACACATACCACATTCTGATTGGAGACCTAACGAGGGTTGCCTCGAGACACTCGACTCCTAAAATAGGAAAAAATTTTTGGGCAAGAACAATTTGTATATGTTCTATCTTATTATAGTGTTAGATAGTTAATTTGTTTATGTGTTAATACTGATCGAGTGTGTTTATGTGTTTGATAGTTTGCACTCTTATACTTTTTTTTCATCGATTGATTTTGCTTTCTTTGATTGTTTTTACCTGTGTTTACTCAATCTAACAGTTAACATAACCACTTAGTGGTATGATTAAGTGATATTTCTCTAATAATATGGAAAAAGGCTCGAGTTTGACTCTAACAAAAAGCAAATCGGGACTCAATATGCATATAATATTCCCTATCTCCAATATCATTGTATAAAAAATAATTAAAATAAATAAACAAATACATAAAGAGTAAATAAATTTATGAAAATCAGCTTGCTCTTATATTTATATAAACATCTGGAAGGATAGAATTTGGTTTTTTCTTTGCTAGGAAGGGTACTTCGAGTTGCTCCTTCCAAAAAAGAAGAAGAAAATAATAAGAACTAGGGGTGATTATAGCCCAATGAATTACTGGACTATGTCTTCATATAAGCCCTGTTCTCTTGGGGCCTTCTCAAATGCTTGCTCACACTAGACAGGCTCCTCAGTCCTCAATATTCTCGGTCTCCACCAGTCACCAATACCTACTTGAGGAGGTTTTCAAGCCGCAACAAGAGCTACAATCTAGGGTTTTCCTTGGCAAATTCATTCAGCAAACAACGGGTTTTATTATTCTGATCCTGAATTCGGAGAAACACCCAACCAAAACGCAATAAAAATCGGTATCGGAAAACATGGAGGGAGGCGGAGAGGAAGGAGGAATAGAGAGGGTGGAGGACTCGAAGGACTTGCAGCAACAGAGCAAAGCCTTCGACAAGCTCACTGACCGCGTCGAAGATCGCCAGCTCGACTCCACCCGTGTCCAAGAGGCCATGGCTTCCATTGCTGCCTCCTCCGAAGCCGATTGGCAAGCTATGCGACTAAGGTCACCATCCTGATCCACTTTTATTTTTCGTTTTACCATCAAATTTTTCAACTTGAGGAGTTCGCTACGTACCCTATTCAATCCCTATTCAAAAGATCATATTTTGTTTTCTTAGGGTTTAAAATCAAAGTATTCCAGTCTTGATTTTTCATGAAAGGTGTGTAAAACTGTGGACTTGAATTTGGGGTTTTGGTTACAAATTTCCAGGGAGAAGGAATTGGCTGCTGTGAAGATCAATGCTGATGATGTTGACATAATTGCAAATGAGTTAGAGTTGGACAAGAAGGTTGCTGAGAGGACGTTGAGGGAGCACAAGGGTGATGCTGTTGCTGCCATTCGACACTTGCTTCACTAGACCGACTGACACAATGAAGGAAAGAGGATTATGAGGTGTTTTTCTTTCCTTCAAGTTTTGCTGGTTCAATGCTGAATCAGATATTCGGATATCATCAAATGCCGATTACATATTGTTCTATTTTTATCATTTGTGAGGATAAATGGCATCTGTGGCTTCAATTGACTCAGAATTAGTGGTTATCATCAAGCACCAACCCTTCTCCTTTATTGATGTTGTTAAGATATAATCTGTTAGAGGTCAATAAACTATGAGAGTTTTTTCTAGAAAATGGGAAAACTTCATTTTGGATCATAGAAGTGGATATTGTGTTTAGAAAACTTCAAATCTACTCTATTTATTTATTTTTCTCTGAGTTATTGATATGGTTAATAGATTTAGTATGTAAAATCATTATTTGAGCTTAGACTTTAGGATTCTAGTCTCAGATAGATCGTGTTGGTTTTAGCTCTAATTGTGGAAAGAATCTTTCATTTGCCTACCCATATGGTGAGTATGTTACCATGCAAGCACTTATCTTAGATTTTTTTTTTTCGACTTTGATCTCATTTGTTGACATAATTAATTGTTTTATAGGGAAAAATTGCCACTTCACGTTTAGATTTTAAACTTCTAGTTCTAAATTGGCTAAAGACTCCAAACTGCCCGTTTCATAAATTATACCCTAAATAATAAAACCCTGTCAATAAATGAGTTATGTTGAATCGAAAGTCTTCAAAGGGGGAGGTTCCTTTTCTCTTTAAATTTCTCTCCACCTCCATCACTCTTTTCTGAGCAGTTGGTGGCTTCCTCGCGGCCCCGAAGGGTGGTCCCTCGAACACTCTTGGCGTGGCTTCTCCACCACTTGTGTGGATTTTGTATGCTTTTTTTTTTTTTTTTTTCCTTCTTTTGGATCTCCGTGATGCTTCCCTTTACTTGGTCCCAAGTTGGCTCAGAAATCCTCTGCCATCTCTATTTCACTTAGTTGTTAACATTTACGTTCATCCCACTGTCCATTTCCTCCATAACTCCTCCAGTAGTCATGTCCTTCTATTCACCCCAAATTTCAAAATCCTAGAATCACCCTTTTACCTATTGCTAGATATAATTTCACAAAATTTAAATAAAACCAGTACAAACCGAAATTAAAAAATGTCTAAACCTCCAGAACGCCCCTTGGTTTCTCCCAATCAACGAATGAATTCCAAATTTTGTGTGGTTTGTTTATGGTCTTTCTTGATCCTAAGGGTGAAAACGGTAGGTGGCTTGTTACCCCAACGCCATCCTCTCTACATATCTCCTCTCTAGGGGATTGTTTCCCTCCCCCTTTCCCTATAGTTGGCAAGTAAACTACCTTTTCATAATAATAAGGCAAGCTCCTGAACTGGTGGAATTTCTTAATCCTATCTTTCCTTAAAGTAAGTTCGGAGCGGGGGCAACTTCCACGTCTAGTATAGATTAAACTCGCCCAACACCATCTTATACAAATATCATTCCATGGCTTCTAAGGTTATGTTTTCTTCATGTTGGCCGCAATTGCTTCTTTTGTGCTAGGTTAAATGCTTGTGTTAGTTTGGCCTTTTATTTTATTCTTGTAATTGGTTTCCGCTTATGGATTTTAGTAGGGGTGTACATGAATCATTCAAAATTGGAAACCAATTCGATTTAAACCATTATTGGTTCTCCGGTTTGGATTTGATCGGGTAAAAATCAAAATGTTTTTTAAAATCGAATCCTTTTGATAGTAGTTTGGCTAACTGAAAATCGATAGAATCTAAATCAAACTGTTAAGATTTTTATTTGTACATATTATTTAATACTTAATATTTTGCACCCTTCAATGTCTAAGTGTTTATCATGTACCTTAACTCATTAGATCCTTATTCATTTTGTGCTATTTTTTAATTTAAATTCTATTTAAACATAATCCGAACTATTTGAAGTTTAAAATGTTAGAATCTAATGTTAGAATCTTTTATTTGTTGATGTTCAAGAATGAAATCTTGAAGTGGATGGATGTAATGTTGATGTGATTTTGGAATTTTTCAATGGTGATGTTTTGGAGTAGTCTTTTTGTGAATAACTTTCATGAAAGTTTTATGTTTAGACCATCCAAACTGATTCGGTTGTTTAGAATGGTTTCAATTCTATTTTTTGAATCTGAACGTATCAAACCATTAAAAGTTTTGATGATGTATGTTTCGATCTAAATCGTACCCATCCTAAGATAGACAACTTTGAAGACTTATTATTTAGTAATGGTAAATATCTGTATCGATCTAAAACGGCCATTTCCCTACCTATAAACCCAATTTTTGCACTGCAAGTGACTTGTAAAATAAAACTTACAGAAAAGAGAAGGTCGAATGAAACTTGGATGACAAAACAAAGCTAACATAATTAGGTTGCAGCCATAAGTATTCGTAAGTGATACTAATTTAATGATATATAGCAGCCCACTTTCTTTCCAGTTAGTTTATTATCTTCGCTGATTTATATGATTGCAGAGACATCATTCATAAGACTGCATAGATATCCACTGCACAAACATCATTCATAAGATCGCAAAAGACATCCATGATACCTCTTCGCAAAACTAAACCGACATGGTAGCTTCAGAGCAGCCAAAATTTAACGAGCATTATATATCATATCCTAAATGTATGGTTACCTGTGATTGTTATAGACTGATTACCTCATATGAAAATTTCAGTTGCATGAAAGAAGGATGAACAATTAAAAATCATGAGATCGTTATTCAATCTGATAGTAATGATATTTCAGGGTTCTTTGCATACAAGAAGGAAAAACGATTGATGGTTATGAGATTGTTATTCAATCTGATAGTTTAGCCAATTTATAACTATAATATATAGGCTTATTACTTAAAATGTTCCCTTAATCAGACATCGAATCTCACTTTGCTCCTACAATCGAAAATCTTTCCAATGCACTGCCAAAATATGCCTTATGTTACCTTTATTGCTCCAAACCGTTAGTCATGTTAGTAACAGCATTAACATAAGGCATATTTTGTGTTAGTAAATAATTGGTTGTTTAATGGATTTTAGTAATTCTGGTTCATATGGGGCATTTTGGTAACTTCACATGGGGACTTCTAGAATTCTCTAGCACCTTCCTTCTCCCTTATCTTTCAGCCTTCCACCGACTTCCCTCCAAAATATGTGTATGTTGTTGTGTATGAGTAATTCAGGGGAGAGTCTAAAAAAGAGGAAAATTAGCTGAAATGAAAAACTGAGAGAGAATCAGGAAGGGAAAGAATTGGAAGACAGAATGATGCAAGAAAAAGAGAGAGGAGGAAAGACTAATGAAGTCACGTAAAAGAAAGGAGGGGTGGGTACAAAAGTGAGGGAAAACCATGAGGTCCATTTTTGGGAATTCCCGGGTTTTCTAGTTTGAGTGGGGGAAACACACAAACAGATGATCCTAGTGCATTCTTGGGGGACATGATCATGCTGAGGCAGTCTGGGGTGCACTTAGAGCTTAGGAGGGCTGTGTCCAGGAGTTTGACACCATGTCCGAGAGGTGCAAGGTAAGTACCACATGTTATAGGGTGATTTTTGTAGTTTTAAGACCACAAAGATCTTCATTAGTTAGAGACGAGTTGATTTGATGAATTAAGTAAGAGAATTGGACGTAAATCGAACGAGATAAAATAGGGTCAAAACACCGGGTCGAACACCTGTATTACAGAACCCGCAGGAGGTCAGGGACAACCTCTGCGCATGTGCGTGAGGCCCAAGCGCAAAGGTGGTCTTTGACTTCTCTCGGCGCATGCGAGTGCGTAGGTTGGAATCTGGAAAAACGATCAACATGAAACTTGTTCATTCTTGTCTTCTTAGTTCAATGGTTCAAGAATAGGGTCAATTGGACATCTTATGAAGAAGTTATGCTCATCCCAAGTTTTAAAAGTTTATTAATCTTATTTTGCTTATTTCTTTCTAATTAGTTCTTAAAATATAAGGAATTGATTAAAGAGATCTTTTGATTAAGTGACAATGAGGACTTACGGTTTTATGTGGATAATTCTCTTGAAATTAGATTGCTTATATTGGTACATATTTATTTACAAATTGATTATATGATTTATGTGCATATGTGAGTAGTAACAAACCCTTTTTAAATGATTGATAAATTGTTATTTGGTTAAACTTTACTATGGACACTTACGGAGATTCTTCAAAGATGGAGTTAAGGAGAATACACATGTTAAAATTAGAATTTGAACTATGATTATTTGGAGTGTTAATAAACTACTTTATAAATATAACATTTGAATGTGGTTATATGGTTTATGTTTATGGTTATTGTGTATATAGATATATGACTACATTTAATTTACAATTATTAAGGAATGGAATTGAATGTCATCAAAATAGTATTGTTCCTTACTTGCCGAGGCCTGTGGGTTGGATGTAGGCAGTGACCCCGTAAGGGTGAATTTATTTTTGTTAAATTACTAAGTTTTGAATATGATTAAAACTGGTGAAATTTTTTATCTGACAAGAGTTGTCAAATGGGAGCAAGGCCGATATTTTTTTGAAAATTAAAGACGAGTCTTATCAACTTGGTATCAGAGCTAGATTTTGAAATGATTATCTTTGAAATGTGAACCCGTACATGATATATTATTTCTTACAAAATTTTGTTAAAACAATTTTTGGAGATTTGATGGAATTAATTAATGTTTGATCTAAAATTTTGGGCCTCGATCTGAATTTCAAAATGATGATTTGTTTTCTTATGAACATATGTTGAGATGGTTTTAGCGTAGTGTTGAGTCCTTGAATTCGTGTTTCACGAGATAAAAAAGGGATTTTTCTTGGGACTAAGTTTCGATTTGGAAACATGATTGATTGTAAGAGTGATAAGATATACAAAATGAATTTGAAAGTGAGTCTGTTATGAGTGCTTTAGGAAGATTTATTCGAAGGATGTTTAAACCTGAAAAAAGATTTACGAAATTTTCAAATAATGTTAGAGTTAACGTTTGGTTTGAGATTTGAATCCGAGATAAGATTATTATGCTTTGCGCTATAACTTGAATTTGGGTTTTATTGGTAATTGATAATTTTGAAAGTAGGGTTTTGATAATACTGTAAATTTGGTTTTTAGTGCTCAATGATGAGTCTTGGGAACATGAAATCACGAGAATGGAAACTATTCTATGGAACATTATACAACGTTAAGTGGATTAAGATAAAGGTTAAGAAACTAACACGTGTTATTATTACGTGTTTTCCCAAAATTCGTGATTTAATTGTGATGATGATTTGTATACGATTTCTTATGACTTTATGAATATTGTTAAGAATACAAGTTACGAGATGGTAAATTAGTTCTAAGAATTTCTATATGCTGGAATAGATTGAAATGATGTGAGTATAGTTGATAAAGTTTTCGAATAATAATGATATTTGTACGGGAATGTAACAGTGATGAAATGTGATTGTAAATACATGGTACTTTTGTGAGTTGTGGATGATTATTTGATGTGTGATGATATGATATATATTGATAATATGACGATGATATGTATACAAATGTTATTTCATGATGATTGATGATGTTGAGCATATAATGATGATAACGACACAATGATGATAATGAAATGATGCCATGATAAGGACATGATGGTATGATTGCATGATGACATGATATTAAATGATATAATGGATATATACGATGATGATACAATGACATGGTGATAATGTTTATGATGTATATGATGAGCTATTTAATAACCTGATGTTATGATGCAATAATGTAATGATATGGGTTGTATATTGGTTGGTCTCATACGTCGAGTGGGGCTCTAGATCCCGAGATCGGTATTGCGATATGGGTCTCAGGCGTCACGACACGACCCACCCCCAATCCCCCGGGATTAAGGGCTAAGTCATGCTCCCGCCTAACTTACGAGTGACACGGAGGCTAAACTGATGTCCAACCTCCATGTGACACGTAAGTCAGACAAGGGATTCTTAACTGAACCGCTCCAAAATTCCGGACTTCCCAGAGCGCGTAGACCCTACTGTGGATCGCGTGTGTGATGTCTCCGTCTCTCTCGTTCAACAGCCCGCACCACAACAACCTGGAGGGTATCGAAAACATGAAAAGACTATGAGTGGACAAAAATAAAGTATAGTTCAAAACAGTTATCAGAAAACATAATTACATTTATACCCTCCGTTTAAAAACCAATGCATGCATATCAAAAGCATGTAATAAAATTATTCTATACTCAAGTTGCTCAACCCATTTAAGAAAAACCGAATTCATTTTCTTTTATCAATCCCGGGCCTCAGCCCAAAACTATCGAAAACTGTATCATTCGGGCATTGGCCAAAACATCGGAAAACCATTATCGAAAACCATCACCATCAAGTCTCAGTGAAATTCAAACACATTTAAAACCACATTTCCATTCATCGAACCTGCTAGCTCTATCCAAGTCTTTAAACTCAACAGCCCTACGGGGGAAATATCAATATCCGAGTCTTTAAACTTCCGAGTCTTTAAACTCAATCCGGGTCTTTAAACCCAATCCGGGCCCGCCCCCGTCATATCATATCCGGGTCTTTAAACCCAATAACCAGATCCAGCAAATCCAATTCGAAAACCACTTGAAAACCATTATCCATTTCCGAATCCGAATCCGCAATCTCGTCAGGATCCCGAATCCAAACCCAGAACTCATATCCCCAACCGTTTCCAAATTCGAGTCCGAAACCATCATTCCGTAAGCCAGCAACTGGAATAACCATTCCTAACCCAAACTCGGAATTCCACTTTCAAGTTTCCCACTTTCAAGTTTTCAACCGAATCCAGAATCGTCATCATGGAATCCGATTCCAAAACCCGAAAACACGTTTCTCAAAACCACTTTTTGAACTGGGCTTCAAGCCCGAAATCACTTCCCCAAAATCCATTTCAAATCATTAAAATCAAATCGTATTTCAAAACCCGAAATCCAATCATTAAAACCAGGTTCAAATCACAAGATCATTTGAAATCTCGTAAAATGTGCAATTACGTTATAATCTCGAAATCCGTGCAAAATCGTAAATCATCAAGATCATAAATCAAATCATAGAATTACATATAGAAAAAATATAAAAACATATATGCATGCATCATACGTTAGACAGCAAAGTCCACTCACAGACCATAGCGTCGTCGCCTCGATACGCGCGCACTAATGCTTTCCCGGCTAATCTACTATCACCGACTTTCCCGAACCTATCCAAATTCCATAATTAGGTCATTAACTACTTCATAAAGCTTCTACTAAAGCCCCGTAATTGTTCCGAATTTTTAACTATTTTTAACCGAGGCCTAAAACCTTCGGACATCCCGAACATATCGAGACGATGTCCGATTGACTCGAAACCAATTTCAAAATGTTCATTACATCGAATGCTTTAAAAGTCGTGTTGGAACCTTCGTCAAAAGGCGTGCCATGCGCCCACACGCACCGTCTGAAGTGGCTGCACTTGGGCCTCACTCGCCAATCACTGTTCATCGTCTTCAACATCAGCCGACCGGTCTGAACCGGTCTGCAATTCCAGTTCGGTTTTGAACCAGCGTTCACGGTTTTGTCCCTTTTTTAATCTGTTTCTAATCCCATTTCTACCCTTAGCTTTGTCCCAACAAGTATAATCAATCTAGCTAATAAAAACAAAGAATTCTGCTCTATAATTACCTTTCCGATTCAAAAATATCATTATCCACCGTCGACCGTCACACCAGCACGATTCCAGCCTCCATTTCCCTTGGTTTTGAGCTTGCTGAGTTCCTTAGGTCCTCCATACCCTTATCCAATCCATAATTATGAGTAAAAATGTGTAAAACTGAAATTACCATTTTCAATTTCAAAATCGAATTTTTATAAACTTCCACTTACCATCCCTTCCAAGCCTTAATTCCAAATCTATGGAGTTCCTTTCGACCTTCCAACCATTTACCTTTCAGAAACTATGGGTTCAAGATCATGATTGAGGGTGATCAAATCCTGGTTCCTCACGGTTTTGTTTCCACTCTGTTTCCTCTTGTAACACGGTCACCGTCCACGGAAAACCGCTGTGAGTACTCTACTACCACTCTCTCATTACTGTCTTGCTTTTTCCTTTAATACTTAAGGGCAGAGGATGACATTTACAGGGTTAATTAATAGGACCCACCCCTAATCCCCCGGGATGGGATTAACCTGGATGGTAGCCGGTGAGCTACGGATGAGTAGGTTGGTCGGCGTGAGGGGCCTGAGAGTAGCTTGTTGAGGTAGTAAGATACGTAGGCCAAGGAGGCCGGTTGATGGCCGCCGGTTGGTCTGGATAGTGTTTGGATGTTGAGCGTATGGATTGGTGACCTTTTGGTCAGTTGGGTTGAGTGGCAATTGCGGGTTTGGATAACCCAGATGACGGGGATGATTTGAGGAATACCGTGGGATTACTGGATTGTAGTGAGAAGTATCTGTGGGAAACCGTGAGTTGGGGATTGTGGTATTGTAATCCTTGTGGTTTGGGCCGACTTACGGCCGGATTGGAGATTGTGCTACTAGGTGCAGCCGAGGTAGTGGGTGCCTGGTGGATGACTCTGGACGAGGGTTCGTACTCAGAGCGAGGTAGGGAGGACCATGGGTAGGTCATGTATCAGGACAAACGGTCAGGATGCCATTGGTTGATCAGAGTAGCGCAATGGAAGCACGGTGCACCTAGGCTTTGTGTTGAATCGGGCTAGGTTGGTATGGACAGGTTGACCATCAGTGGGATTAATTTCATGGACTCATCCTGATGTGTTAGAAATGCCGAGGTTGGCATTTGGGTAATGACGAGGCCCGTTCTTGGAAATTGTTTGAGAGTTGGTGACTTGTATCCTCGTAGGTTCTTGGAGTGGAACCTCGGGCAGGATGTGATGCGGTCATTAGAAGGAGTGATGATTGATACCCTTTTCGGATGTGCATACACAGTGATTAACCGACATGTGAGTGGTTTGGGTGCAGACACATTGTCGTGATCCGTAGAAGTTGAGGATCACCTAAGGCTAGTGGAGTTGAGTTGGAAAAACTCGTGGTTGAAATGCCAGGATTTGTAAAACTCCCCTAAACTTGTGTTGTGTTCCGAAGTAGAGAAGTACTTGGTGACGCTGAGTGTAGCGAGTGTTAGGAGATGGTGTTAAGATGGATTATAGTCATTGTGATGGCATGGTTGGGGACCATTGTGAGTTCCGTTGAAGGATGACGGAAGGAAATGAGAAATGAGCGACTATAACTGATCGATATTAGGTTATTGAAGAGAACCCACAATCTAGACGTGCGATATATAAGTTGATTGGATTGGATGCAGTGGCTTGAAAGCTAGACAGTAGGATGAGATGACAAGGCAGAGGTTTGATATGTTGAGGAAAGTGCTCTGTCTTGTAGCAGTGGTGCGTACCCAGTGATAGTCGAGCTGTGAGAATCGGTTGGTGTAGTGTTGGAATATCGCGGGAATGAGTTGGATTGAGTTACGAAAGTACGAGATTCGGAATTTCGGGACGAAATTCTTTTTAAGGAGGGTAGATTTTAACGACCCGTCCCGGAAGAGATTACCTTGTAGTTACTTTGTGAAAATTAGAGCTAGAGATTACCTTCCAAATCGAAAGAGAACCCGCCCCCCTGTTCGTCGTCCAGTTGCTGGGATTTTGGCCACCTCCTTCACTGGTTTCAATCTCAATCCATCCCTATAACCTCCAGAAACAAATCCCAAATGCTTAAATCGAAAGTCAGGCGCTAACACAATAGTTACCATTTTTACATTCCATTTCTTACCTTGTCGATTCCGCAGCTACCACCCACGGTGAGCCATAATTCTCAGCCCAAACAACTCCTAGACGTCCCAGAAGCGTCATCCAATTACTTAGAATGGCTAAGACATGCTTGAACGAAGAGCCATTGTCAACTTCAAAACAGGGAACTCTGCTTGCCTCACGCCGTCAATCACCGCCGTGTGCGACGGCCATTCGTGGCATCACCACCATCAGCCTCCTCCTCTGCTTTCTCATTAATCTTCACACATCTCTCACAGCCAATTAAGGTCCACGGTCACACGCGTAGAATGCACACACTCTGTTCCTCTGTTTTCCAGCCTGTGCACATTCGTTTTAAAACAAACAACAAGGCAGTTGTCCAATGTTCCACCACCATCTAGACTCAGCCACGTGTCAACAACTCTGTGGTACCACCTTCAATCAACAGCCAAGTGTCCTCCTCTAAGTGGGTACAGATTTCAATGCAGAAAATGTCCAGAATACCCCTCAAGGACAAATTACCATTTTGCCCATCAATTTCCTTGACCCTTAACTTCGTCATCCGAACTCCGATCGACACGTCCCATGTAAGGAGCCGTCCTAGAAATTAAGGTTAAGATAGTGATTAAGATGGGATTAGTGAGCTTAATCGGTGTTTAGAAGGTCTGTTAGCGTAGAATGACGATTTTGCCCCTAGGTTGGGCAAATAGTTGATTTTTAGTTCGGGTGGTCAATTGGGTATTGATCGGTGACCGTGACATACTTCTGGACGTCACGAATCCGTGACAGGTGGCACGCCCGATTCCAACATCCGAGGAGGAAGTTATGATGTTCGGAAGGTTGAGGGCATTACCGTAATTTGGCTAAAATAGGGGGAAAAGTAGACTTTTCGTATGATCGGGTTTTGACACGTTGACCTAGGACCGTTAGGTAGATATCGTCGTCCTGAATTCAACGACAGGCGGCATGTGTTCATCGTACCTAGGATGCGTAAGATACGGGGTCTAGAACTTCGATGGCATAATCGTAATTTTGACTCAAAAGAGGGGCATTTTGGTTTTTTGCACAATGGGAATTGTGCAACCGGATTGGGACAAGTGTACAGGTGAGTTTGGGATATTTGTGAGAGGGCTGAGGGGATTGTGACATGTGGCAAGTGTGTAGTGGCTTCTACAAGCTTGCACGGCATGTGTGTTTTAAAGTGAACCGTGTGTGTGTTTGTTCGAAGAGGGGAAACAGAAAACAGAGGGTGAGATTGAGATAAAATTGAGAGGTGGCCGTGTGTTTGTGTGAATTGATTGAGTGTGTAAGTGATTAAGGGAGGCTGAGAGTGTGAGGATTGAGTTGTGAGGACAGGGTGTGTGAGGGAAACTGGTGTGAGAAGAGAGTGAGTTCACGGGAGAACCATAGAATAGAGAGGGAGTTGGAGGTGGTGTTGCCGTGTGTTGATCCAATTGGACTCGAAGGGAGATCAGGACGGCTCTGTGGACTCCAGGGAACGGGGTGGCGAGCAAGGTGGTGGAAGGCCGCATGTAATCCCTTTTCCCTGTGAATATGCCCTATTTTTCCGTGAATTTCAAATAGATAGTCGTGGACTTAGGGGCTGAGTCGAGGAGTTTGGTGAGTCCTGTAGGTGCAGTAGGGTCCTAGGAAGCCCTAGGTTTCGATGCCGTGACGGGGGAGTAGCTGGTTGGCCAGATTGTAAAACAGGGGAGTTCGGGCAGTTGGGTTCGAGCTTGGGGAAGTGATTTGTAGGTCGTGTTGGAGTGATTGGAGTAGGGGAATGAGTTGCTAGGTTGAGGACGAAGGGAATGGTGGAAAGAGGAGCATAAATGGTAGAGGGACGGCAGAGAACCGGCCACGCCGGTTCGGAATAGTAACGGGTCGAGAGGTTGAAGACGATGAACAGTGATGCTGGCGCGTGAGGCCCACGCGCAGCCACTTTGGGCAGCGCGTGGGGGCGCTTGCGGCGGTTTTCGGCGAAGAGTCCCACGAAGTTTTTGTTCTAAATGTTGTAATGAATCCATTGGGATAGGTTTTGGGTTATTCGGACGTCGTTTGAGGTTTGTTCCGTGAGGTTGAAGGTTTAGGGTCCCGGTTCGTTACGTTTAGGACCCAGGGATTTTTTAGGGAAAATTAGGAGAGTCTTAGTAGACGTGTTAGTGACGTTCTTTAGTGACTGTTGATAGGATCGGGACTTCCCGAGGAGGCTGAGGAATGTACGGGATTCCTTCTCTAAACTCGAGCATGCATAACTGTTTTTCTATCATTGTTTTATGGTTTTACATGTGATTTCATGATTGTTGAATATGCTATGTTGGTTTTACATAATTGCACGTTTTTCGAGAAAGTACGGTTTCTGCACGTTTTACGAGAAAAGTTCGGATTCTGATTTTGATGCCATGAATTGGGTTTTTCAAACGATGAGTGGTTTTCAATGATATTAAATGGATTTTGAGACATGATTGATAATCAAGGGTTTTCGGTTTTAGAATCGAATTTCGGGAAGCGGAATTTGGTTTTAAAGTTGAAATGTGGATTTAGAAATGGTTTTCAAATGGTTTTGGGTTGGATTTGCTGAATCTGGTTATTGGGTTTAAAAACCCGGATTATGTTTGACGGGGGACGGGCCCGGATTGAGTTTAAAGACCCGCATTGAGTTTAAAGACTCGGGAGTTTAAAGACTCAGATATACTGATATTTCCCCCGTAGTCCTGTTGAGTTTAAAGACTCGGGAGTTTAAAGACTCGGATATTATTGAGGCCTGGATTGAGTTTAAAGACTCGGATAGGTCCAGCAGATTTGATCAAATAATGAGTGTTTGAGACTTATGTTTTATGATATGGTTTTATGATGTTTATGACGTGATTTCTGTAACTGTTTTCAATTCTGTTTTATGACGATCTTTATGTGATTTATAAGTGATTTCAGTAAATGGGTTATGCATGTATGATTTCAAAATGGAGGGCCAAAACCTTGGTTTTCTTATGAAATGGTTTTTGGAAACTCTTCTTTTATTTATGGTCCACTCACACCTTCTGTTTTAAATTGCCCTCCAGGTCGTGGAGCTAGCGCGAGGGTTGACGTTGAGGCAGCGTCGGAGGCATAGAATATTCGAGAGTGACCCCGGAGTGCTTTAAATTTTCCGTTGTGCGTGTACCTTGTTTATCAGTTTCTTTCCTTTGTATTTGGTACTATGCTCTGTACATACGTTGACTTCAGGATGTTTAAAATTTCTCCTGTGTCTGGCATGTATTTTGGTGGTTTTTCGTGAGTTTACTTTAGTTGCGTGTCAGGGGGTCAAACGGGAGCAGGATTTACCTCGGTTTTCGGGGTGGAACCGGGGTGGGTCCTGACATCCCGCCTGTCGTTGTACTCAGGACATCGAACTCTACCTAACGGTCCTCGCTTTGCGTGAAGAAAACTTGTCGTGCAAAAAGTCAAAAAATTCCTCCTTTTAACCAAATTACAAAAGTTCCCTCAACATTCCGAACATCATAACCTCCTCCTCGGATGTCGAAATCCGCCATTAACTACTAAGCTAATCCCTACTTCCGGGACGGGTCGTTACATAATTGTGGTGGGATTTCACGGTATAAACCCACACTCTGTTTCTGTTTCTGTTTCTGTATATAAATGGGGAATTGGCTTAATCGATCCAACATAAAAGAAACAAATGCAAGAAGTGGCTGGAACCAACCAGACCACGTCCACGCGTCCACATCTCTCCAATCTCTCGTGAAAATAAAAGGACAGATGGTGACAGGACCCGTCCCAACTGGACCTCGATAACCGTGCTCGGTCCTGCTCCCGTCTGACAAGTCAACTGAAGTCCCGAAACTAGCCTTCAACACCTATCAGACAAGGGATAAACAGAAAAGTGTGAGTGGACAAAAATACATTCATTAAAACACATTTTAAAAGACATCCTTTACCTTCCAGTTTATCAAACTTGCATGCATAGGGAAAAACATATGAAACACCAACACTGGCCTTCCAGCCAAACCATCTAAAAAGTCAAATTTCCGGCTCTTAGGCCAAAACATACGAACACATAATCACCTGGCCATACAGACCAGAACTCGTACTCAATACTAGTACGTAATCACAATCAACATCAAACAGTACCATGCACAAGGTCACAATCAAGTACTCAATCAATCAATCAATCCGCACTATTCACAAGTGCACAAACCATCATACTGTCAAACCGGCACTACGCGTAGGCCATAACCCGTGCCTCAGTCGTCTGGGAAGTCACCCCGAGCTCCGATTGCCCCGGCACGCATCACCCCGAGTGTTAGCCGTCTGGGAACACCCCAAGCCTCAGCTATCTGGGAAAATATCTCACCCCGAGTACCAGCCGTCTGGGAACACCCCTAGCCTCGGCTGCCTGGGAACAATCACAATCGTATCCCCGAGCTTCGGTCGTCTGGGAACACCCCTAGCTTCGACCGTCTGGGTATTCACAATCACAATCACAATGAAAATCATCCCGGGAGCATATCCCAAAACACCTCAATCAAATCCTTGACTTCAAACCAAGTCAAAATCGTTACCAACTGGGACTCAAGCCCAAATAGCATTTATACGTAAATCCGCACATAGAAAACATTATAATAACCCAAAAATCATCCTTGACTCACCAATTAAGTCAAAATACTCTTTTGGAAACCTTTTTAACTCCGGGCCTAGCCCAAAATACCATTTGCACATTTCCTCGAAAAACGTGCCAAAACACCGATTAAAATAATATAATATTCCCTAAAATCCGGAATTCACCATATCAGAACATCAATCATACCAAATCATTTCAAATCATATTATAAGGCATTTAAAACATATATGCATGCATTCAGGGTAGAAAACAAAAGTCCACTCACACACTGTCCAAACCCGCTCGCTTTCCGAGCTACACGCGTTTCCGTAATTTCCGACGCTTGCCAGGAATCCCGAATCCTGTCCAAAATCATTACTCAGGGTCACTAGGGACCTAATTATCATCATATTAAGTTATCATAATTTTTCGGGAATTTAATATTAATTTAATACGTAACTTAAACCTTCGGACCCTCGAAACATTATCGAGATGGCGTCCGATCGACTCGCAACCAAAACCAAATATGTTCGTTACATTAAATAGGACAAGTTTCATGTTGAACTCACCTCGGGATTCCCCCTCACGCGCCCCCACGCGCCGCCGTGAGTGGCTGCGCGTGGGTGCCACGCGCCTGCTACAGTGCCATGAACAGTTACCTCCTTCACCCGTTTAACTGGTAAACGGGTCCTGCGACCCGCGAGGTAACCCGGTTCGATTGCCATCAATTCGACATCAATTTCTACAATTCAACCATCCATTTGCATCGTTATAATCTCAATTGAAGTTCTGTACAATCAAGTAGGTGTTAACTTACCTCAATCTCTTCGACTCAAACTTGATTTGCGAAGAACACCGAAGCACTTTTCATCAGCCAATCGTCCCAAATTCTCATCTGTTTCATTCAATTGATGCATCAAGAAGCATCGTTGGGTCCTTATAAACATATTCCCCTGATCAATTTCATGGTTCCATGGCTTTAATTCCACAACTCAAGCTCACAAATCCGAAGCTTTCCCCCTCTCTATTCGAAGCCAAAACAACCTTAATTTCCTTCGTTCTTGATCCAGTTCGACTCGTCTCACTCCCAGAAGGCTAACTACAACCTCAATTTCACTCAAAAACACGCACAACATCAAATTCGATCCAAGCTTTCGTAAAGATATTTTCGGGTTTTTTCTGGGTTTTTCAGTTCTGTTTTCCCTCAATTGTCCTTTCAATGTCACTTGTTTTCTCTATGGCTTCCTCTTCCCGCCTCAGCAACTCTCTGTTTTTCCTTCTTCACCGATCAATTTGATCAAATCAAACAAAATTGAAATTGGCGGTTTATTTTGTTTGTGTTAGGCTCCAAAGCCACTAAGCCTTCCCACATGGTGACAAGTGTCACCCCAGGATGCCTTGAGTCACCAATTACATTGACTCATCAGAATTGTTGAATTATCACACTTAGCCGAACCAAAATTACCATTTTACCCTTGTCCTCACAAATTACCAAAATACCCCTAATCGTTCTAGACCCATAACGTTTTCGTTCGGACTCCGATTGACGCATGCCGCCTGTCTACGGATTCAGCGTCCCGAAACCTACCCAACAGTCTTCTGGAAAGTCCAAACCATGTCCCGATCAAAAAGTCAACAAATGGCCCCTGTTCACCAATTTACCAAATTACCCTCAAACTTCCGCACGTCATAACTTTTTCCTCGAATGTCGGAATCGTGTGTGCCACCTGTCTATGAACTCGTGACGTCCCGAACTACGTCACGGTCATCGGTCAAAGTCCATTTGACAGCTCGAATAAAAAGTCAACCGTTTGCCCAATTCCAAGGGCAAAATCGTCATTTTCCTCAAATTTTCCAAATTTTCCTTTTTCGAATTTCCGGGGCGTCACAGATGGCATCATCTGATTAATCTCACATATCAAAAAGTGCCAAAGAACATTCTACCCCTCACTTTGAAAAATTACCATTTTGCCCTTCATTGTCTAGACCCGTAACTAAACCGTCTGACGTCCGATGACGCCGTGCCGCATGTCATTGTACTCAGGATATCGAGACCTTCCTAACGGTCCTCGAATTGCGTGAAAAGTAGTTGTCGTGTAAAAAGTCAACAAATTCCCTCTTTTTATCTTAATTACGAAAATGCCCTCGAACTTCCAAACGTCATAACTTTTCCCTCTAATGTCGGAATCGGACGTGCCACCTGTCTATGAACTCGTGACATCCCGAACTACATCACGGTCACCGGTCAAAGTCCATTTGACCACCCAACAAAAAGCCAACATTTTTGTCCATTCTAGTGCAAAATCGTCATTTTTCACCGTCCGTTCGAACACATCCAACTAATCACCGATTAACTTTACTAATCCATCATTAACAACTAAGCTAATCCCGATTCCCGGGACGGGTCGTTACACGTCAAGCCAAGGGCCCTGGTTCTTGAGACTAGTAAGGGGATGTTGACTCATACGTTGAGTAGGGCTCCGATTCCTGGTTCAGTTCTCACTCAGACGTGGAGTAAGGTTTCAGTTCCTGAGCGAGGAAGTTAGGTTGTACTCGGACATCGAGCCTAGGGCTCCGGTTCCCGAGTGTTGTGCAGAAATACCCCCTGGAGGAAATGTTTATCTGGATGATATTTGTTACCATTTATGGTTGGCTTACCGGTAGTTCCGTGGTGCGATGAATGATGAGGAGGGTACTTGGTATAGTACTTGGTTAATCTTGATTATGGATTGATGAAATAACATGAGACCAAATGGGATCCCGATGGTAAGTTTGGATGATTCTTGGGTATGTGAGTCGGATGTATGGGGTTATGATATGACTTGTTATATAAATAATATACAGTATCAAGGACAAGCATGGTTCAGTCTTAAAATTTCGAGGACGAATTTTTTTAAGGGGGAGATGTAACACCGTAGACTTTTAATAAAATGTAAATTCGAAAATTTAATGTAAAATGACTACTTTGCCCCTAGTTAGGAAAAAATGTTAAATTTTGACCCGAGATACTATTTGGACTTTAACCAAGGCCTGTTACGTAGATCAAGGCATCACGAGTCTGTAGACGGATGACACGTTGAAATCGGACGACCAACAGGAAAGTTACGGGTCACGGAAGAAATTGAGTACTATTCATGCTTTTCAAAAAATGTACAGTTGGCAGAAATTTATTGGTCCAAAATATCTGAGGTGGACCAATGGATGAGTGACAAGTGTCACTCATCCAATTGGCCGAAGCCCCCAAATTCATGCATTCATGTATCCATCTTTATCTTCTTTGTTCACTTCACCTTGTGTTTGAGAGAGATTGAGAGAGTGAAGGGGGACTAGATAAGACGGTGGATGGAGGCTGAGCAAGGCAGAGCCCCATTAGAAGCCCAAGAACCAGGTGAAGCCCGACACTCGATTTGGGTCCAAAATTCGAAATCCGTTTAGAGGGTTTGTTGGATGTTTTTAATGATAAAAAGTGATTCCTAGGGACTGTACGACCTCATAGGGACCAGAAAGGAAGGATTTGGTGGCTGGAATCGCCTTGAAATCAAGGTTGAAGTTCAACCGAAAATCATCAAGCTTCAAAGGTAATTTCTAGGTCATGTTTGATGTTTTTGGAGCAATAGATCCTTTTTTAGGATCATTACGAGTAGATAGGAAGAAAAATAGGCTGAAATGGTTGAGGAATGAGTGAGATATGGTCAGGTCAGGTTTGCGGGTTGGTTGACCCGTTACAGAGAAACGGATCGACCTGGCCAGAGGTTGACGATGATGACGTGGCAGTCCACGTCATCCTCTTGTCAGAGCTGCCAGTCCACGTGGAAAATCAGGTGATGCCATGTGTCAGGTCCACATCAGCATGTCAGACCACGTGAACCAATCAGGTGGTGCCACATGGTAGGATGTCAGGACCTGTCAGGCCTATGTGGCAGTTGACATGGCAGGTACAGTCAGCACTGTTAAAACACCAGGACCAGTAGGGTGGTGCCACGTGGCAGGGTGTCAGACCTGAAGTTCTCAGACCTGTCAGGCTAACGTCATGATAACGACTAGCGTTTACTACCGTGGATCGGCCACGACTAGCGTTTACCTGATTTTGATTAGCGCGTGAGGGTACGTGAGCACAAATTTCAAGGTCAAACTGGTTATATTCGAAAGGTTTTGACAATCTAAATCCAATGGTGATGGTTTCAAGTCGATCGGAGACTGTTTGATAGGTTATTTAGGGGTTTTTAGCATCAGAAAGCATGTTTGGGGACGCGTTTTCAGTATAGAACCTTGTGCGGGTTTAGTGTATGAACTTGTATAGAACATTAGTGACCCTCAGATGTGGTGTGAACATGACAGGACCCACCCCGATTATAGCCACGATAATCGGGAAGCATCCTGCTCCCATCTGACAATCGAACACAGAAGACCGGAAAACCAAGTATACTTACATCACACCCATTGTCAGACTAGGGAGATTAAACAAATACAACCGACTGGACATCAAGTCCATAGTTTCACAGAGCATAATATTACAAAACAAGATAAAGAACAAATCCTACTCTGTGAACTAACTACTCCGTAACGGAAAACTTTATGCCTCTTCCTCTGCCTCGGCGCTAGCCCCCGAACTTGTACCACGACCTGGAGGGTAATTAAAACAACAAAGTGTGAGTGGACCGAAACAAAAGTTTACAGAAAACAATTTAACGAAATCGGGGTTCGCCCTCCAGTTTTATAACACGCATGCATAACCAGATATTCGAAAACCGCATACTAAACATTTGAAATACCTTTTTCCGAAACACATGGAAAACGTTACAGAAAACCGTCATAACTCATGTAAAATAATATAATATTAACAAAATCCAGAAATCGTCAGATGGGATATCAACGAGTCGTTGGATGCATCCGAGTCTTTAAACTCAATATCAGGCCTTCCCGGGATATCAACGAGTCTTTAAACTCAAAACATAATCAATAGGCCTTGGGGGTATAACAATAACCGAGTCTTTAAACTCACGAGTCTTTAAACTCAATCCGGGTCTTTAAACCCAAATTTTCGGGCCCGCCCCCGTCTTCAATTAACTAGGTCTTTAAACCCAAAACTAGATCCAACAATCATACCGGGTCTTTAAGCCCAAAACCATTTTATAAAGCACAATAAACAAGGATCCTTCGTGATCCGTTTACCAGAAATCATTCCATGATCACAAATCGTCATAATAGGACTTACGTCCGGATTTCACATACAATTTCCGAAATTACTTCACAAATATAATCAAATCATCATTAAAACGTAACATGCAGAATCATATCCAAATACTTCATCAAAACATCATTCATGCATAGGAGAAAACTGTAACCTCGAAATACGTAAAGTGCGATAATCACCTCGAAAAATGTGAAATTACGTAAAATCGAAATATCATAGCATCATCATAAAATCATATATGAAAACATAAGATAGATGAGTAAAAATAGTCATGCATGCTCGGTTTAGAAATCAAAAGTCCACTCACGGTTTTTGGACGCGTCAATCGCGCCCCGTGCGCTCCTCGGTAGATTAGGAAATTTCCGGGCGTGTAAAAACGTACAAGGAGGGTTACAAACATCCCAAAATAGCTCGTATGATTTTCCCTAATTTTTCCGGATTTTTCGACGTAATTAAACTTAAGGACCTAAACTTCCGAACCCTCGAAACTATCCCGAACGACTCCCGATCAACTCGAACTCTAAAGAAAAAATGTTAAAAACATTAAAAGGAAGGAAACCTCAGTTGACCCTGACCGGAGATGAGGTCAGACGCGCCGCCCAAAGTGGCTGCGCGTGAAGGCCACGCGCCTAGCACTGTAGCAACAGTGTCGTCTCCTTCACCCGCACAACTGCTAAACGGGTCTGTTACCCGCGACTCGACCCGGACAGTTAACCCTCAATTCTCAATCAATTCCTTCCGTTTTCAATCCTAACCTCTTCTTTATTCATTTAATTTAAGGTCTGTGTCATTGATTAACCTCGACTGTCCCTAAATCCGACCGTCGACCCGTGATCAACCAAACGGGTTGATCACCCAAACTCCATGGTTTCAAAACCAAACCAAAATTAACTTCACTAGTAGCTTAAGCGGGCCTAGACGAACCAAAACATCCAATCAATTGAGCCAATACTAACCTGGAAGTAACCGTCCTCAAGCTCGAAAATTCTCAGAACCGGGGGCCTCAGTTCTTGGCCAATTCGTGATCGAAGTCCTTCGAAATCGATGTGGTCGGGTTCCTATTGATCCCATAAGACTAACACGATCCTTGGTTTCGTTCAACTGGCCTCCCAAATTGAAAATCAATTTTTCCCTCCAATCCAGTTTTTCCTTCTTCCCGTCTGTTTTTCTCTCAAACTCTCCAGCTCTCAACGGCAGAATGATGCAAAATGAATCCTCTCTCAACTCCCCTACTTGGTTAATCGATCAAATGGCAAACAATCCGTGGGAGACACTCAGAAGTGCTCTAGGGACTGATTCCCGCACACAGAACACATGGCCAATTTTAAAAACTCTCCCGTGCCTGCCCAATGCTTCAGTCCCTTCAGACATGTTCCAACTACCTCAATCCACATAAACTACTCATTGTGGCCATCCACTAACACCATAAACAATTGCACGCTCAAACACCCACGGTATGGCCATGCAGATTGTTTCCCATGGTGGTGAACAGTACACAACTGATAAAATGACCAAATTGCCCTCCGTTGGCAAATTACCAAAATGCCCCTCATCTTCCGTGACCCGTAACTTGGTCACCCGATGTCCGTTTGATGCCTGCCGCCTGTCGTTGTACTCGGGGCCTCGAGACGAACCTAACCGTCTTCGAGTCGTGTGAAAATCAATTGTATTTCAAAAAGTCAACTTTTTCCCCCTAATCGTCCAAATTACGGTAATGCTCCTGAACTTCCGAACGTCGTAACTTTTTCCATGGACGTCGGAATCGGACGTGCCACCTGTCTATGAACTCGTGACGTCCCGAACTACGTCACAGTCATCGGTCATCGTCCGCTCGACCTACCAATCAAAAGTCAACAAATTGACCATACTAATCACAGGGGTAAAAACGTCATTTTATTCATTATTTTACAAGTTTACATTTTTCGAATTTCCGGGGCGTTACAGAACAGGCCCGGAGACTTTGGACTAGCTTGGTGTGAGGTTATGGTGCAGACAATGAGCGCGCAGCGTGGACAGAGCGTGAATGGACTTTTATTTTATAACTGAAATGCATGCATAACTGTTTTAAATGCTTTATTATATGATTTAAGTTTAAATGCTTTGATATCGTTATTTGATGATGTTGTGGATTTAGTCATTAGTTTATGAAATGTTTTACGGATTTACGTGAAAATGATGTTTTGGGCTTATGACCTGGTTGAACAATGGTTTGACTTAGATTTAGAGTCAAATGAGAATTTAAAGGAAAAATTGCATTTTAACTAGATTTGAATAGCGATATGGCATGATCGACTTGAGTAAATCTAAATTTATAAATGAGTTCTGGACACGG
Source organism: Prinsepia uniflora (assembly GCA_032719365.1). Taxonomy (NCBI): domain Eukaryota; kingdom Viridiplantae; phylum Streptophyta; class Magnoliopsida; order Rosales; family Rosaceae; genus Prinsepia; species Prinsepia uniflora. The sequence goes on from CM064872.1 coordinate 41,501,712, forward strand.
TTTTCTAAATGGTTTTAATATGATTTTCAACCAGCTTTGGTTACGATTCCACATATACCATCCTGTATGAGTAGGATAGTCTCCTCCAGACGTCGAGGATCCTAGAGTAGCCACGGTGAACTGCCTGGAATGAGTGACTCTAAGGAGAGGCTTAGATTCAGGAGTGTGAGTTTATGATATCATCTCGAACGTGGTAGATCCGAGGAAGGAACCCCATGATGATATCACACCGGACGTCGTTGAGTTGGATCCTGGGGAGGTACTCAGAGATGAGACCCCAAGTTGCACGCGTAGCTTTAGAAATGGTGACTCGTTTTGGTTATAGACATCGCAGATGTCGAGGATGGGGTATATTGTGTTTCACTAATATGTGTGTCTAGATATATGTAATATGTATATTCATGTATGATTTGAACTATTTTCATACGATTGATTTAAATGCAGGCATGTTTATAAAACAGAGGGGAAAATGTTATTATGATCAAACTATTGATTTCAGAAAGTGAGTTTATAACTTATTTATTTTTGGTCCACTCACATTTTGACTATTTTATTGACCCTCCAGGACACAGATGCAGGGGCTGATACAGAGGCAGAGGCATAGACAGTACCGTTGCGCACTTGATCACCCTCCGGGGTAGGTTTTGGTAGTTTTGTTGTACTTGCATGTATGCTCGAGTATGTAGAGATACTTATCCCTTGTCTAAAAATGTTGTAGTTGTGCTCCGTGTTTTACTTTTAAACCCAAAAAGGGTCTTTTCGATATTTTGATTATAAGTGTCAAATGGGAGAAGGGCACGTCCCACTACGATCTAGGAGGATCAGGACGGGTCCTGTTAGCTTGGTATTAGAGCATTAGGATAGCGGTCTGTACATTTTACATCGACTTGCTTAATATGTCGTACTAATTTATGCCTCTTAACAGATAGTGTCAGGACCCGTCCCAATCCCCCCGGGATAAACTCGGGACGCGCTTGATCCCGTCTGACACGGAGCGTCAGACAAGGGAATTTCAAACTTTAGCCCGCTCGGGGCTTCAGAGTATGCTAGGATCCAGAGGAGGTATGTGATGTCTCGGTTTTTACTACGGCCCGCATCCGCGATCAACGTGAAGGGCAATCAAAACATTAAAAGCTGTAAGTGGACAAAACAAATAATTTATAAAAAAACATTTTATTGAAAGACATTGTACCCTTCACTAAAAAGCATGCATGCATTCGAAAACCATTTACCAAACTATTAGAACATTAGCCCAAAATCGTGAATGAAACCAAACATACAGGCCACTGCCCAAATCCATTTGGGACTCAGGCCAAAACCAGTACATCATATATCATATCACATAACCAATCCTATCAAGGTTTCTAAAGCTACACGCGTGCTACCCGGGGTCTCAAATCTCAAGTCTCCCCAGCGTCCACCCAGGTCAATGTCCGTAGATCAATGACTTTCTCTGGGGGTTATAATCCATAAGCCTTCCTAAGAGTAAGGTACCCAATGGAGGCGACTCTACTCAGTTAGTGCTCCGTGACCACTCTGGGGACCATCCAGGCCAACGACCCTCCCCGAAGGAGACAATCCAAATAAGGAAGGTATATGAATATATATATATATATAACAAAAACATTCTTAAAAAATTTGAAAGGATTCATGCCCAGTTCCCATAAACCATCCATGAACCTTGAAATCCATTTAGGGTCCCCAACCTGAAATCATAAACGTAAACCAACAGGGCCTCTAGCCTGAACTCATGAATCAATTAGGCATCATGCCCGATATCTCAGGGTCAGTCACGATTCCAATCGTAGTGATGCGTGCAACCATCTATCCAGGACCGCCCTCAATCTTGGTATGTCGCCGTGAACGAATCAACCAACGCGACCACCACTAGATCATGGTGCACCCATCACCGATCGATATCCTAAACTGTTAGCACTCCAAAGTCGTTCCTCTAGTGGCTGCTCGATAGCAGAACGTGCATCGTGACCCGTCCGGAAGGAACACATCCCAGTCCGAAGGCGAGCATCGTGTCGTCCGTCACTGTGCACAAAGCATTCACCGTGACCACGACTCAGACCCGTAGGTCATCAATAGGGCTACATGCCCGAGACAAAACCAAATGGGTCTCATGCCCGAGTTTCTCCCTTGTTAAAACCATTTCATTAAAACCGAAACCACAAACACATCTAAGCACCGTATGAGGCCCAAACCTCTAAATACATGCAAATACGTAAATACAGAGACACCACAAAAAAATGCATTCATGGCATCACAAAACACATTAAAACATATAATAAACATTTATGCATGCATCAATTTAGAAAACAAGGATCAATCACCGTATGAGGCCGAAACCTCAAAATACATGCAAATACGTGCGAGCTACCACCTCGATACATGTGCCATACGGCTCTTCCGGACCAATCACCGTCACCGAGACTCCCAAATCTGTCCAAATCACTTTAGAGGGTTACTAACTACCTTATTAACCTCTCACTAAAGCCCCGTAATTTTTCAAAATTTTTAACTATTTTTAAAGCCGATCCTAAACCTTCGGACGTCCAGAACAATATCGAGACGGTGTCCGATCGACACGAAACCAATCCCAAATATTCGTTACGTCGAATATATTAAAAGTCATGTTGAAGTCATCCCGAAAAGATGCTTCACGCGCCCCACACAATGCTCAAAGGGGGTGCGCGTGAGCCCACACGCTAGACACTATTCACTATCTTCACATTCCAACGAACCCAGTTTGCCTGGTTCGAACCGGACCGAACCGGTCTAGACTGGCATGGCCGGTTCAATGTCCAATCTCTCTTATTTTTGATCCAATCTTATCCATTTTTATTCCTATAGGTTTCTAACCTCAAACCCTATCGATTTAAGCTTTCAAACACACAAAACCAAGTCGAAAAACGTACCTCCAAGATTGAAGAACGGACCGGCTACCTGCAAGTGTTTCCTGCCGTCGATTCTGGTCGTCCCAGCCCTTGAAACCAATCCAAACCTTCCCATAAGATCACCAGAAACAAAACCCAACCTTTAGAACAAAAGAAAAACCCTTAAAACTCGTAGTCCAAAATTCAAATCAACTTATCTATGGTTTCAGGTTTTCCTCTGTTGTGGCCACCGTCGTGGCCCTGCCCTCAGTCCCTTGCCAGCACTCAGTCTCCAATCCGTTCAGTCACACATTCCTCACATCTCTCACACAAACTCAAAGATGAAAATGGTGGTGAGGTGATTATGTCGTGTGTTTGTTTCGTTTAGAGAAAATGAAAATGGAGAAAGATGTGCTCGGGTTTAGAATGGAACAGAGAGGATGACTGATGATCAGGTGAGAGAGAGAAGGAAATGGATGGTGGAGATGAGAGATTAGATAAGATGAATAGTTAGGAAGAGGTGGGTGAAATTAAATTATAAAATAGTTTAGGATAATAATATTTAATTAGGATAGATCCACTTTTTGGGGAAGTGACCAATGGGCTGAGTGACATTTGTCACTCATCCATGGGTCCCACTTAAATATCTACCCAATCAGATATCGCCACATCATCCTCGTCTCGTAATGCATGCATAGTGCAATCTAACCTGCGTGAACCATAACTTTCCCGTCCGAAGTCCGATTTCGGCGTGTCACCTATCTATGGATTTGTATGGACCCGATCTACATAAAAAACCTTGGCCCTTGGCTATCGGACCTCCCGGGTCAAAAGTCAACATTTTGCCCACGACTAGGGGCAAAACGGCCATTTTGTGTTGTCTCACCGATTTCGCTCAACTAACCACTGATTAACCTCACTAATCCTTGATTAGTCACTAATCTAATCCTGAAATTCTGGACGGGTCGTTACAGATAGATATGCCTCCAAGACGAGAGCCCCCTGCACAGCCTGATGCAAATCTCGTTAGAGATAGAGAGAGTTCTAGTATTGAGAGAGCACATCGTTTGGGTGCTATTGTATTTAGTGGTGGTGCCAACCCTGCGGAAACGCACTGGTGGATTCTTAAGATCGAGCGGATCTTTACGGTTATGTGATGCCCACTAGACAATTGAGTCTTGCCAACTACTTTCTTTTTGGACGGAGATGCTAATGAGTAGTGGTACACCTTGGAGATGTTCGGTTGGGATGTCCGGACGGTGACATGGGAGGTCTTCAAAGAGCATTTTCTGGAGCAGTACTACCCTCACTCATTCTGTGACGCCAGGGAGGATAAGTTTTTAAAGCACGGACATGGAAGCATAACAGTGGCAGAGTACGAGCGGAGCTTCCAGAGATTGTCCTACTTTGCTTCTCCATTTGTGAGCAATGAGGCTTACAAGTGTCGCCGATTTGAGATGGGTCTACGCAGGGAGATTCGTTCCATGGTTACAACAGGAGCCTATGCTACACTGAGGGAGCTGACTGATTCGGTTGTGAGACTGGAGGATAGTTGGCTAGCCCGGCAACAGTTTTTCGGTGATGGACGACGCCGAGAACGTTTGTACTATGGACCTTTAAGCTAGAGATCTCCAAAGGAAGGTCGCTACAGTGGAGCATCGTAATCATTAAGGAGTAGATGATTTGGCAGGTACGAGTCTCCCCAAGGTTTGGCTGCAGGTCACAACAGACTTCTCAGACTAGCGGTACGTAAGTGCGGTCTACAGGAAGACCGAGTGTATTGACCTGTTATACGTGCGGAGGGCCTGGCCGTTTCAGGAGAGAATGCCTGCGGACGTCGGGTGGCAGCGATGTTGGTCGGAGTATAGTAGGGCAAGACTCGAGTACAGCTACGACTTCAGATTTGACTAGTGGCCTAGGGTATGGAGGAGCCAAAGGTGGATTCTGAGGATCACGAGTTGAGCAGCATCGGGAAGGCCAGAGTGTTTGCGCTTACCAAGCAGGAGGCCAGAGTAGCCTCCGAGAGTGGTGACAGCCACACATTCATTTATATCTTGGATTTGTGCACTATTGTTGGATAGAAAGGTGTTCGCACTTGATTTCGATATGGGGGTAAGTACACCGACTAGGGATGTGTATATAGTGAATTAGGCATTGAGAGACTGTCATGTGAGGATATGAGAGGTTGATTTGGTTGCCGATTGGATACTCCTAAATTTATATGGCTTCAACTTCGTACATGGGATGGACTGGTTGTCGGAACATCATGTCATTATCGACTGTTTCAGTAAGAAAGTACTAATCCAGAGTCCAAGACTACCCGAGATGACTTTTCAAGGAGATCAGAAGGTGTTACCCTCTAGAGTTATATTGGTGTTGACAGTGGAAAAGTTACTGAGGAAAGGCTGTCAAGGTTACTTGGCTCATGTGATGGATAGTCGAGCTACACCCGAGAGAACGAGGACATACCAGTGGTGCAGGAATTCCCAGATGTATTCCCAGAGGACTTACCAGGTCTACCACAGAATAGAGAGATTGAATTCACCATTGAGCTTCTACCAAGTACGAGACCTATATCACAGACACCATATCGTATGGCACCGGTTGAATTAAGAGAACTGAAGGTGCATTTGGAAGAATTGGTGGATATGGGGTTTATTCGACCAAGTGCATTGCCTTGGAGAGTTCCGATGTTGTTTGTGAGGAAGAAGGATGGTAGTCTGCGACTGTGTATAGATTATCGGCAACTCAACAAAGTAACAATGTGGAATAAGTATCCTTTTCCTTAGATAGATGACTTGTTCGATCAATTGAGAGAGGCCAAGTACTTTTCGAGGATGGATCTTTGATATGGATACCATCAGTTAAGAATTGCCAAAGAGGATGTCCTGAAGACTGCTTTCCAGACAAGATATAGCCATTACGAGTTTCTGGTAATTCCATTTGGATTAACAAATGCACTGGTAGCATTTATGGATTTGATGAACCGAGTGTTTCGATCATACCTCGATCAGTTTGTTATTATGTTCATCGATGACATCCTGGTACATTCGAAGAATGCTAGGGCGCACGAGAAGCATTTGAGATTGGTCCTAAACAGGCCGAGGAGGAACCAGCTGTATGCCAAGCTGAGTAATTGTCAGTTCTGGTTTAACAGTATAGGCTTCTTGGGTCATGTGATTTCAGCTAAGGGGATTAGTGTGGACCTCCAGAAGACAGAGATTCTATAGGAGCCCTACAGTTCAGCATATGCAATGCATCCAGGAGGAACAAAGATGTATCGTACACTTAAGGATCACTATTGGTGGGCTGGGATGAAGAGAGAGATCGTAGAGTATGTTGGTAGATGTTTAACTTGACAACAGTTAATAACTAAAAGGCAGAGATTGTATGAACCTTTATAGCCACTTCTGATACTTGAGTGCAAATGGGAACACATCACCGTGGACTTCGTGTTTAAGTTTCCTAAGATACATAGCGATTTTAATGGAGTATGGATGATTCTGGACAGAATTACGAAGTCGGCTCATTTCTTCCCAGTGCGCGAAACCTTTAAACTAAATCGGTTAGCTTGGATGTTTGTTGATGAGATCATCAGGTTGCATGGGACACTAGAATTGATAGTGTCGAATCAAGATCCGCAGTTTACATCAAGATTTTGGAAAAGTTTATAGGAAACCCTTGGTACGAGATTACACTTCAGCACTGCCTTTCATGCCTAAACAGATGGATAATCTGAGAGGAAGATTTAGACTCTGGAAGATATGATGATAGCCTGTGTACTGTAGTTTCAGGATTCTTGAGATACGCTCCTTCCATTAATGGAATTTTCCTACAACAACAGTTATCAGTTGAATATTGGATGGCGCCGTTTGAGGCACTGTATGGTCGACAGTGTAGGACACCGATATGTTGGACTGAGGTAGGCGAGAGGGCAGTATTGACACCCGATCTCATGGATATGACCCAGGAGAAGGTCTGAATTATCAAGGAAAGGCTGAAGGCGGCACAGGATCTTCAGAAAATCTATGTCGATCATCAGATTAGAGCCTTAGAGTTTGCAGTGGCAGACTAGGTTTTTTTTAAGTTATCATCATGGAAAGGCATTGTACGATTTGACAGACGTGGGAAGTTGAGTTCCAGTTACATTGGGACATAAGAGATTACAGAGAGAGTTGGTGCTATTGAATACAGACTTGCCTTACCCTCAGAGCTTGCGAGGGTCCATGATGTTCCATATTTCGATGCTTCATAAGTACGTGTGTGATGAATTGCATGTTCTGGAAGAACAACCGTTGTAACTGAAGAGGAATTTGAGTTTCAAGGAACAACCAATGCAGATTCTGGAGTGGAAGGAGAAGATATTGCAGAACATGACCATTCCCCTAGTAAAAGTATTATGGAGGAACTATAACATTGAGGAGGCCACGTGGGAGCCTGAAGCCCCCGATGCGGGAACAGTATCCACATTTATTCGAGTGAATTTCGGGGACAAAATTTTTGTAAAGTGGGCAGATTGTAACTGTAACGACCCGAACCAAAAATAATAATATTTTAATGTAAAAAAGACTATTTTTCCCTTGAGGGGAAAAACTTTGACTTTGGACCCGAGAAATAATTTGGACTTTGACCCATGACTATGACGTAGATCGGGACGTCACGAATCCGTAGAGAGGCGGCACGCCGAAATCGGAGTTCGTATGAAGAAGTTATGGTCAAGGAAGCGTTTAGCGGAATTTACGAACCGAGAACAACGGAATAAAATATTAATTTATTATGGGAATCCGTGCCAAACTAATATTTAAATCAAACCAGTGGATGAGTGACAAGTGTCACTCATCCAAGCCAACACTATTCCAATAAAGCAACCTTATCACTATTCACACATTTAATACTCATATATTTTCCCTCCATTAACCCCAGCCGTTGGATCCCTGCCCAAATGCATCTCAACCCTTCATTTCCCCTGCTTTTTCTTATTCGTGCACGATCTCAAACTCTCTCAAACACACTCTACCTATCTCAAAACCGTGCAACCCATTTTTCCTTTGATTTTCTCTTGACTCAAACGATCGAACCAGCAGCCCACACACCACCAGCCGACCACCAATAGCACCACCCTCACCCACTGATCATCACCGTGCATCACCAGTGACCACCACCCCATTTCCCCTGCACTGAACTGCCGTGCAAACTCAGACCCGAAACACAGAGGAATCGGGTCCAAGAAGCAAAACTCGACATCCACACCACCTCGACGCAAGGGAAGCTCCAGTCTACACCGTGAGGACCCGAGGAGCATAACTGGACGACGGCGAAGGCTGCGGCGACACGGCGGCGGTAAGAAGCAAAACCCGAGAACCCCGTTTTTCTTCCCTGTTTCGAACCAACCTGTTTTGATGCTTAGAAATCGATTAATTGGTTACAGACATGTCCTAGGGTTAGAGACGAGTTGATTGGGACCGGTTTGGACGATGGAGACGGCGTGGATCGCCGGAGACGACGATCGGATTTTGACCGTGAGTTTCAACGATGCTCTGGTAAGTTTCTTCCCGTTTTCTTCCTATTTTCAGATTACAGAGCCATAGAACAGACGTAGAAGACCCTATAGGAATGAACCCCGTCGAAAATGGTGGCCGGAATCGTATGGTGGAATCGGGTCAAGCCGTGGGTCGACGGCGACCCGGTTCCAGTAAAACGGGTCGACCCGGTACTGTAGCAGTGATGACGTCATCATGCTGACCTCTGACATCATGATGACGTCATCCTGTCAGAAAATGTCAGACCAGGGACCAATCAGAACATGCCACTTGTCACCTGACATGTGTCAGTGATGACGTCATGCCGACGTCAGCAAGACGTCATGCTGACGTTAACAAGACATCACTGCTGACGTCAGCGTACTGTAGCAGCGTTGACCAGGCGCGTGGGGGAGCGTGTGAACAGTGATTTTGGTGGGGCCGGTACCATTTTCAAGGTTTTGACGATACAGATCCAATGGAGGTGGTTTCGTGTCGATCTGAGATCGTTTGGTTAGTCAAAATGGGGGTTGAAGCCTCGGGAATAGTGCCCGGGATGCGTTTTTGAGGCGGATCTGTTCTAGGGTCTTAGTATTGGAGTTATAGGGTCCTTAAGTAACTATCAGATATGTTAATACAGGTTTTAGAGATCGTTGAGCAGCAAGGACTGAGTGTGAGTGGGATGTTTGATTTATAAAAGGCTTGCATGCATAAACTGTTTTACTGTTTCCACTTATGATTTCGATGAGTCTTATATAAACTGTTTATATCTCTTATTACACTGTTTTGGGCATGAGACCCGTCTGGATTATATGTGGATTTTATCTGGGATGTCCGGGGGGACATAGGGTAAACTATACTGTTGTTGTGCTGTACATTCCTACCTGTCTATATTGTCTCCTCCAGGGAGGGTCGTTGGCCTGGGTGGACCCTGGAGTAGTCACGGGGCCCTGACTGAGTGGAGTTGACCCCCATTGGGCGGCTTTCCCTCAGGAAGGCATGTTCATATACCTCGGGCAGTGATCGGGATACCGGGAGCTGATGTACCTAGAGAGTCTTGGGTGTGAGACCCTGAGTGGCAACGCGTAGCCTTAGAACCGTGACATCATTTGGGTTGGGTTTTACAGTGCACTGACATGTTGGTTTCTCCTTTGGATTATTATTGTGATTCTATGGTTATGATTTCATTATCACATTATGTTTTCACTGCATGCAAGATTTGGAAAACGGAGGGGTAAAACCTTATGATTATTTGATTATTAAATTGATTTATAAACTGTTATTTTTGGCCCACTCACTCTTGTTTTACTGACCCCTCCAGACCCTGACACGGAAATAAAGGAGGAGGACTCGGAGGAGGAGGAAGAGGCTTAGTTGTTTAGCTGTGCACCTGTACACCCACTTGTGGGTAGGTTGAGCACCGAATAAATGTACTCTGACTATTGTGCTCACGTGTTGTATTTTACTTTCCCTTGTCTGACAGTATCGCTTTAAACACTGTTAATGTACGTTATCTAGCTATTTGAATAATCGGTTTTTATTTAAGGGTAATTTTGGTATGTTTAGAGTCATTGTCAGACGGGAGCGGGGCACGTCCCCGGTTGGTCCCAGTGGGATTGGGACGGGTCCTGTCAGTAACACCATGGACTTTTAATAAAATGTAAATACGGAAACTTAATGTAAAATGACTATTTTGCCCTTGGTCAGAAAATAATGCTAACTTTTGGCTTGGGACACTATTTGAACTTTGACTAAGGACTGTTACATAGATCGAGACGTCACGAGTCAGTAGATAGGCGGCACGTCGAAATTAAACGTCCGACGGGAATGTTATGTGTCACGGAAGAACTTAGGTACTATTTATGCTTTTCGAGAAATTTACAGTTGACAGATATTTATTGGTCCAAAATATCTGAGATGGAACAATGGATGAGTGACAAGTGTCACTCATCCCATTAGCCCAGGCCCCCAAATTCATGCATTCATGTATCCATCTTCATCTTCTTTGTTCATTTCACCCGAAACCCATACAAACCCACCCAAACACCATCCATCCTTCACCGTGTGTTTGAGAGAGATTGAGAGAGTGAAGAGGGACCAAAGATAACGGTGGACAAAGGCTGACCATGGCGGAGCCCCCTCAGAAGCCCAAGAACTAGGTAAAACTCGATACCCGATTTGGGTCCAAAATTCGAAATCCTTTAGAGGGTTTGTTGGACGCTTTTAATGATCAAAAGGGTTTCCTAGGGACTGTACGACCTCACAGGGACCAGAAAGGTAGGATTTGGTGGTTGGAATCGCCTGGAAATCAAGGTTGAAGTTCAACAGAAAATCAGCAAGCTTCAAAGTTAATTTCTAGGCATTGTTTGATGTTTTTGGGTCCGTATATCCCTTTCTAGGATCATTGCGAGTAGATAGGAAGAAAAACGGGCTGAAATCGTTGAGGAATGAGTGAGATATGTTCGGGTTAGGTTCGTGGGTCGACCTGGCGAGAGGTTGACGATGATTATGTGGAATCCATGTCATCATCTTATCAGACCTGTCAGTCCACATTGCGAATCAGGTGATGCCACGTGGCAGGCTGTCAGGCCCAGTAAGCAGCTGACGTTTCAAGTTCACGTCAGCAAGTTAGACCACGCAGACCAATCAGATGGTGCCACGTGGTGGGGAGTTAGGACATGTCGGGTCTACATGGTAGCTGACGTGGCAAGTCCAGTTCGCACTATCAGAACACGTGGACTAGTATGGTGGTGCCACGTGGCAGGGTATTAGAGATGTCAAAGACATGTGTAAGGACATGTGGAACTTATCAAGGAGTGCCACGTGGTAGAAGTCAGACTTGTTTGGTGTCAGACCTGCCAGGTGTCAGACCTGTCAGGCTGACGTCATGATCATCTGTTGACCGGCGTTGACCGCCGTTTACCTGCGACAACCAGCATTGAACGGACTTTGACCAACGCGTGGGGACGAGTGGGCACGAATTTTGAGGTCAAACTAGGCAATCTTGAAAGGTTTCAATGTTCTGAATACAATGGTGGTGGTTTCATGTCAATCAGAGACCGTTTGATAGGTTATTTAACGGTTTTTAGCCTCGAGAAGCGTGTCCATGATGTGTTTCCAGTATAAGGATTTCTGAGGGTTTAGTGTATGAACTTGTATAGAACATTAGTGACGCTCGGATGTGATTTGGACAGTCCCAGAGACTTCAGATGAGCTCAGTGTGAGGTTATGGTATGTATAGTGAGCACGCAGCGTGGACCGAGTATTAGTATACTTTTGTTTTAGAACTGAAATGCATGCATAACTGTTTTAAATGCTTTATTACATGATTTAAGTTAAAATGCTTTGATATCGTTATTTGATAATGTTATGGATTTAATCATCAGTTTATGAAATGTTTTACGGATTTGTGTGAAAAATAATGTTTTGGGCTTGAGACCCAGTTGAACAAAGGTTTTACTTATATTTAGAGTCAAACCGGAATTTAAAGGAAAAATTACATTTTGGATTTGAGTAGCGATCTGGCATAACCGGCTTAAGTAAATCGGAAGTTATAAATGTGTTATCAACACAGTTTTCTAAATAGTTTTAATATGATTTTCGACCGGATTTGGTTACGATTCCACATATACCATCCTGTATGAGTTGGATCGTTTCCTCCAGACATGGAGGATCCTGGAGGTTTCACGGTGCACTGCCTGGAATGAGTGATTCCCGGGAGAGGCTCAGGTTCAGGAGTGCGAGTTTATGATATCACCCCAGACGTGGTAGATCCAGCGAAGGCACCCCATGATGATATCACCCCGGACGTCATTGAGTTGGATCCTAGGGAGTCACTCGAAGATGAGACCCCGAGTTGCACGCGTAGCATTAGAAATCGTGACTGGTTTTGGTTATGGACATCGCGGATGTCGATGATTAGGTATATTGTGTTTCATTGATATGTGTGTCCAGATATATGTAATATGTATATGTATGTACGATTTGAACTGTTATCATACGATTGATTTAAATGCATGCATGTTTATAAAACGGAGGGGAAAATGTTATTATGATCAAACTATCGATTTCGAAAAATGAGTTTATAACTTATTTATTTTTTGTTCAGTCACATTTTTTCAGTTTATTGACCCTACAGGCCATGACACAGAGGCAGGGACTGATACAGAGACAGAGGCATAGATAGTAGCATTGGGCACCTGATCACCCTTCGGAGTAGGTTTTGGTACTTTTGTTGTACTGACATGTATGCTCGATTATGTAGAGATACTTATCCCTTGTCTGACAATGTTGTAGTTGTACTTCGTGTTTTACATTTAAACCCGTAAAGGGTCTTTTCAGTATTTTGAGTACGATTGTCAGACGGAAGTAGGGCACGTCTCACTTTGATCTAGGGTGATCGGTATTATGATGTCGGGTTATATTGAAGGTACGAGAATATGATATTGCTTAAGAATGTTAGGATAATATCGTAAAAGATGATATTTGTAAGGTTTCATAAAGATGGTGAAATTAGTAAGATGTTTTAGATGTGACGAGAAAAGTAAGAATAATGTTTGATTGTGCAAGCACGAATTGTAGATTGTAAAAGGTTACCTGACAATTTTTAAGGCAGGATATAATGAATTTTGGCTTATTGCTAAGTTTTTGGAAAATATTTTTATACTTGTTGTGTTAAGTTTACCTGATTAGTAAAAATTTTGCTGAATCCTAAATGTTATTTCTTGGATTATCTCACGATTGTGATTTCAACTCGATTATGGCTAAAATACATGTTGTATACAATGACATAAAATAGAAAAAAAGGATAAAGTAGATATGAATTGAAGAATAAAATTTTTGAATGTGTGTTCTTTGGAAGTATGATTACTTGTATGCGGGAATTGAATGTCATCAAAATAGTATTGTTCCCTACTTGACGGGGGTCAGTAGGTTGGATGTGGGCGGTGACCCCACAAGGGCGGATTTTTTTTGGTTGAATTACTAAATTTTGAATATGATTAAAACTAGTGAAATCCCTTATCTGACAAGAGTTGTCAGATGGGAGCAGGACCAGTCTGGTTCTCACGAAAATTGTGGTCGGGTCTTGTAAGAGGTCGATGGTGGTTGGGTGGTAATTTCAGCTATAAATGGAAAGTTTGGGGTTTTGGGTTTCTTCAATGTTGATCCAAGACTGCCCTCAACCCAAATCGCCAAAGAACTTTGATTGTCAGATCAAACCATCAGGCTCCTCTCCAAATCATGATTTCTCCATATGGGTTTTGGAGAATTCGTACAAGGCTGTCACGGTCGTGCTCCTCATCATCCTCCAAAACATTTGTGACACCGTATATTTGCTCTACTTCCAATCGTAAGCCCAGAATCTCAAGAAGATTCAGTTGTCGAAGCTGGAAATGGACATCAAGCGCATCTCAAACACCTCATCTCCCTACGAAAGTTTCCAATCTAAAAAGTGGGTTGCCATCTCCGTCTATGATTACCCAAATAGCTCACTTAGAAAGCTCGTCAAGCTCCAATGATGGTAGGTCCTAGCAATTGGGAATCCCAAAACGCCGTCGGATTGGACCCTCAAAGGTGCTATATTTCTATCTCTTGAACAACAATTGTAATTGGGAAAATAATGCAACACGGCGCGAAGAAGATCTTCGACGCTGATTATCAAGGGGTGGTGATTGATGACGATTTGGGAAAACATCGACCTCGCATAATTTTGAACACCATTATCATTGCATGGAAGCTTGTGGATGAGTGAAGAGGAAGAAGAAGCTTTCTGTGAATTGTTATGAGTTTTGGGCTAGTTTTCTTAAATAGTTCTTATCCATGGCTTTATAATGTACACTAAATATAATAACGTATAGTTAATTTATGGGTTATGGAATTGGACATGAGCATTGTTTGATTTCAAATTCTTTGTTATGGAATTGGAAATGAGCATTGTTTTTTTTTTTTTATGAAACCCCTAATGAAGGTCAACTAGGGTTTGGGATTAGAATTTCATGGTTTTTGTGGGATTAGAATTTGGGATTGGGTTTTTACTGTATCCAAAATCCCACTTCAATTAGATGAAGAAAAAAGAGAAGATGATGATGATGTTGAGGAAGAAGAAAAATTTAGATTGAATTGAAGGGTTGTGAATAAGATGACGAAAAATCCAAAATAGATGCACTAATCATCCACTTCATTCTTCTTCAATTTTTTATTTTTAAATATTTACTATTAACAATTTTTGAAAAATAATTAAACAACCAATTATTTACTGACACATAAGAAATATTGCCATTGTTACTAACATGACTAAAGGTTTGGAGCAACAGAGGTAACATAAGGCATGTTCTTGCAGTCTATTGGAACAATTTTCGGTTGTGGGAGTAAATTGAGATTCGATGTTTGGTTAGGGAAGCATTTTGAGTAATAAGCCTATTATATATCTTCTTAATGCAGCCAATTCAAAATATGCTTCTTTTCACCTCTATCTTGAATCAACATTTGTTCCCATTTCAAAATATTATGGGTTAGTCATTCCAGAAGGAAGAAAAATTAAGTCAATTTCAAAAGATGAACACCTATGATATAAATATGGATTCTTTCCAAAAATTAAGCAAGTGTCATGAGATGTATTAGATTATTAACGTCTAGATAAAAAGTGTACATCTCTAGCGTGCTCAGTGACAGGACCTGTCTTTATCCCCCTGGAATTATAGGGGAACATGCCTTGCTCCCGTCTGATACTCATACTCATAATACTGAAAATACCCTTTATGAGTTCAAATATAAACATGTAGAGTACACTACTACATTGTCAGACAACGGATAAGTATCTATTATACATGATTGAGCATATATACACATTTAGGAGTGTCGTCTAGAGGACTCATGCGCATCCATTCACGCTCACACACCTTTATATATGCACCTTCATGCTCTCTCACACGCCTCCTTAACCGTGGGTCACAAGCTGGAATATTCGATTGGAATATTCCAATGGTCATCCATCTTTGTACGGTGTCAGGTACGCAGCAGTATTGTCTATGCTTCTGCCTCAGTATCCACCCCTGTCTCTGCATCACGGCTTGGAGGGTCAATAAAACTGTCAAAATGATACGACCCATCCCAATCCCCCCGGGATTAATGCTGGATGTGCCATGCTCCCACGTGTGACACGAAGGGCTAGACAAGATATACCCCAAACCTTAGCCCACACGGGGTCTCCAGAGCGCGCTAGGATCAGTGGAGGAGTGTGATGTCTCGGTCTCTACTACAGTACGCATCCGCGATCAACCTGAAGGGCAGTAAAAACCATAAAAGTTGTGAGTGGACGAAATAAATAATTTAGTAAAACTCATTTCACAAACGACATTTATGCCCTTCACTTAAAACCATGCATGCATACGAAAACCAGTTAATTGAAATATAATAAAACAATTTATAAAACCAAAGCCATTTCCTTCCTCAAATCATTAGTGCCTTAGCCCAAAACCATAAACCCAATCGTTTGGGAACTCAGCCCAAAACCGTAAATCCAAATCCGCAAATCCAGTAAATCGGTAAATCAAATAAAACATGTTTATACCAATCCTTGGCATCCTAGATACTTGGCGTCCCAGACGTCATGTCACGGTCTAAGGCTACGCGTGCCACTCGAGGTCTCTCCGAGCCTATCTATGACATCCCAGATGTTTGACGTCCTAGACATCTAATAATAGCAATTCTGCTCCTGAGTCACTATATGGTCTGGTCGCTCTGTGCAATGATCCCTCGCAGGCAATGCGTCGTGACTACCCTAATGTCACAGACAGTTGGAGGAGACCATTCATATACCCACACATAAGGATGGTATATGGAAAACATTTTATAAATCATTTCAAAACATCTCAAAAGGGAACTTTCTAGGAAAACCGTGTCCAAACGGACCTTCAGTCCGAAAGTTCATAAATCAAATGGGTCTCAGCCAAATACCTCATTAAATCAAATGGAATTCAAGTCTGATTCCATCTTTCCAAATCTGAAATTAGTTTATCAAACCACCATAGAAAACACAAGCACGTATAAACATGGTATAAAACCTTAAACCTCGAAATACATGTAAATACGTAAACACGAAATACCATAAACATAATCATCACATATCACATTTATAAAACATATAAAATAGTTATACATGCATCATATTTAGAAACCAAAAGTCCACTCACATACCGTCCTAGCTGCGCCTCGATATGCCTGCATAAGCCTCCCAGAGGCTAATTCACCATCTCCGGAACTTCCAGACCTAAGATTCGATGAACAGTAAGTCGTGGTCTTCAAATCCAGATTCCGACCAACTCCGATCACTGTTGCCTTCGATTCCGACCTCCCTGAGTTCGTCTCACTCCCTTCAAAATTTTCCGGCCACCGTGCACAACGGTCCACACCGTTGCCACCGTCTTGATCATCTCAACCTGCTCTCTCATTTTCCTTCACAGGCTAGCCACGATAGATGATGATCGATAGGTGTTTGTGTGGGATTTGGTAGTATGGGATGTAAGTTTCACGGTTTACGAAAATAGAGAAGATGAATGAATGATGAAGATGAAGATAAGCACAAATAACTGGGTTCTGGGCAAATCAGATGGGTGATCGGGGTCCTCCCCATATATTTATCCAATCATGTGTCCAACTTCTTAGTTTAAGTGGAGTATTATCGATTTTTTGTAGACCCGTAATTTTCTCGTCGAACGTCCGATTCTGACATGCCTCTTGTCTACAGACTCGTAACATCCCGCTCTATATAATAGTCCGGGGTCCTCGTGCATTAGACCTACTAGGTCAAAAGTTAACTTTTTACCCAATCCTAGGGGCAAAATCGTCATGTTATATCGTCTATTCGAATTGCCTCAACTAATCCTAGGGTCCTCTAACAAATCCATTCCACAAAAATCACCCGAAAACCGTGTCCAGAACTTGTTTATAAAACCCTATTTTTTGTTATTCAAATCTAGTTGAAATGTATTTTTTCCTTTCAATTTCCCGTTGACTCTAAATCTAAGTCAAATCATCATTCCAACGGGTCTCAAGCCCAAAATCCCGTTTTCACGAAAATCCGTAAAACATTTCATAAATTGATGATTACAATCCAAATTATTATCAAAACATTTCAACTTAAATCATGTAATAAATTATTCAAAACAGTTATGCATGCATTTCAATTCTAAAAAAAACAGTCCACTCACACTCGGTCCACGCTGCGTGCTAAACCTCAATGTTATATCTATCACCGAGCTAGTCCAAAGTCTTCGAGCCTGTCCAAATCATGTAATCGGGTCACTAACATGTTATACAAGTTCATACACTAAACCCTCACAAAGCTCGATAACACAAACACATCCCCGACATGATTCCCGCAGCTAAAAATCTCTAGACGACCAACCAAACGGTCTCTGATCAACGTGAAACCACCACCATTGGATTCAGAACGTCGAAACATTTCGAATGAGCCTAGTTTGACCTCAAAATTCATGCCCACATGCCCCCACGCGCCAGTCAAACTTTCGATCAACACTAGTCAACGGTCAATGACTAACATCATCATGACGTTAGCCAGACAGGTCTGATTCCTGTCAGGTCTAACCTCTTGCCACATGGCACCACCCAATTGGTCCACGTGGTTTGACATGCTTACTGGGCCTGACAGCGGACTGGACCTAACAGACTGACATGTGGCATCATCTGATTGGCTATGTGGACTGACAGCTTCTGACAGATGATAACATGGACTACCACGTCATCATCGTCAATCTCCAACTCGGTACACCCAGTTCTCCGTAACGGGTCGATTCGACTCGCGACCTGACCTTGCCCTATCTCTTTCTATTCTTAACCATTTTCACCATTTTCACCATTTTTCTTCTTTATATGATCGCAATGATCCCAAGAAGGGATCTATGGACTCAAAATTAACTTAAAAGGCCTAGAAGATTTCTGTGGAGCTTGATGGTTTTAGGGAAAACTTCCAGCTCGATTTCTGGGTAGTTCCAGCCACCTCAATCTCTCTTTTGGGTTCCTCTGTGATCGTACAACCCCTAGCAATCATTTTCGATCATCAAAACTGTCCAATAAACCCTAAATCTAAAACTTCGAATTTGAACCCAAATCGGCTTACCTTCGGATTTCCGGCCACCGTGTAGGTTGTCTAATTCGTTGCCACCGTCTGCTTCGTCTTAGCTCACTTTGTCACTCTCTCTTTCACTACAATAGCAAAGGATGATGGAATTGTGAGTGTGCATGGGTTGTTTGTGTGTTGGGGCTTCGGGTAAACAAAGGATGATGAATGAAGATGAATGATATTAGGTGCATGAACATAGGTAAAAGGGCCAATCAGATGAGTGACACTTGTCACTCATCCATTGGTCCACTCAGATATTTTGGACTAATCACAAAATACAAATTGTACAATTTCTCATAATGCATGAATAGTGTTAGTTTTCTTTCGTGACACATAATGTCAGGACCCGTCCCAATCCCCCCGGGATTAATACGGGAAGACCCCGATCCCGTCTGACACGAAGTGTCAGACAAGGGAAATTCCAACCTTAGCCCTCTCGGGCTTTCAAAGTACGCCAGGATCTAGAGGAGGTATGTGATATGTCAGTCTCTGCTATAGTCCGCATCCGCTGTCAACCTGAAGGGCAGTCAAAACATTTAAAAGTTGTGAGTGGACAAAACAAAGAGTTCATAAAAACAGTTTATCGAAGACATTTGTACCCGTCACTAAAAAGCATGTATGCATTCGAAAACCATTTATCCAAGAGAACCATATGTGGTAACTAAGCCCAAAACCATAACCGAAACCAAGTACGCGGGCCACAGGCCAAATCCTGTACACATCACACAACATAGAACATATATACATATAAGTCACATAAACAATCCTGTCACGGTTTCTAAAGCTACACGCGGCTACCCGGTGTCTCAAGCCCAAGTCTCTCAAGGTACACCCAGGTCAATGTCCGTAGATCAATGACCCTCCCTGAGGTTATAATCCAAGCCCTCCTGAGAGTAAGGTACCCAACGGGGACGACTCTACTCAGTTAGTGCTCCGTGACTACTCCGGGGTCCACCCAAGCCAACGACCCTCCCCGGAGGAGACATTCCAAATAAGGAAGGTATATGAATATATATATATATATATATATCGAAAACATTCATGCCCGGTCCCTATAAATCGTCATGAGCCATACAACCTTTAAAGGGTTCATGCCGGTCCCCATAAACCGTCATGAGCCATAAAACCTTTAAAGGGTTCATGCTGGTCCCCATAAACCGTCATGAGCAATAAAACCTTTAAAGGGTTCATACTGGTCCCCACAAACCGTCATGAGCCATAAAACCTTTAAAGGGTTCATGCCGGTCCCCATAAACCTTCATGAACCTGGAAATCCATTTAGGGTCCATGACCCAAAAGCATAAACGTAAAGTAATTGGGTCTCGTGCCTGAACACATGACTCAAGTGGGCATCGTGCCCGATATCTCAAGGTCATTCACGATTCCGATCGTAGTGATGTGTGCAACCATCCATCCAGGACCGCCCTCAATCCTGGTATGTCGCCGTGAACGTATCAACCGATGGGACCACCACAAGATCATGGTGCACCCATCACCGATCGATATCCTGAACCGTCAGCACTCCGAAGTCGAGCCTCCCTCGGCTGCCCGACAACGGATCGTGCATCATGACCTCTCCGGAAGGAACACATCCCAGTCCGGAGGCGAGCGTCGTATCGTCCGTCGCCGTGCACAAAGCATTCGCCGCGACCACGACTCAAACCCGTAGGTCATCAATAGGGTCATATGCCCGAGACAAAACTAAATGTGTCTCATGCCCGAGTTTATCCTTTTGAAATCCAAAACCATTTCATTTAAATCAATGTAGAAACACAAACCCGTATAGGCACCGTATAAGGTTGAAACCTCGAAATACGTACCAATATGTAACCACTCACAAATGCACTCATGGCATCACAAAACATGTATTAAAACATATAATAAACATTTATGCATGCATAAATTTAGAAAACAAGGTCCACTCATAGACCATCCGAACTGCTGCCTCAATACGCGTGCCATACGACTCTCTCGGGTCAATCGTCGTCACCGGGACTCTCAAACCTGTCCAAATTGTAATAGAGGGTTACTAACTATCTTATTAACCTCTCACTAAAGCCCCGTAATTTTCCAAAATTTTTAACTATTTTTAAATTCGATCCTAAACCTTCGGACGTCCCCGAACATTATCGAGACGGTGTTCGATCGACACGAAACCAGTCCCAAAATGTTCGTTACATCGAAAGGATGATTTCGTGTGTTGGAAGAATCCCTAAAAGGTGGCCAACGTTCGCCCACCCGCGGCCAAAAGTCTCTGTGCGTGAAACCCACGCGCCGGGCACAGTGTCATCGTCTACCTCTCGTCGACCGGGTTCGCTGGTTCGAACCGGTCTGGACCGGTCCAGGGTCCAAACTCGTTCATTTTCAATCCAATCTTTCCCTTTTTGATTCCTAAACCTTCCCTTATTCCTAAACCTTCCCTTACTCATTTCCTATCTATTTAGCTATTCAAAACATGAAAAATGGCTAAGCATCTCACCTTCCTGATTTAATCTTCACTGCTCCAAAACCAGTCGCCGTCCTGGGCGTCTGCACCGTCCTCGACCGTAACTTCCCATTCAAACCTTTCCCTTAGGTCACCAGAAAGCCAACCCCATTAATAGAATCGACTAGGGACTCCCTAAACACAAATTCAAAATTTCAAAAACAACTACTCACCGTCTCGAGTTTCCCTCCGCCATGTCCACCGTTGTGGCCTACCGTCCCTCACCGTGTCGTCCTAACCTCTCTCAGTTTCTTATTAACTCTCATAGAAATGGTTATGGTGGTGGGGTGGTATGTCGTGTGTGTTGTTTGCTAAAAATGGAAATGGAGAAATGGAGGGCTTTCGGGTTTGTGAATGGGCAGAGTGGATGATTGATGATCAGGTGAGAGAGGGATGAGATGGACGGTGGAGATGGAGAGATTAGATAAGATGAAGGGTGGAGATGGGAGGTGGGTGAGATTTAATTATAAAATAAATATAATAATAGTATTTAATTAGGATAGATCCACTTTTTGGGGAAGTGACCAATGGGATGAGTGACATTTGTCACTCATCCATGGGTCCCACTAAAATATCTGCCCAATCAGATATCACCACGTCATCCCCATATCGTAATGCGTGCATAGTGAAATCGAACTTCTGTGACCCATAACTTTCCTATTCGAAGTCCGATTTTGACGTGCCACCTGTCTATGTATTCATATCGACCCGATCTACATAAAGGTCCTCGGCCCTCGACCATCGGACCTGCCGGTCAAAAAGTAAACATTTTACCCACGACCAGGGGAAAAACGGTCATTTTGCATCGTCCTTCCGATTTCGCTCAACTAATCACCGATTCAGCTCACTAATCCTTGGTTAGTCACTAATCTAATTCCGAAATTCAGGACGGGTTGTTACTCATAACTTTTTCGTCGGACGTTCAATTTCGACGTGCCACCTATCTACGGACTCCTGACTCAAGATCTACGTAATGGGCCTAGGTCAAAATCCAAATATTGTCCCGAGTCCAAAGTCAACATTTTTTCCTAACCAAGGGCAAAATAGTCATTTCACATTAAATTTTCCTAATTTACAATTCATTAGAAGTTCAGGGAATTACAATCTGGCCACCTCACAAAAATTTCATCCTCAAAAATCACTCAAATAAATGTGGGTACTGTTCTCACATCAGGGCTTCAGGTTCCCAACTAGCTTTGTCCACGTTATTGTTCCTCCTCAATACTTTTACTAAGGGAATGGTCTTGTTTTCCAAGACCTTCTGTTTCCAATCTAGTATCTGTACTTGTTACTTTTCGAAACTCAAATCCATCCTGAGTTCCAACGGTTGTTCTTCTAAAACATACAATTCCTCATTCACATTTTTACCAAGCATAGAAACATGGAATACATAGTGCACTCTAGCAAGCTCTGGGGGTAAGGCCAATCTGTATGCAACAACACCAATCCTCTCCATAATCTCATATGCCCCAATGGAATGTGGACTTAGCTTCCCACGTCTTCCAAATCGGACAATGCCTTTCCATGGGGATAACTTCAAGAAAACCCAATCTCCCACTGCAAATTTTAAGGCTCTAATATGACGATCAGCATAACTTTTCTGGCAATCTTGTGCTGCCTTCTAACTTTTCCTGATGATCCTGACCTTTTCTGGGTCATGTCCATGAGATCTGATGTCAATACAGCCTCTCACCTACCTTGGTCCAATAGATCGGAATTCTGCATTGTCGGCCATTTAGTGCCTCAACCGGTGTCATCCTGATACTCGTCTGATAACTGTTGTTGTAGGCAAACTCCATCAAGGGTAGGAGTGTCTCTCAAGTATCCTAGAACTGTAGCACGCAGGCTCTCATCATATCTTCCAAAGTTTGAATGGTTCTCTCAGACAATCCATCTATCTGAGGATGAAAAGTAGTGCTAAAATGCAGCCTCGTACCAAGGACTCTCTATAAACTTTGCCAAAATCTCGATGTAAATCGTTGATCCCAATCCAACACAATCGATTCTGGCATCCCATGTAGGCTGATAATCTTATAAACAAACAGCTGGGCTAATCGACTTCGTAAGTTTATCCACTATCACCTAGACTGCATCAAAACCTCTCCGTGTCTTAAGCAACTTGAACACGAAGTCCATGGTGATATGATCCGATTTCTACTCCGGGATCGGAAGTGGTTGTATCGCTCCATAAGGTCTCTATCTCTCATCTTTAACCTCCTGACAAGTTAGACACCTGTCGACATACTCTGAAATCTCTGTCTTCATTCTAGCCCACCAATAATACTCTCTGAGTGTACGATACATCTTTTTTCTTCCTGGATGCATCACATTTGCCGAACTGTGGGTTTCCTCAAGTATCTCGGCCTTCAATTCTGCATCTTCTGGCACACAGAGTAGACCAATTTTCAGTAAGGCGCCGTCATCCCTAACAGTAAAATCTTGCTGGTCGCCCGCGTCAACTTCCATCCTCATAATGCACAAGGTAGGATCTTGAAGTTAAGCCTCTACAATCCGGTTTATCGGAACGGCTCTCACATGGAAGCTAGCCAACAAAGTTCCCTCACCATCTAACCCATGAACAACTCCAGCTTTTCGAAGTTCCACCAACAGAGGGAAGTACACCATTTTCAGGTGAGCTACAGAACTTGCAGACTTCTTGCTCAAAGAGTCTGCCACTACATTTGCCTTTCCGGGATGATACTCGATGGTGAAATCGTAATCATTCATCAGCTCCAACCATCATCTCTGTCTCAGATTAAGTTCATTCTGAGTGAACAGATGCTTCAGGCTCTTATGGTCCGTGAAAATTTTGTACGTCTGCCCATATAGATAGTGTCTCCAAATCTTCAGAGTATGTACTACTGATGCCAGGTCTAAATCATGGGTAGGGTAGTTCAACTCATGTGGCTTCAACTGTCGAGAGGCATAGGCGATGACTCTCCCGTCCTGCATCAACACGCATCCCAATCCCTACAACGAAGCATCACTGTATACCTTGAACTCCCCACTGTCATCTGAAAAAGCTAATACTCGCGCAGAGGTCAGCCATCTCTTCAATTCATGGAAGCTCCGTTCAGAGTGTTCTTTCGAAATAAACTTAACCGCTTTTCTGGTCAAATGGGTCAATGGATCAACAATGGTAGAGAAACCCTCTACGAAGCGTCTATAGTATCCAGCCAACCCAACGAAACTGCGTACCTCAACCGAAATCACATGGCTTAATAAATCTATACTATTCAGCCATAATTGACATCTGCACATCTTAGCATACAACTGATTCCTTCTCAGCCTATTCAGCACCAATCTCAAATGCTTTTCGTGCGCTCTAGCACTCTTTGATTATACTAGGATATCATCGATAAATACTATCACAATCTGATCCAGGTATGATCGAAACACTTGGTTAATCAGATCCATAAATGAAGCCGGTGCATTCGTCAGTCCAAATGGAATCACCAAAAACTCATATTGGCCATATCTCGTCCGGAAAGTAGTTTTCTGAACATTTTCCCCAACAATCCTCAACTTGTGGTATCCCGACCGAAGATCAATCTTCGAGAAATATTTGGTCGTCTCAACTGATCAAACAAGTCGTCTATCTGGGGTAAAGGATACTTGTTCCTCACTGTCACCTTGTTGAGTTGCTGGTAATCTATACACAGTCGTAGACCACCATCATTCTTCGTCAGAAACAACACCGGAGCTCCCCAAGGCGATGCACTATGTCGAATAAATCCCATGTTCACCAACTCCTATAACTAAACCTTTAGTTCTCTCAACTCTGTCGATGCCATACGATATGGTGCTTGTGATATAGGTCTTGTACCTGGCAGAAGCTCGATAGTGAACTTGATCTCTCGGTCCGGTGGTAATCCAAGAAAATCCTCTGGAAACACATCTGGCAATTCCCACACCACTGGTAAGTCCTCGGCTCTCTTAGGTGTAGCCCGACTATCCATAACACGCGCCAAGTAGCCTTGACAGCCTTTCCTCAATAACTTTTCCACTGCCAACCCCAATATAACTCTAGAGGGTAACACCCCCAGGTCTCCCTAAAAGGTAGTCTCAGGTATTCCTGGACTTCGGAAGGTCACCCTTTTATCGTAGCATTTAAACGAGGCATGGTGATAGGTCAGCCAATCCATCCTAATGATGACATCAAAATCGTGCACATCCAGAAGTATCAAATCTGCTACTAAATCAACCTCTCCTATCCTCACCGGACAATCTCTCAATACCTGATTCATAACATATACATCCCCAGTCGGTGTACCCACTCCCGTATCAAAATCAAGTGCGGATACCTCTCTATCCACTAGCAATGTACAACTTCGAGATATGAATGAATGTGTAGCTCCATGGTCTATCAAAATTCGTACGTCATGTTCTAAAATAGTGAGCATACTTATCACTACTTTTTGGGCTGCTTTGGCCTACTGCTAAGTCACTGCAAACACTCGAGCCTGTGGTCCCGATGATCGACCACGTCTTCGTGATCCATGGCAGCCACCTCTGGCTCCTCCATAGCCTCGACCACCAGTAGCATCTGAAGTCGTGGCTGTGCTCGGATCCTATCCTGCTGTACTCTGACCAACACCACTGCCACCCGTCAGCTTTGAGCACTTTCTCTGGAAGTGGCCAGACTCTCCACATACATAACAGGTCAGCACCCTTGGTCTGGCCCTACATCCCACTGAAGTACCACTCGTCTGAGGAGGCTACGATTCTCTGTAACCAAATATCTGAGTTCCGTTATGCCTACCAAACCGTCTGCTGCTAGATGAAGATGAGGCTCCACCGAAGTGACCTCCTTTCGATGCTCTCTGGCTCGAAGGACCAGTATAAGAACGCTCTCGGTGTCGTTCATCCCTAGAAAACAGCTGCCAAACCGACCAACTGTCCTCTACTTTCACAATTGCATCGTTCAAATCCTTCAGTGTAGCAAAGGACCTTAACGTCACCATAGCATGGATCACCCCACGTAGACCCATCTCGAATCGGTGACACTTGTCATCCTAAGTGCTCAGGAAGGTAGCAGGGAAGAGGCACAGTCTCTAGAAACTCCGCTCATACTCTGCCACTGTCATGCTCCCCTGTTGGAGCTGCAAGAACTCTGCCTCTTTAGAATCAAGGAAAGAGCGGGGGTAGTACTACTCTATGAAATACTCTCTGAAGGCCTCCCATGTCGTCGTCTGGACATCCCAACTGGGCATCTCCAAGGCGTACCACCACTCATGGGCATCTCCATCCAACAATAAGGTGGTCCGCATGACTTGGTCCTTTGGAGGACATCACATCACCATGAAAATCTGTTACATCCGAAAAATCCACTAGTGGGCTCCCTCCGGTTCGGACTCACCATTAAACACAGTTGCCGTCAGGTGCTGGGCTCGCTTAATGCTAGCCCCTTTTAAATCTCTAACGACATCATTATCAGACCGTGGAGGGGGTACTCCTCTCAGAGGCATATTTATCTATTAAGAGGCATAGATTAGTAGGTCATATTAAACTTGTACAATGATAGGCTATCTTAATGCTATGATACCAAGCTGACAAGACTCGTCCCGATCCCTCGGGAATCATAAGGGAACGTGCCCTGCTCTCGTCTAACAATCATACTCATAATACCGAAAATACCCTTTATGGGTTCAAATATAAACATGCAGAGTACACTACTACATTGTACAACAAAGGATAAGTATCTGTTATACATGATCGAGCATATATATATATATATATGTCAGTACAATACAAGTACTAAAACCTACCCCTTAAGGTGTTAGGTACGCAGTAGTACTATCTATGCCTCAGCCTCAGTATCCTCCCCTGTCTCTGTATGACGGCTTAGAGGGTAAAAAAACAGTCAAAATGTGAGTGGACCAAAAATAAATAAGTTATAAACTCATTTTTTAAAACATATAATTTAACCCTCCGTTTTACAAAAATGCATGCATTCTAGATAAATCGTATAAAAACAATTCAAATAACGCATACATATATATACATATGGACACATACATCAGTGAACACACACAATATAACCAATCCTCAGACATCTGTGATTCCTCGACATCTGCAATGTCTATAATCAAAACCAGTCACCATTTCCAATGATATGTGTGCAACTCGAGGTCCCATCTCCGAGTACTTCCCCAGGATACAACTCAACGATGTCTGGGGTGATATCAACATGGGGTACCTTCCCCGGATCTACCGCATCCGGGACGAAATCATAATCTTGCACTCCTGATCACAGGCAGTGCACCGTGACTACTTCAAGATCCTCGACATCTGGAAGAGACTAAGCAACTCACCCAGGATGGTATATGTGGAACCCTAATCAAATCTGGTGAAAAATCATATTAAAATCATTTGTGTCTCAAATCGGTTTAAACACTGTTCAATTGGACCTATGCCCGAGACATAATTCTCAAAAATCTGTTCCACAAAAACCACACAAAATCCGTGTCTAGAACATGTTTATAAAACCCAATTTATCGTTATTCAAATCAAGTTGAAATGCATTCTTTCCTTTCAATTTCCCCTTGACTCTAAATCTAAGTCAAATCATCATTCCATCGGGTCTCAAGCCCAAAACCTCGTTTTCACGAAAATCCGTAAAATATTTCATAAACCGATTATTACAATCCACATCTTATCAAATAACAATATCAAAACATTTCAACTTAAATCATGTAATAAAGTATTCAAAACAGTTATGCATGCATTTCAGTTAACAATCCACTCACACTTGGTCCATGCAGCGTGCTAAACCTCAGCGTTATATCTATCACCGAGCTAGTCCAAAACCTGTCCAAATCATGTCTTCGAGTCACTAATAGCCCTGTTAATTGGTTCGGAAAAACCGACCGAAAAACCGAACCGAATCAGAACCGAACCGAAAAAAACCGAACCGAAGGAAAACCGAAACCGGTTGGAGAAAACCGAACCGAACCGAATCGAACTGGTTCGGTTTCGGTTTTCGGTATAATAATACCGAACCGAACCGAACCGAACCGAATAGACCTAAAAATTGAACCGAACCGAACCGTCCCGAACTGAAATGCTTTAGGTTACTTTGTAATGAACATTGATTAGTTATAATGGATCTTGATTAGTTGTAATAAACATTAATTAGGTTGTAATGGACATTAATTAGATAATAAATATTTATTATTGTATAAAAGTACAAAAAAAAAATTGGTTTTTAGAGAAAATTGAACCGATTTAACCGAACCGATTCACCATAATTTGAAGGAAAAAAACCGGTTTTAACCGGAACCGAACCGAACCGAACCGAATAAGAGGAAAAACCGAACCGAACCGCATTAGAGGAAAAACCGAACCGAACCAAACCGATTTTCCAACCGGTTTCGGTAAAAAAACCGAACCGAAAAACTGATTAACACCCTTAGTCACTAATATGTTCTACAAAATCATACACTAAACCCTCATAAAGCCCGATACTGGAAACGCGTCCTCGACAAGCTTCTTGAGGTTAAAAACCTCAAGATAGCCAACCAAACGATCTCTGATCGACCTGAAACCACCACCATTGGATTCAAAATGTCGAAACCTTTCAAACAAGACTGGTTTGACCTCAAAATTCGTGCCTACAAGCCACCACGCACCGATCAAACTTCTTGTCAATGGTTAACGGTCAATGGCTGACGACATCATGACGTTAGCCTAATAGGACTGACGGCTTGCCACGTGGCACAACCCGATTGGTCCACACGGTCTAACATGCTGACTATGCCTGATAGCTAACTGCACTTGACATCCTACCACGTGGCATCATCTGATTGCCCACGTGGACTGATAGCTTTTGACAGATGATGACGTGGACTGTCACGTCATCATCGTCAACCTCCAGCTGGGTAGACCCGATTCTATATAACGGGTTGATTCGACCCGTGACCCGACCTGGTCCTATCTTTTTCAATTCGCAACCATTTTTCACCATTTTTCTTCCTATATGATCGCAATGATCCTAGGAAAGGATCTGTAGATTCAAAATTGACTTAAAAGGCCTAGAATATACCTGTGGAGCTTGATGATTTTCGGGCAAACTTACAGCTCGATTTTTAGGAAGTTCCAGCCACCTCAGTCTCTCCTTTTGGTTCCTCTGTGATCGTCCAACCCCTCGGAATCATTTTTGATCATCAAAACCATCTAATAAATCCAAAATTTTAAAATTCGAATTTGAACCGAAATCGGCTTACCTTCGGATTTCCAGCCATCGTGTAAGGTTGTCCAAACCGTTGCCATCGTCTGCTTCATCTCAGCTCACTCTGTCACTCTCCCTTTCACTCTAATAGCAAAGGATGATGGAATTGGGTGTGGGCATGGGTTGTTTGTGTATTGGCGGTTTTGGGTAAACAAAGAAGGATGAAAGAAGATGAATGATATTAGGTGCATGAACATAGGTAAAGGGGCCAATGGTTTGAGTGACACTTGTCATTCATCCATTGGTCTACTCAGATATTTTGGACCAATCACAAACTGCCAATTGTACGCTTTCTCGTAATGCATGAATAGGTCCAGTTTTTTTCTGTGACCTATAACTTTCCCGTCGGACGTCCGATTTCGACGTGCCGCCTGTCTGCAGACTTGTGATGTCTCAATCTACGTAATGGGCCTAGGTCAAAATTCAAAAAGTGTATCGGGTCAAAAGTCAACATTTTTTCCTGATAAGGGGCAAAATAGTCATTTCACTTTAAATTTTATGAATTTACAATTTATTGGAAGTTCGTGGCGTTACACTTAGCGACTTTTTATTTTCTTGCAAAATTTTAAGAAAAACAAATTATAAATTGCGATCTCAGTCAATACCCTCATAATATGGTTTTTAAGCTATCAATTGAAGAAATTAGCTAAATCTCTTGCCTTCCCAATAAGGAGAGTTTAGGCTCCGGAAGAAGCATATCTTGGGTTTTTTTATTTTTTCGTCACAGAAGAACTAAAACATAACGAAGGTAACACTGCAGTTTTAGTAATTTTAAGTAAGGATTTCTAACGATTAAGACTGGAAATTAAGGCCAATTTGGAAATTTTAACGGGAACTGACAATTTTGCCCTCCAATTTATGGGGTCGAAAAACAACTTTAGTTTGGTAAGTCTTTTGGAAGTTTTTCATGGACCATTGAATAGATCTCAAGCTCACGAGTTCGTAAACAGACGGCATGCACAAAACTGAGATCCGTTGAGAGAGCTATGGGTCTAGAAGCTTCAAGAGAATTTTGGTAGTTTTGTTCGGAAGATATTTTTAACCCCACAGGACTAGATTTTTCTAGTTGTTCTCTCTCTCTTTCTCTCTTCGTGCTCACTTCTCATCCACACCAAGGGATGCATAAAAACCCATAAAATTGGGTTTTTTATTTAAGCCAAATCACCATAAACCATTCACATCATCATCTTCCTCATTTCATTTCGAGCTCAACTAAATCCTTCATCAAGCTTGGGAGTGTTAGGAGAAGGTGATTCCAAGGCGAACGGTAATCTAGGCTATTTTTTTGCGCAGCATAGGTATTGAATCTCAATTATAACTTCATATTTATATTCATATTTATATCTAAGTTTGAAGTTTGAGTGGTTATGGAATTTTTGGATGAATAGTATGTAACGACCCGGACCACAAGAAACGTAAAATGACTATTTTGCCCCAAAAAGTAAAAACAATTTGACTTTTTGATAGGACCTCTTTTCGATGATCCGAGAGGACCATTATGAAGGCCTCGGCCTCCTGAGAACATAGGCAAGCATCAGGTTAAAATCGGAGTTCGAATAAGACTATTATTGGTCGAGGATGGTTTAGGGGTATTTTGGTCATTTTGAAACATAGGGGCATTTTGGTCTTTTAGTTGCTAGATATTTTGGGCTGATTATATGTCTAGAAAACTTTAGAAATTGTCTCCACCGACTTACCTGATAGGACCAATCCCAATCCCCCTGGATTATTGAGGGATTTGCCCTACTCCCATCCGACACCACGTGCCAGACCAGGGATAACATCGTAACCCGTTCAAGGTTACCAGAGTGCGCAGTGAATTCCAGAGTACGCGGTGGCATGTGATGTCTCAGTCTCCGCTACATCCCGCATGCGCGATCAACTTGAAGGGTATCAAAATACATAAAACCTGTGAATCGACAAAAATAATCAGTTAGAAGACAAATTTCTGAAAATGACACTTATACCCTTCACTAAAAAATCATGCATGCATAACAATTTAAAATCATTTCTTTTCACTAAAATCGTATGTGATAAAAACCGATGTAATCATCAGAAGACCAACATAAAGCAATCGAGTTTCTTTGTTAAAACCAAACCAAATTGATTTTCGATGCAATAACCAGTGAAAGCATCTGTATCTAAAGAAAACATAAAAAACATGACCAATCCACGTATCCAAAATCTATCTCATCAACCGTCACAATATCAACACTACGTGTGCGACTCGGGATTACACATCTGAATGTACACCTGGCTCTGGAGCCCGTGGCTTGACGTCTAGGTGTTCTAACTCAGGATCACACATCACACAAGATGGTCGACGTCTGAACGATGGCATATATAGGATCACAAATCACACAAGATGGTCGACGTCTGTAAAATGTCGATCTCTGACACTCCTACAAGCAGTGTCCTTGTGACCTCTCCAAGATCACACATCCCACTAGATGGTCGATGTCCGGAGGCTATCATCACATCATAGAGGATGGTCTCAGTAAAAACATGTCATAATTCTTGTCAAATCAAATCTCGTAGGGTCTCAGCCCAAAATCACTCTCGTAGTGTTTCCGCCCAAAATCATATCTCAAAAATCATCAACATAGGGCCTTTGGCCCGAAACATGGTTTTCAATACACATGGACCCCTCCCGGAGTCCATAATCCTTCTAATTGGGTCACAATCCCGAATATCATTTTCAAATCCGAAAATCTTTTTAGTATTCAAATCACTGTTCAATTTTTAGTTTGACTATACTCTGAGTAAAACCTTAAATCAACTGGGTCTCAAGCCGAAAATATCAATTTCATGCATCCCTGTGCAATCATCTAAATCAAATCCTCAATTTCACGCATCTCTGTGAAATCGTTGAGAACCCATAATTAAAAACGTCATTCAAATCATGACCCAACCAATATACAAATCATCATGAAATACCACATTCAAAACTATAAATAAACCGGGCATTTCAAACCATATTCGTATATATATATATATATGCATGCATCTTTTAGAAATCAAAGTCCACTCACAGATGGACCACGCTCTGTGCTCCAAAACCCGCGCCGTAAGTCAATCTGAAGCCAATCCACAGTCTCTGGAATGTCCGAGCCTGTCCAAATCATGCCCAAAGGTTACTAACAACCTATACAAGTTCATATAAAAAACCTGTAACTATGATTGACCTGAAACCACCACTATTGGATTCAGATTGTCGAAACCTTTCGAACAAGATCGGTTCAACCTTGAAATTCGTTCCCATGCGCCCAAACGCGCTGGTCAAAGTTCGGACAACGGTGGTCATTGCTAGTCAACGCTAACGTCAGCCTGACAGGTCTGACAACCGTCAGGTCTAACAAACTGCCACATGGCACACCCTCACTAGTGCCATGTGTTACCCTCTAACACTGTCACGTGATGATGTCACCTGCTAATGTCATCACTTCCACGTGTCTTTGACACCTCTGACACATTGCCACATGGCACCACCCCACTTGTAACGACCCATCTCGGAAACCAAGATTTGATTAGTGGTTAATGATGGATTAGTGAACTTAATCAGTGATTAGTTGGATGAATTCGGACGGACGGTGCAAAACGACTGTTTTGCCCTTGGAATGGTAAAAAATGTTGACTTTTCATTTGAGCGGTCAAATGGACTTTGACCGATGACCGTGACGTAATTCGGGACGTCACGATTTCATAGACAAGTGGCACGTCCGATTCTGAGATCCGAGGAAAAAGTTATGACGTTCGGAAGTTCGACGACATTGTCGTAATTAAGGTAAAAGAGGGCATTTGTTGACTTTTTATATGACAACTAATTTTCACCAAATTCAAGGACCCTTTGGAAGGTCTCGAGTCCCTGATTCCAAGAACAGGAGGCACGTAGCATTTGGAGTTCGGGAAATAGAATTACGGGTCTAAGTTTGTGAGGGGTAAAACAGTAATTTGGACATTAGAGGGGCAAAATGGTCTTTTGGCATTTGAAACCATCAAGTGAGGACACCTGGGCATAATGGATTGGATATTGGTAAGCTGAACCACAGAATTGAGGACACATGTCCCCTCCCCAGAGGCTTCTAGCCAAGTCGGTCTCACACGATATTAAATCTGGGTTATCGATCAACTGAGAAAAGCAGAGACAGAGTAAACAAAAATCATCCTTCTGCTGTGAGTGTGAGTCGTAGGAGTTCATTGGATTGGTGAGTGAGAGTTCAGAGAGGTGTGGTGACTTGAGGGTTTGGGTTTAAGTAAAGGACTGGGTAAGGCGATGTGTGAGTAGAGAGTCAAACCCAGCAAAAACAGAGTGGGTTAACTGTTGAACCGTGAGCACCCTTTTAACATTCAACCTGGTAGCATGGGTTCTTCAGTTAGACGACGATTTTGGTGATTTGGACGAGACTAGGGAGACTTAGACAAGCCCAAAGGACTCAAATTCGAGGATGGTAACAGACGGTAAGGTTCCTTCCGCGAAAAAGTCTTTGTTTCAATTTAAAAATGGTAAAACGTGTTTCAAGGATTTTTATTTCGCTTAACTAATGGAAATGAGTTTTGGATGTAAAAAGGGACTGAAAGGACCTGGAGGCACGGCTTGGGGTGGCAGGAATCTTGAGAACGTCGTGAGGGGAACTTCGGGTTTTCTTCTTCAATTTGAGCAGGTAAGCACGGGTCTTAAATTCCTTCGTTTATTGCACTAGATCGTTTAATTAAAGGGGCACAAAACCATTGGGCTAAAAAGGGTTTGAAAATGGGCTGAAAATGGACGGAACCATGGACGCTGGTTCAACTGAACCTGCTGAACAGTGGACTGAACCGAACCTGATTCGTGCAAGGTAGGAGATGAACAGTAGACAACTCGTGGCTCCCACGCGTAGCCCCTTTGGCCGGTGCGTGTGGGCGTGTGTCACATTTTTCGAGGATGGTTCCAACATGACTTTTAAATTATTCGATGTAAGGAACATTTTGGCACTGGTTTCGAGTCAATCGGACATCTTCTCGATAGGTTTCGGGATGTCTGAAAGTTTTAAACCTCGGTTAAAAATAGTTAAAAATTCGGGAAAATTACGAGGCTTTAGTATGATCATTGTGAAGTAGTTAGTGACCTTATTATGGGATTTTTACAGGTTCGGGAAAGCCGAAGATAGCAGATTAGCCGGGAAAGGTGTAATTGCACGCGTATCGAGGTGAAGACGCTATGGTCTGTGAGTGGACTTTATTTTGTAACTCTTGATGCATGAATATATGTTTTTATATGTTTTCTATACGTGATTCTATGATTTTGATTATGCTCTTAATGATTTACGATTTTGCACGATTTTCGTGATATTTACGAAAATGCGCGTTTTATGAGATTTTGATCAAGTTTGTGATTTGAATCTGGTTTTGAGGATTTGATTTCGGGATTTGAAATATGATTTAATATCAATGATTTAAAATGGATTTTTAGAAAAGTGTTTTCGGGCTTGAAGCCCAGTCAGAAAGTGGATTCCGAGTTTGGGTTCGAAATGGTTATTCCGGATGCCGGCTTACGGAATGATGATTTCGGACTCGGATTTGGAAATGGAGATGGATATGAGTTCTGGGTTTGGATCTGGGATCCTGATGAGATTACGGATTCGGATTCGGATATGGATAGTGGTCATGGAATGGATTTGCTGGATGTGGTTATTGGGTTTAAAGACCCGGATATGATTATGACGGGGGTGGGCCTGGATTGGGTTTAAATACCCGGATTGAGTTTAAAGACTCGAGAGTTTAAAGTCTCAGATATTGACATTTCCCTCATAGGCCTATTGAGTTTAAAGACTCGGGAGTTTAAAGACTCGTATTATATTGAGGCCTGAATTGAGTTTAAAGACTCGGGAGTTTAAAGACTCGGATAGATCCAACAGGTTCGATGGTTAGAAATGTGGTTTCAAATCTGTTTTGGTTTTCACTGAGACTTGATGATGGTGGTTTTTATAATGGTCTTTCGATGGTTTTCGATTAAGACCCGAGATTTAAGAAAAGGAAATGAATTCGGTTTTCTTAATGGTGTGATTGACTTGTGATTTGAGGCTGAGGCCTAGATTTGGATAGCAGATTTAATTCGAGTTTCCAAATGGTTTTCATTGATGGTTTTGATATGAATGGTTTCATAACATGTATTGATATGCATATATTAGTTTTTCTAAATCGAGGGTATAAGTGTAATTGTCTTATTAAACTGTTTTTGAACGTATACTTTATTTTTGTCCACTCACCGTCTTTTCATGTTTTCGTTACCCTCCAGGTTGTTACGGTGTGGGCTGTTGGTCGAGAGACACGGAGACATCACACAAGCGATCCACAGTAGATTCTGCACACTCTAGAAGTCCGGGAGTTCTTGGTACGGTTGGCTAGAGAATCCCTTGTCCGACTTACGTGTCACTCGAAGGCTGAACGTCATTTTAGTATACGTGTCATGCGTAAGTTAGACGGGAGCATGACTTAGCCCTTAATCCCGGGGGATTAGGGGTGGGTCCTGTCAATTGGTATCAGAGCAAGGTTTTGGGCGCTCTGCGCGAGGTTTGGCTTCCAGAGTCGTTGGTTCGTCGACGTGGGTGTTGTCATACTACTGTGGATGTGATATCTCAAAGTGGAACAGCCCGACAGCAACCTGGATGCGAGAGTGATAGTACGTTCGTGGTGGTTAGTTAACAGCGGTTGTTAGTGTCAGGATGTTAGTCGCTCGATACGTAGTATGAGGTATGACGTACGTCAGCTTAGGGCCGAAACGGTTAGTGCGTTGGCGCTGGTTACGCTTGATGGTTGGACCATAGGGTCGGAGATATGCCAGAGAGATCAACCTGGACGGTAGCTAGTGAGCTACAATTCAGTAGGCGGGTCGGTCTTTGGGGCCGATGGTAGCCTATTAAGCTGATGGTATACGTGGGTCGAGGAGGCCGGTTGACGGTGGCCTGTTGGGCCGGATGGTGATTAGATGACGATGGTATGGATTGATGACCTTTTGGTTAGTTTGGTTGGGGTTGACTTTGTGCGGCTATGAGTTGTCGGATGCCTCGAGTGACGAGGATAATTTCAGGAACCCCGTGGGATGACTGGTTTGGATTGTGAGTACCTGAGTAAGAAACCCCAGAGTAAGGGTTTAGTTTGCAAAACCGTGAGTTGGGGTTGTGGTAAAATAGTCGTTGTGGCTTGAGTCGACTTACGGCCAGACTGGATACTATGCTGCTAGGTGCAGCCGAGGTAGTAAGTGGTTGGTGGATGACGCTGGACAAGTCCAGTGAGATGACGGTGTTGGTTGAGCATTTGGTTACTCAGAGTTGTGGCTGACAAGGGATGTTAGTTTCCCATACCCGAGCGTAGATTTAGGGTTTTGGCTCGGTGTGAGCAGAGGTTCGGGCTTAGAGTATTGTAAACCCTGGAGTAATGATGATGTGCCACGAGTCATGGGCACATTAAGTTGAGATTGTGTCCGGTAGTGAGGACCATTGGTAGGTCATGGTTGGGACGAACGGTCAGGATACCGTGAGTCTGATCAGAGTGGCGTAGCGGAAGCGCGGTGGACCTCTGCCTTGTGTTGGATCGGTTTAGGTTGATATGGTTGGGTTTGACCATCCATGGGGTTGATTTCGTGGACTCATCTTGATCTGTCAGAAATACCGAGAGTGGAATTTGGGTAATGCTGAGGCCCTTGCTTGGAAATTATCTGAGATTGGTGATCGATGACTTCGAGGGTAGTGATTGAGGAGTCCAAGGTGAGTAACCGTTAATTTTGATCCCGAGAGTCGGGTACGAGTGTAACAGTGGTGCTTGGAGTGAACCTCGGAAAGTTTGAGACGTAATGACTGACATTCTTTTTGGAGGAGCATACACGGTGTGAACAGACAGGTGAGATGATCGATGAGTTAAGCCAGTTACGGACACGTGGCTGTGATCCGTAGGAGTTGAGGATTATCTCCGCGTAGAAGAGGAAGTAACGCTTGGATAATTCAACCGGAGGTGGTATACTTGTGGATCACATACCGTGATTGGAATCTCAGAATCAGGAGATGTTGTGGTTTAGACAATGAGATGTCGTGCTGATTCCGAGTTGGTGTTAGTTATTGAGTGCTGGTTTGGGAGATTTAGTGGTGGTATCTTCGAAGTCGTAGACCCCCTTGATCGTGGACACTTGTGGATGTGTTCGGGAGTAGAAAGAGTACTTGGTGACGGCGGGAGTAGCCTGTGTGGCGGAGTGCCGTAGGATTGTACCATTGAGAGTTCCGTTGGAGGATGACAGAAGGAAATGGAAAAAGAAGTGCCTTTAACTGATCGATATGAGGTTATTGAAGAGAACCCACAATCTAAACGTGTGTTATATAAGATCGATTGGATTTAATGTAGTAGTCTGAAACCTAGTCAATAGGATTCACGTAGGCGTGTGTGGATCGGGATTGGATTGCTTCTGACAGGTTTGGGTAGTTGTGGAGCAGGTGGATCGCTTGTGAGACATAAGTTGGATAGCTTGACCACCTTGGAGTTGTGTAGGACATATGTGGTCCGTCTCGCAGACGTATGAGTGTTGGACTTGGAGCTAGTGATGGGGCTGCCCTTTGAGTGAGATGTGTTTGAGGTTCATACTAGCCATGAGACCGGGAGACGCGGAAGGGACTTGAATTGGATTGACGGACTACACAAGTAAAACGTGATTGGCTAGTAGGCAGGTGTTAATCGGTATGGGTACGAAGAAGTTTAGTTGTCGTAGGGACGGTTACACCTTGGTGTTGTTGGTTGGACTTTGGATGTCATAGTGCGTAGCTGATGCCGATGTGGTCTCTTAGTGGATGTACCGTAAGATGACGTTGGAAGTACGTTAGGATATACTCTACGAGCTGTGTTTGAGGTATTCTAAAATACCTTTGTTTCCTTCAAGGTTCGTAGGGTTGTCCTTGCGTGTGGTTGGTGGTAGGCACCATAGTTTTAGTTGGTGGTACTTGGTGCATGTACTTGAAATTTGTACGTACTGGTTCCGCAGTGGTCGAAGTCATGCTGATGAACTTGGACATGCAGCGTGATGTTCTGATAAAAGTGTTGGTAATCGGCTGAGTGCCGATGTCAGGACCCGTCCCAAATATGGCCTCGATACCCGGGACGAACCCTGCTCCCGTCTGAAAATCACACTTACAGTATAAAAAATAAATAAACAACCTTCACACAACTATAAGCATAACTATCAGACGAAGGAGTAACATATACACAACAGTCAGTCAGAGCATAGTTCTACAAAATGGGCACAAAAGTCCTACAATGCTAGTCTCGCAACGGAAGGGCGTCGGAAGCTCTATGCCTCGATATCTGCCTCAACGTTCACCCCAGCGCTATCACCACGACCTGGAGGGAAAATTTAAACCAAAAGTGTGAGTGGACTAGAATAACCAAAAGTTGTAAAATCAGTTTATCACTAACTCGAGGTTAAGGAAAAATAAGAATCAGTGTTCCCTCCGTTTTTAACACAGGCATGCCCAACGAAGTACTAGAAAATCATAATATGAAACATCATAAGAAACAGAAACACTATAAAATCTCATAAGAAACAGATACACCATAAAATACCATAAGAAACAGAAACACTATAAAGTGGCTATAGAAATCATAGTTTTAACATCAAATCATCATTTCCGATCAAACCTGCTGGACCTATCCGAGTCTTTAAACTCAATCAGGCCTTAAATGAAATCTGAGTCTTTAAACTCCCGAGTCTTTAAACTCAATAGGCTTATGGGGGTAACATCAACATATCCGAGTCTTTAAACTCCCGAGTCTTTAAACTCAATCCGGGCCCGTCCCCCGTCAATATCAATCCGGGTCTTTAAACCCAATATCCAGATCCAGCAAATCCAATCTATATCCAGTGTAAAACCAATTCGAAATCGATCGCCAAACTCGAATTCGAAATCCCCGGTTCGAAGCCCTTCCGGCATTTCGAACCGACATTCCGAACCCAAATCCGGAAATCCATTCTTATACCCAGAAATCACACATAAGCACAAATCATATTCATAACCCATTAATCCTTATCAGAAAACATTTATAGGTTGAAATTGTAATTATGGCATCAAAATCCGAAAATCAGCTTTTCTCGAAAATCGTGCAAACTCTCGGAAATGTCTCGAAAAACGTGCACACTCATCAATCACATATAACCATCATTCAAAAGCATAAAAACATATTTAAGATCATAAAACGTCAATAAAACAGTTAGGCATGCTTGAAAGAAAGAAAGAGTCCCTCACAAATCCAGAACGAGTCACTCGCGCTCCGTGCGTTCCTCGACTGTCTCGGGTGCCTCCTGTCCTGTCAAAATGCACTAAATAGGGTCACAAATACATCAAGGATCCTAATCCTAATTTCCCCAATTTTTCGGGAATTAAATAATAGTTTAATCCTAAACCCTCAACGGTCTGGATTCCCGAACAACTCCGTCACACCGTCCGATTAACCCGAAAACTAGACCATTGAATTCCTTAGAACATTTAGAACTAAACTCATGTTGGAAGCTTGGCCGGATTCCTCTCCACGCGCCTCCACGCGCCGCCCAAAGTGGCTGCGCGTGGACCTCACGCGCCTGCTACAGTGCCCTTCAACCTTGAGCAGACCCGGTTCAGCACAGTGGTCTGCAAACTGAACCGGCGTCAGCGGTTCTCCGCCGTACCTGCACGATTCCTCTCCCTTTCTTCACCTAAAGCTTCGTCCAGTTCCAACCTATCCATTCCACTCACTCTCCTGGTTCGATTCACCACTCAGCTTCACAACTGAAGCTCGAAAGAAACACACAGACGGCCCCTGTTTCACGATCCAGCCACTCCGGTCATCCCCCGTCACGGTGGCAACACCAGACGGTTCCTAGGGCCCTTCTACGTCTAACCCGACTCACCTTGACCGTCGACTTGTGCCCAAATGTCACAACTCGAAGTTCGAACCCACGGCCAAAACAGAGTACAGAGTACTCTCCGTCGACTGGCTCCGCCGTGTACGTCCCCGTCACGGCGACCATCCCACACCACTCCTAGAACCTCCCTGAACACCACTGCACTCACCACTCCCTTCGATTCTCATCCTACCCTCACGACTTTTGAATTGAAAAAGCACGGGAAAACAGAGTAAAGAAGCTTACCCTTCGATTCCGTCTCCACCGCAAGCGCCGCCGCGTACCACGGTGTTCGTTGGACTCCCTACAGCTTCCTGAACGTCCTACGGTCGTGATTTGAGCCACCACACGGCGTAGCCACCACCACGAACTCACGGCCTCTCTGTTTCCTCAAATCTTCGCCGCACCACCA
The DNA here is from genome assembly GCA_032719365.1 of Prinsepia uniflora. NCBI lineage: Eukaryota > Viridiplantae > Streptophyta > Magnoliopsida > Rosales > Rosaceae > Prinsepia > Prinsepia uniflora. Next base: position 41,542,275 of record CM064872.1, read on the forward strand.
CCGCGCCGCCGTGCACGATTCCAGTCCCAAAACACGATCAACACCTCACCCTCGTCTCTCTAACCCTCTCACCAATCACCCTTCACTCACCCTTGTAACAAAATCGATCCAAATCTCTCCCGTTTCTCCCCTCTGTTTCTGTGTGTTCTTCGAACAAGCACGGTTCAAAATGGAACAACGTGTGGCCGTGCACACGTTAGTAGCCCCTAGAACCATCCAGTCCCTTGCACGTGTCCATCAGCCATAGGTTAGCCCAAAAGATCCCTGCCACTTGCCCTTATCTGATTGGGCTGAAAGAAAATGACCAAAATACCCCTTGTACAATTAATTACCGTTTTGCCCTCGAACGTTCTAGACCCGTAACTATTTCATCCGACGTCCGATGACAGCGTGCCGCCTGTCGTTGTACTCAGGACGTCGAGACCTATCTAATGGTCCTCGGTCTATGTGAAAATCACAAGTCTTCAAAAAAGTCAACATTTTCCTCATTTACTCAAAATTACGGTAACGCCCCCAATCTTCCGAACGTCATAACTTTTCCTTCGGTTGTCCGATTCGAACCTGCCACCTCTCTACGGACTCGTGACGTCCTAAACTACGTCACAGTCAAGGGTCAACACTCATCCAATCGGGAATTCAAAAAGTCAACTTTTCATCTACTATTCACAAGGGCAAAAACGTCCATTTACACAAAAGTTTACAAAATTACATTTTTACCCTTCCCGAAAGTACGGGTTGTTACAGCCGAGGTATTTTTTGGATAGATGGATGATCGGCGTAGTTCCGATTTGATGGAGTTTGATGGAACAGGTGGGCCGGATCAGGGTGGTCCCGAGTGGTTGATCGGTTATGGCAGGCTTCAGTGTTGATAACCTGGATGCTCCAAATCATGAGTGGCCGGTGGGACCGTAACTTGAGATGTGTGATCACGGTTTGACAGGTAGGTAAGGGGGTCCAGTTGCAGACAGGTGGTGTAGGACGTGGATGAAGTTCCACAGGATGACAGTGTTGGTGGTTAGTGGAACCACCGGTGGAAGGATTGGTTGAGTTAGGGGTTTAAGACGAGTACGTTATGACTCCTGTGAGGTCGGCACGGATCGCTGACGGAAGTATTATGGAACATTGTACTAATCTTGATACATAGAAGTACCGAGAATGGTAGATGTCGTCTTGTGAGTGGGTGTCCTTGAGATTTGTGTTTGTTGACGGCGGACTCACAAGATGTCCTGGGACGTTGGTACATGGTACGCTCGACTCAAAGGGAGTCGGGAATGTTGGACCTGATAGCAGTGGTGTGTACTTAGTGATAGTTGAGCCATGAGTGTCGGCGGGTGTGGTGTTGGAAATATCGCGGGAACGAGATGGATTTGTGATGACCTCAATGTGATTGGGACGATCTCCTGATGAACTAAGCGTTGGTTGAGTTGATTCACTGGGGAAGATATGGTGACAGTTTGGGCATTGTCTAGATACTTTGGATTGGTAGGTGCTAGACACCTGGTAGGAGACCCAGGTGTGAGATAAGTTAAATTTCCCCTAGTTAGTTACGGAAGTACGAGATTCGGAATTTCGGGGACGAAATTCTTTGAGGGGGGTAGATTGTAACGACCCATCCCAGAAACCGAGATTTGATTAGTGGTCAATGATGGATTAGTGAACTTAATCAGTGATTAGTTGGACGAATTCGGACGAACGGTGCAAAATGACGATTTTACCCCAGTAATGGGCAAAAATGTTGACTTTTCGTTCGAGCGGTCAAATGGACTTTGACCGATGACCGTGACGTAATTCGGGACGTCACGAGTTCATAGACACGTGGCACGTCCAATTCTGACATCCGAGGAAAAATTTATGATGTTCGAAAGTTCGAGGGCATTGTTGTAATTAAGGTAAAAGAGGGCATTTGTTGACTTTTTATACGACAACTACTTTTCACGAAATTCAAGGACCGTTTGGAAAGTCTCAAGTCCCTAATTCCAACGACAAGCGGCACGTAGCATTTGGAGTTCGAGAAATAGAATTACGGGTCTAAGTTTGTGAGGGGTAAAACGGTAATTTGGACATTAGAGGGGCAAAATGGTCTTCTGGGGTTTGAAACCATCAGGTAAGGACACCTGGGAAGAATGGATTGGATATTGGTAAGCTGAACCACAGAATTGAGGACACCTGTCCCCTCCCTAGAGGATTCTAGCCAAGTCGGTCTCACACGATATTAAATCTGGGTTATCGATCAACTGAGAAAAGCAGAGACAAAGTAAGCAAAAATCATCCTTCTGTTGTGAGTGTGAGTCGTGGGAGTTCATTGGATTGGTGAGTGAGAGTTCAGAGAGGTGTGGTGACTTGAGGGTTTGGGTTTAAGTGAAGGACTGGGTGAGGCGATGTGTGAGTAGAGAGTCAAACCCAGCAAAAACAGAGTGGGTTAACTGTTGAACCGTGAACACCCTTTTAGCATTCAACCTGGTAGCATGGGTTCTTCAGTTCGACGACGATTTTGGTGATTTGGACGAGACTAGGGAGACTTAGACAAGCCCAAAGGACTCAAATTCGAGGATGGAAACGGAAGGTAAGGTTCCTTCCCCCGAAAAAGTCTTTGTTTCAATTTAAAAATGGTAAAACGTGTTTCAAGGATTTTTATTTCGCTTAACTAATGGAAATGAGTTTTGGATGTAAAAAGGGACTGAAATGACCTGGAGGCACGGCTTGGGGTGGCAGGAATCTTGAGAACGTCGTGAGGGGAACTTCGGGTTTTCTTCTTCAATTTGAGCAGGTAAGCACGGGTCTTAAATTCCTTCGTTTATTGCACTAGATCGTTTAATTAAAGGGGGACAAAACCATTGGGCTAAAAAGGGTTTGAAAATGGGCTGAAAATGGACGGAACCGTGGACGCTGGTTCAACTGAACCTGCTGAACAGTGGACTGAACCGAACCCGATTCGTGCAAGGTAGGAGATGAACAGTAGACAACTCGTGGCTCCCACTCGTAGCCCCTTTGGGCGGTGCGTGTGGACGCGTGTCACATTTTTCGAGGATGGTTCCAAAATGACTTTTAAAGTATCCTATGTAACGTACATTTTGGCACTGGTTTCGAGTCAATCGGACATCGTCTCGATAGGTTTCGGGATGTCTAAACTACTTAGTGACCTTATTATGGGATTTGGACAGGTTCAGGAAAGACGAGGATAGCGGATTAGCCAGGAAAGGTGTAATTGCACGCGTATCGAGGTGAAGACGCTATGGTCTGTGAGTGGACTTTATTTTGTAACTATTGATGCATGCATATATGTGTTTATATGTTTTCTATACGTGATGCTATGATTTTGATTATGCTCTTAATGATTTACGATTTTGCACGATTTTCGTGATATTTACGGAAATACGCGTTTTACGAGATTTCAATCAAGTTTGTGATTTGAATCTGGTTTTGAGGATTTGATTTCAGGATTTGAAATATAATTTAATATCTATGATTTAAAATGGATTTCAGAAAATTGTTTTCGGGCTTGAAGCCCAGATCAGAAAGTGGATTCCGGGTTTGGGTTCGAAATGGTTAGTCCGGACGCCAACTTAGGGAATGATGGTTTCGGACTCGGATTTGGAAATGGAGATGGATATGAGTTTTGGGTTTGGATCCGGGATCCTGATGAGATTACGGATTAGGATTCGGATATGAATAGTGGTCATGGAATGGATTTGGTGGATCTGGTTATTGGGTTTAAAGACCCGGATATGATTAAGACAGGGGCGGGCCAAGATTGGGTTTAAAGACCCGGATTGAGTTTAAAGACTCAGATATTGACATTTCCCCCGTAGGCCTAGTGAGTTTAAAGACTTGGGAGTTTAAAGACTCGGATTATATTGAGGCTTGGATTGAGTTTAAAGACTGGGGAGTTTAAAGACGCGGATAGATCCAACAGGTTCGATGGTTGGAAATGTGGTTTCAAATGTGTTTTGGTTTTCACTGAGACTTGATGATGATGGTTTTTATAATGGTCTTTCGATGGTTTTGGGCTAAGGCCCTGGATTTGAGAAAAGGAAATGAATTCGGTTTTCTTAATGGTGTGATTAACTTGTGATTTGAGGCTGAGGCCTAGATTTGGATAGAGAATTTAATTCGAGTTTCCAAATGGTTTTCATTGATGGTTTTGATATGAATGGTTTCATAACATGTATTGATATGCATGCATTGGTTTTTCTAAATTGAGGGTATAAGTGTAATTGTTTTATTAAACTGTTTTTGAACGTATACTTTATTTTTGTCCACTCATCATCTTTTTATGTTTTCGATACCCTCCAGGTTGTTACGGTGCAGGCTGTTGGTCGAGAGAGACGGAGACATCACACGCGCGATCCACAGTTGATACTGCTCACTCTAGAAGTCCGGGAGTTTTTGGTACGGTTGGCTAGATAATCCCTTGTCTGACTTACGTGTCACTCGAAGGTTGAACGTCATTTTAGCATACGTGTCATGCGTAAGTTAGACGGGAGCAGGACTTAGCGCTTAATCCCGGGGGATTGTGGGTGGGTCCTGTCACCACTGGTGCACGTGGTCTGATAATGCGGATGTGGACCTGCCATGTAAGTCCCGGTCTTGCTTCGTAACGACCCGGAAATTCGAAAAAGGAAAAATTGGAAAAATTGGAAGAAAATGACGATGTTGCCCCTAGTTATAAGTGCCGAAAGTTGGCTTTTGGTTCGAGACCTTGTTTGGATTTTCTGGGGAGACCGTCGGATAGGTCTCGGGACGCTGAATCCGGAGACAGGCGGCATGCGTCAAGCGGAGTTTGGATGAGAAAATTATGGGTCTGGAAGTTCAGGGACAAAATGGTAAATTGTGACACGAAGGGTAAAACGGTAAATTGGGCAGTCAAAGTCCTTAACGGTGCAATTAGCTGATATTGAATGGTTTAATTGGCTGATTCAGCCTATGTTAGAGTGTGACACATGCCACTTGAATTGAAATGATTAGTGGCTTGAATGCCTAATACAAATAAACAAACCCGCCCAATTTCCTTTGATAATTCAATCAAAATTGATCGGCGAAGGAGGAAAACAGAGAGTACCTGAGATGAAAAGGGGAAGTTACAGAGAAACTGAGTGAAAAACTGAGAGGAATACTAGACATCAGGACCTAGAACTCTACTGAGAAAACCCGAAAAAAAAAAACTGTCCAAAACAATTAATGTCGAATTTGATTTCTTAGACGGTTTCGATTGAAATTGACGTGATCCTTAGCTTTCTGGGAGCTAGACGACTCGAACCAAATCGATTGGGAAGGAAATTGGTGGTGAATTGGTGAAGAACAGACCCTGCGATGTAACGCCCCGGAAATTCGGGAAATGTAATATGGTAAAATAATGAATAAAATGACGGTTTTACCCTTGTGTTTTGTATGGTCAAATTGTTGACTTTTTTATTAAAGGGTCGAACGGACGTTGAGTGATGACCGTGACGTAGTTCGGGACGTCACGATTTCATAGACAGGTGGCACGTCCGATTCGGACGATCAGGGTGAAAGTTATGACGTGCGGAAGTCCAGGGGGCACTATCGTAAATTGGACGTTATAAGTGGAAAAAGTTGACTATTTTTTTGACAATTGATATCCATATGACTCGAAGATCGTTATGTTCGTCTCGACGTCCTGAGTACAACGACAGGCGGCACGCGTGAAACGGACGTCGGGTGACCGAGTTACGGGTCACGGAAGTTGGAGGGCAATTTGGTAATTATTGCACAGAGGGGCATTTTGGTCATTTCACGGCGGTTACTGTAGCACCACCGTGAAAAACAGAGTGCACGGCCGTGGTGTCTTGTGCGTTCAATTGTTTATGGCCTAGTGGATTGATCAGATGCATTGTTTAAGTTAATTGAGGCAGTGAGGGACATTGGTGAACGGACTGAGGCCACACAGAGCACGGGCTGGGTTAAAGAAATGGCCATGGCTTCTGTGTGCGTGGGAGACATTTTCAGAGAGGAATCAGTTGGTCTCCCACGGGTTGCTGGCAGCTTTGATCGATTACCTGATTTCCTTTGAGTCTGGGAGCTCATTTGGAGTCATTCTGCTGTGGAGAGACTGAGAGAGATTGAGAGAAACCGCGAGGAAACAGTTTCGGGTTTTTGGGGGGAAACTCAGAGTTCAATTCCTACGGGCTTTGAGGCAAAACTAAACACATAGGGAGACTTCTGGGAGTGACAGAAACACGACGGTGCTAGAGTTGTAGAGATTGGAGCCCGTTTTTCCCAGGAACCCAAGTTCCAGTTCGAAGGGAAACCAGTGGAGGGAAAAATCGAAGATCAAATCGTGGGGACATTCGAGCTAAACTAAGGGCCGTTCTAGTCTTCAGGGAGCAAAAGGAAACCAATCACATCGATCTCGAAGGACATCACTTGCGAATTGGTCAAGAACTGAGTTCCCTGGTTCTGAGTATTTTCGAGCTTGAGGACGACGACTTCCAGGTAACGGCGAGTTCAATTGATTGTGCTATCGTGTTCGTATAAGTCCCCTTAAGCTACTGGTGAAGTTAATTTGGAAATGGAACAGTGTAGGATGAGTTCCAGACGTCGACTTGATCGACTGTTTGAGCTTGAGTTGGGTCGTTTTGGTGTTAGTCGAGGTTAGTCATCAATACAGACCTAAAATTAACGGATTAGAGAAGATAATAGGATTGAAAACGAGAGGAATTGATTGAGAATTGAGCTTGAACTGGTCGGGTTGAGTCGCGGGTAATAGACCCGTTTATCAGTCTATTCGGGTAAGGATGAAGGATTGTAGCTTGGCGCGTGGCCTTCACGCGCAGCCACTTTGGGCGGCGTGTGACGGCGCGTGGGATGTTAACTCCGATCACGTTCAACATGAGATTTAATCCTTTCAGTTTAATTAACATTTTATCTTTAGAGTTCGAGTTGTTCGGGAGTCGTTCGGGATAATTTCGGGAGCTCGGAAGTTTAGGTCCTTAAGGTTTATTTTGTCGAAAAATCCGAAAAATTAGGGAAAAATCATACGAGCTATTTGAGGATGTTTGTAACCCTTCTTGCATGTTTTTACAGGCCCGGACACTTCCGAAGCTACGGAGGAGCGCGCGGGGCGCGATTGACGCGTCCTAAAACCGTGAGTGGACTTTTTGATTTCTAAACTGGGCATGCATGAATATTTTACTTTTTTATCTTATGGTTTTGCATATGATTTTATGATGGTGATATGATATTTCGGTTTTACGCATTTTCACGCTTTTCGAGATATTCATCGTATTTCACGCATTTCGAGGTTACGGTTTTTGCTTATGCATGAATGATGTTTTGATGAAGTATCTGGATATGATTATGCATGTTACGGATTTATGATGTTTTGATTATAATTGTGAAGTGATTTCGAAAATTGCATGTTTCGGAAATTGCATGTGAATTCGGACATAAGTCCTATTATGACGTGAGATGATTTCGGAATGTTGTTGGAAAACGGTTTATGATGAATCCTGGTTTATTGTGTTTAAAAACGGTTTTGGGTTTAAAGACCCGGTTGATTGTTGGATCTGGTTTTGGGTTTAAAGACCCGGTTTATTGATGACGGGGGCGGGCCCGAAAATTGGGTTTAAAGACCCGGATTAAGTTTAAAAACTCGATTATTGTGATACCCCCGAGGCCTATTGATCATGTTTTGAGTTTAAAGACTCGTTGATATCCCGGGAAGGCCTGATATTGAGTTTAAAGACTCGAATGGATCCAACGGCATAATTGTGATTATTGCTTCACTTTTTACTTGGTTCGTGCAATTGATGTTTCAAAATGACGGTTTCTGGATTCTGGTAATATAAAATTGTTTTACATTAGTTATGACGATTCTCTGTAACGTTTTTCATGTGTTTCGGAAAAAAAAGAGTTTTCAAAGGTTTAATACGCGATTTTTGAATATTTGGTTATGCATGCGTGTTACAAAACTGGAGGGCGAACCCGATTTCGGAAAACTGTTTTCCTGTAAAACTTATGTTTCGGTCCACTCACACTTTGTTGTTTTAAATTCCCTCCAGGTCGTGGTACAAGTGCGGGGGCAAGCGCCGAGGCAGAGGCAGAGGCATAAAGTTTTCCGTTGCAGAGTAGTTAGTTCACAGAGTAGGATTTGTTCTTTAACCTGTTTTGTAATATTATGCTCTGTGAAACTGTGGACTTGACGTTCAGTCAGATGTATTTGTTTAATCTCCCTGGTCTGACAATGGGTGTGATGTAATATTATTTAGTTTTCCGGTCTTTTGGATTCGATTGTCAGACGGGAGCAGGATGCTTCCCGATTATCGAGGCGATAATCGGGGTGGGTTCTGTCATGCGATCGCTTTGAAATTTGGAGCTTGAGTTCGATTACTTAGAGGTAAGGGTTCTTGAAATTGGTCTTAAATTTATGTTTATCATGGACATAGAATGCTTCCTGTACGATCAATTTAACGAAATAACATGAAATGGTGTGGAACCCGATTTAAGACCCGTCGGGTTTTCACTTTGAGTCGACTGATTTGAGGCCTGTTGTCATGAAATTGAGCATACAGACCTTGAATTAAGATTGAATAGATACAATTAACTGAAAGAAATGCAGGAATTAGGGTCGAATTGACCAAGAACAGATCGGGTTGCATCGTGGGTTGCAGACCCGTATAACAGGAAGTCGGGTTATAGGGACGACACTGTTCATGGTTACTGTAGCAGCACGTGGACTCACGCGCAACCGCTTGCGGCTGCTCGTGAGGGCGCGTGGTACGTTTTCTGAGGAAGTTTTCAACAAGTGTTTTACTCTATATAATGTAAGGTGAGCAAGACCCGTGAGCTTGAAAAGCAAGATCGGTGAGCAGGATCTGTGAGCTTGGAAAGGTAAGATCGGTGAACGATCCCACATCGCTCGAGGAGGGAAAGGTGAAGTACCTTATATGTGTGGGCACATATCTATCTAACACAAGGCCTTTTGGGAGCTCAGTGGCTTTGGGGGTGATTGGAACCCCAAAGTTAAGCGAGTTGAGGCTGGTGCAATCCCATGATGGGTGACCTACTGGGAAGTTGCACGTGAGCTCCCGAAAACAAAACCGTGAGGGCTGGGCCCAAAGCGGACAATATTGTGTTAGATTGGCCGGGTCGTGACATGCCACGTCAGCTGCCATGTCATCTGACTCCTCTGACAACCTCTCCACGTGGCACCAACCATCCTTTGCCACGTGGTTTGGCATGATGACGTGGTTTGCTTCGGATGAAAATCATAAAAGTTGGACGTCGGAAAATAATGGATTAAGCTGGTGTGTGGCTCTCACACACATCCACATTGGGCGGCGCGTGAAGGCACATGGAGGCTTTTCTAGGGATGTGTTCAACATGAAATATTTTACTTTAATTGTCTAAGTTTTATTATATAATTTCTGGAATTTTTGGACATTGTTTAGGCATCATTCCAAATATCTATTGTATTTTGATTATAATTTGAATATTCTCTAATTATTCCTAATTATGAAAAACTGTAGGAATGGTATTGATTTATTATGGATTCTACATCGTTTTGGTGAATTTACTAATTATCTTATGACAGGACCCATCCCAATCCCCCCGGGATTACCATGGAATGTGCCCTGCTCCCGTCCAACCAGGGGTGTCAGACAAGGGATGACCAAGAGCCACTGCCCAAACGGGGCATCCAGAGTGCGCAAGGATCGATGGAAGAGGTGTGCAATGTCCCAGTCCCTGCTGCAATCGCATCCGTGATCAACCTGAAGGGCATTAAAACCAAAAGCTGTGAGTGGACAAAAACCAATAAATTTACCAAATACATTTATAAGACATTTATGCCCTCCAATAAAAACATATGCATGCCACCAAAACCAGTAACCAAAACGTTTGCTCAACCGAGCTCTTAGGGCCTTAGCCCAAAAACCGTTAACCAAAAACCAAGTGTGGGAACTCAGCCCAAAACCGTGGAATACCACCACCATACATATACGACCATGTGAGTCACCACCCACTACTATAATTGAACATCAATTTAAAATCCGAAACCATTTAGGGTCCCTGACCCGACATACCATTTCATAACCAATAATCCATTTTTACCACATAACACATATCCAACCAATAAGCCATTTTATTCATTAATCCATATTTTACCATTACCATCACCAGCATCCCAGATGCTTAGCGTCCCAGACGCTAGACGTCCCTGACGTCATATCTCACGGTTTCATAAGCTACGCGTACTGCCCGGGGTCTCTCCGGGTCCATATATCTGACATCCCTGATGTCTGACGTCCCTGACGTCAATCATAGCAATCCTGCTCCTGAGTCATCATACGGTCCGGCTGCTCCGTATAATGACCCCTCGCAGGCAATGCACCGTGACTTCCCCAGTGTCCCAGACATCTGGAGGAGACCATCATATATCCTTGTATCCAGATGGTATATGGAAAACAGTTTTATTAAATCCTTTTATCACATCATTACAATGGGCCCTGCCCGAAATTTCCATAAAACCACGTAATTCCATTTAGGGTCCCTGACCCAAAATCACAATTATTAAATATAGGGTCCCTGACCCAAAATCACATTTATAATCCAACTGGGCCTCATGCCCGATTTTATGAACCACTGGGCCCACGGCCCGATTTGTAAACCAACTGGGCCCGCAGCCCGACTTACGTACTCAAATGGACTCCAAGTCCGAGATTTCCAAAACAAGTGGGCCTCAAGCCCGAATTCATCTTTCCAATATAAAAACCATTTTATCATATTATTTATTTAACCACAAACACGCAAAACCACAAATAAACCGTTAATCCCGATATACGTGAAATACGGAAAACACCTCGAAATACGTGCAACATACCCAAAATCAATGCTCACAAATACCATCATAGAAATCATGTATATAAACCATATAACACATTTAAGCATGCATAAGATTTATAAAACCAAAGTCCACTCACAGACCGTTTTAACCGTGTGCCTCGATATGCGTGCCACCGGCCCTCCCGGGCCACACCACTATCACCGGGACTCCCAATCCTGTCCAAATCACATTAGAGGGTCACTAACCTCATTATTAACATCCTATCAAAGTCCCGTAATTTTCCCGAATTTTTACTTATTTTTAAACTTGATTTAAAACCTTCGGACATCCCGAACACTATCGAGACGGTGTCCGATCGACACGAAACCAATTCCAAAATGTCCGTTACATCGAATAGATTAAAAGTCATGTTGGAAGTTTCCCCAAAATACCCTTCACGCGCCCCCACGCGCCAGGTCAACACTCAGGTCAACATTGATGACGTCATGCTACAGTAACCGGGTTCTGAAACCGGGTCTGTAACCGGGTCGCCGTCGACCCGCGGCTTGACCCGATCACAGATCGAGTTCCAGACCACCATTTTTGATGCGGTTTGATCCTATGGACTCGTCATAACCTCCTCTACGGTTCTGTGACATCCAAACTCATTTTTAGGTGGATTAAACTACCTGAAAACTGACGGGAAAAGCGGCTGAGAACTCAGGTCATCCTCTCCGGCGACTCGTCGAGATTCCGGCCGTGGTTCATGGTCCAAAATGGTCGTCTAGGTTCCTAGGACATGTCTCAAAAACAAACAAACAATATCAACGTCAAAAACGGACGTTTCGAAGCAGGGAAGTAAATCGGGTCTTCACGGTTTTTCAGACTTACCGCCGCCGTGGCGCCGCCGTGGCCCGCCCAGTCGTGGTCTGAGTCGTCCTAAGGTTCCAGTTTACCAATCCCTGCGTTTGTTCGAGCCCAGATATGAAGGTTTGGATGGTTGGACAATTTTGGGCCGATCGGGTTCCTCTCGGGTCTGGGTGGTTTCCGGCCGTGCAGGGCGGCCGTGGTGGTGGTGGCCGTCGTCTGGAGGTGGCTGGGGTCTGTCTGGAGCTGACTAGTGTGTGAGGCTGAGGCTGAGATGTGGTGGTGTTTGTTCTTGGAAGGAAACCATGCTCACGGTTTTGAGAGAAAATGAAAGTGAGAGGAATGTGTTCTGAGGGTTTAAGAAATAAAGGAAGATGAGATCAAGGGCTGGGATTCAAGCTGTGGTTTGAATGGATGGTGAGGATTTGAGGGGAGGAAAAGATTAATTAATGTAAATGGCCAGCAAGGATCCCTGAATTAGGGAAGGAAGGAGATGATGACATGTGTCATTCATCAAGGATCCCTGAATTGGGTAAAGTAATCAGATTTTATTATTATATTATTATTTTATTCCGAGTCTCGGTTAATCGCGTTTTACGTCCTTGACCATAACTTCGTCGTCGGATCTCCGATTTCGGCATGCCGCCTGTCGTTGGATTCGTATCGACGATACCTACGTAACGGTCCTTGGCCTTCGTCCATCGGACCTCCCGATCAAAAAGTCAACATGTGGCCCCTAACAAGCCAAATTACCAAAATACCCCTCAACTTCCGAACACCATAACTTTCTCTACGAATGTCGGAATCGAACGTGCCACCTGTCTATGAACTCGTGACGTCCCGAACTACGTCACGGTCATCGGTCAAAGTCCATTTGACCGCGCCGAACAAAAAGTCAACATTTTGCCCACGACCAGGGGCAAAACGGTCATTTCGCACAATTTGTCCGATTGCGCCCTACTAACCACCGTTCAACCTCACTAATCAAGATTAGTGACTAATCTAATCCCGGAATTCGGGACGGGTCGTTACAATCTTCCCTCCTTAATAAATTTCGTCCTCGAAATTCCAACCGCTCTAAACTCAACGTACTTCCCTTCTTAATAAGTTTCGCTCTCGAAACTCGACTATCCTGATTCCACAAACACCCCGTGGAAAGTGGAATCGACCACGCAACACGTGTACACCCGTACACCAACTATTTAGGCAAAACTTGTCTACACCCAACCGTACCACTAGTACTCGAAACGCAACGACTACATTCGACCCCGTCGAATGACTGAAACTACTTGTTTCGAATTTGACACCACTTGTCAAATCAACCCTCTCGTTGACGCAACAACTCGACGGTTCCTTTCCCACTCCCACTAGGAGTCAGCTGACCCCACTCAAAAATCTATGTTGACACATCCTGACAATCTGTCACCACACAGTTGTTGTCAGTCGAAAACAGACACTAGACTCACTCGTGGCTACACATGCCACCAACGTACTCGACTCACCAATACCCTTACCGAAATTTCACACGACCTGTGTGTAATTAAACACATCGGAATTACCATGACCCGTTGCATAGTAATGTCCGGTCCACAACCAATCCCATGGTATCGGAACCAATCCGACTACCAACACGTTCACCAACACACCTCGGGTATATCCCGTATACCGTAACTAGACATCACAAGTCCACAAGGTATTGTACCTCGAACCATGTACGAAGTACACACATTTACCTAATAACCAGACTACAACCACCTAGGTCATAGCCGAACGCGTTCCAATAATGGAGCACGTTTGCCCAATCCAGCATGAGGCAAATCGAAACTCCACCCAACATCTAGTTCCAATTCCGAATCTGAATCCGCAATTTCGTAAGAAATCCCGGATCCAAGCCCAGACATCACATGTTAATTCATATCCAAATCCGAATCCGAAATCATTATTCCGTAAGCTAGCATTTGGAATAACCATTCCGTACCCAAATCCGGAAATATACTTTCAAGTTCCAAAATCGAATCCTGAATCGTCACCCAGAAATTCGATTCCAAATCCCGAAATCTCGTTCACATTTACCAAGACACACCAAAAACCGAACCTATCGGTCACCTGTTCAATACACTTGATTGACTTCATAGGGAAGCCAATCCAACCTCCACACGTCTAAGGTTGACAAAATTCAACTACCTTGAAAACCTACTCACCCGAGTAGAATACCATACGGGCCCCTACTTCGAAAAGAAGTTCAACCTCGTCATTTACGACTCACGTACCATGGTAAGAGTGATATACTCTCCCCCTATCTGAATCATCAAGATCACGACCCGGATAGACACTGTGTCCCTGACAATAACGTCAAAATCCTAGATCGCCACAACGATCGACAACCGACTTCCACAACTAGACAGATCAGTCAACGACGAGACACGTCGAGACTGCGGATTCTCACGGATTACCTTGTATCAGTCCTTGTCATTCCACCTAGGAAAAACCAAGGATGATCCAAAATGATGACGTCCAAACTCATCCTACGTGGATGCAACCAAAACTCGATGCACTCACCACGCCATGTACCCCAACATCGTTTGCCACCAAGCAGAAAATGAAGAATCTCGTTTACCCAATGTCGAATACGTAGCTCCTCCTAGTGACCTCACAACACACACGACTCACCAACCAATACACGCTCAACGTACTGGTAACTACAGTCAATGTCTGCCAGGGCAGAAAGCAAGAAGTCAACCCCAATGACTTCGGAATACCAATCACCAAAAACGAGCACCACACTCGTTCCCCAATCACAACTCTCTTCGACACTAAGGTTCCAACCGTGTTGGAAACAGACATGCTCCCAACAAGACGTCAAGTCTAACCACTAGACTTCCTACCTCCGCAATTCACTTAGACAACCCCGTGTCCACAATCAATCCGTTATTGTTCCGTTCGCACATCCCGACCTTTACAGGTTCAACACTCGGTTTCCCAAGTTCTCAATTACAAATTCCTACCTTTATACCACTAATGGTTTTCCTCGTCTTTTCCAGTTTTAATCATTTCCATGTACATTTTAGGGATATTTAAAAACATAAAATCGCACAAATTTTGGAGTTGCCAACAACTCCCCCAAATCCACCAATTATCATGACGTAGGGGACGTCATCCCAAGATTACTCAAGTCTCAATTATACCCTTTTTAATCCATTCCTTACTGGTTATCTCACCACTATTGGGACTTATCCCAACACAGCGCAATCTTAACTGGATCCCATCCAGTCCATCACTCAACCACTACCGAATCTCAAAGACCGAACATATGTTCATCATGACGGAGTCACACCCCAACTTGTGGTTCATCGTCAACACCATTACCGACACTAGCACCAGCGCTAGTACCAGTACCAACACACTATCAACAACACTAGTATCAGCACACAAGCATCCATACTAGCATCAGCACGAAAGTACCAACCCACAAACATTCATACTTGCACACCGTGTGCAAATACGACAACCCTGGATCTCCGTTCATACCGAACGACGATCCCGTACCTCACGACTATGGGTACCACCACTGACAATCCACATCAGGAAAATGAACGTTCACTGAACGTCCCCTGATCCCCAAGTATTATAACCACACTAATTACCCTCGATAGCCAGTCATCTCCATATGACTTCCGACTAACTGTCATTGCTATCGAGATCCGCATCCATACCTCACACTAATACCCGATCCAGCACGGGATTCCATAATTTATCTCAGAACCGTATCCGTAAATCGAATCCCATAGTTCTGCCTAAACTCACCAGAGTTATCCACATGGTCATCCATGACCTCAACCGCTCGTCGCAGCACAAGTTCTCATCCACTAGCCACAATTTAGGTTTACCTTTTTAATACTAGGGTTCCACAATCACACCCTATGGTTCCCCCGAACCCAACCACTTTCCGTAATAAAAAAAAACTCACAACCTGACCGACCCCGCGGTCTAGACATCGAATAGACGTCAAATCCAATCCTACCATCCCATCAACGTGGGTTCCACCACTAGGTCATCGGCCAACTCCGATGAACCAACATCCCTCACACTAGAAACCACCCCAAGGGTTCACATTTTTAAACCATTACTCACATGAGGTTCCCCGAACCTGGCTGCACCTAGCAGCACAACAATCCAATATCACATGACCGAACCGACGGTCCCACTATACCAGTTCACCACAATCAACCCCACTTGGGTCGAATCACATTAACGCACGGCGTATCGGGCCAATCGCACTCCATCCACTATCCAAACCCAAACACTATCTATCAGGTTGATAACGAATTGCAGCCCAAAGAGACATCACACCCTCGACCTGCGCACACAAAAGAGCAACCGTGCTCTGATACCAAGTTGACAGGACCCATCCCAATCCCCCCGGGATTACCATGGAATGTGCCCTGCTCCCGTCCAACCAGGGGTGTCAGACAAGGGATGACCAAGAGCCACTGCCCAAACGGGGCATCCAGAGTGCGCAAGGATCGATGGAGGAGGTGTGCAATGTCCCAGTCCCTGCTGCAATCGCATCCGTGATCAACCTGAAGGGCATTAAAACCAAAAGCTGTGAGTGGACAAAAACCAATAAATTTACCAAATACATTTATAAGACATTTATGCCCTCCAATAAAAACATATGCATGCCACCAAAACCAGTAACCAAAACGTTTGCTCAACCGAGCCCTTAGGGCCTTAGCCCAAAAACCGTTAACCAAAAACCAAGTGTGGGAACTCAGCCCAAAACCGTGGAATACCACCACCATACATATACGACCATGTGAGTCACCACCCACTACTATAATTGAACATCAATTTAAAATCCGAAACCATTTAGGGTCCCTGACCCGACATACCATTTCATAACCAATAATCCATTTTTACCACATAACACATATCCAACCAATAAGCCATTTTATTCATTAATCCATATTTTACCATTACCATCACCAGCATCCCAGATGCTTAGCGTCCCAGACGCTAGACGTCCCTGACGTCATATCTCACGGTTTCATAAGCTACGCGTACTGCCTGGGGTCTCTCCGGGTCCATATATCTGACATCCCTGATGTCTGACGTCCCTGACGTCAATCATAGCAATCCTGCTCCTGAGTCATCATACGGTCCGGCTGCTCCGTATAATGACCCCTCGCAGGCAATGCACCGTGACTTCCCCAGTGTCCCAGACATCTGGAGGAGACCATCATATATCCTTGTATCCAGATGGTATATGGAAAACAGTTTTATTAAATCCTTTTATCACATCATTACAATGGGCCCTGCCCGAAATTTCCATAAAACCACGTAATTCCATTTAGGGTCCCTGACCCAAAATCACAATTATTAAATATAGGGTCCCTGACCCAAAATCACATTTATAATCCAACTGGGCCTCATGGCCGATTTTATGAACCACTGGGCCCACGGCCCGATTTGTAAACCAACTGGGCCCGCAGCCCGACTTACGTACTCAAATGGACTCCAAGTCCGAGATTTCCAAAACAAGTGGGCCTCAAGCCCGAATTCATCTTTCCAATATAAAAACCATTTTATCATATTATTTATTTAACCACAAACACGCAAAACCACAAATAAACCGTTAATCCCGATATACGTGAAATACGGAAAACACCTCGAAATACGTGCAACATACCCAAAATCAATGCTCACAAATACCATCATAGAAATCATGTATATAAACCATATAACACATTTAAGCATGCATAAGATTTATAAAACCAAAGTCCACTCACAGACCGTTTTAACCGTGTGCCTCGATATGCGTGCCACCGGCCCTCCCGGGCCACACCACTATCACCGGGACTCCCAATCCTGTCCAAATCACATTAGAGGGTCACTAACCTCATTATTAACATCCTATCAAAGTCCCGTAATTTTCCCGAATTTTTACTTATTTTTAAACTTGATTTAAAACCTTCGGACATCCCGAACACTATCGAGACGGTGTCCGATCGACACGAAACCAATTCCAAAATGTCCGTTACATCGAATAGATTAAAAGTCATGTTGGAAGTTTCCCCAAAATACCCTTCACGCGCCCCCACGCGCCAGGTCAACACTCAGGTCAACATTGATGACGTCATGCTACAGTAACCGGGTTCTGAAACCGGGTCTGTAACCGGGTCGCCGTCGACCCGCGGCTTGACCCGATCACAGATCGAGTTCCAGACCACCATTTTTGATGCGGTTTGATCCTATGGACTCGTCATAACCTCCTCTACGGTTCTGTGACATCCAAACTCATTTTTAGGTGGATTAAACTACCTGAAAACTGACGGGAAAAGCGGCTGAGAACTCAGGTCATCCTCTTCGGCGACTCGTCGAGATTCCGGCCGTGGTTCATGGTCCAAAATGGTCGTCTAGGTTCCTAGGACATGTCTCAAAAACAAACAAACAATATCAACGTCAAAAACGGACGTTTCGAAGCAGGGAAGTAAATCGGGTCTTCACGGTTTTTCAGACTTACCGCCGCCGTGGCGCCGCCGTGGCCCGTCCAGTCGTGGTCTGAGTCGTCCTAAGGTTCCAGTTTACCAATCCCTGCATTTGTTCGAGCCCAGATATGAAGGTTTGGATGGTTGGACAATTTTGGGCCGATCGGGTTCCTCTCGGGTCTGGGTGGTTTCTGGCCGTGCAGGGCGGCCGTGGTGGTGGTGGCCGTCGTCTGGAGGTGGCTGGGGTCTGTCTGGAGCTGACTGGTGTGTGAGGCTGAGGCTGAGATGTGGTGGTGTTTGTTCTTGGAAGGAAACCGTGCTCACGGTTTTGAGAGAAAATGAAAGTGAGAGGAATGTGTTCTGAGGGTTTAAGAAATAAAGGAAGATGAGATCAAGGGCTGGGATTCAAGCTGTGGTTTGAATGGATGGTGAGGATTTGAGGGGAGGAAAAGATTAATTAATGTAAATGGCCAGCAAGGATCCCTGAATTAGGGAAGGAAGGAGATGATGACATGTGTCATTCATCAAGGATCCCTGAATTGGGTAAAGTAATCAGATTTTATTATTATATTATTATTTTATTCCGAGTCTCGGTTAATCGCGTTTTACGTCCTTGACCATAACTTCGTCGTCGGATCCCCGATTTCGGCATGCCGCCTGTCGTTGGATTCGTATCGACGATACCTACGTAACAGTCCTTGGCCTTCGTCCATCGGACCTCCCGATCAAAAAGTCAACATGTGGCCCCTAACAAGCCAAATTACCAAAATACCCCTCAACTTCCGAACACCATAACTTTCTCTACGAATGTCGGAATCGAACGTGCCACCTGTCTATGAACTCGTGACGTCCCGAACTACGTCACGGTCATCGGTCAAAGTCCATTTGACCGCCCGAACAAAAAGTCAACATTTTGCCCACGACCAGGGGCAAAACGGTCATTTCGCACAATTTGTCCGATTCCGCCCTACTAACCACCGTTCAACCTCACTAATCAAGATTAGTGACTAATCTAATCCCGGAATTCGGGACGGGTCGTTACATCTTAAATAAAGAAGTTATAGTAAGTAAAGAACTCATGATTAGATTAATGTGTCATATAAGACAAGGTTAGAGTAGTAATTCCACTTCTTGTCGGGGAGTGGGTTGGATGTGGGCGGTAACCCCACAAGGTTGAATTAATTTGTTCTATTGAGTTAGAATTTGTAAAATCCCTTGTCTGACAAGAATTTTTGGACTGGAGCAGGACCGGTCCCATTTACGTAGAATTAGGGACGGGTCCTGTCAACTTGGTATCAAAGCATGATTTTTGGTTATGTGAGTTTAAAATATGTTGATTCGATTGGAATTTTAGAACGATTTTTTTGAAAATTGTATCAATTATTTACATGCAATGCATTTTACATTTTTCTCTTGAACAGTCATTATTCTGTTTGGGAATTTTAAGCGAATTATTAGGATACAAAAGTTTGTGGAAACTAGTCTATGGTATAATTACCTTAAGTGTGATTGATGTTCAAGGCCGGATTTCGAGGAGGTATGGAAACGAGTTATGGACCAACAATAATTGGGTGATTTCCCGATATAAGATGATGGTCCGTGTATGAGTCTTTTAAAATGATTCTTATGGAATTTACTTGAATCTGTTATATGTGATTTTGGGCTAAGGTGGATTTAAGATTTGGGTTAGACTTAAAAGGTGATTTGTGTATGAAGTATGTCTTAATCATTTGAATTTGATTTAATAAGTACTAATTGATGAATTTTGAGAATCATATGTTTTGTGAATTTGAATTGACATAATTATATGTGTATTTAGAGTCAGCTTTGATACCAACTGAAATTTGATACCAATTCAATTTTTAAGAATTTTGTGAATAGTCGCGAGTTCACAACAAAAATCACATATTCAAATTGACAAACAATCTATCTTCAATACATTCAAAAACACATTCAATGGCAAGACCCGTCCTAAAATTCCAAGAAAAACTAGGTTGGTCCTGCTCCCGTCTAACAACCGTTTTCAGACAAATGATTATGCCAATTTTAATTATAGCAACGTTTATTAGTCAACCAAATTAGTTTCAATCTTGCGGGGTTACTGTCCATTCCAACCCACCCACCCCACCTAGAGATGGAAATTCTAGTTTTATTAAATCAAAATTTATAATAATTAATAAATGCTATGAGTAGCAATAACCATGAACTAATTACTGTAAGCATGATAGTTATATCTTTACTTAAGACGTATCATTCATAACATCCTTCTTATTGTATTCATATAATTTCCTTTACTTGAAAGTCCATTTATAACTATTATAAGTATTTATGCACATATCACATGTGTTGAAGTAAGAAATGTTCCAACGGCTGATTACTCGTCGCCTAATCACCAAGTGACGCGTGTCCTCCTTCGTAACCTGTCAACTAGGAAGAGTCGTGGGTCTTCTGTTAGTACCGGCACCAGTGTGGTGACGGCCTAAGGTTCTCTGACGGTCAAATTAGTAACTTTGTTCATAATAGGAAACGGTAAATAGTAAGTTTGGTAGGGTAATAGTGAATAGTAAGAATTAGTTACCTTTATTGGGAAATGTGTACCCCTTATATATGGGTGAGTGTGAGTGGGATGTTCAATTCCCATAGTTTCGATGTGGGACAATTGCTCCTCAATTTGCATCCTAACATATATCACGTAGATTGAGGGTGGGGATGCCTCCACGTGTCATCCCGTTTTAGGCCCGTTGTTGGGGACTAGTTCGTGGTGTAGGCATGGGCCCTATTCCGTGTTTTAGCTTTAGGTATACGGCCTAGTGAGTCTGGTCAAATATAATGTCAACAACATATAACCATTGTAAACGTAACATGATGTTCACATATATTCTATCCTTGTTACTATTATCATTGATAGGAGCATATTTATGTGACATTTTATCTTATTTTTGAATACTTTTCTTAGCATATTTTTCCAATGATTTCAGAGTACTTAGCATGTTTTTATGTTTTATAGGATTTTTGAAATCTTTTTACAGAAGAAGTTAATGTCTTGCTATTTTGGAAGTTTAAAGAGGAAACGTTGGAAAAAATTGCAAATATATGTTAAATTCTAGAAATAAACTGTACCTTCTCGGGAATAACAGCTCATGAGCCATACATCGCTAGAAAGATACGGAAATATAGTTTGTAGAGAATTTTACGATTCATTAATTGGAATTTTCTAAAAGGAGTTATGGACGTTTTAGTGCTGTAAGGTAAGATTACTCGGGAATTAACAGCTTCATCAATGGGTAGACAAAAGAGGCAACCGTTTTACAACATTGAAAATTGAAAATATTCATCTCTCTCCTCAATTCAGTATAGCATTCAATCCACACTAATTGCAGTATTCAACTCATAATTAATTGGGCATAAACACTTTTATTGTTCCAAACATTTTCTGGCAGTTTCAGTCATGAGTTGGATGAACGTCTGACAAAGAAAGGGAACAACAGAAAAATGGGGGCATTATGCAGTAAATAAAGAGGATTTATGAGGAGAATTATTTGGAAATAAAAAGGGATGTTTTGGTCATTAATGAGGACATTTTAACACAAAAATTGGAGGTTTTCTCCCTCTCAAGTTAGACCTCACTTGGAAATAAAAAGGTAGAAACTCTCCTTTTTTTTGGGTTGGGGGAGGGGGGGCGCGGCTCTTGGCTACGTACAAGAATAAAAGAGCAGTCTTTCTACACTCTCCTCGAGTTGGTGGCAAGACAAGCCCGCCCTTTTTTACGTTGCAGCAGCGCAACAACAACCACATATCCATCTCTTCCTTCATTTCAATTGTGATTGTGTCGTTTGTCATTCGTCTCTATCTTTTCTTTATTTTTCTTACTCTAGTTTCATATTTGATTATGTATTGCATTTCAAACATAATGAATATGTGTAGCTAATTTTCCTTATAGCGAGGGGTGATTTCAAAGCCTCAAACATGTGTTCAATGGATTAATTAAATTCAAAATTTCTTTTATTAAAAAAAAAGATTCAATCTAACAAAACCAATGCTAAGTACTCTGAAATCATTGGAAAACATACTACGAAAAGTATTGGAAAATAAGATAAAATGTCACATAAATATGCCCCTATCAATCATAAATATGACATTAATAAAAACATCATCATTCCATTCAACTTTCATCATACTCATCACCAATATACAGTAACATCATATTATTAAGAATTAAGAAGCATATTTCTTAAGTAATAGAGAAATTATGTACTAAATACCTTCAATATACTTTCAATATACACCCAAACTATTCATGTAAACTTTCCATATTTTAGGCACATTTTTCTTCATCAGTAGCTATCTTTAGTTAACCTTATACTCAAAAATAACATACTTCCCATTTACTAAAATTTTCCTAAGAATTTAATTAACCTTAAAACTTTGGATATTCATAACTATCTCTATTGATGTCCAATTGTCTCAAACAATATACCAATAAATCCATAATGTAATAAGGAACAATTGTTGTGTTGGACGGACAACGAACCACCATCGCACGCGCCCACACACGCTACCATCGCTCTCTGCCCGTGATGGCCACGCGTTTGCGCAATCTCCTTCAACCTTGGACGGGTCGACATGTTTACTGCAACCGGGTTGTTCGATTCATGATGGTGACTCGGCCATAACATAGTTATTACACGTCCAATTTCATAGTTTTAAACATCAAATCTTATCTTCCATGGCCCGGAAGAATATCTAAGACACGATAACGAAGAAAACATACATTGATCTCAAGATTTCATTCTCCAAGCTTTTCGGTTAGGGCTTCCTAATCATGATCTCGGCCATTCCTGCATCTATTCTTCCCTCTTTGGAATCCGAAACAACCGTAGGACCTTCAAGAAGATAGAATAACTCTCTTTTTCGAGTTTCTTGGTCTAGAACCAGAAACCTGAAGTTGACATTCCACGAGTTCATGGTTGCCCTCTCTATTTTTCTGTACTCCTCCCCCTATTCTTCTTTGATTTTCTTCCTCCTTTCTCTCTCAATTTCCTTTTCTAACTTCTCTAACTCTCGTCCTCTCTATTTCCTTCGCCGTTCTCATTTCTTCCATATCTTTATTTCAGTGTCTCTTCACTGACCACCTTTCAAACACAAGCACTCCCAAATTTATAAGGAGTTTAGATCGGTGGCAGATGGGAGGGAAAATACTTCTAGAATTTTTTGACTTTACACACATGATTCACATGATAATTTATAAAATTACCAAACTACCCTTTGACCAAAATTACCATAATACCCTTACACATATTTGACCCATAACGAATTCTTCCGGCATCCAATTTTGGCGTGCCACCTCTCTATGAACTCAGAATCTCGAGACCTACAGAACGGTCTTCTCAGGATTCCCGAAAGATATCCCAATCAAAAAGTCCACATTTTGACTTCTTAGGGACAAAATTTTCATTTTTGTTTTCTCAATTTTTCAGTGGGTTACAATTTACCCCTCCTACAAAAATTTCATCCTCGAAATTTAGAACTAATTCAAGCTCACTTCCATACTCAAATTGGACAATTGAGTTTCTTAAATTGGTCAATTTTTCAAAGTATCTTCAAGAACGTAATATTACCATACACCATTTACCCCCTACCAATTTATGCCCGAGCTCAATGAACTTATACCAATCAAATCATACACATTATCACCATAATGCGGAAACAATTATCAAGTTATAGGACATCATAAATTTCAAGGTATATCTAAGAATTCAAACAGTATATGAAATCAAATTAACATGAGAGGCCATCACATTGTGACCAGATTACCCTTACACAACCATTTACCATATGCAAGTCATCGTAACCAAAAAAAATATTCAAACATTATACCTTACCATCAAATTGCCCTCAGAAACTACACAAAGCATCATCCGAGTCACACCTAAATCAGTTACCACATTAACAACACATCAACAACAATACTTACTATCCACTAAGTTATACAAGCCCTGTTGTCCATGCTTAATCAATTCTTTCCTCAACTTCTCATTACAGTATATCACATTTAAATGCATAAGCTGCACAGGAACTATCCAAACATGTCACATATTATATCCACAATCAAAAACCATTTTCGAAGACCGACCTTAAGGCCCAAAATTACTTTATTCCAAACCTTTATCAAGATTCGATAGTATCGAGATCCCGTATAGTCTTAACTTATTTCATCGACCATAATCAAACTTAATCAAGTACTATTCATATCCCTTATCTCACAATGGCACTACAGGTAGGCCAACCATAATTGGTATCAAATACCATCCAGATAAACTCCTCCCCCTGAGTGTATTTCTATACAACACTCAGGCATTGAAGCCCTAGGCTCGACTTCCGAGTACAAGATCACCTCCTCACTCAGGAACCGGAGCCCCAGGATCGACGTCTCCGTGAGAACTAACTCAGGAACTGGAGCCCTGCTCGACGTCTGAGTCAATATCTCCATACCAGTCTCAAGAACCGGAGCCCCTGGCTCGATATCTATGACCAACCAACCATCATCCACTCAGGAACTGGTGTCAGGACCCGACCCTCTTCTATCAGGTCCCGATTCATCTAGCACGATATTGTCCGCTTTGGGCCTCGCCCTCACGGTTTTGTTTTCGGGAGCTCACGGTGCAACTTCCCAGGGGGTCTCCCATCTGGAATTGCACCAGCCTCAACTCGCTTAACTTTGGGGTTCCAATCCCCCCCAAAGCCACTGAGCTCCCAAAAGGCCTCATGCTAGATAGGTGTGTACCTACACCTTTAAGGCACACCACAATCCTCTCCCAGACCATTTCCCCTCGCAGGAATGTGGGATTGTTCACCGTTCCCTCCAGGACACGGGTCTTACAATCCACCCCCCTTAGGGCCCAGCGTCCTCGCTAGCACACTTCCCGGTCGGGGTCTGGCTCTGATACCAAATTGTCAGGACTCGACCCTCTTCTGTCAGGTCCCGATTCATCTAGCACGATATTGTCCGATTTGGGCCTCGCCCTCACGGTTTTCTTTTCGGGAGCTCACGGTGCAACTTCCTAGGGGGTCACCCATCTGGAATTGCACCAGCCTCAACTCGCTTAACTTTGGGGTTCCAATCCCCCTCAAAGCCACTGAGCTCCCAAAAGGCCTCATGCTAGATAGGTGTGTGCCTACACCTTTAAGGCACACCACCATCCTCTCCCAGACCATTTCCCCTCGCAGGAATGTGGGATTGTTCACCGTTCCCTCCAGGACACGGGTCTTACAACTGGGGGCCCTAGCTTGATGTCTAACACTAACCAACCACCATCCACTCAAGAACCGAAGCTCCTAGCTTGGTGTCTGAGTGGTTACACAGCTTATAACATCATATAATCTCACATCATTACATCATGACATCATATCATCAGGTTATCAAATGTATCATCATATATCTCATCATCATGCCATAAGATCATTTCATCATCATCATTATATGCTCAATAGCATCAATCATATATCATCATGTCATAGCATCATCATATATTCATCATTTCATCTAATATCATGGCAACATGAGATCATACCATCACTCACCATATCAATTTTAACAATTTACCAGCACAATCACATATCAAATCATCATGATAACTATAACACGAACATCGAGAATATACTTTTTTAACACACATGTAACTCTTCGAATGAAATCCACAACTCGATGCTTAGGCTTGAGCCCCGAAGACATAACCCAAACATAAACTTTGTGCGAATTTGTGAAGAAGAAGATGCGGTAGAATGTGAAGAAGAAGAAAAAAACGCAGCAGACTTGAAGAAGATGATGTTGTGCGTTTCATCCATTTGTGGGCGAAATGCAAATTTTCCCTCAACATAAAAACAACAACTTTACAAATTCGCAAGGGTTTTTCTCTGCTACGTAGCCTGTACTTAAACGATCATAACTACTAGAAAACTCCAAATCATGATCATTAAAATTCCTCAGAAAGCTGTCTTCCGTATATTTCCAACGATGTAAGGCTCAATAGCTAATTCATCCCGAGCAGGTACAGTTTATTCAGCAAAGTGAATGGCTGTGCAGAGGCAGTTTCTGCTCATAGGGGACACATATTTCTCTTGAATCTTCAAAATTGCTCATGTTGTCAGTTTTCTTTATTCCTCAATCCAATTAAATTAAAAAACTAAGTGATTATGGACTAAAACAACTCAAATCATAACAAAGTCTAATGAAAAGGGTTATAAAGATGTATCAAATAAGGAACGTATCAAATACCCCCACACTTAGCTTTTGCTAGTCCTCAAGAAAAATAAAATAGAAGCAAGCTAAAAGAATGAAAGAGTCATGCATCAACTTCCCAAATATGAGGCTCAAAGAAAAGATCAGAAGACAATTGGAAAACATTAGGAGTCCATATTACCATTCGAGCAAGTCAGTCAATAAAAGCAACAGTTTTGAGCATTATCCAAGTCGTAGGCATATTTCATTAACATTTATGCTGGAAGTGTATGTGTGCATATAATGAACATAATACCATTTGGTACACAATTTGAATTCCCATACAAAACGCGCTTCAACTTCAAATCTCACTGGATATCTCACTCGAAACAAAAACACTCAAGAATTAGGTAACTGTTTCACTCAATCTATATGTGAGAATGAATAAGAAAATTAAAACGGCTCACATATATTTATTATCAAAGCAAACAAGAATAACAGTTTGATCTCAAGGACATGATGCTTCCTAGGGACACATATTTTCACTTGAATCTTCAAAATTGCTCATGTTGTCATTTTTCTTTATTCCTAAATCCTATTAAAACACAAAACCAAGTGAAAATAGACTAAATCAACTCAAATCATAGAAAAATTCTAATGAAAAGGGTTATAAAAATGTATCAAATAAGGAACGTATCATGTCTCTTCACCGACTACCTTTCAAACACAAGCACTCCCAAATTTATAGGGAGTTTAGGTTGGTGGCAGATGGGAGGGAAAACACTTCCAGAATTTTTTGGATTTACACACATGATTAACATGTTAATTTATAAAATTACCAAACTACCCTATGAACAAAATTACCATGATACCCTTACACATTTTTTACCCATAACTAATTCATCCGACCTCCGATTTTGCCATACTGCCTGTCTACGAACTCAGAATCTTGAGACCTACATAACGGTCTTCTCGGGATTCCCAAAAATATCCCAATCAAAAAGTCAACATTTTGACTTCTTAGGGGCAAAATTGTCATTTTCATTTTCTCAATTTTTTGGGTAGTTACATTTAGCACATACCTATGCAATGCACTCAATTTACAAGTTCAATTACAAAGCAACATCAAGCTCTCCTAGGCTATTTTAGAGGGGTAGTCATACCATGTGTAACTCAAAATGTAAGCATCACCATTCTGCTCTATTACGTATGCTCCATGCAACATGGGAATCTAGTAGAGATAAGAAAACACTAATAACAGAATAAAACGATTTTGATTCAAAGAAGAATTTGAACAATGAATATTAATCTGAGTCCCTCGATTCACCATACTTGAAGAACCCAGAAAATATTAATAAAAGAAAAATTTGAAGAAAAATGATTCAAGGAAAATAAAATCAGAGGAATCAAGAAACAAAATCTATAAGACCAGTGAGCTTGGGAAGCAAGAACGGTGAGCAAGACCCGTGAGCATGGGAATCAAGAACAATGAGCAAGACCCGTGAACAATCCCACATAGCTCGTGTGGGCACGTAACTACTAGTACGGGGCCTTTGGGATCTCACTGACTTTGGATTACTTTGGAACTCCAAAGTTAAGCGAGGTTGGGCTGGTACAATCATAGGATGGGTGATCTAGTGGGAAGTTTCACGTGAGTTCCCTGAAACAAAATCATAATGGCTGGGCCCAAAGTGGACAATATCGTGTTAGGAGAGTCGGGTCATGACATAATGGTGTCAGAGCTGGATCCTAATCGGAAGTGTGCCAAAGAGGATGTTGGGCACCAAGGTGGGTATACTATAAGACCCGTGAGCTTGAGAAGCAAGATCAGTGAGCAAGATCAGTGAACAATAAAGGTGAAGTGTCTTATATGTGTGGACATGTATCTTCCTAGCAACAAGGCCTTATGGGAACCTATTGGCTTTGGGTTTGGTTGGAACTCCAAAGTTAAGCAAGGTTGGGTTAGAGGAATCTTAGCATGGGTGACCTACTAGGAAGTTTATCGTGAGTTCCCAAAAATAAAGCCGTGAGGGCATAGGCCCAAAGCAGACAATATTGTACTAGGGGAGACGAGCCGTGATCGAATAGTATCAGAGTTGGAACCTGACCGGAAGTGTGCCAGCGAGGAAGTAAGAACAATGAGCAAGACTCGTGAACTTGGGAAGCAATAATAATGAACAAGACCTATGAGCTAGGGAAGCAAGACCGGTGTGGACACGTATATGTGTGGACACGTATATGTGTGGACACGTATCTATCTAACACGAGGCTTTTTGAGAGCTTACTGTCTTTGGATTGCTCTGAAACTCCGAAGTTAAGCGAGGTTGGGCTGGTGCAATCCTTGGATGAGTGACCCATTAAGAAATTGTGCATGAGTTCCCAAAAACAAAACTGTGAGGGCTGAGCCCAAAGCGAACAATATCGTACTAGAGGGGTCGAGTTGTGACAAAATCAGTTATGAAGAAAGAAGTTTTAACTCAAAAAAAATTCAAAAATCAATTTCGAAAAAGAAAAAATATTGATTTAATCAATCTCAGTCGAAATCTCATTTGTTCAAAACAAACCTCCACATATGGTGTGAACCCAGCAAAAAGAAAAAGCTTTTGATTATTCACAAGAACAACTCTAATCACTTTTCACAATCAAAATGGTTTTTGCACAAACCAAAGAACCCCACACTTCTGCTCATTGGAATCATTGTATATTCGAGATGACCATTAAAGAAACTGTTTTACGAAAATGCCCCTAGTCCATTTAATAGATAAATCAGTTAAAATCAATGCAAGGAAACAACGATGACTAGTTACTTGGAATACTGCAACTTCTGAGAAATACTTCTTTGATAAATGCTTGTACTTCCGATACTAAGTAATTCTATATTTGAGCAAGAGATGCATATAATAGATTACAAGAGGATAGGCAAAGCTAGAATCCATTAATCAATCTTAAAATAAGAACTAATAGAGTTATTTCATACGAAGTCTAGCTCTTAATATTACGGATTAGAGAAATAATTTTGAATTTATTTTGAGTTTGGTTTTTTTTCTTTTTGACCAATAAGAATGAATTCATTCCATAAAAGGTATAAGAACCATTCAATTCAAACTGGGGTGTCAAAACTTTCCTGGGTCTCATAAAATCATCACCTTGAAAACTCGAAAGATGGAAAAATCTAGTAAACAGAAAGAGGGCCCCACCCCAATACCACATTACAACTCAATTACCTAAGGGCATGTTAACTAGCTAGTAATGAGAATGAAATCAAGGATGATGATTCTGATTACTTACTTCTCTTATGTTTACTTGCATCTAGATAATCATTGTCCATTCAAAATAGGCAATTTCATTACCCATTCAAAATAGGCAATTTCATTACCCATTTTGGGGTAATCCCATTAACTAGGAGAGGGGTGTTAATGATTCCCACTACCCATTTTATTATTTTAAATTACTAAAGTAACTTACAATTCCACATTAATTCCAAATACCACAACCCAATATTTTTTTTAAAAAAAGTGCATCATTTACTAGTGTTAATTACTTTAATTCTAATTAATAATGATGTACTTATTTGAATAAATCATCATTTTCCGAGCGGACTCTTTTAAGAACTAAAAACATGATTAAAAATATTTATGAATGAGTTATATACGACTAAAAAAAAATTGGGCATATTTTCTCCTCTTTTATTAATGAATAATCACAACAAGATGAAAATTTTCGATATTTTATTAATTAGCTATGTAAGACTCAAACATTGATCTTAAATAAAACAAAATAAAAAAAATATAATATATATGTGTGTGCAAGGATATTTTAGTAATCAAGCTATTTTTTATTCCGATTCATAGGAATTAGTAAATAATTACAACAAAAATCAATTTCATTACTATTCTGATTATATATAGTTAGTGCGTAAACAACTGAATGAGAGTGATTACTCACTTTTCTGATTACCCTCTTATCTGATTATCTACTTCTTCCATTACCAACTATTCTCACTCGTAATAAGTAAATGCGCCCTAAGCTCCTTTCTAAAATTGGAAGTAGCCAAGAAGGGGCTGGTGGCTACCATACTTGAAACTCACGTCCTCGAATGCCCTCTAGGGCTAAACTGTGAGCTGCAGCATTAGAGTACCTTGGAGAAAGGGATAGTTTGGAGGCTAGGATCTACAACCGTTCCAATAGCCTAATAGTCTCATGTGCTAGCATTCTCATCGCAGTCTAGTCCTCCCTTTCACCTTGGATCATCCAAAAGGCATTGCATGAGTCAATTTCAACGAAGCTCACTTACATATATGAAGTTCACTATGCTGAGTATTTTTGTTGCAAGATTTATGTAATTTTGTACTTTTTATGTAATTAGTCAAAGTAGGTTTCCTTTTCCTAAAAGTTAGGTCTCCTTACCCTAGAAGGATTCTATGTGATTACTTGTAATTAGGATTGTAACCTTATATAAAGCCTCTTAGTGAGAAGAATAATACAAGTTGAATTATTCCAAATACTCTGAATTTCAAGTTGGTATCAGAGTTGTACCCTTGATTGTGACCATTGTAACAACCCGTCCCAAATTATCAGGATTAATTAAGAATTGATTACGGATTAGCGAGACTAATCGGAGATTAGCCGAGGATTATTGGACGTTTAGGGTGAAATTACGATTTTGCCCCTAAACGTGGGCAAAAAGTTGACTTTTGACCCAGGAGGATCGATGCCCGAGGACCGATTATCATGACATAGATGGGGAGTCACGAGTCCATAGATAGGCGGCAGGTTGAAATCGAACGTTTGACGGGAAAGTTACGGTTCGCGAAAGTTCTGAAGAACTATTTAAGGTGGCACATGTTACGAGGCAACCAGTCTTTTGTCCTCAAGTGGGCCACAGATATTTGAATCAGGCCCAATGGATGAGTGAGAAGTGTCACCCATCCATTGCTCACCTAACACAGATACATGCATATCCATTCCCTGTCTGTGTTCATTCAACCAAACCCGATGAACCCCAAAACCATTACTCTTTCCCCTTTTAATTTTGTGTGAGGCCAGGAGGGGTGTTGGGGATGATGGATGGACTGAGAGAGGTGGTGGCTGGCTGCAGGACCGTCGTAGGCAGCGGTGGGAGCTCACGGCCAAGGTAACCCGTGACCCTTTTATATTTCAAATTTTGGATTTTGGGATTGGGCCGGTTTGAATGAGTTCTAATAATAGGGGGATGTTGTGGGGGGTTGTATGAGTCGTGTGGAATCAGAAATGGCGGCTGAGGAAGGCTGAGCAGGCCATACTATGACCGTGAAGGATTTTCGGTGGCTATCCACCGAATATCATTTCCGGCAAGTTAGGCTCAATCTAAACCCCTAAACCTTCTTATAATGATCCTAGGAGCTTAATAGAACCCTTAGGATAGATTTTTGGCCCATGTTTATGCCCAGAACATGGATAGAAAATTTTGGGTTTAATTGGATTATTGAACCAATAGTTTTTAGGATTGTTTTCCTTATTTTGATTGCATAAAACAATTCCTAGGATAGATTAGGGAAGATTGGTGGAAAGAACGAAGAAAAAGGATGAAAAAATAAGAGGGAATAGACCTGGACCGGTCACACCGGTTCAGTTGGACCAAATTTGCAGGTGGGCATGTTTGGACCGGTCTGGCGAAGGTTGAAGACGCCCTGTAGCCGGCGCGTGAAGCCCACGCACAGGGCCTTTGGGCGGCGCCTGGCGGCACGTGGGGAGGAATTTGGGGGTGACTTCAACATATGAAATCATCTATTCAATGTAACAAACATTTTGGGACAAGTTTCGAGTCAATCGGACATCATTTCGATATAGTTCGGGATGTCCGAAGGTTTAGGATCGAGTTTAAAAATAGTTAAAAATTCAAGAAAATTACGGGGCTACAATGAGAGGTTAATGAGGTATTTAGTAACCCTCTAAAATCATTTGGACAGGCTTGGGAACCCCGGAGAAGGTTATTAGCCCAGAAAGGCGTATGACGCATGTATCGAGGCGCCACTTTGGATGGTCTATGAGTGGACTTTGTTTTATGAATCGATGCATGCATAAATGTTTTATATGTGTTTATAAACATGTTTTGTGATGCCATGAGTGCATTTGTTTGTGGTTTATTGGTATTTACATATTTGCACGTATTTCAAGGTTTTCGGTTTTATACGGTGCTTATACGTGCGGTGTTTTCTATGAAGGTTTAATGGAAATGTTTTGGATTTGGAAATGTGACACCAGGCATGAGACCCATTTGATTTTTTCTCGGGAATGTGGCCCTATTGATGACCTACGGGTTCGAGGTGTGGTCGCGACAAGTGCTGTGTGCATGGCAACAGATGATACGACGCTCGCCTCTGGATTGGGGATGTGTTCCTTCCGGAGAGGTCACGATGCACGTCCCGTTGTCGAGCAGCCACTGGAGGCTCGACTTCCAAGTGCTGACGGTATATGAGAGCGATTGGTGATGTGTGCACTATGATCTAGAGGTGGTCGCAGCAGTTGATATGTTCAGGCCGACACGCCAGGATTGAGAGCAGTCCTGGACTGATAGTTTCACACATTACTATGATTGGAACCATGACTAATCTTGAGATATCGGGCTTGATTCCCAATTGATTTTGATATCGGGCTTGAGGCCCAATGGATTGTGATATCGGGCTGAAGGCCCAGTTGATTAATGAGAATTCGGGTTTAAGACCCTATTGAAGTGTAATTTGAAAGAGATGACTGTTTTCACACTTATATGTATATACCCTCATTTATGATCGGATTGGTCTCCTCTAGACGTCGTAGATCCTGGAGTGTCATGATACACACACTAGAAATGAGTGAAAAGAGGGAGCCATTCCAGGAGTGTTAGACGGATAAGGTCCGAACCTAAGTCCTCCCAGACGTCGTAGATCCTGGGGGTAGACTCGGAGTGAGACCCCGAGTGTATGCATACTATTATATAAATCGTGACAGATATTGTGGGACTAGTTCTCTATGGGATTTGTGCCAGTGATATACATCAGAGAATGTCTAGGATGGGTTATATATATATATATATATGTATATGTATATAAGGTTTCACTGAGATTGTTTTGGGGCTGAGACCCCGTGTCTTATGATTTGGATGTGGATTTTGGGCTGAGACCTTACTGAGTTATAGCTTCGTGAGAGAAGCGGTTTTAAACTGGGTTTTGAATGTAAAGAAAGCAATTGAATTAACTAGTTTTATGATTCATGCATGCTTTTACACGAAGGGTATAAATGTCTTTTTATGAAATTATCTTTATAAATTATTTGTTTTATCCACTCACAGTTTTGATGTTTTTAATACCCTTCAGGTTGATCGTGGGTGCGAGCTGTAGCGGAGATTGAGACATCACACTTCTCCTCCAATCCTGGCGTACTCTAGAAGCCCCAATTGGGCTAATGATGGAATTGTCCCTGGTCTGACACGTCGTTTCAGACAGGAGCAGGCACGTCCCACGTTAATCCCGGGGGATTTGGGACGGGTCTTGACAACCACTCTCCAGCAAAGTAAAACCTCATCATACCCCTGAACCCGCTTGAAACCCTAAAACACTAAATACTTGTGACTAGTCAAGTCAATGACAGAAATCCCTCCACCTCCAAAAAATGACTCTGGAGTTTCTGGCACCAAACCCGTCACTCTAATTGTCATTCAATCTGATGGATTTGCATTCAATCTGAGGATTATCCTCACCGAATCCAACTATGATGTCTGGTCTCAACTAGTCGAGATACTCATCGCTGAAAAGGGAAAATTGAAGTTTATTCGTGGAAAAGATAAACCACCCACAGAAGATGATGATAATTATGAACACTAGTATGCTGACAACCAGATGGTAAAAGGATGGTTATTGATGTCTATGAATCCAGACATCATGAAGCACTATCTACGCCTACCTACTGCGAGGGATGTGTGGAGTGCCCTCACTAAGGCCTTCTATGATAGAAAAGATGAATTGCAGGTTTTTTCATTAAACCAAAAAGATTTTTCTGCCAAACAAAGTGGAAAATCTCCCTCCATATATTATGGAGAATTGACTGAGATATTTAGTGAATTGGATCATTGTGATAAGGTGGTCATGCAACATGAAGATGATTTTAAAGCCTACAGGAAGTCTATCGACCGACAGAGGGTCCATATCTTCCTTGCAGGCTTGGACACTGAATATGAACAAATTCGTGGTGAAATATTGAGAAAAAAATCCATACCAGAATTTGGTGAGGCATATGCACTTGTTCGGCGTGAATCTATACATCGAGAAATCATGAACTCTGAAGTAGCAACAGTGGATGCCTCCGCAATGGTGGCTCGAAATAATTCTGTAGCACCAGAATCGTTCACGTGACCAGTCATCATCGTACCAGTCCCGTGATCGGTCATCCTCACAGTATAATGGTTCGAGGGGTAAATCTCGTCCCTCCTCAGATCTTTTTTGTACGCATTGCACCCAATCTGGTCATGACATGAAGATGTGCTATGAAATTGTGGGCTATCCTGACCGGTGGGATCATAATCGTGAACTAAGGAAGAGAAATTCTAAAAAGAGTTCGACTACTGCTATTGTTAAAACTAAACCTGAAAGGGAGAATTTGAACATGCTTCGACATTAGTTGCCACTACAGGTACTCATGCTAAACCTTTAAAAATATCTGCAACTATTTCTAATAGTACGTGGATAATTGATTCTGGTGCTACATAACATACGAATTTTGATTCTAGACATGTTTAATCCCTCAAACCATCCACCCAAAATATTGTTTCTACTGCTAATGCTGCCTCTGCTCCTATTGTTGGAGAGGGCAAAATTTCCCTCACTGATACCTTGAATTTGGATTTTGTTTTAGTCGTACCATCTTTGGATTATAATCTTCTGTCAATTGCCCAAATAACTACTGCTCTACACTGTATTGTGATTTTGTGGCCTCACTGTTATGTTTTGAAGGACATCCAAACTTGAACAACGATTGGTTATGGTGTTAGGCGAGGGAAACTCTATTACTTGAATCTAGTGTCTGACAGTTCAGCAAAATTAATTCAGGCGATGGCAATGACTAATCATCAGGGCGAGAAAAGGAAGTCTGATATCTGGTTATGGCAGTGGCGTTTGGGATATGCTTCGTTTAGTTATTTGCAGAGATTGCTTCCTGCTTTATTTTCTGGAATTGATGTTAGTACTTTTCGTTGTGATGTTTGTGAACTTGTAAAAATCCATCGTGCTTCTTTTTCCGATAGTTCGAATAAAAGTTCATCTCCTTTTATGATAATTCATTTTGATGTTTGGGGTCCATCTAAGATTGCTACCCTAGGTGGGTCACGTTGGTTTGTTACGTTTATTGATGATTGTATTAGGATAACTTGGGTGCGTCTTATGAAATCGAAAGGAGAAGTTAATTCCTTATTTCAAAAGTTCCACAAGAGGGATAGTACTCAATACAAATCCCAAATTCAAGTTCTTCATTTTGAAAATGGAAGGGAATATATGAGTGTAGATTTCCAAAAATATTTGGTGACCCATGGAATTGTTCATCAAACTCCTTGTCCCTATACACCCCAACAAAACGGGATCACATAGAGAAAAAATCGTCATTTGTTGGAAGTTGTTCGTGCATCATTGATTGAAGCACCCATGCTGTTAACTTATTGGGGAGAAGCCCTAAAATCTGCAACTTATTTGATTAATCGAGTGCCCTCTAGTACTCCTAAATTTATGACACCATATCAAGCTCTCACAACCGCAATTTCTGCTCCTGTTGTACCTAATCTGTCACCACATGTATTTGGATGTGCAGCATTTGTTCGTCTGCATGAACATCAACGAACTAAATTAACACCGCGTGCTTTACATTGTGTTTTTCTTGGTTAAGCCTCTACTCAGAAAGGATATTGTTGTTATTACCACCCCTCCCCCCTCCCCTCAAAATGGATGTATGTTACACTTGATGTTGTGTTTCATGAAGAGGATATGTTTTTTCCTCATAGGGTGAACTTCAGGGGGAGTACCAGATTGAAGTTCAGTCTTTGAACTATGATAATGATTCGATGTTGTGGAAGGTTATACCAGGAACAAGTCATGACCAGTCACAGTTAGAGAATGACCAGTCACAATTAGAATATGACCAGTCACCAACAATACTCGATGATACTGTAATGGAAGAGATAGCATCACATGAGTCCCTTGAGCTTGCAATACCTGCTACACATAACCAATCGTTAGTTGAGGATGTGCATGAGCCCCAACGAAAACAATTACCTCATTGTGTCACAAGAGGTGTTCCTAAGGTTACGTAAGAGCCTGACTTCTCCAGAAAAGTGAAATACCCCATGAGTCATTATGTTTCTAACCATCATTTGTCTGAATCAAATAAGTCATTTGTGAATCAATTATCTATTGTTTCTATTCCTAATAGTGTGTAGGAAGCCTTGGCTGATTCAAGGTGGAAAACAGCTATGAATGAAGAGATGAAGTCCTTATAGCAAAATGCAACGTGGGAGCTTGTGGACCTTCCCACAGGGAAGAAACCTGTTGGAATTCGATGGGTTTATACTATAAAATATAAAGCAGATGGTACAATTGAGCGTTTTAAGGCTTGACTAGTTGTAAAAGGATACACTATGTGATTGATTATACGGAGACATTTGCACCTGTAGCAAAGATCAATATGGTTCGCGTGTTGTTGTCACTAGCAGTGAACTTGGATTGGCCCTTACAACAATTTGATGTAAAAAATGCTTTCCTACATGGTGACCTGACAGAAGAAATTTATATGGATCTTTCTCCTGGGTGTGAAGTACCGTCTAAACATAAAAGTAAGGTGTGTAGATTGAGGAAATCATTGTATGGATTGAAGTAGTCCCCAAGAGCGTGGTTTGGGAGATTCACAAAGTCTATGAAGAATTTTGGCTACCGACAGAGCAATTCGGATCACACTTTATTTCTGAAGAAAACAGGTGGTAACATCACAGCACTTATTGTATATGTTGATGATATGGTTGTCACAGGGAATGATACTAAGGAAAGAGAAGCACTAAAGAAGTATTTATCCCAAGAATTTGAGATGAAAGACCTCGGTCCTTTGAAGTACTTTCTTGGAATTGAAGTATCACGATCAGGGAAAGGAATCTTTCTTTCCCAAAGAAAGTATGCCTTAGATTTGTTACACGAAATTGACATGTCTGCCTGTCAGCCTGCAAGTACGCCTCTAGAAGAAGGACTGAAACTAGCAATAGAGCCTAATCAAGTACCTACTGGCAAATGTAGATATTAGAGACTAGTGGGAATATTGA
This sequence comes from Prinsepia uniflora, assembly GCA_032719365.1. Lineage (NCBI taxonomy): Eukaryota > Viridiplantae > Streptophyta > Magnoliopsida > Rosales > Rosaceae > Prinsepia > Prinsepia uniflora. The sequence continues at coordinate 41,579,939 of CM064872.1, forward strand.
TGTATTTGGCTCACACACGACCAAACATTGCATATGCTCTAAGTGTAGTGAGTCAATTCATGCATAATCCAGGAGAAAACATATGAATGTTGTTATGCATATTCTGAGCTATTTGAAAGCTTCTCCTGGGAAAGGAATTCTATTCACTAAGAATGAAGATTATTTGAAGGTTGAAACATACACTGATGCAGATTGGGCAGGAACACTGGATGACCGAAGATCTACCTCAGATTATTTTACATTTGTAGGAGGCAATCTTGTTACATGGAGAAGTAAGAAACAAAATGGTGTTGCACGGTCTAGTGCAGAAGCTAAATATAGAGGAATGGCACTTGGGATCGAAGAAATATTGTGGTTCAAACTCTTGTTACAAGACTTGGGTTATCCACCAAAGGAGTCTATAAAGCTATATTGTGATAACAAGTCTGCACGTGCTAATGCAGAAAATCCAGTTCAGCATGACAGAACTAAACATGTCAAAGTGGATAGGTTCTTTATTAAAGAAAAGTTAGATGAAAAGCTTGTGGAAGTACTTGGAATTCGATCAGAAGATCAATTGGCTGATATCCTCACCAGGGTTGTTTCGAAAACATTGTTTTTCAAAGTTTTTAGGCAAGTTGGGCATGTGTGATATTTGTGCACCAACTTGAGGGGGAGTGTTGCAAGATTTATGTAATTATGCACTTTTTATGTAACTAGTCAAAGTAGGTTTCCTTCTCCTAAAAGTTAGGTCTCCTTACCCTAGAAGGATTCTATGTGATTACTTCTAATTAGGATTGTAACCTTATATAAAGTCTAGGCTATTTCGAAAACATTGTTTTCAAAGTTTTTAGGTAAGTTGGGCATGTGCGATATCCATGCACCAACTTAAGGGGGAGTGTTGCAAGATTTATGTAATTATGCACTTTTTATGTAATTAGTCAAAGTAGGTTTCCTTCTCCTAAAAGTTAGGTCTCCTAACCCTAGAAGGATTCTATGTGATTACTTGTAATTAGGATTGTAACCTTATATAAAGTCTCTTAGTGAGAAGAATAATACATGTTGAATTATTCCCAATACTCTGAATTTCAAGTTTTTTTAGCTGTATGTGAACAAAAATGTTGACGTGAATGTTCAAAATTTTTAAATGGTGATAATTTAGATGGGTTTCTTTTGTGTGAATGAAATCCCATTAAAATTCTATGCATAGACCTTCCAAACTATCCAAAACAAACTATTAATATTGAAACAATTTTAATTTTATTTTAAAAAAAAAAATTAAATTAGACTGAATATTAACATTTTGACAGTTTAACTTTAATTTTCAATATTAATATCTGTATCGATTCAAACCGTACCCACATTTAGATTTTAAGCTCTCATGTAATTTAATTTAATTTCACATCCTTTCAAACAAAAGAAAATGAGTTGGGGTAATGTGACGACCAGAAAATTCGAAAAAAAAAGGAAAATTTGGAAAATTTGAAGAAAATGACGATTTTGCCATTGGAATTGGGCGAACGGTTGACTTTTGGTTTGAGCAGTCAAACGGACTTTGACCGATGTCTGTGACGTAGTTCGGGACGTCACGAGTTCACAGACAGGTGACACGTCTGATTCCGACATTCGAGGAGAAAGTTATGATGTTCGAAAGTTCAAGGGTAATTTGGTTAAAAAGGGGGCAATTTGTTGACTTTTCAAATGACATGGAATTTTCACGTGATTCGAAGGCCATTGGGTAGGTCTCGAGACGCTGAGTCTGTTGATAGGCGGCATGCGTCAATCGGAGTTCGGATGGAAAAGTTACGAACTTCAGAATGCTAAGGGCATTTTTGTAATTAGCCATGAAGGGCATTTTGGTCAATTGTGTCCTAAGGGGCAAATTTGTCCTTTTGCTAGTATTGATGAGTCAATTACTTAGTGACTCATTTAGTGCAATTAGGAACATCTGTCACTCTGAGGATTTTATTAATGTCGGCGGTGAACGGTTTGAATGAATTGCTAATAGAAGTTTGGACTGTGTAACATTGAGACAGAAACAGAGGAAGGTATCCAAGGCAACCATGAATCCCCTAAACTGAAACCGTGAGACTTAGAGTAGAAGTGAGGGTGAAATTGTGAGGAAATAGAACAGAGAAAGAGTGAAGATGACGGGAACCATGGAAGCAAACCCGAAAGCCCAAACCTGTGGAGTTCAAATATTTCAAAATTTTGAATTTAACTTAGAGGCCATGATGACTACAACTGAGGCTTGTGTGAGCTTTCTGGAACTCTTCTGATTAAGACCATATCAACTTCGAAGAGAATTGATCAAGAACTGGACCCGCGACGGTTTGGAACTTCCATGATTGAGTTCGATCATACAAAGGTATGTTCAAGTCAAATTGAACCTGAATTCATGGTTAGAATGAGTTTATGATGCTTCCTAACTGATCGATTTAAAGAACTCAATGACAATTGAAGGGATTGAATGATGAACAGTCTTCGAAAATTGGAGTTGGGTTGGATAGTTGGAAGTAATTAGAGTTGGAATTGATATGACAGACCTATAATTCATGTGTTCACGATGCTACTGGACATTTTAATTTTAAAAAACAAGTTGAAATTGGCAGGGATTGAACTGGGTAAACACGCGGGTTGAACGATCCGTTTAACAGACAGTCGGGTGAGAACGATGAACAGTCCTTGCACTGTAGCTAGCGCGTGGACTTCACGCGCAACCACTCACGGCGGCGCGTGGGGGCACGTGGGACCGAATCTCGGGGTGAGTTCAACATGAAACTTTCTCATTTTAATGTAACGAACATTTTGGCACTAGTTTCGAGAAAATCGGATATCGTTTCAATAGTGTTTAGTGTATCCTAAGTTTTTGTATACGTTTAAAATACATATTTAAATCCCTGAAAAATTGGGAAAAATTATATGAGGTATATTGAAGTGTTAGTGACCCTCGATAATGATTTTGGATAAGAATTATGATTTCCGAAATTTACGGAAAAACGTGCAGTTTGGAAGCGAGCCTTTTGGACGGTGTGTGAGTGGACTTTGCTTTCTAAATTGCAATGCATGCATAATTTTTTTTTCTATGCTTTCTATCTATGATTTATATGCTTATGATTATGGTACTTACGATTTCCTTATTTACACGCATTTCGATATGTAAATACGTAATTGCACGTATTTCGAGAATACGGTTTATGTTATACTTTGATGATGGTTTGATGGATGATTTTATATGGTTTACACATGTCATGTTTTGTTAATGAATTGATGATGTGACATTGGGTTTGAATGTGAATTCGGGCACGAGACCCATTTCGATTAAATATGATTTCGGATTTGGTTTTGGAAAGTGGATTACGATGGATTCTGGATTTGCTATGAATTACACATGGTTTTGGGTTTAAAGACCCGGTACTATTGCTGGATCTGGTTTTGGGTTTAAAGACCCAGTTGATTGATGACGGTGGAGGGCCCTTGATTGATATGTTTTGAGTTTAAAGACTCGGTTCTTGTGATATCCCCCGAGGCCTATTGATTGTGTTTTGAGTTTAAAGACTCGTTGATATCCCGGGAAGGCCTGATATGTGTGAGTTTAAAGACTCGATGATTGAGATCCAGCAGATTGATTGACTTGTGATTTACTATTTATTTTCGATGTTTTCGGATGTGTTGGGCAGTAGCCCGATTTATATGGCTTTATGGATTTTGGGCTATGTTCTCGTACTTGGATTTTGATTCGTGATTTTGAGCTGAGACTCCGTATTTATGTTTTCAGGCTAAGACCCGAGGGTTGAGAAAAGGAAATGATTTTGGTTTTCATACACGGTTTTCTTATATTGGAAATGAAATGGATTATGAAATGATTTTCGAATGCATGCATTGGTTTTACGTGGAGGGTAGAAATGTCTTTTCTGTAACATGTTTTATAAACTGATTTATTTTCGTCCACTCACACCTTTTATGTTTTTATTAACCCTCTAGGTCGTGGCGCGCTGATCGAGGCTAATCGAGAGGTGGAGGCATGAGTGGGCACAGGTTCGATTATCCCTTGTTTGACAAGCGCTAAGGGCAATTTTGGGATCTTCAGTTGACTTGCCATACGGGAGCAGGACCGGGCACGGTTATCAATGTTCCTCAGGGGACGGTCCTCTCAGGTGAAATTGTACTCACAACGCATCTTGTGGACACTACGGAGAAAATCTATACATCAGATTGCATGAAAATAAGGGCTCATTTGATATTTTGTTGAAAAAAATTACTCGTTTTTCAAATACACACAGTGATGAAAATATCGTCGGTTTCTCCGATATATCGCTCGATATATCGGTGAATTTGGCTGGCGACACGTAAGAGAGGGGGAAAGAAATTGAGCGAAATATCGACCGTTTTCCTTGTTTTAAGCTCATCGATCTCCTTATTTCATTAAAACGATCGAGATAGGAACAAATTTCATGAAAATCGGACGTAAAACCAGTGAGTTACAGCCGGGTCATGCTGCCGGGTAAAAAAAAACCCGAATAACAGACCCACGCAAGGTAGGGGACGACTGTTTTTAAGCCAGTAAGTTTACTTTATATATTATTTGGTTGGATAATTTTTCAATTGGGCTTGTTAGTTGAGTTGGTTTGTCTTGTGTTCATTAATTAATAGTTGCATGCCCGCACCTGTGTTCGACACCCCAATTGCGTGCATTTTGCTTCCTTTTTTTTTTCATTTATTCCTTTTTTTTCATTTATTCCCTTTTTTTCATTTATTCCCTTTTTTCATTTATTCCTTATATTTTTCATTTATTCCTTATTTTGAACTATATTTTTAATTTATTCTTTATTTTAAACTATATTTATCATTTTTTTCAATTTTAAATATATCAATCCTTTTCAATTTTAAATATATCAATCATTTCCAATTTTAAATATACCAGTTCTTTCCAATTTTAAATATATCAATCCTTTCCAATTTTTGAACAAAGATTAACTCTATTTTTTTATTCTTTTTTCCAATTTTAAATATATTTACTCATTTTATAATTTTTTTTTCATTCAAATTTTTTTATGCTTATTGTTATGTTTTTAATTATATTAACATTCAATTATTGTAATTCGCTTCAATTTATGTTTATGTTTAGATTTTTATATTACTAGTCATCGGCAGAACCCTATTGTATAATATTATTCATCATATATTTATTATATCAAAGTCATTTTATAATTTTTATTAGTCTTATATAACCATCATTGGATATTGAAGTTTTTCCTAAAATTTTATTCCAAATCTCCAACTTTTAGATCGAATTTCCGTAATTTTTGTTGACCGTAAACGATACCGAAATTTGGGGCGAGATATCCGTAAATTTGACTACCGATATATCCGTCGATATCAATATTTTAATCGTTGCAAATACGGAAGGGTGGAATATACGAAAAATAAAAATGAGAGCAGTGGGAAGATGTTGGCGCCCCTCCTCTCGGAATTAGAGGGAAAACACGCGTAGGAAAAAACAGCCGTCACAAATTCTTATTATCTACGTGCATCCTCTATTTATTAATAAAGAAAACGAGAACTCAGCAACCCTTTGTCTGAGTTCCTTCGTCGCCCTTTACCCTCGGCGGTCTCTCGTGCTTGCTTCCTGGGCGTAATCGCAATTATCCCTCTCCCCCCTCTCTAAATCGTTCCCTAATTTCCCAAGCTCCAGTTCTCAATTTTCCGTTCATATCAACTCTCTAACGCCCAATTCTCATAATTGTCCATATCGGTGACATAGCGTACAGGTATGTATTTATAATTTTGGGCTTTTAATTTTGGTTCGTGATTTTGATTGCTTACTTTGCCTTCGAGGTGCTGCAGGTTGCTGGGATTGCTACCGTTGGAGAGCACAAGAATTTGAACTCGCATTCGAGTTGAAAGGCTCTCAAAAGTAGGTGTGTACCAACCCAAAGGCTAGGCTTTGACTCTACCGCTAGCAAAAATCTATTTTATTCAATTCACGTTTTGATTCTTTCAACGATGCAAGTTCTTCGTTCAGGTTTGTTTGTTTTTTTTTTTTTTTTTTTAGTTTCTTTAGGTTTGGTGATTTAAGAGTTCTTTAGGCTTTTTCATTTAAAATTGTTAGGTTTTCTGATTTAATTTATTAAATTCTCTCTATCATACTATTGTGTTACTAGGAACAAGGTAGGCAAATTTGAATCTGGGATATTTTTCTTTGATTCGCTTTGGTCTTTTGTTTGTATTGGCGTGTTAGTTATCTCACTCTGACTTATGGATGTTTGTTTATGATTTTAGGGTATTTCAGGGTAATTCTTTTTTTCTTTAATGTCATGTATCGCTATGAGTTTTTCGTTCTCAATTTTCTTTAAGAACATGGATCCTAATTTCACTTCATTTCTACTCTGCTGAATATAATATAGACGGACTTTAGGTTGTTGATAAGTCAAATTTGTGATAAAATATTTACTCTAAGCCATTTATAGTTTGGGGAAATTTGTTCCTAGTTTATGTATTAATTTTTTCCAATAAGTTTGTTGCAAGTTAGGCGGTGGTATGTTCCCACTCTTAGTACATGCCTGGGTTATGTAGCTTTCCTTTGGGCTGGGATTGGCCATTTGTTATTTCTTGTTCCCCTTGGGTTATTCGAGTGTTTTGATGATTTTTTTTTTTCTTGAAAATGTGCTTGCAGAGCTTAACAAGAGACCACGGCTGAAACACTTTATGAAGCATTCTCCGGATTTGGTAACTTGGCTACTGGTGATATTGTCATCATTATTTTTCATGTTTGAGTCCTACTTTGTATTCATTTAATAGTTTGATAATCAAGGATATGAATTTTTGGAGGGAAAGTCAATATATGGTTTAACCTTGAATGAGATTCTAGTGGCACTAGTTGTCTAGTTCTATTCAATTTTTATGGACCTTGTGTTGGATGTGATGATACAAAAAGGATTGAGTTCAGGCTCAAATTTTTCAAGGTTTACCACAAAAAAAAATTTTAAGTGGAGCTCATTAACTAGTATTTTGAAAAATCTACTTTGTAGTTTTATAATAAGGTTTAGATCCGTGTTGGTGGAAAATAGAGGCTCTTTATTTGTTGTGTTCAGAGAAATGCATCTTTTTAATTAGGTAAAGCTAATTCTCAATTGGACTTTTGGTTATTTTGTTCCTCCAACTATTATTAGTTTTGTTCTTCGCCAAAACTAGTTTAGATTTTACTATGGAGTTATATTTGCTCATTTGTCGTGGGAACATGCTCAGTCCTTTCAAGTTAATATTGCTAATATATTTGCTTATTTTTACTATAATTCCGGAGTACCCATTCACTTCATGTTTTTGATTACCTTGATTTTATGTTTGATGATTAATGGTTAATTTTTTATTCGTTTTATTTTCGGAGGGGAAGCCTATATATGTTTATAGAGAACTTTACAAGGATAAACTAGAATTGAATTATTGAGGTTGCTCAAGAAACATATGTAAGTTACTAAAAACACTTGTTCTTTCTTTTACGTGATTCCTGATGTTGAGTATATTGTAGAAATTAAATTTTCAATGTGCCGTAAGAAATTAGATTGAAATGTTAAGACAGAGGGGTACAATTATAATACATAGCACAAGTTTTGTATTTTCTATTATCATCCCATCTTTCTAGATCGATTTTTTACAGAAAGTGTTGGCTTTACTCATTAAGATAATAACGAAAAGTAAACTATTACTTAAATGTCTTTTCTCGTTTAGTTCCTTCAGTGCCTTAATTTGCATGCATAGCCTCACCAAGATTTGGAAGTAAAGACCTTTTTCCAATGTTGTTATTCAAATAAGTTAGTGTTTAGAAAATGAAAAATTGTTTACAGTTAATTGAAGCAATTCGCATGGATAGTCTATAACTCTACCCAGTGGGGAAAACCACAGGGTTCACAATTATCACATGTTGATATCATTACAAGTAGTTTGTGTTTGTGCCTTTCTCAGTTGGTCTTCGAGGCCAATTTTTCATCTGCTACCACTTTTTTCATATCAGATTCCGATATAAATTATCAAGTTACAGGAAATGGTGAAATGCCTTGCAGGTAGTATCCAATTAGCGCAAAGAAGGAGAAAGCATTACTAAAAGCTCAACTCCACTTGGTTCTTTTGGCTGGTTATTCCTTCCCAATCCAATCTGCACCTGATCTTGGTGTTGGATATATATTAGATATAATACTGTAAAAACTTAGGATTTCTAGTTATCTTTTTGTGCATGTTATTAGGACTTACAGGTTTTAATAGTTTCAATTTATGTAGGAATGTTGCAGTTGTGTGAAGAAAAATTTCATTCTAGCTAGCTACATTCATTTTCTTAAGTACAGATGAAAACAGATTGTGTTTTCATTCTCCCAAATGAGAATTGCTCGTGCATATTTACTATTATGACGAATCTTGAATCTTCACATATTATAAAATATGAGGATATCAAACATTGCATTTAGCTAAAGATGACAGATAAGCTAGCTTCACATGTCATTATATGTGAAGAAAATTCCGCATCACATTTGTGTAAAAGTGACATAATTAGCATTCACATATTATTAAATGTGAGAAAACAGAAACATTACTTTTTAGTAAAAGTGACATACAACTAAGCTTCACATGTTAACTGTGAGATAATGTGCAAAAGTGACACCTACATAAGCTTCACATATTTCTAAATGTGAGGAATTCACATATTTCTAAATGTGAGGAATATCAGTCCTCGCATTTGAGCACAAGTGACATTACATTTTAGCAAAAATGACACCTACATAAGCTTCACATATTCCTAAACGTGAGGAATATCGGTCATCAAATTTGAGCAAAAGTATCACCAATTGAAGCCTCACATATTCCAAACCGTGATGAAAATAATACGCATCACATTTAGACAAATTTATATATTCGTCACATTGGATCTTTTGCAAGGAGTCTAAGGTGACGCCCCTAGTGGCGCACAATATTCCTCACATTTGTACTTTTGTGACGTATTTTATTCAAATGTGAGGAATATATTGCTTCACACTGTCCATAGTGGTCAAGTGGGTCTAATTCAGTTGGCTTTAGTATTTACTTGTAGAAAATTAGTCTAAAATTCAAATCTCGATGACATTTTGTGTGAAAAAATTTCAAAAATTCTCCCCATCCGCTGTAATAAAAAATATAACCATCGTCATCATCACCACCATCATCCAACCACCACGATGGCCACATCTCCATCACCTTAATTATGACCGCCACTATCACCGCCACCATAGTTGCCATTGCCACCTCCACTGTCATCATCACCTCGACCACCACCCCACCACCACCAGCATCCCCCACCCCACACTCACCACCTCCATCGCCACTATAACTATGACCACCGTTGTTGTCACCACCACCCCCTATCCTCCACCACAATCACCTCTACTGCTATCTCATCTCTACTGCCATTACCAACACGTCCACCACGACCCCCACGGTTACCCCTACCCATCACCACTACCACCATCATCGCCGCAATTGCCAGTAATTGCAACTCCCACCACCACCCTATCACCGTTGCCATTGGCACCCCCAACGCTACTGTGACCACCATTGATGCCACCCAATTACCACATCGTAAGTACCTCCACCCCAAAACCACCTCTTTCATCGCCACCCCCATCACTACCACCAATTCCACCTCTACTGAATAACCAAAATGTCGCCACCACCCCCACCACCACCTCCATCCCACAACCACCACCCCCACCACCACCACCGTCGTTGCCACCCTGATCACCACCACCACCTCCTCCTCTACCCCCATCTCACTACCACCATCTCTATTTATCATTCTCATCGTCTTTATCTCAAAATTTATATTTGAAAATTATTATCTACTATGTATTTAATTTTTTTTTTATATTTTTTATATTTGTACCATATAAGCTTTTCCTTTTTCGTTCTAACAAAATCATATCCAGAGCCAACTACTAAATGCATTCTCAAATATTAAATACCCCAAAATCCTATTCATTGTTTTTGTTTTACAAGACAATATTACAAAAATTATTTTGCAAAAAGATACTAAACAGACCCTAATTGGCTCTCATTTTTCCTACCCTACCCTACCCTACCCTACCATGCAAAGCATTTAGAAATTTTCAACATTACTGCGTTGAATTTGCCAAAGATGATTAACAGTAAAAATCCAATGACGAGAAACGTACCGCATCCGAAAATGGTAAAAGGTGGTAAAAAGTATGTTTTTTTTTTCCCTACGATTGATTACTTACTCTACTTACTCAAATGAATAGACTATAAGTTTTTTTTTTTTTTTCCTTGTCTTCTTTTTGTACAACAGTTTTTGCAAGCGGGTGGTGCTGAAATTTGCACCAGATAAAATGAATCAGAAAATGGGTGACATCCATATCCATCCATGTGATCCAAACTGAGACATGTGAGTGAGTAAACAACCGTCGCACAAACTAAACCTAACCAAACCCAATCCAACCCATCACCATCTAAAATTAGGCACCTCTCACACCTTTCTATCTGCCTCTCAACTTTTGTGGTTCCAATTCCAAATGCCACTCCAATTTTGGTTTTTTGTGGTTATTACCATTTTGGCAGCATCAAGTGAGATTGCCTTCGCTTTGGTTCATCCCAATGCGGTTAATGAAGTTGTGAAACCCTAATGCACACGGGCCGGTTCGGATCAGACCTACAATTCCTTTTGGGCGCTATCACCCGCGGCAGAACGCGCTGCTTGGAACTGTAGAGTGTATTGTCTCTGCAGGTCTCGAAGCTTTTCCAGCAGCTCTTGAAACGTTGGCCGGGAAGCTGCATCACTGGTTTATAGACGAAGTTAAAATTAATCAGCACATATACGCCCTTTACCAAATTTCATGATTCATAAGAAGAAAAATAGTTTTAACTATAGACACCAGATAGTCAAGCTATAGGACGTAGACAATTAAGCTTGACTTTCTGATGCCATTATGTAATTTTTGTCTCTATCATACAAGTCTATATTACCAACTACCAATATAGAAATCGCAGGTAAATTGATCCAAGCTGAAGGGTAGCATTTCACATTTGAGTACATTTAATCCTTGGATCTAATGTAAGAAATCAACTAAGAAACATGGTAAGGTAGGATTTACTACCTCTGCCAGCAGCTCTCTATCATAGAAGTCCACTGAGGGTCAACATCTTTTGGGATCTCCAGCCTTTGGTCCATGAACCCTACAGCTCCAATCACCTGCAATGTATCTAAACCTGTTGTTCATATGCGCACACAACATACTGAAAACATATTCAAAATATGCTACTTCAAATGCTCGGTTCTTTTTGTGCTACACAACTGCATTGAGTTTAATATAAAGGCACTTTTAAGTAAGAAAAAAAAAGCCATTCAATTAATATCAGTTAATGGAAATGTTCGCTATATCTTTGTTTCTTTCTGAAATATGGATTGAATATCTTATCCATAAAAAACAATACCTGCATTGAGTTTAGATTATCCCAGGGGATCTTCTCAGTAGCAAGCTCCCACAAAATCACCCCATAGCTGTATATGTCAGACCTACATGCAATCCACCAAGTGACAAAGTTTAGTTCGGATTAGCCATTTAAGGAACAAAGGCACTTGAAGGAAAATATTCCAGATGAAAAACTGCAACATACTTCTCATCTGATGGTTCATTCCGTAGAACTTCTGGTGCCATCCATTGAGGCTACAAAAAAATGGCATTTCATAATTTTTTTGCGACCCCATATAGTAACATTTTGAATTATTGCTTAGCCAATAAGCAAAGAAGATATAGTGGTTTTAGTTACCGTTCCCTTCCCAGTCTTGGTCGTGAGAAACGTTTCATGCTTAAGACGTGAAAGACCAAAATCACCAACCTGTTCACATAACATTAAATGGGTCATTGTTTAACTTCACAGAAGTTCTGTAGTAGAACCTAAAGAAGAAAAAACTCAGACGATGGAGCATCAAACAGAGGGATTTGAGAAATAGAAAATTGACTGGTGAGTCCGTGACAGACCTTTACAGTCCAGTTCTTATCAACTAAGAGATTTGAAGACTTTAGATCCCGATGGATGATAGGTGGGTTGAAATGATGAAGATAATTCATGCCTCGTGCCTGTGGGAAGATTAAGTATTGATGAGGTTACCATACAACGTACACACAAGTTGATTTATTGAAATGGCAGTTTAACATAATATCCTCAGGAGGCTACAAAAATGCAATAAAGATTGAAACCAACAACGTAAGACAAACTCACTATATCTATTGCCATATGGACACGTCGTCTCCAATCTAGTTTTGATGTGTTCCTCTGTAGTAACCGAAACAAACTTCCACTGCATAAAGAGAACATTGATATGAGAATCAACAGTCAGCTCATGAGGTAATTTGAAAAGAAAATACTGATGCATTGGTTGCAATGGTAAACGATTATAATAGAGGTATCACAGAGCTTTCTTAAGAGAAATTCAAAACAAACCGGGGGAGGAACTCTGTTACGATGCAGAGACGCTGAGGTGAAGTCACCGCTCCCATAAAAAGTAGAACATTTGGATGTCGAAGCCTTTTCATGAGAGACACCTTGATAAACAATACCATGCTATATTAGCATATAAAAAATGAATAATATCAATTAAAATAACAAAGCGGATGGCCTTAGCCCTCAGCTATGCCACAATCGCAAGTCCATTCTTAACATGGGATGTTACATAATCACACACTCATCAATTGAAACCTCCAAAAGGTTTATTTCGAACTTTCCAGTCAAATGCTCGTTTGCTTCCTAGGTACATAAGATGTATAAATCATAAGAAGCTAGAAAGCACACACCTCTTGTCTGAAGGCAAGTATTATATCTTCTGAGTATTCTTGTTTGGAGAATACCTTGACAGCAACATCCTGTAATAGCAAAGATATTAGTCAACCACACAAGAATATAAAGCTTGCAATATTTCTGAAGTTTCTTCACCCCATAATATAAAGATAATTGAAACAGACTAAGTATCCAGACTTAATCATCATTATTACACCTAATTCATATTATAGATGTTTAGATACGTATGACATTTCATCCAATTTTATGTTTTACATGACATAAAATAAAAAGAACGAAAGCCCTATGGTTATCTAGACAGCTCAGGAGCATTGTTTTTGTGGGCAAGCGATTGTATTGCTTCTTGCAATTTAAACAGCATTTTGTATTCACATGGTGATTGGAATTATTTTTTTTAATTGAGCAACTGGAAATCATCATTTGAACATATCAATTTGGTCAAATCTGAATTCTTTTTTGTCATCCGCTAAATTTAAAGTTTAATAAAGAAAGAGTCAAAGAACATACTGATCCATACCACAGACCATGGTATACAGTTCCGCATGAACCTGCAGGGTTTATCAAAACAATAATAAATATCAGAATGAGATTCCACCGGGGAAAATTAAGTGTAAGATCACAAGAGAAATTCTGCTGGTCAAAATAACTGATTCTGCCCTTACTGAAAAAAAAACAATCAGATGGGCATTTTGACTATCAAGCATGTCCCAACCAGTGTCACTCATGACTCAATGGAAACAGTAGATGATTCAGCAAAGATCAAATACATATTGGAGGCCTCATTAATGACCTTTGGTCTTTCTGGTCATCTCAGACATGCTTCATAAGCATCGATTCAACCGTTTCTAAAAATAAACATATCGTTACTTCAGATTTCAGATGCATGCACTGGTACTTGAAAGATGATTACCTTGCCCAACCTGTTCTCCAATTAGCAAGTCTTCCCATAGGATTTCGTAATCCAGGCAGTCAGAGTCAACATCCACCTTATTCACAGCACTACTGCTGGTACTTCCACAGCTGCTGGCACTGCTTGTGCTGTTCACATTAAATGAGGAGCTCCAGGATCCTGAAGCCTCATTGTTTGCATTCCTGTTATTTTCATTCACCTGACTTTCAGGCTTAGAACCAAAATAATTCTTGTGATGAACTGAATCATTCTCTTGTTCACCATGCAACCAAGGCCAGACAAAGCGATTAGTCCTAGGGTCTGAGCCTTCTCGCTCGTTTCCTTTCCATGGCCATGATATCCCTTTCTTACCCATCCATGCTTCTGCTTTTGAAGACATCATCTTTTGGATCGAAGGTTTTCCTTCACTTTCATCACCAGAATCTCTTGAGGGTTTACCTGGAGACTTCTCATCAATCCCAGAGAACACACCAAAAGGAGATGGCAGCAAATCTCCTCTGGGTGTGCTAGCCCCACTCGAATTCACATCCTCCCTATGGTCATAGAGACCAGAATCTGAACCATGATCAGAGTGATGACTATCTCCACTTCCACCTTCACGATCCATGCTGTTTTCTCCTGCCCGGATTCTTGACTTCACTTTGTTGCTCACTTTGGATGCCTGTTTCAAGACAAAAATCAGTAAACTCCATTCAAGAATAGATCAAAACAAAACTGAAACTATAAGACTAACCAAGTTTGTTAACTTCGATGCAATTGCATTTTGTAGAGGCTGCTGGGGATCAAGGCCGAGTTTAGCTGTAACAGTAGCTCTAGGACGGCAATAGCTTGAATCAGATTCCGGGTGCTTGGGACCTGATAACGGAACTCTCATTTCTTGAAAGGGCCGCAAATCACTTGACACACAAATAATTCCAACAAAAGTGCCATCATCATCATAGAACGGAGTATTGGTTATAACTGCCGTAAATCTCTCCCCGGTTTTGTTCCTGACAGGAAACTGCCCAGTCCAGCTTTCCCCCTTGGTGACTCGGTGGACTATACTATTTGCTACATCTTGGTCCTCAGGATCTACTAAGAGCTCAATGGGACTGTGTCCAAGGGCCTCTTCAGCAGAATAACCATATAAATTTTCAGCAGTTCTGTTCCTGCAAAATTGAATTTTCCCAAATGCACCAAATTCAAACCTTCTAACACTAAAAATTAAATTTCAAAGTCAGATTCTTCAGACACAATTAAACGCAATAAATGCTGATCATTTATGTACAAGGCACTCTCGGCGCCAAGAAAATTTCAGAATCACAACGTCAATCTCAATTCGAAAACACCAACAATTTAAAGTTGCAACCAGAATTGAAATAAATAACAACTCAATAGTCGTACAAGCCAGATTCTTCAGACACAACTAAAAGCGATAAATGCTGATCATTTATGTACAAGGCACTCTCGGCGCTAAGAAAATTTCAGAATCACAACGTCAATCTCAATTCGAAAACACCAACAATTTAAAGTTGCAACCAGAATTGAAATAAATAACAACTCTCGGCGCCACGATAAAGTTCACACATAGAAAAGAATCAAAATCTGCAAGACCAAGATTTGATTGAGCTACTCACCAGTAAATTATAAGCCCATTAAGATCAAATATATGCACAGACTGCCCAATTGACTGCAATATGTTCAGATATTGCCTATCAGTAAAGCTTACAGCCGATGGCCCGCAGCCACTGCCGCCGCTTCCACTTCCC
This sequence comes from Prinsepia uniflora, assembly GCA_032719365.1. Classification (NCBI taxonomy): domain Eukaryota; kingdom Viridiplantae; phylum Streptophyta; class Magnoliopsida; order Rosales; family Rosaceae; genus Prinsepia; species Prinsepia uniflora. The sequence continues at coordinate 41,595,413 of CM064872.1, forward strand.
CTGCCACCTCTTCCGCCACCACTGAAGCTGCCGCCAGTCGGAGAATCATGGCTGCGGCTCTCCCTCTGAAGCGGCGAAGAATGCCGAAACGAAGTAGACCCTCTCTTCCAAGCCGCCGCATCGTGACCTCCACCGGCTCCACCGCCAGCGACTCTCCTTCTGGGCACAGACGAGAACCTCGAGCGCTGCGGAGAAACGGAGTGGGCCCTCTGGTGCTCTGATTTGACATCTTCGGAGTGCCTGAGCTTGGACATCTCTTGCTTGAGGTTGGCATGACCCGCTTCGAGCATTTGGATCTTCTTCAGAAGCTCCTCCGGAGGTGGAGTGTCCATTGATCAAGAAAAAAGCTCTAAGCTTTGAGCCAATACACAATAACCGAGTTGAGAGTCTCAAAGAAATTGTAATAACATACCATCACCAAGCTCATGAGCAAGAAGAAGATTCATGGGTCTATTTCTTTAGCTTCTCTGATAACCCAAATGAGAAAAAAGTAATGGAGACCTAGTTGATCTTCAAAGTTATCTACAAATAACTACCAAGCATGGGTTGAAATAGGTTTTCTTTTTCTTTTTTTTTTTGGGAAAAGCAATTGGTTGAAACTTGAAATAGATGAGACAGAGTGAGAGAGAGAGAGAGAGAGAGGGAGAGAGAGAGAGAGATTGATGAATGAATCTGTGTCCCTCTTTTCTTCTTGCTAGGCTATTTGCTATAATAAATGCTGCAGTCAATTTACTTGATGATTTGAGAGTTGAGATGTCGAAAACATAGCAAACATCTCTGTTTACTTTTTCTTTTCTGCTTTTGATCTTCTTCTTCTTCTTCTTCTTTCTTGACCTCCTTCCCCCCTCTCTCCTAGGTTTAGCCTGTTCCTTCTATCTTCCAGCTCTCACTCTCTCTCTTGTTTTGGGTAGTTTGCTATTTCCTCTATTCCTAATTTTTTATCTCATCATTATCATCTGAATCTTACTATTTAGGCCAGAAGTTATTTATAATGCTTAAATTCTGCAAATTCCTTACCGACGCGCGAAACCCGGGAGTACCTGACGCTAACCAATCATTGGTCCAAATTTTTACCTTTCAGTCGAACCAGCAACACGCGTGTCCACCACGCCAGCTTCTACTTCTGTCTTCTTAGAGTCGGCTTTTCCTTTTCAGCTAAAAGTCTTCCCTTTAATTGGTCTATTTCCACCCTTCCTTTTGATCCTGCCCCTCTTATCTTTTCTTTACTAACATTTTTTGGAGTCCATGCAAAATAAATAAAAATATTGTACGTCATAAATTCATAATAGGCAATTGGTCCATGAAATTCTATTTATTTATTTTTGTGGACTCTGATTGGTCTACAAACTCATGCTTAAAATGTTGGGAGTGGGTTAACTTGAGGCTTTAAAAAAATATTACTTAATCTGCAATTGGACTGACTTCTAGTTCACCTATATCGAGTTTTCCGTTTTGGCCCTTCTTTTGTCTTTCAATGAAACATCAAATTTATTCGTCACTAACATTCTGTTTGGAGATTTTCTTGCATGATGCAATATATTGTCCCGAATTCAACCAATAGCAGGAGGTAATAGCGGGTTGGGAGTAGGGCTAATAACAGGTTAAATCGGGTCGAATTTGTACCGTGCAATGAAATTTGTTTTACTTTAATATATTTAATTCGAATTTGACTTATTTAATAATGGTGTAAAAACAACCAACTTAAAATGGCCAACTCTAGTTAAGCTTGCTTAGGCTTTGAGGAGGGTGATTTTCGATGAAGAAAACCAATCACTACCATTTTCTTCCTTTCAACCTTGTCAAAAGAATACCTTCCATGAAGCCTAAGGACTAACATAAATGGTGGATCGATGGCTGAAAACTTAACTGAAAACTTCCAGACCTTTTTTTTCTACCTAACAAAGGTAAGATTCCCAACTTTTGACCTTATGTTTGAGTTCCTGGGTTCGAATAAATGAGTTTAGGCTAGTATATCATGAAATATCGTTGGGAAACAAAGATTTTGGGAAAACTTGAAATCCGTCTAAGAATGGTAGTTTCCAGCCGTCGGCGACCAGATCTGACGCAGTGATGTCGGTCACCATCAACTGATTGAGAGCTAGAGCACATCCAGCCGTCGAACCCGTAAGGAGTATTGGGTTTCAAATTTTCAAAAACTTTGTAAGCCTAAGCACCTTAGGGGATTGGGTTTCAAAATTTTCGAAGCTTTTAATAGAGCTATGGTGGCGAAACAGGCCTGGTTTCCCATTGACATGACCCATCCCAATCCCCTGGGACCACCCGGGGATGTGCCCTGCTCCCGTCTGACAATAACCCTAAAATACTGAAATTACCCTTAACAGGCTTAAAGTTTTTCCAATTAAAATAAATAAAGTTAAACATACGAATCTAGAGTTCAACACTGTCAGACTAGGGATAGTACAAATACAAAATACGAGCACAATGTCCGGTTACAAAACGGTGCTCAACCTTGGAATCTATGCCTCGGACTATGGGTCCTCCTCTTTTACCTCGTTTGCACGGCTTGGAGGGGTCAATAAAATAATAAAGAGTGAGTGAGCCGAAAATAAGCAATGTTTCCAAAACCAGTTTAATAATAATATAATAATCATAAAATTTTACCCCTCCATTTTCAAACATGCATGCATTGAGTCAAAACATAGGTAATCGTAATAGTATCACGAAATCATATAATCATATATAAAGAAATAGGGAAACAATCATAATAATAGTGCACTGTAAACCAAACCCCGACATCCTTGATGTCTGGCATCCCCCATGCCCAATAATGTCACGGTCCTAAAGTTACACGTGCCACATGGGGTCTCAAACCTCAAGTCTCCCTAAGGTCCACCCAGGTCAATGACCCGCAGACCAATGACCCTCCCTAGGGGTATCATCCATATCTACACTCCTGATCGTGAGCTACCCCTCGGGTCAACCCCTCAGGTCAATGACATCACACACGGGGTCCATAGTGTATTCTGCACGCTCTGAGAAGTCCGGAACTTTTTGGACGGCTCGCTTGGGAATCCCTTGTCTGACTTACGTGTTACCTGAAGGTTGGACGTCGGTTAGCCTTCATGTTGCATGTAAGTTAGACGGGAGCATGTCTTAGCCCTTAATCCCGGGGGATTGGGGGTCGGTCGTGTCAAAACATAGGAGGCAGGGCTAATTTGAAGACATCCTGAGACTTAAATTCCGTTGATGTCCCTTTCTTAGATCCAAAACTTGTTATGAGTACCGTCTCTTGTCTTGGACATCACCCTCAAAAATTTCTTACTCCAGAGGAATTAGGATAATTCAAGTGTTAATAATCACCGTAGGTGAGAGTTAACAAAGAGACTTCACCTATTCACTTAAAGATAAAAATTTAAACTTCGAAAAATGATCTACATATAGCCGAGACTAATGCATGAATGCAAGAATTATTTACAAGTATGTTTTTATGCACAATTTACAAGCATGTTTTTATGCACAATTTACAAGCATAACATGACAATTTACATATGAACAATTTATACAAGTATGAACAATTTATTCACAAGTATGGTTTTATGCACAAATAATGATATTTACAAAATAATTTCACATTAACAAACTAATATATGTACAAGATTTATTTACAAATATATATACTTACACTAACACAAAGCTAAGATAAGAATATTTTTTTTTCGATTTTTTTAAATGAAGAAAAAGACAAACTTAAATAAATACATACACAAATAAAATAAATGTAAACAAGTAATATACAAATTATGAACAAGTATAAACAAATAAGTATGATAAATATGTACAAATATGAAAAAGTATAAAAAAAAATTATGAACAACTATGAATGAACACTATGAAACATAAAAATTATGGAAATTATGAACAATTTATGAACAAGTATGAATAAGTAAGAACAATTATAAACAAGTATGAACAAGTATGTACAATTATAAATAAAGTACGAACAAGTATAATAAGAGTTTGAATTTATATAAACAAGTATAAAAATAAAAATTATGAACAAGCATAAAAATAAAAGTTATGAACAAGTATAAAAATAAATAAAAATAATATACAAGTAGAATATGAACATGTATAAAGATAAACATTATGAAAAAGTATAACATGTACATTAATAAAAATAAAAATAAACAAATATAAACAAAAATAATAAGAACAAAAATAAAATGGATAAATAAAATATAAACAAGTATAAGAATTATAAACAAGTATATTAAAGTTATGAACAATTATAATATTAACAAAAGTAAAAATTATAAACAAGTATAATATGCACAATTTATATACATATACTAACAAATTAAAAATGATTTTCAATTTCCCCGGCAGCACAGCCAAAAATTAATAACGCTCAAACTACGCATTAAATTAAACACGTAATTCGAGTATTATGCAATTTAAACCGTTTTTGTGTATATGTAGTATTGGTAAATAATGGTCGTTTTTAATTGGGAAAATTAGAGAATATTAATAATTTGTTAGTGAGAAAGAATAATGAATAAATAATCAAAGAATAATGAATAAAAGAATAGCACCAAACGTCGGATTATTACTTACAATATGATCCACCTTAAGTTTGTGATTTAATGCGCCGAACAGTAGTTAAACAGTAAATCTCTTCAATTCTATTCTAAATGCCCCGAACAACGGATCAACATTTAGCGTTGAATTGAAGTTTAAGCACTAAAACATATGAAGTAAAAGAAATTCAAAAAGTAAAACACATGAAATTTGCATTCTTATTTAAAAATGTTAGAAAGAAAATACCAACACATATATTGAATTATAAGTAAAACCAATAACAATAACAAGAATTTAAGTAGAAAAAAATGGTTTTTCACAAGAATTACCGAACATCGTTAAGAAACTTGTGAAGATGGAAGAGGAAATACGAGGAATTCGGTCTTAAAAACTCTTGAATTGCCTTAGAATTACTCGGCCTAGGTATTTCTTAAGGAAAGCATTAAATGTGTTTAAGAGCTCTCAAAGAAAAGTCACAAGAACAAAGTTAAGAAGAAATGAAATTAAGAAAAAAAATAAAAGAACTGAAATTAAGAAAAGAAAATAAAAGAACATAAATTAAGAACAAAACTTAAAAGAAATTTAAGAAGAACAATCTAAAAGAAGCTAAAATGGTCCGAAAAATGTCCCTCAAAAGAGAGAAAGAAGAACTAAACTAAAACTAAGAAAAGGGAAGAAAGTGAAAAAATGGGGACAATTCACAAATGAAATGGCCTCCTTATTTATTGAGGGAGTGCCATTTCAAATAAAAAAATACAAAAATAAAATAAAATATTGAAATGATGAATAATGACGAATTTAGGGGTGATTGAAGCTGAAAATGTGCAAAGCATGCTGGAAAACTGTTGCAAAGGGAACAGTTGAGGAGTTGGTGAGAAGCTGTAGAAAATGAAGTACCGATTTTAGCATGGAGTAGCAGAGAGTGGGTAGGTGGGCTTCAGTGGACGTGGGCTGGCTAGAAGGTGGGTTGCAGTTACGATATCACATTGATAGCCTCTACTCGTGTCCTAGCGCTGGGCGCTGACAGGCGCAGACATGTTCGACGCACGCGCACCGAACTGGTGAAGGCTGCATTGGCATGCGTGCACCGAACCGTTGTGAGGGCTGAAAGTTAGAAGGATCGCGGGCCTGGGCTGTGGCTTCGTGCATGGGCAGGAGATTGGGTCGCGTGTGGGCTTGGGACGCTGGGCTGCTGCGTGGGCCTGGGCTTGGATCAATTGGATTGGGCTGCAAATAATGGATTTTTGGGCTTTTACAAACGGATTTTCAAATTAAAAATTAAGGCTGGCTGGAAGGTGGGTTGCAGTTACGATATCACATTGATAGCCTCTACTCGTGTCCTAGCGATGGGCGCTGACAGGCACAGACATGTTCGACGCACGCGAACCGAACTGGTGAAGGCTACATTGGCATGCGTGCACCGAACCGTTGTGAGGGCTAAAAGCTAGAAGGATCGTGTGCCTGGGATGTGGTTTCGCGCATGGGCTGGAGATTGGGCCGCGTGTGGGCTTGGGACGCTGGGCTGCTGCGTGGGCCTAGGCTTGGATCAATTGGATTGTGCTGCAAATAATGGATTTTTGGGCTTTTACAAACGGATTTTCAAATTAAAAATTAATTAATATAATTCCACTGAATTTTGTTTTTAATTTCTTCATTCAAATTTCGATCAGGATGATTCTTTCGCCAAAACGCTCCAAATTCCAAACTTTATTTATTTCTACAAAAATCACACAAAATATATTATTTTCTCCAATTTTTTATTATTTTAATATTAAAAGTAAAGTATAAAGGGTATACAATAATATAAAATAATGTTTTTTTGAGGACCTATCAACATATTTCTAGATGTGCATGGTTTGCCACCAAGGAGAGCTGTGGAGCTTGATATCCAGTTGGTCGGTGATTCACCTTTACCAAACTTGGGTTTGTATCACACTTCTCTAACGGAGTCTGACGAGATCAAAAAGAAAATTTAGGGGCTTCTTGAACAAGGAGTCATCAAACCTAGCTGCTCACCATGTGGTTCGCTCGTGTTACTTGTGCCTAAGAAAGACGGAGGCTGGCGTATGTGTGTAGATTATAGGACACTCAACAAAATAACCATCAAGAATTGGTATCCATTGCCGAGGATTGATGACTTGTTAGATCAATTACATGGTGCTTGTTACTTTACGAAGCTAGATCTCAAATCCGACTATCACCAAGTTCGCATCTGTGAAGAAGACACTTGGAAGACTCATTTCAAGACAAAGCCGGGACTCTTCGAGTGGTTAGTCAAGCCATTCGGATTATGCAATGCTTCAGCTACCTTCATGTGATTGATGAATGAAGTACTCTGCCCTTTTGATTGATGACTTCGTCATTGTATACTTAGATGACATTCTCATATTTAGTGTCATATGGGAGGATCATCTTCATCATATTGCTCAAATTTTGGAGGTTTTGCGAACAAATCAGTTATAGTTAAATGATAAGAAGTGTGAATTTGGGAAACAACACCTTGTATACCTAGGATTCATTGTTGGTGCAGGATAACTAAAAGTGGACCTAGAGAAAGTACATGTGATTTCTCAATGGCCTACACCCCATTCAGTAACTAAAGTTCGGAGCTTTATAGGTGCATGTCAATATTTGCGAAAGTTTATTCGACACTTTTCACAAATTGTTGCACCCTTACATTCTCTTACAAAGGCCAATCAAAAGTTTCAATGGTCAAGAAACCATGTGGAATCTTTCTAGCTGCTGAAGCGGAAGAGTACAGAGGCCCCAGTATTAGCATTGCCAAATTTGCAGAGACCATTTGAAATGGAAGCAGATGCATCGAACTATGCCATGGGAGCTGTATTATTTCAGGATGGGAAACCAGTTGCATACCATTCTGAGATGTTTAGTGAAACGGTATTGAACTATCCGACTTATGACAAGGAGTTGTATGCAATGCATTAAGTACTGAAGCATTAGAGAGCTTACTTGTTGGGAAAAGAAGTCGTAGTTCACTCAGATCATAAACCTCTTTAGCTTTTAACTACACAGTCTAAGTTACATCAAGCTCGCCATATGAAATGGATGTCTTACCTACAACAATTCAAGATTGTGATAAAGTACAAGAAATGAGCAACTAATAAGTTGGAAGATATGTTATCTAGACCACTTACACCAGTTAGTTCCACATTGTTGGTGGCTATACAAATCCAACCCATTGTTCCTTCTAAATATGCCAAAGGGTATGACATAGATGTTGATTTCAACTCAGCCTATGCCAAGCTTAAACAAGGAAAGACTAGTGAGTTCCAATTGAAGGATGAACTAATGTACAAGGGAACACAATTGTGCATTCCAGAAGATGGCGACAGATTTCAGTGGATTCGTGAGGCTCATACTTCCAAAGCAGCAGGACATTTTGGAGTTGAGAAGACTTTATTGAATCTTCATTGTTATGTGTATTGGCCGAAGATGCATCTCAATGTTTCACGATACATTCGAGGTTGTGTTCTATGCAACACATCGAAGCCTTCCAACAGAAAGTTAGGACTGTATCTTCCATTGCCAGTACCTAACCGACCTTGGGAGAGTATCTCGATGGATTTCTTAGGCGGATTGCCTAAAAACAAGTATGGAAATGACTACTTGTTTGTGGTGGTAGATTGTTTCAGTAAGTTGGTGATTCTCATTCCATGCAAGAAGACCGCTACTGGAGAAGGAGCTGTTAAGTTATTTTTCCAACATGTTTGGAAAAATTTTGGCTTACATACATTGATTATTTCTGATAGAGACAGTCGATTCCTAAGAAATTTCTGGAGGTCGTTATGCGGAATGTTGGATACAAGATTGAAAAGAAGCACTGCATTTCATTCAAAAACAGATGGGCAAATGTAGGTCGTAAACCGGACTATGGTACACTTGTTGAAGGGTTACAATCCTAAGCATCCAAAGACTTGGGATGAAAGTCTCCCTTACTTACAGTTTTCTTTTAATCGAGCAATTCATGGCTTCACACTCAAATCTCCATATGAGGTTTGTTTGGGTTATTTACCCCAGAGTCTTTTTGATTTAGCATTCACTATGAGTAACCAGCGATTAAGTGGGAAAGAAAAAGAAGAACATATGCAAGCACAAAAATTTCTCGAACGAGTCAGAAAGATTCATACTAAAGTCGAGGCACAACTAAAACGTTCTCAGCTACGATATAAAGCTCGCCATGATAAGCATCGTGTGCCATGTAACATCAAAGAAAGTGACCTAGTATGGTTACACTTTGGAAAGGAACGGCTAACCAGTGAAGGCAAGAAACTGAAGCCTATTCGTTATGGACCGTTCAAGATCATCAAACAAATTGGTGATAATACCGTTCTACTTGAATTACCACCATACATGCATATGTACTTGGTCATCAATGTCGAGAATCTTAAACTTTTTGAACCATCTCTACTTGATGATGATCCCGATGAAGATACATGCCTTCCATCTGTTGATGACTTAAAGATTGAACGAGAAGATCCTTTGTAGGAGGATTGTATCTTGGAACAGAAGGTTCGTGTGACTCGACATGGAAAGTATGAGTATTTTCGTATTGGCAAAAAAGGTCAACTTCCTAGCAAGTCGAAGTTGTATATTCGAGAAAAGGCAATAACAGAGTTTCCTCATCTCACAATTTACCTTGACCACAGGAGTTCAAGCATCTTAAATGGGAGAGCCATGGTCCAGGAGGATCTGGTAATACATATAATATAATATAATTGATATAAATCAATTATATTATTTAATCAACAAATAATTTGTGGCTTAAAAGAGAATTGACTTTAAGCCACCACCTTTTTCATGGCTTAAGTACGTAGGAGCCTTCAAACCACATAGCTTTTATGGTTTGATTTCATTTGTTATTTTAATTCAGTTATTTTTAGAAAGCCAAAATTTTATAATTACGTAAGTTTATTGAATGTAAGGAAGCAGTTTTGGGTAAGCAATTCAATAGCTTCTAGTTTTTCTCATTCTCTAGTTCTCTCTCATCATAAGGAAATCCTCTTCTAAAGAGAAGTAGTGAGTCTCCTCAATTCCAAAAGATTAGGAATTCATAGTTCTATTATCTATGACAGGACCCGTCCCAATCCCACCGGGACCACCCGGGGACGTGCCCCGCTCCCGTCTGACGATGACTCTAAACATACCAAAATTACCCTTAAATAAAAACCGAAAACTTAAATAGATAGATAACGTACAACCACAGTGTTTAAAGTGATACTGTCAGACAAGGGAAAGTAAAATACAACATGTGAGCACACTAGTCAGAGTACATTTATTCGATGCTCAACCTACCCACAAGTGGGTGTACATGTGCACAGCTAGGCAAACTAAACCTCTGCCTCTTCCTCCGGGTCCTCCTCCTCTATTTCCGTGTCAGGGTCTGGAGGGGTCAGTAAAACAAGGGTGAGTGGGCCAAAAATAACAGTTTAGAAATCAATTTAATAATAAAATAATCATAAGGTTTTACCCCTCCGTTTTCCAAATCTTGCATGCAGTGAAAATATAATATTATAATGAAATCATAACAAATAAACCACAATAATAATCGAAAGGTGAAACTAACATATCAGTGCACTGTAAAACCCAACCCAAATGATGTCACGGTTCTAAGGCTACGCGTTGCCACTCAGGGTCTCACACCCGAGACTCTCTAGGTACATCAGCTCCCGGTATCCCGGTCACTGCCCGAGGTATATAAACATGCCTTCCTGAGAGTAAGCAGCCCAACGGGGGTCAACTCCACTCAGTCAGAGCCCCGTGACTACTCCAGGGTCCACCCAGGCCAACGACCCTCCCTGGAGGAGACAATATACACAGGTAGGAAAGTACAGTACAATAACAGTATAGTTTACCCTATGTCCCCCGGACATCCCAAACAAAATCCACATATAATCCAGACGGGTCTCATGCCCAAAACATAGCATATATAAACAGTTCATAAGACTCATCAGTGGAAACAGTAAAATAGTTTATGCATGCAAGCCTTTTATAAATCAAACAGCCCACTCACACTCGGTCCTTGCTGCTCAACGATCTCTATAAACCTGTATTATTATTCCTGAGGGTTACTTAAGGACCCTATAACATCAATACTAAGACCCTAGAACAGATCCGCCTCAAAATCGCATCCCGAGCACTATTCCCGGTGCTTCAAACCCCATTTTGACTAACATAACGATCTCCGATCGACACGAAACCACCTCCATTGGATCTGTATCGTCGAAACCTTGAAAATGGTACCGGCCCCCCCAAAATCACTGTTCACACGCGCCCCCACGCGCCTGGTCAACGCGTGGGTCAACGTTGCTACAGTACTGCTGACGTCAGCAGTGACGTCATCACTGACACTTGTCAGGTGACACGTGGCATGTTCTGATTGGTCCCTGGTCTGACAATATCTGACAGGATGACGTCATCATGACGTCAGAAGTGACGTCAGCATGATGACGTCATCATGCTACAGTACCGGGTCAGACCCGTTTGATTGGAACCGGGCCGCCGTCGACCCACGGCTTGACCTGATTCCACCGTACGATTCCGGCCACCATTTTCGACGGGGTTCATCCCTATAGGGTCGTCTAGGTCTGTTCTATGGTTCTACAACCTCAAACTAGAAAGAAAACGGGAGAAAACTCACCAGTTCGTCGTTGAAACTCACGGCCAAGGTCCGATCGTCTTCTCCGGTGATCCACGCCGTGTCCGTCATCCAAACCGGTCCTGATCAACTCGTCTCTCACCCTAGGACATTTCCATAAACAATAGATCGATTTCTAGGCATCAAAACAAGTTGGTTCGAAACAGGGGATCAAAACGGGGCTTTCGGGTTTTCGGCCTTACCGCCGCCGTGTCGCCGCCACAGGCCGCGCCGTCGTCCAGTTAAGCTCCTGGAGTCCTCACGGTGCAGACTGGAGCTTCCCCTGCGTCGAGGTGGTGTGGCTGTCGAGGTTTTCTTCTTGGACCCGTTTCCTTAGCGTTTCGGGTCTGAGTTTTTGGACGGGAATTCAGACGGGAAAAACGGGCTGGTTGTCGCTGGGGATGCAGGGTGTCGATCAGTGGATGATGGTGGTGTTGTGGGTGGTCGTCTGGTGTGATGAGGATGGCTGGTTCGTGTGTTTGGATGGGGAGAAAATGAGAAGAAATGCACGGGGTGGGGGGGGGGGGATGAATGTGTGTTTGTGTGTTTGAGTGAAACAGACAGAGGATGATCGTGCATGAATAAGGAAAGCAGATGAAAATGAAGGGCTGGGATGCATTTGGGCAGTAGATCCAAGGGCTGGGGTTAATTGGAGGGAAAAATAAATAATATAAAATGGGTTAAATAGTGTAATGTGCTTTATTGGAATAGTGTGGGCTTGGATGGGTGACACTTGTCACCAATCCACTAGTTTGATTTAAATATTAGGTTGGCACAGATTCCCGTAATAAATTAATATTTTATTCCGTTGTTCTCGGTTCGTAAATTCCGCTAAAACGCTTCCTTGACCATAACTTCTTCATACGAACTCCGATTTCGGCGTGCCGCCTGTCTACGGATTCGTGACGTCCCGACCTACGTCATAGTCATGGGTCAAAGTCCAAATTGTTTCCCGGGTCAAAAGTCAAACTTTCCCCCCCTTCAGGGGAAAAATAGTCTTTTTACATTAAAATATTATTATTCTCGGTTTGGGTCGTTACAATCTACCCACCTTACATAAATTTCGTCCTCGAAATTTACTCAAACAAGTGTGGGTACTGCCCTCTCATCAATTCCTCGGGTTCCCATGTCGCTTCCTCCACCTCGTGGTTCCGCCATAGCACCTTAACCAAAGAAATCGTCTTGTTCCTTAAGACCTTTTCCTTCCTATCCAGAATCTGTACTGGCCGTTCCTCGAAACTCAAATCTGTCATCAGTTCCCGTGGTTGCTCTAGCAGTGCATGAGAGTCATCCCGAAGATACTTCCGTAGCATCGATACATGAAATACGTCATGTACTCGGGAAAGCTCCGAAGGTAGTGCTAAACGGTAAGCCACTGGACCAATCCTCTCGACAATCTCATATGGTCCGATATAACGAGGACTCAATCTCCCACGCCGTCCAAATCGGAGAATCCCTTTCCACGGCGATAACTTTAAAAAGACAAAATCACCAACCTCGAACTCTAAATATCGGATCCGTCGGTCTGCATAGCTTTTCTGACGATCCTGGGCCGCCTTCAATCTTTCCCGAATAACCCGAACTGTCTCCTGGGTCATATCCATCAGATCCGGCCCCACTGCGGTTCTTTCTCCGATCTCCATCCAGCATACCGGTGTTCTGCACTGTCGACCATACAGTGCCTCATAGGGTGCCATCCCTATACTCGCATGGTAGCTGTTATTGTAGGCAAACTCCATCAATGGCAATCGATCAGCCCACGAATCCTGGAATTGCAACACACAGGCTCTCATCATGTCCTCGAGAGTTTGTATTGTCCTTTCAGACTGTCCGTCGGTCTGTGGGTGGAATGCTGTACTGAAGTGCAATTTCGTACCCGAAGTAGTCTGTAGACTCCTCCAAAACCTAGATGTGAAACGTGGATCCCGATCTGACACGATCGACTCTGGGGTACCGTGTAGTCGGATGATCTCATTAATGAATAGCTGGGCCAAACGGTTGAGCTTGTACGTCTCACGTACAGGCAGAAAATGCGCTGATTTAGTCAACCGGTCCACTATTACCCAGACCCCATCAACTCCACTCCGTGTCTTCGGTAACTTGAAGACAAAGTCCATTGTAATATGATCCCACTTCCATTGTGGAATTGGAAGTGGCTGCATAGCCCCGTACGGACGCTGCCGTTCTGCCTTGACCTGCTGACAGATCAAACATTTGCTGACAAACTCAGCTATCTCCCTCTTCATCCCTGGCCACCAATAATAGTCCCGGAGGGTACGGTACATCTTTGTCCCTCCTGGATGCATAGCATAGGCCGAACTGTGGGCCTCGTCTAAAATCTCTCTCCTCAACTCTGGTACCGCAGGTACACACAATCTCCCAAGCTTCACTAATGCTCCATCGCCCCTGACGGAGAAATCTTGTCTCTGTCCAGATTCAACCTCGTTTCTGTAGTCACATAGTATCTGGTCCTGTAGTTGAGCCTCGATGATCCTGTCGACCAACACGGGTCGCACATGAAAACTAGCCAACAAGGCTCCCTGATCGTCCATCCCTAACATAACTCCGCTCTTCCGAAGTTCCACTAGCAAATGAAGATACACCAATCGCAAGTGCGCAAGTGATCCCGCCGACTTCCTACTAAGTGCATCAGCCACGACATTTGCCTTGCCAGGATGGTACTCGATGGTACAATCATAATCCTTCAACAATTCCAACCATCTCCGCTGTCTCATGTTGAGTTCCTTCTGAGTGAACAAATGTTTAAGACTCTGGTGATCGGTGAATATTCGGCATGTCACACCGAACAAATGATGTCTCCAGATCTTTAGAGCATGAACCACCGCTGCCAATTCCAAATCATGAGTAGGGTAGTTCAACTCGTGCGTCTTCAGCTGCCGGGATGCGTAAGCAATCACTTTTCCATTCTGCATCAATACACAACCCAAACCCTGCAGCGATGCATCATTATATACCACGAACTCTCCACTGCTGTCTGGTAATGCAAGGACAGGTGCAGTGGTTAATCGGAACTTTAATTCCTGAAAACTCTGTTCACACTGATCGTCCCATACAAAGTTCACCCCTTTCCGGGTTAACCGGGTCAATGGTGCGGCAATCTGGGAGAAACCCTCTACGAATCTCCGATAGTAGCCTGCCAACCCAACAAACTTCGCACTTCCATCACCGTGGTCGGTCTTGGCCAATTTGTCACAGCCTCCGTTTTCTGAGGATCCACACTTATCCCCTCGGGTGATATAATGTGACCCAAGAATCCAATACTATTTAGCCAAAACTGACACTTGCTTAACTTAGCATACAGCTGCTCCTGTCGTAGTTTACCCAATACCATTCGTAAGTGCTCCTCGTGATCCCTGACACTCTTGGAATACACCAAGATGTCGTCGATAAACACGATCACAAATTTATCCAAGTATGCTCGAAAAACCCGATTCATCAAGTCCATGAATGCAGCTGGTGCATTCGTCAGTCCAAAGGGCATCACCAAGAACTCATAATGCCCATACCTCGTTCAAAAAGCTGTTTTCTGAACATCCCCCTCGGCTATTCTCAGTTGATGGTATCCTGACCTCAGATCTATCTTGGAGAAATATCGCGCTCCTCGTAACTGATCGAACAAATAATCGATCCTGGGTAAGGGATACTGATTCCTTACCGTAGCTTTGTTCAACTGCCGATAATCCACACACAACCGCAAACTACCCTCCTTCTTTTTCACAAATAAGACCGGCGCTCCCCATGGTGATGTACTGGGTCGGATAAACCCTAGATCCACCAGTTCTTGTAATTGGATTTTCAATTCCCGTAGCTCCGCCGGTGCCATACGATATGGTGCTTGTGAAATCGGTCGAGTCCCGGGGAGTAACTCGATCGTAAAGTCGATCTCCCTAGGTGGTGGTAATCCAGGTAAATCTCCTGGAAAGACATCAGGAAATTCCCGCACAATTGGAATATCCTCAATACTCAAAGATTCATCTGTAGACTCTACCACATAAGCAAGATAACCCTGACACCCCTTCTGTAAAAGTTTAGTGGCTGTGAGTGCAGATATTACCTTGGGTGATGCGTCTCCACACTCCCCCTGAAATATCACTTCCGGTAATCCCGAACCTCTCAAAGTCAACTGCATGTTACTACAGTCGATGAGTGAGTTATACTCCGACAACCAATCAACTCCAAGTATCACATCGAAGTCGTGAACATTCATCAGAATTAAGTCTGCCGGAAATTCGACTCCCTCAATCTGCACAGGACAAGCTCGTATCTCCTGGTTCACCTGGTAGGTCACACCCATCGGTGTCCCCACTCCCATCTCGTGCTCAAGTGCGGTCACCTCACGGCCCAACAGACTCGCACAATGCGGTGAAATAAAAGAATGAGTTGCCCCCGAATCCATCAATGCACGAACAACCATGCCATAAATATGTACAGTACCTGTCAACACTCCCGGAATGGATATGGCCTGCTGCTGGGTAACAGCATAAACACGAGCCATAGACTCTGCAGGTCGTCCCCGTCCTCTAGCTCCTCGATCGCGGCCACGCACAACACCGCGTGTCCGGCTGCTGTCAGTCTGAGATGTTGAGCTTTGTGCTGGCGTAGTACTGCCTCGAATCAGTGGACACTCAGAAGCATAGTGCCCCGGCTCACCACAAGCGAAGCATGTGACCTCCCTAGGTCGACCCGAGTATCCTCCCGGTGAGATGCTCATCGGTGAGTACGACCGCTGCCAAGCTCCAGAACACTGTCCAGACCTCTGAGGACTCCTGAACTGACCAGAACGTCCTCGGCTGCCAGAAGACGAAGATCCACCAGAATGTCCTCCCTTCGAGCCACGACGGCCCGAGAATCCCAAGTGTGGGCGATCATGTCACCGTGTCTCCCCCTCAGCTCGCTGACGAGCCAGGATACTGTTCTCAACCCTGGTCGCCGCATCAGTCAGATCCCTCATGGAAGCAAAGGGCGTTGCAGTCACCATAGCCTGAATCTCAGGTCGCAGGCCCCACTCAAATCTGCGACATCGATCTGCCTCGGTGATCACGAAGTTCTCAGCAAAGCGAGACAACATCAGGAAGGTCTCCTCGTACTCTGCTACAGTCTGATCTCCCTGTCGGAGTTGCAGAAACTCCGCCTCACGGGCGTTGCGAAACGACCGTGGGTAGAATTGGTTGAGAAACCGCTCTCGGAAGGTCTCCCATGGAATGGTGTGAACGGTCCAGCCGGCCAGGACAAGGTTGTGCCACCATCGATAGGCGCTTCCATCCAGTAGGAAAGTCGCCAGTACGACACGCTCCTCCGGTGGACAGTGCATGACCTCGAAAATCCTCTCCCAGCGGTCAATCCACTGGTGTGCGTCCTCGGGGTCGGTTCCCCCACTGAAATGCGTAGCACCCAGGCGCTGAGCCCGCTCAATGCTCGCAGTGTCTCCATTTCCTCCATTGCCCTCGTCAACACGTGCACGGGGTTCATGTCGGGGAGGCATATCCAACTGTTAAGAGACAAACAGGTTAAAAGACATCGAAAGCGACCATGTACAAAGTACAAACCGCTAACCTAGTACTCTGACTACTAATCCTAATGCTCTGATACCAAGCTGACAGGACCCGTCCCAATCCCACCGGGACCACCCGGGGACGTGCCCCGTTCCCGTCTGATAATGACTCTAAACATACCAAAATTACCCTTAAATAAAAACCGAAGACTTAAATAGATAGATAACGTACAACCACAGTGTTTAAAGTGATACTGTCAGACAAGGGAAAGTAAAATACAACATGTGAGCACACTAGTAAGAGTACATTTATTCGGTGCTCAACCTACCCACAAGTGGGTGTACAGGTGCACAGCTAGGCAAACTAAACCTCTGCCTCTTCCTCCGGTTCCTCCTCCTCTATTTCCGTGTCAGGGTCTGGAGGGGTCAGTAAAACAAGGGTGAGTGGGCCAAAAATAACAGTTTAGAAATCAATTTAATAATAAAATAATCATAAGGTTTTACCCCTCCGTTTTCCAAATCTTGCATGCAGTGAAAATATAATATTATAATGAAATCATAACAAATAAACCACAATAATAATCGAAAGGTGAAACTAACATATCAGTACACTGTAAAACCCAACCCAAATGATGTCACGGTTCTAAGGCTACGCGTTGCCACTCAGGGTCTCACACCCGAGACTCTCTAGGAACATCAGCTCCCGGTATCCCGGTCACTGCCCGAGGTATATAAACATGCCTTCCTGAGAGTAAGCAGCCCAACGGGGGTCAACTCCACTCAGTCAGAGCCCCGTGACTACTCCAGGGTCCACCCAGGCCAACGACCCTCCCTGGAGGAGACAATATACACAGGTAGGAAAGTACAGTACAATAACAGTATAGTTTACCCTATGTCCCCCGGACATCCCAAACAAAATCCACATATAATCCAGACGGGTCTCATGCCCAAAACATAGCATATATAAACAGTTCATAAGACTCATTAGTGGAAACAGTAAAACAGTTTATGCATGCAAGCCTTTTATAAATCAAACAGCCCACTCACACTCGGTCCTTGCTGCTCAACGATCTCTATAAACCTGTATTATTATTCCTGAGGGTTACTTAAGGACCCTATAACATCAATACCAAGACCCTAGAACAGATCCGCCTCAAAATCGCATCCCGGGCACTATTCCCGGTGCTTCAAACCCCATTTTGACTAACATAACGATCTCCGATCGACACGAAACCACCTCCATTGGATCCGTATCGTCAAAACCTTGAAAATGGTACCGGCCCCACCAAAATCACTGTTCACACGCGCCCCCACGTGCCTGGTCAACGCGTGGGTCAACACTGCTACAGTACTGCTGACGTCAGCAGTGACGTCATGCTGACGTCAGCATGATGTCATCACTGACACTTGTCAGGTGACACGTGGCATGTTCTGATTGGTCACTGGTCTGACAATATCTGACAGGATGACGTCATCATGACGTCAGAAGTGACGTCAGCATGATGACGTCATCATGCTACAGTACCGGGTCAGAACCGTTTGACTGGAACCGGGTCGCCGTCGACCCACGGCTTGACCCGATTCCACCGTACGATTCCGGCCACCATTTTCGACGGGGTTCATCCCTATAGGGTCGTCTAGGTCTGTTCTATGGTTCTACAACCTCAAACTAGAAAGAAAACGGGAGAAAACTCACCAGTTCGTCGTTGAAACTCACGACCAAGGTCCGATCGTCTTCTCCGGTGATCCACGCCGTGTCCGTCGTCCAAACCGGTCCTGATCAACTCGTCTCTCACCTTAGGACATTTCCATAAACAATAGATCGATTTCTAGGCATCAAAACAAGTTGGTTCGAAACAGGGGATCAAAACGGGGCTTTTGGGTTTTCGGCCTTACCGCTGCCGTGTCGCCGCCGCAGGCCGCGCCGTCGTCCACTTAAGCTCCTGGAGTCCTCACGGTGCAGACTGGAGCTTCCCCTGCGTCGAGGTGGTGTGGCTGTCGAGGTTTGCTTCTTGGACCCGTTTCCTTAGCGTTTCGGGTCTGAGTTTTTGGACGGGATTTCAGACGGGAAAAACGGGCTGGTTGTCGCCGGTGATGCAGGGTGTCGATCAGTGGATGATGGTGGTGTTGTGGGTGGTCGTCTGGTGTGATGAGGATGGCTGGTTCGTGTGTTTGGATGGGGAGAAAATGAGAAGAAGTGCACGGGTTGTGGGGGGGGATGAATGTGTGTTTGTGTGTTTGAGTGAAACAGACAGAGGATGATCGTGCATGAATAAGGAAAGCAGATGAAAATGAAGGGCTGGGATGCATTTGGGCAGTAGATCCAAGGGCTGGGGTTAATTGGAGGGAAAAATAAATAATATAAAATGGGTTAAATAGTGTAATGTGCTTTATTGGAATAGTGTGGGCTTGGATGGGTGACACTTGTCACCAATCCACTGGTTTGATTTAAATATTAGGTTGGCACGGATTCCCGTAATAAATTAATATTTTATTCCGTTGTTCTCGGTTCGTAAATTCCGCTAAAACGCTTCCTTGACCATAACTTCTTCATACGAACTCCGATTTCGGCGTGCCGCTTGTCTACGGATTCGTGACGTCCCGACCTACGTCATAGTCATGGGTCAAAGTCCAAATTGTTTCCCGGGTCAAAAGTCAAAGTTTCCCCCCCTTCAGGGGCAAAATAGTCTTTTTACATTAAAATATTATTATTCTCGGTTCGGGTCGTTACAATCTAGAAGTTTTTGGATCATATCCTTAAACTCAAATTGGACAATTGAGTTGCTCACAATGATCAACTCTTTGATTTCGTCTTGTTCCTACTCATAACTTCACTTAAACATAAATAATTCTGAGATCCCGCATGTAACGAACTAGACTTTCAACGAGGGTAAAATTGGAAAATCAAAATGGAAATGACCATTTCGCCCCTAAAGGGTCAATAGTTGGCTTTTTGATCTAGATAGTTTTTGGATATTCCGTAAAGGTCATTGCAAAGGTCGGCTTCTTGAGTATTGTAGCAAGTGGCATGCTAAAAAGGGAGGTCGGACGAATTTGTTTAGGAATTAAATCAAGTAAAAGTATTTTGGTAATTTGGCTAGTAGGGGTATTTTAGTAATTTCATGGGAGGATTTGTTTATGGATTGTTTTAGAAGGTGACAAGTGTCACTTTTATCACTTAGTGATGTGTGCATGACCTTAGCTGGATTAGATCAAGTACGAGCATTTTTGGTAATTTGGCTAGTAGGCGTATTTTAGTAATTTCATGGGAAGATTTTTTTATGGATTGTTTGAGAAGGTGACAAGTGTCCCCTTTATCACTTAGGGATGTGTGCATGGCCTTAGCTCTTATGTGTGTATATGTTTGTATGTGTTTTTGTTGTGTGTGTGTTGTATATGGTTTGGCCGAGAGAAAAAAAGAGAAGAAAAAGGAAGAAAGCCAAAGAAGGAGAAAGAGAGAAGAGAAGAAAGAGAAAATCCAAAGGAGAAAGGAAGGAAGAAATAGAAAGTAGGAAGGGAGGTGTCGAACTGAGATCGAGAGAAAGGGAGGTAGAGTGAACCCGAGGAGGTAGTTTTCGATTTTAAGATTGCGCAACACAGTTTTTGACTGGGAACCTTGGAAACAAGGTTGCTATCATCTTCCTGGAGTTCCTGTGATCCTAACAAGCCCCTAGTTCATGAGTTTGGACGTTGAGACCACCCAGATTCGAAGAAAAAGTTTTGGTTGAAATTGCGAGGTTAGGTGACAAATTTGGGTAAGTTTTCTTTGAATTCTGATTTTATAGATCTTTTCAAGGAATTCGTGTTGTTGAAGAAGAGAATGTACAAAATAAGTGTGAAAATGGATGAATTTTGAGTGAGATAGGACCGGGTCAGGGCCGCTGGGTCGGGCGACCCATTTGTAGGAAAACAGGTAAGGAAAACGATAAACAGTACTAGGCGCGTGGGCTTCACACGTAGACACTTTTGGGGGCACAAGGAGATGCATGCTAGCGTATCTTGGGATGTGATCAACATAATTTTTATAGTTTTGAAATGTTACGAATCTAATGGCGTAGATTTCGAGTCGATCAGACACCGTTTTGGGGTCGTTTTGGTTGTCCGAAGGTTTAGGTGTTATTGTAAATTCATTTAAAAATCCCTAAAACTGTGGTATTAAAATATGAGTTTATGGAGATGGCTAGTGACCCTTAAATGTTCTTTTTGACATGTTCTAAGATTTTTAGAATTTACGAAATGCGTGCAGAATAGGATTTAACTACATGGACCGTGTGTGAGTGGAATTTTTTTTTTCCTGATTTACTATATATAATTTATATTTTGTAATGTAAATTATAATAGTTTAAACTCGAAATGAGTCTAACTACCGGATTCCACTATTGATGGGGCCAGTGGGTTGGATGTGGGCAGTGATCCCATAGGGATGGATTTTGTTCAGTTGATCTAGCAATGATGTGGATTAAATTAGGAAAATCCCTTGTCAGACAAACATTTTAAGGGTAAGTCTTGGTAAACTCGAATTGGTTGTAAAAGCATGATTATTAAATATCTTGTCTCTGAAATGTGAACCCGTTGCACAAGAAATAAGATGAGTAAGCAAGCTTGGATAGGCTTAGGGCTAAAACGGACCTTGGACTGTTGGGTCAGATATTGGATAGTTTGGTAAGTGGATTATACATGCCTATTCTATGATTTAAGTATTTTAATGTTTTATTGCATGATTTGAGTTGTAAATAATCGATACGAATTTTCAAATTTATTGAATAGTTTTGGACACAGTCTATTTAACGATGTTTGAGTTGAAGCCTAGTTTGGAATTTGGGTGGACTTGGAATATGAGTCAAGGTTATTGTATGATTTATGTGACAATGATTTGAATTTGGTTTTCAAATGATTATTAATGATTTGTTGGGAATTTTAAATTGTTTTTTAGTACACATTTTACGAGGTTTCATGAAAACTTTTTGGGGCGCTTAAGCCTGGATTTTGAAATAATGATTTGGCTTTTAAGGAATGAATATATGTTGTGAATGTGTATTCTTTTGTTATTTGTAAACTAATGGGCACAAGTCAATCATCCTCGGACAACGACTAGAGCATGAATTTGTTTCCCTAGGCAGGATATTTGTGTTAGCACTCAGACGTTCGGAGTTCAGCTCTGCAGATCCTGATGATTGTGATTTGGAATCTTCTGGATGGGAATAGCTAGAACCTGGGGTGGCTTCCCAAACTTCACTAATTCCGAAAGATAGGACTTGGACGTTCGGAACTCAACTCCGCAGATCCCGAGGTTATCCCTGAGTGGGGCTATGTTTCCTGAGACAGTTTCCACTCGGACGTCCTAGAGTTGGGCTCTGTTTTCCGAGTGGTTTATATGAATAACGCTCAGATGCTGTTTCCCTGAACGGGCACTCAGATGTTATATCTCCGAGCGATTTGCCTATTGATAGTCCATATAGAGCCCAAATGGTGCTTCATGCAGTTCACATGAGATATTAATACTATCTGGATGGTGCTACGTGCAGTTCCCAGACGTATTCAGGTGATGCGTTGGTGCAGTTCCCAGACTTTACTAAGTTGATGATTGGTTGAGCCTGGTTATGGGACTATTATGATAAGCTATGTTTGTTACTATTGTGTTAGTTTCCAAAATATGGCATGGACGATATCTACTGCAGTTCCTGAAGTTTTTTATACAGATTGATTCTCAAGAATAGTATTCAAGTATAAAGGATTGGTTGGAAAATCTGTTGACTATTGGTTGCTTAAGTTAATGTAACATGATTTGATGAATGTGGACTTGGGAAGATAAAGGCGTAATATTCGTACTAGTTTGTCTAAAATTTTGAGGACAAAATTTTTAAGAGGCCAAGATTGTAACAACTCAAAAATTCGAGAAAAATAAAAAATTGGAAAAGATTAGATGGAAAATGAAGGTTTTTCCCTTAGAAGGCTAAATGTTGACCTTTTGGCCTAGACACTTTTTAGACGTTCTACAAGGACTATTACGAACGGCTCGGACTCCTGAGTCTATAAACAAGCAATATACCGGAATAAAAGATTGAATAGGTTCAATAAGGTCAAAAGTAACTAGGGGCATGATGGTAATTTTGGACATACGGGTATTTTGGTAATTTTTCAAGAGGGACAATCTTGGATAACCTAGAACCTTTTTTTATTCTTTCCTCCCTTATTTCCTATTCTTTCCACTGACATAGTTATGTATATACATGTATATATATATATATATATGTGCGTGTGTATTTGTGTGATTCAGAGAAGTAAGGCCAAAAGAGGAAAAACCAATAGAAGGACCAACATATGAAGGAAAGAATCGGGGAAAAGAAAAAGAAAAAGAAGAAGAAGAAAGAGAAAGAAACCCGAGAAGCCCAAATGTTGGTCGTAGATCATCAAATTATTTTAAAGCCTCCTAGTGCCTAACTAAGTTTCTAAGAGGTTGTTCGATTCCCTAGGGTCACTATGAATTAGAAAGGTGACAGTTAGAACGTAGATAAGTTGCAGAACTGATCATGGAATCATGGTTGCGAGATTGGTGCATCGGGCTAATCTTTAAGGTAAGTTTTTGTATATTTTGAGTGCATGGATCTCCTCCTAAGATCAATTAGACAAAAATTATGTCTAAAACATGAAAAACGGTGAAGAAATGGCTGGATTCGAGTCGGGTCCAGGTCGAGGGTCGAACGCCCTAGTTTGCAGGGGACTATGGTAGTGCATGGAGGTGCGTACGGCGGTCCTCCGCCATCCAGTCAAGCTGAAATTTCATTTTTTTCCAAATATCGAGTCTAATGGTATAGTTTTCGAGACATAGAGACATAGTCTCAGGACAGTTCAGACTATTTGAAGTGTTATGTCTAATTTTAAATTCTTATTTTAATTTTTTTAAAATTAGGGAATATAAAAACAATGATAGTGTAGGATATTAATGATATTTAGTAATGGATTATAGTGAATGGATAATTTATAGGAA
Source organism: Prinsepia uniflora (assembly GCA_032719365.1). Taxonomy (NCBI): domain Eukaryota; kingdom Viridiplantae; phylum Streptophyta; class Magnoliopsida; order Rosales; family Rosaceae; genus Prinsepia; species Prinsepia uniflora. The sequence goes on from CM064872.1 coordinate 41,619,107, forward strand.
TAATATAAAAGGTGTGTAGCTAAGGATTGATTATATGGACGAGGTATGTGAATAGACTTTAAAGTATTATACACATAATGTAACGACCCATCCCGAATTTACGAGATTATCGAGAATTAATTGAGGATTATCGAGATTAATCGGGAATTAGTCGAGGATTGTCGGACGTTCAGGGTGAAATTATGAAATTGCCCTTGAACAGGTGAAAATGTTAACTTTTGACCCAGGAAGTCAAACGCACCAGGATCGAGGTCTATTGCGTAGATCGAGATGATATGAGTGTGTAGATAGGCAGAACTTCGAAATCGAACATTGTACGGGAAAGTTACGGGTCTGGAACTAATCGATGTACGATTACACGAATTACGAGGCAAGTGGACTTTTGTTTGTAGTGGGCTCATATATTTATTTTCAGATCCAATGGATGAGTGACACTTCCCATTGATTATTATCTTTCATTAATGTATCTCATTCCCTTCCCATTTTTCATTCATCCCAAACCCGAAACCCCCTCTCCCAAATCCATCCTCCCCATTTGACATCAGTAGAGGACCATAAAGATTGGCTGAGGGAGTGAGGAAGGCCATGAGAGGTGCTAGACGACGAAGAAGTCATGAGGTGGCCGTGGAACCCAGGTAAACCTGAAACCCGTGTGTGTGTGAGTTGTGGTTTTGAGCTTTTGGACGTTAGATCGATTGAAGACCCTTGGATGGCTCTGGATGATGGCTTGAAGGACGACCGTGAAAGCTTGTATTCGCACAGGTAAATTCCTAGCTTTTTTTCTAGTTTGGAGTAGATAGGACTGTTTCTGGGAGTGAGACGAGTGGATTGATTGAAGAATGGTGAAGATTGGTGGTCAGACGGGGGAGAACGGACTGGGTCAAGGTCGTGGGTCAAGTGACCTGGTTGAAGGAAAATGAGTCGACTCGTGAGAGGTTATCAACGATGACGTGACAAGCCACGTCATCATCCTATCAAACCTGTCAGTCCACATGGCAAATTAGGTGATGCCACGTGGCAAGATGTCACACACAATCAGCAGCTGACATGACAGCATGTCAGACCATATGGACCAATAAGGGTGTGCCATGTGGCAGGGTGTTAGGACCTGTAAGGCCTACGTGGAAGCTGACGTGGCAGGTCCAGTTAGCACCATCAGAACACGTGGACTGATAGGGTGTGCCACGTGGTAGTGTGTCATAGGCATTAGGGACACGTAGCAGGACACGTGGTAGGTGTCAGACCTGACAAATGTCGAACCTATCAGGTGTACGACCTGTCAGGCTGACGTCAGCCGTTGACCGACGACGACCAGAGTTGACCAAATTTTGATCTGTGAGTGAGGGCACGTAGGCACGAGTTTCGAGGTGAAATTGATCTTGTTCAAAAAATTTCGAAGATTTGAATCGAATGGTGGTGATTTCAAGTCTATCAGAGATCGTTTGGATAGAGTTTTGGAAGGTTTTAGCCTAATGAGGCGTGTTAGGGACTCTTTCTCGATTCCGGGATAGTTAGGGGTTTCTATTATGGACTTTTATGTGTTTTTAGTAACCTTTCGGCATGATTTTCACTGGCCCGGATGTCCCGGAGACTATGGATGAGCTTCAGATTGGCTTATGACGCAGATTTTGAAGCGCGCATCGTGAAGCGTGTGTGAGTGGACTTTAGTTTATAAATGATGCATGCATATATGTTCTAATGTTTTATAAATATGGCTTGAAATGCAATGTTGCATATGATTGGATTGATGAAATGCGTAAATGTTTTGTGTGATGGTTGATTATCGATTTTGGACTGTTTTATGGAGTTTGGTGGAAATGGCTTTTGGGCTATGACCCAGTTGGATTATGGTTTTGATTGAGATTATAGTCAAATGTGATCTTATTGAAATGATGTGTAGGGCTTGTGACCCTATTATGATGAAATTTCGGGCTTGTGACCATGTTGAGATTTGGTTTTGGGCAGAAATCCTGCGTGAAACATATGATTTGATTGTGACATGATTTGAGATTGCGAAATGAGAACTGAACACTGATTTTATGATTTTGTGGAAACCATGTTTAGGTCGAGACCATGTGCAAAACAATTGATTTGAATTGAATAATGAAAATGTGTTTCCACCGTTTTTTCTATGATCATTCTCTGAGATGATGAGTATGAGAGGACCTTCGATTGCGAATATGTTTCCCCGGAAAGGACCTTGGAGATAACGCTCGCCTCCGGGATGTGTTGTGTGCCCCAGAGAGGTCACGATGCACCTGCTATCGAGCAGCCAAGGAAGGCTCGACTCAAGAGTGTGTATGGTATATGAGATCGATCATTGATATGTTCACAATGATCTGGAGATTTTCGGCCGGTGATGTGTTCACGGCGACGTGCTCGTATCAGGCCGGTCCTAGAGCTTATTTTCACGCGTTGCAGGGATGACGTGACTGATGATGACAAGAGATGTTGGATATTAGAATGGGTCCCAAGGTTTTTGGCTGATGGATTGTGTTTAGATGTTTTAACTATGTGCTGGTTTTGCGATGAAAGTACTTGTTTTCCATATGTACTATTTTATTTGAAAGTAAAGGTTTTAAATTGATATGCATGCATTCTTTGTAAAACGGAGGGTGTAAGCAATGTTTTTGGAAATGTTTTTAATAAATGCTTATTTTTGTCCACTCACACATTTTGTTGTTTTTGGCACCCTCGAGGTTGATCACGGATGTGGGCTGTAGCAGAGACCGAGACATCACATGTTGTTGCGTAACTCCATAGATATCTGTGTACTCTGGATAACCCCAAGTGGGTTATAGTTGTATCCCTTGTCTGACACGTGGTGTCAGACGGAAACAGGCACATCCCACAATAATGCAGGGGGATTGGGATGGGTCCTGTCACGTAAAGTTATTCTAATAGTTTATTATATATAATTTATGTAATACATAATATTGCTTATATAATTTATATTATATAATGTTAGCTATAATAGTTCAAATTTAACAATATTATATATATTTACTGAATTAATACACGGGAGGAGTACTTGAATTGGTTGTCGAACGGGAGCATGACCAGCACAATTATCAAAGTAATTTAGGGGCGGGTCTTATCATGATATATCAAGATGTGAATACTGATAAAATCAAGAAATATCCCTCATCTGACAAATGTGGAGGAAAACTTAGGTATATGAGGATTCTTGTCAAAAAGGAGCAGGACTGGGTGTGAATATCAAGGTAATTTGTGAACAGGTCCTGTTAGAAACCACCGTCCCCATGGCATAAACTTAATTATGAAGGGTAAATAATCGTTAGGGTTTGTGTAGAGGAGTTAGTGAGGTGATTCATGATTTTCATAGGTAGATGGTGCGAGATTTTGCAAGGGCTAGTCCACCTGGACTTGTAACGGTTGCAGTTGAGCTCACTACAATCTGCTAGGGGCTTGATTTGCAATGTGGATAGGCATATAGAGACTAATAATGGAGACAGATTCAGTGTAGGCAATGAAGTTGATCAAGGGGGATTCTCGGGTGTTGTAGTAATCTAGGTGTGCTCAATGCAGACATAACCTAGTTGGTATGTAGTTTGAGACCCACTCCTCTCTATTTATGTCCTCGTAAAGCTAGTAAAGTGGCCCCATGATCTAGCATAGGCAAGGATGAGGGAGTAAGGATCCTATATTTGGAAGTAGGAGGAGGAAGATAGTGAGCTTTAGTTTTTCTTTCCTGTGCAGTTTTTCCTATCTTAGGAGGCAAGTGTTAGTTCAAAGTTGAATACTTCTATTTGGATTTTATTTGAATTCTTATTTCATGTCCATTTTGTTCAAGGTGGGGTACTCTTTCCCTTGACCAGATTTTCTCAAGTAGCAGGTTTTATGGAACGGCTTTTAATGAGGCACCCTATACAATTAATTGTAATCTTTCTTAATGTATTGAAATTGTCAAATAGATCAAGAAAAATAATCAATTTACTATATAACCAATGGAAACATACATGACAGGTTAGAGGATGTGCTACTTTATGGCTATTTCGAAAAACACTCTTTGAGATTTTTGTTAGAAGAAAATACAACAATAAATGTAATACAAATCTTAGTCATTAAAACCTAGCAAGTATACTAATCAATGGATAATATAGTAGTACAAGTACGGGTCGAATCCCACAAGCACTTGACTCAATAATTTTACAAAGGAATAGATTGTATAGTTCACAAGTAAGTATTCAACACTAGTTAGATATGGAAGACTCCTAAAATAAAGACACACAAAAAAGAAGGGTTTTAAAGTAAAAAATGTTGTCAAATTAATAACTTGCAATGCAAGAAAATAAATAAAATCAAAGGGTTTTTATTAGATTAAAGGCAGGTCAAGGCAGTCCTTTCCCACACCTAACCAAAACGTTCTCCAATTCGACTCGCAAGGTTCAATTACCATGTTTCATTTTTGGTTTGTTGCCCATGCAAAATGTCAGTTAAGCTTACCAAAACATGCAAGAAAGCATTAAGTACAAAATGTATTTAATGATATTGCACTGACCCTAGGGATTACATGGTAACCCTAGGCGAGTCATGGATTTTTTCACTTATTGTTTTTGTTATAATCCTTTGCGCAAGTTCATCAATAAATCAAGCAAATAAAAGTGACTAGTTTCTAAGAGCACAAAATAGTTTCAATAAAGATAGTAAATTAATCTACCAAGACAAACACAACAATCAAACTAAGCACAAGAACCAAGTCACGAAGGTTAGACTTCAGGATCAGCCCTAACCCTAAGATAAACTACTAATTAAGCATACTGAAAAATATGAAAATTGATTGTATTCAATGATAAGTAGAAGTGTAAACCCAACTAAACTCTTAAAGGAAATATGCGCGCACAACTATAGGAATAGCTTCAAGAACACAATTTATCCTCATGAACAAGCTTCATATTAATAGCTTAAAATAATGATTCTATGTCTCGATGTGTGTAAAAACTAGTACTTAAAATGCGTGAAGAAGGCTTACTTTTATAGACAAGGAGAAAATCTTGTCCTACAATGATTAGGAGTAAGAGTCCCAGTTTAGAATGTTTTAGAGTGCCAATGACACTCCTAAGTAATTACACAGACCTAAAATATTCTGAACACCAATGAAAACAAAGATGGGCATGCAAATGCAAGCTGGTAATGTGAACATAGTTGACCGCTGTGCAGATAGGCTAGCATCAGGACAGGTCCTTAGGCAAGATCGTGAAAACTTAGAACTTCATTGTGGGGATGTCCACGATGTGCCCTAGTGCACCTTGGCACTTTAATGGCTTCATAATTTTTAAGAAGTCAAAGCGCACTCCTAGACTTGATTAAGTACAGTAGGATGAAAGATGGCCTAAGTGGAGCTTATCGGGACATGTCCCGGTATATAGCATTGAAGCAGTCGCACCTTGTCTCTTATTGGAACCTTGTTGAGAGAAAAGTATGATAAGTAAATGCACAATTCTTAACAATGATATCCTAGCAAGTGCACTAATCAATGGATAATATAGTGCTCCAATTAAGGATCGAATCTCACAAGGACTTGACTCAACAGTGTATCCAAAGTAATAGATTGTACAATGTACAAGCAGGTACTCAAACACTAAGTAGATAGGCAAGATCCTGAACATAAGGACACAAAAAAGGACACGGGCAAGGGGGATTTTTGAATTGAAAGGTTTTGAAAACATAATTAAATAACTTGAACTATAAGAAAAATAGTAAAGTAATAAAAGGATTTGTAATCAGATTAAAGGGCAAGTTAAGGTATTCCCAATCCACACCTAACCATAAAATTTTCCGACTTTTTTATAAGGTTCAATTACCATGTTTGCTTCTTAGTTTAGTGCTTGTGCAAAGAGTCTCTTAAGCTCACCCTCACATATTTATTCCTCCTTAGTTTGTTCATTTAGTTCTCCTATGCTACTAAACTAACGCAATAGTTATCATAAGCTACCAAAGCATGCAAGAAAGCTTTAGATACAAAAGGAATTTAATGACGCTATACTAACCCTATAAAGTAGTATGCAATTCTAGGAACGTTATGAGTTAAATTACAATGTTATTGCTTATTGTAGCCTTTCGATGCAAGTCATCTATATTTTTTTGTAATTAAAATGGCAAGTCTTAATAACACAAAGAAATAACAGTTTAAGCAATAAAATAACGCACCAAAGTAAACACAACTATCAAACCCAATGCAAAACCAAGCTAAGAAGTTACCATGGTTGGGGCTTCAATATCAGCCTAACTTAAAAGAAACTACTCACTATGCACAATGAAAAACATTAAAATGAATTAATGAAAAAATTAAAATGAATTAATGAAAAACATTAAAATGAATTAATGAAAAACATTAAAATGAATTCATTTGAATAAAGATTCGAAAGATTAAAAACAAACTCTGCTCTCAAAAGGGAACTCCAAGCACATCCGTGAGCAAATCTTCAAGAACAAAATCTGGTCTTCGTGAACAAGCCTCATAAACAAAATCTACAAAGCGGCTAAACTCTAGGTAAGGGGTTTCTTTGTGTATCTAAGCATTTTAGGTCTGTTTTTTGAACAATGGACAAAGGCCTCCTTTTCTAGACAAGGATAAAACCTAGTCCTACAAGGATTAAAATTAAAATAATAGCCTAGAACATTCTTGTCACGACCTGACTCCCTAGTAGGATATTGTTCGCTTTGGGTCATGCCCCCATGGTTTTGTTTCTGGGAACTCAGGCACAACTTCCCAGTGGGTTGCCCATCTTGGGATTTCTTTAGCCCAGCTTTGTATAACTTTGGAGTTTCAAAGGAATCCAAAGCTAGTGAGCTCCCAAAAGGCTTCATGCTAGGAAGATATGTGCCCACGCATATAAGGCACTTCATCTTTCCCTCCCCAAGCGACGTGGGATTGCTCATCAATCTTCATTCCCAAGCTCATAGGTCTTGCTCATTATTTTTTCTTCCCATGCTCATGGGTCTTACAATCCACCTACTTTAAAGCCCAGCGTCCTCATTGACACATTTCTTGTCGGGGTCTAGGTTAGATACCATTCCGTCGCTACCACAATTCCTAGCACGGTATTGTTCGCTTTGGGTCATGCCCTCAAAGATTTGTTTCTTGGAACTCACGCTTAACTTCCCAATGGATCACCCATCTTGGGATTTCTCTAGCCCAACCACCCTAACTTTGAAGTTCCAAAGGAATCGAAAGCCACTGAGCTCTTAAAAGGCGCCATATTAGGAAGATACGTGCTCACGCACATAAGGCACTTCGCCTTTCCCTCCCCAAGCGATGTGGGATTGCGCACCGGTCTTGCTTCCTAAGCTCACGGGTCTTGCTCACCATTCATTCTTCCCAAGCTAACAAGTCTTGCTTTCCAAGCTCATGGGTCGTACATTCTAGAGTCTCGGTGACACTCAAAAGTGATTACAAAGTTCTAAAACATTTGGATAACCAATCAGAATTGAGTTTGGCATGCAAATGCAAGCTAGCCGTGCGAAACTTGGCTAGACGTAGGCTGGATTTAGGGCAGGTTCTCAAGCAGCCATGAAAACTGGAATTGGATCCTTGGAAAATTTTTGGTCGCATCATGGTATGCGAATAGCTTCATAATGTGTTAAGGAGTTTAAGCGCACTCCATATTTTGTTCAAATAATAGTAGGACAAAAAATGGCCCACTTGGAACTTATTATGACATGTACTTGGACATGGTAGTGGTGTAGTCTGGGACTCGCCATTGGCATTGTCGCACCTGGTTCTTCAGTGGTAACCTCATCCACAACTTGATGGTGACATGAAACTGGCACTTCCTAGGGGTGTCCAAGAGCATGAAATTTTTGGGGCATGTCGAGGACTTGTCCGACGCCTGACCTTGGTACTTCTAGGGGATGATCTTGGGGACATGAGACATGGTTTTGGGACCTGGATGGTTTAATATGTGGAACTTGGTATGCATCCAAAACGCAGCACACTGGCACACTCAGGACCTAGCCTAAGACCCGATATTGGAATGAGGACATCTCCTTCATATAAACTCTAATTTGAGTCATATTTTTTTTTCTGTATTCTTCGAATTACCTTTTTTTACATGTATGAATAAATCATCACTTTATACTATATCTGGACAAGATTTTTTTTTTAAAAAAAGCTAAGGAAAAGGGATAAAAAAAATGGCATGAAATATATGTAGGGTTTATGACCTAACAAACCTCGATTAGGACTTGGCGAGGATATGTACTCGATGTGTCCTGGATGTGTCTGAAACATAACAGGGACCTTGGCATGTCCTACGCCGGATGTTGGCACTTATAGGCGTGACTTTGGGACATGAGACATGACTTTGGGACCTAGATGGCCTGATCCGAGGCACTTGGTCTGTGCCCAAAATATCGTGCATTGGCAAACTCAGGACCTAGTTTAGGACCCCGTATTGGAATGAGGTCATCTCCTTTATTTGAACTCCAATTTGGGTAATTTTTTTCCTATATTCTTCAAATCACATTCTCTTCTAAAGCTTGCATAAGTCTTCCAAAAAAAATCACCTTTTACTATGGATGACCAATATTCAAATAAAACTTAATGAAAGGGACATAATATAGCATGAAATATAGGTAGGCTATTAGACCTAACAAATACCCCCAAATCTAGTTTTTGCTAGTCCTCAAGAAAACAGAGAAGAAAGCTAAAATAAAAAGTAAAAGACTCGATCTAATTAAGGATAGAATATTTAAACCCCTAGGTCCACCTAGCAAGAGGAGTTATGCCCCTTTTTTACTTAACAACGTCTAAAACAAGAATCAAACAAACTAAACAAAATACTTTATAGGGTAATAAAGAACACGACAAATCAATAATGTCATGCCAAACTAAATATATTTGGATTTCAAGTAAGTACCTTGCATTAAGTGTGAATGCCCTTATTTCAAGATTTCAAGTGCAAAACAACAATGTTCAAATGCTTTAGAAAGATTTTGACCCACTAGCAACTCTCAATTTCTCTCATAAATCCTAGAGTTGTAGTATTACAAGCATCTATGACAAGGTTATGTAAGGGAATCAAATATACTTACATGTGAGATAATATGAAAGAAAAACAGTTTCTAAATATGGATTTCAAGAAGGAAATCAACTTTAAAACTATAGAGACATACCTGAACTCCAAGAAACATTTCCCATAAGATTCGTTAGGTCTTCATTAAAGGGTTGTAATGGGGCTAGGCTCAAGGAACTAGAATAAAATGATTGGTCTTCAAGAGTCTAGATAGTAACGAGGCATGATGTAGCATGACTTGGAACTTGATCTACTTCTTGATGTGAACTCTACAGGGCCCTCAACCACACTTGGAATCATAATGGTTTCCTCAATTGAAGGCTTGCTTCATTGCATGATGTTGATCTGTGACTTATATACTTATTGGCTCACTTGGTTTAACTTAGTATTTTATTTTTGTACTTATTTTTTCACACTAACTCAAGGCCATGTAATGGTTTAACCTGTGTTTCTTTCTATCCAAGTTAGGGCTTTTATCACTAGGGATGTTTAAGACATTCTAAAGCTTTTTTACTTGGCCTTTTTTTTTTCCCAAAATTTGGCTTTGTGAAGCTCCACGGCTTTATTTTGATATTCAACTCTTGAACTTGTGTTTCATATCCATTCCATGAACTCCATTTGGTGCTGCCTTGACATAACCTAGACTATCGAGTACGACATGATTTGAGGGCTTCCTATCTAGAGCTTAGGTAATTCTTTGGGCTATGAAAGAAAGTTTGAAGTGTTTGGCTTCAAAGTGGGTTTAGGGAGCATGCAAAAGGGAAATATATATGGCTTTCAGAGGCTTAAAGATACATAGCCTAAGCTGCTTCTTATGGTACATCAAATTGAGAATCAAGAGCTTCTACATAAGATGTTAGGTCTTTAAAATTGAATGTAAGTATAAAATGAGATCAATGAATAGAGAAAGAATTGAATTGTATTTAAGAGTAGAACAAAGTAAATCTCTCAAAAAGAAAGGCATTAAGCTCAAAATCTCACATAGGGTAGTCTCCACTAGTTTACTACGGATCATTTAACAAAGTCATCTTTAGCTTGATTTCTTAAAGTTAGGCATTAAGTGTACATATAATGCACATACTTAAGCATTGCATGGATTTAGTAAAATACTAATGGCTATTTCACAAAATAACATATTAACAATTAAAGTACTAAGTTCCTAGCCACGGTCTAAATGTTGTAAAAAATTTCATCCACACCCCCACACCTAAACAAAGCATTGTCCTCAATGTTAATAAGTCAAAGACTAAGATCAAAATGAGTAAAGATTTAAAGGATGCATGCTAAGGTAGACGTGCATTTAAAGTCAAGCAAGGGGAGGGTTCCCTCCTAGGTGTGCTTGATCTAACATGTAGACAAGACGTGCCTTATAAGTCACGTAGGGGGTGGCACTGCAAGGAGTGCTTATCCACTATCTAGAGCATATAACGAGATTATAGGTGCATAACTTTAGTTACATTATGAGGAAAAGCATTAGCAACATTGAAATGAATAAACCGATGAGAACGAGCTTATTTGGAAAGAAGTTGAGAAGAAATTAGAATGGGATTGGTTTCTGCCCATTGTTAACTATACTCCTTCGAAAGTGCTTTGGGTGATACACCTTTGGTGGTGGCATGTGAGTCCCGAATTGTAGTAGCCGTGTCCTTAGTCCTTTCCTTTTGAACTTGAGGAGGGGTACTAGGTTGAGGGCTTCAATCCCCTTCCTTTTTGTTATTATTGTGGAACCTGCAAGGGGTAGATAGAATATCATTAGTAACTAGATCAGAATTCAAATCCACATCCATTTAATAAGAATTAGATTTGATTGTTTTAGATTTGATTTTAGAAGGCATATTGTATTCTAAAAGTGTGTCATTTTCCTTGTCCCTTGGTTGAGTCATAAGTTGGGGCAGTAAGTGTGACAGGACCCGCCCCAAATCCCTCGGGATTAGCGTGGGACGTACCTGCTCCCGTCTGACACGAAGTGTCAAACTTGGGATATTTCTGTGTTTTGCCCAACCTGGGCTATCAGAGTACGCCAGGATCCGAAGGAGAAATGCGATGTCTCGTCTCTACTACAGCCACATCCGCGATCAACCTGAAGGGCATTCAAAACATAAAAGTTGTGAGTGGACGAAACAAATAATTTTATAAAAACATTTCATAAAAGACCTTTATGCCCTTCATTAAAAACATATGCATGCATTTAAAAACCATTTCCAGGGTTCATGCCCGGTCCCCATAAACCGTCATGAACCATCAAACCATTTGGGCCTTAGCCCGAAATCAGTCAATTAACACATGGTATCTCCGCCCAAACCAAAACACTTGGGAACTCGTCCCAAAATCATCTCATGTGGGTCTCAGCCCAAAACCAATACGCGAGGGTCTCAGCCCAATGCCATCTCAGTGAAAACCTGTCCACATATACATATATACATATATAACCCATCCTAGGCACTTCAGGAGAAGATGCCATCTCGGGGCACACAGCCCCTAGGGATCACATCCCCGATATAGTCACGATGTCATCATATCTATCTAGTGTGCACACTACTCGGGGTCTCACTCCGAGTCTTCTCCTAGGAATCTCCATCTGGGAGGCTCAATCTCTGGATCTAGTCCGAGCTCTCTCTCTGGATCTAGTCCGAGCTCTCTCTCTGGATCTAGTCCACATATCCCTCCGGAATCTGGTAAGGGACCACAACATAATAAGTAACCTCCACTCCTGGAATGGGATCCCTATGAGGATACCCATTCTGGTCTGTGGATTGTGACTCTCCATGTCAACGCTGGAGGAGACCAATCAATCATCTCGTAAGGAGAGTATATACATACCAGTATACCAAAACCCATAAAAGCGGGACTGTAACGACCCGTCCCAAATTCCTAGATTAAATTAGTGACTGATCACGATTAGTGAGGCTAATCCGTGATTAGTAGAGCGAAATCAGACGAACGGTGCGAAATGACCGTTTTGCCCTTGGTGGTGGCAAAACGTTGACTTTTCAATCGGGTGGTCAAATAGACATTGACCGATGACCGTGACGTAGTACGTGGCGTCACGAGTTCATAGACAGGTGGCACGTTCAATTCTAACGTTCGGGGAGGAAGATATGACGTTCGGAAGTTTAGGGGCATTTTGGTAATTTTGGTTAAATGGGGGTCAAATGTTGACTTTTTGACCGGAAGGTCCGATGGCCGAGGGCCAAAGACCGTTACGTAGATAACGGCACGTTTCATTGGTCCAAATGTAGACAGTTACGGTTCACGGAAGTTTCTGGCTACTATTCACGACGGCACGTTTTACGAGACAAAAAGTGCAGTTTTGTCTCTAGTGGGCCCAGATATTTAATGGAGGCCCAATGGATGAGTGAAACTTGTCATCCATCCACTGGCCAACCTCACCCACTCATGCACCAAACCCTTCCCCGTTCATCCATTTCTCCCATTTCTTCCCAAACCAACCCGATCACCATTTCTCACCCAAACACCAAACCCTTCCTTTCTAACCATAACTGAGACCAGAGGGTGAGAGAGGAGGACTAAGGACGGCAGCTGGTGGCTGGAACCGCCGTGGGCGGTGGCGGGAACCCAGAACCCGAGCGGGTACCCGGTAAGCCCATTTTCAATTTTTGTGTGGATTTTGTTGTTATGGGTCGATTTGGACGATTGGTTTGAGTTAAATAGGTTGCTAGGGAGTTGTTAGGGAGGTTTTGGTGGTGGTTGGACGTCGGGGAAGCCCTGGGAGGTTTCGGGAAAATTGAACCGTGAGGTTCAAATTGGACCGGTCGGATTTCGTAGGTTTTAGGTTGTTTAGTTAATTAGGATTGATAGGAAATGAAGAAATAGGAATTTAGGAGTTGGAATGGAAGCAAACAGACCGAAAATGAGGGAGAAGGAGACCTGGACCGGTTACGCCGGTCCAAGTTGCAGGAAAAACCGGACCGGCCGGCCCGGACCGGCTGTGCGAGGTTGACGGTGGTGACGTAGCATGATGACGTGGCACCTGTCAGATTGTCAGGTGATGTGGACCACTCATCAGCCGACATGTGTCACATGTCAGTGCACAGTCAGCACTGACATGTCAGTGACGTGGCCCAATCAGGGGCTGACACGTGGCACTGACGTGGACCAGTGCCGTGATGACACGTGGCACATGTCAGACTGCCATGTGGCACCTACATCACAGTGACGTGGACCAATGGGAGCTTGACACGTGGCACCTGTCAGAGTCTGACATGTCAGACCTGACAGCTGTCAGATGACATCATGCTGACGTCAGCGATGACGTCAGCAGGTACTGTGGCGGCGCGTGAAGCCCACGCGCAGCCACTTCAGGCGGCGCGTGAGGGCGCATGGTAGGGAATATGAGGAAGGTTCCAACATACGAAATCTTCTATTTGATGTAACGAACATTTTGGGACTGGTTTCGTGTCGATCGGACACCGTCTCGATATATTTCGGGGCATAGGAAGGTTTAGGTTCGGGATTAAAAATAGTTAAAAATACGACAAAATTACGGGGCTTTGGTAGGAGGTTAATTAAGTAGTTAGTAACCTTCTATTACAATTTGGACAGGTTTGGGAGTCCCGGTGATGGTGATCGGCTCGGGGAGCCGTATGGCACGCAAATCGAGGCGGCAGCTCGGACGGTCTGTGAGTGGACCTTGTTTTCTAAATTGGTGCATGCATAAATGTTTATTATATGTTTTATTACTTGTTTAATGATGCCATGGGTGCATTTGTATGTGGTTACGTATAATCACGTATTTCGAGGTTTCAGCCTTATACGATGCTTATACGGGTCTGTATTTCTTATTGCTTTTAATGAAATAGTTTTGGATTTCTAAAAGGATAAACTCGGGTATGAGACCCATTTGGTTTTGTCTCGGGCATATGACGCTATTTACGACCTTCGGGTCTAAATTGTGGTCGCGGCGGGTGCTATGTGCACGGCGATCGACGATACGACGCTCGCCTCCGGATTGGGATGTGTTCCTTCCGAAGAGGTCACGATGCACGATTCGTGGTCGGGCAGCCTGGGGAGGCTCGACTTCGAAGTGCTGACGGTTCAGGATAGCGATCGGTGATGAGTGCACCATGATCTTGTGGTGGTCGCGTCGGTTGATTCGTTCACGGCGACATACCAGGATTGAGAGCGGTCCTGGATGGATGGTTGCACGCATCACTATGATCGGAGTCGTGACTGACCCTTAGATATCCGGCACGGTGCCCAGTTGAGTCATATGTTCGGGCACGAGACCCAGTTACTTTACGGTTTATGATTTCGGGTCAGGGACCCTACGTGGATTTCCAAGTTCATGACGGTTTATGGGAACCGACATGAACTCTGGAAAGGTCATTCTAGTTCATGATGGTTTATGGGAACCGGCATGAACCCTTGTTGGTTATTACGGTACATGACGGTTTATGGGAACCGGCATGTTACCTTGGTTATGGATATTATGGATCATGACGGTTCAGGGGAACCGGGCATGGATATTATGTTATGTATATATATGTTCATCTACCTTCCTTTACTTCTATTATCTCCTCTGGGGAGGGTCGTTGGCCTGGGTGGACCCCGGAGTAGTCACGGAGCACCGACTGAGTGGAGTCACCCCCCAGTTGGGTTCCTTACTCTCAGGAAGGTTATGGTTACTATTACATCGAGTAGGGTCAGTGGTCTGCGGACATTGACCTTGACTTTGAGAAGACTCGGATTGAGACCCGGGTAGCACGCGCGTAGCTTTGGATACCGTGACAGGATTGGTTGTGTGACTTATATGTATATATGATATATGATATGTGGTGTGCACAGGTGTGCACAGGATTTGAGCAGTGGCTCGTGTACTTAGTTTCTTTATGGTTTGGGGCCGAGTCCCGTATGGATTTGGGCAGTGGCCCGTATGGTCGTTTTCATTGTGGTCCTTTCGACCTTGGTTTATATCTGCTTTGGGCTTAGTCCCACATATGGTTTGTTTTGCATAAATGGTTTTCGAATGCATGCATGCTTTTTAGTGGAGGGTACAAATGTCTTCTTATTAAATGTTTTTATAAACTCTTGTTTTGTCCACTCACAGTTTTTAATGTTTTGACTGCCCTTCAGGTTGACATCGGATGTGGACTGTAGCAGAGACCGAGATATCACATACCTCCTCCGGATCCTGGCGTACTCTGATAGCCCGGGAGGGCAAAGGTCGGAAATATCCCTTGTCTGACACTTCATGTCAGACGGGAGCAGGGTCATCTCGCACTAATCCCGGGGGGATTGGGATGGGTCCTGTAAACGTGGTATCAGAGCATAGGATTTCTCGTAGGATGCTTATCAGAGCGGGGTTGTCTCTATTCAAGCAACCGTGTAGCTCTTGGAGTATGTACGCAGGTCGAGGATGTGATATCTCAAGGGGTTGCAGTTCGTGGTCAACCTGATTGTTGGGGTGCCGGTACGATAGTTAGTAGGATTGGCATGCCTTGGTTCGGCATTTGAGGCCGGGGTTGCCATAGTTCTGTCGTGGTTGACAGTGTGAGACCCTACGGAAGGGATGACGTACCTGGACGTTAACGTTTTGATCGTGAGACGGTTAGTTGGGATCGTCTTTCACGATGTCGTAGGATTGATTCCGACGACTAGTTGGGAATTGTGATCATCGGATGGTCAAATATTGTTGAGTTGGATGATCGAATTTGGTTGAGTTAGATAGATTTACTGCAGTTGGCAGTTAGCAACCGGATTCGAGGAATCTGAGTTGGATTGATGGTAGGATTGGATTGACGTCTTTATGATGTCCAGACCGCGGGGTCGGTTAGATCGTGGATTTTATTGCCTTATGAAGTTGGGTTCTGGGGAACTCTAGGTGTGATCGTGGAACCCTACCGTATGTGTATGGTTCGGAAATGTGAGTTGACTAGTGGTTTGACTTGGACGACTATTCGGATTTGGATTCGTTAGTCGGTCTAGTCAGGTCAGCTTGTGTTGGGACTGCACTTCGCAGTCGGGGTTGTACTTATCGGTTAGACCTAGTTGGTTGTCGTGCTACTTTAGTTGTGGTGGACAGTTGGTGCAACTAAGGTCGTGGACGACCTGGTAAACGACATTTGGGTTAGTCGGAGTACGACTGGTTAGAGTTCGGTTGGACAAGTTATCAGAGTTGGTACTTGTCGATGGAATCCCTGAGTGGGATCCGGAGTGGTTAATACAGGCGGTTGATTCCGTTGGAGGCGAATCTCAATAGCGATGTCTGGTAGTTATGTCTGCATGAGTTTGTGGCAGGCGCTACTACCGAGAGTGGTCGTAGATATGGTTGTTGGGAATCGGGGACGTTCAGGGGACGTTTCCTTTTCTCGCATGAGTTGTCAGGGTGACTGTACCTAGAGTTGTCGGGTACGAGGGAGACAGAGTTTCTCCTATCCGAGCAGAGGTACGGGGTCGTCGTTCAGTATGAGCGGAGATCCATGATTGTCTGAATGCACACTTTGTGCTGATGCTGACAGGTGATGATACTGGTACTAGTGCTGGTGCTGGTGCCGGTGATCGTGATGACGATGAGTTACGGATCGGGGTGTGACATCGTCGTAATGGGCATATGTTCGGTATCTGTGGTTCAGGAATGGATCTCAGATAGAGTTAAACTGGTTAGGGGACAAGTGGTTGATGTCTGGGTATGTTGTTTCCAATCTTGTTGGAACTTCGAAATCGCGAGAGGTTGCGATTGAGGTGACGAGAGGAATGCGGGTTTTCCGCATTGGTATTGGGTATGTCGAAGTCATTTTGGGTGACTTCTCAGGTTCTACCATAATTGATGGTGGTAGATGATGTAGATGTTATTGATGTTGTTGGTTGCCACTAGTACACTGATCGTGTATTGGTTGGTGGACCCGTGATTTGTCTTGGGTCATCAGCATGTGTTGTGTATATCGAAGTTAGGTGACTGAGATTTCTCATTTTCTGCTTGGTGGCAGACGATGCTGGATTACGTGGTGTGGTGAGTGCAGCGAGTTTTATTTGCATTCACGAGGATGGATCTTGATGTCACAGTCTTGTATCATCCTTGATTCTCCTAGGTGGAATGTCAAGGATTGACACGAGGTAATTGGGGCGAACCCACAGTCTCGATGTGTCTCGTCGTTGACTAATCTATTTAGATGTGGGAAATGGTTGAGGACTTTGGACGTCGTGACGATCGGGGATCGTGACGTCTATGGGCGGTTGACGTAGTGTTGGATCTGGATCGTGATTTGGATATCCAGATAGGTGGAGAGTTTATTACTCTTATTGGGATGTTTGAGTTGAGGATGATGGGGCTGAACTTCTTTTCGAGGTAAATCCCATATGGCTTGTTACTCAAGTGAGTAGTTGTCCGATGAGTAGTTGTCCGATGTGGTCGGATTTGGTCAACCTAGATGTGTTGATGTTGTGATTGGCTTCCATATGAAGTCAATCGATGGTATTGGAGTAATCGGTTGAGCAGACAACCGATAAGTTCATGATTGATACGTCTCGGTAGACGAGAACGATATTTCAGGTTTTGGAATCAGATTTCTGGATGACGATTCAGGATTTGATTTTAGAACTTGAAAAAGGATTTCTAGATTTGGGTTTTGGAATCGGATTCTGGGTGACGATTCAGGATTTGATTCTAGAGCTTGACTGTAGATTTTCTTTTATGGATTTGGGTTCGGAATAGTTATTCCAAATGCTAGCTTACGGAATAATAATTTTGGATTCGAATTTGGACATGATTAGGGATATGATTTCTGGGTTTGGATTCGGGATTTCTTACGAAATTGCGGATTCGGATTTGGAATTGGAAATAGATGATGGGTTAGAGTTTTGATTTGTCTAATGCTGGATTGGACGAATGAACTCCATAATTGAAACGTGATTGGCTATGACCTAGGTGGTTGTAAGCTAATTGATGGGTAGGTGTACGTACCTGGTACATAATTCGAGGTACAATACTGGGTATACTTGTGGTGCCTATTGACAGTATATAGGTTATACCGGTAGTACGTTGGTGAGCGTATTGGTAGTCGGATTGGTTCTGATACCATCGGATTAGTTGAGGTCGTGGACTGGACATTGGATACTGTGCAGTGGGTCATGGTATTTTTGATGGGTCTAGTTACACACAGGTCGGGTGATTTGTTGGTTAGTGTTTACTCAGGTTGAGTGAGTTGGTGGTTAGTGTAACCACAAGTGTATCGTGTTAGTCTTGACTGACAACTGTCAAGTGGTGATAGTTTGTCGAAGGTGTCAGCGTGGATCGTTGAGTGAGGTCTGGTGACTCCCAGTGGGAGCAGACGTCAGGATAGATTGGTGAGTGAGAAAGGGAACCGTTGAGTTGGTTGTGTCAACGAAATCGGTAGATTTGAAAAGTGGTGTCGATTAGGAGCGTATGACTACTGTCATTCGACGTGGTCGAACGTAGTCGATACGACGAGAGTGTTAGTGGCACGTCTGGGTGCAGACGAGTAAGTATTATTCTAGTTAGTTGGCGTACTAGCGTACACGTGTTGCGAGGTAGATCGAATTATTTCCACTAGGTGGTTGTGAAATCAGAATAGTTGGAGTTTCGAGAGCGAAACTAATTAAGGAGGGAAGAACGGTTGGAATTAGGTCAGTTGGAATTTCGAGGACAAAATTAATTAAGGAGGGAAGGTTGTAACGACCCGTCTCAAATTCCTAGATTAAATTAGTGACTAATCACGATTAGTGAGGCTAATCCGTGATTAGTAGAGCGAAATCGGACGAACGGTGCGAAATGACCGTTTTGCCCTTGGTGGTGGCAAAACGTTGACTTTTCAATCGGGTGGTCAAATGGACATTGACCGATGACCGTGACGTAGTTCGTGACGTCACGAGTTCATAGACAGGTGGCACGTTCAATTCTGACGTTCGGGGAGGAAGATATGACGTTCGGAAGTTTAGGGGCATTTTGGTAATTTTGGTTAAATGGGGGTCAAATGTTGACTTTTTGACCGGAAGGTCCGATGGCCAAGGGCAAAGGCCGTTACGTAGATAAGGACGATACGAATCCGTAGATAGGCGGCACGTCGAAATTCGGACGTTCGACGGCGAAGTTACGGTTCACGGAAGTTTCCAGCTACTATTCATGACGACACGTTTTACGAGACAAAAAGTGCAGTTTTGTCTCTAGTGGTCCCAGATATTTAATGGAGGCCCAATGGATGAGTGACACTTGTCACCCATCCACTGGCCAACCTCACCCACTCATGCACCAAACCCTTCCCCGTTCATCCATTTCTCCCATTTCTTCCCAAACCAACCCGATCACCATTTCTCACCCAAACACCAAACCCTTCCCTTCTAACCATAACTGAGACCAGAGGGTGAGAGAGGAGGACTAAGGACGGCAGCTGGTGGCTGGAACCGCCGTGGGCGGTGGCGGGAACCCAGAACCCGAGCGGGGTACCCGGTAAGCCTATTTTCAATTTTTGTGTGGATTTTGTTGTTATGGGTCGATTGGGATGATTGGTTTGAGTTAAATAGGTTGCTAGGGAGTTGTTAGGGAGGTTTTGGTGGTGGTTGGACGTCGGGGAAGCCCTGGGAGGTTTCGGGAAAATTGAACCGTGAGGTTCAAATTGGACCGGTCGGATTTCGTAGGTTTAAGGTTGTTTAGTTAATTAGGATTGATAGGAAATGAAGAAATAGGAATTTAGGAGTTGGAAGGGAAGCAAACGGACCGAAAATGAGGGAGAAGGAGACCTGGACCGGTTACGCCGGTCCAAGTTGCAGGAAAAATCGGACCGGCTGGCCCGGACCGGCTGTGCGAGGTTGACGGTGGTGACGTAGCATGATGACGTGGCACTTGTCAGATTGTCAGGTGACGTGGACCACTCATCAGCCGACACGTGTCACATGTCAGTGCACAGTCAGCACTGACATGTCAGTGACGTGGCCCAATCAGGGGCTGACACATGGCACTGACGTGGACCAGTGCCGTGATGACACGTGGCACATGTCAGGCTGCCACGTGGCACTGACAGCACAGTGACGTGGACCAATGGGAGCTTGACACGTGGCACCTGTCAGATGACGTCATGCTGACGTCAGCGATGACGTCAGCAGGTACTGTAGCGACGCGTGAAGCCCACGCACAGCCACTTCAGGCGGCGCGTGAGGGCGCGTGGTAGGGAATCTGGGGAAGGTTCCAACGTACGAAATCTTCTATTTGATGTAACGAACATTTTGGGACTGGTTTCGTGTCGATCGGACACCGTCTCGATATATTTCGGGGCATAGGAAGGTTTAGGTTCGGGATTAAAAATAGTTAAAAATACGGCAAAATTACGGGGCTTTGGTAGGAGGTTAATTAAGTAGTTAGTAACCTTCTATTACAATTTGGACAGGTTTGGGAGTCCCGGTGATGGTGATCAGCTCGGGGAGCCGTATGGCACGCAAATCGAGGCGGCAGCTCGGACGGTCTGTGAGTGGACCTTGTTTTCTAAATTGGTGCATGCATAAATGTTTATTATATGTTTTATTACTTGTTTGATGATGCCATGGGTGCATTTTTATGTGGTTACGTATAAGCACGTATTTCGAGGTTTCGGCCCCATTTGGTTTTGTCTCGGGCATATGACGCTATTTACGACCTTCGGGTCTAAATCGTGGTCGCGGCGGGTGCTATGTGCACGGTGATCAACGATACGACGCTTGCCTCCGGATTGGGATGTGTTCCTTCCGGAGAGGTCACGATGCACGATTCGTGGTCGGGCAGCCTGGGGAGGCTCGACTTCGAAGTGCTGACGGTTCAGGATAGCGATCGGTGATGAGTGCACCATGATCTTGTGGTGGTCGCGTCGGTTGATTCGTTCACGGCGACATACCAGGATTGAGAGCGGTCCTGGATGGATGGTTGCACGCATCACTATGATCGGAGTCGTGACTGACCCTTAGATATCTGGCACGGTGCCCAGTTGAGTCATATGTTCGGGCACGAGACCCAGTTACTTTACGGTTTATGATTTCGGGTCAGGGACCCTACGTGGATTTCCAAGTTCATGACGGTTTATGGGAACCGACATGAACTCTGGAAAGGTCATTCTAGTTCATGATGGTTTATGGGAACCGGCATGAACCCTTGTTGGTTATTACGGTACATGACGGTTTATGGGAACCGGCATGTTACCTTGGTTATGGATATTATGGATCATGACGGTTCAGGGGAACCGGGCATGGATATTATGTTATGTATATATATGTTCATCTACCTTCCTTTACTTCTATTATCTCCTCTGGGGAGGGTCGTTGGCCTAGGTGGACCCCGGAGTAGTCACGGAGCACCGACTGAGTGGAGTCACCCCCCAGTTGGGTTCCTTACTCTCAGGAAGGTTATGGTTACTATTACCTCGGGTAGGGTCAGTGGTCTGCGGACATTGACCTTGACTTTGAGAAGACTCGGATTGAGACCCGGGTAGCACGCGCGTAGCTTTGGATACCGTGACAGGATTGGTTGTGTGACTTATATGTATATATGATATATGATATGTGGTGTGCACAGGTGTGCACAGGATTTGAGCAGTGGCTCGTGTACTTGGTTTCTTTATGGTTTGGGGCCGAGTCCCGTATGGATTTGGGCAGTGGCCCGTATGGTCGTTTCCATTGTGGTCCTTTCGACCTTGGTTTATATCTGCTTTGGGCTTAGTCCCACATATGGTTTGTTTTGCATAAATGGTTTTCGAATGCATGCATGCTTTTTAGTGGAGGGTACAAATGTCTTCTTATTAAATGTTTTTATAAACTCTTGTTTTGTCCACTCACAGTTTTTAATGTTTTGACTGCCCTTCAGGTTGACATCGGATGTGGACTGTAGCAGAGACCGAGATATCACATACCTCCTCCGGATCCTGGCGTACTCTGATAGCCCGGGAGGGCAAAGGTCGGAAATATCCCTTGTCTGACACTTCATGTCAGACGGGAGCAGGGTCATCTCGCACTAATCCCGGGGGGATTGGGATGGGTCCTGTCAGGGACTCACGCCAGATAACACAAAGCAAATGGGCCTCCAGCCCGAACATAGAACTCAACAGGGCCTCTCGCCCGATTTCACAATAATTGGGCCTCGAGCCCAAACTCAAATCAACTGGGCATCAAGCCCGATATCTCAGGGTCAGTCACGATCCCGATCGTAGTGATGCGTACAACCAGCAATCCAGGACCGCTCTCAATCCTGGTATGTCGCCGTGAACACATCACTGCCGCGACCATCTCGGGACCATGGTGCACATGTCGCCGATCGATCCTCTAAACCATTAGCACTCCGAAGTCGAGCCTCCAGTGGCTGCTCAACAACGGGATGTGCATCGTGACCTCTCCGGAAGGAACGTATCCCAATCCGGAGGCGAGCGTCACGTCGTCCGTCGCCGTGCACACAGCACCCGTCGCGACTTCGACTCAGACCCACGGGTCGTCAATAGGGTCTCATGCCCGAGTCAAAACTAAATCCAATTGGGTCTCATGCCTGAATAATCAAGACCAAATGAGTCGTTTTACTTTTCAAAACCATTTCATGAAAACCGAAAGCGTAAGCGCGTATAAGCACGTATAAAACCCAAAAACCTCGAAGTACGTGCCCATACGGAAACACACACCAAAATGCACTCAAGGCATCACAAAACACATATTAAAACATATATAAAACATTTATGCATGCATCGATTTCAGAAAGAAAGTCCACTCACAGACCGTCTGCGCTGCTGCCTCGATATGCGCGCTGTACGCCTTTCTGGGTCAACCGTCGTCTATGGGATTCCCAAACCTGTCCAAAACACTTTAGAGGGTTACTAACTAGTTCATTAACCCCTCACTAAAGCCCCCTAATTTTCCGGGATTTTTAACTATTTTTAAACGTGCACCGAAACCCTCAGACAGCTTGAACTATATCGAGACGATGTCCGATCGACTCGAAACCAGTCCCAAATTGTTCGTTACATCGAATAGATGATTTGACATGTTGGAACATTCCTCAAATTCTCCTCCACGCGCCGCCACGTGCCGCCTGAAGTGGCTGCGCATGGAGGCCACTCGCCTGCTACAATGTCACCCCTAACCTCGCGTCGACCGGTCTGAACCGGTCCGGTCCGGTTCGCCTGCAACTTGGACCGGCGTGACCGGTTCAAGCTCATTCCGGCCCAGTTTTTCACCATTTTCATTCCTAATCAATCCTATCCTTCCTATTTTTGTCCTAGGAACCTAAACCAATAACCTAGTACTCCTAAAACATCCAAAATCCGACCAGTCCAATTTGGTTCTCACGGTTCGAAAATACAATCTCCTCCCCAGGGCTTCCCCGACGTCCAAAACCTCTCAAAACCTTCCTAACACACTCCTAGCAACCTATTTACTTCAGTGAAACTATCCAAATCGGCCCATAACAATTAAAATGGAAAATGAACAAAATCGGGTAAAACCGATTACCACGATCGGCTCCTCCTCCTCCGTCCACGGCGGTGCTTCCTGGGCCAGCCACCACTTCCAGTCGGTCCTCTTCATCTCTCTGTCCTCTCAGTTACTCTCACAGGTCAAGGGTTTGGGTTTGGATCAAAATTGGTGATCGGGTTGGTTTGGGGAAAAATGGGAGAAAATGGATGAACGGGGAAGGTTTTGTAACGACCCGTCCCGAATATCGGGATTTAATAATATTTAATTGTGATTTACTAATCTGGGATTAGTTGGGCGATTTCGGACGAATTGTGCAAAATGACCGTTTTGCCCTTTGGCGTGGGCAAAACGTTGACTTTTATTTCGGATGGTCAAATGGACTTTGACCGATGACCGTGACGTAGTTCGGGACGTCACAAGTTCATAGACAGGTGGCACGTTCGATTCCGACGTTCGTGGTAAAAGTTATGATGTGCGGAAGTTCAGGGGCGTTTTCGTAATTTGGACGAAATAGGGGCAAATGTTGACTTTTTGACCAGGATGTCCGATGGCCGAGGGCCAAGGACCGTTACGTAGGTTTCGTCGATGCGAATCCAACGACAGGCGGCACGCCGAAATCGGAGATTCGACGACGAAGTTTTGGGTCACGGAAGTTTGGGTTCGTTATGCACGCATTACGAGGCGAGGACATGTGGCGCTCTCTGATTGGTCTGAGATTCTGAGTGGGACACGTGGACCACTAAACTTAAATATTGGGATCAGATCTGGATTGGTGTGATTTGATTAAATTATAGGATTTAAATAATTAAAAGAATTTCCCACTTATTTTCAACTTTTGATCTGGGCCATCCATCTGATCTCTGTTTTCAATCTCAGCCCTTCATCTATTATGCTGATGCACATCCCCACCGTCCATTTCCTTATTCATCTGATACCTCCCTTCCTCATTTTTCATTCTTCCTCTGCCCGTGAAGAAATCGAACACACACTCACACCAGCCCATCTCCTTTGTGCGTGGGAGTGAGACCAACTGCTGGTATGGGCGGAAGGACGACGGTGGTGAGCTGGGTGACGGAGGGAGACGGCGGAGATGACGGCGGAGGGGAAAACAGAGGGATCCGAAACTCAGGAAATTGGAAGTCGATGGAGACCGGTGTTTGACCGTGCTGGAGGGGTGGAAGGAGTTTCTGGGATCAAACTGGGCATTTCGGTGGCCACGGTGGTGACCACGGCGGCGAAGGGAGCCTAAACCCGTGAGTCCGATTCTCGGGTTTAAAATGGAAGGATGGGTTTTGCTGTCTTTCGATCGATCTGGTAACCAGGATGATGACTCAGAGGATGAGACGAGTCTATTGGGACCGTTTTCATCGAGAATGGTGGTCGGAGCTGAGAGCAGTAGACGGTGGAGTTGGCCGTGAGCTTCTCGATCGGGGAGGTAAGGATCTTGACGTTGTTCCTTGTTTTTGTTTCCACAGAACTCCTAGTTTAACTCAGACGATCTTGTAGGAGGAAACCCTGTCGAAAATGATCAAGGAACGGCGGAGAACCGATCGGGTTGGCCCGCGGGTCACGGCGACCCGTTTTACAGTCGTTCAGGTTGAACGACGGTGAACAGTACCCGGCGCGTGGGTTTCACGCGCAGGGAGTTCAACCGGCGCGTGGGTTTCACGCGCAGGGAGTTCAACCGGCGCGTGGGGGCGCGTGTGAGGTAATTTTGGGAAACTTCCAACATGACTTTTGTCCTATACAATGTAACGAACATTTTAGCGTTGGTTTCGTGTCGATCGGATCCCATTTCGTTATTGTTCGGGATGTCCGAAGGTTTGAAATCCAGTTTAAAAATACTTAAAAATTTGGGAAAATTATGGGACTTTGATAGAATGTTAATGAAGGGGTTAGTAATCCTCTAATGTGATTTGGACAGGATTGGGAGTCCCGGTGATAGTGGTGTGGCCCAGGAAGGCCTATGGCACGCGTATCGAGGCGCTCGGTTAAACGGTCTGTGAGTGGACATTGGTTTCATAAATTCGATGCATGCATAACTGTTTTATGATTGTTATAATTATGATTAAATGATTTACTTTGGATATCGGTGAATTTAAAATGATTTCATGTATTTCGAGGTGAATTACGTATTTGCACGTAAACCGAGGTTTTCTGGATTTGCACCGATTTCCATTAATATGGTTGGATATGATTTCATGAAACGGTTACGAACTTAAATAATGTAAAATCGGGCCAGGGGCCCAGTTGAACTATGAAATCGGGCCAGGGGCCCAGTTAACTTGTGAAATCGGGCCAGGGGCCCAGTTGATTTCTACATGTGATTGCGGGTCGGGGACCCTAAAATGGAATTGAATAAATGTTTCCTGGTTTACATTTTATATATGTTCACATGCTGGAATCTATAAATGGTTTTGATGATGTTTCGGTCATGGCACGTTTTACGGTTTTGGGCATGAGACCCGTTTGATGAAATGTAACGATCGGTTCGGATTTTACCTATGTATACCTATATGTTTTGCATGTGGATATCGATAAAATGTCTTTAGTACTGCACTGTAAAGATCCTTCCATATGATACTGTCTCCTCCGGATGAGGTACCCCGGAGAGGTCACGGACGTCTAGTACGTCCAGCGTCTATGACGCTAAGCATCGGGGATGCTGTACCCGAACGGGGTTCGGGGATTGAACTCGAAAATTGAGACCCGAGTGGCACGCGTAGCCTTGTGATTGTGACCTTATTGACGTCAGGGACGTCAGACATCAGGGATGTCGGATTGGAGTGTATAGTGCAGTGGCTAAAATTATGGTTATGGTTTATATTATATGCCTTATGGTTCATATTACTGGATTGATGAAATAACTCTTGGATTGACTTTTGGAAATTGAAACTATGCTGTGGTTTCCGGGCTAAGGCCCTAATGGTTATTTCTGAATAAATGTGTGATCATTGGTTTTTGGCGCATGCATATGATTTTACTGAGGGGCATAAATGTCTTATAAATGTTTTAAACATACTTGTTTATTTTCGTCCACTCACAGCTTTTGTTTTAATGCCCTTCAGGTTGATCCCGGATACGACTGCAGCAGAGACTTGACCATCGCACACCTCCTCCATCAATCCTTACGCACTCTGGAAGCCCGTTTGGGCAGTGGCAATAGGTTATCCCTTGTCTGACACCTCTTGTCAGACGGGAGCATGGCACATCCCATGGTAATCCTAGGGGAATTGGGATGGGTCGTGTCAGGTTTGGTGCATGAAGGAAAATGATGAGGAATGGATGAATGACCCCTGTCATTCATCCATTGGTTCTGAGAAAATCTGGGGCCCACTAAATGCCAAATAAGTTCTCGTCTCGAAAAACGTGCAATAGTACGTTCGAATTTCCGTGAACCGTAACTTCGTCGTCGAACGTCCGAATTCGACATGCCGCCTATCTATGGATTCGTATCATCGTGATCTACGTCACGGTACTCGGCCCTCGGTCATCGGACCTTCCGGGTCAAAAGTCAACTATTGGCCCCTTTTTGCCAAAATTACCAAAACGCCCCTGATCTTCCGATCGTCATAACTTCTTCCACGGATTTCGGAATCGAACGTACCACCTGTCTATGAACTCGTGACGTCCCGAACTACGTCACGGTCATCGGCCAAAGTCCATTTGACCGTCCGAACCAAAAGTCAACGTTTTGCCCATTCTAGGGGCAAAACCGTCATTTTGCCTTGAACTTCCGCTAATCCTCGTCTAATCCCTGATTAGCCTTTCTAATCCGTCATTAATCCTTAATTAATCCCGTTAATTTGGGACGGGTCGTTACAAAGTGGGGTAAGGCTTTGGCTTATGGGGCAAGCACGGCCTGAGGTAGTGATTTAGGTAGTACATCAGGCACAAATTATGGCTGAGTTTTGATCAAAAACTCACACTCGTTATGGGGTAAGGGCAAAGCTGCGGGCTCAGGCACAAGGCTAGTTAGAAAGTGAGGCACAACATGCTTGTCCTTTCTACTGTCATCCTTCCTATTATCTTCCTCTCATTCTTCATCCTTTTAGAATTTCAAAAATTGAGGTTCAGAATTGGGGTTCTTCCTTTGTTGAACATGAGCAGATTTGGAGCCAGTGTGACAGATTGGCATTGGATGGGAGCCACGGTCTCTATGGTAGATTTTTGAAGTCATGGCTTTATGATATCCTCATCATCATCATCAATCATGACTTCAAATAATGGGAAAAATGTCATATCTACAATTTGGTAATGTAGACAAAAAAATGTCCCCGTCAATTCTGGATAGAAGAAATGGCATGATCTATTTTTTGTTTGTTAGAAGTCTGTGTTATACTGAATCAAATCAGCCATCATGTCTTCCAAGGACCTTCCTCTCATGCCTGGAATGGTTGGTGGAGCATGTTTATACGATTGGACTGAGCTATCTTGATAATGGAGTCTAAGAGATGGAAAAGGGCTAGGAACAAACTGAATGTTGTTCCATTTATAATTGGGTGACTTCTCCATCCCTGATTGTATGCATCAAGGTACTATTCATAATGGAATTTAGGCTGACTGTCCCATCTTGATTGTATGCATAAGAGATTAACTTGTTCCATTTTCTCTTATCCATGTAAATTTGGTCCATATTTATCTCACAAAGCGATAAACTTGAGTTACCAATCTAAAGTAATAAACACCGTTGAGGAACAAGTTCGTGAAAACAACATAAAAAACTTGTTGGAAAAGAAGTACAACAAGAAATGCAATACAAGTCTTAACCATTAAAACATAGCAAGTGCATTAATCAATGGATAATATAGTGGCAAAAGTAATGGTCGAATTTCACAAGGACTAGACTCAACAAAGTAACCAAAGCAATATTTGTACAATTCAAAAGTACATACTCAGCACTAGTTAGATATACAAGACTCTTAAAATAAAGACACATGAAAAAGGAAGGACGGGGGGCATGTGGGTTTAATTTTAAAAGATGTGGTCAAAGTAACAACTTATAATACAAAAAAGTAAAGCAAATAAAAAGGGTATCCACACCTAACCACAACATTCTCCATCTTGGTTTGCAAGGTTCAATTATCATGTTGCTTTCTTGGTTTAGTGTCCATGTAAGGGGTCTCTTAAGCTTACCTTTACATATTCATTCTTTCTTAGTTTATACCTTTAGTTCTCTTAAGCTACTAAACTTCTAATCAATTATGCAATAGTTCTCTTATGCTACCTAAGCATGTAAGAAAGCATTAATTACAAAACGAATTTAATGCCACTACACTAACTCTAGGGATTACATGGTAACCTGATGAGTCATAGATTTCATCAAAGATGATTTCTATTATAACCCACGATGCAAGTTCATCAATAAATCATGAAAATAAAAGTGGCTAGTTTCTAAGTGCACAAAATAGTATCGAAAAACACAGTGATTCAATCTACCAAGGAAAACACGACAATCAAGCCAAGCGCCAAAATCAAGTCACGAAATTGTCATGGTTAAGTCTTGAACATCAGCCTTAACCCTAAGGTAAACTACTCCTAAGCATACTAAAAAATATAAAATTAATTGTATTCAATGAAAAAGTAGAAGAATAAACCTAATTATACTCTCAAAGGAAATCTTCAAGCACAACTCAAAGAATAGTTTCAAGAAAACGACTGAGTCCTCATGAACAAGCTTCACGTTAATATCTTAAAATAATGGTTCTAAGTCTAATTGTGTCTAGAAACTAATTCTTAAAACGTTTGACAGAAGCCTCATTTTACAGACAAGGAGAAAATCTTGTCCTGCGATGATTAGTAGTTAGAGTCCTAGTCTAGAATTTCTAGAGTGCCAATGGCACTCCTAAGTTATTATAGAGACCTATAATACTTTGAAAACCAATCAAAGGGAACTTCTAGGGCGTGACCTTGACTTGCTCCGGACCTTAGATGTAACAACCCGTCCCAGAAATCGGTATTAGATTAGTGGTTAATAATGGATTAGTGAAGTTAATCGGTGATTAGTTGGGTGATTTCGGACAGACTGTGCGAAATGACGGTTTTGCCCCAGAATTGGGCGAAGAGTTAACTTTTCGTTCGGGCTGTCAAATGGACATTGACCAATGACTGTGATGTATTTCGGGACGTCACGAGTTCATAGACAGATGACACGTCAGATTCTGACATCTGAGGAGGAAGTTATGACGTTCGGAAGGTCGAGGGTATTTTGGTAAATTGGTTGAAATAGGGCAAATGGTTGACTTTTTTAGACGGCAATTTATTTTCACGTATTGTGAGGACCGTTGGGTAGATCTCGATCTCTTGAATACAACGACAGGTGGCATGTGCCAATTGGAGTTCGGACGACAGAGTTATGGGTCTAGGAACGTGAGGAGACAAATGGTAATTTGAGAAGGCGGGGACATTTTGGTCCTTTTGCTGCATTGGGATCTGTGCCCAGTTGCATCTGGACACTTGGCTATTCTTTGAAGTGTTTCCCACATAGAATTGGACACTTGGCCCCTATCTGGAGGCTTGTGGAACCCTCCCTGCCGCCCCACACGATTTTAAAAGGGGAGGAGTTGTGGTTGTGCCCGGTTTTGAGCAGAAAACAAAAAAACAGAGAGACCTCAATCTGTACATTCCCTTCAAACCTCATTAAATTGGTGGTGACTTGTGAATGAAAATGAGAGAACAACGGGTAAGGAGTGTGGTGGTCCTCCTACAATCACCGTCTTGCAAGGTGGTGGTCGAAAAGAGGTAAGGACAGTGAGCCCTATTCTTGAATTCAAAAATGGATTTTTAGTTTAGGCCACTAATGACGGTTCTAATCAATTAAGAGGGTGATCAGGAAGGTGAGACATGTCTGAGGAGAGGTGAAGCATGGCCTGTCGTGGACGGTGGCCGTAGAACCCGAGAACGGGTAAGTTTTACTTCAACAATGGTGACTCTTCATTTAGGGCTTGTTAACTGGTCTGATCAATTGGATTAGCATCTGAAGGTGTCAAGGAGGTAAATGGGACAAGAACCAGGGCTTGTGGTGGCCGGGATCGCCAGAACACAGCGGTGGAAGGTTGTTCGATCGAATTTGCGTCTTGGAAGGTAAGTTATGGTGCTTAAGTTCATGTTTTAATCATATAGAGTCATAGGAGAGGATTGTACGAATCTAAGGATGGAAAAAGGATTAAAAAAGGTCTGGAATTGGACAAAAAATCGCCCACGTCGGTTCAGGTCTGGACCGGTTCGAACCCGGGTTGACCAAGGTTGAAGACAACCTCTGTTAGCGCGTGAGGCCCATGCACAG
This sequence comes from Prinsepia uniflora, assembly GCA_032719365.1. Lineage (NCBI taxonomy): Eukaryota > Viridiplantae > Streptophyta > Magnoliopsida > Rosales > Rosaceae > Prinsepia > Prinsepia uniflora. The sequence continues at coordinate 41,649,821 of CM064872.1, forward strand.
CCCCTTTGGGAGGCACGTGTGGGAGAATGGCAAGGTTTCTGAGGAATATTCCAACATGGCTTTTAAAGTATTCGATGTAACAAACATTTTGGGATTGGTTTCGCGTCGATCGGACATCGTCTCGATATGTTTCGGGATGTCTGAAGGTTTTAGGGCTCGATTAAAAATAGTTAAAAATTCGGGAAAATTACGGGGCTTTAGTGTAAGCTTTATGAAGTAGGTAGTGTGGGATTTGGACAGGTTCGGGAAAGCTGGTGATAGTGGATTAGCCAGGAAAGCGAAACTGCACGCGTATCGAGGCAGCGACGCTAATGGTCTGTGAGTAGACTTTTCTTTCTAACTTATGATGCATTCATAAATGTTTTTATTTGTTTTCTATACGTGATTTCTATGTTTGTGATTATGAACTTGATGATTTACGATTTTGCACGTATTTCGAGATAATTACGAATTTGCACGTTTTACGAGCTTACGATTTATGTTGCGATTTAATCATGGTTTTGATGATTTGAATTTGGGATTTGAAATATGAATTGATGATTGATAATGGATTTTGGAAAAGTTGTTTCGGGCTTGAAGCCCTATTCATGTGATTTCGGTAAACCTGATTTCGATTTTGGAATCGAATTTTGGAAAAAATGATTCGGATTTAGTTTTGGAACTTGAAAGTGAAATTCTGGATTTGGGTTCGGGATGATGGTTCCGGATGCTAGCTTACGGAATCAATATTACGAATTCGGATATGGATTTTCTATGATTTTCACTTGATTTTGGGTTTAAAGATTAGTTGAAAACTGGTTTTGGGTTTAAAGACCCGGAAAATGGCTGGATCTGGTTTTGAGTTTAAAGACTCGGTTGATTGACGAAGGAGGGCCCTGGATTGATATGTTTTGAGTTTAAAGACTCGGTTATGGTGATATCCCCCGAGGCCTGTTGATTGTGTTTTGAGTTTAAAGACTCGTTGATATCCCGGGAAGTCCTGATTATGCGCATGTGTTTTGAGTTTAAAGACTCGGGCGCACTTGAGATCCAGCAACTTGATTGATTGATGTTTTTCACTGGTTTTTTCACTGGCTTTCAGATATTTTGGGCAATGGCTTGGATGATTTGGATTCTGTGAATTTTGAGCTGAGTTCCCGTACTTTGATGAGGATTTATGATTTGGGTTGAGACCCTGGATTTGAATTACGGATTTGAGAAAAGGAAATTATTCTGGTTTTCAATAATGATTTTCTTATCTTGGATATGAATGGTTTTATGAAAAGGTTTCCATATGCATGCATTGGCTTTTGCGTGGAGGGTATAAATGTAATTTCTTATACACTGATTTCTGAACGTATTGATTATTTTTGTCAACTCACAGTCTTTTATGTTTTCGATACCCTCCAGGTTGTCGTAGTGCGGGCTGTTGGTGGAGAGAGATGGAGATATCACACACGCGATGCACAGTAGAATCTGTGCACTCTAGGAAGTCCGAAAGTTTTAGACGGTTCGTTTGGAAATCCCTAGTCCGGTTTACGTGTTTCAGGGAGGTTGGACGTCAGTTTAGCCTTCGTGTCACGCGTAAGTTAGACGGGAGCATGACTTAGCTCTTAATCCCGGGGAATTGGGGTTGGGTCGTGTCATTAGAACTTCTCGGACATGTCCTTGACTTGTCTTGCGCGTGACCTTGGAACTTCTGGGGCGTGACTTTGGGGACACAAGACGGCTTTGGGACCCAAATGTCCCGATCAGAGGCACGTGGTATGTGCCAAAAATGTTGCGCATCGATGCACTCATAAACTAGTTTAGGACCCGATATTGGAATGCAGACATCTCCTTCATTTGAACTGTCATTTTTTTCCTATATTCTTAGGATCACATTCTCTTCTAAAGCCTGCTCAAGTCTCACAAAAAATATCACTTTCTAATATGGATAGCCAATATTCAAACAAAAGATAAGGAAAGGGACATAATATAGCATAAAATACGTGTAGGTTTTAAGACCTAACAATTTCTCGTGTTGTTAGAAACACCTTCTTAAATTACAATAATTATACAAACACCTCTTCAGATTTCAAAGATCTTCCATATAACCCAAATCTAAAAGGGTATTTATGTAAACAAAAAAACCACCGAAAATGTATGTGCAAATAACTCGAGGTTAAAAACTGTAAGTTCCCAAACCATATTAGCGTATGGGCTATGCAGCGAGCTTTATTATTTTTGTTAAAAAATTATGTTACTTAATTTAGAAACCCTATTATACATGGACGGATAAGGTTAGGTCTATGAGCTCACGAAGTTTCGGTTCATGCGTATCACGATAACCAAAAAAAAAAAAAAAAAAAAAGGTATGAATTTGTGCTCTAAAAGCTATCTTCTTTGACCTATTTAGAAAAATAATTCTACGAAAGAAACATACTATAATTGGAGAAGAATTTTTGTTTCTGAATAATTTGGATAACTTAGATACTTCAAATTTTGTCTTAAAAAATACCGAATCCGCATATACAATATAATACGATGAGAGATAGGGAGATAATATCATATATGCCACGTGGAATATCTGTTTAGATATAACTTGCATTCATTTAAATATATTTAAGACACGTTTGTGATACGATCAATGATACCGTTAAAAGATATAACTGAAAAAAGTTTTAATTAATTTATTTTGTTTCTACACATTTTTCAAAATTATGGAAGTCAAATTGTAATCATCGAATTTTTTTGATTAGTCTCATAATGCATTACGACTCACAAATCCACAAGCTAAACATTTAGACACATAACTTATCAAATTTGTGTGCTCTATTTCGTTACATAAACTTATTTGATGTATTTTGATTTTATGGCATGAATTTATTTTCCACTATCATTTATATTATGATGGTGATTATTATTCTTATTTTCCAATATATGGTTTCAATTAGCCCTCACAATTCGGCGCAGAAGTTTATGGGCTTGTGGGGCACGCTTGGCTCGGTTGACAAAAGCCCAGCTTAACCCTCTATGAGTCGTGGACCGATCTGACCCGAAATTTAATGAATCGGGTTTGGGCTTAGGTGTTTGAACCCAATATACTCGATAGGTCTGACCAGGTAAGTCCCAACCTGATCCATATATATAAGCCCGACTTGTAAACCTGACCAAATTAATCAACATTGGACTTGAGAGACTTGAGAGTGAAAGTGAGGCTATTTGACTTAAGAGTGAAATGTGAGTGAAAATGAGGCAATTTGAGGACGAAGTTATAATATATTTTTTTAACTAAAAATTAGTAATATAATCATTAAACTAATAGATAGTAAAATTTCGAGTATTTTTTTTTTAAATATTATTTTATAGTAATTGAGATGGTATGAATGTTTTAAATTGTATGTAGTAACTAAAACCTAAAAAGTTGAGAAAGAAGAGTGAGAAGATTGTTGATCTACAATTAAATCAATTGATGAATATGAGATAAAAAGCTGATTAGAATTATGAAGAACCAATAAAGTGGATCTTGAAACAAAGAAAATGTAAAATGCACTTAATAATATTAAGTAGCAATAAAATAATAACGCACAGAACAACAAAGGAGAAATGACAATAACAAACGCTGACAAGCAGCATATGACTAATGCAAATATGGTTTAATTCAACCATTAACATCATTTGTTGTTGATCAAATGAAACTCCAACATTTGTAATACACAATAGAAAATAAATAGAAAATTGGTAAAAAAATTAATATTTATCTTTTTATTTTTCAAGTACTTCAAAAAGCCCAATTGAGCTCGGCCTGAGTGGGCTTATTTGGTTTGACCTGGAAAGCCCAATAAAAGTCCAGCCCAACAATGTTCTTTCACCCCGATTTGGAATGTCCACTTTAGGCACGAAGATCGAGCTGTGTTGGCTGATATCTGGATGAAGACGTTCAGATGACGGAAGCCAATTAAATAAAATGGTGCATTTTAGTAAGTCGAGTGAAACATAACCAGTAGAAACCGATTATATTTCACCTCATAGCGGAAGTATAGAGCGAGGACACTATTAATGATCATACTATTATATGACTACTTGAAATTCCCAGTTGTTCACTACGTTACTCCAAACATGGGAGCGACTATTAGAGTAGGATCCCAGCCTCCTCGAAATGCGTGTAACACTAGTGAAACTTGAGGGGTTCAAAAGACAAAGGGTGAGTAGACCCAAGACTTTATTTCAGTGTAAAATCATCAAAGGTAAAATAAGTATTAACCCATCGTTTTTTATAAAAAGAAAAAATAGTGAATTTAGATTTTACACGTTTCACGAGGAATAATAATAAAATACTCAACAATCATAATAATCAACCAAATGTATGAACTAACTTGCATGAACCACAATCTAATTACTCATGAGTTGCATGAGGCATACACATATGCCAAGCTGGGTATCTATAAGCTTGTGTACCTCAACCAAGTGAAAGCTGGGTGCTAAGCACTGCCACCTCATATCCCTTAGAGCTTGGGAATAGGTTAGCATATATTTAACTAGTATTACGAGCTGTACGGGTGAAGTTTCACATGGAAGTTGGTATGTGGCTACGCAGACGAGTACAAAGATACCAACGGCTCCTAAGTGGTTCTAAGGTTGTAACTCAACAATGTCCCGGAACTCAATATGCACAAACACCGAGAAGACCCAATAAACATGCAAATGCAGTAAATAACTTGACTAAACGTACTCGGGTAAACATCACCAATTCTTAGCATGTATTAGCACATCTTACAACATGGCATATACTTGCACATCACTTACCATAGCGCATACTAGCATATCTGAGCATATAACCAAAGGTCAACATTTCATTCAATCAACCATAATTAATCCCAACTAAGAAATTTGTAACGACCCGTCCCAAATTCCAGGATTAGATTAGTGACTAATCACGATTAGTGAGGCTAATCCGTGATTAGTTGGGCGAAATCGGACGAACGATGCGGAATGACCGTTTTGCCCCTGATGGTGGCAAAACGTTGACTTTTTAATCGGGCAGTCAAATGGACTTTGACTGATGACCGTGACGTAGTTCGTGACGTCACGAGTTCATAGACAGGTGGCACGTTCAATTCCGATGTTCGTAGAAGAAGTTGTGACGTTCGGAAGTTTAGGGGCATTTTGGTAATTTGGGTGAATAGTAGGTCAAAAGTTGACTTTTTGACCAGGAGGTCCGATGGCCGAGGGCCGAAGACCGTTACGTAGATAAGGACGATACGAATCCGTAGACAGGCGGCACGTCGAATTCGGACGTTCGACGGCGAAGTTACGGTTCACAGAAGTTCTCGGTTACTATTCACGACGACACGTTTTACGAGGACAGTTTGTCTTTAGTGTGGACCCAGATATTTTGGCAGGCCAAGGGATGAGTGACAAGTGTCACCCATCCATTGCCCACCTTCCCACATACGTGCATCGATCATTCCTTCATTTCAAACACCCCAAAACCCATACCCGATCTCACCATTTCTCTCCCTCTTTGTGCAACCCAAACCCAACCAACCCAACCCCATCTCGACCAGGACTGAGACCAGAGAGTGAGGGAGGATGTAGGACGCGGTGGCCAGCCCAGGAAGACGCCGTCGTGGGCGGCGGAGCCACAAACCCGTGCCGGTGCACGGTAAGGCCCAAATTACCATTTTAATTGATTTTGACGTTATGGTTGATTTTTGACGATTAGGATGAGTTAGTTAGGTTTCTAGGACAGTTTTAAGGCGGTTTTGGTGGTGGTTGACGGCTGAGAAGCCGTGGGAGGAAAATGGAAAAACTGAACCGTGAGGTTCAAAAATCAAACCTCGGGTTCTATGGGTTTTTCCTTGTTTTGATCATCCAAACATGTTCCTAGGATCATATTAGGAAGTTTAGAATCGATTGGGAAGAAAACGGACGAGATTTGAGGGAGTAGGAACGCTGAACCGGTTCCGCCGGTTCAGCACAGTGCCTGGACCGGAAAACGAGGAAAAATCGGTTTTCCTGAGGATGCTGGTGATGAACAGTAACCAAGGTCTTCTAGGGGCCCGTGAGGGCACGTGGTCCATAATTTGGGGAAGTGTTCAACACGGGAAATCTTCTATTCGATGTAACGAACATTTTGGGACTGGTTTCGTGTCGATCGGACACCGTCTCGATATGTTTCGGGACATCGGAAGGTTTAGGGTAGGTTTAAAAATAGTTAAAGTTCGGGAAAATTACGGGGCTTTGGTAGGAGGTTAATTAAGTAGTTAGTAACCTTCTATTAAAATTTGGACAGGTTTGGGAGTCCCGGTGATGGTGATCGGCTCGGGGAGCCGAATGGCACGCAAATCGAGGCGGCAGCTCGGACGGTCTGTGAGTGGACCTTGTTTTCTAAATTGGTGCATGCATAAATGTTTATTATATGTTTTATTACTTGTTTGATGATGCCATGGGTGCATTTGTATGTGGTTACGTATAAGCACGTATTTCGAGGTTTCGGCCTTATACGGTGCTTATACGGGTCTGTATGTCTTTATTGATTTAAATGAACTGAATTTGGATTTCAAAATGATAAACTCGGGTATGAGACCCATTTGGTTTTGTCTCGGGCATATGACCTCAGATTCCGGGCACGGTGCCCAGTTGGTGTCCTATGTTCGGGTACGAGACCCAGTCACTTTACGGTTTTGATTTCAGGTCAGGGAACCTTAAATGGATTCCCAGGTTCATGACGGTTTATGGGAACCGGCATGAACCCTTGTTATGGTATCATGGTTCATGACGGTTTATGGGAACCGGCATGAACCCTTGTTGGTTATTTCGGTACATGACGGTTTATGGGAACCGGCATGTTACCTGGTTATGTTATTACGGTACATGACGGTTTATGGGAACCGGCATGTTACCTGATTATGGATATTATGGATTCATGACGGTTCAGGGGAACCGGTCATGAATGTTTATGTTATGTATATATATGTTCGTCTACCTTCCTTTACATGTTCTACTATCTCCTCCGGGGAGGGTCGTTGGCCTGGGTGGACCCCGGAGTAGTCACGGAGCACCGACTGAGTGGAGTCACCCCCCAGTTGGGTTCCTTACTCTCAGGAAGGCTATGGTTACTATTACCTCGGGTAGGGTCAGTGGTCTGCGGACATTGACCTTGACTTTGAGATGACTCGGATTGAGACCCGGGTAGCGCGCGCGTGGCTTTGGATACCGTGACAGGATTGGTTGTGTGACTTATATATATGTATGTGATGGATATATGATATATGATATGTGGTGTGTACAGGTGTGCACAGGATTTGGGCAGTGGCCCGTATGGTCGTTTTTATTGTGGTCCTTTCGACCTTAGTTTATATCTGCTTTGGGCTTAGTCCCACATATGGTTTGTTTTGGATAAATGGTTTTCGAATGCATGCATGCTTTTTAGTGGAGGGTACAAATGTCTTATAAAATGTTTTTATAAACTTTTGTTTTGTCCACTCACAGTTTTTAATGTTTTGACTGCCCTTCAGGTTGACATCGGATGTGGACTGTAGCAGAGATCGAGATATCACATGCCTCCTCCGGATCCTGGCGTACTCTGATAGCCCGGGAGGGCAAAGGTCGGAAATATCCCTTGTCTGACACTCCGTGTCAGACGGGAGCAGGGTCATCCCGCACTAATCCCGAGGGGGATTGGGATGGGTCCTGTCAACGTGGTATCAGAGCGGGGTTGTCTCTATTCGAGCAACCGCGGAGCTTTTGGAGTATGTACGCAGGTCGAGGATGTGATATCTCAATGGGCTACAGTTCGTGATCAACCTGATAGTTAGGGTGCCGGTGCGATAGTTAGTAGGATTGACTCGTGAAATGTCTTGGCTCGGCATTTGATGCCAGGGTTTCCATGGTTCTGTCAGGGTTGGCAGTGTGGAACCCTACGGAAGGCTTAACGTAGTATTATGTTAGAGTTTTGGATCGTGAGACGGTTAGTTGGGATCGCCTTCACGATGTCGTAGGATCGATTCCGACGACTGGTTAGGAGTTGTGACCATTAGATGGTCAGATTATGTTGAGTTAAATGGATTTACTGCAGTTGGCAGTTAGCAACCGGATTCGAGGAATCCGAGTTGGATTGTTGGTAGGATTGGATTGACGTCTTTACGATGTCGGACCGCAGGGTCAGTCAGATTGTTGATCTTACTGCTTTTCGCAGGTGGGTTCAACGGAACTCTAGGTGTGATCGTGGAACCCTACCGTATGTGTATGGTTCGGAAATGGGAGTTGACTGGTGGTTTGACTTGGACGACTATTCGGATTTGGATTCGTTAGTCGGTCTAGTCATGTCAGCTTGTGTTGGGACTGCACTTCGCAGTCAGGGTTGTACGTATCGGTTAGACCGAGTTGGTTGTCGTGCTACTTCAGTTGTGGGTTGGTGCAACTAAGGTCGTGGATGACCTGGTAGACGACAATGGTTTAGTCGAGTTACGACAGGATAGAGATTGTTGGACAAGTTACCAGGGTTGGTACTTGTCGATGGAATCCCGGAGCGGGGATACAGGGTAGTTGGTACGGGCTGTTGATTCCGTTGGATGCGAATCTCGATAGCGAGGTCTGGTAGTTAGGTATGCACGAGGTTGTGGCAGACGTTACTATCGATGGACTTAGTCGAGTCTCATCAGGTCGGGTAGACTCGGGTAGTCGTGACGATGATACGGGGTGCGTGAGTAACGCATATGTACGAGCAGTGATTCTGGATTCGACTCGGTTACGGCTGAGTGCGATCGCAGAATGAGTTGGGGACGTTCGGGGAGCGTTTCCTTTTCCCGTATGAGCTGTCAGGGTGACTGTACCCAGAGTTGTCGGGTACGAGGGAGGCAGAGTTTCTCCTATACGAGCAGAGGTACGCGATCGTCGCTTGGTATGAGCGGAGATCCAGGGTGTCAGTTTTGCACACGGTGTGCTAGCGTCAGTACTGATGCTAGTGAGGACGCTTGTGTGCTGATGCTGACAGGTGGTAGTGATGGTGCTGGTACTCGTGCTAGTGCTAGTGCTGGTACTGGTGCCGGTGATCGTGATGACGATGAGTTACGGATCGGGGTGTGACTCCGTCGAGATGGGCATATGTTCGGTATCTGTGGTTCGGGAGTGGATCACGGATAGTTAGGGTACAAGTGGTTGATGTCTGGGTACGTTGTTTCCAATCTTGTTGGAACTTCGGAATCGCGGGAGTTTGCGAATGAGGTGACGAGTGGAATGCGGGTTTTCCGCATTGGTAACGGGTATGTCGAAGTCGTTTTGGGTGACTTCTCAGGTTCTACCATACTTGATGGTGGTAGAGGATGTAGATGATATAGATGTTGTTGGTTGCCACTAGTACACTGATCGTGTATTGGTTGGTGGACCCGGGATCTGTTCTGAACCATCAGGAGGAGATGAGTATATCGAAGTTAGGTGACTGAGATTTCTCATTTTCTGCTTGGTGGCAGACGATGTTGGTTTACGTGACGTGGTGAATGCAGCGAGTTTGGTTGTATTCACATAGGACGAGTTTTGATGTCATCGTCTTGGATCATCTTTGGATTTTCCTAGGTGGAATGCCAAGGATTGATACGAGGTGATTGGGGAGGACCCACAGTCTCGATCATGACGTCTATAGTCGTTTGACATAGTGGTGGATCTGGATCGTGATCTTGATGATCCAGATAGGTGGAGAGTTTATCACTCTTACTTGGATGTTGAGTGGAGCATGATGGGACTGAACTTCTTTTCGAGGTAAATCCGATATGACTTATTACTCACCTGAGTAGTTGTCCGATGAGTAGTCTTCCGACGTGGTCGGATATGGTCAGTCTTAGAGATGTGTGGATGTTGGGATCGGCTTCCCTATGAAGTCAATCAGATGTAATGTGTAATCATCTGAGCAGGTATCCGATAGGTTCGGATATAGTGTGTCTCGGTAGACGAGAACGATATTTCGGGTTTTGGAATCAGATTTCTGGATGACGATTCAGGATTTAATTTTGGAACTTCAAAAAGGATTTCTAGATTTGGGTTTTGGAATCGGATTCTGGGTGACGATTCAGGATTTGATTCTAGAGCTTGACTGTAGATTTTCTTTTATGTATTTGGGTTCGGAATGGTTATTCCTAATGCTAGCTTACGGAATGATGATTTCGGATTCGAATTTGGACATGATATGGATATGACTTCTGGGTTTGGATTCGGGATTTCTTACGAAATTGCGAATTCGGATTCGGATTTGGAAATAGATAATGGGTTGGAGTTTCGATTTGTCTAGATCGGACAGATGGACTCCATAATTGAAACGTGATTGACTACAACCTAGGTGGTTGTAGGCTGATTGATGGGTAGATGTACGTACTTTGTACGTTGTTCAAGGTACGATACTGGGTGTACTTGTCGTGCCTGGTGACGGTATATAGGTGATACCGGTGGTACGTTGGAGAGCGTGTGGGTAGTCAGCATGGTTCCGATACCATTGGAGTAGTCGGGGTCGTGGACTGGACATTGGATACTGTGCATTGGGTCATAGTGGTTCTGATGAGTCTAGTTACACACAGGTCGAGTGAAATGCTTGTGGTTAGTGTAACCACGAGTGTGTGTCATATCAGTTTGCGACTGACGACTGTCAAGTGGTGACAGTTTGTAGGAGGTGTCAGCGTGGATCATGGTGTGAGGTCGGATGACTCCCAGTGGGAGCAGGCGTCAGGATAGTTAGTGGTTGAGCAAGGAACCGTCTAGTTGGTTATGTCAGCGAAACGGTAGATCTGACAAGTGGGATCAGTTCGGAGCGTACGACTTCTGTCATTCGACGTGGTCGAATGTAGTCGATACGACGAGAGCGTTAGTGGTACGTCTAGTTACAAACGAGGTTTATGTTGACTAGTGGGTGTACTAGTGTACACGTGTTTTGCGGTCGATTCTACTTTCCACGAGGTGGTTGTGGAATCAGGATAGTGAAGTTTCAAGAACGAAACTAATTAAGGAGGGAAGAACGGTTAGATTAGGTCGGTTGGAATTTCGAGGACGAAATTAATTAAGGAGGGAAGGTTGTAACGACCCGTCCCAAATTCCAGGATTAGATTAGTGACTAATCACGATTAGTGAGACTAATCCGTGATTAGTTGGGCGAAATCGGACGAACGATGCGGAATGACCGTTTTGCCCCTGATGGTGGCAAAACGTTGACTTTTTAATCGGGCAGTCAAATGGACTTTGACTGATGACCGTGACGTAGTTCGTGACGTCACGAGTTCATAGACAGGTGGCACGTTCAATTCCGATGTTCGTAGAAGAAGTTGTGACGTTCGGAAGTTTAGGGGCATTTTGGTAATTTGGGTGAATAGTAGGTCAAAAGTTGACTTTTTGACCAGGAGGTCCGATGGCCGAGGGCCGAAGACCGTTACGTAGATAAGGACGATACGAATCCGTAGACAGGCGGCACGTCGAATTCGGACGTTCGACGGCGAAGTTACGGTTCACAGAAGTTCTCGGTTACTATTCACGACGACACGTTTTACGAGGACAGTTTGTCTTTAGTGTGGACCCAGATATTTTGGCAGGCCAAGGGATGAGTGACAAGTGTCACCCATCCATTGCCCACCTTCCCACATACGTGCATCGATCATTCCTTCATTTCAAACACCCCAAAACCCATACCCGATCTCACCATTTCTCTCCCTCTTTGTGCAACCCAAACCCAACCAACCCAACCCCATCTCGACCAGGACTGAGACCAGAGAGTGAGGGAGGATGTAGGACGCGGTGGCCGGCCCAGGAAGACGCCGTCGTGGGCGGCGGAGCCACAAACCCGTGCGGGTGCACGGTAAGGCCCAAATTTCCATTTTAATTGATTTTGACGATATGGTTGATTTTTGACGATTAGGATGAGTTAGTTAGGTTTCTAGGACAGTTTTAAGGCGGTTTTGGTGGTGGTTGACGGCAAAGAAGCCGTGGGAGGAAAATGGAAAAACTGAACCGTGAGGTTCAAAAATCAAACCTCGGGTTCTATGGGTTTTTCCTTGTTTTGATCATCCAAACATGTTCCTAGGATCATATTAGGAAGTTTAGAATCGATTGGGAAGAAAACGGACTAGATTTGAGGGAGTAGGAACGCTGAACCGGTTCCGCCGGTTCAGCACAGTGCCTGGACCGGAAAACCAGGAAAAACCGGTTTTCCTGAGGATGCTGGTGATGAACAGTAACCAGGGTCTTCTAGGGGCCCGTGAGGGCACGTGGTCCATAATTTGGGAAAGTGTTCAACACGGGAAATCTTCTATTCGATGTAACGAACATTTTGGGACTGGTTTCGTGTCGATCAGACACCGTCTCGATATGTTTCGGGACATCGGAAGGTTTAGGGTAGGTTTAAAAATAGTTAAAAGTTCGGGAAAATTACGGGGCTTTGGTAGGAGGTTAATTAAGTAGTTAGTAACCTTCTATTAAAAGTTGGACAGGTTTGGGAGTCCCGGTGATGGTGATCGGCTCGGGGAGCCGAATGGCACGCAAATCGAGGTGGCAGCTCGGACGGTCTGTGAGTGGACCTTGTTTTCTACATTGGTGCATGCATAAATGTTTATTATATGTTTTATTACTTGTTTGATGATGCCATGGGTGCATTTGTATGTGGTTACGTATAAGTACGTATTTCGAGGTTTCGGCCTTATACGGTGCTTATACGGGTCTGTATGTCTTTATTGATTTAAATGAACTGAATTTGGATTTCAAAATGATAAACTCGGGTATGAGACCCATTTGGTTTTGTCTCAGGCATATGACCTCAGATTCCGGGCACGGTGCCTAGTTGGTGTCCTATGTTCGGGTACGAGACCCAGTCACTTTACGGTTTTGATTTCAGGTCAGGGAACCTTAAATGGATTCCCAGGTTCATGACGGTTTATGGGAACCGGCATGAACCCTTGTTATGGTATCATGGTTCATGACGGTTTATGGGAACCGGCATGAACCCTTGTTGGTTATTTCGGTACATGACGGTTTATGGGAACCGGCATGTTACCTGGTTATGTTATTACGGTACATGACGGTTTATGGGAACCGGCATGTTACCTGATTATGGATATTATGGATTCATGACGGTTCAGGGGAACCGGTCATGAATGTTTATGTTATGTATATATATGTTCGTCTACCTTCCTTTACATGTTCTACTATCTCCTCCGGGGAGGGTCGTTGGCCTGGGTGGACCCCGGAGTAGTCACGGAGCACCGACTGAGTGGAGTCACCCCCCAGTTGGGTTCCTTACTCTCAGGAAGGCTATGGTTACTATTACCTCGGGTAGGGTCAGTGGTCTGCGGACATTGACCTTGACTTTGAGATGACTCGGATTGAGACCCGGGTAGCGCGCGCGTGGCTTTGGATACCGTGACAGGATTGGTTGTGTGACTTATATATATGTATGTGATGGATATATGATATATGATATGTGGTGTGTACAGGTGTGCACATGATTTGGGCAGTGGCCCGTATGGTCGTTTTTATTGTGGTCCTTTCGACCTTAGTTTATATCTGCTTTGGGCTTAGTCCCACATATAGTTTGTTTTGGATAAATGGTTTTCGAATGCATGCATGCTTTTTAGTGGAGGGTACAAATGTCTTATAAAATGTTTTTATAAACTTTTGTTTTGTCCACTCACAGTTTTTAATGTTTTGACTGCCCTTCAGGTTGACATCGGATGTGGACTGTAGCAGAGATCGAGATATCACATACCTCCTCCGGATCCTGGCGTACTCTGATAGCCCGGGAGGGCAAAGGTCGGAAATATCCCTTGTCTGACACTCCGTGTCAGACGGGAGCAGGGTCATCCTGCACTAATCCCGGGGGGGATTGGGATGGGTCCTGTCAAAATTAAGCATGCCCGGTAATTATATAGCATAGACATCGTAAAACATGAGATTAAATAGATTTATAAAACACGTTTAAAGAAAGGGGTCCACTCACACACTTTTCAAGGAGTCGAAATCACCTAACCTACCAAGCTAGCCTAAGCTCTAGGCTCAAATAACCAAACCAAGATAAAATATGTAAGTTACCAATCGAGTCGAACTCAAAACCCTAAGGAAACCCCAATAGGGTAGCACAAAACATTCCTTAAAGCACAAAGATGAGCTGGAAATGCACTCAAAACTATTTGAAATGACTTGAAAATATGCCAATGCGCCACCGTGAGCCGAAAAATGGCTCCATGCTCTGCCATGCGCCGGCTGAATGTCAGAAAACCCTCCCATGCGCCCCCATGCGCCCCCATGCGCCTATACGTGCGCGTTACCCTCATGCCACAAGTGTAGCATAGTGCGACACGTTCCACACACACAACATAGTGCCACATGTGTGGTATATTCCAAGGAATATTAACTTCTGACGTCGTTCTGACACTGTTAATTTATAACAGAATGTGCTAATGACGTTAGCATATTTTGTCGAAAGATAATGGGTTCTGTTATATTTAATGGTTGGTCCAGTCGCTAGAATCTCGTCGGAGACGACAACTGGACCGGCGTTGCCGCTCCCGTTATCGGTCGCCAGAAACTGAAAAAGCCACTATTTCCAGCCAACTTTTCACCAAAATGCTCAAAAACATCTCAGAATTTGAAATAACGGATTAGTGGGTCAGGAAATTACGAAAGGCATCTAGAAACCAACATGAAGTGTTGAAACCTTCCTCGGACGAGCAGATTTCGATGAGGCTCCATTGAAGGCCCAACGGGCTCGAATGTCACATGCGAGGGCACGGTTAGAATGATGTCGAAATAAGGAATCTAATGATCTAGGTTAAGGTTTTAGAAACTACATGGGTAACACGGAATCGAGTCGAGGGTCATGGTGGTCTCGAAGGATTTTTAGGTTTCTGTGACCTTGCGTCATCGTCGTCCTCTGCCCAAATCGACGTTCAAGCCCATTAATAAGATCATTGTGAGGATGGGAGTTTAGTGTTCAAGTTTTCAAAGGGAGGATGTACCTGAGTAGTCATGAAAGTTAAGTTTTCTAGCGACACAATGTTTTCCAACCGCTGCCTCTAGTACTGTACCCTACTGCAAATTTGACATGCAATTAGTGTAAGTCCCGTGAGCTTGGGAAGGAAGACCGATGAGCAATCCTACATCACTCGAGGAGGGATATGTGAAGTTTCTTATGTGTGTGGGCATGTATCTTCCTAGCGTGAGACCTTTTGGGAGCTCACTAGCTTTGGGTTTGGTGGAACTCCAAAGTTAAACGAGATTGGCTAGAGCAATCCTAAGATTGGTGTCCCTTTAGGAAGTTATGGGTGAATTCTTAGAAACAAAGCCATGATGTCGTGGGCCCAAAGTGGAAAATATCATGCTAGGGGAGTCAAGTCGTGAGAGAATGGTATCAGAGTTGGACCCCAATCGGAAATGTGCCAACGAGGACGCTGGGCTCTAAGGTGAGTGGATTGCAAGACCTGTGAGCATGGGAAGCAAGACCAGTGAGTAAGACCCGTGAACTTAGAAATCAAGAATGGTGAGCAAGACCCGTGAGCTTGGGAAGAAAAACTGGTGAGTAATCCCATATTGCTTTGGTGGGGGGGAGGAGAATAGGTGAAGTTTCTTTTATATGTGGGCATGTATCTTCCTAGTGTGAGGCCTTTTTGGGAGCTCACTGGCTTTGGGTTTGTTTTGAACTCCAAACATGGGTGATCCACTGGAAAGTTGCGCATGAGTTCCTAAAAACAAAGTCGTGAGGGCGTTGGCCCAAAGCTGAAAATATCGTGCTAACGAAGTCACGTTCTGACAATTAGCCCAACGCGAACCTCACGACAAGGGATTACAATGGTCTAACATATAAGACTCGAGGTTACTTGGAACGTCCTTAATCTCTGTTGGGTCAGAATTGGGTCGAAGTCGGGTTAAGGTCGATTGTTCTTACTTTGGTGACCATTGACGATGGTGATAGGACCCCCCCCCCCCCCCCCCCCACCAACTGAAGAGATCGTACTCCTATTTTGATAATTAATATAAAAAATCAAAGACAATCTCACAGTAGACTATCTTTAAAAATGGTTCCATCATCTTTCAGACAAAGGATAACGTTTACACTACTAGTTACAAAGCATAAGTACTAGATACAATACCACTCAAAATGTCTAGTCCTACCCTAATAAGCTGATGAGTGCGCAGAGTCTAAAGGATGCCTCCATTCACCCGGCAGATCCCTGTCCTCGTGTCACGGCCTGGAGGGTAAAGAAAACTAACAAAACTTGTGAGCAGACAAAAATTTTTTTTTATAAAAACGTAGGTTAACAAATCAAACATTGTACCCTCCATGTTGTAAAAAATGGTGCATGCATAAGTAAAATCAAGAAATCATGATAAAACAAATATTAAACACGAAATATCAAAGTACACACAATTATAGAAAATCCAACAGTATCACAAAGCAAGTCAATCATAAGCCATAGCCAAAAGGCCACAATAACAGTCACTCACAACAACCCATCTTCAATGCCTACAAACCCAATCTATCATATCATAGATGCACTACTGGTAGACCATGTGACGACCCGTCCCGAATTAGCGGGATTAATTAAGACTTAATGACGGATTAGCGAGACTAATAAGGGATTAGACAAGGATTAACTGACGTTCGGGCGAAATGACGATTTTGCCCTTAGAATGGGCGAATCGTTGACTTTCCATATAGGCAGTCAAATGGACTTTGGCTTGTTCGATTCCGACGTTCGAGGAAAAAGTTATGAATTTCGGAAGTTCGGGGGCATTTTGGTAATTTGGTTGAATAGGGGCAAATAGTTGACTTTTGACCCGGGGGTCCGATGGCCGAGGGCCAAGGACCGTTACGTAGATCAGGACAATACGAATCCGTAGATAGGCGGCACGTCGAATTCGGACATTCGACGGGAAAGTTACGGTTCACAGAAGTTCGAGGGAACTATTACACGAAGTTCGAGACGAATTGTCTTTGTATTAAGTGGGGCTCAGATATTTGTCATTGGCCCAATGGATGAGTGACAAGTGTCACTCGTCCACCAGACACCATTATATATTCATACATATCACCCCTTTTTCTTTGTTCTTTGTTCGTGCATACCAAACCCAAACTAAACCCGATTACCTTCATCCCCATCCAAACCCAATCTCCCTTATGACCATGATTGAGACCAAGGGAAGGAAGAGAGAGCAGGAAGAAGGGTGGTGGCTGGCCAGGGCATCGCCGCTATGGACGGCGGAGGCAAAAACCGTGCAAGGTACTCGGTTTGCCCATTTTTCCTTTTATTTCGATTTGTGACGTTAAATATGGTTTTAGGTGTTTGTAATGGGTTTATTTGGTTGCTTAGGATGTTTAGAGAAGGTTTTTGTTGGGGTTTGACGACTGAGGAGCCGTGGCAGGAAAATGGATAACTTGGACGGTGGGATTCAAATTGAACCCGTGGGTTTTATGTTTTTTCTTTGAGGTTTGATTATTAAAATAGATAGGAAATAACAAAATAGGAAGTTTGGGATCGAAAGGGGAAGAAAAGGACCGAAAATGAAGGGTTTAGGGGGCTGAACCGGCCACACCAGTTTGGCTGGACCGGCTACACAAGACCGGCTGCTGGTGACAGGACCGTCCCCTAAGGAACATTGATAACTGTGCCCGGTCCTGCTCCCGTCTGGCAAGACGAATGAAGTTCCCAAGTTACCTTCAGCACTTGCCAAACAAGGGATAACCATACCTGTGCCCACTCATGCCTCCACCTCCTAATCAGCCTCGATTATTGCGCCACGGCCTAGAGGGTCAAAAAAAACACAAAAGGTGTGAGTGGACGAAAATAAATCAATTATAAAACGTGTTACAGAAAGGACATTTCTACCTTTAACGTAAAACCCATGCTTGCACTCAAAAATCATTTCATAATCCATTTCATTTCCAATATAAGAAAACCGTGTGTGAAAACCAAAATCTTTTTTTTATTTCAAACCGTGGCCTTAGCCCAAAACCATAAACATAAGGCCTCAGCCAAAAATCATGAGTCAAAATCCAAGTACATAACATAACCCAAAAACCGGGCCATTGCCCAACACATCCGAAAACATCGGAAATCAACAGTAAATCGCAAGTCAACCAGTTTGCTGGATCTCAATCACCGAGTCTTTAAACTCACCTATATCAGGCCTTCCCGGGATATCAACGAGTGTTTAAACTCAAAAAACAATCAATAGGCCTCGGGGGATATCACGATAACCGAGTCTTTAAACTCAAAACATATCAATCAAGGGCCATCCCCCGTCATCAATCAACCGGGTCTTTAAACCCAAAACATGATCCAGTAATAGTACCGGATCTTTCAACCCAAAACCATTTGTAAATCACAACAAAACTAGAATCCATCGTAAACCAATTTCCCAAGTCAAATCCGAGATCACACTTAATCGAAATGGAACTCAAGTCCGAATTTCACATTCAAATCCCAAATCATATCCGTCATCCATTCCTGAATCCGAATTTGCAATAATGATTCCGTAAGCCGGCATCGAGAACCATCATCCCGAACCCAAATCCGGAAATCCACTTTCAAGTTTCCGAAACCCGAAATCTCGTTCATCAAAGCCACTTTTATGAACTGGGCATCAAGCCCGAAATCGATTTTCCCAAAATCCATTTTAAATCTTTGAAATCAAATCGTATTTCAAATACCAAATTCAAATCACCAAAATCACGGTCAAACCACAACATACTTGAAATCTCGTAAAACGTGAAAATCCATCACATTCTCGAAATACGTGCCCAAACCGTAAATCATACTCACAATCATAGTATCAAAACATGATACACACAAATCATATAAAATCATTCATTAAACCATCATGAAAACATAAGAGAAACCATACTCTCGAAATACGTGCAATTACGTATTGCATATCGAAATACGTATAAATACAGAAATCGCAATTACCAAAAGCATAAGCATATGAATCATATCTATAAAGCATAGAAAACGATTATGCATGCAGTGAAGTTTAGAAAACAAGGTCCACTCACACACCGTCCAAACAGCCTACTTTAGAGCTGCACGTTTTTCCGTAAATTTTGTAAATCATAATCCCTGTCCAAAATCAATATCGAGGGTTACTAACACTCCAATATACATCGTATAATTTTTCCCAATTTTTCCGAGATTTAAATACACATTTTAAACGTATACGAAAACTACGGACGCACCGAACACTATCAAAACGATAATCGATTTACTCGAAACTAGTGCCAAAATGTTCGTTACATTAAAAGGAGCAAATTTCATGTTGAACTTACCTTGAAAATCCCTCTCACGCGCCGCCGTGAGTGGCTGCGCGTCAGTTCACGCGCCTGCTACAGTAACGAGGAAATCGTATACGAAAACTTCGAACACACCGAACATATCAAAACGATAACCGATTTCCTCGAAACTAGTACCAAAATGTTCGTTACATTAAAAGGAGCAAGTTTCATGTTGAACTTTACTCGAAAATACCTCTCACGCGCCGCCGTGAGTCCCAAACTACGTCACAGTCATCGGCCAAGGTCCGCTTGATCGTTCAAACCAAAAGTCAACCGTTCGCCCGATTCTAGGGGTAAAGTCGTCATTTTCTTCAAATTTTCCAAATTTTCCTTTTTCAACTGTCCGAGACATTACAGCTGGAGCCCAGGGATAATCTACAGTGTTGGGCGAGTGAGGCCCACACTCAGGGTAATCTTGGGGCGCGTGAACAGTCCTTTGGGGAAGGTTCCAACATTTAATTTCATCTATCCGATGTAACGAACATTTTGGGACTGGTTTCATGTCGATCGGACATTGTTTCGATATAGTTCGGGTTGTCCGAAGGTTTAGGTTCGCGTTTAAAAATAGTTAGAAATACCAGAAAATTACGGGGCTTTAGTGAGGGGTTATTTAAGTAGTTAGTAACCCTATCAATTAATTTGGACAGGTTCGGGAATCCCGGAGGCAACGATTGGCCCGAGAAGACGTTTTGGCGCGCGTATCGAGGCGCAGTTTCAGACGGTCTGTGAATGGACTAGTTTTATGAATTTGATGCATGCATAAATGTTTTATAATTGTTTTAATACATGTTTTGTGATGCCATGAGTGCATTTGTTTGTGGTAGCCTAGGATTTACGTATTTGCGCTTATTTCGAGTTTTTTGGTTTTATACGATGCTTATACGTGCTAGGTTTTCAATGAGGGTTTAATGAATTGGTTTTGGAATTGAAAATATGAAATCGGGCACGAGACCCATTTGATTTACGAATTCTCGGACTTGGAGTCCATTTGATTTGACGAGGAGTTGGACCGAGGGTCCATTTGAGTTATACTATTGGACCAAGGGCCCGTTGGTTTACGAGTTCGGGCTTGAGGCCCAGTTGGCTGTAATATCGGGCTTGAGGTCCCTATGACTGTAGTATCGGGCTTGAGGCCCTATTGGTTTTGAAATCGGGCTTGAAGCCCTGTTGAGTTATGGTTTCGGGCTTAGGGTCCAGTTATTGTGGTATCGGGCTAGAAGCCCAGTTGATTGTAACATCGGGCTTGACTCCCAGTTCGATTTGTGAAATGAGAATTCGGCCATGAGACCCTGTTGTACTGTGGATTTAGGCCGAGGCTTGTGAAATGGATTTGAATCGGATTCGAGGAATCCTGTTGAGATAAATCGGGTATGAGACCCAGTTGAAATATGTTTTGAGAAAGAAAAAAGTATTTGAAAATTTATGAAACCCTCCATATGATTATATGGTCTCTTCCAGACGCCGACCTAGAGAGTCACGATCCAAAAAACAGAATGGGTATCCCCATAGGGATCAGTGGGAGTTCTGAGATATGATGTGGTCCCGGACCAGATTCCAGAGAGATGATCGGACTAGATCCAGAGATTGAGCCTTCCAGATGGAGAATTCCTGGGGGAAAACTCGGAGTGAGACCCCGAGTAGTGTGCACACTAGTATAGATATGATGAATCGTGACAAATATCAGGGATGTGTTCCCTAGGGGATGTGTGCCCCGACTTGGCATCTTCTTGGAAGTGCTGTGGATGGGTTATACGTATGAGTACGTATGTGGTTCTTACAGAAAATGATTTGGGGGTGGAGACCCCGTGTTCCATGTTTTAGAAAGTGATGTTTTGGAAATGGTTTGGGGGCGGACACCCCGTATTCGATTTTTTGGTATTTCACTGAGAATGGTTTTGGGCTGAGACCCACGTGACGTGATTTCGGCTGAGTTCCCATGAATTGATTTATGGTTTTCAAGTTTGTGATTTCGGGTCGGGGACCCATAAATGGATTTATGGTTCATGACGGTTTATGGGGATCGGCATGAACCCTTGAAAGGTTTTTATGGGTCATGACGGTTTATGGAGACCGGGCATGAACCCTTTGAAGGTTTTGAGAATGTTTGCAAATGGTTTTATGAATGTTTTGATAAATGGTTTTGAATGCATGCATGACAGGACCCGTCCTCAACTGGACGTTGATACCTTAGCCCGGTCTTGCTCCCGTCTGACAAGTCAGCTGACGTTCGAAACCACCCTTCAGCACCTGTCAGACCAGGGATAAGTGCACTGACTTCTGGTCATGCCTCCGTCTCCCGATCAGCCCCGAACGTGGTGCCACGGCCTGGAGGGTCATCAAAACAGAAAAGGTGTGAGTGGACAGAAATAATATATTTTAAAATACGTTTATCAAAACTCATCATTTACCCTCCAGGTTATCAAACCATCCATGCATTGGGTAAAACATATAAATAACAATCATCGGCTTTCTAGCCAAATCACATGAACATGTATCAAATCCCGGCTCTCAAGCCAAACATATGAAACATACTCACCTGGCCACACAGACCAGAACCCGTACTCAATACTAGTACGTAATCACAATCAACATTAAACAACATTATGCACAAGTTCACAATCAATACAAATAGTCACACAGTCACATCAGCACTACGCGTAGGCCAATCTCGGGAACTGCACTCAGGCACCATCCGAGTCATATCCATCATGTCTGGGAACTGAACACGCACCATCTAGACGTACCACATACTCGGGAACTGCACTCACGCAACATCCGAGTCACGTCTAGGAACTGCGCTCGCACCATTCAAAGCATGATCCAGTATCTAGTATCCACAATCACAAGCACAATCTATACGTAAATCCGTAAAATCACATTGAAAACATTAAAATAATCCAGCAATCATCCTTGACTCACCAATTAAGTCAAAATATCCATTTTGAAATCATTTTGACTCCGGGACTAGCCCAAAATATCATTTGCACATTTCTCGTAAAACGTGGCCGAAATACCGATTAAAATAATCATTAAATCACAAATAATCATGCCACATCATCAGTACATCATTGAAATTCAAATTATGCAAGCAATCATGTAAAACATTTAACTATACATGCATCATGGTTTATAAAACAAACGTCCACTCACACACCGTCCGAACTGCTCGTTTCCCGAGCTGCACGCGTTTCCGTAACTTCCGACACTTGCTAGGAATCTCGAATCCTCGAATCACGTGAACGCAACCTCCACAATTCGAGGATGTCGTAGGGTCTGTTCTTCGTGTTTATGTATCAATTTCCTTCAAATTCAAGTCTGTTTCAATTCATCTCAATCCCAGGATGCTTAATTTAAGGCCAATTTCAGTAATCGTGGTCCATAGGTTCCAATTCAAAAATCTATCAATCTTGAACTTCACTACTCTGGGTCTCGGGTTTAGGGGTTCATTGTCCTTAATTCTGCTCTAAACTTACTCGTTTCTCTCTGTAGAATCATCCCAGTGTCTCAGGCTTCACACTTATCCTCTTCATCAATCAATTTTGATGGAATTTAAACAAAGGGGTGGGTGGTTTCCTTTGTTATTTTTTGTCGTTGATCATACAAACAATGCCACTAATCTCAAATAGCAATTGCCAGGTGTCACTTAGGTAGTAAATCCTTATCCAATGAGCTGAATCAGCCACTAACCGTCCTAATCACTTTGTTGTGGCAATTTACCATTTTGCCCTTGCCATAACAAATTACCAAAATGTCCCTCACAATTCTAGACCCATAACATTCCCGTCCGACCTCCGATTGATGCATGCCACCTGTCTATGGATTCAGCATCCCGAGACCTATCCAACGGTCTCCCCGGAAAGTCCAAACAAGGTCCCGAACAAAAAGTCAACTTTTAGCCCTTATAGCTAGGGGCAAAATCGTCATTTCCTTCGAATTTTCCACATTTTCGTTTTTCGAATTTTCGGGTCGTTACATACATATGTTTTTAGTGAAGGGCATAAATGTGTTTATGTGAAAATGTTTTTAAAGAAATGATTGTTTTGTCCACTCACGACTTTTGATGTTTTGAATGCCCTTCGGGTTGATAGCGGATGTGGGCTGTAGTAGAGACGAGCCATTACACTCCTCCTCCTACGATCCTGGCGTACTCTGGAAGCCCCGGTGAGGGCTAGAGACAGAATTTTCCCTGGTCTGACACTTTGTGTCAGACGGGATCAGGCGCGTCCCACGTTAATCCCAGGGGATTTGGGACAGATCCTGACAAAGTGGTATCAGAGCAGGTTGGCTCTTGTAATACTCATGGTACTCTGATATCAGTCGGTATCAGAGCGTCTTTTTCTCTCATAGTATGCGCAGGTCTAGGATATGATGTCTCTGCAGTCGTAACAGCCCGTCATCAACCTAGTAGTTAGGGTATTAGTACGAGGGTTCGGTAGAATCGAACCTTGTTAGATGGTGTTTGGCACGCGGTACGATAATTTGAGGTACGATTGGCATCCAATGCCATACATGCCGCGTATTTCGAGGGTAAATAGGGACGGGTCTTCAGACAGGATAAGGCGCGTCCCGCGTTAATCCTGGGGGGATTGGGATGGGTCCTGACACATTAACTATTGTTATAAGTAAATTCCATCAGTGGTAAATCGGTATCCCCACTTCCCTAAAACTGTAGGACACAAGCTCTCATCACGTCCTCCAAAATTTGAATTGTTCGTTCCGATTGGCCATCTATATGGGGGTGTAAAGCAGTACTAAAAGGAAACTTCGTTACAATTGCCTCTTACAAACATTTCCAAAATTGGGATGTAAACTTGGGACCTCGGTCAGATACAACCGACTTAGGAGTTCCATGTAACCTAACAATATCATCAACGAATAATCTATAAAGTTGTTCCATCTGATAGTTTTTTCGTATTGGTAGAAAATGAGCCGACGTAGTCAATCTATCCATGATTACCTAGACTCCATCATACCCTTTCTGTGTCCTTGAGAGTTTAAATACAAAATTCATCGTTAGATGATCCTATTTCCACTCTAGAATCGGCAATGGCTATAAAGCTCCATATGGTTTATGTTGCTCAGCCTTTACTTGCTGCCAAATCAAACATTTACTTACTTACCTTAATCTTTCTTGTTTCATACTGGCCCACCAATAATTTTCACTGAGAGTACAGTACATTTCGTCCCTCCAAGATGCATCGCATAGGTTGAACTATGGGCTTCCTTCAAAATTTCCTTCTTCAATTCCTTGCCCTTAGTTACACAAAGTCGACACTCTTTCTGTAGGGCTCCATCATCTGTAAGAGTATAATATTGCATTTCCCTTGCTTCCACGTCCATTCTAATAAGACATAAGATAGGATCTTGAAACCGTGCCTCAATAATTTGATCAATCAATATAAGCCTCGAATGGAAGCTAGCTTGAAGCACTCCCTAACTACCAATTCCAAACTCAACCCTCATCTTCCTAAACTCCAATGGAAGTGGCAAATATACCATCCACAAATGAGCAATACCTGCAGATTTCCTACCCAAGGCATCTGTGACTACATTAGCCTTTCCAAGGAAATAATTGATAGTACAATCATAATCCTTGATCAACTCCAACCATCTCCGTTGTCTCAAATTCAGATCTTTCTACATAAAGAAATATTTCAAGCTTGTATGGTCCGTATAGATTCAGCATTTTTCTCCATAAAGGTAGTGCCTATAGACCTCAACGCATGGACCATAACTGCTAGCACCAAATCATGTACATGATAATTCATCCCATGACCTTTTAGTTGTCTAGATGAGTAGGCAATAACTCACGTGTTCCATTAACACGCATCCCAAACCATACAACGGAGCATCACTATACACCTCAAACTCTCTGCTATCGTTGTGGAGGGTCAATACCGGGGCAAATATCACACATCTCTTTAACTCTTGAATACTCTACTCACACTTATTATCCCAAATAAATCTTACTCCTTTTCGGGTTAACCAATGCAACAGGTTTGCAATTGTAGAAAATCCTTCTACAAATTGTGTGTAGAAGCTAGCTAAGCCTAGAAAGCTCGTTATCTCTAACACTGTCTTGAGCTGTGCCCAATTAGCCACTGCATCAATCTTTTGTGGATCGACACTAATCCCATCGGTAGATATCACATGGCCCAAAAAATTAACACTGGTTAACCAAACTGACACTTATTGAGCTTCACATACAAATGATTATCTCTGAGTGTCCTCAATACTATCCTCATATGTTCTTCATGTCCTTATCTGCTCTTCGAGTATACTAAAATGACAAGACCTGTCCCCGAAGGACTTTGATAACCGTGCCCGGTCCTCCTCCCGTCTGACAAGTCAACTGAAGTTACGAAATTACCCTCAGCACTTACCAAACAAGGGACAACCGCACCTGTGCCTACTCATGCCTCCACCTGCGCCACGACCTGGAGGGTCAATAAAACACAAAAGGTGCGAGTGGACAAAACAAACTTTTATAAATACATTTACCAAAAGACATTCTTACCCACTAGTTTCACAAACATGCATGCATATCATAAAACATGAGTAAAATATATCTGGGCACAAATATTTATAAATCACAATCTCAATAAAACCACGGGACTCATTTCCATATCCAATCTCATAGTCACGTTATCCCTGCAACGCGTGCAAATCAATAGGCTCAAGGACCGCTCAAAATCCGAGCATGTCGCTGTGAGCATATCAGCAGCCGACAATCTAGATCGTCGTGAACACATCACCGACTAATCTCCACATAATCCAGCACATCTGATCTGAGTCGAGCCTCTCTCGGCTGCACGACAACAAACCGTGCTACGTCTCCAGGCGAATACATCTCATCCCAGAGGCGAGCGTTATCTCCAGGGTTCATTCCGGGGAAACACATTCCCAATTGGAAGCCCTAATATCCACAACACAGGGGGCACTCCGGGGGAAACATATTCCCAACTGAAAGTCCTAAATATCCGCAACATATCACCACCATGAAAACTAGTGAAAAACAATTGCATTTGAAATCAAAACCATTTTCAACACAAGGTCTCAGCCCAAAACATAGTTTCCTCAAAATCCGTAAAACCAGAGTCCCGATTATTTCATAAATCCAAAAACCATCAATATCATCATGTAATCACATGGAAATACCAATCCAATCAAAATCACATCTCCAATGGGTTTAAAGCCCAAAATATCATTTTCACGCAAATCCGTGCAATCGCAACCACAGTTGTCATTTTCACATAAATCCATAAAATATATCGAAAAGTATTACAAATCCATCAAATCAATCCATGACTCATAATCCAAGTCAAAACCAATCTCAAAGCCCGGGCCTTCGCCCAAAACAACAATTTCACGTTTTCTCTAAAATTGTGCCCAAAACAATATAATAATCCAGAAAATCGATAAATCATCATATCGAAACATTAATCATAACAAATCATGTCAAAGTATATAATAAAGCATTTAAAACATATATGCATGCATCACGGTTAGAAAACAAAAGTCCACTCACACACCGTCTAAATTACCAGCTTCCGAGCCGCACGTTTTTCCGTAAATTCCGAAAGTCACCATTCCTGTCCAAAATCATTATCGAGGGTCACTAACACTCCAATATCCCTCATATAATTTTCTCCAATTTTTTGGGATGTAAATACATATTTTAAACGTATATTAAAGCTTCGGATACATAGAACACTATCGAAACGATATCTGATTTCCTCGAAACCAGTGCGAAAATGTTCTTTACATTAAATGGAACAAAAGTCATGTTGACCTCACCACGGGAATCGTGCCCATGTGCCCTCATGCGCCGCAGCAAGCGGCTGGGCGTGGGTGCCACGCGCCTGCTACAGTACCCTGCTACAGTTGTCTCTCCTGCCCATTTGTGTGTAAAACAGGTCCGGTTGGTTGACAGCTTGACCCGGTTGAATTCCTGTCAATTTTTCATTGATTTCTTCAATTGATTCATCGAATATCATCTTTAGGAGCCTAATTAAGGTTTTGTAAGATCAATTACGTAAGAACGTACCTCAATCTAAACGAATTCGAAGAACAGGTGGGCACTGTTCATCATAAAATTCCTTCGAATTCAATCCGTTTCTTCAAATTAATTCACTTAGAAGCTTTGTAGGGTTTATCCAAACGCACTTCTAGGTTCCATTTCATCGTTCAATGCCTCTAATTCCACAACTCAATCTGAATTTCCTCAACTAAACGCAAGTGTCGCCTGGGCTCGTTTCTTCACCATTTCCTTCAATTTAAATCCCACTTGACTCGTTTAAGCCTCTATAAGCTCATCCGCATCTCTGTTTCCATCAATTAATCGTCTAATTCAAAATTCAACACAAGTCATCAATTCAAGGTTTCGGGTGAATTTTTCTGGGTTTTCCTTCTCTTTCCTATCAATCTTTCTCGTTTTTTCTTCCTCCAATTCTCCTATCTTTCTATCCCTCTCAGAACTCGATCAGAAAG
This sequence comes from Prinsepia uniflora, assembly GCA_032719365.1. Lineage (NCBI taxonomy): Eukaryota > Viridiplantae > Streptophyta > Magnoliopsida > Rosales > Rosaceae > Prinsepia > Prinsepia uniflora. The sequence goes on from CM064872.1 coordinate 41,677,569, forward strand.
GAAGATTGGATAAGCTGTTTTGCTGCTCTGTTCTTCCTTCACTCACACATGTATATGTATACGTATTCAAAACCAAATATCATCAATTTACCACCAATCGTGTTTATAAGGTGACATATGTCACCTAAAGTCCCAAATGACTCACCAATACGGCAGAATCATCCAATACTGTGCCAATTTACCAATTTACCCTTCTTTTACAAAATTACCAAATTACCGTTCGCCGTCTCAGACCCGTATCTTTTACATCCGAACTCTGATTGACGCATGCCGCCTGTCTATGGATTCAGCGTCTCAAGACCTACCCAACGGTCCTTACGGCCAGTCCAAAAGTGTCCCGATCAAAAAGTCAACATTCGGCCCTTATAACTAAGAGCAAAATCGTCATTTCCTTCAAATTTTCCAAATTTTCCTTTTTTGAATTTCTGTGTCGTCACATTAAATATCATCAATGAACACAATAACAAACTGGTCTAAAAATGGCTGAAACACCCTGTTCATCAAATACATAAATGCAGTTGGAGCATTTGTTAATCTAGAAGGCATCACTAGAAGCTCATAGTGACCATACCTGGTTCAAAAGGCTATCTTGGAAATATCTTCTTCCTTTGTTCTCAACTAATGATATCCAGATTGCAGTTTTGAGAAATTCCTAGCCCCTCTCAACTGATCAAACAAATCATCAATCCAAGGCAGTGGGTATTTATTTCGTACTGTTACGTTATTGAGCTGCCTATAATCAACACAAAACCGTAGACTGCCATCTTTTTTCTTCACAAACAATACCGAGGCTCCCCAGGGTGAAGTACTTTGTTGAATAAAACCCTATCGATAAATTCTACTCCCTCAATTCCGCTGGAGCCATCTAGTACGGTGTCTGGGATATCAGTCGGGTACCAGGAAACAACTCAATCGTAAAATCAACCTCCTTATGAGATGGCACGCCAGGTAATTCCTTAGAAAACACGTCGGGTAATTCTCTTACTACTGGTATCTCCTCAATGTCTTTTGACTTGTTATAGGTATCAATCACATGAGCTAAGTGGCCCTGGCAACCCTTCATTAACAACTTCTTGACTTCCTTGAAACACTACTTTCGGCATTCGTAGAATTTGTCAGATCACCTTTATATCAAAACACTTAATAGAAGCTTGATGAGAAGTTAACCAGTCGATGCCCAGTATCACATCAAAATCATGTAAATTTAGGAGAAGCAAGTCTACTTTGAGACAACTACCTTGGACTACCACTGGAGCACCCTGTATCATTCTTTTCACCACCATCACATCCCCAATTGATATGTTAACTCCCAAATCAAACCCAATAGGTGACACCTCCTTATCTACCACACATGAAAAACTATGGGAAATAAAAGAATACATAGCTCCAGGGTCTATCAAAACATATGCATCACAACCATAAATAGATATCGTACTTGTGACTACGCTTGATGCCTCTGTAGCCTCCTGTTGTGTGATAACAAATACCTTGCCCTCGGGTCTCGGAGGTCAGCCATGCCCCCGTGATCTGCTTCCAACTCAATTAGTTTGCTTTTGGTTCCCCTAAATGAGCCAGAAGTTTGATCCTAATCTACCATGTCCTGATCCATCACACTACCACTTGAAAAATGCCGGAAATGTCTCTGTATGTGTCCTGGCTCACCGCAGCCATAACAGTGAATCATGTAGCGTTGTGAGGGGCACCTCTCCTGTCAACCCGTAGACTGTACTAAACCTCCACTCGACTGTATGCATCTTGGTTCACCCCAAATGAGCCAAAATGTTAAGCAACACCCGATTCCGGTCCTCTATCGCCAGAACTTGAACAATACCCACGTTTAGAACCATAACTAGCACCTTCACTCTTTGGGGATCTCTTACAAAAAGTACCAGAATATGGGTGTTCCCGTTGTAAGTAGTTGAGGTTCCACCCCAAAACCAATTTACAATGAGGGGAGTAGCCCAATATCATAAGGCACAAATTGTAGTTCTGTTTTTCCGATGTGGGACATTTTCCTCACATCTCAACACGCACCCTCATGGGTGGCGGATTTTCCTTCTTATCATGTGACGATTTGAATCGGTACGTGTGACACATGTGACAGTTATGCCTTCACGTGGGATAACCCCGCTCTGATACGATGTATGAAGTTGAGGTTCCACCCCAAAACCAATTGGTTTTAGGGTTGAAAATCCCGAGTCTACTGTGGGCGGATGTCCTCTTACATGGTATCAGAGTGGAGTTATCCCACATGAAGGCTTAACCGTCACACGTATCACACGTACTCATTCAAATCGACACGTGATAGGCTGGAAAATCCGCCACATGTGAGGGGGCGTGTTGAGATGTGAGAAAAATGTCCCACATCGGAAAAGCACAACTACAATTTGTGCCTTATATGATCTTAGGCTACTCCTCTCATTTCCAATTGGTTTTGGAGTGGAACCTCAACTTCTTACACCTGTCTCTGCTTGGTACCCTGTCATCGAGCTCAACAGTTCAATAGTTAATATCAAAAATCAAAGACAATCTCACAGTAGACTAGCCTTAAAAATAGTTCCACCAACTGTCAAACAAAGGATAACATTTACACTACTAGTTACAGAGTATATGTACTACATGCAATACCACCTAAAATGTTCAATCCTACCCTAATATGTTGATGACTGCGCAGAGCCTAGAGTAAGCCTCTATTCACCAGGCATATCCTCTTCCTCGTGTCATAGCCTAGAAGATAAAGAAAACTAACAAAACTTATGAGTGGGCTAAAAAAATAAAATAAAAAAGTAGTTTAACAAAAAAAATATTGTACCATCCGTTTCATAAAATGGTGCATGCATAAGTTAAAACAAGAAATAATGATAAAACAAATGTTAAACATGAAATATCAAAGTACGTGCAACTATAGAAAATCCAACGATATCGCAAGGCAAGTCAATCATAAGCCATAGACAAAAGGCCATAATCACATTAATACATAATAGCCCATCTTCGATGCCTATAAGCCCAATCTATCATATCGTAGCTGCACTTCTCGTAGGCCAGGCCACTCGAGAACTACAGAGCCCAACTCGACATATGAGTGTAGACTGAATTTAAGACCTACGGAGTTTTACCTCGACATTTGAGTCACAATCCAATCACCATATCAGTCTCAAGAACCATGGAGCTTTAGCTCGATGTTGGAGACTACTCACCAGTCTTGGGAACTACGAAGCATTACATCGATGTTCGAGACTGCCCAACCAACCAGCATCCCAAGGAGGGTTATCCACAACACATCATATCACATCACAAATTCCAGGAAATCAAACTCTGATAATTCACATCAATTTCAGAACAAAATCCATAATACAATATAACTAAGTTTCTCATAAAACGTGCAAATAAAATACTTCATAAAAGCATCCAATAACCACATACCAACATATTCAAGTAAAAATTCTCAAAATTATATTAAAACCCGTTTAAATGATATTTATATGCATGCACAATCATTTTAAGGAAATAACAATCCATTCACAGCAATTATTGCATAGTTATTCTCGATTTTTGTGCCCTTCACTAGCTCTAGAGGACACGTCACATATCAAAATCATAAATTTTGTGTCATAATACAAATTCTACGTCTCAAGATTTAAATATGAATTTTTAAACGTGAAACACACACTTCAAACCCTTAAAACTACCCGGAGATGATGTCTGATCGCCTCGAAACCACCACCATTGGGTTCAAAATGTTGAAAACTATTATACACACATCATCATGCCTTGAGATTTGCTCACACACGCCACAACGTGGCAGTAGAACTCATGCGACCTCCCAATGAGCGGCCATGTGCTCCCACGCATGTCCACACTGGCGGATGCTCGACTACAGTGAGTGCTAACGTGTCTGCCATGTGGTGCCATATGTCCTGAAAGGCTCTTACATATTTTCCACATGGCTAGTATGTAGGCATGTCACCTGCCACATAACCTGACATGTTAGCACCACGCCCGCACCACGTCAACATGTCGTCAGTCTGCATCTGCCACATCACTCTTCTTCAACCTTGCGACGGGTCGACCTGGACCTATGTTTTTGGAATTTTCGACCTAGCGGGTCAACCAGACTCGAATTCACTTGATTTTTATCCTTTTCCTTCCCTCATTTGACTAAAACCTACGAAGTAAGTCCTAGAGAAGATATATTATGTTAAATACTATGAAAACTCATCACAAACCCTTACCTGAGCTTTGAACATTCTCCCAGGTTCTGTTTAGATTTCTGGGTACGTTTCCATGTCCAAAACTGCTCACTAACTACCGAAGAAACTCGTGGGGAAAAACTGAGTTTTCTTTTTATCCTTTTACTTCCCCGGCTTCAAAGTTTTGGGGAAAAACTCCCAGGTGCAAGCCAAAGCTCAAAATTTATGGTTTCCTCCTTCTTGGTTTCTCTCTCTCTCTCTCTCTCTCTCTCTCTCTCTCTCTCTCTCTCTCTCTCTCTCTCTCTCTCTCTATCTCTCTCTCTCTCTCTCTCACTGTTCCTCTCTCTGTTTGAGCTCACACACTCACACACCTTCCCTTTCCTTTCTTTTCTTCCTTCTTTTCTTTCTTGTATCTTCTTTTTTCTTTTTTCTCTCTTCTTTGTTCTTTGTTTCTCTTTTGGTCGATCACCATAACACGCGCACACTTATTCATACACACAACACAAGGCGGTGCACACAGTCCCAAATGATTAAGGGACACTTGGTAGCTCTCAAACAATCCACTAGAAGGTTCTTCAAAGTGAAAAGACCAAAATACCCTGTAAGGTACATAATGACCAAAATGCCCTTAAAATGTCTAGGACGTAATGTAACCCACCAATCTCCAATTAACGTGTATTACCCATCTACAAAATCAGCAATTCGAGGCCTATACAACTGTGGTCACGAAAAGTCCATAAATTACCCGGATAAAAAAGTTAACAAAAACACTATAAGGGGAAAAACGATCCATTTCCATTTAAAAATATTATTCTAATATAATATCAGATGCTCCGGGCTGTTACAGAAGGGGGTTGGAGGAATTCTCTTCATCGCCTCGAGGCGTAGCCATGGGTTTGATTTCGGTGGCTGGAATTGTCGCAAATAATTAGTGAAGAATTCATAGCCATCGCTATCATGGGTTCTCCATTTATAGTCTCACGCAAAGGTCGACGACGTGGGGCTAGGGTCTCATGTAGGCGATGTAATGCAAATGAGGTGGAGGTGGTGGTGAGTTGTGGTTTCTAGTTCGACACTCAAGGATGATCGCTGGGTGTGTGGGGTGTTGAGTTCATTCATTGTCACGGGTTCAAAGTGTGTAAAGGGAGATGGAGGCTAGCAAACAGCCAAGTCGATGAGTTGGGCTTATTGAGCCTTGGCACGACATAGGCTCTCAAAAGGCTATAATAAAAAGGGCATAGGTCTTTGAGGGCAATATGGGCCGAGTCTAAAACCCCAGGTCAATTGTGCTTGGATCTTAAGAGTTTGGGCGTGCCATTACCAATTGGGTTGACTAGAATGTCGTTAGAATTAGGTTAACACCCCACACCACGAGCTCCCAAATGGATCGAGGTGTCAAGGCCCAAATGGTTACTTAGGGGTAAGATGGTAATTCTACATTTTTTTATTTATCGAATTTTCAATGCAGGATGTATCCGTTCTTAGACTTTTATATAAGTAATTAAGTCCGTCCAGCCTGGCTCGACTCGGTATTTTTCAAAATTCAACACAAATCCAACCTAGCCCAATCAAGCCCAAAAGTTTTGGACTGGGCTTACCCGACCTGACCCAATATTGAGGCCTAGTTTCAATCAACATTTTATTACCCTATCATATTCTATTTCATTAAGAATTTTTGTACCCATGTATCATATTGTATTTCCCAATATCTTATTGGTGCATCATAGGTTTGGACACTATTTTATTATTTGAATTACTTTATTTCAATATTTGTGTACACGAATATTAATTCACAACATATATGTTGAGAATCTTTCTTATGTAAATAACGGTCAATAATAATTTATATATATTCATTATTATACCTACCCAAATAACATCTTAACATTTGTTTTGGAATTATTTAAGCCTGCCTTAAATTATTTATGCAAGTAAGGCATCAATTAACATTTAACACGTGTTATCTGCTCTTAAAATGATTTTTAAATGTGAGGTGGCCAACAATTTGTCTTTTGTCATTTTTCTTTTTTGTCTATCAAATGTTTGTTTTCTGTTTCCTAATAGGGCTTTTTCAACTTTGGAAGCAAAAGAGGCAAGTTGCCCCATATCTCCATGTCCTTAGACCAAAAAAACTTATCTTGCGTGCACTGCATTATCATGGGCGTGCTAACATGACCGACACCCAATCCCCCGGGATTAAGGGATAAGCCATGCTCCCGTCTAACTTAGGTGCGACATGAAGAATAAACCATCGTCCAACCTCCATGTGACACGTAAGCCGGATAAGGGATTCCCAAGCGAACCGTCCAAAAACTTTCGGGCTTCCCAGAGTGCGCAGAACCTACTGTGAATCACGTGTGTGATGTCTTTGTCTCTCTAACAACAGCCTGCACCGCATCAAACCTGGAGGGTATCGAGAACACAAAAGACTGTGAGTGGAAAAAAATAAATAATATGTTCAGAAAACAGTTTATAAGAAATTACATTTATACCCTCCACGAAAAACCAATGCATGCATATGAAAACCAATTCACAAAACCAATTCATATCCAAAAACCATCAATGAAAACCGGAATCATTTCTTTTTCTCAAATCCGTAACTCAAATCCAGGGCCTTAGCCCACAATCATAAATCCTCATCAAAGTACGGGAACTTAGCCCACAATCCACAAAATCCACAAAATCCAAATCATCTGGGCCACGGCCCAAAGCATCTGAAAACCAGTGAAAAAAAAAGTAAAACATCAATCAATCAAGTTGCTAGATCTCAAGCGCGCCGAGTCTTTAAACTCAAAACGCATAATTACGCCTTCCCGGGATATCAACGAATCTTTAAACTCAAAACACAATCAACAGGCCTCAGGGGATATCACAATAACCGAGTCTTTAAACTCAAAACATATCAATCTAGGGCCCTCCCCAGTCATCAATTAACCGAGTCTTTAAACTCAAAACCAGATCCAGCCATATCCTGGTCTTTAAACCCAATACCAAGTTTCAAGGGGTCTTTAAACCCGAAACCAAGCGAAAATCATAGAAATCTAGAAATCCATTTCCAATTTCGAATCTGAAATCATCATTCCGTAAGCCGGCATCCGGAATCATCATTTCGAACCCAGATCCAGAAATCCACTTTCAAGCTCCAAAATCGAATCAGGAATCATCTTTCCGAAATCCGATTCCAAAACCCGAATCATACTTATCGAAATTACTTTTATGAACAGAGCTTCAAGCCCGAAATCACTTTTCCAAAATCCATTATAAATCATTAAAATCAATTCATAAGTCAAATCCAAAAATCAAATCACCATAACCATTAACAAATCACAGCATAAAACCATATATCGTAAAACGTGCAATTACGTCAATATCTCCAAATACGTGCAAAATTGTAAATCATCAATATCATATCTCAAACATAGAAATCACATGTAGAAAACGTATAAAACATTTATGCATGCATCATAAGTTAGAAAGCAAAGTCCACTCACAGACCGTTCACGTGGCTACCTCGATACGCGTGCACTTACGTCGTTCTCGGCTAATCCACTATAACTGCTTTTCCCGAACCTGTCCAAATCCCATAATAAGGTCACTAACTACTTCACAATGTTTATACTAAAGGCCTGTAATTTTCCCGAATTTCTAGCTATTTTTAAACGAGCCCTAAATCCTTCGGACATCCCGAAACATATCGAGACGATATCCGATCGACTCGAATCCAATCCCAAAATGTTTGTTACATCGAATCCTTTAAAAGTCATGTTGACCGTGCCTCGAAAAGAGGGCCCACGCGTCCTCACGCGCTACCCAAACACCCTGAGCGTGAAACCACGCGCGGTTACTGTTCACCGTCTTCTTCCTTTGATCACACCGGTCCAGACCAGTTCAGATCGGCCTGGTACAACCGAACCAGCGGTCCCGGTCCATCGTTCTATCTCCTATATTTCAACTCCGTTTTCGACCATTTTAATTTCCTTAGCTCCCTTACATGATTCCCCATCAATCTTCAAACATAAAACATAGAATTAAAGCCTGGAAATTACCTTCCAAATCAAGGTTTGATCGAGTAAACTCCCAACATCCGGGTTTCACGTTCCTGGCCACCACATGTCTCAAAGTCAGTCCCTATGAGTTCCTTACAACCTCCAAATTAGTTTTCCAGCGTCACTATCGATCAACAAGCACAAAATCGTAGCTTACCAATTTTTGATTTCATCTTCCCAGGTCACGGGTTCCACGGCCATCGTCCATGGCAGGCACTGAAACCAGCCTCTATCCAATCCTAGCAACCTCCTGGACCTCATCCTAGCCTCTAATTCAATCATCAAGCCTCACACGATCAATTTCCATTTTGAAGGAAAACAGGGCACCTACAGTTGTTTGCCTCTTTGCGCCGTCGTGAGCCGCCGTGCCACCATCCTCAACCTCGTCTCATCACCCTAAACTATTTTGCTGAACAGAAAATAAGCAAAGAATCATGTTTTAATGGTGTTCCAATCAATTGTTCCTTATGGTTCAAACACTGTCTCTGTTTTCTCTCAAAACCGTGAAAAACTCTTTAAACACTCGTGTACAATTGTGAGGCGATGGTGAGAGGGTTCCACAACCGTCAAGCGAGGGACAAGTGTCCCAATCTGGGTGGGCACAAGTCTTGAGGTAGCCAAGTGTCATTGGGCACAGATCCCTAGGAAACAAAAGACCAAACTGTCCCTACATGACAAATTACCATTTTTCCCTTGACGTTTTTAGACCCATACTCGAGTCGTCCGAAGTCCAATTGACGCATGCCGCCTGTCATTGTATTCAGGGGATCGAGACCTACCTAATGGTCCTTGAATTACGTGAAAAAAATCCATGTCGTATGAAAAGTCAACCGTTTGCCCTTTTTGACCAATTTACCAAAATACCCTCGATCTTCCGAACATCATAACTTTCTCCTCGAATGTCGGAATTGGACGTGCCACCTGTCTATGAACTCGTGACGTCCCGAACTATGTCACAGTCTTCGACCAAAGTCCATTTGATAGCCCGAACTAAAAGTTAACATTTTGCACATTTTAGGGGCAAAATCATCATTCCGCACCGTCTGTCCGAAAGTACCCAACTAATCACCGAATAACTTCACTAATTCATCATTAGCCACCATTCTAATCCGGATTTCTAGGGCGGGTCATTACACGTGCACGCACGCAATTTTTGGGATGAAAGGGACCATTGAGAGGGAATGATATTATCATTATAAAAAAAGAAAGAAAAAAAAAATCAAGTGACAATTCCATTCTATTATTAACATTAATAGGTGCTAAACCCACTTTACCGTAAAGTGGAAAGGGAAACCATGCTCAAAAGACTAAAATATCCTTACCCAAATCAAATTAGTGGTTTAAAACTGATCCCTCTCCCTGTGAGAGCCCCTGCCATATGCAGACTCTTCCTATCCCTCGAGCCCCCTTCCAACCTGAACCCATCTTCAGAATCGACTAGCACCATAACACCCCCAATCACATCTCAATCGACTGGCACCATAACAACCCCAATCACATCTCATTGCCCTCACAACCACTGCAGCACCCCTTCACAACCCCCAGGTTCATTAAATCTCGTCATCCCATCTCTCCCACCGCCATCTCCCCACAACAGTGACCGCTCCAGAGGCAAGTCAAGAGACCATTCTAGGGGCACCTACAGGACAAGGAATGAGATAGAATGTTACCATTGGTCAGAAGGGTCACATGAAGCGAGAATATAGAAGACTCAAAAAGGAGCAAAGAAATGGAGCCAATGACAAGAATGAAACCAATGATACAACCGTGACTGCTTCTAAAGGCGATGAGGTCATCTTTATTTGTGATGATCGTTTTATTAATATATCTTCTCAAGATTAATGCTGGATTGTAGATTCTAGTGCATAATTCCATGTTACTTCCCGAAAGGAGTTCTTCACATCCTACACAAGTGGAGATTTCAGAAATATGAGGATGGGAGACATGTTCCAGACATGTGTCTCAATTTGATCTCTCCCTGCTTGCTAGATGATGAAGGCTACATCAATGTATTTGGTGGTGGAAAATGGAAGCTCATCAAAGGCTCTTTACTCTATATGACACATGCCAAGATCAGCAATCAACATGTCAATGCAGCAACCAACCAATAAGATTCAGCGATTGGGCTATGGCATAGGAGTTTAGGTCATATGAGTGATAAGGGATTGCAAATCCACGCTAAGAAAGAGGTATTAACCAGATTGAAAGCAAAAGGTACACCTCTAGGAAGGTGTGGGCCTATGACTACTAACACTCTTGTGGTGCAAGATACTTTGTTACCTTCATTGATGATCACTCCAGGAAGGTGTGGGCCTTTGCAATCAAATCCAAAGATCAAGTTTTTGAAGTGTTCAAGAAGTTCCATGCCACTATTGAACGTGAGACAAGCATGACACTCAAGTTTATTCGTTCTGATAATGGTGGTGAGTACATGGGAGACTTTGTAGGCTATTGCAAGAATAATGGGATCAGACATGAAAGATCAGTTCCAAAGACCCCTCAAGACAATGAGCTGGCCGAGAGCATGAACAGAAAGATCACTGAGAGAATAAGAAGTATGTTATCTCATTCCAAGTTACCAAAGAGTTTCTGTGGTGAAGCACTAATGACTGCAGTGCACTTGATCAATTTATTTCCATTAGCTCCACTAAATGGGGATGTACCCAACAAGTTTTGGAGTGGTAAAAATGTGTCTTATCAATACTTGAAGGTGTTTGGTTGCAGAGCATTTTTTCACATTCCAAAAGATAAGAGCTCCAAGCTTGATGTAAAATCAAAAGAATGCATTTTTCTGGGCTATGTAGATGAAGAGTTTGGGTATAGACTATGAGATCCTGTCAATAAGAAGATTGTCAAAAGTAGAGATGTGGTATTCTTTGAAGATCAAAACATTGAAGATGTCCAAAAGAGGGAGAAGTCAAATGACTCCAAAGAATATCCAGTCAACCTAGATTCAGTTCCTCAGCTCAGGGTTCGTGATAAAAGGGGAGATGCAGTCAAGAACAATAATGCTGAACCTATTGTTAACAATAATGATGATAATGATGTGTCTGAATATGTGCAAGAAGATCAAGCTCTTGAAGAACCACATCTGAGAAGATCGAAAAGACAGCGAAAGCCTAACAACTTCTACTCCCCAGACCAGTTTGTGCTGCTGAAAGATGCAGGAGAGCCCGAGTGCTACCAAGAAGCTCTGACGCATGAGGAAAAAAAGGGGAGTGGTTGAAAGCCTTGAAAGATGAGTTAAAATCCTTGCATGAGAACCACACTTATGATTTGGTGAAATTGCTGAATGGAAGAAGAGCACTCAAGAATAAGTGGGTGTATAAATTGAAGACAGAAGAAAACAGCTCACAACTAAGATACAAAGCAAGGCTAGTTATGAAAGGCTTCAGTTAGAAACAAGGAGTTGACTTTGAAGATATTTTCTCACTAGTAGTGAAGATGACGTCTATCAGAGTAGTGATTGGGTTGACTGCTAGTCTGAATCTAGAAGTTGAGCAACTAGAAATCAAGACTACATTCCTTCATGGAGACCTTGAAGAAGAAATTTACGTGGAGAAAGTCACAGGAAAAGAAGACCTAGTATGCCGACTAAAGAAGAGTTTGTATGGACTGAAGCAAGCACCATGACAATGGTACAAAAAGTTTGATTCCTTCATGATCAAACATGAATACCAAAGGACCACTTTTGATCATTGTGTTTTTGTCAAGAGGTACTCTCATGGAGAATTTATTATACTTCTCTTATATGTTGATGAAATGTTGATCGTAGGTTGTGATAGTGACAAGATTAGCAAGTTGAAGAAAGAACTCAACAACTCTTTTGCAATGAAAGACTTAGGACCAGCAAAGCAAATTCTCGGTATGCATATCTCTCGTGATCAAAAGAATGGAAAGTTGTGGTTATCACAAGAACGTTATATCGAGAAGGTGTTGAAGAAATTCAACAAGGACAAGGTAAAATCAGTTGTGACTCCTCTTGCTAATCATTTCAAGCTCAGCTCCAAGTAGTGTCCTACAAGTGACAAAAAGAAGGAAGAGATGAACTTGGTGCCATATGTCGAATACAATTAGGAAATAAAAATTATGTCCAATATGATTTTCTTTAATAACTACCACTGGTTAGTGAACATATGTTGCCTCCTCCTTATGCGTTGGCTACCGACCCAATTAATTGAAGAGATAAACATGTCAAAAAGCCCATCATGGATCCATATTAGAGGCATTTGTCCAAATCTTAGTCACGAATCGAACTTGAGGAAGTTGGGAAGGAAATAAAGTGAGGTCCTAGAGATCGTTGACTTGAGTAAACAGAATGGCTTCCTCCGCATCAGAGTTCTAGTTGACCTAAAAAATCCCCTCTTCATGGGCTTCTACGTCTCACGGCTGCATAGCAATAAGAAATGGGTTACCTACCAATATGAAAGACTTTTGGATTTTTGCTACAGGTGCGGTCACCTTGGGACTCCAAAAATGAAAGTGGAGAAACTGAAACTGCAGACCCGAGCTATGGAGAGTGAAGTCGTGAAAAGATTATAAGAAAGATCCCTGAAATCCGGCCACAAAATACTAGACCCACCTGTAGGGGGATCTTGGAGGAAGAGTCACCTGAGCAGAGACACGTGGCGCCTGCCCCACGAATGACTCCCTTTCTGACAAAATACTTGTATCTCTGCCTATTCAGAAAACAACAGTAGCCACCTAATGGTGCCTGAAATGACTACACCACCTTTGTACCGTGACTGGAGAGACATCCTAAAGCCATGGACCTACCCTAACTTTGAGTGCATGTTTCGCAGAAACTTCAATCCTCGTAGAGTAGAACTTACTACTTGGATCACATGGACACAAGAGTACAGCTCGAGGAGCCACCTATTTAGTACCGATTGGAAAAAAATAATTGAACAATCCAGGCCCTTAGACCCCCAACACCAACATCTCTCTGGCCTAGGACTTCATCACGAAGACAACCCAACTGAAAATGTCAGGACCCGTCCCAATCCCCCCGGGATTAACTCTGGACGACCCTGATCCTGTCTGACACGAAGTGTCAGAAAAGGGAAATTTCCAACCTTTGCCCTCTCGGGCTATCAGAGTACGCCAGGATCCGGAGGAGGTATGTGATATCTCGGTCTCTGCTACAGTCCGCACCGTATCCAACCTGAAGGGTATTAAAAACAGAAAGACTATGAGTGGACAAAACAAGAGTTTATAAAAACATTTTAACGAAGAAATTTGTACCATTCACTAAAAAGCATGCATGCATAGTAAAACCATTTATCCAATAACATATGTTTAAACAACCATCATTAGGGTCTCAGCCCCAATTTCCGTAAATACAAGTCACACGGGCTCCTGCCCAAAACCAATTACAGAAAACCATAACATAGTAAACATATGTGGGACCTTAGTCCAAATCCATTTAACATCATCAAACACAATTTCCCAAACCAATTAAAATCATGCTTATCCATTATATTTCATATCACCAAACCTGTCACGGTATATAGAGCTACGCGCGTGCCAACCGGGGTCTCAAACCCATGTCTCTCCAGGGTCCACCCAGGTCAATGTCCGTAGATTAATGACCCTCCCTAGAGGTAACGAACCATAGCCTTCCTAAGAGTAAGGAGCCCAAGTGGGGGGCGACTCCACTCAGTCAGTGCTCCGTGACTACTTCGGGGTCCACCCAGGCCAACGACCCTCCCCGGAGGAGACAATCATATATAAAGGATGACATATGAAAAACCTTTCAAGGATTCATGCCCGGTCCTCATAAGCCATCATGAACCATAAAACCTTTCAAGGGTTCATGCCGATTCCCATAAACTGTCATGAACAATAAATCCATTTCAAGGATTCATGACCCGAAATCACTATCGTAACACATAACTGGGACCTAGGCCCGAATCCACATACAAACTGGACCTCCGGTGCGAATCGTAAACCCACTGGGCCTCTGGCCCGATGCCTTGTTAAATCAAATGGACCTCATGTCCGAGAGTTTGTAAGTCAAATGGGTCTCATGCCCGATTCCATATTTCCAAATCTGAAATCAATTTAAGAACCAAATGGGCCTCTAGCCCGAGAACGTCACTAAAAGGACTTCGAGTCCGAGGGTTTCCAAAACAGATGGGTCTCGAACCCGAGTTTACCTTTTCAATTCCAAAACCATTTCATGAAATCATATCCAAAACCATAAGTACGGAAAATCATTGTAAAACTGAAAAACCTCGATTTAAATGCAGGCATGTAAATCGCCTCGAAACGCGTGAAATCATATAATTCACCAATTTCCAAATCAATGTCATAGAATCCCAATCATAATCCATATAAAACATTTATGCATGCATCACAGTTTAGAAATCAAGGTCCACTCACAGACCGTCCTATGCTGCCGCCTCGATTTGCATGCCGTGAGCGTCACCGGGCAAATCGTCGTCATCGGGTCTCCCAAACCTGTCCAAATCGTAATAGAAGGTTACTAATTGCTTAATTAACCTCCCACTAAAGCCCTGTAATTTTCTGAAATTTTTAACTATTTTAAATCTCGAACCTAAACCTTCCGATGCCCTGAACACTATCGAGACAGTGTCCGATCGACATGAAACCAGTCCTAAAATGTTTGCTACAACGAATAGAAGATTTCACATGTTGAACACTTCCCCAAATTATTGGACACTAGCCCTTACGCGTCCAAGACAGGTCCTGGGCGTGGGCCTCACGCGCTGGACTATTCACCTTCTTCTCCACACGTTCGAGCGGTCTGAACCGGTTCGAATGTGCAGTCCGGTCCAGCTGGACCGGTGTGACCGGTCCGGCCATCCTCCTCCCTTATTTTTCATCCGATCCTCTCCTTTTCGATCCCAAACTTCCAATTTTCTCGTTTCCTATCCATTCCAATCCTTAAACCTAATCAAAACCTCCTAAAACCCATGGTTCCGATTTGAACCCCACGACCAAAACTCCCCAGTTTCTTCCCACGGCCCCCTTAGTCGTGAACCACCTTCAAACCTATCTTAGAAACCTCCTAGCAACCTAATAACCATTTCCTAATCATTCAAAATTGATCATAATGCATAAATCGAAATAAGGATGAAAATGGGCCTAACCGTGAAATCTTCTCGGTTTCATGACCGCCGTCCACGGTGGCGCCATTCTTGGCCAGCCACCATCGTCATCTTGTCCTCTCTACCTTCCCTTGGTCTCAGTTATGGTCATAAGGAAGATGGGGTTTGGATGGGGATGGAAGGGAGATCGGGTTTGTTGGGAAAATGAAGAAGAATGATCGATGAAGAGTGAAGGGAAGACATGCATGAATGTAAAATGATGTCTAGTGGATGGGTGACACTTGTCACTCATCCATTGGGCCTCCCTTAAATAACTGGGCCCACTAACTGCCAAATGACATACGTCTCGTAAAACGTGCAATAGTTCCCCTAAGCTTTCGTGAACCGTAACTTCGCCGTCGAACGTCCGAATTCCACTTGTCACCTGTCTATGGATTCGTATCATCCCGATCTACATAACGGTCCTCGTCCCTCGGACATCGGACATCCCAGTCCAAAAATCAACTATTTGCCCCTTTTAACTAAAATTACCAAATTTCCCTTAACCTTCCAAACGTCATAACTTCTTCCTCGAATCTCAAAATTGAACGTGCCACCTGTCTATGAACTCGTGACGTCACGAACTATGTCACGGTTATTGGTCAAAGTCCATTTGACCGCCAGAATGAAAAGTCAATGTTTTACCCATTCTATGGGCAAAATTATCATTTTGCATCGTTCGTCCGATTTTGCCCAACTAATCACCGATTAATCTCACTAATCGTGATTAGTCACTAATCTAAACCTGGATTTCAGGACGGGTCGTTACAGAAAATCTAGGGGCATTTTTGAACTCCTCCACTATCAGTTGAGGCATGAAACATCAGCCCACCCAACTGCTCCCAGCCGACTCTCCCTGACACGACATAGCCAAATCCTCTCTAGATTAACGTGAGATATGTCATGCTCCCATCTGACACTCCGTGCCAGACCAGGGATACACCCAATCCTCTCGAGGATTCCAAAGTACGCTAGGATCTATGTCGGCATATGATATCTCGGTCTCTGCTGCAGCCCGCATCTGCGATCAACTTGAAAGGTATTAAAAATAGTAAAATTTGTGAGTGGACGAAAGTAAACAGTTTATAAAACTATTTCACGAAAAGATATTTATACCCTTCACTAAAATTGCAAGCATCAGAAAACAAGTTATACCAACCACTTTCTCTCAATCAAATTATATGGCTTTTCAATTTAAAACTCAATGATAACCTTTACCAATCAACCCATTTCCACAGTAGGGTCTTAGCCCAAAACCAAAAAACGTGGGGTGTCTGCCCAAAAACTGTAAAATACAGTTTAACCAATCCTCAACATCCCAGATGTCTAATCAATAATGTCATGGTCTCTAGGCTACGTGTGCCACTGGGGGTCTCAAGTCCGAGTCCTCCCTAGGATCCACCAATTTCCAGGTGATATCATCGAACACTATCCTGGGCGATATCTATATCTAGCGATATTGATCCTGAGACTCTCCTCGTAAGAGGGGCCTTTCTCAGGCAATGCTCGCACTTCTCATCCCGAGCCTCTCCTCGGAGCGGCCCCTTCCAAGCAATGCACTGTGATTAATCCAGTATACTACGAGACGTCTGGAGGAGACATTCAACACATAAGGATGGTATATGTAAAACAGTAATCAAACCAGTTGAAAATCATTGTAAAACCATTTATACCTCAAATCTAGTTTTAAAGAATTTCAACAGGGTCTCAGCCCGAGGTATAGCTTTCATAAACCGTTTCCACAAAAATAGGATTCCTCGAATCCGATCCAATCCAAATCTCAATAGGGACTCAAGCCAAAATCCAAATCTCATTGGTACTCAACACAAAATCATCTCAATAGGGTCTCAAACCCGAAATCTCATTTCATAAACCACAACTGGGTCTCAAGCCCGATATCATAAAATAATTGGGCCTCAGGCCCGATGCCTCATAAATCGAAGGGGCCTCAAGACCGAAATAATATTTCCACATTCGAAATCATTTCATTGTACAAATCATTTGAAAACACAAGCACATATAAAATCTGGCCAAAGCCCAAGGTACAACGTAAAGAATAAATCTCGAAATACGTGCACTACCACATTTGTATGAAAATGCCAAACCACCACAATCATATATATAAACTTTATGCACTCACGGCATCTCAAATCATATTCCTAAATCATATGAAAAAGTTATAAATGCATCATATTTAGAAATCAAGTGTCTACTCACAGACCGTCCAAGCTGCGTGCCTGCAAGCAGCGCCGTAAGCAACTTAGGGCTATACTGAACTCTCCGGGTCATTCGGACCTGTCCAAAACACACTTAAAGTTCAAAACCAACCTAAACAAGTACTAATAAAAAACCCCCAAAACTTCGGGAAAAGTCAACGTATCCCCGACATGCATCCCTAGGCTAAAAACCAAAATTTAACCAACCTAACGATCTCCAATTGACCTGAAACCACCACCATTGGATTTAGATTCCCGAAATCATTCAAATGGGACCGTTCTAACTTTGAAATTAGTGCCCACGCGTCTCCATGCAATGGTCGAACTTCTCGGTCAACTTTGGTCAAAAGTCAACGCTGATTTAATCGATTAACGGTCAAAGTCAACACCTGATGTTAGCCTCACAGGTCTAACACCTGTAAGGTTTGATAGTGCCACGTATTATCCCCTGAGAAGTCCACGTGTCTGAAACCTGTTAGTACTGACTCGACCTGACAACTGCCACGTGGCAGCCCCTGATTTGCCACGTTGCTTGACAACCTCTAACAGATGATTACGTCACCCTCTGACGTCATCATCGTCTACCTCTCGACGGGTCGACCCGGTTGATAGTAAAAGGTTAACCAGACTTGTGATTCAATCCGACCGTATCTCAGCCATCCGGCCACCAAATGGCACCATTTTTAAACCACTAGATTCGTCTGGATCCCTAGAAGTGATCCATGAACTTAGAATTAGCCAAAAGGTCTCAAACTTACCTTCCCAATGATGAAAAGTGATGACCACCTGCAACCTCGCCTTCCCGTCAATTCTGTCCACCTCAATCCTCGAAATCAGTCCCTACAACCTCGTACACTCCTAAGGAACAAGGTTTGATCAACCAAGCAGTCCAAAAACCCTAGAAATAAAATTCAAAATTTTGAACTTAAAATCTTACCTTCACGGTTTTTTGGCCACCGTTCACGGTTGTCCAAACCGTTGCCACCACCGTGATCGTCTCAGTCCACTCTCTCATTTCCCTTCACATTCCAGAAGCAAAGGCTGAAGGTTCGTGATGGTGTGCGTGAGTTTTGGAGTGGGTTTCTTTGGGTTTTTGGATGTGAAGGAACAAGGAAGAAAATGAAGGACCAAAATAGGATCCCAAAATATTTGGGGTAATGGGCCAATCAGATTGGTCACACTTGTCGCTGATCAAGTGGTCCACCTAGATATTTTACCCTATCCAAATCTACCAATTGTACAATCCCTCAGTGAACCATAACTTTTTTGTGTGACGTCCCGATCTATGTAACAGTTCTCGATCCTCGTGCATTTGATTTCCCGAGTCAAAAGTCAACATTTTCACGCATTCCAAGGGTAAAATCATCATTTTACACGGACCGTCTGAAAAATCCTCGACTTAGATTCTGGACGTGTTGTTATAATCTTCCCCCCTTAAAGAATTTCGTCGTCGAAATTCAAATTGACCCAAATCTACATTCAAACTATTGAAATCCAATCCCGCCTCCAACTCAAGGTGCTCTCATGTAAACATACTCGTCCAATCAACTAGTCAAAGTACTCGTCTGTACCCAAACGTCACTCGACGTTAACCACAATCCAGCGACCAATGTTGAAACTCACCTCAGTCCTTTGTGACCGTATCCAACGAAAATGTGACCAACCGTCACCGGAAGCACCCTAAGCTCCAAAGCTTAACCCTCACAAGCCAAGTTTTAGGAATCCAAACGTCCAATAAGACATTGACACACGTCCAACTCACTGGTCAACTGATAACTAGCTGACAAGCCAACTTACCATCCTGCTCAGCTGACAATTCGTGCCGACAATCCAGCTAAACCAAGCTGACACATTTTATATTTTAGCCTGACGACCTTTCTCAGCTGACAACCCAAGCTGACATCCTACTCTCTCTTAGAGATCTCAAATCTCGAATCCTCCGCCTTACTAGACGGTTTACAGTTGGAGACCGTCGTGTTAAGTATAGGCTCCACTACCACTACTCGAGTCACTAACAAAACCTCGTCTCCATCTAGAGTCCTACCAAGGTACCTCGTACCAAACCTCATCTCACTCAGCATCCAACACTATGATCCCGATTCGAGAGGAGTTCCAAACTATCGTGTAATACCAAACTGACATCTCACTCATTATGTGGTTATGCTAACCACAAACTCACTCAACCTGAGTGCGTCTAGACCCCATCGAATACTTGCCCTAGTAGAGATAACAAAACTCAAACCCTAGGGTTCCTCTGGACAACTACGACGCTGAGCTCCAGCTCATACAATCACTAAACCCTCACAAGATCCCTCTGCTCACAAGCACAGTACTCTATGTCCAGTCTACGTTCTCAACAAACCAACAATATCGGAACCAATCCGATTACTAACACGTTTACAACTACACCGTCCAACGTATCCTACCCACAGGTGCACACAACACACAACCACAAGGCACTACTCAGGCCTGGTCAAGAACTATACTCACACAACGTAGTACGAACAAACAACCACAACTAGTCCATGCACCACAAAAACCTCGGATCTAGTTCGTCCACTCCATGGTTACCAAACCAATCACACTTCAACTCTAGAGTACCAACTCACGTCCACTCCATGTTCAACTCTCCCGTACATACCTCATCGCGGCAAGCCTCAAAACACAGGTGAAATGATCTCCTAACTCAGATTGACTCCCCTTCGAGTCAATCACGTCAACAGGCCACAACCTCGGGAATAAACCTCACCCAATAGTCAATACACTCATCCTTTTTGAGTGAGTCAAAAGTCTATTGTCTTGACTAGCTACTGCCAATCCCAAACTCTCTCGATCCACAACCAACTCGATCACCCATCACGTAATCCTCGATCCTCTCGGTCTTCGGGACCCAAGGTCGTAAGCAATAGAACTTGTCACCATTTACTCCCTAGATTGCGGATTTTCTTCACTTAGCCCATGATAATGTCCCGTATGTAGGATTAAAAAATGATGGCATCCAAATTCATCCCACGTAAGTGTAAATACCAATCCAATTACACTTACCAACGTTATGTAACACTAAACAACATCTATTCCTCAACCCATTCAAATTTGATCCACCACCTATCCATACATCTTGGAACCAAGAGAAATTGCAACCATGCCACTAGCATAGAAGCAGAAAACAAGAAGTTTCCTTCACCAACCAATAATATATGTTGACATCTACTGTCGTGATACTTCACGACCAAGTCACTCCTTACATCAGCTTAACCTTGACAAGCTTACACCTCCACAAGTAACGAGAAGTTCACTAAGAACTTTTAGGAGAATGAAGTATATATATTTACTAGTAGTCTGCTCAATACCAATCCCCGAAGTTCAGCAGAAAAGGGCATTGGGTCCCCTAACAGCGACACTCCAAGTCAACAGATTCTCAGTTCCACTGAGTCCACCACCGAATACTCTAGCTCAAGGACATCACAACATGTGTCCCATCTCTCGAATAGTCACCCTATAGTATCTTCTCGGTAATCAGTTGCAAAATGGGTTACGTACCCAGAAACAACTCTGCTCAACAGCAACTACACCACTCATGTAGTTCACTCTCGCCCTGGAGGCCGTAACTCTCTTGGACATCAATCCTTGTGTCTTGGAACCAATTCAACTCAAGGTCAAACCTCGCCTGTCTTTGATTATACCGTTTATGCACATCGAATTGGTAGTGATGAAACCACCTGATCCTCATGTCCTAACTCTTATGGGATCAACTCCTGCACCCGACACTCGTGCACACTTACCAAGGAAAGATAAAACCCCTCTCACAAACACTAGGTAACTTGTCACCAAACCAAGTATTATGTACCTCTAGTAAACCAAGTAAACTCCAACTCACCGAGTCATTCAGTATCTTTACTTTCCCGCACAATGATTACTATCCTCGTCCAACTGCTTCTTAAGTCTCGGAGCTAACGGTAACTCTCGTTTAAGCTCCCGAAGTTGACAAATTCCCATGATTCCTTTGCGTCGTCCAAGCCACTCAGTCGTTGTTGGGATTCCATCAAACTCACCTCAGTCATCTCCAATCACACCAATGGAGATGATGTTGCATCTTGATACAATTCGCACCGCCCAAAGCTTATCGTCTAATCAACACTAAAAATGAGCATCACTACAACCAAGTCACAACCTCTACTCACTAGTTCGTTACGAGCTAATAACCACTCCCTTACTCATGTCGGAGGAACTCTACCTCCCTTGTAACTCGACAACGCTAGGAGAAAACTATGTAAGAAATGTTTCTCGAACGTCACCCAAAGTTCAACAATTTCAACCACAACCACCATCGATACCCATGCCTGCCACAACTCTCGTATAGACAAACCCAAGAAAAAACTACGCTATCGAGACTCTGAGTACGGAGTCTGTACTAACCGGACCCTATCCCCTACATAAGTACTACTCTGCTGGCAACTTGTCCATCCAATCTCCACTAGATTACCCTAGTTTCAGACCAATCATTGGTCACCACTCAGAAAATTCATTATATCCAGCTTTCATCAGGGTCTATTCTCACTGAATCACAGCATCCATAATTCTCCAGTATGGCATCCCACGCCAAACGCAACATAAAAGAGGTTTATTTCCACTATATTCTCCTACTCTTAGCCTAACTATTAGGTTGATGACGGGCTGTTTCCTCATAGAGACATCACATTTGGCACCTGCGTAACACTCCAAGAGCAACCCAGTGCTCTGATACTAAGCTGACACGACCCATCCCAATCCTCCCTAGATTAACGCGGGATGTACCATGCTCCCGTATAACACCCCGTGCCAGATTAGGGATACACCCAATCCTCTCGGGGTTTCAGGATCTATGGCGGCATATGATGTCTCCGTCTCAGCTACAGCCCGCATCCGCGATCAACCTGAAGAGTATTAAAAATAATAAAAGCTGTGAGTGGACGAAAATAAATAGTTTATAAAACCATTTCATGAAAAGATAATTATAAGCTTCACTAAAAATAATGCATGCATCAGAAAACAAGTTATACCAACCACTTTCTCTCAATCAAATTATATGGCTTTTCAATTTAAAACTCAGTGATAACCTTTACCAATCAAGCCATTTCCATAGTAAGATCTTAAGCCCAAAACCAAAACACGTGGGGTATCTGCCCAAAAACCATAAAATACAGTTTAACCAATCCTCGACATCTCAGATGTCTAATCAATAATGTCACGGTCTCTAGGCTACGCGTGCCACTAGGGGTCTCAAGTCCGAGTCCTCCGCAGGATCAACCAGTGTCTGGGTGATATCACTGGACACTATCCTGGGTAATATTCATATCTAGAAATGCGGATCATGAGCCTCTCCTTGTAGGAGCAGCCCCTCTTAAGCAATGCTCAACCTCCTAGTCCCGAGCCTTTCCTCAGAGCGGCCCCTCCTATGCAATGCACCGTGACTACTCCAGGATACTACGAGACGTCTGGAAGAGATAATCCACACATAAGGATGGTATGTGTAAAACAGTAATCAAGCCAGTGCAAAATCATTGTAAAACCATTTATACCTCAAATCCAGTTTTAAAGCATTTCAACAAGTTCTCAGCCCGAGGTCTAGCTTTCACAAACCGTTTCCACAA
Source organism: Prinsepia uniflora (assembly GCA_032719365.1). Classification (NCBI taxonomy): domain Eukaryota; kingdom Viridiplantae; phylum Streptophyta; class Magnoliopsida; order Rosales; family Rosaceae; genus Prinsepia; species Prinsepia uniflora. The sequence continues at coordinate 41,700,763 of CM064872.1, forward strand.
ACCTAGGATTCCCCGAATCCGATCCAATCCAATCCAAATCTCAATAGGGACTCAAGCCCAAATCGAAATGTCATTGGGACTCAGCCAAAATCATCTCAATAGGATCTCAAACCCGAAATCTCATTTCATCAACCACACATAGGACGCAAGCCCGATATCATAAACCAATTAGGCCTTAGGCCTAATATCTCATAAATCAACGGGGCCTCAAGCCCGGAATAAAATTTCCACATCCAAAATCATTTCATTGTTCAAATCATTTGAAAACACAAGCACGTGTAAAATCTTTCCTAAGCCCAAGGTAAAATGTAAACCATAAATCTCGAAATACGTCCACTACCATATTTGTATGAAATATCCAAAACACCATAATCATATATATAAACCATATGAACTCACAACATCTTAAATCGTATTCATAAAATATATAAAATAGTTATACATGCATCATATTTACAAATCAAGTGTCCACTCACAGACCGTCCAAGCTGCGCGCCTACAAGCTGCGTTGTAAGCCACTGAGGGCTACACTAAACTCTCTTGGTGATCTGGACCTATCCAAACCTAAATTTGACCAACCTAATGACCTCCGATAGACCTAAAACTACCATCATTGGATTCAGATCGTCGAAACCTTTCGAATGGGATCGATCTCACCTTGAAATTGATGTACACGCGCCGCCACGCTGACAGAACCCGCCCCGATCCTCTCTGGGACCATATGGGGACGTGCCCTGCTCCCGTCTGACACCCAATAATTCATACCAATTTTGACCTCAAAACCTCAAATGCATAAATAATCAATTAAAGTCATACATCAAATCCGAATTAAACAGATGTCAGATAAGGGATGAAATCCAAAATTACAAGTTGCGAGCACGACTCTAAAATAAACCTGCGGGTAAAACCACCCAACAGGGGTTTAGGTACGCATAATATGAAGGGGTTACCAAAAACAGGTTCCTCCTCAGTAGATCTATGCCTCAGCCTCAGGTTCCTCCTCTACCTCAGTATCGCGACCTGAAGGGGTTACCAAAAACATTAAGGGTGAGTGGACCGAACTCAAGTTTATAAAACCATTTGATAAGTAAAACATACAATTTACCCCTCCATTTTCCAAACATGCATGCAACCGTATTTAAAATCATAAGTCATATAATATGAACCATAAGGCATGTAATAAAACCATAAGTATAATTTTAGTTGCTGCACTATACACTCCAATCCCGACATCCCTGATGTCTGACGTCCCTGACGTCCAATAAGGTCACAATCACAAGGCTACGCGTGCCACTCGGGTCTTAATTCCGAGTTCAATCCCCGAACCTCGTTCGGGTACAGCATCCCCGATGCTTAGCGTCATAGACGCTGGACGTTCTAGACGTCCGTGACCTCTCCGGGGTACCTCATCCGGAGGAGACAGTATCATATGAATGGATCTATACAGTGCAGCACCAAATACATTTTATTGATATCCACATGCAAGCATATATATACATAGATAGAATCCGAACCAACCATTAAGTTTCCTCGGACGGGTCTCAAGCCCAAATACCGTGAAACGTGCCATAACCATATTTTCCATATCATCAAAACCATTATTGTTTTTAGCATGTGAATAAGTATAATAAACCAGAAAACATTTATGCACGCAAGGGTTTAAGAAAATGGCCCACTCACTGTACGATCCCGCGGTGAACCTGCGCGTACGAACTTGTACCGGGATTATCGTACAATTCCTGTCAGTCCAAATCACATGTAAGTGTCACTACAAGTCTTAAACGTTTAACCACAAAGTCCGAAATAGAACCCGGCTCGGGGAAGCCGTCCAACACGTTTCCCGAGGCAATCGTCCCTAAACTGACCCATAAAAAACTATCTCAGATCAACATGGTTATTTCATCAAAAATGTTCAGAATGATGAGAGGAATAAAAGTCATGTTGATCGTGATCGGAGATAAGCCCCAACGCGCCCTCACGCGCCGCCCAAAGTGGCTGCGCGTGAAAGTCACGCGCCTGACACTGTAGCTACAGTGTCAGCACCTTCACCCGTTATTTTGTAATTCGGGCCTGCCACCCGCGGCTTGACCCGGTTAATTACCCATCAATTCCTACTTGATTTCAATCCAATTTGATCCTAACATGTTATTTAAACATCTAATTTAAGTTCTGAGTTATTAATTATCCAAAACCAATCCTTAAATGGCCCCTCGACCCGTGATCATCCAAACGGGTCAATCACCAGAACTCACTGGTTTCAAACCCATTGTCCAATTAACTTCACAGGAAGTATAACAGGATCAAAACGAACCAAAATGAGCAATCAATTGTGTCTGAAAGTACCTGAAGGTCGTCGTCCCAAGCTCTGCGATTTCCCTGAAAACAGCAGTCACCGTCCCAGCTCACCCGTGGCTGATTGCCTTCGATTTTCATATGGTTGTGTTCTAAACACTCCCAGAAAGCTTACTCTGCGATTAGATTGGCCCAACACACCGTAGAAATCAAAAACCCGATTTCCCTCCAAAAATTCCCGAAATGGTTTCTCTCTGGTTCCACTCTTATTTTCAGTCCTTTCAATACCAGAGTGAAGCTCACACACTATATAATCAGTTTTAATTAATTTCAAGCCATCCCAGAGGCTCGTGGGTGCCCAATTGTCCACTGAAAAAATGTCCCCCGAAAAGCTTCAAACTTGAATTAATAATGGGGTCGTGCACGGTGGATGCAACAGACCACGTTCTAAAGCATCAGATATTCCCAACTTTCCAGCACACAATTGCACAACCAATTGCACGATTGAACCACCGCACATGGTGGTGCCGCCCATGTCCCCCGCGGTCTGCTACAGTAACCAGGGCAAAAATACCAAAATGCCCCTGGTTCAATAATTACCAAAATACCCCTCACTTCCTAGACCCGTAACTCAGCCATACGAAGTCCGATTTTGGCGTGCCGCCTGTCTACGGACTCAGGACGTCGAGACCTACCCATCGGTCCTTTAGTCGCGTGAAAATTAATTGTCAACGAAAAGTCAACATTTTCGCCCGTGAAGTCCAACTTACGGTAAAGTCCCTGAACTTCCGATAGTCATAACTTTTTCCCTGATCGTCCGAAATGGACGTGCCACCTGTCTATGAACTCGTGACGTCCCGTACTACGTCACGGTCATAGGTCAAAGTCCATTTAACTCATCAATCAAAAAGTCAACAATTTGGCCATATCAATCATAAGGGTAAAAGCGTCAATTCACACATTAAATTGAGATATTAAAATCCTCGAATGTCCGGGGTGTTACACACGCGCTGGTCAAACATCCTAGTCAACTCTAGTAAAAACTCAACGCTAACGTCAGCAAAGTCAAAGATGACATCATTAGTCGACGGTCAAAGTCAACTTGACAGGTCTGACAGTGCCACGTGTAAGCCCCCGATTGGTCCACATATCTGACACCTGTCAGTGCTAACTGGACTTGAAAACTGCCACATGAAAGCCCTTGATTGGCCACGTGGTCTGACGACTTATGATAGATGATGACATCACCTACTGACGTCATCATCGTCTACCTATCGACCAGTTGACTATAACAGGTTAATCGGACCCGCGACTGACCTGACCATATCTCAGCTATCCGGCCACCAAATCCCACAATTTTTCAACCACTAGACTCATATTGATACCTAGAAGTGATCGATGAACCCAGAATTAGCCAAAAAGGACTCAAAATTACCTTCCCAATGATGAACGATGATGGCCACCTGTTACCTCGCCTTCCCATCAATTCTAGTCTCCTCAATTCTTGAAATCGTTCCCTATAGCCTCTCATAGTCCCAAGGAACAAGGTTTGATCAACCAAACAGTCCAACAACCCTTAGAAATCGAATTCAAAAATTTCAACTTAAAAAGCTTACCTTCATGGTTTTCCGGCCACCGTCCACAATTGTCCAAACTGTTGCTGTAACGACCCGTCTCGAATTTCCAGATTAGATTGATAACTAATCATGATTAGTGAGGTTAAATCGGTGATTAGTTGGGCGAAATCGGACGAACGATGCAAAATGATCGTTTTGCCCCTAGTCGTGGGTAAAATGTTGACTTTTCATTCTGGTAGTCAAACGTACTTTGACCAATGACCGTGACGTAGCTTGGGTAATCACGAGTTCATAGGCAGGTGGCACGTTCGATTCCCAAGTTCGAGGAAAAAGTTATGACGTTCGGAAGTTTAGGGGCATGTTGGTAATTTTGGTTAAAAGGGGCGAAATGTTGACTTTTTGACCTGGATGTCCGATGGTCGAGGGCCGAGAACCGTTACGTAGATCTGGATGATACGTACCCATAGACAGTCGGCACGCTGAAATCGGACTTCGAATAGGGAAGTTATAGGTCATGGAAGTTTGACTATACTACGCACGAATTACGAGACATTGATTAGGTGGAAATATTGGATTGGGCAGATATTTCAGTGGGGCCCTAGGATGAGTGATAAGTGTCACTCATCCAGTGGTGATTTTCCCTAAAAAGGGGATCTATGATTGGTCCATTTCAATATTAAAAATCAGCCTTGTTCTCTCTCTTCCTCCCGCGACCACCATCTTTGTTCTCTGCACAAACCGAACCCCCAACCCACTAACAAACCCTCTAAACCTTCCATGTTGCTGTTGGAATGTAATGGAGATTGAGAGAGTGAGTGGAGGCGAGTTGAGTGGTGGCAAGGACGCCGACCGACGTGAACGGTGGCACGAGTTGGTGGAGAGCAACCCAAAAACCGGTAAGCTTGGATTTAAAATACGAATAATGGTTTTAAGTACTTGTTGATCCATGCTAATGTCTAGGTTGTGTTTTTGGAGGTTGTTTGGGCTGGTTAGGACCGATATTATAGCCGGAGGTGGACAGAGGCAGTCAGCCGGAAATATGGGCAACGGTTCTCGATCGAAAGGTATGGATTGTGGCTGTTTTCTTTATTTTTAAAGACAAAGGATGATGGGTAATAGATAGAGGAAGATGTAGGGATGATAATGGAAGAAAACGGGGCTGATTGTGTGGCCGGAATGATGAAAACCGGGAACGCTGGTCCAGACCGGTTCAGTTGCAGTGAACCTGGGTCACTGCGGGTTGAAGGTGACGCTACAGTGCCCACACGTGGGCTTCACGCGCGTGAGGTTCTAGGGGCACGTGTGAGCGCGTGGTGAGGATTTTGAGGGTGCTTTCAACACGAGAAATATTCTATTCGATGTAACGAATATTTTGAGACTAGTTTCGTGTCGATCGGACACCGTCTCGATAATGTTCGGGGCATCCGAAGGTTTCAAATCGGGATTTAAAATAGTTAAAAATTTGGGAAAATTACGGGACTTCAATAAGAGGTTAATAAAGTAGTTAGTAACCCTATAGTTTTATTTGGACATGTTTGGATGTCCCGGTGATAGTGGTGAGGCCCGGGAACGCCTATGGTACGCATATCGAGGCGCATCGTTGGACGGTCTGTAAGTGGACTTTGGTTTTATAAATCATATGCATGCATAATTGTTTTATATGGATTATGATTGTGATTATATGATGTTGTTTTTTTTGTTTTGGATAGTGGTGAATTATATGGTTTCACGCATTTCGAGGTGATTTACGTGCTTGCACGTAAATCGAGGTTTTTGATTTTAGTCTGATTTTCCGTACTTATGATTTTGGAAATAGTTGAATGAAATGGTCTTGAAATTGGAAAGATAAACTCGGGCGTGAGGCCCAATTGTTTTGGAAACCTCGGACTTGGAGTCCAATTGAGTTACATAATCGGGCTGGGGGCCCAATTGCTTTATGAAATCGGGCGAGGGGCCCAGTTATTTACGAAATCGGGCTGAGACCCATTTAAGTTATATAATCGGGCCAGGGGCCCAGTTGATTTACGAAATCGGTATGTGGGCCCAGTTGGTTTACGAAATCGGTCTGTGGGCCCAGTTGGTTTATGAAATCGGGCATGAGGCCCAGTTGGTTATAAATGTGATTTAGGGTCGGGGACCCTAAATGAATTTGAATAAATGGTTTTGGATTTGAAAATCAGATGTTTGGACTTTTGATGGTTTTATGGAAATTCCAGGAAGGGCCCTTGAGATGTTTTGAAATGATTGATAAACTGTTTTCCATAAACCATCTAGATACCAGGATATGTGATGGTCTCCTCCAGGTGTCTGGGACACTAGGGAAGTCACAGAGCATTGCCTGCGAGGGGTCATTATACGGAGCTACCGGACCGTATGATGAGTAAGGAGCAGGAATGCTATGATTGGACGTCTGGGACGTCAGACATCTTGGATGTCAGAGATATTGACCCGGTGAGACCCCGGGTAGCACACGTTGCTTGATACAGTGAGATATGGCGTCTGGGACGCTAGGCAATTAGGATGCCCAGGATGGTTGAAACATGTTTTCTTGAATGGTATTTATGGTTATGGTTTTGGGCGGTAGCCCACTTGGAATTCGAATTTGGTTTTACGGTTTTGGGCTGAGTCCCCACATTTGGTTTTGAGTCACGGTTTTTGGGCTAAGGCCCTAACGGTTGTTTTTAGTAAATAGTTTAATTACTGGTTTTCGATGCATGTATCCGTTTTAATGAAGGGCATAAATATTTTTGTGAAATGTGTTTTATGAACTTATTTATTTTCGTCCACTCACAGCCTTTATTGTTTTTATTGCCCTTCAGGTTGATCACGGATGCGACTGCAGCAGAGACTGGGACATTGCATGCCTCCTCCATCGATCCTTGCGCACTCTGGAAGCTCGTTGGGGCAGTGGATTTATGTTATCTCTTGTCTGATACTTCATGTCAGATGGAAGCATGACACATCCCACGGTAATCCCGTGGGGATTGGGATGGGTCGTGTCTAGTGGTATCAGAGCAGGTTTGCTCTTTGTGCGCACACAGGTCGAGGATGTGATTTCTCAGTGGGCTGCAGTTCGTTATCAACTTGATAGTTAGGGGGTCAGATGGATAGTTAGTGGGAATTAATCATGAATAATGGATAGAGTACGATTGGCCTGATACGTCGTGCGTTAGTGTGATTCGACCCAAGTGGGGTTGTATGTGATGAACTGGTGATCAGGGACCATCGGTTTGGTCATGTGATAGTAGATTGTTGTGCTGCTGGGTGCAGCTGGGTTCGTGGAATCCCATTTGAGTAGTGACCTGGAAATGTGAACCTCAGTTGGGTAATGGTCTAAATGTGAACCCTAGTGGTGATCACTAGTGTAAGGAATGTTGGTACATCGAAGTTAGCCGATGACCTTAGTGGTGGAACCCACGTTGAGTTGATGGTAGGATTGGATTTGAGGTCTATACGATGTCAGGACCGCGGAGTCAGTCAGGTTGTAAACTACACTGCAGGGGAGAGTGGGGTTCAGAGGAACCCTAGGGTGTAATTTTGGAACCCTAGTTTATGACGATTTGGGAAGGTGAACCTTAGTTGTGATAGATGAACTAGTATTGTGAGTCCGTAGTTGCTGAGGATTGGATGATTTTCCGAAGTCGAGGTGGTATGTCGAGGCGAACCCCAGATTATGAGTAGTGGATTGGATGACTCTATTGAGTCTAGCCAGAACTATAGAGATTGGTTGTCAGATGTGAAGTAAATTGGTGGGATTCGACCCACGGGTACGGTTATGAGATAAGATATGGAATCTTGAGTTGGACTGAATAATAGTGTGATGGGTGGATGCGGATCTCGATAGCGATGACAGTTGGTCGATAGTATTGTAGAGATGGCTGGCTATCGAGGGTGATTGATGTAGTTGTGTTAATTGAGGATTGGGGAACGTTCAGGGAGCGTTCAGTACCTTTTTGTGGTTTGGCAGAGTGGTGGTACCCAGAGTGGTTAGGTACGAAGGAGACAGAGTTTCTTCAACTTGAGCATAGGTACGGGATCGTCGCTGGGTATGAGCGGAGATCTAGGGTTGTCTGATTCGTACACTTCGTGCTGATGCTGACAGGTGATAATGATGGTACTTGTACTAGTGCTGATACTAATGCTGGTGATTGTTCAGTATTAGTCACGAGTCGGGATGTGACTCCGTCGAGATTGGCGTATGTTCGGTATCTGTGGTTCGGGAGTGGATCACGGATAGTGATGAACTGGATAGGATCCAACGGTAGTTGAGACGTGAGGATCGAGTACTGTCAAGAGGGATTAGTGACTAGTTGGTCAGTGTTGGCCAGAGTTGGTCAGTTATGGTGGTATGCAGAGATTTGACTGCAGATCACAGTAGGGGTCTGTTGTGACTCTCTAGTCGAGCGATACATCAAATTAGGATGAATTGACATCATTTTGGATGTACATATACGGTCGTAACCGGATAGATGAGTTGATTGTTTATTGACACGTGGATGATGTCCGGATGAGCTAAGGACTTGAGAATCCAGCTAAGGACTTGAGAATCCATTCCGGTTTGGTTATGGTTGACTGCGGTTGACCATATCTCCTAAGTTTAGGATAGACTTGTTGTGGAGAAATCGGATTGTGAGAAATGAAATGGGTCATTATAGTAGTTAGTGACAGTCGTTGTTAGATAGAAAGGTCGGAGAAGGATTTCTAACCCAGGAATAGAAACTGTTAGGCGTGGTCCCTATATTATTGTAACATCGAAATCGAGAGATACGGTGTTTGAGGTGACACGAGGAATGCGGGTTTTCCGCATTGGTAATGGGTATATTGAAGTCATTTTGGGTGACTTCTCAGGTTCTGCTAGGGCAGATGATGCGTGTATCACCAGTACATTGATCGTGTATTGGTTGATGGATCCAGGATTTGTTTTTGGGTCATCAGGTGGAGTTAAGTATATCGAAGTTAGGTGACTGAGAGTCCTCATTTTCTGCTTGGTGGCAGGCGATGTCAGGTAACATAACGTGGTGAGTGCAACGAGTGTTGCTTGCATTCACATGGGACGAGTGTTGAGGTCATCGTTTTGGATCATCCTTGGTTTTTCCTAGGTGGAATGGCAAGGATCGATACGAGGTAATTAGTGAGAACCCACAGTCTCGGCGTGTCTCGTCGTTGACTGATCTGTTTAGATGTGGGAGTTGGTGGAAGAACAATGTGACAGTATACAGATTCGTTGAGGGTGTGAGACCCTATGGTTTGGAATCTGGTAGTTAACTGTGTGGATCCTAGGTGGATCAGGATGGTGATATTAAGGACTTGGGACGTCGTGAGGTTTACGATCAGGTGACGTAGTGATGAATCTGGATCGTGATCTTGATGATCCAGATAGGTGGAGAGTTTATCACTCTTACTAGGATGTGTGAGTCGTAAATGACGGGACTGAACTTCTTTTCGAAGTAAATCCCGTAAGGTTTATTACTCGGGTGAGTAGGTATCCGACGTGGTCAGATTTTGTCAACCTTAGACGCGTGGATGTTGGGATTGGCTTCCCTATGAAGTCAATCGAATGTATTGAGCAGGTAACCGATAGGTTCAGTTTTGGTGTGTCTTGGTAGACGTGAACGAGATTTCGAGTTTTGGAATCGAATTCTGGGTGACAATTCAGGATTAGATTTTGGAACTTGAAAGTGTATTTCTGGATTTGGGTGCGGAATGATTATTCCAAATGCTAGCTTACGAAATAATGATTTTGGATTCGGATTTGGAAATGGTTATGGATATGATTTCTGGGTTTGGATTCAGGATTTCTTACGAAATTGTGGATTCGAATTCGAATTTGAAAATGGATAATGGGTTGGAGTCCTGTTCTGCCCAGTACTAGATTGGACATATGGATTTCAGCATAGAAACGTGATTAGCTACCACCTAGGTCGTCGTGTTGTCGTTGTTGTTGTTGTTGTGGTTGTAGTCTGGTCGATGGATAGATGTATGTACCTAGTACATGATTTGAGGTACGATACTTTGCAGGCTTATGGTGCCTGGTGACGGTATACGGGTTATACCAGAGGTATGTCGGAGAGCGTTGGTAGTCGGATTGGTTCCGATACCATTGGATTAGTCGAGGTCGTGGACTGGACATTGGCTACTATGCAATGGGCCATGGTATTTCCGATGGGTCTAGTTACACACAAGTCGAGTGAAATGTTGGTTAGTGTATACTCAGGTTGAGTAAGTTGGTGGTTAGTGTAACCACGAGTGAGTATAGTGTCAGTTTTCGACTGACGACTGTCAAGTGGTGACAGATTTTCGGGATGTGTCAACGTGGATTGTTGAGTGAGGTCTGATGACTCCCAGTGGGAGCATACGTCAGGATAGTTTAGCGCTTGAGCAAGGAACCTTCGAGTTGATGGTGTCAGTGAGATGGTAGATCTGACAAGTGTTTAGCTCATAGGTTACTCGGGATGCCCTGATACTGACAAGTGGTGTCAATTCGGAACGTGTGATTACTGTCATTCGACGTGGTCGAGGGTAGTCGATGCGACGTGAGTAGTAGTGGTACGTCTAGTTGCAGACAAGTATTGTTCTAGCTAGTGGTGGTCTAGTGTACACGAGCGTGAGATTGAATTACTTGCACGAGGTGGATGTGGAATCAGGATAGTTGGAGTTTTGAGAACGAAACTAAATAAGGAGGGATGAACGATTGAGATTAGTTCGGTTGGAATTTTGAGGTTGAAAGTAATTAAGGAGGGAAGGTTGTAACGACCCGTCCTGAATTTCAGGACTATATTGGTAACTAATCATGATTAGTGAGGTTAAGTCGGTGATTAGTTGGGCGAAATCAGACGAACGATGCAAAATTACCGTTTTGCCACTAGTCGTGGGTAAAACGTTGACCTTTCATTCAGGCAGTTAAACGAACTTTGACCAATGACCGTGACGTAGCTTGGGTCGTCACGAGTTCATAGACAAGTGGCACGTTCGATTCCGACATTCGAGGAAAAAGTTATGACGTTCGGAAGTTTATGGGCATTTTGGTAATTTTGGTTCAAAGGGGTGAAATGTTGACTTTTTGACCCGGATGTCCGATAGCCGAGGGCCGATGACCGTTACGTAGATCTGGACAATACGAATCGATAGAGAGTCGGCACGCTGAAATTGGACTTCGAACAGGGAAGTTATAGATTACGGAAGTTCGACTATACTACGCGCGCATTATGAAACATTGATTAGGTGGAAATATTGGATTGGGCAGATATTTCAGTGGGGCCCTCGGAGGACTGACAAGTGTCACTCATCCAGTGGTGATTTTCCCTAAAAAGGGGATCTGTGATTGGTCCATTTCAATATTAAAAATCAGCCTTGTTCTCTCTCTTCCTCCCGCGACCACAATCTTTGTGCTCTACACAAACCGAACCCCCAACCCACTAACAAACCCTCTAAACCTTTCCTGTCGCTGTTGGAATGTAATGGAGATTGAGAGAGTGAGTGGAGGCGAGTTGAGTGGTGGCAAGGACGCCGACCGCTATGCACGGTGGCGCGATTTGGTGGCGAGAAACCGAAAAACCGGTAAGCTTGGATTTAAAATACGAATAATGGTTTTAAGTACTTGTTTATCCATTCTAATGTCAAGTTTGTGTTTTTGGAGGTTGTTTGGGCTGGTTAGGACCGATATTATGGCCGGAGGTGGACAGAAGGAGTCGGCCGGAAACAGGGCAATGGTTCTCGATCGAAAGGTATGGGTTGTGGTCGTTTTCTTTATTTTTAAAGACATATAATTATGGGTAATAGATAGAGGAAGATGTAGGGATGATAATGGAAGAAAACGAGGTTGATTGGGTGTCCGGAATGACGAAAACTGGGAACGTCGGTCTAGACCGATTCAGCTGCAGTGAACCCAGTTCACTGCGGGTTGAAGGTGATGCTACAGTGCCCGCGAGTGGGCTTCACGCGCGTGAGGTTCTAGGGGCGCGTGTGTGCGCGTGGTGACGATTTCGAGGGTGCTTTTAACACGTGAAATCTTCTATTCGATGTAACGAACATTTTGGGACTGGTTTCGTGTCCACCGGACACCATTTCGATAATGTTCGGGGCATCGGGGCTTCAATGAGAGGTTAATAAGGTAGTTAGTAACCCTCTAGTTTGATTTGGACAGGTTTGGAAGTCCAGGTGATAGTGGTGAGGCCCGGGAAGGCCTTTGGCATGCGTATCGCGGCGCATCGTTGGACGGTCTGTAAGTTCACTTTGGTTTTATAAATCTTATGCATGCATAATTGTTTTATATAGATTATGATTGGGATTATATGATGTTCTTTTTTTGTTTTGGATAGTGGTGAATTATATGGTTTCAAGCATTTCGAGGCGATTTACGTGCTTGCACATAAATCGAGGTTATCGATTTTACTCTGATTTTCGGTACTTATGGTTTTGGAAATAGTTGAATGAAATGGTCTTGAAATTGGAAAGATAAACTCGGGCATGAGGCCCAATTGTTTTGGAAACCTCGGACTTGGAGTCCAATTGAGTTACGTAATCGGGCTGGGGGCCCAATTGCTTTATGAAATCGGGCCAGGGGCCCAGTTATTTATGAAATCGGGCTGAGACCCATTTGAGTTATATAATCGGGCCAGGGGCTCACTTGATTTACGAAATCGGTTCGTGGGCCCAGTTGGTTTACGAAATCGGGCATGAGGCCCAGTTGGTTATAAATGTGATTTAGGGTCGGGGTCCCTAAATGGATTTGAATAAATGGTTTTGGATTTGAAAATCAGATGTTTGGACTTGTGATGGTTTTATATAAATTCCAGGAAGGGCCCTTGAGATGTTTTGAAATGATTGATAAACTGTTTTCCATAAACCATCTAGATACCAGGATATGTGATGGTCTCCTCCAGGTGTCTGGGACACTGGGGAAGTCACGGTGCATTGCCTACGAGGGGTCATTATACGGAGCTACCGGATCGTATGATGACTCAGGAGCAGAAATGCTATGATAGGACGTCTGGGACGTCAGACATCTAGGATGTCAGAAATATTGACGCGGTGAGACCCCGGGTAGCACTCGTTGCTTGATACCGTGAGATATGGCGTCTGGGACGCTAGGCATTTAGGATCCCAGGATGGTCTAAACATGTTTTCTTGAACGGTATTTATGGTTATGGTTTTGGGCGGTAGCCCACTTGGAATTGGAATTTGGTTTTACGGTTTTGGGATGAGTCCCCACATTTGGTTTTGAGTCAGGGTTTCTGGGCTAAGGCTCGAACGGTTGTTTTTAGTAAACAGTTTACTTACTGGTTTTCGATGCATACATACGTTTTAATGAAGGTCATAAATATTTTTGTGAAATGTGTTTTATGAACTTATTTATTTTAGTCCACTCACAGCCTTTGTTGTTTTTAATGCCCTTCAGGTTGATCACGGATGCGATTGTAGCAGAGAATGGGACATTGCATGCCTCTTCCATCGATCCTTGCGCACTCTGGAAGCTCGTTGGGGCAGTGGCTTTAGGTTATCCCTTGTCTGACACTTCGTGTCAGATGGGAGCATGACACATCCCACGGTAATCCCGGGGGGATTGGGATGGGTCGTGTCAATTGCCACCGCCGTGATCGTCTTAGTTCACTCTCTCACTTCCCTTCACATTCCAGAAGCAAAGGCTGAAGGTTGGTGATGGTGTGTGTGAGTTTTGGGGGTGAGTTTCTTTGGGCTTTCGCGTGTGAAGGAACAAAGAAGAAAATGAAGCACCAAAATAGGATCCCAAAATATTTGGCATAATGGGCGAATCATATGGGTGACACTTGTCACTCATCAAGTGGTCCATCCAGATATTTTATTCAATCCAAATATGCCAATTGTACAATTCTTTGGTGTGCGTGAATAATGCCATTTTTCTTTCGTCAACCATAACTTTTTCATCCAACGTTCGAATTCGACGTGCTGCTTATCTACGGACTCGTAACATACCGATCTATGTAACGGTCCTCGATCCTTGTGCATTTCATCTCCCAGGTTAAAAGTCTAAATTTTCACCCATTCAATGGACAAAATCTTCATTTTACGCCAACCGTCCAAAAAATCTTCTACTAAATCCCAATTAGTCTCGATAATCCTCAATTAGTCCTTAATTAATCCGTAGATTCGGGATGGGTTGTTACACTCCCACCCCATCCTACTCTCCTCTCTGAAAAAAGAAAGTCGTGGCTCTTGTGGATGTAGGCTCACCTTATTGAGGACTCCTTAGAATGCAGTAAAGGCAAGAATCCTATGGAAGAAAAAAACAAAAATTGTTTAAAAGAAGGAACATGGGCTCTACAACCAACTCTGAGTTGTCCCTTACTTTGAGCCAGGTGACTGTTGTTCATCTCCTGCTCAGAACTTTGATGAAGACAAAGGTAGTGGCAGCTAGGCCTGAACTGCTGCGGAGGGGCCATGATCTACCTTCTCTAGAATTATCACGGTCTAGGTCCTACCTTGACAATTCATGCCTTGAAAACACAACTCTGGAAGCACCGTCCCTATGTTATTTTCTTGATGGAAACAAAAATGAATGACAACATGGTGGATGCGGGTACCCTTTTAGCTTCAATGTTTCCCCAGTCAAAACATCGCGCGCGAGGAGGGGGCATGTGTCTCTAATGGAAAACTTAGGGGAAGTTTGCATTACTTGATTTTCCAATAATTTCATTGATTCTACGATATAAATATGTGGTTACAGGGGTCACTAGCAGAGCATTGTGGATTTATGGCACTCCATACCGGGAACTTGACAGTACCTTGCCCGAAAACCTACAACTTGGGTCACTCCACCCAGTGACCTGACTCGACTTTTTCTCCCTCATTGTTTACCTTTTTTCACTCATTTTTCATATATTCTACTCTATATCAACCCAACAACAAATCTTGAACTTAAAAACACAAGGAAACACATCCAAAATTAACATTCAAAACTTATCAAATTCGGCCATGGTGCACCCAAGGTGCCTGAACGATCCAAACGTCCAAAACTTTGTCTGGGGACTCCGATATGATCGTTAGAACCTCTGAAAGATGTTCTCAAGCTTGATTTCGAGCTTTCCTGTCAAACACGAGCTCATCAACCAAAAACTCGAAAATCCTCACATGTTTGAGTTTGAGTCTGAGCTAACCAACTCCCATTTCTCTCTATCTTCTCCAGATCCTCTCTATTTTCCCTTCTCTCTCTTTTTCTTCCTGATTTCTCTCCATCTTTTATGTTTCTCATTCTCCTTTCTCTTGGCCAAAACACTCCACAAAACACACGCAACACTAAGACACCATATAAATAAAGAACCAAGTCAGTGGAGGGGAGAAAATATCAGCACTCTCTGGAACATGACACATGGCAGCATCAAATTGGTCATTTTACAAAAGGATCAAAATGCTCTTCAAGCATAATTACCAAAATGGCCCTAAAGATCCTTGACCCAAAATGACCTCAAACGATCTCTAATTTTGGCGTGCTGCTTATCAACCCACTCAGGAGGCCAAGACCTTTCTAACTGCATTCCCAAAATCACCAAAAACTATTTCAGTAAAAAAGTCAACTTTTTGAATTTGACCAAGAAAAGTCAACATTTAAATTAGTGGCAAAATTGTCAATTTCCTCTAAATTTTCCTATTTTACTCGCGTTGAAGGTCTAGGTCCTAATAGAACTCAAGGAGGAATTATGGACAAACACATAGACACTATCTTCCCCTCAACCTGGCCTTTGTTCTGTGGTGGGGACTTCAACAAGTGGCTCTAGTCCCAAGAGAAACAGGGAGGTGGGCACCAAAGGACAAACAAACATAACTATCTCCAAAACTTCGTGGAGTCTACTGCTCTTTGGGACTTGCGATACAACGACCCGACATTCACTTGGAGAGGCACTCGAAATAATCGAGCGCTCGTTGAGGAGAGATTAGACTGATTCACTTATGTGAATTCTAGTTATTAACACTCAAGTAATGCATTGGTCTATTTGAAAAACTTTTTTTGTAGATGTAACATTGCGAAAGAGGGATCGTTCTGGACCGGGGAATTAAAGGACATTGAAAATGGTTAATAGAAAGATTAAAGATAAATGGGGCTTTAAAATATAGGGAACCAAAGTTACATTTATAAACTACGAATTTCAATGCGAAAGATCGTGCTGATTCATTGATAACTTTTGAAACACTCACATTTTGTATACATTATTCTATCTTAGTTCTAGTCTTTTACTATTCTTTTGAGTCAAATAGGTTTCATTTTACTTGGTTTGCGCTAAATGTGCAAAGCACAGACGTTCAGAATCTTTGGAGCTAATGGAACTCATGTATTCCAAAATCAAAGAAATCTTGTTTAGAATGAAGACATTGACTCTTGAACTGATTTGAGCTGTTCAAAAATGCCACTTGGGCAAAATGGACGAAATTAAGGCAACAAGGAAATATTAAGGGGTTTCCATTTCAGGCCAGCCTACAATTCTTGACCCAATCTCCATTTCAGACTAGCCTACAATCCTTGACCAAATCCACATTTTGTCGCCTTGAAATCTATTTCACCCTCTATATATACAGATCAATCCATTCAAATCAAAGCACTCCTTTTTAGCCATTCTAAATTCAATATTCAGTCAACTCCAGCAACTTCTCATTCCATCATTGAAAATATCATCTTCTTCATTGAAGAATAGAAAATATCTGAATACAAGCAAAGACTTTGTTGTCGCCTGCCACAAGGGTTCTTCTAATCTTTATTTTCATGTCATCTACTATGATTTCTATAATCATGTCTAAAAGCTAAATACTTCATCCTGGGGTTATGATGTAACCAAACATGATCATTTGAAGTTAATAAGAATTTCAATTTTTCAAGTTCTATTCTGATTTGTGTTTCTGTTTATTGTGCATAATTGAATATGCTTGTTTTGATACTTGATAACCATTAGATTATGCATATCTAAATTAGGACTAAGAGCACGTACCATGTTTTAATTCTAATCAATCTGTAAACATGATGACTAAGATTTGATGGCACATACCATGCATAAGAGACTTAGTTGGTTAGTTGAACTCTTCTTGAGCTTAATGGATTTCTGGTGCCTAGCCTAAGTTACATACCATGACTAGAATAGGTTTCAAATCAGAAATACAGGGTTAAGATCACATATCATGATTTAATCATAACTTAGAGAGAAGTAATTCTGGAATAAGATTAGACTTGTTTGGTTGATCACTTAGAAACTTTGGATTAGATGGTTTAGGTGAAGTCACTACCCTAGGTCCCCTTAACTCATTCACAGAAGCAACTTTTTCTTTTTCATTCCTTTCTTATTAACTTGTCTTAAAATCTTATTAGACATTTAAGTTTAGTTAGTTTGCATAATTACATTCTCTTACCATTCAAAACAATCAAACTACTCATTTTACATTCAGTTTTAGTATAACTTCTAGATTTTCAAGGGTTGGGTTTCTAAGCACTTAGCTAGAGAAGAACTTCTTCCATTTCCTGTGGAATCGACCTTTCACTTACCGGATTGTACTATTGTCTGGCCTTGTTCTATTGCAAGCCTAACAATTTTTGGTGCCGTTGTCGGGGATTGAACGAAAGTTTTTTTCCCTAGTACGTGCCCTTGGTTACTTTGTTCGTTTTTATTTTAGTTTTCTTGTTTTAATCTGTTTAATCCCTTTGTGTCTAGGTAGTGTATGTGAAGCGAACCTTCAGGGGAGCAGCAACTCAATCCACTTCAGGGTCGCTCACAAACATCTGATTTTCTTGAAAAGTATCAAAAAGCGAAGGAGGCTACCCTTGAGACATTAAGCCCTTCGGTTGTACTCGTTGATTCAATATCTCTTTCAAGCTCTGTTTCAGACATGCATTCGAACCTAATATAGTCATGAGGGATCTTGATGTCCCAACTATCCTCCACATTATCATTCATCGTCATGCCCACAATAGCTCGAAATTATGAGCTAAAATCATCCCATATAAATATGTTCCCTTCTTTTTATGGTTTTCCAAATGAAGACCCACTAACTCATTTAAAGGAATTGATTACCGTAGTTAATTCTCTTTGTTTGGCATACATAACAGAAGCAAAACTAAGGATGAGAGTATTCCATTACACTCACAAGGACAAGGCAAAGTATTGGTTCAACACTTTGAAGCCCGGTTCATTGGATTCATGGGAATAGGTGCAACAAACGTTTTTGGAGAAGTACTTCTCAACGCAAAAGACAGATGTATTGAGAGACAAGATCCTTTCCTTCACACAACAACCTGATGAATCATTATGTGAGGCATGGGAAAGGTTTAATGGCTTGCTAATTCAATATCCTCATAATGGATTACCTTTGATTTTAACTATGAAATTCTTTCATAAAGGACTAACCAATGCAGTTCAGAACGTGGTGACTAATTTTTCATGTGGTTCTATTAAATGAATTAATGCACAAGAGCTTTAAGAACTTTTTGAAACAATAGCAGGAAAGACACATCATACAGGTACTAAAGGTAAACGTGGTTTTTATGATGTTAGTAGTTCTAACGTGGTTTTTGTGACAACCCAAAAATTCGAAAAAGGAAAAATTGGAAAAATTGGAAGGAAATGACGATTTTACCCATGGTTATAAGGGTCGAAAGTTGACTTTTTGATCTGGACTTTGTTTGGAATTTTCGTCAGTACCGTTGGATAGGTCTCGAGACGCTGAATCCGTAGACAGGCGGTCTGCATCAATCAGAGTTAGGATGTAAAAGATACGGGTTTTTGGTCTTTGTGGCTAGGTGATTATGTTTTCATATGTTTGTCTTGAAAGCCGGGATTTGATACTGTTCATGTGCTTTGGCTAGAAAGCCGGTGATTGTTATACATATGTTTTACCCTATGCATGCATGGTTTGATAAAATGGAGGGTAAATTATCTATTTGAAATGTATTTTCAAATGATATTATTTTTGTCCACTCACACATTTTCTGTTTTGATGACCCTCCAGGTCGTGGCACGACGTTCGGGGCTGATCGAGAGGGGAGGCATGAGCAAAAATCAGTGTAGTTCTCCCTAGTCTGATAGGTGCTGAGGGGTAGTTTCGAGATTTCAGTTGACTTGTCAGACGGGAGCAGGACCGGGCACGGTTATCAAAGTCCAGTTGGAACGGGTCCTGTCAACCCTAAGCTCAATCTCAATCACAAACATCCTTGGAGGAAATGGTGAAAATTTTGGCAGCTTCAGCTATGAGACTTGAGCATAACACACAGTTTCTATCACCAAGCTCGAGACTCAAATTGGTCAACTCACTAAAGCTATTGGGCAGATAGAGCGAGGAAAATTTCCAAGCCAAACTATGGTGAATCCTAGAGGCAAAGATTAAGCAAAGGCAATAACAACATTGAGATCCGGAAAGTTTTACAACAATCAAGTTGACTCTCCTCCTACCTATGATGCTATCAATGTTGAACAAGATGAGGAGGAGCAACCAAATCACAATGATGAAAAAAGGCTAAAGGGAAAGAATCTGTTACATTCACCCAATCTTCCTCATTCTTCCTTTGCTGATGGTAATAATCCATTTCAGCTCCATAAGAGGGATGATGATAAGTTTGTACCACCGTACCAGAAAAAGAATAGAGAAACCCTTTCAGCCCCGAATGTGCCTCCTCTGCCATTCCATGGACATTTGAAGAAAGCAAGGCATGATAAGGCCTTACAACAGATTTATGACATTTTAAGTTTCTATTAACTTGCCCTTACTTAATTTCATAAATCAAATTCCAGATATGGGAAATTCATCAAGTACCTGAGCTCACATAAGCTCAACTTTGCCCCAAATGAAGATGTGAGGTTGCCCAAGAATGTAAGTGCTATCTTGAAAAGAAAGCTTCTACCAAAGAAAGAGGATCCAGGAAGTTTCGATGTACCAATCACAATTGGTAGGATAGAAGTAGGTAGAGCTATATTGTACCTAGCATCAAGTATTAATCTCATGACATTCTCTGTTTACAAAAAGCTTGGTCTAGAAGACATGAAGAGGAGAACCATTACACTCAAACTTGCTGACTACTCTGTCAAGTACCCCAAAGTCATTGTGGCGAATATTCTAGTTCAAGTTAGTAATTTAATTGTGCCTGGAGATTTTTTTGTCTTTGAAATGGAGGAAAGCTCAAAAAGAAAGCATGACGATCTCATTCTACTTGGTAGACCTTCCATGGCCACGGCTGCTACAGTCGTTCGAGTCAAAGATGGCACTCTTTCCATGATTGTTCTAGGTGAAACTGTCCAATCAATTTTTTTGATGCTTTAGCTCATTTTTCTACTTCCTTAGAGACTAGTTGTTCAATTGATATGTTGGATTCCATTGTCTATACTAAGATGGCGCAAGAGTAGCTGAATGCTGCACAAGGAATTGTTCTTCCTCATGGAGAAGGAGACTCGGATGATGAGAAATTAATAGAATTTGGAGCTGCCTTAGAGATATGCAAACCATATGCTCATCAATTCAGAATAGCCGTTGAGCCTCTTTTTCTTTCCTCAATAAGATTTGAGCCTTCTACAATCACCCCTCCTAAACTATAACTTAAACCTCTCCCTACACAACATAAATATGTTTATTTGGATGATAATGATTCACTTCCTGTTATTGTTG
Organism: Prinsepia uniflora; assembly: GCA_032719365.1. NCBI lineage: Eukaryota > Viridiplantae > Streptophyta > Magnoliopsida > Rosales > Rosaceae > Prinsepia > Prinsepia uniflora. Next base: position 41,721,240 of record CM064872.1, read on the forward strand.
CTGCATATCTAACAAGAAATGATGATGAAAGTTTGATTCAAGTTTTACGAGAGCACAAGACAACCATTGGATGGACCATAGCAGATATTAAAAGAATCAGCCCTTCCACATGCATGCATCGAATTCTCTTAGAGGAAGAAAGCAAGCCAACTCGTGAAGCTCAGCGACGACTAAATCCTAACTTCAAAGAAGTGGTAAGAGCTGAGGTGTTGAAATTATTTGATGTGGAAATTATTTACCTCATTTTAGATTCGAAATGGGTAAGTCCGGTTCAAGTTGTTCCAAAGAAGTCCAGAATTTCTGTTGTGAAAAATGAGCATAACGAATTGGTGCCTATAAGGACTATCACTAGATGGAGAGTTTGTATTGATTACAGAAAATTGAACACATCGACTAGAAAGGATCACTTTCCTTTACCTTTATTGATCAGATGCTCGAAAGATTATCTCTTCATGATTTCTATTGTTTTCTTGATGGTTATTCAGGTTATAATCATATTCACATTGCTCCGGAAGATCAAGAAAAGACAACTTTCACTTGTCCCTTCGGTACGTTTTCTTATCAGAGGATGACATTCGGATTGCGCAATGCTCTTGGAACCTTTCAAAGATGCATGACCTCAATCTTCTCAGACATGGTGGAAAGGTTTGTAGTGGTATTTATGGATGAATTTTCAGTTTTTGGTTCTATTTTTGATGTATGCATCTACCATCTTTCATTAGTGCTTAAGAGGTATCAAGAAACTAACCTTAGCTTAAACTGGGAGAAGTGTCATTTCATGGTTAGGAAAGGGATTGTTTTAGGTCATGTGGTATCTAGTAAGGGAATTGAAGTTGATAAAGCTAGGATGATGTAATCTCAAATCTTCCACCCCTTACAAGTGTCAAATTTGTTAGGAGTTGCCTTGGACATGTTGGGTTTTATAAATGTTTTGTTAAAGACTTTTCCAAGATTTATAGACCTCTTTGTAATCTTCTAGCAAAAAATGAAATCTTTGAATTTGATAAAGCTTGCTTGGAAGCTTTTGTGCAATTAAAATAGGAATTAACTTCAGCCCCAATCATCATGTCTCCAGATTGGTCTCTACCCTTCGAGGTGATGTGTGATGCTTCAGACTATGCAATTGGAGTCGTTCTAGGCCAGAGAGTTGATAAGAAGCCCCATGTGTAACAACCCGTCCCGGGAGTCGGGATTAGCGAAGTTATTAGTGACGGATTAACGGAGTTAATCGATGGTTAGTGGGTTACTTTTGGGACGTTAGGCGTAGAATGACGATTTTGCCCCCAATTTGGGTAAAATGTTGACTTTTAGTTCGGACGGTCAATTGGGCATTAACCGATGACTGTGACGTAGTTCGGGACATCACGAGTCCGTAGACAGGTGGCACGCCCGATTCCGACATCCGAGGACGAAGTTATGATGTTCGGAAGGTTGAGGGCACTTTCGTAAATTGGGTAAACGAAGGGGCACCCAAACGAAGGTGGAAAAGTTAACTTTTTGTACGATGAGGTTTTTACGCGTAGACCGAGGATCGTTAGATAGATTTCGTCATCCTGAGTTCAACGACAGGCGCCATGCTTTCATCGGACGTAGGACGAGTGAGATAAGGGTCTAGAACGACGAAGGGCAAAATGGTAATTTTGATTCGTAGGGGCATTTTGGTATTTTGGTGCATTGGGATCTGTGCAAATCAGATTGGGAAAAGTGTACAGGAGAGATTGGATATTTTGAGTTTGGGCCATGGGATGGTGGACACGTAGGGTGTGTGTAGTGGGTTATAGCATTTGCACGGTGCAATTATATGGGTTTGAGTTGTGTTTGTTCGAAGAGGGAGAAGAACAGAGCTTGGGCAGAGAGGAAAATTGATCAGGTTGAGTGTGTGTTTGTGTGTTCTGGTGATCGAGTGAGTGAGGAGAGATTGAGTGGAAGTTAGTAAGTGGTTTTGGGTGGAACTCCAATGAGGAAAACCTGTGTGTGTGTGTGTGTGAGTGTGAGTTCTGTGGAAAACAGAGAAAAATTGAGGTGGTGGTGTTGCTGTGTTCGAGCAAACCGTTCAAATTCAGAGTGTGGGAGAGATCAGAAGGAAGACACGAGGCGTTGGACCGGCTGGGAGGCGGTGGCGTTCACGGCAGTGCATAGACAGGTGAGGTTTCTCTGTTTCCCCTGTTTTTCCGTTTTGATTCAAACAGGAAGTCGTGGAGTTTGAGTACGAGTCGAGGGTTTTGGTGAGTTCTAATGAGTTCAATAGGTTCCTAGGGAGCTATAGAGGTCGACACCGTGACGGGGGATTACACGGTGGGCCGGGAGTAAGAACAGGGGATTTGGACGGGTTCTATTTCGAGCTTGGGGAGACATGTTAGGGGTCGTGTTGTCGTGTTTTGAGTAAGGGAATCGATTACTAGGAAGGGGATGAAGCTACTGGTGGAAAAATGAGTAGAAACGGCTGACGGACGGCGGAGAACCGGTCACGGCGATTCGGTTTTACTGAGTCGGTCTGGACCGGTTGGATGAAGGTTGAAGATGACTCTGTGTGCAGGCGCTTGAGGTCCACGCGCAGCCACTTTGGGCGACGTGTGGAGGTGCGTGCGGTGGTTTCTGGGAAAACTTCTAACTAGGTTTTAGTCTACTTGTTGTAACGAATCTTTTGGGTTAAGTTTCAGGACGATTGGACGTTGTTTCGGGTTAGTTCTGCGGGATCGAAGGTTTAGGGTTCCGTTTAAAGTACGCTTAGAAGTTCGGGAAAATTATGGGACTTGAGTAGGACTTTTGTGACGTAGTTAGCAACCTTCGTTATGGGCTTTGGACAGGTTCGGGAAAGCCGAGGATAGCGGAATGGCCGGGGACGGCGTAAGTGCGCGCGTATCGAGGCAACGTCGGAATGGTCTGTGAGTGGACTTTTCTTTCTAACTCTTGATACATGCATATATGTTTTAATATGTTTTCATACGTGGTTCTATGATTTTCTTTATGATCTTGATGGTTTTACACGATTTTCGAGGTATTTTATGGATTTTCACGTTTTACGAGATTTCAATTTCTCTTGTGATTTGATGATGGTTTAAATGGTTTGATTTCGGGATTTGAAATGTGATTTGATGTCAACGATTTGATAAGGATTTTGGGAAAAATTGATTTCGGGCTTGGAGCCCTGTTCATGAGCTTTTGGTTTGAAACTGGATTTCGGATTTGGTTTTCGAGGTTTGGAAAGGAAGTTTGGATTTGGGTTCAGGACGATGGTTCCGGATGCCGGCTTATGGAATCATCGTTGCGAATTTGACTGTGGATTTTCTGTGGTTTTCACTGATTGAATGAAAAATGGTTTTGGGTTTAAAGACCCGGAAAAGAAAAGAGAAAAACTCACTGGATCTAGTTTTGAGTTTAAAGACTCGGATTGATTGACGGGGGGAGGGCCCTGGATTGATGTGTTTTGAGTTTAAAGACTCGGTATGGTTTTGAGTTTAAAGACTCGGTATGGTTTTGAGTTTAAAGACTCGGATATAATAACCCCTGAGGCCTGTGATTGTGTTTTGAGTTTAAAGACTCGGATATCCCGGGAAGGCCTGGTTATTGCGCATTGTGTTTTGAGTTTAAAGACTCGGGCGCACTTGAGATCTAGTAAATGTGTATGATTGATGTTTTTCACTAGTTTTCTGATGTTTTGGGCAATGGCCCGGATGAAGTGGATTTGACGAGTGTTGGATGATACGGGTTTTCAAAATGGTTTTTCAATGATACTTTTTGATATGAGTGATTTCATGATTTGAAATGATATGCATGCATTGGTTTTTACGTGGAGGGTATAAATGTACTTGTTTTATTGAACTGTTTTTGAACTTATACTTTATTTTTGTCCACTCACAGTCTTTTTCGTGTTTTCGATACCCTCTAGGTTGTTGCGGCACGGGCTGTTGATCGAGGGAGACGGAGACATCACACATACGATCCACAGTAGTTCGGCACACTCTGGGAAGTCCGGTTACCTTTGGATGGTTGGATCGAGAATCCCTTGTCCGACTTACGTGTCACATGAAGGTTGGACGTCAGTTTCGCCTACGTGTCATGCGTAAGTTAGACGGGATCGGGATTTAGCCCTTAATCCCGGGGGATTAGGGGTGGGTCCTGACACCATGTGATCTATTATGGAAGTAGAACATTTAATGATGCTCAAATCAACAAATCTACTTCAAAAAATAAATTATTGGTAGTCATCTTTTCTTTGGAAAAGTTCAGACTTTATCTAGGTTGATCCAAGGTCATAGTCTACTCAGATCATGCTACTCTCCATTATTTGCTCACAAAAGAAGATGTAAAGCCAAGGTTGATCTGCTAGATTTTGTTGCTACAATAGTTTGATTTAGAAATTGAAGACAAGAAATGAAGTGAAAATGTGGTGGTCGACCACTTGAGCAGAATTTTTTAGCATAAGCCTTCCGATACCATGTGCCCCATCAATGACTTATTTCTCGATGACCGGCTGTTATCTATTCATTCCAAAGAACTGTGGTATGCTGATATTGTCAATTACATTATTTCATGTTATATTCGCGAAGAACTAACCCAAGAAAAGAAAAAGTTCTTATCCATGGAAAACACTACCTTTGGAATGATCCCTACTTGTACAAGCATTGCGCCGACTTGATAATTAGAAGATTATTTCCAGAGGAAGAACAAGAGAGCATTCTTCTACACAACGATAGCCTAACATGTGGAGGACATTTTGGAGCAAAAAAAAATGGCTCTTAAGGTTTTGCAATTTGGTTTCTTTTGGCTCACATTGTTTAAAGATGCTTTTAACTTTTGTGCTTAGTGTGATAGGTGCCAAAAGATGGGAAATATTAGCCGGAGACACATGATGCCCTTGAATAATATCCTAGTGGTTGAACTCTTTGACGTGTGGGGTATCAATTTCATGGGACCCCTCCCCTTCTTATGGTTATACTTACATTCTTGTTGATGTGGACTATGTTTCAAAATGGGTGGAAGTTATAGCTACAAGAACCAATGATCACAAAATCGTGTTAAGCATCTTAAAGGACCTCATTTTCTCAAGGTTTGGAACACCTAGGGTAATCATCAGTGATGGCGGTAGCCATTTCTGCAACAAACCATTTGCAACTCTTGTTAGGTCACAATTTATGCATGTTTTATCCATGATTTAATAACCTTTTACTTATGTTTTGTTAATATTTTGTTCTATGAAATTGGAGAAAATAATATATTTTGTGAGAATGTGTAGCATCAAATAGAGCTTGGAATTACGAGAATTTTGGCAAAAGAATCACCTAAATAGGAGTTGTAACGAAGAAGTTATGAAGGAAAGAAAATGGCACAGGAATTTGGTGGTCGTCCACCAAAATTGGCGTAGGAGTACTTATGCAGGTTACTGTAGCACAACCCTTATTCGGTAAATGCCGGTCGAACGCCCTTACTCAACCTCGGTGCGCGCATCCTGAAGCTGTCCTTCCCAATTCGATGCACTGCCACCGAACTTCTAGCACAGCAGCCCTGCACGTTGACCGAGCCTTTGTCCCTTCCTGCTGACCATCGAAAATGATCCCTGATGCTTTAATTATATTTCTTAATTGTTTAGGAATCATTTTCCTTATATAATTTAATTGTAAACTTCTATTTGGAGGAGGATTAATTATTCTCTTATAAATAGAAGTATTAGGGTTTATGAAGGGAGGCCGAAAATTTACCTCTTGAAGGTCCCCAAAATTCTGCCAATGTTTGTACTAAAAAGTCCTTTAATTCTTATACATAGTTTAGTTAATTTAATCTTAATTCAAGCATCTTTCAATTCAACACCTTTGGATTTCGTGGAAGCTTAGCACTTTGAGGGAGTTTTCCTTCATCACTTTTATTCGTTGTCCTTTTATTACTTCTTGCTTTGTTGATGTTTATGCATCTTTCTTTTATGTCTTTGCTTAATTCAATAATGTTTGAGTAGTGTAATTAGGGCTAGGGGTACTTGAAGCCCTAGCCATGTTAGTTCTTGTTTAGATTTCTAGCCTTTGATTATGATTGTTATGCATGCCTGAATTTGTTGGATAATTGCACTTCATGAACTCAATTTATGCTTATAAGCTTAGCTATCTTAGTTGTACATAATTGTCGATGTAATTACTTGACGGACCATAATATCATCTTGCAATTTGTAGCATCACGTTTAAGAGGCGGAATATTATTCGTAATCTAAACTCGTGACATTCTAGGATTGCACATCACTTTCTAGGATTAGTGTAGTGTCATAAAATCTTCTTTGTATGCATTATCACGCACCATCGATAATAGACGATTTAAAGGTGGGACATCACGCTTAAAACTTACAAACTAAGAGAAGATAATAAGTGTGGGGTGAGCCTTAGCCGGACCCCTGCACGGGCACTTAATTCAGAAACATGCATAGTAATTAGGTCAAGGAAATTCTAGTCGAACTTAGTTAGTTAATTAGTAAAGGTGGATAGAAACCCTAATCCAACTTAGTTAGTTAATTTAGTAATATTAGTTAATTTACTTACATTCTCTAAACGTAAAACCTCCCGTTTGTTCCTTAATTAGTTCACTAAAGACAATCGACCTAAAACGAATTGGATATTGTTGAGCAAGTCTCTATAGGATCGACGTTTGCTTACATTTTTACTATCATACGTCTTGTGGGCTTTCAAAGTTATTACACACAGAGGTTTTTCCTAGTACATCTATTGTGCTTGGTAAAATTGCTATCAACTCTCTTGCGGAAATATAACATCACTCACAAGGTAGTTACGCCTTATCATCTTCAAACCTCCGGACAAGTTGAAATAAAAAATAGGGAGATAAAAAACATCCTAGAAAATACTGTGCGCCCTTCAAGGAAAGATTGGGCAATAAGATTGAATGATGCGTTGTGGGCCTATAGGACAGCTTATAAGACTCCAATTGGTATGAGTCCTTATAGGCTGGTGTTTGGGAAGGCATGTCACCTGCTAATGGAGCTTGAGTATAAGGCTTATTGGTGATAAGCCTTGAATTAAGTATCATTTTATACCTTTTATACTTATCTTTTAATTTTTAAATACCAAAAAATTGTCGAAAGTGCGAAATGTGCAGAATTGTATAGAGCTTGGAATTGCGAGAATTTAGGTGAAAGAAACACCTCAATCGGAGTTATATTGAAGAAGTTATGATCGAATGAAGGGAAGCCACCAAAAAGGGCAAGGTAATTCGGTAGAAAGCTACCGAATCCAAAATGGTAGCCCAGAAGACCGTTCAGCAAGCGCCTACCCATGTTTAGGAGAGATGCTCGGTGCGCGTGTACCGAAGACTGCTTATCCTTCTCCGCACGTGTGTATCGAAGCCCCCTGTTCCTAGCTCGGTGCGCATCTCCTGAAATCCCTGAAGCGACTTCGGCCATCATGCACCGAACCCATTTCCAGCCCTTTCTTGCACATTGACCACCTCCTTCTCGCCGATTTTGACCAGTGTTTCGGTGGCTGACCACCAATTTTCAAGTTGTTTTCACACCTATTCTCAATATTGTATTAGGATTTCAATCCTATTTCCTTTTATTTTATTATTTTCACCCATTTTACTTGTATGAAAGGTTTTTAATTAGTTTTCTTTCCTTTTAGAATTAAATTTTAAACTCCTATTTATTTGGGGATTAATTTTCTCCTATATAGAGAGAGGTTTAGGTTATTTGTAAAGATTGCTCATTCTTTGTATCGAAGCTCTGCTTAACCAAAATTTCCTTTTCAATAAATTCAAGATTTCTCGTGCAAGGTTGATTATACCCAAGGACGAAAATATCGATATCGAAAGATATATAGCTAGTCAAATTTACGGATATCTACCCACAAATATCGATATCGTTTACGGTCAACAAAAATGACGGAAATTCAGTCTAAAAGTTGTAAATTTGGAATGAAACTTTGAGAAAAATTTAATTACCCAATGATAGTTATATAGGACTAATAAAAACTATAAAATGACTTTCATATAATAAATATATGATGAATAATATGATACAATAGGGTTCTGTCAATGACTAATAATATAAAAATTTAAACATAAACATAAATTAAAGTGAATTACTATAATTGAATGTTAATATAATTAAAAACATAACAATAAGCTTAAAAAAATTTGAATGGAAGAAAAAATATAAAATGAGGAAATATATTTAAAATTGGAAAAAAAAAGAATGAAAAAATAGAGTCAATCTTTGTTCAAAAATTGGAAAGGATTGATATATTTAAAATTGGAAAAAATGACAAATATAGTTGAAAATAAGGAAAAAACGAAAAGAAAAAAAAACATTTGCACCGTGCGTGCACCTGGGGTCGAACCCAGATGCCTACAAATTAATAAGAGGCAAAGGCACAACCCACAACCAACTGAGCTAAACAAGCCCAATTGAAAATATAAGCAACCCAATAATATATAAAGTATACATACTAACTTAAAATAGTCATGTTCAACCTCGCAATCGGGTCTACGATTCGGGTTTTTTGACCCGGCGACATGACCCGACTGGAACTCAATGGTTTTACGTCGGATTTTCATGCAATTTGGCCCTATCTCGAACGTTTTAATGAAATAAAGAGATCGATGGGTTTAAAACAAGAAATAATGTTGATATTTCGCTCAAAAATCGATATATCGACAATATATCGGCTATATCGACCGATATTTTCATCAGTGATTATACCATACTTCATGCTCTACCCCTTCGTCCATGGCATAGTAAGGTTGTCCCTAAGTGTCTCACTAAAGAGTGTCCAACCACTTTGTATCCATAGGGTGTCCCGAAGAGAAAAAGTGTAACACGGCCTCTTTATCTTATAGTTATCTTTTGTGCTTTAATATCTTGGTTTATGAACTGATTTCTAATATTATTCTTGGTTTTATGATTTCTATTGATTTCGATATTCAATATGTTCTATGATTCTAGTTTTTCTTATGATTGTATGTTTGTGCTTAATGCTTGATTAGATAGTTGGGTTGTCCCTGAGTCTAATTCATTGAAAGTGTATGTCGGCTTGTCCCCGAGCACGTACTTAAGATAATATGCAAATAACTCGTAAGGCTAGAATTAGAGAATTTCATAGGTTGAAGTTAATAGAATTTATGGATGAGTTAGGTCAAAGATGAGTTGACCATGTAAATAATAAATTAGGTTAGATTAGCTTAGATTAGGTTAGCTAATCACATAGGATAATATATAGAAACAATCAACTAACCCTCTAATTAATTAATCAAACGATAATCATGCTTAGATACCCTGAATCCCCAGTTAAGAACGATCCCTACTTATCAATTCTACAATCTACAAAAAAGGGTTTTAATTTGGATATATTTTTATTAAGTGTTGAGTGTGACTTTGTATTTATTTTAATACTTAGTTTTAGGGTATCAATTAGGCTATCAAGAACCTAAATATTGATATGGATCAAGTCGGCCAAGCGAGGAAGTTGAAGTTATGTAACGCCCCGGAAAATTCGGAAAATGTAATATTATAAAATAATAAATAAATGACGTTTTTACCCTTGTGATTCGTATGGTCAATTTGTTGACTTTTTGATTGGAGGGTCGAACGGACGTTGAGTGATGATCGTGACGTAGTTTGGGACGTCACGAGTTCATAGACAGGTGGCACGTCCGATTCGGACGAACAGGGTGGAAGTTATGATGTTCGGAAGTCCAGGGGCATTATCGTAATTTGGTCGTTATATGGGAAAAAGTTGACTTTTTGTTGGACAATTGGTTTTCACATGATTCGAAGACCGTTAGGTTCGTCTCGAGGTCCCGAGTACAACGTCAGGCGGCAAGCGCGAAACGGACGTCGGATGACCGAGTTACGGGTCACGGAAGTTGGAGGGCAATTTGGTAATTATTACACAGAGGGGCATTTTGGTCATTTCACGGCGGTTACTGTTCGCCACCGTGAAAAACAGAGTGCGGCTGTGGTGTTGGTGCGTGCAATTGTTTATAGCTTAGTGGACTGATCTGAGGGTTTGTTTAAGTTGATTGAGGTAGTGGATGCTGGACTGAGTGGCCTTGGTGCACGGTTAGGGCAGGGTTCAGTGAACGGGAGAGATTAGAAAATGGATGTGGTCTCTGTGCTTGCGGGAAACCGTTTTTAGAGACCTCAGTTGGTCTCCCACGGGCTGTTGGCCACACTGAACGATTAACTGAGTATGGGAATGGAGAAGGATTCATTTGGGGGTCATTGTGCATCAGTTGAGAGGGCTTTGACTGGGAGAAACCGTGAAGAACCATTTTCGGGTTTTTGGGGGGAAATTTCAGGGTTCAATTCCTACGGGTTTTGGGACCAAATTAGACACACTGAGGGACTTATGGGAGCGAATGAATCACGACGGTGCAAGAATTGAGGGAGGATGATCGCTGTTGGCCCAAGAACCTGAGTTGCTGTTCAGGGAAGAACTAGTTGGAGGGAAAAAAATCGAATTCAATTCCTGAGGCATGTTGAACGAAACCAAGGGCCGTGTTAGACTTCTGGGGTCACTACGAGCACAACCGCGCAAAAATCGAAGGAAGAGGAGGACTGGTTGGCCGGGAACCTGAGTCTCAGTTTCAGAGGAAAACCAGTGTTGAGGACGACGACTTCCAGGTAACGGCGAGTCCAATTGATTGTACCATTGTGTTCGTCTAAGTTCCCTTAATCTACTGGTGAAATTAATTTGAGAATGGAGTTAGTTTGGGTGAGTTCGAGAAGTCGACTTGTTCGACTGTTTGAGCTTGAGTTGGGTCGATTTAATGTTAGTCGAGATTGATCGTTAGTACAGACCTAAAATTAATGGATTAGAGAAGATAATAGGATTGAAAACGGGAAGAATTGATTGAGAATTGAGCTCGAACTGGTCGGGTTTAGTCGCGGGTAATAGACCCGTTTATCAATCTATTCGGGTAAGGACGAAGGTACTGTAGCTTGGCGCGTGGCCTTCACGCGCAGCCACTTTGGGCGGCGCGTGACGGCGCGTGTGAGGTTAACTCCGATCACGGTCAACATGAGATTTAATCCTTTAAGTTTAATTAACATTTTATCTTTAGAGTTCGAATCGATCGGGAGTCGTTCGGGATAATTTCGGGAGTCCGGAAGGTTAAGTCTCTAAGTTTAATTCCGCCGAAAAATCCGGAAAAATTAGGAAAAATCCTACGAGTTGTTTTGGGATGTTGGTAACCCTCCTTATGCATTTTTACAGGCCCTGACACTTCTGAAGCTACGGAGGAGCGCGCGGGACGCGATTGACGCGTCCTAAAACCGTGAGTGGACTTTTTGATTTCTAAACTGGCCATGCATGACTATTTTACTGGTTTATCTTATGGTTTTGCATATGATTTTATGATGGTGATATGATAATTCGGTTTTACGTATTTTCACGCTTTTCGAGATATTCATCGTATTTCACGCAATTCGAGGTTACAGTTTTTGCTTATGCATGAATGATGTTTTGATGAAGTATCTGGATATGATTATGCATGTTACGGATTTATGATGTTTTGATTATAATTGTGAAGTGATTTCGGAAATTGCATGTTTTGGAAATTGCATGTGAATTCGGACATAAGTCCTACTATGACGTGATATGATTTCGGAATGATGTTGGGAAACGGTTTATGATAAATCCTGGTTTAATGTGTTTAAAAAACGGTTTTGGGTTTAAAGACCCGGTTGATTGTTGGATCCGGTTTTGGGTTTAAAGACCCGGTTTATTGATGACGGGGGCGGGCCCGAAAATTGGGTTTAAAAACCCAGATTTAGTTTAAAGACTCGATTATTGTGATACCCCCGAGGCCTATTGATCATGTTTTGAGTTTACAGACTCGTTGATATCCCAGGAAGGCCTGATATTGAGTTTAAAGACTCGGATGGATCCAACGGCATAATTGTAATTATTGATTCACTTTTTACTTGACTTGTGCAATTGATGTTTCAAAATGACGGTTTCTGGATTCTGGTAATGTTAAGTTGTTTTACATGAGTTATGACGAATCTCTGTAACGTTTTTCATGTGTTTCGGAAAAAGAGTTTTCAAAGGTTTAATACGCGATTTTTGAATATTCGGTTATGCATGCGTGTTACAAAACTGGAGGGCGAACCCGATTTCGAAAACTGTTTTCCTGTAAAACTTATATTTCGGTCCACTCACACTTTGTTGTTTTAAATTCCCTCCAGGTCGTGGTACAAGTGCGGGGGCAAGCGCCGAGGCAGAGGCGGAGGCATAAAGTTTTCCGTTGCGGAGTAGTTAGTTCACAGAGTAGGATTTGTTCTTTAACCTATTTTGTAATATTATGCTCTGTGAAACTGTGGACTTGACGTCCAGTTGGATGTATTTGTTTAACCTCCCTGGTCTGACAATGGGTGTGATGTAATATTATTTAGTTTTCCGGTCTTTTGGATTCGATTGACAGACGGGAACAGGATGCTTCCCGATTATCGAGGCGATAATCGGGGTGGGTCCTGTCAATTGGTATCAGAGCCTAGGTTTACGATTCGTGTCTGGCACTCGGGTGTGCCTTGATTATTGTACTAACTTATGCCTCTTTCAGAGAAGGACATCGGCCATGCCTCCGCGACGCGAACCCCCTCCACGACCTGATGGCGATGCCGAGAGTACCTCAATCGAGCGAGCCCAGCGTCTTGGGGCTACGGTGTTTAGGGGTGGAGCGGATCCTGAGGATGCTCACCGTTGGATTTCTCGGTTCGAGCGGATTTTTGCTGTGATGCACTCTCCTCCTGAGGAGCGAGTTGTATTAGCTACCTTTTTGCTTGATGGATCTGCTTATGAGTGGTGGTACACTCTGGAGTTGTCGAGTTGGGATGCCCGTACAGTGACTTGGGAGACTTTTCATGAACGGTTTTTGGATCAGTATTATCCCCGTTCATTCCGTGATGCTAGGGAGACCGAGTTTCAGATGCTAGCCCATTTTGCTCCAACTTTTGTATCTACTGAGGCTGAGAAATGTCGTAGGTTTGAGCTTGGCCTACGGGGTGAGATACGGGCCATTGTGACGACCGGAGCTTTTGCTACTCTCAGGGAGTTGTCTGATGCCGCAGTGCGGGTTGAGGCTAGTCTCCCGACATTTCCACAGTACTCTGGTGGTGGATAACGTCGAGAGCGTTCATATCCTGGATCTTATGGTCAGAGAGCCCCGAAGAAGGGACGTTATGGTGGAGCCTCATCTGCATGCAATGATCGTTGTGGCAGGCCTGGTAACTATCAGAGTTCCGGATTCTGGGCGCCTAGGGCGCAGACTGCTCCGCAAGCGAGCGCGACTTCGGTTGCTTCCACGGGACGGCAGGGTGGTGGTTTTGCTCGCGATGCTTCCAGTGTTATCTGTTTCTTCTGTGGCGAGCGGGGCCACTATCGGAGGGAGTGTCCATCTTTGCCACAGGGTGGTGGCGCAGGTCGGGGTGGAGCAGAGCAGGAACGGAGCACAGCTGCAGTTTTTGGGACTGGGAGTACTCGAGGAGGTGGTACTGGAGCGGCTAATGGACAGAGGGGCCGGGGCCGTGGGCGAGCAGCTGGACCACAGGCCCGAGTTTTTGCTGTTACGCAGCAGGAGGCCAGGGTAGCGCCTGGTGTTGTGACAGGTACACTCACGATCTTTGGACATGATGTTTGTGCTTTAATTGATCCCGGAGCTACTCATTCGTTTATATCGCGGCATTGTGAGTTATTGGCGGGTAGAGAGGTGTCCGTACTGGACTGTGACATGGGAGTGAGTACGCCCACAGGAGATGTATTTGTGGTGAACCAAGTGTTGCGGGAGTGTCCCGTAACGGTAGGTGATGTTGGTCTGGTGGCAGATCTGATACTCTTGGACTTGCACGACTTTGATGTCATTTTGGGAATGGATTGGTTGACGCTCCATCATGCTTCTATCGAATGTGTCGATAAGAAGGTTACTTTTCGGAGCCCGGGGTTACCGGAAACCACCTTTCAGGGAATACAACGAGCAACTCCTGTCGGAGTGATTTCAGCCCTGAAGGCAAGTAAGTTGTTGAGGAAAGGGTGACAGGGATACTTAGCTCAAGTGTTGGACTCACGAGCTACACCATTGAGGGTGGAGGATATACCAATAGTACGGGAGTTCCCGGATGTCTTTCCGGAGGATCTACCGGGATTGCCACCGCATCGAGATGTCGAGTTCACTATTGATCTGGTTCCAGGTACTCAACCTATCTCTCAGACACCGTATCGTATGGCGCCAGCTGAGTTGAAAGAACTGAAGGCGCAGTTACAAGAATTACTTGAGATGGGATTTATTCGACCGAGTGTATCCCCCTAGGGAGCCCCGGTGTTGTTTGTGAAGAAAAAGGATGGGAGTTTGAGACTCTACATCGATTACAGGCAACTGAATAAAGTAACAGTCAGGAACAAATACCCGTTGCCTCGGATCGACGATTTGTTCGATCAGCTGCGAGGAGCGCAGTACTTCTCCAAAATTGATCTTCGTTCTGGGTATCATCAGTTGCGGGTTAAGGATGAGGATGTACCCAAGACAGCCTTTAGGACCTGTTATGGTCATTATGAGTTCCTTGTGATGCCGTTTAGTTTGACCAACGCACCCGCGGCATTTATGGATTTGATGAACCGAGTGTTGCAGCCTTACTTGGATCGCTTTTTCATCGTGTTCATTGACGATATCCTAGTCTACTCGAGGAGTGCGGAAGCGCACGAGGAGCACTTAAGGATGGTGTTGGGTACCTTGAGGGAAAACTAGTTGTATACGAAGCTCAACAAGTGTCAGTTTTGGTTGACGAGCGTGAGTTTCTTGGGGCATGTAATCTCAACTAACGGGATCAGTGTGGATTCTTAGAAAATTGAGACAGTGGCGAAGTGGGAACAACCAAGGACCGTCACTGAAGTCAGAAGTTTCTTGGGCTTGGCTGGTTACTACAGGAGGTTTGTAGAGGGTTTCTCTACCATTGCTGCCCCGTTAACGCGACTGACGCGGAAGGGAGTCAAGTTTGACTGGGATGACGATTGTGAGCGTAGTTTTCGGGGGCTAAAGGAAAGGTTGACATCTGCTCCTATACTGACCCTTCCAGACGACAGTGGGGAATTCGAGGTGTACAGTGATGCATCCTTACAGGGTTTGGGATGTGTGCTAATGCAGCATGGGAAAGTGATTGCCTACGCTTCGCGCCAGTTGAAACCGCATGAGCGCAATTATCCTACGCACGACTTGGAGTTAGCTGCTGTTGTGCATGCGTTGAAAATTTGGAGACATCACCTGTATGGTGCGACTTGCAGAATGTTCACGGATCACAAGAGCCTGAAGTACTTGTTCACTCAGAAGGAGTTAAATGTGAGGCAGCGACGGTGGCTAGAGCTAATTAAGGACTATGATTGCACAATTGAGTACCACCCGGGAAAAGCCAACGTGGTGGTTGATGCTCTAAGCCGGAAGTCAATGCATTCTGTAGCACATCTAAGGACGGTTCATTTACCACTTTTGGTTGAACTCCGTAAGACTAGTATTGATTTGGGTTTGGATGGCCAAGGAGTCTTGCTGGCTAATTTTCATGTGAGACCACATTTGATCGATTGGATCGTTGAGGCTCAATCTCAAGATCCTGTCTCATGTGTACTTCGGATTGAAGTGGAAGCCGGTGAGCGGCTAGATTTCAAAGTCAGGGAGGATGGAGCTTTGCTAAAAGAAGGACGGTTGTGTGTGCCCGACGTTGAGGCGCTGAAGAAGGAGATCTTGGACGAGGCTCATAGTTCGGCCTACGCAATGCATCCTGGTGGGACCAAGATGTATCGTACCTTGTGAGAGCACTACTGGTGGCCGGGTATGAAACGGGAGATTGCCGAGTTTGTCAGCAGGTGTCTGATTTGCCAGCAAGTGAAGGCTAAGAGACAACGACCTTATGGAGCCTTGCAACCACTACCTATCCCGGAATGGAAATGGGATCACCTAACGATGGATTTTTTGTTTGGACATCCTAGGACACCCAGAGGTCACGATGGAGTTTGGGTGATTGTGGACAGGCTTACGAAATCAGCTCATTTCTTGCCGGTGCGAGATAACTTCAGAATGACACAGTTGGCTCAGTTGTTTATCAATGAGATCATCCGTTTGCACGGTACTCCAGAATCAATAGTTTCTGACAGAGACCCGAGGTTTACTTCTCGGTTTTGGCAGAGTCTACAGGAAGCCTTTGGGACGAAACTTCGTTTCAGTACGGCATTTCATCCTCAGACTGACGGCCAGTCTGAGCGGACCATCCAGACTTTGGAGGATATGATGCGAGCCTGCGTTTTGCAATTACAGGACACTTGGGAGTCACATCTAGCCTTGATGGAATTTTCCTACAATAACAGCTATCAGGCGAGCATTGGGATGGCTCCGTACGAAGCCTTATACGGACGGCAGTGCAGAACTCCGTTGTGTTGGATGGATGTGGGTGAAAGGAAGCTGACTAAATCCGAATTGGTGGAACTGACAACCGAGAAGGTCAAACTCATCAGAGATCGGCTCAAGGCAGCCCAGGACAGACAAAAGAGCTATGTGGACCATCAGATTCGAGATCTTGAGTTTGCGGTCAGAGATCGGGTATTTCTGAAACTGTCCCCTTGGAAGGGTGTAGTGAGATTTGGCAGGCGGGGAAGTTGAGCCCTCGTTACATCGGACCTTATGAGATCACTGAGAGGATTGGCCCGGTGGCCTACAGGTTGGCACTACCGCCAGAGCTTTCGAAGGTCCACGATGTTTTCCACGTGTTGATGTTGCGGAAATATGTGTTCGATGCATCTCATGTACTGGAGGAACAACCCATTGAACTCCGAGAGGATCTGAGTTTTGAAGAATATCCGGTGCAAATTTTGGACCGAAAGGATAAAGTACTACGTCGGAAGACCGTTCCTCTGGTAAAGGTTCTCTGGAGGAACCAGAATGTGGAGGAAGCCACATGGGAACCCGAGGCGCAGATGCGAGAACAGTTCCCCTACTTGTTTCCTTGAAATTTCGGGACGAAATTTCTTAAGGGGGGGAGATTGTAACGCCCCGGAAAATTCGGAAAATGTAATATTA
Organism: Prinsepia uniflora; assembly: GCA_032719365.1. Classification (NCBI taxonomy): domain Eukaryota; kingdom Viridiplantae; phylum Streptophyta; class Magnoliopsida; order Rosales; family Rosaceae; genus Prinsepia; species Prinsepia uniflora. The sequence continues at coordinate 41,738,289 of CM064872.1, forward strand.
TAAAATAATAAATAAATGACATTTTTACCCTTGTGATTCGTATGGTCAATTTGTTAACTTTTTGATTGGAGGGTCGAACGGACGTTGAGTGATGACCGTGACGTAGTTCGGGATGTCACGAGTTCATAGACAGGTGGTACGTCCCATTCGGACGAACAGGGTGGAAGTTATGATGTTCGGAAGTCCAGGGGCATTATCGTAATTTGGACGTTATATGGGAAAAAGTTGACTTTTTGTTGGACGATTGTTTTCACATGATTCGAAGACCGTTAGGTTCATCTCGAGGTCCCGAGTACAACGTCAGGCGGCGCGCGCGAAACGGACGTCGGATGACCGAGTTATGGGTCACGGAAGTTGGAGGGCAATTTGGTAATTATTACACAGAGGGGCATTTTGGTCATTTCACGGCGGTTACTGTTCGCCACCGTGAAAAACAGAGTGCGGCCGTGGTGTTGGTTCGTGCAATTGTTTATAGCTTAGTGGACTGATCTGAGGGTTTGTTTAAGTTGATTGAGGTAGTGGATGCTGGACTGAGTGGCCTTGGTGCACGGTTTGGGCAGGGTTCAGTGCACGGGAGAGATTAGAAAATGGATGTGGTCTCTGTGCTTGCGGGAAACCGTTTTCAGAGACCTCAGTTGGTCTCCCACGGGCTGTTGGCTACACTGAACGATTAACTGAGTATGGGAATGGAGAAGGATTCATTTGGGGGTCATTGTGCATCACTTGAGAGGGCTGAGACTGGGAGAAACCGTGAAGAACCATTTTCGGGTTTTTGGGGGGAAATTTCAGGGTTCAATTCCTACGGGTTTTGGGACCAAACTAGACACACTGAGAAACTTCTGGGAGTGAATGAATCACGACGGTGCAAGAATTGAGGGAGGATGATCGCTGTTGGCCCAAGAACCTGAGTTGCTGTTCAGGGAAGAACCAGTTGGAGGGAAAAAATCGAATTCAATTCCTGAGGCGTGTTGAACGAAACCAAGGGCCTTGTTAGACTTCTGGGGTCACTACGAGCACAACCGTGCAAAAATCAAAGGAGGAGGAGGACTGGTTGGCCGGGAACCTGAGTCTCAGTTTCAGAGGAAAACCAGTGTTGAGGACGACGACTTCCAGGTAACGGCGAGTCCAATTGATTGTACCAGTGTGTTCGTCTAAGTTCCCTTAAGCTACTGGTGAAATTAATTTGAGAATGGAGTTAGTTTGGGTGAGTTCGAGAAGTCGACTTGTTCGACTGTTTGAGCTTGAGTTGGGTCGATTTAATGTTAGTCGAGATTGATCGTTAGTACAGACCTAAAATTAATGGATTAGAGAAGATAATAGGATTGAAAACAGGAAGAATTGATTGAGAATTGAGCTCGAACTAGTCGGGTTGAGTCGCGGGTAATAGACCCGTTTATCATTCTATTCGGGTAAGGACGAAGGTACTATAGCTTGGTGCGTGGCCTTCACGCGCAGCCACTTTGGGCGGCTCGTGACGGCGCGTGTGAGGTTAACTCCGATCACGGTCAACATGAGATTTAATCCTTTAAGTTTAATTAACATTTTATCTTTAGAGTTCGAATCGATCGGGAGTCGTTCGGGATAATTTCGAGAGTCCGGAAGGTTAAGTCTCTAAGTTTAATTCCGCCGAAAAATCCGGAAAAATTAGGAAAAATCCTACGAGTTGTTTTGGGATGTTTGTAACCCTCCTTATGCATTTTTACAGGCCCGGACACTTCCGAAGCTACGGAGGAGCGCGCGGGATGCGATTGACGCGTCCTAAAACCGTGAGTGGACTTTTTGATTTCTAAACTGGGCATGCATGACTATTTTACTGGTTTATTTCACGCAATTCGAGGTTACGGTTTTTGCTTATGCATGAATGATGTTTTGATGAAGTATCTGGATATGATTATGCATGTTACGGATTTATGATGTTTTGATTATAATTGTGAAGTGATTTCGGAAATTGCAGGTTTTGGAAATGGCATGTGAATTCGGACATAAGTCCTACTATGACGTGATATGATTTCGGAATGATGTTGGGAAACGGTTTATGATAAATCCTGGTTTAATGTGTTTAAAAAACGGTTTTGGGTTTAAAGACCCGGTTGATTGTTGGATCTGGTTTTGGGTTTAAAGACCCGGTTTATTGATGACGGGGGCGGGCCCGAAAATTGGGTTTAAAGACCCAGATTGAGTTTAAAGACTCGGTTATTGTGATACCCCCGAGGCCTATTGATCCTGTTTTGAGTTTAAAGACTAGTTGATATCCCGGGAAGGCCTGATATTGAGTTTAAAGACTCGGATGGATCCAACGACATAATTGTGATTATTAATTCACTTTTTACTTGACTTGTGCAATTGATGTTTCAAAATGACGGTTTCTGGATTCTGGTAATGTTAAGTTGTTTTAAATGAGTTATGACGAATCCCTGTAACGTTTTTCATGTGTTTCGGAAAAAGAGTTTTCAAAGGTTTAATACGCGATTTTTGAATATTCGGTTATGCATGCGTGTTACAAAACTGGAGGGCGAACCCGATTTCGAAAACTTTTTTCCTGTAAAACTTATGTTTCGGTCCACTCACACTTTGTTGTTTTAAATTCCCTCCAGGTCGTGGTACAAGTGCGGGGGCAAGCACCGAGGCAGAGGCGGAGGCATAAAGTTTTCTGTTGCGGAGTAGTTAGTTCACAGAGTAGGATTTGTTCTTTAGCCTGTTTTGTAATATTATGCTCTGTGAAACTGTGGACTTGACGTCCAGTTGGATGTATTTGTTTAACCTCCCTGGTCTGACAAAGGGTGTGATGTAATATTATTTAGTTTTCTGGTCTTTTGGATTCGATTGTCAGACGGGAGCAGGATGCTTCCCGATTATCGAGGCGATAATCGGGGTGGGTCCTGTCAAGTTAAGTGAGTTAGAAGAACTCAGACATGAATTCTATGAGAATGCCAAGCTATATAAGGAGAAGACAAAGCTCTATCACGACAAACACATCAACCGCAAGGAGGTCACACCTGGTATGAAAGTTCTTCTATTTAATTCAAGTTTGAAATTTTTTCCAGGAAAGTTGAAGTCTAGATGGATGGGACCCTTTGTGGTCACTCAAGTTTTCCCTTTTGGAGCTGTGGAAATTTAAAATCCAAAAAATGGTGGACCTTTCAAGGTCAATGGGAAATTATTGAAGCCGGCCTTTCTATAAAGGAATAGCTTCTGGCATTCGAGTGAACTCAGACGTGAATTATCTCCCTATCCAGTTTTCCCCTTAGCTACCTTGCAGCCACCTAGTCTTGCCAAGACATTAACTAAGGCACTTGTTGGGAGGCAACCCAACTAGGTTTTATCACTCAATCTCTTCTATTTTGTTAATTTTATTATTATTTTTTTCTCTTAGCATGTTTTTGTTTCGTTTGCCATTCATTCCACTCCTTTGCATTGCATTCCTTCCACTCTAGCTTACACATTGAGGACAATGTTCAGTTTAGGCTTAGGGGTGTGGAGTTGAAAATTTTGAGTCAATTTATTAGTGCATGATTGAATTTTGGTAATGGAAGTGTTTATGATAGCTTTGTCATGCAATTATCATTGTAGAGTTTCCCAAAGAAGAACAAAATTCAGCACACTTTCACTCCTACGCTTTGGGAATCATTGCAGAATAAGTACCATACTCAGACATTGGAAGAAGAATAGTGGAGACTACCCTAGTGTGCTTGTTGAGCCTATGATCTATTTTTCAGAGTTAAACTGGTATTTCTAATCTCTATCTTTAATTTTTTTTTTCCATTTTGCTCTAATTGGTCTCATTATTCCATTTGATTGAATGCTAAGAATATTCATCCTGTGCAGATGTTATGTACTTGCAAGCATTGATGGACAATTTCATTGAAGTGATGCTAGGCTATGTGTGTGATTTAGCCTTCTAAAAGCCTTTCTTAAATCAAAGTCCATGTTTGTGCATCATTAGCCCGTTTGCTGCCTAAACACATTGTAGCCTTTCTTTCTTCACTTACAACACCTCCTACCCTTTTGTTATCTCTGCCAGAGATACTTCGCCAATTTAGGACTTTTCCATATAGCTTAGGAATGTACCAATGCCATTGAAAGACAAAATTGAAAGCAACAAGATGTGCTTCTTTTTACATCAAAGTGATGGGTAGTTCATCAGTTCAAAAGGTCATGATTAGTTCAAACAAAAATCGGAGCTCTGTGGGTTCATGAGAAATAAAGCAAAGAAAGTTCCAGTCTTGAAAGTTAAAAGAAAAGAGCTGAAAAGCATTACAAGCTATCCTAATTAAGTGAGACATCGCCCCCTCAAACAACAAAGAGAGGCATCTGAAGTAATCTTAATCACCATGCCTTTCCTTGTGCTTTCAATGTGTTTGGTATGTTCTTAAGTTTTCTGCTACCCTACCCATTCTTTCACTAGCCCTCAACCTAGCCGGATGTTACAACCCTAATAAAAGAACTAGCTAATCTTTGGGAAGTTCAGGACTGCTGATAAGTTCAAATGGTATCTCTAATTCTTAGCTTTCAATTCCTTTCCTTGAGATTATATCCAGAAATTGTGCTTTTGTTCTTAATGTTCAATTGTGAGGGAACTTGATTTCTATTGCATAAACACGTTCACATATGCTTGAAAGAGTTATAAGCCCTAGGTTCTGAGTATGAGATAAATCAGTAAGAACTAGAGTTGAGACGAATTCTATCTTTATCCTCTTAAGTATGGTACTTACTAGGTTATGAGACTTGGAAGTGTAGGTTTGATTTGCATGCTAATTAAGTTTTGGAATTGGTAATCTTTATGGTGGTGAAAGTATGAATTAGTTCTAATTGATTTCTATTTCTTTGTTTCATTTGTGCACTAACCATTGTGTTTTAGAAAATCTACATAGCGTTTGTGGGTATCGTTTCAAGTAAAACCCTTAAGAGACAAAACATCTCCTAATAGGATAGCCTAAAGTTTTAAATGATCTATCAAGGTGCGTGTCTTGTTTTTGCTTTGCTCCGGGACTAGCAAAACTTAGGTTTAGGGGTCACAACTCTTGAAACACTCACAGATTGTAAACAATATTCTATCTTAGTTCTAGTCTTTTACTATGCTTTTGAGTCAAATAGGTTGCATTTTACTTGGTTTGTGCTAAATGTGCAGAGCATAGACGTTTAGAATCGTTGGAGCTAACGGAGCTCAAGTATTCCAGAATTAAAGAAATCTTGTTCAGAATAAAGACATTGACTCTTGAACTGATTTGAGTTGTTCAAAAATGCCACTTGAGAAAAATGGACGAAATTAAGGCAACAAGGAAATATCAAGGGGTCTCTATTTCAGACCAGCCTACAGTCCTTGACCCAATCTCCATTTCAGACCAGCCCACATCCTTGACCCAATCTCCATTTCAAACCAGCCTACAATCCTTGACTAAATCCACATTTTGCCACCTTGAAATCTGTTTCAGCCTCCATATATACAGATCAATCCAATCAAATCAAAGAACTCATTTTTAGCCATTCTAAATTCAGAATTCATTCAACTCCAGCATCTTCTCATTCCATCATTGAAAATATCATCTTCTCCATTGAAGAATAGAAGATTTTTTAATACAAGCCAAGACTTTGTTGTGGCTTGCCTCAAGGGTTCTTCTAATCTTTAATTTCATGTCATCTGCTGTGATTTCTATAAACATGTCTAGAGGCTAAATACTTCATCCTTGGGATGTGATGTAACCAAACACAGGCATTTGAAGTTAATAAGAATTTCAGTCTTTTAAGTTCTATTCTGATTTTTGTTTCTGTTTATTTTGTATAATTGAATATGCTTGTTTTGATGCTTGCTCACCATTAGAATATGCATATCTAAATGAGGATTAAGAGCACATACCATGCTTTAATTTTAATGGATGAGTAAATAGGATGACTAGATTTGATGGCACATGCCATGCATAAGAGACTTCGTTGATTAGTTGAACTTTTCTTGAGCTTAATGGATTTCTGTTGCCTAGCCTAAGTACAAACCATGGCTAGATTAAGTTTCAAATCAGAAATATAAGGTTAAGATCACATACCATGATTTAATCATAACTTAGAGAGAAGTAATTCTGGAATCAGATTAGACTTCTTTGGTTGATAACTTAGAAACTTTGAATTAGATTGTTTAGGTGAAGTCACTGCCCTAGGTCCCCTTAACTCATTCAAAGATGCAACTTTGTCTTTTTCATTCCTTTCTTGTTAACTTGTCTTAAAATCTTTTTAGACACTTATGTTTAGTTAGTTTGCATAATTCCATTCTCTTACCATTCAAAACAATCAAACTACTCATTTTACATTCAGTTTTAGTATAACTTCTAGAATTTTAAAAATTGGGTTTCTAAGCACTTAACTAGAGAAGATCTTCTTCAATCCTTGTGGGATCGACCTTGCACTTACGGGGCTATACTACTGTGTGGCCTTGTTCTATAGTAAGCATAACATTCAAGCCTGCAAACCATAGATTAGTTCATGGAAGAAACCGACACTTTTACGTAAGTTAGTCCAAATCAACAATCACATTATTTACTCTACTCCTTCGTAACATATTTACATATATACAAGCGACACCATCATCCACTTACCATGTCTACATGCCAAAACTTGCACATACTCAACCAATCACGAAATCTTACCTTCGTTAACTTGATTACCATCATAAATACTTCACACTATGAATGCTCCGTATACGCAGACAAAACACTCATAATATGATTCACCTTTTAGTTATTGACTAAATGCTCCGAATATATATGCAAAACACTAAATCTCCTCAACTTAAATGTAACGACCTGAACTTTTGTAAATAATATTTTAATGTGAAATGACCATTTTTCCCTTAGTGGGGGAAAGAGTTAACTTTTAACTCGGGAACTATTTTGGAATTTGAACCATGACCCTGTCGTAGATCGAGACGTCACAATTCCGTAGGCAGGCGCCACGTCGAAATCAGACTTCATATGAGAAATTTATGGTCTCGGGAGCGAAAGCGGGCAATTTTACGCCTCAAAAATAGTACGAATAAAATAATACTATATTTGTTGAAAAAGTAATAAAAGGCACTTGGATGAGTGACAAGTGTCACTCATCCGTCTATTAGGGTTTCACGTGGGAGTTGTTGATTGGCCATTATTTAAACACTTCAAACTCTCTATCCTTCCCTCATTGGCCGTCACTCACAAACACACCCACACATCTTTTTCTAATTAAAAACACCCCACCCCGTGACTGCACCATCCAAAAAACAGACTACCATGCACCGTCCACCTTGACAGGCTGAGAGAGAGAGAGAGACTGAGAAACTTACCAGGACAAGCAGACGACGCCATTGGGAGGCAGAACAACGACGGAACCATGGTGGAGAGGTAAGAACGTTCGAAACCCGAAACTGTCATTTTGAACCAAAAATGGACTCTAATGGCTTCTAGGGACTATGACGAGCACGTAGGACTAAGTTTTGAGGCAAGAGGTGGCCGGAGCTGCGAGATATCGACGACGAAAAAATGGGGTAACTGTTCATCGGATTTACAAGTCAAATCTAGTCTGTTTTAGGTGTTTTTAGGTAGCTAGAACTCTTACTGGGAATTAGACGATCATTTAGGGACAAATTTGGGGTAAAATGGTTGCGAAATGAACGAATGGTGGCCGGGTCAAGTTGCGGGTCTGTACAACCCGATTGCAGACGTTCGGGTCGATCCGTCACGAGGTAGGAGATGATGACGTCAGCATGCTGACATCATCATGTCAGGCCTGTCAGACACGTGGCCCAGTCAGCACCCGACACGTGCCACATGTCAGTGCACAGTCAGCACTGACATGTCAGTGACGTGGCCCAATTAGGGGCAGTGACGTGGACTAGTGCCATGCTGACACGTGGCACCTGTTAGAGCCTAACACGTGGCATTGACATGTTAGTGATATGGACCAATCCCGTGTTGACACATAGCATCTGTCAGAGTCTGACATGTCAGACCTGATAGCTGTAAGATGACGTTAGCGATGACATCATCAGTATTGCAGCAACGTTGACCAACGCGTTGACCAGATGCATGGGAGCATGTGTGAATAGTATTTTTGGTAGGACAGGTACCATTTTCAAGGTTTCGACGATATGGATCCAATGGCAGTGGTTTCGTGTCGATCAGAGATCGTTAAGTGGGTCAAAATCGGGTTTAAAGCCTCGGGAAGAGTGTCCGAGCTACGTTTACGGCCCGGTTCTGTTCTAGGGTTTTAGGGATGAACTTGTGGGGTCCTTTAGTGACTTTTGGATGTAATTGTATAGGTTTAGGTGGTCGGTTCAATAGCAAGGACCTGTGCGGTTACTCACTCTTAGGAAGTCATATTGATTTTACCTCGGGCAGTGATCCGAGATACCGGATGCTGGTGGACCTAGAGGATTTCTCGATATTTGAGACCTTGAGTGGCACCATTATTAGCCATCAGGGGTGCTGGGGTATGGTTTTACAATGCACTATTATGTTGGTTTTCCTTATTCGGTTATTATATGATCCTATGATTTATGATTACTTATATTTTATCCAATGTATGAAAGTTTTGAAAACAGAGGGGTAAAACCTTATGATTATTATATTATTAAATTGGTTTTGGAAACTTAGTTATTTTCGGCCCACTCACTCTTTATTGTTTTAATTGACCCTTCCAGGCTGTGCTACTGAGTTAGAGGAGGAGGATCCGGAGGCCGGGGTTTAGATTAGTTTGATGTGCACCTGTACGCCCGGTGGGGTAGGTTGAGCACCATTTATGTAACCTAACTATTGTGCTCACATTTTGTATTGTACTATCCTTGGTCTGATAGCTTTAACTCTAAATTCGTATCTTTTAACTTTATTTATCTAATTCAAAAGACTTTAGTTTGATTAAGGGTATTTTTTGGTATGTTTAGAGTCGTTGTCAGACGGGAGCGGGACACATCCCCGGGTGGTCCCAGTGGGATTGGGATGGGTCCTATCATTAAATCTAAATGCTCTGAATACGTGGACAAAACACTTAGCGTTAATTTGAAGATTAAGTACATGAATAAATGAAGTAATTATAATTCAGAAAGTAAGGCACATGGAGATTGAATTCAGCGTTACAAACATTGGAAGATATAAACCATTTCGAGTATTGAATTAGAAACATGACTAAGATTAAATTCAAGAACTTAGAGGAAAGGGCATAGTTACACATTTGGAATCTCTGAAACGCAAGAGGATGCCAAAGTGGGTGAATGCGTGAATTCTTATTCACTAAACTCTCTGAATCGTAAAAAGGGATAAGTGAACATGGAAGAAAGCCAAAGAATTCAGCAATAAGAACTTGTCATTTAATTTAGAAGAGTCTTGGAAAACAATGAAAATTGAATAATGGGGTCTCGACCCAAACAAAGAGAAAATAATCCCTTTAAATAATGTTACAAAGAGAAAATAATCCCATTAAATAGAGTCTTGGAACAAAAATCCTAGTTAAAGTCTAAAAGAAAGTCCTAATCACCAAAGATACGGAGACCTTTCCTTCAACCGTAAGGAATCTTCATTTAATCCTTGCACAACATTGTTTCCATGTTCAAAGTGGAAAATCTTCAAGTCTTCAGTTGAAAATCAAATCCAAGTCAAAGAGGGGTTGAAAATCTTGTTTTAATCTCCTAATCGCTAAAAGAATTCCCTCCTTAATTAAAAAACAGGTCCTAGTCACATTAAGAGTGGCTGTTGGGCCTAGCCGAGAGCCTGAAATTCATATTTTCCATGTTTTGACTTCGAATTCTCATATTTTTCAATTAGTACCTGAAATTCATAAAATTAGTTAGAAATGACATGATTTAGGTTATAACAAGGTAAAATGCAAAGGAAATTGATAAAATAAAATTATATATTAAGTGGTCATCAAATTCCCCCACACATAGACGTTGCTAGTCCCTAGAAAATGTCAAAATAACTAAGAACTTAAAAACATTTTTTTAAACAAACAAAAACAAAACAACTAAGCCCTTAACCATTTGTCTCAAATCTCATTAATATACATATGGTATTAAAGATTTACACTAAGAAGGAAATTTAGCACATAGAATTCAAAAGTAAATGACAAGTGACAAAATGCCCCAACATGTAAGACAATGAGTGAACATGGTGAATTGAATCTCAACATGAGTGAAACAAGTATGAATAAACTGGCATGGATATGCACTCGCGATTTCCACTCAATATATAAGAGGTTTGTGTTTGCGCTCAAAGTATGTGAGAAAGATGCTCACATAATAGAAACTAAGTACTTCATGAAATCTCAAACATAAACTATAAGAAAGTAACACACTTGCACTAATGAACCAAAACCATAAGCTTATTCAAGTGATTAACTCAACTAATCAAAGTTTACCCATCTTAAGGATCATAAGGTCTTTATTTGATGGTTGTAATGAGGCTAGGTTAGAGGTATAGAATTTTTGGGATAGTAGTGATTAAATTGGTTCCATGACTCAACCAAAGGCTCATTACAAGGGCATAAGTGTTGTCTCATCATCATAGGCTGAGAATCCTCTTGTTGGGCCTTGATCTTCATTATAAATGTCCTTGAGCTTGCAATTAGGACTAGGGCCGAGATTCTTCAATGTAGGCCATCAATACTTCAATATTTCCAAATCACAAGTATAAGGGACTTAGCTCAACTCAAAATTCATTACCTCATATAACTTTGCTCTTTATATATATATATTTTCACTTTTCTTTCTTTTCCTTTTTCTCTAATTTTTTCCTTTTGATTTTCTTTTCCTTTTCCTTTCATTTTGAGAGATAATGCAATGAATAACAACATATTTTGAGCAAGTCCTTTCCTATACTTACATTTGAGTTTCAATCACCAAATTTCTTTCTTGTGTTCCACGCCATCTTCATAGTCTTCAACCAAGTCATTGGAACAAGGGTAAATGTTATTTATATTAGGTTCACGTGAATAGATCTTTTAGGGTGATGAAAGAAAGCCTCAATGTAGGCTTAAATTGGTTAAAACTAAAGGGATCACACTTGTGCGATCGAATAGGGAACATGATATTTCGATATGTGGTGTTAACCCTAATGCCTTACTCATGTCCAAAATCAGAGAGTTTATTGACTTAAATGTTTTGAAAATCACATAGCATAAGTTCTAGTACTTTAGAGTTCATTAAAAGCTATGGCAAGCAGTTATGAGGCATAAGTATATCAATTTAAACTTAGAACTCCTATGAATCACTCATGAAAGATCTATATGGTTCTAAAGCTCACATAGGGTTCATATGATTCACACTTATCTTAACATGCTAGTTTATGTACTAGTTTAACATGCATCATCCACTACAAGGCATAAACATTTAATCACAAAGTATTAACGAACGAATTCAAGTTGTAGTGATAATCTTTTAGCCATATGTATTCGTTTATCCGTCATTCTTATCATTGACAGGTTAAAGAGCATTCTAAGATACTGAAAACTACTAATTTAAAACAAAAAGATTCAAAGAATACAATAGAACTCAAAATGTTTTGGTTGTTTTCTGATTTTTCTCAACCAAATAAAAGTGTAAACCCTTCCCCCACACTTAAACTCAACATTGTCTACAATGTAAGCAAGTATAAGCAAAATGGACATAGAATCTAAGTAAAGAAGAATTTCCTACAAAAATAAAGCAATAATAACAAAAAATAAACTAAAGTAAAGAGAGTGAAGGATTAAAGAGAGCAAATCAGCATTTGATGACTCCTTCACAAATCCAAAACACATTGGGTTGCCTCATAACAAGCGCTTGAAGTTCAACGTTCATCTAGCCTAGACCAAATGCTTCATTTTCTTTTAGATGATACAGTACTTTTGCTCTTTGATGGATTCCACATCATGCTCGCCAAAGGCCTTAATGTAAGGTTTTAATCGTTGGCCATTGACCTTAAACTCGTTTCTGGTGTCCATGCTTTTGATCTACACATCTCCATGGGAAAACACATTAGCAACAAGGAAATAGACTAAGGTGTGCATTGAATAGTAGATCTTCCTGGTCGATGGTGAATGCTTTGCTTCTGATCTATTTGTCGTGAAAGTTTCTTGTCTTCTCTTTGTAGATAAAAGTGTTTTCATATGCATCATTTTGGATCCCCTCATGTTTACTTATTTGGAGCTTTTAATCCAATCCTGCCTTATCCAAGTTCATATTGAAAGTCTTGATAGCCCACCATGCCTTGTGCTCCAACTCCACCGGAAAGTGGCATGCTTTTTCGAAGACGAACCTATAAGGCGACATGCTTATAGGAGTTTTGTAGGTCCTCCAGTATGCCCAAAGTACATCATCTAGTCGTGAGCTCCAATCCTTCCGATTAGGGCCAACAGTTCTCTCTACGATCCTCTTGATCTCTCTATTACTTACCTTAGCTAAACCATTCGTTTGTGGGTGATACGGTGTAGAGACTCGATGAGTGACACCATACCATTTCAATAAGGTTTCAATGGTATTGTTGCAGAAGTGACTTTCCCGATCACTTATTAGAACCCATGAGATTCCAAACCTAAATAGAATATTAGTTTTGAGGAAATCTACAACGACTTTAGAATCATTATTCCGAGTGGCCTTTGCGTCCACCCATTTTGAGACATAATCAACAGCAAGATATAGAGATAACTATTAGATAACGGAAAGGGACCCATGAAATCTATGCCTCAAACATCAAATAATTTGACACTCAGAATATAGTGTTGTGGCATCTTATCTCTACGGCCCAGGTTCCCAAATCTTTGGCACTTATCACATGTTAAATAGAAAGAATGAGCAACCTTAAAGACTGTAGGTCAGTATAATCCAAATTTTGAAAACTTTAAGTGCATTTTTTCTAAATCCAAAATGACCTCCACAAGCATGGTTATGATAAAATTCTAGGACTGGTCTAGGTTCATTTTTAGCGACATATCTCCTAATCAACAAGTCTGCACAGTGTTTCCATAAGTAAGGTTCATCCCAAACATATTAACTAGCATGCTTCCTAAGTTTATCTTTTTGTGACCGAATTAAAGTGGTAACTAACTACTTAGTGACTAAGTAATTTACTATATCATCATACCAAAGAGTACTTACGTCGATTCCGAAGAGTTGTTCATTTGGAAACATCTCTTGAATCTCCACAAGGTCTCGTTTATGCACAATACGACTCAAGTGGTCAGCTATCACATTTTCTACTCCTTTCTTGTCCCTAATCTCCATGTCAAACTCTCGAAGAAGAAGAATCCATCGGATTAGCCTTAGCTTAGCTTCCTTCATGGCAAGGAGATACTTTAGTGCTTCATGATCAGCATAAAAAATAACTTTAGTTTAAAGTAAATAAGAACGAAACTTATCTAAAGCAAACACAATAGCAAGAAATTCCTACTAAGTTACTAATCTACCAATGAGCATTTAGGTAGCATTATTCAATTGTCTAAAGTTTTATAGGATGTTAACGTTTTTCTATATTCCCAACAATAGTACTAATTCTAGTAATAATTCCAAATAAAGTCCAATCACGTTAAACCCAATATGATTATCCTCAGAACAACACAAGAAATTATCTACGTATTAAAACCATCTCCGAACAATGCTCATTTATTTCTGAATTGTATAATAATAATTAATAAATAACACATAAACTTTGAAAAATCACAACACTTTCATATCAAGTCCAATTAACCTTATTCTTGGACCATTAGATTAAGAATTCAAGTAGGAACATTTTACTAGTTGATTGTTTTTCTAGGAAATGCGTCATGCGCCCCCATGAGCCTCCGAAAAGGGCTGCGTGTGGGTTCACGCGCCTGCTACAGTGCACAGTGTGATCTACCTCTTTGAAACGGGTCTGCAATTCGGCTTGCGCGACTGGTGACCTTGACCGGGTATTTTCTCCCTTGTTTCTAGTCCATTTTCCTCAATGCAAACATCAAACTTCATTATCTGAAATCTAAGAATCAATCTATAGCCTTAAAACATTGAGAACGCACCTGGATTCAGTTGTCCAAGGACCCAACCTTTCGGCCATGGTTTCTAGGGTTAAAACCTTGATTCCCCGACATCCAACTCGTACAATTCTCCTCCCTAAGGCTTCATAAGACCTCCAGGACCCTATTAGAACTATTATTTCTTTGTTCCCAGGTCTAGAACCCAAGACCCGAATAGGTCCATCATGGGTTCATAATTTTTTTCCTCATATCTCGACCTTCTCTCTTCACCATTTCCTTCTCATTCTTAGGCCAAAATCTTCCCCATTGTTTCCTAATTATTTTTATGGCCTTTCCTCTCTTTCTCTCCGCCATCGTCTCTTCTTTTCTTACTTTCACTCATTTTCGGCCTTCCCTGGCCGAATTGTCTTGCACACAACACATACCTCTTTATAATTGTGTGAGGCGGTGGGGCGAACTTGGAAGAAAAATGAAGAGATATGAAGAGGATTCTAGTAAAGTCTAGGGCTTTTCTTTCAAAATTACTAAAATGTCCTTGGTGGTAAAATTACTATTTTTTCCTTGACCTTTTTAGGTCCATAACTTACTCCTTTAATATTCGTTTTTGACATGCCATCTATCTACGTACTCCGAGGGTCGGAATCTTCATAACTGTGTTCTCGGAATTCCCAACAGATATTTCGATCAAAAATTAACATTTTTTACTTCTAAGGGTAAAATAGTCATTTCTATTTCTCGAAGGTCTCGGGTGTTACACCAACATCATAATCAGAGGCATCACACATTAGTTAAAAGGGTAAGGACCAATCAAGGGGCCAAAGAATGGGTGTCGTGGTGAGTAGTTCTTTCAACTTCTCAAAAGCTTCCTACTAGTTCTCATAAAAAAGAAAGGGTGTCTCCTTTTGAAGAAACTAGCACAAAGGCCTTGCAATGTGGGAATAGTCCTTGATAAATCTTCTATAAAAGCTTGCATGACCAAGAAACGAACGAATCTCTCCCACAAAATTGGGAGAGGGTAAGTTCCACACAAGATCAACCTTAGATTTATCAACTTGAATTCTTTTTTCAACGACAATATGACGTATGACTATCCCATGTCTTACCGTGAAATGAAATTTCCACTAGTTAAGCACTAAGTTAGTTTCGACACATCTTTATAAGATAATTTCTAAATGGTCTAAGCATGCATCAAAACTATCCCCAAAGACACTGAAATCGTCGACAAACACTTCAATGATTTTTTCGACATATATAGAGAAAAATGAAAGCATGCATCTTTGGAATGTATATAGGGCATTACATAGGCCAAAATGTGTTCTCCTATAGGAAAAAGTGCCAAAAGAACAAGTGAAAGTTGTTTTATCTTTAAAGTTTTGAGCTATACAGATTTGGGTGTACCCAAATAATCCATAAAAAAAAATTGTAATAAGAATGATCAGCTAACCTTTCAAGCATTTGGTCAATGAAGGGAAAAGGGAAGTGGCCCTTCCTGGTAGCTTTGTTAAGGCGCCTGTAATATATGCAGACTCTATATCTAGTCACTGTTCTCTAGGGTACAAGCTCACCTTCGTTCTTCTTCACAACTGTGCCTTCACTTTTCATTGGAACTACATGGATTAGTGAGACCCATTTGATGTTTGAGACATGGTAGATGACACCACAATCCAATAGTTTGATTACCTCTTTCTTCACAACTTCCATCATTAGAGGATGGAGTCTATGTTGAGCTTCACGAGAGAGTCTTGCATCATCTTCTAACAGGATTCGATGCATATAGGTTGTAGGGTTGATTTCCTTGATGTCTGATAAAGTCCATCCAATAGAAGTCTTATACATTGTTAAAACATTCCCAATATTTCTTTTTATAATTCAATTAGTGCAGACGACACTACAACGAGCAATGTCTCATCTTAGACGAGATAGGCATATTTCAGGTGGTTAGGGAGAACTTTGAGCTCAATAATAGGGGCCTGGACCACTGAATGAGGGATTTTATCAGTACTAACTAGAATTGACAAGGAAGTATGGGAACTTATCAATGTAGGGGGCTCATTGAGGGCCATAACTTCCTCCCAAATCTGAGCCTCTAGTCCATGATCAATCTTGTTACCTACTACATCCCGGATCACCATAATGAGTGCATCTTCCGAAGTTGATTCAAGATGATCCTGCATAAGAGAAGCGCAAACAACAATAGAAAAGGTAGTATGGGTCGTAGAACTAGGGTACCTCATGGCATCATGGATATTGAAACTTATTTCTTCCCCATCGACTTCCATAGTTAGTGTGCCATGGTATACGTGAACCTTCGTTTTGGAAGTCCTCATGAATGGTCGTCCCAACAACATAAGTGGAGCTAGATTCGTAGGGGAATCCTCCATGTTAAGGACATAAAATTCAGCAAGGAAAATGGGTTGGTTAACTTGCACAAGAATATGATACATATTAGAACAATCGACTAATTGAATGATAACATCATCACGTTTCAGCTTACCTAAAAATAGGGCAACACAAAGGGAATATGTCATAACATTAATAGAAGCACCTAAGTCTAGCATGACTTTATCGAAAGATTTGTTAACAATAACAACCTCATTCTCTCTCATTTTGGGGCCTTGAAGTGTATAACTCTTTCATAAACTTCGTATACTTTGGCATTTCATGATGCACTCGATCATGGGCATGTTGATTTGCACCTTCTTGAAGATTTACAAGATTTCTACATTTCATTCTTCCTTCATGGACTTTGAAAATCTACTTGGAAATGGTGGATGCACAAGCGTTAGAATTAGTATCAGTCGAACTTGAAAGGATGTGGTCATTACCATGCGTGTGGGTAAGTTGATTAGGTGGTTGTGTCGTGGTGGTCATTGTTGCCACTTTCTTCTTCGCAGCCTAAGAAATGGCTGGATCATGTTCTATGTCGCTCAACACCTTACCATTTTGGGTGTAATAGCTTTGCCTTGAAGTCTTGTGATAAGCACATATTTAATCACCTTTTTATCTCAATTTCCTTTTCATTTTACTTTTTTATATCCTTAATCTTACAATTTCTAACTTGTTTTAATGTTTTTAGGTACCAACCTAAGAATGTGGAGTAAAGAGGTTAAATTGTAGCAACACCACATTAGCTATCAAGAATGGGCCAAGATTTATAATGATTGGGTCAAGATTCATCAAAATGGGTCAACACTATGTCCATATGTGTAAGAAGGCTCATGAATATGCCAAGATTCATTCTTGGAGAAGCCCAAAAGAAGAAGTGGATTAGAAGTTACAAAGTAGAAATCTGCATATGCACATCAGCCCACTTCCACGGACTATTGTGAACGGCTCAGATAGAATCAGAATGTGAGTAAGGTATGGTTGGAAACCTATAGAAGTCTAGTGTCCAATGGTTCAAGAATTACTAAAATCGCAGTCCTACAACCACGAGAATTCCTGGTTTGGTGAGGCGTAGTCATTTTTTGCGGGTAAGATTACTTGTTCTACTAGGAATTGAAGCCTTGCACGTTTTCTAGCTATTCAAGATCAAATTCTCATGCTTCTAGGAGATGTTTACTGTATTAATTAAAGGTAAGTTTCATGGAAAATAGCAAGGGTCTTGTGTGTAATTCCCAAAAATAATTCCTTGCAGCACAAGGATGCAAATTGCGGCTAACAAGGATTCCTTCTAGTTTAGGATTTGGTTTTCCTTCTTAAATAGGATTGAGCTAGGGTTATGTCCTATGCCTATAAATACTTTAGTTTTCTTATTAGTTAGAGGTCGCCCATTTTTGTACCAAATATTTGCTTAAACTAATTTTTCCTTTTCAATAAATTCGAGATTTCTTGTGCAAAAGTAAATTACACCATCCTTCATAATTCACCAATCCTCCATTGACATATAAGGTGTATTCCTGAGTGTCTCACAAAGAGTGTCGAACCACCCAGCATCTATAGGGCGTATTCCCGACAATTCAAAGTGTAACTCAACCTCTTAACCCCGTAGTTTTCTCTTTGAATTTGAATATCTTGTTTATTGGATTGATCATTAACTTTATTATGGTTATATATTTTGTATTGATTTCAATAATCTTCCATGCTATGTTTTATGCTTAATGCTTGATAAGATATAGGGTGTATTCCCGAGTCTATCTCATTGAAAGTGTATAGGGCGTATTCCCGAGCACGTACTTAAGATAATGTACATGTATTTCATTAAAATAAGGTTTTGAAATTTCGTTGATTATGGAAATTGGTATGATTTATGAATGCGTTAGGTTAAAGATGAGTTGACCATGTAAATATTACATTAGGTTAGTTTAGATTTGTTAATCACTTAGGATAATAGAAACAATCAACTACCCCACTAATTAAATAATCAAACGATAATCATGCTTAGGTACTCATAATCCCGGATTAGAACGATCCCTACTTATCAATGTTACAATCTACAAAAAAAGGTTTTAATTTATATATGTTTTTATTAAGTGTTGAGTGTGACTTTGTGTTTACTTTAATGCTTAGTTTTAGCATATCAATTTTTGTCACCGTTGCCGAGGATTGAAAATTTTTTGTGTGATTTCGTTTGTGTAAATATGTTCATAATATAAATGTCATACTTGTGCATGACTTTCACACTTGTAAATTGTGGAAACGTAGTTTTAGTTCTATATGTATATTCGAAGAAATTAACTTTTAATGTTGAGTACTAACTTAATTTATGAAGAAACAGGAAAATAGTTCAAAAGGAAAGGCTACCAATTGAAGCTTTACCTCGAGGGCATTTGGCGAGCACGATGTGGAGTTTGAAAGAGTGCATAGACACAACATAGAATGAGTTGATTGAAGCACTTCGTTTAGGCTGAAGACGTTAAATTCAAGCGCTTGTTGGGAGGCAAGCCAATGGAGGAGTCTACAACAGATTTGCATTCTCTTCCCTTATCTTTTATTTTCGTTTGTTTTTATTTATTTTTTTATTTTCGTAAAACTATATCTCATACTTGATCTTATGTTTTTACTTTGATATATTGAGGATAATGCAAAATTTAAGTGTGGGGGAGTGGTTTACAATTTTGTGAGTTTTTAATTTAAAAACAAAAAAAAAACAAACCAATTGTTATTTTTAAAATAATAATAATATTAAATTATGTGTTTTCATTTTTTGTTTTTTTTAAGTCTTAGGATGCCCTTAACTAGTCAATGATGAATTGGAACAACACAAGAATATTGTGGCATTTGCATAACAATTTGTTGGAATTCTTGTGCTAATTGAGATATTTTGAGTGTTATGCCTTGTAGTAGATATGGTTTGTAAAATTTAGTACACAATTAGCATGTTAGAATTAAGTTTTGAATCATAATTAACTCTTGTGAGTTTTTGAGCTTTATGTTCTTTCTTTCCTGAGTGTAATTCATTTATAGCTTATACATGCCTCATATGATTACTTGCAATAGCATTAATGAACTAGAGATTGCTAGAACTTATTCATGTTAATTTGCAAAGCTTATAGTCAAAACATACTTTGATTGTGGATATGATTAAAGGCACCTAGGTTTTCCACCACTTTCCCAAATAGCCATGTGTCCCATTTTGTGCCACGAGTTGCGACACCCCTAGTTTGCCCCTTTGAGCCTACGTATAGCCTTTTCTTTCTTTACCATGCCTATCTAAACTCTTAGCCTAATATAGGTATCTTTACCTTTCTTCTAAAGACGTGGTTGAAGATTTCGAAGCTAGCATACATGAAGATGTTCTATTCAAGGTGATGATGTATGTATGGGAATAGGCTTGTCCAAATTTCTTGATGTATTGTGTGATTGCCGGAAAAAAAAAACAAAACAAAAAAGTGAAAAAATAAATAAATAAATGAATATGAGAGCAAGAAAGTGTTTAAAAGAAAAAAAATATGTTTAGCTCTCCGAAAATATGTTTTGTATGTAAGAATTTGGATTGATTACAAAATGAAATTTGGCTCTTTTTCATGACACATGCTCTTGGTGACGTTTTGGAAGAAGATGTGCTCATAATTGATCAAGTTTTGGTGCAATGACTAAGCCTTTGGAATATTCTTTATCACCACATATCCAAAATCCGAATTCCTTAGCCCTAGCTGCATTACAACCTCTAATTAAAGACCTTTATGATCCATAAAATAAGTAGCTTTTGATCTGTTGAGTAAGTTGTCTGCGTAAACATATGGTTCGGGTTCATTTGTGCAAGTAATTCATTCTATTCATGTGGTATTGTTTAAGTGCTTTTATTGGTGATATGTGTGAGCAATTCTTTCACATATCTTTGAGTGAACCCTATTTCATGAGTGAAACAGATTATGAGTGCATCCATTGTGAGGTGATCTTAACTTTTTCGGCGCATGCACAGACATAATTTCACCATTGTTTGCTCCAAGTCTTACTTGTTCATGTCACGATTATATTTCTATTATCTCTTGAATTCCCCATTCATATTTGTTGAATGTCACAATGCCATATACTTATAATAATTTTTGGGACATTTGGTTAAGGGCTTTTAGAGTTGCTTTGAGTCTTTGTTTGTTTTTCGATTTGCTTGGGCCTAGCAAAGTTCAAGTGTGGGGGAATACCTTTGGGTTTTGTTGTTTTTAAAATCAATCAGGGCTTAGTTGTTTTGTCAAGAAAAAATTTGTGTTTTGTCTATTTTTAATTTCTTTTAATTTTACTAGGGACTAGCATAGTTTAAGTATGGGAGAATTTGATAAGCACATATTTCATCACCTTTTTATCTCAATTTTCTTTTCATTTTACTTTTTTATATCCTTAATCTTACAATTTCTAACTTATTTTTAATGTTTTTAGGTACCAACCCAAGAATGTGGCGTAAAGAGGTTAAATTGTAGCAAAGCCACATTAGATATCAAGAATGGGCCAAGATTTATAATTATTGGGTCAAGATTCATCAAAATGGGTCAACATTATGTCCATATGTGTAAGAAGGCTCATGAATATGCCAAGATTCATTCTTAGAGAAGCCCAAAAGAAGAAGTGGATTAGAAAATACAAAGCAGAAATCTGCATGTGCACATCATCCCACTTCCACAGACTATTGTGAACGGCTCAAATAGACTCAAGTAACGTATGGTTGGAAAGCTCTAGAAGTCGAGTTTCCAATGGTTCAAGAATTACTATATTCGGAATCCTACAGCCACTCGAATTCCTATTTTGGTGAGGCATAGTCAGTTTTTGCGGGTAGTATTACTTGTTCTACTAGGAATTGAAGCCTAGCACGTTTTCAAGTTGTACAAGATCAAATTATCATGCTTCTAGGAGATGTTTACTGTATTAATTAAATTGAAGTTGCATGGAAATAGCAAGGTTCTTGTGTGTAATTCCCAAAAATAATTCCTTACAGCACAAGGATACAAATTGCGGCTAACAAGGATTCCTTCTAGTTTAGGATTTGTTTTTCCTTCTTAATTAGGATTGAGCTAGGGTTATGTCCTATGCCTATAAATACTTTAGTTTTCTTATTAGTTAGTGGCCGCCCATTTTCGTACCAAAACTCTGTTTAAACCAATTTTCTTTTTTCAATAAATTCGAGATTTCTTGTGCAAAAGTAAACTACACCATCCTTCATAATTCACCAATCCTCCATTGACATATAAGGAATATTCATGAGTGTCTCACCAAGGGTGTCGAACCACCTAGCATCTATAAGGCGTATTCCCGAAGATTCAAAGTGTAACTCAACCTCTTAACCCCGTAGTTTTCTCTTTGAATTTGAATATCGTGTTTATTGGATTGATCACTAACTTTATTATAGTTATATATTTTGTATTGATTTCAATAATATTTCATGCTATGTTTATGCTTAATCCTTGATTAGATATAGGGCGTATTCCCGAGTCTAGATCATTGAAAGTGTATAGGGCGGATTCCCGAGCACGTACTTAAGATAATGTACATGTATTTCATTAAACTATGGTTTTGGAATTTCGTTGATTATGGAAATTGGTATGATTTATGAATGAGTTAGGTTAAAGATGAGTTGACCATGTAAATATTAGATTAGGTTAGTTTAGATTAGTTAATCACTTAGGATAATAGAAACAATCAGCTACCCCCTCTAATTAATTAATCAAATGATAATCATGCTTAGGTACCCTTAATCCCCGGTTAAGAACGATACCTACTTATCTTCTTTTTTTTCCGAAGAACGATACCTACTTATCAATGCTACAATCTACAAAAAAGGGTTTTAATTTGTATATGTTTTTGTTAAGTGTTGAGTGTGACTTTGTGTTTACTTTAATACTTAGTTTTATCATATCATCTTGCATTTGGGTTTGGAGTAGGCTAAGGAGGAAGCACCCCACTGGCTTGGATTTTTCCCATGAAGTCCACAACCTTACCCGTTTGGTCGTTGAGATCTACAATGTCCTTTTTCTGGTTTTGTTGACCTATTACAAGAGCCGGAGTCGAAGCCATTAGTGTTTGTTACCCTTGGGAAAGAGCAGCCAATATTTTATCATAATTAGGGTTAGAAGATGGAGCGACTGTATGAGGTGCATGATTATGAGGAGAGTTAGAAAATGGAACCAAGGGCCTTGGTTACTAAATGGTTGATTGGAATTTGTTTTGGGCTTGATGTGGGCCCGTTGACATGTGTTGAGGGTTCAAGACATTGTTTGAATCTCTCAAACTATTTCCTTGGTTCCTTTGTCCACCTCGGAAGCCTCAAATGGCGTGTGCCACCTCTGTTCCGTTATTTTCCTTTCTTACAGAGTAGGGGCATTGGTCATCAATGTGACCTTGAGTCCATATAGAACAAACTAAAGCTACCTGTTTCTTCACTTCCAACCCATTT
The DNA here is from genome assembly GCA_032719365.1 of Prinsepia uniflora. NCBI lineage: Eukaryota > Viridiplantae > Streptophyta > Magnoliopsida > Rosales > Rosaceae > Prinsepia > Prinsepia uniflora. Next base: position 41,761,054 of record CM064872.1, read on the forward strand.
GAAAGCATAGAGGTTATCTTATCTAACTTAGCATCATTGACAACATTTGAAATTACCTCGTGTACCTTACTTGGAGTAGACTCGGTACCTTCAAATTGTGCATCATTGAGTGCATTACTTTTAAGTAGTACACGACCTTTAGCCAAGCTCCTAGCCAATAAACTTCCATTAGCTACGACATCAAGTAGTCCTCTATCCCAAGATTTGAGTCCTTCATAGAAGTAGGTTAAGATATTGTATTTAGTGATCACTTGAGTAGAACTTGAATTGCAAAGTTCCTTAAACCTTTTATAGTAGTGGCTGAAGTTCTCATCATAATCTTTTTTCTTGATTCCGGTCATCTCTTTCGTGAAGCAACTTAGGCCAAGAATCGATGTGGTTTGGTGGGAGTTGAAGAAGTCAAGCCCGTGCCTTGTCTTCTAAAGACAATGGGAAAGCCTTCATCTTCATAATGTCCAAGTTTGCATCTTCGAAACACATGCTTCCACAAATGAATTGAAACTCTTTGAGGTGTATGTGTGGATCCTCATTCCTAAATCCATGAAACTTTGGAAGTTGGTGTAGAACCCCACTCTTGATCTCTATGTTTTTCTTGCTACCTTGGGGTTCAGGGTATTGAATGCTGAAGATAGAAATACCCTTAGTGTTTAAGCAAGTTTGCTCTTGGATACTTAGGTTTCGTGCCATGTCTAATGGTGTTTCGAGAGTTGGATCTTCTTCTGGCTCACTATTATCACTTATGGACTCACAAGGGATAGGGGATGTAGGTTCAGATAAGTTTGGTAGGGTATCTAGTTGCCTTCTTAACCTATCAAGCTTAGATTGCTTAGTGATCATTCATAAGCAAGTACCTGCATCATCATACTGGGTCAAGTTAGGATGCAAGATGACACAATTCGGCATAAATGTATAAAGTTCATGTTAAAGTTGTTAAAATCAGATCAAGTTTACAATAGTTAGTGTTAGTGTTAGGGATATACAAGTTAGAGAAAAGTGACGACAAGTAATTTAAAAGAATGAGTGATATATATAAGTAGGGAAATGTCACGACAAGTATTAAGAAAGAAGGCATATAAAACTGTAAATGACATATTCACAATTAAGAGATAGCTAATGTGTAAGCAAATGTAGAATGCATAAGGTAAAGTCACGGCAATAGCAAGAAAATGCACAAGTTCCAAATATGTCTAAACTAATGCAACACATAGGTATCTACATGAAGAATGGAGTGAATGCATGGAAGAGAAATCGTTAGAACCTACTCAACACATAAGAGTTACGTGACAGTGCATGAAAGGAATGGCCTGCACCTTCGATCTCACCTACCTAGGGTGGGTATGCAATCTACAAATGCAATAGATAATGCCTTAGAATTACATGAACCACCTTCCACTTCCCATCTCGCAGTATTTTCCGGACTTATGGCATGTGCGTACTGATAAGACAAACCTCAAATCCCTCTACCATTCAAAGTTGAATCATGGCCAGTTGGGATAGATGTAAAGCGAGAAGCAAGAACTAATTTCAGTAATACCCTGAGGCTAGCTTAGCTACGACATACACTCTATTGGTGTTCCCTTTCTTAGGTCCAAATTTGTCACTAGTCATAACCCTTCTGAACACCATGACCACCCGATGGAAGTTTTCAAAGTTTGTCGAACCAAACCCAAGTGTTTAAAAAATCCACCCACAACCTCATGTCCATAGATTCACTGAGTCTACAATGTGTGGTGATGAAATCCATACATCACGAAGGGTTAAGGATAAAGCAACCAAAAGGTGCACTACCTATTCCCGGAAAGCAAGATTTGAAGAAAAGGATCAAGAGATTCACATAACTCTAAAAAATTTAATAGGAAACACTATTTACACGTTGGAGAAGTTAAGGATATATATGGTTCACATAGTTTCAAAGTTTAAATGCAGGCTTCCACGTCCGTGCGGTCCAAGTAAATATCTGAGATTCTGAACCATTATTCATCTATTTGGACATGTTCAAAAGTGACCAGGCTAGAAAGAATAAACATAAGAGGCATGGCTAATTTCAAGACATCCAGACGCTTAAACTCCTTTGGTGTCCCTTTTGAAAACCCAAAACCCATTACGAGTATCGTTTCTTGTCCTAAACATCATTCTCAAAAATTTCTTGCTCAAAATGAACACGTGTTCGTTCAAAGATAACTCAAGTGTTAACAAGCACCGCCCTCAACCTCATGGCTTCTTAGGTCCATGAAGGGTTAGGTGAGAGTTAACAAATGAGACTTTACCTATTCCATTAAAGATCAACATTTAAATCTTGAGTCACAAATAAACCACATATAGTCGCTACTAATGCATGAATGCAAGATTTATTTACAAGTATGGTTTATAAACAAGTAATGATATTCACAATGTATATTTACACTAACACATTTTAATGATTTTCAATTCCCCGACAACGGCGCCGAAAATTGATTCGCTTATGCAAGGCCTAGTTATTAACACTCAATTAATGCATTTCTCAATTAAAAACCCTTTTTGTGTAGATATAGTATTAATAAATAGGAATCATTCTGGATCGAGGAATAAAAGGTCATTTAAAATGGTTAGTAGAAAGATTAAAGATAAAGGAGGGTTTAAAAGATGTGTAACCGAAGTTACGTTTTATAAACTATGAATTTAAATGCGAATGCGAATGCTGATTCGTATTTGCAAACCATATATTAGTTTCATAGATAAAACCGACACTTTTACGTAAACTACTCCAAATCCACAATCATATTATTTACTCTACTCCTACTTAACATATTTACATATATACATATAACACCATCATCCACTTACCATGTCTACATGTCAAAACCTGCACATACTTAACCAATCACGAAATCTTACTTTCATTACCTTGGTTACCATCATAAATCCTTCACACTATGAATGCTCCGAATACGAGGACAAAACACTCATAATATGATTCACCTTTTAGTTATTGACTTAATGTTTTGAATCTGCGAAGAAAGAACTAAATATCCTCAACTTAAATCTAAATGCTCCGAGTACGTGGACAAAACACTTAGCGTTAATTTGAAAATTAAGTACATGAATATATGATGTAATTAAAATTCAGAAAGTAAAACACATGGAGATTGAATTAAGCGTTACAAACATTGGAAGATATAAACCATCACACGGGCAGACTCATCGCATAAGCACATAGCCTAGTGACATGGTCATGTCTAATGACATCGATAGGAACTTGATCACATGATTGGGTTCCAAATACATGGTCCTAGGTCTAACGACACATTCCAACATATTTTTCCTGTTTTGACTTCAAATTCTCATATTTTACAGTTTGTACTTGAAATTCATAAAGTTAGTTAGAAATGACATGATTTAGATTATAACAAGGTAAAATGCAAAGGAAGTTGACATAATAAGATGATCAAATAAGTGCTTATCAAATTGATTCCCACAAGCGAGAAATAGGGAGGTGGGCACCAAAAGGCCAAACCAACATAACTATCTCCACAACTTCTTGGAGGCTACTGCTCTTTGGGACTTGCGATACAATGCCCATGCATTCACTTGGAGAGGCACTTGGATCAATGGAGTGCTCGTTGAGGAGAGATTGGACTGTTGCCTTGCGAACCTGAAGTGGCAGCTCTTATGGCCAAATACCATAGTCAATCTCTATGAAGCTATCAGGTCTGACCATAACCCAAAACCTAGTAGACCTCATAGGGAGAAAGGATAGAAGGGCAAAGGCCTTAAAGTTTAAGGCGTACTGGGTCGAGGATGAGGAATGCCAGAAAGTAATTGAACAGAGTTAGAGCTCTCCATGTCATCACTCCCAGTTAAGAGGATGGCTCTCCAAAACGGAGGCATGTAGGACATTTCTCACCTCCTGGAGAAAAGGAAAATTCTCAAACAACCACAAAGGATCGATTCACTCCTTACTGAAGTGCTAATCATGTAGGAGGGATCATGCACCTACCACAATCTTTATGAACTAAACACCATTTGGTCGCGGGAGGAGATGTTCTGGCACCAGCGATCTACGGTCAAATGGCTCAAGGCAGGGGACGCCAACACTTCCTTCTTCCATCACTCCACCATTTAGAAACAGGAGAGCTAACCATATCACCCAAATTCAATATCTCTCTAGCTCGTGGATCACAAAATTGGAAAACATGAAGAAAACCTTTGAAGACCATTAGAAAGACATTTCCACCTCTGTTGGCACTAGAGATTGGAAAGATGTTTAAACTGCCTTAACCATGTTGTAACCCATGATATCAATCATGAATTAGCTCGACCTGTTGAGGATTTAGAAAAAAAAAAGGAAGCTGTTTTCCAAATGGGACCCTTGAAGGGCCATGGCCCTTGTGGGTACAAGGACTCTTCTTTCACTCCTACTAGGACATAATTGTGCTTAACAAAATTGACAGCCTTGGAATTCTAAATGAGACCAACATCGTCCTCATCCCTAAAACAACTCGTTAACTATATCTGAGCCCTGCTCCTGTCTGAAAAGTAATCCAAAATACCGAAGTTGCCCCTACCACTCGTCCAACAAGATATACTTGGACTCTCGCTAGTTCATGCCCCTATTCTCAAATAGGCTTGATTTCCATGCAACAACCCTGGACGTTTTCAAAAACCAAGAGAACGTGTGAATGGAAAAAAAGAAATATTTTAAATGCATAGTTCGAAACATACATAATTCCCTCTGTTTTATAAAAATATGCATGCATGTGATAAATTCTCAAATTAAGATAAAATAGACAGAAAACAAGAAATCTCAATATATGATCAAATAGTTGTAACACATATCGGTATCTATAACTCAACGCATATATGAATTACTGATGCATAACACCAACAATCACACTAAACCAACCCATCCTCGATGATTAAATCTCAATCATCATGTTATATTCGCACTACCGGTAGGACAAACCACTCGAAAAAACAGAGCCCAGCTATGGACGTCCGAGTGTGGACCAACGTAGAAAATTAGAGTCAACTGTAGACATCTGGGTCCTAGCCAAAATAACTAGTCGCGGGAAAAATGATCCCTACTCTGGACGTCTGAGAGTAACTAACCACTCAAAAAAATAGAGTTGGCTCTAGACGTCTGAGAATCAATCATTACCGCATCCCGATGAGGGTTGTTAATAACACCACAAATCCACATATATCATAGATATCGAGAAAACACATGTTTATACTCATATCAATTTCATAACACAAATCCAAATCTCAAAAACCGATGTCTAAGCCCAAACCACAAGTTATGCCAAACCTCGTAAAACTTACCATCAAAGTAATCCATAAAATCGTCAAAACTCATATACAAATCCCTATCAATCAAATATTACTAAAATTATGTAGGAAATTCATACCAATTCTAAAACCAATTCCAAAATTCAGTATAAACCCAAAATATGATATGTATAAATTCCTCGTAAAACGTGCAATATAATAATTTTTCGTAACATCACTAAAAAAATCATATAAACTCATACTCAAATCACCGTCAAGTAAATCCCTTAATAAATCATGTAAAACTGATGAATATGCATGCATAAGAGTTCAGGTAAAAGAAAGTCCACTCACACTATATGCGTAGTCTAACACAGACTTGCACGTATTTCCATAATTTTTGAAAATTTGGCAGCCTGTCGTAAACCACTTTTAAGGGCTACCAATCTTCCCAAGTAACTTATATTTTAGCCCCTCAAATTTTTTCAAGTTTTTTTAAACGAATTTAAACTTCTTCTAAACCTTCAGACAATTAAAACTGCCCTGAGACGATATGTGATCGTGTCAAAAACTGTACTGTTGGACTTGTAATATTGATTACATCAAAATTCTTGCTGACCATATTTCAAGAAGGATGACCACGCGCCCCCACGCACCTAAAAGTTTCACTTCGCATGCGATTCACGCATGTTATTGTTCAGACCCAGACCGAGCGACCTAAATCGATTCGAAATCCATAAAAAAAAATTCACTATTTTTTATCCTTTAAACATTTAATCCACTCTCAATTCATCCAGAAGAGGTTCTGAAACCTCAAAATTGAATTACGTTACCTTAAATGCATGGTGATTAATCTTCATCTCACGGTCTAACTCTGGTGTGGTCCTAAGTCTGTTCCCGCGTACTAACCGCCATCTTTTCGTGCTTAAGACGACCTTTAGAACTCCAAAATGTCACTGGGATGTTTGCTTTCGAGTTTCCTATCCCAAAACCAAAACCCAAAATGAAGACTCATGTTTATCTTGGTTTTCTCTCACTATTTTCCTCATCTCTCTCACTGGTTTCATGCTAGTTCTTCCTCTCTTCCTTCCTCTTCTTCTCTCCCTTTGTCTCTCATTTTCCTTCACGTGTGGGTTGGTTGGTGAGTTTTTCTCACTCTCGGCCACCATGCATAGAATTCCCAATACACAACAAAACACACACATATATACATAAAAGAAAGTCGGTGGAAGGCTTGAGATAAAGGAAAGGGAAAGTTATGGATTAACCTAGAATCTCTCATGTGAAAGTACCTAATTACTTTTTAATCAAAATTACCAAAATACCCCTCTTTGTTTTCGACCGGTATCGAAACCATTCGACCTCCATTGTAACGACCCGTCCCAAATTTCATGATCAGATTAGTGACTAATCACGATTAGTGAGGCTAATCCGTGATTAGTAGAGCGAGATCGGACGAACGATGCGAAATGACCGTTTTGCCCCTGGTGGTGGCAAAACGTTGACTTTTCAATCGGGCGGTCAAATGGACGTTGACCAATGACCGTGACGTAGTTCGTGACGTCACGAGTTCATAGACAGGTGGCACGTTCAATTCCGACATTCGAGGAAGAAGTTATGACGTTCGGAAGTTTAGGGGCATTTTGGTAATTTTGGGTAAAAGGGGTCAAATATTGACTTTTTGACCGGGAGGTCCGATGGCCGAGGGCCGAAGACCGTTACGTAGATAAGGATGATACGAATCCATAGGCAGGCGGCACACTGAAATCGGACTTCGAACGGGAGAGTTATGGGTCACGGAAGTTCGATTTCACTATGCATGAACTTCGAGATGGGGACGTTTTGGCGAAATCTGATTGGGTGGATATTTTGGTGGGCCCATGGATGAGTGACAAGTGTCACTCATCCCATTGCTTTGATCCCCCAAAATGTGGATCTAAATAATTAAATATTATTATTTTAATTATTTTATAATTAAACCTAACAACTATTAATCCTAACCATCCATTACCAACTAACTATCAATCCTCACCATCAATCTCTCCTTCTCTCATCAGCCATCCCATTCTTCTTTGTTCCTTACCACCCGAAACCCCATAACCCATAATCCTCCATTTTCTTCCTTTTCCTTCAAAAACCAAAACACACAATCACACTTCACCATTCATCACTTGTATGAGCTGGGAATGACCGTGGGGGAAGGGTGAAGGGCTGAGGACGGAAAGGGTGGACGGTGGCCCACGGTGGAGGACACGGCGGAGGAGAACCCGTGAGGTAAGAAAATGTTCAAAAATCCAAATTTGAGTTTTAATGGTTTTTAATCGATTTCTTTAATTAGGTTAGGTTTCTGGGGACCCTAGGAGTAGAATGGGATTAGTTTTGGGGTTTGGGATGGCCGGAAACGGCCGTGAACGGCTGGAGAAAATCCGGCCACCATTGATGGCGGATGGAAGCTCCGTTTCGGGTGTTTTTTCTTAGTTTTAGGGATTGGGTTAGATAGGAAATGAAGAAATAGGAATTTAGGGATTAAAATGGGACCAAACGGACTCCGAATCGGTCCGAAAACTGAAGAAAAACCGAGATGAACAGTAACGGTGAACAATGTTTTTGACTTTCTAGGGGTTCGTGAGGGCACGTGGTCCATAATTTGGGAAAGTGTTCAACACGGGAAATCTTGTATCCGATGTAATGAAGATTTTGGGACTGGTCTCGTGTCAATCGGACATCGTTTCGATAGTTTTCGGGGTGTCGGAAGGTTTAGGTTCGGGATTAAAAATAGTTAAAATACGGGAAAATTACGGGGCTTTGGTAGGAGGTTAATTAAGTAGTTAGTAACCTTCTATTACAATTTGGACAGGTTTGGGAGTCCCGGTGACGGTGATCGGCTCGGGGAGCCGTATGGCACGCAAATCGAGGCGGCAGCTCGGACGGTCTGTGAGTGGACCTTGTTTTCTAAATTGGTGCATGCATAAATGTTTATTATATGTTTTATTACTTGTTTGATGATGCCATGGGTGCATTTGTATGTGGTTACGTATAAGCACGTATTTCGAGGTTTCGGCCTTATACGGTGCTTATACGGGTCTGTATTTCTGTATTGATTTAAATGAACTGGATTTGAATTTCAAAAGGATAAACTCGGGTATGAGACCCATTTGGTTTTGTCTCGGGCATATGACCTCAGATATCGGGCACGGTGCCCAACTGATGTCCTATGTTCGGGTACGAGACCCCGTCACTTTACCGTTTTGATTTCAGGTCAGGGAACCTTAAATGGTATCATGGTTCATGACGGTTTTTGGGAACCGGCATGAACCCTTGTTGGTTATTACGGTACATGACGGTTTATGGGAATCGGCATGTTACCTCGGTTATGTTATTACGGTACATGACGGTTTATGGGAACCGACATGTTACCTGATTATGGATATTATGGATCATGACGGTTCATGGGAACCGGTCATGAATGTTTACGTTATGTATATATATGTTCATCTACCTTCCTTTACTTCCATTATCTCCTCCGGGGAGGGTCGTTGGCCTAGGTGGACCCCGGAGTAGTCACAGAGCACCGACTGAGTGGAGTCACCCCCCAGTTGGGTTCCTTACTCTCAGGAAGGCTATGGTTACTATTACCTCGGGTAGGGTCAGTGGTCTGCGGACATTGACCTTGACTTTGAGAAGACTCGGATTGAGACCCGGGTAGCACGCGCGTAGCTTTGGATACCGTGACAGGATTGGTTGTGTGACTTATATGTATATATGATATATGATATGTGGTGTGCACATGTGCGCACAGGATTTGAGCAGTGGCTCGTGTACTTGGTTTCTTTATGGTTTGGGGCCGAGTCCCTTATGGATTTGGGCAGTGGCCCGTATGGTCGTTTTCATTGTGGTCCTTTCGACCTTGGTTTATATCTGCTTTGGGCTTAGTCCCACATATGGTTTGTTTTGGATAAATGGTTTTCGAATGCATGCATGCTTTTTAGTGGAGGGTACAAATGTCTTATGAAATGTTTTTATAAACTTTTGTTTTGTCCACTCACAGTTTTTAATGTTTTGACTGCCCTTCAGGTTGACATCGGATGTGGACTGTAGCAGAGACCGAGATATCACATACCTCCTCCGGATCCTGGCGTACTCTGATAGCCCGGGAGGGCAAAGGTCAGAAATATCCCTTGTATGACACTTCGTGTCAGACGGGAGCAGGGTCATCCCGCACTAATCCCGGGGGGATTGGGATGGGTCCTGTCATCCATTTTTTGCGTACCACCTGTTTACAGACTCAAGATACTGAAACCTTCGTAATGGTCTTTGTAGAACATCCAACAAATACTCGGGGTTAAAAAGTCAACAGTTAACCTTTCACGCTTAAAATCATCATTTCCATTTAATGTTCTAACTTTTATTTTTCCTCAAATTTCTGGGTCATTACAGATTATCTCAAAAATCCTGACCAACTGCCTCAAGCCTTTCCTCCCTTAAATCATATATGAAGCCCAAAATGCCATCGTCCTTGGGAGGCAGATTTAGGATAATCTTTTTCTAGCCCATGAAGCTTTCCACCTTCTCAAGCTTTGAAAAGCCTTAAAATCTTCTGACCTTGAAATTAAATTGGACAAGAACAAGGCATACGACTACATCAAATGGGACTTCCTCGAGGAATTTATGACAAAATTGGGCTTTGATAATCATCGGATTCGACTTGCCATGCGTTGTATTCAGTCTGTGTCTCTTATAGTGGTCATCAATGAAGTTCCTAGGGCAAAGTTCTCCCCTTCCCACAGCCTTCGCCCGGGAGACGCACTATTCCCTTACCTATTCCTCTTGGTTTGCGGAGCTCTATTGAAACTAATCTAGAAGGCTCACTCTCCCAGCTTCATTGAGGGCCTTCATTTCAAGAACAACAACCCCTCCTCACCCACCTCTTCTTCAATGATGACACTTTATTCTTTCTACCAGCCTCCCACATAAATTTCCAAAACATGATGCAAATCTTCTAAACGTACTACAGTGCTTCTTGGTAGCAAGTCAACCTCGATAAATCTAGTGTCTTCTTCAGCCCCAACACCCCTTGATCAGCTAAGGTGGGACCTCTGCAACATCCTCAACATCGTGGAGGTTGAGGACCCTAGGAAACACTTGGGCCCCCCAACCTTGTAGGGACGATCAAAGAAGGACACCATGACTTTCATCCATAATCGGGTAGTAAACAAAATTTTAGGCTAGAAACTAATTAAAGCACTAGTGAAAGCTATCCATTTATATCCCATGGGCCTCTTTCATTTCCCCAAAACTTTCTATCAATAGATGGAGTCTAAAATCTTGAATTTCTTGTGGGGGCACTCATAAGATGAGCATAAACCACTGGGTTAGCTAGGCATCCCTTAGGCTTCCAAAACAACGTAGAGGAATGGATTTCCAGGACCTCCACCAGTTTAACCTTGCCCCCATTGTTCGCCAATGCTAGATACTTGTCACTAACCCTACATTGACCTAGGCAACCCTCCTAAAGGCCAGATATTTTGACAGGACCCGTCCCAACTGGACCTCGATAACCGTGCCTGGTCCTGCTCCCGTCTGACAAGCAAACTGAAGTCCCGAAAGTACCCTTCAGTACTTGTCAAACCAGGGATAACTATATTGATTTCTGCTCATGCCTCCGCCTCGAGCTCAGCCCCGAACGTTGTGCCACGGCCTGGAGGGTCATCAAAAACAAAGGTGTGAGTGGTCAAAATAATATTCGTTAAAACACATTTATCAAAACACATCAGTTTACCCTCCAGTTTTACAAATCATGCATGCATAGGATAAAACACATGAATAACAACAAATCCGGCTCTTAAGCCCAACATGTGAAAACATTCGAATCATTTAAATCACTTTATAAAATCAGTTCACCACATAATAAATCAGATAACTCGGGAATTACACATCCGAGGATCCTCTGGGAATTACACATCCAGAGTCGGCATCCAATGCTGGGAATTACACATCCAGCCTCACCGGGAATTACACATCCGGTTTCTCCAGGAATTAACCATTTGGAGTCCCTCCAGGAATTACACATCTGGAGTCATCAAATATCAAAACACAATCAAAAGCATTATTTCAAATCAAGTATCAAAACCATGTCAAAAACCATCATCACGGGTCCACATGGCCAAATCTCATTTCTCGTCAATCCGTAAAATCATTAAATAATTCAATGTACGCAAATCCGTAAAATCATAGCCGAAATATCACAAATCTATTAAATCAAGTTCCCAACTCATAATTCAAGCCAAAACCAGTTACAAATCTCGGGCCTTCGCCCAAAACAGTCATTTCACATTTTCTCGAAAAACGTGCCCGAAGCACCGATTAAAATAATCATTAAATCTCAAAATAATCACATCAATTCATTTCAATTCAAATCATGCCATAAATCATATAAAACATTTAACTATGCATGCATATCAATTTATAAAACAAACGTCCACTCACACACCGTCCAACTGCTCGTTTCCCGCGCTGTACGCGTTTCCGTAATTTCCGACACTTGCTCGGAATCTCGAATCCTGTTCACAATCATTATTCAAGGTCACTAACAAGTCAATTTACGTCATCTAATTTTCCCATAATTTTCCGGGAATTTAATATTAATTTAATACGTAACACAAACCTTCGGACCCTCGAAACATTATCGAGACGGCGTCCGATCGACTCGCAACCAACACAAAAAATGTTCGTTACATTAAATAGGACAATTTTCATGTTGAACTCACCTTGGAATTCCCTCTCACGCGCCCCCACGCGCCGCCGTGAGTGGCTGCGCGTGGGTGCCACGCGCCTGCTACAGTACCATGAGCAGTTATCTTCTCGACCCGAATGACTGGTAAACGGGTCATTTGACCCGCGATGCAACCCGTTCCAAACTCCATCAATTCTGCATCATTTCTTACAATTCAAGCTTCTAACAGTATCGTTTAATCTCTAATTTAAGGTCTGCAATGTTACTTACCAGCATCAATACCTCAATCCCTTCGATCAAACATCGAGTGTTCTTGTTGAAACTTCAACATCTGTTCCGTTCATTATGCATCGATTTCTTCAAATTGATTGAGGCAAAAGCTTCATAGAAGTCTCCTGAATGCGTTTCCAATTTCAATTTCTTCCATCAAGCCTCCCTGGTGCTCGACTCAATCTCGAAAAACCGAAGCCGTCACCTCTTCGGTTCTACAGCAAAACGACCTCAATTCTCTCAATTTCTGAGGGGGTTCAACTCGCCTCACTCCCAGGGAGATAAAGGAATCCTCAATTTCATTCAAAAACAGCTAAGAAATCAAAATCGATTTTGAAACCATTTAATGGTTTTTCGGGTTTTTCAGACAGGTTTTAGGTCCTTATAACTCCATTCCTTTCGGTTTTTCACATAATTCCTCTCTGTAGTGTTCTCTTTTCATCTCAGGTGGTCTCAGTCTTCTTCCTTCACCGATCAATTTGATCGAAATCAACACGGGACGGTGGGCGGTTGCATTTGTATGTATTAGGCATTTAGCCACTAATCTTCCTCTAATGGTGACAAGTGTCACCCCCTGGTCAATCCACACCCAATTTAAATGAATCAGCTAATTTATTTCATACAATAATCCCAACTGCAGAAAATTACCATTTTACCATTGTCACAACAAATTACCAAAATGCCCCTCATCATTCTAGACCCATAACTTTTTCGTCCGGGCTCCGATTGACGCATGCCGCCTGTCTACGGATTCAGCGTCACGAGACCTATCCAACGGTATTCGCGGAAAGTCCAAACAATGCCCCGATCAAAAAGTCAACTTTCGGCCCCTTATACCAACTTCCGAACGTCATAACTTTCTCCTCGAATGTCGGAATTGGACGTGCCACTTGTCTATGAACTCGTGACGTCCCGAACTACGTCACGGTCATCGGTCAAAGTCTGTTTGACCGCTCAAATCAAAAGTCAACTTTTTGCCCAATTCCGGGGGTAAAATCGTCATTTTCCCCAAAGTTTCCAACTTTTCCCTTTTTGAATGTCCGGGTCGTCACATATTTCCCTAACTGTCACTTTTCCCAAGAAAAGGGGAGGAGTGGAGCCTCTTGGGCTTGGAATAGCATTCTAGTGGCAATGGAGATCATTCTAAATGGTTTGCGATGGAAGGCCCTCAATGGGAGCAAGGCCTACCTTTGGTCTAATAATTGGCATAGGAACTCTGATCATCCCAAGGCCTTGACTTGGCACTACCATCCATCAGCAACAGAGGATTACGTCACTTATCGACTGGAATATTAGTAGTTGTTGTGAGGACCCGTTCCTTGGGGGCATGGATAGCAATCCCACATCGCCCGGGGAGATCTGGGGGATGCGCCTTATATGTGTGGGCAAGCATCTATCCAACAGAAGGCCTTTTGAGAGTTCATTGGCTTTGGATTCCTAGGGAACTCTAAATTTAAGTTAGTAGAGGTTGGGGCAATCCCAGGATGGGTGACCCATTGGGAAGTTGCATGTGAACTCCTGAGAACCGTGAGGGTTGGGCCCAAAGCGGACAATATCCTATTGGAAAAGTTTGGGTTGTGACAGCTGGACTATGGATGTGGTGGAAAACCTTGCCCCTAAGGATATTCAGAAGGTCCTACGAACCCCCTAGGAAGAAAACAGGATGATGATCGCCTTATTTGGTCGGGAAACAAAAATGGCACCTACTCTATAAAATCTGGTTACCATGTTGCTCATATGTCCTTGGATTGATCCTCTGTGGTTTGGGAGTGACCACCACTACATCATCGACGAGCACTATGTCACCTTCATCAATGCGTAATTTCTAGGAGAAATTTTGGGGACTCAATCTCTAAAGCCCAGAGAAAGAAAATCATCAAGGCCATAATGTTCATATTCCGGAAAATTTGGAAAGCTCAAAACAATGCCCTCTTCCGACACTGCATGCCTAATCCCCTACATGAAGTGAGAAATCTCTAGAGGGCCATCTTCTAGTTTTTGCAGGCAAACAAGAAAGTCCCCCCCTTTCCAGAACCACCCAACAGTCTCCCATCACCCATCTTTGGAGAGCCCATCCACCCCAAAGTACAAAAGTTAACGTTGACACCTCCTGGTGACCGGACCCGTCCAAAAACTGCATTAATAACCATTTTTGGTCCTGCTCCCGTCTGATAAGTCAACCGAAGTTTCAAAAAGTTCACTAACCCTTGTTAGACAAGGGATAATCGTACAGATCACCACGCATGCCTCCACCTATTAATCAGCCCCAATCTTCATGCAACGAACTGGAGGGTCATCAAAACATCAAAGGAGTGAGTGAGCAAAAATAACATCATTTTGAATGTATCCCTCTTGAGGAATTTCGTCCCCGAAATTCAAATGTATCCATCCAACAACCATGGAGATTAAGTCTACATTGGTATCGCGGGTTCCCACCCGAATATTCATTCTCTATGCAAAACTGTAATCATTATTTCAACTTTTCGGCTCTTCCTGAGCCCTAATACAATACAGTGACTCATCTCAAGTTCTAGACCGACATCTTGACTCCTTCTGAGTCCAATTCAACATTCACAATCCATTCCACCATCAGCATGCCTGATCACCTAGCAATACACCGTTGGGTGTACCAAACCCGATTAAGGATCTTCCATCACACAAAAGAACATCAAATACTCAATCTAACAGAGGAATTCACTCAACTATCTCATTCGGGTCCAACTTACTTATCCATATTACATTTCTAGCCTTTGGGCTCGTTCACTATCTGAACCCACATAAGCCCTCCTCTATCGGAGCATAGTATTCAACGTCTGACCCCCAAGTCTAGGGTTCATTCCATCTCAAAGCATATCCTGAGATCTTATATATCCTCATATACTCATCTCATTACCGGGCCGTGCACGAGGCTCGTGTCTTGGAGACATGACGTGGATAACACAATTAGCACCATACTACTCTGATACCAAATTGACAGGACTCATCCCAAAAATGCTTTGATAATCGTGCATGGTCCTACTCCCGTCTAACAAGTCAACCGAAGTTTCAAAAATGCCCCTAACACTTATCCGACATGGGATAATCATACTGATCACCACTCATGCCTCCGCCTCTCGATCAGTCATGATCTTCGTGCCACGGCTTGAAGGGTCATCAAACATCAAAGGTGTGAGTGGAAAAAAATAACATCATTTGAAAATACGTTTCAAAAACAAACTATTTACCCTCTAGCTTAAAACATGCATTAATAGAGAAAGACATGAACAATTAGCTCTTGAGTCAAATCACATGGAAACCATCTGGACACAACCATCATCATCAATGACAACTAATCATCAATACTCAAATCAATCTTAATGATCACACCAGCACTAATCAACAGTAATCAAACATTAATCATAACATCACAATGTCAGTACTACTCACCAGCGCACAGACATCAATCACAATATCACAATATCAGTACTACTCATCTGTGCATAATCAATCACACTATCACATCGGTACTACGCGTAGACCCGCTCGAAAAATTCACTCACGCAACATCCGAGCCATGTCTAGGAACTGCACCCACGGAACATCCGAGTCACGTCTAGAAAGTGCACTCGCATCATCCGGGCCATGTTTGGGAACTGTACACGCAATATCTAGACGTACCACATACTCGGGAACTGCACCCACGCAACATATGAGTCATTTCTAGAGACTGCACTCATATCGTCCAAGCCATGTCCGAAAATTGTAAATGTAACATCTCGACGTACCACATACTTGGGAACTGCACCCACACAACATCAGAGTTACGTGTAGGGACTACACTCATATCATCTGAATACGTACTAGTATCCACAATCAACAAACCAATCCACACCACATTATCATTTAAAACAGATGATTGACTCCAAATACAAGTCAAAACTATTTTCAAACAAGGTCCTAGCACACAATACCATTTTTACGAAAATCGGTCAAATTGTGCCTAGAAACCAATAAACAAATCCATAAAATCATCAAGTAATTATTTCAAATCATTGCAATCAAATCATGCAATAAATCATATAAAAAATTTAGTTATGCATGCATCACAATTTATAAAACAAATGTCCACTTACACACCGTCCATACAGTTTGACTCCGAGTTGTATGCTTCTCCATAAATTCCAAGAATCACCTTTCCTCGAGAATACCCCATGCGCCGCCAGAAGAGGTTATGCGTGGTGTCCAAGAATCTACTACAGTACTCGTCTCCCTCACCTTCTTCCTGCCAGTGGGTCACCCGACCCAGTTTCACGATCCAGTTCTATGTCCCTCATTTCCAAAATCGATAATCATATTCACCAATTTTCGCACAATTTCCAGTTCATTGATTCAGGCCTTCCTAAGCCTAACTCTTCCAAGTTTCAGCTTAAATATGGTCACCAAGAGGTAATAATCACAATAGAGGTCTCGATTTCACAAATTAATCATTTTAATCGAAAATCAAATTCAAGGATCCAAGTGTTTTCTAGTTTGGGTGTTTTCAAGTTTAGGATTTTTTTGGTTTTGGCCTCAGCCCCCATATGCTCTTTTCTTCTCTATTATTTCTCTTCTATTTTCCTACTTTATTTTCTCTTGGGAAGATCAATATTGACGTTTTTTGGGTTTTGGTTTTTGGTTTTTTTGAGTGTCAAGCTCCTACATTCACAAACACACACAAAACTACACACACTGTGCACCAACACACCACTAATCCCAGCCACAGGGTGGCACATATCATCCAACAAATAAGGTGAGTCACACCACTGATGACTCAATAAGACAACAAAAGACCAAAATGCCTTCAGTCCAAAAATTATGAAAAAATGCCCCTTGGTAATTCAGACCCATAACAATTTCATCCGAACATCAACTTTGACGTATCACCTGTCTCCGAACTTAGGACTCTATGACCTACGCAACAGTCATCACAGAAGGTCCAAAAAGTATCCATACCAAAAAGTCAACTTTGACCCCATAAAGTAAGGGTAAAAATTTCAATTTCATTTCTAATTCTCTAATTTACCTTTTCTGAACTTTTGGATCATCACACCTAGTGCCATCACTCCTCTTGGTCTGGGATTGGAATCGTGGTCAATAATTATGAGGGATAGTTTGTTGGGGCCAAATCGATACCCGGCTCTGCAAACTCAACTCTCCTTGTAGAAGCTGCTGCTATCCTTGAAGCCTACAAGTTTTCCAAAGACCTTCATCTCTCCAACATGATCATCGAGTATGACTCTCAAACCATCATCAAGTGCTTACTTGCCCAAATTTCTCGTGGAAATTGAAAAATCTTCCCTACCCTGTCGAGAATTAAAGAAGAACCCTTCGACGTCTCCTCTTGCTCTTGATCCTAGACGAGCCGTGATGGGAAATCTATAACGACCCGAACTTTTATAAATAATATTTTAATGTAAAATGACCGTTTTGCCCCTAAGGGGGGGAAGTTGACTTTTGATCCGAGAGACATTTTGGACTTTAACTAATGACTGTGACGTAGATCGGGACGTCACGAGTCTACAGATAGGCGACACGTCGAAAACGGACGCGAAAAAGTTATGGTCACGGAACCAAAATCGACTAAACTTACGACTAGAGTTTCAAACCAAATAATAATAAAATAATGAAATCTGATCAATAATTATGGACCCTTGGATGAGTGTCAAGTGTCACTCATCCCATGGCCACTTTTTCCCCATTTTGTCGATCTTGTTCCATTGGCTAATTATATATATATATAATAATTCACTCATCTCTCACCTCACAACCCCAACTGTTCATCTCTCTCTCGGCCCTCTCATCCTCATCCTTCCTCCTTCTCTTCTGATCATCCCCATCATCATCAAACTTCATCTCCCTCTCCCATATTCTCTCAAACCTGTGAACACAAAACCATAACCAAAGAACCCCAACTGATTAAACCCTATCCCAAACCTAAGGACCTAGACATGGACTGAGGCTAAGGAGTCAGGGAAGGCACTCGGAGGCTGAGTAGCAACGGTGACACAGCGGAGAGAGGTTGGCGGACTGAAACCCGAAACCCCACCCCCCCACCCCCCCCCCCTCCCCCCCTCATTTGTCCAATTTCAAAACTAGCACTTCATGCCGTGTATAGGTTTGTTTTATGGTTAGGTGACCTTCTAGGGACAGTGACGAGCACAATGAGCCTGGTTTCGAGGCACGGGGTGGTTTGAGTCGACGGGGAGGACGACCGGAAAACTGGGCTGCGGGTTTTGAATCCAAGGTATAGATCTCAAACTTTTTAGTAGTTTTTTAGTCCATAGACCTTTAGAGTAGGCTGAGACAAAGGTATAGGAACAAACCACAATGAAAATGGTGGCTGAAATAGGGAAATCTGATCAGGTCAAGCCGCGGGTCACGGTGACCCGGTTGCAAGCTTTCAGGCTGACCCAGCTGAAGGTCAGGGATGATGAAGTCAGCATGTCAGACCTATCAGACCAGTAGCCAACCAGAGAATGACATGTGTTTGTCTGACACCTTTTAGTGATGACGTCAGCATGATGAAGTCATCATTACTGTAGCACGTTGACTAGGGAGTTGACCTGGCGCGTGAGGGTGCGTGGGAATAGTACTCGAGGTGGGACCACCACATTCTTTTAGGTTTCGACGATAAGAATCCAACAGCGGTGGTTTCGTGTCGATCGAAAATGGTTAAGTTGGCCAAAATTGGATTTAATGACTCGAGAAGCGTGTTCAGATGGTTTTCCCGAACTAGTTCTGTTCTAGGGTTTCATGGTTGAGTTGTAGGGACCCATAGTGACCTTTATATGTACTTTGGACATGACAGGGACTGTACGATAGCATCAGGACAGGTTTATACGTTCGATTTAGCAGCGTGACCGGACTATGAGTAGGCCTTTCATTTCGTTAAACCTTGCATGCACAGCTATTTTAATTACATTATTTATATGATTGAATCAAGTATATTAAACTCCTTGAGTTATTATTCTTACACGTATTACGAGGTTTTAGGCATGAGACCCGTCTGGTTAGTTATGCACTATTTTGAGATTCAAACACGGATTTCGATGATTTTCTTTAGTTCTGCACTATATAGACTTACCCTAGTTATACTGTCTCCTCCGGATGTTGGTACCCCAGAGTAGTCACAGCGCATTGCTTGCGAAGGGTTATTCTACGAAGTGACCGAACCGTAGAGTAACTCAGGAGCAGGATTGATTATTTTAGGCGTCAGGGATGTTAGGCATCTGGGATGCCATACCCAGACTGGGGTCGGGAGTAGGACTCGAGATTGAGACCCCGAGTGGCACACGTAGCCTTGGGACTGTGACCTTATTAGGTGTCTGGGATTTCAGACATTTGGGATGTCCGAGTTGGGATATATAGTGCAGCTGATTTCATGATTATGATTATATTATTCTGTTTATCGCTATATGATATATTGTTATGGATTTCGACTCTAATTCATGCATGATTTGAAAATGGTGAGGTAAAACCTTATGTTTACTATATGCTTAAACTGTTTTATAAACTTTATATTTCTAGCCCACTCACCCTTATTATTTTACTGACCCCTCCAGGCCGTTCTACTGAGGTGGATGAGGCCCCTAAGGCTGAGGCATAGATTGACGTTACACACCTGAACCCCATTTCTGGGTAGGTTGGCAAATAGGGAAACCTAGATGTCATGCTCGTTATTTGTATTTTGAACTATCCCTTGTCTGACATTGTTGAACCCTTGGGAATTATGTACGAACTTATTTATCGTGCTTTATCAATGTTGAACTGTTTAGTGTAATTTTGTTATTCTGGGGTTGCGTGTCAGACGGGAGCAGGGCACGTCCCTGGGTGGTCCCAGGGGGATCGGGACGGGTCCTGTCAAAATCTACAGTGGATTATGTCATGTCGCTTGTAGCCTTGAGATTCATGCACTTGGATTTCGAGGTCCCTTTCCTTGCTAGCCTTCATTCTGAACATTGATGGTCTCCCTAGCCCGCTACTACTAACCGTCTCCTTGGTGCTTCGATCCTTGGACCTCCTCCCCTATGGGTAGCACCAGGACCCGTCCCAAATGGACATAGATAACCATGCCAGGTCCTACTCCCATGTGACAAGTCAATTGAAGTTCCAAAACTACCCTCAGCACTTGCTAGACAAGGGATACCCGCACTAACTCTCACTCATGCCTATGCCTCTCGATTAGCCCCGATCTCCTTGCCACGACCTGGAGGGTCAATAAAATATCAAACGTGTGAGTGGACAAAAATAAACATTTATAAATACATTTGAGGAAAATCATTCTTACCCTCCAGTTTCGTAAACATGAATGCATATCATAAAACATGAGTAGGGTGAAATCAAATCAAGTATCAATAGTAGACCAATAAAATTATCACATGTTTCAAGACTTCCATGGCCCACGATTTTCCAAACCTCAGGTTCATCAAATCAGTTCATGACATAAAGTATATGGACACAAATATCAATAAATCAAACTACTGGATTTCAGAGTGATCACATATATCAGAATCTGAGTCTTTAAACTCAACATTTTATCAGGCCTTCCGGGTTAATGAGTCTTTAAACTCAATATCATATTAGGCCTCCCGGGTTTACGCGTTTTTAAACTTTAAGTCTTTAAACTCAATATCACAGTCACTGAATCCAGTAAATTCATTTTAAAACCATTTGTCTCAAATCAAGTCAAAAACATTTCAATAGGGCCCTTACCCGAGACATAGCTTTCACAAAGTAAGTTCGACAAATATGTCATAAACCAGTGTCCATAACTCATTTTATAAATCCAAAAACCATCAATTCAATCATGTATTCACACTTGACTCCAAATCTAAGTCAAAATCATTATCCAATGGGGTCTCACCCTCAGAATACCTTTTTCACGCAAATCCATAAAATCGTTCATAAACCGATAATTAAATCCAAAAATTATCAAGCAATGATATCAATTTATCATTCAAATTATTTCAACTGAAATCATACGATAAAGCATTTAAAACATTTATGCATGCATCACATGTGACAACCCGTCCCTAATTTTAAGGATTAATTAAGACTAATTACGGATTTGTGAGGCTAATCGAGGATTAGCCGAGGATTATCGGACGTTCAGGGCGAAATTATGATTTTGCCCCTGAACGAGGGTAAAAAGTTGACTTTTGACCCGGGAGGTCCGATGGCCGAGGGCCAAGGACCGTTACATAGATCGAGTCGATACGAGTCCGTAGACAGGTGGCACGTCGAAATCGGACGTTCGACGGGAAAGTTACGGTTCACGGAAGTTCCGATGAACTATTTACGGTGACACATTTTACGAGGCAAAAAGGGAACTTTTGTCCAGAGTGGTCCCCAAATATTTTGAATTGGCCCAATGGATGAGTGACAAGTGTCACTCATCCATTGCCTAGCTTCACACATACATGCATTTCATCCCCTTTGTTTGTTCCATTCCCACCAAACCCGATCTCGCACAAACACCACCCCGTATCACCCCCACCTATCTTTATCTATTCCTTGAGTGTGAGACAGACTGAGAGAGAGACTGTGAGGTAAGGGACATGACGGCTAGCTGCCGCCGTGGACGGCGGTGATAGCCCAGAGCCCAGGTAACCTGAGAAACCCCTTTGTTATTCAAATTTTGATTTCGAGTTTTGGGACGTCTGGGGCTATGTTTGTTGATTAGGGACTGTTTATGGGGTCTGTAGGAGGGTGTTTGAATGATTTTGGATCGTGGTTGGGGGAAGAACAAACTAGGGGAATGGGTGGAATTTTGACCTTGAATGGGGATTTCGAACCAGGGGTGTTATGGGGGTTTCCTTCATTCATTTTACATGGTTAAGTTCCTAGAATTGAGATAAGAGGATTAGAATTATAAAAGGGATCAAAACAGACTGAAAATTGGAGGGAAACCGAGTGAACCGGCTCCGCTGGCAGGACTAGAACGAAAACCAGCATACCGGTTCAGACCCGGTCTGCAGAAGGAAGAAGGTGACCCTGTACAGGGCCTGTGGCTCCCACGTGCAGGGGCTTCTACCGGCGCGTGTGGGCGCATGGCCCACTTTTTGGGGAAACTACCAACACATGAAATCATCCTTTCGAACATTTTGGGACTGGTTCGTGTCAATCGGACATCGGTTTGATGATTGGAAGGAAATTGCTTGCGAGGGGTCATTTGTGACGACCCGGAAATGTCAAGACCCAACTCTCATCGGTCAGGACCCGACTCATCTAGCACCATATTGTCCGCTTTGGGCCTCGCCCTCACGGTTTTTGTTTTCGAGAGCTCAAGGTGCAACTTCCTAGGGGGTCACCCATCATGGAATTGTACCAGCCTCAACTCACTTAACTTTGGTGTTCCCCCGGAATCCAAAGCCAGTGAGCTCCCAAAAGGCCTAGTGCTAGATAGGTGTGTGCCTACACCTTTAAGGCACACCACCATCCTCTCCTAGACCATTCCCCCCTCGTAGGAATGTGGGATCATTCACCGTTCCCTCTAGGACACGGGTTTTACAGGAAATTCGAAAAAGGAACAATAGGGAAAATTGGAAGGAAATGACGATTTTGCCCTTAGTTATGGGGGCAAAAATTAACTTTTGATCGGGACCTTTTTTGGACTTTCAGTAAGGACCATTGGATAGGTCTCGAGACGCTGAATCCGTTGACAGGTGGCATGCGTCAATCGGAGTTCGGATGTAAAAGATACGGGTCTGAGACGACGAAGGGCAATTTGGTAACTTGTCAAAGAAGGGCAGAATGGTAAATTGGACAGGTTAATGGCTGATTCAGTGTCAGGACCGGTCCCAAATCCCCCGAGGATTAACGTGGGACCCGCCCGATCCTATCTGACACTAAGTGTCAGACTAGGGAAGATTCCATCTCTACCCTCGCCGGGGCTATCAGAGTGCATCAGGATCGTAGGAGGAGGGGAGTGATGTCTCGTCTCTGCTACAGCCCGCATCCGCGATCAACCTGAAGTGCATTAAAACACGAAAACTGTGCGCGGACAATTTCAATTTTTCATTTAAAAACATTTTCATAAGAAGATATTTTATGCCCTTCATAAATACATACGCATGCATTCCAAAAACCGTTTAGTAAAACATTCATAAAATCAATCAATTCATCAAACATATTTTTGAAATCATTCAAGGGTTCATACCCGGTTCCCATAAACCGTCATGACCCACAAACACCTTTCAAAGGTTCATGCCGGTTCCCATAAACCGTCATGAACCATAAATCCATTTGGGTCCTCGACCCGAAATCACAATCAAAAACCCGTAGGTCAAATCAATAGGGACTCAGCCCAAATCACATCAAGTGCGGGGTCTCCGCCCCCAAATCATTTCTAAAACATCGAATACGGGGCTCCGCCCCAAATAACTTTCTAAGTCATAAAACACAGGGTCTCCGCCCTCAAATCACTTTTCCATAAAATCTCATACGTACCGGCATACGTATAACCCATCCGCGGCTCTTCCGAGAAGATGCCAACTCGGGGCACACAGCCCCTAGGGAACACATCCCCGATATAGTCATGATGTCAATCTCTATACTAGTGTGTACACGACTCGGGGTCTCACTTCGAGTCTTCTCCCAGGAATCTCCATCTGGGAGGCTCAGTCTCTGGATCTAGTCTGAGCTCTCTCTCTGGATCTAGTCCACACATCTCTCCGGAATCTGGTCCGGGACCACATCATAATAAGTAATCACCACTCCTGGAACGAGATCCCTATGGGGATACTCACTCTGGTCTGTGGATCGCGACTCTCCAGGTCGACGCTGGAGGAGACCATATAATCAAATGGAGGGTTCATTCACTTTTTCAAATACTCTTTTCTTTCTTTCTCAAATCACATTTCTTAATTGGGTCTCATACCCGATTCATCTCAATAGGATTCCTCGAATCCGATTCAAATCACTTTCACAGGCCTCGACCTAAATCCTCAGCTCAACTGGGTCTTATGCCCGAATACTCATTTCACAAATTGAACTGGGACTCAAGCCTGATGTTACAATCAACTGGGCCCTAGGCCCGAAACCATTACTCAACAGGACCTCACGTCCGATTTCACAACCAACGGGGCCTTAAGCCCGAAATCTCAACTAAATGGGTCTCAGGCCCGATATCATAAATCAACGGGGCATCAAGCCCGATAGTACCATTAACTGGGCCTCAAACCCGAATCGTAAATCAAATGGACCCTCGGTCCGATCGTATAGCTCAAATGGACCCTAGGTCTGATTCCTCGTCAAATCAAATGGACACCAAGTCCGAGAGTTCGTAAATCAAATGGGTCTCGTGCCCGATTTCATATTTCTAAATCCGAAATCCAATTCTTAAATCCTCGTTGAAAACCTAGAACGTATATGCATTGTATAAAACCGTAAATCTCGAAATACGTGCAAATACGTAAATCCTAGGCTACCACAAACAATTTGCACTCATGGCAACACAAAAAATGTATTAAAAGCATTTATAAACATTTATGCATGCATCGATTTCGAAAGAAGGGTCCACTCACAGACCGTCCGAAGCCGCGCCTCGATACGCGTGCCATAATCGTCTCCCGGGTCAATCGTCACCTCCGGGATTCCCGAACATGTCCAAATTAATTTAGAGGGTTACTAACTACCTAAATAACCCCTCACTAAAGTCCCGTAGTTTTCCGGAATTTCTAACTATTTTTAAACTCGAACCTAAACCTTCGGACGTCCCGAAATATCGAAACAATGTCCGATTGACACGAAACTAGTCCCAAAATGTTCGTTACATCGAATAGATGATTTCGTATGTTGAAAACATGCCCAAAAACCCTAGAACGCGCCCGCACGCACCCCTGTAAGTTTCCTACAAGTGGGCCCACGCGCCGACTACTGTGGATCGTCCCCTACCTCCATCGGCCAGTTCAGACCGGCCGGCCCGGTCCAACCCCTGCAACTGGACCGGCGTGACCGGTCCAGGCTCCTACAACCCTCATTTTGGTCCGTTTTCAACCCACTTCAATCCTAATTTTCATAACTCGACCCTAGAAACTTAAACCAATTAATTAAAACCCTTAAAACACCCTAAACCCGACCGGTTTGATTTTGGTTCTCACGGTTCAAAATCCAAAACTCACCCACGGCTTCCTCGACGTCCAACCACCCTAACAACCTAAATAATTCAAGACAAGCATCCAAACAGGCCCATAACAACTCAAATCGAAAATGGAATTTAAAATGCCTAAACCGATACCTCGCGGGTTCCTCCCTCCGCTGTCCATGGCGGCTCCGTCTTGGGCCAGCCACCATCTCCAGCCAATCCCCTCATCTCTCTCTGGGCCTCTCAATGATCACAGGGTCAAGGGTTTGGGTTGTGGATGAAAAATGGTGGATCGGATTCGTTTGGGAACAATGGAAATGGATGATGCACGGGGATGGGTTTTGGTGCATGAATGGATGAGGTTGGCCAGTGGATGAGTGACACTTGTCACTCATCCATTGGCTGTCTAAAAAGCTGGGCCCACTAGAGACAAAACTGCACTTTTTGTCTCGTAAAACGTGTCGTTGTAAATAGTATCCCGGAACTTCCGTGAATCGTAACTTCGCCGTCGAACGTCCGAATTTGACGTGCCGCCTGTCTATGGATTCGTATCGTCGTGATCTACGTAACGGTGCTCGGCCCTTGACCATCTAACCTCTCGGTCAAAAAGTCAACTTTTGACCTCCTATTCACCCAAATTACCAAAATTCCCTTGGGCTTCCGAACGTCATAACTTCCTCCTCGGACTTCGGAATTGAGCGTGCCACCTGTCTATGATCTCCTGACGTCACGAACTACGTCACGGTCGTTGGTCAAAGTCCATTTGACCACCTGAACAAAAAGTCAACGATTCGCCCATTCTAGGGGTAAAATTGTCATTTCGCCCGAACGTCCGCTAATTCTCGTCTAATCTCTGATTAGTTTCGCTAATCCGTAATTAATCCTTAATTAATCCCGTTAATTCAGGAATGGTCGTCACATTCAGCCTGATTGTGACTCATTCTGTCTCTTTAGTGACATCTGTCACTTTATAATTGAGATTGGTGGCAAGTAGATGATGATGCTTGGTTTGAGTACGTATTGGTACGTGTATGTTGTAATTGCGAAGGAAAAAAACAAAGCATCAGTATGCTCAAATAGCAGACCTCAAATCTCCCTGTTTGATCGATCTGTGAGAGGAATAAAGAGATAATTAGATGGGAAGAAAGACATAATGGAAACAAAGATGAAGGGAGAAGAATTGTGAAGGGAATCCCAACAAACACGAAACTCAAACCCTTCGACGCTTTGAATTGATCAAAAACCGAATTTGGAATTCTGAGC
The DNA here is from genome assembly GCA_032719365.1 of Prinsepia uniflora. NCBI lineage: Eukaryota > Viridiplantae > Streptophyta > Magnoliopsida > Rosales > Rosaceae > Prinsepia > Prinsepia uniflora. Next base: position 41,787,669 of record CM064872.1, read on the forward strand.
CATAAACAATGAAATTGAGATGGGAGTGAGTCTCCTGAGATCATTTCGAGTCGACCCACTCCAAAAACGTAAGGAATCGAGGCGGTTTTAGCCAAGAACAAGACCTACGATCATGTCAAATTAGTGAACTTGAGTTTTTGAAATTGAAGGTGAGGAAGTGTGAAATTAATCCCAAATTTGTGTTTATGATGGTCGTAATATGGTTCCTGTTTCATTAGATTGAAGAAACTGATTGAATTCGAATGAATTGCAGGAGGAATAGTGCCCACCTATTCTTTGAATTTTTGAATTCAAACTTGATAGGATTGAGGTAGTTATTTGTGAAATTGACGTTACAGATCTTGAATTAGAATTAAGGTGATGTAGTTGGTTGATAAAACTATTGAAATTGAGGTCGAATTGACGTAGTTTTAACCGGGTTATCTTGCGGGTTGTACATCCCAATTGCGGGGATTTAAAATGAAAGTTACTTCTTTTGATCAAATGAACATTTTGGCAATGGTTTCGAGGAAATCAGATATCGTTTCCATAGTGTTCAGTGTATCCGAAGTTTTCGTATACATTTAAAATACGTATTTAAATCCCAGAAAAAATTGGGGAAAATTATATGAGGTATATTGAAGTGTTAGTGACCCTCGGTAATGATTTTGGACAGGAATTGTGCTTTCCGAAATTTACAAAAAAACGTGCAGCTCGGAATCGGGCCGTTTGGACGGTGTGTGAGTTGACTTTTGTTTTCTAACCAGAATGCATGCATATATGTTTTAAATACTTTATTATACGATTTGAAATGATTTGGCATGATTAATGTTTCGATATGATGATTTCTGGATTTTGGGAATATTATATCGTTTTATATTGTTTTGGGCACGATTTTCGAGAAAACTGTGAATTTGCTGTTTTGGGCGAAGACCCAGGATTTGAGATTGGTTTTGACTCGGATTATGAGTCAGGGGTTGATTTGATGGATTTGTAATGCTTTTTGGATATATTTTATGGATTTATGTGGAAATGGCAACTGAGGTTGCGGTTGCACTGATTTGCGTGAAATTGATATTTTGGGCTTGAGGCCCAATTGAAATGTGATTTTGATTGGATTGGTATTTCCATGTGATTACATGATGATATTGATGGTTTTCAGATTTATGAAATAATCGGGACTCTGGTTTTACGGATTTTGAGGAAACTATGTTTTGGGCCGAGACCCTGTGTTGAAAATGGTTTTGATTTCAAATGCAACTGTTTTTCACTGGTTTTCATTGTGGTGGTATGTTGCGGATATTTAGGGCTTTCGAGTGGGAATATGTTTCCCCCGGAGTGCACCATGTGTTGTGGATATTAGGGCTTCCGCTGGGAATGTGTTTCCCCGGAATGAACCTTGGAGATAACGCTCTCCTCCGGGATGGGACATGTTCGCCCGGAGAGGTCATGTAGCACGATCCGTTGTTGTGCAGCCGAGGGAGGCTTGACTCAGATCAGATGTGCTGGATTATGTGGAGATCGGTTGGTGATGTGTTCACGACGATCTGGATTGTCGGCTGGTGATATGTTCACAGCGACATGCTCGGATTTTGAGCGGTCCTTGAACCTATTGATTTGCACGCTTTGCAGGGATAACGTGACTACGAGATTGGATATGGAAATGAGTCCCGTGGTTTTATTGAGATTTGTGATTTATAAACATTTGTGCCAGATATATTTTACTCATGGTTTATGATATGCATGCATGTTTGTGAAACTGGAGGGTAAGAATGTATTTCTAAAAGTTTGTTTTGTCCACTCACACCTTTTCTATTTTCTTAACCCTACAGGTCGTGGCGCGATGATCGAGGCTTATCAGGAGACGGAGGCATGAGTGCGCACAGGTGCAGTTATCCCTTGTTTGTCAAGTGTTGAGGGTAAATTCGTAACTTCAGTTGACTTGTCAGACGGGAGCAGGACTGGGCACAGTTATCAAAGTCCTTTGGGGACGGGTCCTGTCATCATTGAACAGAGCGACCGGTCCATATAATGACTCATGAGCAGGGATTTCCAGAGGTTAAAACCTCCCCCCAAGGAGGGTCATTGATCTGCGGGTCATTGACCAGGGTGGACCCTGGGTAGACATGGGAATTGAGACCCCAGGTAGCATGCGTAGCTTGGAACTGTGACAGTGTTGTGATTGTGACATCTCGGATGTCAGGCATCAGGGCTGCTAAGGATTGTTTTTTGGGGCTGAGACCCTTTTGTATCGGTTTTGGGCTGAGACCCACGTGATGTGATTTGGGATAAGTCCCCACTTCTGTTGGATTTTGGGCTGAGTCTCTACTGATTTGGTTTTGGGCTGAGTCCTACTAGTATGGTTTTTGGGCAGTGGCACGTATGATTGGTTTAACTTATAGTTTTGGGCTAAGGCCCTAATGGTTTCATTTTGATAACTGGTTTTCGAATGCATGCATGTTTTTTAGTGAAGGGCATAAATGTCTTCTTTTTGTAAATTGTTTTTATAAACTGTTGTTTTGTCCACTCATAGTTTTCAAATGGTTTTAATGCCCTTCAGGTTGATCGGGGATGCGGGCTGTAGTAGAGACCGAGACATTACACTCCTCCTCCAGATCATGGCGTACTCTAGAAGCCCGGTGGGGCTAAAGTTGGAATTTTCCCTTGTCTGACACTTCGTGTCAGACGGATCAGGCGCGTCCCGCGTTAATCTTTGGGGGATTTGGGACGGGTCCTGACAAGTGGGCCAGTATACACCATATGATGACCCGAGAGTCGAGACTGTTTTCGGTCGTGTCATGACGGTTATGGATAGTGACAAGTGGTATAAGAGCACGGTTAGCTCTTATGGTGTGCGCAGGTCGAGGATGTGATGTCTCTGCAATGATAACAGCTCATCATCAACCTGATAGTTAGGGTAAAAGTATGAGGATTCAGTGGAATCGAACCCTAGGCAATGGTTTAGGGTTCGATTAGCATGGATGTCGAGTGGTAGTGAGGTTGGATCCCGAGTAGGATCGATTTTCGTGCGAATCTAATGGCTTGGAGCCGTAGTGTTACTGGTGGATGTTGCGTGTTGAGTGATTGGTACGGGCGATGAGTTGACCACAAGGATTTGGAGTCTCGATAGTGAAATGTTTTCGAGATTGGTCTGCACGAGGTTGTGATAGACGCTGCTATCGATGGACATGATCGAGTCTTATCGAGTAGATGGACTAAAGTGCCATGACGATTGAGGTGATGAGATTCGTCAGTCGTGGAGAGGATATGGAGGTGCGCAAGTGATACATGTTATGAGCAGTGGTTTTTGGATTCGACTCGGTTACGACTGAGTGCAATCGCAGAATGAGATGTTGGACTTTGGGCGTTGGTAAGTGTGCCACATTAACCCTGTGAGGTGACTATGGTGAGTGGAATGTACCTGGATGAGTGATAGGTGCCCTACATATCCTTGGACGGATCACACAAGTGTGAGTGTTGGAGTTGCTCCCATAGGGTTGGGACGTCCGAACCAGTATGCCGATAGGATAGTAGATGTGCCCAAAGTGGCGAGTATGTGAGTTCGGTGGGCACTGAGCGGGACAGAAGATCCCGAGTGGCTCAGTGCGAGGCAGGGGGAGTACTTGGTTTGGTGACTAGTTCCCTGATGATACGAGACTTTCGGCACGAGTGTGTGCCCAGGAGTTGTAACGTTAAAGGATGAAATACCTAAGTGGGAATTAGTGATCGGTTGGTCAAATATGGTGATATGTAGAGATTTGACTGCAGATCACAGCAGGACCTGTTGTCACTCTTCGGTCGAGCGGTACATCGGATTAGGACGAATTGACATCCTTTTGGATGTGAATAAACTGTATTCACGGACGCATGGATGGTGTTAGATTGAGATGAGGACTTGAGAGTCCATTGTGGATTGGTTTTGGTTGACTACGGTTGACCATACCCCTGAGTTGAGAACTTGGAAATCGTTTGCATATAAGACGCGGGAATGCTCGTGTAGAGAGTGAGCTCAGTAATTGGAAAAGAAGCATGTTTCCAACGTAATTGTAACTTCGGAATCAAGTGAAGTTGTGATTAAGACGATGAGAAGAGTACTTGATTCCGCATTGGTGATGGATATTCTAGATGTCACTGAGTGTGACTTCTCGTTTCTGCTCTTTAGCAGTTAGTGCTTGGTGCCGGAGGATGACATAGGATGAACTTTGATGTCATCATCTTGGATTCTCCTTGATTCTTCCCTAGGTGGGTTGACGAGGAGTGATCTGAGCAGAGGAGAATCGCTTTGTACGAAAATTGAAGAATCTTTGGAATGGTTGGTGAGATGACAAGATGTAGGTTGGATAGAGTCCTAGATGGACATGAGATGGCGATCGTATTAATTCCGATAGTGACAGTTCGATGAGTACCATGACCGGATGTGTTTTGACATGATGATATGATGACTGGAAGTCGACTTCTATGTGCTCGAGCAGAATGGATTGGTAGGGTTCAGTGATTGATATGAGCGGAGGCTCGAGTCATGAATGACTAAGGGAACCCTACAGTACAGACGTGTTATCTCTGCTGAGACAAGTATTCGATTGGGATTCATATACACCCAGGATGGGTACGATGTCGAATGTGTTGCGATAGGATACGTGATGTGACGGTTATGGGGACTCGAGAGTGAGTCGAGATGAGAGTAGCACTACGGAAGCGCAATGAAGCCGGGAGTTGTCGACTGGTCAAGATGTTTGTGACCTATAGTGGTAATGGAATGAATCGGTATCTGACAGGTTCGGATTAGTGTGTAGTGATGGAACTCTAGCGAGATTCAGTATGAGTATGAGAAACGAAGTAGTTTACTGGTATGAGTACCAAGGTCGATAAATGTCTAGGGTTTGAGTATGGCCTGCGAGATGGGATTCGTACCACAATGATGGCAGAATCTAGCGGATGTTGATGGATCAGATACTGAACAGGATGTCAACTCGTTTATCGGATGAGAAATGTCATCAGACCGAAAAGGCGACTGGGATGTCAGCTTGGTATTGTTGACCTATCAAGAGTGAGCGACAGGCGAGATCGCCGAGTGTCGATATCTCGAGTAAGACTTACGAGCCTACGTATGGCTTCTCAAGGATTGAGATTTGAGCTTTGGAAGCTCCGGGGACAGTGCGCACCGACGAGTATGGTGGTTATGTCAGACGTGTATTTTTACACGAGAGTGCCGAGTTGAGGGACATGATTGGATTCCATAGTTGGTTATGGAATTTGGGTCGGTTTGAATTTCGAGGATGAAATTCTTTAAGGCAGGGAGTTTGGGACGACCCGTCCCTAATTTTAAGGATTAATTAAGACTAATTACAGATTAGTGAGGCTAATCGGGGATTAGCCGAGGATTATCGGACGTTCAGGGTGAAATTACGATTTTGCCCCTAAACGAGGGTAAAAAGTTAACTTTTGACCCAAGAGGTCCGATGGCCGAGGGTCAAGGACTGTTACATAGATCGAGTCGATACGAGTCCGTAGACAGGTGGCACATTGAAATCGAACGTTCGACGGGAAAGTTACGATTCACGGAAGTTCCGATGAACTATTTACGATGGCACATTTTACGAGGAAAAAAAGGGACTTTGTCTTGAGTGGGCCCCATATATTTTGAATTGGCCCAATGGATGAGTGACAAGTGTCACTCATCCATTGCCTAGCTTCACACATACATGCATTTCATCCCCTTTGTTTGTTCCATTCCCACCAAACCCGATCTCGCACAAACACCACCCCATATCACCCCCACCTATCTTCATCTATTCCTTGAGTGTGAGACATACTGAGAGAGGGACTGTGAGGCAAGGGACAGGACGGCCAGCCGCCGTGGACGGCGGCGATAGCCCAGAGCCCAGGTAACCCAAGGAACCCTTTTGTTTTTTAAATTTTGATTTCGAGTTTTGGGACGTCTGGGGCTGTGTTTATCGATTAGGGATTGTTATGGGGTCTGTAGTAGGGTATTTGAATGATTTTGGATGGTGGTTGGTGGAAGTACAAACCAGGGGAATGGCTGGAATTTTGGCCGTGAATGGGGATTTCGAACTAGGTGTGTTAGGGGGTTTTCCTTCATTCTTTTTACATGGTTAAGTTCCTAGAATTGAGATAAGAGGATTATAATTTAAAAAGGGATCGAAACGGACTGAAAAATTGGGAAAATCGAGTGAACCGGATCCATCGGACTGACAGGACCGAAAACCAGCAGACTGGTTCGGACCCGGTCTGTCGAAGGAAGAAGGTGACCCTGTACAGGGCGTGTGGCTCCCACCGCAGGGGCTTCTGCCGACACGTGTTGGCACGTGGCCCACTTTTTGGGGAAACTTCCAACACACAAAATCATCCTTTTGATGTAACGAACATTTTGGGAGTGGTTTCGTGTCAATCGAACATTGGTTCGATATAGTTCGGGAAGTCCAAAGGTTTAGGATCGCGTTAAAAAAAAGGTAAAAATTCCGGAAAATTACGAGGATTTAATGTGGGGTTATTTAAGTAGTTAGTAACCCTCTATTACAATTTGGACAGGTTCGGGAACCCTGGAGACGGTGATTGGCCCGGGAAGGGCGTATGACACGCGTATCGTGGCGCAGCTTTGGACTATCAGTGAGTGGACCTTATTTTCTAAATTGATGCATTCATAACTGTTTTATATGCTTTAATGAACATGTTTTGTGATGCCATGAGTGCATATGTTGGTGGTAGTTAGTATTTACGTATTTGCATGCATTTTGAGATTTACGATTTTATGTCGTGCCTATACGTGCTGAGTTTACTGTGGTGATTTGATGGAAATGTTTTGGATTTGAAAACATGGAACCGGGCATGAGACCCATTTGGTTGGAAACCCTCGGACTTGAAGTCCATTTGAGTTAATGAGAAATCGGGCTGGAGGCCCATTTGAGTTATACGATCGGGCCGGGGATCCCGTTGGTTTACGTACTCGGGCTTGAGGCCTAATTGGTTATGAAATCAGGCGTGAGGCCCAGTTATGGTTTATAAACATGATTTTCGGGTCAGGGGCCCATATTTGAATTTACGATTGTTTATGGAAAACCCAGGCGTGGCCCTTTGAATAGTTTTGGAAATGAATTATGAAAATGGTTTTCTGTATACCATCCTCAAGAATGGATGCCCTCCAGACGTCTCGTAGTATCCTAGAGTGGCGAGTTGTCTCCTCCAGGCGTCTCGTAATATCTTGGAGTAGTCACGGGGCAATTGCTTGCGAGGGGTCATTGCACGAAGCTACCGGTCCGTATAGTGACTCAGGAGTAGGGATTTCCAGAGGTTAAAACCTCCCCCTAGGGAGGGTCATTGATCTGCGGGTCATTGACCTGGGTGGACCCTGGGCAGACTTAGGATTTGAGACCCCGGGTAGCATGCGTAGCTTGGAACCGTGACAGTATTGTGATTGTGACATCTCGGATGTCAGGCATCAGGGATGCTGAGGATTGGTTTTTGGGGCTGAGACCCTTTTGTATCGGTTTTGGGCTGAGACCCACGTGATGCGATTTGGGCTGAGTCCCCACTTGTGTTGGATTTTGGGCTGAGTCCCTACTGATTTGGTTTTGGGCTGAGTCCCACTGGTATAGTTTTTGGGCAGTGGCCCATATGATTGGTTTGACTTACAGTTTTGGGCTAAGGCTTTAATGGTTTCATTTTGATAACTGGTTTTCGAATGCATGCATACTTTTTAGTGAAGGGCATAAATGTCTTCTTTTTGTAAATTATTTTTATAAACTGTTGTTTTGTCCACTCACAGCTTTCAAATGGTTTTAATGCCCTTCAGGTTGATCGCGGATGTGGGCTGTAGTAGAGACCGAGACATCACACTCCTCCTCCGGATCCTGTCGTACTCTGGAAGCCCGGTGGAGCTAAAGTTGGAATTTTCCCTTGTCTGACACTTCATGTCATATGGGATCAGACACGTCCCGCGTTAATCCCGGGAGGATTTGGGATGGGTCCTGACATCACAGTTATAAAACAAAAGTCCACTCACACACCGTCCAAACTGCTCAATTCTGTGTTGTTCATTTTTTCGTAATTTCCAGGAATCATTGATCCTGTCAAAAATCATTATCGAGGGTCACTAACACCCCAAACAATCGCACATTAAAATCTCCATTTTTTTCGCGATTTAAATACGTATTAAAAATGTATATATGCACTTCGGATATACAAAACTATATCAAAACGGTATCTGATCGACTCAAAACCTATGCCAAAATGTTCGTTACATCAAAAACATCAAAAGTCATGTTGATTGAACCTCATAAATAGTGCCCATGAACCCCCACGCGCCGCCGCAAGAAGCTGCTCGTGAAGACCACGCCTTGGGACTATTCATCGGCATCCTTACTCGTTTTTTGCAAAACGGGTCCTTCAACCCGCGTGTTCGACCTTGCTAGATTTCAATCGATTCTGCATCAATTTCAACATTTCAAATGTCCATTAGTATCTAATCAATCCTAATTTATGATACTTGACCTTAAATTCACGAATCCTTACCTCAAAGTAGTCCAACACGAGCTCGAGAATTCAAATGCATCGAAGGTACTATTCATCACTCAATTCGTTCAATTTCAATTGTTTTCTTCATTATAATCAATCAGAAACCATCTTAGGATCATTATAAACATGAATTCAAGATCAATTTGACAATTCCTCACCTCTAAATAATTGAATTTCGAATCGGAATTCCCAACACGAATAGAGGACTGTCTAGGCTTGTTCTTCGTCCAATTCATTCAATTCTTGAATGGTTTGATTCGTAGGGACCTCAAGAACCTTAAAAGAACCTCAATTTCGTTAATTAATCAACCAAAAATGGATTTCAAACTCAAATTCTCAATGCAGAAATTCGGGTTTGGGTTTTGTATTTTCTGGGTTCTTTCTCCCGTTTTCTTCCCTTTTTCCTTCACATTTTTCCTTCTCAATTCTTCTCAGGGTTTCAGGTTTGTAGTTGATCTCAAGATCATATGAATTCGCTCAAGATCAACTAGAAAATGGTTTTTCGTTTTTTTCTTCATGTCTAATCATTAGCACACCCAGCAGACCTTAATTCCTTACACGTAATAGCCAATAATCTTAATTATAGTGACACATGCTACAATCTACATCAACTAATGACATATCAAACTATTGGACCCAAATTACCATGTTACCCCTTATCCACAAGATTACCATTTTACCCTTACCTAAAAAAATTACCAATATGCCCTTGGCCATTTTAGACCCATAACGGTCACGTCCGAACTCCGATTTCGACGTGTCGCATGTCTACGAACTCAGTGTCTCGAGATCTACACAACGGTCCTCGAAAAATGTGCAAAAGGTATTTCACACAAAAAAAATCAACTTTTGACCACAATCAATATAGGGGCAAAAACGTCATTTTCCTTCTAAAATTTTGAAATTTCCATTTCTCGAATTTTCGGGTCATCACATTTAGTCTCTAAAGTTTGGCTTCTGCACTGGTGTCTTGCACTGTGTTCATGTTTCCTTTGTGTTTGATCTTTTTCTTCTAATCTTTTAGCCCTGCTCTGTTTCGAGTTTTCTAGTTGGTTTCTTTTTCGCGTGTTTCACTTTAGGCCTGGCCCATTTTAATGAATTTTTTTTACCAACACAAAATCAAGTTAACTTAGATGTAGAGTCTTAGAAGCATATCCAATAATAAAGGCAAAAGTAAGGGTAAGTAACACGGGGCAAGCAACAAGGTTTTGCTTCTTAAATTACACTAATTATGTATTATGTCCAATTTTATTTTGTTGTTGTTCTAATATAAAGGGATAACGGACAAAATTTCAAATTATTTTTGTTGTTCATACATTTTTCCTATTGCTATTACCATAACTCAGATGATTCGACCTGGAGATGGATGCAGGGACTGCATGTACCTCCATTTTCTAGTAAAAAGAAAAAAACACATATAAAAAGGGTTGTTTTGTATAAAATGTTAATGCGTCCACATTTTAATTATGTGAGAGTGGAGTATATGCTTTCTTTAATTGGGTTGTTGGTTGTGAAATGTAGGGCCATGAGCCCATCTTGGGCTTACCTTTGCCTTGTCCAAATGTCATGGGTTAGAAAGTGAAAACCCATGGATGGTGGACTAAATGCTCCCTTGCCTAGTCCAGTTTTATCCCATTAGACTTGCTCTAACAATAAACTAACTTAGAACATCAACATCAGAATAGCTAATTTTTTGGACAAATTTAATTTAAAATGACCCTAAAATTACTAATAACTAGTCAGTTTTTACAACTACCAAAATCGAGTCTCTATATTTTCACTTAATTTGAATATTAAATTCATTTTTTTTCAAATTTGAATATATAAAAGCATAATTTTTCAACAATGACTAGTTTTAACGTAGTTGTTTAACAGTTCAAATAAATGTATATTTTGGGTGCAAAATCAATCCAGCCTATAATTCAGAGAATTCATTATATATATAATAAATTGCTCGAATGATATATATATATAGCTAGTTTTTTTTTAACGATTTAGATAGATATATTCATTTTGATGGTGAAATTTGATAAAACAAATTCGGAGCTAAACCCATTAGCTAAAATTTCAAATGGAAATCCATTGCAAGAGAAAAAGAAAATAACAACCATAAGCTCCAAGTTTTTTGTTTGGGAGACGATATTTGTGGCAAAGGATATTTTTCGCCTCCAAAAAAATAATGAGCATCATTTTAGTCAATGTTACCACCGTAATTAATGGTAAAACTTATAACTTTTCTTCTTTCTAATTGTCAAATGTATTAAAATTATCATAACCAAACTTTGTTCACTGCAATTCGGTCGTCCTGATCGTCACATGAAAACTGCAAAATATCAAAACCTCAATTTCCCAAATACCGAAAAGAATCAAACTTTTCATAACCCTATACGAAAAGTTCAAGCTAATTAACGACCCAGAAATGAAAACAAAAATTAAAAATTCATTTTCTTTTCTTTGAATTTTTCGATAATCCATAAAAGTTTAAAGTTTGTGAATTCAAATGATTATGAGTTTTGAGAATAAAGAAGTGTTTGCGAAAAAAAGAGGATGAAGATAATGGATGAGAGGATAGAGAAATGAGATGAAGAAATAACTAGCATATGGCAGCTAGCTATTAATAGCTAGTCGAAATAGAAAAGTTAAATTTTAGGTTAAATTTGTTTAATCTGTTGTAAGCCCATTTTGATACTTTTGGATAAATTTTTAATTAAATTTGTTCAAAAGTTAAATTTAATTACTCTACTGCAGATGACCTAACTAGGAATATCCACTTTCAAAAATTTCTCTTGTACGCACGAAGAATGTAATCATGCATGAATGATTGGGAAGCCGTCAAATTTAGTTTACTACAAACATTCATACTCATGCTTGCTTTCTCAGGTCGGAAGAGAATCTCTCCGAACAATAACATAACTGTTACATCTCTTTGGCTCCCTCATATTTACCACAGAAAAAGTGGGATTTTAGCATCAAAATAAACAATGATGCTGAAAGTAACTGTTGTGGGTACACAGAAGTGAAGCAAATATATAAGAAAAGGACCAAGAGAACACAGCATATATTAACAGATGACTGTCAGTCATCAATGTTACATTAATTAATCTAGCAGCGAGACGAGGACTATGGGCGGATTACAAAGACGAAGAAGAAAATTTACATTACAACTGAAGGCCAAAAAGTTCTTGTTCTGGACACTGGAGAAACATGTAGTGGAAGTACACTGGAGAAACAATTTAGTACAAGCAATCGTGTATAATACATACAAAGAAGAAAGATACGAATTGATCCAACAAGTAGTACCAGAAGAGCTTTAAATCATGGAAGCTTATGAAATACAACAGGGTGGATGCATCAAGACTTGGCTCAACAGAATTAGAGAGATGTTATGAGTGCACATAGGTACCAGATACGCCACTCGAGCATGTTGGTGATTAGAAATCATGGACGCCTCACTAAGTTGGGGAGAAAAATGAGTTTTGTCAGTTACCCTGAAAAAGAATCGGGCCGCACCCTTCTTTTTCTGGGATAAAGAGCATTTCCTGTTGAAACTATTAGAGTCCTGGAAGTCCAATTACCTAGTCAATACTCATTGTAAGTCTCTGAGGCATAGGAAGCTCGAGAGTAATTAAGAAATAGCATCTCTCTGATTCCCTGATATATTGGACTTCACCATTCATGAGCTTCAGAATCTTCCTGCACATGCTAAGTCCTAGGCCCTCCTGAGTCATCCACTGACTGCTATGGAACATGTCTTGCACTAATTGAGGAGGAAGACCTTCACCTGGGCATACCAACCTTCACCATAAACCCAGTATCAGTCATTTGAAAATTAAAGCCATAATAATATCCTTGTTAAATTCTGCTAACAATATGAGAAGAAAGTGCTGCTTTTATGCTCTACAATTTGGCAGCGGTGCCCTACAAGGCTAGCCTAGCCTCCTAGCCTCCTAGCCTCCTAGCTTAGTGATATTTGTAACTACAGAAAAAGCTTGCAGACAGAATTACAGTTGTATAACATGAAGCACACAATCAATCTGGTAGATTATGCCAAGATAAAGTAAGGGGTGATCATAAAGACATGCGAGAACTTTGCATCACCAACCCGTATTAATCAACCAAGTTTTCAAACTGACATCATGGCTCAGAGACCACGATCGCAATTTTACTCCACATAGCAGATATTTTTCTTTCTACCCTGTGGGATGAACAAGACAGCCACAATCCAACCCAGAAATACCTCCTGGTCAGTTGAGAGTCTTAATTTGAGTCCACAGGACACTCATATAAAGAAAGGTTCAAAGGACAAGTGGTGTGCATAACACTAACTCGCCTCCATCAACATCCATTGAGTAAACATCAAAACCGAGAAGCCAAAATACCTGAATTCAGTACGAACCAGAGTGACTCCATCAGATACTTTCTTCAAGCTTGGAAGAACATGAATCTCCACCCAGCCTTCAGGAGATGGTGCATAACGTACCATATTCAACAAGAAATCAGCCAAGACCTGCTGAATTCGCACTTGATCACCATAAACGGCTAATGCTTTGATTTCTTCAGGAATATCCCTAATCAATTGTAGATCTCTTTCCCTCAGCAATAACATTACTTGGCTAACAACAGCATTTATGACACTCCCAAGTAAGAATTCTGCCTTCTCAAGCTCCAGTGATCTAAATCAAAAACAGAAGTAAGAACTTAGTGTTTCTCCTCATTTCAATTATGAAGAAATTTACATGCAGGTATTAATACAAAACACTATAATATGATACAATCAGCAAACACAAAAGAACCAACACATATATAAAGCACAGTTAAAAGCAAGGGAATTAATGTTTGTATTCTGTCTCAGCATCTACAGAATGCAGCCCTAGTTGGTACTAATCAGAAGAGCATGTGAGATGAATTTTGGGAAAAAAAAGTCTGTAATTAGATAATTTTATACAAAAATTTACCCATCTTCAATGCCAGCAAGATCGATGTCTGTTATAATTTTCAAAATTTGCTTCTCACACGCAGCACTAGTCTCCAAAAACTGCTTTTGGTCTTCACTTAAGTCTGTAGCCTCCAAAAGGGAGTTAGTAAAGCGTATACCACTCAAGGGATTTTTTATTTCCTGGCAAATGTAAGCCAATTCTTTCATCCTAGAAAAACATTCCTTTTCCTGTTGCCTCTGAACCGTAAGAGCTTGCTGCAGTTCTGGACTTGCAATCTGCAAAAAGCAGAAAGCTCCGATAACCTGACCTTCTGCGTTCACCCTCTTATTTGCTGTCAAGAGAGCTTGTACATATTTCCCACTACGGTCAAAGAAGGAAAAGGGGAATTTGTCTGTGTCTAACCCTCCAATGGAATTGTGCAGGACAATCATGAATTTTGTCAGAGCATCTGGACCCTTGAGTCGACAGCAACTTCCAAAGACCTCTCCAACCAACATTTTTCCAAGAATTTCACCATGGCTCCACCCAGTGAGCTTTGCCATGGCAGTGTTCCATTCCGAGCAACATGTGTTATCATCTGAAGCAAATATAGGAGGTATCAAAGGATTGGGACTATGAACAATGGCCTTGTAATCACCTTGTATTTTTATGAATTTGTCCATTACCACTTTTTGGCCAGTAACATCCTGCCCAACGAAGCAAGCTCCAACTATATTATTAGCGTAATCCTTGCTAGAGCAAGCATTAACCACCACGAAAACAGGCTTGTTATCATGCTTTGGGTCGAATGTCCTCATTTTTAATTCTACATTCTTATCTTCTTCTCCTGCATTGTTAAAACAAATACGGTTAAAAATCCAATCTTTTACCAGAACAGGCTTGCTTTCAAAATAAACATTAAGCATGTAATCCAAATCATCAAAATTGAAATATACATATATATATATATATGTATACATATATGTTGCCCCCTCTCTTGGCTTAAGAAACCATACGGCATTGACACATATTCGTTCTTTTTAAGTTGAAATTCGGTAACTCTCGTACCAAAATGGTACATCAAGACCCGCGTTCTGTCCTTGTTCAACATCTACTATGCAACCTTGCTAATTGACCAACTAATATTCACAAGTGACAAAAAGCAATCGCCCAAACCACTTACAGATAGAAATGCATTTGCATTTATTTTCAATATGAGCAATAACTACAATATGAAAATTTCATCGTCCATTCAAAGAAAGCCAATGTATTTACATCTTCACAGTAAAATTTAACTCATTAGAAAGCATGTAGGCACCACAATGAAAACGTATCTGTGAGCTCCTTAACTTGAAGTAAGCCACCATTCAAGGCTGACATATGTTGGCAGTGACTTAGTTTTTTAATTTCGAATTATTCTATGCCCTTAATTTTGTGGATTTACTGAAATTGAGAATAAACTGGAAAGAATTCAGTAACACCCCATTAATAAACTTCTCGAGTTAAGCAGGAAGATTTAGAAAGACAACCTCTTAAAGCGCGGAGAAGAAGTTTTCCAGCAATTTCTTCAGATTCTTTGTAAACAAGATCATGAATCAAGGACTTCCCCGTAGCTTCCTCAACGGAGAGACCTATCAACTCCGAAACCTTTGCATTCCACCCATTTATACAGCCATCAACATCTACAGCAAATATGGGAGCAGTTGCAGTCTCTATCAATCTAACCATTTCTCTTGCCACCGAACTGAGCTCATTGATCCCTTGAAACTCCATTTCACCAAGCTGGCGCTGCGTAACAGCTTTTGGATTCTTTGTCTCTGCATCCTTAAATGAGTCTCGCAAAATAATCTGCAAAGAGTGTATTGCATCCATTTCTGCATTCTCCCATGGCAAACTACGGCTTTTAACCACTTCCAAAAATGCCTTGAATGAAGAGCGTGGATGCATCCTCTGTCCATCATCCTTATCCTCTGGATGGTGCTTTGCTCCACCCCATTTAATCTCTTTCCCAGTGTGGGATCGGAACCAGAACAGAAAATCCTTCTTAGTAATATAAGCAGCAGCCATCCCACAAACAGCATCACCCAAAGAGGCAGCTCCAGGGTACTCAGCATCTCCCAAACTGTCAGTGCTTAACCCTGTTGAACTTCCATGGAAAGCCAACAGCCACTCCACGATGTCCTTTATCTGGTTTTCAGTTGGGGTAACACCTAGTGGATAGTACTTCTCTTGGTAGTATAGTGCAGCACCATCACACTTGACAAGGTCCATAATGCTAGGGCTTTGAGTAATAATGCCGGTCGGAGTGTCACGAAGAAGCATGTCACACAAAAGAGTCTGCGTCCTCAAAACATGTTTCTCGGACAATTGTGAAGCCAATTGCAATTCCATATTCAACTGAAGCCCAAAGGCCTGCATGAGGAACTGGCAAGCATACCGAAGCGGAAATGGAATGCACCGAGCAGAGGTGTGATGGCAAACAACAAGACCCCATAGTCTCATTGAGTTCCTCCCACCAAAAGCCTCCTCATCATTTCCATTGATTATGACCGCCAAAGCTAAGGAGGCAATGGAGCCCATATTAGCCATGTACTGGGAATGACAACCATGAGGGGCACGAAGTGTGGATCCAACCAGGCATAGAGGCTGCACCAGCCCTTCATCTTGAATCACATGAACCAGCCTGGCGTGACAGTCTACGATCATTCTGACCCGGTTCTGCTTGAACAAAAACCTTGACGCCTGAGGTATATCCGTGGCAGGATAGTGCAGTCCAATGTATGGCTCTAAGTCAGGCCGTTTGCTCTCAGCAACAACCTCACCATGCTCGTCGTCGTGAAACTTATAAACCATAACTCTATCATAACCAGTAAGCTCCCTCACACTCTCAACCACAGTGTCACACAATAGCTTGATGTCACCGCCAGGCAGTGACTGCAGCTGCGAAATTGCCCTTACTGCCAATTTCTGCGACTGAACTGCACCCGCTATAGACAGCGCAGGGTCCTCTGTTCTAGCAGGCTCTAAATCAATCACGACACCAACATCAATCCTATGCAAAATCGCGTATAAGGGCTTGCCAGAAATCTTCGAGTGGATCCAAATTGGGTTCAAAAGCGTAATCTCCCGGGCCCCAAATGCTTTTTCGAGTAAAATTGCGCTCGACGGCGTGAAGAGGGTACGGACATCAGTACCAATTGTGAGGATCTCAGCCTTTTCGAGGATCGGTACTGACTGCGGCGTTAGGTCTAGCATGTCGCGTGCGTTTTCACTGTACGCAATGACCCCGAACGTGGATTCGTCCACCGCCATCATGCACCCAAAGGGCTGGACATGGCCACCCCTCTGGATTTTTGACAGGTAAGCCGTAATCTGCTGCTCCGGGACCAAGTCTTTAGTTGTTCTCATGCTCTGTGAGTAGTCGAAGGACTTACCGGACTCGCCGGACTGTTCGAACACCGCGTGCAGCCGAGCATCGACTGTGTACTGAGCAATGGCTTTGCTCACCGACTCTGTATTGTTCTGAGCTTTGATATTGCCAGTGCCCGAGGACTTAGCTCCAGACGCCATGTTTACTCACTTGGGTCTTCAACTGTTTGACAAAATTCTGACTGGGTTTTTTCTCAAATTTGGGCTGAGGGGGAAGAAAGTGGCTAAAAGCCTAAAACCCATAAACGCATATGAAGATTTGAGGTCGATCAGAGGGTGGGTAACAGAAAAGCTTGTGACTTTTGGTTTTAATGGTGAGACGGGTGGAGAGAGAGGAGGGGAGGGGGCCTATGAAGCGAAGTTTGTTTTGGTTTGATCTTTCTGTTTGTTTTGGTTTGATCTTTCTGTTTGTTTTGTTGGGTTCTTTTGTTTGTGCGCTGAGGTTGAGCCTGAGAGAGAACTGGGAAATGAGAATTGACATTTTTTTTTTCTCTCTCATCTGTTTTTTTTTGTCTGATTTATTATCCCTTTGTTTTTATTATTTCTATTATTTTGGTGCAGTTTGTAGAATTTTCTTTGTGGGCATGGAGAGGGCAACGGTGGCGAGATTATTGGGGAGGCAATTTGATTGGTGGTCGTGTGCCCTTCCTTCGCGATTGGGCCAAATGACTGCTTTGCATATTTTATGTATTGTATTGTTCTTACCGCGTTCCACTGTCAATGGAGTCACAGTCTTCTCCCTAACCTATCATAAAAAAGTGACAAAGAAATTAAGTGGCATTTCTAATTATCTAGCACTCGTTTTTCGAGTAGAATTTGATTGAAGTGGATTATTGTTAGGTTATAATTTATGTATATTTTATTTATAATATAATATTCGTTTGTTTAGATTTTGTTATTGTTTTGTTCTATGTAATTGGAAAAAATAATTTATTTTGAGAGAAATGTGCATAATTAGATAGAGTTTGAAATTATGAGAATTTAAGTAAAAATTCACCTAAATTGGAGTTGTAACGAAGAAATTGCAAGGGAAAGAAGATTGCATAGGTACTGAATCAAGAATCAAGTTGTAGAGGAGTAGAAGTTCGCGTTGACACTATTGTTGATCTCCAATTAGGCTAGCGTTTTCCGAATAAGGCAAGACTATTTTGGCGCATTTTACTGAAGCTTTCTTCCAGTTTCGGTGTGTAACGCCCCGGAAATTCGGAAAATGTAATTTTGTAAAATAATGAATAAAATGACGTTTTTACCCTTGTGAATAGTGTGGTCAATTTGTTGACTTTTTGTCTGGTAGGTCGAACGGACATTGACCGATGACCGTGACGTCGTTCGGGATGTCACGAGTCCATAGACAGGTGGCACATCCAATTCCGACGAACAGGGAAAAAGTTATGACGTTCGAAAATTCAAGGGCGTTATCGTAATTTGGACGATAAGGGGGAAAATGTTGACTTTTTGTTTGACAACTGATTTTCACACGAACCGAGGACCGTTAGGTAGGTCTCGATGCCCCGAGTACAACGACAAGCGGCACACGTCAAACGGACATCGAATGACCAAGTTAAGGGTCACGGAAGATGAGGGGCATTTTGGTAATTTGTCAACTGAGGGCAAATTTTATTTGGTTTTCTAGTCTTTTGTGTTCGACTGTCAGACGAGAGCAGGATGCTTCTCGATTATCGAGGCGATAATCGGGGCGGGTCCTGTCACGGTGAGCGTCTACCAAAGAGACCTGCTTCAGTCAGCGCCCACCGAATTCTTCTCGTGAACCTATTGCAGTTGCCTTGTGGGAATGTAGGATTATTTTGGTATAATTCCAATATACATTCACACTTGTTGTCCATATTATATAAGAATTTCAGTCCTATTTCTTTTTGCATTATTATTAATATTCTTTTTACTTTTAGGATGTCAGGACCCACCCCGGTTCCACCCCGAAACCCGAGGTAAATCCCGCTCCCGTCTGACTCCCCGACACCACACTCAAGTAAAACTCACTCAAACCCAGTCAGACGCAGGAGTAATTAAACAAAATAGCCCGAAGTTGTCATTTACAGAGCATAGTATGAAAATACAAGGAATTAAAAAGAACGATAAATTACACGCACGCGGAAGACTTTGAACTATTCCGGGATCCCTCACGTCACTTCTATGCCTTGGACTCTGCCTCGACGTCAAGACCCCGCGCTAGCTCCACAACCTGGAGGGCAGTTTAAACCAGAAAATGTGAGTGGACCATAATGAAAGAAATGTTCTAAAACCATTTATCAGAAAAACCGACTTTAACCCTCCGTTTTGAAAACTACATGCATAACCAACAGTTACTAACAAAACCTCATAAGAAACAGAAACACTATAAAACAGGGATAGAAATCATAGCATATATATATATCATAAAACTGTATCAGAATCCAGAAACAGCAATTCATTATTTTCCGATCAAATCTGCTGGACCTATCCGAGTCTTTAAACTCCCGAGTCTTTAAACTCAATCCAGGCCTTAATCATATCCGAGTCTTTAAACTCCCGAGTCTTTAAACTCAATCCGGGTCTTTAAACCCAATCCGGCCGGTCCCCCGTCACATATATCCGGGTCTTTAAACCCAATATCCAGATCCAGCAAATCCAATCTCAAAATCATTTGAAAACCATGTATCAATCCACATCCAAACCCGAATCCGAAATCCACTTTTCCAACTTTAAAACCAAATTCCGTTTCCGAAATCCGATTCTAAAACCGAAAAGCTTAAATCATCGAAAACCCTTTATAATCGTTGAAACCCATTTATTGTTTGAAATCCCAAAACTATAACATTATAATCAGAAATCAACCTTTCCTCGTAAAACGTGCCAAATACCGTACTTCTTCGAAAAACGTGCAATAATGTAAAACCAACCACAACATATTTGAGAAACATAGAATGATGAGTAAAACCATAAAATAAGTATAGAAAACAGTTATGCATGCTCGAGTTTAGAGAAGGGGTCCACTCACAGTACTGAGCCCTACTTGCGTCCTAAACGTCCAGCACGTTCCTCGGCTTCCTCGGAAAATCCAGATCCTGTCAAAAATCACCAAATCACATCACTAACACGTCTACGAACATTCACCTAAATTTCCTCAAAATTCCCCGAATCCTAAACGTAATAACCCGGGACCCTAAACCTTCACCCTTGCCGAACGAAACTCAAACGACGTCCGATTGACTCGAAACCAACTCCATTGGACTCACCATAACTCCTAGACCAAAAACCATGTTGACCGTTTTCCCCACCGCCGCCGCACGCGCCCCCACGCGCCGCCCAAAGTGGCTGCGCGTGGCCCTCACGCGCCAGCTACAGTGGCATCATTAACCTCGACTCACTGTGTTGAACCGGCCGCTGCAGGCTGAACCGGCTAGAACTGATCTCTGCCGTCCGGCCATCAATTCAACCTCTCTTTTCTCCCACAGCTGCGTCCAGACCTGCCCTATCTTTTCCCGTACTCCGTTCACCTCGACACGGCCTCTACACCGTCGACTGAAGCTCGAAATCAGACGGCCTACTTCCCCTGTTTTCCTTCCTGGCCACCCAGTTCACCTCCCTTCACGGTGGCTACACCAAACTCTTCCCTGGACCTCTCTAAGCCTAACCCAGCTAACCAGAACCGTCGACTCACTCCCCAGCTTCACGACTCGCCGTTCGAACCTCACGGATAAAACAGAGCACACAAGCGCACTCCGTCGTGCCGGCCGCCATTGTGCACCACCCGTCACGGCATCACCACCAGGAGATACCCAAGTCTCCCCTGAGTCACCTAGACCACCCTAGACTCATCGATTCGACCTCTAGACTCACGACTCTCACTTCGAACTTCGACGGGAAAACAGAGTATCGAACACAGGACTTAGGAATTACCTGCAATTGGTCACCGCCGTACTCGCCGCCGCGTTCCCTGGAGTCCCCAGAGCTACCTCAGCCTCCTCTCGAGTTCCCTTGCACCGTACACGGCCACCGCACCACCGCAAGCCCTCAGCCTTCTCTGTTTTCTCTGAATTCCCCGTGGCTCCCAACCGCACCACCACACGACTTCCTCACCCCCCAAACTTCTCACCGTCTCTCTTCCACTCTCTAAACACTCACACACACTCCCAACTCACCAGCACCCGTGATCAACCTTTCAAACCTCTCAATTCCTTCCCTCTGTTTCTCTCTGTGTCGAGGAACACACACGAGCACACACGGTTGCACCCCAAATACTGGAACCGCGTACACACCAGAGAACCCCCCCAGAACCCACTACACACTTGCCACATGTCACCATCCCCCCCACTCTCTCACCAACTGGCTCCATCCCAGCCGTCCATTTCTTTCTTTCTGCACAAATCCCAATGTGCAGAAAGACCAAATTACCCTTCTTTTAATTCCTTTTTACGGTTTTTCCACTAACTTCCTAGACCCATATCTCTCGCCTCGTAAGTCCGATGAATACGTGCCACCTGTCATCGAACTCAGGACGACGAAAGCTATTTAACCATGCTAGGTCAACCTACCAAAACTCATTCGTACAAAAAGTCAACTATTCCCCCTAATTTACCCAAATTACGGTTATGCCCTCAACCTTCCGAACATCACAACTTCCTCCTTGGATGTCGGAATCGGGCGTGCCACCTACCTACGAATTCGTGACGTCCTAAACTACGTCCTGGTCACTGGCCAATACCCAATTGACCACCCGAACAAAAGTCAACATTTTTGCCCGGACCGGGGGCAAAATCGTCATTCTAGGCTCTCGGACCTTTCGGGACCACCTAACCACTAATTATCCTCACTAATCACACCTTAATCACTCTACTAATCCCGGCTCTCGGGACGGGTTGTTACATAGGAAATTTTTTTAATTCGATTTCTAAAATATTTAGGAAACTTTTTCCTTATAGAAATTATTGTGAACTTCTATTTCTAGAAGGATTAATAATTCTTTATAAATATAAATCTTAGGATTTATGTAAAGGAGGAGTGGAGTTGTGTAACGACCCGGATTTTCTGTATTTTTGTAAATTGGGAAATTACATGTAAAATTACCATTTTGCTCCTAGTCATAGCAAAATGTTGACTTTTGACTCGAGACACTGTTTGGATATGGACGTTCGACCATTACGTAGATCACGTCACCACAAGTCCGTGGACAGGCAGCATGCCGAAATTGGAGGTTTGGTACGGAAGTTATGGATCACGGAGTACGAGGGTCATTATTACGTTTTTCGAGGTTTCGGGCCAAATGGCATTATTGGATTGGTCAACTAGGTTATTAGACTAATCAAATGAGTGACAAGTGTCACTCATCTAACTAGCCCATTTACCCAAAAGATTGGATGCATATATCTGCTCTCTCTCCCTTTTAATTCTCATTCGACCGTGAACCCAACTTCTGCAAACACACACACCCAGTCATCGATCACCTTCCCTAAATCCTCTCTTGCCTTTAGTGAACCTGAGAAGTGATTGAAAAGGGGACATTGGACGACGACGCAGAGCGGAGAGCATCTGTGCACGGCGGAATGACATGTTCCCAAGTGAACCTGAAACCCTCATAATTGGGTCAAGTTTGGGTTGGGTTTTTGGGGCTTTGTCTGAGAGGACCGCCCCTGAAGGGACATTGATAACCGTGCCTGGTCCTGCTCCCGTCTGGAAAGTCGACTGAAATTCCCCAAATAACCCTCAGTACTTGCCAAACCAGGGATAGCCACACACGTACTCACTCATGCCTCCGCCTCTCAATCAGCCTCGATCAACGCGCCACGACCTGGAGGGTCAATAAAAACACAAAAGGTGTGAGTGGAAAAAAATAATTTGGTTTATTAAACAGTTACAGAAAGACATTTCTACCCTCCACGTAAAACCAATGCATGCATTCGAAAATCATTTCGCAATCCGTTGCATTTTCATCATAAAAAAAACCGTGTGCGAAAATCCAAATCCTTTTCCTTTTCTTATCCTTCGGGTCTTAGCCCGCAATAAAAAACACAGGGCCTCAGCCCAAAATCATGAATCAACTCTAAGTACACAGTATAATCCAAAATCCATCAACCACATAAACCGGGTCACTGCCCAACAAATCCGAACATCAGAAATCAATAGGAATAAACAAGTCAAACAATCTGCTGAATCTCAAGTGCGCCCGAGTCTTTAAACTCAAAACCATGCGCATAATCAGGCCTTCCCGGGATATCAACGAGTCTTTAAACTCAGAACATAATCAATAGGCCTCGGGGGTATCATACCGAGTCTTTAAACTCAAAACAGTAACTGAGTCTTTAAACTCATTAAGATCCCTCCCCCGTCATCAATTAATCGAGTCTTTAAACTCAAAACATGATCCAGTAATAGCACCGGGTCTTTAAACCCAAAACATGATCCAGTAATAGCACCGGGTCTTTGAACCCAAAACCATTTGTAAATCACAACAATCCAGGATCCATCGTGATCCAACTCCAAAATCAATCTGAAATCACATTGTGTCATAACAGGACTCATGTATGAATTTCCACATTCAAATCCCCAAAATCTTACTTCACAAAACATAATCAAATCATCATTAAAACGGGACATGTATAATCATATCAAATCACTTATCAAACCATCACCCATTCCCGAATTCGAATTCGCAATAATGATTCCGTAAACTAGCATCCGGAAACATCATCCCGAACCTAACCCCGGAAATCCACTTTCACGTTTCCGAAGACCGAATCTCGTTCATCAAAATTACTTTTATGCCCTGGGCATCAAGCCCGAAATCAAATTTTCCAAAATCCGTTTAAATCTTTGAAATCGCATCATATTTCAAATCCCAAGGTCAAAGCATCAAAACCATGATCAAATCACAATATACTCAAAATCTCGTAAAACGTGCAAATCTGTAAAAATCTCGAAATCCGTGTCAATACCGTAAATCATACTCACAATCATAATCAAACATCCTTAAAACATCATACACACAAATCATGTGAAATCGTTCATCATACCACCAAAGCATAAGAGAAACCATAGTCTCGAAATACGTACAATTTCGTATGCATATCAAAAATACATATAAATACGGAAATCCAAATCATCACAAGTCATAATCATAATCATAAAAATCATAGAAAAATTTATGCATGCATTAAATTTTGAAAGCAAAGTCCACTCACACACCGTTCTTAATGTTCGGTTTCGCGCTGCACGCGTTTCCGTAATTTTTGACATTTTCCAAACATCTCAAATCCTGTCCGAAATCGTTCCTCAGTGTTACTACGGACTCAAATAACAACATACTAATTTCCCATAATTTTCCGGGAATTAAACGTCAGTTAAAAACGTAACATAGACCTTCGGACCCTCGAAACAACATCGAAATGGTGTCCGATTAATTTGAAATCAACGCTAAAATGTTCGTTACAATGTATAGGACAAAAGTCGTGTTGAACTTACCTCGAGATTCGGGTCCACGCGCCCTCACGCGCCGCCGTGAGCGGTTGCACGTGAAACTCACGCGCCTGCTACAGTACCCACACTGTTCATCGTTCTCACCCAGCTAGCAGCTAAACGGGTCATTTAACCCGCGTATTGACCCGGTTCAATCCCTGCGAAACTCATGTTGTTTTCTTCAATTGTTTCAGTCTAAAGCATCGTCATGAATCTAATTATGGGTCTATGATTTTAATTTCACTATACTTTACCTTAATCTGTCAAACCCAGCTTGAGTTTCCGATGAACCTCCGACCACTGTTCATACCTGGAGGTTCACCAATCCTCCTCGTTTTCCTTCAATTGCTCGAACCAAAAGCTTCACAGGACTACCAAAAACCTGCCTCCGATCTCAATTGCAAGCTCGAAACCCTCGAAGCATTCTAACTCAACTGGAATCTCTCAAGCTGAACTCAAGTGTCGTCTGGGCTCCACTCTTCACCATTTTCTTCACTGTCGATCCCGTTCGACTCGTTTGGACGTCCAGAAGATCAAACTCACCTCTGATTCCATCAATTTGCCGCCCAAATCAAAATTTGATTTTGAGTTCGTAATTGGGATTTTCGGGCGGGTTCGGTGTTCCTGGGGTCTTCCTCCTTGTTTTTCCTCACCATTTTAATCCCTCTGCTTCTCTCATTCTTTCCCAGCTCTCATTTTCCCCCAAAACCATTATTGGGGAGGTCGAATTAGCAATGGTTCAACAGTCTCTGTTTTTCCATTTCAAAAGTCTCAGCACAGTTCACTGTGCATTTTGTTCCCCGCACTCCACCTATACCAACACAACCGTGCTCTGTCTTCTGTCTCTGTTCCCTCACTAACTGCATAAAAAATTAGACCACAATAGTGCTCCAATTCCAACCTTACCCGTGCACACTCAAACTCCTGCCCAACTCTATTTTTCTCACCTAAAAACGCCAGCCCGTATTAAAACATTAACCCACACACTGTGCACTTGTTTCAAGCACACCCACTCACACCCCAAAGCCACTAACCAGGAAAACAAAATCCCCTAGACAAACCACCCAAGCACGGTGGTTAAGCCACATGCTTCCCGGTTTCAAAAAAATGCCCCTGTGCGAATTTACTAATTTCCCTTGTGCACAAAATTACAAAAATGCCCCTCCACTTTCTAAACCCGTAACTCGTCCGTCTGACGTCTGTTTTCAGCGTGCCGCCCGTCTACGAACTCAGAGCATCGA
Organism: Prinsepia uniflora; assembly: GCA_032719365.1. Lineage (NCBI taxonomy): Eukaryota > Viridiplantae > Streptophyta > Magnoliopsida > Rosales > Rosaceae > Prinsepia > Prinsepia uniflora. The sequence goes on from CM064872.1 coordinate 41,813,215, forward strand.
GACCTACCCAACATTCCTCGAATTGCGTGGAAAATAGTGGTCAATCAAAAAGTCAACATTTTCCATCTTTTATCTAATTACAAAAATGCCCTTGAACTTCCGAACATCATAACTTCCTCCTCGAATGTCGGAATTGGGCGTGCCACCTGTCTATGAACTCGTGATGTCCCGAACTACGTCACAATCATCGGTCAAAGTACGTTTGACCACCTGAGAAAAAAGTCAACCGTTCGCCCATTATCTAGGGGCAAAATCGTCGTTTTCTTCAAATTTTCCAAATTTCCCTTTTTGTGAATGTCCAGGTCGTTACATTGTCGAGTGAGTCTGAGGACCCAGACTTCTCTGTAGGACCAGTGCGAGTCGATTAAGGCCTAGAACCAGGCACGACAGTGATAGGATCGACGATGAACCGGACGGGAAAACGGACCTCCATGGTTGCTTGAGCTAAGGCACGATTTCCTCTGCGTTTAAGCTAAGTTTGAACCCACAGATCCAACCTGGGCACCTAGGCGATCATAGGGGTTGCAACAGTTTTTGAAACGGGTCGGAAACCGGTCGAGATACAGTTGGGTCAAGTCGTGGGTCTGTGCGACACGAATAGCAGACCCGTCGAAGGACAGGGACGATGACGTCAGCTGATGACGTCATCCACCTATTAGGTTGTCAGACACATGGGCCAGTAGGGACATGACACATGTCACATGTTAGTGATGACTGTCCACTAACGTGTTAGTGACGTGGCCCAATTAGTGGCAGCCACATGTCACAGACATGTCAGTGACGTGGACCAACCAGTAGCTGACATGTGGCACTATCAAGACCTGACACGTGTTAGTGACATGGACCAATCCTGGAATGACGTGTGGCACCTGTCAGAGTCTGACACCTGTTAGTCTGACATTTTCAGATGACGTCATGCTGACGACAGCAGTGACGTCATGCTGACATCAGCACTGTTGACCGTTGACTTTTGACCAGACCCATTGACTCGTGTGTGCCGGCTCGTGGGAGCGAGTATAGAGGTGGGACTGGTACCATTTTCAAGATTTCGACGTTCCAGATCCAATGGTGGTGGTTTCGTGTCGGTCGGAGATCGTTAGGTTAGCCAAATTGAGGGTTCTAGCCTTAGAAAGTGTGTTCGGGACGAGTTCCTAGGCCGATTTTGTTCTATGGTTGGATGTTAGACCTAGTAGGGTCAATTAGTGACCTTTGGATGTCTTTGGATAGGTTTAGGCGGTTCGTTGAGCAGTAAGGATCGTGTATGAGTGGGCTATTTGATTTCAAAATGATTGCATGCATAACTATTTTCACTGTTTTACTGCACGATTGTGATTACGTGATTCCTAATACTTTATGATGGGATTCTATACATATTATGATGTTTTGGGCATGAGACTCGTCTAGATAAATGTACGATTTGGTTTTTGGTGTAAGTCGGGGAGTTCTATAGAACGTGATACTATTGCACTGTGTATACCTACCTTATGATTACTGTCTCCTCCAAACGTCCCGTAGTATCTTGGAGTAGTCATGGGCGCTGCTTGAGAGGGGTTGACCCTGAGGGGTGGCTCGCGATCAGGAGTGCAGATATGGATGATACCCCTAAGAAGGGTCATTCATATGCCGGTCATTGACCTAGGTGGACCCTGGGGAGACTTGGGATTGAGACCCAGGGTGGCACGCGTAACCTTAGGACCGTGACATTATTAGGCATCGGGGATGCCAGACATCAGGGATGTCGGGGTTGGGTTGTACAATGCACTATTATTATGATTGTTTCCTTATTCTGGATATATGATTTTATGATATTACTACGACTACCTATGTTTTGACTCAATGCATGTAAGTTTAAAAATGGAGCGGTAAAACCTTATGATTATTATATTATTAAACTGGCTTTAGAAACATTGTTTATTTTTTGCCCACTCACTCTTTATTATTTTATTGACCCCTCTAGGTCGTGCACTCGAGTTAGAGGAGGACCAGGAGTCCGACACATAGATTCCTTATTGCGCACCTGTACATCCTGTTTGGGTAGGTTGAGCACCATTTTGTAACCCGACATTGCACGCATTTTGTATTTGTACTATCCCTGGTCAAACAATTTAGAACTCTAGGGTTGCATGTTTAACCTTATTTATTTAATTCGAAAGACTTTAAGCCCGTTAAGGGTATTTCTGGTATTTTAGAGTTATTGTCAGATGGGAGCAGGGCACATCCCCGGTTGGTCCTAGGGGGGATTAGGACGGATCCTGTCAAAATGGTATCAGAGCATTAGGATAGTGGTCAGGGTACTAGGTTAGCGGTTTGTACTTTGTACACTGATGTTTTAGATATTATTTAACTATTCTATGCCTCATAAGAGTTTGTTATGCCTCCGAGACGTGAGCCTCGAGCACGAGCTGAGGAGGACTTCGAGAGAGGGATGGAGAGTGCGAGTATTGAGCGAGCCCAGCGATTGGGGGCTACGCCGTTCAGCGGTGGATCAGACCCCGAAAAGGCTCAACAGTGGATTGAGCATTGGGAGCGAATATTTGCAATGATGCATTGCCCGCGTGAAGAGCGTCTTCTGTTAGCTACCTTTTTACTCGACGAGGGTGCATACTAATGGTGGCACGGATTAGTAATGACTGGCTGGACCGTTCACAATGTGTAACGACCCATCCCGAAAATTGGGATTAGATTAGTGATTAATGACAGATTAGTAAAGTTAATCAATGATTAGTTGGGTGCTCTCGGACGGACGGTGCGAAATGACGATTTTGCCCCTAGAATTGGACGAACGGTTGATTTTTGGTTCGAGCTGTCAAACGGACTTTGACCGATGAACGTGACGTAGTTCGGAAAGTCACGAGTTCATAGACAGGTAGTACGTTTGATTTCGACATTCGAGGAAAAAATTATTACGTTCGGAAGTTCGAGGGTAATTTGGTAATTTGGTTAAAAAGGGACAATTTGTTAACTTTTCAGACGACATGGACTTTTCACATAATTCAAGAATCGTTAGGTAGGTCTCGATCCCTGGAGTACAACGACAGGGGGCACATCATCATCGGACTTCGGACGAATTAATTATTGGTCTAAACGAGCGAGGGGTAAAATGGTAATTTTCGAAGGCAGGGGTAAAATGGTCATTTGGTCGCATTGGGATCTGTGCCCAGTTATTTTTGGACATGTGGCTACCTAGGAATGGTTGCCCACTAGATTTGGGACACTTGTTCCCTGCTGGAAGACTGTGGAAGGTCCCTCAGCCGCCTTACTTTGTTTTAAACAGTTTATGCACGCTATTAGGAAGAAAAACACAGAAAAACAGAGGACCGTGAACCCAACCTTTTCCATCACTTTGAAACCTCAACATTTTCCCCTGAGTTATAAATGAAGTAGAGAGATTAGACGACGAGGAACGTGGTGGTGCCACCGTGGAGGACCGTCGTGCACGGCGGTGGAAGAAAGGAAGAAGGAACCGTGTGTCCTGTTTCACAATTCAAAAATGAAAGTGCGGCTTAGGCTCCTATTAACCTTTCTACTCAAGTGGATGATGATCTGGAGGTTTGAACAAATTCATTGGGACCAATTTCAAGGCATGCCGTGGACGGAGGCCGTGAAACCCGAAAAAGATAAGTATTGGTTTGAAAATGGCAACTTGTGTCTCGATGGTTGTTAACCAAAATGATGGATCCGGTGAGGTTATGGAGGTCAAATGGAGTTCAAAGGGATTAGAATCGAGGCCTAAAGTGGCTGGGTGCACGAGAACACAGAGGAGGAAAAACAGGACATGTGACCTCGGTTTGGAAGGTATGAATTAGTATTAGTTTTCCTATTTTGAAATCATGGTTTGTTAGGAAATAGTTAGACGAAGCTGGTAGGATTAAAATGATTGAAATCGGACTAAAAAAGGATGCTGAACCGGCCACACCGGTTTGGGTGGACCGGGCCGGTTTGAACCGGTCTGAACTGGTCCAGCGAGAGGTTGAAGAAGATGAATAGTAAGGCGCTTGGCTCCCACGTGCAGCTCCTTTGGGGGGTGTGTGAGGGGGCGTGGAGCCTAGTCTGGAAAAGTTGTCAACATGTGAAATGATGTAATCGATGTAAAGAACATTTTGACACTGGTTTCGAGTCGATTGGACATCGTCTCGATATGCTTCGAGAGGTCCGAAGGTTTTAGGGCTCATTTAAAAATAGCTAAAAACTCAGAAAAAATACAGGGCTTTAGTATGAACATTGTGAAGTAGTTAGTGACCTTATTATGGGATTTGGACAGGTTCGGGAAAGCCGGTGATAGTGGATTGGCTGGGAACGGCGTAAGTGCACGCGTATCGAGGCAGCGGCGTAATGGTCTGTGAGTGGACTTTGCTTTCAAACTTATGATGCATGCATATATGTTTTTATATGATTTCTATATGTGATTTCTATGTTTATGATTTGATCTTAGTGATTTACGGTTTTGCACGTATTACGGAATAATTACGTATTTGCACGTTTTATGATATATGATTTTATGCTGTGATTTGATAAAGATTTTGATGCTATGATTTTGGGATTTTAAATATGATTTGATTTCAATGATTTAAAATGGATTTTGGAAAAGTGATTTCGGGCTTGAAGCCCTGTTCATAAAAGTGGTTTCGATAAACCTGATTTTGGGTTTTGGAATTGGATTTTAGGATGACGATTCGGATTCGATTTTGGAACTTGAAAGTGAATTTTCGAATTTGGGTTCGGAATGGTTATTCTGTATGCTAGCTTACGGAATGATGGTTTCGGATTCGGATTTGAAAATGGATTATGGATATGATTCTGGATTTGGATTCGGGATGATGATTTCAGATTCGGCTTGGAATTCGAAATGGTGATTTCAAATTCGGATTTGGACATGGATTTGGAAATGGTTTAAAATTGGTTTTGGATTGGATTTTCTGGATCTAGTTATTGGGTTTAAAGACCCCGATATGATTGTGATGGGGGCGGGGCCGGATTGGGTTTAAAGACCCGGATTGAGTTTAAAGATTCGGGAGTTTAAAGACTCGGATATTGTTATTTCCCCCGTAGGCCTATTGAGTTTAAAGACTCGGGAGTTTAAAGACTTGGATTATATTGAGGCCTGGATTGAGTTTAAAGACTCGGGAGTTTAAAGACACAGATAGATCCAGCAGGTTCGATGGATTGCAAAGGATTTCAAATGGATTTCAAATTTGTTTTGCATTTCGATGATAATGATGGTTTTCATTAATGGTTTTCCGATGTTTTGGGCTATGACCCAGATGATATGGATTTTGATGGTTTTGGCCTGAGGCCCGGGATTTGAGAAAAGGAAATGAGTTTGGTTTTCTTAAACGGTTTGAATAACTTAAATAGAGAATGGTTTTATGACATGGGTTTCGATATGCATGCGTTGGTTTTTAAATGGAGGGTATAAAATGTCTTTTTATAAACTGTGTTCTACTTATCCTTTATTTTTGTCCACTCACAGCCTTTTATGTTTTCGATACCCTCCAGGTTGTTGCTGTGCGGGCTGTTGGTAGAGAGAGACGGAGACATCACACATGCAATCCACAGTTGATTCTGCGCGCTCTGGAAAGTCCGGAACTTGTGAACGGTTAGATTGGAAATCCCTTGTCCAGCTTACGTGTTACATGGAGGTTGAACGTCGGTTTAGCTTTTGTGTCACGCGTAAGTTAGACGGGAGCATGACTTAACCCTTAATCCCGGGGGATTGAGGGTGGGTCGTGTTATTGTCACTTGGGAGGTCTTCAGGGACCAATTCCTAGACCAGTACTATCGAGGTCTTTTCGCACTACCCAAGAGAGGGAGTTCTTGCAGCTCCAATAGGGGATCCAGACTGTAGCGGAGTATGAGCAGTCCTTCTCTACACTGTCTCGTTTTACTGAAGCTTTTGTGAGCACGGAGAAAGATAAATGTTGCCGCTTTGAGGAGGGACTCAGGGGGGACATACATGCGATTGTGACATCTACACCCTATACTACTTTACGGGACTTGACGAATGCCGCCACACGAGTAGAGACCAGTTCATCGGTAGAGCGACAGCGGACTTCCGGTGAGACTCGGCGCCAGGATTGACCATACCTTGGGACTTCGGGACATTGGGGCTCGAAGGGGGGACAATATTGAGGAGCTTCTTCATCTGGTGGTCATGGACGGTCGGGCCTCTATGGGAGCCCTAAGCGATATGGATCGAGGTCTGGTTCCAAGCAGTAGCAGACATCGGGGGGTGGTTCGTCCGGTGGATATTCCCACCGACTGAGAGCATTGACTTCTTTCGCTTATGGAGGATCGGGCCATTATGCTTCAGAGTGCCCATCTGTACCTAGAGATAGAAGTACTATGTAGAGTTCGGCCTCAAAACACTCCTAGTGGCTGAGGACATAGTGGAGCTCGTGGTGGTGATAAGGGAGCGTGAGGACGGGGCCGTCAGACTCAGACCATAGCTCGAGTTTATGCAGTCATCCAACGTCAAGCCAGGGCAGCTCCAGGTGTCACGATAGGTACTCTTACCATATCTGATATTACTGTTCATGCTTTGATGGACTCCGGAGTGACACATTCATTTATTTAGCGAAATTGTGTAAGTTTGTTGGGTTGCGAAGTTACTGCACTTGAGGAGGAGTTGGGTGTCAGTACACCGATGAGGGTCGTCTATAGAGTGAACCAAATCATGAATGATTATCCAATCTGATTGTCATAGATTTTCATGGATTTATACGACTTTGACATCATACTAGGAGATGATTGGCTGTCGGACCACTATACTATCGTAGACTATTGCAACAAAAGAGTAACCTTACTAAGACTGGGTCTACCAGATGTGATCTTCCATGGGGAGCGGGGAGTCTCACCACCTGAGGTAATTTCCGCACTCACAACTACTAAATTATTACAGAAAGGTTGTCTGGGTTATCTAGCTTATGTCGTTGAGATGCGTGATGATTCTTTGCGAGTTGAGGATATTCCGGTAGTGCGAGAATTTCCAGATGTGTTTCTAAAAGATTTTCCTGGGTTACCACCACAGCGTGAGGTTGAGTTCACGATTGAACTACTTCCCGAGACGCGACCGATATCACAGGCGCCGTATCGTATGGCACCAACAGAGTTACGGGAGTTGAAATCTCAACTACATGAGTTTGTGGATCTGGGATTCATCTGACCCAGTACTTCGCCATGGGGAGCAGTCGTGACATTTGTAAAGAAAAAGGAGGGTAGTCTGGGGTTATGTGTGGACTACCGGCATCTTAATAAAGTGACGGTAAAGAACAAATACCCCTTACCTAGGATCGATGACCTATTTGATCATTTGCGGGTAGCGAACTATTTCTCTAAGATTGACCTGCGATCCGATTACCACCAGCTTTGGATTTCGGAGGATGACGTTCCGAAGACAGTTTTTCGAACGAGGTACAGGCATTACGAGTTCCTGGTAATGCCGTTCGGATTGACGAATGCACCAGCTGCATTCATGGACTTGATGAATCGAGTGCTTAAATCATATCTAGAAAAGTTCGTAATTGTGTTCATCAACGACATCTTGGTCTATTCAAAGAGTGCCAGAGCGCACTAGAAACATTTGCGGCTAGTGCTAGACCGACTGAGGCAGAGACAGTTGTACGCTAAACTTAGCAAATGTCAGTTTTGGTTAAATAGTATCGTCTTTTTGTGTCATATCATCTTAGCCGAGGGGATTAGTGTGGACCCCCAGAAAACGGAAGCTGTGACTAACTGGGAGTGACCAGGAACGATTACGGAGGTGCGGAGCTTCGTCGGTTTGGCTGGCTACTACCGGCGATTCGTGGCAGAGCTTACAGAGAGCCCTTGGTACGAGATTGCATTTTAGCATTGTGTTTCATCCCCAGACTAACGGACAATCAGAGAGCACCATCCAGATCCTAGAGGACATGATGAGGACCTGCTTACTACAGTCCTAGGGTGCTTGGGATACCCTCCTACCCTTGATGGAATTCGCCTATAATAACAGTTACCAGGAAAGTATTGGAATGGCACCATTTGAGGCACTGTATGGACGACAGTGTAGGACACCCTTGTGTTGGACCGAGATAGGCAAGAGGGTACTATTGATGCCAGAACTGTTGGATGTAACCCAAGAAAAAGTCAGGATCATCAGAGAAAGATTGAAAACGGCCCAGGATCGTCAAAAGAGCTACGTTGATCGTAGGATATGGGATCTAGAGTTCGAAGTAGGAGATTGGGTATTCCTGAAACTATCACCGTGGAAGGGTATTGTTCGTTTTGGAAGACGAGGGAAGTTGAGCCCTCGGTACATCGGACCGTATGAGATTACGGAGAGAGTGGGTAAAGTGGCGTACAGATTGGCCTTACCCCCAGAGCTTGCTTGAGTACATGATGTCTTTCATATATCGATGCTTTGGAAGTATATACGGGACAAATCGCATATCATGGCAGAGCAACCGTTGGAGCTCAAGACAGATTTGAGCATTGAAGAACCACCCATACAGATCCTGGATTGGAAACAAAAGTTCCTGAGGAATAAGACTATCCCGTTGGTCAAAGTGCTACGGAGGAACTCTCTTGTAGAAGAAGCCACGTGGGAACCTGAGGCCTTGATGCAAAAACAACACCCACACTTGTTCGAGTAATTTTGAGGATGAATTTTTTTTAGTTAGGTAGTTTGTAACGACCCAGATTTCCTGTATTTTTTACTCAAGAAACAGTTTGGATATGGATTTTTGACCATTACGTAGATCACGTCACCAGGAATCCGTGGATAGGTGACATGCCGAAATTGGAGGTTCGGTACGGAAGTTACGGATCATGGAGTACGAGGGTCACTATTACGTTTTTCGAGGTTTTGGGCCAAGTGACATTATTGGATTGGTCAACTAGGTTATCGGACCAATCAGATGAGTGACAAGTGTAACTCATCTAACTGGCCCATTTACCCAAAATATTGGATGCATGTATCTGCTCTTTCTCCCTTTCAATTCTCATTCGACCGTGAACCCAACTACTGCAAACCACACACTCAACCATCGACCACCTTCCCTAAATCCTCTCTTTCCTTTAGTGAACTTGAGAAGTGACTGAAAGGAGGCGTTGGACGATGACGCAGGGCGGAGAGCAGTTGTGCACGACGGAGTGACACCTTCCTATGTAAACCCAAAACCCTCATAATCAAGTCACGTTTGGGTTGGGTTTTTGGGGTTTTGTTGAGTGAGTCTAAGGACCCAAACTTCTCTGTAGGACCAGCGCGAGTCGATTGAGGCCTAGAACCAGACACGGCAGTGATAGGATTAAAGGCGAACCGGAAGGGGAAACGCACCTCCATAGTTGCTTGAGCTAAGGTATGATTTCCTCTGCGTTTTAGCTAATTTTTAACCCACTGATCCAACCTACGCACCTAGACTATCATAGGGGTAGAAACGGTTTTTGAAACGGGTAAAAAACGGGCGAGAATAGCAGGGTCGGGTCGCGGGTCTGTGCGACCCAAATAGCAAACCTGTCGAAGGACAGGGACGATGACGTCAGCTGATGACTTCATCCACCTATCAAGCTGTCAGACACGTGGGCTAGTAGGGACGTGACACGTGTCACATGTCAGTGCTGACTGTGCACTGACATGTCAGTGACATGGCCCAATCAGTGGTTTCCACATGTCACTGACATGTCAGTGATGTGGACCAACCAGCAGTTGACACGTGGCACTATCAGGACCTGACCCATGTCAGTGACGTGGACCAATCCTAGATTGAAGCGTGGTACCTGTCAGAGTCTGACACATGCCAGTCTATCAGACGATGTCATGTTGGCGTCAGCATTGTCGACAGTTGATTTTTGACCAAACCCGTTGACCCGCGCGTGGGGGCACATGGGCACGAGTTTCGAGGCCGGACTAGCACCATTTTCAAGATTTCGAAGTTTCGGATCCAATTGTCGTGGCTTCGTGTCTATCAGAGATCGTTAGTGTCAGGGCCCACCCCTAATCCCCCGGGATTAAGGGCTAAACCCCGTTCCCATCTGACTTAAGCATGACACGAAGGCTAAAATGATGTCCAACCCCCATGTGACACGTAGGTCGGACAAGGGATTTCCAAATCGAACGTCTCAATATCTTCCAAACTTCCCAGAGCGCACAGAGTCTACTGTGGATCGTACGTGCGATGTCTCTGACTCTCTCGATCGACAGCCCGCGCCGCAACAACCTGGAGGGTATCAAAAACACGAAAAAGACTGTGAGTGGACAAAAATAAAGTTTAAGTTCAAAAACATTTCATAAAAACAATGACATTTATACCCTCCATTTCAAAACCAATGCACGCATATCAAATTCATGTCATAAAACCATGTACGAAAACCAAACGCATTTTCCATTTTCTCAAATCCCGGGCCTCAGCCCAAAACCATCGAAAACCATTTCATCCGGGCATAGCCCAAAACCTCATAAAACCATTATTGAAAGACCATACCACATTTCCATTCATCGAACCTGCTGGATCTATCCGAGTCTTTAAACTCCCAAGTCTTTAAACTCAATCCAGACCTCAATATAATCCGAGTCTTTAAACTCCCGAGTCTTTAAACTCAACAGGCCTATGGGAGAAAATATCAATATCCAAGTCTTTAAACTCCCGAATATTTAAACTCAATCCGGGTCCTTAAACCCAATTCGGGCCCGTCCCGCGTCAATCATAATCCGGTCTTTAAACCCAATAACCAGATCCAGCAAATCCAATCCAAAACCGTTTGAAAACCTTTTCCATTTCCGAATCCGAATCCGCAATCTCATCAGGATCCCGAATCCAAACCCAGAAATCATATCCATCTCCTTTCCAGATCCGAGTCCGCAACCATCATTCCGTAAGCTAGCATCCGGAATAACCATTCCGAACCCAAACCTGAAAATCCATTTCAAGTTCCAAACCGAATTCCGAATCGTCATCCGGAAGTCCGATTTCAAAACCCAAAATCCTCTTTCTCAAAACCACTTTTTGAACTGGGCCTCAAGCCCGAAATCACATTCCAAATTCCTTTTACTTTCTTTGAAATCAAATCGTATTTCAAATCCCGAAATTAAATCATTAAAACCAGGTACAAATCACAATATCCGTCAAAATCTAGTAAAACGTGAAATATCGTAATTTCCTCGAAAAACATGCAAAACCGTGAACCATCAGAATCCTAAATCAAATCATTAAAACCAAGTATGAAAATCATATAAAAACATATATGCAAGCATTCAGAGTTAGAAAGAAAAGTCCACTCACAGACCATTCCGACGTCGCCTCGATATGCGCGCACTTCCACCGTTTCCGACCATTCCACTATCCTTGATTTTCCCGAACCTGTCCAGAGTCACCAAAACGAGTCACTAACACGTTCACCAAGTTTCTCCTAATTTTCCCCAATTTTCCCCCGACTTAAAACGTAACTAAACAGAACCCTAAACCTTTGACCACTTAGAACTAACCCGATCTGGTGTCCAATTGTCTCGAAAATTGTCCCAACAGATTCGTTACACCGATTAGACCAAAAACTATGTTGAACACTTCTCCAGAAGTGCCCCCACGCGCCTGCACAGTGGCACTGTTCACCTTCTTCTTCGACCGCACTCTCAACCTCCCTCTGATCACACTCACACACTCACAAGGATCACACCTCCCTGTAATTGATCGATTCTCACCCTCTGCCCAGTCTCTGTTTCTCCCACTTTCGAATGCACGACTCACACACAGTATGTTTAAGTGTTTGCCTGTGCAACCTAGAACCCACTACACACACCCCACGTGTGCACAATCCCATGGTCCCATCTCAAAATATCCAATCACACACTGCACACTTGTCCTCGTCTCCTTTTTACAAATCCCAAGGCACCAAAAGACCAAAATGCCCTTGTGAGTCCAAATTACCATTTTTCCCTTCGTTGTTCTAGACCCGTATCTCACTTGTCCTACGTCCGAGGAAAGCATGTCGCCTGTCGTAGTACTCAGGACGACAAGATCTACCTAACGGTCCTAGGTTTACGTGTAAACACTTTGTTGTACAAAAGTCAACTTTTTCCCTCTATGTAACCAAATTATGGTAATGCCCTTAACCTTCCGCACACCATAACTTTTTCTCTGATTGCCCAAATCGAACGTACCACCTGTCTACGGACTCATGACGTCCCGAACTACGTCACGGTCATCGGTCAATGCCCAATTGACCGACCGAACTAAAAGGCAACAATTTGCCCAAACTAGGGGCAAAATCGTCATTCTTCGCCAAAGTCCAAACGTAACCACTAAACACCGATTACCTTAGCTAATCCGTTACTAATAACTTCACTAATCCCGACTCCCGGGACGGGTCGTTACAATCTACCCTCCTTAAAGAATTTCGTCCCTGAAATTCCGCACCTCGTACCTCACACTTGGGTCTCCTACTCGGTAGTCAACTTTTACCCAACAACTACGCCGGCCAGTTCCCAACCTATCATCTCCACCTTGGGTACGTCACAACACCTCTACTACCCGTTCGGCACTCCTGACACGCTCAAGTCGAACGTACCTCCGTCCGGTGCTACTCACTAGAACTTCATGGTGTACGCCAGGGAAAACCCTATGAAAAGAAACAAAGATATTATAAAATACCTCATTTAGAGTACCCAATAGAGTTCATAGAGTACGTCCTCACGTACCACCACCTACACCTTCACGTCTTTCAACTACTTCGTCCACCCTGTCGGAATAAATCAACAAAGTCCTACAGGCACTTCTAGATTGTGGGTTCTCTAGGTTCACCGAGCGTCAGCAGCTCTACTCTAATCAACCAACGACATCTTGACCGTTTGTCCTGATACGTGACCTACCCATGGTCATCTCGACCTTGCTCTAAGTATGAACCCTCATCTAGAGTCATCCACCAGGCACCCACTACCTCGGTTGCACCTAGCAGCACCATCTCCAATCCGGCCGTAAGTCGGCCCAAACCACAAGGACTACGATACCACAAACCCCAACTCACAGTTTCCCTCAGGTCCTTCTCACTACACTCCAGTAATCCCACGGGGTTTCTCAAATCATCCCCGTCATCCGGGTTATCCAAACCTGCAATTACCACGGGTTCACTACAGACTTATCACTCGGGTCGTCACACCCGACTAAGACCATTCCTTATCGTGACTCACTCACCAACACCAACCGGTATCCATCACTAGGGGGAACAATCCCTCGAGTCTCACAGTAGTTCCTAGACCCTGCCATCAAGGCAGCCGGCTACTCTTAGCCGTACAATTCCAAACTCAACCCAACTGACCAAAGGTCACCAATCCATCCGATCAACATCCAAACGCCATCCAGCCCAACCGGCCACCATCAAATGGCCTCCTCGGCCCACGTATCTTACTAACTCAACGAGCTACTCTCAGGCCCTTCAGGCTGACCAACTTACCTTCTGGGTTAATCCTGCTAGTGGATCTTTGACCCTTATGGTTCATCCATCAATCAAAAACCAGTGCCAACACACTAACCGTTCCAGACCTAAGCCGATGTACGTCACACCTCGTAGTGCGTATCGAGCGACTAACCTCCTGACACTAACCACCACTGCTAACTAACCATAACGAACGTACTATCACTATCTTATCTAGGTTGATGTCGGGCTGTTCCGCGTCGAGACATCACATCCACAGTAGCATCACACCCAAGTCAACGAACCTACGACTCTGGGAACCAAACCTCGTGTAGAACATACGGAACCTCGCTCTGATACCAATTGTCAGGGCCCACCTCTAATCCCCCGGGATTAAGGGCTAAACTCCGCTCCCGTCTGACTTACGCATGACACGAAGGCTAAACTAACGTCCAACCCCCATGTGACACGTAGGTCGGACAAGGGATTTCCGAACCGAACGTCTCAATATCTTCGAAACTTCCCAGAGCGCGCAGAGTCTACTGTGGATCGTACGTGCGATGTCTCTGACTCTCTCGATCGACAGCCCGCGCCGCAACAACCTGGAGGGTATCGAAAACACGAAAAAACTGTGAGTGGACAAAAATAAAGTTTAAGTTCAAAAACATTTCATAAAACAATGACATTTATACCCTCCGTTTCAAAACCAATGCATGCATATCAAATTCATATCATAAAACCATGAACGAAAACCAAACACATTTTCCTTTTTCTCAAATCCCGGGCCTCAGCCCAAAACCATCGAAAACCATTTCATCCGGGCATAGCCCAAAACCTCAGAAAACCATTATTGAAAGACCATACCACATTTCCATTCATCGAACCTGCTGGATCTATCCGAGTCTTTAAACTCCTGAGCCTTTAAACTTAATCCAAGCCTCAATATAATCCGAGTCTTAAAACTCCCGAGTCTTTAAACTCAACAGGCATACGGGGGAAAATATCAATATCCGAGTCTTTAAACTCCCGAGTCTTTAAACTCAATCCGGGTCTTTAAACCCAATCCAGGCCTGTCCCCCGTTAATCATAATCCGGGTCTTTAAACCCAATAACCAGATCCAGCAAATCCAATCCAAAACCATTTGAAAACCTTTTCCATTTTCAAATCCGAATCCGCAATCTCATCAGGATCCCGAATCCAAACCCAGAAATCATATCCATCTCCTTTCCAGATCCGAGTCCGCAACTATCATTCCGTAAGCTAGCATCCGGAATAACCATTTCGAACCCAAACCTGAAAATCCATTTCAAGTTCCAAACCGAATTCCGAATCGTCATCCGGAAGTCCGATTTCAAAACCCGAAATCCTCTTTCTCAAAACCACTTTTTGAACTGGGCCTCAAGCCCAAAATCACGTTCCAAATTCCTTTTACTTTCTTTGAAATCAAATTGTATTTCAAATCCCGAAATTAAGTCATTAAAACCAGGTTCAAATCACAATATCCGTCAAAATCTCGTAAAACGTGAAATATTATAATTTCCTCGAAAAACGTGCAAAACCGTGAACCATCAGAATCATAAATCAATTCATTAAAACCACGTATGAAAATCATATAAAAACATATATGCATGCATTCAGAGTTAGAAAGCAAAGTCCACTCACAGACCATTCTGACGTCGCCTCAATACGCGCGCACTTCCACCTTTTCCGACCATTCCACTATCCTTGACTTTCCCGAACCTATCTAGAGTCACCAAAACGAGTCACTAACACGTCCACCAAGTTTCTCCTAATTTTCCCCAATTTTCCCCCGACTTAAAACGTAACTAAACGGAACCCTAAACCTTCGACCACTTAGAACTAACCCGATACGGTGTCCGATTGTCCCGAAACTTGTCCCAACAGATTCGTTACACCGATTAGACCAAAAACTATGTTGAACACTTACCCAGAACTGCCCCCACGCGCCGCCCAAAGAGGCTGCGATTGGGCCTCACGCGCCTGCACAGTGGCAATGTTCACCTTCTTCTTCGATCACTCGACCGGTCTGAACCGGCATGACCGGTTCTCCGCCGTCCCTCAACCAATTCCATTCCTTTCAATACCCTTAGCTTCGTCCTCCTCCTAGAAACTAATTCCAATCCTAAAAACTAGACATCACAGCCTCTAACCCGTCTTCCCCAACATGAACCAGAAACCACCCAAAACTCTGTTTCGGTTCCCGGCCAACTGTGCATCCTCCCGTCACGACTTCACAACCAGAAGCTCCCTAAGAACCTACTGAGTCGACTAGAACTCACCAAACACCTCAACTCGACCCCAAACGCCACGACTTAACGTTTGGACCTAAACTGGAAAACAGAGCGACCAGGGAAATTCAAGAGATTACCTGCTTGTCGACCGCCGCCGTGCTCGCCGCCACGTTCCCTGGAGTTCACAAAGCCGTCCTAGCTTCCCCTCGAGCCCAATTGGATAAACTTGATCGCTGATGCTTGCACCACACCCTCGACACCTCTCTGTTTCCCTGAGACACTCGCACACTCCTCACACACCAACACTCACCTCTCAGTCTTCTCAACACAACCCTGCACTCTCAACCTCCCTCTGATCACACTCACACACTCATAAGGATTACACCTCCCTGTAATTGATCGATTCTCACCCTCTACCCAGTCTCTGTTTCTCCCTCTTTCGAATGCACGACTCACAGACAGTATGTTTAAGTGTTTGCCCGTGCAACCTAGAACCCACTACACACACCCCACGTGTCCACAATCCCATGGTCCCATCTCAAAATATCCTATCACACACTGCACACTTGTCCTCAGCTCCTTTGCACAAATCCCAAGGCACCAAAAGACCAAAATGCCCTTGTGAGTCCAAATTACCATTTTGCCCTTCGCCATTCTAGACCCGTATCTCACTTGTCCTACGTCCAAGGAAAGCATGCCGCCTGTCATAGTACTCAGGACGACAAGATCTACCTAACAGTCCTAGGTTTACGTGTAAACACTTTGTCGTACAAAAAGTCAACTTTTTCCCTCTATGTAACCAAATTACGGTAATACCCTTAACCTTCCGCACACCATAACTTTTTCTCTGATTGCCCAAATTGGATGTGCCACCTGTCTACGGACACGTGATGTCCCAAACTACGTCACGATCATCGGTCAATGCCCAATTGACCGTCCGAACTAAAAGGCAACAATTTGCCCAAACTAGGGTCAAAATCGTCATTCTTCGCCAAAGTTCAAACGTAACCACTAAACACTGATTACCTTAGCTAATCCGTTACTAATAACTTCACTAATCCCGATTCCCGGGACGGGTCGTTACAGTTAGGTTGGCCAAATTGAGGGTTCTAGCCTCAGAAAGCTTGTTTGGGACACGTTCCCGGGCTAGTTTTGTTCTATGGTTGGATGTGTTAGACCTAGTAGGGTCAATTAGTGACCTTTGGATGTGTTTGGAAAGGTTTAGGCGGTTCATTGAGCAGTAAGGACCGTGTGTGAGTGGGCTATTTGATTTCAAAATGATTGCATGCATAACTGTTTTCACTATTTTACTGCACGATTATGATTGGGTGATTCTTAATAATTTATGATGGGATTATATACATATTATGATGTTTTGGGCATGAGACCCGTCTAAATAAATGTACAATTTGGTTTTCGGAGTAAGTCGTGGAGTTCTATGGAACATGATACTATTGCACTGTGTATACCTACCTTATGATTACTGTCTCCTCCAGACGCCCCTTAGTATTCTGGAGTAGTCACAGGCGCTGCTTGAGAGGGGTTGACCCCGAGGGGTGGCTCGCGATCAAGAGTGCGGATATGGATGATACCCCGAGGGAGGGTCATTGATCTGCGGGTCATTGACCTGGGTGGATCCTAGGGAGACTTGGGATTGAGACCCCGGGTGGAACGCGTAGCTTTAGGACCGTGACATTATTAGGCATCGGGGATGCCAAACATCAGGGATGTCGAGGTTGGGTTATACAATGCACTATTATTATGATTGTTTCCTTATTCTGGATATATGATTTTATGATATTACTACGACTACCTATATTTTGACTCAATGCATGCAAGTTTAAAAACAGAGGGGTAAAACCTTATGATTATTATATTATTAAACTGGCTTTGGAAACATTGTTTATTTTTGGTCCACTCACTCTTTATTGTTTTATTGACCCCTCCAGGCCGTGCACTCGAGTTAGATGAGGAGGACCCGAAGTCCGAGGCATAGATTCCTTGTTGCGCATCTGTACACCCTATTTCGGTAGCTTGAGCACCGTTTTGTATCCCGACATTGTGCTCGCATTTTGTATTTGTACTATCCCTGGTCTGACAGTGTAAAACTCTAGGGTTGCATGTTTAACCTTATATATTTAATTTGAAAGACTTTAAGCCTGTTAAGGGTATTTCCGGTATTTTAGAGTTATTGTCAGATGGGAGCAGTGCACATCCCCGGTTGGTCTTAGGGGGGATTGGGACAGGTCCTGTCAAGTTGGGTTAAGAACGAGTGAGATTCAAAATATTTTAAATAATAAAAAGGGCAAAGTACACTTTTCTTTTCTTTTCTTTTGTAGTTTCTTTTTAGTTGATTATTTTGCAAGGTGAAATAGTTGGATTACTATGCTTCATGAACTTAATTTATGTCTATAAGCCTTGCTAACTTGTTTGCATATATTTATTGATGTAATTGCTTGAGTGGTTGTCATATTACCTTGTGATTTGTAGCATCAAGTTTAAGAGATGGACTCTTATTCGTAGCCTTAACTCATGAAACCTAGGATTGCATGTCACTTTTCTAAGCTAATTATCTAATGATAGTAGACATTCTAGGTATATGCTCTACCTAAAACATGCTAAATAAGAGGGAACAAATGTGTAGAGTGAACCAATGCCAAATCATAGGCACGGGCACCTAATTAAGAGATAGGTCAAGAAAATCTGTTTAGCAACTATAATTGTTAATCAATCTAAGTAATTAAGTGGATTCAACGTTATGACAAGTCCTTGTGGGATTTGACCCTTGCTCATTTGCTATACTATCTACATGATTTGTGCACTTATAAGACAAGGTTAAATTGAATAAAATAGACTTCATATTTATTTATAGTCTATTTTATCCAACAATTATTCATCAAATTAATTGTAGCTTAAATACAAAATTGAATGTGTTTTCATAGTAATAGGATTAGAGGAGGTAGACATAAAACAAACTTATCCAATTTAATCCACTCAAAATAGTAGGATTAGAAGAGGTATTTTTTTTTATGTCTAATCCTCCAAGATATATCTATTTTTACATTCAAAATCCGTTGAATTTGATTAATTATCAAATTCAAATATGTTCACCATAATTAGTTATCCGATCTAATTATGTTTACCAAACGTGGTCCGAAAAGATGATAGTCGTGAAAAAAAAATAACTTCTTCTTTAATTCAAATAAAGATATTTGTTTCCTTTTAGGCCCTTTTTCGTTTCTTAAAATGTAAAATGTGATGATTCAGACCTAAAAGTAAAGTAAGTTCGAGAACTGATTGGGAAAATGACAATTTTATCCTTGAGTTATTAAGAGCCCGGAAGTCACTTTTTGTTTGGGAAACTTTTGGAAGCTTTTCTTGGTGATTGCATAGCTCTCGAACTCACAAGTTTAGCGGCACACAAAAAATGGAGTCTGAATGAGGCAGTTATGGGTCTAAAATTATGAGGAGCATTTTGGTAATTTGGAAAGGTAGATATTTTAGGAAGAGTTTTTTTCCTCTCTCTCTCTCTCTCTCTCTCTCTCTCTCTCTCTCTCTCTCTCTCTCTCTCTCTCTCTCTCTCTCTCTCTCTCTCTCTCTCTCTCTCTCTCTCCCCCTTCACCTATACATTGTCTTGGTGTGTATTCAATTTAGAATTTTAGAAAATTTATATAAATCACTAGCTATTAATTTAAAATTTTTAAAACTTTAAAAAAATTCTATGAAAGTTGAGAGGTATTCAATCATAACTTCTTATAAGTTAACAAAAGTTGAGTGATATTCAAAATTAGATTGACATTTATTGAATTTATTAAATGATTGATTTTTGTAGATTTGGATGTATGGAGTATAAATAGAAATGTCATTTCATAATCATACCTCTACCCCTAATATTTTCATAGGCATTTGAATGTGATTTTTTTTTTTTGCATTGGACGTTTCGTTGAAGCTCGTTGGACATGCTAGTGCATTTTCATTTTTTTTCCTCTTGATATGGACAATTTTCTTTGTTATTGGTTCTCATGATTAGGGTTTCAACTTTTTTTCTCCTTAATTTTTTTCTACTGTCAAACCCTAATGAATCTGGATTCGTCAATATTGCTTATCTTTAATCAATCTTGATGTTAGTTATTTGTTCTCATAATTAGGGTTTCAAATTTTGAATTTTCTCCATGGAATAATCTGATTTTTTTTTCTATTGTCAAACCCTGATCAATCTTACATCTACCACTATATTACTTATCCATATCGAAGAACAAAATTGAAGAGCCTTGTCAAACTGCCAATATATCCTTTTTATACCATCTTTACTCCTTGTTGAAGCTCCTATACCATCTTTTTTTATACCATGTTGAAAACCCCTATTGAAGTGCAACTCTATTTTGTATGTTGCTTGATTTCTGGTTTCTGATGGCTTCTTTAATAATAAATTGCAGGATATCTGTAAGCAAGAACTATTTTTTGTATACTCTTATTATTTAGAATGCAACTTTAGTTTGAATTGTTTATAATTTTTTCTAAAATTATGCTGTTTTATTTTTGTTCCTATATGTAATATGTAATATGTAAATTTTTATCATATGCATATCTGATGAGTGGGAATGATGATATGTATATTTTTGTTTCTACTGTTAGTAATTTTTCTTGGTGTGCTTTACTCACTATTTTTATTATGATATAATTAGATTATAATAGAAGATTCACAATCTGAAAAGGGAAAATCAAGTGGATTAAATCAATGAAAAAACAAAACCCAATAATGGAGTATGGATTATGATCTATTCTTAGGATGTTCTTACTATTATGGTGATTTAATTTTTATTTATTTATAACCCTTTTTCTATTTACTTATTCTGAAAGTAATTAGTAATTCTATATATAAACATGTCATTAGGTAAATATTGCTTAATGGATTGCGGATTTCCAAATCCACGACTATTCTTAGCTCCATATTGAGGTGTACGATATCATCACCAAGAATTTGATGAAGTCATGATCTGAAAAATCAGTTGAATAGTTTAATATTCGTCATGCTTCCCTGAGGAATGTAATATAGAGGATATTTGGTATACTCAAATTGTGGTTCATGTATTCAATGATTGAAATATCGATATCGACGGATATATCGTGACAGGACCCATCCCAATCCCCCCGGGATTAGTGCGGGATAACCCTGCTCCTGTCTGACACGAAGTGTCAGACAAGGGATATTTCCGACCTTTGCCCTCCCGGGCTATCAGAGTATGCCAGGATCCGGAGGAGGCATGTGATATCTCGGTCTCTACTACAGTCCACATCCGATGTCAACCTGAAGGGCAGTCAAAACATTAAAAACTGTGAGTGGACAAAAATAAAGAGTTATAAAAACATTTAATAAGAAGACATTTGTACTCTCCACTAAAAAGCATGCATGCATTCGAAAACCATTTATCCAAAACAAACCATATGTGGGACTAAGCCCAAAGCAGATATAAACCAAGGTCGAAAGGACCACAATGAAAACGACCATACGGGCCACTGCCCAAATCCATAAGGGACTCGACCCCAAACCATAAAGAAACCAAGTACACGAGCCACTGCTCAATCCTGTGCACACCTGTGCACACCACATATCATATATCATATATATAAATCACACAACCAATCCTGTCACGGTATCCAAAGCTACGCGCGTGCTACCCGGGTCTCAATCCGAGTCTTCTCAAAGTCAAGATCAATGTCAGCAGACCACTGACCCTACCCGAGGTAATAGTAATCATAGCCTTCCTGAGAGTAAGGAACCCAACTGGGGGGTGACTCCACTCAGTCGGTGCTCCGTGACTACTCCGGGGTCCACTCAGGCCAACGACCCTCCCCGGAGGAGATAATAGAAGTAAAAGAAGGTAGATGAACATATATATACATAACATAATATCCATGCCCGGTTCCCCTGAACCGTCATGATCCATAATATTCATAACCAAGGTAACATGCTGGTTCCCATAAACCGTCATGTACCATAATGACCAACAAGGGTTCATGCCGGTTCCCATAAACCGTCATGAACCATTATACCATAACAAGGGTTCATGCCGGTTCCCATAAACTGTCATGAACCTGGGAATCCATTTAAGGTTCCCTGACCTGAAATCAAACCGTAAAGTGACTGGGTCTCGTGCCCGAACATAGGACATCAGCTGGGCACCGTGCCCGATATCTGAGGTCAAATGCCCGAGACAAAACCAAATGGGTTTCATACCCGAGTTTATCCTTTTAGAAATCCAAAACCATTTCATTAAAACCAAATAAGAAATACAGACTCGTATAAGCACCGTATAAGGCCGAAACCTCGAAATACATGCTTATACGTAACCACATACAAATGCACCCATGGCATCACCAAACAAGTAATAAAACATATAATAAACATTTATGCATGCACCAATTTAGAAAACAAGGTCCACTCACAGATCGTCCGAAGCCGCGCCTCGATACGCGTGCCATACGGCTCCCCGAGCCGATCACCGTCACCGGGACTTCCAAACCTGTCCAAATTAATTTAGAGGGTTACTAACTACTTAATTAACCTCCCACCAAAGCCCCGTAATTTTCCCGTATTTTTAGATATTTTTAATCCCGAACCTTAACCTTTCGATGCCCCGAAACATATCGAGACTGTGTCCGATCGACACGAAACTAGTCCCAAAATGTTCGTTACATCGAATAGAAGATTTCCCGTGTTGAACACTTTCCCAAATTCCCTGCCACGCGCCCTCACGCGCCGCCTGAAGTGGCTGCGCGTGGGCCTCACGCGCCTGCTACAGTACCTGCTGACGTCATCGCTGACGTCAGCATGACATCATCTGCCAGCTGTCAGGTCTGACATGTCAGACTCTGACAGGTGCCACGTGTCATGCTCCCATTGGTCCACGTCACTGTGCTGTCAGTGCCACGTGGAAGTCTGACATGTGCCACGTGTCATCACGGCACTGGTCCACGTCAGTGACACGTGTCAGCCCCTGATTGGGCCACGTCACTGACATGTCAGTTCTGACTGTGCACTGATATGCGACACGTGTCGCACTTCTATTGGCCCATTTTCTGACATGTCAGCTGACATTGTCAGATCTGACAATGATGACGTCATCTCTGACATGATGACGTCAGCAGGATGACGTCACCTGTCATCTCTGTCCTCCCGCGGGTCGACCCGAATACCAGTAACCGGGTCGCCGTGACCCGCGGCTTGACCCGGCCGGTTCTCTTCACTCCGGCCACCATTTCTCCTCCCGTTTGTCCCATTCTACTCGTCTCAACCTAACTTAGAGTTCTAGGGGTTTAAAAACTAGAAAACGGGTCGAGGTACTTACCTGTGATGCCGAGAACAGTCGCCCAGTTTTCGGCCGTCCGTCTGGGCTGCACCACCGTCCTCAGCCGTTCCTTTTGATCCTATTAGCCTCCTCGAGTCCCCAAAAACCCAACCAAATCATTAGTTTCGATCCAAGACCCATAAAACCCAAGTTTTGAATTTCAAACCCAAAACCTACCTTTTCGGGTTTCCTCCCGCCGTGAGCCGCCGTGGCTCTGGCCGTCTCCGTCCAGTCCTTCCTCGTCTCACTCACACTATCACTCCGGTCTCAGTCACAGGTGGTGAGGGGATGTGTGTTGTGTGTTTTGAAGAAAATGGAGAATATGGGTTAATGGGGTTTTCGGGTTTTTGTGAGGGAAATGAGGAATGAAGATGATGAAGATGGTGAAGGGTGAAGGCTGATCAGATGTGAGGGGGATGGGATGGAGGGTATGGATTTAAAGATAGAATTGAAATGGATGGCTAGGATTGAATTAGGTGTGGATTAGATTATAAAATTAATTAAATAATATTAATTAATTATGTAGATCCACAAATTGGGGGAGTTAGCCAATAGGATGAGTGACACTTGTCACTCATCCATGGGACCCACCAAAATATCTGCCCAATCAGATTTCGCCAAGTCGTTCCCGTCTCGAAGTTCGTGCATAGTGAAATCGAACTTCCGTGACCCATAACTCTCCCGTTCGAAGTCCGATTTCAGTGTGCCGCCTGTCTATGGATTCGTATCGTCCTTATCTACGTAACGGTCTTCGGCCCTCGTCCATCGGACCTCCTGGTCAAAAAGTCAACTTTTGACCCCTTTTAACCAAAATTACCAAAATGCCCCTAAACTTCCGAACGTCATAACTTCCTCCTCGAACGTCGGAAATGAACGTGCCACCTGTCTATGAACTCGTGACGTCACGAACTACGTCACGGTCATCGGTCAAAGTCCATTTGACCGACCGATTGAAAAGTCAACGTTTTGCCACCCCTAGGGGCAAAACGGTCATTTCGCATCGTTCGTCCAATTTCGCCCTACTAATCACCGATTAACCGCACTAATCGTGATTAGTCACTAATCTAATCTAGGAATTTGGGACGGGTCGTTACAACCTTCCCTCCTTAATTAATTTTGTCCTCGAAATTCCAACCGACCCAAACTAACCGTTCTTCCCTCCTTAATTAGTTTCGTTCTTGAAAGTCCAACTATCTCGATTCCACAACCTCCACCTCGTGGAAATAATTCGATCTCACGACACGTGTACACCCGTACACCCACTAAAAAGAATAATCCTTACTCGTCTGCAACTAGACGTACCACTAACGCTCATGTCGCTTCGTCTACATTCGACCACGTCGAATAGCAGAAGTCGGACGCTCTGAACTGACACCACCTGTAAGTATCAGAGTAGCCCAAGTATGTCAGGACCCGTCCCGAATATCACCTCGATACCCAGGATGAACCCTGCTCCCGTCTGACAATCACACTTACAGTACCAAAAATAACCTTAATACAACTATAAGCATAACTATCAGACGAAGGAGTAAATATATACAACAGTAAGCAGAGCATAGTTCTACAAAATGGGCACCAAAAGTCCTACAAGTCTAAGTCTGCAACGGAAGAACGTCGGAAGCTCTATGCCCCGATATCTGCCTCAACGTTCACCCCAGCGCTATCACCACGACCTGGAGGGAAATTTAAAAAAAAACAGAAAGTGTGAGTGGACCGGGAAAAATGGTAGTTTCAAAACAGCTTCTCGTCAAATCAGAGTTAAGGAAAAATAATAAGTTGTTCCCTCCGTTGTGGAAACAGGCATGTCCGACGAAATAATAGAAAATCCATAATATGGAACATCATAAGAAACAGAAACACTATCAAACATCATAAGAAACAGATACACTATAAAATGAATATCAAAACCAGAGCATGAACATCAAACCACCAATTCTGATCAAACCTGCTGGACCTATCCGAGTCTTTAAACTCAACCAGGCCTCAAATATAACTCCGAGTCTTTAAACTCAATATCCAGATCCAGCAAATCCAATCCATATCAGTGTAAAACCATTCCGAAATCTATCGCCAAACTCGAATTCGAAATCCCCGGTTTGAAGCCCTTCCGGCGTTCAGAACTGACATTCCGAACCCGAATCCGGAAATCCATTATTATACCAAAAACCACATGTAATCACAAAACATATTTCATAATTCATTTATCGTCGTCAGAAAACAGTTATAGGTTAAAATCCTCAAATATGGTATCAAAATACGAAAACCAGATTTTCCTCGAAAAGCGTGTAAAATCCCGGAAATATCTCGAAAAATGTGCAAACATCTCAATCACGTATAATCATCATTAAAACATAAAAACACACACATAAAATCATAAAACATTGATGAAAACAGTTAGACATGCTCGGAAATAGGAAAGAGTCCACTCACAGATCAGAACAAGTCACTCGCGCCCCGTGCGCTCCTCGACTGTCTCTGGTGTCTCCCGTCCTGTCAATAGATACCAAATAGGGTCACAATTACATCAAGGATACCTTTCCTAATTTCCCCAATTTTTCGGGAATTTAATACTATTTTAATCCTAAACCCTAAACCGTACGGATTCCCGAACCATCCCGTAACACCGTCCGATTAACCCGAAAACTATACCATTGGATTCCTTAGAACATTTAGGACTAAACTCATGTTGGAAACTTGGCCGGATTCTTCCCCACGCGCCTCCACGCGCCGCCCAAAGTGGCTGCGCGTGGGCCTCACGCGCCAGCTACAGTAGCATCTCCTTCCTCGAGTCACCCGGTTCAACACAGTTGAACCGGCGTGAACGGTTCTCTGTATTCCGATCACCATTTCAATCCAAACCAATCCTATCCTCTTCGTCCCGTCCTAAGCAACCTGTCCAAGTCCTAACCTCGAAGAATCACGACCGGAAACCCGCCGTTCACGGCCTCGAAACTGACGGCCTATAGCCCCTGTTTTGACCGCCGGCCACCCAGGTCCTCCCCGGTCACGGCGTTCATCTTAAACGACGCCTAAGACCCTCCTGAACTTCACCCTAACCTCCTTATCCCTCGACTCTACGCCCAAGTCCACGACTTTGCATTTGAAATTCACGGCTAAACAGAGTACAGAGTACTCTCCGTCGACTGGGCTCCGCCGTGTACGCCTCCGTCACGGCGACCGTTCCATACCGTTCCTAGAACCTCCCTTAACACTACTGCACTCACCAATCCCCTCGGTTCTCACCCTACCTTCACGACTTTTGAAATTAAATTCTACGGGAAAACAGAGCAAAAGAAGTTACCCTTCGATTCCGGCGCCGCCGTGAGAACCGTCACCTACCACGGTGCTCGTAGGACTCCCCGTAGCCTCCTGAGTCTCCTAGTGGCTTGAATCGATCCACCACACGGCACAGCAGCCACCTCAATCCACCGCCGTCTCTGTTTCCTCCAAAACTCCAGCCGTCCACCGCGTCGCCCCCGTGTACGGTTTCAGTCCCAAACCGTGATCACCAGCTCCGTCTTGCTTCACCGTCCCTCTCTCAACTGACTCTTCACTCTCTCTTGCACCCAGATCGATCAATCTTCTTCAACTTTCTTCTCTCTGTTTCTGTGTGTTCAAAGGATGCACGGTTCAAAAATGAACCAAGTGTGGCCGTGCACACTTTAGAACCTTAGGGAACAATCCAGCCCCTGCACGTGTCCACAATCCATAGGCCAGCCCAAAAAATCTCTGCCACTTGCCCTTATCTGATTGGGCTGAGGGAAAATGACCAAAATACCCCTCCTGCACAAATTACCATTTTACCCTCAGACTTTCCAGACCCGTATCTTTTCCGTCCGACGTCTGATGACAGCGTGCCGCCTGTCGTTGAACTCAGGACGTCGAGACCTATCCCACGGTCCTCGGTCTACGTGAAAATCACAAGTCCTCCAAAAAGTCAACATTTTCCTCATTTTATCAAAATTACGGTAACACCCTCATCCTTCCGTACATCATAACTTTTCCTCCGGTTGTCCAAATCGAACCTGCCACCTGTCTACGGACTCGTGACGTCCTAAACTACGTCGCGGTCAAGGCCCAACACTCATATAATCGATAATACAAAAAGTCAACTTTTAGCCTACTATTCACAAGGGCAAAATCGTCCTTTTTACAAAACTTCACAAAATTACATTTTTACCCTTCCCGAAGGTACGGGTTGTTACAATCTACCCCCCTAAAAAGAATTTCGTCCCCGAAATTCAGTGAAATAAATAAGGGTACTGTTCCTAAGTAGCTTCTTCCACTTGATGATTTCTCCACAATACCTTCACTAAGGGAACCGTCTTCCTTCGTAAAACTTTATCCTTCCGATCCAAGATTGCAACAGGTTGCTCTTCGAAACTCAAGTCTTCCCTCAGTTCCACAGGCTGTGCCTCCAAAACATGTGAATCATCCCGAATGTATTTCCGAAGCAAAGAGACATGAAAAACATTATGTACCTTTTCCAAGTCTGCTGGTAAAGCCAATCGGTATGCAACAGGACCAATCCGTTCTATGATCTCATAAGGTCCAATGTAACGAGGACTCAACTTCCCTCGTCTGCCAAATCGTACGATTCCCTTCCAAGGAGATAACTTCAGGAAAACCCAGTCTCCTACGGCAAACTCCAAATCTCTAATCCTGCGGTCGGCGTAGCTCTTCTGGCGGTCCTGCGCTACCTTCAATCGATCCCTAATCAGTGCCACTTTTTCCTGAGTAAGCTCCACCAGCTCAGAAGTAGTCAACCTCCTCTCACCAACCTCAGTCCAACACAATGGAGTCCGACACTGTCGCCCATACAAAGCCTCGTAAGGAGCCATCCCAATGCTCTCCTGATAACTGTTATTGTAGGCGAACTCCATCAAAGGCAGATGTGATTCCCAAGTACCCTGAAATTGAAGTACACAAGCTCGCATCATATCCTCGAGAATCTGAATAGTCTGCTCAGACTGTCCATCGGTCTGAGGATGAAAAGCAGTACTGAAATGCAGCTTAGTCCCAAAAGCTTCCTATAAACTCTGCCAAAATCGGGAAGTAAATCTAGGATCTCTGTCAGAGACTATCGACTCCGGAGTTCCATGCAGCCGGATAATCTCATCTATGAACAACTGTGCAAACTGCTCCAACCTGAAGTTCTCCCGTACTGGCAAGAAATGAGCAGACTTCGTAAGTCGATCCACAATAACCCACACACCATCATGTCCCTTCGGTGTTCTCGAAAGCTTGAACACGAAATCCATAGTCAGGTGATCCCATTTCCACTCGGGGATCGGCAAAGGTTGCATTGCTCCATAAGGTCTCTGCCGCTCGGCTTTTACCTGTTGACAAATCAAGCATCTACTGACGTACTCTGCAATTTCACGTTTCATCCCCGACCACCAGTAATACTCTCGAAGGGTACGATACATCTTGGTCCCACCAGGATGCATCGCATAAGCTGAACAGTGAGCCTCATCCAGTATCACCTTCTTCAAAGCTTCATCCTCAGGTACACACAACCGTCCATCCTTAACCAAGGCTCCATCCTCACGGATCTCAAAATCCTGTCTCTCTCCAGCCTCGACCTCAATCCGAATGAGGCATAGAATAGGATCCTCAAACTGAGCATCAATCACCTGATCAATCAAAATAGGTCGCACATGGAAACTTGCTAGGAGTGCTCCCTGCTCATCCACAGTCAACTCTACTCCCAACCTACGGAGCTCAACCAGCAAAGGTAATCGTACCATCCTCAAATGTGACAAAGAACTAGCTGACTTCCTGCTCAAAGCATCGGCTACCACATTAGCCTTCCCTGGGTGATACTCAATAGTACAGTCGTAGTCCTTAAGTAACTCCAACCAACGGCGCTGTCTCAGATTCAATTCCTTTTGAGTGAACAAATACTTCAAGCTCTTGTGGTCCGTGAAGATCCTACACCTCTCACCGTACAAGTAATGTCGCCAAATCTTCAATGCATGTACCACCGCTGCTAATTCCAAATCATGTGTAGGGTAGTTCACCTCATGGGGTTTCAATTGTCGGGAAGCATAAGCAATCACTTTCCTGTGCTGCATCAAGACACAACCCAAACCTTGTAAAGAAGCGTCACTATACACCTCGAACTCCCCACTATCGTCTGGAAGGGCTAACACAGGAGCAGATGTCAACCGCCTTTTAAGCTCCTGGAAACTCTGTTCACAGTTCTCATCCCACTCGAATCGAACTCCCTTCCGTGTCAACTTCGTCAACGGTGCTGCAAGAATAGAAAAGCCTTCAATAAAACGCCGGTAATACCCTGCCAAACCCAGAAAACTCCGAATTTCCGTCACCGTCTTAGGCTGTTCCCAATTGGCTACCGCTTCAACTTTCTGAGGATCCACACGGATGCCCTCGGCCGAAATCACATGGCCAAGAAACCCAACACTGGTCAACCAGAACTGACACTTTCTGAGCTTCGCATACAACTGATGCTCCCTCAAAGTTTTCAGCACAATCCTCAGATGTTTCTCATGCGCCTTCGCACTCTTCGAATACACCAAAATGTCATCAATGAAGACGATCACAAAACGATCCAAGTAGGGCCGGAACACTCGGTTCATAAGGTCCATAAAAGCTGCTGGGGCATTAGTCAAACCAAAAGGCATCACAACAAACTCATAATGACCGTACCTGGTCCGGAAAGCTGTCTTCGGTATATCCTCCTCTTTAACCCTTAACTGGTGATAACCGGAGCGAAGATCAATCTTCGAAAAATACTGAGCTCCCTTCAATTGGTCGAAAAAATCATCAATCCGGGGTAGGGGGGTACTTATTCCGAATAATTACCTTATTCAGTTGCCTGTAATCCACACACAATCTCAATCCTCCGTCCTTTTTCTTGACAAACAAAACAGGTGCTCCCCAAGGTGACATACTCGGTCGAATGAATCCTATATCGACCAACTCTTGTAACTGGGCCTTAAGTTCCCTCAATTCTGCAGGTGCCATACGATAAGGAGTCTGGGAAATAGGCTGTGTACCTGGTAGAAGATCAATCGTAAACTCAAGATCTCGGTGTGGGGGTAGTCCTGGCAACTCCTCGGGAAAAACATCGGGAAACTCCCGTACCACTGGTATGTCTTCCGCCCTCACTGGCGTAGTACGTGTATCCACCACATGAGCTATGTAACCCTGGCACCCCTTACGTAACAACTTGCTAGCCTCAAGTGCCGAAATAACTCCAGTAGGAAGTGCACGCTGATCCCCCTGAAACGTAATCTCTGATAATCTGGGACTCCGAAAAGTCACTCTCCTATCGAAACATTCGATAGAAGCATGATGTCTCGTCAACCAGTCCATTCCCAATATCACATCAAAGTCCCGTAAATCCAAGAGTAACAAATCTACCAGTAACTCCACCTCACCTACCATCACCGGACACTCTCGCAATACCTGAGTCACTACCAACACCTCCCCAGTAGGTGTACTCACTCCTAACGCACAATCCAAAGTAGACACCTCCCTCTTATTAACCAAACTACAACTCCGAGCTATAAATGAATGAGTAGCCCCGGGATCTATCAAAGAAAAAACAGTGTGACCAAGTATGGTGAGTGTACCTGTCACCACTCCCGGTGCTGACCTAGCCTCCTGCTGAGTCATAGTAAAAACTCGCGCCTGAGGTCCCGATGACCTACCGTGCCCTCTGGAACTGCTCGTGGCACCACCGCCACCCCTAGGGCCTGCTGCCCCCGATACTGAAGCAGTACTCCGCCCGGGTTCTGCTACACCTCTTCCTGCTCCACCCTCCGGAGCTAACAATGGGCACTCCCGACGGAAGTGTCCTCGCTCTCCACAATAGAAGCAAGTATCCCTACCGGGTCCACCGGTATGCCTCCCTATAGAAGCCACTGAAGTCGCACTCGCCTGAGGAGTCGGCTGTGACCTAGCTCCTCGAAATCCCGAGCCCTGAAAACTGCCTGGTCTGCCAAACCGGGCTCCACCGGCTGATGATGATCCACCAAAATTACCCCGTTTCGGGGGCCTCTGACTCGATGCTCCTGGAAATGAATGCTCTCGGCGTCGAACACTACCCGAGTACTGTGGTCTAGCAGGTAAACTGGCCTCCACCCTGACAGCAGCATCAGACAACTCTCGGAATGTAGTAAAAGAGCCGGCTGTCACTATGGCCCTGATCTCTCCCAGGAGGCCCAACTCAAACCGGCGGCACTTCTCCGCCTCAGTCGCTACAAATGCAGGAGCGAAACGAGATAACATCTGGAACCTCTGCTCATACTCAGCAACTGTCAAGTTCCCTTGCTTCAAGTGAAGAAATTCCGCTTCCTTCGCATCCCTAAAAGAACGGGGATAGTACTGATCTAAAAACCGCTCCCGGAAAGTCTCCCAAGTCACGGTATGTGCATCCCAGCCGGACAACTCCAGCGTATACCACCACTCGTAGGCAGCTCCATCCAACAGAAAAGTAGCTAACAAAACCCGATCCTCGGGAGGACAGTGCATCACCCCAAAAATACGCTCGAGTCGGGTGATCCATCGGTGAGCTTCCTCGGGATCGGCCCCACCGCTGAACGTAGTAGCCCCAAGCCTCTGGGCTCTCTCGATCGAAGCGCTCTCAGTCCCTCTCGCCGCTTCATCTTCAGGTCGTGGAGGGGGTTCACGTCTCGGAGGCATGGTCGCTCGTACGCTGAAAGAGGCATAGAGTTAGTCAAACAACCTAGACCCAACACAAACCGACAAACCTATGCTCTGATACCAATTGTCAGGACCCGTCCCGAATATCACCTCGATACCCAGGATGAACCCTGCTCCCGTCTGACAATCACACTTACAGTACCAAAAATAACCTTAATACAACTATAAGCATAACTATCAGACGAAGGAGTAAATATATACAACAGTAAGCAGAGCATAGTTCTACAAAATGGGCACCAAAAGTCCTACAAGTCTAAGTCTGCAACGGAAGAACGTCGGAAGCTCTATGCCTCGATATCTGCCTCAACGTTCACCCCAGTGCTATCACCACGACCTGGAGGGAATTTAAAAAAAAAAAACAGAAAGTGTGAGTGGACCGGGAAAAATGGTAGTTTCAAAACAGCTTCTCGTCAAATCAGAGTTAAGGAAAAATAATAAGTTGTTCCCTCCGTTGTGGAAACAGGCATGTCCGACGAAATAATAGAAAATCCATAATATGGAACATCATAAGAAACAGAAACACTATCAAACATCATAAGAAACAGATACACTATAAAATGGATATCAAAACCAGAGCATGAACATCAAACCACCAATTCTGATCAAACCTGCTGGACCTATCCGAGTCTTTAAACTCAACCAGGCCTCAAATATAACTCCGAGTCTTTAAACTCAATATCCAGATCCAGCAAATCCAATCCATATCAGTGTAAAACCATTCCGAAATCTATCGCCAAACTCGAATTCGAAATCCCCGGTTTGAAGCCCTTCCAGCGTTCAGAACCGACATTCCGAACCCGAATCCGGAAATCCATTATTATACCAAAAACCACATGTAATCACAAAACATATTTCATAATTCATTTATCGTCGTCAGAAAACAGTTATAGGTTAAAATCCTCAAATATGGTATCAAAATACGAAAACCAGATTTTCCTCGAAAAGCATGTAAAATCCCGGAAATATCTCGAAAAACGTGCAAACATCTCAATCACGTATAATCATCATTAAAACATAAAAACACACACATAAAATCATAAAACATTGATGAAAACAGTTAGACATGCTAGGAAATAGGAAAGAGTCCACTCACAGATCAGAACAAGTCACTCGCGCCCCGTGCGCTCCTCGACTGTCTCTGGTGTCTCCCGTCCTGTCAATAGATACCAAATAGGGTCACAATTACATCAAGGATACCTTTCCTAATTTCCCCAATTTTTCGGGAATTTAATACTATTTTAATCCTAAACCCTAAACCGTACGGATTCCCGAACCATCCCGTAACACCGTCCGATTAACCCGAAAACTATACCATTGGATTCCTTAGAACATTTAGGACTAAACTCATGTTGGAAACTTGGCCGGATTCTTCCCCACGCGCCTCCACGCGCCGCCCAAAGTGGCTGCGCGTGGGCCTCACGCGCCAGCTACAGTAGCATCTCCTTCCTCGAGTCACCCGGTTCAACACAGTTGAACCGGCGTGAACTGTTCTCTGTATTCCGATCACCATTTCAATCCAAACCAATCCTATCCTCTTCGTCCCGTCCTAAGCAACCTGTCCAAGTCCTAACCTCGAAGAATCACGGCCGGAAACCCGCCGTTCACGGCCTCGAAACAGACGGCCTATAGCCCCTGTTTTGACCGCCGGCCACCCAGGTCCTCCCCGGTCACGGCGTTCATCTTAAACGACGCCTAAGACCCTCCTGAACTTCACTCTAACCTCCTTATCCCTCGACTCTACGCCCAAGTCCACGACTTTGCATTTGAAATTCACGGCTAAACAGAGTACAGAGTACTCTCCGTCGACTGGGCTCCGCCGTGTACGCCTCTGTCACGGCGACCGTTCCATACCGTTCCTAGAACCTCCCTTAACACTACTGCACTCACCAATCCCCTCGATTCTCACCCTACCTTCACGACTTTTGAAATTAAAATCTACGGGAAAACAGAGCAAAAGAAGTTACCCTTCGATTCCGGCGCCGCCGTGAGAACCGTCACCTACCACGGTGCTCGTAGGACTCCCCGTAGCCTCCTGAGTCTCCTAGTGGCTTGAATCGATCCACCACACGGCACAGCAGCCACCTCAATCCACCGCCGTCTCTGTTTCCTCCAAAACTCCAGCCGTCCACCGCGTCGCCCCCGTGTACGGTTTCAGTCCCAAACCGTGATCACCAGCTCCGTCTTGCTTCACCGTCCCTCTCTCAACTGACTCTTCACTCTCTCTTGCACCCAGATCGATCAATCTTCTTCAACTTTCTTCTCTCTGTTTCTGTGTGTTCAAAGGATGCACGGTTCAAAAATGAACCAAGTGTGGCCGTGCACACTTTAGAACCTTAGGGAACAATCCAGCCCCTGCACGTGTCCACAATCCATAGGCCAGCCCAAAAAATCTCTGCCACTTGCCCTTATCTGATTGGGCTGAGGGAAAATGACCAAAATACCCCTCCTGCACAAATTACCATTTTACCCTCAGACTTTCCAGACCCATATCTTTTCCGTCCGACGTCCGATGACAGCGTGCCGCCTGTCGTTGAACTCAGGACGTCGAGACCTATCCAACAGTCCTCGGTCTACGTGAAAATCACAAGTCCTCCAAAAAGTCAACATTTTCCTCATTTTATCAAAATTACGGTAACACCCTCATCCTTCCGTACATCATAACTTTTCCTCCGGTTGTCCAAATCGAACCTGCCACCTGTCTACGGACTCGTGACGTCCTAAACTACGTCACGGTCAAGGCCCAACACTCATATAATCGATAATACAAAAAGTCAACTTTTAGCCTACTATTCACAAGGGCAAAATCGTCCTTTTTACAAAACTTCACAAAATTACATTTTTACCCTTCCCGAAGGTACGGGTTGTTACAAAGTATCCTATGATCGACCCACTTGTCAAACCTACCCTTTCGCTGACATAAACAACTCTACGGTTCCTTCTTCAATCTCCAACCTATCCTGACGTCTGCTCCCACTGGGAGTCATCCACGCTGACACCTCCGAGAAACTGTCACCACTTGACAGTCGTCAGTCGCAAACTGATATGACACACACTCGTGGTTACACTAACCACAAGCATTTCACTCGACCTGTGTGTAACTAGACCCATCAGAAATACCATGACCCAATGCACAGTATCCAATGCCTAGTTCACGACCTCGACTAATCCAGTGGTATCGGAACTAAGCCGACTACCAACACGTTCACCAATGTACTACCCGTATAACCTATATACCGTCACTAGGCACCACAAGCCTATCCAGTATCGTACCTCGAACAACGTACAAGGTACATACAACTACCCATCAATCAGCCTACAACCACCTAGGTTGTAGCCAATCACGTTTCTATAATGGAGTTCATATGTCCAATCCAGTATTAGACAAATCGAAACTCCGACCCAACATCTATTTCCAATTCCAAATCCGAATCCGCAATTTCGTAAGAAATCCTGAATCCAAATCCAGAAATCATATCCATAATCATGTCCAAATTCGAATCCGAAATCATCATTCCGTAGACTAGTATTAGGAATGACCATTCCGAACCCAAATCCATAAAAGCAATTCCAGTGTCAAGCTCCAGAATCAAATCCTGAATCGTCACCCAGAATCCGATTCCAAAACCCAAATCCAGAAATCCTTTTTCAAGTTCCAAAATCAAATCCTGAATCGTCATCCAGAAATCTGATTCCAAAACCTGAAATCTCGTTCTCGTCTACCGAGACGCATCAAAACCGAACCTATCAGTTACCCGTTTAAACAATTACCACAATACAATCGATTGACTTCATGGGGAAGCCAATCCCAATATCAACATATCTAGGCTGACAAAATCCGACCTCATCGGAAAGCTACTCATCGGACAACTACTCAGGCGAGTAATAAGCCATATGGGATTTACCTCGAAAAGAAGTTCAGTCCCATCATGCTCCACTCAACATCCAAGTAAGAGTGATAAACTCTCCACCTATCTGGATCATCCAAATCACGATCCAGATCCAACACTACATCAACTGACCATAGACGGCACGATCGAGAATCATCACGACACCTAAAGTCCTCAACCCAGTCCCACATCTAAACCGATCAGTCAACGACGAGACACCCCGAGACTGTGGGTTCTCACTGATTACCTCGTATTGATCCTTGTCATTCCACCTAGGAAAAACCAAGGATGATACCCAAAAATGACATCAATACTCATCCTACGTGAATGCAAACAAAACTCGTTGCACTCACCACGCCATGTAATTCAACATCGTCTGCCACCATGCAGAAGATGAGAATCTCAGTCACCAGACTTCGATATACTCAATACCAATGCGAAAAACCCACATTCCTCTCGTCACCTCAATCGCAACCTCTCACGATTCCGAAG
The DNA here is from genome assembly GCA_032719365.1 of Prinsepia uniflora. Classification (NCBI taxonomy): domain Eukaryota; kingdom Viridiplantae; phylum Streptophyta; class Magnoliopsida; order Rosales; family Rosaceae; genus Prinsepia; species Prinsepia uniflora. The sequence goes on from CM064872.1 coordinate 41,849,267, forward strand.
TTCCAACAAGATTGGAAACAACATACCCGGACATCAACCACGTGTCCCCTAACCAATTTAACTCTATCTGAGATCCACTCTAGGACCACAGATACCAAACATAAGCCCATCACGACGGATGTGACTCAACGTCATCACAATCACCGGCACCAGCACCAACGCTAGTACCAGCGCCAACGCACTATCATCAACACTAGTATCAATATCAGCATCGGCACACCATGTGCAAAACTGACAACCCTGGATCTCCGCTCATACTGAACGACGATCCCGTACCTCTACTCATATTGGAGAAACTCTACCTCCCTCGTACCCAACAACTCTAGGTACAGTTACCCAGACATCTCATACGAGATAAGGAAATGTCCCCTGAACGTCCCCGATTCCCAACAACCGTAACTACAACCACTCTCGGTAGTAGCGCCTGCCCCACACTCGTGCAGACCTAACTACCAGACATCGCTATCGAGGTTCACATCCAACGGAATCAACCGCCCGTATTAACCACTCTGTATCCCACTTAGGGATTCCATCGACAAGTACCAACCCTGATAACTTGCCCAACCAAACACTAACCAGTCGCAGCTCAACTAAACCAATGTCGTCTACCAGGTCGCCCATGACCTAAGTTGCGACAAACCACAACTGAGTAGCACGACAACTAACTAGGTTTAACCAGTAAGTACAGCCCCGACTGCGAAGTGTAGTCCCAACACAAGCTGACATGACTATACCGACTAACGAACCCAAATCCGAATAGTCGTCAAAGTCACACCACTCGTCAACTCACATTTCTGAATCATACGCCCAAGGTAGGGTTTCACAATCACTAACTAGAGTTCCTCAGAACCCAACTGCGAAAAGCAGTAAAATCAACAATCTGACCGACCCCGCGGTCCGACATCGTAAAGACGTCAATCCAATCCTACCATCGATCCAACTAGGATTCCCCGAATCCGGCTACTAACTGCCAACTACAGTAAATCCATCTAACTCCACCAAATCCGATCATCCAACTCAACAATATTTGACCATCCGATGATCACAATTCCTAACCAGTCGTCGGAACCGATCCTACGACATCGTGAAAGACGATCCCAACTAACCGTCTCACGACCAAAACTCTCATGTACGAATACGTTAATCCTTCCATAGGGTCCCACACTGTCAACCTTGACAGAACTATGGAAACCCCGGCATCAAGTACCGAACCAAGACATCCACGATTCAATCCTACTAACTATCGTATCGGCATCCCAACATCAGGTTGACCACGAACTGTAGCCCAATGAGATATCACATCCTCGACCTGTGTACATACTCCAAGAGCTGCACGGTTGCTCGAATAGAGACAACCCCACTCTGATAAGCATCCTACGAGCAATCCTATGCTCTGATACCACGTTGACAGGACCCATCCCAATCCCCCCGGGATTAGTGCGGGATAACCCTGCTCCCGTCTGACACGAAGTGTCAGACAAGGGATATTTCCGACCTTTGCCCTCCCAGGCTATCAGAGTACGCCAGGATCCGGAGGAGGCATGTGATATCTCGGTCTCTGCTACAGTCCACATCCGATGTCAACCTGAAGGGCAGTCAAAACATTAAAAACTGTGAGTGGACAAAAATAAAGAGTTATAAAAACATTTAATAAGAAGACATTTGTACTCTCCACTAAAAAGCATGCATGCATTCGAAAACCATTTAACCAAAACAAACCATATGTGGGACTAAGCCCAAAGCGGATATAAACCAAGGTCGAAAAGACCACAATGAAAACGACCATACGGGCCACTGCCCAAATCCATAAGGGACTCGACCCCAAACCATAAAGAAACCAAGTACACGAGCCACTGCTCAATCCTGTGCACACCTGTGCACACCACATATCATATATCATATATATAAATCACACAACCAATCCTGTCACGGTATCCAAAGCTACGCGCGTGCTACCCGGGTCTCAATCCGAGTCTTCTCAAAGTCAAGATCAATGTCAGCAGACCACTGACCCTACCCGAGGTAATAGTAATCATAGCCTTCCTGAGAGTAAGGAACCCAACTGGGGGGTGACTCCACTCAGTCGGTGCTCCGTGACTACTCCGGGGTCCACTCAGGCCAACGACCCTCCCCGGAGGAGATTATAGAAGTAAGGGAAGGTAGATGAACATATATATACATAACATAATATCCATGCCCGGTTCCCCTGAACCGTCATGATCCATAATATTCATAACCAAGGTAACATGCTGGTTCCCATAAACCGTCATGTACCATAATGACCAACAAGGGTTCATGCCGGTTCCCATAAACCGTCATGAACCATGATACCATAACAAGGGTTCATGCCGGTTCCCATAAACGTCATGAACCTGGGAATCCATTTAAGGTTCCCTGACCTGAAATCAAACCGTAAAGTGACTGGGTCTTGTGCCCGAACATAGGACATCAGCTGGGCACCGTGCCCGATATCTGAGGTCATATGCCCGAGACAAAACCAAATGGGTTTCATACCCGAGTTTATCCTTTTAGAAATCCAAAACCATTTCATTAAAACCAAATAAGAAATACAGACTCGTATAAGCACCGTATAAGGCCGAAACCTCGAAATACGTGCTTATACGTAACCACATACAAATGCACCCATGGCATCACCAAACAAGTAATAAAACATATAAAAAACATTTATGAATGCACCAATTTAGAAAACAAGGTCCACTCACAGACCGTCCGAAGCCGCGCCTCGATACGCGTGCCATACGGCTCCCCGAGCCGATCACCGTCACCGGGACTTCCAAACCTGTCCAAATTAATTTAGAGGGTTACTAACTACTTAATTAACCTCCCACCAAAGCCCCGTAATTTTCCCGTATTTTTAGCTATTTTTAATCCCGAACCTAAACCTTTCGATGCCCCGAAACATATCGAGACGGTGTCCGATCGACACGAAACCAGTCCCAAAATGTTCGTTACATCGAATAGAAGATTTCCCGTGTTGAACACTTTACCAAATTCCCTGCCACGCGCCCTCACGCGCCGCCTGAAGTGGCTGCGCGTGGGCCTCATGCGCCTGCTACAGTACCTGCTTATGTCATCGCTGACGTCAGTATGACGTCATCTGACAGCTGTCAGGTCTGACATGTCAGACTCTGATAGGTGCCACGTGTCATGCTCCCATTGGTCCACGTCACTGTGCTGTTAGTGCCACGTGGCAGTCTGACATGTGCCACGTGTCATCACGGCACTGGTCCACGTTAGTGACACGTGTCAGCCCCTGATTGGGCCACGTCACTGACATGTCAGTGCTGACTGTGCACTGACATGCGACACGTGTCACACTCCTATTGGCCCATTTTCTGACATGTCAGCTGACATTGTCAGATCTGACAACGATGACGTCATCCCTGACATGATGACGTCAGCAGGATGACGTCACCTGTCATCTCTATCCTCCCGCGGGTCGACCCGAATACCAGTAACCGGGTCGCCGTGACCCGCGGCTTGACCCGCCGGTTCTCTTCACTCCGGCCACCATTTTTCCTCCCGTTTGTCCCATTCTACTCGTCTCAACCTAACTTAGAGTTCTAGGGGTTTAAAAACTAGAAAACGGGTCGAGGTACTTACCTGTGATGCCGAGAACAGTCGCCCAGTTTTCGGCCGTCTGTCTGGGCTGCACCACCGTCCTCAACCGTTCCTTTTGATCCTATTAGCCTCCTCGAGTCCCCAAAAACCCAACCAAATCATTAGTTTCGATCCAAGACCCATAAAACCCAAGTTTTGAATTTCAAACCCAAAACCTACCTTTTCGGGTTTCCTCCCGCCGTGAGCCGCCGTGGCTCTAGCCGTCTCCGTCCAGTCCTTCCTCGTCTCACTCACACTATCACTCCGGTCTCAGTCACAGGTGGTGAGGGGATGTGTGTTGTGTGTTTTGAAGAAAATGGAGAATATGGGTTAATGGGGTTTTCGGGTTTTTGTGAGGGAAATGAGGAATGAAGATGATGAAGATGGTGAAGGGTGAAGGCTGATCAGATGTGAGGGGGATGGGATGGAGGGTATGGATTTAAAGATAGAATTGAAATGGATGGCTAGGATTGAATTAGGTGTGGATTAGATTATAAAATTAATTAAATAATATTAATTAATTATGTAGATCCACAAATTGGGGGAGTTAGCCAATAGGATGAGTGACACTTGTCACTCATCCATGGGACCCACCAAAATATCTGCCCAATCAGATTTCTCCAAATCGTTCCCGTCTCGAAGTTCGTGCATAGTGAAATCAAACTTCCGTGACCCATAACTCTCCCGTTCGAAGTCCGATTTCAGTGTGCCGCCTGTCTATGGATTCGTATCGTCCTTATCTACGTAACGGTCTTCGGCCCTCGGCCATCGGACCTCCTGGTCAAAAAGTCAACTTTTGACCCCTTTTAACAAAAATTACCAAAATGCCCCTAAACTTCCGAACGTCATAACTTCCTCCTCGAACGTCGGAATTGAACGTGCCACCTATCTATGAACTCGTGACATCACGAACTACGTCACGGTCATCGGTCAAAGTCCATTTGACCGATCGATTGAAAAGTCAACGTTTTGCTACCCCTAGGGGCAAAACGGTCATTTCGCATCGTTCGTCCGATTTCGCCCTACTAATAACCGATTAACCGCACTAATCATGATTAGTCACTAATCTAATCTAGGAATTTGGGACGGGTCGTTACATATCGCTAGTCAAATTTACGGATATCTCGCCTCAAATATCAATATCAATATTGATATCGTTTACGGTCAACAAAAATGACGAAAATTCGGTCTAAAAATTGGAAATTTGGAATAAAACTTTGGGAAAACCTTAAGTACCCAATGATGGTTATATAGGACTAATAAAAACTATAAAATGACTTTGATATAATAAATATATGATGAATCATATGATAGAATATAGGTCAGACGATAACTAACAGTATAAAACCTTAAAAATAAACTTAAATTAAAACATAATTTTATTGATAATGTTACACTAAGAATACTTTACACGTTGACAAATAATAATAATAATAATAAACATACAAATAATAATAAATTAATAAATAATAATAATTCTAAATTATAATCACATTATTTAAATTATTTCAATTACAACATATATTCATAAATTAAAACATATATTCTAAATTAAAGAATATATCACCAAATATGTGAGTGAAACCATTTTTTACATTAAAATTTAACATGTATTCTAAAATAAAACATATATTCTAAAATAAAACATATATTCTAAATTAAAACATATATTACCAAATATATGAGTAAAAATATATTACTAAAATATATTTTACCAAATAATAAATTTTGAATTTTGAAACAAAAATATATTTAAGGCTTAACCTTTTTTTTATATTTGGTAATATATGGTAAATTGGTAATATATGTTTGATATTTGATATTTACCAAATACTAAAACATATTTTATCAAATAATATATGTTTTATTTTTTTGATATCGATACAGATACAGAACCAATTTTAGAGCAGTTCAAATATTATAACAAATTTGATTATTATAACCAATTTTAGAGTAATTTAGAGCAATTCAAATATTATAACCAAACATATACCAAATTACTAGATCTTTATGATCATTATTATAATATATGGAACCAATATCTAGTAATATTTGAACTGTTCAAATATTATAACAAATTTATGATCATTAAATTGACCTCAATCTCTAGTAATTTCATGTGGGTGGGATGTTTGATTATTATAATATTTGAACTGCTCTAAAATTGGTTCCGTATCGAGTATGGTTTCTTAAAGAGTGCATAGAACATAAACGATTTATGATTATTATAACATACGGAACCAATTTGATTATTATAACAAATTTATGATTATTATAATATGTGTTTGATGTTTGATATTTACCAAATACTAAAACATATTTTATCAAATAATATATGTTTTTTTTTATATCTGGTAATATATAGTAAAAAAAGGTTAAAGGATTAACTGTTAAGTAAACATAAAAATCTTTAAAATTTACTAATATATGTTTAAGTATAAATGGTAAAAATAATAATCTAGATTTAAGACTTAAAAAATGGGTTTAAAAAAAAAAACCATTGAAATGAAACGGTGCGTTTCATTTGGGTTATTTAACCCAACCAGATCTCTCTCTCTCTCTCTCTCGATCGATCGATCATTTGAGTGTTTGGAAAGGAAATGGTGAGCGGCCGTGCAGATGAGGCGAGATTGAGAGATCAGTTGTAACGACCCGTCCCGAATTCCAGGATTAGATTAGTGACTAATCACGATTAGTGAGGCTAATCCGTGATTAGTAGAGCGAAATCGGACGAACGATGCGAAATGACCGTTTTGCCCCTGATGGTGGCAAAACGTTGACTTTTCAATCGGGCGGTCAAATGGACTTTGAACGATGACCGTGACGTAGTTCGTGACGTCACGAGTTCATAGACAGGTGGCACGTTCAATTCCGACATTCGAGGAGGAAGTTATGACGTTCGGAAGTTTAGGGGCATTTTGGTAATTTGGGTGACTAGGAGGTCAAAAGTTGACTTTTTGACCGGGAGGTCCGATGGCCGAGGGCCGAAGACTGTTACGTAGATAAGGACGATACGAATCCATAGGCAGGCGGCACACTGAAATCGGACTTCGAACGGGAGAGTTATGGGTCACGGAAGTTCGATTTCACTATGCACGAACTTCGAGACGGGGACGTTTCGGCGAAATCTGATTGGGTGGATATTTTGGTGGGCCCCATGGATGAGTGACAAGTGTCACTCATCCCATTGATTTGATCCCCCAAAATGTGGATCTAAATAATTAAATATTATTATTTTAATTATTTTATAATTAAACCTAACAACTATTAATCCTAACCATCCATTACCAACTAACTATCAATCCTCACCATCAATCCTCTCTTCTCTCATCTGATCACATCATCTTCTCTCCTCTTCTCTTCCACGGCACCACCACCAATCTCATTTCATTTTCTTCCTTTTCTTCATTTTCTTTCAAAAACCGAAACAACCACACACCATCACCATTCCTTGCTTGGATGAGCTGAACATGACCGTGGGGTGGTGGAAAGAGGCTGGGGATGGCAGGCCACGGCCAGCCACGGCGGAGGACACGGCGGGGAGAGGGAACCCGTGAGGTAAAAATATTCAAAAATTCAAAACTCAGTTTTGTTGCATTTTATTCGATTCTAAGGTTTAGGTTAGGTTGCTGGTAGCCCTAGGAGTCGAATAGGATTAGTTTTGGGGATGGGGAAGGCCTGGAACGGCCGTGAACGGCGGAGGAATACACGGCCGCCATGGCCAAACTCGAAGGTATGGTTTTCGGTGTTTTCCTTTCAGTTTAATGTCATAGAACCCTAGGTTAGGATTAGAGGATGAAAATGGGACAAACGGGAGGCATTTTGGTGGTCGGACGGTGGAGAACCGGCCGGGTCAAGTCGCGGGTCACGGCGACCCGGTTGCAGGGTTCGGGTCGACCCGTCGAGTGGTTGAAGGCGGTGACGTGGCATGATGACGTGGCACTGACAGCACAGTGACGGGGAACAATGGGAGCTTGACACGTGGCACCTGTTAGAGTCTGACATGTCAGACCTGACAGCTGTCAGATGACGTCATGCTGACGTCAGCGATGACGTCAGCAGGTACTGTATCGGCGCGTGAAGCCCACGCGCAGCCACTTCAGGCGGTGCGTGAGGGCGCGTGGCAGGGAATCTGGGGAAGGTTCCAACATATGAAATCATCTATTTGATGTAACGAACATTTTGGGACTGGTTTCGTGTCAATCAGACACCGTCTAGATATGTTTCGGGGCATCGGAAGGTTTACGTTCGGTTTTAAAAATAGTTAAAATACGGGAAAATTACGGGGCTTTGGTAGGAGGTTAATTAAATAGTTAGTAACCTTCTATTACGATTTGGACAGGTTTGAGAGTCCCGGTGACGGTGATCGGCTCGGGGAGCCGTATGGCACGCAAATCGAGGCGGCAGCTCGGACGGTCTGTGAGTGGACCTTGTTTTCTAAATTGATGCATGCATAAATGTTTATTATATGTTTTATTACTTGTTTGATGATGCCATGGGTGCATTTCTATGTGGTTACGTATAAGCACGTATTTCGAGGTTTCGGCCTCATACGGTGCTTATACGGGTCTGTATTTCTTTATTGATTTAAATGAACTGGATTTGGATTTCACAAGGATAAACTCGGGTATGAGACCCATTTGGTTTTGTCTCGGGCATATGACCTCAGATATCGGGCACGGTGCCCAACTGATGTCCTATGTTCGGGTACGAGACCCAAGTCACTTTACGGTTTTGATTTCAGGCCAGGGAACCTTAAATGGATTCCCAGGTTCATGACGGTTTATGGGAACCGGCATGAACCCTTGTTATGGTATCGTGGTTCATGACGGTTTATGGGAACCGGCATGAACCCTTGTTGGTTATTACGGTACATGACGGTTTATGGGAACCGGCATGTTACCTCGGTTATGTTATTACGGTACATGACGATTTATGGGAACCGGCATGTTACCTGATTATGGATATTATGGATCATGACTGACAGGACCCGTCCCAACTGGACCTCGATAACCGTGCCCGGTCCTGCTCCCGTCTGACAAATCAACTGAAGTCCCGAAAGTACCCTTCAGCACCTGTCAAACCAGGGATAACTACCGCTCATGCCTTCGCCTCGAGATCAGCTCCGAATGTTGTGCCACGGCCTGGAGGGTCATCAAAACAGAAAAGTGTGAGTGGACAAAAATATATTCGTTAAAAACACATTTTAAAAGACATTATTTACCCTCCAGTTTATCAAACCTTGCATGCATAGGAAAAATATATGAATGACAATCACCGGCTTTCCAGCCAAACCATATAATAAGTCAAACTTCCGGCTCTCAGACCAAACACATGAAAACATAGTCACCTGGCCACACGGACCAAAACTCGTACTCAATACCAGTACGCAACATCAAACAGTACTATACACAAGGTCACAATCAATTACTCAGTCAATCAATTAATCAATCCGCACTATTCACAAGTGCACAAACCATCACAATGTCACACCGGCACTACGCGTAGGCCATAACCCGTGCCTCAGTCGTCTGGGAAGTCACCCCGAGCTCCGACTGTCCCGGCACGCATCACCCCGAGTGTTAGCCGTCTGGGAACACCCCGAGCTTCGGCTACCTGGGAATACATATCTCCCCGAGCAACAGCCGTCTGGGAACGCCCCTAGCCTCGGCTGCCTGGGAACAATCACAATCATATCCCCGAGCTCCGGTCGTCTGGGAACACCCCTAGCTTCGACCGTCTGGGTATTCACAATCATAATGAAAATCATCCGGGATTATATCCCAAAATATCTCAATCAAATCCTTGACTTCCAACTGAGTCAAAATCGTTACCAACCGGGACTCAAGCCCAAAACATCAATATCACGCAAATCCGTGAAATCACATTAAACACAGTACAATAATCCAAAAATCATCCTTGACTCACCAATTAAGTCAAAATACTCTTTTGGAAACCTTTTTAACTCTGGGCCTAGCCCAAAATACCATTTGCACATTTTCTCGAAAAACGTGCCAAAACACCGATTAAAATAATATAATATTCTCCCAAAATCCGGAATTCACCATATCAGAACATCAATCATACCAAATCATTTTAAATCATATTATAAAGCATTTAACACATATATGCAAGCATTCAGGGTAGAAAACAAAAGTCCACTCACACACAGTCCGATTGCTCGTTTCCCGCGCTGCACGCGTTTCCGTAATTTCCGACACTTGCCAGGAATCCCGAATCCTGTCCAAAATCATCACTCAAGGTCACTAGGGACCTAATTATCATCATATAAATTTATCATAATTTTCCGGGAATTTAATATTAATTTAATACGTAACATAAACCTTCGGACCCTCGAAACATTATCGAGACGGCGTCCGATCAACTCGCAACCAAAACCAAATATGTTCGTTACATTAAATAGGACAAGTTTCATGTTGAACTCACCTCGGGATTCCCCCTCACGCGCTCCCACGCGCCGCCGTGAGTGGCTGCGCGTGGGTGCCACGCGCCTGCTACAGTACCATGAACAGTTACCGTCCCAACCCGAATGACTGGTAAATGGGTCATTTGACCCGCGATGCAACCCGTTCCAAACTCCATCAATTCTGCATCATTTCCTTCAATTCAATCATTCCTTAGCATCATTATACACTTAATTAGAGTTCTGTGAAACCATTAACATCAAACCTTACCTGAATCCACACGATTCAAGGTTGAACATCGAAACATCTCCGGTTGCTGTTCATCATCCAATCGATATCAATTACCCATGTTTTTCTTCAATTGATGCATCAAGAAGCATCGTTGGGTCCTTGTAAACATTTTCCCCCGATCAATTTCGTGGTTCCATGGCCTTAAATCCACGACTCAAACTCGAATTTTCGAAATCTTCCCCTTCTCTGTTCTACGCCAAAACAACCACAATTCCTTTCATTTTTAATCCAATCCTAGTCGAAATGATCCCAGAAGACATAATTGAATCCCAATTTGAGTCATCTCGAGCTCAAAATTGAAATTCGAATTTTGTCAAAATATGAGTTTCACGGGTTTGGGTTTTCAGTTTAGGGGTCTGTATTTTCCCAATTGTTTCCTCCATTCTGCTCATTTTCTCTCTAATTTCCTCTTCCTGTCTCAGAAACTATATCCTGGTCTCCTTCACCGATCAATTTGATCGAAATAAGCAAAGGACATTTGGGCGGTTTAGTTTGTTTGTGTTAGGCATTCAAGCCACCAATCTTCCTCTAATGGTGACAAGTGTCACCCCCTGGTCAATCCACACCCAAATTAAGTGAATCAGCTAATTTAATTCATACAATAATCCCAACTGCAGAAAATTACCATTTTACCCTTGTCACAACAAATTACCAAAATGCCCCTCGTCATTATAGACCCATAAGTTTCTCGTTCGGGCTCCGATTGACGCATGCCGCCTGTCTACGGATTCAGCGTCCCGAGACCTATCCAACGGTACTCCCGGAAAGTCCAAACATGGTCCCGATCAAAAAGTCAACTTTCGGCCCCTTTTACCAACTTCCGCACGTCATAACCTTCTCCTCGAATGTCGGAATTGGGCGTGCCACATGTCTATGAACTCGTGACGTCCCGTACTACGTCACGGTCATCGGTCAAAGTCCGTTTGACTGCTCAAATCAAAAGTCAACTTTTCGCCCAATTCCAGGGGCAAAATCGTCATTTTCCCCGAAATTTCCAACTTTTCCCTTTTTGAATGTCCGGGTCGTCACAACCTTCCCCCCCTTAGGGAATTTCGTCCCCGAAATTCAAACAACCTCTCCAGCAACAACCATGGAGACTCAAATCATATCCAGTTTAATATCTCGGGTTCTCACCTGAACCCTCACTCGGTATGTACAATTAGTACCACTTGTTCTATCTTTCCCGGCTCATCCGGAGCCCTCATAGTACATCATGACTCATTCCGAGTCCTAAACCAACTCTTGACTCCTGTTGAGTCCAAATTCAATATCGCGACTCCTCTCGAGTCCAAAAGTAACATGTACGAACATCAGTGCCACCACTGGCATATCCGGTCACCTAGCACACATCCCTAGGCAAACCACATCCTATTCAGGATTCCCCACATACACTAAACCAATTTCCGGACTCCCTCGGAGTCCCATTACCCGCTATCCTCGGTCTGGGTATTCACAATCATAATGAAAATTATCCGGGATTATATCCCAAAATATCTCAATCAAATCCTTGACTTCCAACTGAGTCAAAATCGTTACCAACCGGGACTCAAGCCCAAAACATCAATATCACGCAAATCTGTGAAATCACATTAAACACAGTACAATAATCCAAAAATCATCCTTGACTCACCAATTAAGTCAAAATACTCTTTTGGAAACCTTTTTAACTCTGGGCCTAGCCCAAAATACCATTTGCACATTTTCTCGAAAAACGTGCCAAAACACCGATTAAAATAATATAGTATTCTCCCAAAATCCGGAATTCACCATATCAGAACATCAATCATACCAAATCATTTTAAATCATATTATAAAGCATTTAACACATATATGCAAGCATTCAGGGTAGAAAACAAAAGTCCACTCACACACAGTCCGATTGCTCGTTTCCCGCGCTGCACGCGTTTCCGTAATTTCCGACACTTGCCAGGAATCCTGAATCCTGTCCAAAATCATCACTCAAGGTCACTAGGGACCTAATTATCATCATATAAATTTATCATAATTTTCCGGGAATTTAATATTAATTTAATACGTAACATAAACCTTCGGACCCTCGAAACATTATCGAGACGGCGTCCGATCAACTCGCAACCAAAACCAAATATGTTCGTTACATTAAATAGGACAAGTTTCATGTTGAACTCACCTCGGGATTCCCCCTCACGCGCTCCCACGCGCCGCCGTGAGTGGCTGCGCGTGGGTGCCACGCGCCTGCTACAGTACCATGAACAGTTACCGTCCCAACCCGAATGACTGGTAAACGGGTCATTTGACCCGCGATGCAACCCGTTCCAAACTCCATCAATTCTGCATCATTTCCTTCAATTCAATCATTCCTTAGCATCTTTATACACTTAATTAGAGTTCTGTGAAACCATTAACATCAAACCTTACCTGAATCCACACGATTCAAGGTTGAACATCGAAACATCTCCGGTTGCTGTTCATCATCCAATCGATATCAATTACCCATGTTTTTCTTCAATTGATGCATCAAGAAGCATCGTTGGGTCCTTGTAAACATTTTCCCCCGATCAATTTCGTGGTTCCATGGCCTTAAATCCACGACTCAAACTCGAATTTTCGAAATCTTCCCCTTCTCTGTTCTACGCCAAAACGACCACAATTCCTTTCATTTTTAATCCAGTCCTGGTCGAAATGATCCCAGAAGACATAATTGAATCCCAATTTGAGTCATCTCGAGCTCAAAATTGAAATTCGAATTTTGTCAAAATATGAGTTTCACGGGTTTGGGTTTTCAGTTTAGGGGTCTGTATTTTCCCAATTGTTTCCTCCATTCTGCTCGTTTTCTCTCTAATTTCCTCTTCCTGTCTCAGAAACTATATCCTGGTCTCCTTCACCGATCAATTTGATCGAAATAAGCAAAGGACATTTGGGCGGTTTAGTTTGTTTGTGTTAGGCATTCAAGCCACCAATCTTCCTCTAATGGTGACAAGTGTCACCCCCTGGTCAATCCACACCCAAATTAAGTGAATCAGCTAATTTAATTCATACAATAATCCCAACTGCAGAAAATTACCATTTTACCCTTGTCACAACAAATACCAAAATGCCCCTCGTCATTATAGACCCATAAGTTTCTCGTTCGGGCTCCGATTGACGCATGCCGCCTGTCTACGGATTCAGCGTCCCGAGACCTATCCAACGGTACTCCCGGAAAGTCCAAACATGGTCCCGATCAAAAAGTCAACTTTCGGCCCCTTTTACCAACTTCCGCACGTCATAACCTTCTCCTCGAATGTCGGAATTGGGCGTGCCACATGTCTATGAACTCGTGACGTCCTGTACTACGTCACGGTCATCGGTCAAAGTCCGTTTGACTGCTCAAATCAAAAGTCAACTTTTCGCCCAATTCCAGGGGCAAAATCGTCATTTTCCCCGAAATTTCCAACTTTTCCCTTTTTGAATGTCCGGGTCGTCACAATGACGGTTCAGGGGAACCGGTCATGAATGTTTATGTTATGTATATATATGTTCGTCTACCTTCCTTTAGTTCTATTATCTCCTCCGGGGAGGGTCGTTAGCCTGGGTGGACCCCGGAGTAGTCACGGAGCACCGACTGAGTGGAGTCACCCCCCAGTTGGGTTCCTTACTCTCAGGAAGGCTATGGTTACTATTACCTCGGGTAGGGTCAGTGGTCTGCGGACATTGACCTTGACTTTGAGATGACTCGGATTGAGACCCGGGTAGCACGCGCGTAGCTTTGGATACCGTGACAGGATTGGTTGTGTGACTTATATATATGTATGTGATGTATATATGATATATGATATGTGGTGTGCACAGGTGTGCACAAGATTTGAGCAGTGGCCCGTGTACTTGGTTTCTTTATGGTTTGGGGTCGAGTCCCTTATGGATTTGGGCAGTGGCCCGTATGGTCATTTTCATTGTGGTCCTTTCGACCTTAGTTTATATCTGCTTTGGGCTTAGTCCCACATATGGTTTGTTTTGAATAAATGGTTTTCGAATGCATGCATGCTTTTTAGTGGAGGGTACAAATGTCTTCATATTAAATGTTTTTATAAACTCTTGTTTTGTCCACTCACAGATTTTAATGTTTTGACTGCCCTTCAGGTTGACATCGGAGGTGGACTGTAGCAGAGATCGAGATATCACATGCCTCCTCCGGATCCTGGCGTACTCTGATAGCCCGGGAGGGCAAAGGTCGGAAATATCCCTTGTCTGACACTTCGTGTCAGACGGGAGCAGGGTCATCCCGCACTAATCCCGGGGGGATTGGGATGGGTCCTGTCATCAGAGGCGGCGGAAGTGACCGTGAGGGCGAGACGGCGCATGGTGATGAGATGGGTGGAGCTGCCGTCGAGGGTAGAGATGTCGATCGTGGAGTAGGCGGTTGAGAGAAGCGGAGAAACAGAGGATTCGAGTGGTGCGTGGTGCTGTGCTTCGGCCGTCGATCGACATATCAGAATCAGAGGTGCTTCGAGGTTTGTCGTTTGCCCCATATTTATGTTTTCCCGATTTCGGTTCCTTCCTTGGTTTCGAACTTCCATCAATTGTTCGATGTGTTAGGGATTTCGGTCCAAAATCGAAGATTTCGGCCAATATCGGCGATTATCGCCGATATCTGCCGATATTGGCCGTGATCTTCGATTTTGGGGGAAGATTTTCCTTCCCCCCATCCTTAGGTGCCGGTGGTCGGAATTTCCGATATATCGGCGATAGCACCGAAATTTTCATCAGTGCATGTATTCAAGGCCTCACCTTCATTTCCATATAAAACACAAGCACAACTAGTGTTGGCATGTGCAGGATTGCACAACTTTCTTTGCAAAAGAATGTCGCTCTGATGAGTTTCTTAGTGAAGAAGATACTGAATCTCCATCATTGCATGTCAATGAAGAAGTTGCTACGGAACCAGATTATCAAACTCAAGAGTAAAAGCGAGAGAATGCTAATGAATGGCAAGCTAGTATTGTTATTACTATGTGGAGAGATGCTCGACACATCAATAATGGAAATGACGGATAATAGATATATAATTTTTTAATTTTTCAAAAACACTATACTTTTTTTCCTATTTCTTATTGTTTTGTTTGCACACGTTTATAATTTTTAGAAATAATTAGTTTTTTTTGTCTAATTTTAAAATTTTTTCTTTCTCTAGTTTTTTTATGATAAATATTAATTTTAACGATGATGTCAAGTTATCATATACTTTAATTTTAATTTTATTGATGGTTTGGTTTTGAGGGTGCTATTATGATATGTTTATAAAACTATTCAAATTTCCTCAATTAAAAAAAATCTCTTAATTGCAGAAAAAAAAAACATATCAAAATTTACCAATCTCAATACAAAACTCTATCAAATTCTATAAATATCAATATTAAAATCCACAAAATTCTGCAACATACTATGTATAATTCTATCATTAACTTTATAGAAGTTAATGTAAGTTGATAAAAAAAAATTTGCTAACCCTATAAAAGCTATCAATTAAACTTTATAAAATTCTATATAAATATATACATTCAATTACACCCCCTTAGTATTGTACCATCTGATGATAGTGAAGTATTATGGTGCTAAAATTGTGTTAGCGACGTCATTAGTGCATGAATCTCCCCCAATTAGTACATACTCCTCGACAGAGCGAATACTAGTTTAGCGGCGAAACTAGTCATACGATTTACTGTCAGAATACAGACGCACAAGAAGATAATGGCAGCCATAAATTTAATATTAGCAATATTCCTCTTTACCATATTATACCTATACGGTGAATAATCTTGAGTTCAATTCTCATTAAAAAAAAAAATCTAGATGGTACGTCCTCTTATTCTAAAGAAAGAGGATAATTTAAATTATTCATTGGCTTCGAATATTATTCTTTTTCATTTTGAGAGGAAAAAAACACACCCCAAGAACACGTCGAGCTTGCTTTTTGTGCACAATTGCAGACTTACTTTGCCCCCTTTTAAAACCAGAAAGTGAAACCAAGAAATTTGGACAGAAATGGTAACTTTGTTTACTAAAAACGATGGAGGGTTCTCTTTTATGAATTTTGGATACAAACTTACAAATGAAGACGATACTTTCAACAACAGCACTAACGAAATACAAACCATATTTTAACAACTGAACAACCATTCCAGACCCAATTGCAGATTCTAGAACCTTCAAAACAACAATTCCCATCGAAAGCAGAGCACGTTCCTCACTTGGTGTAAAGAACATCCTCCCATGGGTGGCGGTATAGGGGCTGCTTCAATCTCTTTTGGTCGAAAGTGTGCCTGAAATTTTAGGGCAGGGAACAATCAGACAGCTAAAAGTACATTCGTTGTCATCAAGGACGATCGTGTTTTGTATAAGAAATGTATCCATAGCTATATAAAACCAACCAACAAGAATTGACTACTTGAGTCCTTTACTAAGACTTATCTTTATCGGTGAACATAGGACCGTAGGACCACCGCATTTCTTTAGCAGCCATATAGTCTAAATACACTGTCTTTGTGTGTAAAGAAGCTATGTGCCTATATAGAATCGATGTTCTGATATTGATGTGCCAATATAAAAAACCTGCTAACGAATACCAGTGTAATCTCTATAGTACTTACCCAATCAAACCGATGGAACGAGCCAGCACAAATAGCCCGTTCAGATAACCAATCTCAACAATCTCGTCAATCTCTGGCTTGCTGAACATTCCACTTCCAGCAAGAAGGTCCAAGAACAGAGTTCCAATTGCACCATCGACATTAAGGACCAGGTTGTTTGCCTTTGAGAGTGTGTAGGTTTCAACTTGTACGGCATATTCCATGTACTTGACGGAAGGGAAATGTGTGCGTGCAAACGCTTGTAGAAGCTCTACTCTTTTATCTCTATTGTCCCCTCTCTTGATCCTTTTCCACGGCAAAGAAACAAAAAATTTCAATAATTAAGATCTATATGCAGCAACTAAATGCACTAAAAATTGAAACCCCGAGTTTATAGAGGTACATAATTTTGGAAAATCTCAATACCTGTGTCCAATCCCTGGCACACGAATGCCCTTCTTTTTCATACTTTCGACAAACTCATAAGGTGTAAGGTTCTGATGAAATACAACACAAGGGCACCCAGTTAGAGTCAAAACATCATATAAGGTTTAGTTTTTCAATGATTACACATGAAATGTCCAACGAAGCTCACTTTGTCACAGGCATCCTTGAAGTATCGAGCAGCATCATCAACGGCACCACCAAATCGTGGTCCAATTGTGAGCAAACCTGTTTCAGAACTCAACTTTGATTTATCCTTATCCAAGTCATCTCTGATAAGCTCAGTACTTAAAGCAGAAAGTTTTATAACAAACAAATATAACAATCAGTGGCAATATATCTACCTGAGACAAGGCTGGAGACAAGGTCCTTGCCAGCCCTAGCAGTTACTATTGTGTTGTGAGCACCAGAGACGCAAGGACCATGGTCGGCACATAACATGATGCATATCTGATATTAACATCATATGTGTTAATGAAAGTGTGAGAATTTTGTTCCCAGGACCACAGCAGCTGGAACACATATATACGAAGAGCAAAAAAAATATATATACACAAACATACAGCTCCACAGAAATGAACTACCTCAATAAATTGAGTACAGATATCCGAAGGGCAAGAAAACATACAAATAACCAGCTCCACAGTAATTGACCTACCTCAATAAATTGAGTACAGTAACGGGGAAGGCTACGCTTGAACCACAAAAGAGAGATAACATCACCAACACCATAGCCCTGCTCAACAATGGAAGACATAGGTACACCAGCATAGCATGGTTCCTCACCTGCAAAGTCGATTAATAGTAGAAGTCAATGGAACCATATCTAACTATCAACACAAAAAATAATTACCAGAATGTAATTGGACTTAATACATACCTCTGTCATCAGAGATTGTGGATATAATATGAGTTGGTGCACGCACTTTTCCACTCTTAATTGCAAAGTTAAGATCTTCGGGTATTTGTGGAGGCTTAAATTCCTTCACTGGTGCAATCTTTCCCTGTTCAACCTGTGTAGATCAACCAAACACAAAATTTTAGTCCGTCATGGATACGGATGGAATTAGGGAACTCAGTCCAGATATCATTGTGGGTTCGACCCGTAGGGGGAGTTGTGGAGTAGAAGTTTTACCCACAAAATCTGAAATCTCAAGACGTGATATGAACTTACTAGTTTCTCAAATGTTTCCTTGATAGAAGTTTCTAAGGCTTCATATGAAGTGGGAACAACAGCTCCAGCATCTCTCAGGGCTTGATTCTTTGCTTGTGCAGACTCCAACTCACCGCCACTTTTCGCGCCCTGATTTAAACAATGTGAGGACAGGTTTCGAATTTTACCTTTCATATTGTGTTTGGGAGAGACAAGTCAAGGAAAATGAGAGTATGAAAAGATAACTTACAGCATGGCCAAATTGTACTTCTGATTTGAAAAGTGTTGCACAGGTTCCACTAACCCAAGCAACCACTGGTTTGGTAACTTTTCCCTGTTTCAAAGCTTCCACTAGAGAATACTCGTCTCTCCCACCGAGTTCCCCAAGTACAACAATAAGCTTAATCTGCATTGGATCAGAAATTATAATTTTGAATTGTCAGAATCCTGATTCCCTTACACAAATACAAATCATGAGAACAAAATGAAGAGAAGTAATAAGATCAAATTATACCTGAGGAATATTGTTAAACCGCAGAACATGGTCAGAAAGAGTAGAACCTGGGAACACATCACCTCCAATAGCAATACCTATAGAGTTTCAAGAACATGCAAAAGTGTATTTAAAACCTTGCTCGCATAATAAATTAGCTATGAAAATTAATCTAAACAGAGAAAATGTGCATACCTTCATAAAGTCCATCTGTTACACGAGCTACGGTATTGTATAACTCATTAGACATCCCACCCTGAAATAGCAAGGAAAATTTCAATTCTAAGAATTATAAACATAAATATGAATTTCTTGACAAGGCACTCCATAATGCGGTTTGAATAAATAGATTGCAACCCATGCCGCATTGCAGAACTAGAACTATTCTCCGTAGTTTCTTAAACTTATGGGACTATGACAACCCAATCCCAGATTCAATGCAGAAGTTTACCGTGCTAAATGTTTAACTTGTAATTCTGATATCTATTCTAAGTATTTTACAAATACCGAAATGATATGAAACTGAAGCTTAAAATGGTTCCTTCAAAATGGGCAAAAAGAATGGTTAACAATGGGGGAAAAAAAAACATGCAAATCACCAATTATAAAATAGAAAGGTAGTTGATAAGCTACTTACAGATTTGGAGACAAAACCCACAGATCCAGGCCTGTACAGCTTGCAGTGAATGATGTTATCAATTGTTCCAGCAGTGTCACCTATCTTAAAAGCTCCAGCTTGAATACCTCCAACAGTAGCTGGGCCAATGACAACCTGTAAAGTTAAGAGCATCAAAGTTAGCATTGCCTGTTTATTTTCGTAATTAGTTCAATTCAGATAACTTTGGATCAGTTGTCCAACCTTGTTGTTTGCCCGTGCATATGCGATCAATTGCTTAGTATCAGACTCGGGTACACCTTCAGCAATGATTGCCACAACCCTAATGGTTGGTTGCTTCAGAGCAGCCATGGATGACGCGGCAGCACTACAGATATATCAAGAGACGGTTCATCATAAGGTACAATGACAGAAGTTTTGCACTCCAAAATAGTAACAGAATAAGAACTGACCTTCTAAATGAAGCAAAGTTGATGAAAACATCGGCAGTAGGGTGTGCAGCACATGATGCCTCAACGCTGCAGCAGTTATCAACACGAAGGTCAGACAATCCCAAACTCAGAAATAGAATAGGTAACCTCTAATTAAATGACAACAGATCAAGAAAGATAATTTATCTAATAACTTAATTGGCATATTTTATTAACAGGAAAAATTAAGACGACGCATTCATAAATGCATATATAATTATACATAAGCTGGCATGTGCATACAAAAGGCAATTGAAATACAGCAAGGGGATGCAAGAATGGAGACTTACGTTGAGTGGACTGGTATGGCGATTTCCTCCTGACCGAAAAAGAGCTTCTGAAATCCCTCAGAGCCGGGTTAATGATACCGGCAACGGATGGTGTTTCCCTCCCTATTACGAAGCCCAGATATTAAATTTACATTCATTTGTATGGATCAAAATTTGAAAATAAAATGAGGAACTGATACACACCGCAAAAGGAAATCGAAATCGAGCATGCGCTGGATTGGGAGCTGCTTGTAGTTGTAGAACAAGGCTTGAGTGGTGCAGGAAAAAAGTTGTCCGGTGGCCATGGTTTCAAGTCAAGGCAACCTCCGGATTCTGAAAGATACAATGAGAAAACCAAAATATCAACAGCTAACGATCATCGAATTTGAATAAGTAGAATAAATTAATCACTCAGTTAGGTAGATCTAGAGGTACAAAAGGTGTCAAATTTCTGTTAGCTAAAGCACAACTAAAACCAAACAGATCCCCAATTATGATTACCTAACAGATCTCTACGCAATGTATGTACCTAACAAATCCTAACAAATCCAATTTACAAGAAGGAGAAACAGATATTGACCTCTCCTAAACCCCCAATCCGTATTTTATATACATACACATTTCAACAAACCAAAACAAACAAAACAGAGGATCAAAAGTCTGCCGCGGGCACATCAAAAATCCGGGAATCCAAAAAAAAAAGGGACAGGAAATGGAATCCAGGAACGAAAACAAAAAATTGCTTGCCACCAAGTAGTGGAGGGGGATTTGATTGGTTAACCGGAAATCCAAAGTAGAGAGACAGAGCGAGAGAGAGAGAGAGAGAGAGAGAGATGAGAGAGAGAGAGAGAGAGAGAGAGAGAGAGAGAGAGAGAGAGATGAATTGGAGTTTTTACCCGTGAGAGCAGAATTTGGGATTTGGGGGAAAAATGTAAATGCTAGAATTCAGGGGAGAGAGGAGAAGAGTTTAAATAGGGGGAGAGATACAGAGAGCGAGAGAGAGAGAGAGAGAGAGAGAGAGAGGAGGAGACGCAGAGAAATAGAGAGGGGTTGGGGATCGGAGACGGAGAGGTTGCTACCAACCTGAGAGAAAGGTGGGAAAGATGGCGGGGGTGAGCTGGTCACGTGGCGCAGGGTAGTTAGCTCACTGACTGTGACTCATTTTGTTTATTTTTTGTTTTTTGTTTTTAGTTTTTTGTATTTTGAGTATTGTTCATATTTCTTTTAGCGCTGTACAAATTTTACTACTCTGATGCGTCATTAATTCTTTTGATTGTTGTATGTGACGATGAGAGAGATAGATAGAGAGAGAGAGAGAGAGACTGCGCGTGTGTGGCGGGCTGGGTGGCTGGCTGCGAGGTAGGTGGGGGATGAGTAGATCCATGGACCGCCGACAAAGGGGGTTGGCGTGACCATTAAATTTCCCCATTTTACGCGCCTCAATTTTTGATGTTTCTTCTTGCCATTTATTCCTTTTACTAGCGAAATTTTGTTTGATGGGCACTAGTAAAAATTAAAAGAGAACATTATAATTTACTACATTATAATTAGTAAAAATTATAATTTTATATTTATTCTTTAAATTTTTCAGTTTATTATCCTAAATTTGCTATTTTGTTTCAACCATAGTTATGCTTCGTCACATTTTCGGTTAAATAGTCTATTGACTATTGATGTGTCCAAATTTGACTCCATTTAGCTTATGTGGATAATTACTAATTTTATGTTTTCGTATTTTAAGGTTTTTTTAAGTAAAAAATTATTTCCTTGTAATATGTGGCACTTATTGGTTGTCCACATAAATTATATATGGGTCCAATTTTCAACATTTCAGTACTTAATAAACTATTTAACAGAAAATGTAATTGAGGATTTTAGTTAAAATAAAATAGAAAATGTAAGGCTATAAATTGATATATTTGAAAGAATAAATACAATCATGTAGTTTTGACCAAACAAATATGGTAGTAAACGACTTCTTATTCAAGATGTCTGTTGAACATTCGTAAAGACGATTTTGACCAAAGATGACCCCTAAATAGAATTTTCGTCCCAAAGTACACCCTAATTGTCAAATAGTTCACTTTTCGTCAAATCTATTAATTTTCTGTCAACTATGGACATCGTCAATCCATTGACAGCGTTTCTATCGCCGACAAAAATATTCTATCGATGATGGAATATTTTGTCG
The DNA here is from genome assembly GCA_032719365.1 of Prinsepia uniflora. NCBI lineage: Eukaryota > Viridiplantae > Streptophyta > Magnoliopsida > Rosales > Rosaceae > Prinsepia > Prinsepia uniflora. Next base: position 41,871,824 of record CM064872.1, read on the forward strand.
CTGGCATGGCAATATCGGCCGAAAAAACTTCATTGAATACCGATTTTCAAGCTTTTCTAATTTCTCCAAAACTCAACCTTTTTTCACGACCCACCTACCTAAATTCATCTATGAAACCCCATAAGTCCAAAATTTGAGCTCAAAAGTGAATGAACTTAGCTCTTTTGGCGAGTAAATCGTCAAGATGAATTTGGCTCCACCTAGCCCTCGGCATTAGGCCGCGTCGGGTAAGTCCAGCCCAAATTTTTTAGGCTTAGGCGGGGCGGGGCGGGGCGGGGCTAGGCTTATTTCATAATCTTAAAAGTTTCAGGTCAGGCCGACATAGGTTTCGTTTTATATACATAAGCCCAAACCCTTTGTCGGGCCGGGGTTTCATCGGGTTTTTTAGACCGAGCCTAATAAGCCCACTCGAGACGGGCTCAAGTGTACTTTTAGAAATAATATATTTTACAAATTTTAAAGTTGAAAAAATATATGAATATGAAAGAAAAATAATCATAATAATTTTAAAAAAAAGATACTCATGGGTGCAAAAATGTGGCCTCGTTAAAACCTTACCTTAAAAACCCTTTAAGGCAAATATCAAATAAGGAAAAAGAGTACGACATGCACCCTTCGAGATTGAGATTATGCTACATATTAGTTTAATGCCTATATTACAAATTTGTTGGGTAAAAAAATATTACAACTTTGTCATGAAACTGACTAACTTTCACTCTTAACCACCTCAACATCATCATCATCACTAACATCTATCCAATCTAGTCTTGTTGCTTTGGCATTCATTAATTATTCATGCAATTCTCTTGTAGAAGAGCATCTTGCATTCTTGAACTGGGTAGCTTCCAATCCTTCAAGAAAGTTAATACTTCTATTGTACTTGGATTCAAACTTACTCTCTTTTCAGACAGAACTCTTCCACCTGCACTAAAACATGATTCTGAAGCTATAGTAGAAACTGGAACCGATGGCACATCACGAGCAACAAGAGAGAAAATAGGATATAATGGTTTATTTGATTTCCACCGACTCAATAAGCGTGCGGTCTGTAGGAAGTTCAACCTACAGATTTGATACCAAATTGATAGGGCCCCTCCCACCGACACAATGTACAAAAAAAAATCCCTTGTAATCCAGATTAAAGGTCCTTGGCTGACTACCAGTCAATTGTTAAAAAAAATATGTAATACCAAAATCAAAATTATCCCTTAAAAATACCTCAGCGGTTCAAGCCTTGGTAACCTTGCTTCTGAAAACAAAACCATATGTGAAAGGCTAAATTCGTGTGAACTAATCATAAATCGTTATGTCGGGTCACTGCACCCCCGCACACTGACCACAATATGAGTACCACTTGAAAAGGCTTCGATCTTGACTATATACCCAACATCACCTCTAGTTATCCTATCCTTGCATTTCATACTGTGAGCCAATGCAACCTTCAGCTAGCATGTCAAAACATCGCTTGAATGTGTTAAGCTAGTCAAGCTTATGTTTCCCTGAACTTACCAAGAAATCCATACTAGCCTCAATTTTTTTTATCCAATTAATGATCAAGACTAGGTTGAAATGAGGCTTGCTAACTCTACCCAAGTCATCCCGATATTATGGCTCGTCTCAAGCCATGCTCAATATCCCGACTCTTCGAGAGCCATACCCGATATCCCTTCTTGTCCCAAGCCATACCTGATACTCGACTCTTCTCGAGCTATACCCAATATTCCAGTTCTTCCTAAGCCATATCTAATATTTTGGCCCCGCCCAAGCTATACCTGGCTCTCTCAAGCCATACCCAATATTTTGGCTCTCTCTATGTCACGACCCGACCTTTTCCAATAGGATATTATCTGTTTTGGACCTAGCCCTCACGGTTTTATTCTCGGGAGCTCACGTGCAACTTCCTAATAGGTCACCCATGTTGGGATTGCACCAGTCTCTACTCCCTTAACTTTGGAGTTCCATAGGAATCCAAAGCCAGTCAGCTCCCAAAAGGCCTCATGTTGGATAGATGCGCGTCCACACATATAAGGCGCATCCCCCAGATCCCCCCGTGCAATGTGGGATTGCTAACTATGCCTTCAAGGCACGGGCCCTCACACAATATACGGGCTCTTTTACAAAACCTGGCCCAGATTACACCTCGTGATCCACACCTAAGCCTTGCTCCTATCAAATAGGTAACCAAGATACCAAATTGAACCTCAAAACTCTATCAGACAAGGGGTACTTATATATTCACCAACTCATCCCACCACCTTCTAAGGAACCTCGGTTCTCATGCAATGACCCTAAAGGGTTTCAAAACCAAGAAAACCGTGTGAATGAAAAAAAAAACATTTTAAAAACATAATTTGAAAACATTCAGCATTTACCCTCCATTTTCCAAAACCATGCATGCATATGAAAACATCCGCTACAATCATCACACAAATTACCACTCCACATTAAGCTAACACAGCAGTCATACGTCCAATCCATATCCAACATCAACATAGATATCAGATATAGTCAATCATCATCAATACAAAATATCAAGCCAAATCCAACCCATCTTCGATACACAAACACAATAATCATATCAACTGCACTATTGGTAAGCATACCACTTAGTTGCTCGAGAACGGGAGCCCTGCTTGATGTCCAAGTCATCACAATACCAGTCTCAGGAGCAGGAGCCATGCTCGACATCTGAGACCTCTAACCAACCAACACAAATCTCGAGGAGGGTTATCCACAATCATCACATTCATCACAACACATCACACCTCACACATTTCACATCACGAATATCGATACATCACACACACATAAAATTTTCCCATGATTTTTTGGGATTTTTAAACGAATTAAAACAATCCCTAAACTTTCGGACAGTCAAAACCATTCTGAGGTGATATCTGATGGCCTTGAAAATTGTACCGTTGGACTCGTAACATCAAAAGGATGAACTTTCGTGTTGACCATTTATCTAGATGATATGGCATGCGCCCCACGCTCCCCAAAGTGGCTATATGTGGGCCTCACACGCCACGTCACTGTTCATCTCCTTCCTTGGGTCACAGATTTGTTTCTCTTGTAAAACGGGTTCATGGCATCCACGACTTGGCCAGTGCCTTTCTTGCGTCCAAAACTCACGGTTCTCATTGCTATAATCGGTGTACGACCTCCATAAGGCTATTAGAACAGCTAGTTCTAAGTTTCTTAATCCAAAACCAAAAACCTAAAGTAAACCTTACGGGTCTAAGGTTTAGTTCACGGTTCCTCTTTTTCTTCACCCTTTCCTTCCTTTCTCTAACTTGATCATCTCCTCATCATCCCAGGTTGTCTCTTCTCCCTTTCTTGGCATCAAACCCATCATCTCCTCCTTGGTTCAACAATTTCTATCATTTCCATACACGCCCACTGAACCCTACCAAAACCATTTCTTCTCTCTTCCTCTCACACAAAGTCAGCATGAATATATATGTATATGTATATGGTAAGTCGGTGGTAGGAAAATGGAAAGAAAAATTTATAACTTTCTAGGGTACTCTAGACCCTAGTAAAAAGACCAAAATGCCCTTGGTGTCAAAATTATTATTTTGCCCTTCAATATTTGGACCCATAAATTCTTCACCCGAACTCCAATGTTGGCGTGCCGTCTGTCTACGAACTCAGGGTTTCAAGACCTTTCTTAAAAGTCTTCTCGGGATTCTCAAAAGAAATCAACAACAAAAAGTCAATATTTTTACTTTTCCAAGGGTAAAATCGTCTTTTACCTAATTTTCCCAATTTTTCCTCTCGAGATTCGGGCTGTTACAACCTACCCTACTTACAAAAGTTTGTCCTCGAAATTTCAGAACTTAAACCAACTTTAGGTCCATAATCAAATTGGACAATTGAGTTGCTCGAAACTTAATCACCTTATCACATTCTTCTTATTTTATCTGCAACTTACGTTTAGAATTCTGAAATCCCGTATTCTTAAAATAATCTCACATCATTCTAGTTGTATAACTTATCATTTTCTTTTTGTTTCGGGATCCTGTGTGACGACCAGAACCTTCGATGAGGGTAAAATCGGAAAAGTAAAACAAAATTGACCATTTTGCCCATGAAGTCAAAATGTTGACTTTTTGGCCGGGTTGTTATTTGGTGATTCCGAAAACGCCGTTAAAAATGTCTCGGACTCCTAAGTACGTTGGCGGGTGGCATGTTGAAAATGAAGTTCGATTGGATTCGTTCTTGGTCTAAGTTACATATGGGCATTTTAGTAATTTTTCAAGGAGGGGCATTTTGGTAATTTCTATTGGGAGATATTTTTATGGCTGAATAGGGAGGTGACATGTGTCACTTATAGCGTAGGGAATGATGTCACCGACTATGCAATTGTTGTGTGTTTAATTTTATACTTTGTGGGTATGCCTTTGTGTGTTGGTCGTGTGTGTGTGTAGGTACAATTGTGAGAGAGTATTGATAGGAGTTAGAAGAAAGGTGAGGGAAAGAGAGTGAGATTGAGGAAAGAAAATAATGAGATCAGAAAAGGATTGAGAACTAACTTGAGAGTGAACCTACAAAAATTTTCCCGCAAAGTTTGAAATCGATTCTTTTCGATTTTGAGCTTAGTCGTACAAATTGAGGTTACAAACCTCTTTTTGGGATTGCTACGAGCAGGATCATTGAAATTTTGAAGGAAAACCGCCCAGAATTGAGTTTGAATCAAAGTTCGAAGTTGGAACTGTGAGGGTGATTAGAACCTAGGATCAAGGTAAGTTGGATCCTTAAATTGAGTTTGAATACTTGTTGTTGTCGATGTTGTGATATGTGTAGATCCTTGGCATTGATGTGGTGGTGTGAATACGTGTTCCTCAATATGCGTGAAGTGTAATAATGTGAGATGCTTGTGATAATGATGTAATAATATGTGATACTTGTCATGGTGATGTGATAATGTGATATGCTTATGATAAGGTGTAATGTTGAGTTATGATGTGAATGTGTATTCCTCGGTTTTAGTGTGTGACTATTGTTGTGGTTGTGTTGTTTGGTTGTGAGTCTCAGACGTCGAGCTTGGGGCTCCAGTTCCTGAGTCTGTGTTGTGATGACTTGTACGTCAAGCCTAGGGCTCCGATTCCTGAGCAAGTGTGTATGTGATGGCCTACTGGTAATGTAATTATGATGTGATGATTGCTATTGTGTTTCTGTAATTATGATGATATGACTGTGGTGATTTTTGATGTGCCTGCTAGTGGGGCAGTGCATTGGTACTTGAGGTTGTGATTTTCCATTGGCTTTGTTGTGATGTAATTGTATCTAGTGTTGTGATGATTCCTATGTGATTGGTTTTTTGACTCGTGTGTGGTTGTGAGTATGTGGTTTGACTTCGTGAATGGTTTTGTATCCATGCATAGTTTTGGAAAACGGAGGGTAAATAACGATTGTTTGCGAAAGGTGTTTTTAACCTATTTGTTTTGTCCACTCACACATTTTCGTGTTTTCGTGACCATCTAGGACAGCTGCACAAAATTCGAGGCTCAAGAGGTGGAGGCATGAATTAGCGGAGTTTGCATTATCCCTTGTCTGGAAGGGTTTCTATCATCCTGCATAATTAAGTAATCTAATACCAACCTTTCAAGTTACCAACATCGCTCGTATACTATCAAATCGTATTCAACTTGACCAATTACTATTCTAAGTACCACCACGTATTACACAACGACACTACATGTTGGCCATCACCTCATTTCTTTTCCTAATCAAATCCAACACTAATCAAAATCTGATACTAACCAAACAATTATTAAATCCCCCCAAGATATCCGTATCACCATATTCCCATTTGACTTTCATCCTAATAGCATACTTATCGAACATATAATGCCTTACATAATTTCCGACTCGTTATTCCATTTCCAATCATTACTTATGACCCTCTCCAAATCCTATTCCCATGCTCGAATCCATATCCGATATTAATAACACTGAATATTACTAACACGTGCCAAACTCAATAAAGAACATTTCCCTCATTCCAACATCTCAGCTAGTTATTTTCGTTAGTTACTCATACGTACTCGGGCTTAATAAACCAAAACTATTAATAGCCCTACAAGTATCCTAAGTCTACTACTCGTCCCATCATCAGGATGTGCATAGGGCTCGCATATCAGAGGCATGCTATTAAGACGTAGCACTCAAAATTCTAGCTCTAATACTAA